>JAEIGM010000006.1:0-4800000 GCA_018903735.1 Drosophila cardini | reverse complement strand
GCCTCGCTGAGGTCTATGCCGAGCACCTCGAGATGCATCCTGAAGTGGCGACATATGACTACCGAGCTCCCAAAAAGATGACCGCAAATACCGAGTGCGAGGACTAACCAAATGATTTCATCAACTTGTTTTCGTTATATTGTAAAATAATTGTATTGCTTAAGTAGTTCAGTAAATATAAACTACGGTCAGAAATTGTTAGGCAACCCTCAGATGGGAGTCATTGTAAATTGCTTATAAAAAATATGATAAACGGAATGTTCGAGTGGACGGAATGTTGTATAAGACGAGATTCAAGTAATAATTGAACTGTTGATTCTAAGGCACTATGTGGTACTCGGTTTGGTACACTTTAGTAGAAGTGGAGTATGCTCAGGAGCGCCAGAAGGATAGCTGAGACACCGGCCACACCGTTGGCTCCATTGCAGCGATGATCAAGGAAGCAAAAGCAGAAAGTTGTATCCGAGTAGTAATCGCGCCTAACATCGTGCTCCTTAATCGTATGATTGACATAGTGGGCAAGTCGGACATCCTTTGCTGCTGGGCGGCAGCCTTCATATTTGTCAGCCGGTATATCGGTGCGGAAGCTCAGTGCACTAAGGCAATCGCGAGTAATGGTCTCCTGGGAACCACGTCGTTCGGTCACCTTGACGCAGATGTCGTTGCTCTCCGGGCATTGTTCGCCCAGGAAGCCAATTCCGCGCCAGTTAAACTTGTCCGAGCAGCCGGGAGTGGCTGAAGTACAGCGATAACACCAAATAGCAGCACCTATTTCAGTATAATTATATTTAATTAGTCACTAAATTAGTTTACACAATTTGAGTTTGCTTCTTCTTCTTCACCTGGTTACTTTAGTTGGTGATTCAGTTACGTACCTTCGTGGATGAATGCTGCGATTAACAGCAAAATGGAGCAGGAGGCCAGCGATTGCATTGTATAATGCACTTTAATAAATAAAATCCTTAAATAAAGACAATTTACAAACAAAATTAAACTTTTACGACAAAAACAACGCCCAATCTTAGAATAACAATGTTGGCACGGATTTATCGGTTACAGAAGTTATCGATTGACCGCCACAACGCAACATCAGTATTATAGCACACTAAACAGTGCTTAGAAACACTCCTAAATAACGCGCCAGTTTAAAAGCTCAATCTATGCCCCATTTTGAACACAAATCCATAATATGTGCAATTTGTAAGCTTAAAGTTGGGTGTGTGTTTTGGAAAGTTTACGGCGTTGCCTTTATTCAACTTTGTTGACATTTTGTCTTGTGACTCAGCTACAGTTTGTTTGTTTTTTACACTTAAGTTATTCATTTGGCATCAATTCAACAATTTTACAGCCTATTTCCGAACAACATATTTTTGGAGTTTCCTTAAAGCCATCATGAGTATTTTTAAAGCTAAGAAATTAGCATGCAAATCAGAGCTATAATAAACCCTTGTTCGTATTTGGTGATCGCTATTAGAGTATTGCTTTTGTTTTTATGAGAGGAATGTGCGATGTTTGACAATTCAAAGGCCAAGATGAATCAGTCGGCCAAGTAAAGGCGGCTCTGTTAATTAAACAATGTCCATAAACAGCGAGAGCGCGTAAGACCAGTGAATTGAATCGTCACGCAAAGAAAGAGATACCCAAATATGGAAATGACGAAATATCTTTTCTCGGGGTACAGTGGGGCAAAAAAAAAACTTCAATTGAATCATAAACACATTGATTTTAATATTTGATTATTATTTTTATTATTGTGTTTTTGTTTGTATTTTTTTTAATATTTTTTGTTTTTAACTTAAATAGTAAACAATTTATACAGTTAGTCACATTTGCAAATATCGCATACAGTGTTTTTTGAATAAATCAAAATAAATTAATACATTTAAAACTAAAGACGAAGTTATAATATTGTGTTCACACATGAGAGATATGATAAAAGATCATCAAAAGGTTTTATGTAGAAAATTATGCAAATTGTGTTTTTGTGTTATTTACAAATTGGAATAATAAATAAATTATGTATGTCTGCTAAATGAATCATTCACACGAAATAAACAAACAAACTTAACTAACTAAAGCACTCATACACACTCACACACACACATACACTCATACATACAATTACTAAAAGACTACGAATACATTTCATGTAAAATCACGTTTCAGGTTAAGGCGGAACCAGCCCCCACCCAAATGGATTCCCTGCTGGTCCCCCCCATTAGGCCCCGGGCCACTAGACAGAGACAACAAACTCCTTGCCGGTCTTGAAGTCTGTGCACTTGAACTGCGGACAACATTTGGGGAAGCTCCAGTTGAGGTCACTGGGCAGCTCCTCGCAGCCGGGCATCTCGATATAGGGACAGGTCTCGATATTGATCTGACGCGCCTCAATGTCGCACGTCATTGCGGCGCAGATGCCCTTCGGCCTGTATTCCTTGTCGTGGAGCATGAAGCGTCTTGTTAGCTTATCGTAGCATTTACCTGGATGCGCTGTAAGTACAAAGAAGAAGAATGTGAATGTTAATGCGAATCAGTTAAAGCGGAAGTTGTTTATTTTCTGTATTGTATTTTTGCTTTATTACAGCTGCTTTCAATATTTCTTTATTTAGCTTTATTTATGCACAAGGAAGTGAACTACGAGTGCACAAACGTTATGCAAAACTCAACAAAGCATGAGAAATCTATATATAAGTATATGTATATGGTCCCCATAAATATCTGAAAGTATTTACTTAAATTTCAAAAGATAATTCGGTATATTTTTTGCATGACTTGTCGAAAAGACTTAGGCCCCAAACTAAACAAAAGACTTAAGGCACGAACTTGACAGTCATGACGAAACAGAATTGGAGGCAAGTAAAAATACATTGAGATCTGACTCTCTTGTGGCATATTTATAAATATATACTCTTCAACTCTCGAGTGGGTAATTGCAAACAATTGACTGGCTTTTATTTATAACATTTCGCCCCCGGCTTTAACCCGCTGTAGCAGCAAAAATGGCTGTCGAAGTTTTGATTAATGGTACTCCCAATTTGCCATTCCATTCAGGTCGCTGGCGGTACAATCACAAAGCGTTTGTACATTAATTTCATTTTATTTTATTTTTGTTTTCTTCACTTAATTGTGTTGGCGATAAAGAAATTCGAGTGAACTCATCGCCTATTTTTAAGCGCTAATTAGTCAGCATTTTGCTAGTTATTTGTGGTTTTAAAGCCGGTCAGTAGTTGGACGACCTTCAAGATAAACAAATCGAGAAACTATTTTATCAAGATTTGCGACGTTTTTGTAACACAAAATCCGCATAGCTATGCAAATAAATTTGTTTAAAATAACAAACACATAGAGAAAAAAAAATAACCAAAATATCAGCACATTTCTTATGCTAATTTTATATTTTGGCAGATGCAAAAAAACCCAAAAACCGAAATTCGAAAAATAACAAATAACTAATTTAGTTGTTGTTTCCAATATGGTTTTGAGCTTTTTTCTTTTTTTTATTTTTGCCATCTTCTTTTGACGTCAACGAAAACAGCAACACAAAATATAAATCAAAAACTGTTAAGACATTAAAAATGAAAACAAGAAAACAAACATGATGTGTAGACTTTTTAACTGTTGACTCAATATGATGGCAAATAATTACAATTAAAAGTATAACAACTCTTTAATAGTCGACAAGTCGAAATCAATATTCCCGTACTTTTTGTATTTAGAGACAAAACTCAACCTGTTTTATAAATCAATCAAAGAAACTGCCAACTGTTTTTAGCTTTATGCGCTTTTTATTGTTGCTAAAGGTCGTATTAAGCATCTGACCATGTTTATGACTGAAATTAATTAAAACTTAATTAAAAAATTCCCAATTAGGCGACAATATCAAGCTACCCAGCTATTGCATATATAAACATTTTTATTAAATTTATCGAAACCCAAATATCGCAACTTGATGCCATATCAACTTACTCCCTTAAACAACACACATCCCTAGCAAAATTACAGTTACATTGAGTGCATTTATGAATACTAACCAGCATGAATTATGGCAGGCTGGGTGTAAACAGCCGCTTTAGCAATGCAGGCGAGACAGACGATCAGCGCGAGTGAGACGCAAACTTTTTCCGCGTACATTTTGATATTTATGTAGTATAAATTGTTATCTCAGTTATTGTTTGTTTTGTAAATTTGTAATGCAATGTTTTTTTTTTGTCACAAGCCGCAAACAGACGTAGTTTTTTTAGTTTAGCTTTTATATGTGGAAGAGCTTTGAATTTTGTTGAGCTTTGCACTGGGCACTTAACAGTCAGCAACTGAAGCTCATCAGCCAGCGACGCTCATATTTAAGCTCGCCAGCCAGAAGCGACGGTCGGAGGGTTTGCGCTCTCTCAAACACGCACACACACACTCTCACTGTTTCGCTCTCGCTGATGCTGCAAAGCACATGTTTTCTTTACGATTGCGTTGTTTGTCTGTCTCGTTTCTTTCGCCACATTTTTGCGTCTTGGGTTATTCCGAGCCTAACACGCACCATAAATCTTTGCGCACACATACATATACACATGTACACATGTATAAACAAAATAACATAAATAGAAATGTATGCACAAACTTGGCTTGCCGGCGAAATGCTGTATTGCTCTCTTTCTCTTTCTCTCTTTTTTGTCGTCCCGCGATTGTTCTGCTGCTCTCCCACGCTCAAAGCACACCATTGTTCTGCATTATTTGCAATTTTGTAATTAATTGTTTGATCATTTCAAATGGCGGCAACTGTTACCACCGGGTTTTATCCAAATCCGTAAAGCTCTAGTTGGTGCACGTGGGTGCAAATAACGCTTGGAGGCGTTGTAAACACAAAACCCAGCCTTCTTTTCTCAAGCTTAGGTTATGCTTAGTCAGTAAAATGAGTGAGTTCTAAATCAAATCTTGTAAATCTTTGATGCAGTACATGAACTATAGTAGTTCCTGACTTGCATGAGAACTTATTTGTATGATGCTTTTGTTTCTTTCGAATGTTTTTTTGTTTTGTAAGTTTAAAACGCCTTGAGAGCGTGTGCTAAATTGGTCTGACAGAGAGGAGCTTGATGAACCTGCCATGGCGACGCTTACAGGTTAACAGTGCTTATTATCCCATTCGAGCGACGCCAAGTTGACGCCGCTGGCCGACAGGGGGCGTACCGCTTAATGGAAACTAGTCGCCTGCTGCCTGTTTTGTTTTGTTGCATACCAGACTCAAAAATACCATTTAGTGACGCCCGGCTTTACCCGAACAACAAAATAGCGGATTATTTAGATAATTAGTGGAATCGTGTCCACTCTAAGCCAGTATATTAGCTGTCTTGCAAACAGTTTAGTAATTATTATAGCTACTTTTACTAAATTACGATCAATAAAAAAGATGAACGACTTACGTAACCCATTTGAGTTGTATTATTTTGATTAAAGTCTCGATTTGTTGTTATTTAGGGGTTCGTTCTCACTTGATTGCGTCTCAGAGATTCCCGCCTCCACCCTCCCAACGAAGACCCGTTAAACCCGTTTGAAGCCTTGATACGCATGTCACACTTGCAACAAGTCGCATAGTCCCAAAGTCACGACAGGCGATTCCAAGCCTAAGAGTTCAAAAACAACAACAACGATAACAACGGCGACTGTGTGACGTCAATTTGTTGTTGTTGGTTGTCGGTTGTCGTTGGTTTTTTTTTTTGTTTGGTTGTGTTTGGCGTTGATTTTGACATTGCCTTGGCCTGGCCCGAGACTGAGACTGAGAAACCGAATTCATTTAGCGGCGCACGCTGGAATTTATTAATTATGACCGGGTACAAAATTTTAGCACTACCAGACTTTGGGGAGTACGCAGAGTGCGGTATCGATCGAGGAGGGCTGCTATGCTAAAAATTCCATTCCAAACCGTTGTTTTATAGCTGATTTATTGTTTATTCGTTTTAATGTTATTGCTTATTTTTGGTCTACGTGCTGAATCCGATGTAACTAAAAGGTACAAAAAAACAGAAAACAAAATAATATATACATACAAAAACTAAATAAAAACAAACCAAACTGATAAATATTTATGGACTTAAGGTTTTTTGTTTTGACGTGACGCATAATTAGTAATAAATTGTGTTTTTTAAACAGTCTCTCGCATACAGTAGCTTGTTTTTGATACCTTACTCTATCTACCTCACTCTCTCTCGCTTTGCACTCTTCTGGCATTCGTACTGAATTTAATAAACAATTAATTGTTGATTAATTTCAGTGGACGTGTGCCGCATAAACTCGAATTACACAGTGGCACCTTAACATAAACACAGATTAATATTAATGTTTTATACTAAAATTTAAACTTAAATTCTTCATGTTCAACCAAACAATTATGGAAGACAATGAGCAAATTTAGAACTTAAAAACTTAATTCAAAATTAGGAATACACTTAATTATTTAAGGTCATCAAATTGAGTTCAAACTATTGCGTTACAGTAAATCATTTGTTTTTGTTTTTTATTTTTTGTTTAGGTATTCCCCAGTTGGTGCGAGAGTAAAAGAGAGTGATGGAGAAAGAAATTTCTTTTGAAGCACACCTGAGCAGCGCAGACTTCATAAATTAATTTGTATCAAATTTGCATATTTAACACGTTGTGTTTTCGTAAATTATTCGAATTTATCGTACAAAAAACCCCGAGAAACCAAATCCGCAAAGTAGAAGCTCTTAAAGTGACTTCCCAGCCAGAGATCTGGCGCCAAAGAAATTGCCAATAATCCATCAAGCGGTTTGAGTGGTTTTGTTTATCACAGTCTAAAATTCATCTATATGTATACACACACATATATAAACATATATATGTTTTGGATCCAGCTCCAGCCTCCACCATGTGCTAATCGCTGCGACGGAGAGTTGCGTGAAGTATTTTTTTATTACACGTCGCCGACGTCGCTACCGTCCAGACCGGTCCAATAGATGAATTTTTTTTTTTTTTGAATCTATTTCCCGATCGAAATGTGACTGCGATTGTCTCTAATTATGCAGGAATTTTAGTTTAGATGCGGTGTCCGTCTCTGAGTCGCCACGATAAATTCTGCGAATTCGACAGCTTTTTTTTTGTTAAGTTTATTTGACAAACTAAGGTCTTAAATTCTATTGTAGGTATTTCATTTTGGGGTGTGACTGATTATAGAAATTCACAAAGAAAAATCAATAGAAATTGTGATTTAAATTAAAGAATTGCATTCCAAAAAACAATTTATTTTCTTGCTTTACAGGATATCGATACTTTTGTGTTTCGATAAAGAGTAACGATTAACCAAAAGAATCTTAGGCGATAGCGATAACAGCACTGCAGTTTTAAGTAACATAACCTCAAATGTCAAATTCAAATTGCAAAGGACCAAAATGTGCGTGGGTTTCTTGATTTAACTTTTACTAGTAGTATTTGCATAATACGGCCGAGTTAGTTTGTTAATTTATTATGGTCACAGTGGCTAATGGCTTCGGCGGTTAGACAGACAAACAGACGGAACTGCGTGTCTCCCACGCGTTGTTGTATTTTAGAACCTTTTCGCTCCATTGGCAAAAATCACTTAGCAGACGACAAATTGACGAAATTAAGGAATGTGCAGTTAAATGAAATGAACTGTTAAATAACGTAAATTTAATTACATTTTATATACTCAATTTGAGGGCAATCAATTCATTTGGCAAATTCTTTTTGTTTTATTTTTAAGCTGCTTGTTTTTGTGCTGTCTCGGGGTTTAACCCAAAAGAGCATCATTTCTTAAAAGTTTAAACAATATCGAACTAGTCCAAAACAAGAAACAAAAAAAAAACACCGGCGACTTTCGGACGCCGTCTCCTCGTCGCAGTGACGCCGTTGACTTTCACGATCCGGTCCGAGTTTGAATTTCAAATGAGTGACGTGGATAAACCAAAATACAATACATATACATACATATATATAAGTCATAACAAACATGTGAATGTTTAATCTAAAATCTACGTTCGTTATATTGTCTACAAAGTTAAATTTTAATTAGTCGAATTTGTCAACTTAACAAAAAGTCCAAAAGATATCAAATCAAGACGAAGGCTGGAGAACCCAGATGAACCTTAGGAATTCCCACTTGTTTCGTGTTTGTTTTGTTTGGAATCTTCCACTTTATTTCATATATGATTTCAAATTTTAATTTACATATATTTGGCTGCACAACGTAGTTTGTTTTTTGTACCAAATTCGATTCGATATTTTGTATAAAAATCAGAGCAAAAAGTGTTCAGATGTCAGGGTCTAGGCCAAACATAATCAGTAGATCATTCACATCCACCTTGTCCTCATACCGATACGGTTTGTTGTACATCAGTATATTATTGAATGGCCTGAAGATTTTTGGCTTCAAATTGGCCATAAACTGTCCAACAAATCTGTGAATTAGCTTTCCAAACAACTGTAATATAAGAGATAATACATTAATTATTTCCACCGATCAGGGTATTTCTAGTATTTGGTTTACTTACATCCGCAAAGAGAACAACTTCTGCGTGATTGTCATAGGAGGCGCCGAGTTCTTGGACACGCCAGAAGAGGGCATTCTTTATAGGCAGTACATTCAAATTGTGTTCGCCTTTTTGCTTTCTACCCATTGTCCTGAGCAGACGCGCTGTATTCCTAACCTTCAGTTTGTCATCGGGCTTTAGGAGTTGCCATCGTGGTGTCACTTTGGAGAACACCGAGATGTCACCCTCGGTGAAGGCACTATATGTAACCCAGTAACGTGCTCCCTCCACATTATCAGCCACAATGTTAGACATTGGTGTCTCAAAGATGAGAAATTTCAGGACTGGCACAAAATCGAAGCTGATCTCGATTGGTGCTTCGTCTGCAATTTGTAAAGCCTTAATAGTGTGCCCCAAAATCTGATTAGGCATTTTAAGAATTTGCCAAGTTAGCTGATAAACCCTTGAGTCACATTTGATTGTCTTTAATTCCTCGATAGTTGTTTTAATGTGTGTGCTCAGCATTTCATTGACGTTCCCAGCTAAAATATATCCATCTTTAACCAGCGGATGCTTTGCTTTACTCTTCAGATACAACAGATCCTTCATGTCATGGGTCTGGAAAACTGGCTTTATTTTCAGGGGGACTTTATAGGTCAGGAAATAGCTGAAATCAGGCATTAGATCGATGGCACTCCCTTTTACAAAGGTTGCTGAAAAGTTGCACTTATGTAAACATTTGTAACTCGAGACCGATTTTTATACTAACCAGAGCTTTCTAGTTCCATGAATATATCACTAAATATCGTTGATTTCTGCTTTGAAGTTGAATGAATGACATTGGCTATATGTTCTATATCGGTCATACATATTTCATAATCTTTCTCAGTAAAGCTTATCTTTTCAATAACTTTTTTAAGTGCTGAAGCCAGATCCATAGTTAATTTACTCCACTTAAGACTTACGGAAACGGTTACTCGACGTCGAATTAATGCAAATTGTTTAGGATATCGATTGCAAATAAATATCGGCTTAAAAGAGTATCCGGCGATTAAGATTTTAATATTAGAGTTGCAAGTCGTCAACTCTGAATGATGAATACCAAGATGAGTTCTACTAATTTATTTAATTGTCACATTTTTAAAAAGCCAATTAATTACTTTTTCAAATCAGTTCACTAATTACGATTATTTTTCCATAAAAATACATATAATTTTCAATCTATTATTTTATTATTATTTATATTTCAATTCATTGCTACATTTACTGCATAAAATTAAAATTCTAGCGTTTTATTCTTTAAATATTTTATTTTATAAAGCTAGTTTTGTTTCATTGTTCGTCTCTGTGTTTTGAATTTTTTGTAGTCGTGTGTACGATGTTAAATATCGATAGCGGCAAGAGTATCGCGACCAATAGTATCGAACGCATACTGCAATCGATATGTAGCGGCCTTGCGATTGTCTAATTTTCCGCGAGAACGGCATGTTTGTTGCGTGATTCTCTATTTTGCATAAATTTAAACGAACGTGTGGAATTGCAAGCACTCCAACAGGTGCAATTCCGACCTGCCTGCTGTTATGGCTGAAGTTAAGGATTGGCGGCCATTTGTTTATGGCGGTTTAGCATCCATCACAGCCGAATTTGGTAAGTGCTTATAAGCGGCAATGAGTTGTGATTTTCTGAGTGACTTATCGCCGCCGAGAATCTGGTGTAAACAAACACTTGTGTGTCGTGTATGTGTTTATATGTATATGTATATATGTATTTTACTGCAGGCACTTTTCCAATTGACACAACAAAGACTCGCCTACAAATCCAAGGACAGAAAATTGATCAAACCTTTTCACAGCTGCGATACCGTGGAATGACAGATGCATTTGTTAAAATCTCCAAGGAGGAGGGACTGAGAGCACTATATTCTGGGTAAGCAGAGAAGGACCGAATGACCCAATAACGTGCTAACCCCAAGCACCCACACACATACAGTGCATATATTTCATGCATTTCTATGTATGTATGCAATGTTTGCATATTGATAACGTCGTCTCGTGTTTATTAAACGAAATGGTCTCTAAACTTTGCCCTCGATTTGATAAGACTAAGTGGCAGCAAACTCCTTGCTTCGACTTTGTTACTGTTGAGATAGCCAGATATCAGCCAAGTGATTAGTAATTCATAATTGTTTTCTTGTAGCATTTGGCCAGCGGTAATGCGGCAGGCGACCTATGGCACTATCAAATTCGGCACCTACTACACCCTCAAGAAACTGGCCAATGAAAGAGGACTGCTGACTGATGATGATGGCAGCGAGCGGGTCTGGAGCAACATAATCTGTGCAGCCGGAGCGGGTGCCATCTCATCGGCAATTGCGAATCCCACCGATGTGCTGAAGGTCCGCATGCAGGTGCATGGCAAGGGCACCAATCATTTGGGTCTCATGGGCTGTTTCAGAGAGATATACAAATACGAGGGCATTCGTGGTCTGTGGCGTGGCGTGGGACCAACAGCGCAACGGGCCGTAGTCATTGCATCCGTGGAGCTGCCAGTCTATGATTTTTGCAAACTGCAGTTGATGAGCGCCTTTGGAGATCATGTGGCGAATCATTTCATGTTCGTATAAATCATTGACCAATTTGTATGTTGAGCTAAATCCCAAATCCATTTGCAGTTCAAGCTTTATTGCCAGTCTGGGCAGTGCTGTTGCCTCCACTCCCATTGATGTGATTCGGGTAAGTGCAGTAGAATCATCTTATGACCAGTCATTTAAATATAATATTCACCTTAAACATTCCCCAGACGCGTCTAATGAACCAGCGGCACGTGACGATGCTAAATAATGGAATGACAACAGCGACAGCAACGACACAGAAACTTTACAGTGGAAGTCTTGACTGTGCTGTACAAACAATACGCAACGAAGGTATCCTGGCGCTCTACAAGGGCTTCATACCCACCTGGGTGCGCATGGGACCCTGGAACATAATATTCTTCATAACGTACGAGCAACTAAAAAAATATTAGCATTCAAGCGAACTAGAGAAAGGCAGAGAGAGAGAGAGAGAGAGAGAGAGAGAGAGAGAGAGAGAGAGAGAGAGAGAGAGAAATAGAGCGAGACATCAAGTACAAGGTGTATTCAGCATTTGAAACCAAAAAAAAAAACTATTTTAATACCAAGTAGATGATTAGCTACAAATCATAGTTGAAATCTTTGAAAGCCAGTAAAGTTGACACTAAAGTGCCTCTTTCATAATGATGGCTATGAAATAGCCTCGTGAGCTCCTTTAACAACAACTGGAACGTTGTTGATCATTATTTATAGTATTTGCATTTGAACTAAGGAGGAGTCCTTGACAAGTGGAAATGAATCCATGTATTCCTCTAGTTCCCAAGTCCCAATGCAATAACTAGCATCTTTTTGTTCTCATCCCATTCGCATTTATTTTAAGATCAAAATGTGACGAAAATTAGTATAATTTAGCTTCGATTTTGCTTACTTTTATTTTATTACTATCATTATTTTTCTGCGTAGAGAGTTTAGTTTGAAATTGTATTACACCGCGCATTTCATTAAATCAAAGCAATGCATTTCACTTAACTCGCATTGCATTTAAAAAATAAACACACACACACACACACAATGCTGTAAATATGTACATTAAGAAACACACACACATACACATACTTATATATGTGCATTAACATACATGTCTTATACAATAATGATTATGTATGTATAATTAAATAAATGAAACATTTGAAATCTCACAAACCTACCACAATTTCAAATTGTATTCCAATAAATTTTTATTTTTTAACTATAAATTGTAGCGCTAAATGTGATTTGTGTGCAAACAAGTTTCACAGCTTTTATCAATAACAATAATGAATTTAATTTTAGCTCATATGAAAAGCTTTCGTCGTATTTTCTGTTTACGACCGATTAATCCTATGGGAACTATATACATACGATCACACTACACACATATACAATGTATAAGTATGCTTGAGATTAGAGATGGACGCGGATCGTGCTGGGCTGTGCGAGCCATTTTCAAAATAAAGGCACAGTTCGTGCCTGGAAATCTCATTTCGTGCCGTGAAGTAGGAAAGTCCGTAAAACTTCAAACTCACTTACTCACTACCAATAAATTATTTTAAAATAAAATTTGTAACTTTCGAGTCGTTACCAAAAATGTGTAGTCCGATCTCGTGTTATTTTAATGCCAAATTTCGAGTTCAGGTCGGGTCGGGCTAAATAAACCCCGTGCCCACCTCTAGTAGAAATAGTTCAATAAACACAATATTTTCCATAAAAATCATTGATTTGAGCTAAGGGACCTATTTGATACAGTCGAGTTATATAGAATTATGAACTGCGTTAGTTTTGTTAATATAAATTATGAAATAACAAGTAAGAAAGGCTACAGTCGAGCGAGCCGACTGTGAAAGACCCCGTACTCCTTCTAGTGCGCGTTTTTCCATACAAATCACCAATTTTCGACCGATTTGTCCTATGGGAGCTATAGGCTATAGTTGTCCGATCCGGACCAAACTTGGTGAGGATAGTTACAATGGTACCATATACATAATGTGTAAGTTTGGCTGCAATCGCTAAACTAAAACTTCATGTCTCCATACAAATCACCAATTTTCGACCGATTTGTCCTATGGGAGCTATAGGCTATAGTTGTCCGATCCGGACCAAACTTGGTGAGGATAGTTACAATGGTACCATATACATAATGTGTAAGTTTGGCTGCAATCGCTAAACTAAAACTTCATGTCTCCATACAAATCACCAATTTTCGACCGATTTGTCCTATGGGAGCTATAGGCTATAGTTGTCCGATCCGGACCAAACTTGGTGAGGATAGTTATAATGGTACCATATACATAATGTGTTAGTTTGGTCTCAATCGCTCAACTAAAACTTCATGTCTCCATACAAATCACAAATTTTCGACCGATTTGTCCTATGGGAGCTATAGGCTATAGTTGTCCGATCCGGATCAAACTTGGTGAGGATAGTTATAATGGTACCATACACATAATGTGTGAATTTGGTCTCTCTAGCTCTAATCGTTTTCAAGTTATGGTGATGTGAAAAAAGTTTTTACAATTTGCGGGGGCGGTAGGGGGCGTGGCAAAGATTTGAAATAAACTGGATCTGCTCGCGAAGCAGACGGACTTTCATTCCAAATTTGGTGGCTCTAGCTCTTGTAGTTTAGAAGATCTAGGTGTTCATACAGACGGACGGACAGACGGACGGACGGACAGACGGACAGACGGACATTGCTATATCGTCTCGGCTGTTGATGCTGATCAAGAATATATATACTTTATGGGGTCGGCCACGCCTCCTTCTGCCTGTTACGCACATTTCGCTTCAGACAAACCTAATAGACCCCTCTACTCTTTTTTAGAGTACGGGGTCTAAAAATGAATTGGGAATCACTGCTACTCCTACTTGTTCAGCCCATTTTTACTGCCAAACCGAATGAACCCTTGTAAGCGATTTGAGTACAGGGTATAGCAATTTACAATCCAATTTTATTACTATACTGCACTGTAACCAGTAAGATCTATAGTTGTATGCGAATAAAAAGTAGTCCTGATAAGCGTTACGCTGATGCATGTACAGCATTAATCATCACACTTAGCGATAAGTTTGAATTTCGTACTTTCTTAAGAATAAGGGCGTTATTTTATGAGAGTTTGTCGAAGTGATCGCATTATGGATCCCCAGACGGAATTATCCAGAGCTTTGGAGGACCGAAATGCGAGATTGTTCGAGGAAGCTTTAAAACGCCAGGCCAATCCAAACGAGCCGGATAGTAATGACATTACCATCTATGAAAAGGCCTTAGCCACCGCTGGTTGCGGTGAGTTCATTAAACTCTGCCTTAAATATGGATGCAAAACGGACTATGTAAGCCAATTTTTCCGACAATTAATGTTACTGCTGTTAATGGAGTTTCAAAATTCTAGTTGAACAAAAGGAATAAAGCTGCAATCAACTTTGCCAGCGACTCGAGAGACAGTGAAAACATAAGGATACTGCTGGAGAATGGGAGAGTCCAGGTGGATAATAAATATAATGACCTGACGCCACTTAATTCCTTGGCCAAAAACTTAAATGAGAATAATGTAACTGAGGTAAAGAAATGCATCCGTCTGCTCCTGGAGCACAAGGCGTCGCCAAACATTGAGGATGACTCGGAAATGACTCCTTTGGACTATGTGGATAACAACAAAAGGATTAAGACCAATGATATGCAGGAAATCATTGACTTGATTCAGAAACATTCAAACCCAAATCAAACTCCGAACGCTCCAACCAATGTAATCAGCATACAGGTTCTAGGCAACATTGAGGAGTTCAAAAGATCACTGGATAACTATCAAGGAAACAGAATAGACCTGATGATCACCTGTATCACAAGTGGCAGCCACGAAGCCTTTGACTATATGCTGATTGATGACTTCGATATCAATGGAAAGTCGCAGAGAGATGGAAAAACTTGCGTGGAGATTGCAGTTAATTATGGTAACTGGTATGCCCTGGAAAAGTTGCTGATGCACAATAAATTTAAGCTGGCAGAGAACTCGGAGCTACTTCATCAAGCCATTGGTAGATTGGGTGAACAGCCCTCGAAGACTTTTATGGACTATGTGAAGTGTTTCCATGTGCTCCTGGACAGTTTGCACATAGATGTCAACGCAAGGGATCGTAGTGGAAGGACTGCAATACACTATGCTATCATATTTAATCATGAGTTCGCCGTAAAGGAGCTCCTTCGCCATGGCGCTTACCTTGGCGTGACGAGCATTTTTAATGAGCTTGTCATAGAGCACATTAATCCGGAATTGCTTGAGGAGCATTTTGATGACTGCATCACATCGGAGGGCAGGAGTCGAGCCGACAAGGACTTAAGGATCTCGCTCAACTATAAAACCCTAAAGCCACCCAGCTACATGAAATCCGTTAGTTTCTGCGAAATGGACCCAATTAGTGCCTTGGCCAAATCGAAGAATCTACGATACCTTCTTGATCATCCATTGATAACGACACTCATATCCTTCAAGTGGCATAATATTTCTTGGCTTTTTTATATGTTTGTTGGGCTTTCGACAATACTCAGTACTGTCCTTATGGCAAACATATGTTTATACTTTATCCAAGACGTACATCCTGATCTCGGATTAGTTCTACAATCGGTCTCCTGGATCAGCATTATATGTTTCGTAACGTTCGAGCTTTCCACGATATTCTTAACCAGACATTTGATGAGTCGAATTTTGAATTTAATTCTTATAATATTCTTGGTTCTCAGTAACCTCTACCACCGTCCAGAATCTGATCACTATGGTTGTAGAGTCATTGCAGCTTTTGCAATACTTTTGATTGCTGTGAGACTGACAATAATTATAGGATTGCTGCCCGTGTACTCCTTGTCGGTGAACGTCCTGATGCTTAGGGAGGTCTGCTATACCTTCCTGAGGAGCTGCATACCCTACTCCATTTTGGTTTTTTCGTTTGGTGTTTCATTTTACGTACTCAACTTGCATAATCTATCGAAGGTGACAGTTGTGAATGCGATCATCAAAACAATTATCATGGGGACAGGAGAATTCAACGAAAGCGATATTAAATTTAAAAATATAATCTTCGATCGTTTGTTCTTTCTTATTTTTGTAGTTTTCATTTCAATCGTGCTCATGAATCTGCTGTCTGCTTTGGCTTTTAGTGATACCCAGGTGAGTAAATCTTTTCTACTTCTAACCATATAATATATATTTACCTTTTATTACTTCAGGCCATCCAAGCTACAGCTAAAATCCATAGCTTAAGTTGCCTTGTCGATTTGTTGGGCGTCTTTGAAATGTGTTTCATTAAAACTGGGATATTATCTCGAGTATTACGCAAAATACGTGTCCAGGTAGTAAATTTACCAGAAACTATTTTAGTGTTTCCAAATGATAAACATGTTCATACCGAGCGAAATCAATCTAGTGAAGACTTTCCATTAATTAATGCCAAAAATAATCAATTTATTATGAAAAGAAATAGATCGGACATAAAGCGTTATTACCAAGTTATCGATCAGAAATTAAAAGCCGATGTTAATCGAAAAGTCAAATCAGGAACGGAAACTAAACTTGAAAATATCGAAAGGATGCTAGCTAATATGCAGAATCACAATTAGTTTAATATATCTATAATTAATTGTTTTATGAAATTTAACAACATGAAATTATTTCAAACACATTTTATAACCAAATATATTTATTTTTGTATATAAATTTAATAAATACATAATAAAATTTAAATCTGTTAAACTATCCCCAACTGATATCGATATGATACCTTTCCGATAGCTTTCGATGTTTTTGTTTACGCGATATCCCACTGATCCTTCTGAATTTCTTTCGATAAATCACGTTGCGCACGCAACTTCCATCGCTATTCAACTAACGGAACTTTTAACTATAAGTAGTTACTGAAAATTGTTGAATATAATTTAAAATGGATTTTGTGACTGCCATTTCGACGGGAGCTACCGTTAAGGTTTGTAAAGTACTTGCAGATTGATGAACTAATAAATAACAATTGTATCTAGCATACGACAGAGGAGTTTGCCTACAGTTTAATGGAGATAGTGGCTCAAAATCCGCACAACTGGTTTGCCAGGGTATCGCATCATTTTGTAGGCCAGTGTTTTCGAGTGCTGGGCCTGAACTTTACAGTGAGCGTTGAGGCCTTTGAGAAAACCTATGATCATTCATATCGGGATGACAATTTAACCTACATATTTAATGTGGTGCCGTTTGTGCTTAAGGGCGTCGAGTCATTTCTGGAACAGCTGCCCACGCTGTTGGCTTTCTATGGAAGCGAAGTTTTGAAGGATACGCCGAAAACACATTTGGGTAAGCAATTCTATAACATGACTCAACCTGTGCACTGTTACCTACGCCTCGTCGATATATGGACACACGTGGTACGATCTGTTACCGACAAGCTGCAGCGAGAGGACAATGCGATTGATAAGTTCCTTTGTGAGCCTTTGGCCAGATTATCCTTTAGCATACTGCGTGGACTCGTTAAGTTGCTGCCCGACTCCAGCAGTAACTCAACAATGCTCAAGGACATGTGCCTTAGACTTGCCGTGCTGGCACGTTATGGCATATTGTAAGTGCTGAAATCTTAACTTAACCGGAATTAAAACGTATATTTTCTTATGTTTAGCTATGAGGAGACATTTAATTACATACTTACCCCGATGCTGGATATTTTTGAACAGCACTTTGAACTCTTCTGTGAAAGATCAGCACTTATTTTTGTCTATAGCGGCTTTAGCTGCGAAGTAGGTGCACCTCAAAGCTTGAAATGTGCCTAATACCACTGATACAGATTAATTTAGATGTCCACCCAGGATGGTTATATAATGCTCTATAAGTTTCTGAGAAAGATGCTGGATAAATTTGGAGATGGACAGCAGCGGGATCCCAAAGGAACTTTGTATTTACGTTTATTTACCAATGAACTTATCACGGATAAGTATTTGGCCATTCAGTTTGAAACTTTGAAGCCTACAAACACTAATCCACTGCTGCTCGCAACTCTAAAATATCTGCAAACACTGCAGCGGTTGGTGTGGCATTAACTATTCCAACTTCTACTTTATTAACTATTACCTTCCAGTCACCTAGTTAGCACCGAGGTTTTTCCACATCGTTTCCTTGAACAAATATTGCTGGTGCTGCTTAATGGTTCGGCCACGACCATAGTGTGGTCCAAGGCGGCACAGCTGTATATAACGATGGCACGACGCCAGTACGATGAGCAGGAGATTGTTGTGCACATTATAGAGACTTTCCTGAAGACCCAGCACAACTCACGCAGATGTGCCTCCCATAAGCAGGCCATTTCCTTGTTACAACACTACCTAACCGAGCTTATCCAGCATTTTCCGGCACTCCACAACTTTGACTATTATATATTGATGCTCACCGCAAGCAATGTCCTTCATGAGCTCGTCCTGTTCACTGCCCACAGTATATATGCACTCTTTGAACTCTACGTCAAGCAATATGGCAGACAAGAGCTGGCTCGCCAACAGATTCACAAACTGCTTCGCCATTGGCCTCGTCTCATTGAGAGCACGGCCGGGAAATCAACGGCACGGGCTGTACTCTACGGCATTTACTGTATCATTGACTTCAGAGTTTTTGCACAATATAATATCGAGGTGAATACACTGAGCTATGGAAATTCCTCAATATATATTTATTGAATTTTTTTGCAGCTATTATGCCAATTGGAAACATATTGCTTAAATAACTTTCTAGCCGATCAGACTTTAAACGAAGCTGAGTTTTCGTCGCTTTTCGCCAACATTTGCAAGTCCATTGAGGCAACCGGGAACAAAGATCTTCTCATTATGACGGCCCAGACTTTGCAAGAACAATACACCGAGATATGCATGCAGCTGTTGCATCAGGATCAGGATGAATCAGATGAATCTGAGAAAACATTAGAATCCTTTGCTCAATGCGTAAAAAGACTCTATGCGCTGCTCAAGGAGAACAAGCTGCGTGGCCATCAGGTGTGTCACATGTACGAGATTCTAGCAATGCAACTTCTGAGTTCTGAGAAGATCAGTGAGTGTCTGGGTAAGTAATGTGTTATAAGTCATGATGAGGCACTACTTAAAGTTACTCGTTATAAATTTAGCTCTTTATGGCTACGAGAGTTTGGCCTTGATGCTATCATTGCTACAGCGTGAACGAGATCAGCTAGAACAAGTTGAACTCCACGACGCAAACATTCCTCGATTGGCACAACAGCTAAAGGATCACTGTGCTCGTCAACTGTGCAACGTATCTGACAATTTACCTCTGGTCAAATCTATGTTTTGTGCCATTCTGCTTCTTCAGCTGGGATTGAATCCTTGCGTGCCATTGAATTCAGCTACATATGATGCATTGCTGCGTCAACTCTCAAACCCAATGCTGGCACAGAAGGCTAGAATCAGTACACTCTACTGTAGCTATGTACAGGAGATGCACTTGCTCTTTCGTCAGCTTTACAATAGAGCTGAGACTTCATTGCCCACCAATCGCATATGGAAACCCTTGCTGCAATTTAAAATGGTTATTATAATAATTTTTTTATTTTCAATTTAAGTGAAATTAATTTCTGTTCATTGTTTGTAGCATTCAAAGCTTCCGGATTTAATAAGTCCAGAGCTTTGCCAACTAATTCCAGTGTTAATTAGACGACATATTCATGCCTTTGTCCATTGTCTGGCCATCATTCATCTACATATATCCAACGAGTCTACCTCTAAGAAACGCATTGAGATCGCCCTGTCATCCCATCTGCAACTGGTCGAGAAGCATGCTAGTGCCAAGGAGGCGTGGATACTAAAGTTGCACGTCTTTACTGCCTCTCTACAGCTATTGGTGAAAACTCTAGCTGTACAACGCATCGAAGCGAGTGATGGACATAATCGTAATCACCTCTTGCCATTGCAATATTTGATGCCACTGTTGTCTACATTGCGGTTGGAGCAGAATCATTTTATTAATATGTATGTAGTCACCACTGATCTTTGTAGTTAGCCTTTATTAGCAACTCTTGTATCGTAGTGCTTGTCTGCTTTCTAAACTTAAGTCAAGTGCGTTTCGTGATCAGGACAAACAGGAATTGGACAAGTTTCTGACACAGATTAGCGCCTACAAATATCGCTGCGAGGATGAGGACGCCAAGGAGCTAGCTGCTGATGACCTGAGCTCAGATTTGAAATCGCAGCCTCCTGGTCCATTGACATTATGGCAAACTGAAGCGATGAACAAAATATTTGATGATAGTTTTGAAGCACCTGATGATCCAATAGGGGAGGTCGAGGATGTTTAATTTATTTCTTTGGATTCATTTACACACATTTAATATCTTATCTTATAAACTCTTGTGTATTTAGTTGACATTTCGTTTTCAAACTGTTTTGAATTACTTCTAGTTCTAGAAAATTATCATTTGTGCTTAAAAATAATTCTAGAATGTTTTACAAGTCGTAAGTAAGAAATAATAATTTAAATCAGTGAAGATTCCATAAGAGTAATAAATGTTCCATCAATTGCAGTGAGATGAGGAAGAGAATGTCTTCCTCCACGCTTACTTGCCCAGCAACTTCGCTTACAATTGATGGAAACCTGACCACGACTCACGATCTCGATCGCTTGTCAAGTAAATCTCTGGTCATTTGGCGACAACCATGGCTGACCTTTAAGTACAGCATGTTGGAGGCGAGTCTGCTGCTGTTGAAGCTGGGAATAATGCTCTTGGACCGCCGACTGCTTGGAGGGCTATTGATATTGGTTGTTTTTTATTGCTTGCCAGGTCCCCACAAGCCCTATATGATAATCTGCCGTCAAAATATCGGGTTCGCACTTTATTGGTTGGGACTTGGGCTTTTGTCGTCTGTGGGATTTGGCAGTGGACTGCACACTTTTTTGCTGTATCTGGGACCACACATTGCAGCCGTTACCTTGGCTGCCTACGAGTGCCAAACGCTGGACTTTCCAATGCCACCGTATCCGGATCAGAAGATTTGCCCCAAGGAGCCTTATATTCAACATGTTCCGACTGTTTGGCAAATCTTGACGAAGGTTCGAATGGAGTCGCTGTTGTGGGGCGTAGGCACGGCTCTGGGCGAGTTGCCCCCATACTTTATGGCCCGCACGGCCAGGTTGTCCGGCAAGTGTGTGGAGGAGCGGCAGGAAATAGCGGAACTCCACAGACGCAAAGGCAATCTCAGTCTATTCGAGAGATGTAAATCGCTTGTTGAACGTGCCGTATTGCGCATCGGTTTCTTTGGCATCCTCTTATGCGCTAGTGTTCCCAATCCTGTATTTGACTTGGCTGGCGTGGCTTGTGGCCATTTCTTGGTGCCCTTCTGGAAGTTCTTTGTGGCGACGTTAATTGGAAAGGCATTTATAAAGGCCACTCTTCAGCAGCTGATTGTTGTGGTTGCTTTCAGTGAAGAACTGGTCAGCATTTTTGTCCAATCGCTTGGTCGTGTTCCCTCATTTGGCCACAGACTTCAGCTTCCAATGCAGAATCTATTGTTATCCACAAAGACGCGTATGCATCGTAAAATTAAAGATGACTTCGTTACAGGTTTGGGCGTGGTGGCCCTAGTTTTCCAGTTGATTGCTCTAATCATTGTCTTCTACTTTGTGGTGACCTTGGTAAATGCCTTGGCCCAGAAACATTTCCAGCGCCTCCAAGAACGTAAAATGGAGCAACGTGCTACTCAAACCGAAATGGAAATTCTCCCGACTGACAATGGGCCGCAACAAATACAAGAAACTATTGGCTAAAAGGGGCAATTCTCATATTTGATTAATTTGAATAAATTTAATTCTTGTCTTATTTTACTTCATCAACATCTTAACATTTTATTTAGTTTTATATTTGGTTTATGTTAAGGCTTATACGTTTAACAGCGAGCGAGTATAAAAGTCGTTTTATTTACAGTGGTGTCCATAAATGGAATGTACAGCTATGCTAGTCGACAGTTGTGTTAGCTGAAATAAAGCGATATGTTCGGTGAGAGAGTAAACCACTGTTAACGTTTACATTGCAGTGGTGTCTGTAAGCAGTTGCCATGGTGGCTGTGAGCAGTTACAGTGGTGTCTGTTAACAGTAGCCGTGGGGACTGAATGCAGTCAAGTAATTAAAAAACATTGTGATGAAATTTGTTGTATTCTTTATTTCATAATTATTAGTTTCTGTTTTTGTATTTGGATGTCTGTTGTTGTTCTCTTTCTTGTTGTTGTTGTTGTTATTCTTTAGTATCCATTGTACATTTACATTCAACAGCAATTTAACACAAAGCTAAGCATTGACTTAACGCAACTGTTTAAATTATTATTAGTTTAGTTTAGTATTATCCAGGGATCAGAATTGATTGGTTTCTTTACGTCATTTCAACTTGATTTTGTTATAATTCGTATAAAATTGTTGTGAATTTAAACTAAGCACATTCACGCATTCATTCAAACGCTGCATGAGTTGATAAATTATTTGTAAGGATTTCCAGTAAAATATCTAATTGGATCGTTTTTGTTTTATAGAGTGTTCCGTACTTCGGGACTTTGATTTAAAAAATTGCATACTTACATAAGTATCGGGTACAATAACCTCTATATGCACACTCACATTTCCTACGCCTACTTCTACAGCTAAATTTCGTCTAACATTTGCACTACGATGACTTAGTACGAGTACGAGAATATATAGCATGACCTCCATATGGGTGAGTGGGTTAAAGAGGGCCCCCATTTACCTCTTGGTTCGACATTTCCATAAACTTTCCTAACAAAAATTACAAATTACAAGAAATTCTCAATCATAAACATTTTAAATTCATACATACTTGTACATACACACCCACACACACGCACACACACGCACACACACACATATTTAAACGAGTACTAAGTAGTATGTTTTATGTTTTTATGTTTTATGTAGTTTTATGAGTATAACGATTTTAAATTTCATTTCATATGTTTTCCCCATTTCTTTTTTTTATCAATATGCTTTTCTTTTTAAGTTTGGAAAATGCTTCAAGTATTTTTTGGGAGCGTCTTATTATAGAGTTTTCTTTTTTTTTTTTAATATCTAAGTACATACATACATATACATACAAACATACGTAAAGTTTAATAATTGCGGCAAAGTCTTTTCAATTGAAAGAGAGATAGAGAGAAAAATAGACAGTTAGCAAAAGAGAGAGACGGAGACAGAGACAGAGAAAGAGAAGGAGAACATTTACAAATAAATTACAAACATTATTGGGATTCCCTTTTTAACTCATTTCGCATTAGCATATTTTGAAAATTTCTCAGTTATTTGCACAATTTTCGCTAATTCGATTTAATTGTATTTTCTTAATATTTTCTTCTGCTTCTTATTTTTTTTTTTTTTTTGTATATTTTAGCTACATTTATATACGACACGATCGTTACAGATATCTCCACCTCTTAACTTTCTTTTACTATTTTTATATTTTATTTAATATTCCTGTAATGCATAAATTAGTTTCGGCATTTGAAACACTTTTATGTAAATTTTTGTCCATTTATGTATTTTGTTAATCATTTTTAAATAATTGAGATTAATTTGTGGTTACTTGAAGTACTTCATTCGCTCATTGGCAGTATTTCTTCATCTAAAATTTGACGCCTAATACAATAATTTAGTTTTTTCGATTACAATTTTGGTTAAAAATTCATTTTTTCCATTTTACCATTTTACCGTTTTTCAATAATTTACGATAAATATTTGTTCGGATTTCTCTTTATAGTACTTTATATGTTTTATGCCCAAAAACTAAAATCAGAATATAGAAAAATTAATGAAATTATTTAATAAATTTAGATTATAGTTAAAAGAAGGAATAATCGTAAGTATATCGCATTTAAGTATGTCTTGTTTCTGGTTTATAAGAATTTCTAGTTTTTGTATTTTGTAGTTGTAACATTTTTTTTTTAAATTTAATTATTGCAGCTAGTTTATTTGTTTACTTCTTTTTTAACTTTACAAACGCCTAGACATATTGATTATTTTTTTTATTTTTAATGCAATGAACTGAAAATTTTAGCTACTTGTATATTTTTGAATTGTTTCCTTTCTGACTTGGTTTTATTTATTATACTATATGGTTTATTAACCAAAACGTATTTAAATGTTTTATGGAAGTTTTTTGTTTAGTAAGACGAATCGTAATTAGCGATTGTTGTTTACAATTATTGTTAATCATATTTGTTAAGTATTCAACTTGTTTTCTTTTGTTAATTTTTAATTTTGGTTTTTCTTTTGTTTTTAGATATTTAGTTATATAATTATTGTTTTTATTAAAAAAATATGAACGGCGGGAAGTACTACAATCGTTTTTTTTTTGTTTTTTTTTTTTTTGTTTTAGAAGCAGTTTAGTTTTAACTTTAGTTAATACAGTGTAAGTTTAATCGCATCCATTCGATTTGTAGCAAAATCTTAGATTTTTATTTCGGTTTCTTGATTGTAGAAAATGTAAAAATGTTTTAATTTTTCGGACTGATTTCCCAGTAAATTTTCTTGCTTTTTAGTGTCGTTTTGTTGTCAAAAAGAGCAAAAAAGTGTGTATTTGTGTTTTTTTGTTTAATTGTTTACTTGTTTTTTTTTTCGTATTGTCCTTTAATGTCTCAGAAGTTTGTCATTTAGCATTTAGCAATTGGCTATTTCGTTTATTGGAATGGTACGAGTATCAGATGATTGATATAACGTTGATGATAATGGTTCAATCCAATTGGATCTATGATCTGATAATCCAATCTATGGACAATGACAGTGAAGTGTATGAGAATGTGTTTTTGAAGATTGTTATGTTTGCTTTTTATTGGGTTCCTTTGTTTATATTTATATAGTATATTTAAGTTTTTATTTTTCACTTTCGTTTTAAATATTGTCTACTACTTATTTACATCCCTTGTTTATGTTGTTGTTGTTTTTGTGTCCATTTTTTTTATTATTTTTACTAGCTTTCCATTGTTATTACTATTATTTAGAATTCGGTCTAATTTTCATCGTTTCGTTAAAAAAAATCAATTTTAGTATTTCAAATATTACGGTATGCTAGTGACAGTTTATCGGTTATCGAACATCGTTAATCGTTTTTAGATTGAGCTTTAATACTTTCAGCGGTTTCTTTACCGTTTCCTGTTACAAAAATCCATTTAAATGCCATCAATTATTTGTGCTCGTTTCGGTTTTTTGGACTTTTCCATAAACAAATTCAATACAACTACGAAAAAAAAGTGCTAACAATTACATAATACACACAATAATAATAATAATAATCAAAGTAATCATAATGAAAACTGAATTAAATAAAAGGACTTTTACCTTTTTGCTCTCATAGTCCTAAAAATCTAATATAATTTTCTTTTTTATTGTTAATTGTTTATTAATTTTTATTTTGTTGCTTGATTTGATACAGTACATTGTTATCGTTATCGTTATCGGTATTGGTATCGGTATCGGGTTTAGCTAGCTGGGTTCTTTAATTAATTAATTAATCAAATTAATTTCGTTTTTATTTATGTATTTATAAACTATATACAATCGCATTGGATATCCGACAAAACTGTGCCTTCTAACGGCACTTTTCGCCCAACGCTTTCGAGATTCTTCCTGGGTACGAGTAGATCTCTTAAATATACACCCTGCGCGGTGATGTCCACATTATTTGTTGTTAAATATAGTCAAACAGTCCTGCAAATAAACAAAAATATAGGTTAGTAGTACACAAGATAGTCGACCTGCAAATACCCTGTGGGAAGATAGTACTTGCAGTAAGATAACTTTATAATCAAATTATTGATTAGATTAATTATAATTATATGATACGGCACGGATTAGGGGTAGTCGACTAGGAGATACCCTGTTTATAGTTTTATGATACTCTGCATATAAAGTAACAATATAACTGACTAAAGTGTGAAATTAACTCTGTTAGTTTTATGGTAATCGACTGATAGATACCCTTTAATCCGCTTATCAACTAAAAGTGGACTAGCTTATACCCTTTACGGAGGTCTAACATATTCTCTTAGTAGCTTATAAATAGAAATTGTTCTGCTTTCAGTCGACTGAAAGATACTCTACAGTTACATAGTGTGGTCAACTTGCAGATACCCTGTAATATATTCTACTTTCAGCTTAACATAAGCTTAGCTTATGACTGATAGATACCCTTCACTCTTCAAACCACTGTTTACAGGACTAATATAGTCAAAGTTTCAAAAATAACAGGGTATAAGTATGGCATTACTTACTTCATTTAATGCTCTGCAAATATTCCATAAAATCACTTAATTAAGTGCAGATTATTGTGCTCTAGTCAATTATTTAGTTGGTTAGTTTGTTAGTTGCTTTCGTTCTTTCACCCGGAACCGGAATCGGAATCGGAACCAGAAGTGGTTCTTAAACGAACCACTCGTCCTTTTGGGCAGCAGCGACTGCGGCATTGGCATTCGGATGATTGCCAGCTGCGACAGCGATGTTCGTTTGGCTGAGTCCGGCGGAGTTTTGTGAAAGATCTTGACCTAATTGACGGAATTTGCCAAGCACCAAATGGGACGGACTTTGGTGGCCATCTTCAAGTAATTGTGTGGAATGCGGTGGTACCCGGATGGTCCCGCAGGGTGATGCCAGTTTCCCGAACCTGGCGGCAGTTGTGTGTGTTCTCTCGTCAGCGTGCCTCCCACGCCCCCAACCATGCCCATGCCTCCGCCATGGTAATGCAGATGCTTTGAGGAGCCATTCGTCTCCGCATTGTGATGCACTAAAAGAAGGATAAACATAAAAGATAAGCTATAAGGATCAGAAGGATTAGTGGATGCTGCTGCTTACTCTGTAGGGCCGTGTTCTGGGTGGCGGCATTCTCGTCCTGGCGTCGACATACACAAATCGCAATGGCCACAATGATGGCACTGAGCACCAAGAGAACTCCGACCACAATCAGGACAAACCATGTCATGTCCACTCCCAGCACTGTGCTCGTTGTCTCATCTAAAAATCCACGAAATTCTAGTTAGTTAGAAACTTTTTCCACACCGAAAGATTACTTACTCTGGCAGAGATTCTGGACAGATTCGTCGGAGTTGTCACCACAATGGTTAACGCCATCGCACAGCAGATCAGGATTGATGCAGAACTCGCGGGTGGCACAGGTAAAGTCCTTACAAGTGTGCTCTGAAATCCAAATACCATCAAGAAAATTCTTGCTTAAATTTTCAACTCCTCTCTCTCTCTCTCTCTACTCACTTGGATCCTTCACCGAGGTTATGACCAACTTGAAACCATTCGCATCTGTTCCCCATCCATCGGTCACGTATTTCAGCGTCACGAAATTCGTTCGTGTCAATATCGCATTTACCGTGTTCTTCGTGTTCCGACAGGAGATGTCAATCTGAAAATTCAATCAAATTAAGTAAAACACAAATTTACTCACTTATCTAGAAATCTACTTTACTTTAACACTGAATTTTCCCAACAGTTTTCTATCAATTTAATCTTCATTGCTTAAAGACATTTCTTTTCCTTCCTTGACTTCAACTTCGAAAACTTCATTAGACCCCGCACTCTAAAAAAGAGTAGAGGGGTCTATTAAGTTTGTCTGAAGCGAATGTGCGTAACAGGTAGAAGGAGGCTTTTTCGAGCCCATAAAGTATATATATTCTTCATCAACAGCCGAGTCGATATAGCGATGTCCGTCTGTCTGTCTGTCCATCCGTATTAACCCCTGGATCGTTTCAACTACAAGACCTAGAGTCACCGAATTTGAAATGAAATTCCGTCTATATGTCAGGTTGGTTAAGCTTATTTCAAATTTTTGCCACGCCCCCTACTGCCCCCGCAAGTCATAACTTGAAAGCGAACAGAGCTAGAGAGACCAAATTCACACATTATGTGTATGGTACCATTATAACTATCTTTACCAAGTTTGATTCGGATCGAACAACTATAGCCTATAGCTCCCATAGGAAAAATCGGTCGAAGATTAAGTTTCTTTTGGTTTTAACTGCATAATTTATACTATTAGTATTAAATTTCAGTAACTTTTAAAATCAGTTTAATTAAGTCTTCTTATAATTAAGAATTGTCTTTAATATTTAATAAACCAATAAAAGTTCAATTTTACCCTGTTTTTTCCATTTTGAATTTTGAAATATTCGCTCAGTAAAATTCCTGTTCCTTTCTCTCTCTTTCTCTCTCTCTCACTTTCCTTCTCCTGGCCTTTGCCTGCTGCATTGGCCAAGCCCCTTACGCTTCAGAAGAATGCAAGTGTCGAGCTGTAAGCAGCTTCTTGTTGGCAGCGTCACAAAGACTTGCTGCAACACAGGTGGTCTTCACGCCCTACCTCATACCCTATCGCCCATTCCCTGCCCACCGCTCCTCGTGGCTGCTTCATTAATGCCAGCGTGGATGCCATTGTCCTCCCATAGATGCCACCTTTGGTGGCAACATGAGCAGCTGAAAGTGGCATGCAGCCTTTGGTTGCCATAATGCTGTGGTTAACTACGCATACATATGAGTATATACTCTACGGGATATTCTCTGATCTCCAATCGCCCACTCCACCACTCCACCACTCCTCCACTTCACCTCCTCTCCTTTTGGAGCACATGCCCGCATGCAGCTGTGCAACAGTCGATGCATGCGAATTAAATGCTCCAAGGCATATTGATAATCATTTCAAGTGTCTGCCATTTTTATATGATAAATGATAATTGATCAAATTTTAATGGAATCGAGAAAGTTTCGGAGTTGTGCAAACTGGTTCCACTGTAAGCTCTGCCACACATTCATCTGTCTTCGCTGGGGCTGATAATGATGTACGTGATTATCGTGTTGGGGATAATAATGATGATGTTGTCTGCTGTGGCACGTGCACGCTCTGTGTATAAATGTGTAATGTGGCTGCAACCTAAAAGTTGCAACTGGGTTCATCAAAGTCCGCCCAAACACACACACACACACGAACTTGCACCCGCACACATACACTCCCTCTCTCTCTCTCTGTCTCTTTTTGCCACTCTCTCCCACTTGCCCTCTTCCGCCTGTGCGTGTCAACGTTGAGGGCTTTGCTGCGGTTGCTTTTCTTGACACAACGCTCTGCTTTTTCGCTGCCACTGCCTCTGCCACTGTCTCTGCTGCTGCTGCTCTTGTCAGTGGCAGAGACTGTATATGCCTCAAAGTTACAGTGCAGGCCCTGCAGTTGGCCGGCATCTTCGAAGTGCGGCGCTTTGTGGCATATTTTAATTTTGGTGCAGCCCAAAAACGCAAACTTTTCAAACTTCCCCTTGCTCTATTTACCCCTTTGCTTTGTGTATGCCAGACACACACACACCCACACACTCACAAACACACACATGCTCAGTTTTAATTTTGCATTTTCGAAGGCAGTGACAACTTCTTTTGTCCCAAAATATTTACATACCAAGGACTCTCTGTCGTTTCTCCTCTCCTTTCTCCCTTTTGCTTTCTCGAGGTCTCGAGGTCTCGAGATCGGAGTCTCGACTTTGGACCAAAAATGTTATTAGTTTTTTGAGGCTTCACTTTGCTGTGGCCTTTGTGGCATGTAAATGAGCCCGAGACTCGAATTAACTTGACTGGCAAATTCATAAATCTAGTGTAGCATTGCTCATACGCCGTGTTGTACACAGTGACATTATGAGCTGCAGCAAATTGTGTGGCAAGGTGGCAAGAAATCAAGACGTGCAAAGCTGCTTAGGTCACTTCTGATTTTTCGACTCTCCCTGTTCCCCTCTCTCTTTCTTTCTCAGTCCGTTTCACTCTCTCTTACTCACTAAGTCTGCTGAAAAACAACGCACTCGACAAATATTTAAGCAAAGGCTTTCAAGATATGATTGCAGCAGGTGAGTATGGCAGGTGAGTATAGCAGACGGAAAAAAATCGGCGAGCAGGAAAACCGAAGGCATTTCCAAGTGGAAAACCACAAAATGAATACACAGTTATAATCGGATTTCAGCAAAGTCGAAGCACCTTTCACTAAAGACTTGTGTGTACATGTGTTTTAAAAGTAGATTTTAATTTTTATTTAAGTCTTCAAATAAGAAGATTTTATGGCAGTGTACTCTACAGTGAAGAATCTACTGAAATCTACAATTTAAAATTAATCAAGAGTGAAAAAATCGAGTGATTTCTTAGAGAAAAGTATTTCTAAGTGATTAATTAACTTATTAGATAGGTAATAAAGATTTGTCAGAACAAAGAGGGTAAAATAGGCTTATATCCTAAATCAGTCTTCATAAACAGGAACCTACCTATTCAATATGATATAATCTTCTGTAAAACAGCGTATATAAATCAAGTTATGTTAGATAACTTTCAAAAGAGTTACAAAATCATTGATGTTCGTTAAAAGGAAACTCAAATTGAAGGTATAGTAATTTTCCTCCTTGGAAAACTTGCCTTTCCACTTTCCGCCTTTGAGTTGGGTCTTCATAATTGGGGCTTAAAATGCCATCGATTTTGTCATAAACTTTGACGTTTTAATATTCGATGCGATGCTTGGGTCAACAGCAATTATGCAAATTGTAGAAAGTGAGTCGAAATGACAGCCCTATGCCCTGTACCCTAAAATGTTCTATTTGTAAAGAGTAATAGTTGGTGCGTTTACAGGGTATCTTCGAGGTGGGTTAGTTTGTAAGCATGTACGTTTTATATTTTGTTTGGTTTGTCCCTGGGCTATAAAAGATTTAGATTCTGCTTATTCGCTGCATTTCTGGCCACTTGCCTTGGCTTACATTTCCCTACACATACACACACACACACACATACCCAGGGATATGGTCACGCCCACATGTGCATAATATAATAATACAATGCAGTGGTAGGGGGAGTGGTGGGGTGTCATGAAAAATGAAAATTGTTGCTGATAAAATCGTAGCGCTATCAGCAAACTCAGCCGGCAGTTGGCATGTGGCAGCTGCCGCTCTGGTGCAGGCCCGCCCACCCAACACCCAAAACCCACCACCCACCACCCACCATACAACGCCTACAACAAACCACATTCTTGCCCGTTGTCATCATTGCAAATGTTGCAACTGCTAAAATTATGCCTACATTTTGTCTGTCTCTATCTCTGTCGCTCATCCCCCATCGACCATCCTCCTCTCTCTACATGTCACTGTATGTGTGTGTGTGTTTGTTTGTGACTGTGCGGCTGCCCCCGCAGGGATTGAACCTAAAATGTCAGATGCATCAACGTGCTCTGATTCTGCTGTATGTGGATCATGAGGCTGCGACACAAATTTCCCCACAATAACTTTGCCTTTGACAAGTTTTCCGCAATGATTGCCCTTAACTTTTGCCATAAATAACTCAGCTATTCTAAGTATAGACCGCTCAAATCAGATATTTCCACAAAATAATTTACAATTGACACTTGCGACTGTAAAATAGGAAATTTAAAAACTTCTACTCTTCGGACCAGAGCAAATAGAGAATTTATTCTAATCTAGTGCTGTTAATAACAGTCAACTTATAAGACTTAACAGTTGTTTAATCTCTGTTAATTAACATACCTTCGGAGTTGATACCGCATGGGCTCCATCGTAGACCAGCAGATGATCATTGCAGTCCAATTGGAGCATGTCAAAGCGCAGCATAAAACGCTGCAGGATCGAATGCGTCTGGAAAGTGATGACGCAATCCAAATTGCGTTCGTTCTGCGACCAAAGAACAGCTCCATCAATTTTGCGATAAAGCTGCTGCAGAAAGTGGTTCTTGCACAGCGATTGCATGTAGTCTAAAAGAGAAACAGAAAAGAAGATAGAGAGTTAACATAGTGATTTAACAGTGTCCAAGCAGCAAATGTTAGGTTTGTTTCAATAGGGATATTCCCAAAACAAATTAAGATTAGTATTGGTTTATTTTTAAGTAAACCCTTATTTGTTAGTAAGTCTAAAATTTCGAAAGGATAAGAATACTAAAAGTGGTACCATACAAATTTGGTACACTAGCTCAAGTAGTTTTCGAGTTTTATAGGCAACAATTTTTTGACTCGTCTGTTGATGCTGATCAAGAATATGTATAGTTCATGTTGCCGGAAACAACTCCTTCTGCGTGTTACGCACGTTTCTGCGTACTCTTTTCAGTATGTGGGCATATTTTGGCTGAATTGTACAATAAAACGAGTTTCGTATCCTTTAAGGAACACCCTTATTATATTGAGAAGCTTTCATATTAGGAACATTAACATTGTGGCTTAACAGTGTCATAACAGGCAATTTTAGCATACCTTTAGTTGGAAAGCTTAATTTAATAAAAAAGTTGAAACTGTATTATAAAAGATTGCAAATTTTGCCTGCTCTATATAACTTTTAATAATGCTTTATAATTTGATACATTTTGTGGTGAATTTCAGCAACTACTCGTACAATTTCCATCTGCTGCTGTCTTGACTTCCTTCAACTTCCTTTAACTTCCTTCAACTTAATGGCTCCGATTTCCACAGCGACGGCCCGGCCGTACGGTAGCCTCTCGTGCGTTGCGCCGGAAAATGTGCACTTAAATTTTAATGGCAAAATGAAAAATTCATTTACGCTTCGTTTCACGTATAACCCGCACATGTTTTCCGTGCATTTTATACTCAAGTACAGTTACTCCTACTTGTACAAAATTTTATAAATAGGTATAAATGTGCCTTTGGGCAAGTAGCCAATGTAAGGGGGAAAGAGAGACAAAGAGAAGAAGAGTGGGAGAGACTGAAGAAATTGACAAACTTGTGCGCAATATTTTCTAATATATAAGTTTAAAATTATCGATAGCATAAAATGCACTTCAAAAGTATTCTACTATCGATAAATACTGCCTCTTTTAACAGCTAGTGAAGAGAGACTAAGCTGAGAGTAAAACGTTTAGAGAGCTAATTTAGGAGATTTCAGAAATCAAATGGATCTGAAAGAGAATGAAAGAAAGTGAGAATAGGAGAAGAAAGTATTTGGAAGCTTTTTAAGCGTAATTTGAAGTCAATGAAATGAAGCTAATGAAGGACACAGCTGCTGGGGCCAAGTGTATATAACTTGCATTATTTAAATGTCTGTCAATTAGTTTTAATAAGCAAAACTACAGCGCTTAAGTGCGAAATCCATTAACATGAAATGAACGCCATTACCCAGAGAAAGAGACAGAAAGAGAATTTGGAGGGGTGTGCATGAAAGGGGGAGTGGGGTGGTCTGAAGCGGAGATGATGGCCATTGGTTTTGGCCATTCGCGGTGCATGCAAATGAAGTTAGAAGCAAGTAGCAAAAGCAGCGACAAAATTGTCACATAAAAGCCAAAAGCGTGCCGGCAACAGAAAAGGCAATACGAATATTTGAGATTTTAATGAAACACATTTTTCCCCTCTGTGTACACATACATACATATATATGTATATGAGTGTGGGTGTGAGTTGTGTGGGGCTGAATGTGTGTTTGGGGCGTGACGGCGAGGCTTACGTGCGCCTGATTTCAGGCAATTTCCTGCTTAGCAACCGCTTCCGCTTTCGCCGTCACACTAATTCAATTTCGCTTCAATAAAGCGCACACGAAGGCGACACATCGCGGCGAAGGAGGCGGCGAATCAGGCGAAAGAGCAACCGAAAAGATGTCGTCGCAGCAACAGAGTTAGAGCGAGGAGCCAACCAAACGGTAAAGGGAAGGGGAAGCGGAGTGAGAAGAGGAGCTAAGGAATTTAGTGCAAATTCGTTTTGCGCCTTCACCACATATTCTCACACACACACACACACTCACTCACTCACACATAGGGAGTTAGGCAGCGAGTGAGACCGGGAGTCGCACAGCTCATATGGCGTTGCCACCCAGTCGTAAACGTTGGCGTTGCCAACTTCCAAATTGAATTCACAATTGAATTCAACTGGCGGCCTTTTGTTTTAGAGCGAGATACTCCCACCCCCACAAGCACTCCTACTCCCATTCTCTCTCTGTCTCTTCCACTTTCTGTCCCAGCTACCGTCCAGGTGCCCGGCACAGACAATTTTTGCGTGTTTTATATGTAATTGGCAATTTTGTTACACATTTCGCTTTGATCTTCACCGCCAGCTGAGGCAGTCAACACCTAAAATGGGCGTGCCCAAATTTGTGGGCGGCTGTACAAAATTTTACCTTCAGTTCAATTTTTTTTTTCGGTTTTTCGTTTTCGGCAAATAATTCACGATTTGCCTTCTCAAACCAAATGAAACTTTTCCTTGCGGTTCGTTGGTTTTTTTCCCCTTTTGTTTTTTGTTTTTGTTTTTTTTTTTACTCTTTTGGCCAAGATTGATTACAGTTTCAGTTGATGATGTGCCCGGAAGTTTCTGAATAATTTAGAAACAAAATCTACATGATGCATTAAATTAAGTTTAACCGGCGTGGATGTGGCGCATCTAGATAACAAGCCTTAAAGGCATTACCTGTAACTCAGGTGTGTTTAATGCTATCTTTTTACTCTGAATTTGTAGACTAAAGTTGAAGGATATATTTAGCTGTAATGCTAGGGATTATGAATAATAAAGCGATTTAATTTGAATCATAAATTGTGTTAAGGCTTTATTATTTGTAGCTTCTAATTTTAAAGTTATGTAGCATCTAAATTACTCTGGATTATATTAACATCTATATAAATATTTTATCGTAAATAAAATTTAGCTGGCAATTTGATTAGATTGAGGAAAACTAGCGTAAATAGTGTGACAACTAGCATTCTTATATGCATACTTTTAGCTACCACTGCCACTGCCACTGTCGCTGTCTCTGTCACTGTCACTGTCTGCATTGGCAATCAAATGCAGTGCAAGGATAAAAGGGCGTCATTCGGAGACAGCGATAAATAGAATTTCTGCACAATTTGACACAGAGACAGCACAGGATTGAAAATGCCAGAGGACACAGTCATAGTCGTAGTCGTAGTTGAAGTTGAAGTTGAAGACTGAGTCAGAAAATAGTAAAATATCAATTACGGATGAGAGTAAAGTGCTCAGGCGTACAAACTTCCATGTAGACAAGGCAACAGGAGCGAAATCCTTCAATCATTTCTAGTCGCAGAGCAGTGTTGAGTTGAGTCGAGTTAAGTTGAGGAATTGAAGGAGATGTTGTGGAAGCTAAAGGAGTTTGGGGCAACATCTCCTGTATAACATCAGGATTACTATTTTTGCGCAGCTGTGGCATCACCGACATTGGGGATTCGAGAGGGTGTATGAGAAGGAGGAGAAGCGGAGATGGGGTGGGGATATATATATAACACAACGTCAAACAATCTGCTGAGGGCGATAGGGGAAAAGCGGGATAAGGCAGTGAGAAGCTCATGTGACAACTGAAGCTCGGAGGATTGAAGAGCAGTGCCAGATACATTTTCTATAAATTAAGCCCGAAAACAATTCCATTTACAGCGAATGACTGGAAATGGGGGCGTGGCAAACGCGACACTGCAACAGTAATACTAGTAGCCCTGCCTTGTTCAGCCCTTCGCGTCCCTTTTCTAACCACTTATGCACTCTTAAAGGCATTTCGAAAATATGGGATTATACCCAGGCAAGAATCTAATGTAGTATTTTTATGGGTAGGTTTACTATCCGCGGTTTTAGACCCTAATTGCCCAACGTTCTGATACCCTGTAGTGGCAAAAAATTTACTTCTTGTGTGTAGTCTGCTGTCACCAAATTTCGTCACTAGCCCGTTTGTACCCTATAATCAACTGCAATCTGGGGAGCTACCCCTAAAAAGAGTCCCTGGCAAAGGTCTAATCCCGCCTCCTGCGTTCTTTGGTCACTTGAAATGGCCCTCAGTTGAGCCCATTTAATGGCCTACAAATCCAAGGCCAAATTATGGCTCAAAGTCTTGCTTGGCCTAAGCCCCGCCCCCTCGCCTCTTCCGGACAAAGATTTGTTACGTTTTTTGTTGGTTTTTCGCTTTGGCTCTTGCTGCTTTTTGTGTATTAAGTGTTCAGTTTGCAGAAAATGAGTTTTTCGTGGTGCGAGAACACAGAGTGGTGCCGGTTTTGGTTCTGGTTCTTGTTGTGATTCTGGTTTTTGGGGCTCGGTTAATGGCCAGATTAGTTAGTCGCAATGTCATTTGTTAGCATGAAAACGCACAGCCGGAAAAGGATTAAAATTAGCATAATTAATTTCAAGGACTTCTTACAATGTTTTATGTGCTTGTTATTAATCGAAAGTGGCTTTCTCAAGGACTTTCCTTAAGAAATGATGTGGCAGTTGACTTCAATGAATCGATTTTGTGGTCTTTTCATTAAATCGAAGCCCTCGGGACAAAAGCAAACTTTAAAATCGAAACAGAAACAAGAAAAGTTAGTAAGGATTAGGTTAAAAGAGATGAAGTTAAAGCGTGGAAATGTTCTCTCAGAGGAAACCAAAAATGCCTAAGGCAGAAACAAGTTTTCCTAAAAAAGAAAGAAACAAGAAACTCATTGTTTGCATTAAACAATCATGGAAATGAACTAAAGAAGCTAAAACCAAAGAGAAGTTCTCATTGTTCGTATGAAACAATCACTTAGAAGAAGTTTTGGCAAACAAAATATAACGAAAGAAGTAACTAAATGGAAGGCATTCACTGTGGCTACAGAAATAAGAAGTTGTCGGTGGAAAGCAACTTAGCGAAAGAAGGAACTAAATAAGTCATTATCAACAAGAAACAAGCTCTAAAAGATACTTTGGTTTTTCACCTCACAACTAAACTTCGACCAAGTCCGAATTGTGTCATCAAAAAGCAGTGGCAAAGCACTCAGAAAGGAGCAACCGCAGGATACGAAGGACCCGAGGACCGGAGGACCACAGGACCGCACAAGTAATAACCAGCTCAAAAAGGATACTCAAGCGCAGCAAAAACCGCGAGGATGTCCACAGACTTTTGGAATTTTTGGTCTGGCCATTTGGGATCCTTAATGTTTCCGGCCAAGTGTAGCGTTGAGCTGCCGGAAGTATTTGCAGCTCTTTAATGCGTTTACTCAAACTCAAATGACAATGCTGCATTCGAGCAGGACTCCTGGCACGCCCCTAACTTTCGATACGCCCCCATTATCGGGTCGTTGTTGTAGAAGTACCTTGGCTTCTGCTTGTGCAGTGCACACAACACATTCGCGTTGATTTCTCTGACAGCTGAATTGGCAAAAGGAATTCAGGCAACTTTTCTCCTTTAATCTTCTCTCCCGCACCCTACTTCTAGACTCCTACGCTCCTACACTCCTACTCTTCCTACTCCTACGCTCCTACTCTTCCTACTCCTACGCTCCCTTCTCCTACGCTCCCTACTCCTACGCTCCTACTTCTACGCTCCCTTCTCCTACGCTCCTGCTTCTAAACTCCTTCGTTTCTACAGTACATACTCCCTTTAGCTCCCTTCTCTAGCAGTGCCACCCTCGGCAAACAACTGAGATCTTTGTGCGAGTAGTTTGACTAGAGGAAAATTATGTTTACCTTGCCACAACGTTCTGACGTCTAATATCAAGCTTAGCGTCTTCGTTTGGACTTATTTTTATGTCCTTACAAGGCTACGATAAATATATATATGTATGTGTAGTTAGGTGGGTACACAGAAAAAAACGTATGTATAAATATATATCTAAGTCCTTAATTTTGTTATACATAGATTAAGGATATATTTTCTTTACAATGGAAAAGAATCAGAAATATTTAATTTAGACATTCTACTCAAATAATGGTAGAGGACTTGTTGCTTGATTCAAGAATTTCATCGTTTAGAATTCATCGTTTTAATCTTAAATAGTGGGCTATTTTTTTCGGTGTACGCACAGACGGACACCTGCCCAGTGCCACCCATTACTCAAGCATTACGAAGCTGCTGTCTATTTATGGGTAGCTTCCATCCATCTACCTGACACCTGCCCCAACTGGGTCAAGCCCAGCTCTACGCCACTAAAAGCCAGGCCCGGATTACTCCAAGCTGTCAAATACGAAATGTGCATGTACTATCTATTGTACAACGGAGATTTCCAAGTAGAAATACATTCAGGAAACTCATATAAAACTTGCAGACTAGTTTTCAGAAAATTCTTTGACTAAGACGATTATTCCATAAGCAGTTTTAGTTTAAAATTATGCAACTTAACCTCAATAGGTGGAAATTGTTTCCTAGCGAAATAATAATTTACTATTCGTTAGTAGGAAATTTGGATCTAAATTAAGCATAGTTTGGGTAAGTTTTGGGGAACTTGAAGCTTTCTCGACTTGGGAAAGCTTAAGCGCTTAAGCATTTGGTCCGGAATTTGCGAAATGCCTTCGTTTGAGGGAAATGAGGAGGAAATCTGCTTGACCGCCGACATTGAAATGCAAATGCAATGTAAATATTTTAAACTAATTTTCAGTGATTATGCAAAACCGCAAATAAATCTACAGCAACGGCAGAAAATTCATAGGGAATGCCAAAGCCAGAGTCAGCTGGACTACGAGGAGTGGATAGTTTTGGGAGCGGACAAAGGAGCAGGAACAGATGTGGGAAAGGAGCAAAAGTGGAATCAGCACAACAACAAGGGAACCACAACAGAAGCTAAAGGCAACCAGGATACCAGTTACTCGTTACCAGTAACCAGTAACCAGTTACCAGTTACTCGTTACCAGTTACAAGCTGAGTGCGTGACCTCGGGTCAGTCCGTGGGTAAATGAGGAAAATGGGGGTACTATTGTGCTAGGAGTGGTTTTTTTTGCACTCTCAAGCGTTACGAAACTTTAGACTAGTTGTGGAGGCGGATGAGAGGGGAAGGGGCGTGGTAGGGAGGCAGGCTATTGTGGGGTTGTTTGGCTATTTCGCTGCAACAAAATAATTTCGCTGGCTCGTTTGTCAAACTAATGGCAGGAATTTGAGCAATTTCAGTAACAAAGGTTAAACAATGAATTTCCTGTGTGCCAATATTGAATTTAGCTGACCCACTACGAACTTCCACTCCCCCTCTCACTCTTCTACTCCATTCTACTCCTACTCCCTTCTGCTTTTCATGCTGTGTGAAGATGTCATCCAGGGTCTGCCCATTCCCAATGCTCTGATCCAATCACACACACAGTTGACTAAACCGGCCAAGTGTTGCCAGTGTTGTCCTGTCTCCTTCTTCGTCCCGCTCCTCTTACACTTCGGCTTCCTACAGCTGCTGCTGAAGCTCACACGCTCCATTAGCGCCTTCAGAATCACGCCTCGAGTGCTTCAGCCGCTCAGTCTTCTGCTTTCATAAAATATATATGTATAAACATATACTCATTTCTAATCCGAAGTAAATGCCAGCCCCGCTCTTGGTCCATAATGCCCTTCCATGCCCCACACCCCACAGGCCACCCCCTCCATAAGACGCCCACTCTGCACTGCCCATGGAGCACGGCTGAGTAACACGTTGTCAATTTAATTGAGCCTTCGGGGCAGTACTGTGGGAAATGCTGTGGGAAAGTTTACGCAGTAATCCCAACGCAGATTGGATCGTGCCTAATAGATATGGCAGCGTGACACGCTATTGACAGCTCAATTTGAAATAGTGTGACCAGTTGGAATTGTTGGAGTTTCAAGCAATTCAAAGCATGATCTGCATGAAGCCAAGTTGATAGTAATACCTAGCTCCCAGTAACTACAAGAAGTAATTTAGTTTTTCTGCTTCCTTACCGTATTCAGTCGTGCCTTTCTGTCCATCTCTAGTTTATTGCTGCTCTAGAGCGTCAACCGCAACATCAACTAAATTAAGAAGCACGTTTTAAGCTCACTAAGTGCCACTGCCAAGTTGCTTAATAATTCATAAAGTGCAACACAGATATATTTCTATATATATATATAAATTTCTCAGTTGAGTGTTGGAAAAGTTGATCAGAAAGCAAGTGTTTGGTAAGAGAAAAGCTTAAACGCATCATTAAACTTTTGTCAGCTAGCAGAGTAACGGGTAATTGCAAAGATGTGGCAACCTCAATAGGAGTGAGAAGTAGACTAATGAAAGGACAGTGTCTGCCTCTGTCTGTGCCTGGGAAAAGGACTCGACTCGACTCGACTCCTTTGGTCTAATGGCCGTCAACTTAACCCCTTTTCCCCCATTTCCACTTTTATTTTCTTCGCTTTTCTTTTCTAGTCTTTCATTTGATTCCATTGCAATAATCAAGCAAATTGTCGCCTGTCAAAATGTCCAAGTCGGCAAAGTGCGAAACTTTTCAACAAAGTGTCAGGACATCATCTGAGGACTCTGTCATGATCCATTGGGTGCCAGAAGTCGGCAAATTAAATTAAATGAACGGGTAGAAAATAAGTAATGAGACCTATTCATAAACAAGTCAATGGAATTCGCTTTAGATACATATATATTGTGTATTCGATTGTCACAATCTTTCATTCATTTCTCAAGGTCCTGAATGCCTTTAATACCTAGCCCTCCTATCTTCTATCTCACTTCTCTCTCCTGCTGCTTCGTCTGAGTTATACCATCTCTGGATTGCTCTTTGCCTCTGACTTTATGCCCGGGAGTGCCATTACAAATGTCACTTGGGCAATTAGCGATTCCAGCTTGTGCTTTTCTCAGTTCTTTTTAATTTCTACTTTGATTCCCAGCTGGTCAGTGGTTTCTTTGGCTATCTGTCTATCCAACTCTTAGCACTTTCGAGCATTCCAAAGACCGTGGGCTCACAAAGTTTTTGGACAGCTGCTGCGAACTGTTGACGCTTCAAATTATGTGTCAAATTTGAATAACTAGAAAATTAAGTATTTTTCTCAGTCCCTTCAATTAAAAGTCGTGTTGTTAAGTTGGCTGCACTTTTTTTTAAACATAAGTGGCAACGCTATCAGCTTTGCTTTAAATTTTTCTTGCCTCTCTTTTTACTCCAAGTCTTATTCTATATTATTACTCAGTATGATTTTAAAAGATGAATATATTCATCACATATTTATCCATTTGTTAATGTTTAAGTTTCATATCGTTTCTATTTGGTTTTGAATTTTATAAATTTATCTATTCATAATTATTTTACATAGTTTTGTTACCGCTTTTAAATGATTGATTTAAAACCAGAAAAAAACGGTTATCTTCGGTTCGCCGAATATGAAATACCCTTGCATATCATGCATATTACGTTAATTTGGTTTCAGTTACCAATTCTTCCTGTGGAAGCTATATGATTTAATAGTCCAATTCGGATGAAATTTGGTCAGAATGTAGGCAATGATAGCGAATGTGTGTTGCATGAATTTGGTTTAAATCGTTATATAGTGGTCCAATCTCGATGAAATTGAGTTTGTACTTACATGGGATTTGGTACAAAATGAATATAGTCTCAATTTGGTTGAATTAGTAAAAATAAAGTTTTGTTTGCAACTGATTGTTCCGATGGGATTTCTTTAACATAGCAATTCGATCAATTCGCGTAGAAACAGAAAGTCAGACGGACAGACAGACGGACATGGTAATATCGATTCGTCTGTTGATGCTGATCAAGAATATATATAATTTATGGGGTTGAACATGTCTCCTTCATACGTTACAAGCTTCGTGACAAGCACAATGAACCCTTTGCAAGGGTTAAACACAATTTTTGTAATCTGTGATCGCATTTGGTGGGTTTATGGATTCGATTTTGAAAAGATTTATCGATTTGTTATCGCAATTCAATGATTAATCTATAGTTAATGGATTTTGTGATCTGCTATCGACTTTTATAGATTAGTTTGTAATCGCTTTTTGAAAGTTGATCAACTCATAACACTTTTAAATGGTTGTCTTATCGATTTGTTATCCCATTTCAAAGACTAATCGATTAATACTAATTTGTTCGATTTGTCATCGTATTTCAAATGTTAATTCTCTGCTATTTGTTGATTCGACATAAACCCAAAGATTGTTTTTTAATTAGTGTGTTTAATTTCCAGCTCGAAGAGCAGGACGAGAATATACTGAAAAGCTGAAAAAATAAATGAAAAGTGTCCTGCGAGGCTTATCAAGTTTTATCCGAATGCCTTTTGAACTTTTCTTCGTCTGGTTTTCCTTGGAAAATTATTAATTAAACTTGCGTTGCCTTCAGCTGCTTTATGCTTTTCCTCGTCGGCTTTTCTACTTGTGTTTGGGGAAAAGCTCTTAAATATTTAGCAAATAATTTATCTTTATTCATTTAATAAAGAATTCGTTTTGCGTGCGTCGAAAAGAAGGAAAAACGAAAAACTATAACCGAAGGAAAACAAAGAAAAACATTGTTTTTCTATAGTTTTGTTGGTAAGTTTCGCTATACTGAAAGTTTATTATGCTATTGTTGTTATTTTTATTATTGTTGTTTAATTCTTCTAGGCTCTTGTAGTATAATAATATTTTCTGGCTGGGGCGTGCCAGGGCGTAGATAATATTGCCGCTTTGTTTTCCGGGCGCGCGAATTTTCTTTCATGTCGACGGTTTCTGTTTTTCTTTTTCTTTTTCTTTTTTTTCGCAAGTGGAACACACAGTAGAGCCCACGAAAGAGAAAGATGGAGAGCGATAAAGAGAGATAGGTAGGGAGACAGATACAGCTACAGATACAGCTACAGATACAGGGATACACCCACAGCCGAGCACAGTCCACAAAGCCCATCAGAGCCAACACGAAAAAGGTTTGGGATTCGCATCTTTTTCCCTTCTTTTCCTTTCTTTTCTTTTCTTTTCTTTCTTCATTTTCATTTTTCTTGTTGTTGTTATATAGAATAGAATTTTCTGTGCATTTGATTACAAAAGGGATTCACGCGCCTAAGTGAAAAACATAAAGAAAATGCTCTGAACATTTTCATGAGCTCTTCCATTCTACTCAATTTTCTGAGATAGGCATCTCGTAAACTCTTTGTATGCATTAGTTTCCCAATAAAGTGAACAATGAATTAATCTAGAACCTATTAAACAAGTTATACCTACTAAACTAATAACATGATTGTTTTAAAGTTTATTGTTATTATTTATAATGTACTTATTTAAAGTGATTTCATTCAAAACCATTAATAACATTTATTAAAAAAACAATGAGAACAATTAGAGCGGTGATAAGGAAAATGCTAAATTGATTTCGAATTCAAATTACGATAACCGATTTGTTATTATCAACACAAATTACTCAATTTTGCAGCCAATTAAAATTGAATTCAAATAGGCAAAAATGCACAAATGTGTGATGTGGAAATAAAATGTATTTGAAAATGCGAGAATTTTCCCACTCACATATCAAATATCGATTTCAAATAATAACAGTTTACTGTGTTTCTCGTCTGACCGGAAATATTGATAAATAACCCGTGCCCACAACAGACTCTCCTCCCTTTGGACCATAAAATCACCGCCCCACCAATCACCCTCTGCCACATTCATGGACAATTTGGCCAATTTATTGTTTGGCTTTCAATCTGGCAAAATGGGGGGTAGAACGTTGGAGGGGAATTTGCCAATGGCAATGGCCCAAAAGTTCGCAACGCATCAATCCTCCATTTGGCATTGGCAGCGGGTGAAAGGAAGGAACTAAAGAATGGAAAGGAAGGGCGGAGGGCGGAGGGCGGAGGGCGGCAGGGGAATACAGTATCCTCCCCGCCCATTTGGCAAAAATGTTTAGCTATAAATGACATTTGTTATGCCTTGCTTGATTTCATTCGCGCTTCGGTTTCACAGCTCTGAATTTATCATATACATATACATTCACATATACATCGCATATATATTTATATATAAACATTTATCTATCCACTCAACTGTGAATCGAGTTAACGACTCTGAACTCCACTTACTTGCCAGCTATGTGAATGGATAGATTTCATAGTCACTTGACTTTCCCGAGGAAAGCAAAAGCAGAGGAACCAGGTAAAACTGGCAAAGGAGAAAGTTCATGATGTGATTTTACTAAAGGATTGAACATATTGTACTTCAATATCCATTTATGTCGGAGTTCGTATAAAAAATGAACTTTTGTGTAACGAAAACAAATCAAAGTATTACTTTAATGTTTATCGTCTATCGCTTGTTATCGATAAATCACAAAATGGGCAACAAAAGGTTTGCAGGCTCATTCAAAATGTGTGTGGTATGTGGCAAATTTGGAATCCTTTTTATTTCGTATGCGGATGGATTGTTATAAAATTAAAATTTATTGCTTCCGCAAAGCTGTCATAATGTTAACCCTCCAACTCCCTACCCATTCCCACTCTACCCACCCTCTTCCTTTTTCCGTCCCCCTGCTTTGGCTAGTACGTGTGGCTTTCATAGCAGCTGCCTTCTCTATTTTTGCCCAACTCATTCAGTTTTGCCGCAGTGGCAACTGGTACTCCTCCCCCCTTCTCTCTTCCCTATACTCCTCCTCCAGTCATCCTCTGTGCCAGAGGCAACCCTAAAGCAGACCCAAATCCATCCATTCATATTTATGCCAAACAAAAAGCAAAAGTTTTATACCATTCCTTGGTCGTCGACAGTTGTTTTTCTCACAATTTTATTGGCAGTCGGCCATCAGCGGCTCTTGGAATTTGCCCAAAAGCAAATCTTTTCTCCCATCTCTATCCTTCTGTGTCTTTGTTCACCTGTCTCTCTTACTCCTGATGTGAGTGTCACTGAAGCAACGTGACCCATTTTATAAAATTGTGTAATGCTTGTATTATTGCAGAAATTCGCACAAAGCGACACAATTGTTTACAGCATCAAGAGCGGGGAAAGCGAGGAAAAGCGAGAAAATTGGCAAGCTTATTTCGTTAAGCAACTGATTGCTTCTTCAATATTCAACAAAGTGGAAGTGGAAGTGGAAGTGGAAAAAAGAGTAATTCAAATACAAACAGATAACTCTAAACTCACGAACAACTGAGCAAAACTGAAAAAGAAACAGAAACAGATTCAACAAGAAAACAGTTCGTTGAAACGTTTACGAATGTGACAAAAAGGAGATTGGGTTAAAGAGAGAGTAAGCTAAAGAGAGAGGAAAACGGAGTCACCACACAAATAAAATTCTAAGAGACTCACAAGTAGCAAAAAGTTAATTATAATATGATGATGTGGTAAGCATTCAACAAATTGAATAAGTCCTAAATCGTAACAATCTGAAGGGGACCAGAATGAGAGCGAGAAGAGATATAGAGAGAGAGAGAGAGGAAGGGAGAGCGAAGAGAGAGAGAAGTTTTGAAACGTAACCCTCAAGCATCGAGCCAACTTGTGCTTCAGATAATTTGAAGTGAACACACAAAGTAATTATGAAAACCACTTGCAAATACGAAGGACAGGCAGACACAGAGACAGAGACACACACACATACACAGAATGAGTACATATTTACACATGTAAGTGAATGTTTGGTGCTGAAACCAACAAGTTTAGCTCGAGTCGCAGCTCATGCGAGTCATTACAAGTTACGCTAATCAAGTTGAACGTGCGCATCACAGTCAGCGGGCGGGGAGTAGCCGGAGGAAGGGGGCGTGTGCACAGGATGGCTGGCAGACCGTTAGAGCAGAAGCAACAGAAGCAGAAGCTGACGCAGAAGAAAGCGTAGCAAGTGTTGAGCGTTGAGTGTTTTAGACAGGAAATGACAATTCAAATTAAAGACAACGCGCCAAAAAAAAAACCAAAAAGGAAAAGAAAAGTGCACGAATGTGGCAACTAACGGTGAATGGGGGCATAAACGAAGTGAAAATTGTGGTAGAGAGGGGGTGGGGTCGGGCAGGGGGTAGTTGGAGTTCTGTACCTACGAAACGTTCCATTGCCACTTAACATGAAATTAATTATGAAACTTTTGTGCAAAATTTTTGTTGAACGAGTTGAGAGAGAAGCCTACAATGCTGCCGACGTCGCTGCTAGCCACAGTAGCAGCAGCGGCAGAGGCAGAGGCCAGCTTAAGCCTTTGGCCGCGCCCCTTTGGGCCAAGGAGAGCTTAAACAACAACAAGAACAACAACAGCAAAGGCAAATATAAGGAATGGGCCTGGGGTAAATTAAGTACACGCCACGTGAGCCACAAAGTCTGCTGAGGACAGTCAACAAGAGGGGAGTGCAAGTGTGTGTAATTGTATGTGTGTGTGTGTGTGTGTGACCAAAGAGCTAAGCAGTGACGTTGTTGTAGTTGTTGTGTCGCCACCGGAAATGAGCAAGTAAAATGCCAACAACAACAAACAGCAAACAGGCAGTGGAGTAAATCCGAGACGTCACCCAAATTGGGAGGCAGGAGGAGTACGAAAGCAGAGGAAAGTAGTACAGAGAGATGCTGCAATTAAAGAAGCAGCAGCAGTAGCAGAAGCAGTAGTAGAAGCTGTAGCAGCAACAACAATTTCCACAGTCGACAGTCGGAAGCAGGCCCAAAAAAGTATGCAACAACTTTTAGTGCAGCTCAAACTTTTCCTGCCGCTGTCGCTCTGCAGTCGGCGTCGCAGTTGGCGTCAATGTCGCCGTCGCTGTCGCTGTTTGCTGGCTTGTAAGTTGTTTTACTTCAAAATTTTTTAATTATGATTTAATGTTAAAATACGGAAATAATTTGCGGGCAACAACTTGCGTCGCGACGCGACGCGTTGCAACGCTTCAGCAATTTCATTTCATTTGCCTGCAATTACAACTCGACCACCCCTCATCCGCCCTTTTCCCATCTGTTTACTGCAGCCAACTTCACTATCATTTCGAGCAGCTGAAAACATACGTGTGGCACTGTTTCGTCGCTGTACAGCCCGAAGATGTAGCAAATATTCGAAGCTTATGTAAACAGCTCATTATGAAACTTTCGGGGACCACAGTTATAAGTCCCAATAGGAAACTTGTACGAGTTCAAAGTAAACTTTATTATGAACAAATCAATTTGGTTTATAAGTTTTTTTTATACACACCAAATATAAATTATCTTTTTGCTCCAGAAAAGTTACCTGAAGTATTTATTAGCAGTTCTTCTTAGTTAAAGAGTAAATAAAATGAAGAAAAATGTGAGAAACGTACGCAATAACATTAATTAAAGTAACGGCAGACGAAGGACTTGTCTGGAAATCCAATAGCCAGGCCAACGAGTGTGTTTATTGTTATGACTTGGCTTATAATGATCTTCATTTTGTTTTGTTATTGTTGCTTTGATTAAAATGTTTCAGGCAAAAGTCAATGCCAAGATAAATGTATCACACACGTACGAACAGCAGCCATCACAACACACGCACAGATACAAACACATCCCTAACCACACCCACACCCATACACACACAGATACACACAAACAAACAGACAGTCAGAGATAAGCTGTTTAGTATGCAAGTTACTTTCTCATCGTAAAATTGTATTTATATGTTGTTTATTTTTCGCATAAACAATATGTAAGACAATGTGAGCAAATTACCACAAAAAAAGCAACACACCCACACCCACACCCACACACACATGCGTGTGTGTCTGTATTTTATAGTTGCAGCATTTTTTTGTTTTTTGTGCGCTTTTTAACAACATTTTCATGCACTTTTATTACATTTGCTCGTTGCTCGATGATGAGCATTTTATTGTCGTGCCAAAAGAAAATGCCAAGTGAAATCTTACCGAAAGCCAACAAAAACAGAAACAAAAACCGAAATGCAAATAACGAAAGGAAAAGGGAAGGAAAAAGGAAAATTGTGTGCAAATATTTTGATATGTTGAACCAAAAATAAGTCAAACAAACTGAAGCTCAAGTTAAAACACATAAAAACCAATACAAAATGTGACAAAATGTAGCAAATTCGAGTTGGAATTAGAATTCCCAAAGATATTGCCATCACATTTTCAGTTATTGCATTTACAATTTGGGCTTAAATAAAATGGTTTATATAAACAAATGTGTATTCATGTTCTTTGAAGCTAGTGAAATGTATAGGTTTTCTGTCCATTATTAAATTTTGTGTATTTGACAATCCATTCATGGTGACTTAAGTGCTTAAATAGATTTTTCTAACTCTACAGAATTAATAGACTTGGTTTATTAATATCTATGAAATGTGATATCTAAATAAATTCATTAATCGATTAAAAAATCATATGATTAATTTAAGTGGGGCGATTATTAATCGCAATTTATTGTATAACAAAGAAAATAATCAATTAATCAAATGATTGAAACAAAATTCAAATAAGAAAAGAGTCTAAAATATGTAAAATATTTACTTTTTAAGTATTGAACTGGCGCTCAGTAGTCAACCTGTTCCATTTTTCTGTTAAAGAAGCACCAGCCTTTAAAAAAAGACGCCTTACTGGTACCGTAGTATCTATAAGACAGCATTACCAACAAGCTATGATATATAGTACGTATCTCCAGTAGATGAGCCTTTACTTATGCTTTCTTGACTTTGATTTCTGTCTGAAATCTCAGCTGTTTCCATTTGTGTGTTTCATAACGGAAACCAAAGCAATCGGGTCTTGAAAATGGAAAATGGATTTTATAAAGCGTGGAAGTGGTGTAGAGTTGTATCGTATTGTTCAGAATAAGTTCGATTGAACTATTCACTTAAGTGAACGAACGAACTATATCCCAGATTGTAGTTCAGTCGTTTAGTTCGTTCGTTTAGTTCGTTCGTTATGGTCCCATTCTAGTTCGTTCGTTCGTTCGATTAAAATATATTTTGCAGTTGTTGTTACAATTCAATTTTATTAAAAATGATTTCTTTAAAAATGAAGCGATCTGATGGTTGGAACTTTATTGTTTCAGAAGACCGTAAACATGCAAATGTATATATTGCAAAACTTTAATTAGCATTTCAGGTGGATCGCAAGGGAATTTGATGAGACATTTGAAAGCAAAGCACCCGACTGTGGCAATAGACCCAAAAATCTTTTATTTTTTGTTTAAATGTAACTTTCGACTACTTGGATTAATCACTAACTGATAGTACACCATTTGATCAGGTTGTTGTTTAATCCAAATATGCGAACGTTACATTTAAAAACAATGTAAATAGAATGGGACCAAAACGAACGAACTAGAATGGGACCAAGATCAAGACCAACGAACTAGAATGAGACCATAACGAACGAACTAAACGAACGATCTAAACGAACGATCTAAACGAACGATCTAAAAGAATGATCTAAAAGAACGATCTAAACGAACGATCTAAACGAACGATCAAAACGAACGAACTAAACGAACGAACTAGTTCGTTCGTTGAAAACTGAACTACTGAACTACTTCCTTCAATTGAACTACGATGAACAACTCTAAAGTGGTGATCTTAGCGATGCGATTATTTACACAACTAATCGATTTAATCGTTTATTGAAACGAAATAATCGATTATTATGCATCATATGATTAATTGTGCCATCTATAGACAGTTTTAAATTTAAATCTAAGTTCAAAATTATTTTTTCACACTGTCTACTCAGTTTTTGAAGTCACAGCTTTTTGAATGCTTCGTGTTCTCTAATTTTTAAATAATTTATTTTCCACAGATATTATTAATTCTAATGAATTTAAATTAAACTGAATTATCCTGTTTTTATCTTTTTATCCATGGTCACATTTCAGTCACCTCTGAGCTATTTTAATTAATATTTATAGTCCCTAGTTGGCTGCAAAACAATAACTCATTGCCATTTAGATAATTTATCAATAAATTGGATATTAATATTAATATTAAAGTGCCAAAATCGCATTAAAGTTGACAACCGAAATGTGAACAAAAGTTTTCTTTTTTTTTCAAATTTTTTGTTGTTGTAATTGGAAAGAAGAAAAGGGACAAATTGTTTTTAGAAACTCATGTGGACAGCAGACAGCAGACAGCAGACAAGGGTGAAAAGTTGAGCAAAACTTTGATTTTAAGCCAACATAAATACACACAACTAGATAAATTTATATGTATACCGATAGATAGAACTATAGATAGATAGATAGATAGATAATTGGGAATACTCACAGTGTTTGCTCTTCTCGGCGGCCACTTGACGCTCCGGAGTTTGGGCCAAAATGACAAAAAGCATGAGAAGCATTAGAAGCCATCTGGGAATGCTCTGAGTTCGGCTGGTTGGAGTCAGGTTTTGGGATCGGTTTGGGGACTGGAATTGGGATTGGGACTGAGAATGGGAGTGGGAGTGGGAGTGAGAGTGGGTCTCGGTCAGTAGTTGGATACGTGCGCATTGTTCGTTTGGGGGTAAGCTAAGGTCAACATCGTTGTCGTTATCCACTTCGTCCACTGGTGGCCCCGGGCCACATGATGTTGGCATCAGCAGCATTTTGTTCGCTCAATTTTCGCGATTTTCACAATTTTCACTGCTGCAGATGGCCAAAGAATTGTTTGTTTTTGCTGATTTTATTGTTGTTTTTGGTGTTGTTGTTGCTGTTGTTGTTGTTCTTGCAAACTGTTTTCATTTCGCTTCCTTCGTATTTCTGCTGGCAAATGTCATTCTTTTGCAATTAAAAGCATTCATTTATGACTTTCCCTCGACGTCGTACACGGCGTATGCGCAATGTTTTTAACGTTCATTCGACTTTTTGCTTCGCTTCTGTATTAATTGTCAGTTGCTGCATTTGTCATCCACCTCTGCAAAAACAAACAAATGAAAGAGTGCTCAACAATTAGAAAAGTTATAGAAGGAAAGAAGGTAAAATAGTCTGAAAGTAAATCGATTTTCAAGTTATTCATTTCTTTCACAAAATCCAACATGTTCTTAACAGAATTAAATGTTAAAAGTTAAATTTATAGTTTATATTTAGTTAAATATATTTTTAGAGTCACAGTTGATAATTTTCCGATTTCTGTATTTCATTGAAAAATGAAATATCACTTCAAGCATAAACTTGCAATTTTATTTCCATTTCAAAGCATTTCTCTCTCTTCCTCCCCCTCTCTCTCTCTCTCTCTCTCTCTCTGTCTCTCTCTATTTCTCTGTCTCGCATCTTTCTCTGTCTCTATAGCAAAGCAATGCACAGCAATTCATAAGTATCACATAAATGCAGAAATCGATGCATAAATTTACCCAGACGATGCAATAGTCAATAGGGATGCGTGCAACGGGGCGTATGCGCATTTAAAAGTGCATAGCAAACGTGATATTACGTATACGCAGCTCCGCACAGTTTATCATTCGCTGCACATGTGTGCGCTTGTATTTGAAATAATAATGAGGCCCAACTGCATGAGTGGGTAATAAGAAACTAGCGTTCATTTTAAAGAGTCGTTGGTGACGCAGCTGTTGTGCAATCAAATGATTTCTTCATCAGTCCAAGGTGTGGGAGGGAGGGAGGGAGGTAGGCGAGGTGGAGTGGGTTGGCGCTGGGGGAGCTGGCCAACTGCAGGTCGAGCACAACGAAACGGCGACTGCGCCTTTGTGCCATCAAAAAGTTTATCACATTAGAAATCAACGACAGGCGCCGAGTGCTCCTACTCCCACTCCCACTCCCACTGCCATTGCCACTGCCACTGCCACTCCCCCTAACTCTCCCCTCTATGGCACACTTATTCTATTCTTGTGCCACATAAAAGGCAAAATAATAATGAGAAGCCAGCAGCAGCAGCAGCAGCAGCAGAATCAGGAACAGAAGCAAAAGCTAAAAAAAAAATAAAATAATGAAAGAAAGAAAGAAAGAAAAAGAAAAATTTATCACACATATTTTGTTGTGCTTTATTTGCTAGCAGTCAAGTCACTCCCCCTACATCCCTACATCCCTACACCCCACCATCTACTCTGATTCCGTTTCTGGACCATTGAGAACTCCTCGGACTTTCTATGTGTCACATACACATACACGTGCAACTCGGCGCTGTTTGTTATCCTTCGAGCGTTCCAATTTCGCCTTTAATTAAATTTGATTATAGTTTTCCTCATTTTCTTGCCCGCGTATGCCTCTTTGGAATTTTCCAACAAGTTGACTTCCAACATTTTGTTGGCCTCGAGCCTTAAATTTGATGCCAATTTTTATATGCTTTACATTCTTTCTACTAACCATTTTTAAATTGGAACAGTTGAAATAGCTCGAATCAAGTTTACTTCTCGAATTGCATCTTATGACTTTGCTCTTATGTAGTGAACTTTTCGTTAGTTCCAGAGTTTGAAGAATCATCATCTTGGAATAAGAGATAACTTATCTCAGATGAGACTTGAATATTTCCTTTAAAACTCAAACGAAACTCATTTGATTATTGTTTTAGCTTATTGAATTGTATTGTTTAAAATATATCGTGAATTTATCTGAATTATAAAGTTTGTTATTGTTGTTGCCATAGTTGTTGGCGTTGCTGTTGTCCTGGCAACCAGTTTGCTTGGCCCTCAGGGTGATTACCCCACAATTGATGAAAGAACAAGAGGAATTAATAAAGGAATACGTAAAAAATTCCTTTGTCTTATCTTTGTATAATAAGACTGTCTTGAAAGCGCAAATAGTTTCAAAGGAACAAAAAAATATAGAGTTCATGTTGTTGAAAAAATTGATAAAGTTTATGAAATATAAAATTGCTGAAAAGCTTAACAATGCGGCTAAAAAAAGAAAGCTTTAAAAAGTGAACACAATGTAACTATCAGAGAGAGTGCCATGAAATGGGTTAGTAACTAGCCGGGGAGGGGGTGTGGCTTGTAGGATGGAAGGAGCTTAGGGAGATGAAAGATGGCTGCCCCTAAAAGAGCGTAAAATGTTATTGTTGTTGTTGTTGTTGTTCTTGCTGCCCTGGGTGAACGCAGGAGGTCGAGGGAAGCCGCATAAATTACAAACACCGGCAGCACATCAACAAAAATGATAGAAAAAATAGAAAGAATAAAGAGAGAGAAAAAAGAGAAAAGCCCCAAAGCAACAAACGCGTCTAAAAGCCGCTTTAGACAGGCCAAACAAACAAACAACAAAACTAACAACAACTCCGGTGTGTGCGTGTGTGAGTGCGTGAAAAACAATGGAAAATTGAACAAAACAAACAAAAAAAAAAAGGAAAATAACCATGTAGACTGGCATACAATTAATGGCCCTGTGGGGCTTCATCGGACAATCGCTTTCGAGTTCCATTCCCGACGCCTTTTTGGGCCCTCACTTAGCTGACGATGCGATATACATATGCAGATTATGATTCCGACTCCGACTCCGACTCCGACTCCGACTCCTACTCTGACTATGACTATGACTCCGCTGCTGCTGTTGCTGTTGTTGTTAAGTTTAGTTGCCTTTATGCCATTAGTAAGTATCATTCATGATACGCTGTCAAAATAGACAATACAAAGAGTTCTACTAAAAGCAAAAAAACTAATTGAAATTTTCGTAAAAGGAAAAGTCATTAGTTGGAAAACATAGAGTATTTTTATAAATCCTTGGAACCAATAATTAAGCAAAATAAATAATTATAATTATAATTGTTCCAAATAGTGCCAAGTTATCATAAATGTTTTAAGCAAGTTAATTTATTCGTTAGTCTAACAAAGAAAACATCATTTGAACTGGTTGGTCATGCCTCTTTCTTAGATTTACAGGGTATATTTATGTGTAGCTCACGTTGCAGCAAGTAAATATTCACAAATTTCCATTAACAACAGTACATTAAATCCACAGAAACCAAAAAAAAGCGGCGAGCAAAAAGCGTTAAGCATAAAAACAATCACACAGGCACACATACACTTACACATACACACACACACACATACACACACTTACACTCACATACATAGAGAGTTATACCTATATTAACTGCTGGTCTGCTATAAACAAAAGGAATTACTTTATATGTAACGGCAAAGTGTTTTTATGTGTGTTGGCAACACTTCATTCCACCCCCTTTCCCCTTTCTCCTTCCCTATTCGCCATTACCCCTTGTTCACCTCCTTTCACTCTCCTCCCAACCCACGCTCTCTTGCAAATGCAAAAACAACAACTGCTTCAATATCTCTCAGTCTCAATTTGGTCTCCCTTTCTCCCCCTCTTCCTCTTCTTCTTCTGCGTTTTAGTTGTACCCACGCTTTCTTTCATTCGTCTCGCTTGTCTGCCAGTCTGTCTGGTCGCCCTTCTTCTCTTCTTCTTCTTCTTCTTCTTCTTCTTCTGCTTGGTCATGTCCATTTGTCTGCTGAATGTTGACTGGCAACAACAACAACTGTGAAACTGTTGTGGCGCCACCTACAAAAACACAGATACATAGACACACACACACACACACACACACACATACTCACTCAGACACAGTTGCCTGTTGTGCGTTCGTATTTCATTGCCGTATGAGTAATTTTTCAGGCGAGTCGTCGAAAAGCCGCATTGTTTTGGCCAGCACACACCCCCAACACACACATACACTCAGACACACACACACACACATATACACTCTCATACAGACAGTCACTTGCATGTGCATTTTAAAGCAATTTTAACTGTTTTCCCCTTTATCCACTGTCAGCTCCCTTCCTTTGTTCGCCTCTGGCAACAGCTTTTCGCGTTACTTTACATCATTTCTCATTTGACGTCATCGCTACCTTAAATACTAAGCCCTGGTAGGGCGTTTGGGAGGCGTGGCGGGGAGTCAAAATGCAAACGCCCCCGCTTAACACGCACATATATGTAACTATTGAGAAGTAATGCGGAACAATTGGCTGACTCTTAAATATTGATAGATGACCTCCCGGAGGTTATTGTATATAAATAATAACATGGTTTTAATTTAGTTGTTCTTGAAATCGAGATTTTGTTATGTTTAAGGAAATTCATAATGATTTTTTTAAATGTTTAATGTTTAAAACAAAATAACAAAGTTTTAATGACTGACTATATATTTCAGTTTACTTCTAATACGAAAATTCGTATTACATTGCTCTTCTTTACTTCAGAATAAGGGAGTTTCCACTTGCTGTACTGCTACAACGATCAGATTTAAGTGGACTCTTTGTAAAAATCTTTATGTTTAACGTGATAAGCTTAATTATACAATTGAATGTATCTGAACAAGGCAGTCCTTGCCTCTTTGAGGAAAACTCTCAATGAACTTTCGTTGTTGAGAAAAGTCAAGAAAATTGGTTAAGTCGAAAAGCCAAAAAAGTGGGAAAAGGTAGTTTAAGACAACATGCCGGAGGTTATTCAACTTGCTGGCGTGCTGTCCGGTCACACTGGTTGGGTTACCCAGTTGGCTCCTCATCCCTATGATCCGGATCTATTGGTCTCTTCGTCACGCGACAAGACCATTATCGTCTGGCGTCTCACGCGCGAGAGTCTTAATAATTACGGTTTTACCCTAAAGAGAAATTACGGCCATTCACATTTCATAAGTGATGTGGTGCTCTCGTCGGATGGAAATTTTGCTCTGTCCGGTTCTTGGGATCGAACCATACGTCTGTGGGATCTCACAGCGAGTGCGACGACTCATCGTTTCGAGGGACACTCCAAAGATGTCCTGTCCGTGGCATTCTCGCCGGATAATCGTCAGATTGTGTCTGGATCACGTGATCGCACCATTAAGTTGTGGAACACCTTGGCTGATTGCAAGTACACAATAACTGATGACTGCCATAGTGACTGGGTATCTTGTGTACGGTTCTCTCCGAAGCATAACAATCCCTTGATAGTCTCCTGTGGCTGGGATCGAACAGTCAAGGTCTGGGATCTAACCCACTGTAAGTTGCGTAACAATCATCATGGTCACACTGGTTATTTAACCACGGTGTCCGTCTCCCCGGACGGTTCGTTATGTACCTCGGGTGGGAAGGATGCCAAAGTGCTTTTCTGGGATCTTAGCGATGGTCGCAATCTGTATCCTCTGGACCATCACGATGTGGTCAACGCCATGTCCTTCTCACCCAGTCGTTATTGGCTCTGTGTCGCTTGTGGATCATCGATTGTCGTCTGGGATCTGGCCTCCAAGAAGGCCGTTTTCGATCTCTGGCTGGAGGATGTGCCGGCAACCGCCAAGGGAGACCTACCACAGTGTTTGTCATTGGCCTGGTCAATAGACGGACAGACTCTGTTTGCTGGTTACTCGGACAACAAGGTGCGCGCTTGGCAGGTACTAACTGGTCAATAAACTTGTAGGTACAGTAGCACCATTCACAGGTCACAATCAAATACAAAGCTGATTTGTTTATTCTATGTTAATGCCACACAATAGAAACGAATATTAAACTAAATTAGAAAGGGTTAAAAGATAGCAAATACAGATCCATCAATTTCATCCATTCGTTTTGTTCCCTTTGTGTGCCACTTATAAAGCTCATTTCCTGGAGCGCCAAAAAATGTGTCAAATCATGAGTTTGAGATAGGATTGTGCGATAGAGAACGGCGTTGACAAAATGGGGATGGACAAACTGACAACTGGGTCAATCTCAAAAGGATAGAAATTGGGATGATGACGATTTTGATGATGATGATGAGCATAACCCAAGGCACTTGAGTAGGTAGGATGGCTAAAATTCTGGGATAAAATGAAAGGGGATTGGGGACAGGCAGACTGTCGACAAATCTACACCAACAGACCGCAAACGCAATCGCAATCGCAATCACATTTATTTATTTATTTTTATGCTTAGCAGTTTGGCAGTTTTCTCATTTGTGCCAAACGCAGCACAAAAAAAAAGCTGATAGACGACAGCAGTAAGTAGTAAGCATCCAGCATCCATGACAAATGTATGTATGTGCGTGCGTTTTTAGGGCGGGATACGAGCAGAGCGAGTGGGGGACATTGAAAGGGTCGAGGTCATTCTAATGATTAATACGATTGCCAAACCTAAAGTTACGCATTGGCAAAGATGAGGAAAAACTAACTTTACATGGATCAAACTGAGCTTTCCTGCACCTGGCACACACACCATTCCTCCCTTTATGTGTATGTGTGTGTGTGTCTACCCAAACGAGCCTACAAACAATGGGAATGTACATAAAAACGCAACAGAACGATATTCCGTTACACACATCCTGACCCTGGCTACCAAAATTCTACACACTCCCAATCCACACATACATATAATCATGTACATATATGCACATACCTTATGTACAAAGCTTGACACTACTTTCACAGTGTACATACATAGCACTCAGACATACTCACACTCACACACACACACTCATGCACAGACAGCTATACGAAGGACTTTTAAAATCGACCACTAACTACGCCTAAGCACAGCGAGTGCAAGCGAGCTGGCTATATTAACAGCGCCTCTGAGCAATGCTCTCAGCAATCAAAGTGTTAGAGAGAGAGAACGGCTTTGGAGTGGGTGGTAAGGGAGCAAGCGAAGTCAGGCGAGTCATCGGCTCTGTTCGTTTGCAGCGTACTATACTCGCAGGCGTAAAATGTGTAAAACTTAGCTCTCTGATGAATGAGATTAACCGCTACACACACTCACTCACTGGCGCACACACTTACACACATGCATACATACATACATACAGAACGTGATGCCGCCGCACTAAAAGCCAGCAACCCCCTGGCACAGGCGCATACAGCGCACCGAAGGCTAAACAACAACAACAACAATAACAACAGCAACCACCAAAACCGAGAAAGCACTTGCTGCTGCTGCTGCTGCTCCCGCTATTGTGCTTCGCTCTAGCAAGGGGACCGGGAGCCTTATCGCTTTTACTCGCTACTTTTTTGCTTGGCTTCTTTACTGACAGCTATATATTTTTTATAAGTAAGATTCTTATTGCTATTATTGTTGCATCCGGCCAATTGTCTTATTAACAGTTTTACGTTTAAAGCGCATTTTTATTTTGCAGATAACACTTGAACCATTATTTTTAAGTTCACGCCCGTCGCAATCTAGAGACGAGTTAATACTCACACAAGTCAGCAAATTATATGCTCACTTTGTTCAAGTTGAATTGGCTTTCGTTTGTGCATTCACACTGTAAATGTTGTCTTGCACTCAAATAGTATTTATTTATGTGGATTGCATTTTATATTTTCACATCTCACATCTCACAGGACTCAGAAATCTCTCTCACATACACTCTCCACAGAGTGTTGAGAACACTCTGTAACCGTTTCGTTGTGAACGTTTCAACGTTTGCACTGCGACTGTGACTTTCACTCGCTAAGTGAGCAGCTCGCACTTAACACGACAAGTTGGCAGCCCACTGTTAAGTTTATCGATTAAATGTTGAGGGTGCTGAGCGGACGTTGTGCGAGCGGGACAACACTATGTCAGCCTGCCTGTTGTTGTATGCTCGTTCGTTGGCAACGAAAACTTTTTAAACTGAATTTTTTCGTTACTTTTATTGTAGTTTAAACCAATATTCTTGAAAAGGCGTAATCATTTGCTTAGTTATAAACTGACCGAATTTTATTAAAGTTTGTTTTGCTTAAATCTTTTGCTCACTTCCGTCACTTCCACGACTTTTGGCTGCATTTCGAGTGAAGCCGGCGTTCACCAAGAATCAACCCTAAAAGAGCGAGAACCAGGCGCACCCCATCAACTTAAGTAACTCTCCCGCTCTCTCTTTCTCTCTCTGTCTCTTGCTTTCTCGCTATTAATCTGCTAACTGTGGTTAGTCAGCGGCAAACTAACTCTGGTAAGTCTGGCATTTATAACAGTACTTCACTGTACTCGTCATTTTTGGCGCCTAATTTCCTTACACTACCCTAACCTAACAATGTTCTATTGATAGACATAAGTTCTCATATACGGACAACTGTTAACAATCGTAGATGTACGAAGAAGTATTTTTGTATTTTGTACTCTGTAATGTCTTGGTAGACACTTTATGTGTCAACCGCTCACTTTGACAAGGGCTGCTATTCCGGGGTGTCTTTTTGATAAAGTGTCGACATTTCCTTATCACCATGCCATAACTTGAAATGTTATACCCTCTAATGTCTGGCTCTCGTACTGTGAATCACACAGGGAACAAAATCGATTTCACGCTGTCCCCCAAAGTTGTTAGCTTCATGTCCTGTAATTTGTCGCCATGCCCGCCTACCGTTTGAAATAGTCAAAACTAAGTCTTTTATTATATAGTGTCGGATAATTTATTCCCTGTAAATTACAATCAAGTAGAATACATTGGATAGTAAAACATATGTGTTAATAGAAATTATTTAAGTAAACTACATTAAACCCATAACCAAATTTTTAATAAAATATAGTTTAATATCAAGATACGCCACTTACATTATCCTATTTAAAGTATATCCCTTCACCAGTTGTATGTTATATATGGTACTATAGCATTAAGTATTCTCTTTTCTTAGATATTACACTCTACCAATCGCTGTTTGTCGCATACATTCCGTTTAAGGTCAAACCACAACCCGGGCTTACAGAAATGGGTGACTGGAACTCCTTTCTGACAGACGTAGTACTTGTTGCACATCTTTGAGTCCCGGATGGAATAACCCTCCGTTTTACCGCTACAGTCGGGTAAATAGGCTTCGGAGGCTACAGGACTTGTCGCTTTAACGAATCTTTCATCAAGAGGACATTCCACAAACGAGGGGAAATTGCAGAATTTCTTTTTTGTGTCGATATAAAGACCTTTGGGACAGTGACGTGGAATAGCTTGTCCGTTCACACAGACATAGAACCTATTACAGGAGTTCGGATCTCTCAGGTATTCTCCCATGGTTGCGGCACTACAGTCAGGAATAAATTTTGAGTTTCCTTCCTTGACAGCGTTCATTTGTTTGTAGGACGTGGCATTTTTAGCCACATAGGTTCCATTTTTGTTAATTCTGCAATTTACCAAACTGGGGAAGTTGCAAACCTTCTTAACAATATCAAAGTAAAGAGCTCCGGGACAGCTTTGATGTACGGCATGCCCATCCGAACACACGTAGAATTTGCCACATGATTGTGGATCTCTTAGGAAGGCGCCATTGGGTAAGCGGGAACAATCTGAACTTTCTTCTCCATTGATTAGAGCAACCGAACTATTTTTTTTACCTTTTTGAATTCCAGATTGCAATAATTTCTTAGTAGAATCCGTTTTCGTAGTGATTTTGTCGGATTTATTGACAGAACTAGGGGATTTTAATAGATCTGTTGAGTTGGATGCAGGATTTTTACTATTCACTGATGTTTGCTTGGTTGAAGAACTAGAACTGGAAAATGGAGTTTCTGAGATGGATCCTTTAACTGTGCCTGCTGTTAAACTCTTAAGGACACGATCCAAACCTTGTTCCATATTCTTGCTGGAATTTGTTTTTGTAGCGTTCTTTGATATGCCTATATCGGATTTATTGGCAGAACTCGGCGGTTTCAATAGATATGTAGAGTTGGAAGCAGGATTTTTACTGTTCACAGTATTTTGGTTGATTGTAGAGTTAGAGTTTGATATTGGACTTTCTAAACTCTCCTTTATATTCTCTGAGCAATCCACAAGTTGGGCGAAATTACAAACCTTCGTCTTCATATCAAAGTAGAGATTCTTAGGACAGACCCGCAATATAGCCTGTCCATTAGAACACATGTAATACTTGTTACAGGATTCTGAATCTCGGAAGAAAGCTCCATTCGGGAGAGTGCTGCAATGTTCACTTGCCTTTGTTAATGAATCTGAAGACTTTTGCTTTGTCGGAACTTGGATTGTTGAAATTGGTTTCTTTTCTGCTGAGTTCTTTGAATTTAAATTGTCTTTTCCAGCGAAGGATCCAAATTGAAGAATTGGTTGATTTTTGTCCACTTTTTTGGGTTTATCCCCAGTAGATTTAAGCGGCTTTGAATCTGCAGAAATTTCTTTTTCATCCAACAAGGAAAAACTGGAAAAACTTTGTCTCACATTTTCGGAACAGTCCACAAGATGAGCAAAATTGCAAACCTTCTTTTTGACATCGAAGTAGAGAGTTTTGGGACACTCACGGGATATAGCTTGTCCATTAGCACACACATAATACCTGTTACAGGACTGTGGATCTTGGAAGAATGTTCCATTCGGGACAATACGACAATAATCACTTGGCTTATCTATTGAATGTGAAGAATGTAGTTTTGCCGGCATCTGAACAGTTTCAGAAATGAGTTCTTTTCCTGAAGAGTTCTGTGAATCTCCCTTGAGCTGTGCTGCAAAAGAACCAAATTGAAGAATTGGTTGTTTCGTGTTGAGCTTGTTGGATTTATTCCCAGATGGTAAGGTTTTGGTTGGCTTTGAATCCACTGAACTGTTTTTATCATCCATAGTTGAAAAACTTTTATCCTGATCATTGGAGCAATCCACAAGTTGGGCAAAATTGCAAACCTTTTTTTTCATGTCGAAGTAGAGATTCTTCGGACACACCCGCAATATAGCTTGTCCATTAGCACACAAGTAATACTTGTTACAGAACTTTGAATCTCGGATGTAGGCTCCATTCGGGAAAATACTGCAATATTCACTTGCCTTCATTATAGCATCAGTTATCGGTTTTTTAAGAGGAATCTGAACGATTCCAGCTTCTTTTCCTGAGGAGTTCTTTGAGTTACCAATAATTGTTTGAGTCTTAGAAGTAGAATTGCTTGAGTTTCCATTATTGAGTGAGTTATCCAATAATTCTAAGACTTCCGACGCTGAGAACAGTGTCTCAGAATCTGTACTGAAACTTCCATCTTCGGAGAAACTAACAGAGACTGAATCCGTAGTGAAGCTTTCTGCTAGACTCTCAATGCAGTCTACAAGATGGGGATAATTGCAGACCTTGTTGTTAATATCGAAGTAAAGATCATTTGGACACATTCGGGATATAGGCTGACCATTAGCACACACATAATACCTCTTACAGGTATTTGGATCTCTGAAGAAAGCTCCGTTAGGGTTGACGTCACAAAAATCATTTGCCTCCTGGGTTGAAGACTGTGTTGTAAACTTCTCTGGGTCAGGAAGGATGCTTTCTGTTGAGATCTCTGTAGAGTCTGTTACCTCCGAAGAAGAAAATGAGTCTTCCGAGCTTGAGCCGTAGCTTTCAGTTGAACTCTCTGTGGATTCCGTTACCTCCGAAGTTGAAGATGAGTCTTCGGAGCTTGAGCTGTAGCTTTCAGTTGAACTCTCTGTGGACTCCGTTACCTCCGAAGAAGAAGAAGAATCTTCTTCAGTTGAACTCTCTGTGGATTCCATTACCTCCGAAGTTGAAGATGAGTCTTCGGAGCTAGAGCTGTTGCTTTCAGTTGAACTCTCTGTGGACTCCGTTACCTCCGAAGAAGAAGAAGAATCTTCGGAGCTTAAGCTGTAGCTTTCAGTTGAACTCTCTGTGGATTCCGTTACCTCCGAAGTGGAAGATGAGTCTTCCGAGCTTGAGCTGTAGCTTTCAGTTGAACTCTCTGTGGACTCCGTTACCTCCGAAGAAGAAGAAGAATCTTCTGAGCTTGAACCGTAGCTTTCAGTTGAACTCTCTGTGGATTCTGTTACCTCCGAAGAAGAAGAATCTTCTGAGCTTGAGCTGTAGCTTTCAGTTGAACTCTCTGTGGACTCCGTTACCTCCGAAGTAGAAGATGAGTCTTCGGAGCTTGAGCTTTCAGTTATTTCCGAAGTCGTAAAAGAATCTTCTGAGCTTGAGCTGGTGAATTCTGTAGAATCGTCGGTACTGCCTTGAGTGGAGTTGGAATGAGTAGTTGGACTCAGTTGATCGTCAGATGTCGATATTTCGAACTCATTCTCACTATCGGTACTGATCAGGTTAGGTTCTGGGGTTGTGGTACCTGAAGGCCTTGGTGGCCTTAATGGCCATATAATCGATGGTATTGAAAACCTGTCCCACAGTTTACCAAAGAAATTAAAAATAACCGGTCTGTCAATGGCAATATTCTGGTTGATGTTGATCTCGTTTCCAGCTCCACCGGACGAAGAGTCCTTTTCGCAGATTTGACCTTCTTCCTTAAAGTGGAATCCTTCGGGACAGTTGTTTCTAATTTCCCCGAGTAGTGCTAAGCACAGATAATATGCATTTGGGTCGGTTGGATCGGCTAGTTTATATCCAAAGTCTTTTCCAGCACATTCATCCAAGGCAAATGCCTGCGGAAGAGTCAAAAGACCAATCCACAGGAAATTTACTGTAAATATCCATTAAATGTTTTTTTTTTTAATTTTTTCTTTCACTTTGCTATTCCAGAACAGTTTGACTTACCCAATTGCATTTTGAAAACTTATCCAGTAAAATGCAATGTGCAACGTCTCGATATTTCTATATATACTCTCGAATTCAATCAGTTGAAAGCATTTCCATATAGAAATATATTTACCTATAATTATGAAAATTTGTTAACAACTTTTTGCTAACAACATAATTACTTTAAATGAATCATTCCACTGCTCTTTACAATACTCCAGAATACATAACAAAATTTCTGTAGAACACATGTTCAGTGGCAGGTGGATGTAATCAGATAACGCCCTCAGTATTTGCCAGGTACTTTTTTCTGTAGACAGCTCTGTATAAAGTACTGTAAATATTTGAGCTTGGTAATACCAAAATCTTAAAGTAAAATTGTCCTTCTTTCGACCTTTTGATCAGAGTATTACTAATATTATAATTGATCCAGTATTCTCATAGTATTTTAAATCAAAGTATAAAGAAAAATCTCAGAACTGCTTAGTGTTAACTTGGTTTATTGATCACTAATAAAGAACATATTTCTATAGTTTAGAAACTTAATATTAAGTAACAATTCGAAAAAGTTAATTTAATAAAAATCTTAAATTTCTACATCATCATTTAATATTAAATATATTTTCTTCAAAAATCAATCTTAAAATATTCTATGTACAGTGGGGAGCAAAAGTGATTACAACTTTACTTGTAGCGCATATAACTATGCACAGACACCACAAATATGAAGCAAATCAACCCAAAACAAGAACGACAAGTACAGTCGAGCACGCCCGACCGTAAAATACTCTCTGCATTTTATTCCCGATTATTTTAATAAAATCGGTATTCGGGTATATCAATTGATAGTACTTGCAATAAAACACGTTGAAACAAAAACATCTCATTGTATGTATGACATTATTCCCTTCAGTTCTATTCACGCCTTCCACATAGATGAAATCAGTCATGAATTGGATGTTTCAGTCATGAAAGTGTCGCATCCATCACGTACATTTGGGACATAGGGCCTCACCGATCGGTGAGACGTTCGCTTCTTTTTGCAGAGCTGATTTCAGCCCTGAACATGGAAGTGACTTTTAAAATGTTTTCATGACTGAAAGTATATGAAGCCCAGCGATGAATCCGGCCATGAATTTAGCCATGATTCGTGGGTGAAATTGTACGAAGCTCAGCCATGAATCTAGGCTGTTTTTATAAAAATTACAAAAAACATATGTTTTGGTGTTATTATATTTTATTTATATTATATTTCAATACATTTTATAATCAATACACAACTTAGATTATAAGCATTTTAAATTGTACTTTAATTTCTGAGTGTGTTGGCTTTGCACATTTTCTCCATCGGCAGATTCATTGTCCTTTCTTATGCTTCGCTGCAGTTTCCACCTTTAATGTCTTCTGAAACATATTTAATATATCATAAATAATACATTTAATTAAATAAACAATATTTTTATACATACCAAGCAAGAGCAACACACGTGTTTGCGTTTTAAAGTAAAGCGACAAGAAAACTAAAATTGTCTAACTCTTTTTGACACTTGCACGAACATGACAGAAATTTTGCTCTCAATATTGAGTGATTCTTCTCGTTTAAACACTTCGAGCCTTTATTTGGTAGCCGATGAGGCGACCGATGAAACGTTTCATCGCATTCATGACTGATTCACCGCTTAAACAAGTAAGAAAGGCTACAGTCGAGCGAGCCGACTGTAAAAGACCCCGTACTCATTCTAGTGCGCGTTTTTCCATACAAATTACCAATCTTCGACCGATTAGTCCTATGGGAGTTATAGGCTATAGTTGTGCGTTCCGGACAAAACTTGGCGAGGATAGTTATAATGGTACCATACACATAATGTGTGAATTTGGTCCCTCTAGCTCTTTTCGTTTTCAAGTTATGGTTATGTGAAAATTGTTTTTTACAATTTGCGGGGGCGGTAGGGGGCGTGGCAACAATTTAAAATAAACTTGATCTGCCTGACATGTAGACGGACTTTCATTCCAAATTTGGTAGCACTAGCTCTTGTAGTTTAGAAGATCCAGGTGTTCATACGGACGGACAGACAGACAGACGGACATCGCTTTCAAGAATTTCCAATTGGAATTAGCATGTAGCTTATCGGTAATGCATTGAACCCGTATATTTCTATAGGAACATAAGAATTTTAATGGTTTGCTCTTATCGAATTATTGGTTACAGTTTTATATATTACTTAGACTTTTCGGTGAATACCCAATGGAAATTTGCGACACTATTGATTAATGCTGAAAACGATTATGATACATATGGTTATGGGCATCTTGGAACTGTAATTGTGGATTCGCTGTCAAATTCGAAATGGGCACATTATTCAAAATCAATTCAAGTCCCAGTGGGACCTACAACAACGTGCAAACATTAAACATAAACCCATTAAAAAACAAGTAAGAAAGGCTACACTCGAGCGTGCCGACTGTAAAAGACCCCGTACTTCTTCTAGTACGCGTTTTTCCATACAAATTACCAATCTTCGACCGATTAGTCCTATGGGAGTTATAGGCTATAGTTGTGCGATCCGGACAAAACTTGGTGAGGATAGTTACAGACGGACGGACAGACGGACATTGCTATATCGTCTCGGCTGTTGATGCTGATCAAGAATATATATACTTTATGGGGTCGGAAAAGCCTCCTGTTACGCACATTTCGCTTCAGACAAACCTAATAGACCCCTATACTCTTTTTTAGAGTACGCTTCGACGACCGATGAAACGTTTCATCTCATTCATGACTGATTCATGACCCTTCAAAAAGGTTTGTTTGCTCAATGGCTTCGGCTTTTTCTCTGGCGCTCGTTTTGTCAAACGAACAGCCGACAGCTTCATAGACCGACGCACGTTCGCTTCACTTTTCATTGCCGTTTTCACTCATCGGTGAATTCAGCTATGATATGGAAGCGGTTTATCCAATGAGAACTGCAGGGTTTGTATGCATGCACATATGTATGTGTAATGTGTGTGTATATGTAATACATATACAATTGGTCGGCAAGGGCAGCGTCCGCGGGCAGTGCTGCCGCGACACAAGCAGCGTAAACGTTTGTTCACATGTTTGAATGTTTCTGTCTCGTTTGCACACATGCATTGTCATTGCGTTCAATTATAAACTTTGTTACGTGTCTAACTCTTTTCTTTATTGTTCGATTTATACAGAACTTTCAGGATAATTTAATATAATTTGTCTCCAACCGAATTTTAAATTACAATACTGTACGATAAGAACATATTCCTTAAAAATGACATTCAAGTTTGAAAATTGTTTTATTTCTTGTGAGAAAAGGGGGCGTGGCACCCAAAATTTTTCAATGACAATGCATTTATGCTGTCTCTAGCAGGGCCGGATTTACATAGGGGCCAGTAGGGCCAGGGCCCCAGGGCCTCCACCACGAGAGGGCCTCCACCACAAGCAAAGAGAAATGTTGTAAATCGCTGTTTTATACCAAACTCTTTTCCGTACCAATCTAAAGTTCAGAGAAGTTCGTAAAGATTGTAACAGTAAAAGGAAAAATCAAATGAACTAGAATTATTTCGAAAGAGCCCCTGAAACAAACTAGTAAAAATATCGTCCATTCGATTATTGAGCTCCTTAGCTTTAGCTCATTATAGGTTCATCGATAAACATCGCTCAAGTAAACTGGAAAGAACTTGTAAGAACAGAGTGCGGTTAAAGACGACATGGGTGACGGAAAAAGTGATCGACACAAAACTCCGAAACACAAAACGCGAAGAGTTAATCGCTGAGTACTTATAATTTTCAATAAAATAAAGTACGAGATAAGATTCTTTTAAAATTTCATTTTTTACTTTGAGATATCGATTTTAGAGGCCCCCACCACACCTGGCCCCATGACATTAATGTGGTAAATCCTGCCCTGGTCTCTAGGAACCTCCCTACCAAAATTTGTGTTCCTAAGTGCCATAGTTACTGAGCTATTCGCAAAAACATCGATTTTTTTTCGAAGTGTTTCTAGTTTTTTGCTCATTGTGGGCATCGAAAAAAAAGATTCTTGTATTGACTGACTTAATATCGAGCCGATAGAGACCAAATTCAAACTTGTACCTCTTACCATCTCTAAAATCTGTTTGTTCATACAGACAAACAGACAGACGGACATGGTTATATCGACTCGGCTTGTGATGCTGATCAAGAATATATATACTTTATGGGGTCTGCCACGCCTCCTTCTGCCTGTTACATACTTTTCACAAACCCAATATACTCTCTCTTGCAGAGAGTATACAAATTTGTTTATTTTTATTGAACAATTGTTAATAAGTATGCGTAGTTACGTTTTCAAAATCAAAAAAGTCGGAAAAGCAAAAGTTTCAAAACTAAAAATAGTCACATGGACTCACCTTTGCTCATTATTAAGCTAATTTAAGAGAAATCGTTATATTATACTTTTTCCAAAGACCAAATTTTTAAAAATGTTTCTTATGCAATGTGACATGTATTCCACCATATTCTGTAAAATTTCGTTTGGAACATCCTTCTACTCTTCCTAAATCCATGTTCAAAGATCCTTTTAGCTACTTGAAGCAAACTATTACTTTACTAAGCTTCGTTTGACAGCAGACCACAAATTTTCAATTGCATTGATATCGGGAGTCTAGGCTGATCACTCTAGTTATGTATGTATAGTCTCCTACTTGGCTTAACAATATCCCTGATTTTATATAGTTTTTTTTTGTAGATCTTTTAATACTTCCCATCTTCTTTTTATTAGACTTCTGCTTTCGTCACTAGCACTGAACTATCAGATCATAAATGATTGTGGGTGTATTTTATCTCTTGCCTTGGATTACTCATCAATCTGTTAGATCTCATCTGCGTAGCCAAACAAACTATAGTCAAGTGCTGCTTATCATTAATCACCTTGCTTTGAGGCTCTGTTTGCTATGATAGTGTAATTGCCTCAGCGTTACTTTCCGATTTGGGCCATATAATCAAGTGCCCACCCTTCACCAGGCACTCCCCCAGCCAGGAATGGGGGCCATCTATTGTCTAGCTTGTTGACGGGCGGGTAACGAGGTCCGATTAGTTGATGAGATAAGGGAACCAACCGAGGGCTCTGCTTATCGTAAGTAGTATTCTTGCAATGATTACTACAACCAGGTATACTTCATGTTTTTGTTGTTCCTATTTTGTGTGTCACTATTTATAGAATTGGTAGAGCTTTCGGAGTGGAAAGCACAGAGTTGTAGTACCTATAGACCTTTTGGTTCGGGTTCTTATCGTAACTTGTGTGGCTTCGAATGTACCTGGTTGAGGAAAACGAATTCAGTGTTGGATTTTGTTGCCTTTGGTATTCGAGCCAATAAGTTCGGCCACCGATTCGCATTTTATCTTTTGCATTTTTTATAATATTTTCATTTTTTTTTTTGTTTTTACTATAATTTTTTTTTAATTTTTGGTTTTTTTTTACTGCAAATTCTTTTTATTTTCGGCAATTCAACGGGTCACTTGCACGCAGTATTAAAGAAGCATTGAATGCCGTGTACCTGGTACACCTGATAGCACCATTTGGGCCTGATAGTAAACTTAAGACCCAGTTCTGCGAGTCATTATCACAAATCAAAATTTTAATACTTACGATCGCCTATTACCATGTCGTACCCAAATTATCTACAATGATTTATGACACTATGTGAACATTTAAAATTTAAATAAATGCACGAAAAGGTCAGAAAAATTTGATAACCCGTATTAACCTTATATTATTGCGTTTTTTATGGAATAATAATTTTTAAATCTTTTTATGTTTGAAATTTATTAACTTTTTGCATAGTTTACATAATTTGAGCTAGGTTAAAATTAAGAAATGTTTTTAGGAAATTTTCTATTTTGCAAACTTTACATTTTCTTAGTTTCGAAAATTTCGGATTTTTCGAAAACTAAATCTATAATATAGATAAAGACTAAAGTTGGATATAAATTGGTAAACAGTATGCCAATATATTATATTTTAAATTTTTAAATCTTATATACATGTAATATATACTATTATATATCAGATGTACCAACTCAAAATTTATAGAAATATTTATGAGACTTTCTTCTTTCCCATTGATTGCCATTGCAGCTTACATTATAATGCATTTCTTACAGTGCACTACCATGTATATTTCAAAATAATTGATTAGGCGGTGAAATGGTTAAAATTTGCATACGACTTTGGGTGGTGCAATGGATTAGAGTGGTCTCGAAACTACACAACGCTGTAAAGTGCGGTTGGGTCATCCGTTAGCTAACGAGACCATTCCAAACACGATAACGATCGCGGAATTTTGCACATATCAAGCTAAAAACTACCTCCTGACAGATCTATTACAGAACACCCCTTAAGGAGGGGCAGTGATGAGGGGTACTTATAGTGCAGCAAAGTGGTAATCAGTGCTTATCTATTGCCGACGTGATAAGACGATTGACTTCAGGGGGTGTGTCGGAGGAATGGGGACGGGGCGTGGCTTGTCCGGTATCAGATTATAGACGAATCATTTGACAAGTTGAACAAATTAATCATATCGGTTTCATCTTTATTTAAATGGAATTTACATTCATGTGGCTTGATCATAGTTTAATTTAATGCATCCGTTTGCAGCTCTTTTACCTGTTCCCGCTGCAGGCGATTGCCATAGGTGCGAGAGACGAGATTCCAGGTGTCCAGGAAGCGATCCATACACTGAGTTATGCAACGCTGCTCGGAGCCATCCAGAGCCTTGCCCGGCTTACAGATGCACTTCTTGAAGCACTTCTCGGTCATCTTTGATAGCATCTCCTGGGCATTGGCCAGTGCAATCTGCTGCTTCACCTGACTTATCAGCTCACCCTTCTCCAAATTAGCATGAGCCATTTCTCATTTAGTGTTTTATTAACTGGTAATTTCCAAAATCAATTTAAGTTAACACAATACGTATTTATATTTGTTTTTCAAGTATTTCTTAATCGTTTCTCTCTGTTGATTTCAAAAGCAAAAGCAGACTGTTTGTTCTATTTGATAAACTGAAAATATTACTTTTACTCCAAACAGTAAAACCTTAAAAACGTATTTGTATATAGTATATATATAAAAGAATTTTGAAGAAAGTTCTGTTTGAAGACGTTTGAAATTTTAATATAAAGAATTCATCCAAAGGTTACTTATGAAATTTCAGATTATCATGTAGCTATTTCGAAGTATATGAAAATTATATAAACCTATAATTAAATTTTGAAAAAATCACCGACTTTTGGATTTCTCTCATGTTCCGAGAGCAACAAACATATGATCTTGCTGAGTACTGAATTGTGACTGTTTATTAACATTAGGGACACAAGGCATTTAACATAGTTATGTTAATGTACACGATGAAGTGTGAGCTATGTTAACGCGTAGCGATGGGTGTATAACAGAAATGACATCATACATACATATGTATATAACAGTGAAAATTGTAAATAAACCATTATCTTTGAAAACTTTGAAACTGAGCTGAGCATAAAGAATTCAAACCACTTTTCTTAACTTTTTATTTCCCTTTGTGCTATGGACTTTTAAATTTTCAATTTTATTTTTGTCATCCTCAAAATTCGAAGGCAATTCTAAGCAAATTTTAAAAAAAAAGTATCGTAAGACACTTGCCAAATAACATTTATTTTTTGTTAGCATAAATATAATTTTTTTCTTTTAAAATTAAAGTTTGTATAATCAAGTTTTCGTGTTAGCCAAGATTTAAATTAATCATTTATCATTATTATTGCATGAAAAGAAGTTCATAATTATTACATTTAGTAAAATAATTTTTTTACTCCATTTGTTTACAAAAATAGACAACAGAAAAAGGATTGTTTTGTTTATATGTGCATTTTAGTTTATTAACAAAATTTCGTCAAGTGTTTTTTTTGTTTCCTAGATTTTGCTGAGTGTACGACAAAAAGTCAGCTTGTACATATAAAAATAAAAACTGATTTAGTTTTGAATTGTTGTAACAGCATTTTAGGTGCGACCAAGTGAATACACTTATAGATCAGATATCAATATATATATATATATATATGTTATATATATATTTCAGTTAATATTCTTTGGAACGCATTTATTTAAGAATCGTTCCATCAATTTGCCGGACTGAAAATTGCATTGGCAGTAAGCGTTGTCAGATCTTTAGCCATCTAATCAAATTTATTTTATTAACAATTTGAATATGTTCATTATGATTGTTCATTTGTTACTATTTGCAAAACTTTGTGTCAGCAACTTTCATCTCAAATCAAATTTCGTAAGTCTGACCCACTTTTTTTTTAATACTGTAATAAACTCGCATCAAGTCCAGTTCCAGGTCAATAAACAATTTAATATTATTATTTTTATCTAAAACTAAGTAGGCTACTTTCAGAAATGTGCACTCTACGGCATCCTTGGGACTGACCTGAATTATTAGTTACGTTTATATAGATAAAGATATAGATATAGGTATATCTTTTGATCAGAATGTATCACTTATATTTGGTTGATTTACCTATGTACATCATACAAAAATTTCAACTGAACCTTTAGTTTTATCTTTGATTTTTCTGTGCAATAGCTAAACACGGTGTGAGAGTCTGTTTATATATTATGTACAAGAGATATAGGTACAGTACTATCGGATTTCAGCTAAGTTCTATATATATATGTGTATATATAGTATAAGTAAGTATATGTATAAGTAAAGAATTTAGTATATGGAATGTACAATCACTTTGAGTATGTAAGTATTATTGCGTTGAAAAGACAGGCACAGTGTGTGTGTGTGTTTGTGTGAGTTTATGTGTGTTAGCCAAATTGTTGCTTAAACATTCAATTCCTTTAATTTCTAGACACTGAACCCAAACGATGCCAACCGCACAGCTCCTGTCGCAAATCATGCTTAGACAAATCCAATTCCACACCTCCAAGAAGCTCGTTCTCCTGCAAAGTGTCATGTGACCAGACCGTCACCTGCAATCTGCGATGTTGCACTACATCGAGTGGCATGCGGTACTCCAACTGTGATTTAGAAATATTTGTTAGTAACATATTTCTTAAATATTTTAGCCACGTATCTTACCGTCTCCATGAAGGTGGGCACACAGGTTTTTCGTACGACTTTGGTCTTGCGTTTGGTGACTTTGCTGGGATCTGGTTTCAGATAGCACTTGACATATGTGTTCGGCTCCTGATTGTTCTGCAGCATTGGTAGCCCTTTGGCGTGGTGTATCTGCAAAGATTGCGTCGTTATTAAAGAGATCAATTGAATGAGTTGGCTTAAACTCACCATCACAGTTAACACGCCGCGTTGGTATTGCAGCGACAATCGAATTTGGCCAATCTCATTAGGATTATCCCGCGATGGCTGGCGCTTCACCTCTGTCAGGTGTAAAAAAAGTTATTTAAGCTTTCTCTGTGCTGTCTTATGCTACTCACCTCTGATCTTTGGCATCTCCAGTTTGGCCTCCTGCTGATCGCGCAGCAGCGGATGGAAGAAGGTGTAGACCAGATCCGAATGAGCTATCTCCTCAGCAGCATCGAAGAGGGATTGCAGGAATCGCTTGATCAAAGGTAAACGCTTCTCTGCCACAGACTTGATATTGGAACGCCCCACATGGACACCAGCTGGAAGACTGTCAACAAAGATATACATATAAGTAACTGATTTTCTCATAGTAATTCTAAACTATAAAGAATATATTCTGATGTTTCTGGTCTATTATAAGATATTATTCTATTCTTAATTTGCAGTGTCTTACCAATTTTATTTTTAAGTGAAATATTTTTTAGAATATAACCCAAATCAGATAACAAGGGAATTATTTATGAGCTCTTGTAGTCGACTATAAAAACCCCCGTACTCATTCTGGAACGATCATGTACACTAAAATCACACAACAATGAATCACATAACATAGAACATAGTTATCTGATTCATAAAAAATTTGGATACATCAAATAGAATCATACATATTTAATTCTTCATACTTAAACTTCGATTGACTAGTCGTATGCATGGCTCTATGATATACCTATTTGGCTATGTGATATAGTCTTTCGATTCAAACCAAATTTTTTATAAGGATTTTATATACCAACGTTTTGCAATACAAATTACTCTTTTTTGACTGATTAATGGTAGAGGAGCTGCGATATAGTTATCCGAAAAAAATGTATACATGGTTATATGTCTATATTCAATTGAATTAGCTTAAGAAGTTGCCTGTCTATGATGTTTAAAAAGCAGGATTCCCAATTTGCGGGAAGGATAGGAGGCGTGATCAAAATTCTTTCATTCCCACAAATATGCATTTAGCGCCTCTGATGTAAATTCTTTTTTTTTCTGACAAACCTATTATACCGCTTTTCTTTATTCAAGCACGGCGTCTAAAATGCAATATAATTCTTGAACATAAAAGAAAGTAAAGTGGTTTAAAAATCAAGAATTCAAATCAATATTTTAATAATAAAATCTATTCTAATAAGAAATGAATAAAAGATTGAGGCATAATTAAAAGTCAAATCACTATAGAAATTGAGGAAGCGAATAAGCGTTGGGTTGGTAAGAAAGCTTTGCCCAAAACAGATAGCAGATAAATGTTATATGAACATATACGATTGCTTATCAGTTGACCGCGAAGTGGGAATGCCTGGCTGAGTGAAACAGGTAACACAGCTAATGATAAATCAGCAGCAACAACAACAATAACTATAAAAAGGCTGATTTTGCTGAAGGCCGCGCAAAGACAAAGAGCAGCAGTGGGTGAAAGAAGAGCGAGAGTCAAATAAACTGAGAATCGAGAGTCGAGTCGAGTCGAGTTGAGTTGAGTTGAGTTCAGTTAGCGTCGTGATATCGCTTCGATAAGCGACGCTGTTGCTGACATTGCCTCTGTCGCCGCTTGGCGTTGACGTCGTCCGCTCGCTCCAATCAGTTAACGAGCGAACTGCAAAGCGGACGGCAGAAAAAACACACAAAAACCAAAAACAAAAATACAAAAAACATAACGCTGAGAACGCGGGAACTGCGAGTCAAGAGTCTACGAGAGACCAAGAGCTGCGAGGCGACATTGCCGTTCGATTAGCGACGACGTGGAGAAGTCAACTGAAGACCAGCAAAAAAGTTATACACACGCACACACACACCGTTCCACACACATAAAAAGCGAAATAAAATCGTTTCATTAAAATCAGGTGTGCAACTGCGAAATGTTGGCCACAAGCATTTATTAGCCATGGCTCAGCTAACCTATGTGGGCCAAGGTAAGTGCATTTTCCGCCAAAATAAACTAAATATTAATGTAATTATCAACTTCCTGTCACAGGTCAAATTGCGACCTTTGGCCCACTGCTGGCCACGGCCATGTCCCTCATGTGCCTAGTCCTTGCACTGGTCGGCATCAAGTTCTGGGGATTCCGGCGTCGCCTTACATTTGGAACGCAGCAGCAATCACAACAATCACAGTCGCCGACGCAGCCGACGCCACGTTATGCTGCCTACGAATCGCAGGTGCGTAACTTTCAAATACGAAATACGAACGAGTCAAAGCACAAATTTGAAATCTGTGAATCAAGTGCAATTTATAAAGGTTAATAAGGTATCGCGATACATTTGATACCTTACGACAACAACAACAACAACAATACCACTCAATTATGATAACACAAACAACAGGTGTATTCGTGTAGGTGTTCGTCTGTTTGTATGAATATATGTGTGTGTTTGTGGGAGTGTGTGGGTGAGTGAGTGTGCTGCTGCTGCTGACAACAGACATGCGATGATAGCGTGAAAGTCGTGTTTTGCCAATCGATAGAAAGCTTTACTGATAAACACCTATCGATAGGCAGCTTATGCAGCAGCTGTTTGTACACGCTGTGTTAAACACTTGCTATTATCCACTTACTTGGCTGTTCTACAATAATATGAAGCTGAACAGTTCCGACTTGCAGTAAATGCGTAAATGAGTATATTTCAATTTCAATCTAATAATTATTGTTTCATAATATTTATCGTGAACACTTTTATTGATTTACTCACATATCTGAAACAATACAAATCTTTATATCTTAAAATGTATAGCATGTAGAAATCAACCTTTTTGTGCCTATTGCATATATGAGTAGGATTATACAAAAGTCCATCGCTAGTTTTACATAGATATCGCTTGAAGTGTATTTATGTGTGTGTGGTCGTCATGTGTTTGTGTGTAACGCTTTTACAGTTATGACACATACTTTAGTTACTGTTGTTGTTGTCGTTGCAAACTAAACAGCTGAGTTCACAGCTGTTCAAGTCGATACAGCAAAGCAGGAGAGCTAAACGAATTGCGGGGGATGTAGAACAACGTACCCACCATGAGGAATGCACATTAAGAAACAAGTTTCGAAAATAAACTAACCGAATTAATTTGCAGGTTAATGGCACCGACAGCGCTGTACATGGAGTATTTCGACAGCGCAATACGGAAGAATTCGAAAGTACGAGGCCCACAAATTCGGCAGGTAAACCTAAAACCGATCGTTACGATCCGTTATTTTTATGAGATGTTACTCGAAAGTGAATGGAATTGCCAAAAATTGAACCTACTTTTGGTGTGTAAATCCAAAATCGAATAGCTGTAGGGGAAGTACGACTAAGAAAGCGTAATTTAGCGTTTCTTGCTGCTTTATAAGTTCTTCTTTGATTTTCTTCCCGCTTAAAAGTTTTAAATGATCTGTAAAGAAGTTACTAATCGACTTTTTTTCAGGAAGCAAATACCTTACGGGAAGTGTTCCAAATCTAACGTTAGCCTCACTGGCCCCCCGGGAGTACAAGGAGCAGAAAACGGTGCCTACCATTCCGGAATTGGCTGGAACAGTTCCCCAGAGGATTGAATCTGAGGCGCAAGAAGTGCGGAATAGGCGACGTGAAGTGCATAGCGCCAATTATGAGTACTATTCAACGCCACCTACACGACAACCGCCGGCACCACCAGTAACAAAAGCAGCTGCACCAGTAGCACAACCAACTCCACTGGTAGCTGCTGAGCCTGCGGAGCAACTGGATATTCCCAACTTTGATCATTTCGCCGAGAAATATGAGTTAATCAGCGCCAAGGTAGCTGAAACCGAAGGGACAAAAGGAGCACAGGTAGTCCACAAGGAGAATGGACGATATCTTAAGTACGAGCAGGTTGATGATGTGCCGGAGTTATTGACTCCTGATGATGATCAGACAGGAGCACCCATTTCAGTGGCTGCCATGGTCCATAACGTACCCCATGAGCCTCAACAGAAATCCATACAGAACTACCAGTCAGATATAGGGGAAGACCCCCAGACAGACCCAGAAGTTGAAGCAAATACAATCCAAAGCATTCAATTACCCAATGATCAGTTTCTTGCACTGGAACACACAGATTCCGCTTTCGTTGTGGAGATTATTGCGGGTACTCCAGATTCCGTTGAGCACTTGAAGCCGGTGATTGCCCCCAATTTGTTCGACGACCTGGAGTTGACGTCGCATCAGACAGATGCCGAGTTTCAGCTAAAACGTTCCTCTTACGAAATGAATGAGGCAGATATTTTGGACACACGACCAGACTTTTCAGGATTACCACTGCTGGCAACAGTGGAAGAATCAGCGCCAAGTAGTCCACCAGGATTTGGTAAGAGCATCGATGAGGATTGGGAGAACTTTGAGAATCTAGACCATGTGACAGATTTGCCGGAGCCCAATTGGTCAGTGCATCCCGCTATACTGGAATCACCATTGCGTGAGGAAAACGACAGCAATTTTGAAATAGAAAATGTTGTGCATCAGGAGACACTCTTCCAGCAACTTGAGCTAATCGAACCTGCGGCTGAGATACAGGAAACAGAAACGGAACAGGAACCGCCTCCGTATGAAGCACGCTTGCCTCCTCCGCCCATCCTACCTGACTACGAGTCCTTGATGATGCAGGAAAAGTCCAAAACTCAACGGAATTTACCTAAATACGCGGATGCCGTGGGCCAGAGCCGAGCGAACGGAACGAGTTACGTGAGCAGCATAGAAGATCTCTTCGGAGATCAGCAGACAAATGGAGAAACGTCTACAAGCCATTCTACTCAGGTGCGTAGTTTTGAGGAGCTCTGCGAGGAAATGGAGATTATTCCCTCGCCGATTCCAGCACGTCGAGCACCTCAGCCAGCTCCACGTATCTCCAAGCCGGCCACACTCAATGCTCGTGGCGATGCACCACCTCTGACATGCTACGATCCCGGGGAACTGCCCAATTCCAGTTCAAGTGAAGAAGAAACAATTGAGCCACCTCCAAGACCACACCCACAGCCTGCCAAGCGCCAGCGTCAAGTACGCTTCGATGTGGAGAACCTGCGGTACTATCAATCAGCAGAAGTGCCTAGTTCCAATGAGTCTGAAGTGGACTATCACTCCGCCGATGATTCTGAAGCAGAACTGCCTCCAAGAAACACACAGCGTCTGATTCCACTGCATCCAGATTTGGAGAACAATATGCCCAGGCTCTTTGGCACACAAGTCTCTCAGGAGGAGAGCGACGACGACGATGGAGCATTTGGACGTGCAATACGCAAACATCGTACCATGACAGAGGCACTGCGTCCAGTTGCTCAACTGGAGCGAAACAGTGATCGAGGCACTGAGGCTTAGGCTCCTCATTAGCAAAGATGCTGCTCTTCAATTCCTTAGCAAAGACAGTATTTGATACATTGTACATAATGCTATATATATCCAAATATATATAGATATATATAAATCAATATAAACTAGAAGATTGCCATATAATGTTGACTATGTTTAAATAAAGTTATCATAAATATGTAACAACTAATTGCGGAATGGCGTTTAAGAAGAAAATTTTTCACTTTAGGCCAAAAAATGGAAAAATAATCAATTTAAATAAACTGGAACATTGCTTTAAATTTCCAGCAATGAAAGTCTAGGATAAACAGCGGATAGCACTGTTAACTGCAATAAGGTGTTGCCAGACTGATTGGATTTAAACATATATAAAGTTAGCATAACATAAATGTTAGTTAGCTGATATGACTACTTGAACAGGGTTCGATGGCGACACAGTAAATTCTAGCGGGGATTGAAAATAATTTTTCCACTTACCTGTGCAGCTTGACCAGAGGAAAGTGCATGCACAACTTCTGATGAAACTCGGTGAACTCGCGATAGGAACGAAACAGATGCGTTGGATCACGCTGTCCGTGTCGAGTTACTTGCAGAATGTACATGTAATACTTCTCCATGCTGTAATGCTTTTGGAAACGCACTACGTTAACGATCTTTAAGCGGCCATCTTGCTGCATACTATACATTTAAAAGACAGAGTTTTAAACATAATTCGCTGAGTTACCAAGCTAAAACTTACGTGTATTTGCGTGGCACAAAGGATAATAATTCGACAGTGCCTTCGTCATTGTTGAAGCGCCTTTGCGCCAAATTGTGCAAAAAGAAATTGAATTGAGTAAACCAACTCTTCAGCGAGTATTGTATCATCTTGGCGAATGTGGCTGCCGCTTCAGGATTTGATTGCGAAGGCAGAAGAGCACGACGCACATAGGTGACAGCATTCGAGTTCACACCAGGCATACCCGCAGTCGCCATGTGTGCCAGGGTGTGAAGCAGCAAGTCTGCATTCTTACGCACAATATTGAAGGCACGACAGCAGAGATCAACAAAATAGTGAAAGTCCGTTGAGGGTTTATCGCCGCCATTTATCACATAAGCCATATCTGAGGTGAGCACAAATGGAGTGCGATCTCTGAAAAAATAAAGGAAAGTTTATAAGTCAATTGGATATCTATGCTATCAGCTGGCTGTAAACACGTCTAAGTTGCTGTTAAGTAGCAATGAAGCTACAATACATGTTATGAATGTCATGCTAGACAACAGCGGCTGTTACTTGACAGCTGACTGACATATATCTTAATCACTGTTAAGTATTAGTGAACATGCAGTACCATGTTAATGTTAAGTAACTGGAGCGCTATCTGCTGCTTAACATAGCTTTTGTAAGCAAACCTCAACTTACCTTTTAAAATTACCAAACATCTGTGCGTCTCCGAGGAATTTACCAAAATCAATGTGAAACAAATGTCCCGAAGTCTTCAGCATAATATTATCATTGTGTCGATCACAGATGCCCAGAACATAGGTAACAACGCTATAACCAGCGCATGAGAGTGTGAAATTTCGTACAGCACTTTGATATTCCAAGGGACTTGGATTCTGTTTTCCCAACCACTCTGCAATGGGTCGATCCTTAAAGGAGCCAGTTAGCCCGCATTCCACTTGAATCTTCCGCAGTGTTTCCGCCTCAGAGACAAGCTCAATCATGCCGCTCTTGTAGCCAGTGGGCACACAATTGAATGTAACCATCTTAAGGTCCAGACGCTCCGCCAACCACATTTTGTTCATGATGCGTATCAATTGAATGGTCAGCATGTCCTGCTGCAGATCATCGCCACACTGTGAAGAAAAGGTGGGAGTAAGCTACTGTTAGATGTTTGAGTAGTTGAAAATACCTTAAATATCGCCGGAAGTGGCTCGGAATCGGGTCCAATAAAGGTAATCTTCAGGGGCAATGTGTTCGAGTTAAAGTAGCTGCAGTTCCGTACATTGACTCCCATGACCTCGAGCTCAGGGCCTAGGGGCAGACACGTAGGCTCCTCTAACAGGTCCTGATGCACCTGATCCATGCCTGCAACAAGACTCTTTTGCCGCATTGACTCTTTGGCTTCCTTTACAGATTCCGCAATCTTTGTCAAATTCTACAACAAAAAAGTATTTTAAAATTTGAACTTTTAATTACTTGGGACTTGGACGCACCTGACACATGCGATGCTGGTACATAAAACGCTTGAGCAGCTTCTCACCACAAATGGCCATCAGAGCACGCAACATCATCTTGTTACGGCGATAATAGCGTGCCTGTGTGATCTGGGACTCATCGTACTCCTGATCCACCAGTGAAGTTCCAATTGAATTGAGTGGATCATCGGGCAGACTGTGGACCAGCAGCCAATACATGTGATGCGCAAATCGAGGTGACTCCAAGCACTTTGACAGCAGAAAACGTGCCAAGGCGGAGGCTTCATAAGTATCATGCTTCAGAGATTGCACCAGTTGAGGCAGAAAGTCAACCAACTGATCGTTGGGCATGCGGGAAATCCACTCTACGGCCTTCTCGCGTACTTTGGCATCAGGATATCGTGGTAGGAGCAGTTCCAGTGCCTGCAACGGCGACAATGGTGCCCAAGAGTGCAGCAACGAATGCAAATCAATTAAATTGGCGTAATCCCAACTGTGGGCAGCATGCAAGACCTTGGGCAGTGCATTGGGATAATTCTGGAGGTAGAGACGCTTCTCCCAAAACACTTCACGACGTTCTGTAGCACCAGTGTAGCCCAGCTCAGCAGTGTCTAGCAGCTCTTCCTGCAAATTCGCATCCAGCGAGGCAAAGTCATAGCTATGGAAAGGATTTGACAAGGAGTTAGTGTTTCAATTAAATTCAATCGAATTAAATTTTAAAACTGCTTACTGTGGAGCAGGTTTTGGTGCCTCCTGATGCTCAGGGAATTCAATGCGACCGCCATAGGGTGGCACCTCAATGCTCAGCACAGGACAAAAATCGGGATGCGGATGACAACCACGTGCCGGAGCCGGTCCCAGCATCTTGTCTGTGGTTGGTGGCCAAACAGAGAGCAGATATGGGCCACAGATCATAGTGCGCTTAAAGTCGAAGAGCTGAATGGAGCACCAGCCCAACTCAGTGGTCACCTGTCGTCTCTCTCCATTAGGTTCTGAATTCGGTTCATTCTCGCTGGCCGCCTGCTTGCCATAGAGAACAAATGTGAGCCGAGCCTCTCGAGGCAGCGTGCAAATGGGATGCTGCTCAAAGGTCAACCAAGCACTGAAGTTCAAACGGGGAAAGAGACCTCCGCTGGTGTCATTGGAGCAGCTAAGCACATGGGGCTTGGTCAACAGACGTGTTCCATATACAATCTGCACGCACAAGGAGTAATCCTCATATTTCCAATTATGAGGCGGTCTGTGCAAGCAATTGATGCTAACAACCACAGGCTTGGACACGCAGGAAATTGGTATTGGCGCTGAAAGGCATAAAAGATTATTACTAAAGGGTAACCACAATAAATGGAACACAAAATTAACACTTACTTGTAGAATAGTCCGGCGTCTTTACGGAGAAGGCCACACGGAATACATTGGCATAGAGTTCGATCAGCTCTTGGACAGCATCACGTAGCTGATTGCACTTAAGTTTGATCTGCTCCAGCATGGAACGAGGACGCAGCGTTACCTGCGCGTACTCACCATATTCATTGATGATTTCCGGATTATTTGCGACAGCCAGAGGAGCATATTTTGACTGGGCCTCGTCACAGATGCGCTTCAACTCGGCAACGCAACGGGCAATCTCCAGCGTATCAATGGAACCGAGCTGAGCACACACCGCTTTCACCGCCTGAACAACACCCGAGCAACTAACAACACTGCTTCGTCCCGCCGGAGTGCCATCCGCAGCCGATTCCAGTTTATCAATCTCTGTTTCGAGTGTCTCAATGAGTATCATCATGTCGTCGTAGGTAACAATGGGCACCACTTCATTGGGCAAGACCTGCTCCGGCTGCAGATCAGCATCATGATCATCATCCTGTGCCGTGCGGGCTATCGCCTGCATGTTCGCTGGGCTGCTCACACACAGTCCCAAATGGACATCCTTCTCCAGCTGGAAACTGTTGTGCACACACTCCAACTGCGATAGCTTTGATGTTGGAGCCAACCACTCCAGCAAACCAATGGGCTATCCAAGAAAACCATGAGATAAATCCAAGAAATAGAGAAAATAGTGAGCACTCACCTTGACGGCAAAGTCAGTGACGGGTCCTTTCACTTGACCCTCCAGCGAGGCCAAGGCTTGCGCCACCACCTGGGCAACTACGGAGTGAACTGCAGCCAAAGAAAAGAAACAAGTTAATCTTCTCGTAAATTTATTCGATAAGGGATGTCATCACTTACTGTCGCAGGTAAAGGTGACTGGTGTGCCGTAACCCTTGAACTGCTCACCAGCCAGGGAACTTGACAAAGCATGTGGTTGCAACGTGCTCACAGCAGGATGCACAATAATCTTGATGCTGGTGTCCATCATATAATGATAATTGAACTCGGCAGCAATCACATGACCCACATTGGTGGTCTTCTCATGATAGGGATAACTGGCACGCAGTTCACGGACCATGTTGTAGAATTCCAAAAGTTCGGAGTCATCTGTACGTTGTTCGCTGATCAGTTCATAGAGACGGGTGCAGGTTTTCCGGCGATCCAACACCACACGATCTGGAATGCTCTTGACGTAGCTGTCTGTGAAGGGCGTGGCTTGTTGGTTGGCCTTCGATGAGGACGCCACGATGCTTCCCGTATCATAAAGCTGCTGATTACGTGGAGGCAGCGGTGGCGGTGGTGACACCGATCCCGAACTTGAACATGAGACAGCTGCAGTTGGCGCTCCCGGTCCTACGACTGGGAATTGGGACAGCGATGGCGATGGCGAGTAGGAATGCGCATTGGTTTGATTTAAATAGTCTGTGTGCCAGCCAATGGAACTGACACTGACGCTGCCACTGCCACAGTTTGTGGCATTTTTGTCCCACCTGTTGACCGCCTCGTACATAGGATCCGAGTACTGTGTGCCATTATCGCCGCTGTACAGAAAATCAAATGGATCGTACTCCGCATAGTAAGAGGTGCAATCGGAGGCTCCATCGTTGCCTGCAAGTAACGAGTGCATTTCAGATCAGCGAATTAATCACAAAGTTTAAGTGAAAACAAGCGAATTAATCGAACAACAATTCATATCGGAATCAGTTATGCAAATACCAAAAAGATTGTCTAGATTTCATGAATCTAGTGGTTTCTGATGGGGATTCTAGCCACAAATAAAGACGTCACGCGATGAGAGCGAGTGACCGCGAGAAAAAGAGAGAGAGAGAGGGAGAGAGCGAAAATAACGTAGAGAATACATCGCAAAACTATGCTAACAAATGCGTTCAGTGGCTAACAAGACTCAACTCATCCACCCCCTTCTTCTCTTCCCACCTTATAGCCAATTTTGCGCCGCCCACGCGAAGAGACATATATATTTATAGTTCAGAGATTGTCTATGTCGTCTATTTGACCTTCCCCGCACATCTGCTTAGCATATGTTACTCTTTCTTGCCCATCAATCTTATCAAATAATCCAACATATAAAATTCTACTAATTTGACTATTCAGAATTATAATAAATTGATGCGAAAAGTCCATAGAAGTCCGTCCAATATATACATACATATGTTAATACTACTTCAAAAAAGATGTTATGAACTTTAATAAGAAACTACTGCTAGCAACGAGCAATGTTGATGACAAAAATGTTTAATAAAACAACATAAAATTGGTATTGTTTATTCTCAGACATAATTTATTATTGTATTGGTCTCAACATTATACAAGTTTGTATTAAACATATGTATGTATATATATTAAAAATATAATGTTTATATATAAATATATCTTTATATATAAATTATACATGGATATATATAGGTATGTATGAATGTTTATAATGCATGAATAGGGCAAATCACAATTGGGTTTCCGTGTAATACTCTTAAAAAAATAAAATGTATTAAAGAAAAAAATTAAAACTGATTTATAAAATTAAATTTTGAAATTCACTTATAACCTTGTTATTAATTACTAACTTTATTAAATTTAGTTTTTCTTCTTTTCTTTGTGATTTGTGGTTATGCTAAAATCGCAAATTTGTTTTCACGAACTAGTGACGAAAGTATATACAATTTCATATATCTCTAGATTTATACTCTGCAACAGTCGTGAAAGGCACGAGTTGAATGTGTGTGTGTGTGTGTGTGATGATAGGTGTGTGTGTGTGATGATAGGTGTGTGTGTGTGGTGCGGTGGGTGGTTGTAAGTGACGATGGTGGTTCTATTAACATATGCATGACATGTTTGTATCTTTTGTTTTTGCATTTGCATCCACACCAAAACCCTGAGCCCATTTAGCCGTTTTTTTGTGGTGGGTGGTGTGTTAATTGGTTGCAGTATTGGTAGTAGTAGTAGAACTTTAGTATGGATAGTAGTAGTAGAAGTATATCATTTAAATGTATTACTTTTGCGACACTGCAAAATAGAGAAACAGAAAGTAATAGTTTAAAAGGTTTTATTGTTGATATTTCTACTATTTTATGACAATCTCTATTAGCGAAATGAATAAAAACAACAGCCAAAGGAAACAACAATAAATTATGCCGAGTCACAGAAAAAAACACATGAAAATTAACTCTTGTTCAACTAAATTATGAAGTCGACGCTTACACAACTTAGAAATATAAATAATACTACCATTAGTCAAGCCTGTGACAAAATCAGACTCAAAAACAATTAACGATTTATATCAATATTAAAATGGAGTGTTCAAAACATCACTACACTCATTTACTTTGTGAGCTTTATCGGTTAATTCAAGTCGGAATATATGATTGTTATTAATCCGACATTTCTCTAACTGAATTCCTTTCATGTCACAGCTAAACGAAAATAAATCAAATTATGTTTAAAAATGAAGAAGTCTCGAGTGGAACCACACTAATTTTAAATGTTGTTCGATTATTCAAAAGATCTATTGATGCCTTTATAGTGTACATACTCATAAATTTTATTATACTGTTATTTGTTTTAATCTAAGCAATACTTAGAATTTGGAGTTACTATTATCGATTATTTCCAAGGGGATTACGTAACAAACTCTCTAATCGCTTTGTAGATGCTTTATAAATAAAAGCCCGATTTATATAAATGTGAATGTATATATGTATGATGCATAGCTTACCAGAATTCTCGTTGAGCAGGGGATCAAACGCCTCCAAGACACTCACACGAGAACTAAAGAGGAAAAATATCAATTAGATAAACTTAATTTTAGAGTAATAAACAAATGGAGCATACTAATCATCCTGGTTAAGATCGATTAAATCGTTGCCGGTGCGTGGACCTGAATGTTGGGCGGGTCCAACAGAGGCAACGCTGCCAACGGGGGGCGTGGCACGTCGCACATTGAAACCAGGAGCGGCAGCTGAACCAGAGGAACTTGGGCCTGCGGAATGTGGAACCAGATGATTTATCGGACTGCTTCTATTGGACACGGCATCTGAAGCAGTCGCTAGTGCTGATTGTGAGGAAGCCGACAAAGGTGTACTATGGGGTCGGGAAAAGTCGACATGGGTGGAACCACCACTGTTAGGAGCATAGCCTGTGAAGCCATAGCCAAAGGCAGGTGCCTGAGGATACTGCGGTGGCATATAGGCAGCTGATCCGGGAACAACTGGAGTAGAGTACGTGGAATAGTAGATGTATCCAGCTGGTTGCACTGGTGCAACATGTTGCAGTGCCAGCTGCTGATTGGGCAAGCTATAGAGGCGCTGCAGCTCCTCCTGATTAAGAGGACGCTGCTGCTGTGTGGCAGCCTGATATGGCACCAGTTGCATGCTTCCCGAACCACCCGGCAGACTGCCATACGCAGGTGGTGCCGAATAGTGGATGGGAGCAGGCGTTGCTGCTGCTACTGGACCAACAGGCACCAAAGCCTGCTGATTATTGGTCTGCAAACGCTGCAAATCATCAATCAAGCGCTCAAAGCTGCTGCCCCCTTCTTGCGTTGGTTGCTTGCCGGTCGGACTGGCAAAGCAAATTAGATCGCTTTCCCCGTTACCATTTCCAGTCTGTGCCGGCGGTGTTTGTGCACGTTCCACGCTACCCGCGGCTGTTGAACCTGGCGGCTGATGCACGTCCGAGTGCCGACGCTGCGTCAGATTGTAACTCCTTTGCTGCTGGTGGTGCTGATGTTGTTGTTGCTGTTGGGCGTAGTAGTCCACAGAGCCGCCATGATAGGAGTTCGTGCCATATTTCTTGTGTCGCCTGTAGTCGTCGAGCGCTTGCTGTTCCAAACTGAGCGCCGTAGCCTTGGCTAGATCCTCCTGGAACTGCCTGTCGTAGTCCATTTGCGCCTGATTTGACATTATCCACTCAGATTCCACGTCCCCGACCAACTGTAAATGGTAGCGACAAAAACAACAAATTGTAAGTTTTTCTGTTCGTAAATTGTTAATAATAATTTACTTTTTATTTTTCTTTTTTCTGTTCGAATTAAAATCGAACAACGCCTCGTCATATTTTTTGCTTCTTCTTAATTTTCTAATTTTTTTTGGTTTCTCTTATCACTTTGCGATAACGGAAAGCACGATAAAAGCGATTACGCGTTGTAAACCAATTTCGTATACGGCCGGAATGCATACAGCGAGGGAACACTCTATACACAATTCTACGATTTGGATGTTTTGCTTTCGGGGATCAGAGTACTTGGCCAAGGCCAGACATGATTCATAGAAGCAGTTGAAGAGCAAACCAAATATTAAATACAACTAGTTTCTATCTATTCTACTAAATGTAGGGAAACTTTGGAACATTCTTATCTGTCACGACTGCCAAAACAATGGGGAATCTAATTCCGTACGATATCTCTTGATCAATAGACACGTTGATGTTCCCATGGTGAAATTATAGTAGTACCTTTAGTAGATCATAGCGGGATGATGTTCTCAAGCGTCTTTTGATAATTTTAGTATAATACTTTGAAATTTTATGCAATGATGTTCGTAATCTATGTTTATTGTCAAAAAACGTCATCACGAAAGTTTTTTTAACAAACAATTGGAAACTTCTATACTCATTGTACACTGACAAAATATTTTTGATACTTCATAAATCATTTTCATTTACATCTGATGCTTATGACAAAGTTAATGTTTTCTTAAAAAAAAAAAAGATTTTACATTTTTGATTTTTTTTCCTTTTTTTCATACCCAGAAATTAAATGCTGTTAGTACTCCCTTATTCCTTTAACTGTTAACCGGCCTGCGTTCAACCTCACACTGAGCCAAAAACATGTTTATTTAGCTTTTGATTAGAGCTCCAGCTGTTGGAGCAATCTATTTCTCAAAGATAACAAAGAATACTTTTTGATAAGATTTAGCTTATCCCTTTTATGTTTAATAATTTTGATTAATGTGGATTTATTAAAGCAATTAGCTAAAAATAGGCCAACTACCGAAGTAAGTGAAACACTATCATAAAAACTGTCAAATTTATCTACAATTGCGGATATATAAGTATGTATGAACTGTTAATCCAAATAATTGTACACTAAGTTTTTATGTTTGTGTGTGTGTTTATGGCTGTTAGGATTTCAATACATGTGAAATGAAACGATAAGGCAATACATGCCTTGTTGTTGTAGTTGTACTGAGTCTGTTTGTTGCGAATGAAAATAAACAAATGCGCAACTTTCTCACGATTGCCTTAAGAGGAACAGCTGTTCAGCATGGCTGCTTACCATACACACACACGCATACTCATACGTAAGCATACACAACACAGATGTGAAACCGGTGCCCACACACACCATTGCACACATGCTATATAAAAACCTATGAAAATGAGGACAACGCAGATATGAAAACATTGACCGGCAATGGGAAAGTATTAGGCGGGTGGCAAAGGTTAAAGACAATCAATAAAACGTATTTTAAAACTGATATTCAATAAGTGATAAAATTGGAAGCGGCATTGTAAAGTTTAAATTTGCATATGTACGTACATTTAAATTTGCCATGCATACATCATCACTAAGGTGTGTGCACGCACGCACATATACACACACACACACACACACACACACACACACACACACCTACAAAGTACTATGTGTTGGCACAGCCGTAATGTACAAAGAACGGACAGCAAATATATGAATGATAAAAGTGGTTTAAATACTTTTATATAATAATAATGAAGCTTGTCGTTGATTAAAGGAACGCAAATTTCTAGAAACATGACTACATGTACAAATTTACACTTAAGGAAATCTGTTTCTTTGTGTATGTATTTCATTTCACTTTTTGGCAACTTACTTGTTTTGTTTTTGATTTTTTTCAACTTGCTTAACGCTGGCGTCAAATGTTGCTGTCTTAAATTTCATATGCTATATTGTATTTATTACGTTTTCATTGAATTTCTCGTCTCTTCCGCGGCTTTGGAGCTTCCTCCACTCACACACACATGCATACATGCAAACAGATATAACACTAACACTTGAACATGGAGACTTGCACAAAATAAACTATACTGAAATCACATTTAACACGTAGTCGTAAGTTGCAAAATACTTCTTAATACATTTTATTTACAATCTTTACATAAAAAATGAAACTTAATTGTTTCTAAATTGCTACCGTCACTGCGACACACACACGAATAATAACAAACGCCACGAAAAAATTAACAAAAGGGAATGCAACAAGCAGACAATGCAAAAAAAATCCGACAGTTTTATGTACACACTGCCGCTTGACTGCTTTGTGCTCGTTATCGATAATACTGTTTCACAACAATCGATAATTCAGTAGTCGAATTTTGAATTTAAATTGGGATTATTCTTTTATTGTTTACTTCTCAGTGTAAATTAAGGTTTGCCAACACTAAATCTTCTAAATCCAAGGTATTGCCATTATTCATAGCTAATTTCTTGGAGTCGTCATCCAGTCCAACTGTTGTCCAATAGTCCAGGTCCGCAGTTGCCGGCACACTATACATTCGACGATAGGAGGCATCGATATTTTCATCCAACATGCGATCCACAATATCGGTGGCTGGCAAGGCCTGTGGGTTCCCAAGCTGCGGCTGATCCTGTGCTTGCTGCAGTGCATCCGTTGGAGGATTATGTGCAGCCATTCGCTGTGCAAATTCCACATTTTCCACTCCCATTTTGCAGAGTGCGCACTTGCTCTGACCGATCTTTTCCTTCATCTTATGCAGAGCAATGCGATCCTGGGCTAGTAGCATGCGGTCCTGTGACATTTGTGCCTCTTTTTCGCTCAACTCGTGGGCACGTTTGCCCAGCAGCTGCAGCTTGGCGTGGAGTAGTTGCTCTGCTTCTCGAGCCTTGTTCTCGGCCAAGTGGGAACGATTGATTGCCAGGCGATATGCGCTGGAAGCTTGCGCCACTTCATCTTCCTTGACATTGAGAGCACTTTCTTTATCCATGAGAGCACGTTTACGTTGCTCCAGTTCCCGTTGCTGCTTGTGGCAGCGTTCCCGCTGCTCATCCGCCCGTTTGATGGCATCCCGTGCCACCTGTAGTTGTGCCTCCAACTCCAAGCGCTCCTTCTCAGTGTCTCCCTGCTCGTGTAGCCTATGCTGCATCTCCAATTTCTGTTGCTCAACCAGGAGACGCGTGCGCTCCTGCTGCAAGTCCAGCTGCATGCGCTCCATCTCAGTTAGTTGCATTGTCTTGAGTTCTTCGATACGCTTTTCGTCGCGCTCCATTTGATCCCGATGAAAGATCTTCTCCTGCTCGAACGCTTTCTTTTCGGCCTCAAGGCTGGTCATGCGTTGGCGTAATTGCCAGTTCTCCTCGGCGGAGTCCTTCGAGAGGCGACTTAGCTGTAACTCTAGAGTGCTAACCAGCTCCATGAGACGTTGCCTCTCCAGCTCAGCGCTCTCCGTTTCAATCTTCAGACGGCGTTCGGAGTCAGCCAATCGACGTTCACGTGCCTCCAGCTGCTGCTCCCGTTCCTTAGTTGTGTTCATGCTCTCACGTAGCTCCTGTAGATCACTGGACGCCAGACGCAACGTTTCCAAATAACTGCCATGATCTCTCACAGCAGCCTGCTCCAACATTTTAGCTTGTCTTATGCGCTCCATGTCTGCTTCATGGGAACTGCGAAGCATACGAAGATCATCCTCATGGTCCTGTTTCAATGTGGATATTTGCAAATCATAATCTTCCTTCACCTTCTCCAGTTTTCTCGTGTAGTAATCTTTCAGATCAGAGTTTTCTTGCCCCAGGCGCTCCTCAACCGCCTCCAAATGACGCTCCAGAACTTTGAGCTGTTTTCTAGGAGAGCAAAGTTTAACTCGGATTGGAATCATATCATCTTTGCACTTACTTGTAGGAACTTTCGATCATTTCAATCTCTTGCTCGTAGTTGACCTTCATGTTTGCCACCAGCTCCTCTAGGCGCAGCTTCTCAAGCATATCTCTCTTGGCATCCGACTCCATTTGCAGCAATTGTTCCTTGCTTTCATCCTTTTGGTTATTGGATCTAGGCAACTGATTCACTATAGCAATTGGGGCCGGAGGAGCTGTGGACTCTGTTCCCGAGGCTGAATTACCTACTACGGGCTGTGTCATCATCAACTGCAGATGCATATTAATACGTTCCTGCTGTGTCTTTATGTGCTCCTCCATTTGCAGTTGACGCTGCAGTTGCTGCTGCAATAAAGCTTGAAATTTTCGATCCTGGGATTCCTGCTTTCGCTGCATCTCCATCAGTGCCCGCTCCTGACTCTTCATTTGGGCAGCAATGACCAGTTGGGTCTCCTGCTGCTGCAAAGTACTGTAGTTATGACTGCTCTCCATATTCATGCTGTTCAGCATGAGAATTTGTTGGGCTGTGTTGTCCGTCACCGGCCTTATTCTTGCCAGCTCGGTCGGCTCAGAGTCTGGCAAACTCTGGCGGAGTATATCGGTGGTAATCCTGGTGCTTGTGGTGGGTCCCTTGGTGGAAACCGGTGTGCGTGGTGTGGAAGGGCGCTCCAGCTCCGGCTCTGCTTCTGGGTCCGGGTCAGGACCCGGCTCCACTACTGTGGCTGCCTCCACGCCCAGTCCCAGCCAGTCGGCAGTCCCACGTTTCTTCGAGACAGGAGTTGACATTCCCGAAACGGTTGCGTTTGTCTCCTTGTCCTTGCCAAAGAGACCCAAGGGATCTACGCTGAGATTGAGTGATTGGGCGGACGCTGAGCTACGTCTGCCAGGTCCTCCAGCGGTCTTGGGACGTGCCTGAGAATGCACGTTGGACGTGTCGGTGGTGGTATCCGTGGACTGGCGGGACATGGATGGTTTTGCAGTTGCTGGTCGCTTGCTGACGTCCCCGTTGCCCACAATGTCGTCGAAAATGTTTCTCTTTGGCTCTACGGCGACAATCAGGTCATCGAAGAGGTTTTTTCTGGCTCCGCTTCCGCTCTTTGGACGCTTCGGGTCAAATCCCAGATCATCGTCATCCACATCGTCCATGGATAGCGATGGCTTTTGTTTGACAATGCGTGGTGTGCTGGTGGCACCTGGTTTTAAGCCTAACTTGCCAGTACCAGCAGGACTCTGTACATCACCTTCGGATTCCTCTTTGATGCCAAAGAGATCTTCTAATTTTCCTTTGTTTCTACTTGATTTGGGCAACTTTTTTGCACTGCCGGCTGGTGTGTCAAAGAAGTTGTCATTGTCCAAACTGTTATCACTTAGTAGATCAGCAAGGGGGTCGTCGCTAAAGTTCATAATGAATAGTGGATTCGGCTAACTTTCTGAGTGTTCAGAAAATGAATGAAAAAACAAACAAATTATGAAAAGCAAACGTTGCTTAGTAACGGACTTTGGTAATATTTGGTACATTTCATTGCTGACTGTGTGTACACACTGATAGTTTTTACGGCGCACAGCAACAGGTGGCATTGTAGCAGACAAAAGTACTTATCGATATTTGTTAATGGTGCAAATCAATATATCGTATTAAATTTATACGGTATGTTAATATCGATATCGGTAGAACATAAACAATTGTTGCAGCCCTGGTCACTAATAATACTGACAAATTTTTACATCTATCAAGTATTTTAAAATTTGATTCAATATGAGTAATATTTATATCCAAGAGCCGCCAACATCTGGCAAAGTGTTGCTTAAAACAACAGTGGGCGATATTGACATTGAACTGTGGGCCAGAGAGTGTCCAAAAGCCTGTCGCAACTTTGTCCAACTCTGCCTAGAAGGTTATTACAACGGCACAACTTTTCACCGCCTTGTGAAGGGATTTATTGTACAAGGAGGAGATCCGAATGGTGATGGCACTGGCGGTGAATCTATATACGGTCATCCCTTCAAGGATGAATTTCATTCACGACTGCGTTACTCGCGTCGAGGTTTGGTTGGAATGGCCAATTCTGGCAAAGACGACAACGCATCACAATTCTTCTTTACGTTTGGGCCGGCGCCAGAGCTGGAGAATAAAAATACACTCTTTGGCAAGATCACCGGCGACACCGTATTCAATATGCTCAAACTGGAGGAGGGCGAAGTTGATCACCAAGAGCGTCCCATGTACTCACATCGCATAATTTCCACAGAAGTCCTAAGCAATCCATACAATGATATTGTGCCCAGAGCATTGCCAAAAGCGCACTCAAAGTCAAAGAAAAACAAAAAGGAAAAACAAGGTGTCAAGTGAGTATGAAAATCTATTTGTATACTAGAGTATTACCTACATCAATAATTATAAAATTAAATCTACAATTCTTTACAGAAACTTTGGATTACTTTCGTTTGGGGAGGAAGCCGAGGACGATGAACAGGAAACGACAAAATTCGTTAAGCAGAATGCCGGCAAAGCGAAATCTTTACACGATGTCACGGATGATCCCAAGCTTAGTAAAGAGCCTATAAAAGTGCCCAAAACAGAGCGTGCCAAGAGCGAGGAACACTTATCCGACGATTACGAAGAGGATGCCAGTAAACCAAAGAAAAGCAACTGCTCCGATCTCATTAAAAGCAAACTGGCCAAATCGAAACCAGTGAAAGTTGAGATTAAAAGCGAATCGGAGGATGACGATGATGACGTATTGATGACCCGAGAGCAAGAACAAAGCCTGCAAAAATCTAAAGAAAAGTAAGTAGTTTAAATAAATGAATTTGATCAATTTATTTAATTAATTTGTATTAATTAATAACTTACTTTGCCCAGAAACAAAATACGCGAGGAAATTGAATCCTTGAAGCGACAATATCAAATGGACAAAGTCGCGAAGGATAAACAATTGTCCAAAGAGACGGAGAAAAGTGGAAAAACTTCTGATGTAAAAGCAGCCAGTGGAAATCATTATATTAATGACTTTCTTGAGGCCAAAGAGAAATACACCGCCAAGACAAAGAATAATCTTAAGGGACAAGTGAGAGAGAGTTTTACATTGGAGTTGTTATCCAAGTTCAAATCGAAGTTGGGCAATCTAAAGGATAAGATGTCAAGGGATGATGAAAATGATGCAGAAGTCAGCGATTTGGATGATAGTGTTGTGGAAAAGGAAATCAAAGGAGACGACTGGCTGGCCCATACATTAAACTTTAATAGCAATGCGCCCGTATTGGCCAAAGACGCCTCCACCAAGGGAGATGATTGGTATGATGTCTACGATCCCCGCAATCCACTCAACAAACGTAAGCGGGGTGCAACAGACATTCAATCGTCCAGCAAGTCAAAGTCTAAACGATAAGATTTCTTTAATAAATACACGTTCAACCTTAACTAATGTTATTTAAAACTCAAGTTTTTCGCTTCTGTTGTTTATATTGAAGTTATATTGAAAATTGATAACTTTAAGTTATATTGATTATCGATTTGGTATAAAAAAAATACAAGAGTTTCGCGCTTTGGGTATTTTTTTCGATACATCAGTCATGTTCAATGTTTATCGATAACTTTGCTAGCGGTAGCAGCTGAACAAAAAAAGAAGAAAAAAACGAACTTCAAGGTGAAGTAATTTGACTTTAAAATACAGGTAATTGCTGCTAAGTATTAACTACAAATTGTGCAGAAAACTGTGGTCCATAATGATGTCATTTGAACACGAATCAAACGCAGACTAACAAAACAGAATGCACAAAGAATTTGAGTCACCGTAAAATTATTGATTTTCTTGGCATTTGTTTTCGTTGTCGTCACAGCTACAAAAAAAAACACTCGGACTGAGTTCGGCAAGAGGCTAGAGAGGGGTGGACAAAGGCAATGCTGCTTTAGTCACCATCTCCAAAAACAGCTACAGCTTCAGACTTGGCAGAATGAGTGCTAAGAGCAGACGCCCTGGAACGGCAAATAGTCAAACACCGAACGAGTGCGTCCAGGTTGTGGTGCGATGTCGTCCCATGAGCAATCGGGAACGCTCGGAGGGATCCCCGGAAGTGGTAAACGTCTATCCAAATCGAGGTGTCGTGGAGCTCCAGAATCTGGTGGATGCCAACAAGGAGCAACGCAAAGTCTTTACCTATGATGCAGCTTACGATGCTAGTGCAACGCAGACGACGCTTTACCACGAGGTGGTATTCCCGCTGGTCAGTTCCGTGCTAGAGGGCTTCAATGGCTGCATATTCGCCTACGGGCAGACGGGCACGGGTAAAACATTTACCATGGAAGGGGCACGGGGCAATGACGACTTAATGGGCATCATTCCGAGAACCTTTGAGCAGATTTGGCTACACATCAATCGAACAGAGAACTTTCAATTTCTGGTTGATGTGTCCTATTTGGAGATCTACATGGAGGAGTTGCGGGACCTGCTTAAACCCAACTCTAAGCACCTGGAGGTGCGGGAACGGGGCTCCGGTGTCTATGTGCCCAATCTGCATGCTATCAACTGCAAAAGTGTCGAAGACATGGCCAATGTGATGAAGGTGGGTAACAAGAATCGCACCGTGGGCTTCACCAACATGAATGAGCACAGCTCCCGGTAAGTGATGTGTTCTTTAAAGTAAGACACTGCTCTACATATTGATTATTTGCAGCTCCCATGCAATATTCATGATCAAAATTGAGATGTGCGACACGGAGACTAACACCATCAAAGTGGGAAAACTGAATCTCATCGATTTGGCGGGCAGTGAGCGGCAATCAAAGACAGGTGCCTCCGCAGAGCGACTCAAAGAAGCCAGCAAGATCAACTTGGCATTGTCCTCGTTGGGCAATGTTATTTCTGCTCTGGCGGAGAACTCGCCCCACGTCCCGTATCGTGATTCGAAGCTGACACGCCTACTCCAAGACTCGTTGGGCGGCAACTCGAAGACCATCATGATAGCGAACGTTGGACCCTCCAATTATAATTATAACGAGACATTGACGACGCTAAGATATGCACAACGGGCCAAGAACATACAGAATCAGCCAGTGAAGAATGAGGATCCACAGGATGCAAAACTCAAGGAATACCAAGAGGAAATCGAGCGGCTTAAACGTCTCATTGCGCCACAACAACAGCAACGTAGCGAGAAACTTGCGGCAGCAGCTAAGAAGCGGGTAAAGAAACCCAAGCGAGAGGCTGTGAGGCGCGAGCTGACCGACAGTGTGTCGCAGGAGCTGCAGCAGTCCCCGGAGGAGGATAGGGAGAGTGAGGAGGAGGCCTCTGAGCCGGAGTCCGACAGGGAAAATGAGGCTGAAGTGGCCAAGTCAAGTGAGCAGCTGGAGCGGGAGCGTGTGGAGAACGCCAAACTGGCAGCAAAATTGGCCGAACTCGAGGGACAACTGGTGCGGGGCGGAAAGAATCTTCTGGACACGTACAGTGAACGTCAAATTGAGCTGGAGAAAAAGTTAGTGGAGATCGCAGAGCGAAAGAAGCGGGAAATCGAAATACAGCAGCAGCTGGAACTGCAGGAAGAGACGACACTGGAGATACGGGAACGTAATGTATCACTGGAGCAGGAAGTGGAGCTCAAGAAGCGGAAACTGTCCAAGTGCTATGCCAAGTATCTGGCGCTGCAGCAGGAACTCAACGATTGCAAGCATGATCACAATCAGGATCTGCGGGAACTGGAGATGGCACAGAATGAGCTGGTGAAGGAACTAAAGCGACAGCTGCTCATCATAGACAACTTTGTGCCCGTCGAGGTGAAGCAACGCCTTTACACGCAGGCCAAGTACGACGACGAGCAGGAGGAATGGCAGTTTGCTCCGTTGCCACCGCCCATGGCCTCCAGCGATGGAAAGTTCCATAACAAACGTCCCGTTGCGCATCCAAATAGAAGACGACCCATCTCCGAGTATGCCATTCAGCAGGCCAAATTAAATGGACCCAACGCTGTGCGCTTCAGGAGCGAAAACATTTTCAACTACGAGCTGGACATGCCATGTCGCACCACCCAGGAGTACCGCCCACCCAAGGTATCCGCCTCTCTGCAGGCAGTCCTTGCGCAAGCCATGCAGCCCGGCGAAGACATTGATATTGTTGACACGCACACCAATTCACTGCGTCATCGTCTAGAAAACATCATCAATGCCAACAGCGGTGGCAGCACTGCTCCAGCTGCATCTTCAACAACTGCGACTGCCGCTGGCGTTAGCGCTAGCACTGGATCCAGTTCAGGTGCTGGTGCTTCCAATGCTCGTCTCAGTAAATCCACACGCAGTGGCCTGCCCAGCCCTGGATCCGCTATGGATTCCAATCGACGACCGCCCACTGGCCGCATGCCGGTTAAGAAACCCGCTTCAGCTTATCCCAAAGCGCGTGGCCTGGTCAACAAATAGTCACACACACACATAAACACACACACACCACTAACCAAAGTTCTCATAGTCACAGTCACAATGTAAAAATCGAATCTTTATCCTATGCTACAGTCTTCTCCTTAGCCCAAATCTTCGCACATTTTACGCTTTCTTTAAGCATTTTGAATTTCTCGTTATTCTCCTTATTTCCACTCCCAAATATTTAATTTGTTATTATGTAATTATTATTGTTTAATATGTTATTTTGTTTTTTTTTGGTGCGTCTGCATTTTGTCCCACTGTGGCCAGTCATTCTTATTTAATGTGCAATTTAATTTTAAGTTTAATGTTTATGCTTAATTGTTTACTATGCTTAAAGTATATTTTTAATATTATTATAATACTTACTTAGTACAAGCCGCTTAGTTAATCAGATCAGACCAAATAAAGCAACTCAAAGCAAGTATTATACGGTTCACTGGATTTTACTAATCCTTGCCAAAGGATCACAAAGCGCATTTTCTGGGAGTTTAACTTTAGATAAACTTATAGTTTTTAGTAGCCAGAGAACAATCTCAAATAGTTAAGAAGACGAATCAGTGAGACTTTAGGACATACTCTTCCTCAAGAGGTTATCTAAAGTTTGTTCTTAGTGTGGGATTATTTCTGACCCAAATGATACTGAACTCAATGGTTTACGGTCAATGGCTTGGAATTCAAAATGCGCGGGAAAGTCGCTTCTTTCGGTTTTAAATGGTTCTTGGATTAAAGAATCGTTTCTGTTTTAATTTTGTTGTAATTCCCATTTGGTTTTAGTAACTTTTATTTTGCAAGTTTCGTTTTTGGATTACTTGGAATTCACAAAGCTATGGAAAAGTCTGCTTCTCTCGGCATGATGTGCTCACTGGATGACTTTCAGACCACGTCCGACCTCAATGAATGCCTGGACAGCTCGATCGATTTCCTGTTCCGTGTGGGAAGCGGATATTTGAACACGTATACGTGCCTTACCCTGCGGCACCACCGGATAGCTGAAACCAATCACATATATGCCACGTGCTGAAAAGCAGGAGAACGGATTACACTAAGCTACAAAGACCACGTTGGAATAGAGATTGGACTTACTTAGCATTTGGTCTGCAAAGCTGGAGGCTAGTCGTGCATCGCCGAGCATGACCGGACATATGGGATGATTCTCACCGGCAATATTGAATCCAGCCTTTGTCATGGCATTTCGGAAGCGCTGAGTGTTGCTCTGGACACGTTGGCAGAGCTCGCTGGAGCTGAGCAGCATGTCCATCACTTTCAGGCCCACACCCACTACCGCCGGAGGAAGAGTGTTGGAGAAAAGATAGGGTCGCGATTTCTGACGCAGAAATGAGATTAGCTCGGTGGGTCCAGTGGTGTAGCCACCAGAGGCACCACCCAGGGCCTTGCCAAGAGTGGAGTTGATAATGTCCACCTCACCCATGACATGATCGTACTCCTCCGTGCCTCGTCCAGTGGCACCAAAAAAGCCCGTAGCATGACACTCATCGACAAAGACCAGGGCATTGTATTTCTTCGCAAGTTCCACAATGCGAGCCAGTGGCGCAATGTTGCCATCCATGGAGAAGACGCCATCGGTGGCAATGAGCTTCTGGCGTGCGTCACTGGAGCGCAGCTGCTGTTCCAGATCCTCGAGATCGCGGTGCTTATAGCGTTGCTTCTTTGCTTTACAGAGGCGGATGCCATCGATGATGGAGGCATGATTTAACTCATCAGAGAAAACGGCATCCTCAGGTGTGAGAATGGCCTCAAAGATGCCGGCATTGGCATCAAAGCACGAGGCATACAAAATGGTATCCTCTCGGCCATGGAATTTTGCTATCTTTTGTTCCAACTGCTTGTGGATATCCTGGGTGCCACAAATGAATCTCACCGAGCTCAAACCGGCTCCATGGCTATCCAGCAGTTGTTGACTGTACTTCACAATCTCCGGATTGTTCTGAAATGGTAACTTCATTGGTTTTGGGGGGATCTGGGAGTTAGAATGTTTTACTCACCGCCAGACCAAGATAATTGTTGGCACAAAAGTTGAGAATCGTCTGATCGCTACCCTGCACCGTAATCTGTGTGCTCTGAGAAGATGTGATAATGCGCTCCGCCTTGAAGGTACCCGCCTCCTTAATACCCTTCAGCTGCTGACCGAGCAATTCGCGCAGCTGTGACTGCGCTGCAGAGCTATAATGACGCACTTGCTCCACAGCTGTCGATTGGGGTTAAGGTATAATTGCATAACATGAATTATGGAATAGCTTAGACTATCAAATACCCAGTAAATAAGTTGAAACTGCTTTCACATCACGTTAAGTTTCGCATTTTTTAAACTAAGCTAAAACTTACCACGCAGAGTTAAGAATTTTGAAGCAATTGGCATCTTGCGGCGTCTCTTAATATCCCGTGCGTATACTTAATGTAATAAACAGCAGACAACAGACAGCACACACGACCGCCGAACGCCTCAGATGGAACTGAGAGCTGACAACGTCGACAAACAGGCCCCCATTCAAAAAAAAAAAAAAAAAATAATAATAAATAAAAGAAAACTACAGCAAAATTATGGCAATAGCAAGAGCAAAAACAACAACAACAAGTCGGCAGCGCTGTTGCTGCTAACCAACGAGTTTGTTGTTGTTTTCCGATTTATAAATACTTACACACAAGCACCAACACTCATACACAACGTACATGGTGCACATAGCGGACTGTTATTATTATAAATATTAATTGAATTTGCTTTCATTTTCGTTGTCATAGCGCTCGTTGCCAATTGCTGAATTTCAATTTTCCCTACACTCAAAAAAATGAGATAGTAAATACTTCTATACGTCTATACAATTAACATATTTTTGAGGAAAATATTAATTTCACTGCATTTTTACATTTCACATTTTTGTATTTCTTCAACACACACATGCACTTGTGACGTAGCAACATGGCATCATAGAGCATCGCTTGCGTAACCTTCTAAATCGCTGTTACCATGTTATGTTTCATTTCCAATTCCATTTATCTGAGTGAAATTGCTGTGAAGGTCATTGTCAATTGAGTTATGCTGTTAATATTTTTATTCATTAATGTACCACATAGACAATATACGACACACAAGCAAAGGTATACATAAGTATTAGATCGGTTCGTGCACTTTTACAATATATTTTTATACTCTCTGCAAGAGAGAGTATATTGGGTTTGTGAAAAGTATTTAACAGGCAGAAGGAGGTATGGCAGACCCCATAAATTATATATATTCTTGATCAGCATCACAAGCTGAGTCGGTATAGCCATGTCCGTCTGTCTGTCCGTCTGTCTGTCTGTCTGTCTGTATACACATATACATGCATACATATACATATATATGTGCATACATAGAATGTCAAACGTATATGTGTTTGCATACATACAAAGAGATGTTTTTGTTTCAAAGTGTTTTAATTTAAGTATTACCAACTGATATACTCGGACACCGATTTTATTAAAATAATCGGGAATAAAATGCAGAGAGTTTCACACGGTCGACTCGACTTTACATTTCTTTCTTGTTATACTTGTGCTCGCGGGGGGACATTTGCTTTGAACTTGATTAGATGCAGCTGATAATCTGATTTACACTCCGACAATAATGTGTCTAGTCTTATATATTATGTGAAGAAAAATTTAATTTTGAAAAGGAAAATTATTACTATGATCAGGCAGTTTATTAATTAAAAATTTAAACAAATGAGTAAAATGTCTTGATGAACAACAAATGCACTGCTTGATGTGATGTAGCCTGGAAAAGTGGTTATATCTACTCAAGCGCCTTCGCCTTAACAGTCACTCACACTGCTTTCTCGGCACGCTCTACAAGCAGTGTATTCTGCTCAACTGTTATCTAGAATAACATATATGCAATCAATTTAAGCGAATAGTCAACTCAAAGTTATGTGTCTGTTAACCTCTTCAGGCACTTCATTTTAGACCACTTACCAAACATATTTAATATAGCTATGCTTTGTACTGGTAGTTTCAAGAAGAGAACCCATTTTTACTACATGTGGTCGGGCCTTTAAATTTTGCCGAAATCCCTGTCGAATCTGCAGACTCATCAGTTTCTTTGTTGTACTACTTAGTGCGTACAATGCAACTATTATATCACACTTTAAATAGTTGGCAATTTGATTATTTTTAGGGGGTGTGTTGACACCACAGATTAATACGAATCTCACTCTCTAATGAGTACATTTTAGGCAGCATAGGGTTTGTTATTGGCCTAACGCTTGCTGTTGTCCCTGCTGCTAACAGATCAAATATATGTTAATTTACTGTTAACAAAACTAAAGCAGTTGCAATTCATGCAAGCAGTTAAAGCAAAGCAGATGGTTTAAGTTCCACGCTTATGTGATCGAATTTATTGAGGGTAATTAAGATAACTAATGAACAAACTTAATTGGTTACCGATTTACTTAAAGGGCATACAATGTAATAATCACAATTCAAAATAGTTACGTTTTTATGTTAGTTCTTTCTATCTATATGGGTAGGCTTATAATAATAAAATTTTAGTGACTACGGAGTCATCGGTGGTACTATATATAAGATGCAGCTTGTTAAGACAGAAGTAGTTTCCCTTAGACCTTCCAAAGTTCCAAAGTGTATTAAAATGAAAGTAGCTATCGTAGTTTTGGCCCTGGTCGTATTTGTCCAGGCGAATACCTTGAATGATGTCCTGAAATCACAGTTCAAGGCCTTCAAAGAGAAGCATGGAAAAGTCTACAAGGATGTGGGTGAGGAGCTGCATCGCATGAAAATCTTCCGGGACAACTTGGAAATCATTAAAAGCCACAACAAACGCTTTGCTGCCGGAGAGGTGACCTTCGAGATGGGAGAAAATCAGTTTACGGACATGACCCAATCAGAATTTAAAAGTCTTGTACTGACAAAGCTCGATCCGAATAGCTTCAAACCTGACATGGAGTACATTTACAATCCATCTACCAAAGCTAGTCTACCCTCAAGTGTTGACTGGCGTAATTCGGGGGTTGTCAATCCAGTGAAGGATCAGATAAATTGTAGTGCGTGTTGGGCTTTTTCCGCAATCGGCGCTTTAGAGAGTCATCATTATATTCAGAAAAAGCAGAACGTATCCCTCTCTGAGCAAAACTTGGTGGACTGCACAACCGGGGCTCCCTATTATAATCTTGGTTGTGGAGGTGGTTGGCCTTCTGTTTCCTATAATTATATTTTGAACAATGGTGGCATTAACACAGCCAGTTACTATCCTTATGAAGACGGACAAGGAATCTGTCGCTTTAATAGAAGCTACGTGGGATCAAAGATCTCTAATGTAATGCCAATTCCAAGCGGAAATGAAGATATATTGGCATTGGCCGTAGCAAATGAGGGTCCAATCTCGGTGTGCATTAATGCTACATACCTTCACGGTTACCAAGGTGGAGTCTTAAACATGCCATGTCTTCAAGGTACAAACCACTGTGTTGTAGTTGATGGTTATGGCACTGATCCAACTGGAGGCGACTATTGGCTAGTTAGGAATTCATGGGGATCAGATTGGGGTGAAAATGGATATGTTCGCATGGCTCGGAACCAAGATAATCAATGCTCAATTGCCAGTTTTGCTATTTTTCCAGTGGTAGCGTAAAACCTATCTTCTCAAACAAAAAGTAATTCAATATTTGTTTATTAGTAAAAGAAATAAATTGTCTTAAAATGAGTAAAATGATTCATGTCTTTAATTGCAATCAATCACAACTTTAGGATACTCGTCGATCAGTTTTAATGTTGTTTACAATAGGGTATAAAAATAATGTTAGTGCACTTCTTAAGGTAAGATAAGTTGGTTAACACAAAACATTTTCATACTATTTCATGTAAAGGCTTAGATTCTGACCGATTCTGGTGATAAAAGCTATAGATATAGTTGTCCGATTTGGATGAAAATTGGTTTGGGGGAATTTCATACTAAATGCATATAAGATAAAATAGACCCCGTACACAATCTAATGCTCATTTTTCTACACAAATAAAAAATTATAAAGGTACCGGGCACATAGTGTATAAATTTGGTTAGGGCGTGGCTCTAGCTCTTATAGTCTCTGAGATCTAGGTGTTCATAAGGACGGACAAAAAAACGGATATTTTTGTATCTCGACTGCTGATGCTGTCAAGAATATATATACTTTATAGGAAAAGGCTCCTTCTACATGTTATGACAATCCTAATGGAACCCTATACTTATTTTGAGTTGCTGTTTTTGATGTCAAAATCCCTGAGGTTAAATTTGATGTTTTAGATCGAATTGCTTAAATTCTTTACTAACATATAGACCAATTATGCCCATATTCAGAACATTTTTTTAAATTAAAGAGAAATGGGTAAATTTGTTAAGCGGCGCTGCTGACCTAATGTAGGTTGAGCAAGCAGTGCGTTTCACCCAAACAATCACATACACTGCTTTCACATATACTGGATCAGCCAGCAGTGTGTAACAGAGTAACCGTTCTACTGTTATAACAGTTGGCAAGAGTACACTGCTTTCAGTCAACACACAAACGCTTCAAACGAATTGTAAACTAATGTTCAAAATTCGAATATCTGAGACAGTGATTCTAATTTGTCCTTTTTCCGGACAGATGTGTCCTGTTTTTAAGGGCTTCGTCTGGAAATAATATCAAACATCCCCTATCCGGAAATCTGTTCTATTTTTGTGAATGCGAATCGTGTTCATATTTTCCCAGTTGGTTGGTTGTTTTGATCGCAGTTGATCGCTTGTCAACGAAACAGAATTCTATTAATTAACATTGCAGAACAGTCGAACAGAGCTTTAGCATAAAATATACTAAATTGTGTATCGATATTTGGTTAAGAACAGTGCCAAAATGAGTATAACAGTAATAAATTGAATTGTGTAGGTGCTTTGTATGTATTATCGAGTTCAATGTGAATAGAGTGATAAAATGCCCAAGGAGATTTAAAAACTAATATTTTGGGATTGCTGGCTACAGTATCCAGATTTCAAGTCGTGGATAGCTCGGGATAAAGACGACATCTTAAGACCATACTGCAAATGCAGTATAAATTGCAAGATCGACCAAATTCGCGCACATATGACGAAAATTTGTTGTCCTGTTTTCTGTCCTTTTTTAGTCTTTCTTCCGTATTTTACGGACGTTTTTTCCTTTTTTCCCAAAAAAATATTGGCATCACTGGTCTGCAAGCAAACAAAGTATATACCGGTTATCCGATTAAATGTCATATACTGGATATGCGGTCACCGGAAATATAGCAAACCGGATATCCGGCCGATTTCATTCATACAGATTCTAACTACTAAGTATTTCGCTAAACGCATGGAATTATTTTACCAAAATAAGTATCAGCTAACTTGACTGACAGTTTGATTGTCACAACCCTATGTATTACTTGTATGGCGCTTCAATAAGGGCCATTCTAAAATCGAATCGATTTTTCTATAAAAAAATATGTAAGGCAAAAAATATTTGCAAAAAATGTAAGTTTCAAAGTCTCAGGAACAAATTTACTAATGGTATTAAGATAACTAATCAATTTGCCATTTACTTGAAGGGCATACCAGGTAATAATCACCATTCCTAAGTTTATTAGTTCTCCCTATCTATATGATTAGGCTTAAAGTAACAAATCCAAGTGATTATGGAGTCATCAATGGTACTATATATAAGAAGCAGCTTGCTAAACCAAAAGTAGTTTCCCTTAGACCTTCTATGGGTATCAAAGTGTATTAAAATGAAAGTAGCTATCGTAGTTTTGGCCCTGGTCGTGTTTGTCCAGGCGAATACCTTGAATGATGTTCTAAAATCACAGTTCAAGGCCTTCAAAGAGAAGCATGGAAAAGTCTACAAGGATGTGGGTGAGGAGCTGCATCGCATGAAAATCTTCCGGAACAACATGGAAATCATCAAAAGCCACAACAAACGCTTTGCCGCCGGAGAGGTGACCTTCGAGATGGGAGAAAATCAGTTTACGGACATGACCCCATCGGAATTTGAAAGTCTTGTACTTACAAAACTCGATCCGAATAGCTTCAAACCTGACATGGAGTACATTTACAATCCATCTAACAAAGCTAGTCTGCCCTCAAGTGTTGATTGGCGTAATTCGGGGGCTGTCAACCCAGTAAAGAATCAGGCCTCTTGTGGGTCGTGTTGGGCTTTTTCCGCAATCGGCGCTCTAGAGAGTCATCATTATATAAAGAAAAAACAAAGAGTTTCCCTCTCTGAGCAAAACTTGGTGGACTGCACAACCGGAGCTCCCTATTATAATCTTGGTTGTGGAGGTGGTTGGCCTTCTGTTTCCTATAATTATATTTTGAACAATGGTGGCATTAACACAGCCAGTTACTATCCTTATGTAGCAAAAGACGGAATCTGTCGTTTCAACAGAAACTACGTGGGATCAAAGATCTCGGCTGTAATTTCAATTCAAGTTGGAAATGAAGCTGCATTGGCTTCAGCCGTTGCTAATAAGGGTCCAATCTCGGTGTGCATAGATGCTAGAAACTTCCAGTATTATAACGGAGGAGTCTTGAACATAGCGTCATGTAATAATTATGTGAACCACTGTGTTGTAGTCGATGGTTATGGAACTGATCCAACTGGAGGCGACTATTGGCTAGTGAGGAACTCATGGGGCGAACATTGGGCTGAAAATGGGTATATTCGAATGGCTCGCAACCGAAATAATCAATGTTCAATTGCCAGTTATGCCACTTATCCATTGGTAGTGTAAAAGACACTTTTATAAACAAAATATTTCAATTTTGTGTTATTTTGTATCAATATAAATTGAATACATTTATATAACAAATAAATTGTCTTAGAATGAGCAGAATTATTTGTGATCTTTATTGAAATCAACATAAATATTGTATATTGGAATCATTAAAAAAAACTTTTGCAAATTTGCCAGAACGAGTAGAAATTATTAGAAATTAAAGAAAGGCCGAATAAAGGAACACGCACGCAATTTACGGAAGTTATTAAATATGTGCACTGCTTGCATAGATGTTAACAGCCTTTATACATAAGCCCATGCACTGCTTTCCCCTGTTATACTCATCATCTATGAGAACTGGCATACTTAGAACTCCCATTTTGTAACAGTTTCACATTGCTTTTCACTGCTTTAACCTTACATTTTTGCACCGAAAATTGAATTGATAAGCTATTAATTGAGTGTAATACATCTTGGCGTTTAATACAAATTGATTGAATGTAATACATCTTGGCGTTTAATACAAAGCATCACATAATTTTTACTATGCCCTGTGCAATTGAAATTGAAAAGGGATCAGAATTAAAGCGAAACCGATTTTTATTTTATTTTCTAAGCAATTTTCTTTGGATTTTATTAATATTATTATTATTTAAAGAGCTTGAGAATCTAGGATAACACGGAATTTATTGATAAATATGATCATAATATAGTCGAAAACCAGTTCCAGCAAAATTGGGCGATTTTTTCGCGACGACCTTGATGCGATTGTTGACTATTTCAAAAGCCGCAGGCGCATTATGGCCACAGAAAGTATAACGAAGATTTTCACTGTTGTCGGACAATACTTCGTAAACCTTTACAAAATCGAGCTCGCAATTGGTATCAGGACCCATGTCAAAATCTAAGAACGATCATAGACAATAATATGAACAGATATTGTATTGTAATACCTACATCTGAAGTAGAGTTGCACTAAATTGCCGGATGGAATGGAGATACGCCAGGTGCAGTCTGAGTAGTTACGACTTTCGTAGGGCGGATTAGCAAACTGACCATCCAAACTGGTGAGGTCGCCTCCACATCCAGGTGGCAGTGTATTAATATTGGAGTGATAGAACAGATTAATGTTTTTCAAACGTGACGCGATAATACGTATTGTATTTGTTGTGGTCAAGTGGGTAACGACTGAGCTCTCATATGACCCTGTAGCATTCAGAAGTGTTCGATTTGATTGGAGATCTGTTATCTGTTGATTGATCAACAAAATACATTTACAGTGCTCTGTTTTTGGAATAGCTAAGATTTTACATACCTGCAAAGAACTCTCCGAACTATAAAATTGTGCCCATTCCAGTTCTAACGCTATGGAGAATCCTTGGGGTACCCGTATTTCATACACGCAATTGAAATAATCGACCCCATTTTCATAGGGAGCATCGTAAACAATTTTGCCATCCAGAGCATTAAAGGTGACATTACAATCTAAAATTAGTAGTGGTTCACATAAAATCATTTATTTCCAAAAACTTACTAAACAAGTAAGAAAGGCTACAGTCGAGCAAGCCGACTGTAAAATACCCCGTACTCCTTCTAGTGCGCGTATTTCCGTACAAATCACCAATTTTCGAACGATTTGTTCTATGGGAGCAATAGGCTATAGTAAACCGATCCGGACCAAAGTTGGTGGGCATAGTTATAATACATACACATAATGTGTGAGTTTGGTCTCTCTAGCTATAGTCGTTTTCAAGTTATGGTGATGTGAAAATGCTTTTTGTCTAGTTGCGAAGGCGGTGGGGGCGTGGCAAAAATTTAAAATAAACTTGCACAATAGACGGACTTTCATTCCAAATTTGGTGGCTCTAGCTCTTGTAGTTTAGAAGATCCAGGTGTTCATACAGACGGACAAACGGACAGACAGATAGACGGACAGACGGACATCGCTATATCGTCTCGGCTGTTGATGCTGATCAAGAATATATATACTTCTACCTATTACGCACATTTCGCTTCAGACAAACCTAATAGACCCCTCTACTCTTTTTAAGAGTACGGGGTCTAAAAAAGATAAGAATATGGAAATGAACTAAAATGAGATATTAAGACGCACTTATTTCTTTTCTGATCGTTATGTCCAGTGTAAAGGGTGTATCTCTAGAGCTGTGGAATATTAAGTCAAAGTCAGTAACCATTGGTAACTTCACACTTGTATTGTAGAATTGTCCACAGTATAATTTGGTAGTATGCTGTGGAAAAGATTTAGTTTAATGGGATTAGATAGTCTTCTGGTTGGTCCATCTGTAGATTGCTTACATGTCTTCCCTTGAATTTAAGATAGTCAGTGCACATTTTGGTCACCGGAGACACGTCCTGCAGCTGCACAGCATGTATATCGATTTGCATTGTCTTATCCGATAGGAAATGCCATTCACAGTGAACGTTGCCCTCATAAGTTCCGTTAAGGTTGTTGGAACTCAGTCGAAGGTTGACGGTCTAAGATGGGATTGAAGAAATCAATAGAGAAAGGCTTTCGATAGTTAATAGGATAGAAGCTACCGACCTCATTGCCCCGAATCGAATGTTCCAATTGACCACAAATTGTCTCCTCCATTTGCAGCATTAGTTCAATATTAACGGACTGAGAAGGTCCTGTGGCCGAAAGCTTGATAAGTAAATTATTCCTTGAACTAAAGAGCCTAGTGCCATTGCCCATAAGCGCATGGTAGGTGCCTAAACTAGGACTGTCCATCTCAAAACCATCGATCACTTCCACTGAGCTGCATGTCCTGCAACGTGCCACATTCAGTTGGAGCTGTTTTATCGAAACGGAAAGGCGGTAACCCAATGGTGCACTGGCTCGGTAATAGCAGTGCAGATCATCCGTGCCATTTAGCTGGAAGTGCCGAACCACACTCATTCGGGTATTTCCCTCACTTAATGCCAAACGCTCGTTGCAATTGGGCGTAAAGCTGACAGAGGCCATGAAACCACGTCCAGTATCCCCTATGAAGCCATGCAAATTGCCCACAATAAAAGCTTCGTTGCTGTCGACCATGATCGAGGGTGTTGTCAGGTTGCCACAGAGCCGGACTATTTCTTGCTCATCACTCCGTCTACTGCCGCGATACGCAATCAGCGAATCGAACTGACATTGCGACTCCAGTTCGAAATACTTGAACTTAAGGAAAATCGCATGTTGCGGTGGTGCAAGCACATGCCACTCACAGATCTGACCCGCTTTATAGGTGTTTTTGGATCCATCCCGCAGTGGTTGCAGAGTGAATGGAGCCGTGTGGTTGCCACCACAGCCAATAAGATGGATCTTCAGCTCGTACGGTCGATCCCTTACTGGATATGTGGGCATGGAGACAACCCGAACACGTCCGAAGCCGCTCACCTCGAAGGATGGGCAGAGCATGCTTTTTATTAGCTCCTCTTGCTGTCCCCCTTGTCCTTCTCCCTCTTGCTTCGATCCTTCGATCTGTCGATAGGCTTCAAAGTGTATTTGGTTACAGGTGTGTGAGGACCAGGTAGCTTCATAGATACCTTTGACCTCAACCAATATCTGATGTTTTGTATCTGTGACGATTTCGTAGTTGCATTTCTTAAGTGTTTTAAATCTCTGGTTGATGCCAATACCGCGGGATATCGACTGTATTTCGGTAGTGGCAATCACTTTCATATCGCAAGTGGAAGAAACCTTGAATGTAAAACCGTCTCCTGTTATGTTGGCATTGGTGCGGAATATCATACGCATTCGATTCGAGCTGGCATCCAACATAGGGGGTAACTCTCTGCCGCAGAGGGTGGAGATCGGTTGCCACAAGTCTGACCGGTAGCTTAATACCACCAGCTGATCGTTACTGCAGTTGGGGGAGGTTTCAATGAAGAATCTTCCTTGGAATTCCAAGCGCAGTAACATGGACTCGGTTGTCTGAAACTCCCAGCTGAGTTCCATGTTGTTCTTGTAATCCTTTGCATTGATCGTAACTGTCAACGTGGAAGAATCTTCAACCACGATGATGTCGCCGTTTCCTGCCAGCGAAGCCGGTTTGGTGGCCTCCAGCTGGAACTCGCTTCTTCCCGAATAATAATGGATTGCATAGTACTGCACCTGGTAAGGGTTCCGTATAGAAATTGTGTTGTTGTCCGTCGTGCTCATGTCACGGCAGAATTTGATCGGAGCATTTCTCGAGGTGATTGTCAAGTATTCATTGTCACAGCTGTCGCTAAATGTAGAAGTGACCTGTAACTCATACTTATTTCTATTGTCCAACGTCCAAGCACAGTGCAATGGGCCAATGTGCTCGGTCAATTGGGGTAATCTCACAGTGGTGCCCTCCATCAAAGCCACACTTCCACCGCACGGGTATCTTCGATACATGGCCGTGAAGCGCATCCGGGCAGTAGGATCGTTTTGGGATATGAAGATGTGTCCCCTTGTGGTGGCTAGAGAGGTGTTTGTATTACCAATATCCAAACTATAAAACCTTCTTCGCATATCATCCTTCAACTTAATAGACCCCTTGTCCCCCACCATCGAAAACTGTGTATTCAGACTGAGCGTTTCGCCTTCTTCCAGCATAAACTTAATGCTGCAGGAATATGTGGGCATGTTAATTAGTTGTTGATTGGATAGTATTCCTTCGGCCTGCTGTCCTATATCTGGTGGACAAAGCGATGGTTCTGTGGAACTGAATCGTGCTTGAATGGTATTTTGCTTTAAAGTAGACGAAACAACAATAAAGACCATCATATAGTTATCGGACGATTCAAAAATCCCATTGCCATCGTACGAGTCAACGTTAAATTCAATAATCTTGGACATCTGCGACTGATCGTTGTAGGCGGTAAATTGCTTCCGTGATGTCCTTTAGAGATATAAATAGGGTTAGAGTCATTAATTTATTAAGTTAAGCCTTTCTATAACTTACCGACTGGCAACGGCCTGTGGAACGGACGTGTTGGTAAGCAATTCACCGAGGTTAAGGAGCTCAAAACGTACACGTTGACCCTTAGGCACTGAAATGCTCCAGATACAAGACCTCGTCCATCTCTCGATTGGAGATTTTGGAACTTCCAAAATGCCAGAAGCGGCATTGACATCCCGATTGCAATTACCAGCTACTGAGTAGTAATTCAATTTAAATCCTCGGTAACTAGTGACATTTGTGCTGATGGCAACGAATCGCACAGCTATTTCGTGGGTTCGAAACATGGTAACATAGGGAAAGTTGGTCATGTTGCCATAAAGGACCAACAAGACGCGACGCTGATCCGCTAGGTCCAAAAACTCAATTCGATCCAAGTCATTGGCATTGGCATTCGTATTGTATGGCAAATGGACGTCGGAAACTTTGATTTCGAGTCGAGCGCTCCTATATACTTTTATGGTATACTCGCAGTCGGCTGGTTTCGGATAGGCTCCCACTGCCGGATAGTTCTCCGAGGTAACGACACCGTCGGAGGTAATGTGCTGACCACCACAGTGGCTAAGGGACACATTCAGGGTAAAACCGGCATGTGGTTCACTGACATCCGTCTGGTAATGCACTAGCAAAAGATTTCCTGAAGATCGTAGGGTTTCTGGTTTGCGACAGGTGCGTAGTAGAAGTCGGGAGAATGTCGTTAAGCCATCGTACAATTCTACGTACTCCTTCTGGCATTCACGCCTGCTCAAGTCGAATACATCAACGAAATTGGCCAAAATGGTTTCGCCTACAGGTGCCAGTATTAGCCATGTGCAGTCAGAGTGCGTTGGTGGATAATCCGGATAGCGGGGAGTGTGAACAAGATAGCTTGGTGCCAAATGGGTCAGACGAACCTCGTTATTGCAATCCCTATACTCGCGATACGTGAGCGTCCAAGAGTTTTGTACCGGATTTTCGTTTGAAAAGCTATCTGGCATAATGTATTTGATTGTGGCGTGAGGTCCACTCGTCCGAAAGGAAACAGTAGAATAGTTCTTTATATTACAGAATTTACCATTGGGCAACAGAGGAGATAAGGTATCAACGCCATCGTAGATGAGACCATAATGGTGGCAACTTTTATTGGATTGGATGGGAGGTCCGAAGTATTTGATGCTGACATCGATGACTCTTCCCGGTCTCACATCAATATGCCACTCGCAAGAGTTGTTCTCCGACGTTTGGATTCGCTGCAACTGTGAGTCGGAGATCGTGCCCACTGATTCCGTCATATTGGAGCCACACTCCGTGTATACAAACGCCTTAAAGCCAGTTCCATTAATTGACATGTCTGAGACAAACTTTAGCTTGAGATTCGGGGTGCCGTGAAACAGTAGTTTTCGGTAGGTAAATTCGGTTTCATTGCAGAGCTTAGCCTGTTCTTGCCAGTTGTCCAGGGTGCTAGAACTCTGTATGCTTAAATAGTCCCATTGGCAAGTCTCCGCGAATTCTAGATCCACCTCTTGAATTTCCACATAAATATGATGGGTGATGTCCTTTGTCTTAAATGTCCACTCGCAGTTTAGCTTCGTCTCATAGCCGTGAGGATAGCCCGGAGATTTAACCTCAATCCTTGCGCCCTTCTCAACTATGTGAAGCTGACCACAGCCTTCGGTAAGTGTCTCGTTCTTGGCCAGCTTATCAGTCATCATTATCTTCCAATCCAACCGAAATGCATCGAAATCTGTATTTACGGTTTTCAAATAAAGCACATTACTACTCGAGGTGAATTGCCAGGGCGAGTACTTTATGTCGATGGGTATGCCGGAATCATCGTATCCATCAAAAAGCTATGGAAGTTAATACAGTAAAAACTCGATAAACTACAATAATACCACATTTTAAGTAATAGTAATTCAAATAATAGAATGGGCTTATAATAAATGGTTTGACTCCATTAAAAGTCGAACCCGCAAGCCCCTTTATATCTTCAGTTATGCTCGCCCGTCCTACTTTCAGACCTCTTTTTAGACCCTGTACCCAGAAAGCGAAATGTTGAAACAGGCAAACAGTCGTGTCCGACCCCACAAATACATTGTTGATCAGTTGATCTAAACACCTGAACACCTGGACTTTGGAGATTTTAAGAAATTTGCGTAACTAAGATAAAGAACAATTTAGATTTCTTCTCACGCCTCTTTCCGTCTCCCTAAAAATTATCCGTGTGAACCTGTGTTGAAATTCTTCGATTAGTTTGGATAACTTTGAAGTGATTTAAGATATCTTAATCACATTATGAGCCTTTATCGAATCGGATAACTTTATAATACATTTCTTATAGGAATAATCGGTCGAAAATCGTGTGTGTGTTATATGATGTCTACAGAGCCTTTTACTAATTTATTTCAAGACGATATCTCTATATACACGCCCACTGTAATAGTCCACATAGATGACATCAAAGAATTAAGGTAAAATAGAACTTCCAGTACTTTTTTATATACTTGGTCCTAAAAAATTTAACGCTTATCTCATTACTATCCTACAGGTCCTTTTAATGCTGGAAATTATAGAAGCAATGTTCAGGCTTACTTGCAGGCCAGTGTTGTACTCTTTGAAATCCAGAACAATGACGGAGTCTGCGACAGGAAAGATCCTCCAGCTGTAGGATTGCTCATCAGAACGTACGGTTGGTGTAGGAGGCGATTCAATGGTGCCATTTGTAATGTTTTTCAATTCGACATCGTGAACTGTGGCAACTCTTATATTAGAAACTTATTAAGTCTTGAATTTTTTAGTAAACTCACCATAGCTCCAACGGAGCTTAAATCCAGTTCCGCTACTACCAGGTTGACTGCGGAATTTCATCCAGACTATGGTGTTAAATATCAGTGGCTGAGTGGGCACGACATTATTACAATAGAGACCCTTTAAGGGGCCTTCATGTCCGGCACGCACCTCAAGGAAGTCCATATTGCAGTGCTCAGACTGGGTAATATCCATTGCCTCGAAGGTTAGCTCGATGGCATTTCCGGCTCGAGGTTTGATTTGCCAAACGCATTCTACATTCGGCGGATAGGATTCCGGATAATTCGGCGAGCTGACTGTGCCGCGAGCGGATACAATGTATCCACCGCAGGTGTTTTCTATAGTGCTATACTGTGCTGAGAGGACAATGCCCACTGCCTCGATACGTGCCTTGTTGGTGGGGATCATCAATACAGCCGGATGCTCCTGGCACAAATTATAGTACGTCACTTGATCCTCAGCATTAAGTACTCGCAATCCCGTCGTACAATTGCTCGCTGTAGTCGTAGTATTCATGCATTTGGTACACTCCAGACGATTTATGTTCAGACTGATCTTACTGCCCTCCGGTCCTTGAACCGTCCAATAACAATTTGAATCCATTCGCGAATTAAGATAACCTTCATCTTCAGTGCGTAATCCGCCACAGGTCCTACGATATCGTAGCGAAAAACTACCCAAAGTTCCTGCAGATGTACTAAAATCCACTCTGACATTGTTTTGTAAGGTAATTGAATCGGGAGGATCCGCTCCACACACTCTCTGGTTATACTTCCTGGCATCTGCCATCATTCTGCCAGTGATCTTTATTTGGGACACTTCGCAGCTGACATTCAAGTTCAATGTCTCAAAATCCAACTGAATGCCATAACTATCCGTTAGCTAAAATTTCAAAAAATTTAAGACAAAAATAAATATTTTTTGATGAAGTCTAAGAAGCGGCTTAGAACCGATTCTCGACAAAGCGGTTTGTTTCGGTATGTGACCCCCTGAACTTGAAAAATTACCTTTCTTATTGACATTGTATGTTTTGAAATATAACAAGATAGGCTACAGTCGAGAGAGCCAACTGTAAAAGACCCTGTACTAATTTTAGTACGCATTTTACCAAAAAAATAAGCAATAGGACTAGAGTTATAGGACTTTTTGGGGATAGTGTTAACCATGATACACACGTAATTTGACGGTGGCGGTTCTAGATCTTATAGTCTCTGAGATCCATGTGTTCATACGGTCAGACGGACGAGCAGACAGACAAACGGGAAGAGGCACATCGCTATATCGACTCGGCTATTGATTCTAATCAAGAATATAAATACTATATGGGGTCGGAAAGCCTCCATCTACTGTTACTCACATTTTGCTTCTGACAAAGTTAACAGACCGCTGTACTCACTTTGAGTGCTTTGAAATTGTACTCCGGTCTAAAGATAATCATTAACAAAGTCAAGTGTAGCTAAGACCCGAAAACTATTAAGTCGAGTATTAATTACTTAAAATAAGAAATCTATTTAATATCTGTAGATTAAAACCAGTAAATTGGACTTACTTCAATAATCCACACGCATTGCAAATTCCTGTCGAACTGACCCTGCTGATCGAACCCGGGAGACAGAATGATTCCATTACTGGCACTTAAGCGACCTCCACATTCGGCATCCACCTGGATATAGGAGATATTGAAGAATTTCTGAGCGCGTCGGGGACTACTTCGGAAATGGATGAACAGTTCGTTGGCTGGCGATACGATAGTTTGGAGGGAGGACTCAACTTGACAGCTGCGAAACAGGATATTAGATGTGTTATTGGCACCAGTCGAAACAGTAAACGAGTCCTGGCTGCAGTCTCGATCTGTGGTCTCAATGTGCAGTTCTTGAAGGTTCAGGCGGATTTGCTTTCCCTCTGCGGCTCTTATGTGCCAATGACAATTCAGATCCACACTGTAAGGAGCATTGGGGGACACAAGGGTACCCAGTAGATTCAGTAGCTCCTCACCGCATCCAATGCGTTTGTATTCTGCATGGAATCCCTGAGTTTCTATAGAGCTATCGCTCTTGAATTTAATCACTAGGCGATTAGTCACGCTGTTGATGATCTCATCTTTGGCGGAGCATAAAAGTCGCTCCCCGATATTTTCGTTGTTTCGATAGTCAGTGATCAGCACAGTGTCAAATGAACAATGACCCTCCACCTCCTCCACAGCAAGGTGGGAGAAGGCTAACTGGATCTTATTGCCCTCCGGGGCTCTTATGTCCCACTCGCAATCGATATTTGGTGGATAATCTTCCGGAAAGTTTGGAGTTTCAATGGCGCCACTCAATTCCTCCAGCACAATCCGACAGTTCATTTTGTAATCCAGCACAAAGTCAATCCCTTCGGGGGAATCCTTGACGACATCATATCGCACTGTCACTTGGTTCCCGCTGGATTGCAGTAACATTGGTTGTCCATTGTTGCTGCAGTTCATCGGCAGCTTGAGACTTTGTGTTGTGGGCCCATCATAGACGCTTAGCAGTCCATTACAAAGATCATTCCGACTATTTAGCTCCATCTGAATGGTCGAGCCCATGGACACACTAATCTGCCAATCGCAAGCTATCGCACCACGATTACCCCTCATGCTATGGGGAGAGTGGATAGCTCCGCTTGGAGATGTCAGTTTACCACCGCATCCACTACTGCCCATCTGCCAGTTTATATCGAAACCTCTAGTCTCTATTGATGAATCCGAATGGAAATGAACGAAAAGTGTATTCCCGTAGGAAGGAATTCGAGGTGGTATTTGATTGTAGCAATACCTGCCGATCAGTGGTGCTTCCGCGTGGTCTCCGTTTCTATGGTGGGAATAAAAACAAAAGAGGTACTTTCATAGATGAAATCAAGTAAAAAAGGCTACAGTCGAGTGAACCTTATGGTATTTATCCTATGGGAGCTACAGGATTCAGTCGTTCGATCAGGACCAAACTTGGTGAAGATGGTTATAATGGTACCATACACATAATATGTGAATTTGGTCTAGTCGTTTTCAAGTAATGATAATGTTAAAATTTTTTGTTACAATCTGCGGGGCCGTAAGAGAGCGTGGCAAAAATTTGAAATAAACTTGATCTGCCTGAGATATGGACGCACTTTCATTCTAAATTTGGTAGCTCTACCTCTTGTAGTTAAGATGATCCAGCTGTTTATACGGATCGACCCGGCTATTGATGCTGATCAAGAATATATATACTTTATGGGGTCGCCCACGCCTTCTTCTGCCTGTTACGCACATTTCGTTTCAGACAGCGTGCCGACTGTTAAAGACCTCGTACTCGTTCTGGAGTAATATATATATATATATATATATTCATTTCGTCATACAAGTCACCAACCATTGACCGATTTGGCCTTTGGAAGTTATACACTATAGTTCTTCGATCCGAACTAACATGTGAAAGGGTACTCATACTAGTTTATACCAAAAATTTGTGAATTAAGTCGAAATAGCTCTAAAAAAAGGAATCTGGTTCTAAATTTGGTGACTCCAGCTCTAATACTACCTTTATCAAAAAGTTCTCGGAATTTATATTTTCCTGTTGTTCTTTTGTTCTAGTTGTTCATATGGACAGACGAACATCACCAAATCGACTCTGCTCCAGTATATATATCTTATGGGGTCGGCTGAGGCCCCTTCTGCCTACTACGGACATTTATATCTGGTAAATTTAATAGGCCTCGGTTCTCATTTTGGTTACTTGGTCTAAAAAGGTCCTGTTAAAATTTACAAGCTCCCACAAAAGAGATTTACCAAGGTTGCGACTTAGTTAGAAATAGAAGATGTTTTTATCATTGATTCTAAATACAGGAAAAAAAGAAGTTTTTCTTATTACCTTATCTCTAGATAGTCATTATAACATCTCCGCGACGTAAATTCTAGAGAGAAGTTACGAACAATTAGCTCGATGCGTTCACCCATTGGTAATCTAATGATCCAGTAGCAGTCTTCGGATGAGTCATATTTTTGGGGATAATTGGGACTCCTAATGGTACCGTAACGTGCTGTGAAATTGCCACCGCAAACTGCAAAACGAACAAAGATTACGCAATCCATTAAGGTTAGATTTAAAATCAAATAATTTGGAATTTGAGGTCAGATTACCTGCTGGAGCCGGCTTATACTCAAAGAATAGAGCGTACATCTGGCTGTCTCTGTTAGGAATGCTTATTGTAAGAAGATTTGAATGCGTGTATTCAGCGAATGTCATAGATCTCTTATCACCGTTTAATTCATAGCTGTGAAGGAGTTTTGGCTCTCCCAAGGTATCGTTATCAAATAAATAAAGGAATTCTGATGTCCCCATGAATCTTCTCATTGAGATAGACAAGTGCTTTCTCCCCGGAGACTCAATGATAAACTCACATGGGGTGTTAAGTATACTTCTAAAAGTCTTAGATGGCTCAGTTGATACACCTCCACATTGACTATCCAGGATTTTATACTTATACTCCACACGGAGACCACGTGCCCGCTGGGGATTCGACGCACCATGGAACACCAATTTTAATATGTTGGTTGTGGAGACCAGCACGAGATTTGTTAAATTTTTTGTAAATCGCTGTCTTTCGCTTTTATTGTTGGAGAGGTAAACCTACAATTGACACATTAGTAAAGATTTTGGACACCTTGGTTGAAGGTTTACATACATCCAAATAGCTTGAGGAATCTCTAACATCAATGGCTGAGACATCGTCATCAGTTTTCTCCGTTCCGCTCAATGACAGATCGGTTATATTGATTTCTGCTATTGTGTGAAATGGCCCACGTATATTAAATGTGCAGTCCGTGTATTCAGTGTATCCATTTGGGTAGTTTGGAGTTATTATAATGCCGCCCTCATCATTGCTGTAGTTGACGTTGCACACTGTGGAAACAAGTAAGAAAGGCTACAGTCGAGCGAGCCTACTGTTAAAGAGCCCGTACCCCGTACCTTGTACCAATTTTTGACCGATTGCTTCTATTAGAGCTATGGGCTGTTTGGTGATGATAGGTATAATGTGTACAGTGCACACATAATGTGGTCGCGATATCTCAGGTAATTTACATGTGGAAATAGTTTTTCACAATTTGAGGGGGAGAAGGGAGCGCGGAAAAAATTGTAAATGAACTTGATCTGCCTTACATATAGACAGACGTTCATTCCAAATTTGGTGTCTTTAGCTATAATAGTCTTTAAGATTCAGCTGTTCTTACGGACGGACAGACAGACATTGCTGTATCGTCTCGGCCATTGATGCTGTTCAAGAATAAATATATGACTTATGGGGCTTACAAATCAGGCTAAAAAGATTAACAGCTACAAACTCCTGAGGTATCAAATTAAATCCTGCATATGCTCATATACCCCTTATACCCCTTATACGCCTGTCAAATTGATATCTTGGAACCTGTTATAAGACTTGTATTTGTGGAGAAATTTTCTTGAAATTTTCAGAGGATTTTAAATACATTTTGAAACTAGCTTTGTTCCAAATGTGGTGTTTTGAGCTCATACTGTCTCGGAGATAACAGCGCTCATACTGACAGTAATGTATATTTATTCTGATCAAGAATATATATAATTGGTGGTGTAGGTGACGGGTTCTTCTGCCTCATTCTTTAAAACAAACGTAATATAACTTGAAGGATAATGATCGCATGCAACTGAGACGAAATAACCTACCTCGAGTGTAGCGGATTTCAAAGCCGAAGGGAATCCGAAGACCCTTCAATCCATATTTGTAGCGCAGTAGGAGAGCGTTGCCATTGGATGTAAATGGAGCAATTCCAACTTCATTCGACTCTGCACAGAATCGCTTCAATAGTGGTGACTCATCTGTTGGTCCATCAAAGATTTCCAGTTCCTGCAAAGAACAAATGGCAAAAAGTCGAAGCTTTTGAAACCTCAACTCAATTTGCGTGTCCTTCGGCTGTTGAATGAGATACAAGCAGACGCTGTTCTCGTCATATCCACGGATGAGTCCACTAGGATCGGTTAAAAGTCCGCCACAGTTGGGTTGACCGGCAATCACTTCGTAATGCAGTTGGAACGAGCTGTCCATGCGGAAGTTATCCGTGTGGAAGTGAATATGCAGTTGATTTGATGAGCTGTATAGGGGTTCCGGCTGTGCCGACTGGCAGGCAAGGAAAAGTTCTTGGTTGGAGTCCCGTATCATTAGATGGTCCGCATCAGTGCAGTTCGTCGGAAGGGGCGGAGGACTGTAAGCCAGACCAAGGGTAATCTCGTAGAAGTGCAAAAGAAAACGAGTGCCAAAAGGACCGGCCAAATCCCAGCGGCAGTCGACTCCAGGTCGCGTCTTGGCCGGATAACTGGGCGAGCGTAATATTCCTGTCTGACCCAACTGAAGGTTCATTGCCTCACCACAGACCAATGGGCTTGAGGTCCAAGTGAGATTGAAGCCACGTCCTTGTGTAGCATTATTTGACAGAAACCAGAGGAACATTTGCTCCTGCGTGGTGACTATAGTGCCATTGCCAAGGGGCAACTGGTTGCCACAGAAACGTCCAATGAGCCGGGCAGTAAGGGAGCTACCATCATGTATCTGGAGGAAATCCGCTGTGCAATCTGTACTGGACTCCAGATCGAATAAGCCGAAGGTTACGTTCAAGATCATGCCACGTCGTGTGGCAATGATGAAGGGACACCGCTCACTAGGCTGGTACTCCATGGGAATGTTCAACTCGTTGGTCGGAAACTGCAGAACTCCCGTCTCATTGCGCAGGACTGTTCCGCAATATCTGCGAACATTTTGGCAATTGCTGCCTGAGAAACCAGAGGGACAGACGCAGCTGAACCCGTTCCTCGGCAGCAGGCGACAAGTGCCACCGTTCTGGCAAGGATTCGGATGACACGAATCCGAATCAGCACACAGTGCACCCGTATAGCCGGGCTGACAGATGCAGCTAGTGCCTCGGCCACTAAGCACACAGGTGCCATTGTTCAAACACGGATGATTATCGCAGGGCTTCCGGTCGGAGTCCTCGGTACAACCGTCGGAGCCGTAGCCATGTCCAAAGTAACCAACTGGACAACTACAGACGACCGTCTCAGAGATGTACTCACAGTTGGCTCGGGGATGACAAATCTGTTCATTGTTGCAGGAATTCGACTTGGCTACCTCACAGCTGCGTCCGTCTCCCGTCCAGCCCACCGGACAGCGACCACAACGATAGGATCCCTCCGTGTTGATGCAGCTCACCGATGGACTCCGACTGCAGCCTCCATTGTTGCCATCTGCACATTCATCAATGTCTCGACAGTACTTTCCATCTCCTGAGGAGTAAAACAGAACAGAATCATAAAGAGTAGTATGAGAATTGAATGTGCTCGATTGTGAAATACCCTGTACCCTGCGTCTTTGACTATTTTTTTACACTTTTATCCCATTTCTACATATGTTAGTAGTTGATACTTCCCAAGTTGAGCACTACTGAACTACTAACTACTCTTACTGACAAAAGTAAAGTAACAAAATTGAAATATTTCATTAGCTTGGCTACCTGTATAGCCAGGCGGACAAGGGCCGCAACGAAAGCTGCCCGGTAGATTGATGCATTCATCGTGACAGGGATTAATCTCCGGAGCACACTCGTTCACATCCCGACTACAGGGACTGTGACCTGCAGCGGTTGCATTGGTATCCGCCCACGTCCAGCCCTGATCGCAAATGCACACGAATCCGGCTTTGTTGCTAGCAGTCAGACAGGTGCCGTGGCTGCCGCACAACTCCGCCGACTGATTGGCCAGACAGATGTTCTGGCGGAGCCGACAGTGAGCACCCGAGTAGCCTTGGCGACAGACACAGCTGAAATGAGAACAGGGATGGGGTCAAACGGTAACTATGCGGATCATCTGTGCCGAGCTCACCGATAGCTTCCTGGAGTATTGATACAGTGGCCATCATTCTTGCATACGGCCAAGTCAGTACCGGTAAAATCGAAGCATTCGTTAACATCGTCCTCACAGGTTGCACCCTAAAAGAAAGACAAGAGAGTATTTGAAAAAAGAAACTGGAAAGGAGTTAAAGGAAAGCAATGAACACTTGAAAATTTGGACACAGAGCGGTCAAGTGGTAAAAAACAAATGTATGTAAATTTAAAAATAAAATAATTATTCAATGAATTGTTAATGAAACATAAAGAAGTTTTGGTTCTAAGAACTTTTGTTCATAAAATGATTTAGAATCTGGAAAATTATAGTTTCCAAATGGTTTTAGCAAAATAACAACAAAGGATAATGACATCAAAGGATATTTTGTCATGGGAATAGAAGATATTATATTGCAATATAAGAGTTTTAAATTAAGTTTTAGAATAATTGCAATTTAAATAAGAATTAGTTATGCTTACATTAAATTTATGGTCTCAATAAAAGGTTTTGCTTTAAGAGGTTAAGAGATCCTAATCCAGTTGAAAATGTTATATAAATTATATTGGCAAAATCCAGACCAAAATCCCAAATGCTTTCAATATAATTAATCGCATACACTGAGAATGAAGAACACGTTCTACCAGAGTTGGATTATCATAAGGACCAGTGGCCCAGGGCCTTCACCACGGGAGGGCCTCCACCTAAAATGGAAACCTTAGATCGCGTTACTAACCTAGTATAACACAATTAATACCAAACCAACTCTGTTTTTAAGCTTCAAGTAGCATTATTTGATGCTGTACACCATCGGCTGTATGTATTTATTCAATGGGTTTAAATTCGTATAATTTCCCGCTTGATTCCAAAATGAAGCTCATCAAAAACCGACTTTGATCAACCATGGGACAATATCAGTTAGCTTATTTGAAAAATGATATTCTCCCTAACTTCTTGTAGTCTAAAGTTTGAGATTTGAACAAAAATTCAAAAAAAAAAAAAAATTATTAAATTGGAATTTCTTTCAAAACCAATCGCTAAACATAGAAAATAATATTTTAAGAACGGGGTGTCCATATAAATATAGTATCATCTTGTTATTAATCAGATTGTGAACCCCATTTACCTATATACATATATGATTACTTCGATATATGCTTCTGACTTTTACTTTGCGGTCTTGTTAAAAGAACATATTCTTTTTTGTATAAATTCGATGCGATTTTGATTCGGATTCATATTTATTTAGTTCGTGTTTTGGTCTGAGATAAGCACTGGGATAATTATTGTATGATATACGCCCCAAATTTACTGTGATCTCTAGGAGACACAGACGCCCCCTTGAGAGGAATAGAGTACTCACTTGCCAGGCAGCGGGGCATTCGCAGTGCACGGCCATGTAGGAGTCATGACAGGTGCCACCATTCTTGCAGGGATTGGAGTTGCACTCGTCGTTAAGTAGATTGGATTCCAAAGTTTTAAGGGTATTCTCAACAGTCTGTACCCGCTGTAAAGTACGTCGGAGTTCACGTTGAGGCACTCTGCCGCGACGAGTGCCGTTGTGTATGTGGGTTAGCCAACGGGAGAGACGCACTAGATCACGTTGGACATCCCTAAACTGATCCTGAAGTGCGTCCAGAGACACAGGCTCCCTTTCGGTTACTGTCGACTGTGCTGCTTCTATAATACGTTGACGACGCTCCAGCGTGGTTAGGATATTGACATCGTGGAGGAGAAAACCGGCGGAGTCACCCATTAAACGAAATGTTATGTTCTGATCTTTAGCTGCCTCAAAGATAAGGGTGCCGTCATCTCCTCCGTATAATAGGGGTTTGGCAAGGGCATCACTTGCCGTTGCCTTTGGGAATTGAAGGCAAGTAAATAATCCGAAGGATATAATGGTCACAACAAAACTTATCTTTCTACACATTATTCACAAGTTTTCATTTTCTACACTTTATTTAGAAAAACTTCTATAATTTGCACCGAGACCTTTCGAATTAATTGTTAACCGTCGACAATCACGTAGAGACTGAAGCCGTTGAATTCATCGGCTTCTATTTTATACGAGAGCGGAAGGGGCGTATACTCCGAAATTCCGAATGCGTTATGATGGATAATATCTTCAAGTAATCGAACATATTCTAATGGGTCAATACTTCCAAGCACGTATAATACCGTACATTTACAGTTTGATTTTTTTTACCAATTGATAATTTATTTATTAATAAATAAATTGATATTTAATTGTTCATATAGGCAAGTAAAATTATAATTTTGGTTTAATTTATTACGTTTGTTCGTTTGAACTATTGAAATTGCTGATATGTGGGAAAATTAAAAATAGTTCATTGAAAGCTTTCTTTGTTTCTGTTTGTGACCAAATTTACGGTTCAAACGTGAGGTTCTATGGTGTAATGGTTAGCACTCTGGACTTTGAATCCAGCGATCCGAGTTCAAATCTCGGTAGAACCTGTAACAATTATTTTTTTAAATTGTTTTTTTAATTTAATGTTTGAATTAATCCGATTTTATTTTAATTTTTTTTTTTTTTTTATTATAAATTACTAATCATATGTGCAAAAGCGAACGGCAGTTGATTTCGCTTGTGGCATAAAGGAAAGAACGAGACAGCAAGATACTTTTCTTCCTGCAACAAAAAAAGGAATATTAGAGATGGAAGGTCAACGACCGAACAAGCGAAGAGTTGCCAGTCTGCTACAATTTGTAGGTCACACAAACAAATGTTCATACGATTACTGATAAGAGACAACAACAGAAGCAAAGCCAGTGACGTCACAGCCTTTGGAAGGTTGGGGAATTCGTGATATCTGTTCTTGACCTACGTCAATAAAAATATAAATTTATACATTTTTATCGTTACTAGCTCAATAACACTTGTAGTAATCAGTATATTTATTTGAAAACATATTTAATAGTAATAAAATTGCTGTTTATTGTTAATTTTAACCCAATGGGTATTATTAAGGGTTAATGCTTGCTCTTCTTCTTCTTCGACTTGTGGCTGGATCTTTCACTTTTTTTTGATTTTTTCTTTGCTTTCAGTTTTGATTTCTTGGACTTTTTGGAGCTGGACTTTTTGTGTGACTTTTTGGACTTGGAACGCTTTGCCTTAGAGCTGCTCGAGTTGGAGCTATCGGAGCTGTCCTCGTCGCTATCGATGCTTTCGTCGCTGCTGCTGCTGCAACCGCTAAGTTTGCGTTCCACCCACTTTTCCGACTTGCGTTTGGCTGGAGCATGCTGTTGCCACAGTTGTTGCAATTTGGCATCGATGCTGGCTTCCGTCTTTGCGCTCTCATCTGGGGGTGTTTGCTTCAATCCTCCAGGCAATTTTGGTCCGTAGAGTTCTGCGACGGGCACTTGGGATAAGGCCAGTTCCTTGTCGTTTTTCAGTCGCTCTTCTCTGGATTTGTATGCAATCTTCAGTTTGTTGCCTTTAATTGGTGCAAACTTTGCAGCGGAAGCGACTGGAGCAGATTCTGTGGGCTGAGGTACTTGCTCTTCGGCTGGCTTGAAGAGCGCGGCAAAAATGCCACGCGGCGGTGAATTGTTACGCAGGACATTGGCAGCTGCCGCTGATTTGGAACTGCCTGGTAGACCCAAAGCGGCCTGCATGGCAGCCAATTTATCCGCCGCCGGCTGCTGCTGCTCCGCCTCCTTTTCAAAGGCAGCTTGTGCATCTGTCTCCTCGTCACTGTCGTCGAATATGCTTTTGAAGAGATCAGTCTTCTCCGAAATGGGTATATCCCGTGCCGCATCCACTGCTTGTTCCAGTGGCGTTCGTGGTACAAAGCTGGGCTTCAATGCGGCTACAGGTGGCTTTGTCTCCTCCAGTGTCAAAATTGGCATAGCAGGCGGTAGTGTCACTTGTTCTTTTTCCTGCTGCTTGGGAACCTCGTTGTGTTTGGGTATAATGCTGGGAGTTTGAAAATTCGACTTGGTGTTTATTGAAGTTTCCAGATAATCGAATATGGACATTTTGGGCTTGGCTTTCAATTCTTTCTCGGGATCAGGGAGAGCTCCACCGAAAGGTTCAGCAATATTGTAACGTTTGCACAGCAAAGCGTTGGGTTTCCACATACTTTTCGTACGCTCCATGACAATTTTCTTTGGCTCCTCTGGATGCACTTGCTCCTGCACCTGCTCAGCCTGCACCGTGGCCTCTGAGACGAATCTGTCGAGCATGAGACCAGCTAAAGGCCTATAAATTTTTGCTGCCTGTATAAATTCCTTCTTCTCCATTTCCCGATCCCAAAGCGAAAGCGTTACCGGCTGCAAATTGGCCAGAAACTGTGTAATCTCAGTGTCATCCTTCAGATTGGCGGCTAAAAACTGTTCATAGCGCGACTGCTTGGCCTCATCCGCAAGAAATGGCTTGAAACCACCGGCAGGTGTACTGGAGCCTAAAACAGAAGCAATTTATTTATTAATCATACTGTTTCTCGAGAAGATTTCATACAAACTTACCCAAGTCCTTGGTCTTGGCAGCTGCCTGTACCAGGATCGTTGCATTAGATCGCAGCACTTCTTTGGTGACCTCAACTTTGGGAGCTGGCTGCTCCTCGCCAGTTGTGGTAATAAGTCCACCTTTGGTAAAGTTGTCACTTTTAGCGCTAATAAGTGCTAGCAAAGACTTGCCCCGTTCCTGCTGGCTGCTCGCACTATTTGCCGTCTTGAAGGGATTCTTTTTCTCCGTGTTTATCTGAGTCTCGCCTAGTAGTTGGGCTCGCTGCTCGGGATTCAGATCGTGCCTGCCCAGACCCGCCCTCTTGTGCTCCGCCTCCTCCGCCAGTTTGCGTGACCGTTGCGCATCCATTGGAGCAAATCGACTCCTCCGCTGAAGCCAGTTGCGCGCATGAAAGTCACGGGGTAGATCGATGGCAAAAGGTTGTGTGTGGGTTGTGCCGCTCTTGTCCTCGCTGAAACCATCAATGACATTGCGCTGCTGGACATGTAGCGTCTTCTTTTGCTTTGGTTGCTTGTCGGCCAGTGAGAAATCATAACGGGTCATGTCATCTCTGGCATATATATCATCATCCTCCTCTTCAAAGGCACCAACGCCAAACGCCTGGCCACGAATTGACAACTGTTTATGCTTGGCTGCCGATTCCAGTTGGCCAAATAGATTTATATGTTGCATTGGAGCCGCAGGAGTGCTTCCCTTGGAGAGCACGGGATCACGACTGAGCCCCGAGTAGCTCATGCCAAACCGGTTGTCCTTGGGTGTATAAAATATGGGTTCGTAGTCATCGGGTGCAAATGTGATGTCCTCATCTTCGTCCTCATCCTCATCTTGCTCCTCAACATTCTCATTATTTGCCTTGCTATCACTGAGTAATCCTTCAGCGCCGTAATGCTCCAGGAGATATTGTTCCTTTTTGTTGCGTGCCGTAGTTTGACGCTTTTCCTTGCGCGTTTGTCGAGGTCCCACACCCTGTCCAGGCTTCCAGCCCATGCTTTTCAATATGCGCACAGCAACTTTGTCCCGCACAGGTCGAAGCAGTTGCTCAAGCACGGGAACTCCGGGTATAGGTCCGTCGGCATGTGGCTGCATTAATTTACGCTTGCGCTGACCCGTACGCTGTTCCTTCTCGCTTTCTTTGGCGAACTCATCCCTTGTCCGGATTCCTTGTGGAGCTATGCCGAATTCGCCTAAATCTTCTTTGTCCATAAAATCCTCGGGTCGCTGTTGAACTTTGTTGGCCTTTTCACCGCGTGAACTCTTAAAATTCTGCGGTGTCCATCCCTCCAGTGAGCCAACGGTGTTCCAAAAGCCGGCGCTAAAGCCTCCAGTGAAGGCGCCGTGAAACCGTCGTTTACCATTTTCATCTTTCACAATCTGATCCTCGATGGCCAGCGGCTTCTTGGCGGGCACTTCATCTAAACGTTTATGGGTTAAATATGTGATTAATTGTTGTAATTAGTACATACCTTTCTCTAGGGGATCCAATGGAGTACCGAAGCGACGCAGGCATTCCTCTTCACCCATTATCCCAAAATACGTGTGTATTTACCACCGAATTGGTCGGAATTTGCAGTAATGCTGCCACTTTTCTCTCAGCTGGCATCTAAACGTAAACAAACGGACAATGTTGCCGGATCGGAGAATTAAGTTTGATTATTGCAATACACCGATTAAATTCGTGCCGATAGCTGATTAAGCAGACTATCGTTATCGTGCTAGATGACATCTCTATCACACAGCTGTTTTTATGTCTGGAAGTTTGCAATTTTAGAATTTTTATTGAAAATAATTTGTTGAAGGATAGCAGACAGCTATAAAAAATATTTCATAATTTGTAAGTATAACAAATGGCTGCGCTCACACTGTGCTGCATTGTATCAATGTAAAAATCATGACTTTTCGGCAGTTCCACGTACCAGTATTGGTGACTAATGATGTCAACATTTTTCGGTTTCTCTTTTTTTGTGTTTTTATTTCAGCTACCTGGCGTTTGCCAATTTGAAAAGCTGGACGTGACTGTGGCAGGTGTATTGAGAATATACGTAAGTTGTGTGCGCAGTTTTTAGTTGGAAATTGTGAATTTAATTTTAATGCGATTCTTTTTTTGCACACATTTTTTTCGCACACTCACACAAACAAACATGAACCATACAACGCCACCTGACGGCAGTTTCATAACTCACACACGCACAAAACTGGCGAAGTAACCATAGAAACATCAGCATGTCGGAGAAGAACATCAAAGTGGGCGCCCGGGTCGAATTGACCGGCAAGGAACTGTTCGGCACGATCGCCTACGTGGGCATGACCAGCTTTGCCGTAGGCAAGTGGGTGGGCGTGGTGTTGGACGAGCCGAAGGGCAAGAATAATGGCACGATCAAGGGCCAGCAATACTTTCAGTGTGATGAGAATTGCGGCATGTTTGTGAGGCCTACCCAGCTGCGTGTGGTAACTCCAGCTGGTGGCGGTGAGCTAGGCGGTAGCGGCGGCTCAGGCAATGCCACGCCCACATTGCAACCCACAAAGGCACGGCTCGGTGGATCACGCACATCACTCTCATCTAGTCGTCAATCATTGCTTGGCTCACGCACACAACTCACAACATCCTTGAACGAACGTACGGGATCTAGCAGCAGCTTGGCAACGCGAAAATCCTTGGCGCCGCAGAGTAGCAAGGATAAGGATGCCTCCAGCACGGGATCATTGATTGCTGAAGGAGGTCCAACAACGTCCGCGACCGCATCTAAGCGTGCTTCGTTTGTAGAGACGGGTTTCCTAGAGATTCTAAAGCCACAGTTTACACCATCTCAGCCAATGCGTTCGCCCTCGTTCACAACACCACCTAGCTCTACGGAGGACAAGGTTGCCTTGCTGGAGGCACAAAAGACCAGTGCTGAGCTGCAGGCACAGCTAGCCGATGTCTCTGAAAAGCTGGAAACACTCAAGCAGCGTCGCAACGAGGATAAGGAACGTTTGCGTGAATTTGACAAAATGAAGATTCAGTTCGAGCAGCTGCAAGAGTTTCGCACCAAGATCATGTCAGCCCAAGCCTCATTGCAAAAGGAACTGCAGCGTGCCAAGCAGGAAGCAAAGGACGCAATTGAAGCCAAGGAGCAGCATGCTCAAGAAATGGCTGAGCTCTCGGATAATGTGGAAATGATTACCCTGGATAAAGAAATGGCTGAGGAAAAAGCTGACACATTGCAATTGGAGCTGGAATCTAGCAAGGAGCGCATTGAAGAGCTCCAAGTGGATCTGGAACTCTTGCGTTCTGAAATGCAAAACAAAACAGAGTCCACCATTTCCACTTCCGACAGTGGCATGTCAACCTACGAGTTCAAGCAGCTGGAGCAGCAGAATATACGTCTCAAGGACACTTTGGTGCGACTCCGGGATTTGACAGCACACGACAAGCATGACATACAAAAGCTCACCAAGGAGCTGGAAATGAAACGATCTGAGGTGGCCGAACTGGAGCGCACCAAGGAGAAGCTCAGCTCTAAAATTGATGAACTCGAAGCCACAGTCGCCGACTTGCAGGTGAGTTTGAGTTGCTTAATTTCCATCCAACTGACAATCATGTTCCCCAATTTCATGATATTAATCTGCTTAAATTAATCGGATATTTCGTTGCAAAAAGTTTCAATTTTTATTTTATGATTTGATATGTTACACTATTAACACAACTTGTTTCACTTTATTAAATCATTTAATACTATTACTTTATTGAATTTGGGAACATGTCTGTAAATATTAATATAAAAGCTTTATTAAAACACGCTTATAAATCTGCTTTGAGCGCAGCATTCAAAACTCTCTGCTAATCTTGCTTTCGCTTTAACGCTCTCACGCTTTCGCCTTCTTATATAGCACAATAATTTCCCACTAGTTTATTTCCCTCCTTTTTTGCACAAATTTCCCTATGATTCAATTGCCTTGCTTAAATAAATGTCCCTTGCCTTTATCATGTCACACAAAAGGAAAATTAAATATTTGCTGATCTTTCGCTCCCAATTCTAAATAAATCTTCATTTGTTTTCTTTGCCGGCCTACATAAAAATAATCAATAAGGAGGTAAATTCAAATTTTGTACAATTTTCATGTTCATTATTCATACTTTCGTTTTCCCCCGAATTTTCATTTATGCTATTCCATAAATCTTTAAAAATTAACTCCAAGTTAATGAAGAGAAGAAACTTGTTAAATAAAAACAAAAATTGTGTTTGCCATTCTAAAGGAACAAGTGGACGCTGCACTGGGAGCTGAGGAAATGGTTGAGCAATTGGCTGAAAAGAAAATGGAATTGGAAGATAAAGTAAAATTGCTGGAGGAGGAAATTGCACAGCTGGAAGCACTAGAAGAAGTACATGAGCAGCTCGTAGAGAGCAATCATGAACTGGAGCTGGATTTGCGAGAGGAACTCGATTTGGCCAATGGAGCCAAGAAAGAAGTGCTGCGGGAACGTGATGCGGCCATTGAAACGATCTATGATCGCGATCAGACTATCACCAAGTTCCGCGAACTCGTTCAAAAGCTCAACGAGCAGCTCATCGAATTACGGGAACGCAGCTCCAGCAACGATCAGAAGTCCTTACAAGATCCCAGCCTCAAGTTAGCCACGGAAACGATCGACTACAAGCAAATGTTTGCCGAATCAAAGGCGTACACGAGGGCCATCGATGTCCAGTTGCGACAAATTGAGCTTAGCCAGGCCAACGAGCATGTCCAGATGCTGACTGCCTTCATGCCCGAGTCCTTTATGAATCGCGGTGGAGATCATGACTCTATTCTGGTCATACTGCTAATATCGCGTATTGTCTTCAAGTGCGGCATCGTTGTTTCTCAGACCCGTGAACGCTTTCCCGCCGTCGAGGCTGTTACCAGGGAGGCAGTAACTCAGGGATACGCCGTGCAGCAATACGCCTTCAAATGTCGCCTGATGCACTACATCCATAATCTGCAGTGTGCACTGCATCAAATCCTTTACGGCTTAAACAGCTGCCAACCGGAGACCTTGCTTCGTGCGGGAAGCTCTCTGCCGGAGATGGTTGCCCAGGAGAAGATCGTCGACGGCATCATAGAACTGTTGAAATCGAATCAACTAGATGAGAATAGTACCACCTACAACATTGAGAAGTGTGTGGCCTTCTTCAATGCCATGAACTCAGTGCTCTTGGCGGGAGAACAGCTAATGAACGAGACCCAAATGATCCGAGATTGTGTCGCCTCGCTGGGAGCTGCCTGTGAGTCGATACTAAACGATACGGCTATAGCTAAGGTGATTATCGAGGAAGCAGGAGCCACCAGTGATTCAATGCTGCTCATTCAGTTCCTCAATGAGCACATGGAGAGCATTAAGCAGCAGGTGAAGCTGATCAAGCGTCGCTTACCCAACGATCAGCATGTGATCAAGTGCGGATTGTCACCCCACAAAATGGACGCGATGCGTGCCTTAGCCCAGCAAATCAGTCGCATTATGTCCGCTATGCACTTGGCCACAAAACAGTCACTGGCTGCTATTGTGGCCAATACGGAGAGTGACAACGCGGCGGAGCACACGTTGCCTCAGGACAAGTACTGGTCTCTGCTCTCATCGGCCTGTGAGCGTATCTACGAACAGGACGATCGTGGTCCAACCCAGAATTTCAAGGCGCTGCTGGGACAGGCCAATGCGGATCTGCAGCACATAGCGCAACACCTTTTGGACAAAGAGTATGAGATAATTTCGGCTGCGGGAGCAGCTCCACGTGTCCAGGCACAAAATACACCCATCAATCAGCGGGCACAGTTGGTCAAGAAGCAGCTGGAGCAGAAAAATGTCCTCGCCGCAACGCTGGAGAATCGGGAGGCGGATATCAAGCAACTAAAGCTGGCGGCAAAGATGAAGCTGAACGAGTTGAGCGAAATGCAAATACGCAAGGATCTCGCCGAAAAGAAACTGAGCGTGCTGCAATCCGAGTATGAGCATGCGGTGAACAAGTGGAAGCAGCAATACGAGGAAACGCATCAGAGTCTTCTAAAGAAGGAGAAGGAATTCGAGGAGACAATGGATCATCTACAGAACGACATCGATGCCCTTGAGAGCGAGAAGAGTGATCTGCGTGACAAACTGAAGCTAAACAGCAGTGCTGGCAAGAGTCAAGCTTCAGATTCCCACTCCTCCTCAATTCACAATCTGTCCGGGCCAGGTCTGGGTAGCGGTAGCGCAAATGTCAGCTACTCGGCACCAGCTGGCACTGCTCCGCTGGTCGCGGAGGAGCTGCAGCTGCTCAAGTGTGCCTTCAACAATGAGAGGAACGAACGTTTGCGTCTGCAGGCTCAGGATATGCGTGCCAAGTTGCAACAATTTGAGCCAATCCATGTGCCACAGCCGCAGGATCAACGCATCAATGCTCTCGAATCAGAGCTAACCAAGATGAAGCATGCCTGGGTGCTGTCCCTGCTCCAGGTGCAGGTCAAGGGCGCCAATCCCATGTCCAATGTCAACACGGTGGCCATGCAGCGTCGCCACCAGCCGTTGCCCCAAAAGTCTGAGATAAGCACAAAGGCTTCACGTCTAGCCTCTGACATCCTGGCCGAGTATCTGCAGCGGAAGCCCCATCGTGCGGCCACTGGACAGTTTGCTGCCTTTCCCACCGTCGATGTGAAGCGTGTGCTGCAGATCTAAGCGAGTAGCACTTGGGGAAACCGGGGCAGTAGCTAGGCTAGATACGATTTTTAATTATTTATATATGCATATGGCTAGCACAAAGGTTTGACCAATGGGAAATCCCTTCGGGAGCAATACAGTTAGTTATACACACACAGTTAATAGATACAGCCGCTTATCTCTCCTAATCAAAGCACTAACTAACCACTAATCCATGTAATTCTTTTCTTCTCCCTTCGCTCCCGCTTCTGTTCCTGATCCACTGATTAGTATACTCCTTTTGTGGTGGCCTCGACGGTGCTGCTGATAATTGTTTTTATCTGGTGGCTGCGTTTTCCGAAAACCCTTCGATTTTTGTGGAACTGGAAATGGGATAGACCCTTCTTTGCTAGGCTATGGAAATAACTATAATGATGATGATGATGATGATGATTGTAATGCGTGTAAAACTATTTTTATTATAATTCTTATTTAATTTATGTCTGTATAATAATGAAATCCATGTAACTGTGTATCTCTAACCAAGGCCTATTCTGAAATCAACTCAAGCGAACCCCTTTTTATAAATATATATATATATATAAATAGTGTGTACTACTAAAACAACATGTATTATCTATCCATGAAGCAAAAACTATGTGAATAAAAAAGACACTTGAAGACACAATCTAATAACTGTAACTAAAAATATTAAAACCCAAAAATTCAATTTGCATATGAGAAATATATACAGTTATATACATGTATACAGAAATAAACGAGTATATTTTCCAGATGTTGTTTAACAAATCACAAACGCGACTTTCACTTTAAAAGGATAAATTGAAAAAACCATTTTAGATTCTGCAAAATTAAGAAGTTCAATTTTAATCTGTATTGAAACTGGTGATATGCCATTGGAATTTTAATCACTTTGCTTCAAGAGAGTATGTCCAAAAATGTCCACCTATTGTAATCATTCCAAGGTAATACTGTGCCAATGAATTTTGATGACTGATATCAAGATATGAGTGTGTGGAATGCGAACGGGCTCATCCGGCCTTCACCAAACCAGAGATGGTTACTTGGTTGAAATAAGAGAGAATTGATACAATGATGATTTCTGAACCACATCTAAATAATAGATCCTTCTTAATAATTATTTTGTTTCCCATCTTATCAGCCAGTCCCCTTTGTGACATCGTAGTCTCCTTGCAAGGTACTGAATGATATCGTCAACATGCAATATTAGTGTTACAGGCTCTAAGTGCCTAAGTCCTTGGACTTTGGAGTATATGAGGGAATTCCTTCTTCGGCTTTTGGATTTGTTGGTCATTGTGAGCTGAGCTCTCATCACATTCCTCTGATTATATCTCTCGGCCAAGGAGTTTGTGAGAGCAGTTTAAGAAGGCCATTTTGCTTACGGGCAAAGTCAATATTGGGGCTTTTCAAAAATTATATATAGGTTTAAGTTTACATCTATAACAAGTAAGAAAGGCTACAGTCGAGCGAGCCGATTGTAAAAGACCCCGTACTCCTAGTGCGCGTATTTCCATACAAATCACCAATTTTCGGCCGATTTGTCCTATTGGAGCTATAGGCTATAGTTGTCCGATCCGGACCAAACTTGGTGAGGATAGTTATAATGGTACCATACACATAATGTGTTAGTTTGATTGCAATCGGTCAACTAAAACTTCATGTCTCCATGCAAATCACCAATTTTCGGCCGATTTGTCCTATGGGAGCTATAGGCTATAGTTGTCCGATCCGGACCAAACTTGGTGAGGATAGTAATAATGGTACCATACACGATCTGCTCGCGAAGCAGACAGACTTTCATTTCAAATTTGGTGGCTCTAGCTCTTATAGTTTAGAAGATCCAGGTGTTCATACAGACGGACGGACAGACGGACATTGCTATATCGTATCGGCTGTTGATGCTGATCAAGAATATATATACTTTATGGGGTCGGAAAGCCTCCTTCTGCCTGTTATGAACATTTCGCTTCAGACAAACCTAATAGACCCCTATACTCTTTTTTAGAGTACGGGGTCTAACTAACGTACCAGACATGCATGAGTTAGCTTTCCGGGGAGCTCAGGGGATGTTTAATTGCTGATGATGAAATCAAAAGCGGAACTATTTGCTGTTGATCTAAAGAATCGATTTACATCTTTTTCAATTGCTCCTCCGGACGTCATAATTGATGTACGCAACGAGGTTCCAAGGGATGTATTGTCAAGTAAAGAGCCTTTAATATTTTCCATAGAAAATTTTCCGGGTGTGATAAATACTCTCAAGTCAAAGATTTGGTTAAGCTTATTCCAGATAGAATAATTGCTTCACGACTTTCAATTTTTAACTGGTGTTTGAGAATTGGTTATTTTCTTTAGGCTTTAGTTATAATGAGTAATTGTCTAGTATACGGGCCTCAACCCCAAAAATTTTGAGAAAAAAGTCCTCGATGGACCGCGACTTTGCAGACGAACCTCATCAAAAACGCTTGGGGGTCTCTTACGGCTTTCTTTTAAACGCGGTTTAAAAGTTATTGAAAATATAATTTTTTTAATCGACTTGTCTTTTGTAATTATGAGTAAAACATTTGAATCTAGTTAGCTTTTGAAAAAAGATGCACCGACAATATTGCAGCTGTCAAAATTTGTGTCGAATTTTTCATTCGTCGGACTACAGTGACAATTGAAATAGCAAAATGTTGTTCGTAAAATACTCACCAAAAAAACAGAAAGTTTAGAAATAATCGGAATAGATTTAATAAAGATTTTGCAAAATCATGGGGTTATTTTAAGTGAAAAACGTTGACTAATTTGCAAAAAATTGTGTAAAATTAGTTTTGACAAAGTGAATTCAAGTGAATTTTCGGTGCTGGAAGTATATCAATGTTAAAAAAGAAAAGAAAAAAAAAAAAGAAAAATCCAATGCAATTTTAGGGAAAGTATACGGGAAAATACTTTTTTTTTTCAAGGTATAACATTTGTAAGACATATTTACTTTAAAGCAAGTATAATAAAATCATATAATTTGAAGGAAACAAAATTTACGATTGAACACATTTTCAAGATTGTTATTTTGGATACCTTACGTCTGAAGGGTGAAACAGAATTTATTCACGATGAATTGGAATGAAGCCGACAAAGCGTAATAGATTGGAAAAGTTGTATGCGGGAGGTCTATATAGATTGGAGTCTTACAAATAGTCGTCCTATTATTGGGGGTCCAGAGATGATAATAGAGATAATAAAAAGACGAAGCAAAAGTGGAATTATTGAAGGCCAATGGATTTTTGGTGGGATAGACCGAGAAAATGGCTATTTCTTCACTCTGCCACTAGAAAGCAGAGACGCTGCTATACTTTTTTAGATAATAAAGGAAAGAGTGGCGGACGAGACAAAAATAATGTCGAATTGTTGAAGAGCATACAACTGTTTGGAAGAAGAAGGGTACAGACATCAAACAGTTATTCATAGGATTAAATAATCCTAACTTAACTGCTCTGCCTTACACTATAAAGCATGTTTAACTGTTATGTCAGTGATTTGCATTGCATATTGACTATGTGTTATTATTGTGAACTTAATTTTTGTGAATAGCAATAAAAATTTTAATATTAAATAAAAATAAATTAAATTCGGTTATTTTAGTAAGTTTAAATTGTTGTGTCGTATGTTTTTAATCTTTCAAAAATAATACACATATAGAGTATATTACATTCGGCCTGAACCACGAAAGCATCTTCTTCTAGTCGATTTTTTGTCTCCTCTGGATACTGCCACAAATAAAATATGTTTATTTTACGTAGAAAAAAGTGAGCTTTAAAAATTATTGAATCTATAAATAAATGTTTATCTTTTTTTACTTTTATTTCAAATACTTCCCGCCTTATTGACCAATCAGCTGCTTATGTTCCACTTCGCATACACTTGTCGCTCTTAAGTTCCACAACCTATGTGAGAGAATAGACGTGCTCTCTTTGCTAGGCACTCTCGCTTACACTCTGCTGTTCTCTTGCCGCTGCTTGCTCAACACAAGAGCAATAACAATACCACTAACAACAACAATAACAACAACAAAGCTCAATGCCGCTTGCTTACAGCAACAATAATAACAACAATGAAAACAACAACAGCTGCAATAGACATGGAAAAACTATTACACTAGCCGACCATAAACCATGATGGTCACAAACTAGCAGAACCCCTTGCCCCTTACCTTCCCCCACCCAGCCCTCTATCTGTCAACCCTTTGCAATGGCTTGTAATGCAAATTGTTAACAGTATTCAATCTTTTTCCCTTTCCCTGTAAGCGTGGCTAGCAGTGAGCCTTAAGTTGACCTTATTCTGGTCCCGGAGTGAGTTTGTATCTTTTTCTTTCTCTTTTGTTGAACCGCTTGCGGAAGCTCCATTACGATCCTAACCCAAGTGATCCGCACAGTGAAGCACATGAGCTGACCCTTGGTTTGTGGAGCGGTGAAAAGAAGGGTCGAGGGAGGGGAGTGGGGGGAATGGAAACGCTACTCTGTATATTTGTTATTGCTTTTATAGAGCGGCTTTAATGTGTGTCGGTTTTTTTGGGTGCGCCTTTTTCCACTGTTAATTCTCACGCCCAGTTTTGACCTTTTTACGGTATTTTTTTAGTATATTTCTTTTGTTTTGTGTTGTCTGTTTTGTAATATGCTGGTCAAAACAGTCTTTTTTGTGGGCCTACAAGTTCTAACGTGTGTTGAAATTCGAAATGTATCTGCATTTGTATCTTTGTATCTTTTTCTGTATCTTTTACACCTGCACTCGATCTGCTCTGCTTGCGATGTCCGTGAAGAAGTGGCCAGAGATCCTTAACTGTTACTGACATACATCTCCAATAACAAACTCAGCACTCCAAACTGACCTGAGTTCTCTTGTCATTGGCTTACATTGCGAAAAACTCAACAAAAAACAAATCAAAACACAAAAAGTTGGCTCATAAAGCAAAACTTGTAATGCCCCCGGATTTGTTGACTCATGCCAAGTGCTAAGAAATAAAAAACAATATAATTATGGTATTATAAGACGTGTCAGAATCATCAAAACGATTATGATGTAGCTCACAAATACCCTGTAAAATTTAAAATTCGTAGAAAGGAGTTTCTTAAGGCGCCTAAAGTGTAAAGGAACAGTTTTTGAATCTTATGCTTAACCACTGAAGGCATGGCATACCCCACATCACTGATATTTACAGGGTAACATACAGAAATAATTAAACACAATTGTACGATACGCAGCAGAGCAAAATCAAAAGCGAAACCAGTTTTGGGCCAAGACCTCTCTGAGGCGTACTCTCGAGTGACCACAACAAGATCGAGAGCTGAGGCAGTTGGGGCAGCTCAAGAACATTCAACTTGGTTGCAATTGAATTAAGATCCGTACCCAGCACCAACCGGATACCCTACAAATGTTAAAGCAAAACTAGTAGGCAATAACAGTCGAGCAAGCCGACTGTAAAAGTACCTGTACCTATAATGCAAGTATATTTGAAAAATTAAACGATTATTTTATAGTTCCCATAGGATCTGCATTATATGGTTGTTCGATCGTCAATATATACATCCACATTGTAATGAATTGACTTGGAATATCTCAAATAACCACACATGTTTCTCTTGTCAGTCTGCTCATAGATAAACCTAAGAGACTCTTGTGCTTTTTTTGAGTACAGGGTCAAAAAAATGTTCAAACAAAGATCAAGAAACGGAAGCTCTAAAGAAGTTTCACTATTATGCATTCTTTGGGGGTTCTGTTAGTTCCGCCTGCTTGATTTCGATGCTCAATTTGGTAAATGACCAAACAGAAGCCATCAAATAGATTGAACCAAGAAACGCCCCCAAAACATAAACAAAAGACCAGACACATGGCTACCAAACTAAGCAGACTAATAGCTTGTGGAGATGGCTCCGACATGGGTTTTTGGTTCCGTCTTCAACTCCGTCTTCACGCTCAGAACAATGGGCCAAGAGCTGCATCTTCAGTTGGCCACTTGAAGCACTCATGTTTTCAACTGGTGTAAAGATGCAAAAGGTGCGGGGAAAGTCTTGAGATTTGTTTAGTAGCACGCACTAGACCCAAAGTCTCAGTATCTCCGGTTCATTGTTATTGACGCTCTTACACAGGAAAAAACAAGAAAGAAAAGTACAGTCGAGCACGCCCGACCGTAGAATACTCTCTGCATTTTATTCCCGATCATCTTAATAAAATCGGTGTCCGAGTATATCAATTGAAAGTACTTGCAATAAAACACGTTGAAACAAAAACATCTGATTGTATGAATACACACACATATACATTTGACATTAGAAGTATGCACGCACATATGTATGTATGTGTGTATATGTAATACATACACAATTGGTTGGCACGGCCAGCATTCGCGGGCAGCGCTGCCGCTAAGCTACGCAAGCAGCGAAAACGTTCGCTCACATGTTTGTATGTTTCTATCTCGCTTGCACACATGCATTGGCATTGCGTTCAATTATCAACTTTCTTACATGTCTAGCTCTTTTGTTTATTGTTCGATTTAGATGCAACTTTCAGGATAGTTTAATATATTTTGTCTTCAAATGAATGTGAAATAACAATACTGTACGATAAGAACATATGCCTTAAAATCGGCATTGAAGTTTGCAAATTATTTTATTTCTTGTGGGAAAAGGGGGCGTGGCAGTCCAAAATTTTTGATGACAATACAGTTATGCCGTCTCTAGGAACCTGCGTACCAAAATGGGTGTTCCTAAGTGCCATAGTTACTGAGATATTCACCTAAAACATCAATTTTTTACGAGGTGTTTTCAGTTTTTTGCACATTGTGGGCGAACGGGGAGTGGCATCGAAAAAAAAAAAGATTCTTGTATTGACTGACTTAATATCGAGTCGATAGAGACCAAATTCAAACTTGTAGCTCTTACCATCTCTGAAATCTGTTTGTTCATACGGACAGACAGACGGACAGACAGACAGACGGACAGACGGACATGGCTATATCGACTCGGCATGTGATGCTGATCAAGAATATATATACTTTATGGGGTCTGCCACGCCTCCTTCTGCCTGTTACATACTTTTCACAAACACAATATACTCTCTCTTGCAGAGAGTATAAAAATGGACGAGTTCCGGGCTTTAACCTAAAACAAATGTTGTCCGAAGTAGGGTAATCTGTTTCTTTAAGCTACTGAGTAAACCTTTATATTGGTTCGGATTTAATTTACAATTATTCTGGAGTTCTGTTTTGTATATAAATACAAACTAAAATCAAGAATAGATTTAAGCTAAGATCAAGAAATTAAGACTTACGTTTTTTTGCTGTGTATGCATGTGTAGACTGTTGTTATTGTATGTCTTGTTTGGCTTTGGCTTCATATGTAAAAATGTCGGTTCACTTGGGTTTTTTGGAGGTCCAGAGCGCATCGTTTCCCCCTTTGGCCCCACCCCCTCACACTCAGTCACATTGTAGTTCACTTGAACGCTTTCGTAAGTCAGCCACAAAAGGGTTAACAGAGACAGCGCGCGAGCGAGAGGGAGACGAATACAGACAGCAAGAGAGCAAGTGCACGACAAAAAGAGAGCGTTAAATAAACGACAGATGGCGCTTAAGAGAGCGCGCTTCTAAATGCTTGGCTTTACAGTTGAGCTCTGCTTAGCAGGGTTTCCATACCATTCCAAGCATTGTATTACAACACACAGAAATTAAATAGTGGAAATATATAAATAACTTTATTAATTAATATTAGTTAACTTATTGTAAATAATTAAATTAAATTGAATATATTTTACAAATAAAATTCATGTTTATATCACTCTATATCAGTCAGCTACGGGGCATAAATATTCTAAAAATATTTTAAATCAATTGCATTCATTATCTAGTGCTTATCTTTGAGCATATATTACTCACTTTTATTTAGCCTTCACAGGTGACGTTATCTTCAAAGAGCTTAAGCACACTGCATTTAAAGGCACTCGACAACCCTAGTAGACTCTCTCTCTCTCTCTAGCTCTCTCTTAAGCACATGGCGCTCTGCTTACGCTCTTTGGCTGTTTGTTTCGTTGTTGTTGTTGCCAAGTTACCAAGTTGACTTGGTTACTCACTTTTGTTTTGCCAATTTTTGTAGCGTTGTTGGCCAGTTTCAGTTAACACCGAACACTCGCGGCAGTCAGACGTTGTGTGTGCCCCACACACACACACACACACACTCACAGTACTACACTCAACACACTGAGAGTTGAGAGTCGATTCATAGCGCAAAGTAAGAAAAAACCCAAAAAGCGAACTTCAAACTTCGCGTCGGCTTCGAAATCGGAATTGGAATCGAAATCGGAAGTTCTTCTTGACTTGTTGTCGTCGTCGTCGTCGTCGCCGTCGTCGTCGTGACCGAGGTTTTTGTCTGTCTATTTTGCATAAACATATAAACATATTTACATGCATATACATATACATATATGTACAGTTATAGATGTATTGCAGTTAGTTAGTTACTTGGTTGTTTGCGAAAGTGGAAAGTATCTCATAGATACCTTCCGATTTGAGCGCGCGTTGTTTTGTTTTGTTTTGTTGTTTTGTCAATAAAAAGCACAACTAAGTAGCATTCGAATCTATCCAGTAATAATACCTATCTACATTCTTATGTATATACTACTCTGTGACTGTGACACAAATAACGGAAGTGCTCCTCTAAACCCAATAACAACAACAATAACAACTCGACCGAGTATTTGTTGCTAACCAACAACAACAAAATACATAAATTTAATGTTGGCCAAAAACGAACGCGTTAAGCGCATTATATACATTGGCTAAAACGACAATAACAACAAAAACAACAACAATTTGCTGCCACCAAATGCAGCAAAGCGTGAAGTGCTTGCCAAATGGATTTTCTATATTATAATTAAAAAAAAAAAAAGTTGTATATAAATAAATAAATTATAAATAACGATTTAAGCGAAACTTTTCGCTTCCAAAATTAAATTGGAAATTTTTGTGCATAAAAAACTGAATCCAAAATTGGCGCGTTAAAAAACTCGGTTTCTAGGCAAAATACCAGAAACTTTGTGGGTTTGGGTTAAAGTCAACTAGTGAACAATAACAACAACTGGTTCTTAACCCTTACAAGGTCTCATACCTTTGCTCTATTGATGTGAAAGTGTGCTAAGTTTAACCCAAGTTTGCGATACTTTTTACATTTGTACCACATTAACCCTTTATTGCACCCAAATTAAACTAAGCTAAGCTAATAAGCGCCAAATTCCTTGTCTTGATAGTCAAGTACTAAGCCCACGTAGTACATATACATACTAAGTTAAAAATCTATTTTTTTTCACGTCAAGTCTTTTTTTTCAAAATATTCAAGCTTTGCTCAAAATAGCTCGGGTTTTAATAGTCGTATAGGTCATGTAAAGTGAATGGGTTTAAATTCCACAAGATACTTGCATGTATCTCAATCTTATAGGTTTTCGGTCTTTAATAGTGCCCACCCCGCCCATCAAAACCTTAACCCTCAGCATGCCCATATAAATTGCATGCAGCTTAACTAAATGTTCATTTCACATTAGCCTAACACAGAAAAAAAGTAAACAGTAGTTATATGTCATCACCGTGTAAATACTGTCTTACTGCTCCCCTTCCACACCTTGACCACCCTCTGCTCTTAACCCTTTAGTGCCCCTGTAACCGAAAACGTGCTTGTAAATGTGCAACGTGACCGGCGCTCCTTTTTTGGGTTAGCTTAGCTCAGTTTACGTGCAGAGTTTGTATTATATTACCACATGGCTTTTATTCTCATCTAGTATACTTAACAACTTATTTACTTGCTTGCCAAACTTACTTACCAAAAATATCAACTACAGTTAAAACCGCATTTAACAAAACGCATGTTGGGCTGCTTACTTGCGGGCAGCAGACACCTATGGAAGCATCATGTGGCATGGACTTGTCAACGGTGACGCACAACAGCAGCAACAGCAACATAAGCGACTACAACAGCAACAGCAACAGCAACAACAACAACAGCGACTACAACGCGTTGTCTTGCATCTGAAAACTTAACAAACAAAAACAAAACAAGAAAAAATAATAACAATAATAGCCGCTGCTAACAAAAATAAATCGCTAATCGTTTATCGTTAATCGTTAATCGCTCGACATCATCATAATCATCAGCAATAATAAAAGTATCGCATTTGTGTTATGTCTATGTGTGTTATTATTATTTTATTCGTTGTTTGTAATACCACCCAACCATCATTTGCTATTTGCCGTTAACGATCATGCATAGACCAAAGCTAGCAAATCCTATAACTGCTGCCGGTATTGCCTCATCCATATCAAACAAAAACAAAAATAGCAACAACAACAAATCAAAACGCTCACGTCAATTCAGCAAACCAGCAACGATCGCAACACTAGCAACAACAACTGAAACAGCCAATAATAACGAGTCTGCACTAAGCTCGTCGTCTACGTCACACTACGAACAGCATTCGCACTCTCCACTAATTGACGCTTCAATTGATTTAGAACATTACATCAGCGCCATGGAGGCACGACGCAACGAGAATGAACCGGATGTCTGGGCACAATTGCAGCAAAAGGAATCGGATATACTATTGGCAGCGGAACTGGGCAAGGCTCTGCTTGAGAAGAACGAGGAGCTGGTCAAGCAACAGGAAAAACTAATTGAGGATTATTCGGGTAAAATTGAGGTAAGCCAATAAGAAACACTGCCTCAGCTTACATTACGTTATTCAAATTTAACATTATCTCTTGAGCAGTTTACATAACATTGATCGTAAAAGCTTCATCCTTGTAATGTTAACAGTAAAAGCGCAGCCAAGTTCACGTTATTTACATTTTTTACATTTTGCAGTGTTTCAGGGCCAAAGCTGATCGCATAAAATGTTTCCTACTGACTCATCCTGTATATTGTATTGATTTTTTTAATTCGTTGCCGCAACTTCATGAATAAACACGTGTCTGAAATTCCCAGCGATTAATATAACAATCGGCATGTATAATTTATGACATATTGATTTTCTTGTGTTCACCTGCTTAAAACTTGGCCAATTGCAGTCATTTTGTCAACTGCAACGTGAACCACGTATTATACATATTTGAGTACATATAGTACAGTATGTCACATATATACAGACATATAATGAATGGTCAACAAAATGTTTGCCTGACATGTCAGTTATTGAATTCCAGACAAAAGTGCGCAGTAAACTACTGAACTATATATGAATTTATATATGTATATGGTTATGTCTATGTATTATCTGTGTAGTGTTATCGATTTTTCAGTCGAGTTTACTTTGCATTTTCTGCAAGAGTTTACCGTTGCAGCTTAAGCGTTCTTTAGTTACTTATTTAGTTATTATCAGCTGAACACGCGCTAAAAATTCCGATAACATGAGCTGACAAAGACGAAAGTAAAATAATAATAACAACATCGACAAGTTTTGTTTGTTTCTAAGTAATAATACCTGTGCGTTGTGACCTTGAACCACAGTGGGTGTTGTCTATGCCTGCACCTGTGCACACACACAGACACACGAGTACATGTTCCCTTAGATAATATAGCAGCACTAATGTTCAGATATCACTCCAACTGTTCTGGTTCAAGGCGTTACAAGCGAACGGCTCAAGTTCGTGGCCGTTCGTTCATTAGCATTTAACTCGTACTAATAGTGCACTTGCCCAAAACTATCCCCGCCCTAACCCGCCCCTCCTACCGCTCACCAACTGTCTCCAACACGTTACTTAGGCTAATGACAGCGTTCTCTATCGGATTTTTGTTGACATTTTCCCACAAAGCGAACAATGTTTTCTTATCAATAGTATTGACTTTTTGTATACCCTGTAGTGTGGGTATAATACGTTTGATATAAGTGTGTAGAAGGCCTGAGAATAGTATGTCGACAATATACAGTCTATGGAGTTTTGAAATTCAAGTTACTCATCCATAAATCCATTTAAATAAACTGACCTAAAAAACATAATGTTCTTAGAATAATAATTTATAGAAAAGAATAACTGAATCATAGTATTGTTAAAATATCCCTTGAAAAAACTTAAAACTTGGAAATCCTCTTGGGAGCGAGATAGAGTGTTGGTTTGCAAGCAGGCTAATAGCAGTCCGTCTATCTTACTTTTGGAATTGTAAAAGCACTCGGTATATACCCAGTCGGATTGACTCGACTGTTGTTTTTTCTGTTAATTTATTTGGAAAATTCGTCATGTAAATGAACATTGTCGTCAAATGCGGAGTTGGAGTTATGCTGAAGTGCTCTAGGAAGTGTAGTGCCCTCAGGTGTCAGTAACCCAGACAGAGGACAGTATAAAACGTTGAACTTGAATTATCGATGCGTATAACATCGGGTTATTCGGAAACTTTACGTGTTGGTTTAGTCATGCCAAGAGCCAGTATTTTTTTATACTCTCTGCAAGAGAGAGTATATTGGGTTTGTGAAAAGTATGTAACAGGCAGAAGGAGGCGTGGCAGACCCCATAAAGTATATATATTCTTGATCAACATCACAAGCCGAGTCGATATAGCCATGTCCGTCTGTCTGTCCGTCTGTCCGTATGAACAAACAGATTTCAGAGATGGTAAGAGCTACAAGTTTGTATTTAGTCAGTATCGACTCGATATTCAGTCAGTCAATACAAGAATCTTTTTTTTTTTGATGCTAGCCCCATTCGCCCACAATAAGCAAAAAAGTAGACACACCTCAGAAAAAAACTATGTTTTCAGCGAATAGCTGAGTAACTAGCTGCCCGCGGACGCTGGCCGTGCCGATCACTACAGTGCACTGGTAAATGTATGTATGTATAATGCCAAATGTATATGAATGTGCCTACATACAAGAATATGGTTTGTTTTCAACGTGTTTTAGTGCAAGTGCTATCCATTGTAATATTCCAATACCGATTTAAATAATATAACCATATAATCGGGAATGAAATGCAGAGAGTATTTTACGGTCGGGCGTGCTCGACTGTACTTTTCTTTCTATTTTCACTTACTTTTTAGGGTTTTTTTGTATTTATTTTTTCAAAAGTGTGGCATGACTTCATCTTCATTTACGGAATGAAAGTACGAAGGTCTCTCTAGGGAAACTGACCCATTGTGTCATAATAGCATGAAATATATTTCTCAAGGATAAAGTAGACTTTGAAATAAAGTTCCCATGTTCGGGAGGATGACCTATTGATGATCGATCGTTTAATTGCATGCCTATTAAAAATCCATAAGACAACCAAGGGCTAATTGAACCAATATTAATCTATTAAAAGTCGATTGCTCATTACAAATATTCAAAGCAAAACCGACAATATGTTCCCATGTTCCACTTTCCATTTAACGAAAAGCACAAATTTTCGTTTTGGCCCGAATTAAATTGTTCAAGCCACAAAGGTCAACTGTGCGCCGTTGAGTGGATCAATTTGTCACTCGGGCGTTACGAGTGTATACAAAATACTCTAAATATTTCATTTAATTTGTAAAAACACTCGATCGCCTTCACCCCTTTGGTGTCTTTAGCAGGACTCAGGAATTTGCATGTGGATGTGGCATAAATCTCGCCTCTTGTCACCTTGACTATATCAAAAGTTAGGTTATGTATGAACATTGTATTTTGTTTTTGCGTGCTTTTTTGGCATATGCAAAATAAAGCAAAGTGAAAAATAGCCTCTAATTAATTTTTGGAACTTCTACGCATCGCTTCAAACTATTCGCTGATGCGTCATAATCACAATGCCATTGACCATTGTTGTTGGCCGCTTTTAGTTGATGTCCAGTTTCAGTATATAGTATAGTTAGTAGTTTGCTTTGCCAGCTATGGCTCACTGACGTAATTAGACTTGGAAATGCTCGAAATGGTTGTAGGTGTTGGTTCGTTGTTCGTTGGTCGTTGTTCGAAATTCGGAATCATCAAGCGCGCCTTTTTTCCCTCTCTCACTCTCACTCTCCCTACCTCCCTCTCTGTCGCTCTTTTTTTGCGGTCTGGTGAAGCGTGTGTGCCAATTTACGAGCATTAGGTTTTTATTTTTAGCCAACATTTGTAATACTACACACATATAACATTTTATGGCCGATGCCTAATTCTGCTATGTAAATCAGTTTCAGCACTAACTTATTGGAAATGTCCAAGACCAGCATCACAATTGTTCCTGAACGTAGACACAAAACTATAGCTAATTTAAAAGAGAGAACTTTAATTTCAATCTTGTTCACTATTGCCAATTGTCTGCAAAACGTGTTTTCTGACGCCCAACTTTGGCTCTGGTCAAGTTATTTCCTAACTCGCTCAGCGGAGAACAATTGTCGATTTCTTACACAGAAAAAAATATTCATACAAATGAGTTGGTTTCAAATTAAGGCAATCATAAAATATTTATGTAGCGAAATCTGAAAGTCTAATCTTGGATTCCTCAAAAACCCTTCTTTTTTTCAGTGTAGTCTATTAATTGAGCTTATTTCTCAAGTCTCTTTGACTCTCCTAAATCACGGTTTACTGCCAATTGTTGTTAAGCGTTAAATCTGAAAATATATTCACCTTTACCGCTCGATTTTATGACGCTTTTTGTTTGTCATTTTCGGAACAGTCGCACCAAAAAAATCGAATAAAATGTTTTGTGTAGGCGTATTTATATTTGTATTTCTATAGATATACATATAAATAGTAATATTCAAGTTACCCCTGGCCTTTTCGAAAGTGCTTGTCCGTCTATACGTTTTTATAAGTTGTTTAAGTATTTGTTTTGATCGGTTTAGAATAACCAGTTTTTAGTATTCTATCTAATTTATTAAGTCCGTTTAATGGAATTCGCCTTTTCCAATGCATTTAATTTGTTCTTTGATCGATTACGATTAAAAAACATTTCAAGAACTTTGTAAAGCATTTTGAATACATTTTGATTAGTCTTGATTGCAGCAGGATGCAATTAAAATCGAGTTGAAGTGAAAAACTAACATTTATATAATTATCGGAAATCTTGATTTGATTTAAATAAAGATGCAGACAGCTGGCAACGCTAAGTATCGGTAACATTTGTCGCTTAACCGCGGAAGACTTATCGATAACAGTTTAAGAAGCTGCACTTCGTATAGTTGGCAACGCTATTTACAATTAACTTGCAGGATCTATCGATAGCCGTCATCTTCTCATACCGGCACTTAACAGTGGCCATTAAAAAGTACAAATTCATCGTTTTTAATTATGTTTTTCCGCCTTTCGCCCACCCAATAAACTGACTCACTCATTTGCTGACCATATAAAGCAAACAGATCTCCAGTTATACTCCAACGCTTAAGAACATATCGTTCAGATCGTGTGAGCGAAGGAAACCCACACATAAACACACACTCAAGACACACTACTACACATGCACACTCGACACATGTCCCAACTGTTCAATGCTCCGATTAGATAATTTACAAATATTATTAAATTATTAACTTACTTTCAATGCTTTAACAAAATCCATAAAAATGGCTCACGTACGCGTGCAAAACTTTGGGGTGAAGTCATCAACACATTTTCGCCCCGTCCGATGTCCGACGATTTATCGACGAATTTGCTAAAACAAAACAAAAACAAAGGCAAAAATACAAAATAAAATATACTAAAAAAAGAGCTGCAAAATTTCAAAATTAACTCATTTGCATGTGGAGTGACTGCGTGCGCTCGTCCAGCCGTCCTCAATTGTTAAAAAACCAGTTTTATAAATGTTTAAATTTTATTTCTATATATACACATACATTTGTACATATATTTATATTTGTATTCAAATGTACATACATGTATACGTGTGTATGTGTATGTTTGTTGTTGCTGATTCACATGCCGAGAGTGAATCTTCGCATTAAAGCTCATTTACCTTTCATTTCTTAAAGACCTCAAGAAATTCGACATATTCCTAGACGCGAGCAACTCTCGGGTTCTTTGAATATTACGTGGTGCGCAGAAGTTTTATGACTGCTCTCACTCCACCTATACAGACATAACCTGGTTAATAATGCTTTTTTTTTTTTGGGCTCGTAGTACCCTCCGCGAATTAAGGTCGCTCAAAATGCATAGTTGCTATGATTATTTTATACTACATACCCATATTAGATGGGGACTCGCACTGGGCTTTTGGTCTGGTCGAATGCCCGATATGGTCAGCCCCATTTGCCATTTACCACTTACCACTCGCGACTTACGACTCGCGACTTGTGCCCAGTGCCCAGTGCCCAGTAATAGCATTTCTTTTCATTGTTTTTGGTCTCTGGAAATGTCATGGTGACTGTTGGATTCCATTCGTCGTCTCTTCTATTGCAAATTACTTTCCTTGTTGTGCTGTGTAGGTTTTGTTTCTTGTTTCTTGTTTTTAGTTTTTTGTGTGTCACAAGGGAAACTCTGAGTTTTTAATGCGGATTTTCCGTATTGCTTATGAGGGCCCCTTTTGCTTTTTAAATGCTGCTAATTAGCTTTATGTTGTATAAAAACCATGAATCTTAATATTGTCGTATTACAGAAACTGTTTTAAGAGGGTTTTGAACCCAGAGTATAGTCATATCGTAGCGGCATCGGCAATTATCGCCCAAAAGCTTCCGAACAACATTCTAGTGTTGTCAAACGCTGATCTTTAGTGCTGTGCAATACCGACGGAATCGACTGTGCCTCGAGTGCTTCGAATAGAAATTAAGTAGCTTCATTAAAAATCGAAACATGTCGTTGGCTTTTGCCATTTAAGTTAGCACTGTATTTTAATAGTTTTGCTGGCAACCTTGAATAGATTTAATCTGTGCGTGCATTTCTGTGTTATGCAACACTGAGCCTTTTATGCACACTTTGTCGTTTTGTCCTTCGGCGTCTTAAGCTGCCGACCTGCCCCAATGAGAACTTTGTAGGCTGTGACGAGTTCGAATCTGGTTGGACCCCGAACCCCATTATCTCTCCTAAAAGTGTTGTTGTGGCTTAGTTTGGAATGAGACATTTCTACTTCCTTGCCATTCGAGGTTACAGGGGGTTAAAAACCTCTTCTCTGACTTTACAGAACTTTACAGAACCCATAATATTAAAAAAAGTAATTTTATAAGAAAGAAAGCAGTGTTGGAAAACACCCTAGAATTAATAAATATATTTTAAATTAAATAAAATAAACAAAAAACAACAATTTTTTTTTTCATAAGCTTAAAAAAATATAAATTATTTAATTAATTGAATTAAAACTATTTGTTTAAATAAAATTTTTTGTTTATTTTAAATAATTTTTTAAGAAACACAATATATATATATATATATATTTTACCATATAATCCCCGTACAATGTTAGTGATATTACTTTGTGCTTCACTCCTGACTGACTTCTACTCTCCAAGTATCAAATGAAGTTTTGACCAACTATAGAGTTGGTATTTTAATACCATTGGCTCATTAAATTACCGATCTGCCAACTGTAAACTGGGGCCGTCATCTTTGATTCATGATCAGCTAACTGTAGCCTAACAATTATTACATATTTCCATGTTATTCAATAAACTTTGAGATTAACAGGAAGTAAAAATGGATTTAATACTGCTCTGCATGTCCGGTACAAATTAAATAAAAATTGATTTAATTTGGATAATTTCATAATATAGGCCTGTCTCTTGGCCATGAGTAAAGCGGTAACAAATTGTCTTGTCTACTCTTGGATCGTCTTGCGGTGTCAAAGTTTTTATTGATGTGCAAATTATGATCGGATCGACTTTGACTATAATTATCTACACAACATGCGATGTCGAGTCGGGAATTATAAAATAGTCGAAGAGCAATTTTTGACTGACATTGCCAGCATGTTGACTCCAGAGAAGACTCCCAAGACACCAAACACCCCGAAGACTCCCAAGACTACCACAACAATATAACACCCACCCAAGTACTGCCACCTTCTGTTTATTGTTATGCCTAGGCTCCCATAAGTGGCGTGAGTTTATGTGTGTGTGTGTGAGTGTGTGTAATTTTATTTAATTTTTCTTTTTTTTTTTATAACGAATCGCTGAAGGTGAAAGCATTTTCACTTTCCAAAATTTAATGTCAAAGCGTGGCTTGGGAACAATACAAATAGAGTTGATAATTTGCCATGAATGAGATGTTGAGAATGTATTTATATCATAGATATATGGAGATAGAAATGGAGATAGTATGGAAATGTTTTTGGGTAGGTGCTTTACAAGATTTCTACATTATATCCCATTTAAAACTGAAAGCTTTTGATCTGAAGAGTTTCATAACAAGCATAGAAGTTATAGAAGTGATAAAATAAAAGTGGAATACACAGAAATTAGAAGGTGATTGGAACTGCTTTGTATTTTGATTAATAAAACTTATTTCTTGGAAGGTAAAAATCATATATTGCCTGTAGATAATGACAGAACACTCCATTCAAATTTTCCCATATAAAGTATATATCATATTATATCATATCGTATTATTCCATATGCGTATCTGTATCTACTTATCAAAACCAAACAACCCACTCACAAGCGTTTTTTTTTTATTTTGGTTGATAGACCCACTGACTCATTGACATGTAATTAATATATAGTTATATTGTAAATAAATAAATGTTTGTATGTGTGTGTGTGTGTGTGTGTTTGAGGCCTGCTAATTGGCCAGCTTTCATTGCAATAATAAAAATATTTGAATTGTGACTAAGAGACAACAACGAGTCCAGTAAACGACGACTCAAACTGCCAACCAATTGCCAATTTCAATAGCCAAATACATACACACATCCATACACACACATACATATGAATATTATGGCATATAGTCAAATATGTATATGCCAATCGAACGTTAGCATGATGACAATAATAGACGATTTCACAAAATACGATACTACAGAGCAAAATGTAAATATATTCATGGAAATAGTAGTCAAGACTGTAAAATGCCCTGTAGTCAGAGACGTGACCGCACTTTAATGTATAATCACATATATAAAATATATTAAAAATCTTGATAATACTCTAGAGATACTTTTCGAGTTGGCATAAAGTTCTGTATTTTACAGGGTATGTTGAATCACTTTGACACGTACTTTATATGTAATCTCTTTAAAATGGCAAGTTTTCTCATTTTCTTTAGCTTAAGCATATTGAGAACACCCTTTAAGCGTTGTTAATAATTACAGGGTACAAAGGAAACAAGCATAAATACGCATATAAATACCCTGAGCTGAATTGCTAAAACTTTTGCCTTGTCTCATGCAAAATCTGATAGCAAATTTGAGTGTCAGCCAAAGTGGCCTAAACAATGTGTCAGAGACTTGGTAACAATTGGTGAGGTGCAGGGGGCCAATCGAGTTAACCAGTAAAGGAAGAGTGAAGCGAGGAGGAGGTGGGAGGGTGGGTTGCTCTTTCGTATTGGTTCGAGTCTTTTGTCAGTACATTTGGCGTGTTTAATTTAATTTCGGTTTTTTTTTCCCCTCTCAAATCCCAGTGTCAATGACTGTAATTTATTCACCCCTCAAGACCCCGCACTAAACGAGCGTTGTCTCTCTCTCTCTCTCCCTCTTTTTATCCAGTTCGAATTCAAATGGCTTAACTATAACCATAGATATTGGTTAATTACAAAACTGTCTTGATTCTGTTATCGCGCATAGATCAGCGTATTTATGTATGAAACTAAATATCTTTGATTCTATGGGGTGAATAATTAATCCCAATACATGAATTTTCAGCTACAATTTCTGTCAATTTTCGCCGACTATTGAAACACTTAAACTATTTAATATTATCTGTTAAGTTTAAGCTTTTTAACGTACTTAATAGTAGTAATTTTACAAGATTTTAGATAAAATTAAGTAAGTAAGGCTACAGTCGAGCAAGCCGACTGTAATAGACCCCGTACTCATTCTAGTTCCCGTTTTTCCATACAAATAACCCACCTTCCACTGATTTGTCCTATGAGAGCTATGGTCTATAGTTGTCCGATCCGGACCAAACTTGGCGAGGATAGCTATAATGATACCATACTCATAATGTGTTAGTTCGGTTATAATCGCTCAACTGAAGCTACAAGGCTTCATACAAATCCCCAATCTTGGAACGATTTATGGTTATAGTTGTCCGATCCGAACAAAATTTGGTGAAGATAGTTATAATGGTACCATACACATAATGTGTGAATTTGATCTCTCTAGCTCTAGATCTAGGTCTTCATACGGACAGACGGACAGACGGATGGACAGACGGACATCGCTATATCGTCTCGGCTGGTGATGCTGATCAAGAATATATTTACTTTATGTGGTCTGCCACGCCTCCTTCTGCCTGTTACACACATTTCGCTTCAGACAAACCTAATAGACCCCTCTACTTTTTCATAGAGTACGGGGTCACCACATTTGTTTTAAAACAATTTATTTCATTGACAATTTCAATAAGTCTTGACCACTAAAATGCAAGTTAGTTTAACTAAATATAACTCATTAGTGGTTAGCAACAACAGAAATGAAAAAGTCACAAGGTCAGACAGAATCCAAAACAATTAAATACCAATTTGATGCCCAATTAAGACTATGATCAACTTTAAAGATTCGAGAGAAACACGAAAAAATTAACTTAAAGAAAAAGATGCTAAAATAATGACTTGTGGGCAAGTTCAAATTGACTGCACATTGATTGCACAATTCAATAAAATTAGTTAAACTACAAATTTTGACCCATTTCGTATGAGTCAGCGCGACGGCGACGGCGGCAGCTGCGACGTCAACTGCGCTCGATGCGCTGCTGCGCATGCGCGACTGCGCAGAGAAGTAGAAATAGAAGATAAGAGATTGCTCAACTGGGAAATACCCAGTGTTCATTTGAAACCTCAGACACATTACTTTATTTTGTCATTTATAAATTGTATTTGGAATAACATGTGTGCAGAAGTGTAGAAATAACGAACTATCATATACCCTGTAAATTTCTTAAAGCTAAGTGTGTAACGCAGAGATACAGAAATAGAGCTTACTGGTCTGAAAATACTCTGATACTAAATTTGACAAAATCAGACGTTGGTTATTCATAATTAGCTGGAATTGGAAGAAGAAGTTAGAAGTATTCACTATTACAAGCTGTGAGTACATATAATCAGTTGGAAGTTTAACTAAACCTACTCAGGATACTTCATATCTATTGTAGTTCCTTGTCCTGTTAAACCCTTTTCTCAAGTGCTCTACTCTAACAGGGTATTTAGAGCTGCATTCGAAATACTTTAAAGACTTCGATGTGATAGAGTCGAGTAGTAGTATATAATGCAAGTTTAGTTTGTTGCGAAATTATGTAACGGCTTTTTGGCTAAACGGCATTGTTTTAGCGCATTTGGCAAAGTGTTTTTTAACCTCTTTTTGGATTTTATTTTGCTTCTTCTCCTTTTCCATTGTTTAAGCGTTGCAATTGCGCTAAGACTTTACTTTAACTGGTGCTATCCCTCTCCTTCCCGCTCTACCCACCTCTCTCCCACTCTCTCGCTCTCTCTCTATGTCTCGTAATTAGCACTATTTTGCTATTGTTTTGCCGTTTGCGTAAAGGTTTTCTCCCCCACAAAGAAATATGTGGATATGTGGAGTGCTTTTTAGCTGTTTTTAGCTTTATTTTTCGAGGAAACCATTTAGCATAGCCTGAGAACCGAGTGGATTGTCACTTTGTTGTTTTGAACTCTGCCGCGATTAAATTAAACTAGTTAAAAGGTGGCAAGTACTCGCGATTGTTGTTGTATAATTTACTGTTAAGTTATGGACAGATTTCCACACGTCTTAAAGAAGTAACGGTAATGACTGTAATGCCAAGACAGGAGCTGACATCATTGTTAAAGTTAACAACTTAAACTCCATATGTGGCAAACGATAGTGTTGGCAATAAACTTAACTTGTCTTGGGAGTCTAGAGCAATGAAAACTCTTTTAAAAGAGACATTATACTAACTGTTTAGTACAGTAAGTACTCGGCAATTGTGCCAGAAGTTATGGGAATATACATATATAAATTACAGAGAAACGTGCTTTTTCCAGTCAAGAAAACTTTTGAATAGAATCAATGTTTCTTAGTAGTTTTAAGATTTCATTTAGTATATTAGTTTATTAAATTTTTACTTAAATTAAAATAACTGTAAGGTTATTTAAATAAGTGATTATCGATAATACATGTAATGTTAAGTATTTATCGATGGATCGTTAAGCTAGTTATGTTAACTATCGATTAAGTAATGTTATGAGTATAAGGATAAGTATCGATTATCTATTGTTAAGAACCTTCGGTCAGAATGACGACTTTATGATAAGCTTGATCTTGATTCATCCTATTTTTCTGGTAACTTTCATGAGATACAGACGTGTTCTATGTCTGCTCTTATGTTAAGAAATAAAATCTCACGATAAATCAGCCTTCCGAATAAATTTATATAAAATTTTCATATTTTACATAACTAAATACTTTTTTAATTATCAGGTTTAGACGTAAATAATTAATTGCTTTTAGTTTTTTTTAAACTTATTTTCTTCTTCATTTTAGTTAATAAACTATTTTTCGCCTCTCTTTTGGTTGGCGAGATTGGTAGTCAGATATCTTCTCATTTCCTTCCTTAAAGCTCGATCTTTCCCTGCTTACGTAATGCGTTAGAGTGAGACAACTATCTTTCTCTCGTTAACTAAGCACTGTTAATAAACTAGGGATGACAGTATTTACTTAGTGGTGACAAAGTTAACATAGTAGTGGTACTACCATAAGCCTGCTACACAGATATCTAATAATTAAACAAAATTTACATTTTGTAAAATATCAAACACTTATTTAATAGGACTTAAATATGACATAAAAAACTTTTTAAGCAAGAAACCATTTATAACTTCAGCAAAATATGGATAATCTTTTTAGATTCATTACTCCTTTAAATATATTTTTCCTTTTTACTCAGATAAATAATTTTTATTAGTTTCAACATTTGGCTTCAAATGATTACCATTTAAAGTTATTTTCTATTTCTTAAAAAATACTTTTTAATTTTCCCAATTTTCCAACAACTTATTTAAATGCACACAATTTGTCTGATTTTCGCACAGATAAATCAATATTTAAGGGGGAAACGTTCAATTACATGGCCAACGTATTTGGGCCAACTTATGTTGATAAAAACAAGCTAAAAGCCAAAACAACTACAAATTAATCATCTGACGGACGAGAGACATAAAACATTGTTTTTCCCATATATAATTAGCTCATAAATTTTTGTTTGTTGTCTTCGTCTTGAGTTGAACAAAGAAACTTGCAGTTTTTAGGCATAAAGCGAAAATATTCTTCTTTTTTCAGACTTTTTGGTCTCAGTCTGAGCTGAGCTCATCCAACAGTAGCAGTTTTGCCCACCCTGTCCCATCCCCCTACCCGCCTCTGTCTTTAAGAAGGGGTGTATTGTTGTAGATTAACCCTGACTCTACTAAATACTCAAGTATTTTTCTTTGTTTACCAGCAAGAAACTACTTTAAGATTAATGACAAGGAAGTCTTAAGTATACAGATTATTTATAGAAATATTACTGAATCAAAAGCTGCGAAAGTGAAATTACAGCATCAGAAATATAAATAAATACCTAAAATTTGCTAATTTTTATTTTTGTTGATTTTTATTTTAATTTTGGGTGCGTCAGTTGGCAAAGAAACGTATAACTTGATTTACATATGAATGAACAATTTTGGGTATCAAAACAGATTAGGATTTAAAAATTTCTAAAACTACTTGGAAATCTTTGAAAATCTTTTAAATATTTATTTTTGACTCTTCTGTAACTGAAACTATCCTTTCACTTGCTATTTTTACCCAAATTTTGATTAACTCTTGAGTAAATTTTAAAAATAAATCAATCAGCGACAAGTTGATCGACATTGTATAATTTAAATTATTATTTAAACAGTTGTGTTTTCAGCTGCGAGTTCATTTACTTCTTTAATAGCTTTTGGCACTGATCATTTTTCATAATTTTCACATATTATTTTTTAATTTCTCATCAGGTTTTGCAATAGATTTTTTTGGGAAGACAATTAAAAAACTGTTCAAATTATAGTTGTTATTGTTTGCTTTTCGTTGTTTTTTTTTTTTTTTTTTTTTTTTTTTTGCGAAAAACATACAAAAGAATTGTAAGCGAAAAGTCTTCAAAGTGAAGACAATTAAAGACAAAAAACAACATTTTATTATTTACTTGTGCAATTTTTAATCACCTGTTGAAAAAACATGTGAGAATTAAACTTAGGAAACACGTATAGCAATAGACCTTGTCGGCAATGCTATGGAGCCGACAGATGGAAGTGGAGACCGGAGGTTCAGAGAGTCAAAAACACTAAAACTTATAAATTTTCGAACAATTTAAAACATGTCTAAAACGATGTTTTTTGTAATTGTTCTGGCAACTCAAGACCCAAAACAGACTATACTTTACAATCATTTGAGCATTACCAAAAGAATTCCTATAGAGATTATTATAGTGGTACATCAAGTACCATCCAAGACGGATTTGTTTTCTTTTTCTTCTCTTTTGAGTACTATTTTTATAGTCTCTTGAGTTTTATTGTAGTCTTTGGTGCTTTATTGTGCCAAATGTGTCTTGTCTGGTCTCGTCTCAAGCCTCAACGGTGACTAATTGTAGAAGTTACCTGAAAGTCGTACCACCATTCGCTGGTAGCTCTTTTTGTATCTTTGTATCTTTCGCATCTTTCTTTCTTTTAGAGTTTGTTTTCTTTGCGCTTTGTTGGCTTGACAAGAGGCTAAGACCCACGCACTTGTGTTGACTGATTTTAGACTCGAGACTTAAAAGTGTATGCCTGGGCCTTTCCCCCTTTTTGCCGCTCCCTCCTTTCTTTCCCCTGTCTTTGTCTCAGAGCTGTGCACATGCGCAGTGGGCGTTACAATTTGCCGTAACATTGCGTATTTATGGCCTAATAATTTTTGACTTTTTAATTACAGACACCTCGATTTAGAACCAACTACTGCATCCTCCAACTGACCCCCTGAACCCCTGACCCAGCGTCAAACACTTAAATTACTTGTTTAGGTTTTTGCTCTTATCAGTACACTCTCCGATATCAGGTCTGATTTATTTCTGCTTTTTCCGTTCTACCGATAAGATAACGACTCGTTAGTGATTTTTTTTAAATTATCGGTTGAGTCATGGGGAGAGGAAATGTATATATTGTTTATAAATGCCAACAAAGCGACTTAATTCATCATAATTAACTGTTTGCGTTTAATGTAAAGCCCTCCCAAGCCCTTATAGTCTATATCACCATATAACCAGGTCAAGTTCTGTGTACCGCTCAACAGTTTCAGCAAAGTTTCTAGCTAGTTTCGATGAAAACCCGCTAAGTGTTTAGGGTATACGATCGTTTGAATTTAAATAGAGTTTTTCCACTTCAATTCACTACAAAATTCCCTTTTATTTCTATTATAGTCACAATACATTGTGCCATTCAAAACACCATCTAAAATGTCTTTGAGCCAGTTTTAATTAACTGTTTTTTTTTTTTGGCCGTGATTACTGTGATTGCACTTTACATTAAATTTAATCACCGCAAAAACGTCACAATCAAAATTTGCTTGCTCAATTTCGTTCCCTTTTTTTCATTCCACAATTTCTTGAACAATGGAAAAACAACTACAGAAATTGTCAATGCCAAAATAAATGTGAAATGTAAAATTAAGTGCAATGAATGTTTATATTTTTAGGTTTTTTAGCCTTTTTTTCTCAGTTTTTCTTTGTAGTCAACGAAACAAATGTGTAAAAATGGGTTAAGTGTTTGCAACGAGTTCGAAATACCCTAGAAAAACAGTTGCAATACTCAATGAATGCAAAAAAAAAAAAAAAAATGTGCGCGACCAATTGATACTCTGTAAAGAGCCCAACAGAAACTGACATCATATTTGTTATTGACTAGGAGAAAAAACTAGCAGTTTATACGTATAATTGCAAATGATTTGTAGATTTTTGAATAGCTCGATTGATTTCGCTTGCATTAATCGAAGAAAAACATCGAATCATCGTCAATGAATGCCAATTGAATCGAACAAAACATATCGCGATGATGAGTCTTTTGTTCAGTTTTTTAGTTTTTGTCTCTCTTTCTGCCTCTGTTTCTGCCTTTGTTTCTGACTCTTTTTCATCCTCTTGTTGCAATGCGTTTTGCAAAAAAGTATTGCTGCTGACACTGTTTCGGGCCCTCTTGCAAGGCCAACTTTTGAGCTCATCCAAACTCTAGGCCCATTTGACCGCCTACAATAATAACAACAATAGAGTGTATTATATGCCATTATTATGATGGTTTTTGTTATGACAACTGCTACTGCTTTTTGGCCCAAAAGGGCCCACAGACTGGGCAGTCAAGTGTGGCAGCCACGCCCACTGCTCGAGTTGTCGTTTCTGCGTCGTGACCTTAAAGCGCATAAACCAATTTTGGCAATTGTTTGAAAAATTAGCATTGTCGCATATATTATTTTTATGAGACTCGTTTTTTATGGTCACCAAACGCAAGTGGTGTGAGGTCACCTCATATAACTCATAAAAAACTAGCCATGAAAATACATTCTAAACAATAATCAGTTTAATTTGTCATATATTTACCTTAAGAGTAGTTTATAGAATGCATGTGATGTAAGGACATGAAATATTATTTAGTTTTCAATACTTAAAAGTTCTGTCTAATCAACAAATAGCAAAAAAAAAAACAAGTAAGAAAGGCTACAGGCTACTTATTGGTACCATATATGGCACCATTATAACTATCCTCACCAAATTTGGTTAAAATCGGACAACTATAGCCTATAGCTCCCATTGGACAACTCGGTCAAAAATTGGTGATTTCCATGCAAAACATTTTGCTGTAATAAACCAATCTCAACCAAACTTACATATTATGTGTATATCATGACTCTATATATCACTACCAAATTTGGTTCAGGTCGGACAACCATAGCCTATAGGTCCCATAGGACTAATCTGTCGAAAAATGGTTATTTGTATGGAATAGCGCGCACTAGAATGAGTACGGGTCTCTTAAAGTCGGCTCGACTGTAGCCTTTCCTACTCGTAATATCTCAATTCTATGTCAATTGAGTTTTCCTTTTAGTTTTCACTGCACAATTGTTTTCATTTGTAATTACTATCGAAAGCTAGTGAAATCGAGAAAGAATAAGTCTAATAATATCACTTGCAAGCTTGTGTCTTAATAGTGAACAGTTAAAGACACTAAACACTTGCTTAACTTACAGATAATTGTTAAATTTCTCGACTGTGCTTTCAACACTTTTGCCTGCATAAGCTTAATGGTCATCTTTCACAAGACTTCCCGTTTAACCGTTTATCAGCAAATGTCCATTAATCAGAGGCAGTTGCAATTAGCCAGGCAGCATTTAAATGAGCTCACAATTAGCCAAAATACACATGCATGCAGGTATCATTAGCCGCTTTGTTATAAACAATTTGCATAATGCATTTCATGCCAATCAAATTGCACCAAATTGCACTTCGCTATTATGTGTGAAATTTCTGTGGCAACTGTGGCCATATGTATGTATTTTATTAATTTATAATTTTTTGTATTTTTTTCTTTCTACTAATTAAAAGCAAATGCAATTTAATTGCAATGCGAGTGAAAAGTGGGCGGCATTGGTTTACCCACAAAAGCGAAATTGAAAGTTGGTTTTTATGGCCAACATTGCGCATACGCAACGTTGCATCAATGCTTCAAGATGACCAACGCTGTGGAACAGAGTGCAACTGATTTATTAAGGTTTGAGGTTTAGGAAAATGTGCATAAAATACGCATCATTCCAAAAAGTATTGTGCAAATTAGCCAAATTAAGTCGGTGTGGAAATATTTACTTGGCCATTGACTCATTGATGCTACAATAAGTTGAGCTCACGCTTTTGACTCATCGCCGGTTTGGCTTTAGTTTGAGGCGACTCGGCTTTAAGCCATTCAATGTGTTTATTAATAGGACGCTTAGATAATTGCAGCCATTTGACATTCGAAAGAGACTAAAGACAGAAGAGCTTACAACCGCCTCTTTCTACCCTCGTTCTTCTTTTGAGACACGATTCTTGCAAGTGCCGTGTAATTTACTTAATTATTTCTAGCAATTATCGAATGCAGTCTCAGCACTCAACAAAAAAGTCAGCGAGTGCCAACAAAGTGTTCGTCATGCAGCTAATTTATCTGTGACGTCACACATTTGCAATTAACAATTGATTCGGCAAGGCGACCAGAGTTGTTTGAACTAAATTTTAAATGCAATATAAAACTAATTCGTAAATGAAGATTTTGGGTTTTAAAATTACAAAAACATTCTTTGAAGAATTATTTTTTTAAAACCCCTTTTAATTTCATTTTTCTTCTCATCGCAGCACCAAATGCGTTTCGTTAACTTTTTAAAGTAGTCGCTTACAAAATTTGTTATCGCTACACTAATCGATATCGGCAATGCAACTCCCACTTCACTTGCTGCTTCTTTTTGATTCTTTTGTTTTAGCACCACTAATTTGCATTGTCGCTCTAACTTGTTGCACTGATGACTCACACTCCCCGCAAGGGCTTGCGGCATTTGTGTCAATTGCATTTTGAGCATTTCCTGCCCCAAAGGCGCTGCAATTTGTGCTCTGCAGATACAAATAGACAAATATTTATAATTTTCTTTGCAAAACCAAATAAGCACTCGCAGCAAACAAAAAGTGGGTCATGTTACGTCGCATAACGCAGCGAAAAGCAATAACATAAATACGTAGATTTGTATAGATGTGTATGTGTGTGCGAGGGTAGATCGAGTTATTTTTTGCATCGAGTCGCAAAGCCGTTGACAGCGCAGTCTACTAAATTTTGATGAACATAAGCAAAATATCGATTCTACAACTGGATGCTGGTGTTATCGATATTATTTGATCGACCCTCGTGTGCGTGCGTGCGTGTATTTCTGTGTGTGGCGCTTAAACAAATTATAATTGCCGTTTGCTGATCATGCAATTGCAATTAACCGCAACTAAGAAATTCAAAATATACGTAATAAAATTAAGTTAAAAAATAACAAAACTGGCCAAAAGCATAAAAAGAGAGCTCATCTCATTGTTGTTGCGTAGGGTAATGTGTGTGTGTGTGTGCGTGTATTTCATTTAATTTGTACAAACAATTCAAATATACACTCGCTCATTTGTTGTGAACTCATTTCTGCGGCTGAGAGCTTGATGCCAACTTCCGCTGTTTTTAGCTGATTTTTTTAAGCCCGCCACCGCAGTCACCTGCCCGCAGTCCGCCGCCGTCGCTTATAGCCATCATCAACACATTTCATTGAGCGTGAAATAGAAACAGAGAAAGTATGCACAATAATTTTACTAGTGTATTTTTCTTACTTTTTTTTCTCATTTTTTCGCGTCTCTTTTCAATTTTGTTTTTGGTTTATTTGGCTGGCAAAACTGTCAGTGCAGCCGCCTGTTTTGTTTTCCATTGTGTCTCTGACTGCAGATTTTCTTTGATTTCTGCTGCAATTGCAATTGTTGCTGAGGCGCGATCCGAACATCGCCCCCTTTAATCAGCCCACAACAACAAACTACAACAGCGAGAGCATTTTCTGTGGTTTTCATTTTTTCTTTCTTTATTTTTTGGCGGCGTCGTCGTTTTATGCAAATTGCCGGTAATTTTATTAAAGCTTTTCATTTACAGTTTTGTCGCTCCAATTTGCATTTAACTTTTTTCTGCTGTGTTGACTGCTCAAATTTTGTTGTTGTCGCTTAAATTTGCGACGTGCTCGCATTGCATTTTCCGCATTTAAGTTTGGCCTCTTTTCTCTCTCTCTCTCTCTTTTCAAACAGATTGCAATAATTTATACATAAATGAGATAGTAAATAAATACTCTTGTAGTAATTCATTATGGCCTTTATCGCAGCTGGTGTGTTCTTTGTTTGACTATTTATTGAAGGTTTCTGGTTTTTTTTCTTTCTTTTTTTAAGTTTTATCGATTAAACTTTGCCTGCAGTTTTCAATGTCAACGTAAACCTTGATCTAAATCGTGTGCCACACCTGCCCCTGCTCCGCCCCCAAAGACGACAACAAAATCTTTAAATCTGAATAATTATAATTGACAAAATGAAAGCCGTTTGAATTTAATTAACACACTGAGTACATTTATCGATAAACAGTGCTGCCACTAGAAATGACTATTAGAACTAACGATTGTTATCGCTTTAAGCTGCAGGCTGCAGGAAATTGTCGGTTAAAGTTAATGGTCGAATCCCACAGACAATTGGGAGTTGCTTGCACCGCAAAAGAAGAAGTGAAAATTCAATTGCATTTTAATTTGAGTGATGTGAATTTTGTGGTTTTCTAGTGACTGTTGTTGTTTTTGTTACTGCTGCTCTTTGGTGCCAACGGTGTCAAAAGCCTTGGATGCATTGTTACTTTCCTGCGCACAGTGGTTCACAGTCGATTGCAAAATGCATGAAATATTTGTAGAAAGAAGATGGCAACGTTTTGAGTAACTGTCTTTAGTTTTACACCGTTGCAATTATTATAATTAACTGTGCTTGATAAAGTTGTTTGTAAAAGAAATAGAGGGAAAAAAATGTTCAAAATGCAAATATTTCCAGTGCAATTAGTTGTCGAGTTGTGTTAACCTTGCGGTTGCCTTTTGTTTGTGTCTGTTTGTGTTTTATTTCATGTACGTGCGCATTGTTTACTTTACTTTCATTGTCTTGCTGTGACGCGTCATAGAACAAACAATCATTTTCAGTCATTTTTTGTTTCTTCTTGATTTCTGTTTGTTTTATGTGCATTTTAATTAACTTTCCATTTTGTTGTGGTTGCTGTTGATTTGCAGAAACTCGAGCAGGAGAAGCATGTGCTGCGCCAGAAGCTATCCATTGCGGAGGACGACAGTGATCAGCGTGTGCTGGAACTGCAATCCGATCTCAACGAGCTAAAGGACAAGCTGCAAACACAGGATGCAGCCATCAGACAGGCTGAGAAGGAGAAGACCATACTGATAGATGAACTGCAGCATCAGAACACACGTCTCACCGAACAGATCCAGGAGGCACATGCCACCGAAATGAAGCTCAGCTCACAGATCCAAGAGCTCAAGGATCAGTATCACTACAGAAACAGCAGTCTACAGGTAAGACTCCTCTTACAAAATCCATACAAAATAATTATTTTGACATGGTCGATTCGATAGGAGCACGTGAACAGCCTAGAGTCCATCAAAACCGAACTTAACCTCACAACAGGTAAACGACAGGAGCTGGAGCGTCGTCTACAGCACGCCCAAGAGGAGAAGGAAAGTCTCACCTCGTCCCTGGAGGAAGCTTCTGACAGAATTCACATGCTAGAGCGACATGCTCGCGAGCAGGAAACAAAATTAGAGGTGAGATCAGAGCCAGGAAAAATTTAGACGACGTTATCACGTCGCACTCATTTCAACTTAAATTTAGAAACAAAATCAAAATCGTGATTTATAAAAACAAAAAAAAAATAAATGAAGAAAACACTGAAATTTATTTATGTCGTTCTCAATAACTGCGCAATTTCTCAAGTGTTTCACTTATCTATAAACGACTTTCTTTCGCGTATAAATTCTGCACAGATAAGTTGAAAGTTGTATTAATTTTACTATCTTTACGTTTAAGTATCTTTAAACTAATTTTATTTCTTTTTTCAGACCACCTTACAAGCTCTGGAGCGCTCTCAGCGTGAGAATAATGTACTCAGCGAGCGTTTGGGCGCGGTAAGTTCCCTCTCTCTCTCTCTCTCTCTCTCTCTCTCCAACTCTTTCTCGCTCTCTCTCACTTCTTCATCTCTCGCCCCAACCTCACTTTCATCGCACTAAACGTAATCTTACCATGATATGATAAAAGTCTTGAAAACATTTATTCTGATCTGTATTTATACCCAGTGCTGGGGTGTAATAGTTTTATAGAAGGAAACTTTGTACATATACAAAGGAGTACATATTTAAGTAAGCTTCTGTACATAGAATAATTATGTTGTTATAGCACGTCCCTTTACCCCCATGACAAAGGGAAAACTCTTCAAACTATATCGGCATCCTAAGAACAGTAGAGAAAAAACTAGTATGAAAAGGTGCAGTCGAGTGACTCCACTGTAAAAGACACCGTACTCATTCTACTGTGAATTTTTCCATACAAATTAACAATTTCTGACCAATTTGTCCAATGGAAGCTTTAGGATATAGTGAGTCGATTAGCACCGAACTTGTTGGGTAGTTATTAGCATGATATACACATCATGTGTGAAGTTAGTTGCTAAAGCAAACTATTCAGTACTGATATAGGGTATATAACGGTCGGGTGCAGTCAAAAGTAATTTTATCGACTTTTATCAGATTAAGCAACCTTTTCAAAGCTTTATTAATTGCTGGTTTGAACAGTAACTAACATAAATTCAATACAAATTCGTAGGACACAAACTCCATGCCTGGAAAGAAGAGCTTGCAATTCGAGATGGAGTGCGATGAGGACGAGGCGAGCTTCTCGGAAACGGGTAAACCCAGTCAAATGTGGATTGAGGCGCGATCAGTTTATATACAGTTAAAATCCCTGGTGGATTCGCTAAAAGTGGGCCATGACGATGATTCAGGTTTGATAGATTAATCAGTCGTCTTACCATCGAACCCAATGTGAACCCTTCTCGAATCTTTGCAGGTCTAAACTCGGACATATCGCTGGATTTGGAATCCATGGATAACACCATGTCCAGCACGGAGCGCAGTGAGGGTGACCACATTGCTGTTGAATTCCGACAGGGTATGCTTTCGGCCATGTCCGATGAGTTGACACGTTTGCTGCTCAATTTGGATGCGGGCAATTTCAAGAAGATGCTGGACCAGACACGTAATCTTGTGTTGGAACAGGAAGATGAGATTAAGCGCAGCCATCAGCTCATACAACAACTGGAGGCCAAGGTCACAGTTACTGATGTCGAGCTACAGAACGTGAAGGAAGAAAGAGATCAGGCTCGTGGAGATTTGGTGGACAACACCGATCGTGATGAGCTGTTGACAAAAGCGCAAAAGGAACGCGATGCGGCCAACGAGCGAAGGACCAAGGCTGAAGTGGAGTTGGCCAAGAACCGGGTCGAACTGATGCAGGCCAACAGCCAGCTACTTGAGTCCATACAACAGAAGGTGGAGCTATCCCAGCAGCTGGAGCAGTGGCAAATGGATATGCAGGAGCTGATCGATGAGCAAATGCGCTCTAAGCTGATTAACAATCGTCGATTGGCCAATACAGAGACGACATCAACGCCTCCTAGCAGTGCTGCTGCCAATTTGGCCAAACGCGTTTCTAGCTATAAACTCTGGAGTTTATTTCAGCGGTAATTGGACTAACTTGACCATGCGCTGGAAGATTTACGCAACTCTAATATTTTTAATGTAGAAAAGACGTGAGGAAGAGGTTTAAAATGAGCTATATATTTTTAATATTTATACACACACACACACACACACACACACACACATACACACAAACACACACAAAAGAGAGCCTAGGCATATATGTACTATATGTATTTGTACTTAAACGATGTTGTAATTTGTATGTACTATATTGAAAGAATGCGCCCTTCTTCGGTTTTGTAGTGAAATCTATTTGAATTACGCTTTATTAATCTTAATATCCATTATTATGTATTATTGTAACTGTACTCTCGTACCTATGTTTAAATAATAATTCTGTACACAAATTATCTAAGCGCTTGCTCTCTAACTATCTCCTTGTTTAGTTAATTGATTGTTTTAGTTTTTAACGGAAAATCAAAAGAAAAACAAAGAAAAGAAAAGAAAACATATCGCGTCTGGCGATAAATGGCTTTTAAAGCCGTTTCGTTGGTTTATAAACTTGTGTTTTGCGTTAACGGAAATCAAAATGTTATCATCGTATCTCTAACCTATAATTGTACTTAAGCATATTTAAGTGTAAGCAAAGCATTTATGTTAAACAAAAACGACGAGTATATATTTTTCAAGCAGGCAGACAACGGAATTGTACGCGTTCTGCGCGTCAGACAACTTGCCTTAAATACGGACAATGAAACGGAAAGATTAACATTTTAGATTGTTTAACTACATAACTTACCAATAAATCTATACAAACTAAAAACCCCGTGAATTCGTTTTAATCCTAATAATTTAAACATTGCCCAACCGCGCATATTTTTAAAAAAGTATCACCGTAATATCGTTTACATATCGATAACATAACGGAAATTCTATCGTTTATGTAATCGGCGGGTCGGTAAAAAAGTGTGCCCGTGGCTTGTCGAATTTTGTAGGAATTTTATTTGGCTGGTCCCTTTAATCCAAAAATACTGTTTGGATCAAATGTGGGAAATTAAATTATATTATCTGTGATAATAATGGGTATTTGCACTATCGGCCCGTATTCAATGTATCGATAAGTCGAAAAAAGAACAATATTTAAAGCAATCGACTTGGACGATAGATATTCAGTCGGTTTAGCCATCCCTAAGTTTTTCGAAGAACAAAAAGAACGGCAGGACAAACAAGGCAGCAGCAGTTTCAATTTCATTCCTAATTTATAGTAACATTAGTAAGCGACCAGAAGAACACACGGCAAACAATGCCTTCGGCTGCTACCACATTCACCAACAACAACAATAGCAAGGAGAAACGCGCCTCGGTCAGCTCAATTGGTGCGAGCAGCAGCGTCGGCGGCGGCGTGGGTGGTGGCGGCAGCGGCGGCTGCAACAATAGCACCGCTAGCAATGGACAGCATAGCAGCAATACCAATCTCGCTGAATGTGCCAAGACCGTCGTCGTAGTGGGAGCAGCAGCTGGTAGCGGAGGTAGCCAAACTGATTTGACCAACAACAATAATGTCAATGCCAAAACGCTGAAACTGACTGCTGCCGCCGCCGCTGCGGCCGCTGAGCCGTACAATCCGATGAAGCAAATTCTGGTCACCATTGAGCACAAGATTCGTAACTTGGAGAAGCGTAAAGTAAGTGTTAAACCTACATGCAAATGAAATTGGGACATAAAAATTGGCGTTGCCCACCATTTTTTATTTTCGTTCGTCGCCCGCTTTGTTACATTTCGTTTCGGTTTTTTTTTTGTGTTGCTCGTGTGCTTGTCCCCCCTTGTGCACGCAGATTTTTCGCGACGCCATGTTTGCTATCCTACAGAGTTGCCAGACCAATATTCGTGACTGAATGATGAATTTTATTTGTTTGAAAAGCAAATATGAAATAACTAATTACTTTTATCAGGAATATAAAACTATAATTGGTTGATTTAATTTTGTATGTTTATTAAGAGTGTATTTGCTCGCGATTAATGTGATAAACATTTGTTGTGACTGTTTTTGTGCCGGCAAACAGTATGGCAACTTTATTGCCCCGCATGCGGCCCGACATATTTGAACCATCGTTTTATTATTGGTTTCATTGGCGCTTTGTTTGTTTTACTGTTTTGTGTTTTGCAACGAGAAGTGTTTCAAACGATGCGTCGCCAATGTTATTTTCTAAGTAATGACTCACCCGTCACACTCTTTGTTATGTATTTAGACTAAACTGGAATCGTATCGGGCCATACAGAGCGGAGGCAAGGAACTTAGTTCGGACCAGGCTGCTGCCGTGGCCAAATACGATTCTGTTCTGGCTACAATGGAATTTGCCCGTGACTTCTCCAAGCAAACGCAGCAAATGTTCAAGGAGGCCGAAAAGGAGCAGAAGAAACAGGCACGCAAGGTAATTTATGATTTAAAATTTATGTGAAAAATAGTATTACGCTAAATAAACAAATGTTACATTTTGTTGTTGCTTTGTGCAGGATAACCAGGCGAAGGTGGTGGCTGAGACTGCTAAGATACGCGATCTTTTGGTTATGCAGAACGTTCTTACCTGCTTCACCGATGAGCAAGTGCGCAACGATTTTCTGGCCGGCGAGAACGGCGCCTGCAAACTGGAAGCTAACGAAATGGCAACGCTAGAGAAGCTGTAAGTGTTAACAGTGTTTCAAATCTAAATTAGGATGCAAATGCCGGTCAGCTGTTTAACATTCTGTTAAATGTTCAATACAGTGAGTTAACAGAATAGTCAGTTATTAGATCAGATTCTAGTTCTAAGGACATGAAATGGGTCTTCCAATTATTTCATAAACACGGGATTTTTAAACCAAAATCTTTTGCAAATGATCTAGCTTCAAAAAGTATTTATTTGAGATGGAAGATAAAATTTAGCTGATCAAATATGTATTTCATAATATTCCCTATAGAAGCATCCGTTAATTTTTGTATAGTAATCTGAATCTAAATTAATTATCTGTTGTGCTATACAGTTACCAGGAGGTGCAAACTCGTCGCCCCGAGACTACCGAGGACATTAGCTTTCTGACTACCGCTCAAAAGGCTGCCGATCTCTTTGCCATGACTATCAATGCACGGGCCAAACCATACGGTGAGCTGACATTCGAGAAAGTCCGTGCTCTCTTCCAACAGATTCAGGATTGTGGCTATTTGGACAAGTACTATTTGATTCCACTTGCGGATCAGGGTAACAGCACGGACAGCGGTACGGTAAGCGGTGAAGGTGATACCATGCTGAACGATGCTCCTGTTGCTGATCCGGATACGTTGATATCGGAGCCATCGGCTCACAATTCGTTGGAGGAAGGCCTGGATAAGTTGTCTGTTGGTGATGCGGGTCCTGTGCTGACGGAGTTGCATCAGCCGGAACGTGGCCACCTGCTGAACGAGTCGCAACACCAACGGCTGCCTCACGATCAGCAGCAGCAGCAGCAACAATTGGTGGTTCAACAACAACAGCAGGGTGTCTATAATGCTGCTCCGGCGGCAGCTGCTACGGGTAACACGACTCCTGTACATGTGGTCTATGCTTCAGGTCCACCGCCACAGCAGCAATCGCGTGTGCCACCGCCCATTCAGCATCCACATCCGCACCAGCTGCTGAGCAGCCCCGTGAATCTCCAGGCCTTGCATCAGCCCCAGGCGGGCGTAGCTGCTGTTCCAGCGGTGCCGCCCTCACAGCAGCAGCCACAACAACAACAGCAGCAACAAGCACAGCACTTTGGGCCAACAACAGTGCGTGCGGTGGAGCATAATTACTTTAAGCAGCCGCCGCTGCAGCCACCGCAGCCAGGTGGTGCTCTTCAGGCGCCAACGCCGCAACAGCAGCAGCAGTTCATGCAGCAACTGCGTCCGCTTGCCGAGGTACTTGGCACCGGCAGCTTCCACTTTCTGCAGGACAGCGAACTGGATGCGCCGGAGTTGATGCCTCCCCAGCAGCAGCAACAACAGCAGCAGGCACCGCCGCCGCAGCAATTGCCAGTGCAGGGATTAGTCTTCGAGCAACCTCAGCAGCAGCAACAACAGCAGCAGCAGAACCAGAATCATGTAGATGAACCGCAAACCATTACCACTTTGACTTTTACCAATCAATCCTTCCCGTCCCTGCAGCAGCAGCAACAACAACAACAGCAGTCCCAGCAGCAGCCACCACAACAGCAGCAGCAGCAACAACTGTTTTCGCCAGTGTTGATACACGATCAGCAGCGTCAGCAACAGCAACCAATGCTGATCATGACACGTTTGCCGCCACAGCAACAACAACAGCAGCAACAGGCACCGCCAGCACCTCAAGGGATTGGTATGCAACCAGGAGATGTCACCACTGTGTTCCCCTACGACAGTGCCGTTGTCAGCTACGAACAGCAGTTGCAACAACAGCTGGGACTTAAGCAGCAGCAACAACAACAACAGCAGCCGCAAGCCAAGCTTGAGGAACAGCAGCAAAAGCAACAGCAGCAGCAGACTGTTAATGACGTGGAGGAGTGGCATGGACGTGGTGGTGACACCAATGCCGCGGCTACAGCTGCCCTAACCAATGTGCTTAAGACTCAATCGTCGGCGTTGGTGGTGGATCAATCGGCGGTACCACTGACAGCTGGAGCGGGCAACAACAACAAATGGAGCAGCGAAATGAATGCGATGAGCAGCGCGGCATCCAACGGCAGCAACAGCAGTAACAGTAACAAGCAAGAATGGGCCACACCAAGGGACAACAGTAGCGGACGTGGTGGCTACGACAACGACACTGCCAACAATCATTGGAACAACTCTAGCTCCTCTTCGCAGCAGCAGCAGTCGTCCCAGGATAACGGTAACCAAGTGCGTCGCAACTCTGGCAATTATCAGCACCGACGCAATGGAGCCGGCGACGAACGTGGGCGAAATGGTGGTGGAGGAGGAGGAGGAGGTGGTGGTGGTGGAAACTATCGCACCCGACAGTATGGTAACTCCTCGTCAACGCAGCAAAATGGACGCAACAGTGGCGTGTATTTCCGCAACAATGAGTCGAACGGAGGAGGCAACGGAGCCGGTGGCAACAACTACTATCAAAATGGCGGCGGTGGTGGAGGCGGCGGCGGAGTTTATAACAAGGAATCGCGCTATGAATCATCCGGTGGTGGCTCCTATCGTGGCCAGCGTGGTGGCAATCAGCGCAATGGCAACGGGCCCTTTGGACGACCCATGGGTGATCGTGGACGCAACGCGGGAGGGTCAGGGCCTGGTAACAGCGGAGGCGGCGGTGGAGGAAGTGGCGGCGGCAGCGGAAGTTACATTAATCAGCGTCAATCACAGCAACAACAACAACGAATGCCGCTGGGCTTGGAAAACAAAAACTAAGCACTAAAAAGCGTCGAGTCCGAGTCGAGAAGCTGTTTGGCCGTGGCACATGTATTAAAGAAAAAGCTCTTCTTACTTACACACACACACATACAGAGACACACACAAACACATGCACACCTCAATTTACATATAATAATACGCATTACACAGACATCATTAGCACATTCACCCGCATTCATATACATATACAAGAAACACCTACATATTTACATGCAGCGTTGCCACGTTGGCATTCAATTTACCGTTAGCCAACAAAAACAACGCTGCAAAAAAGCTCCAAAAGAAAAAAATTCAAACTAAAAAGTTTGCGCATTTTTTTTCAAATACAATTAAATGTTTCTATATAATTATGATTTATTTAATTAATTAATAATAAAAACAAAAACAACATAGTTTTTAAAAAACACTTATAACAACAAACAACACATACAGGAAAGTTCAAAAACAACCAACACACCCAAACACACACACACACCCAATACACACATGCAAATGGGTTTTTAAAACCCAAGAGCAAACAAAACATAAACAAATACAAATGGAATGGGAATGCAGAGAAACGAGTAGTGCATGGCGCACTGGACAAACAGCAGCAGATTGAAATGGAAAACAAACGAAGGAATACAAAAATATATAGAGAAAGGAGGAGCGGAGTTAATATAAATTCAATGGAAACAGAAACAGAAAATAAAAGTATTTATACGTCTTAGCAATTAAATAACATTTTTGAAACATACAAATTATATTTAATTAATTAATATAATACATTGCGAATTGATGATGAAAATATGAAAAACAAAGAAAGATAAAAAAAGAACGAACGGAATGCAACTTATGTAATTTACTATAAACAAATATATTTATAGTTTGTGCTCTTAATATCATTTTCTTATTTTTGTTTATAACTACTTTTTTTTTGCTAGCACACAACAAAGCGAACTGCGCGCATATTAAATATACATATATATTATATACATTTATTGTATGTAGAACTGTATAATTAACAATTACAGAATACAACCTTATGCCCCACTTATGTGCATTATAAAAGGAAACAAACGAGAATTATGTATTTGCAAAATAGTACATTAAAAAATGATATAAGTAAAAAGTAAACGTTTTTCCTTAGATAGAATCGAATGTGTTCCAAAATCTATGTTTTTGTTCAAATAAGTCTATGATTGCTTGGTCTTCACTTTGGTTTCCTTCTCGAACTCCGGGTCAGTTGAAGAGTCGCAAAGAAACCACAACCCAGCCAGGATAAAAGTTATGCCTACCCCGGATAGTGATGTCAGCGGTTCCTGATAAACGAGAGCACCTAAAATAAACTAAGCAGAAGCATTAAAACTTTGCTTTCAAGTGTATTATTAACAAAACACACCGACAGTACGTAATTAGAGGCGGCTGTTAAAACGGTTGCTGTCAGTGTTTGTTGGCTCATTTGCAGAGCCTTGAGGAAGTAGCGCAAGTTGCACACATTACAGATGAGCATTAGTCCAATTGGCAGCAGCTGCACCAGAAAAAAATCTACTTATAAAATTTGATTAAAAAATGTTAATTTCTAGATTAATACAAAACGCACTCAAATACGAAAAGCCGCTTGTCGGTTGCAGTAGGTGTAAAGCGGCGAGAAAACTGGGCAGTTTTCCGAAAAAACTGCCTCCTGCAGCACAGGAGCCAGCTAAAAAACTATAGCGGTATTTTAGTAGACCATCCATTTCAGCCGGTGGCAGTGGCGTTGCCAACTACTACAATCAGCTGTCCGCTAGTTATCGTTATCGATTGCCCTCCCACAGATATTTCACCAATCGATAGTTGTGTGTACACATCACCGCGGCAAGCACATTTTTGCAGTACAACAATTCTTTCCAAATTAGAACGTGAAATGTATGAGCTTAAAACTTTGTTGCCTCAATTCGATATAAAACTACCGACCTGTATGTACGACTTAAAGAACTGCAGCCTCTCCGGAACCGCCGCCAACGCCGCCGCTGGTGCAGTAGGCTCCGCAGTAAGTGCATAGTTTCCATCAGCTGCCGTGGCGAATAGTAGTGATGATCACAGTGCTTGAGTGACAGTGATTTTTGTTATATCGGTTGCCCAAACTAGCTTGTTTGTTAATTGAATAAAGCGTTTTAAAGACTCATTCATAACGAACTGATTTCATTTTCAATCACTTTTCAAAAATAATAAAGGGCAAGCTAGTTCAATGCAATGGCGTTGCGGAGAGTGCGAGAAACACAACAAAGTCAGTCACTTGTGCACTTGATTTGGACATTTTAGGCCGGCAAATACAACAACTGCTAAAGGTTAAAAAATATATCTTTATACTAAAACCAAAAACAAATAATAAATCTATTTATATTCATTATTGACTAACTCGAGCGCGTAATACCGCACGGTGCTTGCCAAATTTGTGTTGCTTCTTGTGTTCATCAGAGAAATGGGCGCATGATAAAAATGTTGTTGATATGGAAATCTGTGAATGAATGAAAAGTGAAAGAGTGGAGCGGTGTTTTGAATGGGAACGATTAACGAACTAATCTCGTCATTGTTGCTGTCACGCACCCATCTCTGATTTCCATCCTAATCACAAATGTTTGAAAGTCTCACCAGTTTGATGTTATCCTCTTCTCTCTCTGTTGCAGCTCGATGATACCGCAGCGGTGGTGCAGCGTCAGGAAAAGGTACTGAAGCAGCTGGAAGAACTCAAAGCCCAATTGGGTAAAATACGAGAAACTTTGGGTGTGCGTGTGTGCGGCAAGACCATACAACATACGACAGCCTATCAGAATGGTGGACTTAAAGAGGTGAGTTAGCAATCTTTCTGATGTGTTAGGATTACCTAAGATTAACGCATATTACCAGGTGCCACTGCAAGATGTTGTTGTCAATGGACATCCCAATTTCATACCATACGCTTTGTTGGCCTTGAAAAACGCTTGGCGGGATTTGTACACCATCGACGTGAAGACGTTCACACACTCGACAATGACCGACATTGGACCAGCTGCGAGAGAATTTGAGGCGAATCTCTCCAACGTGCCCGTCAATGCATCGCTGCCAAAGATAAACGTGACGCTCATATGGAAAAACTGTAAGCTTCTTGAATATAATTTTTTTTTTTTTGTTATGCTTACTGAATCGTTTCATACTGCAGGTGAGCACACGGAAATGATCAGTTCACCTACCATGTATGTACCCATTTACGGTGAGGTGAATATCATTAGGTATTTGGGTCGTGTTGGCCCCACCGAATATCGCTATGAGAACTCACCACTCTGCAATGAAATCGATGCCGTATTGGATATTTGCTATCAACTGCTTCGCTGCAGCACTCACAAAAGCCAAGTGGCCATGGTTCGTCTGCTGGATAAGCGACTTCAGCAACAACAGTACTTTGGCGGTGATCAAATGTCCGTGGCAGACATTGGCGTCTACAGCTCCCTCATTCGCATGCCTGCCATCACTGACAAGGATCTAACACCAGCGCTGCTCGCATGGCGCAAACGAGCCAAGCTTGTTACACTGATATAAACTTTATTTAACTCAATGCGAATAAAATAAAAGCGTTAGCAAACAAAAGAGAAACTGTTAAAGGAATAAGAGCACATAACATTAAAATAACAGCGCAGTGCGTTCAACAGTTGGGTTCCGCTGTAAAGCTTACAGTGATAAGCTGCACACGTCAATACATTAGCATGATTCGCTATGCTCTTCACGCATATGCACACACAGTTAGAGAGAAGCCACAGCAGCCAATCAGATTTGCGCTCGCTCTTAAGTACAGCTTCCACAAATTGAAACTCTTTTTCATTAAAACAAATAGTCTCTTCTCTCAGTTTATTCAATTGTACAAAAACGGTTTAAGCATTAAATGGCGTCCAGGGAGCATTAATTGCTTCGCGAACAAGTACCTCGTACTTATCCATCTGTCTCAGGGGCAGAGTTCCATGTCGAACGATGCACTTCTTTTGGGCCAGATACAAAGTACCAATGAATACACCGTTATCGCTTCTGAATCGGCATACGAAGACACGATCGTTGGAAACGTTGGTGCCCACAGAGACGGCATTCCTCTCCCTGTATCCATCGTAGCTATGCACCCAGCTGTAACGAACGGTAGCGTTGGTCACCAACAGTTCGTAGGAAGTCGCAGTGTTGGCAACGGATTCGGTGTTGAAAGAAGCAATTCCAGTTTCAGCAACCACACGAGCTGGCAGAATGTTTGAGCCGGAGACAACACGGCCCACATAATTGTAGTAGCCATTGGCATCGAATCCTCCTAAGACAGCGTTCTCCGGGAAATTCTTAGTCTTGTCGGAAAGCACCCATTTATCCGTATTGTCATACACTCCACACTGAATGGCACCCAACAATTGGGCCAGGACTAGTGCCAGAAGGGAAATTTGCTTGGCAGTGTACATTATGAATACTAACGGTAATCGATCGAAGTGTGAACTGAGAACTGTGTGCTTCCATCGGGGCTTATATACAAACGCTTTCACAGGGAATCGGTTCCCGATAAGCGTTTGTGCAATAAATTTTCTTCGTTTTGGGGGTTAACATTTAGTGTAAGATGTTGATTAGATTTGCCAATAACTATACTTATTAAGAAATGATTTAACAACAGATGACTAACCAAAATAAACTTAGTCGTATAAATAGTTCTTATCTATTTCGATTCTTGTTCTTAAGTTCGATGCTGTTGGACTTATGAGGGAATCCCTTTTTGATAAGACTTTTATTAGTCTTGAGATAAGTGATTATTTATCAATTTTTTTAAATTATTCGGTTGTCCGTTGTCAACCGTTTCGACCAAGTTCCAATGAAATGATAAAGACAATAAACTAGTATCGATGATCAAAATTTAAGATTCAAAACATATCCGACTCTATGGAGCTTATGTCATGTAGACTTTGGGAGAGTTATTGTGGCTGATAAGTGAGTCGATGCAAATGTGAAGATATAACATTATTTCTACGAACGTAGTTCGTTTCTCGGCATTTTAATTCTTGTCTTGTCAATAACTTAAATAATAATAATAATAATCAATTACTATAATAAGAAATCAGTCGTACACTTCAGGAATAGTCAGTGGCAGTTTAATTGTACTATTCAGGATAATAAGGACTGTGAAAGGATTTACAGTTATGATGATCATTTACAAGAGAATGCCGTGATGTTGGCCACTTCCGACCTGAATGAAAAGGTGGTTGTTTATTAGGGGGAAGCATTTTTTTCTATCGAAGTATGTAGTCTTCGTTGCTCGTCTATTTACTGCAAACTCTTCTCCCACTCGAATTTAAAAAATTTATCGAAAGCTAGAGACTGTGTTAAGCACCACAGAGAACTGAGATCTTTGCCCAATGAGATTTTTCTTCGTATTGCATGTATACTGGGCGTTAAGCTCAAAGCGTTCGATCCGCTCTTCCTTTCGAACGAACTCACCAACACATACAGTGTTTGCTTTTTGATCTTTACTCTTTTTGGCTCACACACATAAACACAAGCAGCTGTCTGCATCACTAAATTCTCTCTCAATCCAACACCGAGAGAGACTATAGCTTTGCTCACTTTTTGACACACACACAAACTTATACGTAACTGCATGGCAGTCACCGTCGCTGCCAATTAGACAAGATGCGTTCTCATTAAGCTTAGCTATCCCTTATTTTCTACTATCACATGCGTTCCACAAATAAATTACTCCAAGAGCAAGTATGTATGTACATACTTTATATATGAATAAATTATTTATATTTATTTATTTAGTTATTAAAACTGTTTCGTGATTAATTGAACTATGTCTACCTGATTTTTAAAATTTTTAATTACTGCTTCAGTGAGCAGTAAATTGTTCAGTGTTTTTTTAATCTTGTTAAATTGATATATAAATTGTTGATTAGATATACGTAAGTTATTACTTTATACTTCTGAAATATTAAAGATAGCTTACAATTATATGGCCTTATTGACTTTGCACGTGCCAAAATTTGAAGAGTATCTGTTCTAAACAAAATCAAACTACTCTACTACGAACAGCTAAAGGCTTTATTGACTTTATAACGATTACTTAAAATTTGTTTAATATTAAACAACTTCTTAGACCCCGTACTCTAAAAATGAGAAGATGGGTCTATTAAGTTTGTCAGATGGTCACACATGATGTGTATGGAACCAATATAACTATCCTCACCAAGTTTGGTCCCGATCGGGCAACTAGCCTATAGCTCCCATAGGAATAGTCCGTCGAAGATTGGTGATTTGTATGGAAACGCGCAATATAATAACAAGTATAGATTTTTTATAGCCTATGAGAGCTAATTTAGATTGCAGAACTAAATGTATCATTCGCATAAGTGACTTAAATATAAGATCACTAACCATACAACACATAGATGCGTCAAACGCAAGATTTTTTGAAAGCAAACGCTAGGCTGCTTCTAGACCCCCAGAGAGCTTCGGCAAAAAGCCGAACGCTCTAGCGCCCCGGCGAGTCGATCGCCGCTCAGCAAAAGGCGAAAATAATTTAGTCTGCCTCAGCAAGCGAAACGATGAGCACGGCTATGTCGCTTGTGTTCTCGTTTCGCTTTCATATGTTTGTCTCTTTCTAGCATGCCAGATACACACATTTTGTGACATCTAGCAACGGCAGATTTCAGCAACCAGCTCACTGCTAAAATTTATATTTTCAACAAAATTGCGATCCAGCTAGGAAGTTAAGCCTCTTTTAAAAAGACATGTATGGTTTTAGGTCGGCCGCATTCAAATGTCGCGGTGGCGTGGATGATTAAGTGCTTGATCGGCAAGCGCGGAGTCGTGGGTTCGAGTCGCGGTCGATCAGTAAAAAAAAATAATTCAAAAGTTCAGTTGTTGTCGCATGTTTTCATTAAAATAAAAATTTTTTTTTTAACAAAACCCAATTTAAAAAACTATTTCATCAGTTTATTAACAAATTTACTTTTTCGGTAATGCAACACATTTTAACAACACAATAAAAGAATTTTTATTTGATGGCAGACCAGGAATCGAACCCACGACTCAATGTTCGTCGATCGAGAACTTAATCACCACCGCCACTACGACATTTGTATGCGGTCGGCCTAAAACCATACATATCCCTATACAAGCAGCTTAACTTCCATGCTCAATCGCTGTTTTGTCGAAAAGAGAATATTTAGCAGCGAGCTGGTTGCTAAAATCTGCCGTAGCTAGATCACATATTGTGTGTATCTGCCATGCCAGAAAGGGACAAACATATTAAAGCGAAACGTGAACACAAGCGACATAGCCGTGCTCATCGTTTCGCTGACTGAGGCAGACTAAATTGTTTTCGCCTTTTGCTGAGCGGCGATCGACTCGCCGGGGCGCTAGAGCGTTCGGCTTTTTGCCGAAGCTCTCTGGGGGTCTAGAAGCAGCCTAGCGTTTGCTTTCAAAAAATCTTGCGTTTGACGCATCTATGTGTTGTATGGTTAGTGATAAGATATACCGGATCTGTAGGAATACGCATCCTTCCGTCCGTTACGCACAGGTACGGGGTCTAAGAAGTGCATACTCTTCTTTTTAAATATCAGTTATAATTGTAGAATTTCTGTGCTAAATTTCCCATGGTGATCTAAAAATAAATGCATAGCATACTTTTAGGTGTCACAAAGCTTTTAACAGGCAATGACTGGCAGACAACGACTAAAATATTGCCGAAAGATAAAAGTAGTAACGCTTTCACATTATACAGATTCTTTATCTGTAAACTTTATACAATTTCCTGTTATAATTTCTTAGCTATCAAAACTAGCGAGAGAGATACCCGGCTCAAACAACTGCGACGATAATCTTGTTTCCAAGAAAATATCAATAAATCGGTAATCTGCAGTCACTTTAATCTAATCAATTAAATTCATGATGTTAGATATGGCTGCTATATAAAACGCTCCCAGGTGGATCGATTCCTTAACAGTAGTTTTTAATTGGTTCAAGATGTACAAAGTCGCTCTGCTTTTGGCTGTGGGAATTTTAGCTGCGGTTCACGCCGTGCCCTCGACATATGGTAAGAGATCCTTTGAAAGTAGTTGAACAATATAAGACTGCATACACTACAATCATTCTTTTAGACACCGAACACACTTGGGTGACGGGAAACCTGTCGATCACCGTGCCATCAACTGCCATTATCGGAGGATTCGACCCCTACGGATACTACACCTATGTGGGACGCATTGTTTACGCCACCAACATTCTTCCTGCTCGTGTTGTTGCCGAAAAAGGATTGGCCTACTTTAATACTGACGCTGTGAGCCATAAGCTGACCACATACCAGGTACTGCTCACAGAGGAAGATAAGAGCTTCGAATGGATTCGCAGCTTCGATGGCTACCAAGAAACGAATGCTGTCTCCGTGGGCACAACCCACTGGAATGAGCGTGTCTATATCTGCCGTGCCAAGGCCGATGGCGGTCTCCTGATGGGCACTCTCTTCCTGTCCAAGAAGGCCTGTATCATAAAGAATGAAGACTTGCCTCTCCGTCACTTCGATAAGTACGAGGTTCTCATTTCCAGGCGAAAGATCAACGGAACAGTATGTTAATTTAATATTAACTGTCTTAACACTTAACTAATGTGATAAAATAAAAATCGATTGCTAATTGTAATTAATGTGTGCACAATTTATTGATAACTTTAAGTGCTAGATGGTCTATCTATTGATAACAATTCGCGTTAACGGGGGTTCACTCTACTTTATTCCTAAGAGTCTATGTTCCATGGATTGAGATTAGAAACTCAAATTAAAGACTCTTATTTACTATTAGAGAATACCGGTGCATAGTAGAGCATACGGAGACTCCTGCACTACACTCGTCCTGCCATCAGGCTCAATCGTTGAGGTGAAAGTGTGGATTACATCTATGATCTTCTGGCCGTATTGACAAGTAGAAGAGTATTGCTTATATTATTACTTAGAGTATTCACAATTATCCATCTTGAGTCCACATGATGATAATAAATCCACTAATGATAATGGCTGACTGATACTTTACTTATAACTCGAATAATGAACAAGGCCGCGTTCAGTCAGTCGGTCGGTCGGTCGGTCAGAATTAAGCTGGCTTACGACATTCCCAAATCCCACCTGCAAGAAATATCAGTTTCACAGACGTCTTATTAATGGGTAATTCTCAAACTTGATCATTCACGATCATGAAACGTATCTATGGAAATAGTTGATTGTAACATCATTATAGACCATGTACATATTTGATCAATCTGAGTCTCACAAAATCATACTCCGCTACAAATTTAAAATTTCCGTGCTAAATTTCGTATACTTTAAGGAGTCACAAAGTTTTAAATAAACAATGACTAACCTTAATAAACCATATTAGGAGTAAAGTTATCATCTTATCGAGATTCTTTATCTGTGAACTTATTACTACTTCCTGTTCAAGTTTCTTAAATATTCGGCCGGAAGCAGAACCCATACAACATGGGCGTGTGAACCGTTCCCAGGGCTAGGCCTCCTGGTATTTTGAATTAAAGAGAAATTTACAATTAACTTTTAAAGAGAAATAAAAGGAAAAATAAAACCATGTACAATCGAGGAAGCCGACTGTAAAAGACCCTGTACTCATTTTAGTGCGCATTTTATCATACAATTAAGCTATTTTAACTGCCACAATGTTAATTAAATCTGAAAGTAATCAATAAATTGTACACACATTAATTAAAGTTAGCAATCAATTCGAATCTAATCACATTTGTGAAGTGCTAACGATGATCTCGTTTGATAATTGTTATTAATGGGAGTATAAGGTATTGATTACTTTAAGTGCTAAGAGGCCTATCTTGTGATGAGGGCCAGCGTTCACTCTACTTTATTCCAAAGTTCTATGTCCTATGGATTGAAATGAAGATTCCAATTTAAAGAGTAAAGGCTGCATAATACTGCTAGAGAATACCAGAGGGTAGAAGGAAATACTGAAACTCCTGTACTACGTTCGTCCTGCCACCAGGTCCACTCGTTTTGGTAAAAGCGAGGATCACATCTGGGATCACTTGGCTTATTGGCGGGTGGACGAGCATTACTTCTGATCTTCTCAATGCGATCCAGAAATTTCGACATGTGATGACTATCGCGAACCTTTTCGTAGATGTTGTTCTGCTCGCAGGGATCCTCGTCCATGTCGAATATGCAAGGACCATCCAGTGGAAAACAGGGCTGATCGTCTATATCTGGTTCTCGACACTTCACTGTAGCTTTCTCACGTAAGGAGCTAATATTTATTGGTGACAGTGTGGCACGTAGCATCTGTAGTTGCTGCCACACACTGGTGTTCATTATGAGCTGCTCGTAATGATCAGCACGAGGATCGGTTTCATTGGATCGCGACGATAACCAACCATCATATTGTCCTTCGTTTGTAGTCCCATTTACAATCTTCCATCTGCCGTCAACGTAGGACAAATAGGGCACGGAGTCATCTATGTTGTGGACAATCTCACGCTCCACCGCATCATAGTCATACACGAGAGCTGGCCAGAGATTCAGACCGTCCAGATGGAGTGAATCATTCAGCTGGATTCCTGCAGCAGCAGCAAGGGTTGGCAGTACATCTCCAATGTAGAAACGCTGCCTCCAAACTCTGCCGAGGCTTTGGAATCTCCTGCTCCAAATCGCCGCTGAAGAGCGTATTCCTCCCTCCCATGGCGAGTTCTTTTGCTGTCGAAGAAAAACCTGCATAACTATGGAGACAAGCGGAACTATTCGGTGTACTCACGCCTCTCAGGGGATAGTTAGCTGCTGTGGTCGAGTGTTCTCCCTGTGTGGGACCTCCATTGTCGGAAAGGAAGAGCACAATGCTTTGCTCCAGCATCTGATGGCGAGAGAGGGCGTCAATGACGCGTTCCACACTCTTGTCCAGCCGTGAAACCATCGCGGCATAATAACGCTCTGTTGTATTCGAAATATATTCAAATTGAGCTAGCTCCTCGATCGGCGCTTGCATGGGATCATCCGTATTAGCTGCATGAGGTGCCAAGTGGCTCAGCAAAAGGAAAAGGGGCTCAGTGGTGTTATTGTGCTCCTCGATCAACTTCACGGCAGCATTGGTAAGAACATCGGTGAGATAATGACCAATCTGATCGTGAGAGACTTGCAGATCATTGCGAAAATCATGTCCACGTGCATAAGATTTTCCCTAGAATGAAAAATTCCTTAGCTAATGATAACATCTCCACCATAACTTACACTCTGCTTGTATGTCTGATCGTAGTAGTCCACATAAGCACCCAGATAGCCCAAATGGTGATCGAAGCCGCGTTCGGTGGGAGTAAAGTTACGCTGGGACATTCCCAAATGCCACTTCCCCAGCAGATTAGTGTGGTAGCCACTCTCCCGAAAGATATGTGCCATGGTCGTCTCATTCAGGGGTAATCCCCAAGGTTCATCATTCACTATCACATACTGCTGCATACCTGAGGAGAACCGAAATTGATTTCAGCTCGATGAGTTCTATTACTTGAACCACTTACCCGTATTTATAGGGTATTTTCCAGTGAGTAGAGCTGCCCGGCTAGGCGAGCACATGGCAGGTGTATAGAGTTGGTTGATTATAACACCATTGTAAGCCAAGGCATCGATATTTGGTGTGAGAAACCTATTTGATCCCCGGAAACTTACATCGTCAAAGCCCTGGCAAGGAAAGACTTATCAGTGTAACCTTCAAAATTTTGTCATTTCTGCTTGGCAAATTACCAAATCATCTGCCATTATAATAATAATATGCGGCTTACGACCCTCGTCGTCATCTTGGCCATTTGCTATCATTAAGGCCGAAACGAGGGCTAGCACTAGAACTAGAGTTCGCATAACGCTAACTTGGATCGGGAACGTGTAACTGAAATTACATATTTCCACAATAACAATAGCTTTCAATTTGCATAATAAATGGAAGTTAGTTACTTAACGATATTTCGTTTCAAAAGCACTAGACCTGGAACTATTTTAAGGATTTTTTCGTTACTTATATTTTTTTTCATTATATATTTTCAATTATAAATTTATTGAATTTAAATTATTTCTATAGAAAGAAAATCATGAAATTAAATCGTTAGTTAAATTCGTGATTATAAATTTTTAGACATGTTTTTTGAAGATTTTTTAATTTAATTTTCGGACTTAAGGAACATAATAACAATACTCATGGCAGACTTAACAAGTTTTTTTCTGATCAGGTAATTTACGATCATTTTATCAATCTGGTATACTCATTAATCTATCCATAAAACAAATAATTTACTGTATTGTGACAATTTATACTTGTAAGAACACTAATTAGATATGTAAACAAATGAAATAATGCTTTCTAAATTACTAAATACAACTAGTATATAAACAGTTTAAGTGAATTAATTAGTTTGTTATGACATTGTTTGTTTATTTAATTGAAAAAGTAGATTTAGACAATGGAATAATTACGAATAATACACTAATTTTTAAGTTTACACAAGGGTTAACAAGCATACTATGTAAATTACTTTTTTCAACTGTGTACCACTAAATATCTATTAATAAGCAATAACAATTAATCAAACATATATTGATTATATATGTATATATACTATTACTATGTTATTATCGCGAACAGTTCGTGAAACAATTTTCGTAAATAGGCATTATAATTAAACATTATTTATTGAAAACCGTTTTCGTGATCTTGTCACACACACATTTAGAATACTAGTTAGGCTTATCTGCTTAGTAAATACATTACTTTTATTATATGTTCATGCAAACACACGAATAATAGTCAAAACGATCAAAAATAAGCAGCTCTTTTGTCCCAGCCGTTCGCGTTGAGAGTGCGCACTCTACTGAAACTCTATGAGAGGTTGAAGGCACATCATAGAACCGGTTGTTTTTCTTTTATTATCATTCATCAACTTCGTATTGTCTCTCATGTGGGTGTTGAGCATTGATCAACAGAGAGCGAAGCGCAGAGAGAGTAACAAATTGTAGCCTACTTTTAGGAGACAAAATTAGCCTGCATGAGTAATTGAGCGAGTAGTTTAGTGCGTCGGTAATAACCTAGTCTCATACGACATTGTGCAGTAATTAAGTTGAAATACTCTATTAAATGCAATATTTGCCATATATATTTCCATAAATTTAAATGAATCACAAAAATGAAATCAAACCTAATTATTTCATCTGATTTGCGTTTTATTTTTGTAAATTTTCATAATTGATAAGGCAATGGAAGTGAGTCATATGGATAAAAAAAAGCCACATGCCATAAAAATGTGATGATAATAAAAAACGAGTATCAGTCAATGGACGTGGGGTACTATAAGCATATGTATATTAATTAGCAGAAGAGGATTAATTTGCTGTTGTGTATTTTCTTTAGTGGCGTCACGCTACCAAACCAAAACAAACGGCACCCTAAACATAAGTGTTTATCAGTTGAAAAATGCTTTAGAAAAAAGTTAAACTGATGCAATGATAGACGGCAATTGAATAAGCTAGAAAAGAAGAGAGAGCGAGAGAGCGGGAGAGCGATGTTTGGTTTTTGCCGGTTGCTGAAAACAGCAAGAGCTTTTTCTTTGGGGTTGTCAGGTCAAGTCAAGCGTTAGCTAACAAAAGTCGGTAAGCAGCAGTATATGGCCACTGTGAGAAGAGCTGGCAACCCAGTTACTCTCTCGCGCCAAAAATAAAGAGAAAAGCGCGAGAATGGAGCAGCTGACAGCTGACAGCTGCCTAGCATTGTTGTTGTTTCTTTTATGTTTGGCTATCCAAAGAGAGGAAAACGCAAAGCAAACCAAAGCACATGTCGACACATTATGCAGCAGTACCTCATTTACTCTCCTCGCAGCCGCTTCACGTGTGCGCGTTTGTGCTCTGTTCCAGATTTTATATGGAAAATTTATGTTAAATTTGATGATAGAAAAAAGGGAACACAATTAAAACTTATTGGTTTGAGTGAAATTGGAATATTGAACACACACACAACATGGATGAGATGTCGGAGTTTTTTGGGTATGTAGGCAGTAACAAAACTGACTGTGTGACACGCATGCTACAAGTGTCTAAAATTAGCGGTAAATGCATGCAAATAGCACTATTATTTTTAGCCAACATTTATCATTTAACACCCACCTGACGACCAAACGTTGTGTGCCGTTTTTTACTTTTGTTCAACAATAAAAAAATCACAGAACTGCAAATCAGTATTTCAAACAATATTAAATTATTAATAATGCAATACAAAATGGAAAACTTAATATATCAGTCAACATTTGATCAACTGACTTTTGCCCTGTACAAAGAGAGTAAGAGAAACAGTGGGAGAGGGAAATACCTTGAAAACACACAAAACAAGTTAGAGATAACAAAAGAAACTTCAGAAGGGTTCAAGCTGATATTTGACTATCGTCAGTAGGTAGAATACAACATAAACTTATTTAATTATAATAATTGATTTTTCAAGAAATCAAAGAAGACAGCAGTTCACTTAGACCACGTTCGTGCAACCCCCTTTTGGCTTTATAGTTAGTCAGAACGATCGACTGTTAATTAGCAGCCTCATCAAACAAACACATACACACTCACATCTCACACACTTGCACACGTTTAAATGGTCAGCCGTCATTTGTGTATTCCAGCGAAATCTCTGCGGTTTCGCGATGAGCTTAGATGCGAGGATCGATCGTGTCAGTGGAATAGAAACCTACCGACCCCACGCTACCCCCAAAAGCGTGCTCATCATTTCGCACATTCCAATTGCTGGAAACTCACCACGATCTCAGTTCTGTAACGCGGTATTTAACGGCGATCGCATTCACGACAACTGTTCAGACGTAATTTGAGCTCAATCGACATTCGAGTTCGGCAACTCAATTTAGAAAGAAATCGAATACAATTTATTATTAATAATATCGAGATATCGTTTTTTGATTCTTCGGTACACTTGCAAAACGAACTCAATAATGGGTTATTTGTTGTGATATTCAAGAAATTCTTTGCAAAAAGCATTATTTTCTGCGGCACAAGTAAACAAAAGTGATATACAAGTTTTAATAGAACAGATTACACTTTCAAATCGGGTAAGAAATTGGAGAATGATTTTCAGAGCGGTATAAGTGTTATTGTGATAATAATATAATATTTGGATCAAATTTTCGTCATTCCGCTCAATTGATATGATCTTAATCTTGCATTAATCAATCAATAATTTTTAATCATTCCGTCACTTAGTCATAATGGATATTTTCCCCAGAGATCACAAGACTGTACAATAAACCGACTTTTTATTTATCTTGTACTTTAAATTATAAGTCAGCTCTACAAATCGCGCATTAACATGCGCCCACTAATTAGCTTATGGGCACCTTATGAGCTATAAATGTCCATGTCAGGTCTGGGGAATCAAACGGAACCACCCACCGCGATCCCCCATACCCGATACCCAATCCGCGACCCGCTTTCAATTGGAAAACGTGTTAATATGTCGATTCGATTAACATGAATATACAAATAATTACACGGGTGTAAAAGTAGATACTAAGCAAAAAATGTAACTTAAATTTAAATTTTGCGTCTTGTCATCAATTAATTGCAGTATGCCCAATTGGAGCGTAACAAATGCTTTTCGCGTGCTCACGCGCCGTAAACCACTGGAGGATTCCTCGGAATCGAAGTTGGCCAAGGTGCTATCCGCTTTCGATTTGACGGCTCTGGGAATTGGTAGCACTCTGGGCGTGGGCGTCTATGTCTTGGCCGGCGAGGTGTCCAAGAGTCATGCTGGTCCTGCTGTCGTCATTAGCTTCCTGATTGCTGCCATTGCCTCGATCTTTGCCGGACTCTGCTATGCGGAGTTTGGCGCACGTGTTCCCAAAGCCGGATCCGCGTATATTTACAGTTATGTGACCATTGGAGAGTTCATTGCGTTCCTCATCGGCTGGAATCTCATATTAGAGTACGCGATCGGTAAGTTTTATTGGTGGCGGCGACGACTAATTGATCAAATTAATTGGTTAGCATTTGGCGCAAATATATATATATTCATATATTGAATTTCATTGACTTTCTATTTACCCTGTGCGTGTGTGACTGTAGGTTCCGCCAGTGTCGTCAAAGGGCTGAGCACGTATCTGGACTCGTTGTGCGGTTATGCGATGCGAGACTACCTCGGCGAGCATTTGCCCATGAATGTGAGCGGGCTAAGTGCGTATCCGGATCTGTTTGCCTTTATTGTGACCATTTTGTTCTCCTGGGCAATTGCCTCGGGCGCCAAGGAGTCCACCAGAGTGAACAATGTGTTTACTATGCTTAATTTGGGTGTTGTGCTGTTTGTTATCATCGCAGGACTTTTCAAGGGTATGAACTTTTTCAATTGCTTTTACACTTATCGATAAGCGTAGCGATATCTGTTATCGAACTGAATTGTGAATTTGTGACGTCACATCGGCAAGGATTCTTGCATGCGATAACATATCGATAGGTTGCACAGAAGATCGCTGCGCTTGTTTCTGCCTCGTTCTACTTTTGATCAATTCTTGATTAAATTAATCTTCCACTCAGTTTCCGCATTTAATTTGTTATTTTTCGATTTTCTTTATGTAGTTTCCAGCAGCAACTGGAGCATACCAAAATCCGATGTACCAGAGGGCTACGGCGATGGCGGTTTCATGCCGTACGGAGTATCTGGAATAATCAAGGGAGCCGCTGTTTGCTTCTACGGCTTTATTGGTTTTGATTGCATTGCCACCGCCGGCGAGGAGGCCAAGAATCCAAAGAAATCAATTCCCTTTGCTGTGATCGTATCGCTGGCGATGATCTTTCTGGCCTACTTCGGTGTTTCTACAGTGCTAACCATGATGCTGCCGTATTACGCTCAGGACGAGAGTGCTCCACTTCCCCATGTCTTTCGTATCTACGGCTGGCATGTGGCCGAATATGTTGTGACCATTGGGGCCATGTTTGGCCTGTGTGCCAGTCTGATGGGTGCCATGTTTCCCTTGCCACGCATTGTGTTCGCCATGTCCAATGATGGGCTGTTGTTTAAGTGTCTGGGCGAGATTAGCACCAAGTACAAGACACCCTTCAAGGGCACGATGCTGACGGGTCTGCTGTGTGGCATTCTAGCTGCGATATTTAATCTTAGCCAGTTAGTCAACATGATGTCCATTGGTACACTGCTCGCCTATTCTATGGTGGCCAGCTGTGTTCTGATGCTGCGTTACGAGATTGACGATCGTCGAGACAGTCGGATCATTGGAAACGGACGTCTTAGTTTGGTCCAGGATCAGCCTTGCTCCCTGTGGCGGCGTCTGTTCAATCTCAATGGTCAGACAGTGTCCACCAGACAGACGGCAAGGATTGTCACTGCCATGGTTACCTTGTTCTGTAAGTAATATTGCAGACTACTCCTAGTTTTAATTGGTTAACGAACTGTTTTTATCTTTCAGCCATTTGGTGCTTGGTCTTCTCACAAATTCTGACCAAATTCGAGGAGGACCTGGCCCACACCACACAATTTGATGTGGTGCTCCTCATACTCGCTGGCATCCCTTTGATACTCATGCTCTTCATCATTTCTCGCCAGCCCACCTCAGGTGTTCAGCTCTCCTTCAAGGTGCCGCTGGTGCCTTGGCTGCCTGGAATTTCCATAATGATTAACATATATTTAATGATCAAACTGGACATTCTGACCTGGATACGCTTTGCCATATGGATCACCATTGGATTGGCCATCTTTTTGTCTTATGGCATACGTCACAGTCGCTTGAGGCAGCGGGAACAACGAAACAATTCCATGATCCTGCTAAGGGATTCCAGCGATACGACGCTTCTTAGCCAGGATCGGTCCAAATATGGCAACGAGGTGCCGCTGATATTGATGCATAGCTCATCATGAATGCATTCTACGTGCTGATATTTTCCTCTTTTAATGGAAAAACACGAATAGAAACGATAATTTTATTACGCTAGTATTAAGTGGCACTTTTTATCATCATTCACTTACACACACATACCCATACTCTCGTATTTATTATGTATGTAAATATACGTAAATTTCTGTCCTACTCGAAACACTATAATATATACATTAATATTTAATAATTATAAATAGCAACCAAAAATTGTTTACCAAGTACAATAAGAGAAGCTTAGAGCAATAAACAGGTGTAAAACAGCATAAGTTTGTGTATTTATTTTCATATGCTGTAAACATAAAAAGTTAATCATAAGTTTTTCATTAGTCAACTTAATATTATGTATCAAAAAATGTACTGTAATTTAAATTATTATTTGGCGCCACTTTTAAATACTGTTAATGTTAACGCGATATAGAGTCTGTTAACGCCCTTTTGAGTTAACAGTACTGCGTTACTTGAAGATGGCTGCGCACGCAAATTTGATACTCCTGGCAGTAGAGTGACCATGCTAAAATAATAGTTTGGCGGCAGTTTATATTTTTTTTGAATTATTGTTTATTGAGGGAAATATTAAATTACATAAAAACAAACCTTTTTTGCAGTTAAATGATAAATTTTTGAAATAGTCCATTAGTACTTTAAATTCATGTAGCAACAGATATAACTATGGCAGAGCAATTATGCAATTTAAATTAAAATAAAAATTAATAACTGCAAACTCTCAAGTGTTGACACTTTAGAAAGTAGTTTATTGTTAACGTGCAAGGTCATAACAAACACGATAAGTTCAAGTTTTTGTTTGGAAATCTACAAGTATGTCGATGATTGACGATGAGGACAAAGTGGACTTGTTGCACAAATGCAACAAGTTCGATGTCCTGGCAACTAATTGTAAACAATAAAATAGGCTCAAGTTCAGCTGTTGCATTGGCAACGCTCAACTCAATGAATTGTTTAATCGATGTTTCACTCGAAGGATAAAAACAGACGCAACGAAAATATAACGAAAAATAAATAGTGAAAATTCAGCAATGTCGCGTTATAAAAATTAATTAAAAAGGATTTGAAGCTGAAAGATTGATGGTGATTTACCATCTCGGATAAGTAATCAGCGAAACACACATTTGGAAAAGTAGAAAATGGGGAATACCGAGAGCAATGTGACCAGCGGAGTGAAGAAACAAGCGGGAGTCTCCACCCAAGCTCTATACAAGTTTGTGAATCTCAAGGGCGGTGGCCTTCTGGTGGACATGATGAAACGTGCCTGTCAAACAAAGCAGTTTGCGGAGATCGATCATGCGATCAAAACGAAGGTTGAACCATTTTTATATAACAAGGGCGCAGGGCGTTACTTTCCCATATCGAAGCTGGTGCTACTGCGCAACCGGGACCGACCCAGAACTAGGCAACTGCCCGAGATTCGTGCTCTGGAAAATCCCGACGATGACTTCAACATACACGACTATTGTCCAGAGGTATCCGAGGCGGAATACATCTCAAATCCCACTGCCTATCGATTTGTCTGCTGGGATCTAAATGTGAGTGATGTTATTCCAATGATTACTTTGGGTTCTTATGGGGAAGTACTATACTCTAGATGCGTGGAGCTGTGGGAGAGACTATACTACATCTATGCTTGCTTAACGCTTCCTCGCTGCATGCGGATTTGGCCAAACGTCTCCTCAAGTTCTATCCCAAGCTCATTCTGGACATTTACATGAGTGACGAGTACTATGGAGAGAGTGTTCTGCACATTGCCATTGTCAACGAGGATCCGGCCATGGTAAAGTATCTGCTGGACGCCAATGCCGATGTCCAGGAGCGGTAAGTGTTGGAAAGAGAAGGAGGATATGACTCTACACTGATAAAAAAGAATATAGAATTAAAAACTAATTATCAGTGTATAATGAATCTCCTCTTCGACAGCTGCTGTGGCGCCTTTATGTCCGCGGAGGACACAAAGGCTTCCCGCACAGATTCACCAGATCACGAGTACGTGGCTCTGCAGCCGATCACCAACTACGATGGCTACGTCTATTGGGGCGAGTATCCCTTGAGTTTTGCCGCTTGTTTGTCCCAGGTGAGAAAACTAAAGCTCGTCCTTAGCTGAGTATTTAAAAGTCTAGCACACTCTATTTGTTGTACACCCTTTAGGAGGAGTGCTTTCGCCTGGTCTTGGCTCGTGGCGCCGACCCGGATTTCCAGGACACCAATGGGAACACCGTGCTCCATATGCTGGTCATCTATGAAAAGATGGAGATGTTCGACGTGGGCTACGAGGTGGGAACCAATATCCACGTGAAAAACATACAGAATCTGACGCCCTTGACGCTAGCAGCGAAGCTGGGACGCGTCGAAATGTTCTTCCATGTGATGAGCATTGAACGGGAGATCTATTGGCAGCTCGGGAGCATTACCTGTGCCGCGTATCCTTTGCTGATGATCGACACGATCAATGAGGAGACGGGAAACATTAACAAGGATTCAGTACTCAACTTTGTGGTCTTTGGGGATAAGCTGGAGCACTTGGAGTTGCTTGATGGCGTGGTCATTGATCTGCTTAAGACCAAATGGGATACCTTCTGCAAATCCCGGTTCTACAAACAGTTCTACATGTTTGCTTTCTACTTCCTCATATCGCTCTTCAGCTTCATACTGCGACCTGGACCCGAGGCCAAGGACGAAGAAGACGAGGATCAGGAGGGCACATCTCTGCCAGCTTCAAACGTTAGTTCCAACCACGATCTCTACATCAATGGCAGTCTGGGTGTACTGGGATCTCTGGGAACCCTGGGCAATCAACACACAAAGCGTGGCACCTCCAGCACCGAGTATAGTCAGTACTGATCCAACTTCCTATTAAATCTTTTCCTGAATCCTTTTGAATTTCCACGGCAGAAACCTTTTGGCTTAACTTCACTGAGTACTATGATCCCAACGAGGTGGAAACCCTTCCCGCCTGGTGGCAAACCTACGCTCAGTGTCCCCTCATGAATCTGGAATCCGATTTAGCCAAACTGCGCATTATAGCCGAGTTAATTAACTTTGTGGGCGCCATACTCTATCTGCTTGTGGCTTTGAGGGAAGCCCGTTTTTTGGGCTACAAGATGTTTATAGAGAATTTGGTAAAAAGGAGTTTAATTCTTTTGGGGGACAAATTTTGACTGATCATTCCTTCTCCTTTTTTTCCAGATGACGGCTCCATCTCGAGTTATGTTTTTGTTCTCCTGTGCCCTAATGATGACCATTCCCTGGTTACGAGTGTCCTGCTTGACCGAAATTGACGATCACGTAACGGTTGTGATAATGCTCACCACAGCACCGTACTTTCTGTTCTTCTGTCGGTGCGTATTACTTGGGAGGAAGAGCTTCTGAGCTTAGTGAGAAATCCTTCAATTCTCCTGAATTTTCAGAGGTTTCAAGACCGTTGGACCCTTCGTAGTGATGATATATCGTATGGTGATGGGAGATTTGCTGCGATTTGTTTCCATCTATTTGGTTTTTGTGCTTGGCTTCTCTCAAGCTTTCTACATTATATTTTTAACCTTTGATAATCCTTCGACACCGGAGGATCAGGATGCCGAATCGAATCCTATGCCCTCGCCCATGGAATCAATTGTGGCCATGTTTCTGATGTCCTTGACCAACTTCGGGGACTATTATGGGGCAATGGTGTCAACACAGCACGAGTATGAGGCAAAGATCCTCTTCTTTCTGTTCATGGTGATTGTGAGTGTGCTGCTGGTCAACATGTTGATCGCCATGATGGGCAATACATACCAGAAGATAGCGGAAATTCGCAACGAGTGGCAACGCCAATGGGCACGTATAGTCCTTGTCGTAGAACGAAGTGTTCCTCCAGCGGAGAGACTTAAGAACTTTATGCACTACAGTCAGTCCATGTCGGACGGGAGACGAGCTCTGGTTCTTCGCTTAAATATGACGGTGGGTTTTCATTTTGATTATTTTACTCAGAACTTTAGGGGTTTGAAGAGATGCACACATTTAAGATAAATCTATATAGCCATCCTTATTAGACCCCGAAATGACCTTAGATAAGATAATGGGTTTCCAATGAAATTAAGTGTTCGGTACTCGGTACTTCTTTACAGGAACAAGAGGATATGATTTTGATAAATTCATATAGTGTTGGTTAGGCTAGTCAATCTTAATAGACCCTGTAATTAAAAGGAGTACAGTGGCTGTTTCAGCGATACCTACAGAGTCTATAAGGGCTAGAGACAACACATTTAGTATGAAAGTGAGTTGATGTGCGAACACCGTTTTCAAAACCCATTTGCTATAGAAGTACAAACTATATTTATAGCTTTACTCAACTCACACTGGTAAATGTATATACTTACCAAATTTAATAAGAATCAGGTTATCTTAATCATATAGCTTCTATAGGCTTACTCTGTTACAAATCAGTTATTTCTAAAAAAAAAATTAATTTGATATAGTCAAAACTCACATATTGTCTTGTATGATTTTATATAACCTGACCCAACTTAAATATAACCTTGCAGAGGGTATATTGTTTTTGTCACGATGTTTGTAACGCATTGATGGAGGCTCGAATACGCCACATGAAGTAAACATATTCTTATGTCTATGTCCTTCTTTCTGTCTGTCTGTCCATCTGTTTCTATGCGAACTAGTCTCTCAATTTTAAACTCGATGAAACTTTTTGAGATCGGACTACTATATAGCTGCCATACGATCAATCGGTAGAAATGCTTAGTATGAACATTTTCAATGTCTATTGAGCGAACCAAATTCCCGCAATATCATTCCCTATATGCTGATCAAATTTCACCCAAATCGGACTTACATATCATATAGCTTCCATAGGAACAATAGGTAATTGAAACAAAAATAACGCAATATGCATGAAGGCAAGGGTATTAAATATTCGGCTATCCGAAGATAATTCTTTTCAATTAAAATTACTACATATATAAATTAGCTCTAATATATTAATATATGTATTAATTAAAAGCTAGTAGTAGCAAAGTTTAAAATTGTAAACACCAATAAGGAGACAGCGATGATAAGTACAGAGTATTTCACTGGCGGGCTTACTCGCCTGTATTTCTCAGCCATTAATTCGATTATTTGAAATTAAACACATTTCTTCCAGGACGAAGAGAAGGAGGAGATGAAGGAGGTGCAGGAGATGAAGCGAATACATCAGCGTTTCTCCAAGAAGCGTCAGATGGAGCGAGAAGCACGTGCTCTACGTCGTCAGCAGGAATACGAGAAGTTCTTTGGAACCACGCCCAAAACCGACAGCATGGAGAACAACAATCTCTAAGCTTTGGCGAATTAAATTTGGTTCAAGTTTTATTGGGCCAAGAGAAAAGAAGAGAAAGAAAAGAAAGCTACAAATACTGAATGCTGTTAACCAAATTTGTGCAATAAATGTTTAGTCTCTGAGCAGTTTCAACCACCAATAAGCTAAGGAGGAAGAAGGAGAAGGAGATGGGAGCGAGGACGAGAATTGTATGCTTACAAAACTGATGTCCTTAATTGATATTCGTATGCGTATCATAAAATTCAGCTTTACGACATGACCAAAACCGTCTGTGTTCTTTGAAGGGTGCCAATAATGCTCCATTTGAATGATAATAATCATTTTTATTATGTGCGTCTGGCCAATAAATCCTTTACAAAGGATGTGGCATAGGGGAGTGGGTATAGGGGTGTGTGGAGGGGGAGGGGGAGGGGTAGGGGAGGAGTGCTTGTTATCCTTGGCAACATCCGTCTTGTCGATTTCGTTTTCTTTTCAGTCTTTAGTATCTTGATTACGTAATTGCAACTGTTGCCAAAGGACCCTGACACCTTTCATTGTCTGCTTTCTCCTCTCCTGCTCCCCCTCCACCGACGCATCGGAGCGAGTGAAGAGGGTGCAAGTGCTGACAAACAATAGGATCCTTTGAGATACTCCGATTTGTTGTTCAGTGATCGAGGATGCGTGGGATTCTTTTTACACCGGAAACATTTAGTCCACATTGTTTGGGCTGTACTCGCTGAAAGGAAGATCTACTGATTGCATACCCTGTAATCTTTTGCCTTGTTATTGAAAGTGTTGAAAAGCAGCGATCTAGCTCTGGAATCCTTTGAGAACACGAATCCTTTTGCTCAGCTTGACTTTAATTGCGTCTGAATAGAGCAATTTAGAACATGCTGCGACAAGCACGATGCTTACACTGCAAGAAATTGGGGTGCAGTCTAGAAACCTTAAAAACTATAAGTAAGAAGTGTTGTTGCCTAAAATTGATTACTTTCGAAACCCTAAAAAGTTGTTTGAATTGTTCTCAGTGTAGCTGATATGGTCAGCTTTTTGCGACTTTGTCGAACGGTTCCCAGTGCCCGTGGCAGCTACAACCCTTCGACTGCGGTTGCACAATGGGCACCACAGCGCGGCTAGCGGAGTTAATGATATGGTGGCAACCCTTGCCGATCACAACAATGGCTTTTTTCAAGCCAACATTTGAATAATTTCGGGTGTGACAAAAATTGCGTGTTTTTTTCCCAGCACCGAATTGGCTTTTCGCCAGTTCTCTCGCTTTGCTCTCTGATTGCTCGGCCAGTTGATTCTGGTCCTTTTAAACGTGTAATTACAGTGTCCTGGCGAGGTGTCGAATTCGTTGTAAGCGACAATTTAATCACATGTTTTGCCAGCAAACGACGCCAGGACCTTTGTTGCCCTACCATTGTGCCTGCTAATGGGGCAGCTGCCAATGGCACAGGGATTTGGCACTGGAACTGCAACTGGAATAGGGACTGGGAATTGGGTGCAAAAGGACGCCCACTTCCTTTTGTGTAACCCATAGAACAAAATCTAAAGAAAAAGTATTTATATATTTTTTTTTTGTTTTGGCAAGGATTCGGGTTGACCTCCCCTGGGCGCTTTCTCGGCTGAAAATAACCGTGCGAGTTTTGGCATGTCCATAAAGATCCTCATACTCTTATAGTTCCTGATCTCGGCTTGTTAGTTTCTTGTGTCGTAAAATGTCATGACTTGGGTAACTCGAACTCAAGTTCGAGTTGTTCGAGAAAGTTGGCAAAATCGTTTAATTACTCAAAAGCAAACACTGACAAACACACGCACACACAGACACACACACCCACACTTGCACACAACAACATTGTAAAACAATAAAAATGTTAAGAGCAGGAAAATGTTGTTGGCATTTCCCGGAAAATAGGGTTTATGAGGCACGTTTAGCGGCTTTCGAGGGGCGTTCCAAATGACTTTTAAATGCGGCAGTCTCGGATCGTTGATTGCTTTGATTTTATTCTTTACTTCACTTTTCTTCTACGTTTTTTTTTTGTCCTTTATTTATATTTCTTTTTCTTTTTAAACTAACTAACGCGATTGTTTGGTATTTGTTCTTTTTTCTTTGCCCTCAGTTACTTTTTTTTTGGGTAAACGTCGTCCAAACACTTGACAAATCTTTGGAGAACAAACACGAAACCCAAAACGAAAGTCCTTTGGGACTTGGGAGCAAAGAGAAATGCAAAAAGTATTCAAATCAATGGTATATTTAAATAAGAATTATTGCTGGGAATCCAGTTCACCTGGGAGTCCCCCTATTCACACTCCCCACACCCCCACACTCCCCACTCTCCCCCACACTCCCCCAGTTTTCTTAGCATTTCTTAAATCTTTGCTTAAAAGTTTCAAGCGTTCTTTGAGTTTATTTAAACTAAATTATTTATGCAAATAAAAGCAAAGCATAAAAAAGTGCTTGCAATTTATTTTGACAGTTTGTTGGAGTGTGTGAGTGTGTGTGGGAGTGTAACTGTGTGTGTGTGTGTGCGAGTGTGTTAATGGCAAGGGTTGCTAAATTCGCTTGACCTTTGTTAACTCTATTTGCATTTCAGCTTTTTGGGTATTGATTCACGCTGTCAAAGCAGAGTTACTGCACTATACTATAGGTGGCAACCCTAATGGAATTTATGTACTGTGGCTGAGTCTATTTAATTAAACTGTCACAGAAAAGTTACTAAAATGTTGCAATCCTTTAATCGCCATACATTAACTACTGAAGGTGGCAACTCTAAAAGATTTTATAAAGTTTCAGCTTAGATTATTGTTTAAAGTGGTTGTTAAATTATTTAATACTATAATATAAATAAATAACTGCTTTGTTTGGGGATAACAAGCCTTAAAGAAAAATATCGAGTGAATTTGTTATTAATTTAATCGATTTTTATTACTTAACCTCATAAACCTTTCATCGTGTTTTCATCGCTGTTAGTTTTCCACTTTCTATTTGTCATTTTCCATTAAATATTTTGAATTTTTTGGGTTTTATTGTGATTGTTTTTGTGGTTGTCATTTGCAGTCGCACTTGTGGAACAACCCTGGAAACATGCATCGATTTAATGTCACTTGATTACAGAGTGTCCTAAAAAGGTGGGAAAATATGGCTAGTGAGACCTTTTATCCTTCGAGAGTCATTGAGTATTGAGATACACCTCACATAGTACTTTAAATGTTTTTAAATAAATCTGATAAATTGTATTTATTTAGATTATTAAAAAACTATAGTTAAAATAGTTTTTGAAAAATCAAAAAATCTTTTTTAAAAATTTTAAGATTGAGTTCACTGCCCAGACTGCATAAAAAGTGCTGCAAAAACATAAGATAAACAAAAAATTATAGTTTGAAGTGCACATAAAACTGATTATTTCTATGCAAAACTTTACTACCAAATATTTATTAACTATTTAAAGTTGAGATTTGTTTAATGAGAACTTTAATTTGTTTATGCACAATCTACAATTTAATCAGAGATTAAATAGAGAAAGTACAAATGGTTTTTTGCCAAGCTTAACTGTCAAACTCACCTGCTGTTATCAGACTCCATCTCCCACACTCCTTATCTCTCTCTCTCTCTCTCTCGCTCTCACTCTCGGTCTCACTTTCTTTCGTTCTCTGTCTGCCTTTCTCTTTCTATTGTACTGTTAGAATACGCCTCGCTTTGATTGGGAACCACTTGACGTTTGTTAGCGGGGTGTGTTAACAAAAAACCGCAAAGTTTTAATTGAATTTCCTGAACAAAATAATGTTTTTGCCACTTGAATCTCGCGGGAGACGCTAAACAAACATTCGACAAAAAGCTGACGGACTGACAGACTGACTGACTGACTGACTGATAGATTGAAGGGCGATAGAAGGTATGCATACATACTTAGGAACCGAATTGAAACTCAATTCGCAAAATCAAATCACTTGAGTGAAAATACACGACACAATAAAAAGTTGCATTCAAAATTTCAACCATAGAAAAACACAAACAAACAAATGGACCTGGGTGGGTGACTTGAACTTGTGGGGTTTTCTTAAGTTGGGTTGGGGTTGGGGTTGGTGCTGGGGCAGGGCACAAAAGGCGTCAAAGCGGTTTTCCTACAGTGGAAAATTTGACTTTGATCTTTGACAGCATTAAATACGCGCAATAAAACCCTTTGACTTGGAAACTGCATCAAACCCATTTGCCAAATGACTGAAATTAATTACAAGAAGCCACAGCAAAGCGATGAGTAAACAAAGGGGTATGCACGACTACAGAAATGCGCTGTAAAAATATATTAAATAGTATTTGAAATGTTTCTTGATAGTTTATAAGCATACAATACTTACTTTTGTCAAGGTTAGACCACGCTAGTGACTAAAGCTGTAATTATTATAGTTGAGATCACTACAGAAATAGATCATACACGACTGGAGGGATATATTTCATACAATTTTAATCAAGGCTACAGCGCAGTCATTAACGCTAGTGACAAAAGTGGTAACTGTTGCAGGCATAAAATTTTGAATTACATTTGGCTGTTCCCCATTAACAATACCCAAATCACATTCAACATTCACAGGGTATAATTATGAAAATATCAAAGTGTTTGGTTGTCAACACTTTTGGTTGAGACTTGTGGTTCTGGCATTGACAGGCCTCAACCACGTGTCGAGCCCTGTTTAGGACCTCATTTAGCCTGCTGGCAACGCCCACAAGCACACACAAACACACACACACACACGCACACCTCCAGGCATGGCTAGAAGATTGTCTAAACGTTTTTCGATGATGGCCCGAGGCAAACCGCAGAATTTTGACACTTTATTTTTCTGTGGGCAGCTAATTCAGCGGGAATCGTTTCAAACTGTGCTTGTTGGTCGTAAACACACACCGTGGGATTCGGAAATGGGATTAAGTCGTTCGAAGGGACGGTACGGTACGGTACTCGAGAAATCGCTTGGAGTGGCCACTTCGGGGCGGCAACGATTTGCGGTCCAAGCGACAACAAAAATTAGAAGAAACCAAAGCACTTGAGTAGGGTATCAACCCCTAAGAATGACCCCTAAAACTGACGTTATGCAAAAATATCCAAAACTGCGAAAGAAAAATGAAGAAATTTTTATAAAGAAATTTTCTGAAGTATTCGACAAGAAGCAGCTCTTAAGTGGCCCGTTTCGATTACAGGAGGAAACTTAAGATGAGTTCCCGACTTATGAAGTACCTCCGTCAAGGTTCGCCATTTGACTGCAACCCTTTTTTTATGCTCTTTCTCCCGATTCAAGCTGATTGAGAAATTAACGTCGTTTAGCCAAGTGGCTGACTGGAGTCTGGTCTGAATTTACTGAACAATAGCCAAGAATATATATATATATATATATAGTATGGCATATACACAAGTACAAGTATGAGTGTGTAGGTATGTGCTGTATATTTCTTAGTTAATCTGTTATGACATCTAGTAGATGCGGTTGCATGATAGAGGGGCAGAGGGGAAGCAGAGGGGAGCTGCTCCTAATGAGCTCAAATCGAGCATGCCTTATGAGTGCCATCGATATCCTACGCTCTGACAGCTCCTCGATTGCATTTGGATTTGCATTGGATTTAATTTTTATTTTCCCAGGCGAGAACTTCTCAGAGATTCTCACACTTGGCACAAATGCGAGAAGACTGACTTCAGAGCCGTCTTACATGTGGGCTTACACATGTTTTAGCCAAAACACATTTCTGATCCTTTTTTGCAAATTGTGTCGAGTCCTTGCACATCATTTCCGGCCAATGCGGAAATGCTGCAACAAAAACTCATGCAACACAATGTAAACAAAGTCCATTTATTATTATTGTTTTATTTATTTGTTATGTTTGTGTTGCCTCTCTCTCTCTCTCTCTCTCTCTCTTTGTGTCTATCTTTGTCTCTCTATGCTGAAACAATTCGAGTTCCGTTGAATTACAGACAAAGGACGATGCACAATTGACCCGCTTCGTTTCGACCAGGTCGAATCAGGTGAATGCGAACGGAAGTTCGACAAGACCTGGCACACGGCGACCGCCCAATGCTTGGCTCTATCTCCTCCTCTTTTGTTTAACCCATGGGCTATTTACCACTAATGGGATGAGCCCTACAGTTAGTTGCCAATATTTTGTCCTTTTTTTCGCTAGAAACCAAATACAAAACGATGTCCAGAACCCTAAAGATTGTCCTCTGTTCTTTTGTCACCAGTTTAGATACTCTTTGATGGGGCATGCAGAATGAATGTTATTATATTTATGTATATATTCTACTTTTTACAAAGAGATGATCTTACTACCATTATATACTTTTTATACTTTTTGTTGTCTCGAATACTTTTATGTTTGAATATAGTTTCAAACAAGAAAGAATGCTATAGTCGCCTCGCGACTTTAGGATACCCGTTACTCAGTTTAATTATATTATTAACAATATAATATATTATTAATAATATTAATAATATTACAATCGGTTAGGTAATCGACCCTATTGATTTTAATTCAGATGACTTGAGAAACGCAGAAAATTTTCATACAAAATCATATTTACAGCGTATTTTTGACCGATCGTCCCTATGGGAGCTATACGATATAGTCGTCCGATTTGGATGAAACTTAGTCAATATGTTTATATTATTGACAGATATATTCTGTGTAAGTTTCACTTCGATTGGTTGGCCAACGCAAAAGTTATTCATATAAATTCATATTTGGAGCGTATTTTTGACCGATTGTCCCTATGGGAGCTATATGATATAGTTGTCCGATTTGGATCAAACTTGGTCAGTATACGTAATCCCTAGATCTGTGTCAATTTGGTTTAGATAGCATTACTAACAAAAAAGTTTTCTATACTAAAACATGCTATTTTTACCTGTTTTTACCTTTGTATGCACATAGAACGCCCTAAAGTGGGCGTGTCAAAAAACAAAAGCAAACTTGTACTGCTTGGGCATTTTATCTTTCGTTTGCGACCACTCGGGCCTTTCTAGCTCTTATAGTCTCTGAGATCCTTTTGTTCACACAGACGGACAGACGGACAGACGGACAGACGGACGGACGGACAGACGGACAGACGGACAGACGGACATGGCTATATCGACTCGGCTTGTCATGCTGATCAAGAATATATATACTTTATGGGGTCTGCCATGTCTCCTTCTCCCTGTTACATACATTGCAACGAATACAATATACCCTTTTACTCTACGAGTAACGGGTATAAAAATTCAAAAATGATTAAATCTGCAGGAATATCTTTAAATGTGCACTAATGCTGAGATTCATCTATGTTAACATATATATTAGAGTGCCCATTGTTTAAGCATAGTACTCATTACTAAGCAATATGTTAGAGGACTTTTAAAATATTCTACTATAAGTTCCAAAAAAGTTTTCCATACCAACAACTGGTTTTCCTCGCTTTATTTTTTTTAAATTTCTTGTTTAAAAAATTGAAATATTTTCTCAGATTACATCAAACTAATGTCACGACCTCCAATAACAAGAATCAAATTAATTATTCCAAAAAAAAAAAAACAGTGTTAAATGATGTTCCCTTGGGGTTTGTTTGACCCTGGGGAATATCGTCTTTGCTGATGGTGCTCATCAAACATTTTTATACTTTATGGGGTCGAGTACATCTTCTTACAGATAATAACAGTCTTTTTGATCTTTGGACATCTATACTAATTTTTTTGTACGATACTTAACTTATCCTTACTTAGATTACTTTCATATTATGACTTAAGTGTTAAGATGTATGAAATAAAATTGTATAAATTACATAAAATCCATCTGAAAGCAAGTTTACTATGCGAAACTGATGATATTCATCTACAGCTTTCCCTCTCAATGCCCATTGTGTGTGGATAATTTTTCATTTTTCAGCCGAAAAGAGAGGAAAATGGTGGAAAATGCAAAGAAATATCTTTGGATTTCGTGTGCATGCAAAATGCTCTTAACTCGAATGACACGTGAAAAGCGCAAAATCTGTTAAGTAATCAAATGGACACGTACGCCTAGAAAAATGTAATCAAATGTGTGTGTGTGTGAGTGTGTGTGAGTGGGGGTGCTGGGAAAAAGGAAATGGGAAATGGGCAGTGAGAAATGGAAACTGCAAAGTCGAACAAAGGACACATATATGTATGTAATATATAGTACGTGAGAGAATGTATAAATGGATTTGCCAGGTGCCGGGAATACTCTAGGATCAAGTGAAAAAGGAATTGATAAATTTTAAAAATATTATTGATATATTATTTCAAAGTAATAAAACCAAATTCAATTAGCTTGGATTGAGAAACCGTTATGGAACGATTCAATTAATTTCGAAAGTCAACACAGTTTAACCTCATTTAATTTTATTTTTATTTTTATATACAAAAGAGTCGCAGACTTTTGGCTTTTGTTTTGCTTTTGTTGATCTTTATAATCATTGTTATTATCACATTTGTTGTATTGTTCGTGAATTTAATTTAAAAGGAAATAAAAAACAATATTATTTGTGTGTGTGTGAGTTTGTTGTGCCTTAACCAGACTCAGAGCCCCAATTCACAATTGAAGAATTCACAATGACAACAACAACAGATGGTAAACAATGGAGTGCGCGACTCTCGGGATTTAATGCAAAGAGAAAGAGGGACAGAGTGAGGAGAAAGAGAGCGCGTATTGAATGCAGACGGCAGAGAAAGGCAATGCTCATAAAAAGGGTTTTGGTTATAGGGTTAGACATTTCATAATGGGTTTCATAATTACAGAACTGTTGGTTCTACTCCGGACTTTGGAAATTAAGTGCTCATAAGTACATATAACACCTGACTGCTTTGTCATTATGTTTTCATACCAAAACAAAAAAGAAATGCAAATAGATAAAAACATATCAAAACGGTAACTATTCTATGGCAACACTACATAATCTCCTCCGTCCCCATTGCATCATTTGAATGCTAAATGCAAGATGCGTTCGACAAAAAGCAAAAGTCTGTCTTCATTTCACTGCCCTTCTCTCTTCTTCTCTGCTTACCATCATATTCGTCCTTCTTCTCTTTTTCTCTTGTCCTTCTAGTACTAAGTGAAAAGTAGAATGGTTAGAAAGCAAAACGCTAGCTGAACAAAACTTTTTCCATTACACAACACATCAACAGTTTTTTTTCTCTCTCTTCTTCTTCCTTTAGTATTTATACTTTTTTCGGTGGGCAGCACAAAGGAAATGTTGAAAGCGCTGAAAGCTTTTTATGCCCTACAAGCTAAAGGGTAAATTGGGTATATCGGTTTGAGTAACGTCCAAGAGGATTTATTAATGAAATAATCCTACCACAAGGTACGAAATTTCCCGATTTATATCTGTATCTCAATTCTATAGTCTTCTAAAATCATTGTGCTTCTTCAGTTATCCTACTCGTTATAGTTGATTGGGCATCAGAGCATATTATATGTCTCGAAGCAAGAAAAACACTTTATTTTGTATGTTTTTCTGAACTTATTTTCTGTTGCGCATTGTGCAATCAAAGGATGAGAACTCTCTGTCCCTCTCGCCTACACACTCACAGCCATGGCCATGCATATAGGTAAACTTTATAATACATATGCACGTATACCTTTGTACGTGTATATATAAATTTGGCTAGCCATTCAGGGCGTTTTTCTCGTTTCTCGTTTCTCTCGTTTTGTTATTGTGTTTTGTGGCGCATTGTGTCGCTTTTGCTTTTCCACTTTTCTTTACCAAATAAGTAAATAATTGCAGTAATCTCCTTTCGTGCGCAAAAAAGAAAGAAACGAACAACGACAGAGAATGGAAAGCGTGTTTCCATGTTCTTTTCACAAACTAAAATGTGCTTTTCACACAGACATCCACACTCTCTCACACAAACGCAAAAATACTTTCATTGTATGTATATGCGGCTTGTATATAGCACAGAGAGGCACACAGACACCCACAATGGCCAGAGCATACAAAAATTCACACCAAGGCGCCATTGTGATTGGCTGAAAAGGCAAAGCCAACGGGCCACGCACACACACAAACATACACACACAGACACTAATACATGCATAAACTTACACTCTCTGAGCGTATGCGTTTTAGCTCTCATACTCCCGAAGCTCTCTTCGGACAAATAACAATACATGCCGCGGAAGTGCAGCGCCAGGCAAAACAATAACGGAAATTGTGTGCCCACTGTGTGCGAAAAATCAATGCAATTTCAGAGAAAGAAAGAGAGAGAGAGAGAGACGAAGCGGGTGAGAGAGAAAGAACAAAAGAGGGAGAGAGCGAAAGAGCGAGAGTGAGAGGAAGATGAGAGTGTAGGAGTGTGATACAACCACAGGAGTCCGGGAGCTCTAAATGAGGTCGCTGCCGCATAAAATGGGAGCAGCGCAGCCAAAAACTACTAACAAGGCGACCTGACACGAACGGAGCCGAACAGTGAGCGAGCTGTTGTTATCGTTGTTTTTGCTGCTATTCAGTCATTCTATTGAACACACCCCTCAATGGGCAACAACTACAACTAACAAGGCGGCCGATATAAAGGAGCCAATGGAACAAAGCCAACAAACAGCGCAACAAAGCAGCAGCAACAGCAGCAGCAGCAGAAGAGAGAAAAAGAGAGCAAGCAAGAGAGTGAACACAACAGAAGGCAGTGTGAGCACAGGTATGTTAGAACAACGAAACCTCGTTGCCATCTCGCTTCTACATATACAAAGGCCTGTATAGAGGGTTGATGCTGCTGCCGCTGCTGCGACAGTTGAGAGAGGGAGAGAGCGCGAGAAACAGAGAGCGGCCAGTGTGGACTTAACAGAAAACTGGATTTGACTGTAGTCGTGTCAGTCTCAATTATTGCGCAGACAAATCAGTCAGTGTATAGCTGTTGAGCCGAACAGAAGCAGTAGCAAGAGCAACAGCAACAGCAAAAGCAACTGTAGAGCGCAAATAGTAACAACGATTACAGCAAATACACAAAATAAAAGAAGAAAAAAAAAAACAACACAAGAGACATTGTGATTACAGTGAAGTGACAAACAAGAGAACAACAACCAAACAGTGAACGCATAACGGTCCATTCAAAACCACATCTAGTGATAAAAGCACACACACATAATGGCAACTTTATCTTCACATCCCAACTACGGTTTTCATCTGGGACCCGGTCAAGGTCTGGAGCTGCCCTCACCCGGCGACTATGCCTCCCAAGGCCTGGGCAATGCCCAACTTAGTCCGAGCATGGACATGGATATCAAGCGAGTTCTGCACTACTCACAGAGCGGCGGTTTGGCCGCCAGTTTGGCTGCCATGGGCGGCTCACCCGGCGGGGGTCCAGGTGGAGTCGGCGGCCAGGCAGCTAGCAACATGAGCCACCACATGGCACACCACATGCACAATGCTGTGACAGCACAACAGACTCTGTCGCCCAATAGCTCCATTGGCTCCGCCGGCAGCTTGGGCAGTCAGAGCAGTTTGGGAAGTAGCGGTATGGGTGGAGGCATTGGCATGGGCGGCACCCATGGAGTAAACGTAGGATCGGGAGCGGGAGCTGGCGGTGGAAATGGTTCGATGCACAGCTTGGCCACATCCCCGGGACAGGAGGGTCACATCAAGAGGCCAATGAATGCGTTTATGGTCTGGTCTCGTCTACAACGTCGTCAGATCGCCAAGGATAATCCCAAGATGCACAACTCTGAGATTTCAAAGCGTCTGGGAGCGGAGTGGAAACTGTTGGCTGAATCCGAGAAGCGTCCATTCATTGATGAAGCGAAGCGTCTGCGCGCTCTTCACATGAAGGAGCATCCGGATTACAAGTATCGTCCACGTCGCAAGCCCAAGAATCCTCTTGCCGGCGGACCACAGGGTGCTCTCCAGATGCAGAACAACATGAACATGAACATGAATATGAATATGGCCCAACAGAAGCTGGCAGGAGCTGGAGCGGGTCCAGCTGGTGGTGGTTATAATCCTTTCCATCAGTTGCCCCCGTACTTTGCACCCTCCCATCACCTGGACCAACCGTATCCGGTGCCCTACTTCACCGGCTTTGATCCCCTGGCCCTGTCTAAGCTACACCAGAGCGCGGCAGCCAACAATCAGACGCACAAACACCTGGAGGCACAACAAGCATCCCAACTGCCACCGACCAGCCTCAGCAGCTTCTACTCCGGCATCTACTCGGGCATCTCCGCACCATCCCTGTACGCTGCCCACTCTGCGAATGCCGCCGCCGCCGGACTGTACACCTCATCCGCGACATCGTCTCCGGGCTCTTCGCCCGGGACCATCACACCCAATGGCATGGATGGGTCCATGGACAGTGCGCTGAGACGACCGGTACCTGTGCTCTATTAGAAATTTTAGGGTGGTCCAACTGTCCCAGAGTAAAGTACAATTTGCATTGTTGTAGCGTTCCCAAAGTGATCCACTGGTTTTAAATCTTTAAAAGTTCTTAATAAGCCAAGTACAGTCTAGTAGTTCCCACTATCTATCTATCTGTGTAACTAACTATCTATGAAGTAATGCCCTCTCAAGTAACGCTCGCAAAAGTCTTAGTACAATCTTTGCACATGAAAGAAACCATAAGAAACATTCCTAGCCAATAAAAAAAAATAAAATTATTATTCATAATTAAAATAATAATAATAATGCTAATGATAATGAAAAAAATATAATTATAAAAAATATATCTATAATTTATTTGTCACTAAACAAAACCTAATTGTAAATTAATTTTATTTAGTTTTAAGCGTGTGCTCCTTGTTGTTGTTGTTTTGATCAGCACCATTCTCATATCCTAGTTACGAGTATTGTAACCCCCTCGTAGCCCCTTTTTCTCCCTCGTAACCCCTCTAACAAACATTGTAAATATCAAGCCCAATTCGTTATAGACACAACCCAAAAACTATTAAACAACACAAAAAAAAATAAAGAATTAATTAAGAAACATTTCTAAATGTATTATTAATTGTATTAAAATTAAAGAAAATCATTAATATTTAAGATGAAAATTTGCAAAATATTTAAAAATTAATAAAAAAACAACACTTAAATGACAAAAAACAAACAAAACGGAATTTTCAATGTTTTTACTACAAAGTAGCTCTACTTCAGTTCCAGTTTTAGTAGTAACGCTCTATCTAAATATTTATTAACCTTCGCTCCACGTGTATTGCTCAGAGAATTAGGTAAATATTATAGCAACAATTTTGCACATTTTGTTTTTATTATTTCTCAATTTGTTAAATGAGAAACTTTAATTTGATTTCTGAGAGAGGGATGCAGGAGAAGGGGTAGAGGGAGAGGGAGTGTGAGTAAGGGTAAAGAGGTAAGGGGGTAACGGGGAGATATATTTGTGGTATTATACAACTATTTGGCGTTGTATTAATTTCTATTGATTAATGCGCTGTTTATTTAACGCCTCGATCAACAATGACATAGGGTATAAGATGTACAAACAAAGGTCGCCAGATTCGCCTGGGGTAGGGGATCTTTTGGCTATGTGGGGGCCTTTGTTTTGGGCGCTACGGGGGCCTAGTCCATTGAAATCTTAGACGGCAAACAGATCCCATAGTGCTCTGTGCCGTTGAAATCAACGCGATTTTTCAGTCATTATTATTTTTGTTTTCTCTGCTTTTTATTTCGATCTTAACTTGTAATAATAATAAGAATAATTGCGGTCATTAATAAATCCACTTTCATTGTCTTTCAATCGAATCCAACTGTGAGTGTGCATTAGTGTGTGTGTGTGTGTGTGTGTTTGTGTGTGTGAGTGTGTGTTTGTGTGCTTGTGTATTTTACTGTATTCGAAATGTGTTAAAATATCAAATATTGTTTATCTTTGTGGTTGTTGTTCCCTCAGTCTCCATTCTTCAGACACAATTCTCGCATCGTTATAAATTTCACAAATATTTACTTTTCATTGACGTGATATTGAGTAATTATATAAAGAGCAAGTTTTAGGTTAAGCTTATAAAGAAGTTAGTTCAAATAATGAGCTCTCTATTTAATGCATTTAATGACTGATTATAGTTCTAAATTGTGGGAATAAGACAAAAATTGGTCTAGGAGTCTGGTTCTTGTTAACTAGAACTACATAAATATGCTTGGGTACTGTAAAACGAGTTTGAGAATCCTCAACAATTTTCCAATTTTTTTTAAATTACGATCTTTAAGACAGAAGTTAAATATATTTCGATCTGTTGTTTGAGAATTTTTAGAAATTTAGAAATATTTAACTCGAATTATATAAATATTTTGTAAGTACTAATAAAGAGCTCCGTATTTGATAGAAACAAGAATTAATTTTTTAATCTACTTTTTAAACTACAATTTTATTTTATACTTAAATTCTTTTAGTATGGAGTTTAAGCTGTTTCATTAAATGTTAGTTTCTTGGAAAATGTTACCATTTAGTACCTCTTAGTATGCTCAAGTATTTCCACAAAAGTTTATATAAATCTGTATACAAGTTCTATAAAATTACATATATATGTATATTTCTGATTTAAAATTAATTTTATGTTAATAATATTAAATGGTTTTTTTTAAATTTTTTATTTAAAGCGTTTCATTAAAATGTATTTACTTTAGAATAAAACGGAAGTTCTTTAATTTCTTAATCTGCATTGCAACTTTAATCTTAACTAGTTCTAAAAGCAAATCCTTAGCATCTTCCGATTCCTGACTCACTTCATTTACCCGAAATTTCACTTGAAATAATTCTTAACTCGGTTCAGTTTTATGATCAGTCTCGGCCTCGGTCCCGTTCCCTGCCCACACCCACACCCACACCCTACTATATAAGTTATATTGCCCCGATTCGAGGGATATGTGTACGAAAATAATTTCGCAAAACAAAAGCCGATGACAAAAACAAATCGCAGGCTATAATATTTTCATTTTTTACGACTTTATTGGCGGATTAGCGTCTCGCCGTTGCCGTTGCCATTGCCGGAAAGCAAAAGGAGTGTGCAATCTAAGGTGTTTTAAACACACACACACACACACACACTCGTATATTGCTCTATGTTTTTTACCTGCTCTCACTGAAGAACCCGGATTAACCACAGAGGGAAGGAGAGAAATGTCGCGACGTCATCGTTTGGTTTTTGGTCTCTGATTTTCGTCGTTTTTCCAAATTGTTTTCGTTTCGTTTTGTTTTGCCTTGTCTTTTTTTTAAGCGAAACGCTAATCCGGCGGATTAGCGAAACGGATTAGCATAAAGGTGATACAATTCGCTACAATTATTGCCGCGAGGTCGAAGGCAACATATCGTTTTTACATGGAAGGTTAGATGCCATAAACAGCAACAACCACGACAACAACAACAACTTCTACAACCACGATGGCCAACAACAATGACAACATCCAAGAGCAAGCTGCAAAGAGGTCAAGAAGCAGTTGGCGTTAGCTTTAACGTTAACGTTAGCGGGTTGTTACTGTATATCGTTTCTCTCTTTTGAACAGCCCCTGGGCTAAATATGGCGACTGATTCGCTAAGTGGGAGGAAAGCAGCGAGAGGAGGGGCGGAGAGTGAAGGTGAGGGAGTGGCATGTCTGTCGTAAGGACAGTGTCCTGTGTTTGGTTTTACAGCCTAATTTGTGGGTGGTGGCTTTTGTCAAACTGTTTCACATTTTCCATAGCACACAAGGGTGATTCTCCCTGAAAAACACTAGACAACATAGTATTATCTCTAAATTTTTATTTAAATATTTTTTAAAAACTCAAATATTCCATTTATTAACAGTTTTGTGTCTTAAAAATACAATATATAATTGCAAAATTAAAATAATTCATTTAATTAATACTTGTTAAGAGTAGAAACTTTAAAGAAGAGATGGTATAGCGCGTAAAATCAAATTGTGGAAAACATTTTCATAAAGCCATAACTTGGAAACGACGAGAGCTATCGGTACCACATTCACATATGATGTGTATGGTACCAGTATAACTATCCTCACCAAATTTAGTCCGGATCGGGCAACTATAGCCTGTGGCTCTCATAGGACAAATCGGTTTAAAATTACTTATTTGTATGAAAAATGCGTACTAGAATGAGTACTTTACAGTCGGGCCTTTCTTACTTTATTTAAAAGCAAACTAGTAAAGAAAGTAAAATACACCCAAAAATACTTTTTCTTCTTCTTTCCTGTTGTCTAGTGTAGCTTATGGTCCCGGTTTTGGGTCTGGACGTCAAGCATATTGTTGGGGGTGGTGCGTGGTTGACAAGTAGCAAAGCGTGGCGGCTTTTAAGTGCTAGTTTGACATTTTATTCTAGCAGTGGTTGTTGCTTCGTGTTGTTGTTGCTGTTGTTGCTGTTGTTGTTATGGGCAACCAAGCTAACCAACCAGACCGTCAATAAGTTGCAGCTAACAATTAATTAAAAGCCTTTGCCGCATACTCGGCGCACTTAGGCAAATGAGCAACGGAGCATTTTGCCGAGCGGCCCACGAGGCGTATGAGCAATGCCAACTGGGACATAATTTGTCAGGGCGCGTCAAAGCAAAATGGCAAATGGTAAATGGTAAATGCTAAATGCTCAATGGCAGAATGCAATGGGAAACTGCAGTGCAGCAGCAGGAGGATTCGACAGTAGAAACAGGAACAACATCAGCGGATTCCTCGTCTCGAGACGCGCTTTCGAGTGTTGTCAACAACGTCATTAACATGGCACGACGCCAAATGGAAATTAAATGATGATAAATTTGCAACTCGACGCGACTGATTTGCGTGTGGCAGCAGCAGCAGCACAACAACAACATCAGCAGCAACAGGGGCAAACAGGAGCCTCCTGTTTGGCATTTGCATAATAAGCAATGGAAACTGCGACGCGCATTCAGTTGTATAAAATTTGATTAGGTGCGAGGCATTTTATTTGTCAGCCCTGAGGAAGAAGCGACCTGGTGACAACACTCAGAACTCACATCACCATCAAAATCAGTCTAAGAATCAGCTTCAACATCAACGTCAGCGACACTGTAGCCACCGCTGTGTGGCTCGTTGTGGTTGCGGTTTGCCGAGGCACAACCCTCAATGAAATCTGACGTCGATTGATGAGCCAAAAGCTGGACGTCTGTCCATGTGTTGCTCACACCCGATTGACGATCTGAGGATCAACTCCAGCAGAGACAAAAAGGCATAGAGTAGGAGAGAAAGAGAGAAAGATAGAAAGAGAGGGAGAGACAGAGGGAGCATTCAAATTAGCTGATGAAGAGTTGAAACGAGTTAAGATTGATTGCTAGAATCAAACAACTCAATTTGCCAAGTTATTGAACTGTAATTACTTTTGTAATTACACAATTACATTTAATTGTGTAAAATGCCAAAATGGATCTCACATTTTGTTTAGAAAATTTGCAAATACATTTCTAAGCCTTTATTGAATAATTTATTTGTCACTAACGGAAAATTTCGGAAATTCTCAAATAGTTTTCGGTAATTACCTAATTACATGTCAAGTAGTTAATGAGATTACTTAATAATTGACTTGAAAAATCAATGAATAAAGATCAGTTGTTGAAATGGGTTGAATTTTAAAATAATTTAGTTTAGTTATGAATTATTTAAGTAATTAATTAAAAAGTGCCTTAAATAAGAAAAAAACATTAAATTTAAAACTTCTTATAAAGAAGCTTACCATTAAAAGGAGAAACCCTTGAAATCTGAATCTAATTTAAAAATTTCTTGATTAATTTATTATTTCGCAAGTTTCGGATTAAGTGGTTATGGACACGACGGTTGAAAAAACAAAAGAATTCTTAACAAATCTTGGCAGAAAAGTTTACCTACTTAAATGTTAAGAATTTTAATATTTATGCATAAATCCCAAAAAGTATAACTACTTTTTTTATAAGCTAATAAAATGTCAAGTATTTTAAGTATTAGGTAAAATTCCAAATTTCCTAAAGAAAATAAATTTAAATGATTTGAGTCTCTAAACCTAAAAGATCACCTATTAATGTCATGGATTTTCAAGTCTCTACACAATTCCCAAATAGTTCAATTACTTCAGTAATTAAATAACTAAGAGCCATGTGTGATTAGGGTCACCTATAAATCAATTATCCTTGTCGAAGAATGAAATATTGTCTACGAATGAAATTTTCTAATTTATTTTGTAATTACCAAATATGAACTTAAGTTACTTAATAAATTACTATTGTAATTAAACAGTTATATTTTTACAGTTTACAGTTTAAATATTTTAAAGTTGATCAACAGAGAACTGAGGAAAAGCTCAATTCGCTGCGGGGTAAAAGGGTGTGGAAAAGGGTGCTCCTAGCATGTGTCCAGTGTTCACATGACAATGGTTTAGAGGGGGACTTGAGGCATGGCTCATCCTGTAAGCAAGGATTCTCCACGTGCACCAAGGAACTCCCGTTGTTAGTCTGAGGGGTGGTGAGTCATTGCCAGGATGAAGAATCTCCTCCAGCTCATCCTGTGTATCTGTGTGTGTGTGGCGATAAGTGCGGCTGTCTAATGCATTATTGTTCCTGTCCAGTGAGACGATGATGCGGAATCGGAACCAGGCGCCTGGCAATATGGAATTTCATAACTGCTCTCGAGCGTAATTTGTTTCCTGTTTACGCGCAGCAGGACATCTCACATCCGCGTGCGCATTGGCGTATAAATTATTGCCCGAATCATAAGCCAATCCACCACCGCCAGGAGCAGGAGCAGGAGCAGTAGCAGAAGCAAGAGGAGTACCACCACCATACACAGACCTAGCCCATGTGACCCGGTCTATGGCTATACACATACCCCTGGGGTATCTCCGACTCTCCTCAAGTGTTTGCCCATTAATTTGCTGGTTAGGGTGGCTCACTGCAAATATTTGCATAAATTTGTAATAATTTTATCGTCAATTTGTATTTTATTAGCATGTTTCGAGCCACTCAACCACCTTCCATCTTCCACCTACCAACACCACCTACCACCGCCCCCTTTGCCCATATCTATCCGATCATTATTCAACTAGCTCTCATCTTTTTTGTCTGCCTTTGATTTGTGGTGCTCATCTGCCCAATGCTAATGCGGTGGTTTTGGGTGATTGAGGGGGTTGAGGTGATTCACAACGATTAATTTATTTTTTTTTTATTTTCATTATTAATTTGTTAAAAATTTGTCACTTTGACATTGTTAGCGTCGCTTTTCAGTGTTTCTTTCATTAAAATATGATGAAGATGAGTGGTTTCACTGAAGAAAGAGCAGGGAAATCAAGTGTAGAATATTAATGTGGCTAGAGTAGTATGAGTAGTAGGGATACTCCATTCAGAAATCACAAATATAATTCTATTTTATATACTAATATTAGTTACTAAAAGGTAACAATAAGTACTAGTAAGTAAGCTGTTAAATATCTATTAAATAGTTCTTTGAACAAAGTATTTCTTTATGACCAAATAAATCAGGAAGTTTATTGTTTATTCTCTATAGACTTAGGCACGCTCCATAGAGCTCCGATCTATAGTCCCGTCTGTTATCAGAGGGACTGAGAGTTACAGCTGTGGCTCCAATTGAACGGCGTGTGCTGTAAGGCCAAACAACTGCCACAAAGCGAGTACAAATACGACAACGAATGAGTGAATGAGTATGAGTACTCGTTCTGACAATCGAGATCTGTGCTATTATGACATAATTAACCCCTCGTTTACTCCACTGGGGATTACATAACGCAATTGGGCCCTAAAGACTGGCGGGGATTACGCACAATGCAAACTGTTTACATTTTATTTTTGGCAAAACACAAAACGGAAATGCAAGCAATCCGGCTCTAAACTGCTTTCCAACTGGCCCAAAACAAATAACCCGTATAGCAAACTGGACAGAATGGGCTATAAGAGAAGCTGAATCGAATTGAATCAAAACGAATCGAATCGAATCGGAGTTTGGAGAAGGGTCTGATAATATTACAGACAATGGAAAGAGACCGTTGTACAGTTCTGAGCGCCAGCTGCTGCGACAATCCCAAAAAGAAAGCAGTTAGAAAGCAATAGCGAATGAAATAGAAATAGAGACAGAAATAGAAACAGCAAAAGACTCAAAAATAGACACAGAATTAGATAGAGAAATAGTTGTTTTTGGTAACTGGGTTGCTTGTTTGTTGGCTTATTGGTTTGATCCCATCAATGGGTTAAACGCCACAGCTGTTGTAACTGTTGTAACTGGCAATAGCTTAGGGATTATAACTGTAACTGGACCTGAGCAAATCTCAGCAACAATACAAGAAAAGACTGAAGAGCTAAGAGTGAAGCGAGAAGAGCGAAGCGAGAAGACGGTAGAGTGAAGAGAAGAGTAAAGAGAGAAGTTTGCCCACATAATTGTTGCCCATTGTTGATCACTAATAATATTTAATAACATTTTGGCGTTAACTTGGCAAAAAGAGTTTCCCCCATCTCCCCCACCACCTCTTCATCTATCTCCTTCATTCTGCCTTGCCTCTTTCCTTCTCCTTCGCTTCTGCCTCTTCATATTGGCTGAGAGTCTCATCAATGCCTTGACGAATCGTAAACAAAGCAAAATTTGAGTAATCAGCTTCATTCAAGAAACGTGTAGCACAAAGACACTGAGACTAGTTAAATAAAAGAAACAGACTGCAAAACATGATCATAAAGCATGACGAATAGTCAAATACTCTATACTATAAATTGGTATTAAATTTAGTTAAACTTTATATAGAATATTTATTTGATTTGATATGTAAAGCTTATTAAATACATTATTATATAGGAGAGCTTCAAATCTTTGATCTTCATATCATAACAACATTTACAAAACATTTTTTTTTTAGTATTTATTAAATTTAATATTCTTTATAATACATTATTATACCTCACATTAAAATTAATTTTGAAAAAATTCTTTTAAATAAATCCAAAACTAAATTTAAATATCTTTGAGTAAGTCCAATAAATATTTAGTTCTTTAATACTGTTTCCACTTGAAATCTCTGCTTAAGTTCAGTTTTATTAGATTAATTTCAGATTTTAAAAAAGAGTATCAAAAACGTTGTAATATGTTTAATAATATTTTTGTTTGGCTTCCCATCATACCAAGTGGAGGTGAATGGGGCACTGGTCAGGGCCGGGGATGACGAAGGGGGTCAAGAGAGGAGAAGAAGAAGGGGGCAGGTTCACAACTCAGGGCTTCGTGGAGTGGCGAGTTCGAAGCTCTCGATGAACAACAAAAGCGCTTAAATGAAACAAAGCAATCGAACAATGGACTCGCATTATTTTCTAATTTATCGGCATTGTGCGAGTGGTACGGGATGGGATCGGCTTCTCGGTTGGTTCAGGCATTTCTTGACCAAAATACAAAAAATATATATGTATATATACTATATATGTGGTACGTGTATTAATGTATGTATGTGTATACAGTGTTCATTGTGTTGTGTTGTTGCTTGTTTTCATTATTGATTTAAACAAATCGAAAAGCGAACAAGTGAAGAGCAGTCGGCATCGCTATTAATGCGCTTTTAATGAAGTAATAACAACAACGATGACGACGATGATGACGATGCCGATGTCGATGACGATGCTGAGGAGAATGACGAGGAGATGATGAATTAACCCCCCCCAACACAAAAAAAAAAGGTTCACAAGGTTCATTCATTAGCAGCACTTGGCAACTGTACCACAGAAAAAAAAAAAAAACACCAAACTGAACCAGTTAACAATTAGCGTTAATCTAACTGAACAGATCTCAGTCAGAATCACGACTATTAATTGCATTTTGTCACAACAAATTTGCTAGTTGCATTCTGGCACGCCATGGGCGTGGGCCACGTTAACAACAATGTGGCCAACAGAACTAGAGCTCAACTGGGGCTGGGCAACACTTTCCCTGGCTTCCTCCCATCCTTCTACCGCCCTCCTCCTCGGCACATCTGTAACAAATGTTACGTTCCAATAATTATGTAAAGAGCCGTAAATAGCCAAATTCCCTCCACTGATGACCTTATTTCCACTAGGGCCACAACTATTGAATGCCTAAAAACAAGTGGCTGAAATGGGTGTGGTATTAGCCAAACAAAAAAATCACATTTTCGACTCCGAAACTTTGGAATTGATGTTACAAAAGTCACATGTTAATTTTACATCAACTTTTGCAATACTTTCAGAATTTTAGAAGATCAAAATTTTGCTTTTGCATATTTGCTAAAGGGAGTATTAATTTTCTATAGAATTGTAATTATTGAGGAATTAACTGTAGTTTAGGCTTATGTTAAAGCATGATATCAAAAAAGCCTCAAAATTCTTTTATTCGATAAAATTAATGATACATTCTCTATGTTAATGCCTTTGACATGGTAAAAGTTCCATCAAAATTCTGGTAAGAACAATCTTCAAACTAGGTTAAGTATCGGATTGCAGAATAGTATATTGAGTGTTAAATTCTCTTTGTATTTAGTCAGAGTCGCAGTTAGTAAGTTTTACTAAGTTTCTTCAAACGATTCCATCAAAATTCCTTCTGTAAACATTCCCCAATTTCAGCTGGTCAAAGACAATCGTACAGTGACTGCTAAATGACTGCATGCCTGTCAATTCACAGTGTTTTCGTTGAGTTAACAGTTCGGTCCTGTCAGTCAGCCATGTGATTACCAGGAATTGTACCCTGTCTCTAGACAGGCTGTGAGTCAACATTGATCTGTCGCGACAAAGTCAATTGAGAAACATCCTTGTGGATTGTATGGACTGTGGACTGTGGGACTGTTAATTAAAAGTATGTCTAGAAACACTGTGATGTGACAAATTCCTTGGTAAAACTCACTCTCCAAGTTACTGCATATTGAATAGGTAAAAATCAAATATCTAAAATACCCGTACCATCAAAAATGTGAACAATCAATTAACAGAGAACTAAACGTTGCCAGACACTCAACGCCATTGGACAATGTCCAACTACTGTTTGGTAATACCTCGTATAGTTCCATTTGTTTGTAGTGGCATCTGGCTGGCGCTACAGATCTAGAATAATGTCTGCAGACTGAATGTACACTACAAAATAGGGTTTGTTAGCTGCTCTCTGCTGTTTGATGCGACTTGGAGTTATGATTGTAAGTTTTAGATTATGAGCAGAAGTAACTTTACAATTTTTTCAGAATAATTATATGGGTTTTGAGCATTTATTAATATCTCACTTTTAGCTAAGAGTTAAATATTCTCTTGGTAATTTATTATTAACAGCATATAGATTCAATCGTTTTAACAGTAAAATTAAACGTTTGAAAAAAAAGTATGTTTCTTTAAAGTTTTTAATTTGATTTGAAATGAAATATTTTTAAATTTAGTTTTATTTTATTTAATAAAATTAATGTATACTGAAGTAAAATTAGAAATTACTAAGCTTCTAAAAGAACAAACTGATTTCAGCACCAAAACTGTTAGCCCGATCGGAGTAACTAAAATTTTTATCAGGATATGTACTTAAAAAAGTACTTAAATCGTACTTAATTTAAGTTTTGCACACTCGTCTTATCCAAATCGAAGATTAACTTACTTGATACAAAGTTTGTCATAGATTTTTCTCCTATTACGAAAAAAAAACTAAAATTTCCATGATAAAACTAAATTTTCAAGCATCTTGAGTTCTTTCCATACTTTTGATTAATTTACGAGTTTTATTTAGCTTTAAATTGCACTGTTAGGGTATTTACTCTTCGCTCACATCAGTTTAGTTCTTTGGGTAATCTCTCAGATTCTTGTTTGACTTAACTGGATGCCACTAAATGATAGCAAACAGAGCGCGAGTTGCGCTTTTGGGCCCGATTTGCTTCCAATCAGCTGTGGCGGCGTCAACTGGATCTTGGCAGTGATGTGGCAACAAGTAAATGCAACTAAGGCATAGAGTTTGGTACTTGTTATCGTAGTCATACTGTGGCAACTGCAATATGCAAATGAGCTGTAACAACAAGAGCAGAAGCAAAAGTCGTTTCAACTGTTTGTCTTGGCCATTTGTGTAGACTTTGTTTTGTTTGAACATTTAATTCATAGTGCTGAACGAGTTTTCCACTCAGTAAATGTTGTTGTTGTTGTTGTTGGCCCGCTTAACACTCGATTGGTTTTGTTGTTTAGCACAATCATAGAAGTACTACAAGCTCATATATCAACGATCGAACAAACGATCGATCGATTGAACGAATTTCAATGTGCCCCTCCCCGTATAACTGCCTAGAAATGTATCTGTATCTGAACATGTATCTGTATCTGTATCTGGGTTTCTGAGTCCGCTCTCTGACTATATCATTAAGGTTCATTATGCTTTATTTGCGCATCGATGTGTCCATGTCCAGAAAAAAGGTGTTTTTCTCTGTTTCACTGTTTTTGTTGAATTTCGTTTCATTTTCGCTTCATTGTTTGATTTCTTTTCGCTTGTTTTGTTGTTTTTGTTTACGCTCGACACCATTGCAAATTTTGATACAAAAACCTCGTCATTTATACACATGCGAACATAATTACGTTAATTCATTGTGTTATGAGGGTAGCCAGTTCACTCTCCCTCCCTCCCTCTCTCCCTCTCCCCCTCTCTCCTTCTCTCTCTGTCTCTTTTTGGACCAGTCTAGTTGTCGCCACAGCCCTTATCAAATCATGCGGCAGCCTCCGATTCTTTTCTCTCTCTTTCTCTACTATATTTTTCCTGCTGTGATTTATGATGTGACGGAAGTTTAGTGTTTCGGAATTTATTAGACAAAACATTGTGCGAATATTTGGATGAAGATTCCGTTTTCAATTCCAGAAAATCGAATAACGATCGAGTCACCAAAAGTGAGCAGCAAATGTCAGTGTTTGGCATCACGATAGCAAAACCATAACGAAACACGATGCAAAAAGCCGCCATCAGCAAAAAAGGACTCGAAACTGTCACTAAAAGGAGCAGCAGACTTATTCTGGGTGCTGACAGGCCCTGTATGGGATGAGAGTGCTCAGAGCTCTTTCAATGGTCAATACACATATCGTTGCCAATAGTCGATAACAAATGCCACGCGGAAAACTCTCGAGAGATTTTTCGCGGATTTTCGAATTCCCCCCAGGAATGAATGATAGACTGTCTGTCTATGCGTCCGTACAAAGCCTCCAAATTTAGGTTGAAAGTCCGTTTAGCTGTCAATCAGATCAAGTTTGTTTTCAAATTTTTGCCACGCCCCTATGCCATGCAAATTGTAAAAATCATTTTCTTAACATCATAACTTTAAAACTTAAGTACTTTCGTGACCAAATGTACACATTATTTGTATGGTACCATACAAATTATCCTCACTGAGTTTGTTCCGGATCAGACGACTATATCCCATAGCTCCCATAGGCAAAATCTGTCGAAAATTGGTGATTTGTATGATAACATTTTGTGTTAATTGAGTGATCTCAACAAAAATCACACATTATGTTTATATCGTGTTTATAACTACACTCACCAAGTTTTGTTCAGATCGGACTACTATTTCTTATAGCTCCCATAGGGCAAACCGGTCTAAATTGGTGAATTTGTATGAACAAATTTAGTTTTAATTAACTGATCTGAACAAAACTCCTACATCATGTGTATATCATGTTTTTATCATGTTCATAACTCACCAAGTTAAGCCATAGAACATATTGGTCATAAATGATTATTTGTATGGAAAAATGCTCCCTAAAATAAGTACGGGGTCGTTTACAGTCGGCTTACTCGACTGTACCTTTCTTTCTTCATGTTCCTTTTTATCAGAGTACTAAAATAAAATCTTGTGAGGATTAAATCCTGTGCAAATTATAAATTACTATCGAACATTTTATAGAAATATACTAATTTCGAAAACCTGTTTAAGTCAGTTACTCCAGTGGTTCTACAAATTACGCAATGAAGCGTCGCAAAACAAATTGAAACTGCGTCACTAACAGCTCCAACTGGCGATTGCACAGGTGTGTCTCTACCTACATGTGCTACATATACTTAGTATCTACAAACTCATCGGATGTCGACGTCACAGAGTTGTGTGCTTGAAAGTATTTATAGAAATTGTAGGGAAAAGGGTGAAGGGGACAAATACAATTAAACTGAAACAATTACCCATTATACAAACGTGGCCTAAACAAAATTCCCTCTCATTGTCTATATATAATCTCTATACAATTGTGTTTTGAGTTTTTTATATGTTCAGTTTTTATTGGATAGCAACATTTGAAATTAAAACACAAACTGTGATGAGGAACAGAGTTAGAGCCCTGCTTCAGGTGGAAGGCTGGTTGATAGATTCGTTGATTGAAAAAATTAAGTTTCTGAACTAATTCGCGAATATATTAAAATGTTAAAGTAATTTTTCAGATCAAGTCCGGGTATCAAAGTTCTTCTAACGAATAAAAAATTAAAAATTAATATTGGTTTTTAAATTTGCTTATAACGCAATGAAGGACCGTGTCCAGCCCAAAAAAGTATATGTATTCTTGACCAGCATCAACAGCAAAGTCGATATAGTCATGTCAGTCGGTCTGCCTGTCCTTCTGTTTCTATGTTAACTAGTCTCTCAGTTTTGAAGCTATCTTGATGAAACTTGGTAGAGAAGTGTCTTCTCTCTGCACGCAGTTCATATGTTAAAATTGGCCAGATCGGATGACTATATCCTATAGCTCCCATAGGAACAATCGATTGAAAAAAAAAACTTTTTTTGAGCTATCTCAACCAAATTAAGCATTTAGAATCAAATCCCATTTACAAACCAAATTCATCCAGATCGGACCACTATATCATATAGCTGCCATTGGAATAATCGGTTGAATATGCTGAAAATGCTTAGTATGAAAATTTTCAGTGTCGCTTGAACGTCTTCAAAAAAAATCACGCAATATGCATTTGTCTACATTATTCATACGTTGACCAAATCTTACCGAGATCAAATCACACTATCATATAGCTGCCATAGAAACAATCGGGAGAAATAATTAGTATGAAAATTGTTCAGTGTCTACTAAGAGATTTGCAACAAATTTACGCAATATACATTTTTCTACATTCCTCATACGTTGACCAAATCTTATCAAGATCGGATCACACTATTATAAAGTTGCCATAGTGTGCCATAATGCTTAGTATGAAAATTGTTCAGTTGCCAATAGGTCGATTTTAACCAAATTTACACAATACACGTTTCCTATCATTCCCTATATGCTGACTAAAGTTAACCCAAATTGGATCACTATATCATACAGCTTCCATAGGGACAATTAGTATCTAATTAATGCAATATTCATTTCGAGCCGAAGATAACCGTTTTTTCTTGTTTTCTGTTCTCATTTTACCGAAAAATATACTATTATCTAATAAACAAATTTGTTTTTAAAAAGTTGACTGAAATTGCTATATTTTACTTAAAATATACATATAATGAAGATCAGACAGTTGTTTGACGATTTGTTCCTCAACTTCCCGAAATTGATCATGCTTGTCATACTTAATCGTTATCAATTTTGTGAAAAACTACTTGCACTCACTTTTGTCGAAAATGCATTATTTTCCTAAAATCTTCTATACTTCAAATGTATATATATCAAAACATAGACAATTATCTGACTACTAATTCCACAACTTCCTGTCTCTATCATGCTTGTCGGATTCAATATTTCGAATTTCCTTTCAATTCTTTGGCTCAAATGGTGCGAAAAAAGTGCGTTTTCCATTTTTGTCTGGGCGTCGATCGCCTTTAATATTGTTATTTACACTTTGTTGCGTTATTTTTGTGTGTTTGTCTAATAACTAGTGTTTATATATATTTTTTTTGTATTTTACTTTTTTGCTGTTTTTTGTTAGAATCTGATTTGGGGCGTGAGTCGTGTCGACTGTTGTCAAGGACGATTTCCGGGCAGTGATTGCGAACAACCCTTAATTGCAGCCCACTTGAGAGAACTCGGCTCAGCTGCGCTTATCTGTGTCATCCATCAGTTGGTTGGGTTCTCATCCAAGCAGAGAGCCACTCCACTATCAGTACGAGTATCTGTCGAGGCTAATCGGCAAACAGTTGCCTTCCATATCCTTGTGCTCTCCTCTCTCTATACCCTCTGTGTGTCAGTTGCAGGGGCTAATTTAATGTTTATCTCGGCATCACAATTAACCAGACGCCCAAAAGGGGCGTTCGTTCAGCTTAACTTTAACTTAGTTTGTGTTTTGTGGTTTGGTTTTTCTTTCTTTTCACATTCTCTGACTCTTACTGGAAATTCGTGTTGACCCTGTCGTTTATGGCCCAATTTGTAAGTTCTTTTGATGACCGTTTACCGCTGATTTGGCTATCTCTGCGTTATGTTTATTGTCATCATTTACCTAATTTGTCTCATTTTATATCAGACTTAGCCATCGTAGTTCCCATCACAATTCCATCGCATTCAAAGATATTTATTGATATTTTCCATATATTATACTTAAATGCTCGGTGCCTTGTCCAGAACTTGCTAATTATCATGAAATCTCTTTCACAACAAATTATTAACTTTAATCGAATAATGGATTCAGTTTCAGTTTCAGTTTTATTATCATCTAGAAATCAAAACTTTGATCATTTCTCTTAACAAAGAGTGTTTGAAATTCGTTTTGAAGACAATTGTTGTTGATTTTGATATGTTTTTCGTTTTGTTAACGTTGATTATTGCATTTAAAATTTTCCATATTGTTGCCGTCGCATAAATCGCATTATATTCATCTATGAAGATCACAGTTGCCGTTGCCAATTAGCACAAATTTTGGCTAAGTTTGGCTACACCCTGCTCCCTTGGCAGCGACAATTCGGCATTGTGGTAAGCATTGTTAGCTTAGTTTATTGATTGGTAACAATTTCAATATCAGTTCATGAGTGCGAGTTTCATTATTTGTTGATACCCTGGAGAGACAAAATACTGGGTATTATTGGTTTGTAAAGCATATGGTAATACTTCAATGTTTATGTTACTTACAGGGTGTTCTCTATTGTGGTTGACCCTATAGCTCACAATTTCCATTTGATTGCAATTTAAAAATATGTTCACACAGAATAATCCACAAAAAATGAAGGCTATGCCTTGGATTCATGAATTCTGGACTTGGTCTCAATTGCACCCACTTAACGGGATCGCACAATGAAAATGCTTTGCGTCGCTTTTCCCACCCTTCCGCCTGGCCTCTCTCCCCCAACCCAGAAAGTACGACCACTCGACCAAAATCGCGCCCATTAGAGCGTGTTTAATGTTATTTATTCATTAGGTTTAAGTGTGCGCGAAAAATAACAATTACAAAAGCAACACACGAAAAAAAAACGAAGCAGATTTTTGTGGTGCGGGGTCAAATTTCCCAAATACACAAAAAATAGAAAAGAAAAAATAGAAAAAACGATAATTGAGTGGCGGCATCAGCGCTATGAAAATACGAGTGTACTCACAGCATATTCATTCATAAAGGACGAGCATATTTTGCAGCAAGGATCTCGCGATTCTCAGCAGCTGTTGTGGGTTGTGAAAAGCGCAGGAAGTTCGCCAACAGCAGAAGCAGTAGGAAAAGCAGAGGCTGAAGTAGAGGCAGAGGCAGCTGTGTTATCCTTAGACAAACTGAATTCAATGGAGGTCATTATTTAAGTCCAAACAAGCCGCAAAATTGGCCAAAGAATAAGCTTGAAAAACCAACTGCTTACTGAAATTTCGAGCACTTTTCAAGCCAAACAATATAACTGACAATATACTTTTATGCTATATAGTTGCACCAGAATTAAATCGTACGGAAAATGTTAGGATCAGTTTGCCTTTAGTATATTTACAAGTATGAAAGGATACAGTTGAGCGAGCCGACTGTAGAAGACCTCGTAGTGCGCGTTTTTCCATACAAATTAGCAATTTTTGACCGATTTGTCCGATGGAAGCTATAGGCTACAGTTGTCAGATTCGAACCAAAGTTTCTGAGAATAGTTATAATCATTCACGTAATGTGTGAGTTTGGTTGAAATCGGTTCATTACAACAAAATTTGTTCATACAAATCACCAGTTTTCGACCGATTTTTCTGTAGACTGTAGACTACAGTTGTACGATCTGGACCAAATTTGGTAAGAATAGTTATGGCCATGATATAAACATAATGTGTGAGTTTGCTTGCGATCGCTCAATTAAAACTACATTTCTTCATACAAATCATCGATTGTCGACCGATTGTCCTATGGGAGCTATAGGCTATAGTTGTTCGATCCTGATCAAACTTGGTGAGGTAAGTTTAACGGTAGTTATAACAAACTTAAAAGACCCTTGTGCTCTTTTTGAGTGCGGGGTCTAAAAGTTATGGTGCTTTATATAGCAGTTTCTATGAAAATATTTCAGCGCAAATAAATAAAATAACCCATTTAGATATGAGATTTATAAGATGGAATAAATTTCTGATTGTGTAATTTTGGAATAACTATTTAAAATTGAATTAAAGCTGAAGCACCAACCACACAATACCCATTTATGTAGACATTGTATGGTTAGTAACTATAACTGCGAACTATAATCTGTAGAATCATAATTAAATTATTGAAAATATCACAAATTTGATAAACTGGGAAGTTTTCGTTCTTAAATTGTTGGGTATGTATAACCGTAAAATAGACTATCATTAATTGGTTATCATGGTAAAGAGCTGATTCTCTTTCAGGCCAACATTTTCACACAAGAACAGTTCACACTTAAAACCACAACACTTTTCTGCTAGCCATGTTTAGACCGTGCTTAAATAATATTTATTTATTTTAGTTTTAGACACATAGAAACCCCAATAAATGGGGCTTATGGTAATACGAGACTTCCCCAACACTTGCAATATTATATAGGTGTTGCTAAGCTAGAAGTCTGGAAAAATCACAAACACACACATAACACACACACCACACACATGGCAATTGTTGCCTTTGAGAATTATGTGCTCTTAGAAGCATGAAAAGCTTTCTGCGACTGAGCTTGAAACTGAGAAACTGAAGAGACTTGGAAAGAAGAGAGACGAGAGAGTAGAGTAGAGTAGAGTAGAGTGTAAAGAGTAGAGAGTCAGTCATGCAGCTAGCGAGAGTGGCAGCACTTGTGAGGCTTTCATTTAATTAGCCACAGCTGACAGTTAGCCAAAGAAAGCAACACACAAACACACACACACACGCGCAGTCACAGGTACACTGAGTCAAAGCTGTATGTAGCCGTCGGCAATCGAAATGAAGTCAGAGTTTTGATTTTGGAGTTGAAAAGTGAAGTTGCCGCACTTGAATTGGCGTGCGGCCAGCTGTTGTGTAACGTGTGTGTGTGTGTGTGTGTGTTGCATGCCCCATGCCTGCAACCAAGTCGAACCACTTGACTGCTGCTTCAATGGCTACAAAATGCAATATAATATACAATAATGACATTTCACTTTGCAATTACAATATAAATTGCGCGGGCATTAAACGGCTTCAACTTGCGCCAAATGCACTCGAAACATTTCAAGTCAATTCGAATAAAAAATTTAAAAAAAAAAGTAAAATGAGCAAGAAATACATTTATACAAATATATATATATGATTCTTTTTCTCCTCAGTCCGCAATAAATCAAAATTCTGTAAAAAGTGCAGATTCAGTCAAGCATTAAAAATTAATTATGAAACTGTTGTACACTCGCTCTCGCTCACTGTGTGTTTCGTGCTTTCTCTCTCTCTCTCTTTCGGTAGGTTTCTATGATTTATTGAGAAGGTAACTCCAGTCGTAAAATTGAGTTATGTAAGGAACCACAGTGGTTCTAAGGGAAAATAAGACACACACACACATACACTCACACACGCACACACCCCGGAAAATTCGATTGAAGGCGCCAAAATGTTTGCCAAACAAAGCGTAAATTATGAAAATTATGAATTGCTTTGGTTGAGTTCCAAATAAAGCATTTTTATCGAGAGGCAAAAGATGTTTTCTAAAAGGTTTTCTGATTCTGGTTCTAACCGTCCCGATTGTCTGCCAATGACATCTTTATTAGTTTCCACAACGTTGCTCTCAAACCATAGAAAATGTCAAAAATTTATAATGAATTATGATGAATTGACCTGATCGTGGCAATGCGAGCTAAAGAGTTTACAGCCCAAAAGGACAACAGACAACAAAAGCCAATTATAAACTTAATTTGAACTTAAGTCTTGAAGTCTTGTAACATAGTTTTTGTAATCCGTCTTATTATCTTATTGTCTTGTTATGTGACAAATTCGTACACTTTAAATATAGTGTTATTAATTTTGGTTTCAATTTAAATATTTATATGGTAAATACACTGTTTTGTCATAAATTTAAATAAATATCAATTTGAATGGCGAGTTTTCTCAAAGAGTTAGGCGAGTATAAAGAAAGGGAATCTTTGAAAAGTTAATTGTAATTTTAGAAAGTTAACTACTTGCCGATACTTTAAAATATCTGAAGAGTTTTTAGATTAAAAACTATCATAACTTTTCTGAAACTTAACGAACTTTTAAATAAATTTATATTATGACCAATATGTGATCTTTTTTTTAAATGTGCATTTAAATAAAAATACATGTGATATAAAACTTTTCTATATTTAACTTTTAAAATGTTTGGAGACGCTTATAGTCTCGATTCATAGCCCCAACACTTAAAGTTATATTTGTTTTAAAAGACTAGATGTTCTATCCCGTACTCCATGTTATCTTATTTGAAACTTTAATTTAATTTATTTTGAACTTCGATTTAATTATAGATTTTAATTAATTATCGGTTGGACGCATCTTAATCTAGGATTACAAAATATGACACTGTTTCACTCAAGATTCCTCAGCGTATTCCGAACTGATCTTAACCTGGTAGCCATTTGCAGTAGCCAAAAGATCACAATAGCCTCCACTCACATATAGGAAACTAACACATATGTAAAGTGTTGGATATGGTAAATTTGGCATGAATGGCGGGCAGTCTTTTGACATGGACAGTGACATTTGAAAGCGCTTTAAAACCGAATTGAGTCGCATTTTGACATTAATTGTGTAAATTCTTAAGGGTCACCCAATTCAAATCATTTCAAATCGATGCTTTAACAATTGCGTCAAATTAAAATACAAAAAAAAAGAGAGAAAAAAAAAATAATAACGAATTCAAGCCATCCAAGTGCTCTGTCCGGATCTAGAGCTGGGGTTGGGTTGGGTTATGGTTATTATTTTGGGATTGGGTTGGACCCAATGTCTTTGGTCGCTCTCAAGTGGCACGTGCTTTTGTTGGTGACGGTGAAACCGTTGCTCGGCATTTGTCTCCGCCATTGGCATTTGTCTCATTTAGAGAAAGGTGACTTTTCAAAAGGTGCTTATTGAGCCATGTATATCCCATACCCAATGTATCTAGTCTTATCGTATCGCGTCTATGCATAACAAACTGCTCACAATACACTAAGATGCCGGAGATTGATTGTGCGACGCCATTTTGTGTCTCTCAAGTAGCTGAAAGTCAATAGTGACTATAGTGGCATTAAGATGGATCTATTAAAATCTTGAAAAATGAAACGTAAATGTTGTGATTGTCTTGCAGGGATTAGACTATATACTTTAATTTAAAAGCTTTCGAAATTATAAACTTAAATTAGTGACGATTTGAGCAAAATTAAACTGATTTACATTGAGTAATTAGATTTGTTACGCCCATTCCTAAGAATGTTTTAAGAGTTCTATCAAATAGTAGGCAAAGGCAAAGGGAGGCGTGTCCAACTCCTATAAATTATATATACTCTTACTCATCATCAACAATTCAGCCGATATAGCGATGCCTGTCACCTGGATACAATAAGCTAACAGATTGCACAACTCTGTAATCCTGGATCTTAAAGAAATTAGAGCTAAACCAACAAAATTTGGTTATAAACATCAGGTTTATTCAGATTTTAGCTAGTCGGCCCAGCCAACATAACAGTATACATAACAGTATAACTGTAGAACTACTTCAACATTATTTGAAATTTTGGCTTAAATTTGATAACTATAAAGCTCTTTAGAAACTTGTGTACTTCGTGTATGGTATAACTTCTCATTTCCAGACTAAGTTTTAAGATAGTCAAATTACTATATTACATAGCTCAGCAGCCGAGACGATATATCGATGTCCGTCTGTCTGTCCGTCTGTCCGTATGAACACCTGAATTTTCTAAACTAAAAGAGTTAATACTACCAAATTTAAAATGAAATTCTGTCTATATGTCAAACAGATCAAGTTTATATCAAGTTTCTGCCAAGCCCCTACAGCCCCCACAGCCCCCACAAATTTTGAATTTAACTTGGAAGTGACTAGAGCTATTGAGACCAAATTCACGTATTTTGTGTATGGTACCATTATAACTATATACAGCGAATTTGATCCCCATAGGACAACTATAACCTTATGACACCCATAGAAAAAATCGATCGAAAATTGGTGATTTGTATGGAAAAACGCGCACTAGAATGAGTTCGGGGTCTTTTACAGTCGGCTTGCTTTACTTAGCCTTTCTTACTTGTTTACAGTAACTACATTATCTTACATGTATCACACGTATGTGCATATTAGGTGAGCTTTAAAGCTCATATTCATACACACACACACAGGCACACACCACTATGAGTAACAAAATTCCTTTTACCCTCATTCCTCACTCTACTGCAGGTTCGTCTGGATCACAATAATGGACAAGTAATTAACACAAATCGCAAATTATAACAAATCCCAGCGATCGTCCTTCGTCTTTTTCAGCTCCCACCCTCCCTCTCTCCCTCTGGCCATATTTCGTACATAAAGTTTTTATTGTTTTCCTACTTGTTTGTTCCCTTTTTTTCCATTAATGGCCATTTATCATTGAAACTATGACGGGCCATTTGCTACGCGAAGCGGAAGTGGACAAAAGTGACCATCCATTGAGGCAGCATCTGTATCCAGTTTATTGTATATACATTTATATATGAGATAAATTTGTATATATTTTATGTCATTCTCAGGCAACCAGTCTATAGTCCAGAAGCAGTAACTCTAAAGCATCTTATAAATAAGTATGTGCAACAACAATTTGACCGCAGTTGCCGCACATTTGAACCCAAATTACTTGAGATAAATGCGTACTTAATTTGTAGACTTTGAGTGGTGGTATCAAAATAATAATCAATGTTCCATTATCCTTTCAACGGCAGGCGCAGGCGAGTCGAGCGCTTCTCTGCGTGAAGATTATAAGCGACACGTCCACATGATCCCCTCTTTCTTCCTTGGTCTCGGTACCCATATTCCCAGTTCCCTTAGGGCGCCCCATACCCTTGCGAATTCCAGTTGAACCCGTTTGCAGACTGAACCCTTCTCAAGCCCATTTACTCAGTGTTCACTGTGCTTGCTTACGTGTGTGCGAAAAGCTTGTCTCTGTGGCCCGAGGCGGCGCGAAAATTTGGACATGTTATGTGTTTGCCAAAGTTAAATAGCTGCCGCTTGGGTTCAAAGGTTAAACAAGGATTTGGCATGTTTTTCTAGACACGAAAAAGTGCCAGCTACTCGTAAAAGCAACTCAACTTTGGAGTACGTTATTTCGGTCAAAACGAGTATTTTCTGGAATCTGATTGGCCTACGCATGAGTCCATTTGCGTACCCTGTAGCCAAAAGAGCGACAGTGGGGTGTCTTGAGACTAAAATAGTTTGATTGAATATTTTTAACATTTAATAGAATAATAACAAATATCTAAAAGTTTCAAATATTGATTAATAATTTGTATTTGAAATGTTTCTAATTAAGTGTTGATTAGTTGTAATTTATCCAGTATTTTTATGTGAAAATGGGGAAATAAACTTATTTGAAATATATCCAACATCTTAAAGTAAGAACTGAATTCTGTTCTGAAACCCAACACAGATTTGGTTTAAAAAAACTACAGAGTATTACTTAGTTGGTCAACTTAAAATAGTTTGTATGCCTAAACCATTTAAAATGCTAAGTGCCTTATGCAAATCCAATTTGAATCAGTTAAAGATCCCGCCAGAGGCAAGACAGGTAGGCGTCATCATCATCATCTTTATCATCTTCAGTTTGGTATTGAAATCGACTTTGACTTCGATTTGTATTGTATCGAGTGGAGAGCACAAAGACGGCGACATTAAAACAAAAGTAAATCACAGCTTAGCGTCAAAGATGTTAATTTTATGGGAGCTGCAGCTACCTTTTCGGCTCTCACACAAGCTCTTTCTTTCTCTCTCGCTCTCTGCCATAAGCCTATCTCTTTCTTTCACTGAAATTTATGCAGCAAATGTCCAAAGGGGGCGCGCCAACTCATAAAAATCGAAACACGTTACAAATCGAACAAAATATAAAAAATTATGCATGTAGATGAAAAAATTATTGACTTTGGTTCAATTTTTGGAGCGTGTGACGCGTAACGGTCAGGGACCAGTGACCAGAGACCAGAGACCATTGACGATACCGATCACCGATCCCCGATCTTTAGCATCTACTCATCCCGCATCAATGCTGCTCGCCTTTTGTCACAAAAAATGAAGAATACAATTGAGTAGAAAAGAAAAACGGATTTGATAATCAAACAACGATCAAAGCAATGGCCAAAAAAAAGTATCAAATGAAATGATGAAACCCATCATTAGCATGGTTTCCATCAATATATTGATCGTCTGACTACCAGCATTTGATCTATGTGAATTGATCAAGAGTCCAGTGGAAGGCAGTTGCAAAAGCGGGTCAGTTCTTTGGCTAATGATGTTAGCTAATTAATGCTAATGATAATAGTAATGAAAATAATTCATAAAATGCAATGTCAGTTGAGGTAGTCACAAATGTTGACATTTAGCTATTTTTATGTTTATAAAGATTTTTTGATTTTGTTAAATTTTTGAGAATTATTTGTTATTAATCAAACACTTATAAAACTATGATTTAAATATCAATGAATTAATCAAAATATGTTTGTTAAACTACAGAAATAACAAGGACTCTTAAAACCTAATTCGTTTATAAAAAAAGTTCACAATTTACACTTAATAAACTCCTATATAAAAATTATTTTTTTTACCTTTTTTGCTCCGCTTTTTAAAATCTTTTTGAAATAAACGCACGCATTAACGCGATATCCAATTAAAATGTTTCGCCATGATTTTCAATATGTAAACATTTAAATTTTCAAATGGTTTTAGCTTTTTAAAGCCAAACAATTGAATTATACACATTCATATGCGTTTATCACCACAGATTTGGAGCAATTAGACGAACGGAAAACGTAAACAAAAACAAAAGTTGGACAAAAAAAAACGAGTAAATTTATCTGAGAGTGTTCCCCGTACAGCTCATATGGGAAAGGATGCTGGTGCTGTAATTAATTTACGCCACTTGACTTTTGGGAGCAGACAATGGAGCATGATGAACCACCAAGTTGGGCTTATGGCGCCAGGCGGAAACCGAAACGGACGGAACGAAACGAAGGGGAACGGAAACGGAAATGCCAAAGCATGTGGAAACATTTGCCAATGTGCGCTGAGTGGAAAGGATAATGCTGAGGCAGTAATTAAAAGAGGCATGCAACTAGCTAAGCTGTGGACAGGTACTATATCTACACTGATAAAAATGCATGTTTGATCACGTTCAAGAATACGATTTTACAAATTGTGGTCTTAAGCACATCATATTATTATGTGTTTTCGAATTCAAGTTAAGATTTAAAGATTTTTGGAACAAAAACTTTTTGTTTTAGGAAAATATTTATTTATAACATTTTTTTTATCAGTGCATGTGAGTGTATGTTTAAAAACATCTAAGGTATGGTGCATAATCGAGTGGTAACTGGCGCGATTTAATTTTTTTTGTTTACGCGTCACTCGCTGTGCTAATTGAATGTTTGCCAGGTGGACGAGTTCGGGGACTAGATTTGCATACGGTGCATTTAAGCCAAAAGAACGCTTAGCTGAACTGAGGACATGAGTGGACCATCTGGTTAGCCTGTTTTGATGAGCACTTACCACTAAATGCGTCTTAGAAGCGGCTCATTGTCTTTTGCCGTCTTTGGGCCAGAACTACGACCAAAACCAGGACAATAAAGGACCTCCCAATATGACATTGCGTTGACAATGCGACATTTGTCTCAATTGTTGCGGACGCATTCAAAATTTCTTTAAACTAAAAATTACGTTTTTAAATACGCAATTGTCCTTTTTACACTCCACTGTCTCCCTCTGACTCGTAACTTCCCGCACTCTTCGAAATGTCGGAATTCCCTTTGAAGCACACCACAAAACAATTGTCAATTGTGCTGGAAATTTGCATTTTTCGTACTAGTTTCAGTTATAGTTTTCCGTTCGGTTGTTCTTACTATTTGCTTACAAGAGAAATGTACACTTTAAAAAAATTCAAAAATCTTATACTCACAGATGTATTGAACAATATAATACTTAACGTATAATAAGATCCAAATCAAGATCACTTGATTACAATATTCAATATTCTAAATTCAAATGTATTATTTAAATAAATGAATATAAATTTTAACATTAAAAAGGAAATTGTATATATTATATATAGAAAAAAATAAAAAATATTATATTTTAATACTTTTGGAGGTTGTGCTAACTTTAGCGATTTGTGCACTATATTCGTCGGAATCTAAAATTAATTTGAAGGAAATCTTCTTAAAGTAAGAACTTCAGCTCTTATAGTATAGTTATAGAACAAGTGTTTTTATCAGTGTAAGGGTTTGTGCAAAAGTGAAGACCCACCGCAAGGCATCGAAAGAACACCATTAAACTGGCTATGACGCGACCAAGTACGGCAATAAACGCCGGGGAATGGAGAAATCGAGGAATCGGGGAATCGCAGAATCGTGTAGAATCGCGTGCCTTTAAGCAATATTTACATATTTGCATATGTATTTGGAACGAAGCCTGAAGCTTGGAGCAGAGAGAACGATCCAAACGATCGGTAGGATGTGTACTCAACCTCACACCTCCCTCATTTGGCGAGAGGTGATTTATAACGTTTGTAAAAATATGACAAGTCTGTCATATAAATTCTCATATTGTTAGCATACCAAAAACATCGTTTCCAGTCTTTTTCCTTTGTTCGATGTTTGCAGCAAGCAAAACCTGGTCAATGCCAATGTTGGCGCTTTTGTTTGGACCTGGCTCTGAAAAATGTGGCCATCTGCACGTGCTGCATGTGGCATGTTGCAAACGGTTTTATGCCTCTCAAGTGCCAACAGTAAATGGCACATAAAAATATTTTCAATTTCAGTTTTGGTTTCGGTTCTTTGGGCCATCGCGAAACATTTCAGGAAGTTACTTACCTCAAAATTACAGAAGTCGCTTTATTACCCGTTCAGCCTTTTAGCCTTTTTAGACATGAACTGTAAACATCGCCATGGACACTCATTAGAATTGCTGTTGGCAACTAAAGGTGTTATTAAACACACAGATAAAGTTCCACTAGAGTTAAAAAAGTATCTTGCATCTTTCAGTAACTACATACTCCATAAGAATTTAAACTTATGTTTGTATGAATATATCTATCTATCAATTTATGTAATCTAAATTTCTATATATGTTTATTCAAGACTATAGAAAAAGAGTTTCCTGAGAAACTTTTGTGTATTTTGTTAGTCCCTTGTGATTTGCTTAGTCTAGGGTGTTACTTACCTTGTGACAAACTTATGCACAACACCCATTTGAGGCATAAGGGACACGGCACATTGTAAAAGTGTGGCACACATTGTCAGAAAGGCGTTGCAAGACGGGGCGTGGCTTGGTGAGAGTAGAGGGATCAGCAGTCAGTGCTTCGGGTAGGAGTGATTGTGAGGCGTATTTGTGACCTAAAGTTATTAGGCAAAGTGACCTTTTCGCAGAGAGGAGAACAGCGTTGAGCAGTTCGTAAAGCACTTTTGACTAAGTAGAAACACATTTCTCGTCGAGTTTGGGAAATTCCTTTGGCAAGGACGCGTGTCCTGCATGAAAGCTATATGCCCCTGGCATGGATCTGGCATTGTTTGGCCTAATGCTAATGCCTTGGCAGTGTTCGGCCTGTTTGGCCTTATTAGTGGGTTTATTGAGCACCGGAAATTCCAAAATTTAACCCGAGAGTTCTGAGAATGAGAGGAAGCAACCCAAAAACGAGTAGCGATTAGCGTTCTCAACTGATTTCTTGTCAAAATTCACTTGAAATTTCACACTTTAATGCAGAAATGGTCATATTAGGTGGCCTGCTGCCGCTTCGATAACTTCATGACTATCGATAACAAGGTGTGTATCGAATTTGATACCAAATCCATGGAGTGTATTTGTAATCTTTGAACTCTCGCCCCGTCTGACATATTAGACAATTGAAAGTACAACAAAATATACAATGGCAAAAACGCAATACAAAAACATTAGGAAACAATTGAAATTGTTGAAATATAAATCCGATCTCTCTTTCTCTCTCTGTCTCTGTCTGATACTACCCCCTCTTACCCCACACCCCTGAACATTATACAGTGTGTCCTTGTATCTATATCCTGCGCAATATGTGTTGCCGCCTTTGTTGTGCTGCCTGTGTGTGTGTTGTTGTTGTTGTTTTTCTCCTTTTTCCATTCACAATCAACAGTCGCAGTCATCGCATCGTTTTGCTTTGTTCGCGTTTTATATGCCCAGGCATTATTACGTCTGATATTTCCAAAAGGTGGAAAGGGAGGTGGGGAGGTAGGGAAGTACGAAGGAGGGGGGGAGTCTGTCTGAAGTGGCTACAATGGGCATTAATTTATATGGAGCACGGCACTAACATCAACTAAATGCGCATTATGACAGCATTTTAATTGATCTCACAAACTAAGCGTTACTGTACCAAACGCGCTCTCTTTTCTCTCTTCCTCTTCTCTTCTCTTTTCACTATCCATCTCTCTTTGATATGATGAGCTGCTGTCAACGTTGATCTAATCTGACATTTGGACACAGAGATGCATCGCTGCACAGATTTTCCAATAAACAAATTTCGCTTGTCGAAGGACACATAACGGAACCCTCTAAAGTTACAGATACATAGATACATTGGCAGAGATACAGATACTTTCTGTGGCAGAGATTAGCGTTTTACGCTCGTTTGAATTTTTATTATGTTAAGCTTGGATTTAATTTTAGCATTGTTTCCCTCTCAAGAGGGGTAGTTTTCTTTCCGACCAGGGGGTAGGACTTAGACCACGGTTAGGGACTGGGACTGGAACAGGACCAGGGTCAACTTTTGTCAGTTAAAGCACTTGCTCCCTAACCCGGAGGGAAACTATCTACATATATCGATATAAAACAGTTTAGTGAATTGTCGCAAGATTATTAGCTCTAAACAAAAGACCAAAAAAAAAAACACATAGAAAGAAGAAGAAAGTTTTGTCTAGTGATCCTGGTAGACAGTCTGTCGCCGTTTAGCTGGCACTTCAGGCACTGTCGTGGGCATATATATTTAGTCGATTGTTGGACATTTAAAAGAAAATAGATTATTACAATGAATGAAACGAAATGAAATTTCAGAATGATCTTGCAATTCTATACTAATCTAACAGACAGCGAGTCGCCCTCTCTTTCCCAGTGTCCATTGTTCTTGCCAGACATGCTGGCGACCCTGTAGCAGGTACTGCTCTACGCTCTGATCGTTTCAGAACGTCTCTAAAGGAAGTTCTCTATGTGCGTCCATTGTACATTGTCCATTGGGCATTGAGCATTGGGTATAGTTTATAGTTTATGTGTCTGAGGCCCAGACCATACACGATCTATATCCATTGTTGGCCACGCTTTTCGTAGAACAGTGTGTGACAAAACAGTAGAACAAGGGAACAACAAGAACAACCGAAGAACTGAAATCGTCAATAGAAGAATGCATAGAGACAACGACTTTTTCTGCTTTTCTTTTACTTGTGTTCTCTTTTTTCTCGCTGTTGACTGCTCCGCTCCATAAAATGCATTTTTCTCATCTTTTCTTCTCGCTTTATATGACATTTATTTAGTTGGCTTTTATGTCCAATGTATTTCTGCTTATTAAGGTGGAAATGCCTCTCCAAATTGGAGTGTCATTTGGCTTGAATCCGACAAAAGGAAATGCCCAAACCGAAATTATTGGGGTGCATTTTTCACCAAACTCATCAAAATTTGTGAAGGAAACTCGCTCGAAAAGAAAATACAATCTTTTATAGATTAAGATCATTCTGATATGTTAGAAGAAGATGAAAATACGATATCCATAAGGAATTGAGAGGAAATCCTCATCATTTTGACAGCATAAAATCTAATTCTTTGAGGAATACACTGGGAACCCAGGGAATCAAACATATATTTAATTGTACAATGCTTTTGTCTTAAAATTAAAATTCATCATTTGAAATATTAAAACCATATTGAATAGTTTACTAATACTTTGAATACTATAGTAAAATCTCAAGCTGATTCCAATAATACCATGATATTAATGATTTTCCGCTTTGAAAAAACACTTGAAACTCGCTTTGAGAACAATCGTTGAATAAATTACTATAACAGTATGTGTATACCCTGTATACAGGGTACTTAACTAACAGCGAGGTGAACTCTGACGCCGACGCGCCAGACAGTCTGTCGCCAACATACAAAAAGAGAATGGGAGAGCGAGAGAGAAAGAGAGATGGTATGTGAGGGAGGCAGAGAGACATACAAGTAGCTGAGAGAGCATAAAAACACGCACAATGAGAGCGAGACAAAAGTAAAGACACAAAACTGAAAGAAAAGTAAATAAAATACAGAAAAGGATCACTTACACAAAGAAAGACAGAGAGCAATAGAGTGAAGTAGAGCAAGAGGGGAAAACAATGGCCTCCTACACAGTGGTAAGTGATCAGTGACCCAGGCTCAAAAAAGAAATAAAAATACTATACTATAATACTAAAACCAGAACCAGAATCGACCGAATCGAACCCGTGCCCAGAGCATTTGACTTTTGTTGTGCGTTTCACTTTATTTTCATTTGTTTTGGGAAATTCCCAAATAAAAGGTAGTTAAAGCCAGACAATGCCAACAAACAGGTAGATAAGCATGGACTAAGGTACAGTCAACCGATCCGAGGATGACATTGACAACGAGGATGACAACGACATCGGCATCGACATCGGCATCGACAACGGCAACGACAACGACAACACCTGTGATAGGCCTAGAGCACTGAGAGAATTCGGAGTTTCCCAGGCTCGCACAGCTGGTGCAAAAATAAACACAGGAAGGAGTAAGTAAGTTTAAGCCTAAGCCGGCTTTTACTTATCAGGCAACGGGACTTAGCCAGTTAGCCATGGCCAGATTTAAATGACCGCAGCTCAGCAGCGATTTGTATAATTAAAAGCCGCATGCAAATTGTGGGAAATTTCAATGACGATCTTATATCTATATAGAGGCGTATGCCATTAACATACGAAAAAGTTAAATATTTCATCAAGTCCAAAAAATCGTATATACATATATATATTCTAAGACAATTTTATACAGATTTTTGATAAAATTAGTTTTAAGTTAGAAGGAAAAAATACAATCTAACTAGTTGAGAGCTTAAATATAAAATTAGCCGATCTGAATCAGATTTTGTCAATATCTTTGACATTATGCTTTACACATTACACAAAAATATTTCAACTTATAATAAAAATTTATGCGATTTTGCTTTTGGAGGGACAAGGTTTTCCGATCAAAGACAAATTAAGGCAGAATATAGTTCTTTCTATATACTAAGTTTGATAATAGTGATTTTGGGACGTAACTCCAAATACAGCATAGTTCAATATGAACTATATGACATAGTTGTCTGATCGTTACCAAATTTGGGCAGAATACTACATGCAACCATTTTGTATCTGGTTGAGGAGTTCAGGTGTTCAGAGTCGAGGGTTTTATTAGGTTTAGCGAAATGTGCGTAACAGGCAGAAGGAGAATAAAGTATATATATTCTTGATCAGCATCAACAATCGAGTCGATATAGCGATGTCCGTCTTTCCGTCCGTATGGACGCCTGGATCTTAGAGACTATAGGAGCTAGAGTTACAAAATTTGAAATTAAAGTCCGTCTTTTTCACGAGCAGATCAAGCTAGTTTCAAATATCTGCCACGACCCCTACCGCCCCGAAAATGGTAAAAAAACAACAAATAAAGCTGTCAGGAATAAATGTACACATTATGTGTACCTGTACCAGTATAACTGTTTTCACCATGTTTGATTTGGATCGGACAACTATAGCCTATAGCTTCCATAGGACAAATCGGTCGAAAATAAGTGATTTGAATGGAATGGTATACAAGCACTAGAATGTGAGCGGTCGGCTCGCTCGACTTTACTCCCTCTTATTTGTTTGTACTTAGTCTTATGTGAGCCATAAGATAAAGTTGCCTTTCCTGTACACATTTGGTCTGGAATGAAAATTATAGATAACTTTAATGAAAAGTTATGTTTTTAATAAGTCTAACTTCTAACTGATCTTTATTTAATGAAGACCTTACGAATTTATATTACTTTGGCAAAGTTCACACGATGCAAAACGATAAGCAAAATATACTTTTTGATTTATGGATATGTGTTCACAGTCAAAACCACTGAAAAAACCCAGAAAAAAGCAGAAGAAAAAGAAATTTAAGAAAATCAACTTATTCGTTAGGCAATCGATTGTCAAAGGAAGCAACCCTTTTTACATCCATGTCTTGATTGTTGTTGTAGTTTTGTTTATGCCGTCAAGAAATCAATGCGATCCGAGGGCAACCCTGTGAAAGATCAGCGCAAATTGCGAACTCTCACCTGCGTGGTTGACAACAAAAAAACGTGAAAAATATAAAGAACGAAGGATCTCTTGGCAAAAAAAGGGTGACATCGATTTTCTTTTCTTTTAATTTCATTTTTATTTTTTTTTGCATTTGAAATGTGGGTCGTAGGTCGAGCAGGGATTGGAAACGGGGTCGCTGCTTGGGTTTTCGACTTGATTGAGTTTATGCGATCGCATCGACTGATCCTTCGATCGGTTCAAAAGGTGCAAAATAATTGAACACTGCGAAAATGAAAATTTGCAAGCATGTAATTGTCTGAGATGGAGGATTGACAAAGGTCGAGACAAAGTTGCTGCAATTGAATTTAACTCTTTTGTTGATTATTTATTGGTATCAGAGCAACATTTGACTGGCAAAAAAAATATATATATATATATATCTGTATGTTGAGAAAAGGGTTTGATTTTTGCATTGGTGGGCAAACAATGTTTTCTTGATTGCAATAACATGCAAAAGAAAATACAGAAAATCAAGAAAACGCGCCAAAACTCAAAAGGAGATGAGAGTGAGAACAGAAAAAATTCAAAAGATTTAAATTGAATGTTTCCAAAGACTTCAAAACATCTAAATTAACAAGCATGCAAATTATATAAGTATGGATAATGGCTTATATCGAATAGAATAACATCACAATTCAATAAAAATACTCTTGGGAAAGATTTGAAAATGGAATGCTATAAGTTAATTGGTTCGTTGGGAAGAAGAAAATTATCTTATTCTATACAATTCTCATTAGGAAAATACTTAAACTTAAAGCAGGAAAACAAAATCTTTAGGTGTTTGCCCATACAGAACTGTAGTAGTGAGGATCATATCTAAATAAAGTAGATCATAATATAAAATTGAATATATTTTAAGCTGATATTAAGTTACAAACTAGATATCTTTGCAAAAATTTGGTAAACGACATTCAATTGTATAGTTCATGGCGAAATGAGCATTTGAAAATCACAATAGGCAAACGCGATCACTTGAGATCTTTGATCACAGATCTGGCAAATCAACTATATGTTGCCCTTAAAGTATCAATTTACGTAGTGAAAGAATTTGCAAATGAAATACATTGATTTGCGATTCAAAATCAATCGAGTGTATGCGATCTTTATGCCGATCTATATGCAAATCGCAAACGAATACCCGAAAAAAAGATTCAATTTCATTGCACAACAATGGGAAATTGCAACCGTGTCAAAAAGTAAGCAGAAAAAGTTTAAACTTACCCAACTCATGTGCGAATACGTTGCCAATTGCCAAATGAAATGAAACCCCTAAAGATCGATTGTGAAAGATGTCCTGGAAGGAACTCCTTGTAAGGAGATGAGGACAATTGGCCCGCTCGCATTTGCATGCATTTCAAATTCATTGACATGTCGTCTACTGTTTGTTGATTTTTAATTTATTTTTGATTTTTTGCGATCTGTCTTTCTATTTCCTTTAGACCAAAGCCAGCTGTCGGACTGTCTGTCTCTCTGTTTGTCTGTTTGTCTGTTTGCCTTTTTGTTGTTTGCTGTTTGGCAATTTTTTTTGCGGTTGCGCTGAAGTGCATTGCGCACTTTCAAGTTGACTATCAAAGTGTCATCCATCATTTTGATGACTTCTTGCAACGTTTTCTGCCTCTTCCGCTTACAGTTCCCCTTCCCTCTGCTGTTTACATACCTGGCCCACTCGGCAGTTTTTCTTTTTTTTATGAAAAGTAAAAAAGTCACACGAATCAAGACCCATCTTGTAATTGAATCTTTTATCCTGACTGCAGATCGCTGGGAAAAAAAAGCTTGCAACGCAGTAACGCCTGCGCAGTGTGTGCCACAGCAAAAAAATTTGCATATGGCATGAAATTTGAGTGCCATGCGTGGGTCGATGCCACACAATGCTGGCAACTTAATGGGGCAGCACAATAATTTTCCACTTTGCCACATTGCCACGCACCATGAAATTGCTTCACCCCCGCAAATGACCCACTACTCGTACCCCATCCCGTCTCGTGGACTTGCCGTGCAACTTCAACTAATCAGCTGTCGGGGCAAATAACTCAATTAACTTGATCGCCACAACACACACAATTCCATGGAATTTCAAATGCAACCGAGTGGCAACTGTCAAAATTCTGTTCGAAATTCAACGAATTTCAGATCAAAACAATATGAAAATGCATTGCCATAAGACAAGAAACGACAAGAAAAGACAAGACCAGACAAGAGACAATCCAAGTCCAATGCAGTCCAAAGATCCAGCCATTGATCAGCCTCTCTCTTATAAAGTGGCGACTGTCATTCGACGATGACTTTGTATGAAATGAGTTTTGAGTGGAGTTGGAGTTGGAGATGGAGATGGGGTTGGAGATGGAGATGGAAATGGAGTTGGAGATCTCCAGCTGGTGGCTCTACAGACGGTCTCCAGTCTGTCTGGAGCTGGCCAGACCAGTCGGCGACTCCGAGACTCCAGAGACTCAAGTGGACTTTTGTGGAGTGTGCGAGGGAACTCTTGGCTTGTCTTGGCTCTTGGAATGTTTTCATATCAACAATTTAGCTGTGTGCGCCCATTCGTTGGAAGGCGGGGTATGAGGGATTGGGGATAGGAGGAATGGGGACGAGGGAATGCATTTATTTTTTTTATTTGTCACTGCTTGCCTCAATAAAAAAGAGCCACACAGCAATCAATATGCAATAATCAATAGAGCAACAACATTTTCATTTCATTTCTACTTTTTAGAGATCTGACAAAAGCGCATCCACAACTTGTTACACTGCCAGCAACAAACGATAGCAGCAGCAGCAACAACAATAACAACTGTAGCAACAGCAACAACAATAACAAGAACAACAAAACCGATAGCAACAAAAGTGCAACTCAGTCCAACAATAACAATGACGTTGCCGCAAAAGTTTCTTACGAAGTCGAGTCGAAGTCCCCCAAAAGAAGAATCGAACCCTAATGAGTTGCTGGCGGGGCACAGGCCAACATATATGTGAGTTGTGCACTGAGAGAAATTTGTGAAATATGTACTCTTTGTAGAGAAAATAGAATGTTTTATATTTGTTTATTAGAAAGTTAATAACTTTCTCGTATTATTTATATTAACATAATAGTTTTAGAATTTGCTTTCTTTCTTTTTGTTCTTACATATTTTTACTGTTAAGTCAATAACACTAAGTTTGTTATACTAATACGACTGTTTGTTAGACCCTGTACTCTTTATGAGTATTATATATAGTATTAAATTAGGTTTGTCAGAAGCGAAATATGCGTAATAGGCAGAAGGAAGCATAAAGTATATATATTCTTGATCAGCATCAACAGCCGTATGTCTGTCTGTTTTCCCGTCCGTATGAACAGAATGATATAACCATATTGTTTGTTGTTTATTATAAAGCAGTTAAGTTTTCATTATACTAGTTTTTGAAAACATGTACATACATAAAAATTTGTATATTATAATATTTTACTAACGTTTTCCTGACTGAAAATGTATAAACTTTCATCCCATCAAACTTGACGTTGGTAACTTTTCTTGTTATAACTTTTCTAGTTTGACATTTTTTTAGTTTTTACTTTTTATATTACTAATAAATCAATTTTCCCGTCAACTGTTTCTTTAATCAAGACAATTAAATTTTGTTTTCAGTTTTTTAATTTTTCTCAGTGTAAGCAAACCGGTTGCTTGTCGATTGGGCACGGAATGGCAGCACTCGCAGGTCTGATTGAATCCACTATTTATGCGCTTAAGGTTAATCAAAGCGCGGTCGAGCCATGCTTTACACCTATGGATGCAGATTTTGACTCAGCCAAGGACTACAAGCAGCGACAGAGGGTAGCAGCGGGGGAGTGAGTGAGGTGTGAGGTGTCAGGAGTGGGGGTTAGGACTAGAAGATGCGGGAGCAGCAGCAACCGGAGTGGCAGAAACAATTGGAATTTCGGTCGTGTCATAAATGCCACAGGATATGGCACTGGTTGCCATCCATAAATAATAAAATTTTATGTGCGAGAGTTCTTCTGTCTTCTGTTTTTTGGCTTGGGGATTAAGCACAACAACAACAGGGAAAGTGTGTGTGTGTGTGTGTGTGTAGGTATTTGTGTGTGTGGCACCATGGGGCGCCAAGCGATTGTGCCGACTCAACGGCCTGTTTGTTCTTATTAAAAGGCTCCACAAAAGAAATCTAAAAAATTTTAATGAAAATCCACAAGAGCTGGAAATTTATGCGAATACGTTGATGCCTCAGTCTGAGCTGCTTCTGCCGCAGTCGCAGCCGCTGCCGCTGTCTCTGCCACACGATGTGCCATGCAACTGTTACTACTTATATAGGCTGCCACTTATTTATCACAACAAATCAGCGCACACACACACTCATACACACACTCACACCATACACCCACATACAAAAGCAATTCGACACGCGCCCGTGGTGGGTCCCGATTTTGAGCTGGAACTGGAACTGGATCGAGGACTGAGACTGGAACTTGCTGTCCACGCGATCAGTGCAATTAAGCCTACTCGGGTCGAATCACAAATGATGATGAAGAGACGAAGGGCGGGGCTTCACTGTAACAAGGTGCTAAATCATTGGCCCGACATTAACCCCAAGCTATGGCACACTTTATCAATGCACCAGCAACAACAACAACAACAACAAGAACAACAACAATCCAAACCAAACCAAACCAAATATGTTGCGCCTATCAGCGCCCAAAAGGATAATGTTCCTTTCAGCATTAACATGAACAACAACAACAACAATTGGAGCTGGTCTGCTGTCCATTTGGTTGACCAACCATCAGCTAATGAAAGCGAAATAGCTGAATTATGACTTCGTCTGGCATACTGGGTCAAATCATGTCAAAAACTAAATGAAAATAAAAGTTTTCTTTAAAATAAGTACTATAGCAGAATTGATTAGCACTTAGTTTAAAAATAAGAAGTATTATTATAATTTTATATATTTTGTTTTAATTAAAAGACAAATTTTATGAAAAAATATATAAATTATTTTAAATAATCAGTACTCGTAATTTGGTAAAATAAATTCATTAATCGATTATTAAATCATATGATTAATTAAAGCTGGGCGATTATGAATCGCAATTAATCGAATATAAATGAAAACAATCGATTTATGAAATGATTAAAACAAAATTTAAGAAATATAATATTGAACAAAAAGTATATAAAATATTATAGATACCGAAGTATCTATAAGAAAGCAATATCGACAAGCTATGATATATATTTTTGGTAAACAGTACGTATCTCCAGTAGATGAACCGTTACTTATGCTGTCTTGATCTGAAAGCTCAGCTATTTCCATTTGAGTGTTTCATAACTGAAAACAAAGCCATCGGGTCTTGAAAATGCATTTCTTAAAGCTGGGAAATGATACCCATAGCTATGCGATTATTTACATAGTTGACCGATCAGCTTTTCGATTAATCGAAGCTCATTTTGCGATACAATTAAATCGTTAATTGAAACAAAAGAATCGATTATTATGTTTCAGATGATTAATCGTGCCATCACTAGTAAAATCTATAAAATAATTTATTATAGTACTTAAAATTCGCTTTTTTTGAAGCCAATTTATTATAGTTCAGTATGCCTAGGAAGCTTTTATGAGTTTTAACTATAAAGACAATCTTCAGATGAATTTCGTGTTAAATATGTCTCAACTTTTTCTATTGTCTTAAAATTATAGCAATACTATATTTAAATTATAATTAATTAATTAAATTATAATTAATTAAATTATTTAAATTTAAATATCAACGTATTTTTTATTATTTGATTATTTCCTTTAAATATTTAATACTTTAGTTCTGTTCTTCTTTCCCACTTCACATTCAATTTCGAACGCATATTATTAATTATCTTAAATAACCATCCTTCAGACTCAGTTCCTTATTCTACTCTCTACTATTTACTCTCTTCTCTTTACTTTCTTATAATATCTTATCCAAAATTCATATTTACATTTGTATATCAATCTGAATTGTGGTAAACAGCTGCACTGTGCCTCCAGCTCACATGCTCCCATGCCACAGGTAGCAACTCCATTGAGATTCCAAAGGGCGGTAAAAAAATGCGCAATGCGCTTCGCACAATAAATAAAAAAAGAACAGCTAGAAAAATGTGTTAAAAATTGTTTCGTTTTATCTGTTCTTTTTTTCTTCTTTTCATTTTTTATAGTGTCGCAATTCTGTGCGTTACTTCATGTTGTCTGCATGTGTTGTCCTCTCTCTCTCTTCCTCTCTCACTTTCTCATCTGCCATCTCCTTCCTTTGCCATTCTGTGTCCATTTGTAGTTCATATCCCATTTTGATCCAACTGTAGTCAATTTCGCGAGGTTGGCAACTTGGGCGGTTCTGCACGGCAGTTGGCAACTTTGTCATGGATTACAATTTATGGGGACAGTTGAAAATGTCTGCCTTTATTGCCATAGTGCCCCCTTCTCCTCCACCCTCTCCACTCCCCTCACCACTTGCGGTGTTCGCTTCTGCATACTATGAAATTGGCGTTCAATGGTAAATTGTGAATATAACGGCAAAATTGGGTCAATAAGCGTTTGTAACAACAAAAGTCAAAACTAAGAAAATAAGCAGAAGTGAGAAATAACGATCAAAATGCTTAATAATAAGTAATAACAAGTAAGAAAGGCTACAGTCGAGCGAGCCGACTGTAAAAGACCCCGTACTCACAGAAGTGCGCATTTTCCATACGAAAAAGAAGAAAAACGGAGTTATTCACATTTTGTATACATACATATTTATATACAAATGTATGTAAATATATACACAATTAAATGCACAATTTCCTTACTTGGCTTATTTTAAAAATAAGCCGTATTTTACAATTTGAAATTAAATTTAAATTTTATTTTAAAAAAATAAAATTTAAATTTTAAAAAATTAAATTTATATTTAATTAACTTTGACTGGACTCGAACCTGCGACCCATGCCGACTTGCAAAAGAACGAACCGTAACCCTACCAACTGGGCCACGCTCTACTTCTAAATATTGTTGATTATTCTCATTGACATTTAGTATAACAAAAATTAATATTAGCGGATTGAGCTCTAGCGGGAGTACATTTTAAAATGTGTTATCATGCAAGATAACAAATATACAAATAAATATGTATTAGAATTGAAATCTTTCATTCAAAATGGTAAAAATTAAAACAATATCTGCGTTCAGTAGCATTGCATGAATCTGTATAGTAACAGAATTTATTTTTGGCGCGTGCCAAAATCAGTTCGGAAGAAGTACCAATGAGCGCTAAATGCCGATCAACTGAACAACTTACTTCAATTGAACTACGTTAAGCAGTTCAAATGCACGATCGCCCTTGAACAAGTGCAAACCATAAGCAAAAATATGTATGTATGTATGTATATACATGTTAATAAATGTACATATGTACGTGCAAGGGAGTTTTCTGAATTGTTTTGGACTTTCGTATTACTTTTTTTATAGCATACCATGTTACGCAAAAACATTTTAAATAAAATAAACATTATTATTTAAAATAGGTTTACAATTTGTGTTAAAATTAAAAAAAAAATTTGTGTTTAACTTTGACTGGACTCGAACCTGGGACCCACGCGGATTTGCAAAATAACGAACCGCGACCCTACCAATAAGACCACGCTCTGCTGATAATTCAGTTGGATTATTTTCATTTACATGCAATAATTGTTTATTTAACACACTACACTGCTTGCTGCAGTTTGTGTAGTTAAACGTAGAGTTAACTCTTGCAAGCAGTGTAAAAACTCTTGCAAGCAGTGTAAACAAACAATTTTTACATAAAATTCAGCATTTTTGATTAATTTGTTTGATATGTTGTTGTTGTCCGATTTGGACCAAACTTGGTGGGGATATTTTTAATAATAATACACATATCCTGTGTAAGTTTGGTTGCGATCGCTCAACTAACATTATATGTCTTCATACAAATTTTTTATTTTTGACCGATTTGTCCTATGGGAGCTATAGGCTATAGTTGTCCGATCCGGTTCAAACTTGGTGAGGATACTAGCATTGGTACCATACATATACTGTGTGAATTTGGTCTTTCTAGCTCTAGTCGTTTTCAAGTTATAGTGATGTGAAAAAAGTTTTTTACAATTTGCGGGGGCGGTAGGGGGCGTGGCAAGGATTTGAAATAAACTTGATCTGCTCGCGAAGCAGACGGACTTTCATTCCAAATTTGGTGTCTCTAGCTCTTGTAGTTTAGAAGATCTAGGTGATCATACAGACGGACGGACAGACGGACAGACGGACAGACGGACAGACGGACAGACGGACAGACGGACATTGCTATATCGTCTCGGCTGTTGATGCTGATTAAGAATATATATACTTTATGGGGTCGGAAAAGCCTCCTTCTACCTGTTACGCACATTTGGCTTCAGACAAACTTAATAGACCCCTCTACTCTTTTTTAGAGTACGGGGTCTAATAATGAGTGTGAGCGACAAAATTGTACAAAAAGGCCAAAACACAAAGCTTTTGCTAACAACTGTAGCAACAACAACAAAAGTGTTAACAATAAAGCACGAGAAAGCTTAAAAAAATAAATACAAGTTTATAACAAAAAATGAAATGGAATTCGCAATCAATCAAATATTGCTTAATAATTAAACAATTCAATAAAATCAACAAACGAAAATAAATTGTTATAATAAATTGTCAGCAAAAGATACAAAAGCGTTAATAATCAAAGAGTAGCATCGACTTCAAAATGCTCTTTTCAACAGCTTTTTAATTTTTGTGGGGAATAGTTATATATATTCATTTATCAGTAACTTGGTAATATTTAACTTTTATATTTATATACTTTTAGACCAAAACAAGTTTATTTATTTGTAGTATTTAATGAATTTGTTAGCGATTCTATTGAAAAAGTGTCTTAAATCAAACAGTTCTGATTCAAGAATCAATTTGAACGAAACAATAAATTGTTATTGTTTAAAAAAGATTAATGTGGAGCTTCTGTTTTTAAGGAAACTTCCATTCTGTCTTTTATTTGGAATAAATTTAGTATAAAATAAACCAAAATATATATGCGAAAATTGAATTATTCATGCATTAATAGAATACTTTAAATAATATTAACATAAGTTGATATTAATTTAGCCAAAGATTGTCCCGCTTACATTATAATAATCAGAACTTAAGACAGATACAGGGCATATTAGAAAAGTTTCGGTAATTGGTAATTGCGCAAGTTTCCCTAGCGGTGAGTGGGGAAAGGAAGTGGAGCAAAGTTTGAGCCGTGAACAGACCGCTATATAGAACAGCTTGGCAGCAGTTGAAATCAAAAGTTGTAGAACCGCTGCTGGAACCGTTGCGCGACTTCAACTAGAAATTGAAATAGAAATGCGTTGCAGATACAGATACGTTTACGTAGCAAAAGATACAATCAGTTAGACAGCCAGTTGGCCATATTACACGTTCAAATGACAAATATTTGGTTTTGTTTGTTGTTTAGTTTTATTGAACGGCATGAAAAAGTCCAGGCCACAATCCGATTTGTGGGCTTTTGTCATTCGATTGCTTCGTTGTTTGTTGTTGTTGTTGTTGTTGTTACTGTTGTTGCTGTTGTTTCCGTTGTTGCTGTTGTTGTTCTCTTTCTTGCTGCTGTTGCTTGTTGCCTTTCTCTCGTTTGTTGCTGTTGTTGCTTTTGTGGTATTCGTTTCGCTACTTTTTTGGGGCCGTTTCTTTTTCGGTGGCTCTAAGTAGTTGCTGTTGTTTGTTGGCCCTTTTGTTTGTGCCACAAAATTTTAATTATAAGCAACTTACACAAAAAGCCAATTGTCACTGTAACTGTCCGACGAGCTAAGCTCATTTATCAATACGACAGTTCTGAGTGGAAAAAGCGTGGAAAAACAATGACGGCTTATGTATTGAATAGCTTGGGAAAAAGGTTAACTATGACTCGAGCTGTTATCAAACAATAACGTTAGATGTCTATAAAAAGATTTGCAAATTTATATAAAGAAACTCTTAAGCTATAAATAGATATAGCGGATTTTACTGACCGTCTTTAAAGTATTAAATTAATACAAAATATTTTCTAAAGATGCTAAGATTTTATACTAAAGGCCATTCCGCACGGATTTCTTTACTAAAACTTTTCTTCCTGTTAGTTAATATTTGAGAGCATCTTGGGCAACCTTTGTCCCAAATTTCAATAACTAAACTTCTCAATTTCCAGAGATCTAGCACTGTACCGTTTTCCAGCCTAAATTTGTTATTTACTAAACAGTAGTTTAAGCTTATGAAATGTATATGTTAATCAATCTTTGTGCTTTTTTCATTACTTCCTTTACTTGTTTCTTCTATTTTAACTGTTTTTCAATTTTCGATAACTTATCGATAACTATATTAGTTTGCTGTAAGCGGTTTTGAAACAATTGAAGTGTGAGTCTTGCATATTAAGTACTCAAAAGAAACAGCTAAGCAGCCCTCCCTCCTGAACTCATCTTAACCTGGAGTTACCACGCGCGTATCTTACAGATACAAATCGCCTCGACGCGTATCTTTCAACACGCGCGCTGTGAGCATCAATCACAACTACTTAAACTGCATATGAAAATATGCCCAAAACTGAGAAGCAGCAGCTTCAGCAACAACAAAAAAAAAATATTTATTATTATTGTTGTATTTCACGCCTTTAAGCCGACAGATACAGATACAGAATAAAAGAAATGAAGTGAAGTGAAGGTAAAGAAAAGAAAAGCCCCGAAAAAAATGAGTTGTGTTATGCATTGCATTTTTCATATCTTTTCACTTCTAAGTTTGTTGTGTTGTAGTTTTTGTTGTTGTTGTTCTTGTATTGTTGTTTGTTTGTTATTATTATTTGTTATTTGTTGTTTGTTGCTCTTGTTATTAAGTTCACATTGTTCTATTGGTTCAAGCAATTTCTCATCGCCAACGCTTGCATCGCAGCTGAAAAACCCCAAAAAGAAATTTGTATCTCATGGAAAGCACTTTCCAAATCGACCAAAACAATGGAAAACTTTCGGATGAAGCATGGAAATGCAGCATAAACACATAAATTTCGCTATGCTTTCCCGAAGATTTTTCCCCTTTGCAACTTTTCTTACCTTCGCATAGTTCTTACAAATTTTTTATTATCCTTTTTCGCCTTGTGACAATTCCTTTTTTTTCCTTCGCCCTTGGGTCAATCTTCGATTGTCTTTTTAGGGCCCGAGGACTACAGGGTCAACCCCCTTTTCGGGGTGTATCATTTTCTCAGCTTGTAAGTTGCATTTTATGGCCCTGGACTGTGGCATCATTAGGTCCTTTTGGTGCCGAAAATTAGGGTACAATTTATGGGATGCGCTAATTTTCATTGAATTTTCTTACTAAAAAATCGAGTCATCCCATTCGCAAACTTGTAATTTATGTCGCTGAGAAAGGGACACACAGTGTCTTTGGCCCGGATGCGGCCAATTAGTGGCAGCAAATGTCACAAAATTTTCCTCTTTCCCTTTCTTTATCTTTGACATTCCCTTCCCTTACACGCCCATTTCTAGCCCCCAATACGTTTCCCATTTTGGCCAGGCAATTTGCACCTTTTAGTTCGAGCTTTACTGTCACCTAATTGAATTGAGAACGAGTGCTAATCCGATTTGTGGCTGACCATTCAGTTAGTTACACGCATCAGTTGCCACTTTGCTACTCAAGGATCCCAAAACTGGACACCCGCAAAATCTTGGCTTTTCCCTCAGAACACACACAAAAAAAAAGGACAAATACTTGAGTATTTTCTTTTTATTCCATCTCTTTTTTTGCTTCTAAGCATTGGCTTTGCCTCTTGTCATATTTTTCATTTTTCCTTTCTTTATTGGAACTTTTATATTTTTGCTGGTAATACCTAGTAATAGAGTGAGCATGGGGTATATTGTTCTGGCTAATGGTAAGGAACACAGACTGTATCTTCTTTTTGAATTGACATAAGTTTTTGAGCATATTTATTTTAATTTAAAAACTTTTATTATGGAAAACTCGACTCGATGATAAGTCTCATTAAATTGAAGTTCGTTTGAATATAGATTATTTGAAAAGTATCTTAATCTATATTAATTCCATTTTATCTTAAGAACTATAAATTAAAAAGATTATAAATATTTTAAAAATTTGCAATAAACCTAATCGTTCCCTTACTGTCTTTAATTTGTGAGATTTCTTGCTAGCATTTCCAGGCTAACAACATTTCTAGGGTAATAACATAGTCGAGTAATGCACAGTATTTGCAGCTTCTTATATGTTCTTTGTTGTCTGACTGTGTGTGTGTGTTGGTGTGTGTGGGAGTTGAAGTGGCCAAGAGGTGAATTGTCCCTTATGGCCTGGTCAGTCAGGCGCAAATTATAAAGGAATTAATAGAGGCAAGGCCCAACAATGGGCAAATATTCTTTATTTTTTTTTATTCTCCAGGCTTTCTATGGAGCCAGTTCAAAAGGAAAAACCTCAAAGAAGCAGAGAAGCACTGAAGCAGTCGGATTAGGCTTTGAGCATCTTGACAATCTTGGCATAAAAATTGGCATTTGAATGCGTTTAAATATGCGAATATGTTGAATCTTTGCGGTTGGATGAAGGACAAGCCCATAATCATAATGAAGCCGAGCGCTAAGCTGATTGATTGCTTCGTAGGAGCTAAGGCCAAATGGAAAAGAATGGAAAATGTGCATGAAAAGAGGCAATGTAAGGTTGCATATTGTATTTAGTATGATGTAAGAGAGATGATGAGATGAGATGAGCTCAGTTGAGTTGAGACAGACAGCTATCCATCAAGGCGTCGCTAGGCATTTACATAAATGCAAATCCAAAACCAAATGCGTAATGGTCGTAGGACCTGGCTAACCCACTTAAAACTGTCATTATGATTATTATTGATCATCAGTTGGGCGTGTTCCCTCTCCTCCTCTCCATATCGCTCAGTTTTGAATGCATAGGATATATAGTTTTTAAATTGGTTTACAATTTGCATAATGCTGCCAGCGATAGGGCTAGTCGAATGAGAACGAAGCGGGTCAGAAAAACAGGTTAGCGGGATTAACTTGGCAATGTTTGGAAAACTTTCTAAGCAAACAAAAAAAAAAGAAGAAAAACACAAACAACAAATAAATGAAACTGAAATTGAATTTGAAATGGAGAAGAAAACATTTGAGGCAGCAACTAAAGAGTTCCTTGGGACAAAAACTGGAGGAGAGCTTACTTATGATGGGATTAGCGCTTCGCGAACTGTCATAAGGGGCTGCCAGCTGTCAGCTTAGATGGCTAACTTGATCTTAAGCTCTTTTGGTCATGTGAAAATTATAAGACTCGGACGTGCAATATGGAATTGCACAAGAGAGTTGAAGATTGTGTTATCGTTAGATCGCTGCTCGTATTACGATCAGGTAAAAGGACTCGCATCGCATTCCCACACGGGACACGACAAGGAAGGAACCATGGAAGAAACGAAGGAGGGAAAAAAGCAGACCTGAAGTGGTTCAACTAATCAAAACTGACAAGGCAACAGACCGGCTTGAGATCAAGACAAGACAGATCCTCATCCTCAGCCTGATCCAGATTCCGATCCGAGTCCGATTCTGATTCCGATTGCGTTTCCGAAGTTGAGATGCTGAATCATTCTAATGGGTTGCTCAGACTAGAACGGAAGTGAGTTCATCAAATTAAAAGGTGACAAAAGGGTTGCAACTTACAGCAGAATGAACCTTTGCTCTCTCTCTCTCTCTGGTCAGGTAAAGACAATGCGACAAGGGTCAAAACAGTGAAAATTGACAGCAAACGGTACATCTAGGGCTAAAGTTTAAATTAAATTAAATTCATGGGTTTAAACGAGTTCAAAAGTTGAAAACACCAAAGATAATGAATCAAGAATTCTGGGATGCTGTTGCCCTGCAATTAGCTGGCATTTGTTTTTGCCAAACGGCTGGAGGGAGGACGAAAGGTGACCAAGGAAGAAGAGCAGACAACAACAATTGTGTTCTTATGATCTAGGATATTAAGGAATACATCATCTTGGGTAGCTTCTGTATAGGGAAAGTTTTAAATGAAAATAATAGATGATAGAAATAAAGTTGAGTTTGATATTCAATCAAAAAATGTTGAACACTCAACTAACTTATTAATTACTTCGATAAAATCACTGTAAATTAAACTATTTTGAAAGTAATAAAGTTTTTATTTCGAATCAAGACAGTAAACTCTAAATAAAGCTGGTATAAATAACCAAGTTTGCTAACATTATAAATTTATTTGAGTGTTTAAAGTAAGTTTTGGTTTTTGGATAATGAAATATACTAGATTATAATGTAATATTCATTGAAAAAGCGGGAAAAATTCCAGGTTTTTAATACATTCAGTCAGCCCTTCTTCTGGAAACCTTAGTCTGAAGTAGCTTTCAGTCCCTGACTTATAGGCAATGACTAGTCAGCAATTAAGACAGTCTATTGTCGTATTTAGCTGGACAGCTGCAAGCCACTTCAGAGTGACAGAGATAGGTAGATAGAGGAAGATAGAGAGGAAAGAGAGAGAAGATGATCAAGTCGGTAAATTAGCGATCCTAAGAGATCTAGAGCCAGGGGCACTGGTCACGGTCCTTTGATGAATTACCAGGGAGCCTCTCGAAGAGTTACGCATCGTTTTGTGTCAAGAGTGTCGACTTGATTGGTTCTGACAGCGCGCGAACTAACCAACTGAACCAAGGACTGAGTGACTGAATAACTGAAGGACTGATGATCTAAGGATTCAAAAATGAGGACTGAATAACTCTTGAGGACCGTTGCATCGAAGGTTGAGTCACAGCAGCTGCGAGCGCGCTAAGATCGCGAAGTAAATTGATGTGGATGATCTGCAGATCATCATCATTTTCATGTTGTTGTTGTTGATGATGATGGTGATGATGATGAACTTCTGAGGCGCGACATAAGTGTAGCAAGTTTGTTTGTTTTGTCGGGGAGCCAAAAGGGTCAGAATTGTGATTGTTTTTGTTGCTGTTGTCGTTGTCCGCCTTATATGCAAATCAAAGGACATGAAATTGCCGCCCTTTGAAGCTGTGCCGGACCTGAAGAGCAACTAAAGATCACAACCAACAGAAAATGAAGCAGAGAAAAGCTGATGAGGTCGATTGTTGTTTTTAGCAGCGAAAGTGACCGTGAATTGTGAATAGCGAATGGACTGAATACTGTGAATACTGTGAATACTGTGAATTCTGTATACTGAATAGTGAATGTCAGACCCTTTTGATTGAATTCAAATTAAAGTTGATACATTTTATGCTTACGGTTTCTATCCGCATCCATTTTGGCAGTGACAACTTTGTCTCATGGTTTCCAGTTTATCATTTTCTTTTTTTTAGAGCCCTTTGTTGTAACAAGTGAGCGCCTTAACGGATTTCTTTTCACTCGCCACACAAATTGTAACGGTTGTAAGCCAACTTTAAAGAAAGAAAAACCTGAATACCTCGTACAACATTTGACAATTATAAAATTTCGGGCGTGGCAAATTTAATGGGCGAACTTTGTACAAAACTGGGCAACACGCGGCCCTGAGACAGGGGAAATCAAGATGTAACCCTTTGACACCCCAGAAAAAAAGTTGTATACAAAGGGACAGAGCACAGCCATCGATAGATCTTGGCTATTAACCAAAAAGTGGGCGTAGTGCGGCAACAAATTTGCCAAATTTACAATTTTCCAATTTTTTATTGGCAACGCCCCGACAAACCGACAAATGTCAGCAATTTTTAATGGCTTCATTAAAATGGCAAAGGCCCCTTTGCCCCCACCCCTTCGAACTGCCACCCTGTCTCACCCCTCTCTGTCTATAACCCTTCTCTATATACAATTTGCATTTACTCAGACCGTAGACAACAATAACAACATCGATTAATGGCCGTTACAAATGTTTTCCATTTGTCAGCATGCGTCGCATTTTGCTTTTCTATTTTTCGCAATTCTCCGTCCACCGTTTCTTGAAAATAATACTCTATTCAAAATTTGCGTATCGATTGGGCCAAATCCGAAAAATTTATGCGAATTTATGATAGGCATCTCGAAAAACTGTGAAATAAAATCAAATGAATTCCATTTGCGATTTACAATTTGCGAATTGTGTTTGTCTTTTGTAGCCTTTTTTGTTGGGCGGTTTTGGGTCGGTTTTGAAAAGTAGAACACGCCAGGGAAACTATCCAGAAATGTGCAAATCGTTTGTCAGACTGACATATGTCACGACGCACAGTCAGTTTCAAAGGGTAACTTCAATAAAAGTCACAATTTATGACTCTATAATATTTATAGGTAGTTAATAAAGTTATCCAAGCTAATTTGTTGAGAAATAATGGAGAAATGAAAAATTTTAATAGATTTTTAATACAATTGAATTGATATTATTTTAAAGATTGAGGAAGGAGGAATACTCCTATAAGGTTGGGAAAGTTTAAAATTTTAAAACTTTTCTCATTTAAAAATTGTATTTATTTTTAGCAATATATATATAATAAGTATGAAAATATTACTAGTATTTTTACCCCATATTCCTTGATTACACGGTAATCCTGAGCCAATTTCCAAAAGCAAACATTTTGTATAAATTTCAAAAAATACAGGGTGCGCCATCTAGACGGCACACATTTTACTACTCCGTCATTTTCAAGCCGATTTTGACAAATCAGCCAGATTCTAATCAGTCAGCCAGTCTATGGCACCTATGTCAATCTTATTGCTGCTATTATGACAGAAATGTTGCCAAATACGATGCGAAAAGCACAAAAAAAATCGCCGCTTTTTGTATGTCTAATCGATATTGTATTCTAAAGGAATTGTCAATAAATGGCCTCGTATAGCCAAATCTTGATCATTTTTCATAATCGGTGGCGCACCCTGTATATTTGAAAATCAAGAAAATTTCTCTTATTTTAAATGTTAAACAAAACTTTATATCAAAGTTACTTACTTTGTTTTAATTTGTAAGGTAGTATTTGTACAAACATTTTTAATAGAAGCTATTGAACTTTTTTTAATTTTTATTTATTTAAATTTTTGTACCAACCTTCTATAATCTTAGAGTTACCAAATTTACTTATATTCCATACCTGTCTGTCACTATTGGTTACCCTTACTAAGTAATAGAAATAATAGTAAAATTTACCCAATTCCAGTAAAATTCTATTGCTGTTAAAGCTTCTAAGATCATTTTTTGAGTTTTGGAATTGCTTGAATTATTATTATTAATTATTTTATTGGTAAACTGGAGAAAGTGACTTATCAATTAAAATTAATATAAATGTCATAATTTCTCAAATATTGACAGTTCTTCTGAAATTTATTCCCAGAAAGCATATCAGCACTAACAACACGTGTTGTATGGTTAGTGAGATTAGTCTACTGATTCGATTAGTAACAGAAACTAGAGCTTAGTCATAGCAAGCCAGACAGCGTGTCTCTCAGACCAATTGATTACTACCTTACCTATGCTACCTTATCATTAAACACTTTTTTCTATATTTTTAGCCTCGTTTTAGTCTGTTTTTTATGTATTTTTCTTGATGCTAAAATGCCAAATCATTTACAGATGCTGACTAAACAGTTGGACAGTCTCCCAGACAAGGTGGTTGGTCCAAGGTATTTGGTATGCCTAATGGAAATCAGCATTCAATATTCAGGGATTCGATCCATCGATCGATCGATCGATTTAAATGCAAATGATTACGTGGCAAGAAAGAACGTGGTATCAGAGGCATCAGCATGGGAAAATACTTGCAAGCTAGACTGTATTGGGCAGCCACTTGACCTTGTCTGTGGCAAGCGTTTGTGATGCACTTTTGTTGCCTTTATGCTTTATTGGTAGCCGATGTTTGTATGTTGGCTATAAGAGCCACAGAAAAAAGAAGAAGCAAAGTGTTATCCTGTCGTCCATTTGGCCATTCGTAATGCTCACTGCTCACTGCCCGATGCCTGCTGCCTGCTGGGCCATTGTTCTGACCAAAAGCAGAGACAATGACGTATACAAAAAAAGCAGAGAAGAAGAAAAAACACACACACACACACACACACACACACCGATACACACCTACGTGCCACATTGAATGACAGGACGCGGGCGGCAGCTCGTTGTCCGCTGTCCTCTGTTCGCTGTCCGTTGCCAAGACAATACAGTGAAGCAAATTGAAAATTCATTCATGTGAAACGCACAAGGCACAAGGTGGCAAATGAGCAGAGTGAGAAGTGAAGGTGGAGGACGAGAAGTAGAGAGAGAAGGCGAAGGCGGAGGAGGTGGAGGAGGAGAAGGTGTAGGAGTAGGGGAAGTTGTTTGACCGGCTGCGCATTAAAACACCTTTAAGCGGATTATAGGAATTTTGACACTTTTTCGGCGTATCCTTAGCAAAGGTGAAAACGAAAGAGACAGACACAGTAAAAAAGAAAGAGAAAGGGCGATAGAGATTCTCAGACACCGCACGTTGCGCCATTGAGAGACATTTGACCATTGAGAGATGATTCGTTAGGGATCTCTCGGGGTCGCCAGTTTGTCTGTGTCTCCGTCTGTGTCTGTGTCTGTGCCTGTGTCTCAGCCTTTGTCTCCGTCTCTTTCCCTGTCTCAATGAATTCTTGCACCGTTTGCGGTACAGTTCGCTCTTCTTTTTACTCTTTTTGGGTGTCGCCCCTTTGTCCCGCTTCGACTGTGAATGAAAAATGCTTAGAGAAAAGTCAATTACATGCGTTCTTCTGGCGTTTCCTACTCAATGGAACTGTACCTGGTACCTGTATGGTATTATCCTATTTTCATTTATAATTCTTTCTGCTTATTTTTTGTTTGTGTCTTGTTGCGCTTTTCAACAGTTTCCTCGAATTGCAGTTCTTTGACTAGATCTGATGTTGAAGGGTTTTCTTTATGGGGGCGTTGACAACCTTTGCAATCTTCTGCAAAAAAGAACACACCAAATTGGTTACAGGGTATAAACTTGGTATAAAAATCAATGCTAAAAATATATTTATTTCAGATATAGTTAAACTGATCCTAAATTGTTTAACTAATATTTAATTTATTCAGTTCACGTTACAAAATTGTACTTAGTTTACTTAAATATAATATATCCTTTATTTTTTGGATTTTTTAAAGTGACCCCTTTTTACAGCTCTCCAGATTTTACAAGAATTTCGCTATTGTCCAGCCAAGATAACACACATATGTCTTTTTTCCATATCTATACGTATCAATCGCGTTGTCATAACTGTGTTTTTTTCTGGTTTTGACAGATTTTCTTATCAGTTTCCTGCAAATCACAGACAACCGTTTGAGACTCACTGTTTTTCCAGAAACCAAAACTTTACCTATGAAATCTACATATGAGTGTGTGTGTGAGTGAGTGTGTGTATTTAGTCCTTGCTTGCCGTTTGAAATTCGCAAGGATTAAACGCATTCAGCCAAATAAAGAGCATTTCGGCTTTTGATCGTGTGTGTTTTTATATTGTCAATCTGTCCTATTGATTACTATCGATGTATCGATCGATTGAGCCTTCTGCAAAAACCGTGTTTGCTTTGTGGCCTATGTAATTGTAGCCGATGATTATCTATGAATCCCAACAGGAGTAGAAACTGAAGGTAAAGCAAATGCGAATTGGGTAGAAACAGGGTTCATCATATATTACAAATAAAAAGCGGGATATTTAGGGATGGGAAACAAGAAAATGTTCAATATTACAGTGAAAACTTAATTTGTTAAAGGAAATAAAAAATATTATTTTTTCATTTATGCAACATATCTTAGATAAACTATATTATAAATTTGACTTAGAGGTCTATACAGCAGTAGCTAATAAACTATAAAGTAAAGACGAAAATAGCGTAGTATCTAATACTAACACAATACATTATCTCTCTGGGTAAACAAATAAACGTAGCATACTTTTGGCCGCCGTATGATCCTTGTAAACTGAGTTTTAAATCTATGAACGTTTCCATGTATATGTTAATAAATATTTGAAGTACAGGGTATAGCCAAGAACTGGCACATGCATTCTACTGATTCCATTGTTGTTCTTTAGCCATTTCTTCCCCCATTTTTGATTAACATTAATGAGCAACAAAAAGTGCAAAATTTACATGGCAACGTCTCCGTTCCTATTTTTTGGTTCATTGTTGTGTGAATCTTTAGAAAAAAGCTCCATTGAAATGGGTTGGCAACAATGTGTGGCAGCACCTGCCCCCAAATACCAACAACAACGACAACAACAACAACAACAAAAGCAACAACAGGAGTAACAACAACAGCGATTTAGGCATTAGAGTCCATTGAATTGCCGCTGATTTGTGGCATTTGCATACATTTAAAGCTGCCTCAAGACCCCAATGTAAAGTATTCAAACGTATTCACATTCGCATTCGTTTGATTCACTTTATTCAGTTGCAGTTGTTGACTGTAAAGGCAGTCAGTCAGTCAGTCACTCAGTCGACTGACTGAAGACGAGCCTCAGATTGCATTGTCAGCGGTTTTTTGTTCAACTACTCATTAACATTTATTTGCAAGTGCAAAGAGAATGCAATGGCAAAAGCAACTGCCATGATAAATATGACAAACAGACGAACAAACGAACAAACGAACAAGCAAACAAACAAACGGACGAACAACAACGAGCGAATAGACGAATAGACGAAAAGACAAACAGACAAACGGACAAAGAAACGAATAGACAAACGGACAACGGCACACAACGGACAAACAAATGCATTGCGAAAAACAAGCAAAGAATGCTCAAGAATATTTTTGAGCATCAACGACTATTAGAATACCCTACGTTTACTATGTACATATAACCTATCGGATACCTCCACTGTTGACTTGATTAACTTAGCTAATATGACCCTCTAGCTCATTTTAGTTAAGTACAGGGTATGCTATGTTATACAATGGCCGCCTAACAGTAAAAGAGATGCAGATAGAGACAGTAGCATTGCCAAAGACAATGGAACAGAGCCAAGTACATAGAGAGAGCCAAAAGGCAGCTCCAAAAGCGCTTTAGAGGGCTGCTCAGTAAGTTATCAAAGAAGTAAGAGCACAAAAATAATTGATTGAGCTAAAATACAAGTTTGAAACCCCTTTAGAGGGCTGTTTAAGAAATGTAAGTAAAAAAGCTAAATCATTTATTATTTAAAGCATTATTATACATAATTATGGTATTATTTTCTAATATTGCTGGAAAGCGCATAGACAGTCCGAAAAACTAGATACAAATGCGCTCTATGGACCTGTTAAGCAAAGCCATTTAATTATTTTATTTATTAACCCAGATTATATAATTATTTTGTATTTTCAAGCCAAAGTAATAGAACCTTAAGAGCCACCCTCGCATAGAGTGGCACAGTTGCAATTGTCACTCAGTCAGTTAGTTAGTAAAAAAGAGAGCTGGAAAAATGTGCGCCATTGTTCAGAACTTGCAATTGTTGACTGACAATTGGCAAAAAAGGTAACGAGTGCAGAGCTGGGCTCTTGCCTCTCTTTTCCTCTTGCTTTCCCTCTTCTTCTTTATCTAACTCGCCGTCAATGTGATGCGAGGAGATAAGCAGCTCAAGTCATTAGAGCCAAATTGAATCAGAATTGAAAATAGAATTAAAATTAGAGCATTTCGTTGCGTTGTGTTTTGTCGTGTTGTGTTGTGTTGTATATGCGTTTGTCATTAGTTTGTTGTTAATTAAAATGAAACCAAAGTACGATTCGAGGTGCGATTTGAACAAAATTAAAATCAGCGCTAAAAACCGCCCCATAAAACAATAGGAAACACCTGCACAACACACACACACACACCACCACACATGCACATACACACTCACGCAAAAAGCTCTAAAAACAATGGCGACAAATGGAGCTGTCGCAGTTGCAGTCGCCGTTGACGTCGCCGCCGTCGTCATGGGCAACAGGACACCAAGGAAATTAACAGAACAAAACGAATGCATGAATACGAAAGAGAGGAGAAAGGGGAATGTGCCAAGGCAGTTGCTTTACTGTTAAATATTCAAGAGATGAATTTTAAAGCACTCACCGAAAATTAGCCAAAATATGAGCAAAATACATTTACATGTATATTTATTGTACATGTAAAAAAAGGGCAGCAGCTCAAAGATGTCAGCGTCAGTCTGAAAAGTGTCCATTAAGATTAGTTGATTTTGCTTTCGATAGTTGTGAAGCGCTAAGTAAATGCGTTAAATAAACAAAAAACTTAACCAAAATCAAGCATGAAAAAAAAAAACAACTCCCAAGTGACTCCCATTTGACTTCGCCTCCCATGCCATGTAAAATGCTTCCCCCAACCAGAAGCAGCGCCGTCGGCGACAGCTGCTCGCAGTCGCAGAGGAAATTCCAATTGGAAACGCCCACTAGCCGGCATATAGCAGCAATAGACGACAACAACGATGGCGAGACTTGACTATAGTGTCGTCTCGCTTGCTCAGTAAGGCAGCACCTGCTCGGCTTGGCGCTCAATTGGCGCTCGTTGTACGCGCTCTCTTGCACTCTATCTCGCTCGCTCGTACGTTTTGTACTCTTAGTTGAGTAAGTGCTATTTTTTCGTTTTAAGCGTCACATTTCTTTGCTGTTTTTTTCTTGAACCAAGTGTCACCTGCACCTGGATGTTGAAGTTGACGTTGACGTCGACAGCGCTGCCCACGCATACAAATCCATGTGCATATGCACGCCTCTCTCATTTGCGTGCAAACAAAATTTTCTTATGTTTCAGCGCATTTTTTCACATGTTACAAATTGTCATCAGAAAAAAACTTATTAATCAACAACAAAATCAAACAAATAAACCAATAAAAAGCTGCTACAAACCAGTTGTAGAATATGTATGTATATGTGTGCGTCTGTGAGTGTATGTGAAAAGTGAGAGAGAAATCGGCACTGAGCGAGCAACTATAAGTTTGCATGGCAAAACTGTTGGCTCCTATAAGTGCGATTGTGTATGTGTGTGTGTCGCCGCGTTGTTTTTGTAGCTGTTGCTTTGGGCTCTGTCGCTTTCGATGTTGGCAGCGCTGTAGCCAACCCCCCAAAAAGTGACAAGTCCATGCGAGACTCGTTCGTCTGTGGCTCGTGTGAGAGCGCGCGCCAAGTTTTTAGTTACGCGTCGGAACGAAACCGTCAAGCCAAAGGCAGCGCTTAGATATCGCAGCCGCAACAGCAGCAGCAGCGGCAGCAGACGTAGCAGAAGTAGTAGCAGCGACGGCCTTAGTTTTAATCCATAGTTAAATAATAATAACAACAACAACAAGCAGACCGGAAAAACGTTTGTGGCAATAGGCAAATTTGTTGTTTTGTCGTGCTGCAGTCGCCAGTTGCAAGTATTGGCCATTGCATCAACTTAACGAAACGCTCAACCGACGGATAACTGACCAACACAACAACAATTCAGTTCGTTCAAATAAACAGTGTTGCATAACATTTAAAATAAACCGCTCAACAGTCCAATTGGAATTACAATATCCTTATCACACTTAGTATAATAAATAAAATCAAATAAGAATTCAACATACAAATCGTAGAAAACGTGTTAAAGTTGTTCATAAAATCGTGAAACCTTAGCCATAAGCTACTTATATCAATGTCCACTAACAACAACAAACATCATTCCCAATGCTGAATGAATAAATGAGTGAATGAGAGAAGCTTACAAAAAATGCTATCGTAAACAAATAATGAAAATAAATAAACATAAACTAGTGATATTCCCAACATATATGTAATGTGTAAAACAAACAACAAACGAAACTACAATAAAATAACAAGCAACAACAACAACTACAAACTACAGATACAGATACAACATCTCAAACAGCTCAGTTCAGTTAAGCTCATAAAAGTTGCTCGTAAACATAAATTGTTTGAGAAAATTATACAAAACTTAACGATTTATTGGAATGGAATATAAAAACAACAACAAATCGAGACAGCGGCCATAATCACCATACAGCCCATAGTTAATAGGTATTACTTATAGGGAATATACATATATTTCAATTTTGATTGAGTTCCCAATAAATACAAAGGCAATGCAGCGCCATTCAAGGTGAGTGCGAGAAGAATTTAAGTCCCAAAAATTTTCCCAATTGGAATAGTTTCTTAAAAGTCAAAAATTTCACATTTATCAACACTGCAAATAATTACTAATTGATCTGTTCGCAGTTCCACTACGAAATCAACTTGAATTTATGATTTCCCCTTCACAAATCGATAGAAAAACACAGAAATATTCAAAGAAATAAAAAAAAATATCTTTAATTTTTGTGCTTTTAAAATTGTTATTTCGCTTTGAATTATCCATTTAAATTTTTGGATGATCATTCTATTTATGCAGAATCATCATTGTCGGAATCTTTATGAGTTCGTTTCGCTCGTGTCAGTATCTCTTCTCACATCCTTCTAAATGATCGCTTTATTCAATCATTTGTTTTTTTTTTTAAGCTTTTGAATACAAGCTAAATAAACATTTATTTAGCTTTTATTGTCTTGATAGTTTTCCATTAAAATAAAATTTCCCACTGAATAGGAATACCTAATATATAATCCCCTAGAATTTCTCCTTAAAAATAGAAGTCGCCTTAAACATTTCTTAGAATATTGAGCAAATAAACGATTTAGTGACGTGTTTACTTAATTAAAAGCCTCTAACTAACGTCCAACTAACTGTGGCACTCGGCACAACTGTGAAAGATCAAATACAATTGTGTAAATATATCTTTTAATTTGTATTATTTACTCTTAACAAAAATCTACAAAAATTCTATGGAATCTAAGTGTATCTCAAAATGGGTTCCAAGTTGAGAAACATATGTTCCGATAACAGCTCGGTCTTACTTTGGAAATTAACTACTAATTTGTGTTTTATTCGCATTGGAATTCTAATTAATATTCATATCAGTTGTTGTTTGTGTGAAGTTTGGATATTTGCCCTTGGCATGAACTTGACACTAAACCAAAGAAGGGAAAAAAAGATACATTTACGATGCGATTGTTGCGAGTGTGAAAGTTCTTAATTACAAACATTAGGGGGCCACTGCAGCGACTTAGGGCCTCGGATCACAATCACAGCGTGTGCCCAAGAGACACTTTTCAATGGTTAAGAAAAAGGGATTGAACTGAGACTGAAGTGGAAGTGGAGTCAGAGTCGGAGTCTGAATCGGAGTCTGAGTCGGATCATAAGTAGAAACAGAACGATACATTTCAACACAAAGTGGAGACACTTAAAGCTCTACCTGTATTGAATTGAGATTCTCGATTCACAATTCTCAGTTCTCAGTTCTCGACTCTCGACGCTTGATTCTTGATTCTTATGCCTAACTGCCACTCCAGAGAGTTGCAGATGAAGCTGCCTCTGCTACAGCCTCTGCCACTCCCCCTCCCTTCGCCCCAACCTCTTTCTCCGCCTCTTCCTCCACTGTGTCTGGCTTTGGTGCAGGCTCAGCATGTGGCTAAGCCGATCATAATTCTTGTTTGACACTGCAACAAACGGATGAACAAATGAACGAGAAGCCAGACTCTGGGGACCCCAAACTGTCCAACAGCTGAACAGTTGACCAGTTGCATAGTGACTTCCCCTCACAACTCTTATCCATCCCCATCTTCCCCCTCCTCTTACCCCTCCCCTATCTGCTCCACCAAGTCGCAGTCATTCAGTCTACAACTCTCGCGGTCTGGCAACGACAACGGGTAGCCACTTACCAGTTGGTTGGCAACAAACGCAACGCCTTCGCTACTCCAAAACGGAATGTATGGGAAATGGAAGTGGTGGACTACAATATACCCTGTAGTAAATGTTGTTATATAGTCAAGTACGTTATTTATTCATTGAAACTAAAAGGAGGATAAATTTATTTTATAATTATATATACTTTTCGATCAACTAGAAGAAAAACGTAAAGTGAGACTGTAAAAGACCCTGTACTTATTCTTAATAAGATTATTTTCTAATGATTGGAAGACTTTTGAGATAGTTTATATAATTAATTAAATACTTAATTTATAAAAGTAATATTTAAAGTAGTTAATATAGTCTTATAGGATATGCACTACTACACAAGCGTTTATATTATAAGTAATATAATAATGTGATTAAATATGTTTAATTTTAACAATTTGGTCAGCTTTTAGCATATCATACGCCTTGCCAACTCCCACTGCAGGGTATAAGTATTTGCTGCATCAGCCTGCCTGGGGGAATTCACTCCTACTGCGTGAAAGAATCGCCCGACGGAGATTTGCATAACAAAGCGAGACGCGTAGACGAAGGCAGTCGTTGCAATGATCATAAATAACTTGGCTGATATCTATTAACGCTTTTACTGGTGTTACTGGATTAACGCACAAGACACAGACAGAGTGAGAGTGAGTGAGACAGAGTGAAAGCAGAGCAATTGACTAACTTGGCTAGAAGCTGTAGATTAGAAGCTCAAAAATAGAAGAAGAAAAAAAACCCACGCTGTCCACTTTGATGGTTAATTTCTTGGCCAACAATTTGCCGTTAGTTGAGTGGGCTTAGTTTGAGTCTGAGGGTTTTGGAGTCCAAAATTTGGGAGTTTTGAGCTGGGCTTTATCGCTGGTAGCATTTGCCGTTGATATTCACAGCAAATAAAAATATCTGGAGTGCAATTTGTGCACAGCTGGTGGTGCAACCGATGCTCAGGTGGTTACCTGTGGTGCACCACCACACCGGGAACAAGAGTGCACCACTTTTGCCAGCAGTTGCTGCCAGAATCCTTTCCTACCCGTCGCTTCTTCCCTGACAAACATGACAACACTGAAATTTGTTTGCACTCCATAAAGATTATAAATATGCGTGTCCCTACAGCTCACCCCCACCCCCCTCTCACCATCGCTCTCCCCTCACCTGTCTCCTTAGCAGGTTGTTGTTTCTGTTTAATATAAATTTCATGCTTAATACGCATGCCTGGGCAATTTTTACTTTAACACCAAGTGGATAATGCCCGGAAGCAGAAGCAGAAGCAGAAACAGATGTCCCAGATGTCGCAGTTGTCGTAGGGCCCAAGAGTTATGGCCACGAAGCAGTCGAGGCTAAGAATAACGGACAGTAAGGATTAACACTGCACCAAGTGCCAAGTCCAAAAGGACAACAATAATAATAACGGAAATTACAGTTGAGATTAATGTACTGCGAATTAACCATAAAGTCTGAATCAATTGATAGTCTTTATCTTGCAAAGGGATTTGAAGGGTTTGGGTATTACCAAAAAGTATTTTAAGTATTGAAAACTGTTCCTTTCTCTTACTCTATCTAGACCCCGTACTCTAATAAAGAGTCGAGGCATATATTAGGCTTGTCAGAAATGAAATGTGCGTAACGGACAGAAGGTAGCATCGATGTAGGGGTGTCTGTCTGTATGAAGACCTAGATCTCAGAGACTATAAAAGCTAGAGTTACTAAATTTGGAATAACAGTCCGTCTATATGTCAGGCAGGTTAAGTTTATTTCAAATCGTTGTCATGCCCTCAACCGCCCCTGCAAATTGTAAAATACTATTTTCACATCCCCATAACTTCGAAGCGGCTAAAGCTATCAGGAGCAAATTCAAATCTTATCATCATCAATATAATCAATATAACTATCTTTACCAAGTTTGATCGGGATCGTATAACTGAAACTTATAGCTCCAATAGGACCAAATCGGTCAAAAATTGGGAATTTATATAAAAAATTGTTGTTTAAATAAACCGATCTCAACCAAACTCACACATTGTGTGTATATCATTGCTCTATATATCCTTACCAAATTTAATCCAAATCGGACCACTACAGCTTATAGCTCCCATAGTCAAAAGTTGGTGATTTGTATGGAAAAACGGGCACTTGAATTAGTACAGGGTAATTTAAAGTCGGCTTACTCGACTGTAGCCTGTCTTACTTATTTATACATAACTATAACATTCTTAAAAAACAAGTTACATTGGATTATAAACAATAATTCACATACATACTAAAAATTGACAAATACTAGCTGAATATGGACTTTAAACTGTGTCAAGTGCAGAATACAATTTCACAATCACTTAATTGATAGATAAATGAACATATTTTTTTAAAATATCAATCACAATACTCTAACGTTGTTTTCAAAATAGTTTTCATTCGAAATATCCGAGTTTTTTAATTTATATTTTCTAATGACTTTTGACGATAATTTTTGTATTTTAAACCAAAATTATCTAGGATAACTATTCAAAAATCAATGTTTCGATGGTCCATTTCAGAAACTTTATGTTCGTAGGTTTTAGTTGCTCAACTCCAATTGCAATACTGAAATATTGTGTTAGTTTCTTTATAAATATTAAAGCCAAATTTGTTGTAAATCACTTCAAATTTAATTGCTTGAATGTTTATTGGTGAATTGAGCCACACTCACCCTGTGCATCCTTCTACTTAACACCAATCCACACTTTCTGCTTCCCCTCAATCACCCCCTTCTTACTTCTTCTCACATTGTATGGAATCTTCTGCTATGCAAATATGCAGTGCAGATGACACATTTGTTGAGCATTATGTGTGCTAAAAAGTCGAGAATAAACATAATGATGACTATGAGGATGATAATGATGACCATGTGGACTCCATTTCCAGTTTCAAATGTCTTCCGCACACCCAAAATTCAATTGTATACCAAAATCGAAGCGTAGTCGTCGTACTTATTGGACCATTAAGCAAATTGAAAGCGTTTAGATGGACTGCTTCTTGACCATAAAGCTGCAAACCCTTTTGGCACAACAAAAACATACTATGTGTGGGTGTGTGTGTCGTGTATGTTTAACACATTAATGCAATGCGACCCACAGTTGGGATGGGACATCAAGTGGACCACATAAACCCCGATTATAATGCACGCTCATGTGAATTGAATAGCCGAGAGTTTCGAGACCTATCAACGCCGACGCGACCTGAGCCGATCCAAACTGACCTGACATTAAAAAAAAAAATAACAAACTTGGGGTTAAAAAGAAATGGTTTTCAAGTGCCCCGATGCATAATGAACAGGACGTTATGGATTTGGTTCTGGACGACGTTGTGACGGCGTGTGCAGACCGTCCTTATAAGGGTTGACATTCGGCCAATACAATGGGCCAAACCAATGAGAGAAAAAGGTTTCGAGTTCTTCAGTCTCCAATCTCGAGTCTAAAGTATTGAGTCTAGAGTTGCCAGCCACCGTCAGCAAGTGGCCCTGGGGCAGGTTCATTGTTTTCCTTGGGGTTGGGGAGTGGGAACGGGCGACACACTTTTAAGAGCTCAAATCAATTAGTTAATTGATTAACAAAAGCTAAAAAGATATGAATGGGAAACTGAAGCATTGAGTTTATAGGATTTGTCAAATACTTTTAAATAATTTGAAAAGTTTTAAGCTGTAAAACAAAGATATATCATTATAATGACTTCTTTGTCTGTGAACTTGTTCAATTTTTCAATTTTAATTTAAATTAATTTCAAATTTAACTAATTTTTATTCTAAACAGGTTTAATTACAAATGATATAAAGCGATTTTTATAAAGATTGAAGATTCACCCAATAATTCTTTACTCCACAGCTCCACTTGTACTCTTCCAATCAACGTAACCAACGACACCACTATCACCACTAGCATCATTGCAGCAGTAGAAGAAGAAGAATCCCCAAAAATCAGGCCACGAGCCAAGAGCGCTTCAATCGCAGCTCCATCCACAAAATGATGGAACGTCTATCGACTCATCTGTCGCTTTCTGGCCTATCACTCGCACATCCTTTGCAGAGTCATTTGAGCTCGGTGAGCTCCAGCAGCGGCGCACATCTCGGACAATTGATCCAGCATCATCAGCAGCAACAGCAGCAGCAGCAACAGCAACAACAGCAGCAACAACAACAACACGGAAGTGAACCCAGTCACAGTCACAGCCACGCCCATCATCATAGCCAGCAATTGTCGCTGGGTCAATTGGGGCAGCAACACCATCACCATCACCAGTGCAACAGCAACAGCAGCGGCGGTTCACCCAACGGAAACGGCAGCAATACTATAGGACTTCACCCACACCTGCACCACTCGGCGGCAGCTGCAGCTGCAGCTCATCACCTGAGCTCCCAGCACTCGCAGCTGCACCAGCATCATCAGGCGGCAGCAACAGCAGCAGCCGCTGCAGCAGCCCAGCAGCAACAGCAACAACAACAGCAGCAATCACAATCCTCAGCTTCGCACCACAGTCAGTCAAGTGGTTCAGGATCCGCTTCTATTCACGGCCAATCCCAGTCCCAATCCCACCAGCCCCACAGCAACGGCCTTGGTCAGCACCTGGGTGCAGGTGGTCACAGTTCCAGCTCCAGTGCTTCAGTACATCACTCGTCCACATCTAACACCACCAGCAGCGTCATGGCAGCCGCTGCAGCCGCTCATCTGCACCACAATTCACAAGCATCGCCCATCAGCAATCTGCACCAGAATATGGGCAGTCTCATGAACAGTGGCAGCAGTGCCAGGTGAGTGTCCAGGTGTATAGACTGTAGCCGACTATAAAAGACCCCGTACACATTTAAGTGCCCGTTTTTCCATACAAACCACTAATTTTTGACTGATTTGTCCTATGGTAGCTATATGCTATAGTTGTCCGATCCGGATAGAAATTGATAAGGATATGTAGAGTAATAATATACACATAATGTGTGAGTTTGGCTGAGATCGGTTCATTTAATTGAAAATGTTTTATACAAATCATTAAATTTTGACCGATTTGTCTTATGGGAGCTATAGGCTATAGCTGTGCGATCCACATCAAGCTTAGCAAGGACAATTATAATAGTGCCATACACATAATGTGTAACTTTGATTCCAATAGCTCTAAAAGTTTTCAAGTTATGGAGATGTGAAAATAGTTTTATAAAATTTGATCTTGAACTTGATCTGCTTGCAGGCAGACATTCATTCCAAACTTGGGGACTCTAGCTCTTGTAGTCTCTGAGATCTAGGCGTTTATACAGACGGACGGACAGACAGGTAAACGGGCATCGTTTTATCGACTCGTCTTTTGATGCTGATCAAAAACATATATACACATACTTCGCTTCTGGCAAACCTAACAGACCCCTGTACTCCTTTTGAGTACTGGGTCTAAAAACATAGAAGTTATTTTACTAATTTGCAAATAGATAAACTTTTTATACCACTGTTAGTCTGACTACATAAACATTAGGATCTAAGAGTAAGACTCTATAAGTGATAGAGTCTCATAATTGGTATGGATATAAATAAGACCTTAAAACCTGCATAACTATAGGTTTATTAGCACTGTTTCGGGGAAACTTATATTAGTAAATATCAGCGAACCCTCTTCTATAGCTCCCATAAGAATAATCGAAAATCAGTGATTAAGATTCTCAAAGAAAGTTTGTGAATGCTTCGCAATAATTAAGGAGTTTTTATATAGTCTGCTCAAGTGAAGCCTAGTTTCTTTCAGTGTAGTACACTTAATAGCTTTGAGTTTTGAGTAAGTATTTTGCAATAAGCTTTTCTATATAAATTTATTATTTTTCTTATGTTTTAAAACTATTTCGTCTTCCACAGCGACGTCTTCTTTAGCCTAATGATACAGAACACAACGAAGCGCCAGAATGAGGAGCACATAAAACGTCCAATGAATGCGTTTATGGTCTGGTCGCGTCTCCAAAGACGCAAGATAGCACAGGATAATCCCAAAATGCACAATTCGGAAATATCCAAGAGACTGGGTAAGTTAAGCAGCAAAGAAAGAAGTTTGTTTGAGCTTAGGTGGTTACCAGCTTGTTAGCGGGAAACGCTTTATTCTCACCATATTTTGGGTATAATAAGCTACAAAAGGTTGAATCCGGGACTCTATATAAGTACTGGTCGGGTATGTTTGTAATCTGAAAACAATGAATAAAATCCCACACAAAACTAAATTAAGAGGCGGCACACGACCTGCCAATCTACACACTCGCACCCACTCCGCCCCTCTCTCTCTCTCTCTCTCTCTCTGAGTTATGCAAGTTAAACTAATCAACGTAATACCACCCATCCAATCCAATCCAATTCAATCCAAAGTTGCTGCGGAAGAATGACAAACCAAAAACACGCTCTCATCGCAACTGTCAAAACTGACAAGCGACTGTCAAACAACTGCAGGAAGAGTAGAAAATGAGAGAGAGGGAAGAGGAAGCTGTCGAGAAGGGTTGCCACCCCCTTCCATAGGGAATCTGCTAGTTGCCAAATCATTGCCGCCTGCCACACATTGTCTCGCCGCTTAACTAGTTGCAAAGTTAAGTAGTTTATTTCTGCTACTGGTATTTCTGGGGCGTTGGCTAATCCCAGTCACAACAACAGTCGCTGGTTCCTTATCTGGCTGTGATTCAGGGCGTTCAGAGTTTTCAATTCGCATCAAATTCAATTTCAATCAAACACACGTAGCCCTAAAGTGTGGCACGTGGCAAGTGACAGCAGAGATCTTTTAGCATAACAATGATGGCCAAAAAAGGCGATGCTTTCGCTACCTTTGGCCAACTCATGCATATTCGATGAATTCTCTGCTAAAGCGACTATAGCAGAAGCAGCATCATCTTTTTCTTTTTCTTCTTCTTGTCACTAATCAGCCCTGGAAATGCTGTCATAACAGCGATAACAATAAGCCCATCGATAGCACTGCCTCAAGAAGTTTTTGCCACACACACACACACACACACACACGTACGAAGAGTTTTGGGGCAGCCATTTGCAATTTGTGCAATTTTTTAATAATACTTCACTCCACTTTCCCCTTTCTCCTTCTCCTCCTTTCCCACTCTCGTTTGCATTTCCCCATTCTCTCATTCTCCATTCTCCACTCTCCACTTCTAGCACTTGTGAAATGACTTTTTCTTCTCTCCTTTTTTTGCTTCTTCTGATTTTACCTTTGTTTAAGCAAAAACAATGCGAATTAAACGCGACTCACTTGCAATGCAGTTGAGCGCAAATACAACAAAAACAAAAGGCAAACTCATTGCTGCACTTGAATGCTGCCAGTGGGCGTGACACAGCAGGGAGGCGTACAGTACTAACAGGCATTTACAAGAGTAAAGAAACCATCGACCTACAGATACCATTTAATCTGGGTTTTGGTGTATTGAATCAGTTGTTTTCCAAACAATATGTAAAAATTGGTTTAATGTTAGGTAGTTTATTCGATAGGTTATCGATTACTTTACAATATTCCAAATATTTACCTTATTATTATATTTAAAGCCTAGTTTGGAAGTGTTTTATTTTTTTTTTTAATTTTCAAAAATATGTCAACAATTATACTTTATAACAGGTTTTAAAAATTTATGTTATCGATAGACTTGGTTATCGAATCCAATTTATTAAGAGAAAACAATTTATTTTAGTTTGGAAATATAAAGTATTTTGTATTTAAATATTATGTACAAAATGAGATTATATTCTTGACCTTTCATTCCATGTATATCATGTATTATATGTATATCGATAACTTTAGGTATTATTTACCGACTTTAATTGACCTTTTTATGAAAACACAATCTAAACTCTGTTTGGGAGTTTATCTATTTTGTTAGAACACAACAAATGGGTCTTAATATCAGAGGTTTCATACCATAAGTTATCGATAGTTAAAGTTTTCTTATGTGCGTAAAGTTATCAAACCTTGTTTGCAAAGTTAAACAGTTTCTAAATATATATATCTTATGATTCTTTGGGTTATCGATTACAATCGATTACATAAGTTACTAAAACAATTTAGGGATAGTAAACATAGCTTTATACACTCACAGTGTTTAAGCAATAAGATTTCTTTGGCTTGTAAGCTTAACCGATTAACCTTGCTTTCAGTACAGGGTATAACTAGGCAATGAGGGTTGATACAGCCAAATGGCGATTAAATTTTTTCACAGCCATTAAAGAGGATTTCTTAATCAGGCAATGGGCTTCGTTCCCCAAACATCTCTTCCTCCTTCCTCCCTTCTCACTCGGTCTATCTGCGAACAGCAGCCAAAGTTCAAGTAGCAAACCGAACCAATATATGAAAATCGATGCGCAACAACAACAACAAGCACAACAAGGGGCCAAACACAATATACACTCCACAACAAACTTCAGTTTCGAAGTATTCATTTGTGTTTTTGTGGGCTGATTTTTATAGGAGGAAGGCGCGAGCTTTTGTTCGCTTTTCATTTCACCTTTTCCTGTTGCTGTTGTTATCGTTGTTGCTGTTGTTGCCGTTGTTGGATTTTGGCAAATCCATTATGTCAATTGACAGTTCTGTGTAATATTTGCTGTCAGTTGCAGCTTTTGTTGAGTTTTTTATTCTATAAGCACGATGAAGACGCCAGTTGCCCTTGTACCCAGTAACGAAGGAACTGAAAAGACTGGGACGAAAGAAGGTAACTCTAAATGTAGGGTAACTTGCATAGAATCACAAGGAAATCGAAAAGAAATATACTCAAGTTTACAATCTTTTGTAATTGACAGTTTGCAGCCATTGAAAACTGTTTTGACACATTTCTAAAAAGAATTGATTGCTTTAAGATAAGTTTAGAAGTTCATATTTCTTAAAGCTCATAAGTGTTTAAAACATATCTGATTAGTGCCCATTTTATTTTTATACAATTAATTAAGTTGCGAGAGTCAAGTGGATAAATCTGTTTAAATAAACCATTAACCATTTGCCACATTGAAACAAATGACAAAGTTTTGCACTTGAAAAGTTCGTCTGGCATTCAATTAAATGAATGAATGAATAAAAACGAAAAACGCAACGAAATAAAATGAAATAAAATAAAATGAAATGAAATACTGAAGGCTCATTATGAAAAATTGTGCTGAGAAAAGGCGCAAACAAAAAAAAAAAACTGTGGCAGCAACAAAGGCGCCACAAAAAATGGCGGCGCGAAAGCTACTTTTTCACAACAAACACACAAAGAGAGTGGAAAGAGAGTGAGAGCGAGTGGTAGAGTGGGAGAGCGTTGAGTAACGGTAACTGGCGACTGGCAACTGTTGAGAGCTGTTGAGTTCAGCTCTTCAGACGTTGCCGTCGCCGTCGGCGTTGCCATTTATTTTATTATGCAAAACAAAAGACAAACAAAAACAAAAAATAACAACAAAAACAAAAACAACAAATGAAAAATAAAATAATATAAAATAAAATAAACAAGAAAGAAAAGTACAGTCGAGCGCGCCCGACCGTAGAATACTCTCTGCAATTTATTTCTGATCATTTAATAAAATCGGTATCCGAGAATATCAACTAATAGTACTTGCAGTAAAAGACTTTGAAAGACGTTCAGCTAGGAAGTTAAGCCTCTTTTATAAAGATATCTATGGTTTTAGGCCGTGAATTCCCAAGTAATGCGGTGGCGCGGATGGTTAGTATTCGATCGTTGAACGGGAGGTCGTGGGTTCGAATCTTGGTCCGTCATCAAAAAGGAAATATTTTATTATGTTGTTTAAATGTGTTGCATTATCGAAAAAAAATTGTTTATTAACAAACAATTGAAAAATTTTTTTAAAATGGGTTTTGATAAAAAAAAATTTTATTAATAAATGAAAACATGCAACAATTGGAGCAATTGAATTACATTCTTTTAAAGGATTGACCGCGACTCGAACCCACGACTTTGCGTTCGCCGATCAAACACTTAACCGGCAACGCCATCACGACACTTGAAACTTTTCGTTCCAAAACCATACATATAAAAGAGGCTTAACTTCCTAGCTGGATAACTATTTTGTCAAAAATAGAATTTAGGTCGGCACAGCCAGCGTCTGCAAGCAGCGCTGCCGCTAACAAGCAGCGAAAACGTTCGCTCACATGTTTGTATGCTTCTGTCTCGCTTGCACACATGCATTGGCATTGCGTTCAATTATCAACTTTCTTACATGTCTAGCTCTTTTGTTTATTGACCAATTTATATGCAACTTTCAGGATAGTTTAATATATTTTGTCTTCAAACGAATGTGAAATAACAATACTGTACGATAAGAACATATGCCTTAAAATCGGCATTGAAGTTTGCAAATTATTTTATTTCTTGTGAGAAAAGGGGGCGTGGCAGTCCAAAATTTTGGATGACAATACAATTATACCGTCTCTAGGAACCTGCGTACCAAAATGGGTGTTCCTAAGGGCCATAGTTACTGAGATATTCGCCTAAAACATCAATTTTTTACGAGGTGTTTCTAGTTTTTTGCTTATTGTGGGCGAACGGGGCGTGGCATCAAAAAAAAAAAAGATTCTTGTATTGACTGACTTAATATCGAGTCGAAAGAGACCAAATTCAAACTTGTAGCTCTTACCATCTCTGGAATCTGTTTGTTCATACGGACAGACGGACAGACGGACAGACGGACAGACAGACGGACAGACAGACGGACAGACGGACAGACGGACATGGCTATATCGACTCGGCTTGTGATGCTGATCAAGAATATATATACTTTATGGGGTCTGCCACGCCTCCTTCTGCCTGTTACATACTTTTTTTTTTGCACAAACCCAATATACTCTCTCTTGCAGAGAGTATAAAAACATAAAAAAATAGAAAGAGAATTTGTTATAGAAAACAATTTTGTTGCGCGCGAGCTTAATTGAAATTGTAACTGTCATTAATTACTGTCTGGAAATTTGAATTAACAACAATGCAAACAAAAGGCGACAACAACAATAACAACAATTACCAACAACAGCAACAACACAAAATGGCATTCGTCTGTTATATGTTGTTTTTTTTTTTGTTTTGTATTTTATTTTTTATTTCTTCATTTCGAAATAATTGAAAAACCTGTCGAATCGGCAATCGAGCGCCTTTGCTTCATTGTTGTTCTTGTTTTCCTCTCCTTTATGTATTATTTTCTTTTTTTAATCAAGGACTCGTGTGTTCGCCCAGCTCCTGCGGGAATATTAAATAATGTTAAGCACAGACCCACGTGTAATGGATGGACTGACTAACTGACAGACTCACAGACTGACTGAACAATGGAAAAAGACTTCGACTTGGATTCGATTGCGACTTTAGCACAAAAGGTCGAACTCTCAAGCCTTTCTAACAATTCTCCACCCTCGATTCCAGAGAAAGATGCCTTTGTTGCACAATAAAGCGCAAACAATTGATTAGTTTGCAACTGGGGGAAAAGTAAGCAAAGCTTTTCACCCCCTTCACCTTAAAAGGGGTTGCCACAAATCGACCTGGCAATTGACAGGTGTGTGGAGGTGGATGAGTTGGGAAAAGAAGTTGAGTCTGTTCTTAATTACAACACGCTCAATCAGCAAATGCAAACAGAATAATAATTATTATTTATTAATCAGAAATAATTTTATAACACTTGTTATACACCGACATAAATGCTACAAATCACAAGAAATCTGCTTAAAACTGAATGACTAGTTCGCATAGAAACAGAGCAACAGACGAAGATGGCCATATCGACTCGGCAGTTGATTCTGATCAAGAATATATACCATATACTTTATGGCCACACCTCCTTCAAACTTGCAACGTACATACTTTGTGACAAAATCAAAAAAATCGTAACTTTACATTAGCAAGCTTAGCAGCTTCGCTCTCTGTTAGTTGACATAATGTTAACAAATGCTGCCACCCTGATAACATTGAAATATCAGTTTACAATACAAGGTTAACTGAATGTAAGCTAATGGTAACTTAATAAATGATTTAAGAGAGAGAAAAGAAGAACGAGAGATAGTTTATCAGTTATATAATACAGAACTTATAGCTAATACAGCATATAGATTTAGACAGATTTATAGCTAATATAGCATACAGATTTTGATAAATTCATAGCTAATATAGCATCGATTTTGAGTGACTCTCAAGTTATAAGCACTGTCTGGCGCCCAACAAGGAATGTGTAGAACTCAAAAACTCTCAAGATCAAATACTATAACAAAATCCCCACTAAGTAGCCCAATTGTGTGAACTACAGTTTAAGAATTATCCCAAATATATGATGGAATATGTCAGTCCCTCTTGGTTCTGTTCAATTTGGGAACTGTGTGAACTACAAACTGCAACTGGAGCCGACTTCAGTCAAATATTTGCATTGTGGTTAGCAACCATTTGGTCATTTTCCTTCTGGAAAAACTTGTTAATTATGCTTGAGGCTTGAGGCCAGAGGCACTCTGTGTGTGCCACAACGTGCAACTGTCAGTTGCAACTTGGGTTTTGTACAAGTGCTCTTGTACTTGTTGTTTTTCATATCAATTATTAAGCTTGTTTCAGTCACTTAGCCAGCTCAGTTGAGGGTAGAGAGGGTGGAGAGGGTTGAGGGAGGGGCCTGACGCCAGACATAGTCAATTGTCATCCTTTTGTGGCATGTCAACTCAGCCCTCCTTAGTTTATTCAACTGAGCAACTTGTAGACGCTTTCCCCGCACACACTTTACCCCTCATCCTCCATCTCACTCTAGCTATCCCACTCCCTCTCTGTCCCTGTCTTTACCTAACTGTCCGCTCGTCTTGTTTATTATTATGTGAATTGTCCCCCAGCTATTATATATATAGAGCTATATAGCTCTACAAGGTGTCGTGCCCAGGAGCTGAGTTGCGCATTTGATGGCCAGTTGCCACTGTAGCTGCCACTACCACAGTCTGGGCCACAACTACAGTAACAGCCACAGCCACTTGGACGGCCTGTCAATGTATCTATAAATTAGTATTTTAGCAACAGCTGCCAGTTAAGAGCAGCTACTTGCATTATGAGTGCCTTCTCCGCCTTCTCCGCCTCCTCAGTTTCTTTGGGTGGGCGTTTTTTGTTGTGGGCGTGTCACTCGTCTAGTCTTTGGGGCACAATTGAGCTTTTGTTTGGCATTTATTGTTATAGTTTTTGTCCACACACACTGTGTTTATTTGCAGTGAGTGTGTGTATGAGTGGGTGAGGGTGTGTGTGTTTCGGGGTCTAACAGTTGTTTCTTCCAAAACTCCATCAATGTGCTGGGTGTTGCTGTTAGCTTGTTCACTCTATTGTTGATGCATTGTCCCATTGTTAGTTCGTTTTGTCCAAATGACAGCCACTAGAATTACACGTTATAACTAATTAGTGCGTACCCCCAAATCCAGAGGGTGTATTTTTTGCCTCTGTTCATAACTAATTTACTTGCAATCTGTTCCAATTTGGGGATTATATTTTGAATTATTTTTTGGATATTATATTAATTCAAACTCTTCTTTCAAAAGAAATAACATAACAATTTTAGTGACGAAAGCTTAGTTTTAACTTACTTAGTTTGTGATTTTTATAATTAAAGTGTAATAAATTACACAGAGTAAAATCAGTATATGTTTTGGCATCTGCTTTTGTCACTAGTACAGCCTTCCCTACTGTCCCCTTTAAGACATATGAAACTGTTTAAAAATATGTGTAAAATTAGACAATATTCTCCATTAATCCTAATATGTTTCTAATTACATCTCCCTATTGTTATTAGTAAACTTTCTCTTTTAATTATAACTCGTCTTTTGCAATCTCTATATACTTATATTTTGCTCCTACTTCAATTCCCACTTTCTATCACGTCATTAACCCTTGCTTTAGACAAGCTCAGAACAGATATATAGGGTAAGGTATTTATAGACTCATTTGGGGCAAATAAGTAAAGCACTTTCTGTGGCTGTAACTCGTCAGTTTCGTCACCTTTCCTACGCGGACACCCCTTTCTGTGCTGAGCTGAGGAGAATTTTAGACATTATCAGGAGGCTTTTGACACATGTCATTATAACATTTTACATTAACTTAAAAACATTTGCAATTTCTGTACACAAAGCGGGAAGGCCCCGCACAAGCTGCCACTTGCCACTTGCCACTTATGAGTATGTGGCACGTGCATATGCCATGTACATACATATATGCAACATAAATACAGAGATACATAATGTGTATCACGTTCAATGTGGTAGAGGGAGACAAAGATAGAGACAGAGGGTAGAACAGAGACGGAGACGAAGACAGGAAGTCAGGCACAAAAGCACGCCCCCAAATGGGCTTAAACCACCTGCTGGTCTTGGGCCATTATCGTGCAAAGGACTCGGCCAAGTCCTCGCTCTGAGACGAGTTGCAAGTGGTGTGAGCCAAGCTGACTGAACTGAACTCAACTGAACTGACAAACAGGCAACGAGACAACAACAACAACAACAACAACGACAAGGGAAACAAGGGAAACAACAAATGACAATGCCAAAACTGGCAACAATGGTGGCCAAATAGACAAGGACAGAGTATAGGAGGTAGAGAGACAGAGAGAGGGATAGAGTTAGCCAAAAGGAAGACCCAAAGGAAGAGATGACAAGAACATTGTTTGGTATTTGGTATCCTTCTTGTTAGTACAGACAAAACAAGTTTATACTGCTACCATATGTGTGTGTGTGTGTGTGTGTTGTCTATGTGTAGTGTGTGTGGCTGTTAGGAAATTATGTTTTTGTGTGTCCACTTTTGTGGCAGTTGCCATGAGTGCGTCTTGTGTTGCCACATTGAGCACAAGCGCTTCAAGTGCCCCATCTCAAAAGTATCTAATGGATTAACGACTTTTCTCGCATTAAATATCTGAAAACTGAAACTTGTCTCATTTATCTCGATTGCAGGTGCCGAATGGAAGCTGCTCACCGAAGAAGAGAAACGTCCTTTTATCGATGAGGCAAAACGTTTGCGGTTAGTTTTATTTATCCCCTTAAACACTCCCCCGATTATAATTCGTAACTTGTATCTTGTATCTACGCAGTGCCATGCACATGAAGGAGCATCCCGATTACAAGTACAGACCCAGACGCAAGCCCAAGGCTCTGAGACGCGACGGTTATCCATACCCCATGCCATATCCATCGGTGCCAGTGGAGGCGTTAAGGGCAGGTAAGAAATAATTGGGTGATAGAATGATATAAAACTAAGTTGGTAGTGTAGTTTATACTCTAAAACTAGTAGTAGCAGTAGTTACTAGTAGTAGTAGAAAAGTAGTAGTCATAAAGTAGGAGCTAGGAGGAAAGAAAGTATTCCATAGCAATCTTTATAAACAATAATTTGTTAAATTTATTTAAATTATTTATATATTCATAACACGAGTAGCACTGAAATGATTTTATCGATTTAATTTAATTTTAATCGAATAATTAATTTTCTAAACTCAAAATATGCTGATTAGTAAATTTAACAACAATACCTTTACAAATAAAAGAAGTTACAAAACAAAAAAAATATATATACAAATTTTAAATAATTAAAATAAATAAAGATAGCTTAATAAACTGCCCTCCAACCCTAAAAATCATTTAAAAACAATAAAATATTAAACAAATTCTTAAATAACTATATTATTAATAATTTAACTATAAAAGCTTATAGTGTGACTTAAAACCTCTTTTTAATACAAAACGCATAGTTAAACGCAAAAATCCTATATCCCTTTTAGAACAACCAAAATTTTTGTATGATATATTTATCAAAAAACTGAAAAATTTTAAGTCACACTTAAAACTTAATGACACTTCTTAAAGCTTAATATTTGTGAACCTGTTTCAATGTTCAGTGGTTAAACAAGTAAGAAAGGCTACAGTCGAGCGTGCCGACTGTAAAAGACCCCGTACTCATACCAATGCCAATCATTGGCTACCAACCTGTGTAGTAAGCATTTTTCCATACAAAAAAGAAAATGAAGAATAACCTGATTGATTCCTATTTTATATATGTACTTACATATATATATATATATATATATATATATATATATATATATATATATATATATATATATATATATGTCCATATACATAATTAGATTTCCTTACATGCCTTGTTTTAAAATTATGTTTTGCGTAAAAACAAATCTCGTATTATAATTCAAAATGAATACTTTCAATTTAATTTGAAATTAAAAATAAAGTTAATAATACTGTCGGCATTATATTAATTAATCTATATTGGAGTATTACAATGGATAGTATTTGCAATAAAACTCTTTGAAACAAAACCATCAGTTTGTAATAGGGATGTGAATTGCCAAGAAAATACCGATATCGTTATTAATTAAAATATCACAATAAATTAAATATCGATATTATCAACAACTGAATTCAAATACGGTATATCGCTATAGATATAGACAATGACCAAATATCGATATCATATGGCAATTACTATTGTATTGAATATCGATATATGATTTATCTTATCGTATGCATACATGTGCGTGCATCGTCCGCGAGCAGCGCTGTCGCTACACAAGCAGCGAAAACGCTCGCTCACATGTTTATATGCTTCTGTCTCGCTTGCACACATGCATTGACATTGCGTGCAATTGTTAACTTTGTTACGTGTCTAGCTCTTTTGTTTATTGTCCGATTTGTATGCAACTTTCAGGATAGTTTGTTATACTCTGTCTCCAAACACATTTCAAATTACAATACCGTACGATAAGTGCAAATGCCTTAAAAATGGCATTGAAGTTAAAAAATTACTTCATTCGTGTGGGAAAACGGGGCGTGGCAGTCCAAAAATTTTAATGACAATGCATTTATGCTGTCTCTAGCAACCTACATACCAAAAATGGTATTCCTAAGTGCTATGGTTACTGAGATATTCGCTTAAAACATCAATTTTTTCGTAGGTGACCATAGTTTTTTACAATTTGCGGAGGCGGTAAGGGGCGTGGCAAAGATTTGAAATAAACTTGATCTGCCTGACATAATGACGGACTTTCATTCTAAATTTGGTGGCTCTAGCTTTTGTAGTTTAAAAGATCCAGGTGTTCATACGGACAGACGGACAGACGGACAGACGGACAGACGGACATTGCTATATCGACTCGGCTGTTGATGCTGATCAAGAATATATATACTTTATGGGGTCTGCCACGCCTCCTTCTGCCTGTTACGCACATTTCGCTTCAGACAAACTTAATAGACCCCTCTACTCTTTTTTAGAGTACGGGGTCTAAAAACATTAAAAGCTTTTGAAAACACACACAAAGTAATATTTATTAGCGAAAACCAAGTTAAGACTTAACGAATCCCATTAAAGCCACAACAATAACTACAACCACAATAAGTATAAACAAAAACAATCAAATATAGTAAAACTATGCAAAGTAAGCAGCGAGTTTTATGAGCTTCAAATAAGATAAATGCAAATGTGGCACGATATGTGTGGCATGCTTGGATGACCCACCCAAAAAAGCAGAATGGGGAATAAGAACAAGAACAAGCATAGAATACAAGAAGGAAGAGTAGGGGAAGGGAGGGAAACGAGGAGGAAAATAAGCACAGAAGTGAATGGAAATATGACAAACTATCCGCACACTCGATGGGTTGACTGGTTGTTGCTTTGTTTATGACACTCCCACAAGAGACAGAGAGAGAGAGAGGGGGGAGAGATAGAGATGGAGAGAATGATGGGTTGTGGGTGGAATGACAACTAACAGAAGCAACCGTTCGCATGTCCTGACAAACTGTGAAGTCATCATCCTGGCTTAACAACTCATTCAAAGAACAGAACAGACAGTCAGAGAGACAGAAACAGCGACAGAGACAGAGACGGAGACAGACTGAGTGACAGCGACCCAAGCACTAGCATAAGTTACCATTCATGATTTTCCCAACTCCCCCAACCCTCGCTGGGGGTGGCACTTCCTCATGGTTTCGTCACTAGCAGGTTGGAGGTTTTAAATTAGCATTTGTCACGTTTTTTGTCTTTTTCTGCTGCTTCCTTTGCTTTCTCTTCCCTCCTCTCTCCTCCCCACTCCCACCACCTTCCTTCTCCTCTCCTCGCCTCTCTTCTTTGCTTCGTTTTGTTGCTGTCCAAATTTAACGCTAGTTTCTTGGCTTTCTCATGTGGCAGCAAATTTGTGCGCTGGCTGTTAAGGTTTTAAGGATCAGTGGCCCACGGGGTTACAGGGTCTAAAGGACAATGGCAACCATGTTGATGATTTATGCGCTTCGGAAATGATAATAAAAATGCTAGGAAATGCGTAATAAATAAAACGAATTAGTCCTTTGCCTGCATGGACTTGCGCTCCAATGCACGCAGCACAATGCTAACTTGGCTTAGAGCGAGAGAGATGGCAGTAGTGGGTACTGACTGGGTTAGAAGAAGGAAACCATTATGAGCAATTCTAGTGTGCAACAGTTTTTACTGGTTGCCAAAACAATACTGAAAACAGGTTTCTTTTTTTTGCGATATTTCGCTTCGAATTCCCAAGCAGTTTAAGCGCATGTGGAAAAGCTGCATTGAAGTCAAAAGGACCGATGTGAAACATAATCTGTTATAATAATTTTATAATGTTATAATATCAAAATTATAAGGTGGAAATAGTGACAAAAAACTAAACGAATTATTAATTATATGATTATTTTGATAAGAAATTAATTAAAAGAAAATAATCGATTAATCGCTGTTTCCAATGAATTTTTCTATGAAGAGCTTTCCAAATCACGTTCTTTAAAAAATCACTGAGGTTTGAAGCACTAATTATTAAATTAAATTTTAAAGAGAAAAGCCCTGCATACACTATTCCGACAATTACGATTAACAACAAAACGATTATTTGTAAATATCCGATTAATGATTCAATTAATCGTACTACCATTTGCCATTCGATTAAATCAAACATTTCAAGAGAACAATCAATTAATCGTGCCATCCCTAGGAAGGAATCAGTTGGGCTAGATTTGTCAGAAGAGAAATGTGCGTAACAGACAGATCGAGGCGTGGCCGACCCCATATAGTATATATATTCTTGATCACCATCAGCGTCCGTTCGTTTAAACACCTTGATTTCATGGACTTCTTTGGAATAAAAGTACGTCTATTTCGCAAGCAGACTTATTTTTTTTCAAATGTTTGCACACGCCCCCTACCGCAGCCTCAAATTGTAAAAAACTATTTTCACATCACCATAACTTGGAAACGACTACAGCTATCTCGACCAAATTCACATATTATGTGTACGGTACCATTATAATTATCCTCACCAAGTTTGATCTGGATAGGACAACTATAGCTAATAGCTCCCATAGGACAAATCGGTCGAAAATGGGTAACTTGTATGAAAACATGCAGTGCTAGGTGACCGATTGCAACCAAACTCACATATTAAGTGTTTATCACGATGATAACTATCCTCATCAAGTTTGGTCCGGATCGTGCAACTATAGCCTATAGCTCGGTTAGGACAAATCGATCAAAATTACATTTTTGAATGGAAAATGAGCACTAGAATGAGTACGGGGTCTTTTACAGTCGGCTCGCTCGACTGTAGCCTTTTTCACTGGTTTAAGAAAGAAATAGTCAGAAAAGTAGCTCATACTAATTCCTATTAAGAGCGTATTTTCATCGGATTGTTTAATGGCAGCTACACGATGTAGTTGTCCCATTTGGATGAAATTTGGTGAAGGAATCAAAAAAAATAAATTCGGGAGCTTAGCAAATTACTGACTATAAAGGCACATCACTTTTAAATAAAATTCATTAAAATTTTTTTATTACAAAAATAAATGTTTAATTTTTAACAATTTGACGTTCCTTTAGAATAAGATTAAAATTAAAACTTAAAGAAAGTTTTAGATAAATTTAAAAATGAACAGTATAATTTGCTGCCTCAGTCGTTAGAAAGCCAAAAAACAAATAACATAATATATAGCCAAATAATAAATATGCTAAATTACAAATTTGGTAGTATTCTTTGGCTTGGATAATCTTCGGCTAAAGCAGTTAAAATTCAGATGCCAAAATCCACAAAAGCTTCATTTTTCTGAACGATTGTAATGTTAATTTGTTGGCCAAAGAATGGAGAAAGAGCTTCCAGTTAGAAAAGTTAGTGGTTTCGGGTAGTACCTAATCCACTATTATGTGGATTAACAATGGAGATGATGCCATCTTGAAATGTCGCTACTTGAGATTGTGTTTCTTGAAGCGTCTTTCAGCTTGTTTGTTGTCTAAGCAAATTTAATTTCCACAGCATCCAAAAATTTAAACAATTGCCATGAATGAAATCGTAATTGTTATCGTCATCGTAATCGTTATTTCAATAAGCGGCGCTTGTAATTATCGAAAAGGCCGTTTAGAGGAGGGGGAGGAGGTTTAAGGGGTCTGAGAGGTACTGAACGGGTTAAGAGGGGCAGCTGGACGACTACCGTTTAGGGCAATTGGTAATAACTGCGGCTGTCCTATCTATCAGATACAAAACTTCAACTCTCTACACAAGCCGAAATAGCTGATTCAGCGCACAATTATAGAGGAGTGAGAGAAGGGAGAAACGAGAAGGGGAACAACAGATAAGACGAAAGTGAAGCCGAAAGAGTTAAACGCACAAAATATTTCGAGTGGCAATTATTTTAAGCACATCGAGTGAAGACCCAAAAACCATTGTCATAATTATTGTAAACTTATTTCTTAACATCTTTTGGAAAACTTCCCTTCACTTGCAGGCATCTCCCCGGGTTACTTTGCCCCCGGACCCACTGCAGCCGCCTATCACCTGGGCAGTCATCTCACGCAGACATCGACGCCAAGCTCAACGCAGGTGAGTTACAGTTACCACATTTCGGTAGCACGTCCAATTATAATTGAACAGTGGGTCGAGGAGTCTCCTTAATAACATAATTACACACAAACCGAGCAGACGCCCACTTTAAAAGGCGGAAAACACGGGGGAATGACTAAGCGTAACGCTTCCTGATCGATCCATCCGAGTGTGATCCTGGCCCAGTTAAGCAAATTGACACGTCATGCCCAGGATTTAGGCACAAACTTGTCATTACACGTTTAGTCCTGTTTTCCAAGATCCCTGCACAGCGATAACAAGTTCGTCTGAAGCAAACAGGCAAACTGGCAAACAAGCAAACAAGCAAACAAGCAAACAAACAAACATTACAGACAGGTGCTACACCCTACCGATACTAAAATAAATATATTTAGCAGCGAATACCCCTGTCCTACTGCTGTCCAGCTGCAAAGGCGTTAAAAAACACACACACCAAAAATTGGCAATTAAAACTTAAAACTGGACAAAGTGGGCGTGCCCAGTGCCGCCCTTTTGGAGCCCCGTTTTGTAGACTTGCCCCGTGAAGGCTTCTTTGGTTTATTAACAACCCATTAAAAGTCATGACTGTTGCCTTGGCTTTGTTGTACTTGGCTCTTAGCTCTTGACTGTTGGCTCTCAGCACTTCGCTCTTGGCCAAGGCCTATTTGAGTCTGTGATTGATGTCTGTGGCTGCGTGTTGCGGGTGTTGAAAGCCCTGGCATTAACTCGCTTCTTCGCTTTTGGGTTAATAATATGCCTCGGCAACCACTGCTGGCCATAATAATAGACCAAGTTTAAAGGCAACCAACGTGCGCGTTACTCAAATTGAAATCTCTATAGGAAAATTGCATAGTGGGCGGACTAGAAGACGGCATTTATGATTCCCTCAACTCTACCCCTTTGTCCCCGCCCCCCCTAGGCCACAGGCATTTCGTATGCAGAGAATCATATTCAAAAACATTCCAATGCCATGAGTTGTATTTTTTAGAGGAATTTATAAAAAAAAATAGAAAGACTTTCCAGATAACAAAACTCTTTTTTATGGAGATCTTAACTTATGAATAAATTAACTATTTGTAAAAGTGCTAAGCAAAATCCTTTGGTAGTTGCTAATTAATTTTGAAAGTGTTTAGGAAGCCAGCGAAATATCCATCTTACCTCCCCAATTAACCTCTAAGAAGTTTTACAAATATAAGACACAATTTGCACAGCTGAAACCAAAAATTCCCTGCGACATTTTTACTACCTGTCCAGTTGCTCAGGTGATCCCAACCAACCACTCGAAGCCAAGCAGCTAAATCAATTAACCGTTGAAATAACAATGTAATGAAAAGTGGAAAACAGGAAAATTCAAAAACAAACTCCGTTTAAATCTCTGTGCATCAAAATATTTACCAATCCACACTAATTCCCAATTGGGCGCAAATCAAATCAAATCAAATTGTAATCCAAAACGCTTTCGGGCCAAAACACACACACACAACACACACAACCAACACCACTGTTGGCGCTGAGGATGATGACGATGATGGCGATGATGATGATTATGTGTTAACAACATAATTATAGCCCAGAGCAAAGTGCTCGGCGAAAGGGGGAGTCACCCCTCGAAAGAAAGCAACCACTCAAAAAAAACAAAACGGATATGAAGCAAAAAACAACCCTTAACTCAGTCTCAGTCTCAGTCACAGTCTCCTTCCCTGTCTCAGTCCCAGTCCCAGTCCCAGTCCCTGTCAGAGTTCCCCTTTACCATTGCCAGTCTGGTAAACCATTCGTAATACCCTAACTGGTGTCGCAATGAAAAACGTATTGCAAATCAAATAAAATTAAACTGAGACGAGTGCAGGGCAGGAGAATTAATACTCCCCGTTAAGTCATGGGGTTGTGTTCATGTTGCATCCACAATTAGTTGGTCAAATAAAGCCGCAAAAGTGTTAAACAATTTGCACTAACCAAGTGGTTTCCACACCCACTGTACAAACCAGTTATAGCGACAGCTTATGGAAGCATTTGTATTGTGGACTTATGTTAAGGACTATAATGGTCACTGATAAGTGGAGCATATTATTCAATAGAGTTTATCTATAGCACTGAGTTGTATGCAAGATATGATCTTGGCATTCCCCAAATGTATATACTACCAATCAAACCCTTAGTTAAACATACAATCTATAGCTTACTCTTCCCGACTCTTTTTCTCCCTCTCTCCCTTTCTAGGCCACTCTCTCTGGACAGATGGATAAGTTTGCCGCCTTGGAGCGCAGCTCGTATCTGAGCAATGCAGCTGCTGCAGCGGCAGGAAGCCAAGCGAGCGCTTACAGCGCCTACTTGGATCCCAGTGTGCTGACCAAGGCGTACTTCGACTCCAAGATGTATCAGGATCGTGCCAACTATGCCTTTGATATCTCCAAGATCTATGGCGCTCAGCAGCACGCGGCGGCGCACCATCAGCAGCAGCAGCAACAACAGCAGCAGCAACAACAGCAGCAACAACAGCAGCAACAGCAACAACAGCTGCTCATGGCTAGCAGTGGTGCAGGTGGAGGGGGTGGTAGTGCGGGCGGCAGCTCGCACAATAACAACAGCAGCAGTGGACTGGACGATCGTGATGCCACGCCCCAGCTGGATGCGGGGGGAGGTGCGGAGGCGAAGCCACACCTCCATTCGCCTAGCGATGTCGGCTTGGATTATGCCCATCAGTATGCCCAACAGTATGGCGGACAGTTGGCGGCCAGTGCTGCTGCTGGCGTAGGAGTTGGCGTCGGAGTGGGTGGTGGCGGTGCAGCTGGAGGGGGTGGAGCTGGGGGTGCCACTGATTTTCGGCGACCGCTGACGGTCATCTTCTGACCACCATCGTCCAATGGTAGCGAGGAGCTCAACTTGTCTATGACTTAGGAATTTCGAGATTAAAGTTAATTATAGCCAACTTTACAGTTAAGCCTCGAGTTGTAAACTTAATCATAAGCTTTGTTAAAACGAAGAGCGGCTGCAGCGAAGTAAAAGAGAGAGAAGAGGAGAAGGAGAAGGAGCAGAAGGATCACAGCGGGAATACTTTGAGAGGACTCCCCTAAGGCAGAACAACGAGCGGTGCAATTTTTTATGTTTTAAACGCTGAACGAAGTGCATAGCATAAATTTAAATGTATTTAAATTCTACATATATATACAACAACAACAACAACAACAACAAAACTCAAAATACAACAAAATAAAAATAAAAATGCAAAAATAAAAAGCGAATTGTCATAAGCATTCGATTCATTTCAATACCCTGCTTGTAGGGCATGCCCAACCAACAGTTTTCCTGCGCTCTTTACGCTACAAATGTTCTCCAACAAACTTGTCAAACTGCCCTCGGCTGCATAGTGGTTTCTCCTTCTTTTAATTGCCCTCAATTTAATTTCTAATTAATTGCAAACAAGTGGCAGCAGTGGGCGTGGCAGGGGGCTTTAAGAGCTGCTGCGAAAGCTGACAAAACTCAAGAAGGCGCAAAATATTAAACGCTTCCTAATTAAGGCTTCCTGACTGCTTGTGACCAAGTCCTTCTGGCCAATAACGACAAACACACGCGAAATACGCGATTTCGTTTGCTCAAGCAGCGGCAACAACTCAAAGAAATTACCGTTAGCCACTAATTAGTGCGAATCAAGGTGCAGCAAGGTGCAAAACTCTCAGCAAATTTAATTAATTTTACGCCGTTTTGAATGTCAGCTGCAATTAGCGGCATATTTTGTGGGCTTTGTGGGCGGTAAAGAAGTATTCGAGAAAATGTTCCCAATTGGAAATCAAATTAATCTGATTTGTGTTTGCCACACTTTGACCCAAAGATGGCGGTATCTAATTTTGCCCTAAAATAAAATACACAGATGGCGCTTTACAACTACCGCTGGTAATAACTTTAAAAGTATGCTCAGCTTACTGCTGCAGAGTATTACACACAGATGGCGCTAGCTTGAACCGGTTAAACGGACAGCCAATGGGCATTACTTCGAGAGAATATTAATGGGACAGATGGGTAGCACTTTTGAAGAGCCTTCGCTAATGAGATAGGCAGCACTGTTTATGCAGCTTGGCACTGGCACTCTGTTTAAAGCGCCATCTATGGTTGGTTACTGTTTTTGTGACGGTACAAATTTAAAAATAAAACAGAAAACAATTTACAGAAATAGTTCATTACTTAAGAGGAAATAAATACAGCCATTAAATATAACTTGTGGTTTTATTAAAAACAAATTAATATAAGTCATAATCGAACAGTGTTCAATTAGAAAGCATTTCAATAATTCAGTGTGATTTTTACATTCGTTTGGTGTACAACGTATTTTGTTATGGATAAACTTAACCTAGTTAATCTGAACATATATGTTTTGGATTACATATATAATGAATTAAATGATCTTAACGATCAGTTGAGTCTGGCTGAAGTCCATCAAAATCTAAGTGAGGCCTTTGCATTCCACAATCTTTTGAAATTCAGAGAAATCTCCTTTGATGGTTCCGAGAGTCCGGAGTACCGAAAAAACATTCCCTTGATTCTACAACATTGTGGCAGAAATGTGTTAGCCCTACACGACTATGGCTCTGAAATGTCCGTTCAAATGCTGCAGTTGGCTCACACGTATTGCCCCAACTTGGAGAAATTAACGATTTTTGTAACTGTCTCTAATTTAAACCAGATTGAAAGAAGCCTCAAAAAACTCAAACAAATCAAGGGAATTGAAATAAGGCGTCAAAGTAAAGCTCCCAACATAAATAACTTGGTCGAAATGTTGATGAGATTCTCGTTTATACGTAGAATTAAATTACAGACGAATTTAATAAATTTGCATATAAATGAAACTAATTTTAAGCACTAAAAACAGGTAATAAAAAAATTTATTTGTAGCTGTAAAAATGGGATTTGTTTTAATTTGAGATGGAATCTTTTTAATTGACATATTTTTTAGTAGTGAAATAAATTTTAATTTCTCAAAATTCTACATCGGTTTTTAACTTTATTTATTTTTTTTAGATTTTCTATCTTCCTACAAAAATATATTTTATTGTAAGTCGAATGATTAAACTTCCTTAGTAATTAATCTGAAATGTCTCTTATTTACTCATAGTTTTCACAGCTCTGGTCACACAGGCAAACAGACACTCACACACGTTCGAATCCTTTTCCTCTTTTGCAACTCGGAATTCATTTAAAACACAAATCACGATTAGCGAGCCACATTTCCATTTTTGGGGAAAAACTTGCACGCACACATGGAAAACTCGGGAAACGATGACTGCGACTGCTCCATAAATTATTGCAGGCAAACAATACGCACTGGAGGACAATGCGAATGGAGGTGGAAGGCAACCCAAGAGACTGTGCAACAGACACTACAAAAAAATAAGAGAAGTGCTACGAAATACCCAAAATTATGGCAATCATACAGTTATGAAGTAGGGGGAGTAAAGGGAGTGTGGAGAGGTAGGGAAGTGGTACAGCGATGGGGGAAGTGTGTGGTGGAATGGGACATTTCCCTACTCTCTGTGGTCATAAGTAGCGCAACGGAATTGAACGATGCTCTGCTCATTGTCCCGATGCTGGCGACATAATAGAGCAACCATAATGTCCATTATGCGAAAACAAATGGCAGCTGGCATAGTGTGCCAGGACACGATAACACTCGAGGAGCACCAGATACATAGAGTGGAGAGGGAGTGGAGAGGGAGTGGAGGGGACGGACGAGGGAGCCCACACAGACAGTAGAAAGCCATCAGAAACGAAAGCCACCAGTTGCTGGCCCATTGTTTTGGCCCTGTGCCTTGGCCAATAAAATGCATTCAACTCGCATGCAAAACAAAAACGATAAAAAACGGCGTCACCATTGAGAACGCGTCTAAGCAGCCGCATTGCCATCCTTGGCTCCCACTCCTCCCCAGCATTGTCTATGCCATTGGCCAAAGCGACGCTCGAGCCGTCGACATGCGCGCAACGTTGCCACACAAAAGGGCGCCAGCTGTGGCAAGAGTGGTGTGGGTGAAAATGGGGACCAAGTGGAAGCCAGGGATTTTGGGTGGCCTGTGGCAGAAATCGTTCACAGCGCTGCCATTTTAAGTGTTTGCTGGGTATGGAAAAGTGGTGACTACACCCTGTCCGTCTAGCAGTCACCCTCTGCCTCCCATACACTCCAAACTTGGCCAAAAAGTCTACACGTCTGGAGAGCGACGCTTGCGCACAGGAGATTTACCTCAATTTGGCGCCAAAGAAAATTCAAAATGTGAAATGCTATGAAAAGAAAATTTATGTATTTAAATGTTGAAGTGTGTTGAATGATAAATATTTATTTTAAAAGTATTAATAAAATAAATTATTATTTATATGCAAATATTTGTAGTTAAACATTATTTGTTTTAATTATGTATTTTATCTTAATTTCTTTGTGTTTGGATTACTTGTGCAATTAAATAAATGATTATGTTTCTTAAAATAAGATATAGAAACTTTACTCTTATCTTTAACACAGGTATCTTTAACACAGTCATTAATTTAAAATATATAAATAAACTTCATACTCCAATTTCAATATATAATTAAATTCAGACCAATTGTTTTGGATTAAAAATCGTTTATTATTTTGTTAAGATATACAACTAATAATTGTTTTATATTTTTTATACTCTCTGCAAGAGAGAGTATATTGGGTTTGTGCAAAAAAAAAAGTATGTAACAGGCAGAAGGAGGCGTGGCAGACCCCATAAAGTATATATATTCTTGATCAGCATCACAAGCCGAGTCGATATAGCCATGTCCGTCTGTCCGTCTGTCTGTCTGTCCGTCTGTCTGTCCGTCTGTCCGTATGAACAAACAGATTTCAGAGATGGTAAGAGCTACAAGTTTGAATTTGGTCTCTATCGACTCGATATTAAGTCAGTCAATACAAGAATCATTTTTTTTTTCGATGCCACGCCCCGTTCGCCCACAATGTGCGAAAAACTAGAAACACCTCGTAAAAATTTAAAGTTTTAGGCGAATATCTCAGTAACTATGGCACTTAGGAACACCAATTTCGGTACCCAGGTTCCTAGAGACGGCATAATTGTATTGTCATCAAAAATTTTGGACTGCCACGCCCCCTTTTCCCACAAGAAATAACATAATTTGCAAACTTCAATGCCGATTTTAAGGCATATGTTCTTATCGTACAGTATTGTTATTTCACATTCGTTTGAAGACAAAATATATTAAACTATCCTGAAAGTTGCAGATAAATCGGACAATAAACAAAAGAGCTAGACATGTAATAAAGTTGATAATTGAACACAATATCAATGCATGTGTGCGAGCGAGATAGAAACATACAAACATGTGAGCGAACGTTTTCGCTGATTGCGTAGCTTAGCGGCAGCGCTGCCCGCGAATGCTGGCCGTGCCAACCAATTGTGTTTGTATAACATATACACACATACATATGTGCGTGCATACATATAATGTCAAATGTATATGTGTGTGTATACATACAAACAGATGTTTATGTTTCAACGTGTTTTGTTGCAAGTATCAATTGATATACTTGGATTTTATTAAATGATCAGGAATAAATTGCAGAGAGTATTCTACGGTCGGGCGTGCTCGACTGTACACTTCTTTCTTGTTAATGTCTGACGATCTGCATCTTAAGTAACTAAAGCAGCTGTCAAAGCTTAATGCAAATTTTACACTGTTTAAATAATAATAATTTGACAAAATATTCTATAATATCGAATTAATTTTGAATTTACTTCTTTAAATTAAGACCACAATTTAAAGAGTGTATTGAGTGGTCTCTATTTATCACTACGTTATGCAATAACTCTGCATACTTAACCATTAATTAGAATAAAACTATCAAAATAACTGAATTTCTTTGTAAGCTTCTGTTATCTACCAACTCAATATATTTAACTAAAAAGGTTTATTGTAAACAGATTACCAGAGCTGCTTGTGTACAATCCGGTTATTGGGAATCATAGCTTAGATTAAAGACAACCCTTCCATTGACAAATTGAAAACTATTCGATCATTTATGGTCACAATTATATGGAAAAGAATTGAAACTGTCGAATGACGAATTTCTTGTGCATTTTGCAGCAAACAAGGGAAGTAATTGAACTGCCTGTTGCTTCCCCTCCACACCTTTAACCCCTGTAACCCCCTTAAGCCAACCAAACAATGGAAACCAAAGGGTATCAGCATAAATAAGTGCAGCTACAATTGCATGTACACCTCCATAAAGATATACTATATATGTATGTACATATATATAACCGATCAGAGCGTCGATCGATTGTGGGAGCAAACAAGGCGTCCGGCCAAATCGATAAGCAATTGAATATATGCTTTATTTTTCGGTTAGGATTACCTTATAAGTCTGACAATAAGGAAAACACACACACACACAAACACACTAATAAACAAAATATCAGATATTATCTGTTTGTGGCTGGAAGAAAGGGACGCAGGACAAACAATCGCTCAAAGAATAACCACAACGAGAAGAACAAGAGGACAAGACAATTTCGACAAGAAGAGCAAACACAAACATGAAATGCTCAAGATACTCTAAAAGGGGGTGGGGTAAGGAAGGGTGAGGAGGGTGTAGCGGGTAGCGGGTAGCGAGTAGAAGGTAGCACGAGGAGCAGCAGCAAATTTTATCACTTAGCCGCCACGTTGTCGTCCACATCCTACGCGAGGTGTCAAAATAAAAACTCTACAAACACCCGTCGCGCAATCTCTCTCTCGCTCTTTCCCTCTCACTCTCTCACTCTATCTCTCTCTCTCTCTCTCTCTCTCTCTTTGCTCGCTCCCTTGGCTTGCTTTGTAATCAGTTCTTCTCTGTCTTACTCTCTCGCCTGCTCTCTCGCTCCTGTAAACCCACAAGCAACTTGCAACCACTACAATAACAACATTTACCCCCCGCACACACACACACACACACACACACACACACACACACACAAACACACACACACACACACACACGCGTACTTAGTGTTGTTTTCCCTTTTGGTTATTGTCGCAAGTTTCGAATACTCGTCCATAGAGATTGTGGCACAGTCCATGAAATGCGTGTGTTTCAAATCAAAACTGTCGCGCACTCGACACGGACGCACCGGCTCTGTCACACGGCACTCGGCTCACGGCTAACGGTACTCGACTAACGATACTCGACACCTGGCTTAGTTGTTTAAGCCAGCACAATACGGAAAAGGAAACAAACAGAATTTTTCAAAAGCCTTTTGTCAAGTGTTGAGAACAAGATCAATATCTTAAAAAAAACTTAACAAAAGTTATTGAAATTCAAAATAAATTATATTGAAAGTGTATGTGAATATTTAAAAAAAGAAATATATTTAAAAAACAATACGATCATTATAACTACCCGGGATTACGCACAAAATCCACAACAATAAAAAAGGTAAGCAATCTATCATAATGTCATTAGTGGAATGAAATAATTTCATTGAAATTAATTTGTGAATCATTTTCAATTTTATTTGTATTTGCACAAGAATTGATTGATTTGAATTTGAATGTGACATTGATGTTGACTTGACAGCAATATTTATTTTTAAAATTAATTATATTTATTAAACCTTTGCTTGTTTGTTTAGATAAAAATATTGATTAAGATAGTTCGTTTTATTAACTAAATAATTTCTTTAAAAATTTGATTACAAGGATTTAGTGAATATAAAAAACATTTCATCAAAAGCATTCTTCTTTGATTATAATAAAATTGTTTTTTTTAATTTGTAGAGAGAGTTTATTTTTAAAAATAATGATTAAAACTTTTTGATTTATCCGTGTTTTATATTTGTTAAGGAATTATTTTATTTACTTAAATAAATTCTGTTAATCGCTATGAAATGACTTGTATGAAAATTCCGATTCCTTTCTTCTTAGTTAAAAATATAGAAAGGATCAAGTTCAACATATTTTGACACAAGTTTTCTATTTAGTAATATTTAAATATTTTTAATTTTTTATAAGTTTCGATTATGATTGCTGTGTAAATTAATATTTAATCTGTGCCTATCGATACTACAACTATAATTCCCAGATCAGTCTTAACTTATGAGCCAAGCAATGTAAATACTCTTTAAAAACACAAAACTGAAACAAATTCTATAACGGAAATTGCAGAATAGTTTTGTAATACACCTATTTATTCTAAAGATTATATTTCTATTTCTGTTGTTAATTTGATATCTAATCATATATAGGCCTTGACAATGAGCATAATTGTAAGCATAACGATGCATAACAATTCCTGGTATCAGCGTTAGCTAAATATTAAGATACAGGGCCGGATTTACGTAGGGACCAGTGGGGCCAGGGCCCCAGGGCCTCCACCACGAGAGGGCCTCCACCACACGCAATGAAAAATGTTGTAAATCGCTGTTTTATACCAAACTATTTTCTGTACCAAACTAATGTTAAAAGAAGTTCGTAAAGAATGTAACAGTTTAAGCAAAGATCAAATGAATTAGAATTATTTCGATGAAGTCATTAAAAAAGTTGTTGAATCTAAGAGATGCTCCTTCGATAGCTTCGAAACAGCGGGGAAAAAATATCAGCGATCCAACATTATTAAGTTGTACGCGCTCGAAATAAATGTACCCAACGTAGACCACTAGACTATGGAAAGCACCTGCTGCTGAGCTAGAGCCAAGAGACAAATTTCGTGTCAGCGCATTTCTACCAGTGCACTGTGGACGGAAAGCCCAATTTTTTGGCATAAAGTCTAAAAAGTCATGGAACGATAAGGTGTTTCTAGTTATTTATTTAGAAACTAGACACTCTAAGCATAATATCTCTATGAACTATCGATGTCTTGTTGCAGCCCTGGATGAGAACCAGGGCCTCAAAGTAAAAAATGTGCTCAGTGATTTGTTTACGTTTGCAATCTTTAAAAATTTGCTCAAGTTTAATGTGACCTATTTTAAGGGAAGTGAATATTAATAAAATAATTAATTATGGAAAATATAGAGCCAGGTATGCTAAATATGATGTCCAGTTTATATTTGTGTAGCATGTGTTTAATGTCGTATATGTGTCTTATGTTGTAGTATATGTTTTTCTTGAAAAATACACCAGACTCCACGTGAATTATGGAGTAGAACTAACATGGGGCCACTCCGTGCCAAAAAGTAAATATGTGGAGTTACAAATAAAAGTATACAGTTGTTAGAGGTAATAAACTTATTTGCGTCTTCTTGCATCTCTTCTTGCAAATAACACATATTGCAGCCACTTTTGAATTCAGCAATGCACAGTTGCTCGATGTTTGCGCAACAATACAAGCAAAAATGAATCAATTAATGATTGGATTGTTGGTCAACTCGGCAGCGAAAATATAGATGAGCAACAAAAGGATTTGATAAATAAAAAAGCTGTTCTAATTCATGACTACATTCGGAAAAATAGGGCAAAATGGCATAAAAGTATGTCAAACTTCAAAAAAAAACATTCCGATTGGCTATTTTATTATTATTATTGATTATTATTATAATTATTTGATGTTACAGATAGACTTCATACTATTCCGATAGCAATTTCCACTAAATTACCGATTAATTTAGAAAAATTTTAAAACTTTGACTAAGAAACGTTTTCTTTATATATTAAAAAGTATCCATGGTTTCCAATGTCTCCTACAGTACATAAAATCTTGGTACATGGATTCGAAATAATGGAAGCCTCTATTCTGCCTGTAGGATGCCTGGGTGAAAATCCTTCAGAAGCGCGAAATAAATATTAAAAACGCGATAGGCTCTCACATCGGCAGAATACAAGAGCGATACAATGAATATCAATGAATATATTTAAATAGCATTATTATGCATTGGTTTTTTCCTTGTTAATGTTTTATTCTATTACTATCAAGCAGATAATTAAAATTAAAAAATTACTCATACGCAAGATTATTTATATGGGCGGTATGAGTGGGCGTGGTCGGAACTGTTTCAAATTTTAAAGGCTTACTATGTATAATATTAGTGTCAACTGTACCGAGTTTCAACTCTCTATCTTTTCAATTGGACTTTATGCCAAAAAATCGGGCTTTCCGTCCACAGTGCAGTGTCGGACCAGTTAACTAGCCACTTTATTGTCACAACAATTTTAATATCTGATCAACGAATCAATTGAACGCTTTTAGTATCGCTTTAGTAAAGAAAACGATCTATGCTCAACGTTTCCCAAGGCTGAAATCGCCCTGCGCATGTATTTGTCAATGCTGGTGACGAATTTTATCGGAGAACGGTAGTTTTCAAAAACGAAGCTTATAAAAAACCGACTGCGTACAACCATGAGACAATCTCGATTGGTACATTTGACACGTCTCAGTTTGGAAAGTGATGTCCTCCGTAATCTGTCTTTAAAATTACTGTTGGAGAAGAGTTAATATGCTGGGTACTTATAATTTTCAACAAAATAAAGTACGAGATAAGATTCTTCTAAAATTTAATTTTTATCTCTGGGATATCGAGCTCTACCTTAGAGGCCCCCACCACACCTGGCCCCATAGCATTAATGTGTTAAATCCGGCCCTGTTAAGATATGTTTATGATCTAATATATTTCCAAGAATGGTCGTTAGTCACGGTGTGTCGACAGGGAATCGGAGTATTTGAACTTCCTTCCCCCCACACAATACTTGCCCTGCCCCTCCTACTCACCATCCCCCTTTTTAGAGCACAATGTGCCCCTGTTTGACGCTGAGACAGCAACAAAGCTTATGTCTATTGAACTCGATTACCTTTTGCATTCCAGCAGGGACAGCAGACAGTCGTGCTACTCACCTGACGCCTCAAAATGACGAGCATCTCGGCGCTGCTGCATCGCAGTCACAGCCATAGTCACAGCCACAGTCACGGTCACAGTCACAATCACAACCACAACAGCAATGGGTACACGAGCAGCGGCAGCAACAGCAGCAGTCACAGTCATCACAGCAGAAGCAGTCTCTCACCTTTGCCGCTGGCTGCAAACATTGGAGGTGCCTCCACTCCAACACCAGCAGCACCACAGTCCACAGTGGTGCCAAAACTCCAACAACAACAACAACAACAGGGTCAAAGTGTGAGCTCACATCATGACCACATTAAACGACCAATGAACGCGTTCATGGTCTGGTCCAGAGGACAACGACGCAAAATGGCCCAGGACAATCCCAAAATGCACAATTCAGAGATATCGAAGCGATTGGGAGCCGAGTGGAAATTGCTCACCGAATCACAGAAGCGTCCATTCATCGATGAAGCCAAGCGTTTGCGGTGAGTGTGTGTATGTGTGTGTGTGCGTGTGTGTGTGCGTGTTTGTGTGTCTGTGAGGGTTTGTCGTCTGGTTACAATTTAAGCGATTAGCTAAGACAATGGAGCCCTATTGTGAGGCTCTAAAGTGGCATTGAGGAGCGAATTTCGATATCTTTGGTAAACAATTCAATACAATTTTTGAGGCTTATGTGGAATAAGAACTTAAAGAGCTGTAGCTGGTAAGTGTGTATGTGTGTGTGTGTATGTGCGTGTGTGATTTTATTGCACTCAATTTTGTTAGCGACTGTCGAAATCCTTTATTGATTGCATTTGGTTGTGTAAACTTTGTGACAGACATTTATTAACGAGTCTATTTCGCATATTTTGGGCTTAAACTAATGGCCATTCAACAGCAACAACAACAACAATAAAAACCACAGACAGTTAAAAAACAAGCAAACACTGTTCAAATATTTGCTTCGATAAGAAAACAGCATTTTATGATTTCTTTTTTCATTTCCACTTTTCCACCTTTTTTTTGGATTGCGAGATAACAGCGAGTGACCAATTTGTGTACGAGAAGTGCAACAAAAGGGCCAAAAAGAATATTTTCAGGCAAAGAAAGCAAAAGTGACTACAATATCGGTAATAAAAAAATAAAACAGAAAATACACACACACACCTTTTATCAACATTTATCGTTTGTCAAACAAATGTCAACAATTGCTCATTGTTGCAGCTGGAACTGGGAATACGGAACGAAACTCCCAAGAACTCCCGAGAACTCCCAAGAACTCCAGAGCTCAGAGAGCTACAGAGCTCAAGAACTTCAGAAACTTACTCTCGCCTTGCTAAATGGTCAGATAAGCATTCAGTCTTACAGGAAAGGTTTTATGGAAGGGTTTCGGCTTCACTTGATACACCCTATAGAGCTAATTTGGAGAAGTGTTGTAGGGACTATGGAGTCCGATATGTGTGCCATAGATTCAGAAATTGTAAATGTGAATTACTTTAGCAAAAACTAGTAAGAAGGTCCACTGAAGACGAAGTTGTCTGTATAAACTCCGTTCTTCTTCTGATTAAATGATATCTGATAACCAATTAATAGCTAATGGGATATCAATCAATATAATAGTATTTAATACTAGCTGTGTTTTTTAATAGATGGTACTATGTTAAGCTAACTGTATCCAAATAGCAGATAGTTTGCTTTAAAATATTCCAAGTAGTTTTCAATTTATGCTGTTTTCTAATCAAGTTTAACGATTTTCGAGGGTGGTAGGAGCCGTATGGAAAAAGCTTACAGAAACTTGCCACTTAGAACAACTTTCATAGCAAATTTAGTGATTCCACCCAATTTGATCTATGAGATACAGATGGATGGATAGAAAAATTGATGTTGTTGATGTAAAGTATATGGTATATATGTACGTATACAAATACTGTGCTCATTCACGTCTAGTTTTCCTTTTAAAGCACTTATGTATTAGGGTGAGCCAAAATTTTTTAGGTATCGCTTAAATGTAAAGATAGTCAACAGAAGTCAAGTATGGTCTTGATTAGTGTCAATAGATAGTATTCCGAATGAATCACACTTTACTGTATGGCTATGATTAAGAATCTTTTTCTTTTTCCAACAAACCAAATACATATATCTAGTGATTTTATTTAGGGTATCGGGTAGCCAATAAGAGTAAAGACAGTCCACAATAGTTCATTTTAGTTTTAACTGGTTTAAGTAAGTACTCCGAATGCATCACAGGGTATTTTTCCGTGTTTGATTGAAATTCTTTGTGTTTATGGCCCTGAGAAGAGGGCAAGAGGCCACAGATTGACTTTGTGATATCATCGCGATCGTTCGATCGCTTTGGTATTGATGCATTTGCCCGATCTTTGATCAATGTTTCAACATTTACTCAATTTACAGCGCGCTGCACATGAAAGAACACCCCGACTATAAATATCGTCCGCGTCGCAAGCCCAAGACGCTCAACAAGTCTCCGGTGCCGGGGGGTGGTAACGGCGGCGGTGGTGGTGGAGCTGGAGGAGGCGCAAGTGAAGGCGGTGCCGGCGGTGGGGCAAGCGTTACAGTTGGCAATGGAATCGGAGTCACTGGTCTCTTAGGCAAGGAACAGGGTCAAGCCCAGCACTCGCCTCTGGGAGGACACGGTCTTGGACACCACCACCATCATCATCATCACCCGCACCACCCACTCCCGCATGCCGCACATGCACATGTCCACGCCCACCATCACCACGCCCAGTTAAGCGCTGTTGCAGCTGCCGCTGCTGCTGCCGCCGCCGTCTCCCACTCCCACTCGCACTCCCCCACCGCCCTGGCCGCAAAGTACGGCTTTGGATCCCCCCTGGAGCTGTCGCTGCCCCGTGTTCCGGGTGGATTTCCAGGACTGGGACATTATCCACTGGACCCGACTCTGGCGTTGGATCTGCAGGCACGTCTTCAGGCCATGTACGCCGGCAGCATCTATCATCCGTGGCGATACTTGCCGCTGATCAGTCCCGAGACGCCTCCATCGCCGCCCAGCAGCAGTGGGACTGGCATCTCGTCCTACGGCTGCGTCAAATCAGCCAAATCCTCGCCAGTGGCCCTTCCAATTCCTGCGGTTGCCACGCCTCCGCCCAACATCATTTGACCGACTCCACTGCGCTTCGGCGCTGCTGCCGCAGAGCATGCGGTCTAGAGTACCAGTCAAACCCGCACCACCCCGCTGTCCCGAAGGGGGATGAACCCCCCCCCCCATCCACAAACTGGTAGCAGCACCAAAAGCTGCCCACTTGCTAGAGTAGAGCCCTAGTATTAGCCGAATCTTAATGTGAGTTCTTGGTTTTAAGTTGCTTGTTTCTGTTTAATCCTTTGTTAATTCTAGGACTAAATTTAAACTATTGATTTTGAAAGGATCTGAAAGATCTGAAAAGGATCTATCGTTAAAGTTACAGTCAAAAGTAATTAAAATTATTTCATTTAAATTACTTTTTAATTACCGTAATTTTATAATGATCCAGTTTAGTATAATGAAAGTTTTTCTATTGAAATATTAACTGAATATAACAATTTTGGTAGAATTTCACATGCCAAACTTAAGCTAAACATAACTTAACACAGAAACTAAAGTTAAATTCTAGATAATATAAATTTTTCAATCCTTAATCAATACAATCTTTATTTAAAACTTTCATTATAGTCTTCCAGTAATTAATTTTTTAATAATTTAATTAAATTAAAAGTAATTACCTTCAAAATCAATAGTTTAAATGCCTTAAATTGCTTCTAAGTTCTTAGTGCTTTATATTAATATTGTTGAGACCCAAACCTGTATAATATATGCGTATATATACATATATATATATGTATATATATGAAAATCTATATTTTAATGTGATATTAAAATTGAAAAGAAACAAAATATGACAACTGTAAACGAATAAACGATTTTTAAATAGTGCACGCCTCACTGATTGATGACGACACTTGTAAGACCCTTGCACACCCCATACGCATATATAAATATATATATACATATATACACCACATATATAGACCACGCAGCATCAACCAGTCAGGCAATCTGTCAGCAGTCAACCGACAGGGGGCGCCACAGGCGCGTGAATAATAACGACAATGTTTGCTGATGCGTTGATTATTAGTTTAAATTGCCGAGCACTCGGGGGGGAGTTGTCTGCCCATCCGAGGGGTGGAAATTCGACTACTGTGACTTAATGGGATTCACTACGCCCACTTGTTTATGCAACCGACTGTGAATTGCGATGAGGCGTGGCAGACGGGCACTGAAACAAAAACGAACAACAACAACAAAAAAAACAGAAACAATTGACACCTTTTCAGGCTGACGACCAAAACAAAGAAGTAGCTACGCAGCCACATCTCCCGAGAAGAAGGGATGCTCAGATACAGGGACAAGCGTGGCAATCGCGACGACATCATAACCAGCTCAAAAGCCGCACATAAAACTCACACAAATGCCACACTGCAGCACAACCAAAATGCTGATAAGAAAAACCGAACGCGAGACTTCTGCCCTAAAGAATGTCCCATCCCCACTGTCACTCCCCCTAGTCACCCACTCCAACTACTATTCCGCTTTCAACCCGGCAGCCAAAAGTCGAGCGCTGATTGTCTGCACACACACACATACCCACACACATACCAACACACAGACAGTTACACACAGCGAATGAGAACTCACGTCTGGCTGCCTTTTGTTGCCGCAAGGTCGTTTTTATAGTGTCCTGGTCCGAGAGAGAGACCGAGACCGAGACAGCGACCGAGACCGAGACCCGGCAATAAAGACAGTTCAGTCCCTTGTTATTTGTTTTTGACCTCAGCCACAGTGCAAATCACTTGGGCGAAACACTATGAAATGCTACAAAAATATTTACCCAATGAAGATGTCACAGTGACTGGGAACTGAGCCCTCGACCTCAGCTACCCACGCACCCTCTCAGTCAAGTATTAGCATTCCCACACGAAAGACGAACTATAGAGAGAAAACAGATATAAATAATGGGAAATGGAAAGAGAAAGCTAATTAAGTGATAAACAGCTAACTGGGCTATAAAGCAATTAGGCCCACAAACGCTTCGAGTAAGCCAAAATGTATGCTACGATTCGAGAACCAATCCAAATTTTATGTGCAATAGAAACACTCACTATATGAGACTGGTAAGTTAAAGATGATTTTGTGGTTTCCTTACAGATGTTCTTAACAATATTGAGATCACCGAAATCCTGACTGGAAAACTGGTACAATTTCATATTTTTTTGTTATTAATTTTTTTTAACATTATAGCTACAAAATATCGAGTACTTGAAATAGCTCTCCAAAGACTTTCAACTACAAATATTTAGGAAGTACAAAGATAATATGAATTTATACAGGCGAGCGAACCGATTGTGAAATATCTCGTGTTTATTCTGGAGCGATTACTTACAACAATATCAGTTATTCCTTATGAGATTAAAAAAGCATATCTCAAATAACTTTTAAGTATTAATATCCTAACATATATTGTCAGCGCTTTGTAGGGGGCGAGGTATGTCCCATAAAATTTGATATATTCATTTTGTCATGCCATGTCCCTCACACTTCCTACACTATACTCCCTAGAAAACTAATCTCGTATCTTCTTGCCTGAACATCCTTTTGCTAGCAGCAAAAATGGAATCTGCTTACTATATCATATAACGGATGGAGAAATTATGAGATGGAAACAACATTCAATACGTACGAATCACATCTTGAACTACTACGGCGATAGATGGATTGGTTTTCAGGAATCTGCAATAAAACCTTTCGCTTAACAAAGATAGAGGTTATTATTTGTTCATATTATTTACAGATTTTCAAATGATTATTTTTGTGGTCACAATATATAAAATCATAACATGGGTGAAGATCTCTCTAATAAAAACAATCCATACCATACCAGTCCCCTATATCGTACCGATTTATCTAATGTCAGTCATATCCAAATCGGTCAGCGTCATAAGGTCTCGTCTGTTAATGGTCTATGGGGCCTGCCATGAATAGTTCACCAAACCTATTGTATATTTGATTAAGTCCTCTTTGCATCGAACTTTAGAGAACCTGTAATTAAACATTTGTTTTATACTCTAATCGGATTTTCTTTGCACAAAAGAGTAAAATCCTCATAATAGTAGTCCTTCTCAGTTATACAATTAGCATAATTTAGTGAAGACAAAAGAAATCTCAGAGTTTATCTCTGCGTTGATCCTGTTTATCTATGAAGACAGAACAGAATTGCGAATCAATTATCAAAATTTAACGGATCAACTACTTTCAGTGCTAAGCAAAAGTCAATAGCTATCAAAACTTACAGACACGCGCAGGTCACGTGCACCCACACTAATAGCAACACACAAACACACATACATACATATATACACTTATGAAGCTCTTTCAATTTCGTTGTGAACTCTCTCAAGTCACTTGTTTCAGGGCAAACAACAAAAACAACAACAGAAAACAGTGAGAGAGGGCAAACGAAAAACGTGTGAAATGAAAGTTGTTTGATTTGCTTTGAGCATTGTGGGGGAAAGAGAATGAGAGAAAAAGAAGTAGACAAAGAGCGGGAGTGGGGTAAAGGAATCGGAAAGTGGAGAGCAACAAAAGTAGCAATGAGAGCGCCAGTGTCACCATCTATCCAGATCTTCACCTTCCACCTCTTCTTCCCCTCCCGAACTACTACGGCACAATTTTTGTTTTATTTATTTGGAACGACAATGTACTGTGGTTGCCCGACCACAACCCACCCCTTCCCCTCTACTTTCTTCTCTGTTCTTTTTTCTTTGCCTTTTTTTCGGTTGTTGTTGCTATTTCATTCCTGGCACACTCACATCCGTTTCGATAAAAAGAAATATTTTCTTTTTGCCATGCGTTGCTATGACACTTTTCTCTTTGCCCTGCTACTTCATTATTACTAGTACTATATTTATATTTATTTTTTGCTTCTCTTTCTTCTTTGACAATCTTCTTGGTATTATTATTATTATTATTTTTATTTTGCTGAAGTTCGCTCTTTAAGGTAGCCTCGACCATTACCCATTACCCATTACGCAGAGGATATTGTGTGGCCATGAATCAATTGGCCAATGTCCACTGCCCGGAAATATGTTGAACCGAAAAAAGATGACACTCCATTTGCATGCCAGCAGAAGAAGAAGAAGAAGCGGTAAAAAGAGAACTAGAAGTAAAGAAGTGGAAAACATTTAACTTTGAAGCTCTTTCACATTTAACTTTGAGGGCATCTGTCCCATAATCGCTTGTAATAAATTTTAATTTTTTAAGCATTTGTAAGCAGTTTTATCGAGCCAACAAAGGACTACATTTTTTAAGTGCCAAGCCAGCCAAAAAAAGGATATAAGATTAAGACGCCCAAAACGAAGATGAGACATAAAAAACCACCAAGCAAATTAGCGACACTGTCGAACTGCTTGAAACAGGGAGGAGAAAGCATGGTGGAACAAGGAGTTGGTTGGGGGAGTATGAGGTCGAGGATAAGACAGACGTTGCTACAGCCACTGCGGTTTATCACGCCCACTGCTTCAACGGATATCCTGACGCATGAAAGACAAACAAAAAAGGCATTAAATCGCATTTAAGTCAAGGCAAAAGAAGCAGAAAGCAAAAGCGTTAACAAACCCACCCTTCCTACATCCCAACCAACCCCTCTCCTTTTCACGGCTTATACTTGATTTGCTTGGCAGCAGGATGACGACTACCGACGTTACGATATGATGCCTTCACAGTCCCAAATACGCACTGAATTTTCGGCTCACAACTCAGGTAGCTCAAGCACATCTTATAAATGGAAATTCTCCTATTGAAGTGTGAATGGGGTGTATTCAGAACACAGTATTTAAATAATGTTATGACATTTGTTTACTTGGTTTATTTTGTGAATATGTATGTATTTTTATTTATTATTAATGGATTTGACTAACATACATTTTCTTAGTATGTGTACAGTGGTAAACAAAAGTATTGACACAACGAGAATTCGTAATTTCACTACTTAATGATAAGGCTATTTTTCTTAAATAAATTAAATAAATTTGTCATAATAGAGATAAAAGAGTAATTTCTAAAAAAGTGTTCTAAAAATGTTGTAAAATAATAAAAAAAAACCGTTTTTTCTCAAATATACTTGTAATTGTACTGAAAAATCTAAACAAACTTAATAGAAACAAATTGCAATTTCATATAATTAATTTATTTCGGGTCTTGGCAATCGCGGAAAGGCTTGACAGCGTCCGTATGGTTGAGCGATATCGAAAGGCGAACTGACAAAAATACAAGAACTTATTCGCTACCTTAAATAAATAATTTTAATTTGATTGAATATGACTTGCGACTTAGTTAATCAAGAGTAGTGTTTTTTTTTTAAAATGTTAAAATTCAGATTAAATAAAAATAATGTAAACAGTATTAAATTTATGTTTTTCATTTGTAACAATTCATGAAATCCCAAAAAAATGAAGCGATTACATGCCGATTCCAGCTACAAAGAATGAGTAAAATTCGCCTTTTGAAATGCTTGAAAGAGTTGTCGTACAGCATTAATGGAAAGGCCAATGCCAGACATTACTATATGTATATATAGTACTATATTCATCTGTGCTACAGAAATGAGCACATGCAGCAATTAAACCAAGAACTGCGAACTGAGCAGGAGCAAGAGAGAGAGAGAGAGAGAGAGAGATCAGCAGTAGCAGCAGCAGCAGCAGCAGCTGAATTCGCATTCAAAGCGCAGCGAATGCATTTGCAAACAATGCCAGAGTGTTTTTTAAGCGCCAGTTTTTTCTGCAGGCCAATGCTGAAAGTGCCAGCCCTCCTCAGCCCCACTCAGCCCAATGACAGTGGGCACAAAGGAGCAATTAATGCGAAATTGTTGCTGCATAATTGCTGAACATGCAGCTGGAAGAGCAACTGGACATAAAGAAGCAATTAATGCCGCACAAAAATGCGCTTGGCATGCATAAAAATGCTGAGTCCTCTTAACTCGCAAAAAATGCACAAAAAGTGCACACATACCAATACACACACACACACTTGCTTAAAAAAAAAAAGTAGTAGAATAGTAGTATGCAACAAGGAAAGCAAATCAAAGTTGCTGACCATTTGGCAGGACTGGCAAACAATTGCAATTACATTAGAAAAGGCTGCCAACGACAATGACAACAGTTTTGAGCTTTAGCCATGTGGCACGACAACACCCACGTAGCGTGTTCACTTCCGTTGCATGCCAGGCACGTTGCAAATTGTCGCAACGCAGCGCAACGCGGCGCATTCAAAAAGCGGCTGCTTCTGCTTCTGGTGCTGCTGCTGCTGCTACTGCTGCTGCCTCTGCTGCCGGCATTGTAGCACAAAAGCCACGGCCAAACGAATTGCCAATTTAAATGTGAATAGAAAAATTGCAAGCGTACTCAGCCCCATTCACACACAAACACATACACACACACACACACACACATACACCGCTTTCACTCACAATTCAACCAATCACCCGCTCAAACAAAAAGAAAGGAGAGAAAAGAAAAACTAACAAGAACATTTGCTTTTCCCGCTTTTCATCGTCAAAGTGAAATGATGACAAAGAACAGAGCTGAGACACCAACATGATCAGAATTAGATGTGATTGTCCTAGAGTGCTCAAAAATGGATTTAAGGAGCAGCACCATGCCGAAGAAGGTTACAGCAATTGTAGATTACTGTGTGGCTGTATGATCATTCCAAATATATCTGGATTTCAGTTGGGTTTAAGCATGATGTCTTAAGACCGTCGCAACTGCCACGAACAGAAACTCCTTTGTTTTTTCAATACGCATTTAAAGGACGTCATAGTTCATAGTACCGAAAGTATTACCTGATTGTCCTCTATGTGTTCGATTGACGTATTTTCCTAGCAGTTCAATTCAACAAAAGCGTATCCAATGTCTTCAATCAGATAGTTTATAGAAAGCAAAGATTTGTTTTTTATGGTCATCTAATGTATTTACAGAAGAATTTAAAAAAAATTTTAGGCAGATTTTACAATTCATAATTTTGGACTAGCTTTAAAATTAAGTAAATAACGTTTTTTTAAACAAATAGTCAGTCCATAAATAGAACAAGTAAGAGAGAAAACACCTGAGCAAGCCGACTGGAAAAGGCCCCGTACTCATTCTAGTGCGCATTTTACCATACAAATAAGCAAATTTGCACCGATTGGTCCTATGGGAGCTATAGTGTATAGTTGTCTGATCCGAACCAAAGGTGGTGAGGATATTTGTTATCATGATATTGACATAATGTGTGAGTTTGGTTGCGATCGGTCAACTAAAACTACATGTCTTCATACAAATCACCAATTTTTGTCCGATCCGAACCAAATTTAGTGAGGATAGTTATAATGGTGCCATACACATAATGTGTGAATTTGGTCCCGATAGCTATAGTCGTTTCCAAGTTAAAGTAATGTGAAAATAGTTTTTCACAATTTGGCTGGGCGCTAGGGGGCGTGGCAAAAACAATAAATAATCATGATCTGTCTGACATATTGACGGACTATCATTCCAAATTTGGTAGCTGTAGCTCTTGTCGTTTAAAAGATCCCGGTGTTCATGCGAACGGACGCACAGACATACGGGCATCGCTATATCGACTCGAGTGTTGACTGAAGAATATACATACTTTATGGGATCGGCCACGCCTCCTTTTGCCTGTTAAGCACATTTCGCTTCTGACAAACTCTTCTATAACTTTATTAATTGTAATATATATTTCAAATACAATTTAATTAATAATTTATCATGATTTCAATAAAGTAAAAGACTTTGTACTTAAATATATATATTAATCTATAGAATATTAGAACAATACCTAGTTCATTATGTGTTGATTTAATTCCAGAATCCCAACTGTTTTCTTCCGCGTAGCTCAATAATTTAGTTGCAGTTAAAGTTAATCTTTTATATAAAGTCAAGCCTGCCATTGATTTCAACACATAGACAACTCGCACACACCTGACTGAATTTTCTAATTTCGAAAAACAATTTTAATGCAAATTGCATGATAGTCTCTGGCGATGAAGAAGAAGAGATTGGAACGCCCCCTAACAAAGGCCGCCCACAAAAACACTTTCGTATTATGCTGAGGACAGACAATGCAGTTTTCAAAATAGCTAGCAGGCAGAGCTTTTCCAGGCACTATAATAGACTTTTCTTATTCTTGCCACACACAACTCAATTTGCAACAACGTCCGGAAGCACCCTAGCACACACACAAACACACACATATATATATATAAATATATATATACATATATATATATATATATCTGGCCTGGCGCAGACGCCCAGCGAAGCGTCAATTGCTAAATTAATTGGCCGTAAAAAATTGAAAATGAAAATATAATCACACTTTCCGTTGTCAAGTCCTCTCTCTCTCTCTCAATTTCTCTTTCTGTACTATTCTCCATCCCTCTCTTTCGTATTCGCTCTATCGGCACCGTTGTCAGTGGCTTTGGCTAAAAATGGGATTGAGATTTTAACCCTAAGCCCTTCCCGACGCTCGTAAAACCATTTTTCTCATCAAGCCAGACAGAGTCAGTGTTGGCCAACCAAAGCAGAACAGACATTTCGCTGCAGGCAACAGAATGTTGCATTTTTTTCAGTCTAACCTCTGACCAGAGTTTGATATAGTTGATACCCTGTAAAATAAGTAGAAATCACGGTTACTTTTTACAAAAGTTGCATTAATTCAGTCTCTAAATTCAAATTCGAATATTTCTCAACTCTGTATTTATTTCAAAATCCTTTTAAAATGTTGATATTTGTAGAGTATGTTTTAGTCGTGCTTTTGTTAGTTGCACTGTGTTTTGTGCTGTCAAAGAATGTGGAACGCATCGCATAATGGAAAAATGTTGCCACTCGACCTGTCTCTGACTTTTCCCGCCTGAATGCACTTTCATTATCTTTGAGTGTTCTGTTTTTTCCACTCCCACTCTTTCCCACTCCACCCCCTTCACTCTCTCTGCCTCTCTCCCACTGTCTCTCTGATCCCTTCGATACTCTTTTTCTCTGTCTTAGGGGCAGAAAGTTGGAGCATTACACGGCCTATTAGCTCAGCGCTTAATGCAAAAATAATTATGTCTCGTTAATCAGTGCTGCAAAAACTTTGAGAGACTTTTGCCAAGTCTATTTAACCCTTCTGGCCCCATTTGCTTGGCCAAAAACTTTACTCAAGTGGCAATTGAAGGTAGCAAAATGCAAAACTTTTGTGATTAGCGGCCGCAGAAAAGATAGCGGCAGCTGATGCGGAAAATGCGGAAAATACGGAAAACGCTCGCATAATTTATGTTGTGCGGCTTGCACTCAGCTAACTGTTATGCCAGCTACCGGAAATACCGTGCCGCAGCCACGCCCAAAATTCCATAGCATACACTTGAGGGCTGCCTTCGCGAAAAGTTTTTGCCACGCAAATTAGCGGCCACATTTGTTTCGCACGACTTTGTTGCCAGCCCAGTGCCAAGAGCTGCATTCTACGCGACGCTTAAAAGTCCAAAAAGCCCCAAAAGTTTTTCAGTTATGAATATAAAGTTTATTTATTAAGCAAACAACTTGGCGTTCTTATCTTTCTCGACGGTGTTTCTCTTATTTGTACCCTACAATCGCTGATCAATGCAAAAACAGTAAGTTACAGCAACTACAGTCTGTAAACTAACATAAGAGTTGGCGACTTAAAGCATGTTAACACAGGAAAATTAACATTAAGCTTTATAACAGAATACGAAGAAAATATGTTTTCTTTTTGATGATTGAATAGATTGAATAGCCGACTGTAAAAGACCCCGTACTCATTCTAGTGCGCGTTTTACCATACAAATAAGTAGTTTTCGAACGATTTGTCCTATGGGAGCTATAGGCTATAGTTGCCCGATCCAGACCAAACTTGGTGAGGATAGTTATATTGGTACCATACACATAATGTGTTAGTTTGGTTGCAATCGCTCAATTATAATTTCATGTGTCCATACAAATCACACATTTTCGGCCGATTTGTCCTATGGGAGCTATAGGCTATAATTGTCCGATCCGAACCAAATTTAGTGAGGATAGTTATATAGGTACCATACATATAATGTGTGAATTTGGTCTCCCTAGCTCTAGTCGTTTTCAAGTTATGGTGATGTGAAAATAGTTTTTTACAATTTGCGGGGGCGGTAAGGGGCGTGGCAAAGATTTGAAATAAACTTGATCTGCTCGCGAAGCAGACGGACTTTCATTCCAAATTTGGTGGCTCTAGCTCTTGTAGTTTAAAAGATCTAGGTGATCATACAGACGGACGGACAGACGGACAGACAGACAGACGGACAGACGGACATCGCTATATCGTCTCGGCTGTTGATGCTGATCAAGAATATATATACTTTATGGGGTCGGAAAAGCCTCCTTCTGCCTGTTACGCACATTTCGCTTCAGACAAACTTAATAGACCCCTATACTCTTTTTTAGAGTACGGGGTCTAATTACCAATTTGACCGATTCGAGCTATAGGATTTAGTTGTCCGATCCGAACCAAATTTGGTAAGGATAAATATAATGGTAACATACAAATAATATATTAATTTTGATAGCTTTAGTTGTTAAAAAGTTAGTTTTATGATTAATAAATCTATTTTTAAAATGGAAACATTAAACTTACTAATAATCTTTTGTTAGCTTACAGGGTCGCATGTAGTAGAGAAATTTCAGTAGACACTTGAATTCTTTTTTTTTTGTGTGAAGTGACGTTGCCAAATAATTTCGCAGCTCAGTTAACATTAAAAGCATGTTAATAAAAATCTGTGTAAATTAATAATTTTACAAGTAATATTTATATTAGTAATGTTCTAAAAAAGAATTATTTTAGATACGGTCGATGTTTAATGAGCTCAAACTAAATGTCGTAACTTAACTGACAATAATGCGTCCCAACTAAACAGAAATCAATGAACAAAGTTAAGTTTAGTTTATACCTTTTGTGTAGACGTGTGGAAAATATTGAAAATCGGAATGCCAAAAGCAAGCGAGAAAGGCGTGAGCTGCCTTCAAATCAGCACACTCACTCACACACACACACACACACACTCTCGAACAACACGGAAAACTCGAAATAAAGAAAAACGATCCCTTGCCCTCAGTCGAAAATTTACAATAAGAATTTTTGCATGTTGTAATAGAAAGAGGCTGTGATTGGGGTTGGGCAAGGGTTCGATTTGGGAATGGGGCATCTTTTTAAGGTTTGGGGCTATCAAGTTGAGCAGAAAACTTCTTGCTATTCATACACATGCGAGTGAGTATATGTACAATATAGAAGAATGCTAACAAACGGAAATGTGATATACGCGACACAGTCAAAAATACAAAGGCTAATGGTGCGGGGATGACCAGGAAGGAGGGAAAGAGGAAGAGGTCTACTAGGAATCGAACCAATTGCTTACAAGCCATTCACAGCAATTCTATTTTTTTCTTTTTTTTTGGTGTGTAGGTGATAATGCTGCACGGCAATCGTCACTGTCGTCTATTGAATTTGTTGCGAATTAAAGAAAGAAAATGTATGAGCATGTAAAAAAATGTTATAAAAGAATATATAATCAGAGATACCCTGCAACCAGTTAAAGGTCCTTCAAAATTAAAGAAATGTTGAATTAATTTTATAGTTAAACATTTCAAAGTGACAAAAATAATAAAGTTTGGAGTGTTCTATAGAACTAAGTGCCTCTCGATAAAAAAAATAAAAAAGACAATTTATTTAATAACTTTAATGTTGTAAATTTACTATATAAGTCAGTAGAATCAGTTTCAAGTACCTTAAAGAATTATTAAATTTTAATTAAAAAATAGATACATTTTAACAAAAATTAATATAAATGAAATTATGATATATTATGTTTAAACATTTTTATATAATTTATATTATCAGTTGAGTCACTTTAGATTTTTTTATAGAATTAAATACTCCTTTTTCATTAAATAATATTGTTTGAAAAGTCAAAAAAGATGGTTTGTTTTGAATTAAAGAAAGTAGCTTTAGAATATTTTAAAGAATTCATTTTCGATTTTCTGTATTTCTTTAAAAGAGCATATACAACTTTTGTTATTTAATAAATTTTTATTTTTTTTACTTTAGTAACCCAATTATTATGTAGTTTCTCAGCACGAGGTATCAAATTCAAAGTCGCAGAAAATACATGGAAATGCGTGGGGAGCATTGTCAAAAGGCTTTTCTGCTATTGTACATGAATGGAAGCAACAAGAGCAGCACAGCACCGCAAGACCACTGTACCACCCAATCACAGAACCACGCAGCTGACACGCTTTGGCGCATCGATAGATAAGAATGAAAGAGGAACCTCTTGAGGCATTTGCTTGAAGTGGGATTAAAAATTCGAGAAGCCTGTCGAGGGTATTACGGAAATGTGCACAGGAAGGGATGCCTGACGCAGGTAAACAGGTGCCAATGGAACTTAAATTGAAAGCGGTTGGGTGGGGCGTGTAAGTAGGGAGAGGAGAGTAAGAAGAGCTGAGTATAACACTAAACTAATAGTTAACAAATATTTTCAATTACTGTTGCTGTCACAGCAAAATCAATCAATTTTGCAACCACAAACACGAAAGCCAACGCAAATGCATTTAATTTTCCAATATATATCGAAGGAGGGGAACTTTAGCTGATATAAATTTGTAACGCAAATTGATTTTGTGGCCACACACAGATTACAGAAAATGCATTTTCCATTTACCATTTTGAGAGCATTTTATTTCATTTGATTTTTCTCATTACACGCCCAATGGGCAAACATTTTGTCAACTAATGACGTTGAAAATGTTGCAAATTATATTTGCTGTGTTTGCTGAATGCCATGCAATTAGAATAACTGTGCATTTCCCAGCGCCCAAAAGTATGCTATGGAAAAGAAAAAACACTTGGAGTGAACTAAGTACAAATAGGTTTCAAATTCGAATGGCATTCGTCTCAGCTTATTTGCTATTCACACCACAAACAAAGTAAACAAAGCGCTCAGTTCCCATTCAGAATCCCATTCTCTTTTCCCTTTCTCTATTTTTCCCTGTATCCCTTTTCCCTTCGATCTAGCCCTGGTGCTAAAGACAACCCTCCCGGCATATCCTCAAGTCACAAGTGGCAAGTGGCGAGTGCGAAAAGCAATAAAACGTTAAGCATACACCAACACACACGCACGCCCACACACACCCACACACTCACAATGCCACAGCAAATTTGTTGCAAATCAAAATAAATTCTTGGCAGCAGCAACAGAAAAAAACGAATCATAACAAGAAAATACCTAAACTTTAAGAAGTCGAATAGTGTGTTCACTATATATTACTTAGTTTAATATAGTATGATGTGAAGTAAATATATTTTCGTTCTGACAACAAAAAAACACATCATAAAAATTAAAAATCATGAAAAATTTTAATATTTTTTAATTTCAAGAGATTTCTGCTTTAGTTTTCATATTTAAGTGCTAAGAAATCGTCATTACTTTCCTTCAAAAACATGTATTCAATTCCAACTTGAGTTATCCAAGCTAGAATCACAAATTTTATTCTAATATTTAAATATGATTTTTAATTTCTAATACTAATACTAAACAATGCAAATACTTTTAAAATCATAACTTTTAAAACATTTTGTTAGGTTCCACTATTGTAATTCCACTTCTACACGAAATAGAGTCCTCTATTTTTTTATAGAGTATAATGCTGTCCACAAACAAGAGTTCCCCCCACCCAACATAATCCCCTTTCCAGAAAATCCCTTTTTTTTACCGCTTTGGCACTGCCAACAAAGGCATATGAAGTGCCAGGAATTGTCCTTGTCGCATTCAGAATCTTCAAAATGATTACTCGTCCATGGCATTCCATAACAATTTATGCAATCAGTTGGACAATGCGAGAGGACCCTGTGAAGCAGCCATCCCTCATTTCTCACTTCCCCATTTCTGGGTCTGCTTCGGCTTAATCCTTTTGAATATTTTTGACACGTGCGCTGCAATTATTTTATTACCCTCGCGAGTGCAGTGCGCATAGAAAAAGCATAACAACAGCAGTGAGGCTGTGGCTGTCCAACGTGCAACCAGCCACGCCCATTCAATAGGACGTACCACTTTCCTTCTATCAAATATTATTCTATTTTTGTGGATGGATCGTCGGTTGTTCTGGTTCAACAATGGACCGGCAATTGATGCAATTCATTGAAATTGTTGTCGACTGTTTAGACTAAAATTGCATTAGTCTCTCAGGGTTTTATTGTTATCAAATATTGTTGGTGTTGGTGTTGCTGTTGTTGCTGTGACTGGTCGAGCACAAACAATTGGCAATCATTTTCGCGGTTGCATTGAAATTCAAGCGACGCAAATTGTAAGCACAATTTTTAAATACGCGCGGAAAGCTCACTTTGAGTTGAACTCCGTCCCCCGCCACGCCCCCACTCCCCATCAATTATGGTCGCTTTGCATTATCAAACACACACACTCACACACACACACTCCACACACACTTAGGTACATATATTTTAATAATGATGCCATTTGTTTGGCCATAGAATTGTGTTGGCAATAAAATTTGGCTTTGCCACATAATTCAAATTGTTAATCGCGTTTAATGGGCGGCATTTATCAATATTTTGAAAGAAAAATTAAAAAAAAAAAAAGAAAAACAGAAAATACTTAGAATAAACGCATGCAAATGCGAGCAGCTCTTACTCACTCTTTCTCACTCTTTCGCTCGCACAGCTCTTTCCTTCCCATTGCCTTTCCCTTTCCCTGTTCCACTCTCTGAGTTAGTTGCCATCCAATGACAATGTGTTGACAATGCGAAAACAAAAATGGCGTCTAATATGGCGACAAACTGTGGGGGCGGAAATAAAAGCGCAGCGGTCAGCGTTGCACTGAAGCAGACAAACCCCAAGTTCCTTCAGTATCGCCACCCGTACCCCCACCACACCTCCTGGCAGTAGCAGCGCCCTTAGTTATGAAGTTTGCCCATCTCGCTTTTAATGCGCACCATTGTGTCAAGATAAAGCAACGGAAATTAGCACGATAGCAGGAAGTTGGCAGCGTCGTTGGCGTTGTTCTTGACGACAACGACGACGACGACTACGACAAGGAAGACGGGTGCGATAAAAAAAAGCACCAAGAAGTGAGAGAAACAGAGATAGACAGCAAGTGAGTGCAAATGCCAAAAGGAAAAGGGAAGAGCAAAGAGGAAAGAGGCACTGGCAAAGGCGTGAGCGACAGTCAAGCCAAAAAGGACATACAAGTGATGGTCCAGCATTCAGCCACAAATAATAATGAAAACGGAAATGAAATACAATACCCAGGAATCCCAGTAGAGATCCTAATGCTGATGCTGATGATGATGCCGATGTCGATGCTGTCTTTGCCAATAGCCACTTTACAGCATTCCCCTTCCCTTATGGCCCACTTGAATGGAACCTAGGACTCTATTTTACACAAAACAATGGTCTAATCAGCGCGAACTCCAGCAATGTCAAAATCACACAAATAGCTGATTTTAATAATAAAACTAGACGTTTTGAAAAGATAAAAACATTAACAGCTTTTAATAAAACTACTCGGTTAGTAAAATAAGTAGAATAATTGTTGCTTTAAAATTAAGTTAATTATCTAAATTTATAGACAACAGACTTAATTTAAGAACAACAAATTTCTTAAAGTTTGAACTTTTAATCTTAACAAGTAAGAAAGGCTACGGTCGAGCAAACTGACTGTAAAAGACCCCGTACTCATTCTAGTGCACATTTTACCATACAAATAAGCAATTTTTAGCGATTTGTCCTATAGGAGCTATAGGCTATTGTTGTCTGATCCGGACCAAACTTGGTGAGTTATAATGGTACTATACACGTAATATGTGAATTTGGTTCCCATAGCTCTAGTCGATTCCAAGTTATTATAATGTGAAAATGGGTTTTCATAATATGCGGGGGCGGTAGGGGGCTTGACAAAAATTTGAAGTATTCATTAGATAGTTCTAGCTCTATAGTTTAGAAGATACAGGTGTGTGTACGGATGGACAGACAGCCGAAAAGCGCTATATCGACTCGGCTGTTGATGCTGATCACGAATATATATACTTTATGGGGTCGGCCACGCCACCTTCCGCCTTTTACGCACATTTCGCTTTTGACAAACCTAATAGACCCCTGTACTCTTTTTGAGTACGGGGTCAAATAATTATAATTTGATAATCGTTTCAACTATGTGAAATGAAATTGACACTTAACAATCGCACTTTCGTCGTGCGAGTAGATAATGTATAAAGTGAAAACGAGATATTGACATCTCCCGAAACAATAGAACTCGAAACATAACAAAAATATTCCAATTAAATAATATTGTTACATTTATTTAACATTCTAAAAGATCAACATCTTATGTTAAAGAATAAATGATTTATAAATAGCAATAATTTAATATTGATATTATTCAGATTATTCAGATTTCAGTCTATTTGCAGATCTATGTTCTTCAAAATATTTTTTTTTTCTTTATTTTTATAAAGTTAAATATAACATTGAATATTAAATCTAATAGGGCAATACAGATTTCAGAGAGTACTAACAAAATATAAAAACTTTCAAGTGTTATTATTATTATATAGTATTATAAACTTTTTGGAATTGTTTTTAAGTCAAAATGTGTTCTCTAATTTTGAGAGATCGAAAATCTTAGTATTAATATTACAACAATTTTCTGTTAGTCGTACTCAAGAAAAAATCTTGTTTCTCAGCTTTCTATAGTTCTTTTAAAAATACCTTAAGTGAGTTTTTATGTTTTATATAAATTATATTCAATCCAATTAGTTTACAATAGTTTTTGTTTTAAATTCCTTAGTTTCCTTTGATCTCTAATTAAATTTTAGTATTTAAAGTGTGTAAAATTGTGTTTAACAATCAAAATTAATAAGCCATGAAATTAGCAGAAACTTTTTGACTATGTTTTTCTCTTTTTTAATGACAAAGCGAAACTGGAACTGGAACTGGAACTGGATTTGGAGCTGGAGTTGTTATTCTTTTCATAAACCGCACACAAATTAGACGTATACAAAAAAAGGCAAAAATATGAACGCTGATTGTCGTCTATTCTTACCAACTTTTGGCCCTGTGCCGCCTAGTGCGGCAGGGTGGGGCGGAGTGGGGTGGTAAAGGTGGTGGTTTGGTGGGCGTGGTTCAGTCAAAGTCAATTAGGCAAAGCGACGATGGGCAAACAAAACTGAAAACAATTCGCATTTAAATTTGCGCATTCTTAGAAAATTTACGCGAAATTAGGAAGTGTCTAAAGGAGGACGAGATGGGACATAAGGACGGGATGCAGGAGGGGAAATTCGCCGTAAAATACGTGCATATTATTGCGCTTATCTGACAACAAACACGCCCGGGCCAAGTGCCCATTCCAGCGCACAAGCTGAGACTGAGACTCAGAGGCAGGAACAGGACTAGGAGATAGAAGAGGAACAGGATGAGGAGCAGGATGAGGCGCAGACTTTCATGAGGCCTTCAAGTTGATTTCGCTTTTCTTTCCCAGTCAAGAACTGTGCTTCAATGTTTCAATGACGTTGTAACTGTTGTTGTTGGTGTTGTAGTTGTATATTGTGTGTATTTGTTTTTATGTGTGTGGCATGCCACCCCCACCACCACCACCAACTCCCATTCCCTTGTCCCCCTTTCCCCCTGTTCCTTTCCCCAGTCGCTGTCATCTGTCCTAAGCAACACATCCTTCCTTAAACGTTTCTTGTCTGCCAAATGTTTCCATGGCCAATACGATTGTGTGTCCTGGGACCCTGTATGTGTGTGTGTATATGGTGTGTGTGTGTGTGTGGTTTTATGTGTGCATTGTATTGCTGGCATAATAGACACATTTAATTTTACTATTATGCCTTTTTGTTGTCATCGCATTCGCATAAGCATAATAAACCGTTTCATTTTCAAGTTTTCTTTGGGGACTTCTCCATTTGCCTATTTGCCAGTCATTTCATTTGATTTCCCCTCTAAGCACGACAACCATTATATTCTATAGAAATTAGAGATACACTTCACTGAAAATTCCAAGTAGCAAATCAATTCAAAGAACTTTTCCCTAACCATTTGAATATTGAACAATTTGCGAACTTATGTTTGATGATCTGCCCTTAAAACTATGCACTGCCATTAACAACATTAGTTTCATATATGTTGAGTAAATTAGTATTATGTTATTATAAGCGTTTTGCATAAATTTTCTCTTAATTGAATAGTGTCTAATGGTAAAGGTTTTGACATTAAGGAAGATGAATAAATACGTATGTATGTGACACATATTATATACGAAAGATTGAGGGTCATTTTAGATAAGCTGCTGGCTATCTGATTATTAAAATTTATTAATTTAATATGCATTTTGATCTGATTAACTAATTAACTTATAAACGGCTAAATTAAAATTTAAAAAGGTTTGTAACGGAATGGAAGTGCAATGTTATTAACAGATCTGTTACAGTTCTCATGAACTGTTAAACCTCTTACAAAAATATGAACTCTAGATGACGCTGACAAAAACAGCTGTGCTGGTGCATTGTCAGCTGCACAACTTTCGATAGGTTGCGTTATCGATATTTTATACCCAAACCAAAGTTTGTCTGTTTAAAAACAAATGGAAAGGAAGATAGATAGAAGGAATAAAATTAAGTAAGAAATTAAACTTAGTATTAGGTATTTTATACCTCATAATGAACAAATTGTACAATTTACATAGAATTCAGCAATCTGTACGGAATGAAGATGAATTCAAATTTTGAAAAACTTAGTATAACAATCCGCATAATTAAAATATATAGAGTTTTATGTTAAGTTAACCTATAAGACGGTTGAACTTGCCTTAAGGTACTACCGCAATCTATTGATTATGGAATTTTCTCTTAGTCTTGAAAAATATTAAAATGGTTGATGGCACTGAATGGAGCTGTAGAATTTAAACTTGTTTACACTAAATTTAATTAAATCGTTAGTTTTGGTAAAGATTTAAATTATAAAAATTATTAATTATTATTAAAAATATATTTTTGGAAACTTTATTAATTTGCTAGAATTTTTACGGCTCTTCTTAGCTGGGTACACCTCTTAAGCGGATACAATTTGCTCGCAGGAAAATTTTATGAGTTTTCGCTGTTCTGCTAATAGAGCAAAACACCAAGATAGCTTCATATTGATAGAAAGACTTGACTCATTGAAAATATTAAAGTTTTAAGCACTTAAAGCAATTTGTTTTGCATTTATACAACTAGCGATCATACGCTCACCTAAGAAATATGATAAATATTACATAATAGGTTTTTAAAGAATATTAAATTTGTTTAATTTCAATTATTTCTTCAATTGACATCGTTCTCCACTTAAAGAAAATTATATCCAGTTAAAAATTTCCCCATGCGTTTGTAATTCTTCTCCTTTCGAGCATATATGTATGTACGTTAGAAATTGTTCAGAGCATATTACTTTCGATAACCGATTCTGACATCAGTACAATTTGGAATTTGTTACCTCAACCCTGAAAATGATACTGAAAGAGAAATTTGATTATAATTGAAACGAATAAGTTAAACTACCTTTTGTTTCTCTACGATACTCGGTAGTGCCACGCCTTCTTCTGCTTGACAATCTACATTCAGCACAAGGCATTTAAGGAGTTCAGTAAACCTGAATATAATATAAAATGCAGTTTGTTTAATTGGCAGTATAAATATTTTTTCCATTTAAATCGTTCAGATCATACTCTATATATATTTTAAGACTTACTTTAATTTATTTTAAGTCACAGTATTCACTTCGAATTGGATTGATTTCTCTGAAATGCTAGCAACTCTTCTTTCCCTTCTTCTTCTGGGTCAGCTTAATGAGCGAATCAGTGGAATGGGACTTGGGGCGCTCTATGGGCAGACCAAGAGCCCGATCCCAGATCAGGGAGGCGAGCACCCCAAGAGCACGCGAAACTCCAAAAAGTACGGTGTAATAGTTCATTTCCTTCATTCCGTAGTACTGCAGCAGGACACCCGAGTGGGCGTCTACGTTTGGCCAGGGATTCTTCACCTTGCCAAGCTCAGTGAGAATGGGTGGGACCACCTTGAAGATGTTGGACACAAGCTGGAACAGCTCATCGTTGGGCAGATGCTTGAGAGCAAACTCCCGCTGACAAGTGTAGCGAGGATCGGTTTTGCGGAGCACCGCATGACCATAACCAGGCACAACCTGCCCAGATTTCAGTGTCTTCCAGATGTAATCCTTCAACTGCTTCTCGTTTGGATTTTTACCAGCCTCTTTCTGCAGTTTACTCAGCCAGACCAGCACCTCCTGGTTGGCCAGGCCGTGCAACGGACCGGCGAGTCCGTTCATGCCGGCAGCAAATGACAGATACGGATCACTGAGAGCGGATCCGACCAAGTGAGTGGTGTGAGCAGATACATTGCCGCCCTCGTGGTCACTGTGAATGGTTAGATAGAGACGCATCAGCTCTACAAAGTCAGGGTCATCGTAGGTAAGCATTTTAACCAAATTCGCCGACCAATCCAAACTCGTGTCCACCTTATCCGGACCCTTACCCTCGCGATAAACATTGCGATAGATGGTAGCAGCCACCAATATTAGATTGGCAATCAAATCCATGGAATCCTCATAGGCATACTTCCAGTATTCGGTCTTCTTGACACCCTTGGAATACGCCTTGGCAAATTTACTGTCATGATTAAGAGCTGTTATCGCAGCGGAGAGCTGGGACATCGGATGCAGAGTTTTGGGCATGTTGTTAAGCATGGTGACCACATGTTTGGGCAGCTTGGCCCTTGTTGCCCACTCGCAGGACAACTGTTTGACCTGCTCCTTGGTGGGCACATCGCCAGTCATCATCAGCCAGAAGACACCCTCGGGTAAGGGCTCACAGCCACCTTCGGCGGCAGGCAAAAGTTTCTGGCACTCTGGAATTGACAGGCCACGGAAACGAATTCCTTCATCGGGATCCAGCACAGAGGTCTCTGTAATCAGAGCACTCATGCCACGCATACCACCGTACATCATATCGATGGTTGTCTCGCCCATCTTGAACTTTCCGTGCTCCTTCCTGAAGGCCTTGATCCGCTCATGTTCCTTGGAAATCTTACAGGCCATCACTTCCAGCAGACTCGCATCCGATGCCTTGTATCGCAAAAAGTTTCGCAGAACTCGCAGGTTCTGCGGCATGAGAATTCTACACGCAGAATGATTACGCAACGACATGGTAATTATTGGTAAATTAGAAAAGTATTGAAAAATTTGGAAATACTAAAATTTTGATACAATTTAAAAGTGAGCTACTCGCCAGCTTTAGGCTGACTGAAATGAAGTTTATTAATATTTGAGCTCTAAGGCGTCCAACCATGCGTACATGATTCTATTATTTTCTCAAAACATTTCCGAGATATATTTATGCATGAATCTTGAAGCTAAACCGTTTAATTAATAATTTTCATTAGAACATTTCATATACAAAACAGTTTTTATTTAATTCCGAATAAATCTCAGCTTAAATCTTCAATATATTAAAGATATATTGAAGATGTGTACAAGTTTGAAATTTTGGATACCTTACGTCTTAAGGGTAAATCGGTATTCATACAATCAGAAATGGAGTGGAGCCGCCAAAGTGTAATAGATTGGACAAGTTTTATGCGGGGGGTCTACTTAGATTGGAGTCTTACAAATAGTCGTCCTATTGTCTGGGGCTCAGTGATGATAATATAGATTGGCACTGCAAAAGTGGGGAAAGAAAGTATAGCTGCGAAAGAAATTTTGAAGCCCAATGGGTATTTGATGGAATAGACCGAGAAAATGGCGATATCTTCTTTCTTCCAGTAGAAAGCAGAGATGCTGCTACCTTTCTTATTATAATTAAGGGTAGAGTGGCGGATGGGACAATAATAATGTCGGATTGTTAGGAGCATACAATTGATTGGAAGAAGACGATTACACGCATCTCAGAGTTAACCACTCAAAAATTGTTGTAGACCCATCTTCCAATGCACATACTCAAAATATTGAGAGGCTGTGGCGAGATATGAGGGGAAGTATCCTATACTCTGGACATAAAAAGGAACTAAAAGTTTTCTTCACAGGGAACGAATTTATCGTCTATACAACCCCTATGTTAAAGCCACAGTCGTAAGAAAAGTGGATTTTGCCAAGGTATGTGAAAATGAATTTTTTCAGCAGCCAAAATAGGTCGAAAAGAAGTCGTACTCCAGGAGGAGACCCCGCACCAGTTCGCCCGGTACCACACGTTGAATGTAAAGCAATAGTTATTATCATTCCCAGATCAACAGATCATCGTTTTGCCTTAGTGGAAGAGGTGGCAAAGGAGGTGGTAGAGGAGGTGGAGGCCCTGAGACAGTGTATTAATAAGGGCGTTATGAGTAAGCGTTGATCAACAAAGTTGATGTGGGGCTCGGACAAGACAATTACTACTTGTGTTAATGTAGTGAGAATAATGATTAAGATCCATCGATACTTATCTACTCGAAATAAAAGGTCTGAATACTAATCTATTACCTTTTATTACCCTCTTTACAGTCAAAAGCTTGAGTCTTACGAAGTTGAAATTTTATAAATAAACATCTTTTAATTTACTGAGGCGTCAAAATTATGATTATTATGTTCCATGACAAAGATCAAATCATGCTAGTAAAAAAGACTGGTAACATATTTATGTGTTAATCAATGTGACCTGCTGTTTAGTAAGTATCCTTCCTACACTTCATAACCAACTTGGGTTAGAATAGTTAAAAAAAAATTATACATTTTTGGTCACATTCAGAGTGGGAAATGCCTATCATGGTAAACCACTACATCTAGTAAGGCACTAGCCAACTTGTGACCAGCCCAATCCTCAGTGGAATACCCTGGTGAGATCTCCACCAGAAGTTGGAGCTCCAGACCCTCAGATGTGCCTCGGGGAAGCAGCAAATGATTGGGAAACGAACTGGAACTAAGCGGATCGAGTGGTTTCTCTGCTTCATACAGATCGCTGAGTGTGTGTCCAAAAGAAGCCTCCGGAAATTGACGTTCCAGGTGATTCTCACCCTCAGTCAAGTGGCTAATAAACCTGTCGAGGAGTAATCGAGGCTGACCTAGACCAGATCGCAGCAAATAACTTGTGAACACCACAGTAGTCGGAGACGGAGCAAAAAGTTCAAAGGTGATATTGAAAGATTTGTGGTTCAAGCGGAACTGACGCGCCACAAGACGACGCCGGAGCAGCTGGAGGTTATTCCGCTGCGACTGCAGCAGCTGTTGATCCATTAGATTGATCAGATCGGTGTCCAGTAGCTCATCATAGGTTTTCAATTGACCCACATGAATTTTCCTCCACTGCAGTTGTTGCTGTTGATAGGATGTAGCCTCAAACCGACGCTCGTATTTCAACAAAAGTTGGTTGAGCTCGCAGAGCAGCAGGCGATAAATGGGATCCCTCAGATTGGAGGTGGCCAAGCCAAGCAGATTGGGTTCTACACGATTTCCATTAATGGCATGGCTGAGCTGTCTACAGATCTGCAAGTACTGTGTAGCAATAACTTGACCCACTGTCCACATTGCCAGCTTTTTGTTAACCTTTGTCAACTCCTTATCTATCTGACTGCTCAATGCTTTTATAGACTTGCTAATCAGCTGACGCACAGCCTCAGCGGAGAGTTCAGTGGCCTTGTACGGCACACCACCGGTGGTTAGTAATGTAGGTTCAATCAACTCCAACGATCTTGGACCCAAAGCCAACTCCTCCAGCTCCAAGAGAGCTACAAACTGTCTTATGTTGTCTAGGAACAGCACATGGTCATCAGCTTCGGCTGGACTCCCTCGGATTAGGTGCTTATCGTTGTCATCGCGGAGTGCCATCAGCCGATCACCATCGATAATGCGAGTGTCCAATCCCTGATCTCTAACTGTGAGACGAGTTATCAGCCTGTTCCAATAACCATTCAATACCACATCCAAACAGAGCTGAGTCTCTGAATTCTGCACTTCAATAACCATGGCATCGGCAGGCATAAGCTCCTCGTCTACAGTTGTTGGGACGGACACCCTGGGGAGTAGATAACTACCAATTATTCCTCGCCAGCTTCGCTTGTTGCTTATCGTTGGAACTGGTGCCAACTGCTGCCAGTTGACTCGCTGCGCCATTAATATAATCTCTCCATCAAAGTACAGCTGCGGGAGCACCTCATGCATGGCAGGCAGCATAAGATCTTTCGTATCCAATCGGTCCTCAATGGCCAACTGAAGGGCATTCACAAAGAGCACAGGATTGAAGTGGATGCGGGCATAACATGCATTTCGCTGAAAGCTCTTCCAATCCTTGCCAAGCAACAGAAAGCGATAGACGCCCAGTAGCTGCTGTGGCAACTCCTCATGTAGTTGGCTATAGATGCTATATGGGCGCAGTATACGACCTTGATGCACATCCTCCATAAAGTCCAACAGCATTGGCCAACTGTCCTTTGAATTTTTAACCAAATGTGAATCTTAAACTCATTTGAATTATGTTCTATTTACTGTCTCGTAATCACTTGGATTCTCATTGAGCTGTCGTCCCATTTGAATAAGTTCCTGTTGCAGCAGAGGTTTGTGCACTTGCAGCATTAAATCCAGCAAGAAGCGCTGCCTTAACTTCCACCCTGAAGTCTGCACATCTTGGCGAGATTCATCCGCATGCCAACGTGGTCGCAAGGTCCAGCATTGGACACAGCACAACACGCAGACAGCTCCAATCAGCGCGAGTGTTACTCGCAGCATGATGAATTACTTGAGAATAAATTGATGCACCGAAAGTCAATGAAACATTTCCTTAGGTACTAGAATTCCCCACATTCGATTCCATCCCATATCAAAGTTATCAGTGCATTTCTTTAGACTCTCATATGCTCACTCTTCTCAGTTCATTCGAACACACCCAATAAGCTACGAGCGCCAGATGGCGCCAGTGCTAAAATCCATATTACCTTTGATGATGAATTCTCTGTTATTTAATATAATGTTTTAAACAGAATTATCTTGAGATATTCCATATATATTTAACACACAATGTAGTACTGTAGTATAAATTAGCCAATGGATAACTTTGACAAAATCGCAGTAATGATAAAAATTTCCCCTAAAACTAGTAAGAAAGGCTACACTCGTTCAACAAAACATATGGCCATACAAATAATCAATTTTCGACTAATTTTTAGACCCGTTGAGAAGAGGGATCTATTACATTTGTCAAAAGCGAAAAGTGCGTAACAGGCAGAATGAGACGTTTCTGACCCCATCAAATAAATAAATATATTATTGATCAGAATTAACAGCCGAGTTGATATAGCGATCTTCGTCTGTTCGTCCACCCGTCTACCTAGATCGTAGAGCTTTTAAGAACTACATTTGTAAGTCAAGTCCCTCTATTTAAGTACGGAGTCTTTACAGTCTGCTCGTTTGATTGTAGCCTTTCTCACTTGTCCATTCTAAGTTGGTGTCTCAAGCTCGTGTTGTACCCTTAAGGGTTCGGTCACGCCTCTCTCTGCATGTTTTGTACATTTCGCTAACGTACTCTGTTGTTGTCTAAACACTTTTCAGCATCTTTCAATATTCTTTATGTCAAATAAAATAATAAAATCTCACTTTATTTCACTTTTGTCAACAAAGATACAAATAAAAATAGAAAACTGAAAAACAAGAGCCTAATTACTTAATAATAAAAATCCGTATACTATCCCATTGAAACATCAGTTAGCTTGTTTAAGTCTTTAGATTTAGGCCAAGGTAGCCCGCTTGGCCACAAAATCCCTTGAGCTTTTCTCCTTGTTGGTGAAGCGAGCGTATCTTTAAAGGCGGAAAGTAGATAACAGTGATATAAGGTATAAATTGTGATCTGTTTGGACTTACGTTTTCTTGTACTTGGACACATCGGCGGGGCTCAGCGATGGGCGTGTTGTTTGATAGGATTCGATAAGATGCTTCTGTTTCACTAAAATTTTCTTTGGCAGTTTCTGTCGAAAGGAATTTGAAAGACATTAGTTTAAATTGATTAAGATAGTTACTTCGGTCGAAATTTTATTGATGAGTATTCGGTTTCATTGTTTGATTCGATGCTCGATGAAGGTTTCTTGTTAAAGCCATAAATCCTAAGTGCAAATTAATTAAACTTATAGGTATATTGATATCTAAGTGGTAAAGTCTCTCGGAATGTTTCAGTTTCAGAGCCATCCTCCTGTTCATCTTCTGAGGATGGTGGTGTCTCTAACATTGGCATTGACAGATCCAAATAGGCATCCTTTGGATTACTGCTGTACTGCTGCAAAATGCCATCAAAACTCTCCACCAACTCGGCGAAAGTAGGCCTCGCGGAGGATTCAAAGTTCCAGCATTGTCGCATCACTAAATATATGTTGATGGTGCACGTTGGTGGCTTCTCCATCCGCTGACCGGTTATCAAATAACTATACAGCTCCTCCGCTGACATAATATTCGGATAAGGCTGTTCGCCATACGTCATAATCTCCCACAAGAGCACGCCGTAGCTCCACACATCGCTCTGGGAGTCGTAAAACTTCTCCTGCAGTGATTCCGGTGCCATCCATTTGATAGGCAATCTTCCGTTCGTATTCTTTCGATAATACTCCGTGTCCTGTATATCTCGGGCCAAACCGAAGTCGGCGATTTTCATCACATATCCATCGCTAACAAGCACATTTCTCGCAGCCAAGTCCCGATGTATGCACTGTAATCCAATCCAGATATTAGCAATCTACTTAAAGGAGAGTGTAAAAGGGTTGAAGAGGAGCTTACCCGTCGCGAGGCGAGATACTCCATACCACGAGCTATTTGGAATGCGAACATAATGAGCTCCTTCTCAGTAAGTTGCTGCTTCCGTACCCTAGACCTATCATCCAGATAGCCATCGCTGTCGCTGCGTCTTTGCAGTGTTCCCGGTCGGTTTTGCTTGAGAAAATCCTTGAGATTGCCATGGGGTGCATACTCGACGATGACCCACAAGGGACCGTTTTGGCTGCAGCAGCCGAGTAGGTTAATGATATTGATGTGCTTGCCAATCACTTTCATGACCTCCATTTCCCGCACCAGGCTGGCCATATCGGCGTCCGTGTGCTCCTCCTTGACCATCTTGACAGCCACAATGGTGCCCATTGAGCTTCCCACAGGAGGCGGACTGCGGGGCAATCCATCAGCCTCGGCCATGACGACTCGCCCAAAGGCCCCCTCACCTAAAATGGAGCCAAGCGACAACTGCTGCCTGGGTATCTCCCAGTTAGAGTCCAAGGGGAACTCGTACTCGTTAAACGCTTGGGCGGGATCGATGGAACCCCCCGATGTCGTATTGGAGAAAGTAGTACGTTGCTTCTCGATCTTTATCACGGGAATCTGCAGGTCCCCGGCACAGAAATTTCCCTCAAGGCTAGCAGGCTTATAGATGATAACCTTCTTAGTCCACTGGTGCACTGTCTCGATGCGATGTTTAAGCAGCTTCTCCCGTCGTAGTCGTCGGAGAATGTACACTATAAATGCACTGCCCAGCACGAACAGCAGCACTATCATAATAATGGCAACGGAGAAGCCAACCGGATGAGAGTGCAGCAGCTCACCCATATGGAGAAAGGACAGGTGATCGACCACTTGGAGATAGAGACTGGCATTGTTCATGCCCAGGCCAGAGACTGCCGAACAAGTGTACCAGCCTTCATCGCTATACGTCACATTGTGCAGTATCAACTGCAGGTTATCGTTAGTGTCCTCGGAGGTGTTGAAAGTCATGGGAATGATGATAGGAGCCAGCTTCTGGGTTGTATTATCCCCCGAGTCACTGGTAACCGATCGGTTCGGCTGAATCGAACGAAACCACTTAATCTGGACACCTACGCTCGATATTACATTGCAGTTGAGCTTCACGTTGGTGTTTAGTGGTACCGTCTTGTTGTCCGGAATTTGGATGATCGGCGCACCACGATGGCGATCTTCGACACTAACGTGAAACTCAAAGCTAATGCAAGCATTTATATTGCAAACTTTGCACATGTACAGAGCGGAGTCTGTGGTGATCACATCCTCAAGGGTCAGGGCCCATTTGCGGTACTTGTAGGTACCAAAATCCCGCTGCATTTCGGTATACCCAGTGGTGTTCTTCTTGAATGTCCAAGTAATGTTCGCTGGAGGATTGGCATGGACTGGACACGCCAGGGTCAGGGTTTGACCGGCCACCAAGTGATTCAGGCGCGACAGGGGCTTTCTAAAATAAAGCATCGGTTTGTCGCTGGAATCCTCATTGTTTTCCTCGTCAGTGTCGTCATCATTGCTGCTTCTTGACGAACTAACGCTTGTTGTTGTTGCTGTTGTGGTTGTTCCTTTTGTCGCTGCTACAGTCGTTGTTGTTGTTGCTGGTGTTGTTGGAGGAGGTTTAGGCAGCACATTCAGATACGCTGCACCTACAGTACGTCCGAAACTGTTCTCGGCAACACAAATGTACCAACCCGCGTCCACGGGCTCCACGCGTCCCAGTTTTAGCAGCTCAGGTTCGTTCACTATGGTGACTAGCTTTTCCACTTCGTCGTCGTCCTGCAACGTGGTGTGCTTCTTCAATCGCTGCAGAACCACACCAATATCAACCGATTTTCTTGAGTGCAGCCAGGTGATCTGCGGCTTCAGCTGCGACACCTCCAACTTGCAATCGAAGGTCACGTGCTCGTGCATCGGAACGCTGCTGTTCTGCGGATACCCAGGCACAAAAGTTGGCAATGTGTGCTGTCGTGTGATCACTTCCAGCTGACTGTTGTTGCTGTCGACGCAACCGTACTGGTTGCACAAACGGCAATGGTACTCGCCGGCATCCTGCGACTGTAGCTGCGACACGGTCAATTGCAGTTTCCTAAGCCGAATACGTCTGGTGTCCAGCACTGGAGTATCGTTGTGATACCAGCTGATGTTGAACCACGGAGGAGTCAAGGCCGGATTGCAGTTTAACTGAAACGTGTCGCCTAAACTGCGTTGCATGAACTTCTCCAGTGGCTGCACAAAACGTGGCAACAAACTCAAATTTGTTGGTTGCAAATTCAGTTCAACCACATCAAAGTTGGCCAAGTCGCTGTCACTTTCTTTGTTGTTGCTGTTGCCAATATGCAGCGTCAGATTGGCCCACTTGAAATGATCATAATGGCAGCCGTATCGGCCCGATTGCTGGGCCTGAGCCCGCTCCAGCACCCAAGTACTGCCATTATGCCCAATCTGATCCTCGTGGTACCAGATGGCCTTCTCGGCGGGACATGATAGTGTTATGTCCACATCTGTGGGCAGATGATGGGGTTCTACTTGTTGTGGCGCCTCCAGTACATCGATGACGCAGCTGTGTGTCTCCAAGTGGCAGCTCAACGCGATGATGAACTTAATGTGGATAATAAGGTTAAAGATGATCAGCAGATTTTTCATCGTCAAGTGTAGAACGAACTTCTCGTGTCGACGTCGTCGTTGTAGTTGTTGTTGTTCTTGGTCGTATTCGCTGTTTCTTCTTCTTGTTGTTGTTGTTGTTGTTGTTGTCACAAAATGTGATTGTTGTTTACTTTTGCTGTTGCCAAATTGTCTTGCCTTTTTATTTGTTGTATTTATTTCTTCACATTTTATCTTTTACTATTATAATTTATGGACTTATGCTTTTTGCGACTACTTCAACTTCTGCTTCTTCTCAATATTCGAATCCGAAATAAATCTAAAGGAAAAGGCAGGCAAAAAATAATAGCAACAACAAGCACAGGGGAAGAAGAAGAAGCAGAAGCTGAAGGGAGCACGAAGCGGGGCTAAAAACGAAGAGAGGTAACCATTATGTGCACTGCCTTTGTAATGAGCAGCAATCCATTGATGTTGTTGTTGTCATTGTTGTCGTTGTTGTTGTCGTTGTTGTCAACGCAATGTATTCGAGTAGCAAAAGTCCAGCGTCTATATTTGTTGTCTATATATGCGAAACATCGGGCCACATGCCAAATGCGTTAAATGTCGTCATTTCAATAGACACAATAACAACAACAACAACAGCAACAACACCTATAACAACACCTTCAACAACTTCGAACAGTTAGAAATATTTGATGCAATATTATTAATAATCGCTGGGTAAATTGCTAAGGTAAGTACACTGAAACTTCCATATGGCACAGTGGTTAAAGGTCTAACAAAACAGGATTAAGAATCATAATCCTTAAGTGGTGTTAAAAATAAACAATATTTCGTTCTTTTAAGAGAAAAATGACTATAAATTGTTGAAGCTTCAGCTGAATTTTGATCAACAGTTTGCAGATTACCCATTAGTCAAAATTAGTCAATACAATATACACAAGTATATGAACATAGCAATACCCTGTTCCCACAGTGGATGTTCATTGTGTACTGATAAGGTTGCGATCTTGATAACATCATCTTATAATGCAGCCGGTACGATAAGTTATCATTTTATTTTCAGACCAAAAACAACACTTTCTAAAAGTGATTAATATCATAAACCAGTTTAACTTTAGAAATACAAGACTTAAATGGTTTAGGAATCTGAATGCCGAAAGTGCATTAAGGTGATGATAAGGAAATTTTAAGGAAAATTATTCAAAAAGGGATTTATCGAGGCTTACAATAATGAAATAAACAATTGAATTTTCTGTCAATATATACATTTAAAAAAAATCATTTAAATGCAATTGAAATTGTTTTTTATAAATTAATTAAAACAGAGGTGAAATAAAAAATGTAACATAAGAAATTTTGATTAGATAATTAACGCCTAGAATCATTGTACTCCATCGGATTTGATTATTAAACTCCATAACCAAGCTTTAGAAATAATGCATCTTAAACCACTGTGCACTAATGAAATTTATAATTTATATTATTTTATGGCAAGCCGCCAACGGTTATTGACTGTTGTTTTTGTAAATATGGTTGCGCTTATTGTTATTGTAGTAGTATGTGATAGTTGCTGTTGTTGTTTTTGTTGCTGATGATGTTGTTGTTGTTGCTGTTGTTTTTGTTTGCCGGTGCTGATTTTGTTTGATATATGCACACACGTCTCGATTTTTAATTTATTCAATTCCTTCGTTTTTTCTTAATTTTTTTCTTCTTTTTTTTTTTGGTCGGCAGACATAACGCGTGTGTCTTGAAGTATGTATTATTATTATTATTATTTGCATTGTTGTTTTGGGTGATTTTTGTTTATGGATATTGCCAGTCATTGAAGCGATGGCCAAAAAGATACACTCCACAAAAGTGTCCCAAAAAGTTTGAATTTTATTTTTGGTGTCTCTTTTTTTGATGATTTTCTGATTCGATGTTAATACTTCCGATGTTTCATGAATTGAAAAACGTTTGATTTAAATACAAATTTGAAGTTTGACAAATTGTTTGGTTTAACTCACATATACAGTTTAAAAGTCACAGTTTTATTAATTATTGAAACTGAGTAAACTTTGCTTTTTGCCTTATTTAGATTTGATGAACATTTGCAAAATTTATCACCTGCTCGCGAATGGGATACATTGTTGTTTTGGGTGAGAACTCTATTAGGAATTTTCTGTGCTTAATCATTTGAATAAATATATGTATTTAATTTATTGGCCACATTGATGCAAAGAACGCTGAATTGAGGAATATTAATTGAAATTGAGTTGTAATATTACATTTATCAGTCCGATCACGGCTTTGCCATAAGATATATGCGAAATGTATGTAAATATTTTAACGCTTATTAGTTTAATTCACTATATAAAATAAACATTTTGCATATTTTACGATAATTATTATTTTTATTTTATTTCTTAGGGTATTAAGCCCACTGCAGACATTTTTGACGTGATGTGAACTCCGTGAGGTTGTTTTTTTATGTTCAATTTGAATTTTATGCACTTGAATTCTGGTCTTTATTTATTTTCTTAAGCTTTACAGTCCAAATGTGAACATAATTCTCATTTTTTCTTCTTTTCCAAAAAAAATCACGTTCTTTGTCTTTTGACACAACAGAAAAGCAGCAAACTTGTCTTTTTCTGACAGTGCTTTTATTTTATTTTCTTGTATTTTGATTTTTAATTTTAATTCGGTTTTGTTCCTTCGAAGAGCGCCCTTTCTGAACTCGTGCGCATTTCCGCTTCGTTGGCAACACCTCTCTTTGTCGCTCCCCGCTTTGACAAGTGTTGCCAACTTCCGTTGCACTAACCGCTGTGTGTTGTTGTTGTTGTTGTTGTTGTCTTTTGTGTATGGTTTGATGTTGTATTGTTTTATCAACCAACCGATTTGCTTGAATGTGCGCGCACAACTGAAAGTAACGATCGATTTAAAACTGAAACTTTTTGACGACGACAACAACGATCGTCGGCTCACCGACGAAGCTAACAACGTTAGCGTCGACTTCGTGAAAACGCACACACACATACAAATGTGTGATGTGTGGGTGTATGTGTGTGTGTGTGGGTACTTGGCCACTTCACTTGTATTTGTTTCATAATATTTATGCAAGTTGCGAGTAAATCACACACAATGATCCTTGCGCGTCTCTTTTCCTTTCCCTTTCTTTCCTTTCCTTTCCTTGCCCTACCTTGTTCATACCTTTTCCTACCTGTTTCCTTTTGTTTTTCCTTGTATTCTAAGCATGTTGTTGTGTTTGTTGCATTGTGTTTTTTTATTATTTGGCTTGCATTCTTTATTATCTTCGGCCCTTGAGCTATGTTGCGTCGTCTTTAATTTATGCACAAGAACAAATTTTGTATCCATTGTCTTTTTTAGTTTGTAATAGTTGTTGTGGTTGTTGCTGTTGTGGTAGAGTTTGTTGTTGTTGCAGTACGTGCGCATGCGCGATAATCGCATATCAATAAGGAAATATCCGTTACGTGACTTATATATCTAAAAACCCCTCCACCAATCTGCAGGTTATTTTAGGCCCGCATTTAAGGTAACCTAATCCAAGCCCGATCCAAATGCCGGTCACGTATTCGTAGGCCCAAACGAAAACCCCAAAAATAGTAATAATTTCGAATACACTTGTCCCTTGGGAACGGAAGGGCTTTAACAAGAACTTTCTGCATTTCCGGCGCACCTTTCTCCCCCTCCCTATACCCTTCCATGCATCCCTTTCGCACTTACCTCATGTCCGAATTGTGCCAGCGCCTCCTTAACAGCTGCCATGTTCGCCGAGGTCAGAATACTTTGGATATCAGCGCCAGTATAGTTCTGAGTTCTTCCCGCAAACCAATCGAAGTCCACACATTCATCCAGATTCAAGGTGGCGCTGAGGGCCTCAAAAATGCTCACACGAGCCACGGCATCAGGCAGTGGACACTCGACCAGGCGATCAATACGACCAGAGCGCAGTAGAGCTGGATCAAGTAGTTCGGGTCTCGAGGTGGCCGCTATAACTGTTACTCCCTGTAGTCCCTCCACGCCGTCCAGCTCGGTGAGTAACTGATTGACAACACGATCCGTCACTCCGGTGGAATCGTGGCCACGTTTGGGTGCCAAACTGTCAAACTCATCGAAGAAGAGGACACAGGGCTTGGCACTGCGTGCTCGATTGAACAGATTTCGCACATTCTCCTCACTCTGGCCAATGTACTTGGCCAGCAACTCAGGGCCCTTCACCGAAATGATGCGCAGACTCCAACAGCTGGCCAGCTGTGAGACCAGGAAGGTTTTACCCGTTCCAGGTGGACCATAGAGCAGCACACCCGCTTGATTACGCAGCGGCGAGGAATTAAAAATCGTTGGATACTGTTTGAAGCACAGATTAGTTTATGAAAGTGAAAAACATCTCAAATCTTACCATTGAGGGCCACATGAGAACCTCCTCGAGCACCGTAACTACCGATTCCAGGCCTGGAAGCTCCTCCACCCGCATTTCGTTGGCACTAAGTTCGGAGCCAGTCTTTTGATTGCTTTGTATGCCCTGTAGGCAGTAGGAATTCGTGTGGTCCAGAGAGTCAATGAGCTGCTCATTTGTTAGAAGCGGCTGCGATTTGCCTAAAACCGGACAAAGACCAAGTTAACTGGCTGAAGTAAAGACTGTCTAAAGATTTTAAATTTCAAATTTGGTAATTTGCCTGGAGATTCGAGCGATTCAACCACACTATGTTCTAGGATGTGCCTAACTTATTTAAAATTTCCTATGTTTGTGCAAGGTACCGTCTTAGTCTTTTCTGACTGATCGCTGGAAACTTAAGAGATTAACTTACTGATGCGGTAGGCATAGAAAATAGCGCGTTCCACAAACTGCACAAGATCGCACTTGCGATAGCCTTCGGTGAGATTAGAGAACTTGATCACATCAAGATCTTTGGATGCAATATGACTGCATAGTTCACGCAATATAATCTCACGATCGGCACGCTCCAAACTGGGCAGACGAGCGACGGTCTGGAACAGATGGCGACCACGTGGTGCACTGAGTCGTTTATTTAGTGTCTGCAACTCACTGACGGTGGCAATCACCGCAATGGCATTACTGCTTGTATACTGCATGATCAGTTGATGGACAGTGTCCGCCATGCGGTTGAAGTACTCGCCATCCTGACTGGATTGCTCTCCGGCGGAGTGAGCAAGAACATCCAGATTTTCTAGGACAACAATTGCCGGTGCATGTTGGAGGCAGCTGGTGAATATATTACGTAAGTCCTTTTGAATGGATTCCGTTTTGCGTCCCTTACTCCGCGAGCAGTAAAAGATGTCGAAGTAACAGTAATCCGGTTGCCGCGACAGCTGCTCTAGTATGCGCTCCACCAGCACCGTTTTACCCGTGCCAGGCGCTCCAGTCAGCAGGACATTGCCCTGTCGCAGCACCGAATTCTGGGAGTTGAGGCATAGATTCATACGTAGCTCACTGACCACCTGATCTACAATCTTATCATACTCTGGCAGTCGTATGAGATCCTTGACACTAAGTGGTGTTGTGGCAGGCGGGTGTTCCTTAATGATTTCACTAACAGGACGCACCAGGTCGGCAGCATAGATTTTAGACTCCTTGAGGAACTGCGCATCCACAACGCAGTAACGAAAGTGCTCAGGTAAAATTCCCACTGTGACCAACAGATCATCCTCTAGGCGTACCACCTCCTCTTGGTTGAACAGCATTGGTGTCTTTTGTGTTTTCTCAATCACAAATCGCTTAAATGCATTCTCAATGATCTTGTAATGCGTCTTCTTGTGGGCAAACAGCTCAATCTTCTCCACAAAATTCACCACGGTTACCTTGGGCCGTAACACAACGCGTTCCAGTTCCTTAATGTTCAACAACTTCATCAGATTCGCATTCAGTTCAATGGACGGATGAATCGTAGGGGGTAAATCGCCATCCTCATCACTAATCAGTCGGACACGCACATAATACTCCTTATCGCCAGCAGTTTTCATGCTATAAAACTGCTCCAGATCCATGAACTCGGGTAGATGGGTTTGCTTAATGTATACATCGCATTCCTGTGCCTGTTCGTGCCACAGCCCACGTATCACCCGGAACTCAAACACCCCTGAGCTCTCTCGCCGCAAGTCCTTCTTCAAGCGTTGCATGTGATCCTGTCTCTTATTCCGCTGTAAATTATTCTTCACATTGCTCATCGTGGCCGAGTGGGCAAGAGCTTGTGGCGCCACATGCTCATCACCCCTAGACACCTGAGCACTGGTCTTGCTTCGCGATAGCTTGCTGCTCTCCTCGACATTGTCACTGCCATTAGCATTGCCGTTGGTCAGTCCCTTGTAGAGATTAGGTGCTACCACCAGCTCTGTATTGTGATCAATGCGTCCGTAGCTTACAACCGGTTTAAGACGATCTATGAAAGGTATGGGGGAATATTGGATTAGAGCTGGAGCTTGCTCTAAGTATTCAAGATATTTACCCACTGTCAATGCTACTTGCATCGACTTGTTAATCCAAACAAGCAGAATTTGCGACGAGTTCACAATTCGAGTCTGTTCCAAGACATTCCCAGAGATTTTCTCAGTGCTCAGTTCCTGCGAAGGAATTAAGAGTTAATGAAGTTTTTTAACTATATGATTTTAAGTCTTCTTTTTAGATATAAGGTAATTTAGACTTGACTAATTTTTTATTTGTGGTCTTTAACTTGCCTGATTTGTTTATATATACATTAAACAAAAAACTAAAAATACAAATTATGAAATAAAATTTAAATTAAATATATATTTCTTTGATTTCTAACGAAAAAACTTGAGATGTCTAAATTTAAATGAGACAATACTAAAAATTCCTGCGCTTTAAGCTTTATTGTTTTGCACAATTTGTTCTATTTAAAAGGTTATCTTCTCTATGAAGAGGGGACTGTAAAGCAATTCTATAATTGGAACTCTATAATGTCAATCTCAAGTTGTAGAATGTTGAAAGTAGAGTACGTAAAGTAAATTATAAATAATTTATCCATTTCTACTAAGTACAAATGTCGTTACCTGCATATCGATAAGTTGAACGAGTCAAATTTTAGACCGTTATTTTGAAATTCAGTCCTATGTAGATTAATACAGGGGAAATACCCCCCAAACTGGGGTCAATGGCAATGCCGGCAAAACTAACAACCGCACATAAATAAACACTTAAATTACGCCCGCGCCAAAAGCTAATCCGATATAAAAAATTATTTATATCTGGTCAGCAGCGCACACAAAAAAAAAACATAGACACCTGCACACATATACAAACACAGACACGCGAGCACACTCATGCATATAAACACTCACAATGATCTCCCAATCTCTGGCAGAGACAGGCGTGACGTGAACGCTGCGCAGATTTAAAACGTCAGCGATGAGGGCGCACTTGACCAAGTCATTTTCATGTAGACCTATCGCAGAAAAGAGAGACAGAGAGAGAGAGCAAAGTGCATTTAGCATATATGTATGTGTAATGCAATTATTATGGCATTTTTGGCAAATGATTTGCGCACATCCGCAAGTTAAGTAACTCACCGAGCTCCTTGGCCGCCCTGGCATTGATCCCAATTTCGGTATCTTTGATGCCACCGCCGCCCGCCTGCGGTGCCCACGAGGCATAGTGCACACGACCATTGTACTGTAGACTAAGGCAACCAGTATCCTATGAAGTAATCCAATCGAATTAGCTTATCTAATCTGAGTAACATTCGTTGATTTAATAAGTTGACTTTTGGACACTTCACTTACATAGGTTGAGACGACGCCGTAGTACTGTTCAGGCAAAAGCAGAAAGTTGCTTCGAATTGGCCTATAAACCACTTTGAATGTACGTTTAAACATTATTTCTGTTGGCGCGCAAACTATATGCAACACAATAACTTGTAATACACTGGAATTTAAATCATTTTTAAACACAAATTCTAATCGGGAGCTAAATTTACGCAAACAGCTGAGCGAATCTCGCGACTGAACTGGCGCTAACTAGTGATGAACTGTCCATCGATAACTCTGAATTTATAACAGCACGAGAGCGAACTATAAACAAACTGTTAATGCAAAGTAAGTTGGCAGCACCGCATAGCCAACTGTTGCTTCGAACTGTTCAAGCTGTTTTACTTTTCAAAATTAACAATAAAGATATTTTAATAGACAAAGTACCATAGAACTAATAATAGGAAAAACCATTATTACGCTGTTCATGTTCAAAAGAACAATTATGTTTGTTAACATTTATTATTTATTGTTAGCCTAAAGCATTCAGGCTGAAGGTAGCATTAAGCTGACTACTTAACAGCACTGTTAAACGGTCAAAGACGCGCCATATTTAAAAACAACAGTGGACGCTAATAAAACAAAATATTTCTTTCTTTTGGCTAGTTTATTTGGTTAATAATAATTTATTTAAAATATAGTTAATATTTTCATATATGTGTATGTATGTGTTGTATATATAAATATATATATATAAAATGCGGCATCTGTTTGTCGTTATCTGTCTCGTATACCAGTGCTGATTTGCTTATTAAATTAAATAACACAATGTTTTAAAACTAACAATGCAGCGTGCTAAATTTATTAAACGCTTCGCTCTCATTTTCGCTTTATTTGTAAATTCCTTTTTTTTATATATATGTATATATAAATTTTTTTTTTGGCAAATCAAAAGACATAACGAAAGGATATGCATAAGGATCAAGTGATTAATGCCAATGGCACTGCGTAAATACATATAAAAGTATTAATTATATGTATATAAATGTATTAATTATAGTACTTGTAGTAAGTGCTTATAGTTCAACTAAATTCGTTAAGTTGTAAGTGGTTAATAAGATAAAAGACACTAGAAAATCTATCTGTCTGTTCCAAAAAGATCGTTACAAAGCTTTTTAATAATTATTTAATTATATAAATGTATATTTGCGTGTATTTGTTGTATATTGTTATTATTAATATAGTTATTAACTGCTCCATATCAGTCTTCGTCAATAATTTCGTGGCTTGTGAGAATAAATTGGCTCATAAATTGCATATATAGCTTGTATAATTTTGTATAAAAAATCTACATAAAATTTTATAAAATGGATTTACATTATCGTATTTTTTTTATATTTTTTTATATATTTTTAAAAAATGTCTAAAAATTGTTCGTGTCGACTGCAATATTCTGGCGATTTTTGTGTGCAAAATTTGTATTAATATATTACAATAAAATTCAAAATATAATTTATATAGAAAAATGTACAATTTAATGCATTATACTCTCAACTCATACAATTCATATGCTTAACAATTAATGGGTGTAAAATATAATATAAAAATACAACTTAAAAACAAATAGAAAATAATGCCATCTCGGATGCAAATAATATTCCCAATTTGGTTTAAAAACTTACAATCGTAAAATATTTATATATATAGATATATATGTATATATGCATATATTTACAGACCTTGAATTAAACAAATAAAATTCTTGATAAATACATTGTGTATAACATTTTTAAACTTATTCGCTATACATCCAAATATAAACGAACGATTTGAATATCATCTCAATTAATCTGAGATTCACACAGGATACCAAAATAACTGGAAAATTTTGGGATAAAATATTGGAGTAGCAAGCAGTTAAAAAAAAAATTAAAACATATTGAAAAATATATAAGTATATTCGAAGAAAAGCACACAAATAGGGTATTGGTATGGGTATGGGAATGTGTGTTGTGTGTGTGTGTGTGTGTGTGTGTGTGTGTGAGTATGAGTCCGTTTCCAAACATTATAATCGCCCAATCACATATTGCAGTATCTCGTTCTAAAACGTTCACACTTTTCGTTATTTATATAATTTGTGTGTCTTTTTATAGCTTCATAATTGTTTTCTCGTTTTTTTTATATTTTTTTGAATTTTGATTTTTGTGTTTGCCTCTGATCCAGCAGATCCATCCTTCTGTCTGGCAAGCTTAACAGTCCATCTCCTCCAGCGTACGTGACAAGCGATTATTGTCGATGCGTCGTCGTTGGGAACGCCTTACAGCATCTGCCCGTCGATAGGGCTCACTTTTGAGCCCCATAAGTATGTCCTCCAGGGCTCCGTTGTAGACCTCGTCCTGCTGCAACAACTTCTTTTCACGCACCGAATGCGTTTTGCTCTTCAGCTCATTAATGACGGCATCCTGCAAGGAGAGTGCGCAAGTTGTAGGCAACTGTTTGTTCGAGACAACGTGCAGTTCAAAAAACAAAAGAAAGAAAGATTTCCGGATTAAAGATTAACAGAACCAGCACCACAGAAGCTACCAAAAAATGAAAGAGCTTAGCATATATTAGTTATATTGCAACAAGTTGGAAGATTAGAGTAAGGAGAGTTTTTAATTTTAGAATGTAGGAATGGTATATGGGTTGCACTTAAATGTAATTAATTTAAATAGTTTTGAAATTTTTATAATTTAAATTTAATTCTCTTAAACGAATAGCATCTGCACATTAAAAACATAATTTATCCTTAAAATTCAAATCTATGTATAGCAGAATTCATGCAAAAACATTCTGATTGGGAAGCTGTTCTTGATATGCTAACAGTCTATAAGTACTGTTAAATTTAAATTCCAGCTGCTAAGTTAACAGCCTTGTTGCTGTTAGCATTTCAATTGCTTGTGTTAAAATGGAAACGAAATATTACTAAAAATCCAAACAAGATAGCTCATAAAATTCGGTGTAAATATAAATAAATATATATATACAATCAACGAAACCATTTAACTTTTTATTCAAGCCAAAATTGTTAATATTGATATAAATTAATTAAGATTTCTTTGGTTTCCAAGAATGTTGTCATGCTTTAATTAAGATTTGAAAACTTGTTAATCTATTTAAATCCAATATATTGACGAATACATGATAACATAAGTATAGTGAGATTAAGGAGGATTTATATTGGTAAACAGCGAAACGACTGAGGAATTGGGATAGGGGGATTAGCATTTGGGACAAACCAATTTATGTTAGGGACAATAACAAACATTCAAATAAACACATACGCACAAGCCAAGCGACTTACACTAGAAAATAGTATATTTAAACACAAACAACTTCCGTCACATGCCGACCACTAAAGTTTTTAGGTGCTAGTGGATTGGTGGTATTTGATTGTATTGGTAGTTGTGGTGTTGGTGGTGGTTGTAGTGGTTTTTTTTTTGGTGGTAGTGGTGGTGGTGGTGATGATATATTTGTATTATTGATTGAGGATTTAGGTAGCTGTTGGACTAATTTCAAGCTGCATCCCAGCACCAAACAGCATAGCCCGCCCCCAATTGAGTATTACTAGAAGTTTGTTAGCCAAATAACCAGAGTGCGTGCTAAGTGGAGGTTGAAGGTTGACCATTTAAGGTAACTGCATAGTTAGGTAGACATATCCACAGTGCTTTGCTGCTTGGCATAGTCAAGCAGGCAATGTATTTGCTGGATAAATCAAAAGCATAACAGATTACAATTCTTGATCAGATCAGAACAGAACAGAATCGAAATTCAAATTTGAAATCAAATCAAATGAATGACACAAACTTGAAGGAGTTGACCGTCTTGTTGGCCGTTAAGCTTCCACCCAGCCGTCCACTCACCTGTTGCTTCTTCTGATTAAACTTGTTGCGCAAAATGACTTGATCGCTTTCCTTTTTCGATGCAGCTAGTGCAGCTGCCTGCTCCAGGCGACGACGCTGCTCATTCTCCTGATCCAATTGCTACAAAAATATAAATTAATCATAGGCAATAAAAATAAGTGTAAGGTCTTACCTTGAAAGCACGTGTAAATCGCACAATCAGGGCAAAGAAGGCAGCTGCATCCGCATTGCGGGATGAATCTCCAAAGTATTCCACACACTCCTTGAACGCATCTTGCGCCAGACGCAAATCACTCTTAATTTTCTTGAGTCTATCCTCGCTGTTAACGAGGAAGTCCCTTAGTATATGCGTCTGTGTGCCTTTCACGCGTAGCTCGGCCTCCTTGCGCACCAATTCCATGCCTTTATCCAGCTCCTGAACATCGGCCACAACATTCTCTAGAGCCACAGATGCCGCCTTATCGGTGCCATAGAGCTCGCACTCAAAGTTCAATAGCTCTGGAAATTTGGCTCTAATGGTGGCCACAATATAATGCAGCAATGAAGAACGCTTGTCCGATGACTTCGTATCAATCAATGTGTCCAACGACTGCAACTTAAAGCCATAGGCTGGACCACGTTTATTGCTATTCAAATAATTGCCGAAGGCCAAAACAATTTCCAGCACGGCTTTGAATTTTCTAGACTGTTTCAGCGAATTCGAGGCGCTGGCAATTGATTGCACTTGCTGTGAATCAAAGAAAATATATATAATGCAATAAATCATAAGCTACACGTATATATATATATATATATATATATATATATATATATATATATATATATATAAACTTACTGGACTTATGAGATGAACACTATCGACAAAATTGCCCATGTAGTTCATAATGGCTAGTTTTGAGGAGATTCGTTCTACGCGTGACAGTTGCAACATAAACTTGTCCTCCTCGGTAAGCAGCTGCTGGTCCTTGCGCTCAATGATGTACTCCTTGTAGGCCTTTACCTCCGCATCTGTAGGCACCATCTTCTGCAGCAGCTCAACGTTCTCCAGCGACAGTTTCTTCAAATCCAAACTGTGTATTGCAGCAACGACATCATCAATGGGCATTCCCAGTTTACGACGAGAGATTGCTAAAAATAATTCATTTTCGGATTAGAAATAATTTAGACATTTCTTGAATTTGTGGATTACCTATGTTTCTTAACCTCGTGTGTTCCAGCAGCGACACATTATCGGGCTTCTTGAAGCGTTTACTGGGATAGCAGGAGAGAGCGCCATCCACCTCGCTGCCATTGCTGCCATTGTGCAAAGCACCGCCGATGCCAATCTTAAAGCGCTCCTCGAACTCATTGAAGTCGATTTGCTTGAAGATCTTCTCGTCGTCCAGCTCATTAAAGATAGTACCACGCACCTGGTGAAACATGAAAAGAAAATTAGTTTTTGGTCACTATAAATTCACCGATTCGCGGTCACCTGGTTGGGCTTGAGTGCTATCCAGTTGAGAGTAGGCAGCTTGTATTTGGTGGGCACCTTGCGTTTGATAGTCATAGCACCGTCTGGAGCAGGCATAAAGCCAGCAACTGGTGGTGGCGGTGGCTGGAAAGAACTCAGCATAGGCGGTGCATGCGGTGGCGAGGGAACTGTTGACATGATGCTGCCATTGGGACTGCCAAGTGGACTCAGACCTGGCATCATGGGCGGCGGTGGAGGTGCTGGTGGCGCTGGGGGTGGAGGTGGCGGTGGGGCTGCAGCCGCAGCCATAGCTGTGGGTAGTGGCGGCGGTGGTGGTGGCAAAGCCGAAGCCGAGCCCGAGGTTGGACCTGTTAACAAGCTGCCATTGACCAAGGAACCATCGCCGCTGGAAGCGGAACGTGGCAGGGAACGCGTCAAGGTTTGCAGCTCCAGATTCTTGTTGTGCAGTAATGTGTCACGTTTCTTTAGTTCCTGTTCGTTTTGCTGCAACATGCGTTGCAAGGCATTCAGTTGATCCTCCAGCTGTTGTCGCATTACGGCCAATTGTTCTCGCTCTGCTTTAAGCGTTAGATTCTCCGTCTCCAGTTCTGCGTATTTGTACAGAAACTCGGAATTGCGATCGATTTCGCGTTCCAGCTGATCCTCTAGCTCTTGGACACGCTCCAACGCTGACGTCTTTGTCTCCGAATCCTCCATTAGAGCAGCCACATCAAAGACATTATCCAAATACGCAGAGATTTGCACCTTGAGTTCCTCGGATTCGGTCATGCGTATCTTCTCCAGATACGTATCCAGTCCCAGGGCCGTAAACTCGTATTGCAAGTGGACACGATAATTCATATCCTCGACTGAGTGAACCACAATATTCATGAACTGCATGCAGGCGACCATAAAGTCAATATTGAAGGCCTCAAAGTTCATAAAGTACTCCATGAGGGTCTGGAAACGTCGCTTCTCCTGGCACACATCCTTGAAGTTATCAAAGGAGCCGAGTATGATTTCGTGTCCACCCTTCACTAGACAAATAGCCGCCAGCAGCTCCAAGACCAATGCCTTGGTCCTCAATGACTTGTGTATAAGACTTAATGCGATGCAATTGATTGCCTCCCGATGTTGGATGACCATGTTAAAGCCATATTTGTTATTCATGATCGCACGGAGGCACATTATCGACACATGGATATCATCGGTGGCCGCACCCATATTCAGTTTGGCAATGTGACGGGATCGGCGCTTCAGACTGGGACTGTCCAGGACCTCGGCAATAGTGGGTCGTACAAAGCTATAGGAATGCGAATGATTGGCGTGATTAATGGACGAGGGATGACGTGAACCATCCAGGAGCAGAGAGCCACCATTCGTTAAGCTGGCATTGAGGTCACGCACACCCACTGGACTCATGGAACTATTGCTTAACACAACTTCATTGGGATCCATGCCATTGGAGAGATTTAGACGCTCCTCGGAGGCACAAAGGGCGCCCTGTAAACGTTGCTCATGTCGCATCATCTGTAAGCGAAAGTTCAGATAATCCACTAGAGCATCTAGTCCCTGATTCGTATCATCCAGAAATTCTTTCACCCATTCAATGTGATTGGTGCGTAACGAGATCTCAAGATCCCGCAGGACCTGAGTGGATGTCGATTCTCCGACCATTTTGCGTTTCTGACAAAGAAAGTAGAAGAGATAAAGCTGTAAGTGTACAAAGAGAGAGAGAGAGAGAGAAAGAGAGAGAGAGAAAGAGAGAGAGAGCATGATAGGAAGAAAGTGATGGGAACGTTTAAAGGATCAAAATGAGTGCAGGACAAAACATATATCAATAATGGATGATCAATTAAGGAAAGGAGGGAAGAGGGTGATATGTGTGTGTATGTGTACGTGTATGTGTTGTCAGTGTTGTGAGTAGAGAAATAGAAATTTACACATTAATATCGGAACAAACACATTATTAGATTTAATTTAGTTTAATTATGCGACTTGGGGATTCAGTAGAGTATGAATCATGGATTAACAAAGTCATCACAAGTCTGTGACCAACAACAGTTTAGAGACAAAGGAATGGACTACAAAGTACTACATAACAAAGGACAGAGTTCACAGCACAAGTTATAGTAGAGATAGTACCCAACCCATCTGATTGATGGATACATCAATCGGAAAACTTACCCGATGACTTCGTGATGCCTTTGGATCCAAATATGTGCGCAATTTGCTCAAGTAATGGGAGGGAGGATCCTTTGCCTGCACCATTTCCTATAAGAAAATATGAATAAATCAATTTAGCATTAATTGTTTATAATAATTAATATATTAATTTTAAATTAAAACATCCAATACTGTGTAACCTCTCTTAACGGATACCCTAAGCGGACGTCCCCTTACGCTGACAATTATATACAGTGAAAGCTCCCTTGCCTAGACAGCCACCGTACCAGTACACTTGGCCCTCGCTTAACACGGACTCTTTTAGCACGAACTCGGTCTTACACGGTTACAAATTTGCTCCCGTCCCCCTTTTAACACGCTCGAAACCTCTTTCTTACACGAATACAAGCTATGAAGAAGCTTTAAAAGCCACCAAACAATCGAAAATGACTGATTTTTTTGATAAGGAGCCACCAAAAAAGAAAACATGTTGAAACATACTGGCTTTAACTATAAATGCCACCAAATGCATTTCAAATTTGATATGAACTGAAACATAAGATCTCTTTACTTTTTTAACATTTTTAAGTTTCTATAACATGTTTAACATGTTAATTAATTATATTTAATAAGAACTTTTAATTTGGAAAATATGAATGTTATGCATTTATTAAAGGCATTTACATAATAACTTTTGGTTAATTTTGAACAAATGTATGAAACCTTAATAAAAACAGACCAAGCTTGAATAATAAAAAATTTTTTTTCTGCCAATTTTGAATTTTGAGAACGTAACCCCTTGTTTTGTACTGAATCCAAGTTTCGCTTAACACGATTTCGCTTAACACGAGGATTTCTAGGAACGTAACCCCCGTCTTAAGCGAGGGCCAAGTGTATTTTTGAATGCCCAAGGGAACGAGAAAATCATGGGACTTGGGGCTTTAAAATTCGTCCGGCTAAGGGAGCTGTCAGCTTAAGGGAACTGTCCGCGAATAGAGCTTTCACTGTATTATTATTATTTCACTGTAGAATAATGTTAACTCTCTTATAGGCGGACACCGCTTGTTCTTCGACGTGATTTGTTTTCCTAAGTGATATGTTTTCAAAGTTCCACGGTTATTTGATTGTTTTCAAATTGATTTTGGCATTTTATCCGTGACACAAACGGATTTTTAATTAAAATTTGGTTGCTTCAGTCCTTAGCCTAAGTACCTGCGATTCATCGCTATATCTACTCATATGTTGATGCTGATCAAGAATACCATATGTATATTTCAGGAGCTTTGAGGTTGATCTGATATTGATAGAATATCAATATTTAGTATAAACCATGAGCCTTCATTAATACTGTTGATTATTTTAAGTGATAGAAGTCAAAAAGCTTAACCAAAATGGACCTCTTTCGATAAGGAAATCATTCTGTTTTTTTTTTTGCATCGATTATTAAATTGAAGGTTATATATTTATAACACAAAACAAGAAAGAAAAGTACAGTCGAGCACGCTCGACCGTAGAATACTCTCTGCATGTTATTCCCGATAGTTTTTAAGAAAATCGGTATCTGGGTATGTCAATTGATAGTACTTGCAATAAAACACGTTGAAACAAATACATGTGTTTGTATGTATGCACATACTTATACGTTTGACATTCTATGTATGCGCATACATACAAATGTATGTATATGTAATACATATACAGTTGGTCGGCACGGCCAGCATTCGCGAGCAGCGCTGCCGTCGCACGAGCGGCGTAAACGTTCGTTCATATGCTTGTATGTTTCTGTCTCGCTTGCGCACATGCATTGACATTGCGTTCAATTATAAACTTTGTTACGCGTCTAGCTCTTTTGTTTATAGTCCGATTTACCTGCAACTTTCAGGATAGTTTAATATAATTTGTCTTCAACCGAATTTTAAATTACAATACTGTTCGGTAAGAACATATGCCTTAAAAATGACATTCAAGTTTGAAAATTGTTTTATTTCTTGTGAGAAAAGGGGGCGTGGCAGACAAAATTTTGTAATGACAATGCATTTATGCTGTCTCTAGGAACCTGCGTAACAAAATTGGTGTTCCTAAGTGCCATAGTTACTGAGATATTCGCCTAAAACATCAATATTTTACGAGGTGTTTCTAGTTTTTTGCTCATTGTGGGCGAACGGGGCGTGGCATCGAAAAAAAAAAAGATTCTTGTATTGACTGACTTAATATCGAGTCGATAGAGACCAAATTCAAACTTGTAGCTCTTACCATCTCTGAAATCTGTTTGTTCATACGGACGGACAGACAGACGGACATGGCTATATCGACTCGGCTTGTGATGCTGATCAAGAATATATATACTTTATGGAGTCTGCCACGCCTCCTTCTGCCTGTTACATACTTTTCACAAACCCAATATACTCTCTCTTGCAGAGAGTATAAAAAAAGTTTGCTGAATTTCTCTGAAAGCAACAGTAATCCTAATAGCGATAAGCAATTTCAATTCGTATACAACACCCTCTCATTCTCGCTCTCTCTCTCTCTTTCTTTTCTTTTGTCTGTCTCACTCTTTCATGCTACTTTTTAGCGATAACACAAAATGTTTCTCATGTACAAAATCTTTGTTCAATTTATTCAGTCTGGATTTTGCAGTCGACAAGAACGCACGACACTTTATAATTTATTTTAAACTGTTAAATGAATCATCATTCAATGGATTTAAACATATTGGATTTACATTTCGATATTCTAATACTGATTTTCAAACAAATTGAAACATTCGGTGACCAGAAGAACTTTGCCAGAGCTCATCCAAAATTATGGAACGTGTTTGCATATCAAAACCGAAAATGTGTTAAAACTTTTATTAACTTTGATCGGAAAGATGAAAATATTATTAATCATTGGGATTTTATGTTGGAATGGTGGGGTTCCAATGTGACGAAAATCTTCAATAAATACAACTATGTTGATTCAGGCGATTTAGTGGAAGTCGCCGCTAAATTCTGTCCCAATTTGGAGCATATAAAAATCAAAATTATAGAAAAGAATGTTCAAAAGATTGAAAACAATTTATATTATCTAAGACATATCAAAGATATTCGTTTGAGAATGCATTTGTGGAACCAAAATTCTGAGCCTAATATTGCTAAACTACTTACCTCGCTGCAATGCTTAGCAAATTTACGTCATCTAAATTTTGGATTCCGTACACTGACCAAAAACGAAAGTGAGTTTCTTTGTATATATTAAGTTTTTACTAAAATTTATTATATTTCATTTTATTTTGCAGGAAAAGAACTAAACAAGTTGATTCAGTTGCAGGAATTAAAAATCGGTAATATAAAAGCCGATGAAGTTGATGATATCTCCAGCTTACTTGGACAATTACGGGTATTATGTATCGAATATTATCCGGACACAGAAACATTAAGTAATTTGGCAGAACATTGTACAAACCTGGAACGATTAAGCCTGAAAGACCATAGTAACCGATCTTTTCATAAGAGCTTTTATTCAAACTGGAGAATAGCATATTTTCCGAAATTGATAAACTTGCACGTTTTTAAAGGAAGCTGTCAAAATCCCTTTCTTTGCAACCTGGACAGTCGTTACAATGATCAACTACAAGTTCTGAATATTAATTGCATACATATAGATGAAATGGAAATCGCTCGAATTGCTGATCTGCGAGTTCTAAAAGAACTCTTTTGTAGTTACATAAAACCACGCTCATTAGATGCTCTTGTAAAACTGCCACTAGAACATATAGATTACTGGGAATCGAAAAGTTTAAACAAGTTCAACGTCCTGAGATTGGTGAAAGAATCGTCCACATTAAAGTCTATTAGATGTTCTATAGATCACATCGATAAGAATTTTCTATCTGAACTTTTAGACATATTGGAGGCAAAAGGATTTCAGTCTGATCGACAATTTAGACTACATTGTAATATATACAATGATGAAAAGGAGAAGGAGTTAATGAGAGAGGTAAAACATAGCATTAATTATTTGAATATATTTACTAAATCTGTTACATTTCAGCTTGAGACTCAGCCGAAAGCAAATCTAATAAGTTTATCAACAAAATAAATACTGAGAGAAACTAAAATGTGTTTATATTTGAAGAATTAATTTCCAAAAGGATGAAGGTGAAATGTCGGATACAGGAAATAACCACATGACCAAATCGTAATAAGTTATTTCATCAACAATTAAAGTCTATTAATTGAACACGGTAGCTGGCGCAATCCACTGACTTTTTCAGTCGAGACCAAAGACTATCAAAATGTGTTGAACGCGAGCCAAATGGAAATTCCTCGAAATGCATTAACACTAACTTAGCGGCTTTTACTTTTGTTTTGCCTGTTTTTTGGACGTTTGTGTGTCTGATTGTGTTTATAAGACCCAGTACTCAAGAAAGTGTGTGGTCTTTAAGGTAAGTTTAAAGAAAAGAGGTGCGTAGCGGGCAGAATGAGGCATAGCCAACTCTATAACTGGGACTAGAAATAGAAAAATCAGTCTAAGGTATAAAACACTTATTGTTTTGTAGATCAAATTAAATTTGGTCAAAATTGAGTAACTTATTCATATAGTTTCCATAGGAATCTCTGGAAAACGATCAGTGTTTACAAATTTTGTGTGTTTACTGAGACTATACCTCACAAATTTATGATTTTATTTAAGAATCCCCGAGTTATACTTAATTTCTCTGTGAATTAACGAACTAAATACAGGAATTGGTGGGGAAAATTTGGTCACTTAAATTTTAAGCCAATATTGATTTGTGCACTAAAACATACAGGGTCTTTTACAGGCCGGCTCGCCTTTAGCCGTTTTTAGTAGTTTTACTTGCCAACTGCATATTTGTATACCATGTTTACGGTAAAAAGTATGGCTCTGGGTTTACCTACTCCGTCTCCCGCACCATCACCCTCCCCGAAGTCTTAGCGGTTACGATCATATAAGCATCGATGGCTTGCCTAACTTTATTTTTTTAAGCGTTTTTAAGCATGAAGCGTGGTATACTTGTTTTTGGCTTTTTACTATGCCAACAACAACAGTAAACCACAACAACAGCAACATATGACTACAAGTTAAACTATGTGTGGGTTTTGTTGCTTTTGCCTGTGCAACTCACACGATAGGAAAACCAGTTTTATTCTTTTCCTAGTCAAACAAATAGAAAAACACCAAGAAGACAAAGAAGAAGAAGAATAAGTGACTGAGAAAGATATACATATATTTAAACCTGGTATGGGGCGTCCAAGCGGCTCCAGCGATTAAAAACTGCAATTTATCGCAGTCATAATAATTTGCATTTTGTCACTGTGAGCCAGCAACAACACAGCACAACAGCACCACAGCACCACATCACCACCGCACCGCCAACAAACAGGCCATGTGAGTAGTGCTGAAGTGAAGTCGAGTGGTTTTTTGAATTTGCCAATGTTGTTGTCGTCGTCAGTGGATTGGCAGAGAGATAGAAGGAGAGAGGGAGAGAGAGATGGAAAGAAAACATTGAGAGAGGAAAAGAGAGGGAGAAAAGTCCTCGACTCTTGTTCATTGTTTGTGGGTTGCGTTTTCATTCAAGAAGTGCCTGAATTTATGGAAAACAGGTCTGTTGGCATGCAGGCGGTTAAGGAACCGCCAACAGACAGTGTCTGTATACCCTGTACATCGTCAACAACTACAAGGAGTATGACAAAGTCATTCCTAAATTAATGAACTAGTAAGTACAAGTAATAGTAGAAGTAAGCACAAAATGGCTCGACTTTTAAAGAAAATATATGGGATATGTTTCCGAAATAAATAAATTTTTGGTTTAATTTAAATTATTCAACATTTTAATAAAAAACTATAAAAAATTTAGAATATATTGTTTTATTATTTAAAAAATGTTTTGTAATTTTAGTTTATTTAAAGAAAAATCCAAGAATTATCCAACTTTTGACATAATTTAAAATTGATTTTAGTCTGAAATTAAATTTTTGGTGTACATTTTTAAGCTCTTTAGTTTAATTTTTTGTCTTTTTACTTTAAATGCTCTACAGTTCAAGTATAGGGTATAATTAAATTTTGCTGTTTTTCTGTCATTTTTATAGACAATTTCAAGCTAATCAACTAGATTTGTGGTCAACAAACACAAGCAATTGAAGTATCTGCTCTACATTATGCAGTTTTCAAAACTAACTTCGAGGGTATCTATAAGTTGTGCAAATCTTGTCTTTACAAGACGCATTTTAAGACTAATAAGTAATACTTTTGGCACAAAAACATTTTTAACTGACTACTTTATATTCCTTATATTTCACAACGATCGCTGCTAGAGGGTATCTATAGCCAGTACATTCCCCTTGGCAGTGGGAAGTCAATTGAGTTTGTGTGTTGGTTGCGCTACTCCAACGCCAATGAACGCGAATATTTTCTAGGTGCAGTTCTTGAAAATGCAGTGACCCAGTTTAATGCTCTGTGGCCAGGCTTAGATCTCCAGTTCCACCGATCCCCCAAATTTCTTTGATCCCCAGTTTCAAACTAAAACTCGACGGATCGAAACTACGCTCTGTCGCACACGTTAATAGTATTGTCATAACTCGCAGCTCAAAAACCCGAAACACGCAATGTGGACTTGTAGACATGAACTTATACATGAGCTCTACACATGTCTGGATGTATCTACATATAGATGAACCCACACCACTACTCTTCTTTCCACAACACTCCTTACCTCTCTTTTCCTCTCTCTCTCTCTCTGCCTCTCTACGCTACGCTCCGATGTGTTCAATCATTAATACTGAAAATGTTATAATTTTAATACCCCATTTATTTGGAGCACTGTCCCAAACGCCATTTGGATTCAAATAAGCAACGAAAATTGTTTTGTTTTCAAATTTTATACATTTTGCATCCATTGACAATGACGAATAAAATAAAATTAAAACCAAACGTTAAGCACGCACTGAATAATGATATATACATATATGTATACCCGGCATTTCTAAAATAAAGGGGTATATGTGTATAATATTCTTCATTAGCATCAAGATTCAAGTCGATGTAACAGTCAAGCAGTGCTGCAAAATGAAATTTTTTTTTATACGTAGCTTGAACTAAAAATCTACGTATTTTTACGTAGCCAAAATTTGGTCAAATACGTAGATGTATTTTTTTTAAAGTCAAACAAAGCCAATTATAAAGGGTATTTTAATTATATATATGCCATATTTGTTTACATATAAGTTTTTATTAATAAAATTAACATTTTTTTTAATATTTAGGAGTGAATATTTTTATTAAAATAGCTTAGGTGCTCTTTCGATGGCTCAGATGATATTTGCTTTAAATGGTCTTTTGTGAATAATAATCCTTTAAGGGTTTCTGTGCCTAAACAATTCCTTTTATTCGTTTTAATTAAAGTTATCTCAGAAAAAATTCTTTCAACATTTGCGCTGCTATGCGGCAATGTTAAAATATTTTGAGCAAACTCTGACAAAAGGAAAAAGAAGGGAACCATCGCCTTTTTTAATATTTGCAATATACGCCCAAATCTCTACTTCCTTAGCATCTTCCCCAGTAAAGGGCAGATCTGTATTCCGTAAGATACGCCACTCCCTGTTGAGCTCATTGGTCCCTTTCGCTTTCACTGCTTATAGAAGAGTAGTTTTCCATTTGAGATCAATATAAAAACAACCAAACTTTAGGAACTTTTTATCGCGACAAAAATTTACATGTGCTGCACAGCTGAGAATAATGAATATCGTTGCCAGCCAGTTCTTTCTGGCAACATTAGGCAACATCTTGACTAAAGCCTGCTGCTAGCACACTGTTAGTGTTTGTAAATTGCAAATTACTCGTTTACTTTTAAATTAAACATTTAAATTCTTGTTTATATCTAAAAAAAATTTGCTAAAATTTTTTTTTGTACAATTTAAAAAAAATACGTAGATTTGGGAGCTCTATACGTAGATACGTAGATCGGGGCTGAAAATACGTAGATCTACGTAAAAATACGTAGATTTTGCAGCACTGCAGTCAAGACTATTAAGAATAGGGCAATATCTGTCTTTTAGTATCGAATACTTGACTAATTATCGAGAACTTCTAACAAAGCGTTGCAGAATTCACTAAAGAATTACCCGGTATTCCCTAAGTATATGGGTATATTGTATTTATTCTTTATTAGCGTCAAGAGTCAAGTCGATGTAACAGGCTATAAACTCTAATTTTAAATATAGGCAATCGAAAATAAATCAAAAATCGGTCTTTTAGTATAGAAAACTTGATTATCGATCGAGAATTTCAAACAAAGCGATGCAGAATTTAATAAAGAAATTGTCCGAGTTGGACTGAATCATTAATTTGAATCAAATCACATAACAATTTTAAATTTTTTAAACAAAGCGATTTACTGTTGCTATACAAAAATCGGACGAAAATCAATTTTAAGTATCCAAAGACAACTTTTTTGTACACGAACATACATAGATTCTTCCAGATACTAAAGCTTGAACTTAAGTTACGGGTATCTTAATGTTCTGTTCATACAAAACATACAAACACGTAGTATATACCTTGTATTATTCGTCTCTCTAACAAAAAGTTCATGTGAGTTCAAATTCAAGATAAATTACACACAGATAGCAGTTCCAAGTGCAGGGCACAACTTCTGAAATACGTATGTATGTGTAAGTGTCTCAGGTGTTAGCTGTAAAAGGTCATTTCACAAAAGGTCTTCCATGCAGTTAAAGAAGTTTCACAAATTTCAGATTAACTAAGAGCATTAATAAATTTTTAACTTATTTTAATTAAGTTAAGTTTAACGTTTAAATATTGCGCAGATCTTTTGTTTCTTTATTACGAAATTGAATTCATGTAAAGTGCGTACGTGTAAACCTTTTTTTTAAAGTGTACTTCAAGTCGCGTTTATCTGGCGCACATGCAAGTAACAATTAAGACATAGTTAATTAGAGCTGCGACTTTGTTGTGTATCTCTAAGGTCAAAGTTGAAGGCGTCAAACAAACGTTTAGAATAAACAATTTTAGGCGTTGCCCTCCACAACAACATTTAATCTACGTATCTTTGCGTTTTTTTCGTTTTTTTTCTCGTTTTTGCCATAAACAGGAAGTTTCGGTCTCTAAACTATAATGATAAACACGCAGTCACAAACGGGGGAGTCAGTCAGAAGAAGAGTAGAGGGGACAAAAAAACTTTTAAATTGTTCATTTATAAAAGTTTACTTACTTGATCGCATATCATGTCCCACTTCTTCTCGTCATCGTAATTACGCAAGAGCTTGGCTTTATCCGGTGGCAGATCCATTGAAGCCTGTGACAATTAAAACAAAAACCAGGTTAATAAAAGTCCATAATGGTGTGTATAACATTTAAAAGTCATTAGTAGCACTTCATACTCGTACAAACACAAGGTATTAGTTTTGTGGGAAAACTTCTTTGGCTTTCCTTCCTAGTCTGTAACTCTAGAAAACTCGCTCATCGAATTCTACTCCCTCAAACATTTTATAACTTTATTGCGACAGTAGATATGATAGAGAAATCTTTATACTAAAATAACTCGGAGACGATCTTATTCATCTGGAAAACTTGAGTTAAGTACGAATATTTAAAAAAAAAATTTTCAGATTCGTACTTAAACACAGAAGAAGACAGCGAGCCGACTGCAAAAGACCCCGTACTCATTCTAGTGCGCATTTTTCCATACAAATCACCAATTTTCGACCGGCTTTAGTTGATTGATTCGGATAAAAACTAGTAAAAATATATACAGTGTCATAACATACACCTTATATGTGAATTTGGTTAAGATCGATTAATGGTAACTAAATTTTCTTATACAAATCGCCAATTTTTGACCGATTTGTCCTATGAGAGCTATAAGCCTATAGTTGTCCGATGCAGACCAAACTTGGTGAGGATAGTTACAATAGTAACATACATATAATGCGTAAATTTGGAAAAGTTTCCAAGTTATGGAGATGTAAAAGTTGTTATTACAATTTGAGGGGGCGATAGGTGGCCTGGCAACGATTTGAAATAAACTTGATCTGTTAGCGAAATAGACAGACTTCCATTTCAAATTTGGTGGCTCTAGCTTTCATAGTCTCTGGGATCTAGGACAGAAGGACAGACAGACGGATGCCGCTATATCGACTCGGTTTTTGCTACTGATCAAAAATATATATACTTTATACTATTACTTCTGACAAACCTAATAGACCCTCTACTTTTTATAGCAAGTCTTAAAGTTATTAATATATTTTTAAGCAAACAAAAATGTGAACGAATATTTTAAACAAAAATAAATCTCAAAAAAGAATTGTCAATAACAATTGTTTTCTGGAATGAATAAGCAGAAACAATAATGATTAAAGACAAATATTTAACTTAAATGAGGTCTGTAACCCTATAATACAGTTAAGCCCAATAAATTTCATGGTAGTGGGACAATAAAATTACACCTGGTTGCTGCACCTGTTTTACAACAACAACTATTAAACTTCAACATTTTTTGCTATATGATTGTACGAGGGAGATGGAGCAAATGGAGCATCTGTGGGTGATTTAACGATCTCGAGTCACTCAACCAAAAACATCAATCAGTCCCAGAACCAGGGACAATTCCCAGCCAAGTGTAAAAATAAATGAATTTAGTAAATTTATTTCACATTTCAACATTCTATGGAATACGAATTCAGGGAGAATGCTATAATGAAATCAGCAAATATGCTTACGTGACTTCAATTTGGGTGCAGCTGCAGGCAACTTCTAATTAGAGTGCCAACACACACACACACACTCACAGACACTCACACAACACAACAGCTCAGGAAAGGGTGTGGATGAATGGCCATCCACAAGGGAGTGAGAAAGATGTTAATTTTTGGAGTGGACTTTGATAGGAATAACAAATAAAACTTACAACATTTTAGACCAAATTAAAGCCATAATCTATTCAAATCAAGCTTAGAAAAGCATAGTTCTACTCGACTGACATGAACCCAGCAAAAAAGTTATAAACCTAAAAATTGTTTTTCCCATTTTCTCACTCTCGCATATAAACTGCATTTTTTAAATACTTTGTTCATGCCAAAGTTTATTTTTATATTTTTCCAAATAGCAATAATTTCAACGCAAAAAACTGTTTACAAATACACACATTTTCTTAGAAATAAAAAAACACTTAATGAATCACACCAAACGGTCTATGTAGGTCTATTAAATAACAAAGAGAATTTTCAACACAAGGAAATAAATGTATATAATCAAATGCTTGCGAAAAATACCCTGTAATTGTTGAGCACAACTGAAAAATTGTCTTCAATTTAACATATTCTACATATTAATTTAATAAACAAATTTATTTTCATTTAATTTTTTGTTTCTAGCCTATACAAATTATAACTAATTAATTATTAAATAATTTTAACTTTTTATTTTCATTTTTTTTTTTAAATGCTTGAACTTAGACATTCTTAACAATAGTAACGATAGTTAGGGCATAAAACATTAATATTAGTATATTTAGATTATTATACACTTAATCCTTGTAATTGTGGTTAGCTAAGCTTTTAGGCAATAAGTTAAACTAGTATAAGTCATCCACAAGTGTCCGTAATTCTCCCAAGTTAGCAAATTGAGTACAACAACATTCAGGGCGCTTAGTCATCTAAAACGCTATAATGGGGTACCATATAGGATCTATATTATGCATACCCACACACACACACACATACTTGTACACACACACTCATTGAACAAATTTTTCAAAATGCGTATCCGGTGCGACGTTCAGAGGCACATGGATTACTGTGTGTTGTCGACTAATTTATATAGAAACGGTTTTTTTTTTCTTATTTTGCCTGCTCTGGCATAAGTATATAAACGATCAAGAGAGTGATAGAGGGAGAAGCAGTGATCGAGAGAGCGAAAGAGAGAGGGAGAGAGGGAGAGAGAGGCTTTGTCAATTATTATTCCGTATATACAATCGTATTTTTTATTTATATTGTTTGTTGTTTAAAAAGCGCGTCGAGGCAAATCACTCAGCGTCATGCGGTCCGAGTTTTAAAGATAGACAGTCAGTCCGTCATTCAGTCAGTCCGTCATTCAGTCAGTCACTCAAGGAGGGGAGTTGAAGTACTAACCAAAGGGGAGGAAGTAAAGTATGCGAAAGTTAACTGGGCGTTATGACATTGGTTGCCACAAGGGCAGTCAGTCTACTAAGTTTATTAAAGGCGTTAAATAATATTGAATCAATAATAAACAAAAGGAAATTTTAATTTCCATTTTTTTTTATCATTTTCATTTGCATTTTTAGAGCAAACAATGTATGTGAAATATTTATTGTAAAAGATTACATTAAACACGTTTCACAAAACGAAAGAAAAACAAAAAAAAATGTTATAAGAAAATTGCATGACAATGAAGTAATTGTTTGGCTTAATTAACACACAGTTAAGACTCGGAAGAGTTGTGTAAATTTATAATAATTGACTGTGAAAAAAGTGTGATGCGAAAAAAAATATTTAATTAGCGTTTTAACAGCCGAAAATGAATTTACTAAAAGATGAACTAATAAAATAAATAAAACTGTGAAGTAAGAAAAAAATTAAATTTTACTATTCGGTTATTAGTTTAAAGGAACTGTATATATATTAAAAACCAAGATAGAACGCTAAAGTCGCCTCGTGACTTTAGGAACCCGTTACTCAGATTTATTATATTATTAACAGTGGGGTATGATAATAATAATAGTACTATTGTTTAGACAATCGACCATAGTGACTTTAATTCAGATGGATTGGTAAACACAGAAAATTTTTATACAAATTCAAATCGATCGTCCCTATGGGAGCTATACGATGTAGTCGATACAGTCCAATTTGGATGAAACTTGGTCAATATATGTATGTTGTTGACAAATATGTTCTTTGTAAGTTTCATTAAGATTGCTTTTGTAAACACAATAGTTTTTCATACTAATTCATATTAAGATGATATTCTTGACCAATTCTAAAGAAAAAATTCTATAGATATAGTTGACCGATTTGAATCAAACTTGGTCAGTATATGTATGTACTCCCTAGATATGTACTTCCTGTGTAAATTTGGTATAGATAGCATTGCTAACATGCTATTTTTACCTGTTTTTACCATTGTATAAACATAGAACGCCCTTAATTGGGCGTGTCAAAAAACAAAAACAAACTTGTACATTTTATCTTTCATTGGCGACCTTTTGAGCCTTTCTAGCTCTTATATTCTCTGAGATCCTTGGCTCCTTGGATCCATGGCTATATCAACTCGGCTATTCATGAATATATATACTTTATGGGGTCTGACATGCCACATCTCCCTGTTACATACATTCCAACGATTAGAATATACCCTTTTACTCTACGAGTAACGGGTATAAAAATAAATATATTTATAAATTAAAGTGGAATATCCATTTTTTATAGAGTCATTCCATATTTTTTAGAACTATTGTTACTACATTTTTCCACCACTAATCACAACAGTTTAAACTAGTCACTTCCTAATATAATAATCTTTTATTACGATGTTTGTTGCAAATTGTTGCGAGATTATAACAAAAAAATCAAAGCGAATTTCTAAACTGCAGAACAAAATGTTGAATAGTTTATGGGTTCTGCATGACCCGCTTCTTGGGTCTTACTCCAGTACACATTGAGTCTATCTGGCCTTCTTTGAGTTTTATGCATTTGAGTTTCTTTTTCTTATATTTTAATATTTTTTTCTTATTTTGCAAACCACAAGAAGCGAATGGAGCCAAAGGGACCGCCAAGGAAGTCGAAGCGAAACGATAAACAAATATGCGCTCTATATATAAAATAGATAAATCCATACACCACACCACAAACACACACACATACACTCAGTGCTTGTGTGTAGTAATCTCTTTTGCTTCTCTTTCCTCTTCTTTTTTTTGCAATTTTATTAGATAAAGCGTGAGCAAATGGACAATTGCTGACAAAGTCATCAAAACTACTGAATGACTGACTACAAACAATGGTTATTAATTCAACAAAATACAACAACAATAATAACAATTGTTGTGGTTTTATATGCTGCTTCTTCATAGTCAGATTTGTGGTCTGTCAGCCACTGAAAATGCCATTAGGAGAAGCTCATTATGATCAACTTATTCTAGACAAAGATGACTCGGAAACCCTCTCAACGATCATTATGATTGAACGAGTGAAAGTCATTTGTTGTGTTTTGTGTGAAAGCTTGTAAATTAATGAGGATTTTATGCGGTTAGTACAGTAACACCCACATCGAACACATAAATATGAATACACCGCAGACAGAAATATAGATGTAGATAGAGACAGGGACAGGGACAGGGACAGGGAGAGAGGGAGACAGAGAGCCAGGGGCTATAGAGACTGGGACAGGGAGAGAGGGAGACAGCGTAGATAGAGACAGTTGTGGCCATTAAAAGTTAAGCCTATTTAATTTTCACGAACATTCAATAGCAATAAAAATATTAAACTACTATTAATTATAATTAAAGTCACAGATTGTCTATTTTACCGTGAAAAGCTATAAAAAAATGTTAAGTCTACTAAATTAATCAATATTTGAATGTAGAACTCATATAGAGTTCAAGTCGTCAAAATCAGGAAATTTTTGATAAAGTTTTTCGTATAAAAAGACTGTAAATTTACAAATTTTATATCTTCAAAATATTTTGAAATTTGCAAGTTCTTTTTAAAAGATTTAAAAATGTACACGCTAAATAAAACTGGCTTAAGTTTCAAACAAGTATTATTTAAGATTTAAATTTTTAACATAAGCTAAATATTATACAAGTAAGAAAGGCTACAGTCGAGCGAGCCGACTGTAAAAGACCCCGTAGTTATTCTAGTGCGCGTGTTTCCATACAGGGGCGTGGCAACGGTTTTAAATAAGCTTGATGTGCTCGCAAAATAAACGAACTTTCATTCCAAATTTGGTGGCTCTAGCTCTCATAGTCTCTGAGATCTTGGTGTTCATACAGACTGACAGACAGACACTTCGACACGGCTGTTGAAGCTGATTAAGAGTATATATACTATATGGGGTCGGCCACGCCTCCTTCTGCCTGTTATACACATTTCGCTTCAGACAAACTTAATAAACCCCTAAACTCTTCTCTAGAGTACGGGGTCTAAAAATTAAGAAGCGTAGTTAAAAAAGTTCAGTCAAAAGGTTTAAAGGCTTAAAGGTTTGAAAACGTTTGAATTTCAAAAAAGGTTTAAAACCTATCGGTTTTAAAAAATCATAAATTACAAATTCAGAATAAAAATCAATAAAATCATGATTAAATTTGCATTCCAAAAGAAGTTCAGTTAAAATTCAACAAATTTAATGTTCCTTAAAATTAAAAAAAAATGTAATATAAGCTAGAATTATATTGACATAAAACCAGAAACTACGTAATATAAAACTATTGTCACAAAGCAAATAAGTAAGTCGCACAGAGAACTGTCTTCAGATGAAATCATTGTATTGTTAATCGAAGACAGAGTGGAGTCTGCGGTGTTGAAAGAAGGAAGAGATTTATTTGCTCAGCTTGATCCTCAGTCAATTTGCTGACTGCGTCTCATGCAAAATGCCAAGTTCAATCAACCCACGCACTTGGGACATTGCAGCTAACCGGAAACATCTGCGTCGATTAGACATAAAACGCAAATTATTAGCGGCAAAAGAACAGAGAGAGAAAGAATGAGAGAAAGAGAAAAATATAACTATTTATAGCCATAAATGAGGCAAACAATTGTTTTCAATTGAAGGTACTTTTGGCACGCACAGTGGCAAGGGCAGAGAGTCAAAACAGCTCCTAAATAAAAAGTAAACACAAATTAGCTTAAGCCTTTTGGCCTGGCCCAGCTTGACTTGGCCAGCTGAGACAAGCAAAGACATGACGAGGCCAAAACCAGACGAACGCTACCGAAATGACAATTCACATTTATAGAAGTACAACAAAAGAGCAGAAAACCAAAAACAACAACAATCAAAAGGTAAACAAAGCAGGTAAACAACAATACATTCAGTGCCAAAAAAAAAGATGAAAAGAAGCAAACAAAATAGCCAAGAATAATCAACAAGTGTTATCTATGGCAAATTGAAGTTTATATACCCTTGAAAATGAGTGAAAATACAATCTTTGTGCGATAAAAGTAAAGATATTTGACAATATTTAAGATCAACTGAAGTATCTCAGGTAAAGTAGCTACTCGTTATCTTTGAAAAAGAGGAAAGAAGTTATATCAATAACTAGGATTAATTTTACTTTCGTCACTAGCTTGAACTGTGCTGTGGTACATAAACAGTTAGTTATAACATTTTATAGATTAAGACTATCATAAATCTTAAAAACTAATTTTATCCAAACTTAATATTATATTTTCTGAATACCAATTTAAAGATACCAAAATTAATTTAAACAGATTTTTAGACCCCGTACTCTAAAAAAGAGCAGAGGGGTCTATTAAGTTTGTGAAAATTGCAAAATGTGCGTAACAGCCAGAAGGGGGCGAGGCCGACCCCATAAAGTATATATATTGTTGATCAGCATCAACAGCCGAGACGATATAGCGATGTCCGTCCGTCCGTCTGTATTAACACCTGGATCTTCTAAACTACAAGAGCTAGAGCCACCAAATTTTGAATAAAAGTTCGTCTGTAGTGTGCGCAGTGCAAGTTTATTTCAAATTGTTGTTATGCCCCCTACCACCCCCGAAAACTGTAAAATACTATTTTCACATCACCATAACTTGAATACGACAAGAGCTAGAAAGATCAAATTCACACATTATATGTATGGTCGAAGATTGGTTATTTGTTTAAAAAACGCGCACTAGAATAAGTACGGGGTCTTTTAAAATCGGCTTGCTCGACTGTAGCCTCTCCCACTTGCTAAATCTATATATGATAAATTTAATGAATTGAATTCATTCCCCTTCTTACAATACAAATCACTTGCATGCATAATTCACCTACATTTAAAATATGTTGCATGCAACTTGACAAAATAATAATGCCCCATTTCCATGACACGAGAAGGGGGTAACACAAGCGTTAAGTGTAAAGAATGAAATCGTCGAACGCCGTTTCATATTACAGCACAATTTATGAAGGGGAACGATGATAAGTGAGAACTTGAGCCGAGTCGAGCTGAACTGAGCTGATCTGAGCTGAACTGAGCATATATGAGTTTAAAGATTTCGTGTTTTTCATTCTGATTTGTTTTTTTTTTTACTATTTATAGCCAAATCGGCTGAGACAGAGATAAGCCGAGCTGAATGAGTCAGCAGTGGGAAAAAAGTGTGTTTCTTTGTGGCGACAATCGATCAATTTTGCTTTTAATTGCCATTTGCATGTCGTCTGGATTTTGATTTTGATTTGGATATGGATTTCAATTTGGATTGGGTATAAGAATGTCGAATCCCGATTGTGTCATTATCATTTGTTGTCTTTTTTATATGTTATTCGCTTCGCTTTATAGCTTCTTTTTTGGCAATAATAAAAGCTCGCGCCCATTGTTTAATTAAGTTCGACTTTGTTACCCGCTGCGGTGCTCTGAAGCAGCACTTTGCTCCATGGTCCATGCATGACAAACAGAACATAACGCTGACTGAGTGAAAGGGATAGCCAAATCGAGTGAGAGAGAACGCGCATAACAGACAGCACCCAGCAGAACTTGAGGGCGTGAGAAATGTGCAGCAGTTTAGCAGAAACAAATGTTTTCGATTAAGAATTTGTATGACAAATTGTTAATCATTACAAATAGATCAAATGTAAACTAACTGAAAACTGTTGTTGTAATATTTATGTCTTTCTCTGTATGGGTTTACATAAAAAGTAAGCTATTGTATTGTATTTTATTTTCGAAACAAAGAATTAACAAGAATAAGTTATTTATTATTAATAAAACCTTGTACAAAGTATTGTAAATATTGTTTTTTCCATTTACAATTATATTACTCTTCCTACTATCATTAAAGAATATACTTTCTAAACACACATTTTAACTTAGATTTAAATGTCTGCTGCAAAAGTTAATAAATTTATTTAAAGCTTTTTAAAGTTAAGCTTACTTAATTATTAACTTAGTAAACTAATGCTAAATCTGAACTAATGAAAAGTCTGTGAAGTTTGATTTGTGGACTTTGAAGCATAATGAAAACAGAATGACATGAAATGAACACTGCAAAATGCAACATAAAAGATGCCGATGAGTTCAGCTGGGGTTATCAACTCTCACACACACGTGCACAAATACACACACACACACAGTCACACTCACTCACACACAAACATACACATTTACAGCCTGACATAGAGAGCTAAACACGATGAGCTCATCAATCACATGCACGGCAAGCGTTAGAATGAGAAAGAAAGAGAGTGAGAATGAGAGCGAGTAAGAATTAAAACGGGGGTGTCATTTAGATAGGGGCTCGCGTCTGTGGTCATTGTTGTTGTTGTTAATTATCCTTTGGATTGCTACTTACCAAAACTTTGGCAAACCGCCGGTCCAATTCGTCGGTGGTGGGCATGGGCTGCTGGCTGCGACTGCGTACGCTGGGCTGTCGCACATGATGGTACTGGGAGCTGGAGCCGATGTCGTAGCGCAGATCCTGCTTCTGCAGCGTGCCGACTCCGGCTGAGGCACTGTGATGGCCATTGCGAAGCATGGAATGCGAGTTTGAATGCTGCTGTTGGTGCAATGGCGGCAATTGCTGCTGTGGATGATGCTCTTCGCGATCGACATCGGCATTGGTGATGCTCCGGGATTTGACTGCCCCCATTATGGTAGCAAAGCGACCGCCGTTTGTCGCTGCTCCCCCAGCTTCTGCTCCTGATGTTGGATGTCCGTTTGTTGTTGTTGTTATTGTGGTGCACCAGCGGGCGCCACGAGCAAAGCCGCCGCCGCCGCCGCCACCGCCGCCGCCGCCGCCACCACCACCACCTCCTCCACCGTCGTCGCGGGCGTCGCCGGCCTCGATGCTCGCTGCAGTTAGCGCTGTGCTAAGGGACGTTGATACCGCGCCCCATACAGTGCGGCAGAGTGCGCGGGTGCGTTCGGGGCAACTTGAAAGTTGCTCTTTGATTTCGTTGAAGATATCCAAAGCGATGTTGCTGCTTGGCCTGCGCTCGCCCTGCAGCCAGTGAATTTATATAGTCTATATATTAGCCGAAAGTTTGTTGATTATACTTGTTGTTTTGTTATTGTTTTTGTATTTTTTTGTTTTCGTTTATATTTTGTGTATTTAGCCAAGATTTTTACTTCGTTTTTTTTTATTTAGTGTATGAAGCTTAGCGGAAAAGTTGCTGTGTTGCTGTTCGATTCTTGGCTTGTTTATATTTTGGCAATGTAAGCACTTTTAACTGCAATATTAATTATATGTATATATATATATATGTATCTTTGTATGTTTGTCTGCACACACTTACACACTCTCGCACATACACACACTCACACACACATTTTCAGACAAATACATATTTATATACACGCCCTAAAAGAATTTTGTTGGAAGCACAAATAATGACGCGAAGTGAGTAATGTGCTTGGTGTTGTTGTTGTTGTTGTTGCTTTGTGGCTCTGGTGCTGCAGCGGCAGCGACGACGGCTGCTGCTGCCTACTTCTTCTTCTTATGTGCAACTGAACAAACACATACACACAGACGCGAGTCACGCATACACTGAGGCACACATACACAATCACACATACACATGCTCGCACAGACAAAGCGCAGATTTCAATAGAACGCTCCTTAAGGCGTTAACTTTGCACCGTTGCTGTTTAATTGTGCTTTATTTACTTCATCGTATTGGCTTAGTATAAAGCGTTTAAATTTGTATTCAATTCTCAATCATAATTACTCAAGTGTTAAACGCGAAATTCCACTGCAATTGTTTGAATGCACTTTGCATGCGACGGCGCGACAACAGCGACTTGCAACTTCTTCGTTTGTCGAGTTTTCGAACGAGACTGGCTGTGTGACCGACTGCCGGCAGCATTGAAATACCGAATATTGTGCGTTATAAAAATATACTGACTGTTTCAAAATACCCAATATTATCACGGCCACCCATATTTTTTTCCCAATAATATCACGGCCACCCATATTTTTGTTCTGGCCCAGCGGTACTTAGAAATTCGGGGGAAAAAAGGGACGAAAAACCGACGAATCCGAGTTGTTTACAAACAATTTTAAAAAAAAAATCATGGGAACACCACGAAATAAACAAAACTATTATTCGCCCTATTCAAAAAACGTGGGGCAATATCCTTCGCAGACATCGGATTACATGACGCAGCACACTGGAGGCCCGCAGCCACCAGCAAATAACAGACAGCAGTTTAATTCCCAGCGTGGGACGCCGCATTTCTACCAAAGCAGAACGCCTCAGCAACAAAATTACGGATTTTTCGAGGACAGACAGAGTTCCTCCAATGCGAATACACCGCATTTTTACAGGAATAATACCCCGCACCAGCAGCAAAACCGAAACTTCGGACACCGCGGCGGAAGACGCGGATTTCATCAGCAGAATCAAAGGAGATTCAATGATAAAAACGCAGACACATTTTCCCAATATTTTCACAGTTCAATGCTGGAGGATCCGTGGCAAGAATTGATGGAGCGACATAATGCAATACACGGCAGCGTAGTGGAGGATCAGCCAGAGCCAGAAATGGATACATAATTTTAAGTTCAACGTTTTATACATTTATGCAACTGTTTCTTAAAAAAAAAAAGAGAAAACAAACTCAATGAATGTAACTTAATACTAAAGTCGATTGTTTCGATGTCATTTGTGCTTCTGCCGCTTCTCAATGTACTTCTCCCAATCGGCGGAGATTCGATTGTATATGCCCATCGCAGCACGCGCATCTTCCACAGAGTTGTGTTCACCGTTTTGAATCTCCTGGCCTAGCACCGCCATTGTCAAACGCTTCAAACTCGGTGTGTGACCATTGGAGACGACCTTGCACAGCGGTTTGTAGCGGGATGTATCACGAATGTGGACCATTGGATGCTTAATGCCAAGCACAGCAAGATCGTTACGGAGCGCATGGCCCACAAGAATTTTGCCCTGCAGCAGCTTCACCACTTCATCCTGTACTACCTTAAAATCCTCGCCATTTTCAATGTCTTGTGGACGGATGCCGGAAACGCTGGTGCGATAATCTATGACTGGCTGCCGTGGCTTCACATGCTTGTCCAGAAGTACTTCGCCTGTTTTGTTGACTATAGACACACGGGCCAGCATCGCATCCTGTCCATTAGGTCCCACGCCCACCATCTCACAGTCCATAGCCAAGTAGCGGTCGCGTTGGGCCTTGCGTTTGAGACGATTGCGTGCCGATTTGGTCAACGTAGAATTCTCATCAGCACTTGCTGTGTCTGTTGAGGCAGACGATGTTGTGCCCCGGATTCGGTTGTGGTTTTCACTTCCCGTTGCCATTTGCCAATTAGAGCCAGCGGCGCGTCTGTTTAAATTTGGTTGTTGCACCTGCAGTCGTTCCATCGACATTTGAAGTTTGCGCTGTCCGGGGGAATACGAGTTTGGATTCATCGTTATACTGATACTGTATGCTTCGCCACTGCGGCTTATGTCTAACTGTGCCGACGATATTGGACAAACTTGACGGTATATTTAATATATTGTAGTTATCATGTGCGCTTTAATTTGTCTTCAAATTTAATACGAATTGTATGCTTCCAGCTAAAATGTACAAAAATGTGTTTTGACAATCGAAATCATGTATCGATTATTACTGTTAAGTAGCAGTTTGTCAAACCCAAGTAACATTTCCAGACACTGTTAAGTGGCTGTTATAAAAAAAACCAATATAACAAATAAAACAGCACAAAAATAAGCAGACATTAACAAAGTGCGTGCATAAATAACAAACAATATACAATTGTACACTTTTCAATTAATTATTAAAGCTTTAATATAAATGAAAGAAGTCTGCACAGAGAAAATGCATAGTTATTATGCATAAAAGTGCTAACATTTTGCATGCATTTAGTGCAGTCTGCAAATTTCGAAATGGAAATCCCAATTGATTTTTTTTGTGCTGCCGATGACAGAGCATAAAGAAAATTAAATAAACACACGCATACAGCGATACACATTATTGAATTAATATGGCTGGTAGCACTGCCGCTGGTGGAACGCAGCGTTTCCACTCACGCTGTGGTCGCTCCATAACGCTGTGGGATGGGAATCGCTCTGCCCAACGCTTGATGCGGAATTTTAGTCATGCTCTGGTCTTCAGTGCGGAGCCACTTGTAGATGATGTCCTCTTCGAGGTGGTTATCGAGAAGAAGGTGAGAAGAGTCTGTTGAAATATTTTATTGGAAAATACCAATGATTAATCCCTTTGTGCTCAGAGCCATTCTTGGGGCGGCAGCATTGAGATTGGCGTCACCTCAGAGTCACCGGATGACTTGGAACTGGTGGCCTGTGCGACGGCAATGCGTAATGGCACTTGGGTAATGTCCGGTATCGATGTGCGTAAGGATGGACGACGTTTGCTGGAGTTTTATGGCACCGATTTGGAGACACTCAATGAAAATGATCGCGTTGGTGTCATGCGCACCTCGAATCACGAACTCGTGTTCTATGTCAACGGCGAGTCCCAAGGTGTGGCCGCCAAGAACATGCCGAAACCGCTCTGGGCTTTGGTCGATCTCTATGGACGGTGTGTACAGGTTTCTCTGTGTCCCACGGACACCAGCACCACCCTCAACAGCAGCAGCAGTGAGGTATCTGCATTATCCTCCTGGTATCCATTATCCTAGTTAATCCAACATTTTTTTGCTCAGTTGCTGGATTCACCTTTGCAGCAGCCACTGCAGCAGGTTGTCCAGAATCTGGATGTGCCCATGAGTGTGGATGTGAGCGTAGTGGATAGTGGCAACCTTGACGCACTTACTCGACTCAATCTCAATGCCAATGCGGCCAGTTGCAGCTCCAGTAGCGCTGGTGCCGCCGGCGAATACTATGACGTCAATGATCGCTTGCGTTTCCATTCGCGTTACGGTTCCTTGGTCAAGTTGGTGCCCAACTTTCGTTCCGCTGAGCGTCGGCGTCCACTGGATGAGTTCAATAATGGCGTGGTTATGACACACCGTCCGTTGCGAGACAATGAACTCTTCGAAATCCGCATCGATAAGTTGGTGGACAAATGGTCGGGTTCCATTGAGGTGGGCGTGACCACGCACAATCCGACAGTACTGCACTTCCCGGCCACCATGACCAATATGCGCAGTGGAACCATCATGATGTCAGGCTGTGGCATTCTTACCAATGGCAAAGGAACACGTCGTCAATACGGCGAATTCAATTTGGATGAACTGCGGGAAGGAGATCGAGTGGGCATGATGCGTAAATCCAATGGAAATCTCCACTACTACATAAATGGTCAAGACCAGGGAGTGGCTGCGACTCGTGTGGCTTCCACCCTTTGGGGTGTGATCGATCTCTACGGCATGACCATCAAGGTGACCATTGTGGATCGCGATGAGCGAGAGCAACAGAATCTGGTGACTAGAAGGAACAACATTGTGGCTGGCATGGCGTTGGCTTGCAGCCACGCCCAGTCCGGCACGCCCACCTTGAGTCTGCTCAGTCCCGAGAGTGAGCTGAACGTGGCTGGGGCTGCCGGAGGACTCAGTGAGACCATCTCGAGCACTCGGGCCATAGCCCGCAACGATGACAGATTGACCTTTCATCATATTTGCGGTAGTCATGCCACTGTCACCCAAAGTGGACGCACTGCGTTGAGGCCCAAGTGAGTAGAGTAATCATTTGGAACAGTAGTGAATTCTAATTTAATGCCTCCTTGACTTGCAGTGCTGCGGATGATTTTAATAATGGTGTGGTCCTCACACGACGTCCACTGCGTCCCAATGAACTCTTTCAAGTGCGTCTCGAACGTGTGGTTACCAAATGGGCAGGTTCTGTGGAAATGGGCGTGACCACGCATACAGCCGACGAACTGGACTTCCCATTTACCATGACAAATGTGCGGTAAGTAAGCCTAGCTCAATCACATCATTAACTTCTTTGGTAATCCTCATCTTTTGGAAACAGCTCCGGCACCTGGATGATGACCGGCAACGGGGTCATGCAGAACGGCGTTACTGTAATCGAGCAGTATGGACAGAATCTGGATCGCTTGCAGGTTGGAGATCGTGTAGGCGTTGTGCGTAAAGATGATGGAACTCTGCACTTTTGGGTTAATGGTGTGGACCAGGGACCAGCTGCCACAAATGTGCCCGAGCGTGTCTACGGCGTCATTGATCTCTACGGACAGGCTGCCCAGGCGAGCATCGTGGATACCTCGGAGTGTGGCAGTCCGGATACGGGCAATTCCACCATTTCAAATACAACGCTTTACAGCGAGGTTCCGCTGCGATTCCATAGCATACATGGTGCCAATGCAGGCATTTCCAACAGTGGATTGACTGCATCAAGACCCAACTCTCTGGCGGAATTCAATGATGCCATTGTTTTCAGTAATCGTCCGTTGCGAAATCGGGAGTTGTTCGAGGTGGAACTGGAGACGATGGTGCGTCATTGGTCTGGCAACATTGAGATTGGAGTGACTGGCACGCGTCCGGAGGACATACAGCTGGCACCAAATGCCACTGATCTGGAGGCGAACGATACGATCATTCTGTGCGGTCCCATGATCTTCCACAATCGCAAAACCATACGCACCAATGTCCTCATCGATTTGGACACACTGGGAACGGGAACACGCGTGGGTGTGATGCGGAACGGTGACTTTATACACTTCTTTGTGGATGGCATGGATCAGGGACCAGCTGGAGAGTGTCATGCGCCTAACATCTGGGCCATCATTGATCTCTACGGGCAGTGTGCCCAGGTTAGTCTCACCCAGACCCAACTGGACATTCGTGCTCCATATGCCACAAGTGAGAACTCTCAGAGCTGCCAGGCCACATCCGTCATACAGCATCCCGCGTTAGAGACGAAACACCGCTGGACTTGTGTTTCAGGCAGCGCTAATCTTACCAAGGACTGGACCGAAGCCTCTCGTTTTACTGGGTCCACGGCAGCGCTGTCTCACTGCTTGGTTTTCTCCGAGCATCCCTTAAGCGTTGGCTCACCCTTTGAAATCAAGCTGACCTCCATAAATCCCATGTTTGCCGGTGAGTTACCAAATCTCTGATATACCTGGCCACTACTATATTTTCGTTTTTACAGGCTGCCTCAGCATTGGCATCACCGATCTCAATCTGGCGGATGAGAGTGTGCGCAAGAAGCTGCCTACAAGTCTTAAGCGTATTCCAGCTAACGTCTGGTATGTGAGTGGCAACGAGGTGCGCTACAATTCCAGCTGTCTTCAGCGCTCCCTGGCATCCCTGGAATGGCTGCGTGTGGACGATCGCATCACACTGGAGCGCGTGGAGAATTCGTTGAATATACTCCTGAACTCGGAGAATGTAAACATTCAGTTCCACAATATACCCAACGATGTCTATGTGGTGGCCGAGCTGCTAGGCTCCACAATGGCCGTGCAGGTTATCTCGACCCAAGGACCAGCATCGCCGCTGCGTCCCTGTAGCCTACGTCTGCAAGACTCCATGGACTTTGGCATGGATCCGTTGAACAAACAGGATAGCTCAATGCTGGAATCAATAGATTCAGAGGCACAAAACTATGAATTTGTGGATATATCCAATAAATATGTGCGTCTGGGCGAGGACCGACGCAGTGCCTCGCGAAGCAAGTCCTTTAACCAGGCCATAGTCTGCCTGAACAAACCACTTTGCAAAGGTGAGAGCATTAGCATCAAAGTGGACGCTATCAACAACAAATGGAAAGGTACATTGAGTCTGGGCGTGCTCTCCACGTGTCCACAGGCAATGTCCATTCCCATCTCACTGCTCAATTGCAAGCGCAGCTGTTGGCTAGCAACGCACGACTACATTAACCTTAACGGTCAGGTGATGGCGTCCAAATACGGGGAAGCCCTTGATAACATCCAGTTGGGCACCGTGATTACCATGACATTAACCCATGCTGGCATGTTGGGTAAGTGCCTAATATGTAATCTATAGTTTGCTTCTTTAACTGTATGCATTTTGTAGTTATCATGGTTGGGTCTACTAATCTGGAGGATTTAGCTAGTAGTTTGCCCAGTCATGTGTATCCCATTTTCGATGTTTATGGAAAATGCGAAAAGATAACTTTGTTGACGGGCAGCGATGCCGCAAGGAATGCCAATGGCACGCCCATTTTGGAGGCACCAGAAGCGCTTGAGCTGGATAACATGCCGCAGCAATGTGAGAAGGCTCACCTGGAAATGCATGAAAAGGAGAAGGATACGGAACAATTGAGTGATACTGCCAGAGAGATACCCACAGGCGCCTCCACATCCGCTAGCGGGAATCTCATGTAAGTTGTGAACCGATTACTTTGGAAGCTGTTTCTCTATCCAAAATTCTTTACAGGACACGTTCAGTTATGGAGAGCGTCTCGGAAAATCTGCTTCTTAACATTTCCATCAAGAATCGCACACTGGAACAGCAGCGCAATGAGCTGGGAGGTTCCTCCTCCACCTGGTTGGTTATGTCAGTTTCCTAGTCTTTTAAAACCCTACTAATCTTTCACTTCTTTTCAGCTGCCTAAGGGAATCTTTGCAGCTACAGCACAACACAAATCTGAACATACAACGTAGCCAAAGCACGCAGAGATTTCAGAATTCTTTGAATACATCAACAGGAGGCGGACCCTGCAGCTCCAATGCTGCGGGACAGACGCATAATTCGAGCGGAGTATACGATACCAATAAGGAGTATGATGAGCAGCCGTTGTGCTCTGGTGTCGTTGCTCCATCCATGATAGCTTCACATGAGTCGGAGCACAGCGAGAATAATGTAGAATCGGTGATGGAAATCAGTAGCGAACGTGAACGCGATAGGGAGCGGGAACGCGAACGAGAGTTGTCAAGCGAATCCGGCGATAATGTTTTGGAAGATGATGAAATTGATTACATGAATCATTTGTTGTTGCTGCAACAGTTGCAGCAGAACGAATACACCAGAATGCAACATCATCTGATGCCAGATCAAATGTCGCTGCTAAATTTGGATCTCTCCTCGCTCAACTCCGTCGAATCAGATACTAATTCCAGCAGTAATGCTAGGGAATCTTTACGTACGGCGGGAGCATCATCCGGAGTACCCGAACAAAACGATTGCGAGTATCTGAAGCAGGTTAAACGCTTCTGTGCCTCCTTGGTGCTGCCACAAGCATTCTTTGATGGTCGTCTAGAGCCGATTTGCTTCTGCTCCAAGTGCAGTGGCAATGGCAACGGCAATGGCGATAAACTGGAGGGCTGGGTATACTTTAAGCTCAACCAGCAGACGGTAAATGCACTGAGTGCATCCACCTCATCCTCAGCCGGCTCTGCAGCGGCGCAAGTTCACCTGGATCTCAATGGCGACTGGTTGCCGTTCTATTATATGACGCGTGTGGACAAAATACGCGCCATACTAGATCGCGGTCAGCCACTTCCACTGGAAATGGACGAGGATGCAGGGGCAGCTACGCACAAAGATGAGCCCGGCACGCGACTGGAGCTATATTATTCGCCTAATGCTACGGTTATTGAACCAGTGCTGCCACAGCATCATTATGTCTCCGAGCAAGGTGTGCACAGAATCTCCACCTCCTTTGAGGTGTATGTTCGACGTCAATCTATCTCTGGCGTCACCACGAGCAAAACATCCGCCGAGGCCAAACGTCGCAGTATGCACACAACCGACCACGACGGTGCCAACGATGCGGGTGTCTCCTCCGGATGTGGTAACAACACCACTGGTGGCACACTGAACGAATCCTCTCTTCATCTACTCAACGATCTGTGCTGGTTTACCAAAGAGGCAGGAGCCTGCATCATAAATGCATTAATTATTAAATTAGATCGCGTCGAGGAGCCCTCGAGCGAGCCCTAAGCCTAGATGGATGTAATTCCACATATAGATGAAGATTTACACTAGTCACCAAAGCTTGCAGCCGAATTTCCTACTAGATTCTCGAAAATATAATAACAATCACGCCACGCTTATCACTTGGATTCGAATCGTGTTCGTTTTCGGATTCGTATTCGCAATCGCATTCCTCCAGACATGTTTTGTATTGTAATCTCAAATATACTCACAATGTTATACATAATGTATTTTATTTTAATATTAATCATAAGAGAAAAGTGCAAGCTAGTTCAGAAAGTGAAGAGATTTCCAAATGAAAAACTTATGGTTTCAAATGTTCTTTAATGTTTTGAATGTACTGAATGAAAATATGTGAATTTTTATATACTCTCCGAATGCTGTACTTGTTTCTCTGTAGTTTCCGTGTAGATCTGACCAATATTATGAACAGTATGCCTAATCGCACTAATTTTTTGCCTTATGCTTGAGATTAAATCATCACTTGATTGTTGCTTATCTTCCGAAACAGATGTTGTTTCACCTCGAGCTGCTAGTTTGGCTTCCAGCTCGTTGATCTTTTCTTCGAGTTGCTTTATCCGATTGTCCTTGTTTTGGATTGTAATTGTGTTCGTCTCCAGATCTTCCCCTGCTGCAGTTGAACAATACGATTCGCATTGTTGTTTCAAACTTGCAGATATCGACTGCAAATCGAGTTTTACTACTATAATACTGGATTAATGAATGATTTCGTAGACTTACTGTTGTTGATGCTGCAGTTGCCCAAAATACTTGAAGGGATAACAAAAGAATTAGAAACACTTTCATCGTGATGGATTACTTTTGTCACTTTTGAAAAATTAGATGTGAGAAGCTTCGCGGGAACAACACAACTGAAAAATTAAACGGAAACCTTCTACAATTTATACCCCGAGATAATACATAATGAACTTTATATATATACACACACACACATAAATCAACTGATTCTGGGAATTTGTTTGTTATTGTTTAAATACCCTAGAAACCAATTGATTCTTATACGGGTATATGGAGCGTCTAATATATTTTAAAATTAAAGATATTTGGTTGCTTTTTGGAATCATCATTGTTTTATTTGATTATTTAAATTCCATTCATTTAGTGTGTCGCTGTGTTATTATTCAACTATATGCAAAAAATGGTCGATTAGAAATTGTTTTATATTGTTTTTGTTTTTTAAGTATTATTTTTAAACCGTTGCAGCTTGCTGTTGTCTGCCTCTGCCACTGCCTATTGCTGTCGTTGTTGTTGTTATTGTTGTTGCCGTTGCACATCATCAAATTTTTGGATTAGAGATGTTTACAGTTTTTAGTTTGCTGATACTGATTGCGTCTCGAGAAAGCAAAAAGTACATACATATACAAATTGTTGTTTCATGTTTCTTCTTCATCTTCTACTTGTATACGTTAAGTTAATTTTGTTGTTTGTTTCTTATTGTTGTAGTGTTCATGTGGTTGTTGTTGTTGTTTATCGTTAGCCAATACCGTACATATATATATTTTGAAGTATATATATATTTATAAATATATCCATTAACGCCGATAATGAACAGCCTACTCCACATCCATGGCAGGATCACTGGCGGTTTGTGCACCATTGTCCACATCCATTTTGTCACCAGCTGCACTCGGCTCACCGCCGTTCTGCTCCGAATTTGCATCTTTGGGCGGTGACGTTGAGGTCTTAGCCGCTGGCTTCGGTTTCGCGCGTGTAATAACCGAATTAACGCAGGCATTCAACGTGTGCATCTCCTGTCGGATCGCCGACGTCTGAACTGGACTGTCCGAAGTGCGCGATGCTTGCGTAAATTTGGAGAGATTGGAGTCTAGCCATTTTTGCGCCTTGTCAGCAGTTTCGGAAATGTTCATGAACTCTGTTTCCGTTAGATGATCGTATTTGGGCACACCCTTGCGGAACTCGGCTACAGCCTGACGGGCAAAAGCAATGCTATTCTTAAGCTCATCAAATGCAGATGGACATTGCTCGTAGTCCTGCGAACGATGCTTGATGGGATCGGTTTGTTGCTGTAGCGTCGATAGTCGGCAGGTGTAAGTCTCACGCTCGCAATCCTCACCATCCTCATACAGCCAATTCTCGAGATCATTCAGCTGCGATACAATCGATTCACGTTCCGACTCAACAACATAACGCTCGAGTGCTCCACCCTGCAATAGATGACATTAACTACCTATCTTCTCCATGAATTCAACTGTAGCTTACCTGCAACTTGTTGCGCATATCATAAACGAACTCTTCCAAAGCATTCTTGGCATCAATGCGCTCCGTCTCCTTCTGATCGTTGGCAATCATCTTGCTCTCTTGCTGCATATATTCATCCATTGCGTTGGGATTGAAGCCATGGGTGGACACTTCCATTGGCAGTTCAATGGTCTTGATGGTCTTCTTCTTGGCCTTATCATTGCCCTAAAGAAAATTAAAACAAACAAAATTTAAAGAGTTTCCATAAATAAAAGGTTTAAATTTTGGTTTTTGTGGCCAATAGAAAGAGGAAATATAGTAGCTCGAAGCGGAACAACGACAACAAAGCGAAGAGGAAAAACAGCTCAAGCAACAGCCTACAATATGAGCAAAAGATTCGTGAGATCGTGTCTTAACGTATATGTGAATACATTTCTCTATTAGCATTCATTGGATTAGAGGCGCATTGTAGAACGTATTTGTATATTTTTGTTTCTCATTTTCGTTTCTTTCATTTTTTTTTATATATATTAAATTTAAACGAAATTATTAAAAAACTTAAGCATTTTAGGCAAATTGTGTAAGCAATTTAATGGAGTTTTGTAACTTTTGTTTCATTATTGTTCTTGTAGGAGCACACAGGGTAGGCGGCTTATGAGCGGTCTTCATCTTTCGTTTTATTATTATCGGTTGTTTTTTGGACGGGGGAAAAGAAAGCGCAATTAATTTGTGCTTAATTTAATTGAATTTTCATCTTAAACGACATTTCCAATTTCGTGACAATTTGACTTTTTAATTAATCATTTAAATTTAAATTATAATTGCATTAAGGTTTTTTTTTTTTGTTTGTTTGTATTTGAAAACGTACCGAACCAAACCAGCCCTTGACCCGCTGTGCCCACCCTTGTCCGCCAGGTGATGTGGCTGTTGATGTATTATTATCATCCTCATTCTCACAATATGCCTAAGAGAGAGCAAAACGCGAGCGCACAATATCCAATATTTTTGGGATAGTAGTTGTATGTATACGTAGTATAAGTACGTAATACGTATGTGCCACAAATAAAGTATGTATATCAAAAAGTACGATATTCATCATATATTTAATCTATGTATATAATAATAATAAGAATAACAAGAGCGACAACAGCAACTACAACAACACTAGATCGAGAATGAAACCAAATGGTTATAGCCAAACAAAAATTGTTAATAACAAAATCAATGCTCGAATAGAATTTCAATAACTAACGTGAAAATGAATTAGTTTTTTATATATTGGAAAACATATAAGTATCAATATGTCTATAAAAAGAATAATCTGTGAGTAATATGAATTTATGCCCTGCTAATCCCCATGGGAACTGTTATCTATATTTTATGTCTGTCAGTTGAGTCATTATCTAATTATTTAATGAAGGTCTTTAAGTATTTATCCAAGGGAATACGAGATAATTATTATTGCGATATGGCCAGTAAATGAATCTAAGGGACAAATAATTGGTAATAAAAAGAAAATTCCGATTGTAGTCATCAAATTAGAAAAACCAAAGAATCGTTTCTCATTGGTCTAAAAACTTTTAAATGTGTCGGTATTATTTTTGATATAGCTCGGTAGCTCTAGCTCTTGTAGTTTAGAAGATCCAGGTGTTCATACGGACGGACAGACAGACAGACTGCTGATCAAGAGTATATGTATATACTTAATGGAGTCGGCCACGCCGCCTTCTGCCTGTTACGCACATTTCGCTTCAGACAAACCCAATAGACCCCTCTACTCAAAAAGAGGAAAGCTAACTTCTAAATCAGAAATTAATTAAATGAACTAGACAAATGAATAAATATATGTATAGATTTTAAGTTGTAATGTTTATGAGTAAGAAAATAATTATAAATAAATAATTTATTCATGGTTTCATTCCCTGTCTAAGAATCAAAAATAAAAGTATTAAATCTGCAAACTCAGGAGACAATTGATGAAGAATTAATAATATGAATGAATTGGAGTGGTTAGAAGAAGAATCTTTTGAAAGGGTTAGAGATCTGCAAGCAGTACCTAGGCGCCAACAAGAAATGATGATACTAATGCAGATGATAATAAAAATAATCTTTTGTTTGGCCTGTTTAGCACTTACCTCCGCCTGAGCATCTGCTTGTTCGCCAGAGTTGGCAGTTGGCTGCTCGCCGGTGGCCTTGTCTTCAGTAGAAGTCTGCTCTCCAGCAGCAGCGGCGGCAGCAGCAGCCTCTTCCATTTCCTTACGATCGACAAGAGTAGCTGACGAAATCAGAACAATGCCATTATGATTGATTCGTACTTTAAGTTTAACCTCCTGGCTCTCGCCACGTTCCGTTGGCTTAATATCCTTGATTTTCCAAACACCAATGGTTTGATCCGGATACGGAACTTGTTGGCCATAAACAATGGATGCATTGAATGGACCTTTGCGTGCAATGGTCACCAAGCGGCTAAACGGTGCCTGATGAAATTGTGGGAAAATCTCAACTTCAGCATTCGTTTGTGAACCTTCGCCATCCCAAAGCACTTTAACCGCATAGTTCTGTATGTCTGTTACTCCAAACTCACGAACACGCACAGCTGGCGACATAATGGCGCATTGAAGAGCTGCGCCACGAGAAACAGCCTCATCCTGGTTAAGTGTAGTACTGGCTGGCTTGTTAAATACCTTGATCCCAGAGAGAATATATAAATTAGCATATCAATTAATGATATATTGTACACTCTGTACTAACCTGCTCAATGAGTTGCTTGATGGACGGTATGCGAGTGCTGCCGCCCACTATTTCCACAGAGTGAATGTCATCTAGTGATAACTTTGACTCGGCCAACAGCTTCCTGAAGGTTTTCTCAACTCGCTGCAGGACTGGAGCGACAAGCTCTTCCATTTGAGCTCGTTCCATGGACGAACTAACATCCACGTCATCCAAGAAGCACTCAATGTTGAGTGGCAGTTTGGTGCTGTTGGCAGACATTTGCTTCTTAAGCTTCTCAATTTCGGTCAATAAACGAACATTAGCGCGTGCATTGGTTTTGGCATTGATCTTGTAACGCTCGAGGAACTCCTTGCTGAAGTGTTCGGCCAGTGCCAAATCAAAGTCACGCCCACCAATCTGATCCCAGCTGCTTGCTAGCATCTTCAGTTTGCCCTTGGTGAAGGCACAAGCGCTGACCTGCAGCGCCGAGTGGCCAAAGTCCACAAAGATCACGTTACGTGGCTTGTCCTCAAACAGATCGTTCTTATAGAAGCCATAGGAAAGAGCTGTGGCTGTTGTCTCATTCATCAGGCGCAGCACATTAAGTCCAGCGATTTGTGCCGCATCGAGAAGCGCACGACGCTCGGCATTGGTATAAAATACGGGACAGGCAATGACACAATCATTTACTTGCGTTTGCATTGCTGCTGCCGAGGTCTCCTTCAGTTTGGTGAACAACATGGCAGTCAGTTGTTCTGGCGAGAAAAGCTGCTCCTCACCCAAATAGTTGACTTTGATGCCAATGCTGCCATCATCACGCGCCTCAACGCGCGCTGGAATGCTCTTGAGTTCGTGTTGTACATGTGGATCATTGAATTTGCGGCCAATTAAACGCTTAAAGCCGCCAACTGTGTTTTTCATGTTTGTCACCTGTTGATTTTTGGCGGCAACACCAATGATGCGCTTCTTTCCATCAAAGGCCACAAAAGAGCTGCAGGGAGAAGGCATAAAATATCAGTATGTGAAATATATTCTATTACTAAGCATCGATAATATTAAAAAAAAATCTATAACACTTTAGATCTATGAGTACAGGGTGGCATAGCAGTCAAAAATAACGAGTCAAATATGGCCAAAAGTGTTGCCACAACAAATCGGGCCACTCACTCACACTCACACACACGCACACGCACACATAAACGCGCACCTAGTACTGTGCATGTATTAAAGTGAGCACATTGCTTGCATGTGTATGCGATGATCGTGTGTTTTGCCGGCTTGGATTTTATTTTTGACAACTTTGATGTGAACACTTTTGCTCTCTCACTCTCTCATTCCCCGCAACAGCTGCTAGCTGCTGCTATTTTGCGCTCTCTTCGTTGATGCTGCTGAAACAGAGCGACCGCATGACGCATGCGATTATATGCGTGTGACTGTGCGACTGTGTTTGAGTGTGCACATTGGCCAAAAGTAAAGGAAAAAATGGAATAAACATATTTGCAAAAGTAGAAATTGCGCCCACGCAGTCTACAATATTTATAAATTAAGAATGTTTGTCAAAAATTTGGGGCGAAGCATCATTTTATATGGAGCAGCAACAGCACCCAATGCAGCATTTCAAAGTTGACTCTCGAATTAATTTGAAATGCTTTTTATGGAGCGCAACCAAAGCCAAATTTAGGCCTAAGCAATCAGCGGTGCACAAATGCATTCGCACACACGAATACATACATATGCATAAGACATTACACATATCTATTTTTTTTTTTATAGATTTGTTAAGTTTTTTCTTTCTTTAAAAGCGTTACCAGTGACAACAACACTGGAAATTTCTAGGCGCGCATGCAAACAGAGGCACGCACACAAACGTTTTTGTACCCTCATACACACGCACACAAACAGTTGGGCATGACTTACATTTGCACATAACCTCAAAGAAAGGGAGCAACGAATATGCACAACGAATTTAGAGGCTTTTGTTAAGTAGCCTCTAATAATACTAATAATCATAATCATGTGCTACATAACGGTACTTACGGTGTTGCCCGAAGACTGTAGTCATTGGCTAGGGTTTCGATGCCACCGGACCTTGCAGCCGCTACGTAGCAGCCCTCGTTACCGAAATCGATGCCAATCACAGACATTTTTTTCTCTAGTTTAGACTGACGATTCGTTTGATTGATTTAGTTGAACTATTTATTTGGTTAGACTTTGTTGCCTAGTTTGGTTGTTTTTTTTTTTCAGGGGGCGGCGTCTTTATTATTTCGGCAACTGTAACAGAAAATGAAAATATTAGTTTAAAATCACAAATATGTTCACATACACGCATTAAAGGTACAAAATTGACATATGATTCTAGAATCCCTTTGATTTGAGCATTTTTCACATTAATTATGGATTTGCTTGTGGGTTGCTGTCTCATGAAAGGAAAATTGTTGAAATGAAAATCCATGTCGATTTTGTCCAATGCTTTTCATTGATATCTGCTGAACTATTACATTTACGCACATTTTTTGCTTTTTTATTTTTTTGTGTATATAAGCTGTATGCTTATTTTAACAATATATAAACGCTTCAATTTATCTACCGCGACCGACACGTTTTTTCAGCGTAATGAAAATTCAAGCGGCGACGTCGACGTCGGCTGAGAATGGTAGCGAAACTTCTCGAATGCGATGTTTAATTTATCGATTGATCGATAGTATGACAGCTGACATCGCAGAAAATCGATAGTCGCATTGTCATTTGAATTTTGCAATGTTATCTCAACTGTGGTGGGATGAGTAAATATTTTATGTTTATGAATGAAATTGAAACTGATGTAAGTTTTCAACAGGAATTTTTATTACACATATATGGATATACATATATGCATTGTCTTTCTTAGCTTAAAATCAAGTGCGCAAACAAATTGTAATTAGGAATGGTTGAGACATCGACACAATACCGAAAATAATTAAATACTAATAAACTTAGACTAGGTCGCATTTTACTGTATGCCTGTCAGGAATAATTTTGAACACATTAAATTGCAGTTACGAGTCAGTTATATAGACAAAAGAAAGATTCTATACACTTATGTAGAAACTAAAGACGAAACCGAGACAGTAAACTATTATTACTGCTTATTTTGAAAGGCTTGTTGTATATGATTCCTTAAACTGTTCAGTGCAAAACTCATCTAGATATGTACTAAGGCCTCGACTGAGCCAATCTCTATCGTTGTTCCGTTCCGTATGTAAGTACGTGAGCATTTGCCGGCGTTCGTTCCGTTGTTCATGTACTAAAGAAGGTAACGCGTTTCTAAGGTCACTAAGGTGCTAAACAGCTGAGTATAAATGTCTGTCTGTAAATAGTATATAACAGGGAATGTTTTTAGATAGTAGTAGTAGTGGGTCATGGGGTCGTTGTTACTGGTTCTAGGTCCATCATGCGGGTTTACTCTATTTGAGTCTTTTCGGTAGTTTGTAATCGTTTCTATATATGTACTAAGCAGTCTTTTGCCGGTATCAAAACATAATGCCCGTTGTCAATAATAATTGCTTTAGTGCATCCCTCACAATTGGGCCACCAAACCCGATGCGGATATGTTGTCACCAGCCCCAGCTGTTTTCTTAGCTACTCGGCACACCAGGACAGGTGCCACACAGATCTCCACTTCGATTCTTTGCCTACTCGGTCCAAATTGTATATACTCTTGCCAACAGGGTACAGGATTGGCTGCACTCATGCGCATACGTGGTGCTTCCTCCTGGGCCGAAGTCGCGAAGCTGTCGTCCAGGACCAGCATAACCGACTCCGGATTAACCTAGAGGGATCATATAATTAAAAAAAAAAAACAAACTTTGAAGCACAATTTTCCACTCACAAACGACGTTTTGCAGACATATCGATGAGCAGTTAAAGCGGATTTGGCAGCCGCCGCACGAGTATTCCTCCACTTGGAGTTGGCAATGGTGAGTATGGCCTGGTAGGCCAAGGTGTGGACATGGATGCGAGAGACCACACGACGTTGTGCATCCGTATGTCGAAATGTATGATAATCCTCCAGTAGACTGATGAATACTTGGCGCATTTGGTCCAATGTGTTGGCAACACGTGGATTCCAATCGGTGGCTAACGTGGTGGTTCCATACTGCTGCACTCCGCGCAGATTACACAGCTCCTGCTCGTTCATGCCCAGAGAGTCCACGTAGGGCAACACATGCTGGCGAAGCTGCTGCAGCAGTTCTAACTCCACATAGCTGGCAAACTCGAAATGCTGCAGAGTATCACGGGGTTGTGTGATTAACTGGGTTTTCACCTGATTGAGGCGTGCCTCACGCACTCCGGGACTAAACTTGAACATGTCCATCATTTGCAGGCCGCTCACAACCAGCAGTTGGGGATGGTATTCCTTTAAAGCTTCAGTCAGTTGCTCCACTGATCTCAAGTGTGGATTGTTTTTATCGTTGTGCAGTATATAGCGATTGGCACGTGGAGCCACATATGGCCCCCACCTATCACCAGCCTTGTACTCAAGAATAAGATGTATATCATCCTCCGGGATCTCATCTCCCGCCAACCTAATCTCCTTGGGCAGCAGTGCACGTAGTCTACAAAGGAGAAGGCTCATCAGCTGTTTTACTATATTATGCATTATACATACTTTTTGGACATGTGGGCGCCCAACAGCACATCTGCTCCTTCCATAATGAAACGCACAGCCATCAGCGGAGCATTGCCACCCATGTACCAATGGATGCGCTCCTTGTCTAGGTGTTTGGCATAACCAACAAGTTGCTTGAAGAGCGTACCGTTTGCTATGACGCGTCTACAAAATTTGTACTTGATTTAGATACCTTAAAATATAAATCAAATTCAGGCTGCACTTACTCCGCTGCGGCACCATTCTTAAAGTAATAGACAAATGATTGCAGTAATTCATTCTCGTTGTTCACATCATTTGCTGCCAAATTTGGGCTCACGCTAGGCACTCGCAATTTGTAGTAGATGGACATAAACTCGGTTGCATTGATTTGTAAATCCGTGCAAGCGCCATAGCCGACAGCAATTTTGGGCGCCGGCTCAAGAGTGGACCTCTTCACGCTGCTCTCAATGGCAAGGAGACCGGTGAGTAGCACGGTGGTCTTGTTGAGAGCCTGCAGCGACTGAAATGCCTGCCAGATGATGGATATAAAAGCCGTAAATACCGAACATCCGGTTATCCAACCCATATACTTTAGTGCTCTCATTTTTTCGCAGTCTTGCTCTTTTCGTTTGGTTTTTTTTTCGGCACTGAATAACTTGTTGTTTTTGCCGGCTGCTGCGGCCGCGACTGTGTGGTGTGTCTATCTGTAGCGCTCTTACTCCTTCTTCTTCTTTATCTTTGCTGATGTGGCTGCTGCAGCACTGTCGCTCCTCTGCAGCTGCAAGTCTTATCAATTGGAAAGTCTGTCTGTTTTATTTTGTTGTGTTGTGAGTCGAGTTCATAAAAAGATAACGACACAACTCCCATTTGTCGACTACTAGAATTGAGAGTAAAAATCGATATATGCGATTATCGATGTGTCGATATATTTACTGCCGAAAACTACATAGCAGAGGCAATTTTTGAATATTGCTGTGCATGCGATTTATTTTTAATGTCAGAAATTATGAAAGCTAATTTATGAAACTTTTCAATCAGTTTTTTAATCTTCATCACAAGACAACACATTTTGAGTGAATGGGAATCACATATCTATCTCGCTAACTTCTACCCATGTGACGTCACAAACTTCAGCTTGAAAACTTATCGACATTTGAAGTTAAGGCAATGTTATGAATGTAATCCTTGGGAGCTAATAACAATTTATTTGAACACATGTGACGTCACAAAGTTAAGCTTAAACTTATCGACATTTAAAGTTGGCACAATGTGACGATGGTAATCCTTGAGGGCTGATAAGACATTATCAATCAAACTCTTAGACGTCACAGACTTCAGCAAAATTGTATAAAGTGGGCGCAACCTGACAAATCAATCCTTTCGCGCTTTATTACGATCCGACATAAGTATATTCATGCACGTGCAGTACTTAATAACAACATAAAATTAAAATGAATATTTTTTTAACGAGCTGTCTTATTTTAATATGAAACATAAAGGATAACTGGTTTCAGTTGTAAGAGAGAAAAAGAAAATACAGAATAACAATCAACACAATCATAAAGGCAAATGTAGGTAATATAATAGTACTTATAATGAGAACAATAATAACGCCGCTAGACAGTAGGAATGCTCATAATAACTCGGGCTTAAGTAATTGGAGTGATATATCAGCTTAAGAAACTGGTATAATTCGTTTCTGTACGTTTAACAAACTGTTTAGCTCTTAATGTTCATATCAGATATAATTGATATATAGTCTTCACTAAACGATTTTTAAACGTTTTCAGTGTACTTAACTACGTCATCAACATCATCATCAGCATTAAATTATGTTTATTTGGTTTACAATTTTGTGATTTGTTTAAAAGGCGGTGACTTCTGCGTTTTGTGAGACTCTATGAGTGTGTGTGTGTGTTCTGTGTGACTGTGTGTGTGTTCTGTGTGTGTGTGTGTTCTGTGTGACTGTGTGTGTTCTTTGTGACTGTGTGTGTTCTCTGAAACACAACTTAAAACAAGTTGTTGCTTCTTCGTTGTATCTCTTTAATTGCTTAATGCCGTTATTATTATTATATTATATTATGTATCATTGACAAGGTTATTCATCCAATAGATTGTTTGTCAAGGAAGTGATAATATTTCTACTGTGGGTGTCTGGCAAACATTGATTAAGTGCAATTATTGATATTAACCAGATACATATAAATTATAAACAAATCTTAAATAGAATTTCTTACTCATTTAAATATTGTCTCAGCTGTGTTAACACTCGAAAGCGTTAAACGAGTTGTTCCAAAGGTTTCATCCAGTAAAGTATTGTTTTTTATAGCTTTTCCACTGATAAAATCAACAAACGCCAATTAGCAACAGTAAATTATATTTGAGACTTTGGCTTGAAATTACAAAAATGAAAACAATAGTAATAATAATAATAAATAAAAAAAATACTCTATTTAACCCGACGCATCACGTACGCCTCATGTGTCCAGTTTCAAACAGAGTTTTCGCTACGCGGACCAACTTAAAATGCTGAAGATGCCACTAAAATCGGTGAGTTGCAACTTGCAAGTCTCGTTTCTTTGAACCGATTTTTAGCTTCAGCTCGGACCAGAGTCAAGACGTAAACGCGCCCCTTTTAGCCATTTCTGGGCTGTGCTGGTCTGGTCAGGTCATAAAACTGGTCAACGAAACTTTGAGCGTTAAGCGTTAAGTCTGACAAGTGGAAATGTCGTTGAAACTATTTTTAACAATCTGAACGAAAGTGAATTTCAGAATTTACGCTAAGTCAGACGATGACAACGCTTTAACCGGCTTGTGGCTTTAACACGGGCTCGTGTGAACATGTTTAAGCGTGTGTGTGCTTGTCTGAGAATCCAAGATATCCAATTCTGATATACTATCCATACCGTAGAAAGCGTCAGGCAAAGGGTATTTAGACTTTAGCTAAAGTATATAATTATAAAATGAAAAATATTAAAAAAAAAAAACAATAAAATTTGTGTTTGTGTTCATACAAAATATATTTATGTAGTTTAAATATAAATTTAAGGAAATATCTATTTAAAAAAAAAATTATTCTTGATTTTGTGATTTTAAATTTTTAATTAGCTCCTACTGCTTAGCAAAAAAAAATATAGTTCTTACATTCCTGACCATAATCAGTCCCTAACGATGTCAGCAGTAGGATATTCCCGGATTTTTCGAAAACCTTGATATATTTTGATACCTGGTTACAAAATTTGTACTTGCATCAAATATTAAAGGTTTATATTTTATATTTGAGTGCTAAATAATTGTTATATATTGATTAATTTTTAAGTTTGAGAAATATTTAAAAACAATTTGTGTCAACTTAAAAAATTTTTTTGTTGTGCTGAAGAATTTTTAGTTAATATTAGCATTATTTATCGTAGTAATAAATACTATTAGAGAACTAAAAATAAAATCTTTAAAATTTAAAAATGCTTGTTAATGTATTTTTTATTAAAATTTATATTGTATATATGAAAATAACTTGTACCAGATACTTTTTTAATAAATTTTTAAATAAATATTAACTTTTTTTTAACTATAAACCTTTTATCTTTCTTGTTAAGCTGCACTTTTTATAACTTTACAGGGTAACATGCAGTTGCGCAGACTTTATGATAATTTTCGCACTTGATTTGTGTTGTATTTTGTTCTTTTTTACGTGTTTCGCTTGTTTGTACGAAAACCTTTTTTATTCTATGCGTAGTACGCTGTCCGGAGCACCGTCTCTGGGGCTATCCATATATAAAATCAGCATAATCAGAAATTCTAGCGAGCAGTTGATTCTATGCGATTGACGGAGCCGGACGCGCAGCTGCCATCTGCGGCAATAAAAATAAATTAATTATATACAATAAACAGTTTAATACTTTTTAGTAATTGTGCAATTCTACGGGGAAGTTGCAAGATTTACCGCTAAAGAAGAGAACGAGGTCAAAAGAAAGTTACGATATTCTGGCCAAAAGTGAGTTCAACAATCGAATATTGATTATCAAAGGTAATTTGCATAGTTAACATAATTTAAAATTGTGTTTTAAGTGGATACCGATACCGATTGCATCTTCGTTTTGATCACTTTGATCAGTTTTTGGTGCGAGTTCGTTTCCTAAGTCTTTTGTTTGATCGTTATGCATTATGCGAAAAGGAAATAGACTTTTATCACTATAACTATATATAGTATAGTATTAGTATATATGGATATGAACTGGATTTAGCACGCTGTCTAGCACTATATACAAACAAGTATACCTATATAAATAAAGGTATACTTATGTTTAACACTAAATCGTGTCGTTTTTACGGTTCACTCTTCCGACACTTCCGCCTGCCAACCTATTATAAATTAAATATAGTAAATGTTTTTTATTTTTTAAGAGACTTTTCCATTCATTTGCAGTTTTCATTGTTCTTTCGTTGACCAAAAAGCGTGGTCAGTTGTTGACAACATATTAGATAACTCCTGTGATTCAAGGTCGTTTGGCATCATTATCAAAATTGGGGAGACCTTTTCTAAGTGTTTTGACCAAATAATTGGTCAAAATAAATTTGCATAAACTTGTCGACATTCTTTTATGCTAGATACCGAAATTAGCCCAGCCAATTCTGACTAAGCAGTTTGGACGAATAAACCAAAACAAAACACAAAAGGTGAATAAACTCGTCTCTGTAATGAAATCTTTGGTTATAACTTGTTCCAACAAACGAGGACGTCATCAGTTCCATCAAAAGCATCAATAGCATGTCTATTAATCTGGGATTGATCTTGTTTTATTAAAGCTGCTCAACGAGATGAGGAAGTCGCCGTTGTTCCTCTTGCTGTTTGTCGCATCTCTTGCTTCTGTGACGTCACAACGCACGTCATTGGATGTGGCTCTAAAGCACGCTTATCGTCCACTTCGATTGATCGGCTTGGCCTTCACTGGTCGCTCCGGCGATCAGCCTGGAAACGTGCAACACTTGCGGGATGTTGGCGTAAGTCTTTCCCATGAACAAATCCACCCGCCTCACTCACATCTTTCCATCGTTTCATTCCAGAAAACACAAATCTCCCGTGCACGCACAAGATCTTTGCTGCAGTTCTGCGATGCGGAACATGGTCCGGGTAGACGCAGTGATCAGCGTCCAACGAGTGTGCATCGTTTGCGCCCTGGTGACATTGATATCATTGGTGGCATGGGTGACTCTTTGACCGCGGGCAATGGCATCTTTGCCTCTAATTTGGGCCATGTCACCGTTGAGAATCGTGGTGCATCCTGGTCCATTGGTGGCCAATACAATTGGCGAAAGTATCTCACGTTGCCGAACATTCTGAAGGAGTTCAATCCCAATCTCTATGGATATTCCCTCAAGGATGGACTCTCCACCGAGCGTTCGTCACGTTTCAATGTCGCCGAATTGGCGGCCATGTCCCGGGATATTCCCTACATGGCCAAGGTTCTAGTGAAACGCATGCAGCGAGATCCCAAAGTGAATATGACCCACGATTGGAAACTCATCACCTTGTTCATTGGCAACAATGATTTCTGTACCGATATCTGCTTCTACTCGAAACCAGAACTCACCGTGTCCTACCATGAGCAGAATATGCTCAAGACCTATCGTTATCTCCGGGACAATGTGCCACGCCTACTTCTCAATGTGGTGCCCGCTCCCAACTTAAGGTTCCTGACGGATCTCTCGGGTCTGCCGCCGGTTTGCTACAACACGTTACGCTTTGAGTGTCCCTGCTTGATGGGGAAGACCAAGGCTCACCTGGACTACTTTGAAGCAATTATGAAGCGCTGGATTGCCAAGGATTACGAGATAGCCAATATGCCGGAATTCAATACAGATGTGAGTTTGGATTGATTCGAACGAGTTACTGTTACTATTTGCTACTTTCCCGGTTGGATACTTTCAGACTTTTACCATAAATGTGCAGCCCTTCTCCCAGTTCAAGGACTTTCCACGTACTCAGACCGGACAGACAGACACCAGATTCTTCTCCGAGGATTGCTTCCATCTCAGCCAACGTGGACATGCCGCTGCTGCAAATGCCATTTGGAATAATATGCTGGAGAAGGAGGACGAGAAGACTGGCTTCAATCCGCATTTGTTTGAAAGATTCCTCTGTCCCAGTGAGAAGCGTCCGTATTTCATCACTCGCGTGAATAGTCGAGATGATTTTGTTGTTTAATAATCGTCTTATTATCTAACACTCTCTGTGATATTTCTACTAAGTCTTTAATTTCTACACACCAACACACACATACACACACTCACACACATACACGTACACATGTTTGTCATGTTCATTTACGCTTTTGATAAATATATAAACATTTAAGTATCTAAAAAAACTTCAATTCACGCTGCGTCTAATGAGTAAGTCAAACAAAGTGTGCATAAAATTACCCCATCCCCCTGCCCCTCCCCTGCCACTGCCCCTACCCCTCCCTCTTTGCTCACCTGCCCCTCAGAGGCGTGGCTGGTGTTCAATTTACATGTGACAAACGTCTTGAAAGGAATGCACGTGTCTTACACAAAAGTCGCCTCCGAGCGTTACATTTGCCCCATAATAATTAGCCCCTCGTGTTAGGGTTACTCGGTAAACAAAAGATCAGAATGCATTAATATTAAGAGTTTTTTGTTTTGTTTTATTTAATCTGAGAGGGTTATTAATCGACTTGACAAACAAAAGATCAAAGTGAATTACTAGCGAGTCTTCATTAATCCAAGTGGCGAACAAATAAAATATTAATCAAAGTCCAGGGATTAATTCAGTTTTAAATTACAGGGAGTACTTTTTCTAGAAAAGTATAAACTAATTAGTTATAAGTATTATTATAACAGAATTTACAGGTGAAAATAAATGAATTTCTTTGGGTTTCATAGCAAAAGTTCTGAGATTCTTACATAGAATCTCTCTCAGAAGTCTAAACTCCCAAAAATGTTAATTGACTTGGTCAACACAAAACATCACAGCCAATTACTTAAGAGACTTTATACAAGTGTTAAGCAAATAAAAAATTAATCAAACTTCGGGGATTAATTTAGGTTAAATTTACAGGAAACACTTTTTTTACACCCCGTACTCTATTAAAAGGTAGAAGGGTCTATTAACGCGTAACAGGTAGAAGGACGCTTTTCCGGTCCTATAAAGAACATATATTCTTGATCAGCATCAACAGTCGAGAAGATATAGCAATGCCCGTCTGTCTGTCCGTCTGTATAAACACCTGGATCCTCTAAGCTACAAAAGCTAGAGCAACCAAATTTGGAATGAAAGTACGTCTGTAGTGTGCGCAGTACAAGTTTATTTCAAATTGTTTCCACGCCCCCTACCGCACCCGCAAATTGTAAAAAACTATTTTCACATCACCATAACTGGATAACGACAAGAGATAGAATGATTAAATTCACACATTTTGTGTATGGTACCATTATATATATCCTCAATAAGTTTGATCCCGATAGGGCAATTACGGCCTATAGCTCATATAAGACAAATCCGTCGAAGAGTGGTGATTTGTACGTACGTGGTCTTTTACTGTAGGCTTGCTCGACTGTTTGCCTTTCTTAATTGTTAAATTTGGAAATGGTTTAATGGTTTCATAAAATCTATTTAATATTTAAAAGTTTATAAAGTCATTTAACTAAATTTCACGAACTAAACTATATCTTTTCGGATAATATGGAAATCTAGATTCATAAAATATTTTATGCATATATATATTGTTTAAACTCACAGAAGTTTAAGCCCTTTAAAAATTTAATTCTTTTATTACATTCCGGGTTTACTTAAGTAGATAAATCCCCAGTTTCTGTCCTATTGAAATTGCTACTTACTTTAAAAATGCTACTTAAATTTTAATAGCTTTCAGGGAAAGCCTATTTTACAGATTAATCTTAATTTAAGAGCATAAAAAGAAAAGTAAAGATTAATGTCTAGAAGTGTTAACTGTGCAGTTTTAAGTATGAGCCATAAGAACCATAATATTCTACAAGCTCATTTCCTGAATGACCTTACAACTTTACAAGTGATAACTATGGTGCTGCCCCTCGTTGTGGGGGGTAATAAAAGTTGTTACTAATTGTGGAGCATCAAAAAGCGTCTACTTGTAATAAACGTTAATTTTAAGATCGAAACGCAGTGAATTCTTTTTACGGTTTCGGTTTTAGTTTCGGTGACGGAACGTGTTATTCCGGCTAATGGGGTACCTCCCCCTTTTGCACCTCCCCCCGCCCCCCTTGAGTCCGTTTCAACAGTTTCGCGAGCCAGTGCGAAAAGGTAAATGAAACAAAAACATCAATTACTTTTAAGTTTTTTTCTTCGTGTTTTTATTTTTTAATTTTTTTGTTTTGGTTTCGTATTTTTAGCGCTGATTGTAGCTGTTTATTAAATTATATGCTTACTCTCCCCTCTCCATTGTACAGGGTCTTTTGTCTGCCGATGTAACTCGGTCAGTGTTAAGGTTGCTCGGAATTGCAACTTTCGTTTGACTTTGAACTTGACAGCAACTAAATCGTTTTTTTCGAAAAACAAAAAAAAAATACATAAAAAAATAAATGAAGACATTCCCAGAGAGTTGTTTATAGCGTCTATTAAATAGATCTAGCTTGTTTTTTTCGTAACATGGCTAGTGAGTCTCTCGTATTATTGACTTATAAGTCATATCAAAGTCATGACTACTTCATTTGACACACGCGATTGGAATTTTGATAGTTGATTGCATAAGTTGTTCAAATACATGTATACCCTGTACAAATACAACTCGGCTAACAAGTACTACAAACTTATTTTTATGACAAACTGTCTACAGGGTATTCACAAGTCGAACCCAAAATTCACTCCAGTTTTAACCACTTTCAACTTGTTCTGTTAACAATATAAAGTTAATTTGTGTGTAACTTAGCTGCACAATAAATTAATAAGTTAATTGCTTTATTAGTTAATCAATCAACTAACAAGTTAATGATCTTGTTACTCGCTACTTATTAATTAATTGTAGACAATTTCAAACAAGAAATAAAAGAGCTTAAAATTGAACCAAAATAACAAAAGTAGGTTATCTATTTATACACCTAATTTAATGCAATTTTATTTCCCTGTTAAAATCACTCTGAATCATTAATATTAATGCACTGCTTAATTTATTAATAACCAATAAAATTTATTACGCTTAAGTAATTATGCAAATTGAAGGTGAAAAGCGCCATCTGTTGTTTGTTAGAGCAACTACCAATGCCGTAAAGTGTGTGCTTATCAAGTGATAGCTAACAGTGTGTACACACTTAAATAAGTGAAACAGAAGTCTAGACATAGTTCTGCTGTTGAGTAACAGATGGCGCTTTAAGCAAAACAACAGATTTGAATTGTAGTTAATGAAATTTATGATGACTATCAAATTTGGCACTGATTCAATAAAATGTGCATGCTATAACTTATATATAAGATAAAATAAGGCTAGTTTAACACCTCTTTAATAATTTTATATATAGACTAGTTATAGTTTTGCATATTATATACTGTTTAGTTAATTAAAGATGCTTTTCTTTGCATTCTTAACTGAAAGGTCATTAGTAACAACATTGAAGAACAACTCAAATTTTCGCCAAGAGGTTCGAATTTTCTGCTGTGCTCAGCGCCAAAGCGAATAGTGATAACCAAAAAGAGAATTCGTTGGGATGAAAACTTGAAATGGAAAATTCTGCTTACGATGGCAATTGTCAAATGTTATAAATTGTTGACTGCTGTGGCAAGAGCTGAGCATTTCTTAAAACTACGTCAATCTTACGAGTTGATATCATGGCACAGCACAGAAGACAGCTTCAAGTGTTCGCAATTGTTTTATTGTTGAGTAAGTCTTAAGTAATTCGATCCATTTCATGGCAATGGCATTAAATTGGGAATTTTTTGGAATTTCTTTGCAGTTATGCAATATTGTTTGGCCATGCCGTATACTTCGACTGGCAATGACATTGACATTGATGGGACTTACCAGGGTACGGGGAACAATGGAGCTGCCAATGGACATGCTGTGGATTATCACACAGTTGTGGGTCACTTCAAAGACTTCTTCATGTATCTGCCTGTCATGATGACCACACTGAAGGAGACCATGACCGGTTTCCCCAAATTTGCCGAAGGTGTGCGCATTTTAACCTCTGGCAAAGGACGTGTCGATGGTGAGGACTGCAAGTGTAGTCAGAGTACGCTAGCAAGTGGAGCTAGCAGTGAGGTCCTGGACAATAGTAGTCGCTTTGGTTGACCTTTACCGGAGACTCCTAGTGTAAATATTAGTTGTATATAGTCGTAGTTAAAATTAACAATAAATTATTATACATTCTAAAACAATTCATTTAGTTTATTTCGATTAGCACCTAAAAGTATGCAGCACTTTTCAAACTTAATTAAATACGAGCATTTTAGACCCCGTATTAAACCGGATTAATGAGTCTGTTAGATTTGTTAAAAAAATATATTACGTATATGTCTAGAAAGGCGTACTCCCTAAGCAATTCACTAAAAAAAGGCTATAATTACGTTAAATTCCTAATTTGCTGTGTAAGCGATTAAAATTAAGCTTTGTAATAAATTGTAATTGTGGCACTTAAACACATGCTGTAAACTTGACCCACAGGATACGCAGTGTCCTTGAACATGTCTGTACATGCTTTAGATTATTATAACAATTTGAGTAATATTTTGTGTTTTCTTAAGCTGTCAATAGACAAGTCATTTCCATAAGCCAGACCGTATTATTGGAATAACTTTGACGGTGACTACAATCAAGTTTATAGAAATAGAAATGGAAATACTAGAAGCTAATCAAAGCTTACAATCTCTAGGGATAACGGGCCAATGGGGGTGTACAAGGCAGGGAAATGCCCTGTTTCTGTTCATGTTTACACTTGTCATTATTGTTAATTGTGTTTGTTGTGGGTCAAGCATACATGAACCATATTTACACATTCATATGGCACTGCCACTTCACATCGAACGTATTTTGTAGTGTCAGTATTGCTCGGGGTTCAGTGGTTAACGGTTCACTGTCAAATCAACGCAATCGAGTGCAGACTGTACCTCAAACAGTATGCGAAAGCGCAAAAAGCAAAACAATTAAAAGAGCTGCTATCGAATCAAGGTAAAAGGATGTGGAAAATTATGATTCATTAAAAAAAAAAGAATTTAATTAGAATGGTTTTTACACTTAGTCTTAGTGTTTTAATTAAAATTATGAAATAGAACGATTATTTAAAAATTAAGAATTACCGTGTTATTAAATTTAGAAATATGAAGATGCTTAAAAAGTCCTATTTACGTTAAACTAAGTTCAATGTGTCAAAAAGACAATTATAATAAAATGATCGAAAATAATCTATATACTTAAAAGCCTAGCTTCAATGTACTTCGTTTAAAAGTCGAAAAGTCAAAGTTAAAATGGTAATAATTTTAAAGCTTTCATATCTTTTTCCATTAATCGAATTTTCAATTGAAAACAAGAAAGTCTTCGCGACTTTAGTATACCCGTTACTCAGTTTTAATATGTTATTACCAAGGGGATATGATAATAATAATAGTCCAAACCTAAGTGCAAACCTGCTTGGTAAACACCGAAAATGGTCGTATCAATTCATATTTAGAGCATTATTCAGACCGATCGTCCCTATGGGAGCTATACGACATAGTCGTCCGATGTGGATGAAACTTGGTCAGTATGTTTATATCATTGGATAATGTATTCTGCGTCAGTTTGATCAATATAACATAGTCAAAGCATAAGTTATTCATATTAACTAATATTTGGAGCGTGTTTTTGACCGATCAACCCTATGGGAGCAATACGGTATAGTATTCCGATTTGGATAAAACTTGGACAGCATATGTATTCACTAAAAGGTTGTTACCTCGTTTTACCATGTACATGACAGACGGATAGGCGGAATCGGCGATATCGACTTGGCTATTGATACTGATCAAGAATATATATACTTTATGGGGTCTGCCACGCCTCCTTCTGCCAGTTACATACATTCCAACTCTACGATTGACGGGGATAATAATTGGCTACAGTTTTATTTGACTATATCAAATCTAGCAGTCCCAAAACACAAGTTTACACACTAAATATTGAAATAGTAGATATAATGCCAATAACCACTGTACTTACACTGTCTAGTTGAAATGGCGAGTGGATTTGAATTGATTTTGGCAGCAGCACTTTGTATAGCCTGTCCACTGCTAAATGAGATGATGCCCGAAGGATTGATACAGTTCAATCAAGATGAAAGTTTGGTTACAGTAATGCCCATTGAGGAGGACATCGGGGAGGGAATTGCACCCGAAGAGGTGCCGAAGGCAACGCTGGAAGAGTTGCGAAACAAGAAGTTGAAACTGAGACACATGAAAGAATGGATTAATGGAAAACATCTGAGAATCGGAACGCTAGAGGATTATCCTTTGAGCTATACAGAAGTGCTTGAGAATGGTACCAGAATTGGACTTGGAGTTTCCTTTCAGATCATTAGGTTTCTTCAGAAGAAATTCAATTTCACTTTCGAAGTGGTTGTGCCGCAGGATAATATAATTGGCTCCACAACCGATATGCCTCGCAGTCTGATTGAAATGGTCAACAACAGTGTATGTAATCCTCGGGGATTCCAAAAGGGTATCCCGATTGGATATTCGTATGTTATATTCCATATTATTTGACAGGTTGTGGATCTGGCTGCTGCCTTTATACCCTCGTTATCGGAGCAACGCAGCTTTGTGTTCTACTCGACGACCACGCTGGATGAGGGCGAATGGATTATGGTTATGAAGCGTCCAAGTGAATCGGCCAGTGGCTCTGGTTTGCTGGCACCCTTCGATTTCAGGGTTTGGATACTCATCTTTGTGTCCCTGGTGGCCGTAGGACCCATCATCTACGTACTGATCATCATACGCAATCGTCTTGCAGGAGATTCCTTGCAGCAACCCTATTCCCTGGGCCACTGTGCCTGGTTTGTCTATGGAGCCCTCATGAAACAGGGCAGTACTCTCTCCCCAATTGCCGGTAACCTTTTTAAAACTAAAACTTTAAATCTTATAGCCATTTATTTCTCGTGTGGAGCAAATTACCCTAATGCAGCGATTACAATCAGTAATTTGCATTCAGTTTGCTTTTCGATTCGCTTGTCTGGTCATGCAAGTTTGCAGTTTGCTCTTTCAATTATGAAATACATTTATACTATGGAATATACCTTAACGATTCAATTGTAGATTCGACACGCCTACTTTTTGCCACCTGGTGGATATTCATCACCATTCTCACCTCGTTCTATACGGCCAATTTGACCGCTTTTCTGACCCTATCCAAATTCACGCTGCCCTACAACACCGTCAACGATATTCTTACAAAGAACAAACACTTCGTATCGCTGCGTGGAGGAGGCGTTGAGTATGCCATACGTACGGTAAGTTTTGAGTTCGGATAAATGAAGTAATATGTCTTTTGACACATTATGAATGAAAAGTTGTTCTAAAACAGACCTATGCTAAACTAGTTTGGAAGTAAACCATAGTGTAGTTCCATATAAAATGTATTTGAACCTACGAAATGGGCAATGGGCAATGCTGCTACAGTTACTCCCAAAAAATTAACTTATTCTTTTATTTAACCTTTAAACAAAGTTCTTTCAAAGCATTTAAATTCCTTTCGATTTTGACTTCAAACAAATTCTTTAAAGTATGTTCAGAACCTCTTATCCTAATACAAATCAAGTCAGAAAGGCAACAGTCCATACAAATCATCGATTTTCGACCAACTTGTCCTACCGGAGCTATAGGAAAGATTTGTCCGATCCGGATAAAACTTAGAGAGTAAAGTTATAACCGTACCATTCATATAATATACGAATTTGGTCATGATAGCTTCGGTCGTGGTGGCTCCACGACCTTATAATCTCTGAGATCTAGGTGCTCAGACGGACGGACCGAAGGACCCCACTCTTTTTGAGTAGGAGGTCTTGAAAATGAACCAAAGTCAGCATCTTCAGTAAACTCGAAAAAACTGGTATTTAATATTCCTTTCTTGTATCTAGTTTCCTTTCGGAGATCAGCTCCTTAGAAATCTTAGAATCTCCTAAATTTTTTCTGGAAAATAAATACCAATTCATTTGAAGCATTACTTCATCCAAAGTTAAATTCTTATCGATCTTGTTTTTGCAGGGAAACGAATCACTCTATATGCTCAATAAAATGATCCACGACAATTATGCGGTTTTTACGGATGCTTCAAACGATTCGTTTAATCTGCGAAACTACGTGGAACGAAATGGTTACGTGTTTGTGCGAGATCGGCCTGCGATTAATATAATGCTTTATAGGGATTACTTGTATCGCAAGTCACTCAGCTCTAACGATGAGAAGATTCATTGTCCTTTTGCCATGGCCAAAGAACCATTTTTAAAGAAGAAGCGAACTTTTGCCTATCCCATTGGATCCAATCTGAGCGAACTCCTTGATCCCGAGTAAGTCAAACATTTATGTATATCCAGAAGGTTTTATAACTTTGCCTAGTCTATAATACGTACATATATATTTTTGAACAGCTTTTCCGACTTTAGACCGCTTATTTGTAAGCTACTTTTGTAGTTGTTGAGATGTTTTGATGAATCTTAGTAAAGGTTCATCTAATTTATGGAATAAGTTCATATATACATATGTATTTTTGGGTTCATGTATTCCAGACTTTTGAATCTCGTAGAATCGGGGATTATCAAGCATTTGTCGGCAAGGGAATTGCCAAGTGCTGAGATCTGTCCTCAGGATCTGGGCAGTACGGAGCGACAACTGAGAAACGGAGATCTGATGATGACATATTATATAATGTTAACTGGATTTGCGACTGCTTTGGCCGTCTTCTCCACAGAGGTGCTATTCCGCTACATAAACGAACGACGCGAGTCCAATCATTGGGCACGACACGGAATTGGCCGGACAACCAATGGACAGTCTGTACAACCATCACGTTGGTTACGAGGATGGCGACGTATGAACACCGGCGACAAACAGCTGTTGGGTACTTCGACGCATGGTCAGAATGTTACACCGCCTCCTCCGTATCAGAGCATCTTTAGTCCTGGCGGAGCTGGAGATCGTTGGCGTCGGGCTGGAGTTGGTGATGGGCATGGTCTGGTCCAGGGAGGTACACAGAATGGAGTGAGACGATTGATTAACGGACGGGACTATATGGTATTCCGTAACTCAAATGGACAGACCCAATTGGTGCCCATAAGATCTCCATCGGCAGCCCTATTTCAGTATACTTACACCGAGTAGAAGTAGAATTTAAAAGTAGAACGTTTTTTACACTTTTATAACACGAACACAAAGTAAAACACATGAATATGTTAGACGTAGGCAAAACGATCTAGTGTGCAAGTTTAAGGGGTCCTCTTTAGTGTAAGAACGTAAAGAAGAATGCAATCATTAATAGAGTTAAGGGATTTGAAAGGTAAAAACTCAGGGGATCAAAGAAATGAAAGGAACAAAGAGATATGAAAGGCTTTCTTTAAATTATTAAATCTTCAATTGTTCTTTTTCGTGACTGCTTTCTTCTTGTATTTCTTAAGTACTCACTTCTTCTTCTTCTTGTTCCTCGATACCTAACAATATCAATATCACATTCTCTGTTTACATTTATGTTATGCTTTCCTGTTAATCTACTGTAAACTTAACATTATTGGCATTCCTACTTTGTAGCCTGAGGCAAAGAGTAGAAAGTTAATTTATCCTTTAACTTTATTAATAATTGCATACAATTTTATGAATTATACATAATCATTAGATTAATCACAATAAATGTTTAGCTGTTTTGTTGGTAAACACTTCAATTTAGTGTGCTCCGAGCATTGAATGTGTAAGAATTTGATTGCATATCCAAGCTGCTCTGCGAGGAGGAGCACGAGCTGGTGATGGAGGGTGCACGTGTAGATGCTGCCGATGAGCTGACAGAGGATCCACTTGATGAACTCACCCAGGCATGACCACTGCGACGACGTCGTTGTCGAACTAAACCCAAAACGGAGCCAGCCACAGGTGTGGAATTAATAGACTGTCGCTGATGACGTGCTGCATCCAAGGAGACCATAGCTGTGGCCGGACGCGTATTGTTTATAACCAGAGAGTCACCAAAGTGCTGCTGCGGTGCCGTTGCAGGACGTGCCGAGGACTCGGACTCACTAGACAACGAACTCTCAGAGTTCTCCTGCTCGACATTGATGTCTGCATCAATTGATTGTCCATCCAGCTGCTGTAATGTGGGCACACTGCGTCGAAGTGTGTCCCGGTAAAGGGGCAAACGACAGACGGGATTACCGGTTAATTCTACCTCTATGAGTTGTGGACATAGGCCCAGAAACGAGAGTAATCCCAGTTCGCTAATGCGATTATTCCTTGCCTGCAACACCTGAAGTTGACTCAATTCCGACAAAGGACCGACACGTTGTATCATATTGCCATCTGCAATGAGCACCCTTATTGCCGGTAATCCACTGGTGCCATCGAAGCTGTTTAGGCCACAATTGCTGATGTTTAGATGCGTAAGCTGCATGAGTCCATAACCCAGATCCCTCAAAGAGCTGAGCACGCTTCCACTAAGATCAAGTTGCTGTAGGCTAGGGAGAAATAGCGATAACCTAGACAGGCTGATGGAATAGGATATAACGCGAAGACGCACTGACTCCACATGCTCCAAGTCAGTGCGTTGAGTCACGCGGCGCTGTAAGAAAAGGAAAAGAACACGTTTTCCACATTGGACTTTGACTACATTTAACATAAGTAAACCCGGAAACACACTTGTAAAGATATATACAAATGATAACTATAAAGCAAACAGTCTGTTAGTTAGAAGAGAGGCTACAAATCTGAGAGTAAAGAGGCTAACAGTCTGGTAGATACATTAACATTCTCTTACCCGATTAAGAGTCTAACAGCCTGTTCGACGAGCACTGACAGTACAAGTCGATCACTGTTATTTAACAGTTCCAACCATTCTGTTAGCTTTTAACATAATAATTATTCATCTAACAGACAACTTTAAAGTAATCAGTCGGTTAGTTAGAAGAGAGTCCAACAGTCGGTTAGCTTTTAACAATCTGTAAGTTGATAAAGAGTCTAACAGTCTGGTAGAGACTTTAACGGTCTGTTGTCTGTTCACTAACAGTACAAGTTGATCAATGTTATTTAACAGTTCAAATCATTCTGTTAACTCTAAACATACCAATAATTCATCAAGCGTTGGTTCTGGTAATTGTGGCGGCAACACAACTGGCACAAACGCCGGAAAATGCTCATTTTCCTCCACAGTGGGAACATCACGATCGTAGGAATTTCTGCGTGGCAGTAAGCGACGGTTTTGGCGCTCTGCTTGCTGCCGTTGTTGTTGTTGTTGTTGGAGTCGCACGTCAGCTGGAGTCGGACGAAGTTGCGCTAGTGCTGCTGGTCCTGGTATTGGTCCCAGTAATATCGGTATCTCCGGCTGCAGTGAATGTTCCGGAGAGGACTCCGTGTACTCGATTGGAGCTTCTAGCAAAGGCATTTCTAGTGTCCTTGCCCAATGCGTAGTTTGATGCCAAACGGCGACCGGTTGTGCCTTAAGCAAGCGTATTGACAAAACAACAGTGCAGTTTCCAGGGACAACGCTTTGGTAACAGAGTTGTCAAAGTATTTGCTGTCAGTGTTGTAAAACGTTTAGGTAAGGTTTGAATTAATTTTTAAAATGTGTTAATAAAATAACAATTAATGTTACATAGTCAACTTCTGACGTCATAATTACTATAAATTATAGTTAAGCTTTAAATAATTACTGTGGTTTTCCTTAGCAAGAATTTCTAACTTCAGTGTGTTAATATCAAGCTGTAATACAACAAGGATTTAAGTTACAAAATATACTTTATTTAGCTTCACTTTGTCTGTAATCCTTCTTAGGAAACAGCTTTAGAATGTTATTTCATATTTGCCAAAGCCTTAACATTCCGTTGCTTGTCCTTTTCCCTCTTAACGTGTTTTTAGCAAAAATGTGCGCACGCTGACGTCATTCCGTGACGTCACGGTAGTGACGTGTGCCCAATGTCGTTAACTTGCTAGTGGCTCTCAGTGGCAAGTGAGGAACGACTGTTCGAGACGAATAAAGTTCGTTTCAGAGTCCGAATGAGTGGGAGCGAGAAAGCATAACTTGGCTGCACACAGTTCAAGTGCCCAGCGCCTTTTGGCATTTCAAGGGCCATTAGCTCAAGCGAGCGATGAAGACAAAAACAACAACAAGTGCCACGAGCACGCTAGCGTCAGCCGCAGCAGCGACTGTTACAGTGTCATCGAGTTTGTATTGCTTTTCGTGTGTCTGCTGCAGCGTCAGACGACGACAACGACGACGCCTCTGCAGGCGCGAGCTTTACGATAATAAAATTTGCCTGACTGACGCCTTCGAAATGACATGCTGCAAAAAGCTGCTTGCCGGCATTTGTTTCAGCTTTTGTTGTTGTTTTGACCAGGCGAGCTTTTTCGATTGACGTCATCAACATGATGTACAGGCTGAAAGCTGCGCAGTAGCTTGAACCAAGCTGAGGCATAACCACGCATTTATCGATTCAAACTCACGAAGAGAGAGCAATGGTGGGAGAGAGAGAGAGAGAGAGAGCGGGTTATAGCATAGCATGAAGTGAGGTTGGGTGAATGAGAGAAGGAGTGAGAGGTGTGTAGGTGTATGTGTGTGTGACTGTATGTGTGTGTGACTGTGTGTGTGCAAAATGTCGCAAAAACACGACAGCTGCTCAGTAAGTGCCAAAGTGAGGTTGGGGATGACCCACGCCAAGGGGCCACAACATAATAGAATTTGATAATTAATAACGTACATTAATCATATTAAACATTATTAATTAAAAAGTATTTATGCTCTAGTAAGGCTTAGCTTGCTTAACATTGTTTGCTCATTTTCTTGCAGTGTAGACAGAAAAGCAGCTGACAAAGTTTTGGGGCAAGGCGCTGCTAAAAACAAAACTTCCCCACCTCGGCTAACACAGGCGGTTGCCCAAAAATAGAATTTGTCAATAATGCCAGCACACACTCACGCACACACACACATCCACAGTGAGTGGGCGTTTGGTGCTCACAACGCACAGTGCCACTGACGTCATTGTAAAAAGCTTTTTCGCTGCGCTCGTTACTACGTTTCAGGAAGCAGGACACAAACAACAATATCAAGACACACACAAGCAACCACCAAATGTGGAGCCGAGCCAAAGCAAGTAAAGCCAGAGCCAGAGCCAGGCCATTTCAGTTCAGTTCAGTTTGATTCGTTTCGGTTTAGGCCATTTTGCACTGCTGTCTCAGCCAGGCCAAGTCAGTCGCTTAGCAGCCGCGAACGCGAGCAAAACACACGTTTTCAATTGTCTAACCGAGCGACCTTCATAGAGACAGACCAACAACAATTACTTGTAGTGCTATTCACAGTGATTACCAATTGTTTGTTCAAACATAGTTATAGCCAAATTATAATTCAAAATCAGCAACAGCAACAGAATTTGTGGCTAAATAAGTAGGCAAAGAAAAGAGCCTTGAAATGCACAAAAAGGACTGCTCTGCTAAAGCTTAAGTGTTGTGAAAGTGTATGTTGTTTAAGTGTGTGTGTGTGTGTGCGAGGGTGTGTGGGTGTAGCTGCAGCTGTGGTGCATAATTATTTGGGTCAAAGCGAAAAGCTGCAGCTTTGCCAGGACATTGCTCAAAAGTTCAAACATAATTCTTCCTGCTGGACTAATCCACCTGTTATGAAGACACCACATAACAACATCAAAAACAACAACAACACAATAATAGGCTAATTGGATTGCTAGCACCGTTAGCACCATTAGCACCGTACCAATGGAGGCCACACAGCCCAAGGTGCATCGTCAGCACCAGCGACAAAGGCGCACAGAGGCGCGTCAACGTCGCTTGGAGCGTGAGGCAGCTGCTGCAGCAGCCACGCCACCCGATCCGGAGTCACAGGATATGATAATGTCCATCAACGATACACTGGAGAGTTGTGCGGCGGCTCTCAATGATACGGGTTCGACTACGACAGCCACTACCGTGGTGGGTCGCATCAGTGCTCAGAGTTCCGCGGATAGCATTGAAATGGTCGGTTCGCCCAGTCAGACATCGCAACAGACGGTGGTGCTGGTCAATGGGCATGCACCACCCTCGCAGGATACGCTGGAGGAGAGCGCCTCACTAGGTGCCGACGAGCCGGAGGTGGAGACCACGCACCTAGAGTCGCCCACACAACCCGCACAGCCCACTAAGCAGAGCGATGGAAGTCGCAATTCCTCCGGAGACGCCATGAGTCTACGGGAAACACTGCGCCAGCTGCCTGCCACGCATGGACATCGTTCACGGCGCACACATTCGCCACAATCGCCGGCTTTGCGCTCCTTGGAGGTGGACTCATCCTTTCATCGCGGCATCCTGGGTTACATTGACCGCGAGCTGAAGCAAAGCTCACCCACGCCCTCGGCTTTGAGCCTAGGCGCGGCTAGTGGTGGTGCTGGTGGTAGTGGCAGCGTTGGTGGCGGCGCCTCCCGCAAGCAGCAATCGCTGTCAGATCCCCAGGCTAGTCCCGCACAGCGTTCGCTGCGCTCGAGGAACAGCTTTGACAAGAGTCCGCGCCGCAAGCGGAGCAAGTCCGAATCCCGCCGGCGGCGCGAACGCAAGCTGATAGCTGCCGGCGAGATGGAGGTGCGCCAGGCCAACGAGACGCTAATGCGTTACCTCAAGCAATGCTCCGACATGCACGATGCATCCCTGTCGGGTGAGCTGGAAATCGATCAGAGTCTGGAGGAACGACGTGTGCATCGCAAGACAAAATCTCAGCGGGATAAGCGGGGTCAGCTCATCAGTAAGTAGTAACTACAGTTTTATGCCCACACCCGCTCCCAGTTCCTATTCGAGTCCAGGTTCCATTGAGGAAAAAGCTTTCGACGTAGGGTTGCTCGCAGCTGCGCAGTAACTCTGTCTATCTCTCTTCTTCTCTCTGTCTGTCTCTCTCACACTTTATTTGTGGCTCTACTTTAACCCACAGGCAAACTTTACTCAGCTGGTGGGCTATCATCCATATTGAAGGAGCTGGCGGATGACATTACGCCCGCCGAGGGTGATGAGATCTACAATCCATTCACTCCGGTCGTCTCGCCCACAGACGATACGCCCGCGCACATCGATAAAATGTTTCTACAGACGTCATCGGGATATCGACCAGTGGAGCAAAGCTACTATAAGCGTTCCTTTGTTGGTGCCGCACGTGGGTCAGCCGCTGGCACCTCCAGTTGCATTGGTGGCATCGATGCCATCTCAGCCGCCGAAATGGGTGGCGCCGCCCGTCTCTTTCGCTCCAATGGCGGCGGTACCAGTGCCAGCGGACGTGGCAGCTACGGGGACACACGCTGCCTCCTCGATGCCCAACTCAACCGGTGAGTCTCGGGGACCTGGGAACGAGCGACGAGGAAAACCATTGACTCGACGGGGCGTTTCGTGTTTTATTGAATGGCTCGCAAATAATAATCCCGTGTCCGTACGTTTAGCCGGCTTTGGTATTTCGAGTTATTTTTAGCTCCCTACAGGCTCACCTTCCAATCAATTTTCCTTCGTTTTTACCGTGTTTTCCTCCGACTGTGTGTGCGTGTGCTTGCGCTTTTCCTTGCCAAAGCATATTTGATTTGAATTGGTTGTTGCGTGTCTAAGAAGCAAAGGGATTTCTACCGAATTTCGCTGATAAGACTATTTGTCTACTCAAATTGCGTAAGACTCCTGGAGGTCCTAGGTCAAAAGGGGATTTGTAATAAATTAGAATTCAAGCCAATTTGTGGTAACTTAATAGCTTTCTCATAGACTGATAACAACTAACTGTGCATATAAATTTCTTTAATTATGCCCAGATTTTAATTATGCTAGTGAGGTTAGGTTAGGGTTACTTTATAATGGGGTTGGACAGAAGTTGCATTTATAAGAAATATTTCTTTCTTCAGTACAGATTGCTCATTAAACGTATAGATATTTTGTAAATTAGCGAATATATATATTAGAAGGGAGGTTAGGGCTTTTCTAAATTGGTCTTTGAATATATATGTTAGTCAATAAGTATTTTTTTTTAGCTTTGTTTTCTATTAACGTCAAATTTGAGTATTTATTCATAGAGGACCAAGTTAGTTACATATTATATACAAGATATCTATTTAAATTATCGAATTTAAACAAGTGAGGTTACGGTTGCTGCTCTTCTTTCGAAAGTACAGTTGAGTTGTTGAATAATTGCTTTATGGCTTGTGTATATATTAAATGTAAGGTTATGGTTGCTTGAAATTAATCTTGTAATATAAAAGTATAGATTCATATCTACATAGACGAATTTCAATTCATTTAATAAGGTTAATAGATCATAATATTTGTTGTTAGAGAACCAAGCTAGTTACATGTAATAAACAAGATATCTATTTAAATTATTTAATTCAAATGTATGAGGTTAGGGTTGCTGTCAAAGAAATATTTAGGTTTCTCTTTCAAAAGTACAGTTTCTTTACTAAAAACGTATGAATGAGTTGGAATATAGCTGGTATACGGCTTGTGTACATATCAAATGTGAGGTTATGGTTGTCTGAAATTGATCTCCTCATATAGTTAAACGTATAGAATTGATTCATAAGGAGAAAAACGAATTTCAATTTATTGAGGTAAATAAACCACAATATTTATTGAGCATTTATAGTTAGAGGACGAAGCTACTTTATATATAAGGTCATGAACTTTGTAGGAGTTTTGCATTAATTTTAAACTTAAATTGAATCAAATTCTCCTCCCTTTATATAAACCATAATAATTGTAAATTTCTGCATTATTTCAGTAATGGCATTTCGAGCAACATTCAACTTGCCTGTGTTATTCAACGAATTTGGCTGCTTATTTCGAACATTTGCCACGGGCTGCTAGCTGGTCTAGCGCTGGCCCATTTGCTCTTTGTGCTAAGCAGTCATCCCACGGATTGGGCAAAGGTCATCAATAGCATGAGTCTTGCGGGCGAGACTTTAGCAACGGCGGGTGCATCGGCAACACGGCCAACAACCACAACCATAACAGCAGCAACAACAACAGAGATGCCAAATTTGGTACTAGAACTAAGCAATGCGAAGGCGACAATTAATAATGGAATGGGAGCTGAAACGAGTGCGGGTGCGGGACTAGGATTGGGAATGGGACTGGATAGCGGTGCGACGACAGCAACAACAGCAACAAGAACAACGAGTAGTGAAGCATTGGCATTAATTAGCGATTATGCTGGATTTGCAGATATATATTTGAACACCTTTTACTGCTTGGCCATCATATGTCTGGTTTCAGTATTCGATCGGTAAGTCTAAATACTATATTACCTCTAACTCGTTTTATTCTTGTCTTTCTTTTCTTTATAAATAATTCCTTGATCATTTTGATCTTTTGTCAGTTTAAATTTGTGTCTTATCTATGGTGTCCTTAGTTATTTACAAGTCAATTTGCCTGACTTGTGCGGCCTTTGAAGAATGTTTGGCTAAATATAGAAAGTGAAAGTCAAACTAATTTAGTTGAAGTAGCTAAATAGTGTGCGCTGTGCGTGCTAACCAAGTGTATGTAAGTCGTTGTGTGTGTGAGTGTGTGTGGGTGTGTGTTGGGACTCCAAGAACACATTGACCTCAAAGCGTACCGACTTGTTCAAGGTGGCAACTCTTGAATATAACAGCACATTTCATTGAGAAATAAAAAAACACACCAAGGAAAGGTATAAACGAGCACACTCGACCACAATATACTCAGTAATAAGATTTATACATAGAGTGTGGTAATATGTTACGTCTCTTTCTCTCTCTTTCTCTCTCTCTTTCTCTCGCTCTCTGTCTCTCTCTCGCTCTCTCTCTCTCTTTAGCATACCTTGTTAGGTCCTTAAGAGATTTATTCGACATTTTCTCCTCAAGCTTAGACGGATAATGACTTTAAAACTTTCAATATTGTATGTTACTAATCCCATTACATCGGGTAATAAGTTTAATATTCCCTTAACTCAGAGTAGAGAGACCATACTTTAAGCGACCACAACGAGGTAGCTCCTCCAAGCCAAGACCACATAAATAAGGGGCATCCTCAAAATATTTCTGGTCTAGACTCTGCACGCAGTGCTGTTTGTCGTGGGCGTTTTTTGTGCGTCAATATTACCGTTGGTGGAGGGGGGTGCGGGGTGTAGAAATAGGGGGTTGGATTGGGGTTGAAAAGTGTGCTATACTTAATTTTGAATTGCAAATTTCAAGAGGTTCGGTTTTTGTTTGGCTTCGTGGCTGTTGTCATTATTGAAATAATTTTTAAGTGCGCTCGTTGCGTGGCCAATTTCATCATCTAGAAAAAAAAAAAATATATTTTTATGCCCTTAAACTTTGCTCTTTTTGCTTTGCTTTTTTGCTGCACTCTTGACCTTTAAACACTCTGTGTGTGTGTATGTGTGTGTGTGTGGGTGTCTTTTTGGGTCGTTTGGTAAACCAAATCGTTGGAATTGTCTGTTACTGTCTGTTTGGTTTTTTTGGTTTGCCATTTTGTCGTTTTGTCTCTGTAGTGTTGTTGTTTTCTCCCACCGATTTCCTTCGACCTTCTCACAATTCACTTCCTCGATTCTCCACATTCTCTGGCGGCGGCGAAAGTGTAAAACTGAGTGTGACATTTCGCTGCGATATCTTGTGTTCTGTGATTTATGTGTTGTTGATGCTGCTGCTTTTCTAAATGTCAGATCTATGTACAAAGCTCTTGGGGCTTCGCTAGTGAAAATCTTTTGACCTTTCGCATCTGCAAGTAATGTGTATATAAGATAAGCAAATAATGTTCGTTATACATCCACTTCAGAGCTTAATTATACCTAGTTTTCACTGCCAGTCCGATGTGATAGGTCAGGGGTTGTGTGTGCGAATTTGTATTAGTTCTGAGTGGTTTGTGGAACATATCGTACAGTTTTACCATTTATTCTGTTCTAAAGTACTGAACATGACTAATAAAAAATATTAAAAAGTATAGAGAAATAAATTAAATTTCTTTAGTATTTGAAATTCTGGCAGTATTTTCTATTGGGGTCGCTTATTTAGTATAATCTTGTTGGAATATAGTCATGCATATATACGATATAGGCATGTCTGTCTCTCAGTATTAAAGCTATCTTGATAAAACTTGGCACTGATGTGTATCCTCACTGCACGCAGTTTATTTGTTAAAATCTGTCAGATCGGATGACTATATCATATAGGTCCCATAGGAGCTATCCGTTAAAAAATTTTGATTTTTTGAGATATTTTAACCAAATTGAGCCAATATGCATTTAGTACCAAATCCTATGTGCAAACCAAATTTCAACCAGCTCGGTCCACTATATCATATAGCTGCGATAGGAACAATCGGTTGAAAATGCAGAAAATGCTTTGTATGAAAATATTCAGTGTCTATTGAACGATTTCAACTAAATTTACGCTATAAGCATTTGTTATCATTCTCCATTTGCTGACCGAATTCCATCCGAATCTGACCACTATATCATATAGGAACAATCGGTTGAAATGATTATCATGAATATTTTCAGTGTCTTTTAAACGATTTGAACCAAATTCACTTAATAAGCATTTGCTATCAATTACTATATGGTGACAAAATTTCATCTCAAACGGGCTGCATTATGATATAGCTTCCATAGGAACAATTGGTAATTAACGCAATATGAATGACTGCAAGTGTATTTAATATTCGGCAATCCGAAAATAACCGTTTTTTCTGATTTGATAATATTTTTTGTTAACATATTAAAAGTTCTTTTGTATATTTTAACTAATAACTTTTGTTTTTTTTTCAAGAATGGACATTTGTCGCTGGAGCTTCTCAAATGCGAGTGAATTAATCTCGTTTCGTTGGCTTATTATCACGATGATCTATATAGCAACAATAATTCTAACTATATGCTCCGATTCCATAGATGAGAAACTCTATCTGTTCAATAATAATGCAAACATAACGTTAACCCAACAAGAGCTGGTAAGTACTAAGGTGATTAAGTATCAAATAATTATTAATTATTAATCAAATTAAATTTTTTAGTTGAGCAACAGTGTACAGAGTGTTTGGAGCAGTCTTTCGGTGACGAGAAGTATTGCTGCTATATCGGGTTGGATTATGATTGGTCTGACGCCTCAGGAGGATATGCTATATGAGCATCTGGTTGACTTAACCAAATATCAATTGACAAATAATTGAATTTAAGTAATGACAAAATAACAAAAAAAAAAAAAAAAACAAAAAATAAAAGATTGACATATTTTGTAAATAGTAACTATGTGTAGTGAGAACTTCTAACTAAGTAGCTGCTGTTGTTCAGTAATTGGCTTTTTATATTGTATGTATAATCGAAATGAGTTAGCTAATGATGACTATTTAAAACAATAACGCATAGAACTTGTATACCTAGAAATGTAGAAACTTAGAAACCAAAAAAACCAAAAAGAGATTAATCACAACTTAAGCTTTAAAAACGTGTAAACATTAGCAATTTTTTAATTGCATTGATGCCCTTCACTGGCCGCTAGAACAAAATTTAGTTTGTTAAGTAATTAACCAATGAGAGAGTTGGAATTATGTATTAAAATATATAATAGCTCCTTATGGATATGTGTGTATATAGGGATTTATAAGTATCTGTCTACTTATACGATTATACTATTATTAATATAATTTTAGTGAACATATCGTCTTTAGTACACATACATATATATAACAATATACACCCACAAATATACAGTATATATATATGTATTAATATAAACTAATGTATATGAACGTCATCGTTGTGGCAGTTTAACAAAAAGGCTTCTTAGTTCTAAGTACTTACTACAGTTGGTATCGGATATATGCAACCGAAAAGTTCAAAAGCAATATAAAATTTTCATAGAAAAGAAAAGATTCAAGTGGTTGATCTACTTTCTGTTCCATTTAAGTTTTTATTTATTAATAAATTATTATAATATTTGTATACATATTCAAATAATGAAATGGATTTTTGGTCCTAATGTACATAATTTCCAAGAAGTTAAGTTTCAGTAATGTCTTAATTTTACTTTTGCATTGATTTCACTCTTTTTAAGATAACAAATTCAATAAAAATTTGTAATTTTAAGCAATTCTGTGAAATGATAGCATCAGTATTAACTTAGAACACGTCTAAGCATCAGAAATGCAATTATTTCTTACATTAGCGATTACCACTGTAGTAAACCAAATTTGATAAATACAGAAGAAATTTGTAAAGCGTTAATTACATACATAATAAAAGTGTAAATAAAAGAAATATATATATTATATTTATATACATATAGTCAACGCGTATGTGTCACTATTTTGAATAATAAGTATATTAAAGAAACGAATTATGTAAAAAAGAAATTGTTAAAATTATTTACCCATTATATAAAATGTGTAATTGCGTTCCACAAAATATAGTCTACATATATTCTTAATTTAACATTATTGTTTTGTTTAAAACTTTGGCAATACGTTTTGTTTGTGCTTTAAAAACTAAGATAATAATGCGAGTATAAAACAATTATTATACAATCCCAATGAATACAGGATGACAGAATTATGAATGGACAAATGAGCTATTGAAACGAGACAAAAGTATAAACGACACTAGCAAACTAGCGAAAAACATATTGTAAAATTGTATATAAAATATATAAATGCAAATAAAAAATTGTAAAAACAGCAAAGTCATTTGTTTAATTTATGTGTTGCAAGTGGCGAGAGGGGGCGACTAAATGAAATGAAAATAATTATAAAATATAGTTTATTTTTATTTCAAACATTTAGGAGATTGATCTTATCAATATTTAAAATACTTGAAATGCAGATTAGTTTAAAAATTGAATTGAATTAGACAATAAGAGTGAAATGATTTAAAAAAAATTTTTTTTTATTTAAAATATATTTGTATTAAAACTATTTAAATTAACTTCTTTTGAAATCCCTAAAAGGTCAAAACTTCTATATTTTATCTAAATTAAAAATACTTTTATATCCAGCTCAGTTTAAAACTTAAAAAAACAGTGTTTATTTTTATTTTAAATATATTTGTATCAAAATGATTAAAGTTAACTTCTGTAAAAAACCTCAATAGATCTAAACTTCTATATTTTATCCTAATTCAAAATACTTTAATATTTAGCTCAGTATAAAACTTTAATTGAATTTCCATTTAGTTGAATTCATCAAATTAAATCGTACGATGAACAAAATCATTATTGTAATTTAAAAGTTTAAATTATTCACAGGAATTTAAAGAAAAACTAAACAAATTGTATTTAATTAAGAACATTAAAAGACCATTTTATTACGAGCAGATACTCCTTTCGGAAAAGCATTATATAAGCCATCAGGTTTGCTCAATAAAGCAGAAAATCTAATACCGAAAATTGGCAATTAAGGAGCTCACCTCAGGCACAATACCTTCCATTCTTTTTGTGTCAGCTTGTCTTACCTCCAACTTGGCTAATAAAATGCTTGAGTACGTGTCTGATCTTTATGTTCGGCTCATTTCTTGCCTTTGCATTGTCCTTAGCATCATAAAAACTTTTAATGAGGTGCTAAATGCCTGAAAAAAGTACAAAAACAAAGCTGTCAAAATGAGATACACTTCGTGGTGCTGTTCCTTTTAGTACAGTGAGAACACATGTTTTCCAATTTAAAATTAAACTTTGCACTTAACATAATTTGTAATTAATTTGATTTCTATTTGTTTTGCGACCCACACGAATAACATGGCGTATGCGTAATGCTTTGATGTGTAAATGCACAAAGAATACATTCAGAAATTAATTAATTTAAAAATTGTTGTTTGCAAACCAAATAGGTATTTCATCTAATATGTCACAGTGTTGTTTATCAGATTTACATAAATGTTGTTAAAACAGTTTATCATGTTTTTTTTCTTTCGTTTTTTATATTATTTATGTTGTTATTTTTTTATCTTCTTGTTTTTTTTCTACTTTGGCAATTTAAACAATTTGTTCGTGTTGCTATGGTAAAAGTTGTACCGTGGCAAAAACTTTTAGCTTGTTAGCCAAAACGAGCTTACATACTATTATATAAAATGTGTAAATTTGCATGAATGCAAAAAGGCGAATATAATCCTTGAACAGCTCCGTAAACTTTATTAAATGTGTGCACAATTTATGAAAGTTCCTTTTTTTTTGTTGTTTGTTTTTTATTTTATTTTTTTATGTTGACAAAGTTTTTCTGTAAGTCAATAGATTTAATATGCTAACGATGTAAAGTCTAGATAATATACTCATTTCTAAGTCTGCTTTGTAATGCCTCCTCAGGTCCTGCTGAGAGTTGAGAAACTGGGCTTGTTTGAGGTACTCGCATTATCATTATCATCATTAGGCACTTGCTGCAATTATGGCGCTAATTGAATTTCTAAATGAATATAATGAGTCAACAGAAACAACAACAGCAGAGTTGGATAAATGATGCTCTGGCAGGCAATTGCTGACATTATAAAAATAACAACAGGATCAAGGCAAAGCCGACTGGATAAATGCACTACGGAGTGGAATTTAAACGTGATTATAAAATATAAAAAAATAAGTATAAGTTATAAAGTATACAACTTTTGTTCATAAACTGAAATATCTATCTTAAAAAGGAACTATCGTATCTATGATTTACGAAATCTCAGAGACTAGAAGAGCTAGAGTCATCAATTTTAAAATAAAAGTCCGTCTATGCATCAGGCAGATCAAGTTATTTAAAATTTATGTCACGCCCCTAACGCCCCCACAAAATGTTAAAAACTATTTTCGTATTATCATAACTTGGAAACAATTTAAACTATCGGGACAACATTTACATATTATGTGTATGGTACCAATAACACTATACTCAGAAAGTTCGATTCGGATCGGACAACTATACCCTTAAGCTCCCATAGGACAAGTCGGTCGAAAATTGGCGATTTTAAAAAAAAAATTTCATTTAACTTAACCGATCTCAACCGAGTTCCAATATTATGTTTATGGTACCATTATCACTATCCATATCAAGTTTGGTCCAGATTTGATAACTTTAGCCTATAGTTATTGGACAAATCGGTTGGAAACTTGAGATTTGTACGAAGACATGTAGTTTTTGTTGAGCGATTGCGACCAAAATCACAAATTACGTGTATGGTACCATTATATCTATCCTCACCAAGCTTGTTTCGGATCAGACAACTATATCCTATGGCTCCCAGAAGACAAATCACTCAAAAATTGCTTATTTGTATGGTAAAACGCGCATTAGAATGAGTACAGGGTCTTCTACAGTCGGTTCGCTTGACTGTAGCATTTCTTATTAAAAAATTTGTATGGTAAAACGCGCATTAGAATGAGTACAGGGTCTTCTACTGCCGGTTCGCTTGACTGTAGCATTTCTTATTAGTATAAAACACAGTTGTGAACTGAAAAATATATTATCTCATATAAATTTCCAAAAAAAAAAATAAATATTATATTTTTTGAAAAATGAAGGCCATTTTTGACAAAGCCTTTTTTAAAATTTAAAAAAAAATATAATAATATAATTAAATTTTTAGATATTTTAATAAGAAATGTTTTTTTAGCTAAAAATTGTGATAGCTTTGTCAAAAGTAGCTTAGCTTTTTTCGGAAATACAGTATTATATCGTATTAGACTATTTCCATTTCTTTTTTTTTTTAATTTTCTAATTTGTTGTCAATTTTATGAAAAAACTTTATGATTTTGTAAAAATTCAACAGATTCCTTTAGTGATAATAAGTGTATTTCTTTCTCTATGGCATTCAGAATCACTAAGTCTATATTGTTTTGCTTTACAGGAAGGGCAATAACTGATACCGCGAAGCAGAGAATAATGTTGTCTCACGTAATTAGGTTAAACACACAAGCGTCACAAAGAGCCCAACTTGTGTGTGTGTGTGTGAGTGTGCGGTGAGTGTGACCAGGCTAGAGATAAAACGCTGTGAAAATGAGGTGAGTAAATGAAGCAAAACAGGCAACGGCTGGCAGCTGAAATAAAAACGGCACGTAATTTGCACATTTAACCGCATGACAGCGAAAAAAAATTGTACACCGCACAACATAGATAGAAAATAGCTCCAGTAACAAGTAAGTACACTTCCATAGACTGTTTATGAGTGTGCGGGCTTGTGTGTCTAAATTACAATTACATAGAAAAGTTGTTAGGCACTCAACTGCTGTTTTGGCTCTAGCAGGACATCGGACATTCCAACATATGGCCAGATAATTATCCTGTTGCTCAGTTTACACCCTCTGCTCTCTGCTACCCTCTACCCCATCCCTTGGCAAACTGATGTTTATCGATGTACTTGTATTTCTATGAAGCTGCCGTTGCCACAAGATGATATGTGTTCCTTATTCGTTATTGGTCATTGCGACGACTGCAGAGTTGATTAAATAATAGAAGTGACACTGCACATATGAAAGTAGTGCTCAAATTCTGTTGGTTTTGAGTGGGAGCACTTAGATCTGTTATTAAAATAATTATTTGCTGCAATGCAACAGTTTGTTTTGTAAAATTTTCTTGTTTTTTTGGATTATATTACTATACCTAATAAAAAGGGTTCCTCACTAAATTTATCTTTTAATTGTTAAAACAATTTATTATTTCTAGTCTCAAATGTCAGCGTTGTCCACTGTTATTATTTTTGACTGTGAAATTGTTATTAATGTGCCTCACAACTTTTTGAATTATTCAACAGCAATGTGGGGACTAGAGTATACAACATTATGAGAAAAGCAAACTATCATAAATATTAAAGATACACAAACACTGACAAACAAACAAACAACGAATTGTGACAACACAAAGTTTTTGCGAGTGGCAACAATAATTATAAATGTGAATAAAAACCGCTAAAGGGTATATGACTGTGTCTGTATGGCTTGATAGAGTCAAAAAGCGAGCTTGTGGCCTGGAACTTTTAATTAAGCGAGTAGTTTTGTCGAGCTAACAACAACAACTACAACAACAACAATGAGCAGAGTCTCGAGTGCTCGCAAAATGAACAAATAAGCGTGTAAATAATGCGGTAACGCCAACGGCTGGCACAGAAAGCCATATTGAGATGGCACCGAGAGCAGCAGAATGCATAAAGAGAACCAGAGACTGAACGAAATATGAGTAGCAAACTGGGACAGTGGCTATATAGACTTTGGGTGACCAAAGGACATTGCAGATATGCTGTCATTGTCATCGATGGAGTCCTTTCTGGAGCCATTGGCAGTCCTAATAGCTAGCTTCGGGTTACAATGGCTTTAAAATGCAGTACAGGCTGCTCAAACATGACACCCATACAGACACACAAACACAAACACACACACACACACACACACACACACACACACACACACACACACACTTTCTGGTACGTACACAAATCAAATGCTCAAGGGACACGCAGCGTATACGCAATATTAAGTAGCTACCAACGGTCATTAGCCCAGTTTTGTGGCATAACTACCTGGAATATGAAGAGCCAGCTTAAGAGCAACCCATAAAATCATTTATGACAGCTAACCTCATTGGTTCAATGCGATAAGCTGTCGCTTCTTTTATTGTTTATGTCCTGCTTATTTTACGATCTCAGCTCAAAATAAGAATACATTTATTTGTCTATATGTATAAAATAATAAAAAACGTAGACGCTAAATGCAAAATGATTTCCTTGTTGCGAAATAACCACAAGATGAAACAAAAAGCAACAAACAACTGCAGACTGTCTACATAAGCATTAAACTGAACTTTAGCTGACCGACCACAAGGGCTTCAATGGTTTGCTAAAAGGCCAAAAGCTACTTTTGCTTAAGGCTAATAAAAATGATACTTGGTTAAATGCAGTTACGTCGACTTAAAGAGCAATTTTGTAAGAGGGAACGAAGAGCTGGCAATTGATAGCTAAGGAAATTGTTGCCAGGATACTTAGCTATGAATCTATGAATCCTTTTGAAGTAGCAAAAGCAGCTTTGTTGATGGTCAAGAAGTCAAAGTTATGTTTGATCTGAAGTAAGTAAGAATACTACATTTTGATGAACTTTAAATTTTTGTTAGTTTTTTATTCAAAATATTAAATCCTAGCGAATAGTGAATAGTGAAAAGAGTTTCTATGTAAGAGTAAATTATGCTGAATCTTGTCTAGGAACATAATTTTTCTTATCAGCATTTTCTCTACTAAATTTCCGTTTACACATTTTGGCTAGCCACTCATAAAGTATTTAATCTTTTAGCCAATTTCTACAAAATTATTAATGTTATTTGTGCGTGGCTGCCATGGAACGAAACCTTTAACAAACACTGTCATTATTTATCGACCAAGTGCTTGGATACTATTCGATCAGAATGATATATGTATAATATATATGTATGTATATGCAGGGATGGAAAAGAAAAGCCAGGTAGAGGGTCCATTCAATGTCTTATGAGAAGGTTGCCAGCAGTGATGGTGATGGACGAGGGTTGAAAATCAACCCATGTGGCATTTTCTCCATTCGATTTGCGACATTTACGTGAGCTGTCACAAAGTTTGCAACAGTTCAATTTAAGTGCATATCAAAGTTCATAAAATTGTTGGAATTTAATAAATACAAATACAATTGTTGCCACACAAACAAATATGGGCAGGTTCATACTTTGTATGCCAACAAAAGTTGCCAAATCTTTTATGCACATATATTTCAAATACGTCTCGACTTGGTCTCATTTGAATTATACCATGCTCAGTACTCAAAGTTTTGACCTAATGGGGTGGTTTAAATTTGTTAATTAATACTCTGTATAAATGCATAAAGGGTATATTAATGAAAAATTTACATTTAAAATGAACTTGGGGTTTTAGTTCTATTTGCATTATCGTTTTACAGGGTATTCATAAAGTCTGGCTTCACGTATGTATTTCTGTTGTGACACAGACAGAGGCAGTGAAGCCAAATTACCGTTAATACACCGAAAAGTACAACCTGGCAACCGAGGAGGACTCCACGTGCTCGGCTTATTAGAGTGAACATATCGTAAGCATGGACGATGCTTTGCATATAAATGACTCGCATATGGTAAGTGGGTGTAGCTACCTTGGCCCACATACATATATACAGACAGAGAAACAGAGAAACTGAGAAAAAGAAAAAGAGAAAGACTGTGTGAAAGAAAGAGAGAGCAGCACACATGTGATGTGGTTACACGAATTTCAATTTCGAAGTCCTTGGCTAGCACTTGGGCCACTTTAAGAGCCACTTCCTGCAACTTCTGGGCTCATTGACTGCACGCCAGACGCTACAAAGATTGTGGTCCTAAATCCACTTCTTATATATACTAAACATACACTATATATATTTTTTTGGGACCATAGCGTTGTCTTGTTGCGCTCTGTTTGCTTGAGGACATACTCCTCCTGTCGAAGGACTCAGCTGCATTCAATCTCCATAAACGTCACACCGAGTGGCACCAACAGAAATTTACATAAATTCAATCTGGAATCGCGCCCTGGCAGCAATCAATGAACACACATAAATTCAACGCATCCGTTTTCCAGTTCTCCTTTGTGTATTTTCATTTTTAAAGCCAAAGTCTCACATTGTTGGACATTATTTTGCCATCTTTCGGAAAGTTCTTATCGCCGGATTTAGCTGGCGATGTCGAAGTCCTTGCCATTTTTTTTGGGGCATAATTTATTTGCCATAAAACATGAAATGAAACATTTGTGCTCGTAAATTATGAAATAAGTCAAACCGAACTCGAAAATGAAGGCAAACATGAAAAACGTATTCAGCTCACATATATTTCAGAAATGTTTCTTTGCCTTGGGCTATACGTAGATAGATATTTATTCCAATTATGCAGCTTTATACAACTGCTCAGAGTTAACAACAAAAAATTGGATGCCAGAAATACCATCAAAAGACTATCATCTATTTATTTATTTGAGTCACTGTAGACGGAATTGAAATGATAATTTTTGGTATTCTTAAATTAAGTGCTATAAATAAATCAAATATAGATATTGCTATATATAAGTGGAAAGAAGATATATATATATATATATATCTACATTTATACTTACATCTGCGCAGCATCAGTTCAAAATTTAGCGGCAGAGGTCAGTGACGAATTCCGCGAGTTCTTCTCCAGAGACAACAACAACGACATTAAGTAAGAAACGCTACAGTAGAGCGAGCCGATTGTAAAAGACCTCGCACTCATTTTAGTGCCAATTTTACATTCAAATAAGTAATTTTCGACCGATTTGTCTTATGGGAGCTATAGGCTAAGGTTGTCCGATCTGAACCAAATTTAATCAGGATAGTTATAATGGTACCATACACATAAAGTGTGAGTTTGATAGCTCTAGAAGCTCTTTCATTCCAAATTTGGTGGCTCTAGCTCTTATAGTCTTCGAGATATTGGTGTTCATTCGGACAAACTGACAGACAAACAGATATGGGGTCGGTCAAGCTTTCTTCGGCCTGTTATGCACATTTGGCTTCTGACAAACCTTATAGACTCCTCAACTCTTTTTGAGTACAGGGTCTAAAGCCAAATATATTTCTTAATAACGATGTGGGAACAAAATGTGAACATTTCTCTGGGGCACAAGGCAGACAACAACTGAATGCTCAGATTTTGTGCTATATTTAATTCAATATCAGCGAAGACTTAATTGCTTTACATTTAATAAATTGAATGTGCAATAATTGATTTGAAATAACTTGGCCAAAGGTCGTTATGCAGTTCTGTTGCTATGTTCAATTAATATTCATCAGTTTTTTGTTACATATTGAACAATTACAATAATAATAATATACTTAAAAAAAAAAACAAATCAACTACACAAGAAAACATGTCGTTAAAGTGGCTGTTAATTAATTATTTTTTTGAGTTGTAAACTATGCATATAAAATTCAGTAATTAACCAATTTAAATTGTTTTCATTTTATTTGTAGAAATATTTTTAATATATTCTCTCATTTCTGACTGAAATGGTGTTAAAAGTTTAAATAAATTGAGACTGCTTTAAATGATGTGTAAACAGTCGTGCATCAACAACGACACATGTAAATTGGCCTGCTGGTTTTAGCCAAAGTTAGGATGAAACCCTCAATGACTTTGGCTAAGTTGCTGTCGAAAGCAGAGAAGCCAGTTGCCTGGCAGGCATATGCGGCGTATGCGCAACGCGAATTTACTTTACAATGTCAACAGTGTCAGCAGGCTGGTTGTATGGCTGCTCATATGTCACACACACGCACACAAACGCACACAAACACACACGTACACACGACAAGAACAACAACAATACACACACATAAGAACGAACCGAGTAATGCCAGCAAGGTAAATAAAAATTCATACAGCCAAACGGGACGCTTAAAATTTTTTTTCTTTAGAATTCTGTTTTATGCTTTAAGTTTGAGTGCGAGGAAAGCTGAAAGAAATTGCTAAGAGTCGTAGGTAAGAAAAGCACCTTTGTTTACGGTCATATGGGTATTACAAAAGGGATGAGGATGAGGATGAGGAAGAGGAGCATGCACAGTGTAAAATACAGGAGTAAAATCAACGGGCACTATTCAGTTCACTTTGCCTCGCATAAAATGTGTCATGTCATGTGCTTAAAAAGTATGAAGCATAATGCAAAAGAAGTGAGGATACGTGCGCACTTAACTGAGAGAGGAACCTCCGTTCGTCTTGGAGTATCAGCTCGACAGACTGCGACACAAGTTGAAAACGAGCCTCAAGTGCTGTAAAGTATGTGGGAGAATGATTGTGAATAAGGGTGAGGGTGAGGGTGAGGGTGAGGGCGGGGGAACGTGGTTGGTAAGTCGTTGGGCCTTAATAAATAAATCGCAGCTGCATCAGTTGACAGAGTTGGGGCACTATAGCCGTGGGCCTCTTGACAATGCCCCTGACATCTTCTTGTGATTTGCTGTGGAACGCGGAAAAGCAGATAACAAAAATTAAGTAAGTAAAGTAACTGAGTCTGAGACTGAGACTGAGACTCTGACGGAGACTTCTACTGAGGCAAGATGCTTGCGGCATGTGTTAAGTGGCAGATGAATAAGTAAGCAGGCAAATAGCTTAAATTGAATAAGGCTCATCCCAGCGCCAATACCAATAAGCAGCTGCCAAGCGAAAATTCTTAGAAAAACAGCTACTTGGACAAGGAATTCTACGAGGAGTGACTGAAATACGAGTACGAAGTGTCTATTTGTTTAAACAATTCATTTCGCTATTAATTGTAGAATATTCTGATTGGAAAGCGATTAAGTTGATCAAATAAAATAATAATAGAATTATAACACCAATATAAGTTTAGGTATTAATAAAAATGTATATGTATGTAATAGTTTCATTATTTAAATCTTTAAATATTATTTAAACTGCGCTTTAACTTAAATGGTGTTTGCTCAGTCCGTAATAAATATAATTTAGTTTGAAATTCTTTACCAAAAATGTTTTGGTTTCACAAAAGCCACAAAGCCGCAATGCCTTCAAGTGCAAAACTCACTCAAAATTTGTGACTCAAGGGCGAAATCACTCCACTCAATTGGCGATGTTTTTGCCGCTGCAGCTGCGAGGGGAACTTCACAAAGACTTGGTTCGGTTGAGGGTTAGGGAATTGCAATTTCATCGCCATCGCCAGCGTCATCCTCAGCGACATCGGCATCGTCATCGGCATCGGCTGTGTACCGACAACTTTTGACGATTGACTTGGACTCGAGCGCTTATCAGCGGCTAACCTGTTGGTTAACAGCAAAGCAGAGCAGCTGTTGACGTCGCTGCCGCTGCCACTGCCACTGCCGACGTCGGCGTCGCTGTATCGTGAACGAACGCAACGAGGGCCGACTGCGAATCCGAATCTGAGTCCGCGTCCGAGGCCATCGTCAGTTGCTTGTGTTTCCTCGATGGTGATAGACGCGAAGCGGCAAAAGTGAAATAAATCTCAATGAAATAAAAATATCTCGAACATCATCACAGCTAAACAAATAGAATATTTGACGCGTTGCGTATACGCCGCGTTGTGTCTGCTCTAAAGTGTGACCCGCGCGTGATTTTCTTTCCATCGTTACAATAGCGAGTGTATGTTTATGTCTAAGAGTGTGTGCGTGTGGTACCGGCAAAGACAAAATTCAAGTACCGAAGCGTGCTCGAGTAGCATCCGCAACGTAACGTAACGTTACGTTACGGTTTATGGTTACGTCTGCGGTTGCGTTGACAATAAACTTTTGGCTTTCGCTTTTCACGGACTTAAATTCCAAGTGCAAGATAAACAGGCAACTTTAAGTACCAACTGGAAATTAAATCATCTTTCAGCAGGTTGGTAACCCCAAAGACAGTACTTGACAATAAGTTAGACAAACCAATGAAAACAGCTCCCCGATCTCAGATTTTAGCTCCTGACTACAGATTCCAGATTCCAGAGTGAGTTGAATTTTCAGTCAACTTTTTCTGTTAACCCCATAAAGGAGCCGAAAAAGTTTTATTTGTACTCAAAGCAATGCCAATAAGAATACATAACAAATAAGTTAGAAAGAAACCGAAGAATGTCAAATCAAGAAACAGTAAGAAAAGCAAAAGATGACGAAAAACATTGTCCAACATAAAAAAAACTCAAATGCATTTCGGTTGGCCAAACAAAAGAAATGCGAAAGAACTGAGAAATTTTTTTATGTTCATTGTTGGTTTTTGTGACCCACAGGCAGGTCGTTTTAGCTCACTGTTTACTGTACCTTAATTAAAATAACAAATGAAAATTTTAATGAGACACACTAGAGGGCGATTTGAATAAATGTTTTTGTTTATAGAAAGAGAATTCGACACCTGGAGACACAATAAGAATGTCATCGGAGAATTAATGGAAATGATTGCAAAGCTAACTATTGAATTTAATTGGTCTCATCTGACAGTGATGCTTGTCATCAATTGTAGATTTGATAATTTGTCAACGCACACATAGAGAGCAGTCTGAGACGCAGACAAATACAGTTGATTGCTTTGTCTCTGCTTCAATCCTAATGAATACGGGCCAGAATACGATGCTCAGCTGGGCATCGTTATGACAATCAACGCATCATCGAGTGTCTGTGTGTGTGTGAGTGAGTGTGTGTGTGAATTCTCTATGGATTCACATGTGCTTAATTCTACGGCTTATTGTCTTGTGCCAAACAATTTTCAATGTGACTAGTTGCGTATACGTAATTAAACCATATTATGCAATGACAGGGTGTAAAACTATGTAATTGAGTTGATATGATAACAAAGCAATTGCAGCTAGTTACGTAGTTAGATCAGTTAGCCCTAGGATATTTCATTTTATTTGCTTAAGCTAATCTGGTTAAATAAACAATGCAGCTCAGAAGCTGTAACGGGTTAATTTATAACTAAGCTGAATTAAGATACGAAACTATGAATAATTATAAAATATAAAATGTGATTTGTATGTACACTTGGCCCTCGCTTAACACGAGGGTTACGTTCCTAGAAATCCTCGTGTTAAGCGAAATCGTGTTAAGCGAAACATGGATTCAGTAAAAAATAAGGGGTTACGTTCTCAAAATTCAAAATTGGCAGAAAAAAATTTTTGTATTATTCAAGCTTGGTCTGTTTTTATTAAGGTTTCATACATTTGTTCAAAATTAACCAAAAGTTATTATGTAAATGCCTTTAATAAATGCATAACATTCATATTTTCCAAATTAAAAGTTCTTATTAAATAAAAAAAGGTTCTTCATATAATTAATTAACATGTTAAACATGTTATAGAAACTTAAAAATGTTAAAAAAGTAAAGAGATCTTATGTTTCAGTACATATCAAATTTGAAATGCATTTGGTGGCATTTATAGTTAAAGCCAGTATGTTTCAACATGTTTTCTTTTTTGGTGGCTCCTTATCAAAAAAATCAGTCATTTTCGATTGTTTGGTGGCTTTTAAAACTTCTTCATAGCTTGTATTTAGATTTTGGAAAATTGTTTAGCTAAATAGTTTTAGAATTTGTTATTAAAAATTAAAGAGCTTTATTAACTTTGCTGTATATAATGTAGAAAGACGTGTTACAGCCAAGCGATCCGATTGTCAATCAAGCGTACTTTCCTGGAGCAACCAATATTAGATATTTTCGCTAGATACAAAATTATATTTGCAGTGTGTAAGTCTTGTTGAGATTTCCAATAAATACATGAGTTTACCATACTTATGATTAGTTTTACGGAGAATTTTTCTAGGAATATTCCTAGAATATCACACAGCTGATAGCTGACAGTTGATTCGGACAAAATTTTCTCAGGATATGTTCAACCATTCCGTGTAGTTGTAGGGAATCTATATGATATGATTCAGTCGAAATAAAATTTGATTTGTAAGTATGTAACCAAACTGCCAAAATCTCATTGGGTAGGTCACCCCTCTTCTGTCTATTAAGCACAAATTTTTTAATAACTTAAATGTTGTAGTTGCGTAGAGTTGAAATGCGTTTAAGGTAATCTCATTTAGATGCACTTTACTGCCAACAACTGAACGTTTTGAAAAACTGAGTACAAAATGATTGGCATTTAAACGTTTTACCAAAACCCCAATTGAATTGCTCACAGGCACTGAAATAAAGTTGAGCCATTTGAAAGCGATAATCGAAACATTTGTGGGCAATGCGTTGTCCATGAAGAGCAGCCCAAAGGAATTAGTAGGAAAATGAAAGGAGTGTCGAAAAAAAGAAGAAAAGCGAAAACCAAAAACGCATTTCAATTTGCATATCAGCAAAGCAGTGAGAAAACGCTAAGTGGCAAATGGGAAAATGTTCGCTGATAGCACCGAATTTTGTGGAAAACCACCAAAAACTGCCAAAGACGACGATGTGGAATCTGAGAGGCAAATGAAGGAAGCAGCGTGCAAGTTGACGTTGACATTGACGATGACGTTGACGGCGACGAAGACGTTGACATTCATGTTATTTGGAGAACTGAGTAGTCAAGAATTGTGTTGAGATGGCCAACGAAGTTCTCTGAGCAGATTCCAGCTGATGTCTATTTGCATTTAAATCAAAGAAGCGGTCCCAAAAGGGGCGGTTTGGAGGGGGTGTGGCAAAATGTGGGAATGTCTGCATTGACTGGAAAAACATTTCATGCTGCGTCTGTTTGGATACCCTGTAGAAATCTAACGCAAGAGGTGTCTGCAACTATAGCATACTTTCGAGGGTAACTCGTATTTCATATCATGTATGATTTTATTTACCTTTTTTCTCTGGCTTTGTTGCGTCGTTTTATCGCTTTCTAAGTTTTGCATAAATTATGCAGGCTACGGTGGTGTGAATGTGTGTGGGTGTGTGTAAATGGGTTGGAACTGTCACAAGAGTTACCTGCTGTTTGAATTCATTTGATTTTTCACAGTCAGTCAGAAGTCACTGGTGACATTTTTATGGCCAATCTGCGTTGGCAATAAAACGATTGCCGTTTTCAAGTCGCATAACCCCAAGGCTAGTACGCAGCCAAAGCAGTCTACAACATCATCTAGCTAAATCTAATCTACTTTGCTTGCTATACTGCTGTGTACACTGTGAACCATCAACCGTCCGTCTGGTCTTCTGTGAGTTGGAGAAATTTCAAAATTTCTCTAGGGACTGGCAGCTCTTACTCATACAACATGAGCATTGGGATAGGTTATGCCTTTTCAATTTTCTATCCTTCCAGACTGAAAGAATAGCGAATTCAGGCCAAGTTTATCTAAAGGCTTTTTGGCTCTGCCTTGTGCTCGCCATTTGCTTTATTTAATAATTCATTCGCTACACCAGGGAAATGTTTTGCCTAGTCCAAAAGAGTCTAATGCATAGCGAAAATTAATTATATTTCAATTAAACGAGAGTCGCTGAACGGGGCATCATGGTCAAAAGATTGTACCTTAACTTGAAATAAGCAGAGAAACGCAATGATTCAATACAAAATTTGTTCAGAACCTTGTGGAATACTCAATCTTTGATCTGCTTTAAAGTAGAAATCTTTCAAGAATAAATGAAACCAACTTAAATCTGAGCTCAGAGTTCGTGATTTATCAAACCAATTTCTTTAAATATTTCAAAAATGTTTGGTTTAAAAAATAAACCACAGTTTAGAGTCTGTAATGTTCGGTTTTCCCTCGATATATCAAACCGTATGGATTTCGGTCTTGTCTGTGGCCAGCGTCATCAAATGGGGTGCTGCTAGTGGAGGTAGATATTGAGCTGGAAATAGAGTACGCGGTCGCATCGCGGTTCAAACATCATTAAAATGCAAAAATTGATGAGTCCAGAGTGACGAGAGCAGGTCAACTTGTGAGCTTTGGGACTAAACACAATGATGAAAGGAGAGAGAACAGGGGAAGAGAGACGACTGCTGCTGCTGTTGGTTTTGGCTTTCAGTCTGTGTCTACGTTGAAATGAACAATTAATTAATTTTGCTTGTTGCGTTGATTAAAACGCCATTTACAACATTTTTGCTAGCATTTAAGTCGGAAAGAAGTTGGGTGCTCATTAATTTGCAAAAAAACCTACCGAAGGATAGTTTGGCTGAGCTCAGCTTATCCAAGTTAGGAGCAGTTAAGAGTAGTATCTATTGCATGCAAATTGGCAGCTTGAAGTTAAGTTTAGTTGGGAATAAATGAGCTCATTGCAGGCAATGCACAGAGATTAATGAGGGACAGGAAGCACTTGACGGTCAGCTAAATGTAATACAATATTTTGATAATTATTATAAATATGTTTTTGGCTAAATCTCAACAAGAACTCTGTTATCTTCTCTAACAAAATATAAAAATTGAATAATTTTAAATATGTTCTTGGTTAAATCTCAACTAGAACTCCGTTATCTACACCAACAAAACACAAAGAAAGTCTTCGAAATTACCACACCCAAAAAAGACAAGACTGTGAAATGTCAACCCCTTGTTAAAGCCAGGAAAATTTTCACTCATTATGATTGTGTCCCTGACAAGCCATTATAGCAATTGCAGCCATTTTCACAGTGCGTTGCCTTCTGATAAGACGGCTGAAGACAATGATAGCAGAAAAAAAGGTTGAACAAACCCTTCGACCGATATATTGGGTATATGTATTAAATTTATGTTAGTCATTGTCTAGTGCTTAACCGCAATATATTCTATCTTACTTAGTTGCACTGGCTGACATAGCAGCTATTCTGCAACGCGTGTGTGTGTATGTGTGTGTGTAGCTGCAGCAAATGGTCAATTAATAATGGTCAGTGGCCCTTCGATCGAACAATGCCTGAGTGCAGTTACCCTCTGTCCCCATAAAATCTCACCCATCCCTGCAATTGCTTAGAAAACGAAAGTCACTTTAAGCTATCGATGTCGACTTGCTGTCGCACAAAAGTAGGCAACGACATGCGACAGCAACAGCGACAACGGCAGCGAAAGAGGCAGCGACGGCGACAGAGACAGAGACTGGGACTGGGACAGTTTTCGCAATAAAATTCATTGATTTTCATTTGGGTATGAGAGTCAGGCATAAGAAGAGGAAAGGAACATAGTGCAATACGTGCGAATCGTGTTCGTGTGTGTTTGAAAGTTTTAGTTGTATTAATATTGGTTTTATCCGCCGCCTTGTACCGTGTATGTTATGCAAGACAAAAATACCAACAGGACTACGGCCCAAGGACCAAGGACCGAGAGCTAACAAAGGTTGAGCAAACAAATGGCGTCAGTAGGCAAGGGAAAATCGCTTCAATGGCTAAGCATACAGGAAGGTCTCTTTGGCCTGCTCATATTGGTGCCAGCTACAAAAAAGAAAAAAACAACAAGAAAAGAAAAGGTTAAACGCCCAAACAAGTGAGCAATATAAACAATGAAATGGCATAAAATTCAAACAGATAAAAGAGTTGCTTTTGATCGGGCTAAGCATATGAAATTGCTAGATTACGCAAAAGTTTATTGGGAATACTCAGCCTTATATTGTCCCACAAGTGTAGTCATTATGGAATTAAGTATAAGTTTTGACTCGATACTTTGTGGTTGACATATGTGAAGGTTTAAAAACTTTGTTGGCAAATAATAAAACTAATTTGATCTATTAGAATTTATTCTTTAAATATGATATATAATTTCTATTTCTTTGTTTTTTAACAATGATCAAATTGTTGTTTACTGCAAAGCTTTATGCCATACTCAGACACAATTGAATATGGCTTAAAAGGCTTTATCCAGCAGTAAAATTTCAATTGTTATCCGTGCATTATAGAAAAAGCAAGTGCACACACAATCTGCAAAAAGACACACAGACAAACAACAAAAAATACAGTCGAGGACAGATATACAGATAGACTGATAAGTATATATATAGCATGCCATATACACATTTGTATGTTATGTAGACATTTCAAGTCTGCTCGTTAAGCAGACCGTTTGCTATTTGGTAAATTACTCATTCTTCTGCATGTACGCGCCTCTTTCGTGCCCCGCCCTCCTTTTGGGTTCTTTGGGGGGTGGAGCCAACACACTTTTCCCCTTTGGCCAGGCATATGACAGTCAAAGTTCAAAGCTGCCATCGTGTGTCCTTGGCATTTTATTTTTGCAATGGCTTGCGTTTTGCTTATTACTCGCTCAACGAGGTCATTCCACAAAACTGACACATCAAAATGTGGATATGAATACGAATGTGAATACGTATAATTTCCAAAATGTTTTTGGCTTAGTCGTGCAAAGAAACGCATCACCGCCAGCGGCTAAAAGTTGGGAACAGAAATCTAAAGCCGAAAGGAACTTGTCTCGCCAGCTTGATTTAAGTGCTGCGAAATGAATGAATATATATTTGTATAAAACTTTCATTTATATAACTTAATTAACAGTGTAAATTAACTTATAAAGTTATCGTATGTTGGTAAAATATTGTAAATAATAAACAAACAAATTTCTATGTCTTACTGAAGATTTATCAACTAATTAAATGAAATAAATAAATCTATTTATAAACAATAAGTACTGAAATTTTTACTTGAATCTTATATGCATAAAAATAAATCTGCTAAAAACTAGCCATTGTCTAAGTTTACTCAACTTAATAAATAAATTAAATAAAATAATAAATTATCAAATTAAACAAGAAAGAAAAGTACATTCGAGCAAGTTCGACCATATAATACTCTCTGCATTTTATTTCCGATTTTATATAATAACAAGAAAAAATGCTATAGTCGCCTCGCGACTTTAGGATGCCCGTTACGTTATGTTATTAACAAGGGCTTATAATTACAATAATAGTGCCGTCGTTTAAGCGATGGAATCTAGTGACTTTGATAAAGATAGCTTGGTAAATAAAGAACATTTTCATACAAATTCATATCTAGAGCAGTATTAGACCGATTGTTCCTATGACAGCTTTACGATATAGTCATCCGAATTGGGTGAAACTTGGTCAATATGTATATGTTTTTACGAATATATTCTGCTCAATAGTTTTTATTCTAATTCAAGTTTAGAGCCTATTTTCCACCGATTCATATATGGTCGATAGATTAACTTTCTTGACATGTACATTCTGTGTAAATTTGATTCAGGTACCATGGGGTTGGTACCGAATAGGATGTACAAAATTTAAAGCCAATTAAATGAATATTCAAAGTATTCAATCTATAAGTAACAAAAGTATCTAACTTCCAATTTGCTGATATCAAGCAAAAAAGTTGTTTATTTTTGAAGAACAAGTTTTTGGAATGAGAATTATATGAAAATTGTTTTTCCCAAGCAATTGTGACCTGATTTCCGTGTTCCTCGCTCTTCAAAGTCAACAAATTCTGATGACTTATAATTGGCCTGGCTCTTACTGTGTAATAGTGGCCATAATTGTTGGGTACATTCAAATTGAATTTGAAAGGAATAGCAAAAGAAAGAAGTACTTAAATAGAAAAAAAAAACGCATTGAGTGCCTTGTTGGATTTTGTTGGTTGTTTATATGTATCTTTCGGCTGGATTTAGCCTGGCTGTCTGCATGGCTCGTTGAATCTTGGCCAAAAGTGGGCACTGTAATTTGTTCACCGTTCAGCGTTCAGCGTTCAGCGCTCATCGTTCACCGTTTCGACTCGAGCACTTTAAGTGCTCTTTCATTGTTGGCAAACATTTCAATTTTCAATTCAAATAAAAAACGTAGAAAATAGAATATTTAATATATACAAAAAGAAATACAATGAAACAGACCAAACTACGGACTTGCCATATATGTATGTAGGTCTGTCTCTTATTTACTTTTGGCTTTCTATTTTTTTTGTGTTTGCTTTTGGGATAAGAGGTTCTGGAGAGGAGTGGTAGGAGTAGGGTCACTTGATGGTCTGCCCTTGGCCATAAATTCATGCAAAAACAATCTTATTAATGGCTATAAGGGTCGATTCCATTCCGCCCGCTAACTGTTGTTTGTGTTAATAATGTTTAACTGCGATTTTTTTTCTATGCTGGCTTTTATATCTTCTCTGCTTTGCTTTGTTTTTTTATCAGCGCGTGGATTTCCTGTTGCTGTCTCGCTATCTCATTGTCTCACTGTCTCCCTGTTGTTTGCCAATTTTAGCCATTTAGTTTGATTTGAGTGTTATCTTTATGTGCTGTCGCTTATCGTTCCGACATACGATATATATATATAGACAGCAATGGGCTTAGCCCATAGTCCATAGCGCCCATAAGCCCTCTTACAGTGGGCATGACATTTATCACATAATGCGACAGCCCCCGGCTTCGATTTGATTTTCACATGTCAAAGCGGCTATAACTTGGCCATTTTGACAAGGGGTATTCTAATTTCTATTGTTATTTGGGACCATAAATGTGTAATAAATTTAATAGATTATATATTATTTTTTGTGTAAGTGATTTGATTCAACTGCAGACTTTAAACTTTAAATTCAAAAGTGTTTTAATTTATTTCATAGAAAATGACTAAAAACTGTATTAATGAGTATATTACCCAATTCAGTAGTATGCTGTAATGATATAGATATTACAGGGTATTTGTTCATGAACCACAGCTCACAGTTGGTTTCTCTCCTGTAACAAGAATGTTGCCGAGAGTATCGAGAGTTCGTTGCTCATTTAATTCTGTTTTATTATGAGTATTTATTGTTATTGTTTCATACGTATATGTATGAAATTTATGTGTCTATCATAATAAACAAGAAAGAAAAGTACAGTCGAGCACGCCCGACCGTAGAATACTCTCTGCCTTTTATTCCCGATCATTTTAATAAAATCAGTATCCGAGAATATCAACTGATAGTACTTGCTGTAAAAGACGTTGAAAGACGGTCAGCTAGGAAGTTAAGCCTCTTTTATAGAGATATCTATGGTTTTAAGCCGAAAATTTCCAAGTGATGCGGTGGCGCGAATGATTAGTATTCGATCGATGAACGGGAAGTCGTGGGTTCGACTCCTGGTCCGTCATCAAAAAGAATATTTTATTGTGTTGTTTAAATGTGTTGCATTATCGAAAAAAAAATTGTTTATTAACAAATTATTTATAAACAATTGAAAAAAAATTTTAAAAAGAGTTTTGATAAAAAAAATATTTTTATTACTCAATGTGCAACCGCGACTCGAACCCACGTCTCTGCGTTCGCCGACCAAGCACTTAACCTGCAACGCCATCACGACACTTGAAAGTTTCTTGCCCAAACCATACATATAAAAAAGGCTTAACTTCCTAGCTGGATAACTATTTTGTCAAAAATAGAATTTTGGTCGGCACGGCCAGCGTCTGCGAGCAGCGCTGCCGCTAGAAAGCAGCGAAAACGTTCGCTCACATGTTTGTATGCTTCTGTCTCGCTTGCACACATGCATTGACATTGCGTTCAATTATTAACTTTCTTACATGGATAGCTCTTTTGTTTATAGTCCGATTTATATGCAACTTTCAGGATAGTTTAATATATTTTGTCTTCAAACGAATGTGAAATAACAATACTGTACGATAAGAACATATGCCTTAAAATCGGCATTGAAGTTTGCAAATTATTTTATTTCTTGTGGGAAAAGGGGGCGTGGCAGTCCAAAATTTTTGATGACAATACAATTATGCCGTCTCTAGGAACCTGCGTACCAAAATGGGTGTTCCTAAGTGCCATAGTTACTGAGATATTCACCTAAAACATCAATTTTTTACGAGGTGTTTCTAGTTTTTTGCTCATTGTGGGCGAACGGGGCGTGGCATCGAAAAAAAAAAAGATTCTTGTATTGACTGACTTAATATCGAGTCGATAGAGACCAAATTCAAACTTGTAGCTCTTACCGTCTCTGAAATCTGTTTGTTCATACGGACAGACGGACAGACGGACAGACGGACAGACGGACAGACAGACGGACAGACGGACAGACGGACATGGCTATATCGACTCGGCTTGTGATGCTGATCAAGAATATATATACTTTATGGGGTCTGCCACGCCTCCTTCTGCCTGTTACATACTTTTTTTTTTGCACAAACCCAATATACTCTCTCTTGCAGAGAGTATAATAAAAAATAAATACAAATACTGACTCACTCAAATGTTTAACGACTTGGCCCCATTTCGAGTGCATTGTGTGCTTAAATGGAAATAAATTCTCTAATTAGTTGTTGCTGCTACATAAATCAGCAAATAAATAAGTGCGCCATCAGAATGCGAATGACTGAATGTCTGAATGTCTGAATATTTGAATGAATATGGATAAGTGTGTGTACACTCATGCCGATTACATTTAGATGAATAATGTTCGGCATTTTAACAAATGGCAAAAAGCTTGCAAACAATTTTAAGTGTTCCAGCGACTTTTTTAATTAAATTCAAGTTGATTTCATGATTCTGATATTAAACACATGTTTTTCATTCAGTCTATCAACTGTCTATCTATTTTTCCATCAGTCTGTCTGTCTTTCTGTCAGTCTGTCAGTCAGCTGCCGAGTAATTTGTTTGATGAGCGGCACAAGTTCGTGGCGGAAACAAACTATCGTAAAAGTTTGCTGCGAAAACTTTGTAATTGATTATCATAAAAATGGCCATATTAATTAAACGAAATTCAGAGTGCACCATCCCTCAACATCATTATCATCGGTCAGTTGAACATTGATCGTTTGTTATAGCTTAACTAGCAACTGGGTCTAATTCTCAGGGACTGAGCATCATTAGTGGAATTTATGGTCAAGTTAATGGCATAGTTTCCTCTTCCGTCAGTTTGTGTGAGAAATAGCTTAAAATGTATTTAAGCCAACAAGGATTGTAAGCTGTGGTCAATTTAGTTTTTATTTACATGCTTGGCATGCTTAAATCCCACTCGGACTCAAAGTTTCACCACGCAATCGTTTGCTGCTTCAAAAGGAAAAGTGTAAAACTCAATATTGTGGTTACTTTGAACTGCAGCTGAATCACATATTGGAAACTCAGCAAACATTAATGTGCGATAAATTCATGGAACCAAAGCTTTGTTCTAGTTATTTCATTATTACTTCTTTTGCCAAACTTTTCTATCATAAATAGTAAATTTAGTTTCAAGTTTTAAATAATTTTATTTGAAAATTTTATAATAAAGTTAATAAAATACAAATTCTTCATAGCTCACCTAAAATTAGGTCATGTTAAAATAGATTTTTCTATTTTTTTTGTTAACAAACTTTAGCTAAAAGCAAATTTGAATAACAACGTTTTGAAATTGAGTGTCTAGGAAATGTTAGAGTCAAGTTTGAAGTGTAGGAAAATTTGCAATAAAAGAGTCCTTAAATATAACTTTAATACCCCACCATAATAGGATATGCATAAGGAGTCGTTCACCTTTATTTCCAAAAAGAAAAACAACCCATAAAATGTTCACGTGCCCCAATAAGTAGGCAATATATGTTGTACATATAAAAGAAAGAAAATGGCTGCCATTTGAAGGCAGCAGAAAGGGGAAGATGCGGAAAAACGTGTAGATGAAGCAGATGGGAACGGTTTTGGGTGTTGCAGCTACTATAAAAACAGAAAAGAAAATCCCATTAAAGTGAACGCCTGTCCAGGCAGCGCCTTGTTTCATTATATTGCCAAGCTCAAAGATAAATCGTTCGGGAAAACATGGTGTGACAAATGCATCAAAATTAAAATTACCAAGTGCCGCAGAGCCGCAAAGCTCAAGAAGGATCCAAGCTGTGACATCCGACAAGCAACTACCGACAGAGTCGGGACAGATGACAGTCGACACAGTATGACACACTCAAGCCGCATTGAGCGGACCAGAAACAGAAGCAGAAGCAGCAGCAGAGCAGAGCGGGTACTGAAGTGGGCAAAAGTATAAAGCTGATAATGATGCTCGTGATGCTGATGATTATGTTGATGCCTGATAATGATTTCGATGATGTTTATGGCTTGAGTAGTTGCCGCCTTTTGTTATGCTCCCATCATGTTGTTGCCTGTTTGTGGCCAAATGCGTTAATAAAAAATTGTTAACTGCCATTTTTTACACAATTTCCGCCTGTCGCACTTCGTTTTAGCCCAACGCCAAGCCCTGGGGCACAATTGGGTTATGTAACCTGTGGGTCTAGTCCTCATTCCGGACAATCGCTTTTGTTTTGCCACACTTCCTCCTATTAATTTATCAACATTATTTTGAATATTTCTCTTCGCCTGTGGCTTAAATGCAAAAAAAAAAACACTTTTCTGAAATTCCTTCACTTCCCGTTTATGACTCCCTTGTTGCAAATATAAAATATTTTGAGTGAAGCACTTTATTTTGATGCGTAACATTTGGTTTTAAAGTGTCTACAGTTAAATGTTTTTCATTATGGAATCTAATATAATCAATGCTCATTTCCAATCAGGTAAATTTTAATTGTTATGGAATTGTGCAAACACGTAAAACGGATAAACTTTAAATTGACTGACCTTGTTTTGTTTTCATTGTATTTATCAGCATGTAACTTAATTGTTGGCCAAAATAATGTCCAAGTTCTGATTTCATTCAACTATGCATTGTTTAGTTTTTACAAATAAAGTCTTTTCTATCAATTATTTTGTAGGAACCTAAGAGCTCACGTTTGAAATTCGATCTAAACCAAATCCAATTATATTTGCATTCACATGCCCTTATGTATTTTAGTCTCACTGTCAATTTTGTTTCTAATTTGGATTTTTAGACTCTGTGCTCAAAAAGAGTAGAGGGTTCTATTAGGGCTGTCGAAGGTGAAATGTGCTTAACAGGTAGAATAAGGCTTTCCAACCTCATAAAGTATATATATTTTTGATCAGTATCAACAGACAAGACGATTACAAATGTAAGGCTGTCCGTTTGTCCATTTGGTATTAAAGTCCGTCTATTTGTAAGACAGATCATGTTGATTTTAAATTTTTGTCACGCCCCCTACGGCCCCGCAAATGTAAGAAACAAAATTTCACAGCACCATAACTTGGAATCGACCACAGTTATCAGGACCAAACTCACATATTTTGTCTAGGGTACCATTTTAACAATTTTCATTAAGTTTGATTAGGATTGGACAACTATATCCTATAGCGAACGTAGGTCAAATCAATCAAAAATGGATGATTTGTATGAAAAAAATTGTTTTTAAATAACCAATCACAACCAACCTTACACATTATGTGTCTATTATGACTCTTTATATTCTTACCAAATTTGGTCCAGATCGGACAACTATAGCGTATAACTCCCATAGGACTAATCGGTCTAAGATTGGTGATTTGTATGAAAAAACTGGCACTAGAATGAGTACAGGGTCTTTTACAGTCGGCTCGTTTAACTGTAGCTCCTCTTACTTGTTGGTTATGAATGTGCCACAAGTTTGCCAATTACTCCATTCGGCCGATTGATAAACTTACAATTTTACGTCTGCTCGACTAAACAGGCAGTTTATTTATCAAAATTACTGTCGGAATGTTAATCAAATTCCCTTGAATTTATTTAATTGTTAGAATTCATTCTCAGAATTGACTTACCAGAAAATTGTTCTATTTATGCATTCATATCAAATAGACAAACTAATACAAAGAAAAACAAGAAAGAAAAGTACAGTCGAGCACGCCCGACCGTAGAATACTCTCTGCAATTTATTCCTGATCATTTAATAAAATCGGTATCCGAGAATATCAACGGATAGTATTTGCAACAAAACACGTTGAAACAGAAACATCTGATTGTATGTATACACACACATATACATTTGACATTATATGTATGCACGCACATATGTATGTGTGTATATGTTATACATACACAATTGGTTGGCACAGCCAGCATTCGCGGACAGCGCTGCCGCTAAGCTACGCAAGCAGCGAAAACGTTCGCTCACATGTTTGTATGTTTCTATCTCGCTTGCACACACGCATTGGCATTGCGTTCAATTATCAACTTTCTTACATTGGTAGCTCTTTTGTTTATTGTCCGATTTATATGCAACTTTCAGGATAGTTTAATATATTTTGTCTTCAAACGAATGTGAAATAACAATACTGTACGATAAGAACATATGCCTTAAAATCGGCATTGAAGTTTGCAAATTATTTTATTTCTTGTGAGAAAAGGGGGCGTGGCAGTCCAAAATTTTTGATGACAATACAATTATGCCGTCTCTAGGAACCTGCGTACCAAAATGGGTGTTCCTAAGTCCCATAGTTACTGAGATATTCGCCTAAAACATAAAATTTTTACGAGGTGTTTCTAGTTTTTTGCTCATTGTGGGCGAACGGGGCGTGGCATCGAAAAAAAAAAAGATTCTTGTATTGACTGACTTAATAACGAGTCGATAGAGACCAAATTCAAACTTGTAGCTCTTACCATCTCTGAAATCTGTTTGTTCATACGGACAGACGGACAGACGGACAGACGGACAGACAGACGGACAGACAGACGGACAGACGGACAGACGGACATGGCTATATCGACTCGGCTTGTGATGCTGATCAAGAATATATATACTTTATGGGGTCTGCCACGCCTCCTTCTGCCTGTTACATACTTTTTTTTTTGCACAAACCCAATATACTCTCTCTTGCAGAGAGTATAACAAGAAAGAAAAGTACAGTCGAGCACGCCCGACCGTAGAATACTCTCTGCATTTTATTCCCGATCATCTTAATAAAATCGATATCCGGGTATATCAATTGATACTTGCAACAAAACACGTTGAAACAAAAACATCTGTATACACACACATATACATTTGACATTATAAGTATGCACGCACATATGTATTTGTGTATATGTTATACATACACAATTGGTTGGCACGGCCAGCATTCGCGGGCAGCGCTGCCGCTAGCAAGCAGCGAAAACGTTCGCTCACATGTTTGTATGTTTCTGTCTCGCTTGCACACATGCATTGATATTGTGTTCAATTATTAACTTTCTTACATGTCTAGCTCTTTTGTTTATTGTCCGATTTAGATGCAACTTTCAGGATAGTTTAATATATTTTGTCTTCAATCGAATGTGAAATAACAATACTGTACGATAAGAACATATGCCTTAAAATCGGCATTGAAGTTAGCAAATTATTTTATTTCTTGTGAGAAAAGGGGGCGTGGCAATCCAAAATTTTTGATGACAATACAATTATGCCGTCTCTAGGAACCTGCGTACCAAAATGGGTATTCCTAAGTGCCATAGTTACTGAGATATTCGCCTAAAACATCAATTTTTTACGAGGTGTTTCTAGTTTTTTGCACATTGTGGGCGAACGGGGCGTGGCATCGAAAAAAAAAAAGATTCTTGTATTGACTGACTTAATATCGAGTCGATAGAGACCAAATTCAAACTTGTAGCTCTTACCATCTCTGAAATCTGTTTGTTCATACGGACGGACAGACAGACGGACAGACGGACATGGCTATATCGACTCGGCTTGTGATGCTGATCAAGAATATATATACTTTATGGGGTCTGCCACGCCTCCTTCTGCCTGTTACATACTTTTTTTTTTGCACAAACCCAATATACTCTCTCTTGCAGAGAGTATAATAAAATATCTCAAATTCCACAATGCAAAAATATTTAATTAATTTGTTAAGGTTTTTTGAGCTAAGCTGCTTAGGCCTAGAGTAAACTAAGCTTTAAGGTGAAACAAGAGATTGGTTTTAGAATTCAATTTAATTTTATGGGCTTATCGACAGTTAAAACACAGTTGACACATTGACATTTAAATAAATTTATAAAATTTAGTTTTTAATTTAATTTTGTTCTTGGACTCAGTCCTTTTTGTAAGCACCGGAAATAGTTGATTTGTGCTGACTCGTTTACCAACACTGATTTTATATTAAATTTACTGTGTTTTTAAAGATGTAAACTCAATTTAGATTACGTTTTAGTTCGTTTCTTTAATTCCTTTTAAGCGTCCGAAATAGTTACCACTAAAACCAGCATAATCGAAGGACTTGCTGATTTGTGTTGGCACGTTTACCAACACTCTTTGTGTCTTATATAAGCTGTTTTTGTGTTGCTACACTTTCACTTCCGCTTTGCTGCATTCTGCTGCCACAATGTTGTTTTTATACTCTCTGCAAGAGAGAGTATATTGTGTTTGTGAAAAGTATGTAACAGGAAGAAGGAGGCGTGGCCGACCCCATAAAGTATATATATTCTTGATCAGCATCACAAGCCGAGTCGATATAGCCATGTCCGTCTGTCCGTCTGTCCGTCTGTCTGTCCGTCTGTCCGTCCGTATGAACAAACAGATTTCAGAGATGGTAAGAGCTACAAGTTTGAATTTGGTCTCTATCGACTCGATATTAAGTCAGTCAATACAAGAATCTTTTTTTTTTCCGATGCCACGCCCCGTTCGCCCACAATGAGCAAAAAACTAGAAACACCTCGTAAAAAATTGATGTTTTAGGCGAATATCTCAGTAACTATGGCACTTAGGAACACCCATTTTGGTATGTAGGTTCCTAGAGACGGTATAATTGTATTGTCATCAAAAATTTTGGATTGCCACGCCCCCTTTTCTCACAAGAAATAAGATAATTTTCAAACTTCAATGCCGATTTTAAGGCATATGTTCTTATCGTACAGTATTGTTATTTCACATTCGTTTAAAGACAAAATATATTAAACTATCCTGAAAGTTGCATCTTAATCGGACAATAAACAAAAGAGCTAGACATGTAAGAAAGTTGATAATTGAACGCAATGCCAATGCATGTGTGCGAGCGAGATAGAAACATACAAACATGTGAGCGGACGTTTTCGCTGCTTGCGTAGCTTAGCGACAGCGCTGCCCGCGAATGCTGGCTGTGCCGAGCAATTGTGTATGTATAACATATACACAAATACATATGTGCGTGCATACTTTTAATGTCAAATGTATATGTGTGTGTATGCATACAAACAGATGTTTTTGTTTCAACGTGTTTTATTGCAAGTACTACCAGTTATTATTCTGGGAAACCGATTTTATTAAAATAATCGGGAATGAAATGCAGAGAGTATTCTACGGTCGGGCGTGATCGACTGTACTTTTCTTTCTTGTTAATAAAGTCAACCGTCTTCTCATTTCTTCTCTTTGCCCCTCTTTGGATGTGTGAGGGAAACTGCAAATGGAATAAATGCCAGCCAAGGGAACAACTTAATCCTTGGAGGGTAGAAACTGAAACAAAAGCAAAATAAAGCTAGGGAAGGGCGAGAGTAAAGTTAGTTTCAAATTCCAACTAAGAAGTAATTCCGGACTGAAAACTTTTACATTTATACAAATCAAATGAAAGTTGTCTGTGATGTTTTCTTCTCTTGCTGCTTCTTCTTCTTCATCTTCTTCTTTGTTTCTTTGTATTTTGATTCGTATGCTTGTACATATTATATGGTATTTTCTTTATGTAGCATTCCTTTTTTCTTTGCAGAGTCCACGCAATTAGCAATGAGCCAATGGAAATATTAAAGCAAACTTTCTGAATAAATAAAACATTCAAGATAAAGCTGAGACGTGCCTGAGAGCACAGACGACGGAAATGGCTGCTTAAGTGGCGTACTTCCGGTAAAGCCGGACAGAGAATCAACAACAGTATCTACAACACCAGCAACAAGAACATCTTGACCCACTCAATCTAAAGGAATCCCAGCTTAAGTTGCTCCTTGACTCATTAGGAATCCAAACAAAGTCATGGCTAATGTAACCAACGAAACGGTTAATGCGTTGCTGATATCGGTCAGCACACAGCTTCCTCAATTGCTGGGGGCAAACTGGAGCAGCTCCACCACCACCAGCAGCACAACTAGCACATCCTCCAGCACCACCATGGGCACCACCTCCAGCGCCACCATAAGCAGCAGCAGCAGCAGCACAGAGAGCGCTTTGTCGAGTGATTCAGATGATAAACCGGACATTATGCACAATCAGATCGTTCAGATGTTCTTCTATGTTCTGTACACCACCGTCTTTGTCTTGGGCGTGTTTGGCAATGTCCTAGTTTGCTATGTGGTGCTCCGTAACCGTGCGATGCAGACAGTTACCAACATATTCATTACCAATCTGGCATTATCGGATATATTGTTGTGTGTGCTTGCTGTTCCCTTCACACCACTCTATACTTTCATGGGTCGCTGGGCATTTGGACGAACGTTGTGTCACCTGGTTTCATATGCTCAGGGCTGCAGCATCTATATATCAACACTGACCTTGACCTCGATAGCGATTGATCGATATTTTGTTATTATTTACCCGTTCCATCCACGCATGAAACTCTCCACTTGCATTGGTATCATTATAAGCATTTGGGTTGTTTCCCTTTTGGCCACTTTACCGTATGGGATGTACATGAAAATGTCCGAGGTAACTGGCAATGGCACCGACTATAATGAGACCATGATTCTGGGCACTGCCACGCCCAATGATACATCTGCCGCTGAGGCTTACATGCAACTAATGGGCGACACCGATTCCCTGATGGTCTGCGAGGAGAATTGGCCAGCGGAACAGTATCGCAAGGTTTTTGGAGCCATAACGACTGTGCTGCAGTTTCTGCTGCCCTTCTTCATCATATCAATTTGCTATGTCTGGATATCAGTCAAATTGAATCAGCGAGCCAGAGCCAAGCCGGGTTCAAAGTCATCACGACGAGAGGAGGCTGATCGGGATAGAAAGAAGCGTACAAATCGCATGTTGATTGCAATGGTCGCTGTCTTTGGACTCAGTTGGTTGCCCATTAATTTGGTGAATATATTCGATGACTTCAATGACAAGTCCAAGGATTGGCGTTTCTATATACTGTTCTTCTTTGTGGCTCACTCAATTGCCATGAGCTCCACGTGCTATAATCCCTTTCTCTACGCCTGGCTGAATGAGAACTTTCGCAAGGAGTTTAAGCACGTGTTGCCCTGTTTCAATCCCTCCAACAATAATATTATCAATATTACACGTGGCTACAATCGCAGTGATCGCAACACCTGCGGCCCACGCCTTCATCATGGCAATGGGGAGGGTGGGGGTGGTAGTCTTGATGCCGATGATCAAGATGACAATGGCATCACTCAGGAGACGTGTCTGCCCAAGGAGAAGCTGCTGATCATACCACGGGAGCCAACTTATGGCAACGGCAGTGGCGCCATATCACCTATACTCAGTGGGCGTGGCATTAATGCAGCCCTCGTACATGCCCGTCAGCCACAGCACCAACTGCAGAACCAACAGGATCAAAAGCAACAGCAGCAAGTGGAACTGATGCGACGCATCCGTCGAAGGACAGACGATGATGGTGACTACATCGACTCTGGAGACGAACAGACTGTGGAGGTGCGCTTCAGTGAGACACCATTTGTCAGCTCCGATAATACGACGGGCATCAGCATGTTGGACTCGAGCAGTCATGGACAGGATTTCGAGCTGGGAGACGTTGTCGGCGCAGGGCAGCTCCAGGGGAATGCCAACCGACGATGTAACTGAGACAGGGTGAGTACCAGGAAATTAAAAAGGAAAACTCTATAACACTAAATGGTTTCGCAAATCAGATATCATTCTTAGACCCTGTGCTTTACATGCACAAAAGGTATTTAGGGTATGAAATTTAAGAGATACAATTATAGAATACGTAATGATTCCACAAATAGGATTTCCTTTTAAGCACAAAACTTGGATGGTTCCATAAATAATATTTTCTACTTTTAGACCCTGTAATTTTTCAGAAGCACAGAAGTTCGGTTGTATAGGAAATTAACAAGAAAGAAAAGTACAGTCGAGCACGCCCGACCGTAGAATACTCTCTGCATTTTATTTTCGATCATTTTAATAAAATCGGTAGCCGGGTATATCAATTGATACTTGCAACAAAACACGTTGAAACAAAAACATCTGATTGTATGTATAGTATACACACACATATACATTTGACATTATATGTATGCACGCACATATGTATTTGTGTATATGTAATACATACACAATTGCTCGGCACAGCCAGCATTCGCGAGCAGCGCTGTCGCTAAGCTACGCAAGCAGCGAAAACGTTCGCTCACATGTTTGTATGTTTCTATCTCGCTTGCACACATGCATTGGCATTGCGTTCAATTATCAACTTTCTTACATGTCTAGCTCTTTTGTTTATTGTCCGATTTAGATGCAACTTTCAGGATAGTTTAATATATTTTGTCTTCAAACGAATGTGAAATAACAATACTGTACGATAAGAAAATATGCCTTAAAATCGGCATTGAAGTTTGCAAATTTTTTTATTTCTTGTGGGAAAAGGGGGCGTGGCAGTCCAAAATTTTTGATGACAATACAATTATGCCGTCTCTAGGAACCTGCGAACCAAAATGGGTGTTCCTAAGTGCCATAGTTACTGAGATATTCGGCTAAAACATCAATTTTTTACGAGGTGTTTCTAGTTTTTTGCACATTGTGGGCGAACGGGGCGTGGCATCGAAAAAAAAAAGATTCTTGTATTGACTGACTTAATATCGAGTCGATAGAGACCAAATTCAAACTTGTAGCTCTTACCATCTCTGAAATCTGTTTGTTCATACGGACGGACAGACGGACAGACAGACGGACAGACAGACGGACAGACAGACGGACAGACGGACATGGCTATATCGACTCGGCTTGTGATGCTGATCAAGAATATATATACTTTATGGGGTCTGCCACGCCTCCTTCTGCCTGTTACATACTTTTTTTTTTGTAGAAACCCAATATACTCTCTCTTGCAGAGAGTATAAAAAATAAAATTATAAAATTTTACACGATTTAACAAACCAGTTTATATAATTTTTAAATCCTGTTTCTTACAAGCGAAAGGGTATATAGTATATTATGTTTTCTATATTTTCTTGATCAAAAATTCTGAAAATAACTTTATAAAACTCTGTACTCTTTTTAAGAACGGGGTGTAGAATTATATTATATTAAAACAACTTTATTAATTGGCTTCAATATTAGTAATTTGATTTTTTTTCGTCCAAAATGATTACAGGGCTTACACCAGTCTATTTGCTCGATACAAGACATTCCTTTCTTGTTAAATCAGATTTGAGCTGAATAAGGCTTTCAAAATTCCATTTTCCATTCCAGTGATGAAATCTATTTCCCCACAAAGCGAAAAGCATTAAGAATTGAGTTTAGCTACCTGCATGAATTTTTATGAATTTTCACAAATGCCATAAAGCACTTTTCTACATACTGTTTATATAACATGCCACAAAAAGCAACGCAAATGGCAATCAAGTAGCAGCTGGCATGACTTTCTGCTGTTGGCAAATTTCATTTGCTAAGCTCAAGGATGTCTACAACAATTCTGGGTGTGAGAGAAGGAGTACATCTATCCAATTCAGGACAGTAAATCAACTGTCAGCGGCAAAGTAACTGCAAACTCGTCTGAGAAACTCCCTAGTTTACAGAGCTTGTCAACACACACAAAACTCTTGCTCAGCTGCAGTTTAAAAAGGCAATCAGAAACTATTAAATTTTCCAATGCACTTACTAAAAACAAGAAAGAAAAGTACAGTCGAGCACGCCCGACCGTAGAATACTCTCTGCCTTTTATTCCCGATCATTTTAATAAAATCAGTATCCGAGAATATCAACTGATAGTACTTGCTGTAAAAGACGTTGAAAGACGGTCAGCTAGGAAGTTAAGCCTCTTTTATAGAGATATCTATGGTTTTAAGCCGAAAATTTCCAAGTGATGCGGTGGCGCGAATGATTAGTATTCGATCGATGAACGGGAAGTCGTGGGTTCGACTCCTGGTCCGTCATCAAAAAGAATATTTTATTGTGTTGTTTAAATGTGTTGCATTATCGAAAAAAAAAATTGTTTATTAACAAATTATTTATAAACAATTGAAAAAAAATTTTAAAAAGAGTTTTGATAAAAAAAATATTTTTATTACTCAATGTGCAACCGCGACTCGAACCCACGTCTCTGCGTTCGCCGACCAAGCACTTAACCTGCAACGCCATCACGACACTTGAAAGTTTCTTGCCCAAACCATACATATAAAAAAGGCTTAACTTCCTAGCTGGATAACTATTTTGTCAAAAATAGAATTTTGGTCGGCACGGCCAGCGTCTGCGAGCAGCGCTGCCGCTAGAAAGCAGCGAAAACGTTCGCTCACATGTTTGTATGCTTCTGTCTCGCTTGCACACATGCATTGACATTGCGTTCAATTATTAACTTTCTTACATGGATAGCTCTTTTGTTTATAGTCCGATTTATATGCAACTTTCAGGATAGTTTAATATATTTTGTCTTCAAACGAATGTGAAATAACAATACTGTACGATAAGAACATATGCCTTAAAATCGGCATTGAAGTTTGCAAATTATTTTATTTCTTGTGGGAAAAGGGGGCGTGGCAGTCCAAAATTTTTTGATGACAATACAATTATGCCGTCTCTAGGAACCTGCGTACCAAAATGGGTGTTCCTAAGTGCCATAGTTACTGAGATATTCACCTAAAACATCAATTTTTTACGAGGTGTTTCTAGTTTTTTGCTCATTGTGGGCGAACGGGGCGTGGCATCGAAAAAAAAAAAAGATTCTTGTATTGACTGACTTAATATCGAGTCGATAGAGACCAAATTCAAACTTGTAGCTCTTACCGTCTCTGAAATCTGTTTGTTCATACGGACAGACGGACAGACGGACAGACGGACAGACGGACAGACAGACGGACAGACGGACAGACGGACATGGCTATATCGACTCGGCTTGTGATGCTGATCAAGAATATATATACTTTATGGGGTCTGCCACGCCTCCTTCTGCCTGTTACATACTTTTTTTTTTGCACAAACCCAATATACTCTCTCTTGCAGAGAGTATAAAAATACAAATGTTTCAAAACTAATTAAATAAGAATTTATTCCAAAACGTACACAAATAATTTGAAACATATTTTCTACTAGACTGTTACTATTCCAGTTCAGCTACTTCCCATGGAATCTTCAAGTCAACTTTTGTATGCAAAAGTATAAGATAAAAGTTCAGTTGACAGATGGCAGTCTATTGCCAAATGGATTAAGAAAATTTGAGAAACGTGCTGGCCCTTTTGCCAGGTGTTTGGAACAACAACAGGGAGCAAAAAACAAGAGCAATAACAACATAATATATGTACACAAATTACCAACTGTAGCTGTCAGATAAATGCTCTGCAAAATGGTCAACAGCCGGGGCCAACGATAAGACTCAAGTCCCTCGTAAACATAATGTTTTGACGCAGAATAATTTACATTGGCTTATTTATTTATAATTTTTTATGACTTTACGTTATGGGCTATCAGTCTGACTGTCAGCCAGTCTTTAGGCCGGTCTGTCTGTCAGCCTGTCTCTCTGACCGACTGGGCTATTGGCCCATTCCCTTTTAACTTGAAATGACCATAAGCTCATAAAGTTTATAAATATATCGCTTTTGGCATTGAAATTCAATTTGATTAAATGAAAATGTGCTACTCGATAATAAAATAAAGCACCAACATTTAAGAATATTATTCTATATATAAAATAATATTTTTGGATGCATATTTTTATACTCTCTGCAAGAGAGAGTATATTGTGTTTGTGAAAAGTATGTAACAGGCAGAAGGAGGCGTGGCAGACCCCACAAAGTATATATATTCTTGATCAGCATCACAAGCCGAGTCGATATAGCCATGTCCGTCTGTCCGTCTGTCCGTCTGTCTGTCCGTCTGTCCGTCCGTATGAACAAACAGATTTCAGAGATGGTAAGAGCTACAAGTTTGAATTTGGTCTCTATCGACTCGATATTAAGTCAGTCAATACAAGAATCTTTTTTTTTTTCGATGCCACGCCCCGTTCGCCCACAATGTGCAAAAAACTAGAAACACCTCGTAAAAAATTGATGTTGTAGCCGAATATCTCAGTAACTATGGCACTTAGGAACACCCATTTTGGTACGCAGGTTCCTAGAGACGGCATAATTGTATTGTCATCAAAAATTTTGGTCTGCCACGCCCCATTTTCTCACAAGAAATAAAATAATTTGCAAACTTCAATGCCGATTTTAAGGCATATTTTCTTATCGTACAGTATTGTTATTTCACATTCGTTTGAAGACAAAATATATTAAATTATCCTGAAAGTTGCATCTAAATCGGACAATAAACAAAAGAGCTAGACATGTAAGAAAATTGATAATTGAACGCAATGCCAATGCATGTGTGCGAGCGAGATAGAAACATACAAACATGTGAGCGAACGTTTTCGCTGCTTGCTAGCGGCAGCGCTTCCCGCGAATGCTGGCTGAGCCAACCAATTGTGTATGTATAACATATACACACATACATATGTGCGTGCATACATACAATGTCAAATGTATAAGTGTGTGTATTCATACAATCAGATTTTTTTGTTTCAACGTGTTTTATTGCAAGTACTATCAATTGATATACCCGGATATCGATTTTATTAAAATGATCGGGAATAAAATGCAGAGAGTATTCTACGGTCGGGCGTGCTCGACTGTACTTTTCTTTCTTGTTTAAAGATAAGATACGATTACTGCTTAGCTATTTTTGTGTTTATTTGGCTTAATATCTTTAGGCTCCAAATACCTTTTCTTTTATCTCATTGAGTCAGACACTATCTATTTATGGGGTATACACGGATATGATATGCTGCTTTGTTGTTATTTACATTTTAGCCATGTTTGCGGTTAGCTTCGCAAGCAAAACAGACAAAACATGTGAATGCATAAAAAAAAACTAGAAAGAGAGAGAGAGAGAGAGAGAGAGAGAGAGTGAGAAATGTCCGAAAGGCCTTTAATTTATGAATTATTCAGGCGCAGTCGTTAGTGGCACATACTGTGATGTTCAGCCTAATTACCCACTGGCTGGTCTACTGTGTAGTGCTACTGGGTGGTGTTACTGGTGGTGCGTGGGTATGTGGTGTCAGTCAACAAGCCATATGCATAGCTCCCAGCTAAATCACATAAAAAATGCTTTCCTCTACACTCTATCTGCCCTATATATAGTCGAGACTTGGAGTGTTGAATCACAGCGAGCGGTGAGTGAACGGTAAGTGATATAGTTTATGGTCCCTGCTCGAGTGCCAGCACATACACAGAAGATGCATTATGCATGAGAACTGCAACTGCAACTAAAATTGCGAACAGCAATTGTCGAGCTCTCAATGCTCTCTCTCTCTCTCTATCTCTCTCTTTTCAGAGTCAACTGACTCAATTTACAAAGGTTGCACCCTGGGGGGCGGCGAACGAAGAGAGACGGGGAGAGGGCGTGTCAGCTTCAACGTGTGCTGTCTCTGTAAACAACTTTGCTTGCAAGTTAGTGAAAAACTTTCTACAATCAAATTGTATTTTGCTGTTTGGTTGTCTGGTTGTCTAGTTGTCTAGTTGTTTGGTTGTTTGGTTGTTTGGTTGTTTGGTATCTGCAACTGGCAAATGGGCCAAAACTTGAAAGCTCTGTGGACTGACAATTGGGCCAGTTGCATCTAGTACTGGGCAAAAATCATAGCAACTTTACGATTGCAAGCGATAATTTTTCATAGCAGTTTGTTAATTATAAAATGGCGTCATTCCTGTGCCGTTGTACAATGCAATGGTTTCAGTTTCCGTTGCGCCTGATAAGCTTTGCTGTTCCTTCGGCATAAAAGTTTTAGCAGCTTCAATTTATTTAATCAATTTTCGAAAGTTTAAAACAGGAAAGCTTACGGCGGACGTGTTAGATTCTAGTTACAAACTTTACAATATTTCCACTGCAATGTTTCCAACTCTTTATCTTCCTTTTGCTTACAATTGTATTTTTGTTTCGATTTCTGGAAAAGATTTTGAGGCGTTTTTCATTATCTACTTTGAAAAGTTTTAATGTTTGACTTGGATTTAGATAAAGTCGGAGAAAGCTAATTTTAAACAATTGCTAAAACTATAAGTTACAAATCTACCTATTTAAAAAATAATTTTGCCAATTTATTAAGGGCTTTAAAAAATGTCGATTTAATATAAAAATGTAAAGGTTGCTTGTAATGCTGCAAACAGCTTACAATTGAGCTTATTTAAAGGCTTATTATATAAATTTCTTTCTGAATTTATATTTCTTAACATTTTTCAAACATTTGTAGATATTTTTATAGTTTATTTCGCTATTGTTAGCTTGTTTGGTCTTGATTTAATCCAAATTCATAGCATATTCCTAGCCAACCTTGTTGAGTATCTTCTTCTGTAATTTGATTGCTCTGTTTTAAGAGTTCGATGCCTTTGAATCATTGAACTTAGTATAAATATTTTATTCACTTTGCTTAAGTAGAAAGCGAATGCATTTTGGCATTTCGAATGCCAATCAATCACACTAAAAGTGCACAAGTGTGTTATAAAATCTAAAGAGCCCGATTAAATCCATACTAAATCGTATCGTATAAAAATCAAACACACACCATACATGCCACGCCCCTTACAGTTGCAGGCTAATGTTGCGCTCGTTATTGTTGTCTTTGTGAGCTTTGTGCATGCATGTGGGTGTTTGCGTGTGTGTGTGTGTGGATGTATGTGAGTTTAATGGTAACAATAACATGGTATTTGGCTGCTTATCATTCATTCAAACGCACATACACACACATGCAGATTTCAATATATACTTGCTTACACTCAACGTAAAATGTTTTTGGCATTGGCTGGCAATAAAAAAAATTATTGCTTAGCATTTAGGTTTTCTTTTTGGCGCGATCATCGCAGTCAAGGAATTTGGTTTTGAAGTGTCATGAAACATGTGCTTTAATAGCAGCTAGGGAAATGGGGAAAAGGGTGGGAAATGAGGGGAAAGTGGGGGGGAAAGTGAATCAGTTGATGCTGAGCTTTCATTGGTGATACGCATTTATTTTATAACATCAGCATCAGCATCAACATCAACATCAACACCAATATGAGCATTAGGCCATCCGATTCATGTTGACGTCAGCTGGTATATAATCCAACCAGACTGACAGAATGACACTCTGACAGTTGTGAAAATAAAAGCGATTAATGAAGTTCCTTGCACACAAATGGCAAGTGTCTAATTGACGATTGAAATGGGCTCTTTCTCTCATTCTTCTCGTATCTGTTGCCACCAGGCAAATGGACAGCGCCAGCTGCTCAGATATTGGAATCGATAGCAAAAACAGCTGCCTTAGAGATTTACGGAAACGCCCTTCTGCTGACAGATTAGTGTAAACAGTCCAATCAAGTCAGTGTGTAGATTACACAGATTACACTGTTGATGCTATAGAAAACTGAACTATTGATTACCCTATTAAGTTTATAGAGTTAGGGGTCTAAAGGTAACACAGCTTTAAATATTTATATTTTTCTCAATTTATTCAATAATTTAAGAGTTTTGATTTACTTTTTTTTGGATTTCTGTGTATTTAGAGTACCAATATTTTGGCAGAAATCCATGTAAGTTTTCATAAATGTTAGTTTACAGACCAATAGCCGTTGCAGCTTGTGTACAACATAGATATGTTCGATGTTTCTGTTAATTAACAATAAAACAAAATAACATTACTCTGCATAATTCCTGAAATGAAAGATTTCATAAATGTTATCTTACAGGCAAATAGCAGGAGCTGTCGCTGCGTAACAGTCTATGTAACATGTTCCTGTTAAGAAACAGAACTTAAGAATTGTTCTCTGGTCTGTTTGCTGATCTGAACAGCTAAAGAGAGAGCATGCACAACAGAGATATTTTAGATGTTATTGTTAATTATCACTAAAATAGAATAACATTACTCTGCATAATTCCTGAAATCTAAGATTTCAATAATGTTATCTTATAGGCAAATAGCAGGAGCTATTGCTGCATAACAGTCTATGTTACATGTTCCTGTTAAGGAACAGAAAATACGAATTGTTCTCTGATCTGTTTGGTGATCGAAACAGCTGAAGAGAGAGAGAGAGAGAGAGAGAGAGAGAGCTAAGAGTATTTCTTTGGAATTTTCATACTAACCATAGTGAATATAGAATGATAATGTTTAATTTTCAACTTTTATCTAACGACACCAGAGCTAGTTAGCCGTAAGGGTATAATGAAATAAAAATGCAATTACTGTTTTGCTTTCACACCCTGGCAAAGAGTGTGGGAGCTAAAAGTCAGCTCAGTAATGTAAAACCTAACACGTTCCATTTCTACATGTGCGTATGTGAGCTAGTGTATGTGTATGTGTATGCGTCTGTGTGTGTTTGTGTGTATTGTACTTATATCCACATGGCTCTATTTTTATTCCCGCTGCCCGTGTCTAATCAGTCTAATGTGTTGGGCAGGAAAAACAACATTTTCATTAGAGCTGCTTTAGCTTTTCCAGCATATCTCTCTCTTTCTATCCCCCTTTACCACTCTCACTGTCACCCACTCACTCTCTTGTTGTCCACTGCACTAGCTGGCCAATTAAGCAATTACGCTAACAAGCTTTTATTATGTTGTATGGCCATGGAGAGAAACGGCCAACAATAGCAACACCTGGCAATGGCAGTGGCAATGGCAATGGCAATGGCAATGGCAATGGTAATGGAAAAACAGGAAGCTTGCCAAAGGTGTTGAGCAAACAATTAAAAGGAATTGAGAAAGGAAACAAAAACAACAATAATCCTTGCCGAAGGTAACTGTTAAACGGAAGAAGCTGCAGGCTAAAGGATTTAAAATGTCCAACATTAGGTAATAACTTTCAGAACAGAATGTTTTTATGGGTCGACCTATAAATTTATGTGCGAAAAGTTTTCAAAAAGCTGTCAGTAAAACTTAGACAAACACAAGGCCAAGCCCCTAAGGAATTCAGTAAAGTAAAAAAATACTAATAAAAAGTTGGGGCACATACATCAAAATAAAATTGATGGTCATAAATTCTATTGACTTGTCGTCGGTGACATACCCAAAACTATTCAGTATCCAATGAATAAACCATAAAAAACTACGACAAACATATTAAATTTCGAGGGATATGTCTATTTGCTCCTTAGTATTTAGCTAAAATTTCGCGTTGAACGCAAACACAACATTTGAAGCATTTAACTCACTCATCAATGAAGAACTGTTACCATTGCCTAAAGGAATCAGATGCGTTACCATGCCAGGCACGTAGCGTTTTACCAAACATTTCCATTTGACTTGACTTCCAATACACAGTGGGATGAATATCAAAGTTAACTAAACAAAAAAATCAATTCAAACCAGTTTGAGGGCTCAAATGATAAGATGACAACTAAGACAAATCCCCAAATCACTTATATGATTTGATTAATACAAGATAATTGTATTTGTTGGAGCAGCTAAAATCACTTAACACTTCATGGTATCAAATGCATTGATTCATTCTAATGTAAGTAAATTACTGTTAAAAATACCAAGATTTAAAGCATATTAAAGTATTGCCTTTACTTTAAAATACTTGAATGCACTTAATATTTAAAAGCTGAAAGTTCAACTAAATCTTATTAATAAGATCTTGAAAGTTTCGCTTAAGTTTTACTGCAAGTGCGCCTGAAAGCTTTTAGAAACTTTCAAGGATTAAATTTGTTTGCTTGTAACTTTTACGTGAAATTAAATTTCAAATGGAAGCAACTCATAATTTATTGAAAATTTCATTAACTTTATTAAGACGAATTAAATTTTTCTTGCAAAAATTAATGAGTGCTGCATTGTATAGTGGTGGGCGTGTCCGCCGGCGCATTAAATGGGCCATTACAGACGCCATTGCTATTGATGAAAAGTGTGTAGAAAAGCGACTAACGTTTATGCCCAATTAAATGTGGTGACTGGCCATTGATGTGAGTTAGATATGAAAGACGTTAGTGGTTTAGTGATTTGTTGGTTTGTTGGTTTGGTGAACACGTGCCAACTTCTGTCAGCTGCAGGTGTGTTCAATATTAAATGGCAAACTTTTCTTTCTTTGGGTCAAGCACTAGGTGAGATTGTCCAGATCAGCTGGGTTCACAACAAAAAATTGGTAGCTGCTTATACATAATTTATGCCGCATTGTGGAAGACAGATTTGTGAAGCACATTTGGAAGGAGCTTCAGCTGCTGTGTACTTCAGTTTGGTTTGCCTTTAACACGGATTGTCTGGGGCGACGCCCTGTTGTGAGTTAACATGTGTGTGCGTGTGTGCATGTGTGCATGTGTGGGTGTATGTTGACAGCAGACCTTAATGCCACTTAATATGAGCCACAGGCATTTAGGGCCAACTTGACAGGAGCTTAGAGGGCGTTGGCGGCTCCGTTTATTAGCAACTTTATTAACAGTTAATTAAATTTTGTGTTTAATGATTTGGCCAGAACACGAAGAAGCAGTCAAGATGAAGACAACCCTGGCTAATACAAAAATGCTTGTGGCTTGGCTTTTATTAAAGTTGAAAAGCCAATTCAGTTCTTAGCCCAACTGAGGTTGGCTTATACACTGTTCGTTGCCAGGAAACGGCAACATCACCAATAACAACAACAAGCAAGCTAATGATTACAAGTTTAATGAAACGAAAAACGCTTTTATTAATTGCCCAAAAGTCTTGGCCATACGCAATAGGCCAAAGCCGTCACGGAGGCCAGCAGTGCTCAGTTTCGGCCTCAATTGCTTTAAAGTATCATTAGACGCAATTGCTACTTGGCCAAATCTTTGCATCTGAGATTCCTTTCGGCTTAAATTACGCTTAATAATCACAATTTTCCTTGGAAAGCTTAAAGTTGTTGACAATATGAAATTCCTTGAAATATTTTGTTATTAAATTTAGTTCTTTTGCTCCATTTCCTTTCATGTTTTCTTAATATTTTTCATCAACACAGTAACAAGTAACAACATGATTCTTTCTTGATAATATTATACTTAGTTTTCAAAGTTAGATTTACAAAATAATTTGTTATTGAGTAAATGTAAAATAAATTTATTAAACTCCAAATTCGCTTTTCAATTCTGCAACAAATACTTTATTCAATTCCTCTAAATTAATTCCGACTTTGTTGTCAAGCAAATGAAATAATTATGTATACAATCATATTACGTAGACTAATAACGTTATTCATATTTTTTTAAGAGACTTAAGACTGTTTGACACTTTAAGCCAGAAACGCAGATGCCACCAAGACTTTGGCTTTTGTCAATGGAGGACTGAAATAATTATGCGACGGCGAATATTAAGTGAAAAAAACATAAAAAACATTCTAAGTCCATGGAGAAAAATGTCAACAAACATAGTAAACAGTCAGCTACACTGTTAGAAAAGAGCCAATAGAACTTATATTGAGTTGTTAACAAACAAAATTCAAATTATACAAAGGTTTTTATACCCTCTTCCAAAACTTGTTTGTAGCTTTGATGTGCGTAATTTCGTTCAGTGTATTTCACGCCAGTGCAGCGCAGCGAGGCGTTGTAATTGCGCCGAGGCACGAAACACCTGTCAAAAGGTGGTGAACCTACAATCCCGGAGTTGCCTAGCTCGAGAAGAGGCTCTTCAGAGGCTGTCAGCCTAGGAAGTGACAACAACAACAACAAATATACAACTAGAATCAACAAATAACAGCAACAACAACCACAACAACAAGCAAAATTTCAGTGTTTATTCGTTTCAACGTCATTTCTTAATTTATGTGGGAAAAGCAAAGAAAACACAAAATATGAATGGGGGAAAATAAACAAAGACATCTCGACGTGGCGACCATAATTCCGACGTGCCTCAAAACATATACATGAGCAGCTAGTCATTCAGATACCCTAGGAAATTAATTTTTAGAACATCATATTGAAGAGTATTCTCAAGTAGATTTACAAGTATATATACCTTTTAAGCGACCCTTCGCCTTACAGGGTATAATATGAAACTTCTCTTTAAAAAGCTGTTTTCTTAATGCTAGAAAATCTATGCAAAAGTAGTGAAAACTTTTACATACAAGTCAGTTTCAGTTTTGAGAAAATACAGTTAGACGAAAAAGAATCTTGGCAAAGAGCAACACAAAAGCTGTTAAAAAATATTACCATAGCTGAGGGACTGAGAGACGGCAGCTGTGCGAGTTTCTTTTTTGAGGTAGGCCGGTTGGTGTGGGCGTTTCTGGGCGTGTCCGCAAAAGCAAAAAAAATAACACAACGATATAAAAAACTGACAGCTGCACGGCTCATAATTTATGGCCCAGGTACATACATAACAGTGCCTCAAGGTATCAGAGCATAAAAACTTTTGCGAAAAAAAGAGGAAATATTGCGTAACTTTCCCTTTTTTACATTCCTTTTTGGAACGCACAGAAAAAAAAATCATAAAGAAGAGGCACTCAAGTGCAGGAGCTTAAAGTTGATGTCGATGATCATTAGTCGTATTCTGTGTGCTAATTAAAGCTGGGCAACATAGCCAAAAATGGAACTCAATCATGTTAAATCAACAACATACAAAACACACAAAACAAGAACGAACAAAATCATGACAAAGTCAACAGAAATCCATGACAAAAAAGGAAAACAGAATTGCACATTATCATTATTTTAATCAGAGGTGGCTGCACTTTGTGGCACACGAATTGCGATTGATATCAACGCCAGACGAGAGACCCTAGCTCTGGCCCCAATAAGTATGCTTTACTTTTTCTCCACACAGCATACATGAATTTTTGTACGTTAGGAGCGACAGCTCGTCAACATGTAGACGACCTGCATGTCATTAGGGCTCAAGAGTGGGAGATACCAGGTCTGGATTTTGGTTTTTAGATATATACCTCATGTACATGTGTGCGTGTGTATGTGTATGTGTATGTGTTTCGGTGTTTGTGTGTTTGTACACACACACATGAGTGCGAAATAATCATTCATTTTGCGAAAGCTTTTTTGAGCAAAGTTACAAATAACAATCAGTTGTGCACATTTGGTGGGAGACTGTTGATGAATCAGGTTTTTATGCACGTCGTCAGACAGATGATTTTCCTGATATAGTTATGTATCCTGTATAAACTCTTGCTGGAACTTGAACAAGCTGTTAAAACATCAATGATTTGGGCATTAAGTCATTTGTTATACAATGTTCATAACGGATTTTGGTGGAAAAGTGCTTTCTTCTTCATTAACTTAGAAATATTTTAAGAACGGTGTTTAATTAAGCTATATTCCGCTACATACCCAAAGCTCTTTCCTACACACACTCACTCTTATATCTTATAGCCATAAATCAAATTCAATGTGCCCAAAAAGGTTGTAATAAACTTCTTAATCTTATTTTTTCAATTTTGTTAAGGCTCAATTTGCAGCTTTGTGAGTTTTACTCTAATCAATCGATCAATGCCTGATCAATTTAACTTAATTTAATTTCGAGTTCAGAAAATTGCTTTAAACTTTGCCAAAATTTGCAGCTTAAGATTTATTTCCCGTCCAGAAGTGACGACATTAATATTATTATTATTACTCCCGATGTCCCTGCCCTACCAGTCGCTTACTTCTCGAATTTCCGCTTCCTTGTACGATTTGTCGCTGTGTTTTCTTCCGGGCCTTTCTCTTTCCCCATGTGACTCTCCCTACATTCTTTGCATTTACGTGCTTGGCATATCAATCAAATCTTTCCTCAAATCCCCAGCTTGGTAACTTATACATTATTTAATCGCTCTGAGTGAATTAAAATTAAAATTCCTTTTTTTGTTTTTGTTTTCGTTTTCGTTCTTATTTTTTTCGGGAATGAGTTTGGGGTTTGGCGTCAACTAAATCTGTCTACTGTGCCCTTCATCCATACATTATAGCCACAAGCAAATTAATTTTATAAACTCTCAAATAAACTGCCGGCAAGGTCAGAGCAGAGGGGATTGCCTCAATTCCCGCAAGTACCGTTTGGAGTGTGTGCGTTCAGCGAAACCACAAAAAATGATAACAAAAGAAACGAATACAAAATTGAGAATTTAATTTTTTCGTAAATGTGAATGGAGCAACTAAAAGTGCCCGGGTGCCACTTGAACGTTGAGTAAAAGTCACCACAAACAAAGGTCAACAAGCGAAATGACTTCAATAAGCTCCTCGTAGCTGCTGCTTTTGCTGTCCTTGTGAAAAATCAAGTTAATATTTTGAATAATGCTACATAATTTAGATGCATAAACGACTCGGACTACTGCTAATTTATGTGAATAAATATATCAGCAACTATGACAACAGCAGAAACAACATAAACAACAGCAAAACAGCAAACTGGCGAGTAGTTTTATAAGCTCAGGTTACGCGCTACATTTAGCATAGCATACTTTCGAGCGCCAGTCAAATTGCACAACATTTTTCTTTGCACCTAAGCAATATTAATAAAGTGATTTCAAGCCAACAATACAAATAAGGAACGGCGATTAAAGTTAAGCTACTGATGTATATTTAAATTTAAAAAAATTAACTTTTTCTTTTCATTTAAATACTGCTGTTGAAATAAATCATTTTAGTTTTCAAAGCTTTATTTTAATTTGAGTGAATATACAAATAATATGATTGGTTAAAATATTAAAAATCATATAATAATTCGTAGTTAACATAACATAATTTAGACTGTTAACATTTAAAGAAGCTTTTACTATTAATAATTCAGAATCAACTACGCAATAGATTAAACAGCGCTCAAACTGAACTGTAAGTTGTGTAATAATAAAATTTTGAAAAATGTGATGGGTAATTAAACAACTATACTTTTTTCCAACGCTTCATTCTCGTTTACATACTTCTGTATTATAGAAACAACTTTATTTTTTGACATAATCCAGCTAGAATTCTAATTTTAGTTTGAACTTAGAGCTTTTAGTACTCAGCTTCCAATTTAACTGACAGACTCATTAGTTGTTGTTCTACGTTGACTGATGCTCTAATTACCAAACGATTTTGTCTGCTTAGAGAGTTGAGAGCTTCATGAAATATGAGTTGGAATTATTTCAAGTCAACTGCAGTAAAATTGCCTTGAAGTCCTTTCAAGCTGTCACCGTCTGTTGAAGCCCTTTTGTTTGGTATTTATTATGTTTTATTTTGTTGTTGTTCTCTATGACAAGAAGAACAAATATTTGCATGTATGAGGTCCAAAATAAATACTCACACATAGTTACACACTGATTAAATTGCCAGGCAAGTTGAGGAAGTGGTTTTATTTCGGGGACTGCGTGGGTTGTACTCTATATGTATATAAATCTATATATAATTTGGCTTCCTTATGGGCCAGATGATGTAATTCAAATCTATTGTAATGTATGCAGCAATTAAAAATACATCAGTTTTGCTTTTTGTATCCTTGATGGCCGTTGTCTACTTCCTGTCGACTTCCATGCATTTAAAGTGTCACCTTTTTTTAACTCATTTAATTTCATTACATTATCACTGTGTCTGTGTGTGAATATATTTATATATTTGTGTGTGTATGTGTGTGTTTTGCCATACTTTGCATTTATATTTAAAAGCCTTTATTATAATTATTTCGTTGTGTGCGCATAATTTAAGCATTAACAAGGAATTCAAAGAAAGCAGAGCTTGCTCGTCTGCCAGTTACCCATACTGGTGTTCATCCTTTATTAAAGTGTAGCGGAGTGTTCCACTTTCAAAGCTTATATAAATCCACGAATATCATCTGATTTAAATAGAAAATAGACTAATATGTAGTGAAATGTCAAATGTTCAACTCTTACGTGTTTGGGCGGTGTAAACCGTGTACAGTAGACACACTGTGAAAACATTAGTCCACACTAAACAACGCATTTTTTCACTTTAACAAATCAAATTGATCTCCATCACATGTATATCACAATACTTTAGACACACTCCAAGCTGAAACAAATCGGAAATCAAATGTAAATGGAATAACCGACTGTGAAAATGTTTGTTATAAGTTTAAAGCTAAATTGTTCACAACTTTTTCCACATCTTTTTAATGGCATCTACATCATGGTTGAGTTGATTACGAGTGGGGTGTGACACTTTGTGTGATAATAACACCAAAGGATGATGTCAGAATGTTCACAATTTTGTCGCCAGTCACACCCAAATCGTAATTCTTTTAATGTATCTGTGCTGAGTGTTTGTCATTTTCATTCTATTTATTTTCCTGCCTGCCTAATTACGTTCTCGTTTACGTTTTCTCATTTGAGCACTGCAAATGTCATACTGTGTATATTTAGCCCACTTGCGATTCATTAAAAAGAACATTCCTCAACACGTCCTGGCGGTTGTGACCATACGCCTAGAGCCCAAGGACTTTGCTCAGCCTCATCCACTTGCTATACTCGACAGGTTTGTTTATGTTCGCCTCTAATTGCGGCAACTTAAAGCACACTCAGGGCGACTCAGAAAAAGAATGAGACAGAGATAGAGACAACGGGAGTATGAGTAGATGAGAGACATGAAGCAAAATTAGATGAGCTGTCTATGATTCCAGTGACTTATTTTGCTTTCATTTTGAGGCCTGAATGTGCGTGTTGTCTAAAAGAGAAAAGATAAAGGTGAGAATAATGTGAATGTATGGTCACCCTATGAAATAATAGAAAAATTCATGGATATTGTATAAGCAAAGCTGCTCCAATCATAACTTACTTAAAATTGATGCAAACCACTTAGTTTTCTGACTGATGGACACCCTAAGAAGACCACCCAAAAAGACCAAAAACGAACGTTATGCAGGAGGAAGAAGATGTACTCGCAAACCTCTGAATGCTGGTGTGAGTAATGCATGGTCATCTTTAAAATACTTTATTATCGCATAAGCAAAGTTGTTTCAATCGTAACTTAGTATGAACGACAGTAAAGCACTTAGTTTTTGACTGATGGTCACCCCAAAACGCTATGCTTTCAACGAAGACATTAATTCAAGAGATACACTGATAATAGTGAGTTATGGCCACCCTAAAAGAGCTGTATTTACAAGTCTCTGGATTGGCTAATGGTTACTATTAAAAGTTAATGTTATAAAATTAAGCTTCGGAGTAAAATAAAACTTAGGAATAATTTACAGGGTATCTTGTCTACAACTACTTTTAACGAGCATACAATTAATTGTATGTTGCCCATTGTTTCTGCAATTCTTGAACTACAGTTCAAAGCACACACGTGTTTCAATTTCTGGCTTTCTGTTCTCTTTTTGTCTAACCATCTGCTCATTGACTTATTTATTGCACATACGCCCCATAAGCCCACAGCGGATAAATATTTTATAACCTTTATTATTGCCAATGTTATTGGCGTTGTTCTTTTGTGTGACTGCATGTATGTGTGTTTGTTGGGCCAAAAACTTTGTCAACCTTTTGTAGGTAGTAGGCAATAATGAAACTGTGACAACAACAACAGAACAATAAACTGAAACTTTCGGTGGAGAAGGAGGAGGAGGAGGAGTAGGAGGGAGGGAAAATTAAGTACGCCTCTTGGCTATACGAGACGAGATGCGGCAAACTACTGCCATTAAAATTAATTACATAAACATCAATGTGCCACTGGCAATTAATGCTTTAGTCGAGCAGATATGGTACTCCTCAACAGACCACAACAAAGCTTAAAGTAATTTTAGTAGCACAGCCACACACACCCACACACACACCCACAGCCCCACAGCACCACACACGCACACCGAAACAAGTTGACAGTAATGAATACTTAATAAAGTGGTCTTAAAGGTAGTTGAATCGATTTAGTTCCGGACTCGTCACACCAAGTGGAAAGCCGAGGCGACAAAATGACTGAAAACCTTCGAAAAGCCTCGGGCAAAGTTTACCTTTGTTGTACGCTCCTCTTAGTTTACTCTTATTGTTATTGTTGTTGTTTTTCAAGCGAAAAGTTTAATTTCAATTATCAACAACAATGTAAAAGTAGCATTTAGGGCATCTAATTTGAGGCCCGAATTGTCATTAAAGATTCCAGCAATAAATGGGTCCTCAGTAAAGGTATTTTAGTTAATATTTACTTAAATGTGTTAATTATTGTTATAACAAATTGCATTGCCAGTTTAATGATTTCTTACTTATGGTAATAAAGCATTAAACGATTACAAATTATACAACACAATTAAGTTAAAACTGTTAAATCATCGTTGACAATAATGGAAGAATTCAAGGAATATTTTTGATTGCCGCTCTTGTTAAACATTCCTAAAAATCATATTAAGTTTATTAGACCCCGTACTCTAAAAAAGAGTAGAGGGGTCTATTAAGTTTGTCTGAAGCGAAATGTGCGTAACAGGCAGAAGAAGGCGTGGCCGACCCCATAAAGTATATATATTCTTGATCAGCATCAACAGCCGAGACGATATAGCGATGTCCGTCTGTCCGTCTGTCCGTCCGTCCGTCCGTCTGTATGAACACCTGGATCTTTTAAACTACAAAAGCTAGAGCCACCAAATTTGGAATGAAAGTCCGTTTGCTTCGCGAGCAGATCAAGTTTATTTCAAATCTTTGCCACGCCTCTTACCGCCCCCGCAAATTGTAAAAAACTATGGTCACCTCGGAAAAATTTGATGTTTTAAGCAAATATCTCAGTAACTATAGCACTTAGGAGTACCATTTTTGGTATGTAAGTTGCTAGAGACAGCATAAATGCATTGTCATTAAAATTTTTGGACTGCCACGCCCCGTTTTCCCACAAGAATGAAATAATTTTCAAACTTCAATGCCATTTTTAAGGCATTTGCACTTATCGTACGGTATTGTAATTTCAAATTCGTTTGGAGACAAAGTATCACAAACTATCCTGAAAGTTGCATACAAATCGGACAATAAACAAAAGAGCTAGACACGTAACAAAGTTTACAATTGCACGCACCGTCAATGCATGTGTGCAAGCGAGACAGAAGCATGTAAACATGTGAGCGAACGTTTTCGCTGCTTGTGTAGCGACAGCGCTGCTCGCGGACGATGCACGCACATGTATGCATACGATACGATTTATCATATATCGATATTCAATACCATAGTAATTATAATTGCGATATAATATCGCATGCGATATTTGGTAATTATGTCTATATCTATAGCGATATATCGTATTTAAATTCAGTTGTTGATAATATCGATATTTGATTTGATGTGATATTTTAATTAATATCGATATCGGCATTTTCTTGGCGATTTGCATCCCTATTACAAATTGATGGTTTTGTTTCAAAGTGTTTTATTGCAAATACTATGAGTACGGGGTCTTTTACAGTCGGCTAGCTCGACTGTAGCCTTTCTTACTTGTATTAATTTAGACATGCTTGCTTGTGCAATTTATCATTTATATGGCATTTTAATTAAAACATAAATGACGACGAGTAAAATACGGAGGAAGAGCAAATCAAATCATCAAATTTCTAAAGTTTAAAGTGTTGGCATGTGCTAAATTAAAATAAGTGTGTATGTGTGTGTGTGTGTGGAAATATGAGGAAGAAACTCGAATTTGAAATGGGGAATGCACTCAAAGTAAAATGAAAATTCAGATGAAGCTCTCAGGTTCCATATATTTAAGCGTAACAATTTAAATATCACACATTAAGCAAAAATGTTATTACATTTAAAGAAAACTTTACTGAATATATAAACTGCAAAAACAATTCAGACTGTTAATTTACGGAATGTTAGATTTACTAAAGTGGAACTTTTAACAGAGTAATTATATTTACATAAACTCACTGATAACATTTATAATGTTATTCTTACAGAAAACTGATTTGGGCTTTTTTACAGCACTCTGTTAGTGCATTTTACTATTCAGACTAAGAGTGTTCCGAAAAATGTTATAAGCTTTTAACAGTGAAACTTTTAACAGCGTTGTGTTATTTCAATATTTCTTCTTAGGCTCTTCAACTGTTAAGTTACAGAAAGTTAGACATTGACAAAAGTTATTAATAGTGCAACTTTTAACAATGTGTAATTATATAATTTGCATTAAGTAATTAATGAAAGTACTATTAATACTCTTAGCAGCTCAGCTCCTTATACCTATACAAACTAAATTTGATATCTTAAAAAAAGTAATTGAAAAGTGTGTAATAAAAGAAATGCTTCTGAGTGTCAATGTCATTTTCAATGTCATCTATAACTAATGCGAGTTTATTATAATTATGAAAGTATAAAAATTGAGACAAACAAAGAAGGACAAAGGCTGCGTCCACATGCAAATGGCGTTTTTAAGCTGCAACAAGTGGTTAAATGCTAATTGCAAACAGCGGGTGCAATGCAAACTAACTAAGTACTTAATACAGTGTGGGCGTGTCTGTTTAATATAACTCATTCATTAGTCACTTGCCCTCAAAGTCGTGGCGATTAACACGCCATGACACGATGATGGCCATCATATCGAGGACTGACTTTGAGAACATTACAGAATTTAAGTGCTTGTCTGGGTGCTTTAAAGATTGCCATGGGCATTGTTAAGCAGACAACAAAAGTTGGCAAGACAAATTGGCCTAAGCTGCTTTTTTTTTGCCAACAATACAGAACCCATACACACACACCCACACACACTTACAGATACACAAAAGCACACACGCACTCAAGCGTGTAGAGAAACACGAGAGAGACAAGCAAACGGAAGGTGAAATTCAACAATTTATGTAAACAAATTTACTGCATAAATAATTTCTATGCTTTGCAGACAATTTGGTCATGTCAAATACATCATACATAAAATTCTGTATTCTAAAATATTTACTCTATTTCATTTTATTTTTTATTTGTTCTTTTCTTTCAGATTTTTGAAACGCATTTCTAGACGCAGTTGCTGGTCGTTGTGGAGTGCGAGGAAAGCGGCACCAGTGACAACAACGACAAGGAAATGCTAAAAGATGTGACATAAAGAACATAGCGAAAAGTGTAAGCTTATATAGAGTTTTAAAGGTTGGGAACTAAGGGAGTATGAGTTAGACGTATAGTCGTACTGAGTAGTACGAAAAGTGCTGATAAATGCCAAATAAAGTGACAACGATGCGAAAATTGCTGCGCTGCTTCGGTGCCAGGAGCAACAAGAACTGTGCCTCCATCTCGAAGCAATTGGCTGAAGCAGCCGCTTTTCAAATCGTTGATATCAAATGTGTATATGGGTGGGTGTGAGTGTGTCGGTGTGTGTGAGTGAGTGTAAGGGTATAGATGGTTGAGAATGAATGTGTATGTAGGGGTGTGAGTGTGAGTGTGACTGAACCGCCTTCGCGTTGACAAGTAATTCCATTTTTATTTCTTAGCACTTTGCAGCAATTTCAACGTCCGTTCTGCATATTTAGGCTACCAACTGAATCGTGGTGTACAAGGCCGTCACTACACAGAAAAAATTCATACACTATTTATGTGTGTGTCTGGAGGTTTCAAGAACGACTTTGAGTACGAAATACATAAGAATTTTCTCTCTGTGTATGTGTGTGTCATTTTTCGCTTCAAATTTGCGTTTAGCTGTCGCTAGAATTAAATTCCGTGTGCCAATTTTTGGTTCAATTGCGTGGAAACATGTAAACGCTAACATTTTTGCTTTCTATTGTAAAATAAAACCACAAGAAAAGAACAAGAATTGGGGGAAAGAACACACACAAAATAAATTGCACAGCCTCGGAGAAAATCAAAATAAAAGTAGAGAGAAAAGAAAACTGAGAAAAATTGTCTGGAAATGGGGGGGAAAGCAAATAAGCCAAAGCTGACATTGATGGGATTTGTGCAGGCCACAAAACAAGTCAAGGGAAATATGTTTCAACCTACTCTGACAGCTGGTTAAATACAAATTGAAAGGAAACCAGCGCAGATTCTATGCCCTTTCTTGTTCCGAGATTGACAGACATTTGAAAGTTGTTTCAGGCATTTAATTGAAATTTAGCTGCTGTTTTATGGCCATGAACTTGAGTTAATCAAGCAGATTAAGATTGACAAGTAACCGGAACATATGGGGACGAATAAGGAATGCTTTCTTATTCTGCATTTAGATTTTTCTGCGGTGTCTCACTCACTCACAGAGCAAGAAGGTAACTAACTCTTTTTTAATTGTAAAGATTCTTATCTGATGTGTATTACAATATTATGTGTACTGTTTTATGGCTATATATATAAAATATATAATTAAATTTAAGATAGTTTTATAAGTCGCTTGTAAAGTGTTTTGGACTGTAGTACTTAATAAATAACTAATAAAATATACAATATATAAAAGTTTTCGAATTATGTCAGCTAAGCACATTTAATGCAGTTGATGTTTAAATTGTCTAACCGAATGAGATAGAACCAAAAGTATACAAAATTTTGATGACCATGAGCCCCTCTTTTGAAAGTTTATGTCATAGCGATGTTGCAACGGAACGATGCGAGACGAAGGAGTATATAACAAAATGGTTATGACATACCGTTATTCTCCATTCAACTGCCTGTCTCTCAAGCATCCCTGCAACCATGTGGAATTAAGCTTTCAAAAAAATGTCATCAAATTTTGTGCACTTTTGGTTTGTCATGTGTAAAAAGTTTCACTGCGTATACGTAATATCTGTATTTGTTACTTGGTAATCTAGATTAACTTGAACAACAACAAGTATCACATAAACATATTAAATGTTTTGTTGTGGCAAATATAAATAAATAAAATACTCATTGACAAAACTGTGTGGTAATTCATGTGGAAAAGCGAGTAGCAATTTTAAATTGCATTTATAGGCAGGGAGTTCAGCTAAATCGAAACAGAATATAAATTATATAATTGGAAATTATAAATATAACTATTTTAGCTATATACGAATTTGAATGGCACTGAAAAAGTTTTGGGATTACTATTAATATAGCTATTAAACTTAAGCACTCAAATCTAAGATAAACTTTAAAGTAAGAAAACTAAAACACAATGCAAGACGAAATACTATAGAAAACTCTTGGTGAAAGACTCACAAGTTAAAAGTCTCAGACGTAAATTAAATTAAATGTTACAAATTTAAGCAACTAAAACATTTAAACTAAGAAAAAATTCAAATAAATGACAGTGTCAAGTTTTGTTCGTTGTATGTTTAAAAATTTAGGAAACATTAAAAGGAAAAACTATAATTAATAGGAAAATAAATTATAAGCAACATCTGAGAAACGTAAAAAAGTGTTTTAATAATTAAATGTGCTAATGATGTCAACATTTGTGTGTAGAAATGTTTAAAACATAAGTCAAAAATGAACATTAAAACATAAATCAATCGGTAATAAAACTATATTGAGATTATCTATATCAATGATAAATGTGAATTGTTGAATTATTGAAAACGATAAAGAAAAACAGAAAAAATGCCGTCACAGTCGAGTATTAAAATTGATTAAAAAATTAAATTATTTTAATTTCATGCGAAAATACAAATTGTGTTTTAAAAATATCAATAAAAAATACTATTTAATAAACGATAAATGTTAAAAATAATTAAAACTGCCTTTAATTAGTTGAACATTATTCAGAAAAAGTTTAATTTGTAGCTGTTAACTTAGAGAGGCTACTTAATTAGCTGTGACAATTAAGTAATTGTCTATTAAATTTCTGTTTTATAACTGTCTTTTAATTCCATTCCGATACCTAAAGCCATTTCTCATACCGTTTAGTCCACGAGCTCCTGAGTTGGCAACACGTGTCAATTGTTGCGTGTCGAAGCGAACATTCTTGTTGTTATTACGTGCCAATGTGTGGCATGGGGCTATGTGTGTGTGTGTGTGTGTGTGTGTGTGTGTGTGGCAAGCTTGTCATGTTGCCACTTTGTAGAGCAAACAAACAAGTGGCATTCGAGTACTCGTAGGACATAGGACAAATGTGCAGACAAGCGATTTATCACTTGGTAATTTATGTGCCTGAACGAGTCATCAAACTGGGTCGACTGCATTCAGGAATAACAGCAACAAGTCACTCCCACTCTCAGACTCCGACTCCGACTCCGTTTTCATCTCTTTCATTACTGCCATCTCCCTTTGTGTGTATTTTTCTAGGTGTGCCAGTAATTTTTGCATTCAATTAAAATGTAAGCATGTAAGTAAAAGTTTTGACAGCGTCGAACACGCGGCGTATGAGGAATGCTCAAAATGGGCAAAGTTTTTCTAGAGCAAACAAGTAAACAATGAAGAAACTTTTTGGTATTACATGCCCCAGACAAGTAAGTGAAATAACTTTATGAAAGCATATTAAATAATTACATATTCCTTTGCACAGACACTCATAGAGTTGGAAACACAGTCACAGTTGTCAGCAGTTAATGTTTTATTTATTAAATTCTTGCATGAGTATATAATGCTCTTTAAGCTACTGCATATCAAACAATCTCACATAGTAATTTACTTCATAATGCTGAAATTTCTCAACTAAGCTGGCTAAAAGTTGCTAAAGTTTGAAATCAATTTCAAAGTATAATTTATTTATCAAAAAGTCTTCTCCTATTTATGAACTATGATTTTATTTTACCACATAGCATACTTGATTTGGGCTTAGCTTTGATTAAAGGTTTAATTTGTGGTATTTGGGGAATTTTAATGATTCATTTTGTAGCCAAGGATAACCACAAGATTTCATGTGGCTAAAGGTGATTTAAACTTGAAATAAATCAATTGATAACAAAAACACTTTTGTATAGCCAAAACCATTAAATTTTCAAATTTTGTTGCCTCATGGATCAGGTAAGAATTGCTAGTTATTTGCCAAGGTGAGTGAAATAAACTATATTGAAGACAATAGTAAACTTGTAGCTGATTTGTAGTGGAAGTATTTAAAACAAAGCTGTATTGTTTCTATTATGTTAAGCTGTGCTTTTAGAAACTTATTCTGTTTAATAAGACCCCGTACTCTAAAAAGAAGTAGAGTGGTCTATTAGCTTTGTCTAAAGCGAAATGTGTTTAATAGGTAGAAGGAGGCGTGGCCGACCCCATAACGTATATATGTATATTCTTGATCAGTATCAACAACAGAGTCGATATAGCGATGTCCCGCTGTCTGTCCGTTCATCCGTCTGAACACCTATGAAGATCTCAGAGACTATAAAAGCTAGAGCCACCAAAATTGTAATGAACCGCCCCGCAAATTGTGCAAAAGTATTTTCACATCACCATAAATTGGAAACGACTGGAGCTATCTGGACCAAATTCACACATTATGTTTACAGTACCATTATAACTATCCTCACCAAGATTGATCTGCATCGGACAGCTATATTCTATAGCTCCCATAATCCGATCTTTACCAAACTTACACATTAAATGTATATTATTAATGTATTATTCATACCAAATTTGGTCCAAATCGGGCAAATATAGCCAATAGCTCCTATACATAGAACAACTCGATCGAAAATTTGTGATTTGCACGAAAAAATTCTGCTGTAATGAAGCGATCTCAACCAAACTTATGCATTATGTGCATATCATGACTCTATATATCCATTTAAAATTTGGTTCAGATTGGGCAACCGTCGCCTATAGGTCCTTAAGGACAAATCGGTCGAAAATTGGAAAGACCACAGGGTCTTTTACAGTCAGTTCACTCGACTGTACGCTATCTAACTTGTTTTTATTTCAAAATAAAATATAACTGCAATTTTAAGCCTGTACAAGTGTTTCATCAATATTAACAAAATAACTGCAAGTTTCTTCGAATTGCTCAGTCATGTCTAGCAATTTTCTCAACATTTTTATAAAAAAATTGATGGTCGAACGGAACAGCAATTGTTATTTAATGAAATTGGATTTACTGGGAAACCAATAATTGATGACATTTTCCAACTTGACAATAGAAATGGCAATGCATTTTTTTTAAAAAATATTCAATAAATAAATGATACTTAACCTGTTAAAGTTGATTGGAGTTCAGAAAGCAAATTTATTATTTGGTAAGCAAATAAACCCCACAAATTGACAAATAGGCTTACAGCAGAGACGCATTAAAAGCCAAATGAAATGCATCAGTAATCGCGCTACTTAACAGCTATGACACTGTCCAACATGATAATGAAAAAATTGAAAATATTCAATATTTTCTTTTAAAATACATTTCAAACCTTTGGGTGTTTCTGTGTACTTTAAATAATTTAATATAAATTATTTGTTGTCTAGTGCAGTCCATTCATTATACAATAACTTGCCAATGAGTCTAGTTATTATACTGATTACTGTATGAATTGACTTTTGTGTTAAAAGTGTTGGCTTGCCACAATTGAAGCCACAGCCGCAATTGAAGCCACAGCCGCAGTTACTGCAGTTCTGATAATTTTTGCAATTATGCAATCAAGCTGTAAATCAGCGAGAAATCCGCAGCAATTATTTGGGGTAATAGATGACCTGTCAGCAGTAAATTTATAGATGTTTTATTCTAAATAGTAAAATTAATTTTAAATTAAGTATGTAAATATGTAAATGTGGTCAGAAATACCAATTTTAGTTTAATAATAAAGCGAATAAAAGTCTATTCGAACTTCTGTTAAGGTACAAGTATTCTGTATAAAGCCTCTCAAATTGCTCAGACTTCAAACATTAAAATGCAAATCCAATCAAAGCCTTATAGTGTAGTAGTCGAGTCCTGAGAGTAAGTCGAACAACTAGAATCATTTACCCACCGACAGCGACAAGGTCATATTGTTGGCCTTGTTAGATTTTTGGCCACAATCAGATGGTTGATTGTCCATTGTGGGCGTACTGTTGGAAACTGCCCAACTTGGAAATATCATCAGTATCCAAGTCTATGCAATCAGCTTGTCCTGCAGAGCATGTGGTGCGAGTAATGGACCTGTTGAAATTTTAAGGCCAAATTAATAAACTGTTTTGAACAGAATAAGAAATAAAAGGAACAGGACTATCTGCCCATAGGTAGTCGCACCACAAGAGTTAATTGAATGGATTCTTGCTGCTGGTATACGCACTCTTATGTGTGTGTGTGTGAGTGTGTGTGTTCAGGTGAACGACTATCTGTCCGACAACTACTGCAACATAATCATTACGAATGTGCGGCAGTAACTCATATGGGGCAGAACCAATGTGTTGCAGGCTTGCTGGGGACTCAACAACTTGGTGCCGTTTGCCCAACTGAGTACATTACAATTTCTCTTTGAAGCGGAAACCATAACAGCCTCATACATTACGACCACCGAGTGGACAGAGAACGGAAGACAGAGAACAGAGTGGAAGAAAGATGAAAGTTCTAGTTGTTGCTGGATAAATTTCTTCCGCACGGTTGGCTTGGGTTACATTATTTGGTTGCCCAACCCAAAGTGTTTCTTCTCTGCTCCAAAAATTTGTTTCACCAAAAAAAAAAAAACAGTTTCCAGCCAGGCCCCAAAAACAAACACAAAACTGCTGTTATATACGATTACGTATACGTAATATATGTGGAATTGTGCGCATACTTTCAAATATGTGCCTTCATTCTGCGAAGAGGGGACCGAGTGACAAGATAAATTACACTACCAAGCAAAATATAGTTATTAACTTAGTCAAGTAAGCATGTGTAAAACAATAAAATTCAACAAAGTCTCATAATAATTCTGTTGGTTTTTAAATTGAAATAAGATTTAAAGTTAAAATGCAATTGTATTGCAACGTAGTGTATTTTTTACTCAATTGTTGTAGTGCTATAAAATTGGGAAGCGTGGAATTATTTCTGGCTTAAAACGAGCAGCAATTAAATTGAAACCATTTTATTGTGGTCAACAATTTAAAATGAACAATAAACTGAACCACACTTAAACACGATTGTGCTGCAAATAAATAGAGTTCTTATTTGCAGTTAAATAAAGAATACTCTTTTGTTCATGTGTTTTTATTTTTGAAAAAAGAAAATCTCAGTTTGATTGACGTAAAATAAATGCCACTGACTGACAATTAAAATCCTTAGAATCCAAAAGTCACAAAAACTAAATGAAATTAATTTTGAATTAAGGACAAATTGTCACATGTAAACAGCGTGATAACCACTGCAATTTGCTGAGTTTCGAAAGTGTAAAACGCGTGTAAAACCACACTCAACTAACACACACAACAGCAACAACAATAAGAACAACAAGTACAACACGAACAAAACGCTTGTAAAACTTGTATACAGTACACTGAAGTTTTTGTGTGAAAAGTGTCACTCAAGAGCAGCTACAAAAGTTGTGGCAAGTGAGGCAACATAGTCCAAGGGTTAAGTCTGTTTAACAAGCCAGAGCAAAAAGTTCAACGTTTCAATTGTCAGTCTGTGTGATGTTCCATGGAATTCACTTTAGTTCGCTTAAAGACTTTCAAATTGGACTAGTTGCTCTTGCATCTTTTGGCAACAACTAAGTAGTTACTTAGTAACGGCTTCTCTAGCTTAACTACTTTCAGCATAACATTTAAAACTAAAAACATTTAGATAACATTATTTTAACACCCGTTTCTTGTGGAGTGAAAGGGTATACTATAATCGTTGGCATGTATGAAACAGGGAGAAGGACGTTTAACAGACCCCATAAATTATGAATATTCTTGAACAAAAGGATCTCAGGGGCAATAAGAACTAGAAAGCCGTATAGGTCGCAAATTAAAGATAAAATACTCAAGCATTACTGACGGGTATCCTAAGTCGGCAGGCGACTTTAGCATTATTACTTGTCTATAATTTTTGACATGCCTAAAAGTATGCTACAATTTTGAATAAACTTAGACACTTCGAGGGTAAAACCCAGTATTCCCCTTAATGACAACTATTTTAAGGTGGACCAAAATTACATAAGCTGTACGCGATATAAAGAATGGGTGGACCGATTTTAATGTATTTCAACATTTGCTTTCTGACATATCAATAGTTCCACTTCGATAAACACTTTTACACATGTCGGCATTTGAAAATTGATACATGAATACTTGTGCTGCTTCTGTTGGAGCAGAAATCCCCGTTTCCTGAATGTGTATAGCTGCTACTAAAATTTAGACTTGTCAAGATAAAAACACAGTTTTTGTTGCCAAATATTCCAACTAGTAACAAATATATGAATAACAAGCTAACCATTTTATATATGTGCTAATAATTTATTTATTTACTTTTTAGGTATTGCTTCTTTTCGCCACGTGAAAGGCATTTTCTTAAATTTTCAAATAAATCAATAGCACATTCTTTATTTTAAAACAATGAAGGAGACTTTGCCTTCTTTAACTTTAAATTTAGTTCACTAACAAACTCTGGTCACAGGTGAAATTGAAACATAAAACTCCTCGAAGCATAGAAGATACATAGTATAAAACGAAATTCGTATTATATCATAGACAAACTGAATAGAGACAAAAAATAATTGGAAATTGCATCAAATTGGCTGAGCTTAAACATATTGAATTCTAAGAAATTTTATTAGAATTTATATTTCTTAGAACAACTGCCAGTTATATCAAAAAAGAGCTAGCTAATTTTTAAGAATACGTTTTTTAACATTTTTTTCTCTTCAGCTTTAAGCTGCTGCAGATTGTTATCACATTAATTAAACAGAATTTAGTGGGAATGTGAAACGTGTTCTGTCCACTCTGCAGCAAACATTAGCAAATTAAATAGGAAGGAAAAGTACACGCAAAGGTTTTTTAAAAAAAATATATATATGTGCCACAATGGAGATCATGCTCTGTGGCAGCCGTGGCAGAATCCAAGTAAGCTTATGTCCTGTGTCCTGCATCGTGCATCCTGCACTCCGTGTCCTGCGTTTTCTGTCCTGTTTACGTTTACTGCAACTAATGACTTTTAGCTGGAGGCTGCCACGCCTGTCCATCTGACTTGCTCCGTCAGCCAACACACAAAGGCACACACAAAGCGATGGAGCACTTAAGTGCAATGTGGACCACATCCCAGAGGATGGGGGCAGCAACAACAACAAAAAAATAAATCAAAATGGAAAATGGGCATGACGCGCATGGAATGAAAAAAATATATAGAATTAACAAATAATGTGTTCACGACTCCAAATGCTTAACTAGGCGATACCCTGACAAGGAGACTATAAGACTCTAAAAGCTTACAACATCGCTAGCTGGTTTGAGTATACCCTGTGCTTGCCCGGTGCAGGGTATCTAAGAGGCAGCTGGCCAGTAAGCGGAGACTCGGACTTGGCGTTCATATTTGCGAGTTTGCATACAAATGCCTAAAGCTCAGCACGTTTGTTGGCAGCAACCCAGACACACACAAATGCATACACACACACACAGATCTAGTCACACCCACCTACTCACACACAAGCATATACATATGCACTCACATACAGCCATAAGTAATTGCATCTTTTGCTGCATAAAACACTTCCGGCTCATTTAACCGACTGCCAAAGGAGCCTGGATTCGTGCCACATTGCGCCAGTTGCAAGTTCGGTGAAGTGTGTGCCGCTTCACTGTGTGTGAAGCTTCAAATGGCGACGCTTGACTTTTTGCTGCCTTCATGCGAAATTGATTTCAATGTGGCAGGATATTTGCATATGCATCCAAAAGCTTCTAACAGGTTGTAAAAGAACTGGCAACACTAAAAGCCACAGTGTGTTGCACATTCATGTAACAGCAGTGCACAAGAAGAGAGAGAGGGAGGGCGAAAAATTGAATCGAAACAAAAACTGAGCATGTAAAACTATGCATGTATTCATAAAGATTCACATTAGATAAAGAACTCTATTCGCTCATCCTCTGCACTCTCGACAAACATTTGCCATTCATTTATTTACTTGACTCGTCAGCGGTTATTGCCCCACATTTTTCCTAAGCCCTTTTTCCCCATTTTTGCCACATCCCTGCCATATGGAAATTTAAGCGATTTGTTCAACATGAGCATATGTTTAATGTTGATTTTTCATTTGCTCTGAAGCTGTGCGACTAAATAGAGTCGCCCTCTTTTACACTCTATTGCTTGACAAACGACAACGACTACGACAACGACTACCACTACGACAACTACAAAACACAATACAACAAGTACAACAAGTGTAACAGGCGGTGAAACCAGAAAAATGGCAGACCAACCAAATCAAATGAAACCCTTCATCATGTTCAAATATTTTTGGTATCCCAATCCAATGTCGAAATTGAACTAGTGGAACCCAAAGGCAGAAAACGAAAGCAATGTTACAAAAAAAAAATCTGCCAGATTTGATACCCGAACTCGGGACGTGTGTAGTGTTAGTTGGCTTTAGACCTAACCCAAACCAAAACACCAAAAACGGGGCTTACGGCGCCGCTTGGCAACAAAAACTTTGGGTGACAATGAAACATCACACGGATTGCTCAATGTCCCCATCACACCCCACTCAACCACACCCTCTTTCTGTTGCTCAGACCCGCCCAAGGTCGAACAAGGAGAAGGCTGAAACAAATCCCTTTCCAATTCCAATCTTTTGGCTTGTCGGTTTGGCTGAAAACGCAAACATTTGGACATATGTGCGGGTTTTTGTGCTGCTCGTTTACTTGTCATTCTGTTTGGTTCTATACCATTTGTTTTTCCACTCTGTGCAACTAAAAGGCAGGGTAAGAGCAGCCAGCTGGGAAAAGTTGTTGCTTTAAGCCGGAAATGTACAGAATCAGCAGTAGGAAACAGCAGCAGCACTTTAACTACTTTATCATGAACTCTAGACCAGAAAACAAATCCTTTTTGGGACATTCAATGATCGAAAGCTAAGCAATGTCATCTCATAGAATATCAGCCACTCTGCTCAATCAAGCGAGCTGTCAGTAGAGGATTCGCTTGATTTCTCTTGACTGTTTTGTCACAGCCAACCCGCATATAAAAATGATTTCTTTTGGACGTTGATTTGAGGGTTTGAAGGAAAGTTATAGATGTGGAATACCCTTACCATTTGTATTAAAAAATTTAAAAATTTAAAAATTTAATAAATTTTAAAGAGAATTCTGCTTTCACTAATGGCTGATAAAACAATTAGTAGAATTCTTTGAAACATGTATCACCCTACTCAAAAAAATTAAAAATTTTAAGTCCGTGAGTTCAGTTTCCTTTCTTTCTGTGACCACTGACGAAATATTTACATTTTCCTTTACTGCTCTCCTTTTTTCTACCTTGTTATCTTTTTTTCCCATTTAATTCTATTTAATGAACCTGGACAGCAAAGCACAAAAGTAACAACAAAAAAGAGACAGACTATTGGACGGTACGTGTCCAATAGCATATTGAGATATTGATTGCATTTCTCTTTGATTCAGTTGATTGACAGATTCTGATATTTTCTCGTCTACTTGACTTTCGTTGATAAATTAAAAACTGATATCAATTTGACAAAGTTCAAATTTGTTCCGACAACTTAACATAATGAAAGTGTAAATGTTAAACTGAAATCCATAAATTTGTTTCAAACTTGATGAGAAATAAATGAGCTCATAACCACGTGTCTTCTAGCATTAAATTGGGTTTGAAGTAGATATTATTTTGTCATTTCAATGTCATAATAAATTCAAAATTAATGAAGCAATTCAAGTGAAGCTAATTTTCATGAATTACTGAAATTTATATGTTTAGCTTCTCATTTCTTTAGTCAATAATCTTTTGATTTTCCCACCTGTCTTGGATTGTTTTTGGTTTAATCACCCAAGTGATGACAACACTGTTGACTAATAATTATTTATGTGTGCTCAATCAAGCGTACTTTTCATTTTGATAAGATTATTCACATACATATATGACAATTTGATGGCACATTGATTTTAATAATATTACCCAACAATTTAATCATTTTATGTACACATTCATATTCCAATTTTTATTATCATACAATTGTTTAATAAAAAATTTACTTTAGTTTTTTTTTTATTTTTTCTGGCAAGCGAAGTTATTCTATCTATGTGTGGGGCTAAGGGGGGAAAATGGTGCGTGAAATGCCTTTTGTGAAATTGAATTTTCAATTTATGCATTTTATGGACAAATGTTTGTGTTGTTTACTCGCTTGCCGCAGACCAACAGCAACAGCAACAACATCCACAACAACAACCAACAAACGATACGACCATGATAAAGACTCAGAAATGGTAGGAGAATGGGGTAGACACATACCCCCCACAATACCAACACATTTCACACAAAATATAAATATTTGCTTATGCCACATGCGGGCGACACAGAGACCCAAACAAAACGCCAACCAAAACAGAATGTAGGGAAGGGTGACAGAATCGTGTATGAATATTGCACAAGAAAATACAACACACACACACACACACGTACAGCGCGAAAAGTGAGAAAGAGGGTAACAAGAAGCAGAGGAAGATGCAGAGGGAGAGGGAGAGGGTGGGAGCAAATGAGAAATGTCCTCGACGCATTGCTAACGCTTTTTCTATAGACTCGAATCGTAAATAAATATTTTGATTTATTGTCTGCTTCAATATTTTCTAGCAATGTATGAGGGAAGTCGTATAATTAATATGTTTACCCGGCGTATGCTTCATCTTTGTTCAAATCAATTGAACGTTAGATCTTTTCAAGTATTTGCTGTTTATTTATGAAGCGGGTTTCCTAGAATTTATTCAATAAATGTTATTGGCAAAATTATACTTAAAGCACACTTGAATAGCACGCAATCTAATACGGCTTATCTTTTGTTGAATCCATTAAATCCGTTCTATTTTTAATGTGAGCAAAACACCTGGATTTATATTAAAAATTATAATACTTTAATCCTCTTCTGTGATTTAATTTCTTTTATTTAAATCTGAAAATCAGAAATCGGTCAATTTAGGTTGTTTAAAACTTAAACGTTTGACGTCTTTGAAAATTTGTAAATGCATTTGCCATTTTCAATTTATAAATATTTTTCCAAGCTTTTAACCTGTCACTGGCCAATAACCAATAGTCCCTTCCATGGCCATGAGCAGGCACACTTCCTCCCCCTTCCCCCCTCATTTTACCAAACTGCCACTCCACTTAACGCTTCAATAATTTATATTTCAATTTCAAAAATTGACTTTTCAATGCAGAACTGACAAAAAAAAATAACAAGAATAGAAAAAACTGGAACAACTAATAAATACCCTGTGTACCTATAAAAACTCGTATTTTTTTAGGATTCATATTGGAATATATGTTTGCTTCATGAATTATATCTTTATTCTATTTTACTTCACATTTTGTTCACCGTAGGCTATATACTAAAACAGGATACCCCATATTGTCCAAAGAAAAAATAACATAGCATACTTTCTTGCGCATAATTACTTTTGCTGCCTAAATTTGGTCAAGTCGTACGAAGAGTTGTGTAAGTGCATGGAAAGGGGGGAGAAATAAAAGGGAACAACTTTATTTCATGTTGAAATTTAAAACCAATTTGTTTGAGTTTTCTTTATATCTCGTTTTTCATTTTTTTGCCTAAATTGTGTGTGTGTGTGTGTGTGTGTGAGTGCAGCCTTTTTGTACTAATTAAGCCAAACAAGCGTAAAGAGAAACTCATTTTGAAAGGCAGAGCCGAGAAAACCTTTCGGTCTGGTCTGTATTGTCGAAAAGTTTCGTATCGACCCAAATTCTGTGTGTTAACTCTTCACTCCAATTCTTAAGTGTATTTCCTGTTGCGCCTGTTTGATCTCTGCCTGTTGGTTCCGTTCCGCTCAGTTTTAACTTAACTGCAAATAAATCAAGTATTTAGTCTTAGACTGAACACAACTACGCGGCGCTTAAGAGATTTTTATTAGTTATTTGCTTAAATTTATACACAAAATCGCAGACCAATTGAAATTCTTGATTGCTGACATTTACTGTGATGAATATTTCTGTCAAATATAATTATTATTAGTAAACATATTATTGTTTAATGATTGTTCACGATCAATAGTTAATTTTATTTAAAAAAGCAATTCCAAAAGTCATAAATATTGCAAAAGAGTTGAACTTACATTGTTAGTACTTTAATTGCACGTGCACAGTGTTAACAACAGAAAATCGCTAACTAAGATGATGAAAATACTTACTTATCACACAACTCACAAACCCACAATAATAGACGATGTACTCGTGTTCACAAGTGAGTACTCATATTTCTGAATAATTGTGCACTTATTAAAATCATACACAAATTGTCGAAACAATTGCACATGAATGCGATTCGTGCACACACATGAATGATTCCGTGCCTTTACCGCTACCACAGAAAAAAATACTTCACGTTTGGCCGATTAGCACTTTCTGATGCACACAGACACTCACTCACACACACATACTCATTTAAAGGAGTATGAGTAATGTTTTCTTTTGCCTACGTTTACACAATATTTGTATGTTTTCCATTCACGGCAAACAGAAGCAAAAATTGTACTTTTTTAAATTTATGTACACACACACACACACACACACACACACATACACCAGCCTGCTATCAACTGAAATGGAATCCTGGCAAATATGCATGTGTGTGTGTGAGTTTGCTGCGTTTCGATTGCAGCGCATACAGGATAAGCAAGATGGCTGACGACGCCATTTTGGCGCAAAGCTTCAGCGCTTGGCAACAAACACGTTTCCTTAGCAGCAGTTGCAGCTTCCTCGAGTTGGTCATAAAATTCCAAGTTGCCTTTAAGTGACAACCCCCAACGCATCAAACAAACTCTCATACAAACATATATGTATATAGTATATATATGAATTTCCAGCGACAACATAACTGAGCATACACATTAATTGCATTGAATGTGCAATAAATGCCAATATGCCCCATGGTTTCCACTGAAATGAGACGAATAAAATTTAAGTGAGACTAGCAAATATAAATTTATTTTATTGCCAATTTTAAAACAGTTATAGCTGGGATTAAATCTCGAATTGCTAATAAAATGTGGCTAAACTTAGTTAAATAACCCTCATAACAGTTCACATCTTAAAGCCATAACATCTACTCGTTAGTATCCTTCTCATTAATTTACCAATACCGTTGAGGGGTTTACTTTGCTCACCACAAAACCGAATAGACAACGCAATTTCAGCACCACAAAGTCAACTCACGTGACCCACAACGACACAAAGCACGAAACTCAAAACACGAAGCAACCGACACGATGTTCACTAATTAAACTTAAAAACCCACAAAAGCGTAATAATACTCATTGGTGGCGACGTATGGCAACTCCATTTTAGCCAAGTTAAGGGTAGGTGGTTGTGTAAACATACCCTACAGACATTAATGATGTTTAACGTATATTCACACTTAATATTTAAGTTGATCACATTTCAATTAACTATTAACTGTTAAATTTTTTAATATTTTGATTAATTTGGAGGAATAAATATTGTTGATTAATTTTATACTGCATAAGCATGTTAAATAATATTTATAAATAATATTAGAACTGTTCTAGAACTGATTTTATAAGGAGACTATTAAGTCTCTTGAAGAAAAATTAATTAAATTACTTTGTCAATAACTTAATAAAATTTTAAAATTTTGCTTTGTAAATTTGGGTGTATAATAAAAAAAATTATATTAAATTAAGTATCAAATCGAAACTTTTAATTAATAATTATGCTTTATACACTTTAAATTTATATTTAATATGTATACTAAAAAATAATTTATCTACTCTAAAAATTATAATATTTTTTTTATTCATTAATTTTTATTTTTTATTTATTTATTAAATGAAATTTGTTTTAAGAATTTTTAAAATAAAAGCTTAAAGTAATCACTTTGTTGTCAGCTTCAAGTCTGCTTCAAAATCTTCACTTGGTACACTTTCAGTATAATTTTTGTGTAGCTTTCAGCAGAGTATCCAAACATCGTGATTATCTTTGCTAATGCTTTGGCAGTGATTGTTGATTTTGGCTTGCACAAACGGGCCACTTTGTGTTTGCTTTTGCCATGGTTTAGACTACGCTGTTTGTCATATCACCGCTAATATTGCCAAGCCGGTGACTGTGGCTGTGGCTTAGCAACAGTCTTTCTATCATCCCCCATCCCTGCTCATCCTCCTCCTCCTCCTCCTCCTCCTGCCACTCTTCTCTGTCTTCTGGTGAGTGTGTGAGTGCATACATGTGCTTGTTATCAAATGTCAAATGCCAAGGCAGAACGGCAGCTTGAACTTAATTGCCATGCGAGAACACAACCGAGACAAGGAGACAAGGACAATTTTCAATATCGGATGAGACATCGAAATGTTATTGCGCAATTTCCAATTACATATGCAAGGCAGAAGCATATGGAATAATATGGGCATTTCTATGATTGTGTGGTTCAAGCGGTGCACAATTAGTTTAAGCATTCTCCTAATTGGTGTTAATCCAAAAAGCGCATTACGCATTCAAAATGCCAACTGCAGTAGACTTGACATCGGGTATTTGCCAAGTTAAGCAGTCAAGTTAAGAAGCCAAAAGATCAAAGAACACACACAAATTAATTTGTTAGCTAAAGTGATTGAATGTTCACTACTTATGAATTAAATTGTCTAAAGATGTGAGCATATATAATATAATATTCTTACTTGATATCGTTTTAATAGTTTCCAAAGAATTGACTCCATTCAACTTGTTGATAGTCTTTCGGCATTTCATGTCTCTGGGGCAATCAAATTGAAATTTATTTCTTGACCTTATTTCACTCTTAATTTATGCGATACACAGACAAAGACACTTACCAAGCTGAGTGTGTATTTAATGCAAGCCGACAGCTTACACACGCACACACACACACACATGCGAGTAGCATACACGTGGCCAGCCATAAAAGCCACATTTATAACCAGCACAACAAAGACAAAGCCAACTGGACTCGGGCTACTACCAAAAGGACAAACGGCTGTTACTCCCACCGCCTCTTTGCTATTTTTTCAATCCTTACTAATTTATGTCAATTTGTTTATTTATGTGTGGGTGTGTGTTTGAGTGTGTGTGAGTGCACGGCAGCTCTGCTCTGCTCTGCTCTGCTCGAAACTCCATTAGCTTCGACTCAACTCTTGACCCCAATTTAATGTCATGCTATGTAATTACAATTTGTTATCGATTTAATTTAATATCGATAGCAGCAGAACGATAACCATCATCCACTACTCTACACTCCCTGAATAGAATAGAGCAAATTTCCCTGTTGGCAGTCGAATCAAATGAATTTGACTTTTCCTCTTAATAATTTTCCTTGATCTTATTAATCATTTACTAAGTAATTATTTTGTTATTTCTCTGTGGAGTAAAATAATTATTTCACTAAAATAATTAATGTACAACATGTGCAGAGTTATTTGTTTTTACAAAAAATTAATATTTAATAAACAATAAATTTTGAAAAGGTTCTCACTAGTAATAAGTGTGTGAAAAATATATAAATAGTTATGTCACTGATTAAATTACGGTCTATTCATGTTTAGTAAAAGTTTTTAATAATAAAAAATAAATATTTAATTAAGAATAAATCTAGAAAAAAAGGTTCACACAAGTTTTCCCAATTTAAATCTTAGCCAAGTAAAAATCAGTGTAGTGACCCCAAAATGGCATCTGTCGTTGACAATTTGAGGACTTCATTAAGCATGCCAAGCCATAGAAAATTAGCCAAATTTTTGAGGGAAAAATCATGGGAATCTTCCCCTGTAGGCAGCAGGATTATCCCACAGCCAGAAGGGAACGTTTTTATGTAAATTTTGTTGAAAGGTCTTCTACTTCTACTAGCACTTTCACTTCCACTTCTACTACCACTTCTTCGACTTCATCACACTGTGCGTGTCAAGTTCTTAAAAGTAGTTTTTGGATTTGTTTGCCATTTGTTGTTTGCTGTCGGTTTTATGCATCCTTAACTTGGGCATACGTTGTAAATTTATGGCTTTTAAATGAAATGGCAAATGGTGTCTATTCGACAGTTTTATAAGCTATAAGTGTATGCAAATGTCTCACAAAAGATAAAGGCAAGCAGCTTAAAGGGAATTTAAATTGCCAACAAATATTTGCTTCCAAAATGTTCTATACATTTTAATAAACTCTCCATAAAGTTGAAATATTTTTAATACTCTTTAAGAATTGTTAGATATATATAATAAATTTACTATTCCAAATGCAAATCATATCAATATTAAATACATTTCAATGGTTTTCCAGTTGCTAAAGTGCAGGCAAGCTGTCAAACAATGAGAGTTGCACGTTGCACGTTGCAAAGTGCTGGCTTCCACACGTGCCACCTTTGAGGTCTCTTTTGTTATTATTATTTATTCAGGCAGGTGTCGAGATTTTCTGCCTTAATGGCCAGAACGAAAGTATGGCCAAGGAAAAGCTGCTACTTGGCTAAATGTGAGTGTATATTTGTGGTTATATATTATGCATATTTCATGATTGATTGCATTTTGATGCACATTGAAAATTGCTTTTATATTGGCCAGTTAAATCCATAATGTATTTCCTTTTAGACTTAAGCGATTTGGAAAATCTCTAGCTAATGCTAAATGGTAAATCTGTTAAAGTTTTAGCCCCATAATTGAAACAAGTTGCATTCAACCGACTTGACCACAACGAAAAAGCCATCTCGCGTATCCTGTCTCTCTAATTAGAACATACACACACACACACATTCAACTCATTAGCCAAATAACCCCGAGTAGCAAATTTGGTGAACAGGAAGCAGTTAGGAAAATCACCGCATGGCCATGACAATAGCAAAAAAGTTCTAAATGAAAGCCATTTGCAAACAACCACAAAGCGAAGGAGTATAAAGGAGTATTTACTAAGTATCACCACCAGCAACCACATCAAAATGAAAAAAATGGGCATCGCATGTGAGTATCGCTTGTGGTTGCCATGTCTGTTGGAATCTACAAAAAGTGTCATTAGCATGCCATGAATACCAAAATCAGCAGCAGCAAAAAAAAGCATCAGAAAAAGTAAAGCAAAAGTCGAAAACAATGAACAAAAAAGAGACAACAAAATACTCATTTCATCGGTGTGGGTACTGTATATGAATATTTGGCTTATTTGCTGAAGAGTGCTTCCATAAATTGCCAGTTTACATAACAATTTACATACTGAGAAATTATTTAAAGCTTAAAACAATGAACTCGTATTTATTTAAAACAGAATAAAGAGTTTATTCTACTTTAAAAGAGTTCACTCGAATTTACAAAATTAATAAAATATTTGCTCCTAAAGAAGCAGGCTTTGTTTATTTCTAAAAAGCAATGTACTATATAAACATTTAACTCACTTATTAAGTATAGAAAACTCAACTATGTTAAAAATCAATTTAAAATGAAAACCAAAATTTATTCAAAGCATGAGTTAATAAACATTTGATTATTTAAAGCAGAGAAAAGAGTTTGTTCTACTTTAAAAGAGTTCAAAGAGTACTTTAGTCTCTTTTAAATATTTACTACTAAAGAAATTTGTTAATGTCCAAAAAACATTATAAAAGCAAATAACAACTTAAATTCGTTAAGAATACAAAGTTCCACTTTGTTGCACAGAAGATCAAAATTTATTTAAATCATGAAAAAATTAACTATTAATTTTTTAAAGCAACATAAAGAGTTAATTCTTTCTGTCTGCAACATACATAAAACAATTCAAAATTAACTAAGGATACTAAGGACATCCGTGTAGCATTTAAAGCAGAAAGTTCCAAGAGAATATTGGGTTTGTGAAAAGTATGTAACAGGTAGAAGGATTCAATACAAGAATCTTTGATTTTTTTTGTTTTTTAATCCCACACCCCATTCGCCCCCAGTGAGCAACAAACTAGAAACAACTCAGAAAAATCCACGTTTTTGGCCAATATCTCAGTAGCTATGGCACGATTGTAATTGTCTTTTTTGTTTTACCTTAAACAATTCGCTTTAATTTAAAATAAATTACTTCTGTCTGAAACACAACAAATAAACATTAAATATTTCTAAATAGTAAGGGACAGTAAGGACAACATTGCATATAAAATCCGGTTGCAAGGAAGAGCAAACAATGTTGCGGTAACTAAAAACGCGAGTAAAATGCTGATGTAGCAATATTGTAACCAGGATGTTGTCAATGACAATGACTAACTGAAAAGCGTTGGACTGGACAGGACTTAACAGGACTGAGTAGTACTGAACAGGACAGAACAGTAGCAAAGTTCTGTTCAACAGGAAATTGCACATATACATCGATGTAAATGAACTGCAATGAAATTTGTGGAAGGACATTTGCAGAGTTGGCGATTCCTTGGCTTTATTGGTTGCTTCTTATAGAAGGAGAGTTGATGTTTAGAACTTTGAAATTTTTATTTGGGAAGCAGTTTTATGGCCCTTTTTTCTCGCACTGTCTTCTAAAGGAAGTATATCCATAAAATTGGTCCAGACAAACGGCAATAAATATTTCAAATTTCTCTTCTCTTTACTCCAAGCTAATAAAACAAAAGCAGGAAAGTTTTAAGTGTACTGTGTTTGCATGCGGGTTTGCCCCAAAAAAAAAAAAAAAAAAAAAAAAAAAAAAAAACAGAAAAATTCAACGAAATCACTTGAATGCATAACAAAGCATAAAGCCGAGCTACGCATCAGTAGGTCGCCAGCAAAAAGTCTGAGCACCGAGAAAAGTTCGCAAATGTCGGCGCTTTGTATAGCATTAGACGAAAAAAGTATTCATATATACATATAACAACAGGGACTAAAAAAAAGGATCAGCTAATGATACAAATGACAAAGCATAAAAATTTGCATAGAACAAAATCAAAATAAAATAAAATGGAAGCTGAAATTGTTTTGCGAGTGGAGGTTGAAGTAGTTGAAATACTTTATTATGCTTGACTGGTTGGCATAGTCGGAAACCGATTCATATCATTCCAAAGAGCCATAAAATGCCAACTTGGCATTAGGTAATAAATAAATTCAAAAAATTTATATATTTATGAATTCTATTTGAAGCTGAAGAAGCTTTAAAGTGTGTTAAATGGGTGAAAGAATGTGAAAAAAATATTTATAATAATAATAACCAAAAATAAATGTAAGAAAAAAATATTTTTAAATATAAATTAAATATATTAAGAAATTTTAGAAATTAAGTTAAACAGTTTTCAAGCATTCTGTGAAATTGAGTAACAGATGATTTAAATGCTTTAAGCTGAGCATAAGCATAAATTTAGATTCACATTTAATCCCAAGAAACCATACCTAAATTATACAAATTATTAAGATATATATCAATGATATAATTCATGTAATTTTAAGGCCGTAAAGTGTAAAATTCTGAACACTTGAAACTAAAGAAGTAGAAATTTTAAATACTTTAAGCTTAACTCCATCAATACATTGAATAAATTCAACTTAAATTTAAACAAAATTTAACTCAATAAATCCAAAAGGACAATCGAAAGAATACACATTATTAACTATGCCACAAATTGTGTCAAATTTCTTTTATTAGCGTGAAATAAAGGCAAATCACAGTGACAGGACTCCACCAAGATGGCGATGGCGATGGAGATGGAAATGGCGACATTGTGGCTTGGAGAGATGCTTGGTAGCAAGGACAACTCTTTTGCATAAATCACAACTAGGATAACGGATACGCAGAGGCAAAGGATGCTCGCCACAACAATGCCAGAAATGTCAAATTAATTTAGCACGCTGGAAGCAACCGGAAAATGCCTCGTAGGTCTTTTGGCTTTTCAATCAAGGTAAGCACAAAGAGAAAGACACAGAGACTTAAAGGGAAAGACTACGATTCAAGGACTGTGCTGAGCTGAAAGTTAAGACCATTTGGCGTTTCTTGTCACGTTTTATGAATTTGCCGCGCTTTGCCACAAGCAGCACAGAGCCTTCAATGGTATAAGAAGGCCGAAAAACAGGCTGACTGGCGAAATTTGTCAACGCCAACTTGGTAAGATAACACGCCGTGTGGCTCAAACGGCTTTTTGTGGACCGAATGGGAATGGGAACGGTGTTCGGAATTGGACTTGGTCTTGGTGTTGGGGTTGGGGTTGGACTTAAACTTGGATAACGGAAAAGCAGCGACAAACACGCATAAATTACTCAATTAGTAGTCAGGATACGATGGCAAAAGGGTCGCCTAACAAGACAGCCGGAAGTGGCAAAGCCAACGCCATTTCCCATATTGAGTAATCAAATATCAGAACATTAAATGCTCCCTCAAACCCAGTAACACAGAAACTCCCTCTTACCAAATTCCTATACATAAATCAAGGGATGCGCCTTGTCGATTGTGTCTCTCAAAAGCTGACACATTATTAATGGAACCGTTGAGATTTTCTAATTACAAAGAGTCGAGTCCGACTTGCATAACAACAATGCCTTCAATGCCTATCGAAGTATTCGGCCAAGTTTTAGCCAAGTGGCAAGTGGCAAGTGGCAAGAGCCAAGAGCCAAAAGTAAACAGCAACGGAAAATAAAACATATTTTCCGACAATGCCAGAATGAAAGCGAAATTCCTTACAGCTTTTCCGCCCCCAACTTTGGACCCCAAAAAGTTTGTAATACAATGGAAAAAATTCCAACTAAGCAACGCAATTTAAGTGCTTTAATAATACAGTCGAAGGAAAAGCTGGAAAAGTACTTCAGTTCCAGACAGTACTACTTCAGTGACAGAAATTGGATTAAACAGAATTAAACAGAATTCTGTTTCCATGGAGTTAGTGTATTCAATTGTCGTTGTTCCGTTTGTTTCTTTTGTTTCCTGTTGATAATTTTGAACATAATTTGTTTGCCAAACCCAAACAGTGGCCCTTGTCGCAGTTGTTCAAGTGAGACCAGCGTTGACCATTAGCCTGTCCGTTCCTGTTCGCTCCTGTCCGTTCCTTTTCGCTCCTGTCTACTCCTGTTTGCTGCTGTCTATTTCTACGCCTGACCCATTCAACTGTACGTGTTCAACACTTGACAATGCGACTGTTTGTTCATGTTATTTTTGGCCTTTTTGCTGTTTGCCTGTTGTAAGCAATTAGAAAATGCACCCGCTTCTTATTAGAAATGCCAACGAAATGTACTTAAGCCCAAACTTGATAAACTAGCCCAACTGATGGATATCAGCTCATTGCCTAACCAAACTGCCCTAGTTCCGCAACTACGGGTTATTAACTTGATAAATTCCAGTATATATCAAACACTGACTGCTATATACTCTTTCAAAACCAATTATGTTACTTTGTTTTCTCAATTTTACTGTGTTTGCAATACTAATAAAATAGGCTTTCACGGTAGCTTGTTAGACTGTATAGCATGGGTTAATGTAATAAAATATTCAGACCCTAAAAAGTTGTATAATCCTCTGCTTCAAGAGTACTTAAGTGGGACTCAACCAGTTCATGGCAAAGTGACAAACTCGAAAAGTGAAAATTAACTTGCCGCTATTTGTCAGTCTGATATAAAAAAGGGTGTGGCATAATCATAAAAATTATTAATTAATTGCCAATTTGCTTATTCAAATGATATGAATGTAATATCTGCGTGTAGACAAGGGTGTGCCAGCAACAACTTAAATCAAGGCCAATTTTCGCTTCATTAATCACTGTGCAGCAGCAGCAGTTTGAGGTGAATGACTGAAAGCTAGTGAAAAGGACAAAAGACACGCCCCACAATTCACGCCCATTTCCACACCCATGTTGGAGTAAAGAAAAGGTGTTCATTGGCAACACAAAGCTGAGTAGCTGCCACATAAGCAAATACACAGGAGAAGACCAAGACACAACGGTGCGTATGATTGATGTTGCTCAATACGCGACTGACAGTGCCATTATCTGAAAAGTGTGTGTTGTATGTGTATGTGTATGTCCGGTGATGTGTTTGCTGTATTGCAACATTCAGACACAGTGCCACAATCAACAACCACAGCAACAACACAAAGATTGAAGACCTGACTATCTGCAAGTGAAAGCCAGTCAAAAGATCAGGCAGCAAAAGGGAGAAGCGAAAAGAAGTAAATAAGGTAAAGCTAAAAGGCAAAGGAAATGTGGAAAAGTGGAAAATAGTTTAAAGGGCTGAGCAGCATTCTGTGAATTGCACATTTGTGTGGAATGTCCTCAGGTTCAGTTCCAACACTCTTCCTCTTCGGTCACTGACTTTGACAGCAAAAATGTTGATGGGTCCAAGAGGAAGCGACAGGTGCAGCAAACAGGGCTGCCAGCACACACAGGGCTGCCAACTTGACTCAATCAGCAAGGATAACAAAAATAGCAAAACTGATAAAGTCGGGTATGCTCAACTAATCAATGCTCTGTTTTTTTTTTTATTTTATCTTATAACATAGTTTTACACAAACAAAATTGATTGATTCCTTAATATTTCTAATGCAAAACGGAAGATATCATTTTAAAATTAAATATTTATGTAATAAATAATGCAACTTTTAAAAGTCCCCATTTTAGTTTATCTAAGGCTCAGCCCGATTTATTTTAATCCCCAATCCTCAATTATAAGTATAACTATTTATATATCTTTCACTTTTCACTTAATCATACCCTCGTAAAAGTACACTCCTTTGCTCGCTATTAATTAATATTTAATGAAAGGATGTTCACTTTTTGCCCCTAGACCTTTTGCCTGACACTTTGTGGATTTTTACGCTCATGATGTGGTTGATGAATTAAATAATCAAGAATTAATTATGACTGGAATGTAGGTGTTTTAAAATTTAAACACAGTCCTCAACTGTGCGGCTATCTGTAGGTCGCCAGTTGCATTTTCCAAGCACAGATAACGGTAAGCAGGCGTGGCAAGTATTTAATCATTGGAAATTGCGTTAATTGGTGAAGCGTGCCGAAGCGTCAGAAAACATTAAGACTCAATTACGCATATTATATTTATTTACACTTACACATACATATAAATGATAAAAGAAATTAAATTTATGTTTGTTATGGTGAAAGCAGTTCTTTTCATTAGGCATTCACTTCTGTTTTTACTCACCCAATCCTTTTAATCCTTTTGGGGAATGCCGCAATTGCTTGCGGCGTTTAAAACTTATGCGCGTGTTCACGCAGATCCATGAAAAATTATTGCAAACAATTTTATGAAATATTTTTTTCGCAATAATATTTCTCGGAAAGGGTTTGACAGGAGGTGGGGTAAAAGTGCCATTGGCAATCCGAAAAAAAAAAACACGGAAAATGGCAGTGGGCAGCGAAAAGTATGAGTTTTTTATATAAAACAATATTTCACAGTCCTTAAAATTTTTATACACATTTTAATTTATTTTACTATACATATAATACCAAGAAATAAAAACAAAATCAAAGTGAACCCTAAAATTTAATATTTTTTAAATTGATTAAAACCCCAAAAATGAAATCCTCTTTTACCACTATTTATGCTGCAGTCACATAATACAAAAAGTTATAATAATTATTGAGGAAATATTTAACTATATTTCACAAGTGTAGTATATTTTAATTAAAGAGATTACAGTTTGCATTCAGAATCAGACATTATGTATTTATATTTAAATGAGTTTTATTTTAGTTTTTTTTTTTGTGGGTTATTTTCCTCCAGTGTCAATATTTTTTCAATTTATCGATTTCAAGGTATGAAAATAAAATAATAATTTGACATAATGATTGACATTTCGTATCGCTCGGGTGGAAATGCATTTACTATACTTCATATTTCGACTGAGTGGCATTTAAATCAAACAACTTTAATACGACCACGAACAAAAAAGTCTATTAAATATATAAAAATACAAACATGAGATATCTGCTGACAGATTGGTTTATTTAACACAGTTAAATCAGTTTGCAATTGCAATTTCGATGCGAAGCGTATACGTAATATGACGATATGATGGTCAGTTGAATAATTCATGGCTTAAATAGCTCAGAGAAAGGTATGTGCTGCGTATTTTCAGTCAATTATCTAATTCAAAATGTCAGAGTTGTTAATGGAAGTGGTCAGGGACGTAACCCGCAGACAAGGACAGAGATAAAGACAAGGACAAACAACAAACAAATGGTCAGGCAACAAGTCGTTGCCGATGCCATCCCTTGGGCTAAACACCACTTACCAAAGGATTTCAAAGCAGATTTCCCAAGAAAATGCCGCTCAACAAAATATGTAGAGACTCGTGCATCTTTGCCCAGCCACAAAGACACAAAGTGGCCTCTGGAAAGTCGCCTTTATGGCTCGTGGCAAAGCATTTTGTAAGCTGTCTGTTGCCCACGTAATTGGCAGCGGATCAAAATGGCTCAATTCAAGTGCTTAGCACGTACATAAAGGCACAAGCCAAAGGGGACAAAGCCCACGAGTGACTTGCAAAATAGTCGAAAGCAAATCAAAACACTCGTCGATATCAGTAAGAACCTTACAAGATTTTATGGGGTAACTTAACTTTGGTCATCGAGAACAAGTTTCAGTCATTCTAAGAAGCTTACAGTTCGCTTTTCCAAAGGGAAATTGTTAACAAAAATTTACACTTAGACGCCGTATTTAAAATGAGTACAGGCGAAAGAAGGCGTTTCCGACCGGACAATTATATCCTATAGCTTTTTAAGGTCATATCGGTCGAAAATGGATAAATTGTATAAAAAAGTGTCGTTTCAATTCCCTGATCTTAGCCAAACTCGCACATATTTTGTATTTTATGAGTTTGTTCCGGATCGGACAAGTATAGCCTATAGCTTCCATAGGACTAATCGGTCGAGGATTGGGAATTTGTATCTAAAACGCGCACCAGTATGAGTACGGGGTCTTTTACAGTCGGCTCTCTGGACTGTAACCATTTTTACTTGTTTTTGTTAAGTAAACCATTCACAATATTTAAATATTTAAGACTTAAACGAACTGAACTGGTAAGAAAAGAGCTTCAAATTTTAAAAGTATTTAATTATTTTGGGAAATATATATCGAATAAATCAAATTTAGGAAATTGTTATTGGTTTAACGAAAACTCCACAAAATAATAAAATAAACAAATGTGACTTTATTAAATTCTAATCTAATCACACATATTAAATCCAAAGAGCTCCAACTTAAGCAACAGGTCTCCAAAATTCGATGAAAAACATGGAATGTTGCACAACATTTAGGAAAACTGCTCAATTTTGGTAGCTGTTTAAGGGGGAAACTCGGAGCATGCGCATTAGAAAAGCACTCAATGAAATTTTTGAGAACAGACAAAAAGTGAGTGAAATTGTTTTTTTGGGTGCTTGAATGCAGGCGACTTGAACTGAACAAAGGAGGACACGAGTGTTGATGCTTCCAAGAGCAACGACCGGGAAAGAGACTAAAGACTAAAGACCAAAAGACCAAGAGACCAAAAGAACAGAGTTACTAAAGCCATATATGTTTTTTCCGGCCCATTAAGGGACAAGCTGAAACCATAAGATGACCGCAAAATGCGTCTGCTGCAGCAATTGTTGGACTACTGAAAAGGGATAGCCAAATGAACTCCATGAACACACATTGTGTGTGTTTGTGTGTGTATGTTGACAAAAGTATCTCTTTGATTTCCGCAACAAATTAAATTAAATGTTGCTTGTAATATGATTGCAATTGAGGCAACGACAACGGACAACAAAAACTACAACGACAACGTCAACGTCAACGCCAACGACATCGGAAGTGGACGGCAAACTGCAAGAAACAAACAATAAAGGCATTCCAGCATCAGGAGCAGCAGTTGAAGAAGCTCAAATGCGACCAGGAAACAGGAAGCATTAGCAAGCGTACCAGTGATGTTCGGTGTAAGGGCTGCTCCACCACCACCTCACTACCTCCAACTGCTGGCCATGAAGCCACCATTTATACTGGTCGAGCATTTAAGTGCGTCCATGTGACGACTTCTATGACGCGGTCGACACTTTTTATTGTAAGTGCTTTGCTTTAACATTTCATTGAATGTTTTTCATGGTGTTTATGTTTTTGTTGTTGTTGTATTTGTTCCTGTTGTTGTTGTTGTTGTCGCTGCTGTTGTGTGCATTGTTTTGTTGCCCTGCTGTTTGCTTTCAAGTCGTCCCTTTTGTCACCATCGTTGCTTATCAAACGAGTGTCAAGCGACATTGGCAACGGCGTCGTTCTCCTCACGGCTTGTCTCAAGTACCAACGGGAGCAAATGTGTACTTGTGTTTGTGAGAGTGTGTGTGTCCGGATACGTCTGTGATACATACATCTGTACACATGTGGGCTAGATAGGAGTACGTGACTTGTCGTGAGCATAAAAAATAACACTGATACTTCTGAAACTTATTAAAAGTTTTTATTGTTCTTTAAGTATTTGCTATTAAACGGATTCCACAGTGAATATATTATAAGCAATCTTATGTGTCAACTATTTGTGCAAGTAAGATAAGTTTAAAGATATTTTATGATTTACAATCTCTTGTCAAATTAACAAAATAATAATTTGTTTACTTTTTAGAGCGTCTCATTTGACCTGAATCGCCTGTATGATCAAAATGGGATTTACTTAAAGTATAGCAACAAAATGTAAAGCAATCGTCAATTGATCATGATGGGGATTGAAATGAGTAAAATGATGATGAAAGGATGAAAATGAGAGACTGAATGGAGTAATATTATGCACTTTCAAGAAGATGCCAAACCGGTTTCATATCTGATTCATTAGTTTCTAACGATTCAGAAAAGAGTCGCTTATAACTGAAATTATGACTCGAAAAAGATTCCCGTATGATAAAAAAAACATGAGTCGAATATGATCCGAAACTGATTAGGGTAGGCTAGGGTCATTAAATGGTCGGAAAATGCGGTCATTTATAACTATTTTAATCAGAAAGGGCACAGAAAAAGTCTCGAATATGATCGTAAAAGTTTGGTGGGAGAGTTTTTAACTAATACTAATAATAAGCAAATTAGAGCAAAAATTGAATTCTAAACTGTTATTTCAAAGAGGGTATCAAAATAAGTGGATAGATAAATTTTAATTGTTGTGTCGTCTATATTTAGTCTAAAAACAAATAAATAAAATTATTTTACTTTGTTTTAATTGTATATGAAATACTTTTTATGCTTTCAATCTATGCTAAGTATTCTTTATAATAACCTATTGCTTATAATTAAAGCTAAGAATCATATTACTAGTACTTTATTAAGTTTAGTTTTCCGTTATCGTCTATTTTCAGTCTGTAGATAAATAAATACAATTATTTTATATTGTTTTAATTACTAATGGAATACTTTTAATGCTTTCAATTCATGATACTCATTCTTAAGAATAATCTACCACTTGTAATTTAAGGAAAGAATTATATTACTAGTACTTTTTTAAGTTTTCTTTTCTGTTCTTAGTTAACTCTTATATTCCTTTGTTAATTAAGTGATTTATTAAAAGCACTGCACGTGTCGTGGCATTGGTTAATGTCACGTGACTGTCTCTAGTAACGTGAGTTGAATTGCTGTGCTTTGTGGCACATTCAGAATGGCGGAAATCTTAAGCATGGCTACACTTTTGCAATTGGAAATGTGCGTCAGGGACTTACAGGATACTTGGGGTCTTCCCCTCAAGTGTTTCTTGACGCACATGTACTAATTGCCACACAAATTACTTTTAACCAAGTGGCATTTCTTCATTGTATTTTTTAAAATTGCTTGCATTGTTATTATTGTAACACATTTAATAAGAAATAAAAATGAAGGAAACAACATGTTCTTAGTAAGAAATCAGACACGTAATTATATTTTTCGACGTTATATTTAATAATTATTTTAAAGCTTTAAGTTTTATAAATACTCTATTTAGTTAACTGTTTTACTTGCCACACTCTGTTGCATACAAACTGCCGCATTGGGGAGTAGTTAAGCAGTTAAGTGTACTTTTGAACAAGAAAGAAAAGTACAGTCGAGCACGCCCGACCGTAGAATACTCTCTGCAATTTATTCCCGATAATTTAATAAAATCTGTATTCGGGTATATCAATTGAAAGTACTTGCAACAAAACACGTTGAAACAAAAACATCTGATTGTATGTATACACACACATATACATTTGACATTATATGTATGCACGCACATATGTAAGTGTGTATATGTAATACATACACAATTGGTTGGCACAGCCAGCATTCGCGGGCAGCGCTGCCGCTAGAAAGCAGCGAAAACGTTCGTTCACATGTTTGTATGTTTCTGTCTTGCTTGCACACATGCAGTGAAATGGCGTTAAATTATAAACTTTAATAGTTTGATATATTTTGTCTTCAAATGAATGTGAAATAACAATACTGTACGATAAGAACATATGCCATAAAATCGGCATTGAAGTTTCAAAAGTATTTTATTTCTTGTGGGAAAAGGGGGCGTGGCCGTCCAAAATTTTTGATGACAATGCAATTATGGCGTCTCTAGGAACCTACGTACCAAAAATGGCATTCCTAATTACCATAGTTACTGAGATATTCGCCTAAAACATCAATTTTTTTCGAGGTGTGTCTAGTTTTTTGCTCATTGTGGGCGAATGGGGCGTGGCATCGAAAAAAAAAAGATTCTTGTATTGACTGACTTAATATCGAGTCGATAGAGACCAAATTCAAACTTGTAGCTGTTACCATCTCCGAAATCTGTTTGTTCATACGGACAGACAGACAGACAGACGGACAGGCGGACAGACAGACAGACAGACAGACAGACAGACAGACGGACAGACGGACATGGCTATATCGACTCGGCTTGTGATGCTGATCAAGAATATATATACTTTATGGGGTCTGCCACGCCTCCTTCTGCCTGTTACATACTTTTTTTTTGCACAAACCCAATATACTCTCTCTTGCAGAGAGTATAAAAAGCTAAAGATTTTCCTATAGAATACAAAATATTAAATAATATAAATGCAGGTCTCTTTTTGAGACTTTCGAGCATTTAAGTGCACGAAGTAAAACTAAAATGCAGCCAAGCGAAAGTTATTAACATTTAACCCTGGGAATAAACGCATTCAAACAACCACAACACGATTCTTTTAAGTATTTTCTTGCTTTATGGCTATAATAAATAAACCAATCGAAATGTTTCAGTTGAAAATATTGAACGAGATTGCAGAAATCAAAACTATTACACAGCTTTGTATGGATTTCCAAACGTTAAGCCAAGTCAATAATATTGTTAAGTACAAAATTGGTAATGTGCAATGGGGATCACAAACCAGCCGCATGAGGCAACAACATACAATAAGTATGAAGGGCTACAGTCGAGCGAGCCGAATTTAAAAGACCCCGTTTTCATCTTAGTTAGCGTTTTTCTATACAAATCACCAAATTTCTGCGGTTTTGTCTTTAGACAGATATTGTTTATAGTTGTCCGACCCGGACCAAACTTGGTGATGACTGTTATAATGGTACCATACTTATAATGTGTGAGTTTGAGGGCAATCGCTCAACTAAAACTACATGTCTTCATACAAATCACAAATTTTTAACCAATTTGTCCTATGGGAGCTATAGGTGATAGCTATCCGAACCGGATCAAACTTGTCGAGGACAGTTATAATGCTACCATACACATAAAGTGTAAATAGTCACGATATCGTTAATAGTTTTTAAGTTTTGGTTTTATGAAAATATTTTTTACAATTTGCCGGCAGGGAGCGTGGCAGAAATTTGAAATAAACTTGATCTGCGTACACTATAGACGGACTTTCATTCCAAATTTGTGGTCCTAGCTCTTATATTCTCTGATCTCTAGCTGTTCATACAGATGGCGGGGAAGACGGATATTGCTCGGCTGTTGATGCTGATGAGGAATATTTCTACTTTATGGGGTCAGAAATGCCTCCTTCTGCCGGTTGGGCACATTTCGCTTCTGACAAACCTAAAAGACCCCTCAACTCTTTTTGAGTACAGAGTCTAAAAAGCAATAACGCAAATGGCCGACAAAAGATATGAACAACAACAACAACAACATTAACCACGGCCAATATCGCTACATTCTGGTCAACAACAAGTTCAATATAATGCAAGACGGCAAAGATATTAAAAGGGCAACAATATGTACATGTATTGGGTATACTGCAGCTGACATACCCTGGAACTTTCACATTAAATTGCAATTTTTAAATGCAGTTCTTTCTTTAAATAAAGTGTCTTTTAAGGTAAAGCATTTAAAGGAATATGTGGGATGCAGTTCATCAGTTGGCTTTGCTGTCACTGGTGCCACTGCTGCTTCAGTTGCTTGTCGGTGCTATTGTTGTTGTTGTTGCTGCACTGCTGTCCGTCAAACCATCAAACAGTCAAACCGTCATTGGACGATGCCGTGCACGAAATTCCGGTTGCAACAAAACGGAAATTGCATTTACACGCTGCCTGGCTATGGCATGCCTCCAAAAGCTCCGACTGCTTGCCCCAAAGTGTATTTCCAGTTTTTTATTTCATTTTGTTGATTACAATGCCAAAGGCGTAAACAACTGTTATACACACCCATATACGCCCACACACAAATACCCATGCCTACACACACACACACACACACATACTTATACGTACATGCTTTAATCCTGGCCTTACTGAACTTGACAACATGGCCACAAGCGTTGATAGCACTAATCACCTGATGAGCAAACCTCTCTAACCCATAACTGTCTGTGGCCAAAGTCAACAAGTACATGGTCAAAGCTGATTGAAAATCTTTCAAGCTTGCTGTCTTCAGAGTTTGCCTCAGAGATGCGCAAACAAACAGCTAAATCGATAGGCCTAAAAATGGCCAGTTATATGTTATAGCTCTAAAATCATGCAATATAACTGACTTTATTGTGATAACTCAAATATTTATGTCAAAAGTCACTATAAGTAAAGAGAACTTCTTGTGATTTCAATTCGAGTATTATAAATTAATCTATTTCTGGCATGACTAATTTCTATAACATGCACAACACTGACCTGGCCTTGTTGCTGGCACGTCATCTACCCTGGTACGCCCCTGCCAGATGGCCTTGGGTTAAAACCGACAACCTGAGCAAACAGAAAACTGACACATTATAAAAACCAAACTATAAAAGCTTGCAAGTGCAAAATATCTATTTCCACATTGAGAACAAACAAGAAATGTGGAAATAACCCAAAGACAAGTCTCTCACATATGCACAAGATTAATCGACGGGACTTTGTGCCATGAGTTGAATATGTATGTGATTGTGTGCGTGGGCGTGTGTGTGTGTGAGTAAGCCTGCCACATGCAAATAATTTGCGGCTAACTGAACCAACAAACAAAGTCTTAACGTTAAGCAAGAGTTGGTGATAGGAGGAAAGTAAAGTTTTCTCAAAACTTTTTTCCCCGAATCTCACAACTACACCACACCACTCTGGACGATTTTCCAGGGAAGGCCAATAAAGTAAGGAAAATGTAGCATACATCAAAGCGCCACCGAGCCGAGCCGTAGGCGGAATCGTCGATGGCTGATAAAGAGAGCAGCTGTCGGTTTGTTTGATGGCTAAACTTTGTCGACCAACTTCAATTACTTTTCCACCTGCCAACAACAACAATCAATTGTTAAGACAAATATGCCAAGGATAGTCATAAAATGTAACATGAATAACTTAAGTAGTTTGGCTAATAGAATTAGCCAAAGCAGGAAAAACAGAATTTTCATTTTAAAGGAAATTATTTTAGAGCAAAGCATAAGACAAAGTTGGAAAAGCAGAGAGCAGAGAGAGAATGCAGTCATTTTAAATAAGCCCAGCAGACGGAAAATGGAAAGCAAACAGTGGAAAATATAACGCTAAAAAGCTTAAACTTTATTTAAAAAGAGAAAATTAAAAACTTGGCCATTTAAACAAGAGAACTAACATGCAAACTTGAGCGAAAAATAAAGAAAATATAATTTTAATGACATCTACTTAAAATGAAAAACTAATTTGTGCAGCAGAAATAACGAAAATTAATTACCAAATAGCAATATTTTAAGATTTGTAGCAGAATTAATTTAAGTTTATCTATTCGAACTTTAACAGTGTCATTTAACATTATGTTAAGTGTTAATAGAAACTCTAACCAATTTTTAGTACTGTCAATTAACATTATGTTAACTGTTTGACAGCAACGTCACTTTATTTCCCCACTAACAAGTTAACGAAACAGATCACATAAAAGGACAAGAATAGGTGCAGGACTATGATATGGAGTTCTCCATTTTAGAGAACCGCTGTTCGTGACAGTTACAAATTAAGAGTATGGCAAATAACTGCAACAATACTCATGGGATACAAGAAGTGGAATGAGGGAACTTGGCGAACTTGGCTTACCTATAAATGTTCAAGAACTGTTTGTTAAATTAAGGATAACAATCAATAACCAAAGTACCCAAGCGACTTGAAAACTTGACATTTGCTTTGGCCATAGAGCCAATAGAACCCAGCAAGGACGATTCCAGACCAAAGGAAATTGAATTGCATTTCAAATGCATTTGGCACATGGCTTGGCGCTTAAGGCCATGAAAGCGACGTGTTCTTCGCTTTATGGATTTTGTGGATTTATTGCAAAGCTTAAAGAGAATTTGTAAGCGACAAGCTTATAGCGCTTTAGTGCGGCACATTTGGGGCTTATAGTCTGCGAAAAGGGATATGCAATAAAAAAAATATATAAATTACGGACAGATAACTCGAATGGAATTGATAAATTTGGCAATTTGTAGCAGACACCATTAAAAATGTAGCGAAGTCCGTTAAATTAGTGAAAGTAGACTACCAACTGCTAGCCCAACCACCGAATTCTACAGACTTAAAAGATCACTCACCGGGCAGGATTATCAATCAAAAGATAAGGTGCGATTGCTTCTGAGAATGCCCACTCTACAGATCCGGAGGAAATGTAATTTTTTAGACGCATTAATGAAATTGGAGCCTCTTTTAAAGAAACTATATTGAGCAATAAATATTTATGCTTTTCACAAATCTTCGTTATTGGACAAGAATTTATAAGTGGCTTCTTGTATATCTAAAATCTTTCATAGGTATAATTAATAAGAATAAGTTCATATTCTAAATTTTTAAAATCTCTCAAAATCATTCCCAATGAATTTTAGATATACATTTGTGTGATTGCTATAACTAAAGTAAAAGAACTTTTATCTAGCTCTATTAAAACCTTTTCTACTAACTGCATCTAGTCACTTTTGATTAAAAATCAACGCAATCAAAAATCTTTAATTTTACAAAAGCCGTCCGATGTCATAGGTACATTTTTATGACATTGGGTACATGCTTAAATTGGGTACATAAATCTGCATGACAATAACTACAACAACAACATTGTCATGTCATTTGCATTGTACCAAAAAATAATCAACTTGAAGTTTATTACATTATAGGACGTTTATGAGCTGTATAAACTGACTAGACCCGAGGATACTGTCAACCAAGTTAACGCCGATAGCCTAGCGGGGAGCAGATGGTGGAGAATGAGAAGGGGTATGAGAAGATGCAGCCAGGCAGGAGAGGAGTGAAGTAAAGTGAAGTGGAGTGTGCACATTGTAGTCAACCAAGTGGAGGTTAAAAGTTTGAGCATCGGCATCGTCAATATTATGCAAGTGTTGTGCAAACAATTTTTTCTTTCTTCTGCTTGTGTAAGTTGGCCAACGCAGCTGGCAGAGCGGAGCAGATGGTTTCGGGGTGAAGGAACTCCGGCTCCGGCACGAGGCACTACGTTGTTGCATATTAAAAACGCTGGAGGCGATGCACTTTGGACTTTGCACTTTGCGGAAACCATAAGGCGATGCGGCTTGATGCGATAATCGTTAGCTATTCTATGTAAATTGGGTTTTGTTTGTTGCCTTTGTGTGCAGCATCATAATGGGCGTGGCATGAGTATGGATTTGACCCAATGGCTAGCCGATAATGTTATTACTTTAAGAAAAACACTAAGCTTACTGATGGGATAAATGAAATCACAGCTGGATTCTGACTCTGTACTGGCCCAAATTATGCACATGATTGCGTTAATCAAGTTAAATTAGATGCTGTCAGTAGGGGGTCGGAGAGTGAGGCGGGTAGTTGGGCGGAGTTGGGGTTCTTCCCTTCAGGAAAATTCGCTTTCCTTTCGAACTTTATTTAATGTGTAAATAGAACGCAAATTATACAAAAAAAACGAGTGTACTTTAAAGAGCAGTGCATGAAAAATATTTATGATTTCTTTTAGAAGTAATTGGTTAACAAAAATATAAAATATGTAATATGTAAGGAAAGAAAAAGGAGAAGAAGCATAATAGAAACATCTAATAACAACGCGTTAAAGAGCACATCAAATGATTCAAGTCATTGATTGTCTAGTCAAGTGGATGGATGCTCATTAAATTGTTAATGCGGTTGGCTTTTGGGGCTTTGTGGGCGTTACCCGTCTCTGGAATGTCACCATGTCACCATACTGACAGTCTGATGCGCAACTCAGACCGAAATTTGAAATTGAAAATGCAATAAAAAAAACATTTTGTTCAATTATGATGGAACAAGTTGCGTATGATTCTAGAGAAAATACAGATGAATGTGTTCTGTCCATAAAGGGAACTGGGAGGCAATTGAATTATACGTGAAGCTTCTTCTTGTGGCAGTTATGATATTTGATGCAGCTTCCGGTTACCGAACGGAAGTACAAGACTGACTGGAAACCAGGCAGCTAGCTAACAAGAAAGTCTCTTGAAAGCTTAATGAAGTTAAAATTGTTAGCTCGTACATGCGTGTGTCTGGATATATTGCTGAAGATGTACACGGCAACGAAAGGCAGTCAAAATCATATTAAGTAGCTAACTGTTACGCACTTGTTTTGCACTCAGTGAGAAAATAGACCTAATTAAATTTGTACAGTGAATAACAACTATGAATAAACTTAATAATTAAAGACTTATTTACACAATTCATAATTTTATATAAGCAGACATTTCCAGATTTTGCAGTATATAACAAATAATTAATACAATATGTTAAAAAGAAAGTTTACATTTCAAAATTACACTTCCATCAATCCGCGTTTGAAATCGATAGAAGCCGTAATTCGATAACACTTTATTATCGATTAAAAGAACGTTGTTAGACTGCACTGGTTCCGTTCATCTGAACAACACAAAAATGGCAAAATTTTCTGCATACCGTTGCTGACTTTCGCATCCAGATTAAAATGTGCAAAATTGTACTAAAAAAACAATTATTTGTGTCTTACCGTGATTAAATAAAATAATTATAGCTTAAAAGTGAAAAATAAAACAAAGAGCAATGAGCGGAAGCCATGGAAAACCAAATTCTGGAGCAGGTATAAATTCAATTGAGTGCATCGTCTGGCGTCCACTAAACGAAAAAGTAATTTGTGTATGTATGTTGAATTAAATTACAGGCGGCTACAGCAGTCAGATGCCGGTACCTGTGCACATACCCAGCATTGAGGAAAAGAACAAGAAAATGCAACAGGAGACAATGATGGAGAAGCTGCGTGCAAAGTACAGGAACAAACCGAAGAGCTACGAAGAGATCAAGAAATCGGTGCGAATGTACTTCATTGAAAAGCATTATCCGTTGGATCCATTACACAAAGCAACCCTGCAGTCCGTACTGGACAAACTGCAGCATTACATCAAAGTTACCTCGAGACACGGACTCGTAGAGCGTCTGGAGAGTCTCTCCCGCCAGCTAGGCCTCAAATTCATGGAGGATCAACAGCTTTTATTCATCTCGACAGACATGTTCTATGTAGAGATACTTCTAGATGCTCAAGGCAACCTTAACGACGTCAAAGTCCATCATGAATGCAAAAGTGAGCAGCAGTCCAATTCAAGCTCCAGCTCCAGTGAGCTTCTCAATTGCCTTAAGGCGGGAGACTTTGCAGACTTCACAGTACAGCTGGAGGGATTATCCTCCATTTACCAACTTAACGCAGAGCCAAAGGTCAAAAAGAAGGCCTTTGTGGCACTTGAGGCAATGGAAACGGACATTTACAATCTTTACCAGCAGCAGCTTCAGAAAAAGCTTAGTGGCAATAGCGATAGCTACCACATTATGAACAAATCCACTGTGGGGTTGGTACTTCCGCGACGTGGTGGACATCCCATGAAGCTGACATACTTCTGTCCACCTCTGCACCTCATAGAGACAAAGGTGAAAGGAGAGAAGACCACCACTCAGGTGGGAACTGCCAGTAGGGATTTCAGCTTAGAGCAGGTGATGAAAAGTCCAAGCGGACTCAGCGCAACCCTCAATTTGGAAGGCTCCTCTGCGAACAAACTCCAAATCCTGCCAACTGTCAGTTTCACCAGCGATTCTGGAGCCCCGCTAGATTCGCCTGCCTATGCACCTCTCACACAAAACAATTCAATGCTAATGCCAGCCACCTACGTCCTCCGCCTCAGTAAACCGATGCCAGTCTGCATCGAATCTTTGAGGGCATTGGGTCTTCCGGGCTTGGGAAGTCTCTCGAATGAGGGAGCAACGTCAGTAATGAATTTAATTGTACAAACAGCTTCGAGGCAGCTCATTAAGAGCATTCAGAAGGGATTGTATGTAAATCTTCCCAAGGAGACGCACTGCTACTTTCTGACGGATAACCGCAGACTGCAGGGTACGATGATATCATCACTGCAGTTCACAGAGCCTGCACAGGTGCCAAAAATCATCGCATTCCTAAAGAAACAGGCGCTCTTCTACACACTGCTCTCCAGTTGTGTGAGAGAGCAGCAGAAACAATATAATGGTGAGTAAATCGGGAGATTGGAAGAAGAAGAATGTCCAATCTAATATCCTTTTGAATTTGCTTGTAGACATGGACAGCACTGTCATCTTGGAGGTAACTGCCGTGTCTCTCGGCCAGATCACTGTGGAGTTGCAGCATCCCTACGAAGAGTCACTGGCAACAGTCGACTTTCTGCTGGACGATGGTGAGGCCACTTGTACCATCTACTGCCTTAGCAATGAGTATGAAGCGCTCTCCCAGAAGCTGACCAGAACAGTCCGGCAGGTGCTTTCTATTCCCATGGTTATATACAAGTTGCTTAAGTGTTGGGATGAGGAGCATCACCAGAAGTTGCATGGTATTCCTGGTCCCGGCACGGGAACTGGCAGTGGAGCAGGCGGTGGCTTCGGTAGCTCTGGTGGAGGTGGAGGAGCAATGCATGGAACTCAAAACTTTGGTCAGTTTGCCATGGATGCAGCCACGGGATCTAGTGCAGGAGAGGGAGGCAGCGGGGGTGGCGGTGGCTTCAACAGCGTAAGCAATCTGAAAATGGATACCAAGGTGCGTTCCCTGGCGGATGCCTTTGCTGCCTCTACTTCGGCAGCGGCTGCCATTGCAGGATTAATCAATCTGAAACGGGAGACAGATCCACAAGCAGGTTCTGGTAGCAGTCCGCTATCAAGTTCAACTGCTTCCACCTCTGCCTCTGCCTCGGCAACCAAGTCCAGTGAACATGAAATTGCGGACAAGTACAAGAACATTTGGAAGGATAAGACACCAAATTTAAAGCACTGCGTCAGCATTACTCCAATTCCCGGCGATGGAAAGTCGTCGCTCCAGCAGCAACAGATTGATGTCCAGCGGTCAGGAGGAATAGAGATCATTCCATTAAATGCACCAACCAGTGCGGGAGCCACACCAAGTACAGGCTCTCCAGCCACTACGATCACTATAACGCCCATTACTGGAGGTCAAGGAAGCAAGGAGACATCCAAGGAGCCCAAGAAATCTGCCACGAGTGGAAGTGCTATAAAACGATCCCATGAGAGCAGTTCCTCTTCGTCGAGTTCCTCTTCTAATTCAAGCAACAGTAGCAGCAGCAGCTCCTCCAACGACGCACAGAAGGAGAAGAAGCGAAAAAAGAAGAGAGATGACTCTCCAATGGGTCCACCAGAGAAAATCTACTCTCGTCAGAACTCGCCCGCAGCTGGAGGGATGTCGGATGCCTCAGCAGGCAGTGGAGTTGTCCGAAAGTTCTCATCTCCTTCGGCCTCATCTTCGTCGTCACCAAAGGCAGGTGTTTCTGGAGTAGGAGCAGGTCTGGGACTGATGTCGGGCCAACCGTCAGCTCGTCCAAGTCCGAAGCATTCTCCTGTCTACAGCAGTCCCAAGCACAGCAGCAACACTGCCTCCAACAGTCCTAAATCCCCTTTTGGCACTCACTCGCCGAAGCATGGATCCTCTGGGAAACCTAGCATGTCCACTCTAAAGAGTGCCACAGCGGCCACAAACCTTAGTCCCAAGTCAGAGAAATCTTCCTCTGGTCCAGGAGGAGTTGGTTCCAGTGCTGTTTCCCTGCCACTGGCTCTTTCAATGCCCACAAGCACTCCCGGACCTAATCCGTCCATGATGAGACCAGTGCCACCATTGGCCACCAGCAGTGGACAATTGCCGGTTGCCATCAAGAAGGACAAGTCCATGGGCAGCACCTCGTCGAGTGCGCCGCCAGGAGTAGTAGCTGCTGCAGTCGCTGCTCTCAAGAGTTCCCAGCAACAGCAACAACAGCAGCATCAACAGCAAATGAAGTCATCAGTGGCCAGTCTATCGCACCTAGCGGCGGGTGGCAATCTAGGCAGCTATGCGGGGCCAGCGGTGTCCACCTTGGAACTCAATGCCCTCAGGAAGAGCATGGCGGGAGCGGGAGTGGGACCGGGAATGGGCGTGGCATCGGGAGCGGTAGGCGCGGTAAGTCCGTTTTCAATTTATGAGTAGCTCTCGTTGTGTGCCCACCTCCGCCTCCACCCACACCTCCACCTCCCTGTTTCTCCAAGTGCACCTCTTAACCCGTAGTTGCCTCAATGTTTCAGTACTTAATTAAACCTTAAACTGAATCCAAATTGAAATCTAAACACTGTATTTATTGCAACTCAATTGAAAAATTGAAATTTTATTATTATTATTATTATTGTTAATTATTATCACTGCTGTAGATTTAGTTTTGATTTCTGAATTAATTCGTTTCGTTTGTAAATATATTTACTCCTATTTTCTAATCGCATCCGTTTTATTTTCTCTTATTAATCCCTGTGCTGGGTTCCATTGCTAATGACGATTTCCTCCTTCCTGAATCTAGAAAAACATTTACACAAATATTTCACGATTATTTCCTTGTTGTTTTCGTTTGGAATCGGACTTCTGTTAACTAACAGATATGTTAAACGATCTAACTATGTTAGTTAGCAGAAGTGTCGCTTACACGGCAGTCTTCTGCAATAGAGGACTGTTCAGTAGAGACTGATGTTAACTACTTGTACATGTAAACTATTGATTATATAAATACTGACTAAATACTAACGGGTTTCTCTCTCTCTTTTTCTCTCAACTGCTTCTCATGCCGCCTTTTCTTTTCTTTCTCTCATTCACACGTTTTGATTTTTGCATGATATGGGAATTGTTTAACCCTCGATCGACACTTGTGGTATTTTTTGACACGTTCTTCGTTTGATTGTTTTAATTTGCTTTTTCGGTTCGTTTTCGTTTGTTTGTCTTCACACACACACACCTACACACACGCACACAACCACGCGCTTCCTTTGTCAGGTTAGTTTGATGACGTCCACGGCAGTTTCGACGGCAACCATTCCAAGCACATCAGCAACAACAATATCATCAACAACAACAACAGTGGTTTCATCAGCATCAGCACCAAAAACAACAGCAGTTCCAACGGGAGTGTTAATATCCACAACAGCAACATCAGCAACTCAACAGCAGCACCAACAGCAGCTGGCAACGGGAGCACATAGTTGCGACAGTGACAGCATCACCACAGGAGCAGGCACTGGACTTTCAACGGAGTACATGGTGAAGCCGAGCAGCCAGGAGGGCCTTAAATTAACTATCAACAAAACAGGCAGTGGCAGCAACACCAGCAGCAGTAGCAGCAGTAAAAGGGACGTCAGGGGAGGACCATCTACGTCTTCATCTGGTAGCAAGAAGCAACATACTGGACTGAAACCAGGTGTGAACAGCGGACCAGCCTCAAAGAAGGCACTTTCATCAGCAGCAGTAGGAGGTGCAGGTGGCGGACCAGGATCAGGAGGGGGACAAGCTAGCAGTTCCAGTAAACACCTTTTCCAAAAGGCCAACTCATCTGGCAACCTAAGCAGCAAATTAAGTGGTTCCTCGGCTATAAGCGGTGGTGTGCCTCTAACCAAGAGCAACAGCACAAACTCCTTCCAGGATCAAGGCGCACCCAGGCGACGGCCGAGCATGTGCAGCCTGGGTAACACCAGTGGCAGTGGAGGCCAACGAAAGACACCACAAGCGGGAGCTGGCTCTGGATCTGGATCAGGCGGGGGAGGAGGAGGAGGAAGTGGCGGAGTATCACCAGCAGCATTAAGTGGATCAATGTCACAGCCCCCGCCTCGATTCGATCACCACACTGACATGATGACCATTCTGCAGTATGCATCGCCTAGCATGGCTGCCAGCATGGAGGGATTCATCAAGGGACTGCACAACAAGTTCCAGATTCCCAAATTGTCGCAACGCACAAGCAGCAGCAACAGTGGAGCAGGTGAACGCACTACGCCCAGCACAGAACAGACAACAGCGAGCACCTCTTCTACATCCTCCTCCACCGCAGCCTCCTCTTTGTCTGCACAGGAGCAGCCACTCAACCCAGACATAAATGCCTTAACAGCCAGCCTGTCAGCTGAAGGAAGTGTAGCCACTGGACAACAGAACCCAATGACAACTTCTTCATCTACACAGAACGACCCACTACTCAACGTAAGCAGCGGTGGAGAACCTGGTTCAGGATCAGATGATATTGACGAGGATCTGCTCGCAAGCTTAGCAGGTGAATGACATCCCGATCTCGATATGGACTACACCGCTGTCTGTTGATTGTAAAATACATTTAATTAATTCTATAGAAATTACAAATGAAGACTGTGAATGGATTCAAATCCAGAATATTATAAGGAAGAGAGACAATGTTGGGAAAATGTGATTAATAAATCTATGGAAGCGTCAAGGAAGTCTCTCTTATCTCCAACAGGTTTCCCATGGAGCCGATAAGGCAATCTGAGTAGATCTGTTGGAGGTCTGTGGTTGCCAAGTGCGTCAGAGAGTTGCATTTGGGTTCAGGGTCGAGTAACTCGCTGCAAGTGGCGATAACCGCAGCTGTACTTGGGGCTAGGACGGAATAGATGAAACGGGAAAAGATGCAAGTAATACAGTCAGACATGATTTGTTTACTTGCTGGCCTTACTAGTAATATGGAGTGATTTTACATTATTTTGTTAAATTTATTATTGGTCAAACGTATACCAAAATAATGGGAAGTATCTGATCTTATCTATCTAAGCTCGTAGTCAAATTCTTAATTTTTAACGATATTGGTTTGAATATATGTATACATATCAATATGTAACCAATTGACTGAGACTTTTGTCTAGATGTCTTTAAAGCCACAAATGCTTTCTTTACCAAATAGAATTTAGATCAATTACAATAGTCCATGCGTTAGCTATATACTGTAAAACTCCTATTCTCACAAAATTTAATCCATTAAAAACGTTTTTTATAAATTTATAACCTTTATTCCTGTGGTAGCTATATGATAGAGCAGTTCGATCCGAACTAAAGTTGGTTTGAACGTAATGGATAACTTTAAAAGCATTCACTCCGGATTTGATAGAGTTTAAGAGATTAAAACGATTATCAGCTTCATCTGTTATATATAGATAAATGTATTTGATAGCTTTGAGCTTAAGGCCATAGTAATATTGATAATAGAATGTGATAACAATTTGGGCTTAGATATTAAGCTGGATGTTCTGGACACTGCGGAGAGCATCCGCATAGTGAGCCAGTATGGGCTGGACTTCCTCAGCGATGAACTCGTCCACCTGCTCGCTGGCACGACCGGTAAAGGTGCGTGCGTCCAGGATGTCGTCCAATTGATCTAGAATGGGTGCAAAGTAGGAATCGTTGCGAACACGTTCCACTAAATCGTTGTCCTTGCCGTGCTGCTTCACCTGCGCTCCAGCCTCCTGTGAGAGTACGCGAATCTTCTCGTGACACACCTGACGGTCTCCACCAGCCTTCACCATGGCCATGATGATGTTTTCGGTGGACATAAAGGGCAGCTCCTGTGCAATGTGGCGTTCGATTACCTTCGGATAAACTACCAGGCCCTGGGAGATGTTGAGAAGCGTGAGCAGGGCGGCATCCGCCGAGAGGAAGCCCTCGGACAAGGTCAATCTTCTGTTGGCTGAGTCGTCTAGAGTGCGTTCCAGCCACTGGGTGGCATGGGTATTTGCTGCATTGCTGAACAGCGAGATGAGATGCCTGGACAGAGCACAGCAACGCTCTGATCTCATGGGATTGCGTTTGTAAGGCATTGCCGAAGAGCCAATCTGTGTGGTCTCGAAGGGCTCCTCCAGTTCCTTGCGCGAGGCGAGTATGCGCAGATCAGAGCACATCTTATGTATGGTGCTGCCCAGACTGGCCAGTGCTGCCATTACCTCCACGTCCACCTTGCGCGTATACGTCTGTCCAGTGACTGCGTATGGTTTGCTGAACCCGGCCAACTGGGTGACCAATTTGTCCAGTTGCTTCACCTTCTGGCCATCCCCATTGAATAGCTGCAGGAACGAAGCCTGTGTGCCCGTGGTACCTTTCACTCCGCGGAAGCGCAGATCCTCTAGGCAGCGACGCAGCGCACGCTCGTCCATCAGCAGATCCTGCATCCACAGACATGCTCGTTTGCCAACTGTGGTCAGCTGTGCCGGCTGCAGATGCGTGAATCCCAGCGTGGGCAGCGCCTTGTGCGTCTCAGCAAACTGCTTCAACTGCCCCACAACAGTAGCCACGCGCGGCAGCAGCAGCTTCAGTGCATCCCGCAGCACAATGAGATCCGTATTGTCGCCCACATAACACGACGTGGCTCCTAAGTGGATGACTGGAGCCGCCGCTGGACACTGCTTGGCAAACACATGCACATGGGCCATCACATCGTGGCGAGTCAATCGCTCCTCGGCAGCTGCGGCCACAAAGTCAATGTCCTTGATGTGCTGCTCCATTTCAGCAATTTGTCCCTCGCTGATCTCCAGTCCCAGCTGACACTCGGCCTTGGCCAGCCAAACCCAAAGCTGCCGCCATGTTGAGAATTTGTTTTGGTCGCTGAACAGAAACTGCATCTCTTTGCTGGCATAGCGAGTGCTCAGCGGCGATGTGTAACCCTCATAGTTGATGGACATTATACCCACTTTTCTTTGTTCTGTTCAGAAATGAATTTACCGGCTTAACCAACTTTCTCACGCTATCACCTTTTAGCGACTACCCTGAGAAAAAAACCTACACATGTTGCATGTCTGTTTGTTCAATGTGACCAGGCTTAGATATGCCCAAAATGTGCATGGCTAGCCTTAGCAGAGACACTAACCATTTTGAACACATACCGCGTAGCAGTAGCACTGAACATTTAAAAATATTTCCCGCCCATCCATACATAAAATTTAAACCTTAGTTTAAATCGCTTTTTAGTTTACAATTTTGAAACATTGTCTAAAATTTGAGTTTTTAATCGTTTGTCTTAGGGTTTTATAATTGATTTTTTAACCTTTTTGTTTATTAGACTCTTGTTTTTCAACATCAAGATCCCAAATTTTTAAAAATTTTAATTTTAATTCGCAAATGTTTTGGAATTCATCGTTTTTTCACTACTTTATGTACGAAAATAAATCACTTAATTTATTGTACGGTTTGAAATAAATATTAGTTAGAGTATTTTATTAAATTCATAAACAACATTGCATAAATTGATGATAATTAAACCTTAAATCTGTATTCTTAAATCTCTCATCTCTAATTGTGTGTAACAAACCACAGTCAATATCCGAAGTAAAACTAGGTGCTGATCATGGAAGGCAATAGTTGCCATTCGAGATCGGGATGTCATTCGCCAGCTAAGCTGGCGAGCAGGTCCTCGTCAATACCATCACCAGATCCTGATCCTAGCCCTGAACCCGGTTCTCCAGTGCTGCCCAGGACAAGCAGTAACTCATTTGTTGCGGATGGAGCACTTGTCGTTGGCCTCTGTTGGATACTGGCTGCATTTCCTCCAGCTGACAGACTGGCTGTTAAGGCATTTATGTCTGGGTTAGGTTGCTGCTCCTGTGCAGACGCAGAGGAGGCTGAGGTGGAGGAGGATGTAGAAGAGGTGCTCGCTGTTGTCTGTTCTGTGCTGGGCGTAGTGCGTCCACCTGCTCCACTGTTGCTGCTGCTTGTGCGTTGCGACAATTTGGGAATCTGGAACTTGTTGTGCAGTCCCTTGATGAATCCCTCCATGCTGGCAGCCATGCTAGGCGATGCATACTGCAGAATGGTCATCATGTCAGTGTGGTGATCGAATCGAGGCGGGGGCTGTGACATTGATCCACTTAATGCTGCTGGTGACACTCCGCCACTTCCTCCTCCCACACCTCCTCCTCCTACCCCGCCTGAGCCAGATCCAGAGCCAGCTCCCGCTTGTGGTGTCTTTCGTTGGCCTCCACTGCCACTGGTGTTACCCAGGCTGCACATGCTCGGCCGTCGCCTGGGTGCGCCTTGATCCTGGAAGGAGTTTGTGCTGTTGCTCTTGGTTAGAGGCACACCACCGCTTATAGCCGAGGAACCACTTAATTTGCTGCTTAGGTTGCCAGATGAGTTGGCCTTTTGGAAAAGGTGTTTACTGGAACTGCTAGCTTGTCCCCCTCCTGATCCTGGTCCGCCACCTGCACCTCCTACTGCTGCTGATGAAAGTGCCTTCTTTGAGGCTGGTCCGCTGTTCACACCTGGTTTCAGTCCAGTATGTTGCTTCTTGCTACCAGATGAAGACAGAGATGGTCCTCCCTTGACCTCCCTTTTACTGCTGCTACTGCTGCTGGTGTTGCTGCCACTGCCTGTTTTGTTGATAGTTAATTTAAGGCCCTCCTGGCTGCTCGGCTTCACCATGTACTCCGTTGAAAGTCCAGTGCCTGCTCCTGTGGTGATGCTGCCACTGTCGCTACTATGTGCTCCCGTTACCAGCTGCTGTTGCTGCTGTTGTTGGGTTGCCGATGTTGTTGCTGTTGCTGCTGTGGATGTTGCTGTTGACACTCCCATTGGAACTGCTGTTGTTGTTGGTGCTGATGCTGATGAAACCACTGTTGTTGTTGTTGGTGTTGTTGTTGATGATATTGTTGTTGCTGATGTGCTTGGAATGGTTGCCGTCGAAACTGCCGTGGACGTCATCAAACTAACCTGACAAAGGAAGCGCGTGGTTGTGTGCGTGTGTGTAGGTGTGTGTGTGAAGACAAACAAACGAAAACGAACCGAAAAAGCAAATTAAAACAATCAAATCAAACGAAGAACGTGTCAAAAAATACCACAAGTGTCGATCGAGGGTTAAACAATTCCCATATCATGCAAAAATTAAAACGTGTGAATGAGAGAAAGAAAAGAAAAGGCGGCATGAGAAGCAGTTGAGAGAAAAAGAGAGAGAGAAACCCGTTAGTATTTAGTCAGTATTTATATAATCAATAGTTTACATGTACAAATAGTTAACATCAGTCTCTACTGAACAGTCCTCTATTGCAGAAGACTGCCGTGTTGCACATAAGCGACACTTCTTCTAACTAACATACTTAGATCGTTTAACATATCTGTTAGTTAACAGAAGTCCGATTCCAAACGAAAACAACATGGAAATAATCGTGCACTATTTGTGTAAATGTTTTTCTAGATTCAGGAAGGAGGAAATCGTCATTAGCAATGGAACCCAGCACAGGGATTAATAAGAGAAAATAAAACGGATGCGATTAGAAAATAGGAGTAAATATATTTACAAACGAAACGAATTAATTCAGAAATCAAAACTAAATCTACAGCAGTGATAATAATTAACAATAATAATAGTAATAATAAAATTTCAATTTTTCAATTGAGTTGCAATAAATACAGTGTTTAGATTTCAATTTGGATTCAGTTTAAGGTTTAATTAAGAACTGAAACATTGAGGCAACTACGGGTTAAGAGGTGCACTTGGAGAAACAGGGAGGTGGAGGTGTGGGTGGAGGCGGAGGTGGGCACACAACGAGAGCTACTCATAAATTGAAAACGGACTTACCGCACCTACCGCTCCCGATGCCACGCCCATTCCCGGTCCCACTCCCGCTCCCGCCATGCTCTTCCTGAGGGCATTGAGTTCCAAGGTGGACACCGCTGGCCCCGCATAGCTGCCTAGATTGCCACCCGCCGCTAGGTGCGATAGACTGGCCACTGATGACTTCATTTGCTGTTGATGCTGCTGTTGTTGCTGTTGCTGGGAACTCTTGAGAGCAGCGACTGCAGCAGCTACTACTCCTGGCGGCGCACTCGACGAGGTGCTGCCCATGGACTTGTCCTTCTTGATGGCAACCGGCAATTGTCCACTGCTGGTGGCCAAAGGTGGCACTGGTCTCATCATGGACGGATTAGGTCCAGGAGTGCTTGTGGGCATTGAAAGAGCCAGTGGCAGGGAAACAGCACTGGAACCAACTCCTCCTGGGCCAGAGGAAGATTTCTCTGACTTGGGACTAAGGTTTGTGGCCGCTGTGGCACTCTTTAGAGTGGACATGCTAGGTTTCCCTGAGGATCCATGCTTCGGCGAATGAGTGCCAAAAGGAGATTTAGGACTGTTGGAGGCAGTGTTGCTGCTATGCTTGGGACTGCTGTATACAGGAGAATGCTTCGGACTTGGACGAGCTGACGGTTGGCCCGACATCAGTCCCAGACCTGCTCCTACTCCAGAAACACCCGCCTTTGGTGACGACGAAGATGAGGCCGAAGGAGATGAGAACTTTCGGACAACTCCACTGCCTGCTGAGGCATCCGACATCCCTCCAGCTGCGGGCGAGTTCTGACGAGAGTAGATTTTCTCTGGTGGACCCATTGGAGAGTCATCTCTCTTCTTTTTTCGCTTCTTCTCCTTCTGTGCGTCGTTGGAGGAGCTGCTGCTGCTACTGTTGCTTGAATTAGAAGAGGAACTCGACGAAGAGGAACTGCTCTCATGGGATCGTTTTATAGCACTTCCACTCGTGGCAGATTTCTTGGGCTCCTTGGATGTCTCCTTGCTTCCTTGACCTCCAGTAATGGGCGTTATAGTGATCGTAGTGGCTGGAGAGCCTGTACTTGGTGTGGCTCCCGCACTGGTTGGTGCATTTAATGGAATGATCTCTATTCCTCCGGACCGCTGGACATCAATCTGTTGCTGCTGGAGCGACGACTTTCCATCGCCGGGAATTGGAGTAATGCTGACGCAGTGCTTTAAATTTGGTGTCTTATCCTTCCAAATGTTCTTGTACTTGTCCGCAATTTCATGTTCACTGGACTTGGTTGCCGAGGCAGAAGCAGAGGTGGAAGCAGTTGAACTTGATAGCGGACTGCTACCAGAAGCTGCTTGTGGATCTGTCTCCCGTTTCAGATTGATTAATCCTGCAATGGCAGCCGCTGCCGAAGTAGAGGCAGCAAAGGCATCCGCCAGGGAACGCACCTTGGTATCCATTTTCAGATTGCTTACGCTGTTGAAGCCACCGCCACCCCCGCTGCCTCCCTCTCCTGAACTAGATCCCGTGGCCGCATCCATGGCAAACTGACCAAAGTTTTGAGTTCCATGCATTGCTCCTCCACCTCCACCAGAGCTACCGAAGCCACCGCCTGCTCCACTGCCAGTTCCCGTGCCGGGACCAGGAATACCATGCAACTTCTGGTGATGCTCCTCATCCCAACACTTAAGCAACTTGTATATAACCATGGGAATAGAAAGCACCTGCCGGACTGTTCTGGTCAGCTTCTGGGAGAGCGCTTCATACTCATTGCTAAGGCAGTAGATGGTACAAGTGGCCTCACCATCGTCCAGCAGAAAGTCGACTGTTGCCAGGGACTCTTCGTAGGGATGCTGCAATTCCACAGTGATCTGGCCGAGAGACACGGCAGTTACCTCCAAGATGACAGTGCTGTCCATGTCTACAAGCAAATTCAAAAGGATATTAGATTGGACATTCTTCTTCTTCCAACCTCCCGATTTACTCACCATTATATTGTTTCTGCTGCTCTCTCACACAACTGGAGAGCAGTGTGTAGAAGAGCGCCTGTTTCTTTAGGAATGCGATGATTTTTGGCACCTGTGCAGGCTCTGTGAACTGCAGTGATGATATCATCGTACCCTGCAGTCTGCGGTTATCCGTCAGAAAGTAGCAGTGCGTCTCCTTGGGAAGATTTACATACAATCCCTTCTGAATGCTTTTAATGAGCTGCCTCGAAGCTGTTTGTACAATTAAATTCATTACTGACGTTGCTCCCTCATTCGAGAGACTTCCCAAGCCCGGAAGACCCAATGCCCTCAAAGATTCGATGCAGACTGGCATCGGTTTACTGAGGCGGAGGACGTAGGTTGCTGGCATTAGCATTGAATTGTTCTGTGTGAGAGGTGCATAGGCAGGTGAATCTAGCGGGGCTCCAGAATCGCTGGTGAAACTGACAGTTGGCAGGATTTGTAGTTTGTTCGCAGAGGAGCCTTCCAAATTGAGGGTTGCGCTGAGTCCGCTTGGACTTTTCATCACCTGCTCTAAGCTGAAATCCCTACTGGCAGTTCCCACCTGAGTGGTGGTCTTCTCTCCTTTCACCTTTGTCTCTATGAGGTGCAGAGGTGGACAGAAGTATGTCAGCTTCATGGGATGTCCACCACGTCGCGGAAGTACCAACCCCACAGTGGATTTGTTCATAATGTGGTAGCTATCGCTATTGCCACTAAGCTTTTTCTGAAGCTGCTGCTGGTAAAGATTGTTAATGTCCGTTTCCATTGCCTCAAGTGCCACAAAGGCCTTCTTTTTGACCTTTGGCTCTGCGTTGAGTTGGTAAATGGAGGATAATCCCTCCAGCTGTACTGTGAAGTCTGCAAAGTCTCCCGCCTTAAGGCAATTGAGAAGCTCACTGGAGCTGGAGCTTGAATTGGACTGCTGCTCACTTTTGCATTCATGATGGACTTTGACGTCGTTGAGGTTGCCTTGAGCATCTAGAAGTATCTCTACATAGAACATGTCTGTCGAGATGAATAAAAGCTGTTGATCCTCCATGAATTTGAGGCCTAGCTGGCGGGAGAGACTCTCCAGACGCTCTACGAGGCCGTGTCTCGAGGTAACTTTGATGTAATGCTGCAGTTTGTCCAGTACGGATTGCAAGGTTGCTTTGTGTAGTGGATCCAAGGGATAATGCTTTTCAATGAAGTACATTCGCACCGATTTCTTGATCTCTTCGTAGCTCTTCGGTTTGTTCCTGTACTTTGCACGCAGCTTCTCCATCATTGTCTCCTGTTGCATTTTCTTGTTCTTTTCCTCAATGCTGGGTATGTGCACAGGTACCGGCATCTGGCTGCTGTAGCCGCCTGTAATTTAATTCAACATACATACACAAATTACTTTGTCGTTTAATGGACGCCAGACGATGCACTCAATTAAAATTTTACCTGATCCAGGATTTGATTTTCCATGGCTTCCGCTCATTGTTTCTTCTGTTCTTTGTTTATATTATGCAGTCTTAAGCTAAATTATGTTATTTAATCACAGTAAACCGTAAACTCTTAACATTTACACAATATTTTCAAAATTTTTCATTTGTGCGAAAGAAAACCAACGCTATGCGTGAAAATTTTAGTTTCTGTATAACTAATTCACGGTGAACTGAACTGGATCTTGTATGAATCTTTATTATAACAGTGTTCATCTGAATATGCAATGTTAAGGCTCTGTTATGAAATAAATATTAGATCCAAACTTATACAGAATTTGTGTTTAAAACTAAATATAACAGCTATAAATATTATGTAAATTTGACGATTAGTTAGAATAATCTGCACGCAGATAAATAATTTACATTGTACTGTTTCTTTCTACTTATCAATGTAACAGATGTTTGTGCGAACAAGATGAACCTGGAATTTAGTTCTTTAGTTCAATTTACTGAATCGCTTTATAAATATATATCCAAACGAATTGGTCAAAATTGTAATTAGAGAGAGCACTTATAAAAATGACATCCATTGCCGGTGGACATGGTGAAACAAATCCAAATAGCTCCTGGCTAAGTGCCCGAGGCTTTTGGCTTGCATATTTTCTTGGATTACTGTTTGTACATTTGTTGCTCTTATCAGTGCCCTTTGTTACAATTTCGATGGCATGGACTACAACCAATTTGCTGCATAACTTTGTGAGTGTCCGAAGTTCACGTCAACAATTTCCATAAACATTGTTAATTTGGTTTATTGTTTTTAGGCACATTTGTATTTTCTGCATATAGTGAAGGGTGCTCCTTGGTTAAGCATCGAGAACGATGCCAACCGACGCTGGACACACTGGGAGCAAATCGATGACGGCGTTCAATTCACACCAACGCGCAAATTCTTAACAGCTGTACCAATTGTGCTGTAAGTATAAATAAATACTGCCAAGCTCACACTGGGTCACTGTCACTATTCTGTTGGTGTGAACTTACATTTCGTTGCAGCTTTTTGTTAACTTGTTTGTACACTCGAAACAACACGGAACATTTCATAGCAAATTTCATTTCGCTGGTTGTGGTTACTCTGCCCAAATTGCCGCAGTTCCATGGAGTTCGTTTGTTTAATATTAATAAGTACTAAAAACTACCTTTATAATTAGCTAATGCGTGTAAATATCTTTCGACAAACAGGGAGTGTTATTTAAAGCCTTTATTGTATATATTTAAAAATAGTAGACTGACCGATTTGCCGGTTCTGTTTTTATTTTTTCATAAACTGTTTAGTAAATTTCTGTATATTTGCGCTGTTGTACTTGTATTAAATACATAAATAATATAACTATATATAGCAGAGCTGACATGTAACTTAACGTTTTTACTCTCTTTTTTTTTTTTTGTTAACAGAGAAGAGAGCACGTCAAGTACTATCTCACTTACCTAATATGTACATATGTATATACATATATATTATATTATATTCTGTTATCAATGCCTCTCTTCTATATTAATAATCACTGGCGTTACAAAGCGCATCAGTCTAGTGGATGCCGCCATAAAGGCGTCTATTGCCCTCCTTGACTTTGCGACTACGAATCCGTGACCTTAACGACTTTCAAGCTACAGTTGTTGGAAGAGGTGTGTTAGTCTACCTGGCACTAGTTGTTATTATGATTTATATATTTGAATAAAAGCTTTACAAAATTGCCAGCTTTATTAGGGATTACAGACATGTCCGTAACGGTGGAGGAGGAGATTTTTGGCCTGGCCAAGAATCCGATTACCAAAGTGCCCGAAATGGTACGACGTTACACGATGACCAATCAGAATCAGATGTCGGTATCTGTGATCCAACTGGGTGCCATTATACAGAGCGTACGTATGCCGGATGCGTATCAAAAGATTGAAGATGTCTGCCTGGGATTCGAAGACATTTCCAGCTATATATCAACGAAATCGGCCTACATTGGAGGTACCCTCGGGCGTGTGGCGAACCGTGTGGCCAAAGGGGAATATTCAGTGGGCGAGAAAGTCTACAAGTTGACCAAGAACTACAAAGACACGTACCAATTACATGGCGGCTTCATTGGTTTCGATAGCGTCATTTGGGAGGTAATGCGTAAATCCGATTTGGGCATCACCTTTAGGTACGTTTCGCCCGACGGAGACGAGGGCTATCCGGGCAGACTGACCACACTTGTCACATACTGGCTGGACAATCACAATCGATTAGGAGTACGCTATGAGGCATTTACGGATAGACCAACCGTTGTTAACCTATCCAATCATGCGTATTTCAATTTAGCCGGTCACGCGGCCGGTCCCAAGGGACTGGCCGAGCACACAGTGGAAATAATGTCAAACAAGATTGTGGAAACTGACGATGCTCAAATACCGACGGGTAAGTTGGTTAGTGTCGATGATACTGTCTTTGATATGCGCATTCCGGTCCTGCTTGGAGATCGACTTAAGCAGTTCGACAACCGTGTTATCAAGGGATACGACAATTGCTTTGTCGTGAACGAAGGTAACGACACTGGCATCAATCTAGTAGCCAAGCTGGTGCATAAGCCCTCCGGACGGGCTTTGGAGGTCTACTCAAATCAACCGGGTCTACAATTCTACACAGCCAACAATCTCCCGGATGAGGAGAACGGGGACAATCCTATGATCGGTAAAGATTGCACCCATTATCGCAAACATGGCTCGTTCTGTGTAGAGACCGAAAAGTTTCCAGACTCCATGAACCATCCAGAGTTTCCATCAATCTTCCTCAACCCAACTGAGAAATATTTACACGAAGTCATCTACAAATTCAACATTGAAGAGTCTTGGAAATGCTGCTGTAATAACAAATAATCCCATATAAATAAAGCTGTCCGTTCCAAGCGGTGTCAACTAAATGAGAGTTATCTTTATTTTTACATAGCCTCGACAGTTAAGTTAATAGTTTATTTATATTCACTGTCACATCTTTTATCGTTATAAAGTTTTAATACGGAAATGGTGTTGAAGTATTTATAGAACTCATACTCTAAAAAAGAGTTGAGTGGTCTATGATAGGTCTAGGTAACATGCAGAAGGAGGCGTGGCCGACCCCATAAAGTATTCCATCTTGATAAAAAAGTTCAAAACATTTTTTATACTCTCTGCAAGAGAGAGTATATTGGGTTTGTGAAAAGTATGTAACAGGCAGAAGGAGGCGTGGCAGACCCCATAAAGTATATATATTCTTGATCAGCATCACAAGCCGAGTCGATATAGCCATGTCCGTCTGTCTGTCTGTCCGTATGAACAAACAGATTTCAGAGATGGTAAGAGCTGCAAGTTTAAATTTAGTCAGTATCGATTCGATATTTAGTCAGTCAATACAAGAATCTTTTTTTTTCCATGCCACGCCCCTTTCGCGCACAATGAGCAAAAAACTAGACACACCTTGTAAAAAATTGATGTTTTAGGCGAATATCTCAGTAACTATGGCACTTGGGAACACCTTTCTACTGAAGGCATAAATATAATGTCATTAAAATTTTTTGGCTGCCACGCCCCCTTTTCTCACAAGAATTAAAACAATTTTCAATCTTGAATGTCATTTTTAAGGCATATGTCCTTATCGTATAGTATTGTAATTTGAAATTCGTTTGAAGACAAAATATATCAAACTATCCTGAAAGTTGCATATAAATCGGACAATAAACAAAAGAGCTAGACACGTAACAAAGTTTCTAATTAAACGCCTTGTCACTGCATGTGTGCAAGCGAGACAGAAACATACAAACATGTGAGCGAACGTTTACGATGCTTGTGTAGCGGCAGCGCTGCCCGCTGCTGCTTACTGATGCATACATACATATGAAAGTATGTGCATACATATAATGTCAAATGTATATGTGTGTGTATACATACAAACATATGTTTTTGTTTCAACGTCTTTTACTGTACTATCAATTGATATTCTCAGATACCGATTTTATTAAAATGATCGGAAATAAAATGCAGAGAGTATTCTCCGGTCGGGCGTGCTCGACTGTACTTTTCTTTTTTTAAAGGAATTTAAAATTTTAAATAGTTTTGACCCTGTTAAAATCTCACCAACTTGAATCAAAGTAGTCTCTGCAATAATTACTTCTGAACTTTATCCTTTTGCACAACTCACTCATCACATTTGTAGCCGTTCAAAATGTCGTTCGACCAGAAGGAAATGTTCAACATTATGTACAAGCTCTGCCGGCTTACGTATGAGGAAACTCGGGTCGAGATGGATGCAATGGGTTCCGTGCACGTGCCCCTGGATCGGCTTTACGGATCCCATACGGCGCGTGCCCTGGCGAGCTTCCCAGTGGGTGGTATAGAGGAACGCATGCCGGTAAGCAGTCATATTTCTATAATGGAGCAAATTGAATCTTTAGTGAACGTTTTCTTTCCTTAAGCGTGCCATTATCAGTGCCTTGGCGCTGATTAAAAAGGCTGGAGCGATGACCAATCGGGATTTCGGACTGGAGCCGAATATATGCGATGCTATCGCTGTTGCCGCTGACGAAGTCATCTCGGGGAAGCTGTACAACGAGGGTCACTTCCCGTTGAGCATCTGGCAGGAGGGCTCCGGTGGGAATACCAATATGAATGTCAACGAGGTGATTTGCAATCGTGGACTTCAAATGCTGGGAGGGGAAATTGGTAGCCAGTTACTGATGCATCCGCAGAAGCATGTTAACTTGGCTCAAAGTCCCAACGATAGTTTCTCCTCGGCCATTAATATTGCTGTGGCCCTCGAGCTGCACGATAAGCTATTTCCAGCGCTTCGACAGATGCTGGTGACCATGTACCAGAAGGAGCAGCTGTGGAAGGATCTCGTCAAAATTGGCCGCACCCATCTGATGGATGCCGTGCCGCTGACTTTGGGCCAACAGTTCAGCGGCTATCGACAAATGGTGGAGAACAACATTGCGAGATTGGCCTCTTCACTGGACCATTTGTATCAAATTTCACTTGGTGGCACTAGTGTGGGCACAGGACTAGATTGTCCCGATCGTTTCGGTGTGAATTCTGCCAAGAACATTGCCAGACTTACACAGCTTCCATTTGTCTGTGCTCCAAATCTGTTCGAGGCCATAAGCGCACGCGATTCCCTCGTCGAGATCCATGGCGAGCTGAACTCCATTGCGGTCAGCACCTTGAAGATCGCTAGTGACATCATGCTCATGGGCTCCGGACCACATTGCGGTCTGGGTGAGCTTGTTCTGCCGAATAACGAGCCGGGTAGTTCCATGATGCCGGGCATGATGAAACCCACTCAATGCGAAGCCATGATGATGATCTGTTCCCAAGTGATGGGCAACCAAGTAGCAGTTACTGTTGGTGGCTACAATGGGCAATTCCAACTGAATGCCTTCATGCCGGTGATGGCCTCAAATGTCATTCGCTCCATAAATCTCCTGAGCTGCGGCCTCAAGAACTTCACCACCAACTGCATTGATGGCATTGAACCGAATCGGGAGAGGCTTGAGAACGCATTCAAGGAGTCCTTGATGCTAATAACGGTTATCACGCCGTACATTGGCTACGATAGGGCTGCTCAAATAGCCAGGGCTGCTGCTTCCAATGGCACCACTCTGAAGCAGGAGGCCATTAATGCAGGTGTGGCTAAGGAAGACTTCGATACTTGGTTAACTCCCTCAAATATGCTGGGACCAGCTGATTAAACCTGTCAAATAAATGTTATTAATCAGAGGTAATTCAATAAAGACATTGAAGCAAACACTTTCTAGGTTTAACGCGAAAGAATGATATGGGCTCCTCACGACTTTGTTATACCCGTTACTCAGTTTTAATATGTTATTAACAATGATGTATAATAATACTATAAGTGCCATCCTTCATCTGATGGACTCTAGTGGGTTTGATTAAGAAACCTTGGTCCTCACGAATTTTTTTTGTACTAATTGATATTTAGAGTGTATTTTTGACCGATTGTTCCTATAACAGATGTACGATTAAGTAGTCTGATTTGGATGAAACATAGTATGTTTATATCGACACTTGTATTCTAGGTTAGTTTCATTAATATAGCTAAATAAACTCGTACTTTTTCGTACCAATTACCCTTTTAAGTTAATTGTATGTTTTATTGGTGACCTTTCGCGCTTTTCTAGCTCCTATAGTCGCTGTGACCCTTTTCTTCATACAAACGTCCAGATGGACATAGCTATATCGACTCGGCTATTGATGTTGATCAAGAGTATATACAGTTTATGGGGTTGGCCACGCTTCCTTCTTCCTGTTACATACATTCCAACGATTACAGTATACCTTTTACTCTAAGAATCACAGCAGCCATTTGTTGATTTGAACAAAATATATAGAAATTTCCTAAGCTTTTCTTAAACAGTCCATACATACATATACATATATATATTTTGATTTATTTTATTCAATCAACGTGTGATAATGCCCATGGTCAACCTAGAGCCAGTGAAGGTGCCAATGCGTACCGAGAGTGATTCACTTGGTCTAGTGGAGGTGCCGGGAAACAGTTACTTTGGAGCCCAAACCGGACGTTGTCTGATTTATTTTCCCATTGGCGGTGTCGATGAACGCATGCCGGTAACTCTTTCAATTCATATATAGTCTAAATCATAAATTCATACTCCGATGTTATGTGTTTTTTATAGAAAACTTTAATTCAAGCGATGGGAATATTGAAAAAGGCTGCTGCTGAGGTAAATCAAGAGTTCGGACTGGATGCCAAGATAGGCACCGCCATATCAAGTGCCTGTGACGAACTGATCTCAGGTAAACTTTACGACGATGGGCACTTTCCGTTACCAATTTGGCAAACCGGGTCTGGCACTCAGACCAATATGAATGTCAATGAGGTGGTTAGTAATCGTGCGATCGAAATGCTCGGTGGTGTCTTGGGATCTAAGAATCCAGTGCATCCCAATGACCATGTTAATAAGTCACAGAGCTCGAATGACACATTTCCTACGGCCATCCACATCGCGGTAGCCATTGAGGTGAACAAGAGCCTTAAGCCGGCGCTCAGTCAGCTACGTGATACACTAAAGGACAAGTCCAACGAATGGAAGGACATTATTAAAATTGGTCGTACCCATACACAGGATGCAGTGCCTCTTACCTTAGGACAGGAGTTTAGCGGCTACACTCAGCAGTTAACGAATAGCCTCAAGCGTGTCGAGGATGTCCTACCCCATGTCTATCAGCTGGCATTGGGTGGCACTGCCGTCGGCACAGGAATAAATACTCGCAAAGGATTCGCTGAGAAAGCCGCCAGTCGCATCGCCAAGCTGACCTCATATCCATTTGTTAGTGCACCCAACTTCTTTGAGGCTCTGGCCACTCGAGATGCCATGGTTGAAGTGCATGGTGCATTGAATACTATTGCTGTTAGCCTGATGAAGATTGCAAACGATATACGTTTTTTGGGTTCCGGTCCACGCTGTGGTTTCGGTGAACTCATCTTGCCGGAAAACGAGCCGGGAAGCTCTATAATGCCAGGGAAGGTTAACCCTACACAATGTGAAGCCCTCACTATGGTCTGTGCCCAGGTTATGGGTAACCATGTGGCCGTCTCCGTAGGCGGTTCCAATGGACACTTTGAGCTCAACGTTTTTATGCCATTGATCGCCTCGAATGTCCTTCGTTCGATTAGACTTCTATGTGAGTTTAACAGAAAAAGTCTTTTCAATCCATTAAATAATTTCCATATCCATAGCTGATGGTTGCAACAGCTTCACGAAGAACTGTTTGAAAGGCATTAAACCAAACAAGGAGAAGATTGCACAGTCTCTTAATCAATCTCTAATGCTTGTGACCGCACTCAGTCCTCACATTGGCTATGACAGTGCGGCCCAAATAGCCAAGACGGCATACAAGAACGGGACCACTTTGAAACAAGAGGCCATCAATGCTGGCGTCACCGAAAAGGACTTTGATGAATGGGTGCGTCCCGAGAAGATGATCGGTCCCACCTAAAAAGTAGAACCCAATGTTATAATAATTAAAATAATCTTAAGGCATATATCTAACCTTGGGTATTTCTATATATATATTAATTACCTTATGAAATAATCGAAAAAGTAAACAACGTTTTAAGAATATAAATAAAATATAGTACATTTTATAGAACATATTTCGAAAAAACATAAAAAAGCCATTCTACTAAATTTGCATCCTAAACTCTTGATCGATTTTACATTATCTCCGTTGTATGTATTATAGTTTGGATTATAGGATCAAAGCAATACTTTTATTGATTAATTTATGTTGGCTTTGGCCGTATTAACATTTGAACGGATTCCACAAATATATATGTGCCTTTTCGACGACACCACCATACGCCAAACTCCGATTTATGATTAAATGATCCATTTAGGTTACTGAAATTAAATTACTTAACAAATTATTGTTTGTATATTTGAGACTTACCATGTGGGATACTCATGATGCCACCAGCGATTATACGCCATTACGTTTTTAACATCATATCGAATGGTCTTGAAAATGTTATGCTCATGAGTACGCAATCCATCACCGGCATTTCCAAAATAATTCCCCAGAGATTTCAGTTTATAGTCATCTTTCTTTCCACTGATCGAAAAGTTATCATAATGTGCGTATCTTGTTTCATTATTGGGAAAAACAAGATGAATGTAGAGCTCATGCTGTTGCCTCTTGGTCATGGCATGTATATTGTCTAGTCCAAACCAGAAGTCTCCATCCATATCGCCGAACCCATCTACATACGAAAACCAGCCCTGATTAAAGTCAACGGTGCTATCAGCACGTCGTTGGATAACTATCCAGCCTGGCCCAGAGTGACAATTTTGGGCAACGATCTTTAGGGAGCCAATTCGGGGTAGGGTCAACGCTTTGATTTCATTGTAATCTTCATCAGTTAGGCTCTCCTGAAGCTCCTTGATAGAGTAGAGTAGTAAGCGATCATTTTGCTTCTTGATTCTTTCAGCACTACTTCTTAGATCGGCTTCTAATTTCGCCCGATGTGCATCCTTGCAGTTAAAACTCTGACTTAGAATGTTAGTTTTCCAATTGGTCACCAGATCCTGGCTTAACTTCACCTTTTCCACATTGGTAGCCACTTCGTCCCTTAACGCTGCGATTTGATTTTCATTATCTTTAATGCTTGCCTTGTAGTCGGAAATTTTTATATCCTTCTCTTTGATAATTGCTTGTAAGGCAATTATTTGCTTTTCATAGCCAACGGCAAGATCAGAGGTTTCATTCAGTTTTTCGACCGTTTTCTTTAATTTATCCTTTAGCTGAAGTATGTAGGTGTCCCTGTCTTGAATTATATCATCTTGTTTGAAAATTTTGTCATCTTTTTCCCGAATAGTATTTTCATGTTCAATTAACTGATTTTGGAATGACTTTCGTGTTGCAATAAAACTTTCTTTTCTTTCGCTTAATTTAGATTTAAGCAGTGTGATTAGATCATTATTATTGATATTTGTGTTTTTATATGTCTCCAAACATGTTCTTAAGGCCAAGATAACGTCGTCTTTAATCCTACATTTCTCATCGTATAAATTGAGCTTTTCTTTGAATACAGATAGTTTGACTTTCTTCAACTCTGTCAAGGTACTATACGAATTTTCTTTGAGGTGATGCCACTCCGCAGAAGACTATATAATATAGATAATATTAATAAATCTGAGATATTAGAGAATTGTTTGGGAAGTATGTAATTTACCGCAGAACATGCTGATTTGTCTTCTTGAGAGTCGTGCAATTGTATGGTAAATATATTTGTATTATTCATTCTTAAAAAAAACTTTTTTTTTTAAACTGTTGAAATATTGACTTACTTATATATGAATGCTCTGGTCTGGTTAGCCAGCAGCATTTTGATCAGTCGATTCCATAGAGTGCTATATAGCATATAAATTTGTTTTTGAACCGAAAAACAAATGATTTGATAATTATAGGCAGTTGGCTTTGGAAACCATTCCAATGCTCATATACATTTTAATATAAAAAAAAATTATTCAGTTGGATTTATGATATACGAAATTTTAGTTTGGAAAACGGTTTTGGAACTCACCAAATAAATTCAACCTTAAAACAATGGTACGAGTCACAGAAGATGTCTTCGGCATTGCCGTCAATGCCCTCACACAGAAGAGCGAGCACATTCGTCGATTCACCTTGTTCTCAGAGAACGGCATGTCCGTATCGATACTAACGTTGGGCGCCATCATACAGAGCATTAAAGTGCCCGATCACAGTGGCAAGCTGGAGGACGTGTGTTTGGGTTTTGACGATGTCGCCGGATATTATCGCAACCAGAAGGGCTATTTCGGAGCTATCCTCGGACGTGTGGCGAATCGTGTGTCTCGGGGACAGTTTAAAATGTGTGGCAAAGAGATTCATCTGTCCCGAAACTTCAAAGACCGTTACCATTTGCATGGCGGCTATGTGGGATTCGATAGCGTCATATGGGACGTGGTCGGCATACATAAAGATGGCGTTACAATGCAGCACGTCTCGCCAGATGGTAACGAGGGATATCCGGGCGAGGTAACCGTCAACATTAATTTCTCACTGAATGAGGCTGGTTGCTTTGGCATGCGAATCGAGGCACGTGCCAAAGCGACCACCTGTATCAATATTGGCAATCATGCGTACTTCAATCTGGCTGGTCATGGCTCTGGCAAGGATACCCTCTTTCAACACATGGTGATGATCAAAGCAAGCAAAATTGTGGACTCCGATCAGGAACAAATACCTACTGGCAAATTGATGCCTGTGCGTAATACACCATATGATTTTACTACCTTAACCAATCTGGGCAAGAGGATCAATCAAATTTATCGTTGTCCCATCTGTGGCTTTGATAACAATTACTGCACGGATGTGGATCCCAATCAAGTTAAGCTGGTGGCCCGTGCTGTGCATCCGTGCTCCGGTCGGTTCATGGAAGTTCATACTAATCAACCTGGTTTACAGTTCTACACTGCGAACAATTTGCCAGACGAAGAGCGAGGTGATGTTCCCAGTGTTGGAAAAGACGGATGCCATTACACCAAACACGGCGCATTCTGTATGCAGACACAGAAGTATCCAGATGCCATGAATAACCCAGAATTTCCATCGATTATGTTAAACCCAGGACAATTGTACGATCATCAGGTGGTCTATCGATTCGGTGCATGCCCTAAGCGTGTGTAAGAGTAAATTCAGCCATTTTAGACTAAAAACAATTCATTTCTAAGACAAATATCTGCAATGCTAAAATTTCATTTTATAAGTGGTGGTACAAAACCAAAGCAAGTCCGTTAAACAAAAATTTAAGAAAATAGCACAAAAAGACATGTACCACATTAATTGTTTGAACTGAACAAATATATCACATATCCCTATAACGGCTTACACATCTTTCTATTTAGAAAACTTTTTGCCGCCATCGCCGCAAACCATGTTGTTTGGCCATAACATAGCCAAACTGAGTAATGCTAATGTTATTTAACATAATCCATTTAGTATTTTTGCAGCCCTACCAACGGTGATGTATCGTTGAACCTTACAATTATCGAATTTTATCGATTGTGTTTTCAGCAAAACAAATATAAAAGTGCTTTATTGAATCGTCAAGTGACAACATTAATATTGTTGTGTGTGCCACGTCCAAAGTAGTCAAAGAACCGCCTTCAAGCTGTTTAATTTACCGCAAATATACAAACACACCACAGCGGACTCCACTCGTCCCAGCAGCAGCAGTAGCAAAATGACCGTGTGTATAACTCTATTTTCTTTCAGAAAGTAGCATTTGCTAATTAAAAATTCATTTTGTTTTTTCACAGGTACATGAATTTAAAGTTGAAATGACCTGCGGCGGCTGTGCTAGCTCCGTGGAGAAGGTTTTAGGCAAATTGGGCGGTAAGTATATTTTTCAGCTAGGTGTGTGTGTGGGTGTGAGAGAGATAGACTGCGTTTGTGCGTGTGTGTGAGCTTAATTCTGGTATTAATAAACATAAAGGCCGAAGAATTCGCAGACAACGTTATCAGGCGACAGTTATTGTTTAGTTGCGGTTACTAACAATTTGTTTTTATTTTTTTTTCTGATTTCGTTACAGATAAGGTGGAAAAAGTGAATGTCAATCTGGATGACAAAACCGTAACCATTACCTCGAACTTATCGGCCGACGAACTGATGGAACAGCTGCGCAAGTCGGGAAAGGCGGTTTCCTACGTCGGTGTGAAGAAATGAGATGAGTTTTTCAGCAAGTTTCAGAAATACGGCAAACTGAAGCTTGAAGTATAATCCATTGAAGTTCACTAAGGATTCCCTCATTGTCGTGGCTGTTGATCAAGGATCAATTCAAAAGACAGCGTGATGCAAATTGTGGTTCAATTAAAAAGTTTTTAAATAATATTAGACTTAACCAAATTATGAGATAAAACACTGTGAACTTATCTACGATTTATGCTCTTGCCCAAATTTTACGTAGCTCGATAATAAAATTATACAGAATATTAATAGCGTTATACAACTATAGAGATTCTGAATTAAAAATTCAATTGTTAATTACCTAAGTAGAATGAAATCAATTAATTACAAATATTTGCTCTTAATCAAAATATTTAGAAATATTTCAAATGTTTCCAATGTAGTTCAGCCAATTAATTAAATATATGCCAATTACCTTCTTATGATATATAATAATTAAATAAATCGAAAATAATTAATACAAATTTTAACATTTTGCAATATACATACATATACTTCTAATAAATTAATAAATATATTGTTTGCTAAACTTAACTCGCATTGTTATTAATATCAGGTTCTTAACTGTTCTAATCACCAAACATTGTTAACACTCATTTGAGCTGCCGTGTCAAATTAACCCAATTGTTTTTGGAAAACTCAGAAAAACTAGGCACTCCTTGGGCGTGTTCCATGAAATGCGGGCACTTAGTGAGAAGCTGTCCAAGCGAATCATTGATATTAATCAGTGATGCCACTTTAGCGGTGTCTGACTTTAACCGGAAAATATATAAATAAAACTCTCGGAAATGTACATATGTCTGTGTTAACATTTGTTTAATTTTTTATTGTAAAAATATTTCTATTAAATTTTAAGCAAATAATTTTAAACGAAAGTCTTGCTTTACCTTAAGAATTCTATTTTTTAGCCTCTATCCCATTTTTTTTTTATTATTATTTTTTGTTGATTTGATTGCTTTTCATGTCTAGCATTACCATCACTGCCATGAACACACACATCCAGCTTACTTTAAACAATAACAATAACAATAGAAAAGAGACTCGAGAGCATGTCCATAAATTGTCATAAATCTCGGGGAACGGCATCCAAACTTTTATCAAAATGTATTTTGAAGCATGTTCGAGGCGTAACGAAATTATCAATCAAATGCCACAATGGCATGCAAAGAATGCAACACACACAGTTACACACACAGACACACACACACACACACACTTGCACACTACTAATTGAGTTTAGAGCTGGAGTCCCACAAAACGGAACGTTGTTTTGGAATCTGTTGTCGTCGTCGCAGTTGTTGGTGTTGCTACCTGAGTTCATTTTACTTCTACCTTTGTTGTTACCTTGCTGCGGTTGCATTCTGCGGCTCGTGTTGATTTATGCCCCATGCGGCGACAAATGCATAAGAACGGCACCGTGTCCCTAAACAGTAAGGTACCCAGAATCGGGTCTTTTGGCCAAAATGCCTGTAAGTATGCCCGTATGCCCAAAACGTCTGTCACAACAAACCGTCAACAAGACAGTCAGGTCCTTGCCCCATGATTATTTTCAAGTGATGCAAGAGATTTTCTGATTGCACTATATTCTCGCTCTCTCTCTCTCTCTCTCTCTCTCTCTCTCTCTCTCTCTCTCTGACACTCTTCCGCTATCTCTTTCTGTTGTTTAACTCGGCAGCCAGTAGGTAAAAGCAAATTATTAGCGCTAATGCCATTTAAATTACCTTAGTAAAAAATAACAGCTGGTGCCTCTGTCCTCTGTTCTCTGTCTGTCTTCTGTCTGTCTTTCTGCTGTCTGTCTTCCAGTCTTGCAGCCTCTGAGCATTGTCTGCTGCATAAAAATTCCTGGCAACAATGTGGCTAATGTTTTGGCCAACTGTCAACTGATATCTGACTTTGAAATGCTCTAATCTTATTTATAGTTTTTGGTTTATTTTAGGTGAGAAACGGACTTTAGGTCTATAAAGTTTTCAGGTAATTTAGTTATCATAATATCTTAAACGGGAAAATAATCAGGGATTCTGGACTTTATACAGTCAAAAGTTTGGTTTACTCAGATTTTCTTAAAAATAGTATTAAATTTTGGGTTCACTTGAGTAAAGTTTATTCTACAAATGTTTTAACTATTAAAATATATAGTAAATAATTTCAACTTGATTAAAATATGCTAAAGTATACAATTTTTTTTAAAAAAATTTATTTTTCTAATTAGTTATCACAAAATTTTATTTTTAATTTAAGAAATATATCATAATTTCGTTCTAAGTAATCCTGTTTAAAGTGGAAACTTTTTGAGTTACATTTTTGCTTCTATGTGCAGATTATATATTTTCGTGTTCAAAATCATAATTCCATTTTTAACATAGATTAGTTTAAACTTTTTACAAAATATCTAAAAAATTATCATTTCCAATTCTTATCTAAAGTTTGCGTTCTTTACTAAAATTATCAAAACTATAGCAAATCATTTAAGTTTTAACAGACTTATCAGTTCTTTCTAAAATAAAAATTATTTCACATTAGTTTTTTAAACCACTGATAGCAGATATTACTAGGGTAAAGCCTCTTTATGTTATTATAAACCACGACTTTATCAACTTTATAGTTCAGTTTTTGTTTAGTTTGACATCGTTTCCCTATTTCTTTATAGAGTATTTGTAGTTCGTTGCAGTTTTTGTGCATTTCATCGTGTTTGCACACTTGGTACATTGAAAACATTCCAAAAATCGCTGGATGAATTCTTTGGCGCATGCTTTTCAGCAGCTCTCAACCAGTTGGGCAGTTTGCTGCCCAGTTGATCAAGTGACTGGTAAACACCAGTCTGGGTTCACTGGGTTCGGGGCACTGGCAGAAGCAGAGCTTGGAGTAGATGGAACGCAACTGCGACTGGGGCTGCGACTGCGACTGGTTTCCACATGGCGGTAGCTTCAAGCCAAAGGAAAGGAATGAAAAAATACTGCGATCGCAGTTGCCGCTCTTTATTGTCGTAAGATTTGAAAAGAACCGACATCCAGAACAATGGCACACTAAACTAAACTAACCTGGCCAACGGCTGGGGCAATAAATTCAAAAAAAAAAAACAAAATAAAAACAAATAAAAAAAAATACAAAATAAAAATAAAAATAAAAACAAAGTTGTTACGATGGCAATACAAAACTTAAACACGACAAGGTCGTTTCAACTCTTTCGTTGTGTTTTCTTTTGGCAGGATCGGTTCATTGAACCTAAGAAGACTCCTACGCATTGTAAGCACTAAAATAAATGCACATTTGGCCAATTGGCAACTGTAGAAACAGTAGCCAAGATTTGTACGCCAAATGTGCAAATTGCAGTGGACTTCGAGTGTTTGTGGCTTGCTGTGTGTGTGTGTGTGTGTGTGTGTGTGTGTTGGTGTGTATGTGTAAACCTGTCGTTGTCTCGCTGTGGACATTCCTTGGTACAGGAGATTCAACCGGAGGTTGTAGAGAGGTAAGGGGGTTTGAGGTTGAGCGTGTGCCAAGCCCACGACAACCGCGACAAGCAACAAACGACAACGAACGCTGCAATGTCTGGTCATAACAAGAGCAAAAATGCTGAGCGTAAATAACTCATAGATAATAATGCCTTGCATTTACGAGTCAAGCAATTGCAGTGCAGCCAAAACAAAAGACTTAGGACACGAACTTGCCAAAAGGAGCAGTGAACAGCGAGTTAGTTGCCGAAGCAATCGCCCGATGCATGTAACAGCAGCCTGAAGTCCCCGTAGTCCCCGTAGTCCCCGTAGTCACAGCAGCAGAAGTAAAATCGGCTCAAAAACAAGATCAACTGGTTTCAGCCAAACACATCAACGAAAAACGAATGAAGAATGAAGAAGAAAATACAACAACAACAACAGCAACAACAACAAAATAGAAGGAAAAAAAAAACTCACTCAAAATTGTTGAGCTCAAGACCTGTTGAGACAGAGGCAGCGGCAGAGGCAGAGGCAGCGGCAGAGACTGAGAGCCAAGACACCAAGACCGACCCATTGTTGGTCTATTGCGCGTGCCGAGTGCGCTGTAAAAATACTTTTTCCCAAAGAAGTTTCAGTTGTGTTTTTGACTTTTCGTCGTGCAGAACGATTCTTCTCAGCGTGATTAACGCCAAAACGCAGTCGCCGCGGGCGTTATATACACATACACATACAACTGTGTGTGTGTGTGTTAGTGTTGTGTGAGTGTGTATGTGTGTGTGTGTTGGTGTAATATTCGCGAAAAGTTGTTTTTCGCTACAAGTCATACTTATGTGCTTATACATACCTATATATAAAGTCAATTTTCCTGTTAACGAAACCTGCCAAAACTACTGCAGCAACAACAACAACAACAAACGTTGCATGCAACATAAGTAAATTTTTGGTGTCGAGTGCCTCCTCCTTCTGCTCCCCTCTCTCTGCTGTGTGCTAAATGCTGAGTATGTAAATACCTGGCCGATAGCAAAGTATTTGTGAATATATAAATAATTGTTTGTTGAGTACTCGCGGTTCAGTTGTAGGTGAAAGTAAAGCAATTTGTTTAATTAATTGCATGCAAGCCTCAATAAGTTAACAAATTGGTTTGTGTGCCAGGCTTAAGCCAAGTTTGTGAACCAATTTATATACTCTACTCAATCAGGATACCTTCAAGAACTCTAATCTATTGGAAGACTTTGGATTACAACAATAACAAAAGCCAAGCAAAAGGATTTAACTGTAAGAGGTGAGTGGAAATAAGAGCAAGATAGCAACATACAACAAAAGTGAGGGAGATAGCGACTTGCAAACATTTAAGACCTGTCAGAAGTTATAGGAATTTAAATAGATTTACTAGGAGTATCTTCTTAAGAAGGTACGTAGATAACGTTATAAGAACCGTTACAGACCAGATAGTTCCAATTTGCAGGTCAATAACAAAACAGTAGTAATAACTAATACTCAATTTAAAATCATTTGATACGCCCTTAAGTCGAGTAGCGAATTGGCTTCCACACCTGGAATCAAATGGCTAATGAGCTGATTCTTAGGCTAATTTGTTAATAACACAAAGAAATATGAATAAATTGAGGTGCAGGTCAAAAATTGAATTGAATTAGGCAAATATGCAAAAGATACGGATATCTGTGTCGCAACCTAAATCGAATTCAAAACTTATTCTCATTCCCAATTTCAATTCGAATTGGTTTTTGAGTTGTTTTTTTGTTGTTTTTGTTTAGATGACTCTTTGGCAAAACGTTTGAGCCGCAGTAAGCATAAAATATGTCGCATACTCGTATCTGATAGATACTTTTGCTATTTTGCCGTTCTGGTTTTAAGTGGCTAACAAACAAGCTCGTAAATAGCCAAATACACAATACATATACACCGTGTGTGTGTGTGTGTGTGTGTGTGTGTGTGTGTGTGTATATAACCAATGGTTAACTATTTTTATTGACTTTAGCTTTGACGTTTGACACCTTTGAGCTTTTGTTTACGATTTCGACCAATTGGGAAAGAACTGATTTTTAATGTAGACTCATGTAAAACATATAAACAGGTAAAACAGCATGAGGGGTGTCTATTCAATGGATTTCAGTATACCAGTTATTGTAAATGCAAATTGAGACAGACATAAACTGAAGTTTAAGAAATATGCATAATTTTAATTTAAAATATAAAAAAAAAATAATTTATAAAAATTAATAAAAATTCAAAAGATAAAAATTTTAAAGTGTTCAGATCATTAAAAAATGTGTGTATATTGTGCTAAAATTATGCAAGTTAAAAACTAGAGCTTTAAGTCAAAAATAAAGTATCTCGAAACAAAACAATTCGGATGGAGTTATGTATATTTTCAGTTTAACTAATTTGGCTTAAGTCTAGCTAGTTTAAATAGAGCTAAAATTTACTTATTAAATATATTTATTTTTAAATATATTTAAAAGTAACTTAAGCTGTTGGAATTTGAATGACTTTTTTTTATATATAATATCTGCTTTAAACATTACAAAAAGTTAAATTAGTTTATTAATTTAGACAAATGAGTAATTAGTAATGAGTAAAATTATCAAATCATTTATTTTTAATTTTTTTATGCAGAATTTTATGTAAATTTCAAATCAGTCTTAAATTATTGCTTAAAGATTATAGTAATGAACCGTTTACAACTTCGCATTAGTTAAATATAGTTATATATAAATAAATATATATATATATTTTTATATATAAAAAACATTAATTTGGCTTAAACTACAGCTAGTTAGAAAACGAATTAAATACTTATTGAAAATATTTACTTAAATAAAAATAAGCCGAAAATTAATTTATTTATTATTATTTTTTACTTACGCTTTATTATTTAAGTTTAATAATTCAATTTTACTTAAGAACTAAAAATACATTTTACAAAGCAATCATAAGTATTGATATCATATATATTTTTGTTAAATAAATGTTAAATTTAAAAAAAAAACTATTCAAGCAACTTTAAAAATAAAGCTTAATGGCTAATTAATTTAGCACAAAACAGCTTTAAATTAATTTAATATTTTAGTTTTATTAAACGATAATTAGCAAAACAGTTAAACAACAGCTAGGTAAAAAGCAGTTTAAATAGTTTTATTAAAGATATCGATATTTTTGTAATAAGTGCCAGAAAAACATGTTGGAATGTTTTCCAACTGAACACAAAGCCCACAAAAATTCTATTGTACGAAAGACTTTGAGTCGAATTCAGATTGAAACTTGCGATTGTAGACTGAAAGAGGGATAGAGAGAGGAAGAGGGAGAGAGAGTGAGAGAGGAAGGGGGACTGTGGGAGGGAGAGAGAAACATGAGTCGCTCGTGCCGACACACCTGAGACTTAACTCGGAGTGATTCAACGTCGAGCAGATCGAATGGCTGGCATTATTGAAACATTACGAGATCATTTTATAGGGTCGCAGTCAAAGCGAAAGGGCCACAAACAAAAAACAAATAACAACAAAAAAAACCAAAAGAGTTTATACACCTTTGTCAGCTTGAATCAAAGATCACAGATCGAGTTGGCTTTTTTAATTACCAATGGAGTGATTTGTTGTTGTTGTTTCTGTTGTTGTTGGGTGTTTGATGGGCGCATAATCGAGACCGTTATGCTGTGGCAGCGACAACTTGATGCTGTCTCTCTGTCACCTGAGCGGGCAGTTGGGAATGTGTAATCGAGTAGTAAGGGGTGAACAGTGCAGTGGGGCAGCTGCCCTTTGTCTATAAGCCAATTGTCCGTTAAGTGCAACGAAAGAGCTTGATTTCGAATCTGGGAATTGCATAAGTGCTGCCAGTAAAACATATTTTTCACTGTCAGAGATTTTGTTGGTTTTGTTTTTCTCACTTTTTTCGACCCTGTACTTGTTTTGAGCACAGGGTCTTTACATTTGTTTAAATTGAATATGCAGAGCAGACGAAAGTTGGCTTGGTAAGCCCCATTTGGTGTCAGCAGAGAAAATTTGTTCACATCGGTCAACTATATATATATATATATATATTTTAAAGTTTCAATCAAGAAAAATCGGATGAAATACATTGAGTTTGTTGAGTTATCTCAGCCCAACTTGCACGTTACTTAGATAGCTTTATTTCGTGTATGTTGACCAAATTTCACCAAGATCAGACAACTATATCATATAGCTACCATAGAACCAAAAACTTGGTGTCAAACTCACGCTTAGCGTATGTAACATGAATTTATATATTCTATATTCTTATCGAACTTGTTTCAAATCGAATTACAACAATCTATAATCTAATCTGTATCTTTACTGTACAGTCAGTACAGGGTCCTTTAGAGTCGGTCTGCTCGACTGTAACTTTTCCAAGCAGTTGTTTCTTTTATTCTGTTTTCCTTAAACTATTTGCCCCCTTGGCTGACATCACGCGACAGTCGAGCAGCAAAAATGCTGTTTCGGTGGCATTTTTGGTGGCCCCAAAAAATTTCAAAAAATAAAGAAAGAAAAGCACACGAATTGCTCCTACATAATTTAAATGTCAATGAGTGAGAAAGAACGCAGACAGAGACGGGGACAGAGACGGGGACAGAGACGGTGACAGAGACGGTGACAGAGACGGGGACAGAGACACACTGATATACAGAGCTACCAAACAGCTGGGCTTCAGTAGAGTGACCCAATTTTGAGTGGCCAGAGCCACTGTGTTTGCCTCGAGAGCTTGTTGCATGCAACTAAGCTCAAGAAATAAAATCAGAAACACTTTCTCTTGATCGGGTTCTGCGTCTCTCGACTGTCTGCAATTAAGAGAAAATTTAATTTTGAATTTATTAAATACAGCTAAAGATACGAGTTCCTTCGTTTTCACATAAATCAAAAATAAAATAAAAATTTACTCCGCTCTCATGGCATAATTATAATTATATACAGACCAGATAGAAGATACTCTAAAAGATACTCAAGTTCAGGTTGAAAGCAGCATCAACAGCACTAGAATCATAATTAGTTTAGTTATAGATTGGAGTTTCTTTAATGAGTGATAAAAAATCACATTGTTTATCTTTCACTTCCTCTTAGTTTATATTTTAGTGCTTAACATTTTCAGCACTAATATTAATCAGAACAGCTTTATTGTTAATAAAATACATTAAAGATGCGATTAGTATGAAAATGGGTCGAATAAGTATGTGTAGTAACAGAACTAAGGATTGGAATGCCTAGAGTAGTTTACTTCATTTATATTAGAAAGATATAGACATAAGTATATATAACATAATGAACTTAAAACTAAATAGGTTAGGTTAGGTAAAGCCGGACGCTCCTCAAGGGGGCAATGCATAGGCCAACTGGTGGCCCTTAGTGGTCCGGTCGCAGAGGAATTTTGATTTAAAAATCTAGTTTAGCAAAGGCTAGTAGCTCCCTTGGCGCCCTTTTGGCAGCTTCCTTAATTGAGTGCACTGTGTGCGCTCCCAAGCACCGTAGTCTCATGCGGGCTAGTGCCGGGCAGTGGCACAGGAAATGCTCCAGTGTTTCATCCGTTTCGGTGTCCTTGCAGTTCCTGCATTTCGTGTTACTGGTTATGCCTAATTTGGCTGCGTGAGCAGCTGCTAGGCAATAATCAGTTAGGATACCCACCAGCAGCCTGCATCTCTCCGTGGAAGATGCAGTAAGTAGCTGCTGAGATGGGCTTTATGCTCTCCGAACATTATTCTCGAGGTTTTGCAGGTTGTTAAGCTCTGCCACCTGCACTTAAATCGTTCCTCAGCGTCTCGCTCCAGGTCACTTTCAAGTGTTCGTAGTAGATATGAAATTAAATATATTATATATAAAATTAAATAAATTATAAAACTGAGTGAAGCTTCATAGACACTCTTAAAAAGCAGATCAAAAGATAGGAATGTCTAGAGAATATCTATGTGAATGTGAATTTTTAAGAAAATATATAGAAAATTTATAAATTAAATACAATACACCGTTCCCTCAAAAGTATTGGATTCGAACATTTCTCCTCAATTTGTTCTGACATTTAAAGCAAAATATTTTTTATCTAAATAAGATACTTTAAGGAATCGAAAACACTTTGAGCTATAAATAATAAACTTTCGAATAGTCTAAATCCATATAGCTAAAGCGCTTACTATTACCAATAGATTCGATGCAAATTGAATACCTTTTACACATGTTCAAATTAGCTAAATGGAGGCAAGTACCGCAAACTTTTAAACTTCAGACTCTGTTTCCGCAGTGGAAAATTCTTTTTCCATAATCAAATCAATTGATTTACTCGCACTTAGATACTTTTGTGCCTGAGTTGCCTGGGCTGCCTGAGAAGCTGCAGAGATCCAATCATCATATAGTTACAACAGTTTGTGGCCAAGAGTCTAATATCTTAGAAGGGGAAATAAAAGTACAAAAAAGTATAGAAAACCCGTTCCATATTCAAGTGTTTGCACTAGGCTTGACAGCAAATCGCAGCCGATGAAATTCCTTAAGAGTATCGCTTACAAAACGTTTCAATATTTTTTGCTGCCTCACTGTGCCGTGTCCATTTGGTAGAAAAAAGTAATTTCGGATCGGTTATCGTTGACCATTTGTTTGTTTTGAGCCATTTTAACACGCGCTTGTGCCCCCGGCCATAAATGAGACCAACAAATAGGCAGACAGACAGACAGACAGACAGATAGACAGCCAGAATGGTTAGAAAGATACTTGAGTGAACAGAGCTTTTGAGTCAGCTCGAAAGATATCGTTTGAATGAAATAAGATACATTTTGGCACATAGTTTTGAATGCTAACCAAATTGGTTATAAATAAATCGATGAAATTATTTAGATAGCTGCCTTTGTGTAGCTCAAATCGCAATCTTTATCTGTATCTGTGTCTGCATCTGTATCTGTTTAAATGTATCTGCGCATAACTGCCACCGCAAATCTAGCTATAAATGGCTAATGACAATCGATTTGCATAAGCAGCGTAATTAATCTTTGTAATAACTAGAAATCGAACCGAATCCGAAATCAAAAATATAAAAAAAACCGAATCTGAAACCCCAAAAAGACAAACACAAATCACAGCCAGAGGCTTGAAAATTATATGAAATTTTCAACGTGTATCTTTTAGTATGATTAATGAATGAAACCAAACAAAACCAAATCGAGCCGAAAGATGCGAGTTGGTCAAAAGCAAGCTTAACCATTGGCTTATCGAAGGGAATGTCTTTCATTATTCAAATTCAAATTATTATTAAAGGGCGTAGAAGGCCACATCTATTAGTGTCACGTCTATGAGTCTATGCGGCTAGAACTAAGACACCAAGAGCTATCGAGAACCCAATAAAAAGAAACCTCAGACCCCAATATACCCATTGGAGATAACACCAACGCCTGCGTTGGTCAACTTCTTGCCACATTGTTGCATATTAATGTGGCATGTCAGCTTCAAACAGTTAGTTCCCTCTGCGGCATATTAATTATGAAATTCTTCCCCAACACATATGTGTGTGTGTGTACGTGTGTGTGTGCGTGTGTGTTTTAGTATCTTTTACGGTCTATCCTCTCTCTGACTTTCTGGCCTTTCACTTCGGAATGCGGTAGCTGCAAAAAACAGCCCATAAAGCACATAAAACACAAAAAAAATTAAATATAAAATTTCAAGCCGGTCAGTTCGGATTCCATTTAGCGGTAAGCAGTGCAATCAGATTTAGCCAAATATTTTTGCCGGCCTGTTACGCGTTTTTTTCTGTTTTTGTTTTGACTGTAATACAATAAATTTTTGGATTTATTTGTGTAGATAACGCTATACAAACATTAACATAACGTTCAGATAAGTAATGTGCGTTATTAAATTCAGAGTTAATTACAAGTTATTTATAAATTAAAGTTTAGTTTTCTACTGAAATATTCGCAACGTAGTTTTTGTTCACTTCAGAACAGTCGATTTACCAATTTATATCTACTTTATTAATTAATATTAAAATAAATAATTTAATTAAATTAATAAATGTTTTTCTTAAAATTGATAATTTCAATAAAAGTACATGAAAAAATCAATAAATATAAAAAATTAAATAAATTATATAAACAATAATATTTTTTAGGGATTTAAAGTCATTATTTGAATTTTAAATACATTTTAATAAATTGTTTTAAGTTCAATGTAAGTAAAATTAATAAGTGATTATAAAAATAAATAAATATAAAAAATAAAAAAATATTAATATAAAACAATATTTAGAGTGATTTGAAGCGACAATTTTAGTTCGAAATAAAATTTAAGAGTTTATTTTGATTCAAAAATAAATTAAATTTAAAAATTATTATCTTAAATATAAAAATGTAAATATAAGTACAAAGTTTAAACAAAAAGTAATAATCAATACATATAACATATTTATAGTAGTTTAAAGCCATAATTTCAGTTTGATATTAAATTTAAAACTTGGTTTCGAGTCAAAATTGAATGAAATTAATAAATGTTTACTCAAAAATTAATAATTGAAAAAGTTTGAAAGTTTAAGAAAATACATAAAATTAAAAACAAATATTAAATTATATTTTGAATGATTTTAAGCCATAATATAAGTTTAAAATTAAATTTATAAATTTATTTTAAGTCCAAAATAAATGAAATTAATAAATGTTGATCTTAAAATTAATAATTTAAACACAAGTTCAACGTTTGTAAGAATGAGAATATACAATAAACTACAAATAAAAAATTTAAAGTGGTTTTTAGCGACAATTTCAGCTAGAAATAAAATTAAAAATTTATTTCAAGCCAAAAATAAGTAAAATTAACAAATGTTTCACTAAAAATTAATATTTTAAGTTAAAGTACAAAATTTGAAAGTTTAACTATAAATAGATATCAAATAATATTTAGAATTGTTTTATATAAAATTAATTGATTTACTTTAAGTGCAAAATAGGTAGAAATGGTTTTTGAACTAGTTTATTTATTTTAGTATACAAATGAATTGTAAAATAAATAAGTTACAAGACATAAGTTTCCCACAGCCAAAGTATTTGCAATATCAGAATATTTATTTACGCATTCCTAACACAGCTGTAGTACTACCTATTTCCCAAGAAGCTCTTCGATTTCTGTGAAACTAAAATAAATACTTTGAAAACATTTGTGAAATATCTACAGCTGAAATCACAGATCGTGATAGAAATAATACTTTGTAGTCAGCTCAGTCAAGCTCTGGCCATAAACTCTGTAAATTGATATCATAAAGTGGATAGAATCGTTGGGAGAGTTCACAGAGCTTTCTCGGAGTTAAGGCCTCATAAATCTGTCCATAGAGCATCGGAGGCTGTTGAAGATTTGGACAACAACAAATGTCGTTTAAAAAGCGGCAGTTTAGCAGCTATTTCAATGGGGATCAATCGAGGTTCTTTGATTATCGATTGTCAAAGCAGGTAGACTTAATTAATGCACTCTTAGTCCCCAGAAAAGAAGCAGCAAAAGAAGAACTGATATAAAATTAGTTGAAAACAAAAAGATACAGAAATCTCTCTATGGGATTGACCTCAAATAATCGAATAATGAGTTTGATATGTATCTTATCGTTAAAGGGCCAAATGCCTCAAATGCTGAGCAAATATTTAAGCCACGTTTTGTGAACTCGTGAAGAGCACTCTTCGGGCACCATTAACAGCGGAAGCCCGCACAATAAAGCTCTGCTAAAATTATGAAATTCATAAGGTCGTATTGATGAGAGACCGAACCAAGTCATTAATCATTAAAAAAACTTATAACGGATGGTTAAACACAGACAGCTGTCGAAGGCACTGGGTTTGAAACTTGTAATCATAAAATACTAAAAAAACCAGCAATATTGGCATTTCTTCAAAGATTGTTTCTTTAGTTCATCAGGGAGAGTGTTTGAGGCGTTGGCAATGCATTCTCATCTCTCACTCTCTCGTTCTTGCAAACAGCTAGCTATTGAAGCATCCGTCCCCTTGGACACTTCCGATAACATCGCGCTACAGTGTTCAATAGAAAACAGCAGACAGAAGACAGAAGACGGACATCAGACTATGGGCAATGGACACAGAGAGCCCTGCTATTTGCCTGAACTTGAGTATTTTTACCGGGAACGATAACAAAACTAGCTACATAACAAGTTCAAGTGATGCACTCGAGGCTCGAGGCTGCTCGACTTTATGATGCCCAGTATGGCACTGCGAGAAATTGTTGGAATAACATAAATTACTAAAAGAATGCTTAGGAAATTATCCAAACAATATAGAACAGAAGTCAACCTATAGAATTGATGATGATTTATGGCTACAAAATTAACTGAGTCTGTCAAAAAATATCTAGTGACCTTTGTCAAAGTTTCAAACATCAAAACTTAAGCAGATGATTAAATAGGTTGTTCATTTAAAAATTAAAAATAGCTTTGTGTTTTGATATTTTATCTGAATTGTTGAAGTAATTAATGTAGTTTTTGAATGCCAAACAAATTTTAAGCACGCGATCTTTAATTGAACAAAAATTGTGTTGGGATTCTTTGAGAATTTTACAAAAGATATTGAAATTACTTGCAGTCTGGAGTCGATTTAAAATTTATTTTGCAATATGCCCAGTGTGTTTGGCTTATTGGATGCTGGGTATACATATAAAAGCATTTTATGGCTAAAATGCCTGACATTATAGCCGGCAACAATTTCCAACGAAATGAAATCGAACGGCATTGATTGCATGCCAATGTGGCTCCAAAGTTCTTGGCTGACACCTGCAGCCAGAGACCAGACAAGTAACCATTTATAGAGTAGCAAGACGATCAACAGACGATCAACTTTCAAGGCGAATGACGCAGAGCACGCAATGCTACCTCCCCTTTCGGCCCCCTTTTCAAAACTCCACCCCTGATTTGGTCTTTCTAGATTCTTGACTCTCGAGTCTCGTTGGCTTTCTCTGCTGCGTTAATTATTATGAGCAGAGGAAGTGAAGACGACTTTGGCAGCGACTAATTGCAGTCGGTGTGCTTGGCTTAGTTTGTGTAACTAGCCTTAGCCTTAGTGACTAGACAACAACTACACATTTTATGTCTGCGCTTTGTCAATCCACTTAAATCAACTTTTAATGTTTTTCCTCTTTTTTCTCATTCCCTTGTTTTGTTTTTTCTTACTTTCAGCTCTACAAGATGCAGCGTCAGCAGCTTTAGATTGTAACTAAAAGACTCAGCTGCCAAAATGCCCACTCGCCACAATTGGGATACAGAGCGCGTGGGCGTGGCACATTTAGCGGGCGCTCTAAGTCCACTTTGCATAACTGATGCCAATCATGAGATATTACGGCCAAAACCACGCAGGTAAGTCTTAGACATAGCACTCAAAACAAAAGTTAAGTAATTTTGAATAATTTTTGGTTATGTTAAAATTATTGTAAAGCCATTCGAGCAAGCTATCTGCTAGCACAACCAATGAACTTTAGATGGCGCTAACGAAATTTGAAATAATATATGCCTAAAAGTATGCAATGCTTTTTTCTTGCCCTCTATCAGTTGTGTAAGCGTCAAGTGTTTACCGAAACTCTTTTGTTACAGTTTATATTCGCTAAGAAAGAACTTGCATTAGAGAGTTAATAAATCAACAGTATAAATTGGAAAATATTTATTATCTGGTACACTTTTTTGTAGAATCATTTTTAGATACACTTTCTGGCAAAGTCTACAAACGTCCATGCTTCCGGCAAACCAAATCTGCAGCCAGGCGTATAAAAGTATCGATGCTGCTTAAAGTGATAGTTTTTTGTTTGATTCTTGGTTCTTGTTTGTTTTGTTTTGTTTCTTGCTTGTTGTTTCCGATGTGTCTCGAGTTGAAATCCAAACAATGGATACTATTTTTGGTCTTTGGACACTTGCATGCACAATTGTGCACAAAAGCGTGAAGCGTCCAAAGCTGAATGGACAATAAACTTTACTTTTATTTGGATGTTTGGTTCTGATCTGCGACCAACTTCTTTTCGGAAGTACTAGTAATACCATTACACGCTGAAAAAACCAAAAAAAAAAAAAAAAGCTAGACTATATTTAGGAAATCTACAGAGACTTCTTGTTATTGTTTTTTTGGTCTGAAAGGTAAAAGATGATTCAAAAGAAGAAATAGAAGAAGAAGAAGAAGCAAACGAAACGAGCACAAAGTGTCTAGATATCTTTTTGAAATCGCATTGTGAAGCCGGTCAAGGTTAATTTGGGGAAAATTAATGCCAACGTTTCTCAGTGTCAAATGGAATAGAGCAAACAATCTTCACTTGGTCAGCGGATGTGGGCCAAAAACAATGACAGCAACATGCTTTATTATCTTAGTGCTATGAATATTTTTAAAATAAACTTACTTAGACTATTTCTGGCAAGTCATACAAAACACAAACTAATTCAATTTAATTGATAACTTTTGAGAAAAATGCACACACGTATAGATCAATGCGAATTCAGATTCGATTTCTCAATCAAACAAAGCCGCAAAAATTGCAGATTGAAATCTCATCGAGTTGTAAGTGTGTATGTGTGTGTATGCACAACACAGGAAGCCGAAATATGACTGGCATTTTGGAAACTTTTTGCATGGACAAACAATTAAATAAAAAAAGCAAAGGTTTTGAAATACGTGTAACAACAAACAAATGACAGTAGAAATTCACACAAATGAAAGTGAAAATGGCAAAAATGTGAATAATTAGCTGCAAACAATAACAATAACAATAATAATAATATGTACAAACAGCAAACGAAACTGAAATAGGAAAAATGTACACAAAATTCGCCATACACACACACACACACACACTCACACAGCGAATTCCCCCAGCAACAACAGCTACTAATTGTATCTGTAGCTTTTGCTGTCGCTATTGCTGTATCTATCTTACTGTATCTGTATCTGTATCTGTATCTATAGCAGTCAAGTTAACAACAATGACAATGGCATACGACGTCTTGGCCTGGGTCTCGGCCTGGGTCTCCCCAGCTGGCTTTAAAAGGCCCAGGCCTGCAGTCGAGGGCAATAAACCTCGGCAAAGTTGTTACATTTTTCTATGAAGCATCTTCATGCGACGACATGAGGCAAGTGAAAATGTTGTTACCTTTTTACCTTGCTCGTGCCGCTGCCAGCACTTTCTTTCACACACAGCTACACACACAGAGTCAGATAGATAGACAGTCAGACAGACTCATTAAAGTCAAGCGCAACGAAATTATTTTGATGTACGTGTATGTGTATCTGTGAGATACTTTTAACGCTTGTCAAAATAGTATCTAAGACTGCAGTCAGCAATTGCTGGACGCGAAAGTGTGGGAGTTGCTTGTGGCAAGACAGTGTCAGCTGTTGCCCAGTGCCTGCCACAAGTAACCTGCCACCTGCCACATGCCACAAGCTCAGTCACGTTAAAGTCATTCGCTTGACTAATTAAGCCATTAAAGCCAAATGCGACTTTAAGTTGAAGTACAACGGAAGCATCATCCAATAGCCCACTCTCCTCCCCCCTTTCCACTCCAGTTTACCCTCCTCTTTAATGTTAATCATGTAAAGCAGATGAAAAGATGCGGAAATCCAGTTAACGCTTCCCCACACAACAATCAACAATCAACGCATATGTATCTTTGAGTGTGTCTGAAAATCAGGTGCGAAGACATCAGCAGATGTAATAATGATAGCTACTAAGCCATGAAATCTGATATTACATCACAGTGGCAATAAATAAAAGTAAGCTAAATATAAAAATAGCAAATAAAAATAATAGTGAATAATAGTTGAAAAGAAGTAGAGAAAACGAGTAAGTACTGTGATTATTATGGTCATAGAGCCCTTATATAAGCACTGCAATTAGCTGCATAAACAAAACATCCACAAAACATCTGCAAAACATCCACGAAACTGGAAAGTCAAGACAAGATACAACAAACGCACATCAAAGTCTTGGGTCTCTAGACATTCGTCTGGTCTTTGACCCCCTTTGTGTTTCCTGTTTGGTACCATAAACAAATAATAGTTTATTTTATTAATCAAAAGCTTGAATGGGTCCCATTGGGTTGCCAATACTTTTGGTTTGGCGTAGTTCACATAATAAATTAGTTAACTTATTTGGGTAATTTCAATGTAAGGCTTTTAATATACATGTATAATTTAGAGGTTTGAAAACTGTCGACGGTTGTCATTTAAAAAAAATAGTCACTTTTTCTATATGTTAGACAGAAAGAATATAGCTAACAGGACCAAACTCACACATTATGTGTATGGTACCATTCTTACTATCCTCCCCAAGTTTCGTCTGCGTCGGACAACTAAAGCCTATAGCTCCCATAGGACAAATCGGTGGAAAATTTGGGATTTGTATGGAGACATGATGTTTTAGTTGAGCGATTGCAACCAAACTCACACAATACGTGTACCATTAAAGCTCTCCTTACCAAGTTTAGTACTGAGATGGTTAAGTTAGACACATTTTTAGACCCCGTACTCTAAAAAAGAGTAGAGGGGTCTATTAGGTTTGTCTGAAGCGAAATGTGCGTAACATGCAGAAGGAGGCTTTTCCGACCCCTTAAAGTATATATATTCTTGATCAGCATCAACAGCCGAGACACTATAGCAATGTCCGTCTGTCCGTCCGTCCGTCCTTCCGTCTGTATGAACACCTGGATCTTCTAAACTACAAGAGCTAGAGCCACCAAATTTGGAATGAAAGTCCGTCTATAGTGCACGCAGGAATACGGGGTCTTTTACAGTCGGCTCGCTCGACTGTAGCCTTTCTTACTTGCATTTTTATAAATTTGTCTTATTTACCGACCTGTTTAAAAAGTTTGATTTAGTTTTTTAATATATTAAAATTTTTTGTAAAAGTCAATTTTAATTTTAATAATTCTTTGTAAGCATGAATTTTTTCCCAAAATTTAATAAAAAAATTCAAAGTGAATCTTTAGTAATATGATACTTAAAATTTAAACAAATTCTGTTTATGTATCAAACTTTCTGAACAATTTTATATTTAAAATTAAAATTTATTTTAAAGTGTTTTTAAGTGAAAATTTAAAGCATTAAATGAATTTTAGGAGATTAGTTTTTCATATTTCACTAAAAGATACCACACAATATTATAAAATTAAAGTTAAACAATGGTTCTATTTAAATAAGTTCAATTTATATAATTAAAGTACTAATTTAATTCATTTAAAATTATGTTAAGTATTTATTTTGATGTTGACTCTTACTTCAGTTTGTTCTATCTAAAGAGCTTTGCCACCGATGAAAATGCAGGTTTTCCGTTCCCAGACCTGAAGAATGACTCGACAAAAACAAAAAAAAAAGAAATAGATTTCGTCTTAAATAATTTATGTCAAATAGAAATGTTGAAAATTCTTTATTTTATGGCAGCTAAATTTAATGTTGAGTAGAAATCAGTTATGTGGTTAAACTAACCTTGTCAGAGCATTAGCAATTAATTCTAATTGCATTTATATTTATGTCTTGACTGTCTTATGTCTTGTTATTAATGGCCAAGAGGCAAACGAGTTATACTCAAAGAACGCGTTCTAATGATCTACTAAATAAATAGCAAACACAATTTCCTGTTTAAATGTTGGCTTGAAAAACGAAAGTTTCTAAGTTTCGACATGGGGTTTGGCTTTGTTTTGGGCCAACTGCAGAGTGCAGTAATCTCATTAGTTGGCCAACTCAATTGACATAGATACTCAATAGTTTTTGGCTATTTTGGATATTGTTGGCTAGCCCAAAGCGCCGGTCATAGCTAATAGGTTTTCGGCTTTTTTTTTCTATCTTTCTTTCAAATATATTTCTCTTAGGTCTTTTGCCTTTTGGCTTTCTGAATTGCAGTTGCCGCCTTTGGCCAGCTTTTCCACCTCTCCTCATTTTCTGACCGAATTGGTCAAGTTGTTTTATAAACACGCAAATCTTACATTAAACTTTTGCTTTTTTGGACGACTTTTTGGATTGTAATGTATGTAATGGGTGTAAGCACATTTTATAGTCTGTCATTATAATTCCAAAAATTAAACTTTTTAATGCGCAAATTGTTTCGTTCATAATTTTGTTTGTTTTTTAAATAATTAATTGCGCCAGAAAGCCCAAAACGAGTACAGAGAAGAAAGTTATTGTGTAATCCAAGCAAGTTACTATATATATATATATATACTATATATATATAGTAGTATAGTAAGAGTGTAGTCTTGACTTTTCTTTGGCTTTTCCGTATTACGTGGGCGTTATTATTTCATTTATTTTCTTTTTCTTCTTCTCCTTCTCCTTCTACTTTATCTTTATGTTTTCCTCTTCAACTGGTCATATTGGTCATAACTTTCTAATTGCGTTTTTATACTCTCTGCAAGAGAGAGTATATTGTGTTTGTGAAAAGTATGTAACAGGGAGAAGGAGGCGTGGCAGACCCCATAAAGTATATATATTCTTGATCAGCATCACAAGCCGAGACGATATAGCCATGTCCGTCTGTCCGTCTGTCCGTCTGTCTGTCTGTCTGTCTGTCTGTCTGTCCGTCTGTCCGTATGAACAAACAGATTTCGGAGATGGTAAGAGCTACAAGTTTGAATTTGGTCTCAATCGACTCGATATTAAGTCAGTCAATACAAGAATCTTTTTTTTTCGATGCCACGCCCCGTTCGCCCACAATGAACAAAAAACTAGAAACACCTCGGAAAAATTGGTGTTTTAGGCGAATATCTCAATAACTATAGCACTTGGGAATACCCTTTTGGTATGGAGGTTCCTAGAGACGGCATAAATGCATTGTCATCAAAAATTTTGGACTGCCACGCCCCCCTTTCCCACAAGAAATAAAATAATTTGCAAACTTCAATGCCGATTTTAAGGCATATGTTCTTATCGTACAGTTTTGTTATTTCGCACTCATTTGAAGACAAAATATATTAAACTATCCTGAAAGTTGCATCTTAATCGGACAATAAACAAAAGAGCTAGACATGTAAGAAAGTTGATAATTGAACGCAATGCCAATGCATGTGTGCGAGCGAGATAGAAACATACAAACATGTGAGCGAACGTTTTCGCTGCTTGCGTAGCTTAGCGGCAGCGCTGCTCGCGAATGCTGGCTGTGCCGAGCAATTCTGTATGTATAACATATACACAAATACATATGTGCGTGCATACTTTTAATGTCAAATGTATATGTGTGTGTATACATACAATCAGATGTTTTTGTTTCAACGTGTTTTGTTGCAAGTATCAATTGATATATGTACTTGGATACCGATTTTATTAAAATGATCGGGAATAAAATGCAGAGAGTATTCTACGGTCGGGCGTGCTCGACTGTACTTTTCTTTCTTGTTTTTTTTGTGTACAATTCGTGGTTTGGCTGCAGGCCCTAGGATGCGATTCTTGAACAACAAAAGAATTTGGTTTAACCGCCCAATAAAATATATATATAAAGAGAACCTCAATTTACCGTTAGATCAGCAACAACAAAAGCAAAACCAACAACAACAACAACAGCAGCTATAAATCATTTGAAGCAGGTTACGCTTTAACAATTTATCTCTGGTACACATGAAATGTATCTACAAGATGTATCTTCTACTCTTCAACCTACGCGTGTCTGCACATGCTCAGAACACAAGACGTGATCTTAGACCTGTGACTTCCCCTATCCTCCCTCTTTGGGCCTAAACCAGTGCGGTTAGATAGAAGGCAGGAAGGAAGGAAGCTAGCAAAACGATCTGATAAGTGTCAAGATTGTATAACCTTCGAGTGTCTCCCAGGCCAGAGCAAACTGTAGTACATAATTAAATTCACAAAGTCAAGGCATAGAGATGAGCAGCAGTTTAACAATTTTCATTTTGAAATAACAAGACAACTTTTTTTACTTAAAAGAAAATATATAAAGTAAAATAAGTCTCAATAATATGTGGAATAAGACCTGAAAGTTTTATATACTATTAGTTAGTTATTCTTAATATTAGATATGGCAATAAATTAAATATTTTCTGTATTATTTATGGTTGAAGTATATAAATTAATTAGTTAGTTTTACGAATATATTTTAAAATAAATATAAATTTTAATTTAATTTTTTTTGATATTATTATTGTAATTATTATTATTATTATAATTATTATTATTATTATTATTACTATTATTATTTTTATTTTTATTATTATTATTATTATTATTATTATTGTTATTATTATTATTATTATTATTATTATTATTATTATTATTATTATTATTATTATTATTATTATTATTATCATTATTATTATTATTATTATTATTATTATTATTATTATTATTATTATTATTATTATTATTATTATTATTATTATTATTATTATTATTATTATTATAAATTTAATTTAACATACTTATAAGTAGTTTGAATTTAAAATCGTTTATAAATTAGTTAATATAAATTAAATGAATTTGATAAAGTTCATTATGAATGAGTTGACTCAATATATTTTAATATAAAAGATTTTATGTAAATTTTAAATTGTATAACAAAAGATATTCTATATATATATATGAATGAGTATTTCCAATAATTTTCAATAATTAATGAGTACATCTTAGAATGTCCAACATCTAGATAATAATAAATTATTTAAATCTTTAAGGGCATAATTCATAAATATATTATTAAATTCAAATAATATTTTTGACACATGCAGAGTACCTACAAAAGCATATAATGAAACATTACTGTTTTAATTAAAAAAGTCGAATTAATCAACTAAATACATTTTTTGAAATACACTTGAAAGTATTTAATAAAATGATTTTTTATAGTAAAATTAAATTATTAGCAAAGTGAATCATTGTTTCACAGTCACAGTGACTGGAAAATCAGTACTTCAAGTATCGCTTTCAATGGCAGTACGCAGACCTGATGGGCTCTGCCCCAAAGTAAATCTCAGCCTGCTGTTGAGGTTATTGTTGTTGTTGCTGTTGTGTGTAGTTGGTGCTACCTGCATCAGGGCTGCTGTTGTTGTCAGTTGGTGTGTGTGTGTGTGTGTGTTGTGTGTTACAGTTGTGCCATTGTTTTGGTCACACAGCTGAGAAACAACAACTCACGGCAGCTGAAATTACCCAAGCCAAAGACCTGCAAGGTGGCATGGGCTCCAAAAGGCCTACGCCGCTAACTTAATACTACTACAATAACTTCAACTATTACAACTACAAACGCTCTGTGAAAAATCACGGAAAACCGACGCGCACACAATGACTCGACAGCGCTGCTGACGCTGCTGTCGGCAGCAGCAGTGGTAGCAGCGGCAGCAGCTGTGCTTGAAGTTTTGGCTTTGAGCCAACGTTTGGCCGTTTTCGAGCTTCAGTCTAGCTTGATGTTTGGACGCGTGCGGAGTTCGAGTCGGAACTTGTGTCGGAGATACGAAATTGAAGATTGGCGATATAATAAAAGCGATTTAGATGCGGTTACGGAACGTTGCGCAGACGGCGCTAGAGCAATGATAATTTATAATTTGCATAATTGTTGTTATTATTTTGTGTATTAAATTGTGTATGTCGAGTGCTGTTCAGTGCGATTTGAGTGCAAAGTGAAATGAAACCAAAGCGAAAAAATATATTTATATGTGCAATATAAAATTTTAATTCTAATTCAACTTCCACATAATCATCATTAACAACAACAACATCAACTGCATCATCGTCATCATTATGTACTGCACCAAAGATTGCACCTGTCGCTTGTGCCGCGAGCTGCGGGATTACAAGCTGAAAAAGGCACAGCCTCAACCCAAGCAAAAGTCTAGTAGTGGTGGTGGAGTAGGGGGTGTGGGCGGGGGTAAGAGCACTCCCCCCAGTTCCCTGCTGGGTCGCATGCTAAATGAGAACTTCATATTGAGGCGACGAGGCATTTCACTGAAGAACTTTCAACCGCAATCACTGCGCAATAGCGAAATGTGTCAGTTGCCTCGCGATCTGCCACGCCCCACACAGACACCCTCGCCCACGCCCATCGAGGAACTGCCTGACTGGGCTGCCACACAGCGCAGGCGGGCAGGGAATGACAATCGGATTGCGAATGCCAATGGCAATGGCAATGGGAATGGGAATCTAGGTGATCAAAAGGTCAAACCAAATCATAAAGTGGTCATCTATTTTGGTGACTCGATGAATCGAGGACAACCAACACAGCAGCCCGCAGATCCAGCCAATCTGCACTCGCAGCTGCTGCAGGAGATGTGCCACAAGCTGCAGGCCGCTGACAAAGCCAAGACGGAACCGAAGGAACCGATGGAGAAGGCGGATGAGAAGGTTTCTGTTAAGTTGGCTGCAGCTCCAGAGGTGACGCTGGAGGTGGAACTGCCAACGGGGAGGGCGGCTGATGGTGATGATGATGAACTACCGCCCTACATTGAGAGCGTGCAGAATGGCGTAATTAATATCAAAATTGAAGGCAATTACCGGCGTGCTAGTGCTCTGGTGGAAACGGTGGCAAAGCCAACTCTTGCTGTTGTTGGCCAACTGAAATCTGATCATGATGATGACAATAACAACAACCACGACGACGACGACGACGACGACGATGATGATGATGATGACAGCGACCCTGGCCACGATGCGGAGACAGCCAGTCAGTCAGATTCATGCGATTGGAGCTACGTTCAGGAGTGGAGACGTGCTGCGAGACGGTAGTGAAAATATTTCAAATGATTTGCCATTTTATTTTTTCGCCCATTTTTCACTGTACACATTGCCCCTTCTCCCAATGTTGTTATTTTCACTGTATCAATTGTTGTCTGGGCTCCCATTCTAGTATTGTGAAAGCACTCAGTATTGTGGAAGCTGAGGGTTTGCCAAAGCGACAAAAAAATACAAAAAAATTCCAAAAGACAGCAAGACAACAAGTGAAAACAGTTTTGGTTTTAATTTTTTCAGTTATTTTTGGTTCATTTGCATGGGATTTGACTGCGAAAAGGGAAAACCTGTAGTTAGATTGTTATGCCCATTATTAACTCAAGCTATAAATTAGTTTAGTTTTCTCGAAACTATTTTAATTATGTATTAACTTCAACTTTTCACTTGAACCTTGAACATAAAAGTATTTTTTATGGCACCTGAAAGTATGCTATACAATTCTTAAACTTTTCTAAAATGTGTGAATTAAACTATTTGTTAAACAATGTGAAAAGTGGTTTTAAAGCCTTGAAAATCTGAATGAATTTAAACACAGTTTTGCTTCTTAAGAGATCAAATCTTCTGAATACAAACAAATCTGTTTTTCCCATAGTATATTCACCTCAAACGGCAGTCGAAAAAACATATTTTGACTACTGTAATAATGTCAAAAGGTCGGTGATCGCTTTATAAAGACGAGAGCCCATTAAATGGGAGCATGTCAATGCATTGTAAAAAACAATTCAAAAGCCATAAATCGCATTTATCTCAACGCATTGTCAAATTTGCCAAGTGGAAGAACAATGGGCACTTTTGAAATACAAACAAACAAAAATAAAGTAGAAATATAGAAGCTATAGCAAAATTCTGGGTCAATCAGCAAACAAACTTAAGAACAAAGTTTTATGTTACAGCATGAAATCAAAAATCATAATAAAAAGCAAAACGATTTTGCTTGAATCGTTTGTCGGCATGCAAATGAGTGGTCGTAACTGGCTTTTCATTTTCTATCCTCTTGTTTTTTTTATTTTGGCCAAGCCCAGTTAGATGATCATCATGATCATGATCATGACATGATAATGAAGCTGACAAGAGTGTAGAAATGTGAGAACGATTCGCAACCCACTTTCATAAACAAAAGGAAACTCTTAACTCACTTCGAATACAAAATACTCTTAGAAGACTGAGAACCTGTTTTAAAAATAATTAATTTATTTGTTTATTTAAAACGATGACAAAATCACACAACATTTGCTTAAGAACCAAACGCCAAGGATTATTTAAGAATTTGTAGTTTATTATTTAATGAATATTAACAAAGACAATGGAATTCTTTAAAGATTATTATTTCTTAAATATTTTGTGGCTAACGGACTTGATAATTCGTAATGCCCTTATTGTTCTCAAGGGTATTACGAGAGTGTGCATCTGCCTTTAATTAGGTGCCACCTCCCAAGTTCCAGCTCATGTCTAGTCACAAGCCTAATACCAAGCCCAACTTGTGCTTATAAACTGTTTTCTCGTAGATACTTTGCATATGCAGATTCAGATTCTCAACTAGCCAATTTGATTGGCAAGACTGTGCGAAAGATAAGCGGTAATATGACAGATATACGACACTCCGTTAGAAGTTTTGTTTATTTTCTTGACTTACACATTCGGAAATTCTAATGAGTTGCATAACTGATTGCTCGTCTTAAATAGGGCAACAACAAATTATTAAAATTATTGAAAATTATTCAAAACCTTAATATAACTCTATAATTTATGTTTGATAAATAGTTTATAGAATATAGAAAATTTACTTTAAAAGCGTTTTATTACGTCTGGAATACTGATAACTGTGCTTTAAAGTTTATTCCAGATTTAAACACTACAATTTAATTTTTTTTATTAGGAAAAGGGTATTAGAAAAGGCAACAGTTGAGAAGGGCAACTGTAAATGTCCTAGACTTATAGTAAAGAAATCATATAAATTAATCATTATGACACAAAAGGAAATAATATTTTCATTCTATTTGTACTAAATAATGATTTTCAAACGATTAAGATGGAATGTAGTATGGTTGTAATGTTGATTTGTTAAATTTTATAACATGGGAGTAGGTTGTTTGGTTAGATAACTATATTGAAATGTCTCTTGATCAGACAGAGGACCACGACTTCCTTTTATTACGCACCTTGCACCTGAGCTGTTAATCAGGGTGGTTTAGTAAAGCAATATGACTATTATTATTATATTTACAATTGTTATAATTATTATTATTATTATTATTATTATTATTATTATTATTATTATCATTATTATGATTATTATTATTATTATTATTATTATTATTATTATTATTATTATTATTATTATTATTATTATTATTATTATTATTATTATTATTATTATTATTATTATTATTATTATTATTATTATTATTATTATTATTATTATTATTATTATTATTGTTATTATTATTATTATTGTTATTATTATTATTATTTTTATTATTGTTATTATTATTATTATTATTATTAATAATACTATTATTTATAAATTGAAGGACTTATAAAGTAAAGTAAGCGTGTTGAGCACTGACACTAGTGTGACTATCAGTTAGTGACCAAAGCTGATTCCAATTATTTAATTTAAGCCCTCGAAGGATTTATACCAAATTAATGTTATTTTTAAAATAATTAAAACAATTCTCTTTTAATATTAACAGACCCACTGGAAATTTGCCGCCAAATTTTGCCGGGCAGCAGCCACCCAGTCAGATGACAGGGTTGCCACCAGTGCCAGGGTCAGTGCCAGTACCAGTGCTGGGTTCAGTGCCAGGGCCACTGCAGCCACAACTGCCCCAGTTGCATGCCACAGCTCCACACACGCCGCAGGCTGGCAACGCCGGTCTCGCAGTGGCCATGGCAACTCCTGCGCCACGAGTCTTCAAGGAGCTGGCACAACAGCCAAACAAGGCACCAGTGGGAGGAAAGACATCGCTGCATCCGGTGGTCAGCAGTCCATTGCCACAGCCGCAGCTGTCCACACCGGTGGGTAAGGCGGGGGGCATGCCACAGAGAGCGGTGCAGGGACCCGCACGCTTGACAGTGCAGAGCACGCCGGTGAAGTCACAGCCACCACAGCTAAGCGGAAGCTTGCAGAGCTCACCCAATCGTCCCACACTGGGGATTCCCACAACCACACAACAACAACAGCAACAACAAAAGGTCACTCCAAGAACGCATCCACACGATCAGTTCCGGGCACTGCAGCGGGTGCAGGAATGCCACAGCTCCTCGGATGAGAACAGGAGCTCGGGACATGCCAGCATGTCGGACACGGGTGGCCACAGTTCCTCGCCTGCAGGCGGCATGACCCTGGGACCATTGCCCGAGGATCGTCTGGCTGCGGGTGTGACCAATCGAAGTACTCGATCGAGACGGCACCGGGGCATCATGCCGGCTGGGAAGGCACCCTGGAGTGGCACTGGGCTGGAGGACATCAAGTTGGCAATTCAGCAGCTAACAATGCGCTCCCAGACGAGCAGCAGCACCTACAGTAGCCTGAGTGCTGGGTCGGAGAGCTCGGAGCCTGCCAGAAGACTGGGACGCTACTCATCTCTTGAGACGGTCATCACTAGCACAAGTGCGGATGAGTTTGTCTGGGTGGATTCACACAATCGCCTCGTGGAGCTGCAGCATCCGCCCTGGAGCCAGCAGTGCATCATGCGTGTCCTGCGCAATGGACGCTGCAAGCAGCAGGCGGAACATGTCTCCATCGAGCTTATTTCCAGGCTGGGATACTTACTGCAGCGGGCACTGGTCCGTATAGCCCGGGAGATTCAGCGTTTCTCGGCGGGATTGGGTCTGTGCTCTAAGCAGGAGGTGGCCGGTGCCTTCAAAGTGGTGCTTTGCTCCACCTTGGCCGACTCGTGCACCAAGGCATGCCTTCGAGCCGCTGCCATGTTCGCTGTGCCCGGCGAGAGTGCTCTCAAGCAGAGCAAATCCGCCCGAGCGGGCCTCCAGCTGTCAGTCGGCAGCTTTTTCAGGTGGATGACGGACGCAAGACTGGGCAAGTTTATACACGAGTATGCTGCGGTCTATCTCTGCGCTGGCATTGAGAATCTGCTTGAGGAGATCATGCTGCAGTGCGGCAATGGGGGCAACACTACAGCTGCTGCACTTGACCTGAGCATTGCCAGCTCCGGCGACTTCTGGGGTCTTCTCCAGCCGTTTGCTCACTTGAACGCAGGACGCATTGCATCTGGTGCCTTGGCCATGCCACGCTGGGCGAGCCCCTTCTCTCTGGCAACCTGCGTAGGCAGCATTCGAGAACTAAAGGAAAAGGCTCTGCGCACCCAACAGGAATTCCAACACGCCGCTGCCCTGTCCAACGCCGCGCTCGCTGCTCTATTCTACTTCATGCGCTGCTCCCAGCTGGAGCACACCGAGCTGGCGGCCCAGAGCTCTACGGCCGGACAAGCTCCGCCAAACAGTGGCACCCAGAATGTCCAGGAGCTGTGCTATGAACGCGCCTATGTGGTGCTCCCGCCTCTGGCCGAGTGGCTACGCGTTGCATCCGCCCATGCGGAGCACCGCAACGGGCTCATGATAGACAAGGACGATATTCTCCAGGTAAGAGGATCTTTTTTTGAGGTAATTGTATAGGATACGGTCCTTACCGGTAAAATTTGTTTGGGATATTGCAGGCCGCCCGTCTGTTGCTGCCCGGCGTGGACTGTCCCATTCGTCCGGTAGCCCACGACGAGGAGCTGCCCACCAAGAAGACGCACTTCAGCAGCGGCAGCAGCAGCTCTGTCGTCGGCAGTGGCGGTAGCAGCGGCACAGGCACCGCCAGCAGCTGCAGTTCCCCGGCCGTCAGCAGCATTGGCGAAGACACTTCCGAGTTGGGACGTCGTGCTACAATCGGAGTTGCTTTCAAGCTCCTACTCACGGGTCGTGCCGAGCTGCTGGCCCAGGCAGCTCAGTTACTGCCTCCGACGACGCGATATGATACCCAGAACAGTGCAGGATTAACCGCACTGATGGTGGCCAGCATCAGGAACGATGAGGTGGCAATACATGCTCTGCTGGACGCAGGCTGTGATCCCAATGTGGAGGTGCCGGCGGCGGGTAGCAGCGGTTATCCGGCCATTCAAGCGGACACTCAACATTGGACAGCTCTGAGCTTCGCCGCCAGCAGGGCCAACTATGTGGCACTGAGGATACTCCTCGAGCGTGGTGGCAAGGTTGAGGGTGGTGCCCGCAGCAGCGAGGAGAAGTGCACACTGACGCCACTTCAACTGGCAGCGGGTACAGGAAATCTGGAGATGGTAGCACTGCTCTTGGCACATGGCGGAAATGCCTTTCTGTCCACACAGCAGAAGGATACGCTGTGTTTTGCTGGTGCCGCACAGAAGGGCTGCTTCTGTGCCATTTCCGTGGCAGCGGCCCATGGTCACCGCTCCGTTCTACGTAAGCTCCTCACACATCCTGTTTCGCCGGGCACACGGGATGTGCTCTCGTTAGAGGAGATGCTTGCCGAGGGAGATCTGGGTGGAGCACGTGGTACAGGGGCAGCTACATCCGGACCTGGCGAAGATTTGCTACCTTTGCTCAATAAGACACAGATCAAGCGGTTGCAGGAAGCCATGTACCACAGTGCCGAGAACAATCATCTGGGTAAGTAGCAAGAAAACATTCTTGGGAAGGTCTCCACATAAAAGTAATCTCTAAACTATTTGCCAGACATCACAATTGAGCTGCGTAAACTGGGCGTGCCCTGGACCTTGCACTGTTGGATGCACGCTCTGTCGGCTGCACATGAGCTCCGCCTGGATGCGGTTATTGATCAGCTGCTTCAAGACTTCCTGCAGGTCTGCCCGGATGACTACAGTGCCCAGTTTGTCAGTGAATGTCTGCCTCTGTTGTTCAATATCTTCCGGAATAAGAACGAAGGAACCACGTTGCTATTGGCGGACATCTTTGCCACCTGCTTTGGCTGGGAGGCACTGCATCCGCTGAAGGAACAGCCGCCCATGCAGCCGGTTCAAGGCACTCGCATCGATCCAAAGTTTGTCAACAATCCGGAACTAAGCGATGTCACCTTTCGGTAAATATAAGCAACTATCTTTCGAGGAGTGTTGGTGTTAATTTTTGTTTGAATCTTCTGCAGCGTCGAAGGCAAAATCTTTTATGGCCACAAAATTGTTTTGGTAACCGCATCGCCACGTTTCCAGAGCATGCTCAGCTCCAAGCTGAGCGATGCCACCACCACGCCCACTGTCCAGATCAACGACATACGCTATCACATCTTCCAGCTTGTAATGCAGTTTCTCTACAGCGGTGGCTGCCATGCCCTCGAGGTCTCCCATGGGGATGTCCTGGAACTTATGGCAGCCGCTAGCTTCTTCCAGCTGGAGGCTCTGCTCCACTACACCGAGGCACGATGCTCTGAAATGGTCGATGTGGACAATGTTGTCGCTATGTACATTCATGCCAAGGTGAGAATTCAATCAAAGTTGTAAAAAAAGGAAGATATGAATTTTAGGTATAATTTGGAAGAGCTTTATTTTTAACACTAGCTAGTTAAAGCTAAATTATATAATCATTGGATTCAATTGAAGTTAGTCAGGATATCCCAAAAGGTTTATACATAAATTGTAAAAATTTGTATAGATTTTCATACTCTCCACTTAACTATTGTTCCTACGAACGTTATATTTCACACTTAATTTATATTTTAAAAAAATTATAAAATAACCAGTAAAAAAGGCTACATTCAAACGGGACGACTATAATAAGCCCAGTACTCACCCCAGTGGGGATTTTACCGTACAAATAAGTAACTTTTTACAGTTTTGTCTGGTGAGGATGGTTATAATTATGATATGCCTGACATATAAACGGACTTTCATTCCCAATTTGGTGGCTCTAGCTCTTGTAGCTCAGACGGACAGACAGATAGACGCACCGAAGAACATTGGTATATCGTCTCGGCTGTTGATGCCGATAAAGACGCACATTTCGCTTTTGATAAACCTAATAGACCTCTCTAATCGTATTGAGAGTACGGGGTCTAAAAATTAACTATTTACTGAACATGTCTTGTGAAAACGAATTATTAATGTAACTATTTCAGATTTTTTAATGAAGATGCGATAGCTATAGTTCTTCTTAAGAACTTTTGAAAACTTCATTTTTAGCTTAAGCATTAGATTTAGACAAAGAGGCTTATAATAAGAATTTTTATTTAATATAATTCAATTATATAGTTTACTCGAAGTGTCCTTTAAATACCATATAGAGATATTGACTGTCTTGAGGGGCAATTTAAACAATTTCAAACTATTGTATTCCTTTAAATTTTCTTAGCTATTATTGCTTATTATTGTTTCAAATTCATTTAAATGAATAATTTCTAGTTCAATCCTAAATAATTTGTTAACTCTTCCCCGTTCTCCAGGTTTACAATGCCAACAATCTGTTGGAGTACTGCCAGAGCTTCCTGCTACAGAACATGGTCGCACTGTTGACCTACGATGATTCTGTGAAGCGTCTGCTGTTTGCCAAGAAGATACCAAACCATGATGTTCTGGCCGGTCTCTTGCAGACGCTGCAGCAGCGCTTGAAGAGTCGGAAACCTGGAAACGCTGGAGGATTGCATAACTCGTATCGAACGCCGACGTCGACGTCGACATCGACGCCAGTGAAGAAATGAAGATGTGAAGAAGTAGAATTGGAAGTCTTTGTGGATAGACCTATGTACTACTTACTTAAATGTCATATTTATTGCATTGTTTTTGGAGCTCTGTATTATAATGCCTTAATCCGTAGTTGCCTACGTATATATATATAGATATATGTATACCCTATATTATAACCTGTAGTTGTATTTTGTACTCTTATCTTGCTCAGCGCACTGTTAATTTAAATGGAGCAGCTTAGCAATCGTATCCTGTAGTTAGTTGAAATTGTTTCTGCATTAAACAAAGAAAATAAACTAAAAAAAAAAAAAAATAAATAAAAAAAAAAAAGAAAATAAACAAAAAATTCTCGAATATGTTTTCAGCTTTTTTGGATCATTTTATTTGTTTGGTTTTATAATTTAATATCTTGGTGGATGCTTATAGTCCGAATCGGGTACGACCTGCACTTCACTGGCTTGCTTGGCAGCTAGGGAGATCTGGGGCAGGATGCTGCCACCCTCGGGCACAAATCCATGGTTACCGGCCTTGTAGTGGACCACCATTTCCTTGCCTTCGGAATCATAGTACGAATAGGAGCCTGTGATCTCCAGATACTCATCCTCTTGGCCGGCATTGTGAACCACAGCATTCTCCTCACGTTGTGTGCCATCCTCGCTTTGGTAGTGGAAATGATAGGATCCATCTGGATTCTTCTCATTGTTCGAATCCAGAATTGCTACCGGCGGTGCATAGGTAAAATGTTCAACGGGTGCGGCCAAAACACCGGCCAGGTACAGCACTGAAAGGCTAAGGAACTGCAAAGGACAAGTTAAGAATAGATATCAGTTTTCCATGTCTCTAAATCTCCAATGCTCCCGGTTATCCACTCGGGTATCACAAAACTTACAATCTTCAACATGTTGCTGCTGTTTTGTCTGCTTCGTTCTGTTTGACTTGTTGATGCTCAGTGTAGACGTCTTATATAGGCCATCTTCCTTACCGGTTTTGAATTTTTTTCGTATATTTATTTTTGTTTTTTTTTTTTTTTTTATTTTTTGGACAATTGTGACATACATTAAGTCGCAAATCTGGAACTGAAACTCGTTCTAAGAATTAATTTTTGATCAATTAAGCGACTTGCATACGCCCCTGTAATTTTTGGGACACAAGAACAGCAACAGTGGATACTCACTCACAGTGAATGCTGAGTGTATTCATGGGTGTATTCACTTCGTGCACATTCCGTGCACTTGTTTACTTTGCTCTTAACGCCATCCAAGTTGCCGACTCGCTTTGTATTCATTAATTCAGCATGATTATATACTTATGATGATCAAGGCGATGATGATGATGATGATGATTAAATTATGATGCGGTTCGCCGAGATTTCTGCATGCATTGTTACAGCTTCCATAGCCATCTGCCCCTCTCCTCCTCCACCGCCTCCTCCTCCTTCTCGTCTATCTCCTCGTATTCCTGTTGCTAATCAATTTTATTTAAACATTCTTTTGAATTTTATTGCTTGCAGTCGGTTTGCAGTCGAATTGCTTCGATTTTTCTCGAACAACGATTTCTCAATTGCAATTGTTTATAGAAAAACTATAAACAAATCTCAGACCACCCCCTCCCCCATCCCTTCCAGGCAGCCATGCCCACTTCATCACCCTCGGCGCGGTATAGATTTATTTTTGGATCAGTTCGTGCGGGAGCTGTAAATTTTCCAGCTTCCACACGGAACACAATGCGTTTCACATAACCTGAGATCGGGGCAATCGTTAGATGAGGCATCCAGTTGTGCTGTGGAATGGGGAATGAGGAATTGAGAAGGGGGTTTTGTGGGGGCTTGGGGAAGATACAAATCGGAATACTTAAAGGTGCCATATGCGCTTCGGTTGCGTTTCGTTCGATATTCGATTTTTGATTTTCGATTCGGTTTCTTGGCTTTTGTTTATGCAACAATAAATTATACATTTAATTTTGTTTCAGAAATGCTACAAAAATATCAATGCCCCCGATTTCGGGGGCGGTATAATTCTATATATATACCCGCAAACACAGTATATATATATATATATTGGGAGCAAATTCAATATATATATATATATGTATATGAACGTTGTTGCTATATGGAACTGGAAATATTATTTTGCCATTTGCATATATTAACACACAAAATTTGATATATGACTATAACGGATTTTAAATATATTATATATCGCGTGGAAGTCAGCTCTGACTAACGGAACTTCTTATTCTTATTATTTTTTTTTTCGCTTTTTTGTGCTTTTAGTCTGATTTCAATTGTGCAATAATTAACTTACTAATTGTTATTCTACTGCATAACAAGTATGTATAATAATGTATTTTTAAACACAGTTTACGTACTAAGTTAAACTGGTTGACTAAATCGATGTGAAGACTACAGGAATTAAATCAGCTTTATTGAATAGGTTTATATTTTAGAAATGATCTAAATACTGTTTATTAACAGTTAAAAAACGTATATATTTTTAAATTTTTTTTGTATATCAAAATCAATAGAATTTAATTAGTTAAAAAATCACAGACTAAAATTGTTTATCAAAATTTCTTTGTTCAGTTTTCCAAGTTCAGTGAAAGTGTTAAGTATAAACCTCAAAGTGAAGCTAAATATTATAGTGAGAATTGAAATTAATTACCTAAAAATTAGCATGAATATTTAGATGAATTTGTTTATACCACAAGCTAAAGAAACTAGCTGAGATTCTATTGCGTATAGTCAATAAATTATAGAAAATGTATAATGATATCGAAGAAGAAGAAGAAGAAGACCTGAAATATGTCTGTTTGTTGAGATAAAAAGAAATAAAACAGATCTCTACCTTCTATGATTGATTGTGCCTGCTACGTTCCTGTTCAAGTATCTTTAAGTATGTTTGTTTTTTTTTTTAGCATTTTATTATGCTTTTAAGTTGTACATTTATTTCTGGTTGATTAAGATGAGTCATTTGTGAATCAGATGAACAATTTGACTAAGCGTTAAATTGGCTAAATGCCTCGTTTGAGCTTTCGTCTCTGATTATCACATAAAAGATACTTTATTAAAGTAAAGATACTCACCAGTTGAAGTACTTTTAAACAGGAATTGAATGAAGGTACTGATTTGTTGAGTTAATTCATAGTAAATACGCCTTTTTCCCTTTCCTGTCGTTGCTCAATAAAACGTCAGTAAGCGGAAAAAGACAAATCGACTAGAACTTTAAAAGTATATAGATACATTTGTCTATATCTCTGCATCTGGATACAATAACACATTGCTGGCGCAGAACTTTAATTTAGATTTGAAATCAATTAATTGAATTTGCCATGATTGATTTATGAACTCTTGCGGGGGAGGGGGAAATCTGGAAAACTGTGCCAAGAGGCTGATGTCTTTTGCAAAAAATAAATAAAACGAAGACAAAATACGATTCTAAAGCAACGACTGCTCTACGCATGCCATACAAAAATAGTTTTATTTTTATAACTTGTGTGCTGGTTTTGATTTTATTTTTTTATGGACTTCCCCCACATACATAGAACACACAGCTGTCTTTCCATGCCATGTCGTGGCATGCGTCGCATTTATCTTAACATATATTCTATATATGTCTATACGACTATATATTCACATAGATAGTCAAGGAAGTTGTAAACTAGGCGTACTGCCCATTAAATTGTGATTTGCTTTTCATTATGCCGATGGCAGTTTCTATACCTCCTCCAAAGGCCGCGAAAAGCTGTGAAAATGCAAAATGCGAACATTTCATGGGGTAAACAAAAATGACGACATGTGAATTGAAAATGAGCAAAAATCTAATGCAAAATTTGACGAGAGCAGAACTATATATGTATATAAGTATATATAGAGGTATATCTGTATATAAGAATATAATGTACATATGTATGCAATAAATAAATAAAGATGAAAAATTATGAAAAAAACAGGCGGTAGAAATGAGTATTCTATGTACGTTCGGAAATCTCTCTTTTCTTGTATTTTCAGTTTAGTTCTTTTCTTTTTGCTTTTGGATATTTCAGCGTTTTTAACGGAAAATATTTTTAGCCAAAGGCTGAGTAAAAATATTGGAAAGCCGAAAATCTTCTACATACATATACATATGTATGCCATATGTATGACTGTATGTATGTGTGTGTGTGTGTGTATATGTATTCAACCAATAGACATATGGAACTTGGCAACAGTCGGATAAATAACGCCCACTTCCGTAGTTGAAAGTCAGCATTCTCCATACCAACAAAATGTATCCTGTTAGAACACTTTTAGCACCAACTGTTGATAACTTTTTGATGATTTCAATATTTTCAAACTATTTGGAATATTCCTTTTTGTACTTGATGATTTTGGTGAGTTGGAAAACTTATAGCGCACTGATCCGTACACGCTGACGCGTCGCGACACACTGCACCTACGCTCCAAAATTTTGAAAACTCTAAGACAGCCCAAATTGTTGAAAAAATTCTATTCGAAAACGCGCAAGAAAACGAAGAAGAAGAAGAAGATATAGCAGCAGAGTACGAAAAACTAATGAAATGCCGACACGAAACGACTAACGGGTGCGAACGAGAGGAGAGTAGGAGAGTAATGAAGGAAGAGAGAGAGGGAGAGAGCGCCCGGAACTCAAGTGCACGAACGAACTACGAGCACGGCAATTCATATGCGATGCTCAGCAGCTGGCCTCCCATGGTTTCCCCTTCTCACTTCTCCCTCCTCAATCCCCCCTCCTCAATCCCCCCTCCTCAATCCCCCCTCCTTCACCCGCCATCCCCTTCCGTCCCAGATAGTCAGAGTGCTCCCTCCTAGACATGATCATCATCATCTCCCACCCACTCACACGCTGTTTCCGCTGTTGCTGCGTTAGAAATTGTTTCTAAATACGGACAAAATAGCTTATTAGGGAGGAGTCTTACCATCAGTCGAGCCCGTTGCCATACCCGATGCCATTCAAGGCTCCTCTCTGATGTGCCAGATCCGATGGCTGCAGTTCACGTCAAAGTTCAAGCGGTTTTCCTTTAGGTAGCTGAAAGGAAATTTCTTTGGCTTTTGTTTAGACTAAACACTGGCACTAGCCACACCCAAGAGCAGACCATGTTTCTGTCAGTTCTCAGCAAAAATAAACAGCAACAACAACAAACTGGAGATGAACAAAAAACAACAAAAATGGAAGCAGAACACAAAAAAAAAGGTAGGAATGTGTGCTCGACTGGAATATGAATTTTTATTCTCTAAACATTCCGAATGTTTATGTTTTCGGGGCGGAGAATGATGATGTTGCTGCCGACTTTTCCACAGTCTCTATCTCTGGTCCCTGCTCTACTTCGATTCCCGCTCCCTGCTCAAGTACTTGTCTTCTTTGGGGATGCTGGAAACTAGGAAAAGTCGGAAAACTGCTTAGCTGCCCGCTTGCCAGCTTCCATTTAACTTTCTCTCACATTGTAAACATTTCACTTGACGCGTAGCTAAATTTAACATTCTCGCTTCACAAAACATCCAAATAAATTACGGAAATAAACAAATTCAAACAAAAAGAAAAACGACAAAAAAAACAAAAAACAAAAACTAAGAAACAAAAGAGAAAATTTGTATACAAAAATTTACCTGCGCCTTGATTTGCGGTTTCTTTTATGACTGGAAATTCTATGGAAAGATACAGATGTTTTTTATAACATATACTATATAATGCTAATATTAGCTCTTCGATTGGTACTAAGGGGATTTTCTTATAAATATTATTTATACCTTTTTTAAATGTTTTTGGAAATCAGTGTATAGTAGTTAAATGTTTCGCTTTGATGATGTTTTGATCCTTAGACAGTGTTTAAACTGGTGTTATTAACAGTTTACTGAACATCTATGAAAGCTAGTAGAGCGAATCAACTGAAAAAGACTCCGCACTTATTCTGGGGCTTTAGTTGATTGGGTGTACAAGTAGTTTCCAGTTATTGTATTGATCTAGCTCTTATAATCACGGATATACACGGACTTTGTTCTATCGACTCGATATGCAGTGAAAGCTCCCTTGGCCGGACAGTCACGTTTCCAGTATTTTTGTACGCCCAAAAGAGATGTCCGCCAGGGGAACGGATTTTGTATGAAAATCATGCTCTTGGAACTCTTGAAATTCGTCCGGCTAAGGGAGCTGTCCTACTGAGGGAGCTGTCCGCGAGTAGAGCTTCACTGTACTTTATGAGGTCGGACCCGTCTTTGTCAACCACTTCCCATTTTTCTGGCCCTTTTCAAAATACTGTTTTTAAAAAGCGACACTAATTATAGTGCAGATAATCTCATAGTCGAGCTCACTCCTTTATTAGAATCATTTTCTTTGAAATTTCTATATGTGTCTTTAAAAAAGAGATCTGAAATGTCCGGCATCTGTCAGATTGTAAGATACTCGTAAAAATTACGAGTAACTCTCTCAACGAATCTAAATATTTGTCATATTACACACACAGACATACACATAATTTTGTTAACGTTTTTATTACAAGTATTTGATTTTATTAATATTATTAATTGAATTCAACATGAACGAAATTGATTCGGAGATCAAGTCCAGTGCGGGCACCGCAGAGGGCGAACCCTCTACACGGAACATGGAGTATGTGGTCGATAGTATCTGCAAACGACTCAAGGTGATTACAGTGGATGTGGATCGGGTGCAGAGGGCCAAGGAGCTGCTCTCGACTCTGCAGCGTCGCAAGGCATTCATTAATCTGCTTGGTCTGGACGATGACGATAGTTTGCATGCCAATTCCGAGGATTTTCAGAGATTGACTTCACTCCACAGTTTGAGAATAATGTCACACCTTACAATACTGTCCTCGGGCAGTGAGGACATTAAACTGGACGAGGAACTCAGCGAGGATGTGTGCCAGCTGCCCTTCGAGGAGGAGCGTTGGGGTAATTACTTCACGGGATTCCAGATTCTTGACCAACCAGCTGGCGTCACTGACAATGAGAATCGCAAATGCATTGAGTTGTGTGCCGAAAAATGTGCACCGGATCTGCATTCATTTTTACGTAAGTTGAGTCGTTAAATAGACAGTTCTTAAATGTAGATTCTAATTTGTCTAAAAAAGCCAAAAACTTTTTAAAAGTTCAAGCTTAAGTGTTAAATTCAAACAATAAAATTGTGGTTTAATTTTTTTTTAGACCCGGTACCCAAGAGTAAAGGGATCTATTAGGCTTGTCCGAAGCGAAATGTGCGTAATGTAAGAAGGCTTTTTTGACCCCATAAAGTATATATGTTCTGTATCAGCATTAACAGCCGAGACGACATAACGATGTCCATCTGTCTGTCTATCCGTCCATCCGTGTGGACACCAGGATCTTCTAAATTACAGGAGCTAGAGCCACCAAGTTTGATAAGGATCGGGGAACTATAGCCTATAGCTCTATTAGGACAAATTTGTCGAAAATGGGAAATTTGTATGAAAAACCCGCAATATATTGAGTGGGGGGTCTTTTACAGTTGGCTCGCTTGACTATAACCTTTCTTACTTGTTCAAATTTATTTTGTTTAGATCAGAAACGACATCATACAAAATTTCTTGTTTTTTAAAATTCTTTTAGATCTTTTTATTAGCTCAAACAAAAAACTTTAAAAAAAATTAAGAATTGAGTTTACTTTTTGATTAAAATTTTTTCCCCGAATTAGTGTACGTTATTTTAATGCAAATGTTTTATTTTTATGTACATATATTAACTATTAAACCGATAACTTAACTGTTTCCCGTTAGTGTCTGGCATACGATGTTTCATGCTGGATTTGTTTGTGGGTCCACTGCGTGAGAATCAAGATTTGATCGTGCAGCTGCGTGAAGCAGAAATTGCAGTGGCCAAAGAGTTTGGGTTTCCGGTGGTTTCGACCATCTTTGCCAAGTTGTCACCACGTTACCAGTTTACTGGCATTTTGGCCGGTGGACTCGATCATTCCATTGATTTAAAGAAGGGCTACAAGGTCACTCTGACTGTGGATCGCAACTATTCACGGGTTTGTACCTCGCATGTGGTTTATGTGAATGCCCGTTTTCTGCTCTACGATGTCCAGCGATTCGATATCATACTCATTGGAGACGACATACAGTTGATGGTGCGTTCGGTGCGTCAGGATCATATTTATTGTTGTGTCTGCCGTCCCGGAAAACTTGTCTCCTTCATGCCTGTGCTCTTTCCGTCCCGCTGCAGTCGGTATCGCGTCTCCTACGAGGAAGTGGAGGATTTGACATTTGCCCGCGAAGTGGGCATCAATGTGGTGGTGTCTTATTTGGCAGGCAGTGTTTCATATGTCAACGATCTGGAAAAGGTGATGTCATCACTGCAGTGCGATAGTCTGCGACTTTATGCTCGTGTTGTACTCAACGAGATGAAGGGATGCGACGGAGAGCTCGACTGGATTGCCGATCGATACGATGGATTTGTCGTACAGCTAGCTAAGCCCCAAACCTCTCCGGATATTCTGCAATTGTGTCCCAATGCCGAGTGCTTTATGCAGCAGGCATATGCGGCCAAGAAGCCCATCATTCTGGATGCCTGGCTCATTAATGAGCAGCAACTTCGTGTGGATCCCGCCCATTATTACTATGCCTTCTATTATCCGGATAAATATTTAATCAAGTCACATCAGTGCAATCAGTGCTTTTACTTTAGCTTTCTGCAGAGCGCCATATTCGACCAGATTGCGACAACGGCATTGACCAGGATGCCACTCTGCGACAGCTCTCACACTGGAGCCGATGGCTTGGCTCGAGCCATTGTCACCGCCTCCATTGAGGTGCAGGCCAAGGTCATAGTCGTTTGTGGCGTCACCACACGTATGGTCCAGAAGATCTCCCACTTTCGACCCATTGCACCCATTCTTTTTGTCAGCCAGATGAGATCTGCGGAAGATTATGTCTCACTCTATCACAACGTGACCATGCTCTCCTTTCGATCCAAGTCCTTTAGCAATCACCGTCGTAATGTATTCCGGAAATCTGTTTTCGCTGTTGCCTATCTAGCTTCCCGAAAGATAGTCAAGCATGGTGAGCACATTATATTGGTCTATAACTATGAGGCTGGCATTACGTTTCCAGAGAAGTATATGATCTATAAGTTTGACAAACTGCACTTTGTGGAACACTTATCCACTTCCCTGTTCCCAGTGGGTCAATAAACTCCGACGTAGCACCGAGTGTTCATTAAGTACCTGAATTATCAAATGTTGTCTGTAAATTTTAAATTAATGTAAATTGAAATGTTTAATTGTATGACAGTGCAAAATGTTATAAATCAGGTTTAACCACATACTTCTCGAAGAGATCTAAGCCTGATCGATAGAGAAAATCGGTTCTTGCATTTCGTTAAATAGTTTATTTTATGGGAATGTGTTAGTCTTAAGTCGTACTCTAAATATGAAGTATTATGACAGTTAAATAATTACATACACATTATACACAGATCAACAGATCGACAATATGTGATCATACCAAGTTCCCTTTGACCTTGTTAACTGTACAATTGATTGATAAGCCTAAGCTATGGAAACAGTTGCACTTGATTTTCCTATATACAGTCTCTCAATATAACGATTATATAAATATTCTACAGAGTTGCATAAATTAGCAATTTCTAAATTGATCGATGCATAAAAAGCCATACACAGTAATAACAAGACTACAATAAACAAAAAAAAAAAAAAAAAAAAACAGTTAAACAATTGATAAACGTGTCCAGATTTGGTTTATGTTTGACTTCAAGGTGTCTTATGAAGAGCTCGCATGGTGACATGCTCATAGGCAGCCTTCAGAGTGGTATAACAATAACCGGCCATGCCATTCATTTCGGCCTGGAAAATGGGTCCACCCGTCAGATCATCTAGCAGCGCCAGTTCTGCCCCCAAATGAGGCACTGCGGCACGCAACATGCATAGCATTGAGAGCGGTATCATATTGTCCGCATTGAGTTGCGATCCATTTGCTGTCAACAGATTATTTACATAATCAATTACTTTAATAAATTTTAGCTTGTTTTTATTACTCACTGGCCATGGCATGCTCATAGGCTTCGGTTAGCAGCTCCATGCTGCGCTGTATCACAGTCAACATATCCTGGGGACTAAACTTCTCCTGCAGCTGCTTCAGGGTCTGCATTGCCGCATCGAATTGCGTGGCCAGCATCACAGCGTTAAGGCAACTACAAATTAAGAGAAACAAGAAAAAGTCATTAATAAATTAATTCAATCTCAATGGGATAATAAAAACATGTTTAACATGTTTTGGAGTGAAAGAAACATTCATATTACAGTTAACTTCAAAGTGAAGAACAAATATTTGTTAAATGAAGTGTTACTACAGTTAGTTCTAAGAATAATATACAGCGAGGTGAGCTCAACAAGTTTATAACATTTCAAATATAATAAATTTAGAGATTAAACCACTTTCACTACGCTTTGAAGCGCCTTCGTTATGTTATATTTCTGCGCATGTTAATTAGTTTTTTATTTGAATGCTAATGACTTTGTTAAGGAATTCTTCGAGTCTGTTAATAAAGCAATAAATTTCAATTTCTGTCAAGTTAAAATCTTAGAGAATTGATATTATAAAGACTTTGTTTACCTGTCATGTCCCAGCAGTTGGACAAGTTCGTCATTGCTAAGTTTCTCGGCATGATTTAAGTTTTGTCTGTAGATTTCATCCTTGCGATTATACTTGTTAGCGTAGAGTACAAACAAAGTGGAATAGATGCCCTCGGATAGCACTAATGGATACAATAGAGTAATGTGCGAGATTACCTCCCTGGTGTTCTCCAGATGGCAATAATCTTCAGGCAGGGCAGGAAACATTTTACGCACAAAGCGGTAAATACGTTTCGATATGGATTCCCATTCCCGCATTGCTTGCTTGGCCAGAATCGGAGTGGGTTTCACCTTCCAATAACCGTACGAGTAGTGAAAACAGTTCACAATGCGTTCGTTTAGCGCATACAAAGGATGATAGCGATCCTTGAAGGCCTGCTCCAGATACAGGCGAATGCAGCTCACATCGTGCTCGGAGAGCGTTGAAGCCATACCAAAACTGGGCACCTGTTCCAGCATGGAGCTAGCTGTGGACGTCGTCGATGTTATCGAACAATTGCTGTTGTTTCTATGCTTCGATATGTTGTTATTGTTGTTATGGGTATGATGTGACATATTGCTGAAGCTGTTACTTAAATTCCCCACCGTGGAGTCGCCATTAAAGCTGCCATTAAGCAGACTCTCATCCAGGCCAAAACTAACTAAGCTTCTTGTATCCATTGTTGAGTTATGACCAATGGAAAGCAAACTATCCGAACGCTGCAAGTCGTCCAACTTCTGGCAGAGTGTTTCTTGTGAGTGGATGCGCCGCGGCGTCGAGTTGAGCAAGTCCAATGTAGACTGTTGTTGTAGTTGTTTGCCGGAAAAAAGGGAAGCCTGCGATGTGGGTGTGCTGCTTGTGGCGTGCGGAATGGGAGATGACTTATGTGGCAGCGGCAGACTAAGGAGAATGTTGTTGAAGTAATTGCCTGGCTTGGAGGCATCACGTGCACGCTGCTTGTTCATATAGATGGCAATACAGGACCAGACCTGCGCCGTGCTTAGTGAGGTTTTCACAGATTTCTTGAGGGTGCCCATCGAAAAGCCAGTTAATGGACTGTTGCTGCTCGTGCTGATACTGCAATTGGCCACATCCGACTCAAAATTGTGGAACAAGGCGCGCCATTTGCGGTTGTGATCCACCACCATGCGTCCAAGGTTGCTGCAATAGATCAAAGGTATCATTAAAGCATTGACCAACTACTCTGTCCCACTTTCCACTCACCTGGGATATTTTGGAAATCGTCTGTTAAGCACCAGTTCACCAGTTTGTATGCGAACAGTTTCCCAACTGCCGCTTAGATGGCCAAACATCTTGTTGCCAATAAGCTCATAGTTGTCATCATCCTCTTCGCTAGCACCCAAGGGATTGCCAGCATCGCCACTGGGCATATAGTAATCACCCCGTCCACTGGGACCCTGCAGGGTTAGTTCACCCTCGTAGTAGTAATCGTTTTCAAAGACTGCAACTCCGTTGCCAGTGAGATCATCGGCTGAAAAGTTGCCCTCGAAGTAGTCACCACGATTCGTGATGCAGCTGCCGATACCAGATCGTTTGTTATCAGCAAACATCCCCATATACTTGTCGCCACTGATGAGATCCTCCATGACGCCATAACCACTGCGAGTGTTGGCAATGTACTCTCCCACATAGATGTAGCGATTATTCCGCATCATGCCATGCCCATGGAAGAGTCCTTCACAAAAGTTACCCTCATACACCTCGCTATCGTGGGCATCGCTGCCATTAATCTCATATACTCCATAACCATGATAGCGACCACCTTTAAAATTTCCCACATAGACGCCGACGGAGGGTATAACCATCTTTCCATACCCTAGAAATTCATAGTTTGATTAGCAAGATATCTATATAGATAAGCAAAGCTATGACTCACCTTCGATCACGCCGTGATGCATCTCTCCGCAGTAGACACTGCCATCGGGATACTCCAAATAACAGTTCCCATGGAGTACACCCTTGCGCCAGGTGCCACAAGCCTTCACTCTGCTCAGCTTTGGGTGCTCGCGACTGTATTCGTATGCCGTGGATCTGACACTGGGCACATGACTACCCAGGGCTCGACCCAAGGCGACTACAATGCTGGACTGCAGTTGATCGAGCCACACTTTGCGGGACTCCGACTTTCTTGTGATGAGCAAAAAACTTTTTTCAGGCGTTGTTATTCTTAATCCCAGTTCACCCTCCGTCCAAACCCACAAGACGTTCAGTGGATATGTTTGCAGAGAATGGCTTCCGAGCTGGCAAAGGAAGTCGGAGAAGAGTATAAAACTATGGCTGGACATGCTAATGCCAGTGCTGCTCAGCTTGAGTGGAACCATAGCGGATGTTAGAATCACACGACGGTGACGCTGACGGAGATGGACAATGCGCGGTGTGCACTCCTTGCTGCTCCAGAAATCTTTGGTATTCACGGCCAGTTCCTGGCTAATGCAACTCATGCGAGCAAACTCCGACCAGGCCACACGATGCTCATCGTATTCCGGCTGTGTCTTAACCAACAGCTCCATGAACTGCATGAATTGCTGATAGACACCAAACGGTTGCTGAAATAGACGCGCCAGATAACTCTCCTCGGCCAGCTCCGCCAAGGGATTGTGATTGCTCAACGGTGGTGCTGAAATGGTGGCCACCGCCTCACAGAATCCATTTACCGACAACACATCGCAATATGCCTTCGTGTAGCCCTCAAATAACTCGATATACTCCCGATGGTAGCAGATAAACAGCAGATCCGCCGGCTGCACATAGTCCGCTCGGTAGAATCCCTCTAAGGAATGCAATGTGGCTGCCACTAGGCAGACAATGCGCTCCCAGTTAAGCAGAAGTGGCGCCAATGCAGGCAATTCCCAGTTCAGCAAGGTTTGAATTGCCTGTCGTTGCTTGAGCAGCAACTGAAGCTGGGATTCCAAGTGACTGAGGAAGTAATGATACTGCCGTTGGAATTGTCGACAATTTTGTAGTGTGTAGCCGCCGGCACAGTGCAGTAGACGCATCTGGCGTGGCCAGGCAGCGCCCATTTGCAGATGGAGCAGAGTCTGCTCGTAGGTACTGGACTGGGATTGGGAATGTGGCACTGTTTGTATCTGCCCGGCTGCATTCAGTAAGAGTGTTCGATAGTCGCCACAGGTGGCCTCCAGTGCTGTATCCTGTTCTGGCGTCAGTTGCTCCGCTAAACAGATTTCCATGGGTGAGCTGAGATCCTCCCCGAGCTGCTCACGATTGTTGAGACCCCAATGATATAGTCTCCCGTCTAGAGTACGTGCCACACTGTGTTGTCTGCCCGCTGATATGCTGCACACTCCCATGCCATCCAGTTTTTCCAGGCGAGCGACATGTGCGCGCTTTATGTGATCTCCCGTGCCCAGTAAGCCACCATTCGAGGCTCCAAACGTGAAGAGCTGAGTGTGGAGCAGTGCAAATCCTTGCTGCAACAGGTGGCGAGTGTTGGCTGCAAAGCTATGATCGGAGCTGCCACTTTGCAATGACTTAACTGAGCCACGTTCCTCCTGCTGCGAGTGCTCCTGCAATTGGAGCACATCATCAGCCATTTGATGAGGTGCCAATAACATGACGAAATGCTCGTCTCCAGCTACCAGGTCGAGCAGTTGTTTTCCCTCTTCACAGAGACGCATGTGTCGTGGTTGCTCCGCATTGAACACCTCACCACAGCTGCCCAGCACATATGTAGCGCCATTGACGCTGACGAATACCACGCCTTGCTCTGAACAACAAACACGTCGCATACAAACGCCCTCGTCGTGCAGCTCGAGGGGATCAAAGATGAGCGTTTGCCATGCACTGGGGCGGTAACCGCCTGTAATGAGTTGACGCTGTACGCTGCCATTGACAAGTACCACGAACAAATGACGACTTCCGCGACAGAAATCCACATCTACTATGTCCGTTCGCAAGAGATTTAACTCCAAGGTCTTACTCCCCGGAGCCAACTGTGCCGAGTACAGTGACTGATCCGCCGTCAGCAGTAGTAGCCAATTGGAATCTGAATGTACTGCAGATCCAGTCGCAGTTCCATTTTCAGCTGCAGCTTCTTGCCCCTCCCTGGAGCTAGTAATGTAGCAGAGTCGTAATGCGGGCGAGCGAGTAAGGGGCGGCACTCCCTTCCATTTTAGCTGCAATGCATTGCCATTGTAGAAGACAACAAAGGCTTCGCCTGCCTTGTGGGAATCCCCAGGGGAATTGGACATTTGGATGCCTCTTCTTCGCCTGGTTTTTGTTTTTGTTATGATATTCGTCTTCTTCTATCCAATTTTGTAACACGCAATTACAACTGCACTGATTAAAGCTTATTTACACATTTTGATTGCATGTCGATCAATTGCTCAATGCATTCTAGGTCCACATTTTATCGATTAATATAAAAAATTGAATTCCTAGAACAAGGTTTTAGTGGGAGCGCTTCTAAAATTACCAAATTTCTAATAAGATATTATTTATGATGGTTTTACGAGCAAGTGTGACCATAGCAGCGAAACACGCAACACCAAATGCGACTTGCGCAAAATCTACACTATTCAACATAACACAATAAGTTTTTCAACCTATACTCATGCTAGAAAATATTAATACATACTCTATTAATATTATTAACATTCCAATTAGCATTCATATATTGGATTATTGAAAACATAATGTAAGTGATTACATTTTAGACAAAACAATTTAGTTTATTAGTTATTCCAATAAGAACGGCACACCACAGTCTGGTATTTATCTCAAAAGGTATTTAAAGTTAATTTAAGTACGGCCACACTGGTGTGGCGTTAACAGCTGCGCAGCTGGCAAAAATATCTTCTAAATTGTTGTGTTTTTTGTTTACAACGCCCAAAATGTAGTTTATTCGTTAAAGAATATACCAATATTACACATACAATTAAGCCACTTAAAATAAAACAGAAGAACTGCTGGTGAGTACATTTAACAAAAAAATTAAGACAACATTTATAAGAATACCTTTCAGTTCCCCTCGTGCTACGCAATGGACTCTGATAGTTCCGTTGGTGCTGGGCTGGCAGATGACTCAGGGCTATTTAGTTGCGGCAGTGAAGCAGATGATGTTACAAATTACTCCGCGACATGGCCGGGAGAGCAGGAGCACCAGCAGCAGCACTCGCTGTTTCTGGTAACACAAGAGCTGCGAAAGTCTCGCAGTGAAGTGGAAAGACTAAATAAGTCAGAACAATGGTACAAACAGGAATTACAGACACAAAAACACAACCGGCTAGAGACGCTGGAACGTCTTTATGCCCAGGAGCGAAAGTACATGCTGGAAAACCAAAAATTGCAACAAGAATCGTTGAATCTTCAAGCGCAATGTGCAATTCTCCAAAGCTCCGCACAGACATCAACTGTAGCAACATTCATGCCGGTAGCAGCAGCCCAGCCGATTAGCAATGAAGATTCCTTTGAGGCAGAACAGCAACAGGCGAGGCTCCATGACCAGCGTCAATTGATTGAAGTGCTTCGCAGGCAGAAGAAATGTTTGCTTGACGACATACAACGTCTGAGTTTGGACAACAATGACAAGTTGTTGGAGTTACAGAGTCAACTAGCCGGTGTGGAGCTAGAGAACAAGCACATGACTCGTCAGTGCAAACAGCTCTTGGATGAGCAGCGTGAATTGTCGCATAAACTGGAACTAAAGGCAACCACCCTACAAGGTGTGACAGCGGAGCGAGATCAACTGCGTCAAGTAATCACAGAGCTCAACGAGACTCTGCAAACTCAGGAACAGCTATTAGCGCTTAAAGAGCGGGAATTCTTAGATTTAAAGCGGCATTATCATCAGAAACTAAGTAATGAGTGCAGCGTTGATGCAATTCATAGCTACAGCCTGGCCTTTCATGGAGAGATCAATGCCAAGACCAGCGAGATAGCTTCATTGAAACATGCACTCCATGATCTTCAAAACGAACTGATTTTAATGTCACAGTTGCAGGCAGAGAACGAGAAGCAGCAGCGGCAACTGGAGCAGCTGAATTTCCAGCTTGAAACACAACAACTGGAGCAGACGCTAAAAGACTCTCGTCTCGAGGATTTGACCACAGAGAAGGCAGCACTTACAGAGCAGTTGCAGAAAACACAAAAAGCAGTGCACAATTTAGACAAGCAACTTAGTGAGTTGCACAAACAATACGCGGAAACCTGTGCCAAATGCGAGCAAACCAATTTGCAACTTGAAGCACAACAAAACCACAATGATGATCAACAGCTTGAACTCAAAGATCTCCGGGAGAAACTTACCCTTTATGTGCAGAAATGTAATGAACTAACTGATGCCATGGTCCAAACGGACAATAAATTGGAGCAAAATGGGCAAGACATGTGCACCCAAACCAATGGAGATACCTTTGAACTGGAGCAACGTATTGAAAGCTTGGAGCAGCAGCTCCTGGCTGTGAAACAGCAAAAGCAACAAACTGTTGCACTGTTGCAGCAGCTGCTTCAGCAACAGAACGATAAAATTAGAAGCACCAATGAAATGGAGGACGACTGGAGGCAATTGCTTGAAGCACTTCAGGCAACACAGGAAATGGAGCAGCAAGTGCAGCTACAACTACAACAGAAAGCCGAGGAACTGCAGCAGCTTAATGAACTCTTTGCCCAACAGAATGAACAACTGCAGCAGTTACAACTGTTTAGCCAGGCCCATGAGGCCCAAAGCAGCGATGAGCTGCAGCAACTGAGGCAAGCACAAGCCGTGGATGCCGCTAATCTCAGCCAGTTGCGGACACAAGTCCAGAAGCTGCTCGAGGAGCGTGAAAATGCGCCTAGGCAGCGACACAAATCCCTGCTGCAAGTGATGGAAATAGAAACTGGTCGCAAGTTGCAGCACGTCAAGAACTGGTCGCAGTTGACCAAGATGTTGCGACAGGAGCTCCGTGCCGGCAAAGCCGCTGCAGAATTGCCTGTATTAAAAGCAAAACTTGTCAAGCTAAGTGGTAAACACGAACACGCGCTGGCCAGGATTAAGGTATGCCCAAAGTCATAATCAGGTGGATGGAAATGGGTAATAATAAACTTCTCCTTTAGTTTCTAGAACAAACTCTTGCCGCGGAGCGAGCGCGCTTTGAGGCTTCTGATTCGGGTAAATCGACGGCAAGCACAACTCCCTTGGAGCCTGCTCATGAAGTTGCCAATCTAATTGATGACTACAAAAAGGTAAATATAAATATAGTGTTATCCGTTAACATAAACTTTACTTTCCGAACCATGACATATATAATCCCAATCTGCGCTTTTTCCAGCTCATTCAACAAACTGCCCAGGAAACTGGACGCCCACGCAATAGTTATATACTGGAGCTCATTGAGCGCAGTCAATGTTGCCAGCCAAATTTGTGCCAACTGAGCGATGAACTGGACGCGTGCCGTGAGGATATGCTGAATCTCAATAAGCTGCTAAATAGCCTTGATGCCAACTCAACTCGGCAACCTTCAATGCCCTCTTTAATGGAGGAACTACGCGCTGTTGCGGAGCAAACTTGATTAGCCAAACTTTAGCCATATCGCTTAAGATTAGTCGAACTATTTAGTTAAATTAGTTTCAATTTCTGTTTGTACTTAATTTAGTGTTTTTGTTTATTTTTTGCGTTATTGTCTTTCTTTTTAAAAGAAACAATTTAGTTTTTGATAATTGTGCAATTCTGTTAATTCCCAAAACATTAGTCTGACCCACCTAAATATTCCAGACTAACTAGTCCCACAACTATATGTTGTTCTCTCGATAGCTGCCTATAGAATTGTATTAATTTCCCACTCAAGATCTGTCATCTTCCAAGGAAAATATTCCCATTTCAAGAAGTCTCAAAATATTTTGATTATAAATAACACGTTTCGAATATAACTATCTAAAAACAAATATATTTTTGTATGAATATTAATATAAGCATAAACAATTCCAATTCGTATACTTGTAGTATTTAATCAATCGAATACTAATGTAGTTGAAATAGTTATAATCAATGAACATTTATTTATTTTTGTTAATTTTTTGTTGTGTATTAAGCTTTGGTTTAACAATTGTCTGATATTTATTTAAACAAATACACATATTCATATTAAATGTATTAAATAAAAAGATATACATATATGTATAAACTTGGAGATATGGGCTGCTATGGTAAATAGAGCTCCACAACCGATGTTTAAGTCAATTCAAATCGATTTCTCACATTTCCATTGGTGGCGGCATCGTTTTATATAGAACTTGGCATTGTCAACGCCTGGAACTGAGTCGGGACAGAGGCATTGGTGGTGCCGGTGGTGCTGGTGGTGGTGCCGCTGGTGGTTAAGGTAATGTCTCGGCCACTTGGTTATTGATAAATGCGTTGAAAACTAAGCGACCGCCCAGTAGATTTGCACCCAAACGTAGCCGTCCATCGTTGCCTTTGCCCTCTCCCCTCTTTGTGTCCCTTATGCCCCTTCCACCTTTTGTGGCACACGGGGCACATTCGTTGGCCAAATTCAATTGGCGCAATTTTTCATAGTTTCACAGTGCCTCTAAGGGGCACCGCGGATCCTTTGCTGTAGTCTATTGTTGTTGTTCTTGCTGTTGTTGCTGCTTCAGCAATTGTTCTTTTTGCTGCGGCTCAAGGTTGTTTATTTTGAAAAATCACCAACTCCGAAGGGAGAGAGACAGAGAAAGAAAGAAAGAGAGAGAGAGGTAGGGTGAGGGAGTGAAGAGGGAGGAAGATCTAGAGGATTGAAGTGAGGAAGGTCGGGTTGGTTGGTCTGGGATTTAATTCAATGCCTGGACATTTATAAATTGCATTCAATTTATACACAACACGAAAGCGTGATTTTTACATTTTTACAATCTGGTGAATAATAGATCAGCGTCCGTTCGCTGTTGCCCTTCTGCCGCAAACGGGTACTCCTACTTGCCACACAGCCACAACGAATGCCAGACTACAAATGACATTATTAACAAATGTTTAAAAATTAAAAAAAAAAAAAAAATAAATAAATAAAATAAAAACCGAGTCAATAATTTAATTATTTTATCGATTAAATTTGAGTTAGAAATATTCCAGAATTTTTAGTTGTTATGATTTTATTATATAAATTTAAATTTTTATATTTTTAACTCTTGATCAACAAAATTCTAATCAAGTGGTTGTCTTTAATGCTTATTTTAATTTTAAATTAATAATAAATTATTACCAACATTTTCTAATCTTGCTTCTTTTCTGAAGTTTTGATACTTACGTAGAAGTATTAGAGATTTCTTAGATATTATGATTTTATTTTAAATAATAAATTTTGTATTTCTTTTAAAATTATTTCTTTAAATTTTGATCAACAAAAGTCTTATCAAGGGGTTGTCTTTTAAAGCTTTTTTTAAAAAAAAAAAAAATTATTATATATTTTTTATTTAAAGTATTATCAAAACTTGCATATTTTGCTTCTTTCTCTGAAGTTTTCATATTAATTAAAATATATTATACATAGGAATTAATTTTTTTTTTTTTATAATCTAATTTTTTTGTACAGCTTGTTTATAATTATTTTTTCTAGTTTCATAAAATATATATAGTTAAAAATAAATATGGCTTAAAAATAGTTCATTTTGAAAACAAACTATTTTTGTACCATTTCTTACCTCTAAAGTTCTAGTCTCCCAAATCCCAGCACCGAAACTCTATAGCCAACAACATTGTGGTTTTGAAGCACTTTAATTTTAAGCAACATTTTAAGCAGGGAAATGACTATGAAAGGATTGGATTGAATTGGTTTGGATGGCATTTCACAGGAGTGTGTAATGTGTGTGTGTGTGTATGAGTGTCTGTGCTTTCAAGGGTATCAATTGCTTCGCTGGAGAGTGCTTTTTGTTGTCGATGTGCTGATCATTGATGGCTTAAGTCTGATGTCTGATGGCATTGGGAATGGTTTTTGGATTTGGTTTTGGGATTGGTATTGGGGATTGGGCTTGGAAGTGGAGGATTTGTTGAGGTCGCTCATTAAATTGGTTGTTGGGCAAATAGTAAAGCCATAAACATTTAATTCTCACCGAAAGCGATTGATGCGGTTCGCAAGTCGTAAGGGTCGTCGGTCGTCTGGCTATAGTGCTCTGAGGTCCCGAATTGCAAATGCAACTTGTTAACCTTGAAACTAAGCAGACAGCATAGGACAGATGGTTGGCCAAGTGCCAGCCAGGCAACAGCAGCAGGAACAGCAGTCAGCGCTGGAGTCCGACTCGGAGTCGAAGTAGGAGTCAGAGTCAGAGTCAGAGCCAGAGTCACAAGACCTCAGCACAGTATGAGGCATTTAGTCAGACGTCGTCGATGTTGTTTTTGCTGTTGTTGTTGTGGTTGTTCGTCTGCCGATCACTCGTTTGTCTAGCTGCAACAATCCTCCAACGACTCTTTGCTCAGCTTCCAAACTCCCAGCTTCCAGCTCTTTGATGCTACAAGTATATTGAATAATGCGTTTATGGGCAGATGAATGACACTTCATACAGGCGGCTGTATGTTCTAAACCCACCGAACACTTCACTCCCCTTCCGCCCACCAACATTTCCTCTGTGGTTCGGTGCATTTTTCATGCGTAAACTTCGGCCCCAAGGCGGCGGTGGTGCTCAAGGTGGTGGTGATGCAGCCAACCACCGACTGACTGACTAATTGTCATATGCGGCGGGCCATGTCAGTGTTGTGTTTGAAAGAAATTCGTTTAAATTGTCAATTGTCTGGGATTCTGTGCCCCTGAAACTGGTTTCCAGACACTCCTAATGAGGCGCATCAACGCAGCAGCAGCAGCAACAGAAAAAACAGAAAAAAAATAATAAAAATAAAAACGAAAACTAAATAAAATAAACGAATCCAAAGCAAAACCAAAACCCTTTTAGCATTCAGATGCGACGGTGGCCACGGTGGTGCTGCTGCTGTGCTGTTGTGGCTGCTGTGGCTGCTGTGCGTTTGCATTTAGCAGGCAAACTACATTAAACTCAACTTACCCCACACACACGCACACACACACACACACATACTTACACATAGATACTTGTATACATGTAAACTGCATCTTTAGTGGCTGATTCTGTGATGCGAATTCTGACGCTGATGTTGATGCTGCAACTTGTGGCAGGAATCGGGAGTGTGCTGTGGAGTGTTGCAATGTCATTGGTTGCATTCGTTTTATGCACTTTTTGCACTTTACGGCCAGAACATCGTGAACTTGGCGCTGGCCATAAATAAACTTGTATCTTTAAGATACAAAATAGTCGTAAAAAATCAGCAAATATAAACCCAATGTTTCCAGATACCCCTCCCACTGTCCCTTCCCCTTCCCCTTCCCCTCCCCCTCACCATCATAGGCAATTGAACTTTTGAGCTTTTTAGCTAAGCGTTCCCATTAGCCCATCAGAGCATTACACTAAAGAGCTGCCAGGAACTGTCCAGAAGAGATCAGCAGAGATCACTGCCAAAGCAAACTGAACTTCCAGAAGCCACATTCAGTTGACCATCTTCTTCATTTGGCCTTAAGTACACACACACACACACACACACACATTTATACAAACATAAGCTGGAATATTAAATTTTATATTTAGCGCACGTTTTGAGGCTTTTGCATACAATGGCCTGGCACCACAGGAGAACTGACAACTGGATAGAGGGAAGAGGGCAACGGGACTAGGGCAGAAGGAATAGGGAACTGAACCTGAATAGAACACATCTTGAAAAGATGATTTGGATCGTCAGACAAGCAGCTGCCAAGCAAAGAAAGAGATAGATGGAATCGTGATTGAAGCTTTAAATAGATCAACGATCAAAGATGCTTACAAAAGGCAGCTGTCTTTTAACCTCTTAATTGCAATATCATCACGAACTGAACAACATTTATTTATTTATTTAAATTAACTTGCAAGCCATTTCAATTATAAGTCAGTAGAGAGTCGTCCACAGTTGTGATGGGTTATATCTAGTATTATGATTAACTTTTGATTTAAGTAATATCAAACTTAAGATTTTATATAACTTTTACTTAATTATCAATTTATGGTGATTTCAGTTTTATTGGAATTTTCTTTTTACACTTAATTAAAATTTATTTTCCACTCAATTTTCTTTACCTTAAATCTTGGCTAAAAAGTTGCTACTTTCTTTACACATAAATCACAATTAAACGGGAGAGGTAAAACCCCCTATCTTTCTCTCTCTCTCTCTCTCTATCTCTCTCTTACTCTTTATAACTAACTATCCCGCACTCACTTAAACATACATTTCAACATCTCTATCACCAAATTCTACAACAACAACTCAATGAACTTGCATTTCATACTCAAAAGCGGTAAAGAAAATAAAAAACAAAGAAAAAAAAATTTCAAAAAAAAAAAAAAAAAAAAACATTTTAATCTTCTTAACGCTGCTGAAACACTTTGGCCTAATTCAATTCAACGATTCCAACCATTTAAAGTTCAACTACACGAGTTTTCAACCCAAAATTAATGGCATACAAATACGTTTAAAGACCCGAATGGAGATATATGATGCTGTGAGATGTAAGATACGAGCTGTGAATTGTGAGATGAGCGATGAGTCGGTAGCCATTTCACTCGAGATCATAAAAAATAATTACGAACTCTGTATTTCATTTACTATTGCATAATACCCTAACTTTCTTTAGAGTATGGAACACTTCTCTTTTAATTTGTTTTTTGATTCTGTTAAGTTTTTAATTTATGTCTAATCCTAAAGTAAAATTATATTCATTTTTCTTTGATATACGCAGAAGTAAAAAATTCTAATAAAAATTGAATAAAATTATTAAATTACAATTATAAAAAAATTTTAAATTAAAAAAAAAATAACAGTAATTTACTGTGGCTTTAAGTAATTTTTAAAATACTTTAAAATTTATAAGAAAAAAAAATTAAAAAATACAAATATTAAATTGATTTTACTTTAAATTTATCAATTATTTAAATTTATTTATTAATTAATCAAATAATTTTTGGGCATTGTAAATTAATTACTTTAAATATTTTAATAGAATAAGTATTAAATTAAAATGCATACTATCAGATACATTCTCAACTTTATATTATTATTGAGACACTCTAAATAGTATGTAAATAAATAGTATTTAAATACTAATAAACAGTATACTGATAAAAACAGCCTTTTGCTTTAAATATGTTTTAAACCAAACTTTAAACAATTTAAAAAATTAATAAGTGTATTTACTTTAATATAGTATAAATGTAATATATTTATTATAAAACAGAAAACAATAAAAATCTTGTTATATATTTAATTATTATTTTTTTTTAACTATTTTCAACATTTTCTATAGTGCTATCAAGGTTTATTTTTAAATTAAAAAAAAAACTGTAATATAAAATATAAATAATACCAAAAAATTAAAAATTTACATAAATAAATTTTTATTTATTAATTTAAATTATTTTCCCCCAGTTAAATTCATAACGTGTTCTTGGTGTAAGTGTATTGAAAGTTCTGTGCGTGTTAAAGATTGTTAGCTGCTCATATGATTGTTTTACTGGGGGATTATTTAATCAATGGAGCATGTACAGTGTAGACACATAAAAGGGCATGAGAGCATGAGAGCAGCTGAGTGATACTCCAACGTGCGCTCAACTCCAATGATTGTGGCAGGAGTCATGTAGGTACAATGATCTCGCGCCTCTACAAAACTATATATATGTACCTACATATATAAAGACGAGAAGTGTAGAATAAGAACCGTTAAGATTCAAAGATATGGCAGCACAAAGAATTCAATGACCCAAACATTTTGGGCCATTGTGTTGATTACGTCAAATGGGCGGTTGCTGCGTTGGATCGCATCGCTTCGCATCGCATCGCAATGCGTCGCATTGCGTCGATCTGGGCGTCTGTTTTGGCCCGTAATGCATTAACATTGCTCAAAGATAGATGGCAAAGCCAATGGCGAATCTCGTTACCTGCCTCTTATGCGGCATGCAGCATGCGGCATGCGGCATGTGGCATGCAAATGCCACAGTGTGAGACGCAGTCGCTGTTTGAGCTTCAGCCAAAGGCGATGGGGCCCTGTTCATGGCCATGCAATTTAGTCAAAGGCCCTAACGGCATTTGAGCCAAATGCGTTTACGCATCCGCTATAAACTTGTATATGCCGGCTTGCCGGTTCTCAAAGCTTTTGGCTTTAACTTAGGTGTTGCCTTGGTTAGTTGACTGGCTGGGTTGACTAGCTGACTAGTTGACTAGTTGACTAGCTGACTAGCTGACTATCTGACTAGCTAGTTTGCTGCTTTGCTTGGTCTCTCGGTCGCCAGAACCAGTTATATACTATATATGCTTTAAGCAGGAGCATGCGACAAATGCCGTCCAAGTCACTGTTGACTTCCTTCAGGACGGGGACGGTACGCGACAGGCACGACACGTAGTTAGAGCGACGTCTTTGGGCACTCTACCTCTGGCTCTCTGTCTCTGGTCTCTGTCTCTGGGTCTGTCTCTGTCTCTGGGTCTGGGTACTGTTAATTGGACTTACACTGGCACGCCTGTCCAATTCCTCCAACTGTCTCCAATCTGCTCAGCACTTTCCTTACTCCCCGCATTACTCCCTTCAGCAGTCGCTTGAGTGACCATCAGGCTGTGCGTGGCGCACTTAAACGAGGTTAACTGTACTCACTGCCCAGGCTAAAAACGGGGTCTTACCTCTAATTTAATTTTAACTTACGTCAGCTACAGTTTCAGCTTCAGGGCTGCGGTCAATGCACGCATTACCAGTTCTCCACAGCTTATCAGCAGCCGATCGCCAGACTAACTCCAGCTATAAACTGCAAACTCCAAAACTCTATCTCCAACTTCATCTTCAACTCCATTTCCATCTCACCATCCGCAGACCATCAAATCAGCAACGTGACGTTGCCCCTAAGGGCCCATAACAGTGTTATGGTCATTCCCTGACGTCTCTTATATATTATACTATTGTATAGTATAGTATAGTATAGTGTAGTATATATAGCACGGCCATAACATTTGCACCGCAGTAATAGTAGTAATAGTAACTGAAGTGCCTGCCAGTGGCTTCATTCAAGGATTACGTTACGGCCCAAGCTAACTAATTTAATTTGCCCGCAACGCAAATTATTATTAGCTCACTCTCCCAAAAAGCAAAATAAAATAGTTAAAATGAATAAAAGATGTGGAAAGTAGTACCGCGCTCACTCGACTGCAATTTACCCTGTGCAACTACAGAAAATAAGAAAAAAATTTCATAGCAGGCAGCTTTGCGTTTACAGTCACTGTCTAGCTGGCCGTTAAGAGTTTACTTTTGAAATAAATTTTGACATATTTTGGGTGTAAATATCAGGGAGACCACATTTGATGCGCTCAAATCTTACCATCTTTGAAAAATGCCCATAGCTTGGGCTATATATAACAATGATAATTAATAAGATGATTGAAATGAAGTTCTTTTAAAGGACTTATCCCTGTAGGTAGCATGCACATTTTGGTAGAGATGCGTTCTTGTATTTTTAGACACAGGCACATTTCCTCAATTTTCTAATTTGTGCAATGCCTCCTACTGGTTTGGCTCTCTTAAAGACACCATAACTTGGAACTAAGTCCACCAATATCACACGAGCATCAACCAACCAAATAATCGATATATAAACTTAAACATGGTTATAGTTTAGTATTCTATGCTTTAAGAAACTCTTAACAAACTCTTTATACCCTCGATACAGGTTTCAACAAACCGTAGACATAACATCCCAGGCAGACATACAGTTAGACAGAGTCAAGACCCAGTCACAGTCGCAGTCACAGTTCTAGAGTCAGTTCAGTCTGTCGTCTATAGACGGCAATACCCGCGAGGTGCTTAGGAGATGAGTTCAAAACGGCAATTGATCTTTATGAAGAATTTCTAGCTATGACTCACAAACTGGCTATTCCTGCAAAGAACAATTACAAGGAGCTACAAAACCAGGCAGTAAACCACTGGATGACCAGCTGAAGGTGTTCAAAAACATCTTGTTTAACAAATCCACAAAGGTCGCATAACTTTACTGAAAATTTCGCAAGCATCGATGGGTAGAATAACTGCAAAAAATCAAGAAAAGAAAAGAAAATCCTCAAATGCATATTTTACGATGGTTGTTATTGCTTTAACTAGTTGGCTCTTTTCACAGTAGCTCATATTTTTCTTTAACTTTTAGCTTTTATGTGTTATTTACAGCTTTTGTTTTTTCGAAGGCATTCATTAACTTGGTCTGTGTTATGTTGGGTTAAATGTTAGAATTTCCTATTTCTTAGAAAACTGATTAGTTTTTGAATAGAGAATGTGCTCTAAGAAACACTTTTAAAATTACCTTTTCCAAGAAAGTTGTGGAAGGCTTTAATATACAAATCTGTACCAAATACTAGATAAATATAGACTTGTACAAATCTGTACCAAATACTAGATAAATATAGACTTATGTCGATTGTTTTTAATTTTCATGTTTATTTATTAATTATTCTGATACAATTAGTAGTAAATAATAATAGGGCTTAGAAGATTGTGTATCATTTTCCTTTTTATTATAATCTAAACAATTTTATTAATACTACCGACACAATTTTGTTGAAAAAATTTATACAATATATAATATTTGATAGGTGTATAACAGTTGTTTATTATATTTCTTTTTTAAACTTTTTTATTTTGATGCTGTCACTTTGCTCATCTCTGACAGACAGCTCTGCTGCCATTGTAACAGTTGTGGCTCGTCGTGTTGTTCCATTAGGCCATAAAGCGTTACCAAACGCCATTTGCACGTGAATATTGGCGCGCCTCCGGGCTAAGATAGGCATGGCCAGGCTAGGCCAGGCGAGGCCAGGATTGAAATTGGAGCTCCATATCGTATAAGGGTGAGCGATTGGTGATTCGCGATACGCGAAACGCTATTCGTTGAGTTGATGATGATGATGAAACTGATGCTGCTGCTGATAATGATGATGATGGGCATGATGAAATGAAATTGTTGCTTTCGATTTTGGCTAATTGCCGAGTCCATTGAAATGCCTACTTAGGGCTAATTGGTCCCATCGGAAGCGCCGCCGAGACATGTACAAACATTTCACGCTGTGCTGTCATAGATGTTGTAATTGATGCCGCCGCAGTGCCATGTCACAGATGTCAACCCAATGGCAACGGCAGCTGGGACCCAGAGTCAGACTTGGACCCAGACATAGACACAATTCCAGACCTAGACTTCATTTCGAAAGCTGAGGACGGCAAATCTAACAACTTTGATTGACTTGTGATTTGAAGGCGCGCCTAATTGAACCGAGCCGAGTCAGCGACTGGAGTGGATTCAAGTGAAGGTGGAGTGGAGTGGAATGAAGTGGAGCCAAGAGATGTAGACACTGACATGCCTTGGAGACTGGACATCTGGACCGAGTTCAACTGTCTCCTCTTCCGCTCTCATCTTCACTTTGGTTTGTCGGTAGCTCAAGCAAAATGTTCGTGAGAAATGTCATTAATACGAATGAACGACGTGCTGTGGAGTATGTGGTTCTCTATGTGGTTGTGATTCTGGTTACTCTACCACGTAACGTACCACGTACAGTGTTCACTCTGTAAACTGCATTGTTGCACTTAATTAATGCGAGGATGCAATTCTGTGGATCACTTCTCTAGCCTTGAATACACGCCCTCGGCAAGCACTTCTATGTGAGTGTGAGTGTGTGTGTGTGTCTGTGTGTTTCCTTATAGGGTCAATTGATAGGCGTTGGCAAAGACAGAGGCGTAGGGCAAAGGGGATCATTGGTTCACACTTTAGGTATAAATTTAGGTATAAACTTCAAACAATTTATTTATTTTAAAGTAAAATTTGTTAAATGCAGTACACCCCCCTAAAACCATTTATTGACTACGCCGCTGTTGTTGTGTAATGGCATTGCTTAAAGGCACTTACACATAGAACTTGGCTATAATGGTCCAACATTAACGTTTAAACCAACTGGCACCCAATCTCTCAAAGCGTTAAGAAATTATTTGAAACATGCAGCGCCGCTGCTACATTGGCATCCAATAATATTGGTACACCCTCCCCATACCCCACACAGACCCATTCCCAGGCCTTCCTTCTGCTCTCTGGTTCATCTAGTTAAGTACAGTGTATAAACAATACCAGTTACTGCCACTGTGTTTGAAGGCGTTAATAGGCGCTGCAATGCCAATAATTTGCAATTATATTTAATTGTAATTGTAATTGTAATTGTAATTGTAATTGTAATCGTAATTGTTGTGTGGTACAACAACTCGTAATTGAGTGTAAGTTGTTATCTGTTTGTTTTCGTTTTGGTTTTTTATTTTCTTATAACTTTTTTATTTTGTATCTGCTTTTATTAAGAGTATTTGTTCATCGTGTGTGTTTGAGTGTGTGCTGTGTGTGTGTGCGCCTGCCTAGGGGCATTATGTACATATAAAATTATTATGTGTTTGATTGTGTGTGTGTGTGTGTTGGCTTAAACGATCATTTACTTGGCTAAACAAATGTTTTTCTTACAAATTGTGTTGGCCATTATTTGGGCTTAATTGTTTATAGAGGCATAAATCTTGGTGCGTTTAAAAACTGAAATTGTCTGAAACCATCAAGATTAGCTCGCTTTGAACAATTGAAATATTACAATTATTAAATAATAGTTTCACACAAATACTTCATAAAATATATTAATCATTTGAAATCATCTAGTGTTAAGTACTTAGACCTATATATTTTTTATTCTTTTTCAGATCTCGCTTAATAGATATCGATTGTTGAACATAGAACTGAACTGAATGCTATATTTAATATTTGCTTAGATATAAATTCCCCTCTCGATCGGCTGCAACAATCGATATCCACTATAATTCATAATTTCACCATTATTGCAGACTAAATGAGAATAGCTATAGTCAATATAAACTGATTAGATCAACGTCTGTATACACTTATATGGCCTGTTTAAATGGTGAACAATTCTTTGCTTTCCCTCTTTATATATATGTATATATAGATATAGATTTATTTATCTAGGACTACAAATTACAAATCCATTTCGAGTTTGTCGTTGCTGAAATATATCAAAATTCCAGCAAATGTTTTATCTTATGATCTTATATTATATCATCGTTTCTTAATCTAATAATATTCTTTATTTAAAACTATAAGCTTAGCAGTTATGACAAATGTATTACACTAATTAATTGAATCATTATTCACTTATTGCTGCTCCTTGGGAGCCGTATTAAGATTATAATATTTAGAAAAAAATACTCAGTTCCAGTGTTCTCGATAGCTCCGTTCCGGTGGCTCTCTGCTCTCTACTCTTCGCTCTGCTCTCTCCTCTACTTCCTTACTCCTGCCTCCAGTCAGTACAATATCCCCGGATGCACAGCTCCACTGCGCTGGAAGTAGACATTCGGATTACTGCTCAATGTAGGCTCCAGCGTCGTATACAGATTCGTTTCGTCGGGTCGTATAAACATGCCTTCGGATTGAGAGACGGGAATAGAATTACAACACATTAAAATAAGTTATATTTACGATTCGAAGAGAAGTCTGTGTTATAAAATGTGTGATCAATACACCGAAAAAAATCATTATAAAATAAGAAAAAACGGTTATTTTCGGCTCGACGAAGATTAAATACCCTTGCAGTCATGCATTTTGCGTAAATTTGGTTACCAATTGTTCATATGACAGCTATATGATATAGTTGTCCGATTTGGATGAAATTTCATCAGCATATAGGGAATGATAGCAAATGTGTATTGCGTATCAATCGACACTGAACATTTTCAAACTAAGCATTTCAGCCGATTGTTCCTATGGTAGCTATATGATAAAGTGGTCCGACCTGGATGAAATTTAGTTAGCACATGGGATTTGGTACTAAATGCATATAGGCTTAATTTGGTTGAGATAGCTTAAAGATAGCTCCGATCAGGCCGACTTTAACATATGAACTGCGTGCGGAGAGAGTGCACATCTGTACCAAATTTCATCAAGATAGCATTAAACCTGAGAGACTAGTTCGCATAGAAACAGACAGACAGACAGAAGGACATATCAACATATATTGAATTGGCTATTGATGCTGACCAAAAATATACATATATTTACCTTCCGCAAGGATATAATTAAGATTTTGATTCAAAACAATGACTTTTGCTCAGCAAAATGTTTCGAAAGTAGAGAACACAGACTGATTTCAAAAGCATTTTATTAATATTTAATAGCAAATTATTCAAAATAATTTTTAAAACCGAAGCAAATATAACTTTAACTAAAACCAAATATTTCCGTTATATTTTCCGATTTTATTTTCCAACAATTATCAAATTTTTTATTGAGGTCTTTTTTGTGTCTAAGATCAGAGCTTTATATCAATTTTAAACTATAGAGTTTTTAGATAATTTTCCATGAAAATATTTTTGTTATTAAGAAATCTTTGTCATGAAGATTCAAAGTCTTTAGTTGAGCAGATTTTTTTGTGGCTTCAGAATTTCTTTTCTTTATTTAGACTGCAAAGATAATTTTATTTATGATTTTATAATATTCTCTTTTTTTATCAGTGTATATTAAACTGAGTTCTAATTTTATGCTTTAAAAATAAGTTATATATAAATGAGACCAAAAACCGTTAGATTAAACTCCATAAACTCCATCTCAAGTAATTTTTTGATCATATATTTTAAACCTAACTTATGGCTAATAGATCTCACTATTACTGGGCTCTAAGTGGAGTTTTATTAATTTATATAACTATAACTATATAACAATAACTAATCCTATGGAGCTGTGTTATTACCTGGCGCATAGCGCAGCGTTTTGGCCAATTGCGCCGCTTGTGTCATGGAGGTAAGCGAGTTACCCAGCTGTTTGAGGGTCAGCGGTGTGGCCAGCTGTGTTGGCGGTGCGGGCGGTGGTGGTGGTGGTGGTGCGGGTGGGTAATAGCAAAACGGGTGCGCGCTCAAATGTGCTGGAAAATAGTGATACATACGTGTATAGCTCGGTGGTGCGGCGGTGACCAAAGCGACTCGATCTGCTGGCCCGGAACCCGTGTGGTTGTGGTTGTGGTTGGTATTGGTATTGGTATTGGTGTGGTGCAAAGGGTTTTTGTTGTTGTTGATATTGGTTTTGGTTTGTGTGTGTGTTGTTGTGTGTGTGTGTGTTGTTATGTGTGAGTGTTTGTGTGTGTGTATGTGTGCGGGTGTGCGTTTTATCGATAGCAAATCCAAACCAAACCAAAATCAAAACCCAGCCGACACACACACAGACATATGCATATAAATATATATATATATATAGTATAGGACAAATATATGTACAGTAAATATTATTGTTGTGTCACACATACAAATAACAGTTGTTGTTATTTTTAACAATAAATGTAAATTTAATTAAATTTGAAAAAGGTAAAATACCGGAAACAAAACCAAAAAAATGAGAAAACGATATTCAAAATGATTGATGAATAAAATAATAAAAAATAACAAAAACAACATAAAAATATATTATGTAATATGTGTGGTTTGTGCAAGTGTGTGTGTGCGTGTGTGTGTGTTTGTGTGTGTTTGGATTCGTTTGTGAGTCGCGTACGTGTCGAGAATTTTGAATAAAGTTGACAAATTCGATGAGGGTGACCATTGGATTTTTGGGATTCAAGTTGTTGTAGTTGTTGTTGCCATTGTAATGATAAGTTTTGTGTGTTGTGTGTCGCAATGATGACGAAGATGATCATGATGATGATGTTTAGATGGAGTGATAGAAAAATGAATATATGTATGTTTATATAGAAATGAATTGAGTGCAAGGTAAAACAAAGTCTAAGGTTTATAGCAATCATAAAAATATTTTATATATATTATAAAAAACAGATGTCACAATTGGGCACACATTGCGGCTCAAACCACTTACCTCCGAACCACAAATTAGCCAAGTTGACCCAACTGGCCAAGACAGACAACCTAAATTTAAAAATTACTCTGTCATATTTCACACTTTTGCCTTTTGCTTGGGCGACAGAAAACTAAGCTAAGCTAAGCAGCAATTTATGAGAGCTTTAATGATGCCAAAATCTGAGCTAAAACCTTTCGTGTCAATGGGCCAACTTTATAACACCCTCTAGCCATAGAGAAAGTTTCTCTTTTGTCTTGATTTATTGTTCGTTTTCCATATTGAGCAAATTCCCTAAGCGTTTGCTTATTACAGTTGTTATTTCTTTTTGTTTTTCTATTCAACAAGGTCATTAACAGCATCTACAGCGAATGTGTATCGATCTTATATGACACTTTATAGTTCACATAAGCATATAATTGATTACACATCATCATCAGAGGTTTGGGTCGCTCTTTTAACCATTTCGGTTCCGGCAGTTCATAAAACTTTCATGTCATTGAACTATGAAAATATCACTAAATATGATGTTTATCATCAACTCTACTGATTTACTAGTCTCCATTAGTTTAAGACATTTAACAAGACGCTTTATTAAGCGAGTTTGTGTCAAAAAGACAAAAAATTTAAAATAAATTAATAAAAATGAATAACATTGAATAAACAAGTTGTGGCTCTAATTATACCTAGAATCTAAAATTAGTAAACTCCCAGTCAACTTGTTAATATAGTTCCAAATTACTCCAAGTGTAGACTTATCAACACTAATCAGTTTGATAATGATTTATTGTCTAGAAGTTTGTTTGCCATGTCTTACAAGTCTTTTGTTATACTCTCTGCAAGAGAGAGTATATTGGGTTTGTGAAAAGTATGTAACAGGCAGAAGGAGGCGTGGCAGACCCCATAAAGTATATATATTCTTGATCAGCATCACAAGGCGAGTCGATATAGCCATGTCCGTCTGTCCGTCTGTCCGTCTGTCTGTCTGTCTGTCTGTCTGTCTGTCCGTCTGTCCGTATGAACAAACAGATTTCAGAGATGGTAAGAGCTACAAGTTTGAATTTGGTCTCTATCGACTCGATATTAAGTCAGTCAATACAAGAATCTTTTTTTTTTTTCGATGCCACGCCCCATTCGCCCACAATGAGCAAAAAACTAGACACACCTCGGAAAAAATTTATGTTTCAGGCGAATATCTCGGTAACTATGGCACTTAGGAACACCAGTTTTGGTAGGTAGTTTCCTTGCGACAACACAAATGGAGTGTTATTAAAATTTTTGGGCTGCCACGCCCCGTTTTGCCACAAGAAATAAAATAATTTCCAAACTTTAATGTCATTTTTAAGGCATATGTTCTAATCATACAGTATTGTAATTTAAAATTCGTTTGGAGACAAATTATATTAAACTATCCTGAAAGTTGCAGATAAATCGGACTATAAACAAAAGAGCTAGACGCTTATCAAAGTTTATATAAATGAACGCAATGTCAATGCATGGGTGCAAGCGAGACAGAAACATACAACCATATGAACGAACGCTTACGCTGCTTGTGCAGCGACAACGTTGCTCGTACATACACACGTACATACACGCACGTACGCCTACATGCGTACATGTGGGTACATACATATGTATGTAATACATAGTATGTACATATAACTGCCCTTACATATATTTGAATTTATGCAATTATATATATATATATAGATGCATATATATATATATATATATATATATGTGTACATATAATAATAAATATATATATATATATATATATTTATATAAATATGTATTTATTTATTAATATGTGCATGTTTTTATCACCTTCAGCATGAAATAAAGTTCAAAGGTGAAACTGAATGAATTTTGTTCCTTTCTATTATTGCCTTTTTGTTTTGGCTACTTCCAATTTAAAGAACACATATGTATGTATGTATTTACAAATCATATTACACAGCTGTTTAGGAATCTGATCAAAACAAAATCATTGGCAAAGAAGACAAAAACAATTAAAAGAGAAATATTCTCATTTCACTCTCTCTCGTATTTGTTTTTGTTGTTTTTTGATTTTGTTCTATTGCTTCTTTGCATTGCATTGCGCTCACTCACTTGCAAACGCATGAAGGATTGAGAGGGACAAGTAGTTAGAAGTAGCGAAAAAAGTCGTTACTTTTGGCGGGCGCTAAGCAAAACAGACAACGCTTAGCATCAGTGCTGCCAGTTAAGCTATTTTGCTGCTAGAAAGCAATAAGCTAACAATAATAAGCAATAAGCAAACATGATGAATTATTTGTTTTTATTTGTTAACCTAATTGTTTATGATAATGAAAATACTGAAATTGTTTTCCTTTTTAATTTGTTTTGTCTTAATGATACTGGATTTATGCTGCTTTTATAAATTATAAAATTTTATAAATCAAGTATTTTTCATTTCAATTGTTTATTTCTTCAAAAAAGTTAATTTATTAAATACAACCAATTAATTATTATAAAACTATTTTTGATTGTACATAAACTTTTTAGCAAATTTTTAGCATTTATTATCTAATATGCTAAAAATTTAGCTATTTTTGTTTTGTCTTGGAGATTCTGACAGCACTGCTTTAGCGTGCGTCAAAAGTAACGACTTTTACCGCTAATCCTTCTAGCCTGTCCCTCTCACTCCTAGACTCGCACTCTGCTTGTCTCATTTCTGTGAGAGAGAAATCCTCTCCCATCTGTGTAATTTTGGCGTTGCTTTGCTTTAATTCGTTGCGAACGTTTCGATTGAGCGGGTGTAATCGTGCATCGATATCAATTTTGTCGTCGATTTCGATATTAAAATTAAACAAAACGTGATTCTAATTACGAATAATACATACAAAACAAAAAAATTAATTTTAAATACGATAAGAATAGTTAATGTTAATATATCGCTTAAATAATAAATAACTAATTAATATTAAGTGCGCTAGTTCGTGAGTGTCTGTGTGTGTGTGTCAATCGATTTACGTCTGTGTGTTAGACATCGCGAACGTTCGATTGTCAACGCTCGAGTGGTTTGTGACGTAGGTAGTTCTTTCGAAGAAACCGCGCACGGGTTTCTGTGCGCGTTTTCTGAACTAAAGAATCGCGTTCGGTTTATGCGCGCGCGTCTTAATTTACTAGCGTTTTTAAGACGTGTATTTTTGATTTACAAACCGCGCGCGATTTTTGCGTTCGGTTTTCGGTTAACGCGTATTAATTGTCGCGTTACCCTTATTGTAGTAAGTCTTAAGTATTGTCCGATTTTGTCCGATTATAAATTTTATAAAATAATATAATATTCTTTTATATACTTATTACATTTATTTTATAAATATTTAATAATTTTTATTATTTATTTTGTTAAATTAATAATAATAATTTTTTCTTTTTATATAAAAATTGAATTTTTATATAAATTTATTATATATTATATTTTAAAAATTTTATTTTATATTTTATAGTATTTTATTTTATATATTTAATTTTATAATTTTGAAATGCCCCGTAGAAGGCAATTGTCTGCTGCTGCACGTTCTCAAAGGCGTAGGGAAAGGAATAGGATAAATAGAGAAGACGAACAGTATGCTGATAGAGAGCGAGAGACAAATTCCCAATCTCAAAGAATCCGTAGGGCAGTTAGTGAAAATCGAGTAGCAGAACAGATTGGGAATTCACAGCAGCGTTCACGCCGTAGAAGAAGTGCGCGTTTAAGAGTAGTAGAACAGGCAGTAGATAATGAACGTAGAGCTATTCAGAGACAGGATCCACAGGAAAGGAATCGCGAGCAGCATCAAAATACGTTGCACAGGACAATTAGGAGACAGGATCCACAGGTTAGGCAGAGCGAACGGGCTTCAGATGCCCATCGCAGAAGAAGTCGTAGGGAAAATTTAGAAGAAAGGGATCGCGAACAGGAAGCCGATACTACTCGTAGAACAGTTAGGAGACGGGATGCAGCGTTTAGGCTTAGCGAACGGGCTTCAGATGCCAATCGCAGAAGAAGTCGTAGGGAAAATTTAGAAGAAAGGGATCGCGAACAGGAAGCCGATACTATTCGTAGAACAGTTAGGAGACGGGATGCAGAGTTTAGGCTTAGCGAACGGGCTTCAGATGCCAATCGCAGAAGAAGTCGTAGGGAAAATTTAGAAGAAAGGGATCGCGAACAGGAAGCCGATACTACTCGTAGAATAGTTAGGAGACGGGATGCAGAGTTTAGGCTTAGCGAACGGGCTTCAGATGCCAATCGCAGAAGAAGTCGTAGGGAAAATTTAGAAGAAAGGGATCGCGAACAGGCAGAAAATACTTTGCGTAGATCTATAAGAAGGCAAAATCTACAGATTAGACAGAGAGAGCAAGCAGTAGACACTTTGCGAAGATCGCAGAGAAGACAGGATATTTTAGTTAGACGGATAGAGCAAGTGCGCAATAGTCAGGCACACTTTGAGAGGAGACAGAATGTAGAGATTAGAATATTAGAAAGAGAAGTAGATAGAATAGCTAGGTCACAGAGTCGAAATGACCCTGTTCGTAGGTTAGTTGAAAGAGCGCGCAATACAGCTCAAAGAAGAAGTGCTCGGATAAGAGCACGCCAGATAGCAGTAGATTTAGCTAGAGGTGTTAGTCAAAGAGTTAGTCAGTATAGGAGTAATTCTCAGAATAGAGCAGCAGAAAATGAGCGTAATGCTGCCCGTACTGAGCAGGGACGACTGAATGCCATTGAAGATCAGGCACGACCCATTAGGAATAGTTTAAATAGTTTTATAGCCACTTACAACAAATCAATTAAACAGGGCCCTGACCATGTTTGCATTTGTTGTAAAGGATTGTGGTTTCCTCATCAGATAGACAGGATAAGTAGGGAATATATTTTGGAAAATAATGAATTTAGTGCAGACATTCTGTTTTTGTCCGATGTATTTCCTCCTGTGGACGGCAAGCATTCGTTTTGCAAATCATGTAGCCGTTCAATTAAGGAAGGAAGAAAGCCTAATAATTCCATTACAAATGGCCTAGATTTCCCACCACTACCAGAATGTCTGAAGGATTTACATAGTTTAGAAGAAAGATTAGTTTCTCCGCGGCTACCGTTTATGATCATAAAATCGTTAGATTATGATCGCCAAAACAGCATAAAAGGAGCTGTAGTAAATGTGCCAATTCCAGTTGCGAATGTCGTAACTTCCCTTCCAAGGGCCTTTAGTGACGCAGAGGTTATTCAGCTCCACCTCAAACGCAGATTAGAATATCGTCACAGTTTCATGGTGGAAACTATATCTCCATCTCGTGTTGTTGATGCAATTAGGCATTTAGTAGGCACTGAGCTTTACAGAAAGCATGAGATTAGCATTAATGAGGAATGGTTGGCTTCTCATACATCTGAAGTCGTTCCATTTATTGCATCAACAGAAGATATAGACGTAGTTAGAGAATTGGGTGATAGAGCTGCAATCCCAAATTTAGAAGAGAATGCTCCAGTAGAAGAGCAAGAACTAAATCCTGGAGGTGAGGAAACCCTAATGGACAATATTCCAGTAGAGAACTTAGATGGTAGTAGGTTAGCAATAGCACCTGGGGAAGGACAACGGCCTCTGGACATGATAACTGATTGTGATTCAGAGGAGTTGTCTTTTCCCAAGATTTATGCAGGAGTCAAGCGAAATTGTGTAGAAAGCTACACAAAAATTATTAGATCAGAGCTTAGGAATTACGATAGAAGGGCTTGTAGGGTAGATAAGCTATTTTATAACCTTAGAAAAATGCAGCTTATTAATATGCGGAATAATTTTTCCATTTGCTTGAGAAAGCACAGCGCTTCCCGCGGCGTTACAGCTAGGACAGCCCTTAATGAAGAAGAAATAGATAGGTTAATTCAGTTCGATGAGGGATTTAAAATTTTAAAAGGCATTCGCTCGTCTCCTGCTCATTGGGAAGCAGAGAAGAAGAAGGTTATGGCCATGATTCGGCAATTTGGCATACCTTCTTTCTTTATAACGCTTTCTGCTGCAGAAAGCAAGTGGTTAGAACTGATAGTTATTTTAAAGAAAACAGTTAGGAAGGAAGTTCTAACCGAAGAAGAGGCAGCTAGATTAGAAAGGTCTGAAGTTGTAGAACTTATTAGGTCAGACCCAGTTACTTGTGCTAGGTATTTTGATTATAGGTTTAGACAGCTCTTAAAAGTTATGAAAAAGGATGGAGGCATTTTCGGCCGACATTCTGTTTATAAATATTATTGGCGAGTAGAGTTCCAACATCGGGGTTCACCACACATTCATGGAATGTTTTGGTTAAAAGATGCCCCTTTGTTTGATGCTAGCAATTCTTCTTCTTGTCCGCCTGTTGTTGAGTTTGTTGATCGGTTTATTACGACGGAAAAAAATCCAACAAACGATGAATTGACACCTTTCGTATTATACCAAACGCACAAGCATACTCCGTCATGCCAGCGTAGCATTAGAAATAGGCAAATCTGTCGTTTTGGTATACCATATCCTCCTTTGCCTAGAACAGAAATTCTGTTTCCTCTTCCAGAAGATTGTCCGAATAAGTCAATTCATCATAACAACTTCGAGAAAATAAACAATTTCTTGAGTTCTCCAGTAGATAGTGAAATTAGGGGAATCTCTTAACGATTTTAACAATTTTCTCTCGCAACCTCAAATTGGTCTTAGCTATGAGGATTATATTCTTGCAATTAGATCTAGTTTGAATAGACCAAAAATATTTTTAAAGAGAAGCTTCGACGCCATTATGGTGAATGCGTACAACACGCATATTCTGTCAATGCAGAGAGCCAACATAGATATTCAGTTTATATTAGATCCATATGCGTGCTGCAGTTATGTTATAAATTACATTAATAAGTCGCAAAGAGGTATGTCTAAGCTTATGCGAGAAGCTGTAGAAGAAGCGCGATCAGGAAATTTTAGTATTAGGCAGAAACTGCAGCACATAGGGCACAAGTTTATAAATGGCTCAGAAATATCTGCACAGGAGGCAGCTTATTGCTGTTTAGGGATGTCGTTGTCAGAGAGCAGCAATGCAGAAGTCTTCATAAACACTGGATTGCCTGACAAACGAGTTCAAATGCTCAAGTCGAGGGCACAACTCAGAAGTTTGCCTGAAGACTCTGAAGATATTTTCGAAGTAGGCCTATTAGATCATTACGTTCACCGTCCAGATAATCTAAATAGTTTATGCTTAGCAGATTTTGCGGCATATTATACTTTCAGTAGAACTGCAGGTAGGAATCGCCAAGAATCACAGGATGAGGTCGAAAATGCAGGATTCGGAACAACCGAAGTTTATCCTCTTCGCAATGGTAGTGGATTTGTTAGAGAAAGGCGTAGTCCACGGATAATACGATATAGGAGATATAACGTTAACCACGATAGGGAGAACTATTTCAGGGAATTAGTGATGCTGTATTATCCGTGGAGAAATGAACAAGAGGAGCTAATTAGGAGAAATTGCGAAGAGGTTTGCAATCAGAATAGGGAGCTTATTGAAGCAAATCGTAGGAAATTTAACGTTTTAAATGATAGTGAGCTAGAAGATGCTCTCAGTAGAGTATTAGACGAGAATCAGGAAGAAGAGTTAGGTAATTCAGATGAGCAGGAGAATGTAGATGATAGGTTTAGAGCATTAGGTGTAGCAGAAATAGATCCTCAACTTAACATTTTAAATATAGGAAATGATGAGAATGCAGATGGGCCAAATAGCAACACTGTTCAGTTTGTTAAGTTACCTGTTTTAATGACATCGTCATGTTTAGAGGAAATTGTATCGTCCCTAAACTTAAAACAGAAAACTTACCTGAACCATGTGTTGCATAATTTTAAAATGGGCAAAAAGTTCTATGAATTTGTAGGTGGTGGAGCAGGTGTCGGCAAAAGCCGACTTATTTCGGTAATATATCAAGCCCTTACAACTAGGTTTAATAATAGAAGAGGCTCAAATCCTGACTCTATTAAAGTTCTTTTGTCCGCTCCAACAGGGAAGGCTGCATTCGGAATAGGAGGTTGTACACTCCATTCAATGTTCAGTCTTCCAATTAATCAGTCCGATCGAATTGGGACCTTATCCGCAGACTTAGTTAACACGCTACATTCGAGATTGATTGATCTCAAATTACTTATTATTGACGAGATTTCAATGGTAGGAGCCAAAATGTTTGGCTTTATTAACCTAAGGCTACAGCAAATTTTCAAAAGTAATCACTTTTTTGGAGGAATACCTGTCATCGTGTTCGGCGATCTCAGACAACTGAGGCCTGTGGGCGACAAGTGGATTTTTCAGCAGCCCTCTAGCCAAGCCTACAGTGAATTACATGGCACACTGTGGGAAAATAATGTTATTAAATTTGAATTTTTCGAGTTGACGGAAATAATGCGTCAACGAGATGACCAACCATTTGCTGTAGCCCTTAATAATATGGCATCCGCTCATATGACGACCTCAGACATTGAGCTTATTAGATCAAGAGTTGTAAGGGAAGATATAATACCAGAAGATGCTATTCATCTATTCCACTCCAACGCCGAAACAAATTCATACAACACTTTAAAACTGAATCGAATTGCGACCACTCAATATTGTTCTAATGCTGAGGATTATATAAAGGGCAGTAATTTAGGTGAGGCAAACAAGGCCCGCATTCTTGAATCCGTTAAAGGGTTCAAAACTTCAGAAACCCAGGGTTTGTGTAGTTCACTTATTTTGAAAACTACAGCAAAATACATGATGACTGTTAATATAGACACTTCCGATGGCTTAGTGAATGGAGCAACAGGAATACTTAGACAGATAGATTTAGATTCAAACAGTCATCCTATTCTTCTTTGGGTAGATTTCCTTGAGGAAAGAGTAGGGAAGGAATTACGTTTAAAGTATAGAAATCTACCCAATCCATTGTGGACCCCAGTAGAAAAAACTGTTAGAAGTTTTCAGTTTAGGAAAAATGAAAATGTCACGATAGACCGAAAGCAGTTTCCGATCGTACCTGCAGAAGGTATTACCATCCATAAGAGTCAGGGAGCAACGTTTAATAAGGTGGTGGTCCACGTATCCGATGGTTTAGACCGAGCAGCTTTATATGTAGGCTGCAGTAGAGCGACAAGTGCAGCTGGACTTTTTATCGTAGGCAATTTCAACCCTCCTAGGCCTCTCCAAAGTCGAAATGTTGTTCAGGAAGAGTTAGAAAAATTACGCTCCATTAAGTTACTTAGTACGCATTTCGACTATTTAGTCAATAGTTCTAATTTCGAAATAATTTTCCATAACGTCCAAAGTCTGCACTGTCATCTTAAAAGTGTTCAGTGTGACAAGCTAATGCTCCATGCATCTATGCTTTGTTTTGTTGAAGGCTCGACCTTCCCAAATGAGACTTATGAAGTCCCAGGATATAGGATTGCTGTACGTTTAGATTGTTTAAGTGAAGGTAGGACTCGATCACAAAGAGGCATTCTTGTTTTCGTCAAGAACGAACTTTTTGAGAATGTTAGTCTTTGTTCTACAGGTCGCAATATTGATGGTTCGCACGTATTCGAATACTCAGTTTTAAAGTATAAGTCTATAGGAGTTTTAATAATTTACAGGAGCCCCCATTACTCGTTAGCTAAATTTAGAAGTGAGTTTGAGGATTTATTTGTAGAGTATAGTGAAATTTTAGGTAGTGAAGTAGTAATATTAGGAGATTTTAATTTATGTCTAAGCGCTCTCACTCAGGCTAGGGAAACTTATGAAAGTTTAGTTAGGAAGGGATTTAGATCCCTTTTAGATTTGAAAATGTCCACAACACGTGACGATACACACATCGACTGGGCATTTTCAAATGTGTCGCTTGGCCAAGCCAGCGCAAAAACCTTTGAGACGGTGCATAGCATTCACGACGCTATTTCCGTAAGCATTTCAGGTAGGCTGTAGATTGTTAGGTCGGGAATTTTTTTGTTTTTTTTTTTCGCGCGGGGGAACATGGAAATTTGTAATTTTTCTAAAAATTACTAATTTCAAGTCGACTCGAAGATCTTTTACAAAGATCTTATTGCATCGCAATGACCTCCACGTGGTGTTCCCTGGATACCGATTTAAATTTAAATAATCGGGAGCTAACTCGAGCGGCGTATTGTACAAGTAATCGGGCGTCTTCGATTATACTTTTAATACCTGGATACCGATTTTAATAATTTGATAATACAATCGGGAATAAAATGCATGCAGAGAGTATTATACGGTCGGGCGAGCTCGACTGTACTTTTCTTTCTTGTTTTAAACTTGCGTAATCTTAGAAACAACAATTATACTTTAAACTAGACAAACTTGTCAGTAATTAGGTAACAACTCCATCAAGTTTGTCGCTTAAGTCTTTTGTTTAGTCGCAATTGAAGTTCTATTTTTGTGCGCAATTTTGCAGCTTATCATTAACCTGAACTGAGACATAGCAACATTTATAATATTTATAAATAAATATATAAGCTAAACAAATGCGAGCCAATCAAGCGGGTTTGGAATTGGGATTGGGATTGGGTCTGAGTCTTAGTTGTATACGCCTGTCGCCGTGCTGCCTGATTTTCAGACATGGCTTATAAATTATGATTATTATATTTTCAACAGCTTGCAGAACCAATGTAAGAAAACGGAACATACACACACACACATACGTACACACAGTCACACACGTTGTAAACTATGTTAATGACATAAAAACTGAACAAAAATAACAGAGACTGAGATAAATAAAAACGTTGACTCGGAAACTTCACTAAGCTGGCTACTGGGACTGCAACTGGGATTGGGACTGGGACTGGGACTGCAGTTGGAGCTGTGGCTTTGGCTGTGGCTGTAGCTGGGCTCTGTGTCTGAGGTCTGGGGTTTGGGGTCTCGGGTCTTGGGTCTTGGGTCTGGGCTGCCTGCTGAACTCTTGACAGTGTTAAATGCAGCAGTTACATACATGCGGCAGCAATCTGGCTTTTCTTTTCTTTTGGCTTTTTTTTTGTAGCCATTGCAAAAGCCTATTCCCCAACTGGTCTCTATGGCCCCTTCTGTACCCTGAACCCTCTTGCTCTGTTGGTTTATTTCGCGGTCTTGGTTTTCTAATTAACTTAGAACAAATACTGCAATTAAGCTCGCTTGTTTCTTCTGGCTGCTCTGGCGGCGCACGAGCTGTGAATCTGGAATTATGTGTCAGAAAATGAAAATACATGTGTATATGCGCCTCTCTCTCTCTCTCTCTCTCTCTCTCTCTCTCGCTCTCACTCACTTTTTGTACACACATATGTGTGTGTGTGTGTGTGTTGCACATTTGCAAACTAGTTTGTTGCTGCTGCAGCTGAAGCGGCAAATTTGGCTTAATTCTTGGCGGCTGCCTGATTCCATTTGCAGTGTCCGGAAAATAAGATTTTCACAAATGCGAAAAACAGCAGCTTCTGCCATTCTAACACTAAAGTCTCTGTCAGCTCGCTTTACTAGAGTTTATTATGAATTATGCTCGCTTGCATAAAATATGCCACTTTGTGGTTGCTGCCACTTGCTCGACTGTCTATTCTACTTAACAACAACAACAACAACAACAACAACAACAACAGCAGCAAAAACTAGCTAGAAAATGAGCTAAAACAACGAAAAATAAATGGCTAATTAAGTGCAAATATGTATAACCAGGCTCAACTCGTGCGTGTTCCCAACTGCATTAGTATTAGTGCATACCGTGCTTGCATGTGTGGGAGTAAAAGTCACAGTTTACTAGAGATGACAGTGACTGCTAGCGATGGCCAGTCACAGTCACAGTTAAATAATTGTTTGCTTAAAAAACACTTTATTGCATTTATTTCCTTTGTTTGTTGTTTTTTGGGTTATTTTACAGTTTTTCCGGCATTTTCATCTGCCATTTAGCAAGTTCAGCGATTTTTCTTTCTTTCCACCTTGACCATGAAAATCACATAATTGCCCATCTCTATTGACAATCAACTAACCGCTAACGTTTTTCCACGTTTTGCATTTTGCAGTTGTCGTTGCCGGATCTACCCGCCTCCCCCTCTTTCCAGCCCCTTTCCCTATTATGCCTTTCCCTCTCTTTTACTCTGTCTACCTCCCACTCTCCCTATCCCTCTCACACATAGTATCGCTGGCAACAAGTTAAAGTTAAACCAACTGCCGCACGTTGACTGATTGCTACGTGCAGATTGTCATTGTTCGCTCTTGTTGTTGTTGTTGTTGTTCTAGTCGCTGCAAAGTATTCTTATTCTTATTGTTGTTGTTGTTGTTGTTGTTGTTTTTCTTGTTGTTTGTTGCTACATACTTTGCAGACTTGAGTAATTTCCTTGGCGAGCGTCGAGTTTTTCCTTATTGGCTTCAGCTCGAACAACAACTCCAGCTCTGGGGTCTTCCGTCCCGAGTACTTGGATACTCTGAGCTTTACTATGACTACATATACGTCATAGTGTGTGTGTGTGTGTGTGTGTGTGTGTTAGCTTCGAGAGTGAGTTGCCAGATGTTGTGATATCACGAAGCAGCATTATAACTAATTGGCCACGTTCGTTGGGAGCTGTCTCTCTCTCTCTCTTTCTACATCTCTCCCTCTATCACTCTCCCACTCTTCCCCTCTATAACTCTCTCCCTCTTTCCCCCTCGAACTCTTGGTGTAGAGTTCATTGTCATGAACGTGGCTCGCTCGTGTATCTTAGCCGTTGTTAGTATCTAAGCTCTACGCTCTAAGCGGAAGAGTTGCATTTTTCACATGCCTCAAACGCGGTTGGCAATTTGCATAGTATTTCGGCTAAGGGCGTATGACCTTCAAATTGCTACAATTCAATTTGCATTATATGCGTGATGGCATTAACCGCAAATCATCGAGTTCCTGATACCGTACGCAGCATTACAGTATCGTAGTAGAATCGCTTGCTCTTGGCCAATTTAGCGTAATAATTTAACGTATGCAGTTGGCATGGCTCATTGGCTTATGTGGTTGCTGTGGCTGCAGTGGCTGTAGCTCCACTCGCTTGGCTAACTAACTGGCCGTCTCGCTGCCTTGGCTTGGTTGACTACTTCAATCGCTTTGGCTTTTCCGCTTTCGGTTTCATTGCAACAATTCGGAACTGGTTATCGATTACGCTTACAACATCGTCTCCATCGTATGCTCTTAACACTGACTCTGACTCTTACTCTGCCTGGAAGTCGGACTGGGACTTAGACTCGAGCTCTAGATGTAGCTGTAGCTGTAGCTATTTCTAGGCGAAAACTTAAATATCATCCATGAGTTTGAGGCATCGACTGTGTTGCTGTTATTGCAAAACCGCTATAATTTTGTGGTAATATACAGCGATGCTCGTTTCAAGCACGTGCTGCAGCGTTTACTCGACTCATATATTAAGTTACTAGCACACACACACACACAGATAGATACATAGATACAGATACTCAACAACACGTACTTCACAGATTTGTACGTTACGCCATAGTCATCGTCAGTTCTTTGCTGTCCATTTTCTGTTCAATTCAATTTGTTTTTCCTCTTTTTTTGTGTGTGTTGTAGTTTTTGTTGTATTTTTCAATTTCAAGTTCGTTGCCTAAGTCTTTGGTTTTTTTTTGTATTTGCTTTGAAGTGGGCTTAGAACAATTGAGGCTAATCGATTTTTTTTCCATCTCCAATATTTGCTATTTTTTGACAGCTGATGCTGGTGGCCATAGCAATCCAATGAGCCACTTGAAGCGATCAAGCCAGTTTTTTATTTATTATTTTTTTTTGTTATATTTTAATAGGTTCTCAAAATGTAGAATTTGACAAAAGAAAAGTAAATAACAGTTGAATAAACTTTAGATGATAGATTGATGATAAAATATTAAATTATTATTAAAAATATAACAAACATTTTGGAAAAGTAATCAATAACTATCTCTTTTCAGTTATCGATTATAAATTGTTGTTAATTCGGATTCGAACATTGACTTCATTAGTAAGCCTAAGAAAGCTATCCGAAGGTCAATAAAATTTGTATAATATGATTTGAAAAGATCTTTCGCTGACAGCTTTAATGACTGAGGCAACAAACTTGTTCTTATACTATGGCAAGAACAATTCTCTCGATCTTCTTTTGAAGAAATAAAAGTTGAATAATTTAAACAATTTGTATACCAACGGGAATAGTTGCTATAATTCGATAAACGAATGATAAACTCATTCGATCTCAATTATCAAGTCATTAACTATATATATATGTTAACCTACTGTGAAAAGTATTTGACATGATTTTTGATCGTCCATAATTTGCTTTACAAAAGGTGGTTTAAGTTATGAATAATTCTTTAAAATATCGAGAATTGTGTTAATTATAACAGCACTTTCTTTAAATTTCACAGGTTTCCAGGTCTTAAGCTCTTGTTGACATTGAAAGATCGTTCAGTTTTTTTCAAGTGTTTCAAGTTTTGAGTCTTTAAGTCGGCACAGTTAAATCGATATGCCATTATGGCCTGCTCTGGCGGCTTATTGAACCGATAACTATTGACATATCCCATAGATAAACATGTGAGCAAGATAAACATACACAAAAAAAGCTCTTAACCTTCTCCCAGGTAACCAAGTTGACAACACACAACACAAGTAAGTGAATTAGCATTGTTGTTATTGTTATTGTTATTATTATTATTATCATTGGTTGTTATTGTTATTGTCGTCGCTTCAGCCATTGGCATGAATGATTGATTTTATGTATGTAGTTGTCTGGCATAAAGTCACTCAATAAAATTACGAAAAAATGCGCTGTCGCATAGAACAAAGGCCACGAAAGGCAGATGCATCTACCTCAACTCTCATCTCTCATCTCTACCTTACTGACCAAGTGGCCATCGCCAGTTCAAGTGCCTGACGACGACACATCATTGAAAACAAAAACCAAGTAAAAACAGAAAAAATACCAGAAAAAAAAAGAGATTTCATCATGCAGTCGCTGCGGAAGTACCTAAATATTGGGGTAGTTTATTGAGTACTTCATGTAGCTTCAAGAAGGTCCTATCTGCCGATGGAACAAAGTGTTTGTCATCTTTAATTTTAAAAAATGAATTTTGTAGGTTTCTATGCTATGACAATCTTCGAATTGTTTGTTTTTCTCTGATAATTTGCTACGTCTTATGCTGAGGTAATTGTTTAATAAAATCACTCCATGAGAACTATTTTTTGAAGCCTTCCTTTTTTGCTATTCTCATTCTCCATTATAGAAAATATCCTTAAAAATTTAAATGTTTTTATTTAGCTGAGTTTTTGCTCTGTTTGTCTTAACAAAACCCACATATTTATTGAACCTCCCTCTGAGTGTCTATTTTTGTGACTAGGCCTGTCATCGCTCAGTTTGTTCTGTTGCTCCCTGCTGCTGCTGTCGTCGTCGTCGTCGTTGTTGTCGTCATCATCATCATCGTTGTCGTGTTGGCCAGGTTGGCGGCTGGCGGCTGGCGGTTTGTAGCTGTTACAACAATGCGCCTTCAATTAAAGCGAGCAACCTTGAACTCTTTTCAAGCGGTTTATGCGCGTTCAATCAACGGCAACCGCCGGTCTGCTCATATCGGCCATATCGCGAGTCAGCAGCTCGCCGATCCTTGGCCATGTTGGCGACGCGTCGCAACAACAACTACAACAACAACAATAACAAACAGCATCAGCAACAACAGCTACAGCTACAGCTACAGACCAACCAAAGTGATCTGCCAAGCTCTGAAACCAAAGCTGTTGCTGTAGTTGATGCTGAAGCTGAAGCTGAAACTGAAGCTGTCAATCTGCGTTCTTCGTCTTTGACGTTGTCTTCGCCTCAACATTCATCGAACGATTCCACGTTTCTCTCTCTCTCTCTCTATCTCTCTTGCTGTCTCTTTCTCTCTCAACTCTCGACTTCGTCTCCGAGTTTGGCTCATTCCTTGGCGTCAACGCCGTTAGCTGTCGTTTAGTTTATTGTTGCAAATTGCTCAGTGAATTATGTGCCGAACTGCTTACTGGGAACGACCACACACACACACACACACACATACACATACACACATACACATACAGGTTATGTTATCTGTGCTTGGTACGAGGTTTGACAGGAAATTTGATATTGTGGGTTTATTAGAAACCATTTGACTGTAGGTTCTACCTTACCTGTAAGACAGTTCATTTATTTGACTTAAAATGAATTCTGGATTTCGATATAATCACTAGACTTCTGCTGAAGTTGGAAAAATTTTCAATATCTCAGAAAACATATCATAATTATAATCGAAATACCTTCGCATTAAGATAAGATTTCCTTAACTTTAAAGGAATCGAGAATTATGTGATTAAAATTTCCAATGTATTAAACAAATATATCAATCAAATATAAAATCAATTCTTTTTGTATTAAGTTGTGTAACTTTATTAAGGGAATTTTGATATGATTTTAAGGATTTTCAGTAATTTTAAGATACATTTCTTGGCAAAGTTTGTTGCCTAAGTCTTTTGTTATTCAACCACTTTTGCTTTTGACTTTGGTTTATGTAAATTTGTTTGCTGTTTCATTTTCTTTGCTAAGTTTTTTTTTTGGTTTTGGCTTGAACAACCCACGTATAGCTCCAGTTTTTAATTTTATTTTTATTTTGATTTCTTTTTGCCCTTAATCAAGCAAAAACCCTTTTTGCACCTCACTCACTTCACTCGACTCGACTTGGCTTGACTCAAGTCACAACTACAACCCACACACATGCCACAGCCCGGACTTGGGACGGTACCCGATAATGTCAGCTCAGCTCGGTGTACGTCTACGTCTCTGTCTCCGTCTCCGGCTAAGCCCTGTGCCAGCTTTGATTTTGTGCTCTGTGTCTCCAGACATTTGTCTTTCAGTTTCGGTTTGTTTTTTTTTAAATTTTTTTTTTGTCATAGCTGATCTTGTCGTTGTTGCTCTTACCCTCAAATGCACTTTCAATTGCAGACAGTTTGACGTATATATGTAGCTTGGCAAAAGTACTATATCTTTCATTTATCTATCTATATATATGAACCTACCTATATTTTGTCTGTCTATCTGTCTGTCTGTCTTTACGTCTGTTGTGCTTTCTTTGCAGTGTGATAACCGAGACTCAGACGCAGAGTGAGGCGGCCCACAGGCACTTGGCGTGAGACGAAGCGTTTCAGTTGTGGGCTGAGGCTCCAGTCATAGCTATAGTTATAGCTATAGCTCTAGCTTTGGCTCTACTGTGTATCGCTTGTATTTGCTTTCATGCGTGGCAAGAGCTGCAATCTCACACACATACTAACACAGACACAGACACAGAGTCGTCGTCGTCGTCGACATCGTCATCGTCGTCATCGTCGTCAAGTAGCTGCCATGTGCAACGCTTCCTACTTAAGCCCAGCGGCGCAATGTTATAATTCGGTAAATTATTGCAACATTTATACCCTAACCAGAAGAATTGTTATGTAAGTTGACTTTAAAGCGCTTAAGTGCTGAGAATAAAACATTTTAGTTTGACTGTTCAGCTATTAAATAAAGGTGTATCTGGTTCATTAAAAAGTCAATAGTTAATTAAGTATGCAGAATTAAATTGTTGTTTATTATATAATTAGACTTGTTCTTCTTAATGAAAATAAAATACAAACAAATTAAGTTTCGTATTGAAAAACAATGAAAATGTTAAATTTGTTATTTTCGAAATATTTAACATTTAGAAATTCCAAAATATTGCTGACTCCACATAAATTAAACATTTAATTTGTCAGAAAAACTCTAACTTCAAATAAAATAGCAAATTTGTAGTCAAAATACCTTTGTACTGCCAAAAAAGCGCATAAAAAATTCGTCTTTATCCAATTAATTACTTTCTTTTGGGCTATAAATATTTTGTTTAATTGTTTGATGTAATCGTAAATTTAATGAATTTTATTAATTAAATTACGTAAAGTGTAAAACCATGTCTTACATGTGTCGGACACGCACATCTATCCATTAGTTCCCCCCCTCCCCCTGAAATCCCCTTTTATTTCCATTTAAGTTTTTGCTTTCATTAGAAAGCCAACATAAAAGTCTTTTTGTTAACTTATCGGCTTTGTTGTTGTTTAGAAATTAGAAAATTCAAATAAAAAATGTTGGCAAATATTTAGTATTATTGTTAAGCGGTTCATAAATCGCGAAATGGTCTCCTTTGATGACATTCTTTGGCCAGTTTGCAACGTTTCACTTGCCTCTTAGACAATGTGCTTAATGCCACATTCGCCATTTGCCGGAGGTCGCGACCAATTTCTACAAATTGACAATGACATTTAACACCTCTTAATGACCAGATGTGAAATCTGGCTAATAAATATGATCTCGTTGACGGCCATAACAACAGCAGCAGTCTCAATCTCAGTAGCAACAACAGGGCAGTTATCAAAAATTATTAAGAAAGCCGCCACAGCAGTGGTAACTAAATCAAAAGACTTAAGCAACGAACTTGTGCGACGTTCTCACCAAATGAAAATGAAAGCAGCCGTGTGAGCACACAAATGAACATGGAGATAGTTACAGTCAGATAGACAAACACACACACACAGACACACACAGACACAGACACAGACAGACGGATAGACAGTCAGAGAGACATACTGGCAGATAGACAGATGGATAACTCCATGTGTGTGCTCTTTTTACACTTGGCTTACACGACGGCCTCGAGGAAATTAATATGCCAAACAATTACACGGCATGGCAAAACAATTTTAAGCCCATTTGATGTCGCTGCACAGTGGAGAAAAACTAGTGTTGAGATATTTTATAGATAAATACTTTTGAAATAGCATTTATGAGCAATATTTAATATTTGAAAATTATACAAAAATGCTGAGGGAACTTTAAATTAACTACTTTTAGCCTTAGTTTTTCGTTTAAATTAACATTTTTAGCCACTATTATTTTATTAAAAATTAAACCAAACTTTTCAGAATTTCATAATTCATAAATTTACATTTGTTCCTCTTAAGTTCGTTGACATTAATTTTATTAACCAAACCGTTTAAACACAAAAAGACTTTTTTTTAAAAAGTTTCTAAAATATTTCGACTAATGGCATTGTTAAATAATTTATTTAGTAATACCAACAGTTTTATTTTCATGTTTGTTGTCTAAGTCTTTTAATCTGAGTTGTTTACAGAAATTAAAATATGTCTTCAAAGACTAATGAGCATAATTAATTTCTTATACATTGTCTTTGCAAAAAAGAGTATTTTTTTACATTTATAATTTAAAATAATACCAAAGTATTCATTGTGTAATTCTTTTATTTAAACTTAACAAATAGCTAAGAAAGTCTCTAAAAAATACACAAAAATTCCAAAATAACTTACAAAACTGCAAAATTAATGGCTTCACACTCAAATTGTCTACTTATTGGTAAGATTTGAACCACTGTGCAGTGCTGGCTACCGTTTGAAAGTCAAGACTTTTGCTTTTCTACTTATTTTGTTTTTGTTTTTAGAAAGACCAAACGAGCAGATAAACAACAACAAAGAGTTCAAGAGTTCGCCCAAAAGCTTGCAACACCCCACTCCCCCCAAAGACCAAATCCCCGAAGTCCCCGTGTCCCGTGCCCCTTGGCCTACGATCTACATACATATGTGAAGCAAGAAAAGAAAGTTATTACAAAATTAATAGCAACTGACAGCAGCTGAGTAGATGGACACCCTGCAGTTTAAGCTTGGTCTGAGTCTGGGTTCGGGACTGGGTATGAGTCTGAGCTGCAAATGTGATTCGTTGCAGACAATTGTGACATACATGAAATTGGACAGACTTAAGTTATGATAACATGGATAAGACTTACCTCCGCCATTGTTGGCACTGGAGCAGTGCTTGGAGCTGAGTCCCTGGCCCGTATTCGTTGCCGAATTGGGCAATCCACAGCCACTCATCACGCCGTATTTGATGGGCTTGAAGTGGAAGAAGGATGGTGAGTAACCCGAACCGGCGCGACTCAATGAGCTGAACTGCTCCTCACGGTCCTCAACATAGAGCCCCTCCTTGCCCATTGCTGCCAGTTGTCTGCCCTTGGGCATAAACATGACCAGGAACACAGTTGCGGAGGTGGCCACCAATCCAAAGGCAATGCAGGCATCTTTATGCCGCTCTGCCACCGCCAAGCCGCAGAGCATCCAACCCAGCCAAATGGGTATAGCGCCTCCAATGGCCAGACCAATGTAGGTGGCCTCACGATAGTTGTCCCGTATTCCCCTGGACTTGATTGCCAGCACGGCAATGAATACAATGAGAAACACGATGTAGATCAGGGAGAAGAGCAGCTCCGAGAACTGTGTCTTGCACAGTGGTATGAGCACGGTGCTCACTGCAGCAATTCTCGTATAGATCTCCGGCGTTCCATCCAGCGTTGTGTATGATGTGGGATAGAATAATGCCGAGTAATTGGTTTGCGAGGCCACTGTGGTGGACAAGAACCCACTGCCCATGACCGGCACACTAGTCGTATAGATCTCTGGTGGCTGCGTTAGCAACCACTGTGCTCCAATAGCCACCTGGATGAGCAGGGCAAAGAGCAGCAACAATCCCTGATATGGAGCCGGCAAATATACACCACCATTCAAACTGATCAGGAAGACACATTTAACCAGCAGAGCGGCAAAGACCAAAGCATAGGCCACGCCCACACCAAACCGGATGGCACCACAGCTAAGCAGTGTGGGCTGAGCCGTTATGACAGCTCCCAATCCGGCGCAGGCAAATAAGCCCAGCAAAAGCATTTGACCCAGAAACAGATGACGTCGGGAGGGTGAAGTGCGCCAGGCCTTGAACAGCACAAAAATCTCAAAGGCGCCCATCATCAGCATAGTGAGACTGGCCAGCACCAGTACGGGCACCACCCACACCTCCTTTCGAAGTCCGGCAAATGGTAGTTGTGTGGTAGATACAATGCTCGGCGGTGTGGCACTGCCACCATGTGTGGCACGCGGGGTGTTTGCGGCGCGTGCTCGGGCACCCTGACTACGCTTGGGCGTGGCCGTTGTGCTGGTGTTGCTTTTGTGACTCCTAATGGCGGTGGTCTGTGTGGGCACCACAAAGAATTCCGTGGACATTTCCAGTCGAGCTGCACTCGATATATTGCTCTCGAGCACATTGAGATCCTCGCGACGCAGCAGCTGCTTGGCACTGCGGCGTGGTGCAGCTGTTGTGGTCGTAGTAGTAGTGGTGCTGGTTGTACTGGTAGTGCTGGTGGTGCTAGTGGTGCTGGTGGTGCTACTACTACTACTGTTGCTGGCCTTGAGCAGCTGATAGGCATTTCGCTCCCTTTCCTGATTGGGAGAATTCGCGCTGACACTGGTAACAAGGCGAACACGTCGCCAAATGTTGTTGTTGTTATTGTTGTTGTTGTTTGTATTTGAATTGCGCGCTGCTGGCGTTGTGGCAATAAGCTGCAGGATGATCAGAAGCAGCAGCAGCAGTCTGCTGGCCTCGATCCAGCGTCTGGCCAGAGTCCAGTTGGCCATTTGGATCGAAGTCGCTGTTTCGCCGTTACGCCGTTAAGCCGTTATACGTGCTAACACTCAAATGTTGCACATGCTAAATGCACACACACACACACTCACATACACGCACTCGCACAGTGGTACAATCGCGTCGCTTTCGTCTTTCGTTAAACTCGTCGTCGTCGTCGTCGTTGTCTTTGTCGTAATCGTTTCGTTGTCGCTTTTCCCGTCGCTTTTCACGCGCTCGTCACGTCCGTTCGCTTAGACCAACCAACAACGACTGGTGTCTTGGCCCGCTCCGCAAGTTCGGCTTTGGCTTTGGCTCAGTTGTCTTGAGTCGTTTGAGGCATGTTTGAAGCCACTTGCAACTCATACAAAATGGTTTGCTCCACTCTGTCTGGAAGCGAATTGGAGCTTGTTATAGAGAACACTTTCATTCGTTCTGCATATGTGAAATGTATTTTTATTTCTCTTTTTTTCCCCCATTTTTTCTTTTTGCTGACTGGAAAGTGCTATTAGCCGGCACTCGGGCACATTTATTGTGTTAACCAAGCAAACCGTTCGCCAAAATGGTCTCAACAAAAGCCCAAACAAAGGTGATTGTAAATCAAAAGCCTGCTAATGATATATCGATATAGTTCAGCTCAGCAGACTTCGCATACAAACTTAAGCTCAGTTTCAGACTGAGTCTTAGACTCAGACTCAGACTCAGATTCAGTTCGGCTGAGCTCAGCGGCAACATTGTGATCTTCAGCTTTTATTGTTCTGGAGCACCGTTAGTTTCAATTCGATCTTACACTTGCAAATCCAATATAGGCAATGTTTGCTGTATTTGAAAGTCTTTAGAATTTTCCATTATTAGAAATTGTATCACTTTAATTTGGCTTAAAATAATTTAACGTTACATTCAGTGTGTTTCTCTTTGGTGTTTATATAAATAATTTAAACAGTTATTTTTTTAATATACTCTTCGAAAACAGTTTACTTATATAATTAGTTGGTTTACTTATTATTTATATGCCCAAAATATTTAAAGTGTAACTTATTAATTGTAACTTATTTAATTTTTATGTACACTCCTTGAACTATTTATATATTTTTACATTACTAACTATTAGAAAAATATTTTAAACATTTTACAGTTAAAGAAACATATTATGTTGATAAGTGGATAACTGTTTTAGCTGTTAAACTAAATATTTTTAACAAGCAATAAAATTAAATCAATTAATTTTGCAAAGTGTAGACTTTGCTTTATTGGACACACTAGCTGGTCATCGAAATCCAAATCCAAATCCAAATCGAAATCTAAGTTCTAATCCACATCCACATTTAGCTCCATCGGCATCTGCATCTCCAACACCATCTCCAACTTCAACTTCAGCTCCAATTCCATCCATATTTGGCACAACACACAACGAGCCATTAGCCGCAGCAAATGTTATGTAGATCGTGGCGAGTTGGTTCGCGGTCTGTTGGTGGTACAGCACTGGTGGCAGGGGAGAAATGGTAGAAGGTGGAGTGAGGGAGTGGGGGAGTAGGGGAGCAGGAGAAGGGAATGCCCCGCATACGGTATCGTTAGTGGAGATCTGTCTGAGCGAGAACAGCGTCCAGCTGTCCGTCCATTCCCCATTATTGACGTAGAGGCGGGTAAATAACCTTTCGGCATGCCCCAACACTTTTATCCCGTCACATAAATGAAGGTGTAGTCCAAGCTGTGCGTCGGCATCAGTCATAGTCTGTATGTACAGTACATGACTGATTGTCAGATTGAGGTGTCAGCATGCCAAACACTCATTTGTGAGTAAGAGTACCAGTACGAGTACGAGTGGTTGTATTCGAATTCTTCCTCCTACAATTAATACAATCTTCTGAAGTCTGCATACTGTACTCTCTACTGAATAAAAATGCACTGAGAGAAACATAGTTATCTTGGAAATCTTGGTAAATTGCTAATGAAATGTGAGACCAAGTTAATTAACTCTTTGCCTGCGCACGAGCCAATTCCTTGGCCATGTTCAGTCACCAGTTATTAACGCAATATGTCTCCAGTTTGTCAATGGAAATTTGATCGTGCAACGAAGCGGCAAAATGTGTAGTCACAGATCGGAGAGACTAAAGCCAAGCTAGAGAATTTGTTGAGAATAGCTAAGTTGAGCTTAAGGTTGGAGATTATGCTAAAGCCAAAGAGTTTTGCCAGACAAACAGCCAGGCGACACTTTAATTAAAGATCTCGAAACCTGAAAGATATTAAATAAGCTTAAGCTCGACTTGGTCTGCGGCTAAGTTGACATTGACAGAGGTGATGAAGATGCTATTTACTTAAAATGAGGTTGTAGTTAACGTATTCTTAATGCTGGAGTAACAAATTAGAAATATTATAAAGACTTAAGTTGGAGTAATCATCCCAAAAGTTCTTAAGATTAATTAACTTTTATTTAAATTATTTTTAATTATTATATTAATTAAGATTAATTAACTTTTATTTAAATTTATTTTATTTACTATTTTATTTTGATTATTTAACTTTATTTATTTACTTATTTTCATTTATTATGTATAATAAATAATTAATAAATTATATATATTACAAAATATTAATTTCTTATTCCAATTTAAAAGTAATTGACTTAAAAACATAACAAATTAAAATTAATTATGCTAAAATTAAGTTGAATTAACTATTTTTATTCAAAACAGGAAAATAGTATCTAATACTTCAAAGAAAAATATTTCAGCTTACATAACTATAATTTGGATTTCGATTTCAGATGAAGATTTCTTTTATAAATTATATAAATATTTAGAAAAATTTCACAGATTAAGAAAATTGATTAGCAAAACCAGATTTTGGTTTTGGTTCTAGTTTTGTCTGCCTTGCGGCATATCTTTGAACACCTTTATTTATTGGCAACAAGACGAGGATGGCGCCAGGGTCAAATGTCAGCCATGGACGCCGTTGTAGTAAAAGAAAGATTCTTTTGCTGTTGGCTTACAAATTTATATCGTAAAGCATTCGAATATTAATTTGGGCAATAATCAAAGTGACGATGCGACGTGCAGCGAAAGATGCTGCACATAAATCAACCGAAATGAATTTTCAAATTTTAATTTAAACCAGTTGCATAAAGTGCAATGAACTTTTGCACAAAAAAGCGACAACAACAACAACAAAATACAGCAAGTTAAGTTACTTGTAAAGACAAAAGCCTTTGGCGAAACTTATTTATTTATCAATATGTGTTGCGTACCCGCAGTTGCTCGGCTTTTCGAGTTCATTGTCGACGTCATTGGGAGCAACAGAGAATTCTGATTTATACGCAGAGCTCGCACGCTTGCTATAATGGGCAGAGGAGGAGGAGGAGGGTGTGGGGTATGAAGGGCGTGGAGTTAGGTGGGGGTAGAGGGAAGCACACCTCCCCTTATACTCAACGGGGCTGCGCTTTAATCACGTGCGTGCAATGCGCACATGATGCGACTGTTCCCCTTCCCCTCACTCTCCCCCTTCCCTTTTCCCCTTCACCCACTGCTTTCAATACCCCATGCATGCCCCAACAGCTCGAAGCTGTGGCTAAAACTGCGACCAGTACTGATGCCGATGCTCATGTCGATGCCGCGCTGGTGTTGCAAATGCTGCCAGGGCAAACACCCAGCCAGCCAGGCAGCTAGCGAGCCCCTTTTACACTGCTGGCCAGACAAATATGTTTACCATATATTTCAAGTATGACTTTTATTCGAGTGGATTAATACAAATATAAATTCTTGATCTCAGTAGCCGAAGGACTATGTTTAGAGCTATTTTCTAATTTCACTTACTTAGTTATCAGTTAAAATCCAAATTTCGAATATTGGGTTAGATTGTGACTTTCCAATCCCTTCAACGAATATTGTACCAATCTCATTCTTACCGCAGAATATTGACCTTAAGCAGATAAATGAAAGTTTAATTTAATATTAGTAACGAGTTATGCCTAATATTCATTGCATGACAATTAATATATACTAAACTCGATACAAAATTAATAGTAATGCTCAAAACGTTGACTTTATCTAACAAAATGACCGCTTTAATATTATTTTAAATGTTGTAAGTTACTAATAACTTTCAGTAAAACAAATTAATAATTAATTAAGTGAATAAATAAAAGTATTTTATGGTTAACTTTAGAAGTAAAACTTAATGAAAAACAATTTCGCAGCCTACAATCTAGTAATTCATAAACTCAACTCTGTTTTGAAATAATTCTAAATGAAACTGTGCCTATTGAAATGCCCAGCATAGTGCTTACACTGTTACCCATTATGCAGCAGCATCGCAAGTACTGTGTTTTCGAGTGTGTGTTGTGTGTGTGTGCGCGCGCATGCGTGAAGAGTCCGTTTTAATCGTTGCTTGGCCATCGAATATTTCTTGGCCACGACGTCGTCGGTTTGGCTCGTAAATCCGCCGTATAAAAGGCACATTGCTCGCTCCATTGGCTCAGGCGGCCATTGTTGTTAAATCTCTTTTGGCTAGCTGGGCAGGGCTGGGTTTTGGTAAAAGACAGAGACAGCCAAAGCCTCAGACATACCCATAGCTAAAGCCTAAGCCAAAGAGCCTTGGCCAACGTCTGCCTACCAAAGGCTGATTTACTATGATCCGCTTGAGTTTTATGTGCAGAAAGATAACATTTTTAAGATATTGACACCTTGTTAGGCGTTTGAGAGAGGGTGAGCGAATCGACCGAGACCGAGACCAAGACCGAGAGAGAACCTTTAAGGCCTGTGTTAGACATGGCCAAAAGCAATAGTTCTCAGGGCTTTGGCATTTGCGTGGCTAATTGTTGTTAAAAATTAAATTCAGCTAAAACATCGCCAAATGCATAAACATTCTCTTATAATCAAAGCGGCGACTTGCCAGATGTAAGGGAATAATCGACTACAAAGACTGAGGCGCTTTTCCTGTTACACTTCGCTTTCCCTCCTCTTCCTCCCATTCCCTCTGTCTTTTCGCATTTCATTTCCATGTGGGTGTCATAGCTAAAGCGCAAGGCGGCTCAACAAAATTTATGGCATAGAAATAATACATATCTTTATGGCTTCATTAGCGAAAAGCCGTTCAGCAACCAAGCTGCACCACCACCAGCAGCAACATTACCACCAACACCAATGAGATCCACTGCATATTCCATTCGACATGCTGTTTCTGGCAGCAGCAGAGCCCAAAAGGATCGACATCGACGCAATCATCAAGTCAACGTCGTCGTCGTCGTCGTCGTCTCAGTTGTCTCTCTGTCACTAAAGCTGGACTTGCACTAGGTATTGAACTTCTTGGACGCGAACTTCAACTCGACCCGGTCAGCACCACATCACATCATATCGCATCATGGTCCAAGCCCCAAGCACTTCAGACATTGTATGCACACTTCAAAGCGATTCCTCTTAATGCCCTTGTGTCATATGCAAAGTCGAGTGTTGACTCAACCCATTGCTATGTAACCAAAATCATTTTCACTAAACGATAAACTTAAACAAAAATTATGCACAATTTACTAACCTAATATTTATATTATTTTTAAGTAAGCTTCACTTAAATACCTATATTTTAATAAAAAAAAAGATTTTAAAAGAGATATAAAGATATTTATATAAATATATTCTTTGAAGATTGGTGTCTTAAGTTATATGGCACAATAGATATGTAGTTTAACCAATCTTTACAGTTCAAAAATCTGATATAAAATATATACAGTTTACTAACCCAATATTTTTATTAATTTTAATAAAGTTTCACTATGCTTTGAAAAAAAAAGATATTGAAATATTGTATATTCTTAGTGGATTAGTGCACAAGAGTTAGTTGTACAAATCTTTCTAACTTTCGTTTACATAAACAAATGTAAAGATTTATTTAAACCTAAAATTTATAAAATAAATATTACGGAAGCTTATATAAATTCTAAATCAAATTTTATTTTATTAATCTATTAAAATTTACTCGAATATTTAGGATTGTTATATTAAAGATCTTTTAAAAACTCAAGCTAATTTCTTTTTAAGCTCTACAAAATCTCTAAATTTTTTCAGTACCTAAGAAAATATATTTAAATAAAGTCTTACATATTTAACTCTTTTTAAAACTGTTCAAATTAAAATGAAAAGTTTTTTTTGTTAACTCTAATAGCATTTTATCTATACGACTTGTATTTTAATTAAAAAATGTAAGTTATTAAGAATAAAATTAATAAATAAGTGCATCTCTAAGTCGAATTGCTTTTAGCTCATTATTCCCACATGTTTGATATTTTTAGGGTTTTTTGTTATATTCCTTTTGTTGTTGTTGTTGTTATTTTTGCTGTTTTTGTTCTTCGCGCACAGATTGATTGAGCCTTTTATTAAAGCGCACGTACAGCGTATTAAATAAATTGTTAGTTACGTCGCGGACTTCATACTCCACAGTCCACAGTCCACAATCCACACTGTACACTCCACACTACACACTCCACACTCCATAGAGCTAAGAGATTCCTGCCCTTCTGAAGTTCTTAATGCTGTTGTTGTTCATCTATTGGTGTCGTATGGCAAACGGCACAAAACGCCCCCGAGGTGTTGTATAAGAAAATCTGTGCAGTGAAAAACACAGCATGAAAAAGCCGCTCAACGTGCTGCCATTTTTATACTCTCTGCAAGAGAGAGTATATTGTGTTTGTGAAAAGTATGTAACAGGCAGAAGGAGGCGTGGCCGACCCCATAAAGTATATATATTCTTGATCAGCATCACAAGCCGAGTCGATATAGCCATGTCCGTCTGTCCGTCTGTCTGTCCGTCTGTCCGTCTGTCCGTCTGTCCGTCCGTATGAACAAACAGATTTCAGAGATGGTAAGAGCTACAAGTTTGAATTTGGTCTCTATCGACTCGATATTAAGTCAGTCAATACAAGAATCTTTTTTTTTTTCGAAGCCACGCCCCGCTCGCCCACAATGAGCAAAAAACTAGAAACACCTCGTAAAAAATTGATGTTTTAGGCGAATATCTCAGTAAATATGGCACTTAGGAACACCCATTTTGGTATGTAGGTTCCTAGAGACGGTATAATTGTATTGTCATCAAAAATTTTGGACTGCCACGCCCCCTTTTCTCACAAGAAATAAGATAATTTGCAAACTTCAATGCCGATTTTAAGGCATATGTTCTTATCGTACAGTATTGTTATTTCACATTCGTTTAAAGACAAAATATATTAAACTATCCTGAAAGTTGCATCTTAATCGAACAATAAACAAAAGAGCTAGACATGTAAGAAAGTTGATAATTGAACGCAATGTCAATGCATGTGTGCAAGCGAGACAGAAACATACAAACATGTGAGCGAACGTTTTCGCTGCTTTCTAGCGGCAGCGCTGCTCGCGAATGCTGGCTGTGCCGAGCAATTGTGTATGTATAACATATACACAAATACATATGTGCGTGCATACTTTTAATGTCAAATGTATATGTGTGTGTATACATACAAACAGATGTTTTTGTTTCAACGTGTTTTGTTGCAAGTATCAATTGATATACCCGGCTACCGATTTTATTAAAATGATCGAAAATAAAATGCAGAGAGTATTCTACGGTCGGGCGTGCTCGACTGTACTTTTCTTTCTTGTTACAACGTCATTTTCTGAGATTCAAGTGTCTAGAGTCTAGTCGATATGGATGTGGATGTGGATGTGGAAGTGACTGTAGATGTAGTTCTCGATGTGTGTTGTGGATGTGGATGTGGTTGTCTATGCATTTTGCTTTATGGCCCGGCCACGTATCAATTATGTGCCAAAGTGCTAATGGCTGTTGACGGCTCAACAAACGGCCAGTACCAGCATACTGAGTGTTGAGTACTGAGTATTGAGTACTGACTGGACTGAGTGGACTGAGTAGTGAGTGTCCATTGTGGGTGTTGTATTCGTACTCATTGAAATTCCAATGTGAAAAATTGTCAGCATAGATTGCAGCAGTTCTCATGAGAAGAGAAAATATGTGTAGTTGGCAATTCGGTAAGGGCCTGGCTTATAGCTATATATATGTAGAGGTAAAAGTGAAAACTGGTTTTAATTGCTGTTGCTGCAAACTTCTTGCTGTCTTTGGATGCACTCACTGATGCGCTGCGAATCGCGTGCAGTGCTTTTTTGCCTGGCAGCAACATTTCAATTATGACACAAATCCATTGCATGCCACAGAAATTGGGCATAAAAACCAACGGAGCGCTAATCTCAAGCTGTGGCCAAAATATTTCCACTTTATTGGCCCGCAAAGCAAAGCAATGCAAAGCATCTGAATCTGCATCTGCATCCAATTAGATATAAGCAGACTTTACTTTCTTTTATCCTCAAATAGAGAACACAACATTGACCTAAGCCAGGGCTGTACACAGCCGCCATTCCATTCCTTTAGCCTTTTTTGGGCCAATACGCTAGTAACTTATACGCTTGTCGTTCACAGCGCATGATTAATGACCAACAAGGGCCGGGGCCAATCCCAAATGGAAGTCGTGTAAGAAAACAGCTAAGAAACAAGTAAAAAAGAAACAACTTAAATAAAAAAGGATGCCAGAGTCTAAAGCTAAAACTACAGAGGATGGGAAGAGAGGTCCAAGAATGATATTTGAGCCGATTCTGCAATGAGCTACTGCAGTGGCTAATTCTGCCTCAGATGGTAAGATTGGTAGCTCTGCGGCTTGGCAACAAAAAATTGACAAAATTTCAAAAATTATTCCAATAATGAACGACAGATATTTAATATTATTATTTTTTATGAAAATTCTGAGCGTGACTTACCTTAAAGAAATACAATTTTATACCTCTTGGTTGTGGCAACTCTTAACTAGCGGAGTGTGTAGTGTACAAACAAGAAAATCGCAGCAATATATGTAAGTTTCACACCTGAATGTAATCGAATTTTTATCATTTTACCTCCGCATTGCATTGTTGCCATGCTGCCTAGCCAGACACAGACAGAGACAGAGAAGCAAAGGGGGAAGAGGAAAAGGAGAGAGAGAGAGAGAGAGTGGGACAGGGACAGAGGCAGCGAACCAGGCCCTGGCTCAGTCTTCGGCTAAGAGCGCGCAGCAAATTGAAATTTATTGCCACTGAGCCACTGGAAATGCAAGCGAGTTCCGTAACAAACCCAAACACAAGTGGCTAAAATGATGGCAAAGAGGGGAATAGGGGGAAGGGGAGGGGGAGTCGATATAAAATTTGGTCAGCCAACTGGTCGCGTATGTGGGTCGCATTTGTTAGGCGCAATTCCAACTGAGATTGCAAACTTGGACGAACTTTATATTTGTTAGATAGGAAGTGTGACATTAGACCATTAGAGGAAAAGGCAGATGATCGGCAGGGATTGGGCATTCATGGCATATCAAGCATCGTCTTGATTGTCAGTCAGTCAGACAGTCAGGCAGTCAATCAGTCAATCTATGGCTCAGTCAGTTGGCCATCAACTGGCAGTGGCAGTGGCAGTGGCAAAGGCTGTGGCAACAGGCAAAGCCAACGCCCGCACGACTTGCACTTGAACTGAGGATCTGAGAGCTGAAAGCTTTAAGTTGGGAGCTAGGAGCTCGGAGCTCGGAGCTGGGAACAGAGAGTTGCGAACTTGCCACCGCCATCGAAGATTTATTGCTTAGATAAGCGCGAAAAGTTACAGATGCTTATGCAGCAGCAGCAGCAGCAGCGGCAGCGTCAGCCACCGCAAGGCGCGTCTCTAGTTTAGTTTTAGAATCTACCAAATGGCGAGGGTTGTTCAAAAAGTAGCTTCAAACCCAAATAATTTAACAAAAATATATTCATATAATTTTATAATTTACAGAACAATAAAAAAATATAAATAAATTTACTATGAATTTCCAATGATTTAAAGAAATACTTTAAAATTAATGTTTTATTAATTTTGTAGTAATAAGTATAAATAAGATTTCTGTGCCAAATGAATTAGATGTAATTTTCATCAATAACTTTTAAATTTAAATACTGTTGAAACCTGTCAATTTAATTTTTCGAAAACCTCATTTTGTAGTAATTAAAAATATTATATTGAGTATAATATTTATTTTACTACATAAAAAAAAAATAATTATTTGTTATTATAAATTTATGAAATATTTTATTTTAATTAATTTTAAAGAAGTTACAAAGATTATCTTGTGTATACTTCAATATATTGAGTGAATAACGAGTATTTCCAAAGAAAAAAGTAGGAAAATTTTAAGTGATGTTAACTGTCAATAAACATATAATAGTTTTACAAAATTACTAATAATAAACTCTTAACTAATTGTACGAATTGTAATAATTTATATCAATTTAAAAAAAACCTGTGAAACAAATAATAAAGTAAAATAATGTTTAATCTGTGTTGAAGCACCAACAAATATAATTTAAACTCTAGTTTAATCCAGGATTTAAAGTTTCCAGTGATATTAACAATAATAAGATAATAAGAATTGATTTATTAATTTATGAATTATTATTAAGCTCAATGAACTTTCAGTTTCAAATCAATTAAAAAGTTAAGTTAAGCAGATAGTTAATTAGCAAAAACTTTGGGAATTTGTATAGGTCAACCCTCGCTGCTGATGCCTGCAGCACGTTGTCGTCGTCGTCTCGTTAGCAAGGCGCGATTGCTAGCCGCGATTGGCAATTGGCAACGGCAGCAGCATCAGCAGTCGCATCAGCAACATCAGCAACATCATCAGCAGCAGCGGCGGCGGCGGCGGCAGCGAACGTCAACGTCTTTGGTCTAGGCTTAAGGGCCACTTGATAAGCATCACACAGCCTTGCTGGCTGGCTAGTTGGCTAGTTGGGTAGTTGGCTAGCTAGTTTGGAGTAGACTTGGATCCTGGCTAAATTAGTGGATGCCGCTTTTAATTCCTATCTGTCTTATCGCCGCAGTCTCATCTTAAATGAGGTCAATTATCAAAAGTGCAAGTTGTTGGCAAGCCTAGGCCTAAGTCTTGGCGTAGAGGGCCCGTCCCAGTCTAAGTCAAAGTCTTAGCATCAGCAACTGCCCCTCATAAAGCTGAAAGTGAAACTTGCCACTGCAACACCAAGAAGTGGCGAGAGTAATAGAAACTGCACATTAAAAGCAAACGCAACACGTGCCACGCTTCATGGGAGCAGCTGAAGCTCCAGATCCAACTAAAGCGTCCAACTACAGCTCCAACTCCAGCTCCGACTGCAACTGCAGCGAAACGTTGCACTTGCAATCAATCACAAAAGCCAGCTATAGCTGTAATTAGTGCAGGGAAAACAACAACAAAAGCAACAACTACAACACCAACTACAGCTACAACTACAACTACATCTAATACAACATTAACAACAATGCACATTGTGCATTAAAACAAAGAAAGCATGACGAAGTCAAAGGAGCAGTAAAATAAAAATTTTGTATTCAAACCCCAAAGAGAAGGCCGCAGAACAGATTGCAATTTGTGCAGGCAATGGAGCAGCAACTTCGGCCAGTTTCATTAAAATAAAAATTATTTTGGTTGAATAACAATAGTAATAATGCTCTAGCCAAACAAAGCTTTCCTCGTACTCAACACAAAAAAGTGAAATTTTCACCTGATCATGTTGCTGCTTCTGCTGCTGTTGCTGCCGTCGGTTTTAGCCCATGAGCAATTGAAAATCGACAGCAGCAACATCAGCCTTAGATGATGCTCTGTCTGTAATCATCATGGAAATTTTCTTTTATACAAATTGCAAATGAGCGTGGCAAAAACTTTGAGTCAAAGTCAAAGTCATTGCCAATGCTGGCATTAGATATAATGGATGTTGAAGCTAGCCAAGTTAACAGATTTCGCTTTTAGGCACTTCCCATATTTCTATAATTGCTGAAGTTTACTAACAGAGATATTTAAAAAAAAAAATAAATAAAAATAAATTCATTTATGTAAGTTTAAGTTTTTTGAATTCTGAAAATTTCTAGTATTTAATTTTCTTAAATTTTTCTTAATTTTCAATTTAACTGCCCATTCAAACTTAATGCTGTAGGATCTATTGCTGCTGCAGCTGTTCAATTCTAATTTGCTTTTCCGTTTGTCTGTTCAATCCATTGACAACATGCACAAATGTTGACCTTTAATTACGACAACCAATGCAATGGCAACAGCAGCAGTAGTAACAACAACAACAACAACATTCTGACAACAACAACAACTTGTTTTGTGACTGGCAACTGTTTGCATAACTACGCACATAGCAACGAGCAGACGCTGGCAGAAATATTATAAAAGGGGCCAAAGAAGGCAGCAGGAACAACAGCAGCAGCAGCAGCAACAGCAGCAACAGCAGCAACGACAACGACGACAACTGCAATTTGTCCAGCTGCATGAGACAAACCCAGACAGAAGCAGAGAGCAGTGTAGAGTGTAGTAGAGAAGGGAGAGAGGAAGAGAGCCTGGAATCAGAAACGGAGACACACGCATGCGAGCAGAAGTTTCAAGCTTGGACCTGGAAGCTTGCAACAGGGAGCTGGGTGACAAGTGCTTAGTGTCAGCACCTCAGTTAGCATGCAGAGTGCAGAGCGTAGCTGCGTTTTACACTCCCCTTTCAGCAGTCCTCCTTCCCTTTACTCCTCAGTTACTCCCATTCGTACTGTTGACAATTTTGTTTTGTCTTGCCAGGATGCTGGCATGACATGGAAGGGAGAACAGAAAGTGAGCGGTTTGGGATTCAGTTTACACATTAATTATCACTTTTGTGGACCGACGGTAGCTTGGCACAACTATAGTGTGTAAGTGCTGGTAGTTGAGTAAGAGGGAGAAGAAGCAGCACAAGAAAAGCAAGATGGAAATAGACAGGAGACAGGAGACAAGAGACAGATGAAAACATTAGAAGACAGGCGCACTTAGTTCGTTGCTTAAGTCTTTTGTTTTCCCTTAGCCATTTGCCAAGGTGATAAATGAACTGCTGAAAGCTGACTGAAGTAGGTGGAGGAGGGTGTGTTGTCGGGTAGTCCTACAGGACTATAGCATTGATTTATGCTTGCCACGGTACAAAAGTAATCGATAATAATCGATAGCAACACCCACTTGATAGCCAGACGTCGCGACGTTTCAGGCGTTCATATGAAAATTAAATTATAAAATGCTTTACAAGTGGGTCGGCCCCATTGGGTTCTGGCAACCCAACAGACAAACAGACAAACAGACAGACAGAGAGCCAGCCAGCCAGTGTGCCACGCCCCACAGTACACGGCCTTTTAGCCTTGATACTGCAATAAAATTGCACAGAAAACGAGGGTGGACATGCGATTTCCTTGACATTTATGCAATGCAACTGCCGACGCAGTGGGGCGGGATTCGACTTGTCTGCCACAGCCACAGTCATAGCCATAGGGATAGCCACAGCTCCAGCTACAGACAGAGCCACAATCGCAGTCGCAGTTGCAGCAGCCTGTGCCACGCCCCACTTGTGTTGCAGATGCGTTTTGACCAAGCAAGGAAGATGGAGGAGGGCGCGCAGAACGCGAAGCGAATAAGCGAGCAGCTAAAGCAAATAGCCCGCGGACAGATTTTGTCTTTGCGCACAGTGCAACACGTATCAATTATATTCAACTGCAACAACAACTTACAACACCAACAACAACAACAACAACAACAGCAGCAGCAACAACAACAACAGCAACAACAACAGCTACAACAACAACTGCTACAGCAAATACAACGTTAGCATAATCTCAATATGGTCAACGACATCAAATTATTGGTTTGGCGGGCAAAGCGCTTTTAGGGCAATGGGAGTTGCTCCAGAAAAGCATACAGTGCGGCGCAAGTAAATAGGAACTGCAATGTAAATACTTATGTACGTGCTACAAGAAAACTAACAGTAAATGATAGATTTAAATTTTATGCAACAGTCATAATAAATCACGTGTTTTTTTTTTTCTTAATGCACTTGCCGAAGTTAGTTAATAGATTTGCATTTGCAATCAGTTGAACTAAAGTTTGCTTGTGTGTTTGTGCTAAAGGCGCCAACAACTAGAGGCAAGAGGGGTAAAGGGTTGGACAGAGGAAGAGTCCCAAGACAAAGACAAAAATTCAAAGCGACTTTAAAGTGGCCACAAGTGACTCTGGGCCAGTTAGAGTCGGTGCCAAACTATGTCTGCGCTTTGGTGCCTAATGGACAGGACAGCACTGAACTGAACTGAACAGACTTCAACTAAACTAAAATGAGGCGAGGCGAGTCGCGTAGAGTGGACCAGAGTAGAGTAGAGTAGAGTGGACTGGACTGGAGTGGAGTCGAGTGGTGTGAAGGGGCTATAGCCGCAGTCCTGCATAAAAAATGATTAATTCCTGGACTGATAATTTATGTAGACACATAATTCACAGCGGGACATATTTTAGCCAGAGTTCAGGCCGCAAAAAGCGAACGCGGTCGCCACTTAAATGCAGCTCTAAAAATAGCCCAAACACAAATACCTATTAGAGTCTCACAGTGTGTATGTGTGTGTGTGTGTGTGTGCCTGTGTGTGTGTGTGTCAGTGTCGGTCATATGTTTATGCTAAAAATATAAGGCAAAACCTCATAGCGACGCAGGCATCGGCGCGCACATTTGATTTAAATTGAAGTTAAAGCCAAAGCCAAAGCCATCCCCATGCCGCAGCCAAGCTAAAAGGCTAAGATCAAGGCTATGGCTATTTCTATGGCCATGTAGGGATTAGGGTATGTGGCATGCACGCGCGCGCTTCTCGCCATATCATCATTATCATTAAATATTTATGACGCGGCGGCTGAGCACAAAACTTAACTGAACTGAACTGAGCAGAACTGAGCAGAACTGAACTTAACTTAAGCTGGACGTTCGCCTTTTTACCTAGAAAACTTGTGTCAAGTTCGTTGCCTAAGTCTTTTGTTTTCACAACAGTATTTTCTGTGGAATTGCGAAAGGTTTTAAAAATAGCCATTGACACTCGGAAGTTAAATAAAAAATGTTCACAAGGCAAATACGCAATAAAACCAATTGAACTACTCTCGAGTCAGTAAATACTATGTAAATTTAATTAAAAGTTAGAAAATGTTATTAAAATTAAATTAATTGACCATTTTCATTTATGTATGATATATAAAACAATATTCACAAAGGAAATACGTAATTAAATAAATTGAACTACTCTCGAGTCAGTAAATACTATGTAAGAAAATGTAATTAAAATTAAATTAATTTATTTAAGTTACTTCAGACATTCGAATAAAACATGAGTAAAATTTAAATATTTTTTTTGGGATTCTTGCCACAATACTAATAATTCAATATAATAAAACTTTTTCTTTAAATTATTAAATGTATTTTATTAAATATAAAATATAACTAATTACTCAATATGTATTAACAAAAAATAGACATTGAAATATATATGAATTAAATTACAATTTTTTCTTTTATTTTTTAAACTTATTGAAAGTTTTGCCAGTACTCAACATAAGACAACTTTTACATCTTAATAGTTCTATTATAACAATATATTTTATTTTATTATTAAACTCTAAAGAATGCATTGTATGTATAACCGAGAGTAAATACACATTGAAATAAATTTGAATTTAATTAAAATTGTTTCTATTTTCTTAGTCCTGCCAGTACTCAACATAACACAACTTAATTGTTCTATTAGAACTTTATATTTAATTTTAAAAATTTATTTTATTAAGCTCTGAAGCATGCATAATATTAGCAAAAGTTAAGTAGACATTGATATAATGAAGAATTAAATATAAATGTTTTTTGCTTAATAGTCATTTATTCGAAATAGAAGAAATTGAAAGTATTATTTGAACTCAATAGAACTGAAATTATTCCTTACTCTGCTAAATCCTATTGAATCTATCTGATATCATTTAGTTTCCGCCAAACAGTCCTATGAACAATGCTAAACACACACTTCCTACTTAAGATAAACAATCAGAAGAGCTGCATAAAGAAGCAGTAGCTGCCACTCCCCCTGCCCACATAGCTACCTGCCCACCTTCCCGATACATTTTGACAAGTGTCCTCAATGGGGGAACATCATCAGCATACTGTTGACATTATTATGACGATGGAAGCGCATTAGTTATCTGCAGGTAGGAATTGGATACTTGAGCTGCACTTCCTACCAGCCACATGAATTGATCTTCAATAGATGGTCAAAAGAGGCGCTGCCACTCCTCCACTGATTGAGTTAGCGCTGCATGTGTATGTGTGTGTACGTGTGTGTATCTCAGATACAAGAAGACCTCAATTCAAAGACCATAATCCGAACCAAAGTGGGTTAGGGAGTTGAAGGGAGTACATAGCTGCAGTTGCAGTTGCAGTTGGACTCGGAGTTGGAGTTGGAGAAACAAAACTGGCATAAATTCTAGGCAGACAACCCGCTGGCTTTCGTTTCTAATTTTTGCATTTGGACCAATGCATTGGTGGAACAGCTACCGTCTAAACGGATGGGGACCATGTCGATGTTTTAGCGCATTTTATTGCTTTATTTGAGACTTTGGCAACGCTTGTCAATTTTACAACTTTATAGAGGCGAGCGCCTTATCGTTTGCATATTTATGCTCCGCTCGATGGCCATGTCTCTTAATATTTTTGACATATTGGCCATGGTCCGTGTGCTTGGGCCAAAACCCAAACCCAAATCCTAACCATTGTCTGCTGGACCCAAGCCGCTGCTGTCCTTAGCTCTACTCTAAGAGTCTCTTATTGTTGTCGTCATTTGTTGACTGCGCCTTCCATAGAAATTTGTGCAACTCGACGCGATGCGACGCGACGCGACTCGAGTCGACTCGACTTTTAGTTTCGAGTTGAGTTCTGTATTTGCGTTACTGTCTGAGTCTGAGTCTGAATGCGAGTACGAGTACGAGTACGAGTCCGAGTCTATTTTCTGTTTCTGTGTCTGCGTTCGCATTTGAATTGCAAATCCTATTATGACTAGTGAAATTATAATTTTTCTAGCCTGGCCGCACAGCCACTCCAGGTTCATGTCCATGTCCATGTCCAGTCTCTCTGGCTCTTTCTCTATCTATCTCCCTAGACTCTTCTAGTTGTAGCCTGTGTTCAGAGGGTTCAATAGCATGAATTATGCATATGCAGGCGCTTTCGGGGAGCACACGCATCCCATGCACTTAGTTATGATAACGTTGCACATTTTGTTGGCACAACCACTGCCACAGCCACAGCCTCATCCTTGTGTATTTGTTTTGGCCAACCCATCCGCATTCGTATTCGCATTCGTATTCGGATTCGCATCCAAATGGCCAAATGCCTTATGCTTTATGCGTAGCAGCTGCTGCTGTACACTCTTTTGAGTACACTCTGTGTGAGTTGTAGACGCTGACGACGCCCCCTCTTTTGGTTGCTACCGCAACTCCAACTCCAACTTCATCTCCATCTCCAACTCCAACTCTAACCAAGGCCCAACCATTGCTGACAGAACAAAGAAGTCGTTCATTTGTAATTGTTGTTGTTGCTGCTGCTGCTTCTGCTGCTGTTGCTGCTGCAAAGGGCAGACATGGCCAAGGATTACCAGCAAACAACAACAGCAGATGTAGACGCACATACTCCAACACGAAAGTATCTTTACATGTGTACATCTCACAGTACACATATTTATGCCAGGCACTGTGTGTGTGTGTGTGTGAATGTGTGAGAGTGTGTGTGCTTGCATATCTTTTATGACTTTTGACTTGCCTTTGACTCTAGTCTGTTTGTGTTAAGTTCAATGACCGCGACATGTGTCGGCAAATCAGCTTTGTCCAAATTCCATGGTCAAGATCCATGCATGTCCATAAACCTAAAGGTTAATATCTGGTAAGTTCACTCAACAAGTTTACAAGAAATTCCAAACTGTGTTCAATTAGTATTTATTATTTAAAGTGCCTGTTAAGGATAACGAGTAGATTAAAATTGGTATAAGTTTAATCAGTTTAGGTTCAGACTCAGCTTAAGTTCTCAGGAATTGGCCAATATTGGGTCTGTTTTAAGTGGAATACTGGCAATTTTGTATGCAGTCTAAGATGCCCATTAGCTTGGGCTTCTATTCGCTACACACACACACACACACACACACACACTCACACACACACAAATCACACACAATTAGATGTCAGTCAAGATTCAAACTGGTCAACTGCCCATAAGATTGCCACAGTCCATTTAGGTTCTGGTTTAGTTTAAGAACCTGCAACATTGTGGGATTTAAGCTATGACATTACCTCGATGTCAGCGCAAATTTGCAAATTAGCATCAGACAACAAAAGAATTATATATGCCCATTATATAATGCGGTTACTCTACCCAACGGAGGAGGGAGTTCGGTAGGGGTTGGGCTGGAACGAGACAACGTCAACCGCCTGGTTGCCTGGTTAACTGAGACTCAGATACTTTCGAGAGAATAGCAAAACCAAATCAATTTGCTGCGCTCAACAAAATGAAAACGAGAACCAGAATCGTCATTGCTCCAACCCTGTCATTGCTACAAATCTCCATCTCCCGTCAGTCCCTCGTCTGTTGTTTTTTTCTGCTGCTTTCCTCTCCGCTCCTCTCCCCATATCATTTGAAGAGCACAGTTTTCCCATCATTAACATTGCCCAGGCGAAATCTGCATGCAGATGAAGCTGACTGAAGTCGTCGGAGGAAACATGCGTACTTCAGCTACAGAGCTCTTAGGCCTTGGGACTATTTGTTTCACGAATTCGCAGCGCATTAGGCTAGTGGAACAACAACAACAACAACAACTAACAAAAAATAACAAACTTCTCAAAGTAAAAGCAACTAAAGTTGTGTCATGCCAAACCTGTTAATATCCTGGGAATTAAAATGGCAAAAAAACAAATTAAACAAAATTTTTGCAAGCAAATACAATAATTTAAATAATATTAATAACTTTTATGATAATAAATAATATTCTTACTTGTTAGATTATTATCAATTTTAAAAATATTTTTTTCTTCGTTTAAATGTAAATTATTGAAGCTGTTATATATATAATATAATAATTTAAATTTTATAATGTTATACGTCGATCATGACCAGCAGGTGTTCATTTCAAGGGTATATAAGAGCAGCAGCAGCAGCAGCAGTGGCACTCTGTCCATCGGTCCAAACAAGGCAAACGGCATGTCCATCCTCCTATCGCAACAAGAACAATTTGTTCTAATGCGCCTTGGCAGCAGCTGGAGACCAAGTTCAAGTCTGAGTCCGAGTTAAAGCCAAAGCCAAAGCTTTATATTTAGCTAGAGTAAAGTGGGGCAGTGCTGGGCTGGTTGGAGGGAGCGGTGAATCTGCTGCATGGAAAGGGCAGCCACTGAACACGCAATGGCCAGAACAAATGTAGACATTAAGCTGCTTTTGGCCAGCAGCCGTGGCCAAAGCAGACGAGGTGCGCCTTAACATCCAATGACACGCAATGGACAAACGCTAACGCCAACGCCAACGCGAAAAGCCTTTAGGCTTCATCATAAAAAATCATATTACAAGCAAACACACACACACACACAGACAGAAATGTAGACAGATTTTTACTGTATTTTAGGTGTATGGAGTTATCTATATAACTCCCGCGTTAGTTTTCCACCCAACTGACATTTACGATCGTTTCAATAAATTTGCTGTGGAAATTTCATTAATCGCCATTTGTTCACCAAAGGAGCAAGTGGAAAAGGGGAAGCTGAAGCAGAGTGGGTGCCTCATGTGGACAGCAGGTGTATGCTGAGGAAAGATGTCACTGCTGCAGCTGTAACCACATGGCCATAAAAATATTTGCCGCCTGAATGTTAGTGGCTTATAAATTTGCACAAAAGCGACCATATATAGCACAGGCCCCAGGGGGGTACAGGTACAGGTACTTCATGGACCACCAAGATCCAATGCCTGTCAGTTGTACATAACTGTTATTGTGGTTTTCTGGATTGGCCAGTTGCTGGGAAACAGACAGGGGCGGGTAGGGGCGTGGACAATCTACAAGCTTCGCTTTTAATAAGAGTACAAAAACTATTCTTAAACAAAACTTATATGTGATTTATAATTTAAAATTTGTATACAAAATTAAATGACACTTAAGAATTCTTGTATATTATTGCATTTGTATTTGTTTTCTTTCTACATTTAAGTTTATCTTTGATTTACAGTTTCGAATTCTTAACTTGTACTTTTGTAATTTATATGTTTATTGTTGGCTTTTATGATTAACGAAGCTAATTGTAAAATGCACTTCTACTATTTCAAGTTTATACTTAGCATGGCCACAATGAATTAAATTAAATAAAATTGAACTTAATCTAATGTTTAAGCACTGCTCTGGCAAGTTGTTACTTCATTTGGATTCATTTTCATGCATTTTCATTTGGTTTTTGGTAATAGCAACTAAGCTTAATAAAATATTAGGTAAATTCACAATAAATCAGTGCTTAGGTGTATAATCTTTGGGATAAAATATTTGGTTATACGATTTTTATGGGTTTCATTTCATTTTTGGGCTAAATTAAATGGCAAGAACTAACGCTAAACGTGTTTAATCTATGGCACAGTCGCTTCAAAAAGTATTGAACTCTACGTATTACTTTTGTTTCATATACATGGTCGCAATCTTGTCGAGTATAGTATCAATTGAAAGCAATTCCTCACTGAACTTTTGCATTGTGGGTGCTGGCACAATCCACTTGAGGAACTCCTCGACATTCAAGCGCAATCTGGCCAGCGGCGTCAACGTGGCATCATCGTGCGTAGGACGCTGGGCCAGTTTCAGTGAGGCAATTATGACATTATCGATCAGACGCTTCTCGTAGCCAAGCTGTCTAAGCTTCTGAGCGGAGCTTATTTTCTTTAATACCACGGCCATATTAAAACGTATGCTGGACAACGTTTGTGCATCCTCCGTCTGGCTATCGTTGGGCTCCTCCGAGGTTTGACACTGAGCACACTGTTCAACGTGTGCCTGCAGTTCCACTTTAATCTTGAAGAACTCGTGGCAGCCATCGCACATGTAGGGTTTCTGCTGTTTGTGTATCTTCTTCATGTGATTCTTGAGATGGGCTAGCTGTGAGAAGGCCACCTCGTCCGTACAGAGCTGACAGCGAAAGGGTTTCTCTCCCGTATGCTTGCGTATGTGCAGCTTCAACACGCTGGAGTGCGCGAAGGTCTGATGACAGATCTGTAACGATCAATCGAATGATGAGATGAAGTAGCTAAGCTTATCAACTCAAAGAAGGACTTACCCGACACTGATATGGTCGCTCTCCCGTGTGCATTCGCATGTGAACGTTGTACTGGGACTTTTGGGTAAAATATGAATTACACACCTCGCAGACATGTGTCTTGACCGCGGCATGTTTCTGCATATGTGTGGCCAGATCTTCATCAGGTTCAATTGTCTTGTGGCAGATTTCACAATCGAATTGGCTCAGTTTGTGGTGCTCCTGATTGATGTGCGCTCGCAGAGCCAGCTCATTGGCAAATTGACTTTCACAGATGGAGCATCTGTGCTCCATGCCCTGTTCGTGACGTTCCATGTGCACACGAAGATTGGCATTCGTCGAGAAGCTGGCCGAGCATTTAGTGCAGTTGAATTGCTGTATGCTCGTCTTATGATGAGACACCATGTGCTGTTGTAACTGTGAATAGAGACACAAAAGGTTTATGTTGGGACTCAAATGTGTATTAAATGTTGACTACTCACTTGACCTCCTCTGGCAAATCGTTTGTCACAGAGCGCACATGGATAGGGCTTCTCACCCGAGTGAAGACGCATGTGTAGCCTGAGGCGTTCCTTGAGTGCAAAGGATTTGGGACATTCCGTGCAGGCAAATTGCTTCTTGTGTTCGTGTGCTGTGGTAATGTGATTTTTGAGATTCACCGCCTGGCGATAGCTTTTACCGCACTCCGTGCACTTGTGCGGACGCTCATCGGAATGGATGAGCATGTGGCGGAGCAGATCTGTCTTGCCACCAAATTCCTTGGAACAATGATCACACACGTGTTGTTTGCGTTTCGTTGTTTCAGTTTTGCGAGATGATTTCTTTGGCTCCGGTTGTACGTAATCCACGTCTCCATCGGCATCCGTGGAATCCTGCTCGGCATCGTTCTCAGCATCCACATACAAATCCTGCAGGCTATTGAGGCTGCTCTTGCGTCTCTTTATGGGCGTTTCCGTAGGGGAAGAATCGCGAGCCGCTGGTGGCGATGACAGCGAAATGCCGCTATCCGTAAGCAGTGAGGCGGCATCCTCCTTGGAAAGACTGCGTCGACTACGTACCATTTTGAGTTAGTTTAGGGGCTACTATTGCAAAGCTTGTGGCACCCGGCACCAGCTGCTTATTTACTTTATTTTTATTGTATTTGGGGAAGTGTTAATGATTCTACGAGATGTTTTTTTTTATTTTTAAATAGAGGTTTTGATCTACTTTAGCTTAGAGTAAAGATTTTCCCAAACACCTTTCGAGAGTTATAGCGATTTAGTTAGAGTTTCGCTGCAAGAAAAATTTTAAGTACTATTATTTATTTTGCTTGCAATGCCACGTTCGAAACAACTCACAAAACAAAACAAAAAACTAAAAAAAAAAAAATAAAAAATACAAAAAACAAAACAGAAACCGAAACAGTAACGAAAACAACAATAAGAATTTCAGCTGTGTCCACCGAACTTTTAAAACTGAAGCAGACGATAAGAATAATTTCAATTGGAAGCCGCTGTGTGATCTGAACTACACACACTGAGCGAAATGAATGGGAAACACCAATTGACAAAGGAAAACAAAACAAGAATTGACATAATTTAGAATCAACATGTTTTATATAAGGTCTTGCTCTTTTAATTTATTAAATATTACTTCATTTATTCACACAAATTTTTGTCAGTGTAAAAATACAAAATATGTATTTGCTTTTATCACTTTATCAGCTAGAATTTCCAGGTACACACGCACACAAACATGTGGAGCTGTTCCATAAGCAATGCTAAAGAATTGTTTAGTTTGTTTTCTCAATCTTTTGTTTGAAAAACAAACGAGCAAGAGAGAGATAGACAGACAACGTGCTGATAAGCGAACAGCAGAGGTAATAACTGATAAGGTCTTGTCTGATGTGTATGTGTACTTACAGGGAGTCCGATAAGAGTTAACTTATAGATTATGTAGTAACTTTTTTTTCACTATTAAATGATTATTGTTGCTGCCGTTGTTGCTGCTGTTGTCGGAAGTTCTAATGAAATGTGCAAGGGAAAATGCAAGCGAGACAAAGAAAAACAGTAAAAAATCAAAAGTAGACGACGACAACGAGAGCGGTGACGACCCTGGGAACAGTTAGCGCTAAATGTATGCTAACATCTGGCGGCCAGATTGCTCATAAGAGAGCATTAAAACAATTATGTACATACATACATATGCATGCGTATGTGTGTACAAACCCATACTTGCCTATAGGTTTATAGACCTTTGGCGACGCTTCATTGAATCAAAGGGTGGCGCATGGCAAAAACAAAAAACACAAACTTACTGTACAGTGAGCACTCACATGTCGAACGATGACGATGACAGCATTGAAGCATGATTATTCCAAGTGCAGGGACAGGGCCACAGTTCACACAGCTGCACGTTACGCAAATGAAGCGTTAAACGAAAATGAAAACACAACTGTTGAAAAGCGAATTGAAAGCGCGATCCAACAAAACCCATCCCAAAAGAGCTTTAACTGTAACTGCGAGTACTGTTGCAGCTGTCTCTGTACGTCTGTACGTCTCCCGCTCGCACGGTAGCCAGCGATTCATTCAATTGAAAGAGAACGTTGGAAAAAGCACGAACGACAGCGAAAAAAAAATGTGCTCACAAAAGGTGTGGGGCACAAAGAATACAGAAAAAGAGCATAACAAAGTTTTGTAATGCTAAATAGGCAAATGGGCAGTAGCAGCAGAAGTAAAAGCAGAAGCAGCAGCAGCGAGAGTATCGGCAGCAGCGACTGAGGCAGCGCAGTTGCAGGAGGTCAAAACATTGAAGTCTTTTGTTTGTGTTGAGCTGAAATCACAACAATTTGTCAACTAATTGTAAGTTAGTTACCAACACCAATAACAATTGTTTACAACTATAATACAAGTAAATTTACCAATGTAAGTAGCCAACACCACAACTAATTCGCATTATTAAGTGGAAAATCAGAGCATAAGGCGACTTACCCGCAATTGTGTGCGAATATTTATGGAGCAGCTGCAAGCAAAAATCTGACGCAAACACTCATGTACACCCGCACACGCACACACTCAGGCAGACAAAAACACCCAGAGCACAAGGGCAGCCAGGGCATGGCTACGTTTTCTGCATTTTATCATTTGTTTATATACATTTCAGTGTATATGCCCAAAGAACGCCCCTTTTCACAGCACATTTTTTCAATTTCTTTACCTTAAGCAGCCACACAGGCAACATTTTGCGAAATACAAGCACGGGACACTATGTTATCCATTACATTCCACAGATCACAACTAATTAATTGATTTATGTAGTTACAATTAATTCGTTTTCTTCACCCACTCCCGCTGGGTCGTGTTTGTTTTATAAAAATATTTGATATATCGATAAGCACACATTTTTGTGGTACTTTCTGATTGCAATACTAATATCGATATTAGTTGGCGATATATTTAACCGCTGTTATTATTTAGCTATCCAAATTTGTTTAATTTTTTCATAGACCTTTTTTCTTAATATAAGCTCAACAACATTTATAAAACTTCTGACGATATTCCAAACACAAAATTATATCAGAAATTAACCACCGTGATACACGTCTTAGTATTTTGGTATTTATAAACTACGGTCACACTACAAAAGCCATAGGCTAATATAAAGACTAGAATTTACTAATATGATACATTTATTATATACATTTTAAAACGCCAGTCGCTTCATTAACAAGTACATATGTTGGTCCACCTCAAAACCGTGCAGATTGTTGGCATCACCCTGCAGACGCATCAACAGACCACCAAATGAAACGTACGCCGACAGACGAGATGATTCGTTGTGCGCTTCGTCGCCTTCGATGCGATAGATTTTTCCGTACATAACATACTCGAAGCTGTCAGCACGCGTGCCTTCATGCTCCATGGGATTGTATTCACCACTGTCCGGGCAGCCGTCTTCGCGCAGTGTTGTGGCCAGCACAAGACGGAATTTGTCTCCCAATTCCATGGGATAAAGCCACGAGTTAATGTCAAGTATCAGGTCCATTTTGAATGATTCGGATTCACAGTGCAGGCGGGAAACACGATCGAATTTTTTGCCTTCCGGATCCATGTCCTTAACGTTAAATATATCCTCAAATAATACACCAGCCATTTTTACTAAATAAATGGTGCAATAGTTATTGTAATGTTATGGTTGGCCGCCAAAATAAATACCTTGTGTGCAATTCCACGCTGTTGACGGACTACAGTAACTGATTGGATTTTAGCAGTCGAAAAATTACAAACAACGATTAATCCTAGGTGTACTACTTGGACACACTCGTATTAATTGTTGAACTTAATTAACTGTATTATTGTTGATATTTCCGGCACTTGTTAATATTTTCGGTCTAGCGTGCGTTTGGTTTTTAAGTAGTGTTGGAAAATTTACTGAAATAAGTTCATGTTTAAATGAACGGGTCAGTTAGATAGGCAAATGAACTTGTTCAGTCTGTCGGGAACTACATAATAATGGGATTTGAACAATGTGACCATATAACGATGTATCGATTTTTATATCGTTATATCATGAACGCGGGCAATTTAAAAAGTCGACAAGTCAAATTTTAATGTATTTATTTATCAATTGGTGCAAGTTCTTAGCTTATTTACCATTTCTGCGCTTTGTCAGAAAAGGCAATAATGCGACTACCCGAAAATATAGGCCTGCGAATGGCTGGTGTTAGCTGTGCAAGTGGTCGGCCAGTGATTTTGGCTGGTCTCCTCAATGGCGCATTCAGTATAAGACGCTCGGCTCTGAAAGGAATGCGGCGTTCAACAAATGGCAGGGTTAATTGAGTTGCTGGGAAAGCTGCTTTGTCCCCAGTAACTATTTTAGCGGGTCTTCTTTGCGGACGAGCCGTCAACTTTGCCGGTCTTCGTTGTGGCTGAGCTGGACGCAGCAGCTGACGGAAGGCAGTAAATCGTTGAACCAACGGCAGGACAAACTGTGCCTGTGGTCGCAAGCTGGCCAAGCTGATAATTGCAGCCGTTTCTGGTGTACCGTTGGGATCATCATTCACTGGCGGTTCTGGTGGACCATAAGTCTGGTCTGGGAACTCTTCCACGGCTGGTGGACCATATGTATCATCTGGTGGGCCATAGACATCGTCAGGTGGTCCATAAACCAGCTCCGGCTCCACTTCCGGTGCCCCATAAACCAGTTCCGGTTGCTCCTCTGGTGAACCATAGGTCAAATCCGGTTGTGGAAAGTTGGCGGCTTGCTCCGTGGGCAGTTCAAATGGTGGGTCAGGTGTCACACCAGCAGGGGGATACGGTGCTGCCTCCTGTCGCTGCAGTACGGCACCCGGAAAACGCAGACCGGCCGCTTCACTAGCTTCCAGGGAGCCAAGCACGGCACAGAGGGCTACCAAAAGAGCAGAAGATCCAAACATTTCGATGTCAAAACATAAACTGATACCTTAATCCAGCAATTGTCAGCTATAAATACCCAGAGTTAACCTTCGTCTAGCACTGTCCAAGTGACCAAAATTCCGACGAGGCCAATTGCTAACGCCGCGATGACTTATACGGCAAACCCAAGAGGTTACGTGCCCAAAAGCGGTGACTAAACCACAACAACATCGACATTCACGTGTATGGTAAAGATTAGGTGACCAAACTTTATTAATAGCTACTACATGTATTGGGTTACAGATTTACAAGCGACGACGGAGCACCAAACGCTGTGGCACTGGTTGTTCCCGGCGGCGTCCTTGGGGGAATCGTTGGTAGAATCTGGCTGACTTGACCAGCTGCTCCTCCGGCTGCTCCTTGGGCTGATCGAGAGTGGTGGAGACAGCAATTACAGTGCCATCATCGGAGACTTCCACGAGCACATCCTCATCGGCTGGCTGTATCTTGGCATCTCCTGGTGCCTCTTCCTCTGGCACAGGCACTAATATCTCGTCGGTATCAATAGGTTGCTCTGGTTCCGGCACCGAATCCAGTTCTGGTTCTAGCTCTGGCTCGACTACTGCGTCCACACTTGTGGGTGGTCCGTAGACGCTGTCCGGTGGTCCATATGTGTTATCCGGTGGCAAATAGTTTACTTCCGGCTGTGCAGTAGAGCTGGGCAGCTCGAAAGGTACTTCCGGCGTTATCCCCGCCGCTGGATAACCAGTAGGCGCTGGACTCGGAGGAGCTGCCAGCTCCTGACGCGCCAGACCGCGTCGTGGTACGAACCGTTGACGCAGTGGCTCCGAGCTGGCCAAAACGGCCAGGCCAAGCAGCAATAAGGCAGAAGTAGTTTTAAACATTTTGAAGTCTGTTTGGTTTGTGTTCTGAGTTACCCAATCGCTCTGCTTATTTATAGCTGCTGGGAGACGGGAGAGCTGTGTGTATAATTTATGCTCGTCACTTTCGGTCTCAGCTTTTAGGCCTGGCCAACAAACAAAACACTTGGCCTATGTTGTTGCTTATCCCGTTCGCTTCTCGCGTCTTTGATTATGTTGCTCCGATCGGATCGAGTCGGCTTTTGATTTCTGTTTTAATGCTAAATACGTGACCCTTTTCCCAATTTTAGCGGCCAATGCTAACAGCACCAAGTGCCATGTGCCCATGTGCCCATGTACCCATGTTGGCCACGTTAACTCTCCGATGTCTGCTCATTAACACGCCCAATAGGCTTTGTCTGCTCTGTGGCTCTATGTCTCCATGGCTATTTGGGTTCTTGGCTATTCATAATTTTATTTAATGGCATTTATATTCATATCCAGCGACCTTGACTGAACGTGTCGGGAGAATTAACCTCCCTAATAGACATAATTCTCATGTAGGTCAAATCGATACAATTCTCATCAAATATTAATTGCATTTAATTATGTTCTTATTACTATTCAAATGTGATTCTCTTTTCAAGGTCTTGGAATAGAAATTTTGCATTCTTCCTCTGAAATAATATTTGGTAGAATCTAGAATTATATTAGCTTTAAAAATTTGTCTTATTTTGATTATTCAGATAAATATTAAATATAAGAAAGAATGCTATAGTCGCCTCGCTACTATATGATACCCGATATTCAGTTTTAGTATATTATTAACAATGGGATATGATAATAATAATAGTACAATCGTTTAGTCGATGGACCCTAGTGAGTTTCATTAAGATGCCTTGGAAAACACAGAAAATTTTCATAAAATTCATATATTTAGAGCATTATTCAAAGCAAACGTTCCTGTGGGGGCTATACGATATAGTCGTCCGATTTGAATGAAAGTTGGCCAGTATGTTTATATTATTAACAAATATATTCTGTGTGAGTTTTATTGAAATTGCTTGGTCAACGCAAAAGTTTTTCATACTAGTTCATATTTAGAGCATATTTTTGACCGATTATAAAAAAGAATCCTTAGATATAGTTGACTGGTTTAGATCAGACTTGGTCAGTATATGTACTCCCTAGACATGTACTTCCTGTGTAAATTTGCTATAGATAGCATCGCTAACAAAAAAGTTTTCTATACTAAAACTTGCTATTTTTACCTTTGTATGAACATAAAACGCCCTAAAGTGGGTGTGTCAAAAAATAAAAGCATATCTTTCATTTGCGACCTCTTGGGTCTTTCTAGGTCTTATAGTCTCTGCGGTCCTTTGGTTCACACAGACGGGCGGACGGACAGACAAATGGACAGACGGACAGGGTTATATCGACTCGGCTATTCATGCTGATCAAGAATATATATACTTTATGTAGTCTTCCAGGCCTCCTTCTCCCTCTTACATACATCCCATCGATTACAATATACCCTTTTACTCTACGAGTAACGGGTATAATAAACTTAATTCCCCTTCAAATAAATTAAACTTTTTTGTTCAATTTTCAACAATATTATATTTTTTATTAATAACAAAAAACACTTAATATGATAATTCGATAAATCGTATAGACAATCTCAACATGTTGGTTCCTAGATGCGATAGACTAGAATGGGCTGGGAGCGAATAATCTGGGCAGAGCGCAGCTTCTCTGGGATGGGACGACGGAAGCGCAGGCGTCCATTGCGGGGCTGGATAAGGTTGGCCGGGATGGGCTCGGAGGCGGGATCAGTGTCAACTGGGGCCTGATCCTGATCAGCAGCGGCGTCAGCAGGTGGACCATAGGTGTTGTCAGGCTCAGCTGGTGGTCCGTAGGTGTTGTCGGGTTCAGCCGGTGGGCCATAGGTGTTGTCTGGCTCTGCGGGTGGACCATAGGTCAGATCGGGCTGAGCCTCCGTTTCGGTGGGCAGATCGAAGGGAACTGAGGGCGTGACACCTGCCGGTGGATAAGGCGCCGATGCTGGCGTTGGAGCAGCGTCCACTGTTGGATCCGCGGATGCCGCAGGATCTGCTGGTGCTGCCTCCTGTCGAGCTAAGTGGAGGCGAGAAGAGCCACTACGGAAACGTGCCGGTTCCGCCAGAGAAATAGTTGAAACGGCAGCCAGGATGAGCAGAGAAGTGGTTAACTTAAAAGCCATGTTGATGGATTGCTGATTGGTATTAGAATGTTGATATTCGGTGACAATCGCAGAGCTTTTATATACAACATTTTGGCAGTCATAAATGGCACTATGAGGGACACTCTTTATGATTATATCGTATCTATCCAATACGTGACAATATTTAGTCAAGGGCCCATGTATAATCCATAATCATTCGTTTGGGCACTTAACTCTGAACTCCAAGTGCCTCAAAGTGGTCGCACAGTGGTGCGTGCTAGCTGGAAAATTAGTTCAATTCACTTTGTGTGCAATTGTGCGTGTGGGCACAGTGTGGCAAGAACTGTCAACACTCTACGAATATTAAATAATTGGTTTTATAGCTAATTTTAAATATTAAACAAGTAAGAAAGGCTACAGTCGAGTGGACCGACTGTAAAAGACCCCGTACTCACTTTAGGGCGCATTTTGCCATACATATTAGCAATTTTTGAAAGATTTGTACGATGGGAGCTATTGGCTATAGCTGTACGATCCGGACCAAACACGGTGAGGATAGTTATAGTGGTACCATACACATAATGTGCCAATTTGGTCAAGTCGTTTCCAAGTTATGGTAATGTGAGAATCGTTTTTCACAATTTGTGGGGCGGTAGGGGGCGTGGTAAAAATTTGAAATAAACTTGGCAGATCAACATATAGGCGGACTTTTAATCCAAATTTGGTGAATATAGATCTTGTTACTTAGCAGATCCAGGTGTTCATACGGACGGACGGACAGACAGACGGACATTGCTATGTCGTCTCGCCTGTTGATGCTGATCCAGAATATATATATATTTAATAGGGTCGGCTCCGTCTCCTTCTACCTGTTACGCACATTTTGCTTCAGACAAACTTAGTAGACCCCTCTCCTCTTTTTTAGAGTACGGGGTCATAAAACAGCATTCTGTAAATCAAACTAACGATTTTTAAACAATTGTACAAAAATAATGAAATTCTAATCTAATTAATTATATAAAAAGTAAACTTTTTAGATTAAATTTGTAATAATATTTAAGGCCAATTTATTAGTCAAGAGTAACGGGTTAATAAAACATTTATGTAGCTAAAGAGAATGGAGGAATTTTAAGTCAATTACTAGTGAATTAAATCAGTTAAAATATGTATTTAGTTTTGAATGTTAGTCAATTTTCGGAATTTAGGGAATTTATTGAGCACTTGGGAAAAAAATGTTGTTCAGGAACTATATAATACCAACTATATATACAGCAAAAATGAGATAGAACTTAAATAAAAATTTATTTATTTTAAGCCCAGTTCAAAAATTAAGTTTGAATAAATTTAAAAAAAAATTCATAAAATTTATTAATAAGATAAATTTATAAATTGAGAATTATAAATTCGTTTTTAAGCTAAGCTTGTTATTAGTTTTAAGCTCAATAAAAAATATATACATATATATATTAACGCATATATATAAACTCGCTGGTTCCTAGAAATGTTTGACCTCTGTGAAGTGGCGTAAACCCCATTTAAAATGTGCTTGTTATAATGTTAATTTGATTTGGAAGCACTGTGCGCTATTTGTGCCTGTTTGTCATGCAGGTCAATGGTTTTAAGTGTCTCTTATTTAAGTTTTCGTTTTTTTCTCTCTCTTTTGGATTCGACTATCAAATTATTGACTGCTTTATATGCACTACGTCTAGAATCGTTTGAGCTACGGGGCCACAGAGCCAACTACTATGAGTATAAAAGTACCAACTCCATATCGAAATGACAACAAAGCGTTTAAGCAACTTATGCGATCATGGCACGTTATCAGCTCATCAGTTCCCTGCTGCTCCTGGCCATTTTGGTGGCCCACTCGGCAGCTGAAGCTCCACGACGTGTACAGCAAGTCCAGCGAAGACCTCAACTTAAATTTGCTCGCCAGGAAGTGCAGCCTACGCCATATCCAACGGCAGAGGAACTGAAACCAGAGGGGCCAGCACTCGTCTATGGTCCACCACCTTCAACCGATCTGGATGAACTGCCAGTGGAGGAGGTGCCAACACTGAATAGCTTCCAACCTGAATCTGAACCAGAGCCAGAGTCTGAACCAGAGCCCGAGACCGTTGTGGATGCCGAGGAACTGGACACCGATGAGAACTCTCTGGAGGTGACTACGCCCTTGGCAGCTGTTCCAGCTCGCTTGCGCACCAGTCGCCAGAGATTGGCCAAACTGCAGTTGGCCAAGTCGCAACCAAAGCGTCTTCGTCAACGTCAGCGTCTTGCCCGCCTCGAGGAGTTGCCCGTAGAGGTTCCAGCTGCGGTTCCAGTGACTGCCGCTGTTCCCGCTCCTCAGTTCTATTATGTGGGTGCTCCTCAGCAGCCCTATGTGGTGGCCTACAATGGAGCTGCTCAGCAGCTGGCCTGGTAATTGGCTCAGCTATTGATAGATTGATGCACTGTTATTGATAATTGTGAATTCGTATTTTGTTTTTTGTCTATTAAATCATCCTAAACATAAATCGTCTTTTCGAGTCTTTCATTCGCCATAAACAAGCCACTTAAGAGGCCAACTCCTTAAGGCCAAGTACTTGGCATTCTTTGCATCCATTTGCAGCCATTTGAGTGCAGCTTTGGAGTGTGCTTTCTTAGCCTTTTTTCTGCTTTGGCATTTTCTTTTGTGCTATGTTTAATGCATTCCTAGTGCCCTGTTTTATAATACTTTACAAACTCTTTGCTACTGGAAATGACTGGGTTTTAGCAACAATAAAGTTCAATAAATCGATTCGAATAAGGAATTGTTGGAATATCATTTTAAAAACCAGCAAAAATCGTTATATTTAAATTAAAATCAAAGTAAGTTTTGAGGAAACTTTTAATACGGTACTAGCGCCATCTATGGCTCGTTGCCTGTTTGTGATTGCTGCTGAACTCGAAGTTTGGAACAGAAAGAATCAGAATAAAATATCTATAAATTCCTGAAAATATCTCAAATGAACGGCCACCAAAGCTCTTAACAATTTAACATTATTAACATAGTATAAAATTTAAATAGAACTTAGATTTTCTTTGTTTACATTCGTATTTCTCGGTATTATCTGGCTAAGCTAACTATATTCAATACTTAAGTAGATTTCACTAGTGATTAATTAGCATTTTTTATTTCGCCATTTAATTATTCATTGTGCTATTTTTAAAGAATTCCAATTATACAGGGTGGCTAAGTTGTTGGTATTAATTGGCAATTAAAGTCGGAAAAAGCAACTGAAAACCTTTTTACACTCTGCAGTCAATGACAGTACAGAGTCTACTCGATTTGTCAGGAAAAAAATGTACTTAACAGTCGGAACACGGCATGGTAGGTCCCCTTAGTGGAATATCTTCTTGGTCACCATTAATAGCCAAGTCGAAGTCCATCTCGAAGGCTAGAACAACCAAATTTAGAACGAAAGTTCGTCTATGCGTCACGCAGATCCATTTTATTTTGAGTCTTTCTGACACACCCCCGCCGCCTCTCTTTCTTGTCATAGAAAATAGCTAAGAATCTCCTGTATTGAGTGTTCCACAAAAAGTACAGGGTCTTCTAGAGCTGGCTTGCATGACTTGCCTACTTTCCTACTAGTTTACTATAATTTTGTAACTTTAAAATTGTTAATAATGTATTTTTTACAACATAAGAAAGACAAATTCATAACACACAATAGAAAAATAAGTCACCATGGTAACTATATATATTTTTGTGTACAAACTGAGATTAATAGATAACAAAAAACATGAAATTATCAGTGCATTAAATGTCCAAATGGATATTCATGTGCTCCACTCGTACGTAGTATTTTTATCAGTTCAAAGTCTTAATAGATATAGACAATCGGTCACCCAAGGAATGAACGTATATATACCCATGTACACTCAGTGAGTCAATTTAGTTTCATTTGAGTAGTTTAAGTAACAGAACTGTGCAAGAATGGAGGGTAAAAAGTTGAATATTGAATTTGCCGACAACATGGATCATTGTTTAGAAGACACCCTTGTGAGTACCAGTAAAAGAAAAGGGAAAAATTTGTTAAATTAAATAATTTTTTAATAAAATTTTTGCACAGTGGGACCACTACGATAACCAGCATAGTCCACTGAATAATCTAGAAAAGAGCGATGATAAAGAGACTCTGCAAAATAAGGATTGCCAAATAAATGAACTTAAGATTAAATTAATGGAGCAAGAAATGAAAGCATCACTTTTCGAAGATAAGGAGAGTTTGTACAAGGACAAACTAAAGTTTAAAGATGACATAATTGAAACATTAAAACTTGCCATTGATTCAGCCAAGAATGATAACAATAATAATAGTGGAAATCCTCTTACTAAAGAGAAAACTGATCAAATTTTGGCTCTGCTAAAAGACAACAATGAGCAAATAAGTCTAAAGGCCAAAGATGAGGAAATAAAAAAATTAAAAAGTCAAATTAAATTAAGAAATCAAGAACTGACTAGCAACAAAGAAAAGTTGGAAAAGAAAATTGAATTATTAAAAAAATATGAAAATTTCCGTGCGACTGTGATGAAAATTAAAAATACGATCTATATCAAAATGGAGTACGGAGGAAACACCTTAACGATGTGTGTACCCAAACTGATCCCATTTGAACCTGTTCTGGACCATACTATAGCTGGACCAGGTTGGATTGTAATACAGCGTCGCACCAATGGAAGTACTGACTTCGAAACCAATTTGAACAATTACTATGAAGGTTTTGGCAAAAACAAAGACGACTTTTGGTTGGGCCTGGAAAGGCTCCACAGAATAACAACGCATCAACAACATGAACTGTATATTCACATTGTGGATTATGATGGGAAATCCCATCACGCAAAGTATGATAACTTTGTGGTGGGCAGCAAAGATGAGAAATATATACTCAAATCACTGGGAAGATACACCGGAAATGCCAATGACATGATGCGATTAAATGAGCACAGAGTATTTGCCATTGGTTCAACTAGATACAAGAACGGCTGGTGGTGGCTGGAAAATGCAACTCCAAGTTGGTAAGTATAGTAATATGGCTATAACTTTATCCCTCCAAATTTGTATTCTCATATTTGTTTCACTCCTCAGCAATCTTAATGGAAAGTACTCAAAATGTATGGTCGCAAACGAGGAATACCTCTTCTGGGGACTCAAATCGTGGGGAAATCGTGGCAATTTCATTCAATCAGTGCAAATGATGATTAGACCAAAGAAATAGTATATGTTTTATATAGAAATAAAGTAATGTTTAATTCTCTTTTGATATATTTTAATCAAATTTATTGAGTCTAAGACAGTTGGTATGATAAATAAATACTATTTACAATTTATTTTGAAGCTTTTAAACTTATTTTTATACAAAAATTTTATATTTTTGTTATTTTGTTAATTTAGTTAAACACTAACGCTTTACATGATTGCTGTGTGGGAAATCTCACATTTTAATTGTGCAATTCCACGTCTTAACGATGATTAAATTTTGTTAATTATATTAAAGACTAAGTGGCTTTTTTAGCCCGCAAAGAAAGATCCCCGATTCTCGAGTGGATTTACATTCGGATTTGTGCTGTTCCTCAATGCCTCGATCGCCTGATAGTTGACGAACCAAAATGGACGATTTCCCTCGGGTAATGAGTTAAGATAATTCACCAATTCCTGATCACCATGTGCATCGATGGGCAAGGCATTGGATACCGCAGGAATACTAGAGCTGGCATTGGGTGTGCTGGCACTAGAGGCGGCTACAAAGCCCCCACTGGAGGCGGGTACAAAGGTGGCACTGGAGGCGGGTACAAAGGTGGTACTGGAGGCGGGTACAAAGCTGAGTCCACTTTGGGGGACAATCTCATCGTTATCACCAAAGCGATTGACTACATTGACAGTTGATGGACGCACAGTTGGGGTTGCATCGGGCACATAAGCACTGATGGGGAGTACAAGTGGCACGCCCACTGGAGGCTTTTGGGAGGCACCATAAGGCAGATTAATTGGCGCCTGTGAGGAGACAGTCTCTTCGCCGAAACGTGTGCCAATGCTTAAGCCAGAAAGATTCTCCACAGCCGTATTCTGAGTGCCCAAATATTTATCCTTTTGACTGAGTCCTCCCGGAGGACGACTGCCCGCAAATGAAGGTCGCTGTGCCTGCGACATTTCAAGTAGAGCGACAAGCAATAAAATACTCCACAGATTCATCAACATGTTTAACCACTTAATGTATATATTTACTATACTAATTGCGAATTTCACTTTTTTTATTTTTTATTAAACCGACACGTTTCACAGCTGCGACCTGTATACTCGTTAAGACTGACACCGAAACTGAGACTGAGAGCTCAAAGCTTTCGCAAATTATTTAAATAAGTTGCCAGATGCTGTTCGAAAAGCATTTAACTGACTCAGTCTCAGTCTCTGTCTCAAATTCAAACTCAATCTCAGAGTCAATCGAAGTCTCAGTCCACCACAAACAAATACGACAGAGAGAGAGAGAGGCATGTCCAATGGGAGATAATATTCGAGTCGTCGGGCTTATCAAATCAATTTGAACCCCTCGCTGACCCCTCAGAAAGTCCCACAATTCAATTTGTTTTCTGCTTAAAATTTCCAATTTCCATTTACATTACTGTACACACGATTCACGTTTTTACTACTGTGTATTCATTTTCACCGTGATCAGCACGTTATTATGCTGTTTATATCTTGGGGTATTGCTGCTCTCTGTTTGAGCTTGTTTTAAATACTATTTTAAAAAATTCTGATTTTTTAAAGGAATTTTTGGATTATAGAATCGGAAACAGAGATGTTTATATATTTTTTAAAAATATGTGGTTTACTAAATTATCTATTAAACCAAAAAGCAACGGTTTGTGTTATAAATTATACTTATTTGTAGTCCAGAAAACTTAAATTGTTTTTGAATTTTATTGCCTATGTTGTGCACAAAACTCAACGTCGCACCTCTTTACGTGCAGTACCCAGGATGTTTAGTGATCGACTTTTACTCCGAAAAATATGTATTATGATTTTCTGACACTGATTTTCACAAAACTTAAGATCACACCTCTTTACGTCTGGCCCCACGTTGATCAGGGAGTAAGTAAGCTCAAGAAGCTGTTAGGTTGGTGAGCAGGTGAGAAATATGTTTACATTTCAATTTGTAGTAAACGGTACTTATTTTTATCATAAGCAGCGTTATACCTCTTCACCTTTGAATTCTACGATGATCAGTGAGTAAATTTTGTACCAAAAATGGTCTATTATACATAGAATCTTTTAAAACAATTGATACGATTCTTGTTTTCATAAAACTCAACATCACATCTATTTAAATTTATGTTCCACGATGATCAGTAAGTAAGTTACAAATTAATCTGATCAACCCGTTAATTTATGTTATCAGCAATACTTAACGCTTCAAGTGAAAACTCAGCGTCGATCAAGTAGTTGGTGTATAAGAGAGAACTAATTGATCGATGAGAACACTGATTAAGTTCTCACTTAGCTATTCTAAACAACAAAGTATCTTAAAGTAACAATTAGAAATCAATTAAGTTGCGGTTAGTATCATTAACACATTCAGGGTATTCCAGCTTCGGCTTTTAGCAGCTACTCTAGCTTAATTCTTGTTTACTTGCGGTCTGGGAGATACCCAAGCTCAGCTGTAAGCTGACTGGAGAGGTTCGTCATCAATATCTTGTTTTATGACGCGCACGCGTACGTATGACAACCGGTTTTGGGGTTTGAGAGATTTAAAACAATGGACCTTAAATCCCATTTGGGAGCAGCCAGTGCCAAAACTTGACGTGATTCACATGACAGACAACTGGACAGACTAACTGTCGGAATGTCTGAGTGCACTCAGAATAAGAAAGAGAGAGAGAGAACTTTTGTGAATGATTTCCAAACGCTTTATTTGCAAATCTCATACAATAAAGATTATAATATTTATGTGGTGTGTAGTGGTGTGTGTGTGGTGTATATGGTGTGTAGTGGTGTGTGCATCGTCATGGATTCTGTACCTGTTTTAAACATCTAACTAGACAACTGCCCGGTTCAAGCAGCCCGTCAGCAGATGACTCGCTGTCTAGTTGCGTCTGGCAGCGCTCAACTTGGCCGGACGTGCCACAGCGGCGGAGGCAGCACGGCGATAGGCCACCGGTTGGGCACGACGCAGCTTGGCGGCACGTCTGGCAGCCACAAGACGAGCCTGCTCGGCGGGCACATCAGCAGCGGGTAGATCGTTGCCGGTGACATCGGGTGGACCGTAAACCTCATCGGGCACATTGTTGGGTGCTGGCGCTGCGTCTGGTGGACCGTAGACGGCATCTGGCGTAGGCTCGGCGGCGGCAGGAGCAGCTGCCTCATCGAAGGGCACCTCCGGCTTCAGCTCATCAGCTGAGGGATACGGTGTGACCGCTGCGTCCGCATCCGCTGCCAGCTCCTGCCGAGCCAAGTAACGCGACCGTCCGCGTGTCAAACGCTGCGAGGAGCGTTGACGCTGCTGCTGCTGCTGAGCACTGGCACAGAGCAAAAGGCAGACCGCAATCACTACTAGTACTTGGAACTTGGCCATATCGATGGGAATGATTTGAAGATGTTTGCTAGGAAACTGATAGCGACAACTGTTGCACTTGACGAACCTACGAGAGGCTTTTATACCCTAGGTCAGCATTGGGAAGCGTCTCCATTAGTGGAACTGTTTAATGTGCGACGCATCGCATGTTCCATATGCTTGCACATCCTTTTTAGGCACACTCTCTGACGTCGGCGGCACACACACTAATACACACACACACTATTGTATTGTCTCCGACTCACTGATCGACGAGGGCTTTATGAGCTTAAGACGTGACATGAAAGAACTAGCAGAAGAGCTGGAAGCTCAAAATTTATAGTTCCGCCATTAATCAATCCAAAACCGGAGCGGATTCACTATACATAAGTTTAGGAGCAGTAGAGACTACCTTCTAATAAATCGATTAAGAGCAGAAATTAACTTTTTTTAATTGATATAAAAAGTACTTGAAGAACTCACAGTTCTTTAAAATAGTTCCAATTCTTGTAATATCCAAAGCTATCATCTTTAAAAAACAAATAAAAACAAGAAAGAAAAGTACAGTCGAGCACGCCCGACCGTAGAATACTCTCTGCATTTTATTCCCGATCATCTTATTAAAATCGATATCCGGGTATATCAATTGATACTTGCAACAAAACACGTTGAAACAAAAACATCTGATTGTATGTATACACACACATATACATTTGACATTAAAAGTATGCACGCACATATGTATTTGTGTATATGTTATACATACACAATTGCTCGGCACAGCCAGCATTCGCGAGCAGCGCTGTCGCTAAGCTACGCAAGCAGCGAAAACGTTCGCTCACATGTTTGTATGTTTCTATCTCGCTCGCACACATGCATTGGCATTGCGTTCAATTATCAACTTTCTTACATGTCTAGCTCTTTTGTTTATTGTCCGATTAAGATGCAACTTTCAGGATAGTTTAATATATTTTGTCTTTAAACGAATGTGAAATAACAATACTGTACGATAAGAACATATGCCTTTAAATCGGCATTGAAGTTTGCAAATTATCTTATTTCTTGTGAGAAAAGGGGGCGTGGCAGTCCAAAATTTTTGATGGCAATACAATTATACCGTCTCTAGGAACCTACATACCAAAATGGGTGTTCCTAAGTGCCATATTTACTGACATATTCGCCTAAAACATCAATTTTTTACGAGGTGTTTCTAGTTTTTTGCTCATTGTGGGCGAGCGGGGCGTGGCATCGGAAAAAAAAAAGATTCTTGTATTGACTGACTTAATATCGAGTCGATAGAGACCAAATTCAAACTTGTAGCTCTTACCATCTCTGAAATCTGTTTGTTCATACGGACGGACAGACGGACAGACGGACAGACAGACGGACAGACGGACATGGCTATATCGACTCGGCTTGTGATGCTGATCAAGAATATATATACTTTATGGGGTCGGCCACGCCTCCTTCTGCCTGTTACATACTTTTCACAAACACAATATACTCTCTCTTGCAGAGAGTATAATAATATTTAAATTTCATATAATCATTTTTTTTATTTATAATTTATCTACATACTAATTGAAACAAGAAAGAAAAGTACAGTCGAGCACGCCCGACCGTAGAATACTCTCTGCATTTTATTCCCGATCATCTTAATAAAATCGATATCCGGGTATATCAATTGATACTTGCAACAAAACACGTTGAAACAAAAACATCTGATTGTATGTATACACACACAAACACACTTAACATTATATGTATGCACGCACATATGTATGTGTGTATATGTTATACATTCACAATTGGTTGGCACAGCCAGCATTCGCGGGCAGCGCTGCCGCTAAGCTACGCAAGCAGCGAAAACGTTCGCTCACATGTTTGTATGTTTCTATCTCGCTTGCACACATGCATTGGCATTGCGTTCAATTATAAACTTTCTTACATGTCTAGCTCTTTTGTTTATTGTCCGATTTAGATGCAACTTTCAGGATAGTTTAATATGTTTTGTCTTCAAACGAATGCGAAATAACAATACTGTACGATAAGAACATATGCCTTAAAATCGGCATTGAAGTTTGCAAATTATCTAATTTCTTGTGAGAAAAGGGGCGTGGCAGTCCAAAATTTTTGATGACAATACAATTATACCGTCTCTAGGAACCTACATACCAAAATGGGTGTTCCTAAGTGCCATAGTTACTGAGATATTCGCCTAAAACATAAATTTTTTACGAGTTGTTTCTAGTTTTTTGCTCATTGTGGGCGAACGGGGCGTGGCATCGAAAAAAAAAAAGATTCTTGTATTGACTGACTTAATATCGAGTCGATAGAGACCAAATTCAAACTTGTAGCTCTTACCATCTCTGAAATCTGTTTGTTCATACGGACGGACAGACGGACAGACGGACAGACAGACGGACAGACGGACATGGCTATATCGACTCGGCTTGTGATGCTGATCAAGAATATATATACTTTATGGGGTCTGCCACGCCTCCTTCTGCCTGTTACATACTTTTCACAAACACAATATACTCTCTCTTGCAGAGAGTATAAAAATCAAGCTTGATCTTTAAAATAAAATTAAATCACTTGATAAATTTTAAGCTCTTAAAGTAAAAATATTTTTTATTTGACAAAAATATTAGAATAAACTAAAATTGTCTAATACATTTTCAAAATATTTTATTTTTTTATCTTTTTATACTTTTAATTAAATCGTTAAGTTGATTATCTTTTTGAACTACTTGGTCACGTAAATTGTCATTAAATTCTTTCAATTTATTGATTTCATATCCCAGTTGACAGATTTGAGATTGACAATTTCTAACTAATTCAGTTTTTTCATTTAGTTCCTTCTCAATTAAAATTAGTTTTGATTCTAATTTCTCTATCTTATTATCTTTCTTAACTTGCTCTACGTTATTAGAATTTTTTAGTTCTTCCAGATTAATAATTTGTGCTTTCAAAGTTGAAATTTGATCATCACTTCGATCGACTGATTGCTGCATTGACTTTCTAACAGTAGATTCTTCAAGAGTTTTTAGTTCCAAAATTCTCTCATTTGATTTCAATGTTTCAATTTGTTTACTCATTTCCTTAATCGTTACTTTGTTTGCCACCAATTCCTCTCTATCCGCTTTCTGTTCGGCTTCCAATTTGTTAACATCTTTTTGCAAAGTCTCTATTAAAAAGTTGTTTTTCTGAATTTTTTGAGTTTTCAGTATTTCTTGACTCCTTAGTTTTGATAATTCATCATTTTTGGTTTCAACCAATTTCATTAAATCCTCAATTTCTTCCTTTGAATCGAGCCTCGATCGTTCCAACAATGCCTTCACTGCATCCACACTCTTCAATAGTTATGAATTTATTTGAGTTTATTACATCGTTAAACGTTACATTAATCAACTCACCGAATTCTGATTCATTTTGATAGAAAATTGTTAATTCAAAATATAATTTAAAGTGTTCTTTAAACCTCAACTGCACAACAGTTACTGAAGTGACCAATTGATTTTTGATTCGAAAGACAATACTACTATTAAACAGATAAGATAGACTAGATACTAGATGCACTTTATTTCCTTCTTTTAGAATGAATCATTTTTACAAATCCTGACAATAATAAATTTTTGTTATCTTCTGAAATGTAATTGACCCTTCAATTCTTAGTACACAACCTTCCAATATATATTTGAAAGTCACTGATAATATTTTTATTCGTACTACTGTACCCAAGAAGTTGTCTATTAGGTTGGTCAGAACCGATATGTGCATAACAGGCAAATGGAGGCTTTTCCGACCCCCCGAAAATACATATATATTTTTAATCAGCATCAACAGACGAAGCGATATAGCAATCCTCATCTATCCGTCCATATGTCTGTCTATATGAACACCTGGATTTCAGAGACTGAAAGAGCTAGAATCACCCAAATTTGAATTAAAAATCTGTTTATTCTGCACGCAGCTGAAGCATATTTAAAATTTTCTTCTATAGCTCACAATAATGGCATTAGAAATGACTTTAGTCAAGTGAGCCGACTGTTAAATATCTGTATTTGTGTTAGAACACTATACAACAATATAGTATATACGTAGGTATATTATATAAATGCATATAAAACATTATCAGTTGATTAATTTAAATGTTTATGTGATAAATCACTTAACACACAATCTCTCAATATTTTTATTTATGGAATTATACGTTTTTTGATCATTCTTACCGATAAACATAATATGGGAGGCTAGTTGAGATACTTCGCAAGATCAACTCAGATAAACTAATCTATAAAATATATATATCGTTTTTTGATATACCCTGTACTACGTTTTATTTAACTACTCTTATTCACCTCTGTTTCGTTTCGGGAATATATTTCGAATGCCTCTTTCCATAACGGTATGTTTGTAATCTTTTATGTATGTTTCCTAATCTTTTGCTAATGAAAACATTTTAGTTTTATGTTGTTCCATAGTTTTGAAAAGTTCTACCTCTTCGGACAAAGCTTTTGATTTCAATTGTGCTATTTCGATATACAACTTTTTCCTTGTTGATGCCAATAATTCGCCTTTACGATGTCCAAACGCCTGCAATTTAAGTATTTCCAACATATTCGCTCGTAATTTCAGCATGTTAATTTGTTCACTCATTTTCTCTATTGTAACTTCTTTTTCGGCAAGTTGATCTCGATGTGTTTTTAGTTCAGTTAATAATTTATCATTTTCAACTCTCGACTGAATCAGTTCGTTACTTTTTGATAAAGCCAATGTGACTAAATTCTCAAAATTTTCCTTCGAATCCGTCTTCATACGTTCATAAAATGCCTCCTGCGCATTCAAAAGCTTCGAAAGAAATAATTTCGTATGATTTCCATAAATCAAACCCCATTTTATCAGTTTACTCACCTCTTCATACGAACTTGTGTTATAAAGTTCCAACAATTTCTTTACTTCGGTAAACCTCTTTATAAATAAATCCTAAGTTAATTCAATAAACTTCATTTATTATATTTATATGAGTAAACTCACCGGATCCTCATCCATTTTAGCTTTCTAATTGCTATTTAATTTTTTTTTTTCAAATTTTAATTCTATGTATAACTCAAAATGTTGTCTTAACTTTAGCTGTTCGACAAAGACTGAAACGACCACTTATCTTTTGACTGGAAAGCAGTATTCGGCAGAAAAGCTTTAAGCAGATAAGATAAGATCAATTACACTTATAAATAAGTATTTAATATCACAGTAGAAGCAGTACTCTCTAGTGACGAAAGCAGGCATGTGAACATTAAAAGTTGTCCGATCCAGACCACAATTGGTATACATTGGACGTGCATCTAATGTGTGAGTTTGGTTATGTTAGATAAACAAATAGACAATTCATACAATTACAGACCAAGATCAGGATATACCCACAAGTGATATACACATAACTTGTGAATTCGATCACGATAGCTCTAGTAGTAAGCAGGGTATGCTGATCAAGTTATTAGGTGGCTTTAACTCTTATAGTGTAATTTAAAGTTATACTTAGAAATAAATGCATATAAGTTTCGAAAACAGTGATACCGTTATATCGGCTATAGCAAATATTTCAAATGCCGTTTGTCACGCCTCGAACCGAACAAATCCCTGTTTAGAACCTGTACTCTAAAAATGAGTACAGGGGTCTATTAAGTTTATGAAGCGAAATGTGCTTAACAGGTATAAGGAGGCTTTCCGACCCCATGAAGTATATACTATATATATGTTCTTGATCAGCATCAACAGCCGAGATGATATAGAAATGACCGTCTGTCCGTCCGTCCGTCCATCTGTATGAACTCTTGGATCTTCTTAACTACAAGAGCTACCCTCCACCAAATTTGTAATGAAAGTCTGTCTGCTTCGCGAGCAGATCAAGTATATTTAAAATCTTTGCCACGCCCCCTACCGCCACCGCAAATTTCAAAAAACTATTTTAATATCACCATAACTGGAAAACGACTGAAGCTAGAGAGACCAAATCCACACATTAAATGTATGGTACCATTACAACTATCCTCACGTTTGATCCCGATCGAACAATTATAGCCTATAGCTCCCATAGGACAAATCGGTCAAAGATTGTTGATTTGTATGGAATAGCGCGCTAGAATGAGTATGAGCTCGACTGTAGCCTTTTTTACTTGTTTATTATTGCTCTGCTTTTTTTCCAAACAAGGTCATTATAACTATATTGGTTTTGATGGCATATTTATTCGTTAAAATAATCTTTATAATGTCTATTATTGTTAAACTCATAGTTTTTTATTAGTTCACCGTTCTTCCATAGTTCTACTTCAGCGATCACCACTTTATTTTTTAATTGTGATATTTCGATTTTTGTTTTATCGTTCTTATTTTTGTTTTCCAAGTTATACATTTCTTCTTTCATTAATTCGATCTTTTTGGCATTCCAAGAGACTGAATTCTTCAATTTACTTATTTCCAAAGATTTAACTCGTGTGCTCAGACTTTCAATTTGTTCATTCATGCTCTGAATAGTATAATCTTTTTCTGCAAGTCGATCTCTATATGATTTTAATTCATCTGCTAATTTTTCCTTTTCAATTCTCAACTGAATCAATTCGCTGCTTTTGTTAAAAATCATTGTGAGTAAATGCTCGATATTTTCCCTCGAATCCGACTTCATACGTTCGAAAAATGCTTCTTGTGCATTGAAAATCTTAAATAGGTAACAATTCGCAATATTTCATTAAATCAAACTTCATTTAATCAATTTACTCACCTCATCATACGAACTGGTGTTATTAAGTTCGAACAATTTCTTTATTGCATTTAAGCTCTTTAAAAATGTATTTATTAGTCCATTCATTAAAAACTCAACTCATTAATCAACTCACCGTATCTTTGTCCATTTTACAAAATTTTATTCTAGTTCAAAGTGTTTCCTTGACTTCGGACTGTTCGACAGAGACTGAATAAAGATTATCTTCTGACTGGAAAACAGCATTTGATAAAAGAGAGCTTTTAACAGATAAGATAAGTTCAATTGCATTCATTAATAAGAAATTTATATCGTAAGGCAGACCACGATAGTGACGAAAGCTTACTATAAAACTATGTATTGAAAGTTTTTCGAAATGCTAAATATTAATTTATTAGCCAAGTGTAGTTAGTTTCAGAAACCATTTTAATCAATAACATTAAGTATTTTATAAACCCTTTTGTCACTCAATTGGTACTTCATTGAGGGGGTGCTGATATGATTACTCATATTCTGTGTGGTTTTCGTTATCTTTTGAGGTGTGTCCGGAAAAGAAATTGATAACAGTGATACTGAAATGCATTGAAATACAACAACATATATATTTGCAAACTATTGAAAAATGTATCATAAATTAATTTTAAAAAGGGAGCAGATAGCCCTGGCAGCTAGTGCTCTTCGCCATTTAGGTTAATAATTCATTGTTAACTTTCAATAAATAAATAAATAAATAATTTTATATAATAAACAATTTCTCTATACAAAGACTGAAAAATATCTTGGGATTAAATTGGGTAAGATTTGTAAAAGTTATGGAATTATCAGTCGCTGTTACTGGGGCTAAGTAAATTCATTAATCGATTATTAAATCATATGATTAATTTAAGCTGAGCGATTGTTAATCGTAATTAATCGAATTAAAATGAAAATGATCGATTAATCAAATAATTAAAACAAAATTCAAGAAATCTAATAAAGAACACAAAAAATGTAAAATATTAATTTGTTTAATATTGAACAGGTGTGCAGTAGTCAAGCTGTGCCTTTTTCCGGTAAAAGAAGCACCAGCCTTTGAAAAAAGACGCTCTTTTTTTTTGTATCGAAATACCTAGAAGAAAGCAATACCGACAAGTTATGATATATATTTGATAACGGCTCATCTACTTATGCTTTCGTGATTTTCATTTCTGTCTGAAAGATCAGCTATTTCCAATCGTGTGTTTCATAACTGAAACCAAGCAATCTTAATTTTCAAGGTCTTTAGCTTTGGATTAATTATAAATTTCGTGATTTCTCTTTCTTTGATTAAGTCTCAGGATTTAGTTTTCATTATATATTTGTATTTATATACATTTTACAAATATTAATAATATATTTTTCAATTTTTTAATCATAAAAAATTAATAATATATTTTTAAAATTTTGTTAATTTGTATAGTCTTACATTTTATGATTAAATCGATAGCAAGTTATATTTTGAATACTTACGGTAGTTAACAACTGAGGACGTGACATGACGTGATATTTTGACTACTTAGTTAGTCGCAGTTGTCCTTGATGGTCACCTCCCTTCGCAGTCGTTGATCGCATAATTATCGATTATAAGTGTTTAAATAATAAACAAAATTCTAACACTCAAATTATAAACGACAGGCATATTGCAATTGACAACAAGTTTTCGCTTTCAATTGATGTGGCCATTGGCCAAGTTTTCAATGGTGTTGTTCCGACTGTTTGTCTCGTTTGTTGGTCTTTTAACTTGCTTATCACGTAGGAAACGCATTTCATTTCCATAGAACATGGCGATGAATCGGACGTGGCGGACGTGTATAAGCTGGCAAATACCAGAAACAATACAACTGATAAATACATACATATCTTCCATTACTGAAAAATTATACTTGATACGAAGCGCATAGGAAATACCCTGTACACAGAAAATGATTTAATAATTGGTTGTATTAGCGATCAGCGGAATATAAAAGAGGGAGAGAGAAAAAAAGACGTCATCATATTCACTCTGTTACATACTTTCTCATCCATCTATGCCACCTTCCTTTAACAACTGTTCAATGAACAATGGGTATTAAAATAGAAAATAAATCAATAAATGTGATAACCGTGCGCCTAATGCTGTCTCAATTCTACCAATACATTTACATTTAAATATATATAAAATATATATATTTATATACATTCTCGACATGACAAAACGACTCTCGCTTTCATTGGCTGAGGCTTCTCTTCCCATCCGCTCCTCAGAGCACAGATAGACCCAGAACGTTGTATAAAAAGAGCAGACGCATCCGGAGCGCAAATCAGTTGACAAATATCGGGGAACTTAGATATACGATATATACGTAGAATGCAGTGGGTATTTGGCATCGTTGCATGCCTTTGGGCATCTGGAATTGGAATCGCTGAGACGCGTCAGATACGCATAAATCGGTATTCGACCAGTGTGCAGGAGGATGGAGTGCTCCAGGCGGAGGTTAAAGAGCTAAAACCCACACCATATCCCGCTGCCGGATACAGGCCAAAGGGACGGGCATTTTGGTTACCTGGAGAGGTGGAGACCAGCGAGGGCTCGGGCATTGGCTCTGATCAACAAACGACAACAACAGAGTTGCCTCTAGATGATGCCACAACGAGCACCACTGAGTCACTGGACTTTAGCACAACCACAATGTCATCAACCACTGTGGACAACTTGGATGCCACGACAACAGTAGCTCCTTCACAGGTCGAATTCCGCTCTGGACGAGCCTATGCCAAGGCACCGTATCCAGCAGCTGGTTATCGACCTAGTCGCGCTTTTCTGCTGCCTACCGAACTCAATCCCGATCAGCAGCAGCAACAACAACAACAAGCACAACAGCAGCTAGATGATGCCAATGCTAATCATCCAGTTTGTGGTGTCAGTACAAATCCATTAATGCCCACACCAGAACCAGGGTCCAAGGACGAACCAGATGCGGAGAGTGTTGTGGTCACCGCCAATGTGGGACCTGCTGTTCTCATTGCCAGAGCACCTGTATCCAATAACATTCCAGTGGCCATTCCATTGCAGTCCCAGCCTCTGATCCAAGCACCTCGTCGGGGATTCGTCTACACAACGCATGTGGAGCAACGTTGGTAGATCCTATTGGCGGAATTAAAGCTATTCTACTGTTGACATTTTTTTAGCTTTAAGTTCCTTGAAATATCATTCAAATCATTGTGTTATCGTTATTGAATTATTTAAAATACATTTACTTAAAAAAAAAAACGAATTACTTTAACGATTTCATTTTCCAAACGTAGAAAAAAGTTCGGAATTTTGAACTAAAATCCATTCCAAGCGATGTCTGAAATATTGCTGTAAATTTTTTTTAACCGATTATAAAATTTATTTTGACAAATTTGTTAACCATGAAGATCAGAATAAATTTGTGCTAAAGTGAAATATTTGTAATTTGTTGATCCAAAAAATAAATTGTTTGGTTCTTTAATATATCCCAAATAATATTATAACAAAACATTACAAATGATAAATTGAAACAAAATTAGGTCGAAAAAATCTAAATAATTAATTTATGCCGGAATCAAATATTGTATTTGTGGTTTATTTAATCACTCAAAAAATTATATATTTATTGTTTAAGTTTATACTTAGAAAATCTAATCTAAAATCACAATTTTAAACATTAATTTAGAGCAATGTTTATAACATTAAGATTTGTAATTGTTAATCATATTTAGGTCGAATTAACATAGTTGTAGTCTTACAGGACTTAACGTCAATAACGTTATACATGTAATGAACCACTATGGAGTTGAGGTTTCTAAAATGAATGTTTAGAAATTAAGTAGGATTTATTTTGGAATTGTATGTTGTTACTCACTCGGACAGCCCTTCGTCCACGCAAAACCACCAGCCACTTTTATCCCTTCCAAGTCGAAAATCTACTTTCTCACTCAGATTCATTATATTCTTGTTTCCAACATATTTACCAAGACTCTTTATTCTGAATTTTTCTGTTATGTTGGCAACAACAAAGTTGTCGTATTGACAATAATAAGGTTCTTCGTGGTGTCTTTCAATATGAACATAGAGCTCATGTCGTTGTTGTGTTGTCATAATATGAATGCGTTCCAAACCAAGCCAAAATTCACCTTTTGGATTGCCGAATCCATTGCAATAGGCCTGAAAATCTCTTTTAAAGTCGACCTTTCCATTAAATCGACGCTGAATGACAATCCAACCAGGACCAGCTATATTGTCTTCGAGGGTTACCACAAACCTTTTCATGCCCGGCAAAAGCATTAAACTGGTTGTGACTTCACGATTCAATTCCTTAATATTATGAATTTGGTATGGATACTTTATTAATATATTATTAGATTTATTTTCTTCGATATTTTTCTCAGTTTTTTCCATAATTGTTGTAGATGATGCTGGCTTCTCGGTAATATTATCGTTAGTTTCATTTATTAACACTTTGTTCTGAACATTTTTGTCTTTGAGTAAATCAATTGACATTTTTAATGCATCGATTAAATCATCTTTTACTTTGAGTAACTGAATTAAATTCTCTTTTTCCTTGTTTTCCAACTCAAATGTTTTTATTTGATTGTTTAGTTTATCAATTAATTCATCATTGTTTTGAATAACATTTTCATTAATCCCACTTGATTGTTGATTTTTTATCTCTGTTAATAAATTCAGCATTTCATCAATTTTAATTTTCATTGATGAACTATTTGAATACACCTGTCTTATTAAATGACTAATTTCACTGTTATTTTCCATCGTATTATTAACTTATTTTTAAACTTTTTAAGGAAGTTTTTTAAATACTTTTGAACCTTTCAGTGACTCAACTGAAACTAAATTGTTTAATGAACAGAAAACTGTGTACTACTCCTCATGTTATGACTGTTGTCCAGATAAGAAAAGCTACGTTCAACACAAATCGTTTATTACACGATAAGATAAACCCTTTATTTCAACTGAGCATACTATCGATAAGACTACTTATTTTATAGATCTTCAGATGAAAAGCTCATAGCTCCAACAGGACAAATCGGTCAAAAATTAGTGATTGGTATGAACAAATTCAGGTTTATTAACCGATCTCAACCAAACTCACACAATATGTGTATTTCATGACTCTATATATTCCAGCCAAATTTGGTTCGGTTTAAACAACTATAGCCTTTAGCTTCTATAAGGCAAGTCGATCGATTGGTGGTGCACTATAGAATTCTTTCTTACTTTAATTTGAAATTTTATGATGTTAAGATATTTTATGTAGTTCTTGTACCTACAAGGGTATTTAATGTTCGGTACATGGAAACTATCGAATGTTTCTCAGCTTAACGATAACAAATCATAATAATACAAATATTTATGGTAACTGCACTTTTACCTTATCTCAGAATTAATTTAAAAATAAAATAAAACTACGTTTTAAAAGCCATTAAAAGTATTACTCATTAAAATTCGATTGCTTTTATTAATAATCGCTTAAATATAATTGGTTAACAAAATAAAAAAACAAACTTTAACTTTTGGCCACTGCGCTGTGATTTGGCCATTTTCGATTGGGAAACATTAGAGGAGGGGCGAAAATCAGCGGTAATTGTGTACATAATTGACAATGAGGGGATCATCGAAGCGAGTGGGCACGATTTCAACAGAATGCACCACTGGCTGCAAATGGGCATCACTGTCAATGTGCGTGAAGCTGCCTAGCTGCAATTCATCATGTGTTTGAAGGAGTGATGTGGTTGAGACGGATGCCAGCTCTAGGTCAGCTCCATCGAGTAGCACGTAGTCGGCCTCCGGTTCGGTTAGGGCCAACTCAATGGCCACATTGTTGTTGCCAACTGATTGCGGCTGTTCGGCTATCGAAATTGTGGCATTGTCTGTGGCAAAGGCAACGGCTACGTTCGGCTCAGATGAGTCCTGCGAGGAAGTAGTCGCATTGATGGCAAACAGTTTTGTAGTTGCTTCAGTTGTTGTTGTAGTTTCAGATGCTGCTGTTGTTGTTGTTGTTGTTGTTGTAGCTGCCTTGCGGTCAATTGTTGCAGCTGTTGTCTCTGTAGTAGTGCTTTCTAGCCCCATCTCCGTTGTGGTCGCCACGTTGCTCTCACCACTGCCCGCTGCAGCGGACTCACTCTCATCCTGCTCCTCCAACTGTTGTTCCACTTCAGCAGTTATTCGCTTTGCGGGCGTGCTCAGCAGCAATAGTTTCGCTGACTTTTGCTGCTGGTTTCTCTGCTGTGGCTTCTCGTCCAACCGCACACTTAGATCACCTTCAATGGTGCCAGGTGCTGGATCTAGGCTAGCAAAAGTTTCACGTTCTTTAATTTGCACAGTCACATCCTTGTCACGACTCAGTGCTCCCACTGTTTGTGTGGTACTTTCCATGGGCTCCACTGTAGTAGTAGCATCCTCCACTGCCCTTGGCGTTGTCATTTCCTGTTGCTCCTCTGGTCTGATGACAGCACCCTGTACAGTGGACAGACAGACAACCACTAGTGTCACATAGATCCCGATTCCTTGCCACATTTTCGTAAAGTTCTCTTCGATTTGATTCTGTTTATTTGCTATTTGAATGTGCTACTAAGCGCTGACATTTTCCTACATCGCGTATTTATACCAATTTCCAGTGTATTCCCTCTCCAAATAACAAAAACACTCTGTTCCCAGCAGCAGCAGCAGCTGTCATAATTTTAGCCCTGAAGGTGACCAAATTGACGCGTTACTTCCGCATGCCGCGAACTCCGAAACCGGAAATGTAATTTCTGTCTGAATGTGTGTGTGTCTGTATGTGTGTGTGTAGGAGTGTGAGTGGGTGGTTGTCTACTTTGGCCAGTGTCTCAGTCGTGGTCATCGTGTCAACGTTAAGGCCAAAAGGCGGACATCGTTCGTTACACCTTAAACCTGCCCGTTGACCGCAATGATGGTCACAGAGTCAGTCCCAAAATCGCTTTACATTTCCCCTTAACCCTACCCTACCCTCCGTCCCTCTCTCAGACACACACACACACACACACACACACACACACAGACGAACATACATCAGTTGTTGTTGTTCATGAGCAAAGTTTTGTGGCTGACCATTGGCAGTTGCTGCTGTTGCCATTGCTGTCGTTGTATTGGCCATGTTCGACATGCTGGTCACGTTCACTCTGTGACTTTGTTTTCGTTTTAAATGCGAATTGAGAAAATTGAAATAAATAGCCACATGTTCTCGTACTCGTACACTCTGAAGTACACATAAATATATACAAATATATACGTATTTATTCCTATTGCTATATCTTTGGCTATTCCTTGTTGTATATATGTATATATAGACAAAGGACTGTCATGACTAAATCTTGTCAATAACTAAACAACTCACAACCCTTTGCATCTGTGACAACAATTGGACATCAAAGTTGCATGGCAGATTAAGCTAGTTCCTACTAAAGTCAACTATTTACCTGAATATTCTAACGCTTAAATTATTATTGCAAAGAATACTATTAAATTGTAGACATAAGCTAGTAAACTTAAGGTATATGTTAAAAATAACGAAAGTTTAAACAATTTAAAAATTAAAACTGTTTACAAATTTGGTTTTTTTCGACTTAAAATTTTATTTAAATTTAGTTTAAGTTACCACTTAAAATTATACCCAAAACTGTACCCAAATAAGTAACACATTTGTAAGTTATGTTATTATATATAAGTTTATTATCGAAGATTCAACACTACTTATGTTAAAAATATTTTACGTCTTAAGTTTATGATTTTCTGTTGATTTTCTTTTAATTTTGGTTTTCAATTTACTTTTTAACGAAATTTCTAATTTCATAAAACGAATATGTGATGTTTTATATGTTGTTTCTGATCTTTTTTTGTTGGTATATTATATAATAATTGCATATGATCAATCGATTGTTGTACAAGTAGAGAGTGTTTGTGGGGAAGTTGCGAAATGGCATGAAAATACATAAATAATTTAGATGCATTTTCTTAGGTATTGTAATTTATTTATATATAATATATATATATATATATACTTAGTATGGCATGATGGATTTGATTTCGATTTCGATTTCAATATTCGATATATGTATTTATATATATGTATGTATATATGTATGATAGGGCCTAATACATCGAGATATGTGTGCTTCATTTAGATACAAGATACAATTAGTTAAGTACAATTATGATAATTATTGTTCAACGTGTATTCAATATAGATATCAGATTCAGATTCAGATTTAGATGTAGATTTTAGATTTTAGTTTTTTTTTTAAGATTTTTAATATTCAGATTTCGATTTAAATGTTATTTTAAATCATTTTAAATGGTTTTTGCCTCGCTATCTGCTGCACGTATAAAATGAATTTACTTCTACTTACATTATAAAAAATTGTTTTGGTTTGTGCTTTTGTCGCTATTTTAGTTTCATTTTGTTTCAGTTATCTCTTCTTCCCATTCCCAAAAGAATCTACTTCGTTCCATTAATTTCTGCTAAACTTACAAATAGCCCATAGCCAACGGGAAGCACTCGGCATTTGCCAGATCTTATCGATATGGTAGCCCAGATAGTGGGAGATATCTCTAATGCGTGGTAACTAACTTAATACTATAAACTATTCGTTAGATAAGGTAACATAAAGAATCAAATTTCTAAACATATTAAACTTAGCAAAAATATATTAATTCAATAAAAATCAAAGTCAAGCAAACAATAAATTTAAATAAAGTGTTAAGTTGATTAAATATTAATTTTCTTTAACGCTTTAAAGATAACGCGATTTTAAGCAGTTTTGTCCCACTGTTTAGGCAATATTGTGCACCTTGGCCGAGAGACAATTGTGTACCACGAAAACAACTGGCTTTGGACAACACTCCATGTCGAGTTCCTGTAAGAGATAAAAGCCAAGTTAGACTGGTTTGAGTTTTCGAAACAATTTTAGGGGACTTACAATTTCGCCATCATCGCCAAAATCCAAATATAACATCCGAGCTCCATCATCCGCTGAGCCCTTCAATTTATCAAAGGCAAATTGCCAGAGTTGGGTTTTGTTGGCCACCGCCGCAGTCGGCGTGGATGTGGCGAAACCACCGCAATCGTATAAGAAAAAGCCGCGATTTATGTGCACAACCAATTGACACTGCCTGCCCTGGTACAGGCAGCGAAACGAGAATTCTCGCTGCAAATTGACCGCCTGATGGGAGCCCTGGACCAAGGCACGCGCCCACGCAGCCATATCCCGATGCGTCTCCGAACGTAGCCAATAAACCAATACTCCCCGCGCCGTACCACAACGCACACAGAACACTGTCGTCTGTTGTCCCTGTTTGAGTTCGAAAAGTAAAGCATTAAGTCAATAGATATTTTAAGTCTTCTTTTAAACTGTGATTACTTACATTGAGTGAGGAATTGTTGCCTGCACCCGCTAAGCGTGTGGTGGCCAGTGCATAGCTCTCCAGGGGACGACTCCAGGCCTCCACGGACCAAGGAGCACTCTCGTATATGCGAAACTCCCGCTCGGTGACTGCCACAAATATGGGCAACCATTTGTCGCTTTCATCAGAACTCTCCGAGCTGGAACGGCCACTTGGCTGAGGAATGAAAAGAAATTAATCAAAATTACTCAAACTGCAATAATTATTGCTCAGAGATTAAGGACTGATCATAACGATTACTATTCAAATATTAAGTAAAAAGGGCAAATAAAAGTTAGTTCAAGCCCAAATGTATGGTTTGTATGAAAAACTTTTCAGTTATTTCAGTTATACATATCAACCAATAATATATCTTTATATATATTTCGAAGATATATGTACATATGTTGGAAAGGTTATATAACCATTGCTTCATATAAGTACACTTTGATTTTACACAAAATAAGTACGAGGTCTTTTACAGTCGACTCCATTCCCTACTAGTTATCTATTTCATTTTTGATAGTTCAGATTGGAACTTACACTTACCACCTCGCCGGCTACTCCTCCGCTGTTGGATGTGCCGCTGCCACCGCTGGCAGCACCACTGCCACCACCACCACCGGCACTGCCAGAGCTACCGCCGCCACCACCGCCGCCTCCTCCACCACCATTTAAACGCTTGCTCAACCAACCAATGTGCTTGAGCTCGCCAATGAGATTCGCCAACGCACGATTCGCTTCGACCAAAGCACGCTGCGTGCTGCTGCCCATGGCGGAGTGAAGCGCATTGAACCAGACGAGGGCTTCCGCGGAGTCAGCCGCACGGAGAATGCACGAGTGCACGCCATCCGGCGAGTGCAGCTCCAGGCAACGATTCTCTGCAATTGCCAAACAGAAAACTTGTTACATTACAATTGTCCAACTATCCACTCTCGTATCGTAACAATGAGAAGTGAACGGAGTGCTCCACTTACCCGGATCGATGTACTTTAGATTACGCGCCAGATGCGTCAGCTGCAGCGGAATGTAGCGCGTATCGGCACGCGGCGTTGTCTTGGGCGTAGGTGCTGGCGGGGATGTAGGCACGCCCGGACCCAGAGGGCAAAGGAATGCCCGTTGTAGTTCCCATCCCACCTCCGAAATGATGCTTGCCTTGCGAAAATAGGGCGTTACTTCGCGCAGGAATTTAACTGCAAAATACACAGACATCAATATTGTGGCACATGAATATGCATGTCAAAGAGGATGTGGTTGTCTGCCAGTGGCGTCACCTGTGTAGCTGCACAGGATGTGGTGACATCAACCACACTCCCAGCGCCATCCCAAACATACACACCCCCACTCCCACCCACACACACACCCTCAGAGGCACACTCGGTCACAGAGCATTCAATCAGTTCGTTTTCAACAGCATCAGCGTCAAACACAACCGTTGCGGCATAAATTCATTAGAGTTTCCGCTCCATTTTTATTCGATTTGCACATTCAACCAGCACAAGCAAGGCGCACAGTGGGGCAAGAGTTAGCAGAAACTTTTTCTAAAGCAAATCATTCTATGTTACCCAGAAATATATATCATTCTGCAGTTTTGGTAGCCAACAGAAATGAAGGCAATAAAGAAAAATCTTAATTGTAAAATAAAAAAAATAACTTTCGCTGATTTTTTTTTTTAAATTTTTCATAAATTGTTTTTTAGGACAGATTATAATTCTATAAACTTTCATTCGAACTGCTTTAGATTCAATATTATTAACCAAGTTTCAAGTATTTTTGAACTTTTAAACATCAAAAATAGTTAACATTTTTTTTTTGCTGGCAAGATAAAGCTTTAAACGTAACGCTTTAAAGTAAAATTTAAATTTCAAACTAACAAGACATTTTTCATAAGCGTTGTGTCACTGTGCAGTATCTATGCAAATGTTGATGGCAGGTGGCTTCTATGTATATATGTATATGAATATGTATGTGGTAGTCTATGTAAACTCTGGAGTCCGGACTTCGTAGCCCCCACAACATTTGCACATTTGCATTTCCGTTGCTGTCGTTTGTCGTTTGTCGTTCGAGTGATTTGAAAATTCAATTTTCACACTTAATGCCAACTGTTGTTGGTCCAGAGCTTAGAGTTTGGGTTTCATGCGACTCAATTCGTGTGTTTAGACCAACTAATTAGTGCAAACGGCTTCCGAGCCGCCATAACTGTCGGAAAGGCTTTTGCTCGTCCCATCGCCATCGCCATCACCATCTTCTCAACATGGTCACATTCCCTCACTAATTGCTTGGCATTTACGTGCACCAAGAGGGTTACCAAGTGGACGTTGTCGTTGCCTTAGCTTAGAGCATAAAGCTTGGAGCTGGAAGCTCAGTAAACATTTACATACAGAAATATGCAACCGACAACTAACAAACAAACAAGCGAGCGAGTTAAAAAAAATGTTGCATATCGTCAGGCGCTGGCTAGTGAGTACAGTGAGAGAGGGAGATTGAGATGGAGACGAGGATGGGGATGGGGATGGGGAAAAGTAACGGGTGGAGATTTGGTAAGCTTGGAGTGCACTAAAAAACAAACAAACAAAACCAAAACGCAATGCAAAAGTTTAGAAACAACAATAACAAACAGTAATAAGTTGTGCAAATTTTTGCATTTCAGTGTAAATAAAGTTGCAATTTCCAGGAAAGAAGAAAAAACAACTTAAAATAAACAAACAACAATAACAAAACCATAAATGCTGTAAGCCAAATGTAAACTGCTATTTATAAAATGCATACACACACATATACACAGACACACACACACATACACATTCATAAGTACATACATTCGTACACACGTTAAATTTAATAAAAATCATTTTTTTAAAGCAAAAGTCAAAGAATGGATTTACTCGTTAAAGTTCACAATACCAAAGAGAAATAATAATAATAATATTACACTTGACAGCAACACAATTAACAATTAACTAATTATAGGCTTTAGTTAAATTAAATGTTTATTTTTTGTCACTTTGACATGACAGAAACTGGCATAAAAAGCATTCTTTGCAAAGCTCTTAAATTGAATTCATACATTGTTGGGACAGAAAATCAATATTGAATTTAATTGTTAATAAATTTAAATGCATTTGGTAATTATATAAATTAAGCATTAGTTATTTAACAGATTATATTAAAAGCCAAAGTTTGTCCAAAGATTGCAGGTGAAGCAAGTTTTTTACACCTACGGCAAAGTCAGACGCCCGCATAAATCACGCCGTAAGGCAGCATGGTCGTGGGCGTGTCCGTGGGCGCACAAATATGATATCAAGTGCAGGCGGTTCGCTTCTCGCAAATCGTGCGTTAAAACTTTGCACAAAACTTTTTAGAGTAAAATCTCACGCGCTGCGTTGCCAGGACACAGGAAGCAGGAAAGAGAAGGATTCGAATGGACGGTGAGAAAGGGGAGGGAGTTGTGGAGTGGGCGGAACAAGAACCGGCTGCCCACAAAAGTATGCCAAGCAGTAAAAACCATTGCTAATGGACTTTTGGTAGGCAGTGTACAAGACGCCTGAGGTGGGACAAGGTGGCATACAAAACCGTTGCCAACTGTTGTCGACGCCTTTTGCCGGGGCGATGAAATCTGCCGTTGACATTTGCCAGTTCGCAGAGAGTTTTCTACAATTTTTGTACAACTGGACTGCAAAAGTTGCTGTCCTCGAATCCCAGTTAGCAGGATATATAGTACAGGCTGGCGTGGCTTATTTAAATTACATACAATGAGGACAACTTGCTTCAAGTTTTAAATTGAAGTTCGAGAGCCGAAGACTCTAACAGGCTGAGGGCTAACTGGGTTTGGGGCCAGCTTTAGTTGCGGCCCCACGCAGATCGGGCCCAAATGGTCTTAGCCATTTACGATTGCCAATCGGTTTCTGTGTTTTGCTTAATGCTAATAATGCCAACCTTTGCCATTTTACGTGCTTATAGATCTAGGCCAATTTTATTTAATTTAGAGCCCAGTTTTAATTATGAAAGCCGCCTTAAATGCATAATTAAATCAACAAAAGACTTAATTTAAATACTCTTTAATCGGGAGATCGTGGGACTATGAGGTGCAGAGAGACAGGTGCGTTAATAGATAAGATATAGTTAAAATACAAGTTAACTATAAAGTAGCAAACGTAATATAGAAATATTTAACAATAGGTATCAACGCTTCAGTCAAGGTGATAGCCTTGGTTAAGCCCAGTTTTTGAACTGATCGAATATTCAATTACTTCTAAAATTAAATTTTAATTGATTCAATAAATCTTAACCAATTCTGCATTCATTGCATTTCTTTAAAAGTTCAAAAATATTTTGAAAAATTCTCATTTTTCTCCACTGTCCAGACCATTTGCCCACTAATAGACAGAGTCTTTCCTCAATGCAATCTTTTCTTTCAAAAACTATCAAAAATATTTACTACTTTAAATAACTATTACAGAGTATTATTTGGTCTTATCACAAACTACCAAATATAGCTGAAAAGCTTTCCACAATGCGGGATTAGAGGAGTACGTTGAGAAAATCCCACAAGAAATACAGTTTAGGATAGTTTGAAGTCGTAATTCGTGAACTTTAAGCTGGTTAGAGCATTCAATATGCGTTGAAAGGTGACTTAGTAAGTTTCTTGGAATTTATGCGCTATTAATTTTTGGGGGAGGGGGGGACTGACACAACTTTGGCGAAATGGATCAACGACATGTCGCGACGACATGTGTGCGAGCGGGATGCATGCATTGAAAATGCGAGGCACGTTGAAGCTGACGACGACAACGACGACAGCGCTACGTAGCCCCTGTCATGGGCATGGAAATGGAGTGAAGGTAGAAGGGGAATTCAGGGCTGAGGCGGAGGGTGTTGGCGTGGGCGTGGACGTGGTAGGTTGTGTTTCAGCTGAGGTTGTATCATATTAAAGCAACGTTAACATTGAGCTTGATGGCTCATTTGATGGGCTTCGATACGTTTTTAAATGCGCAAATATTGCGACTCATGTCCCATTTGCATTGGCCGACTGAAAAAGAGTTATCGTTATCATTATCATAGCCGAAATATAAACGGAGCTGACCTTGCGACCGTTACTGAATTCTGATGTAGAATCCCCAGCTCCATGCCATGAGTACTCGATATAAAAGTGAGTGCACCCACAGCAGCCAGTCACATACCGTTACTTGACGTTAACCGTGCAACATGAAAAGATTTACTGGACTAATCCTGATGAGCCTGATGCTGGTGGCATCCATTTCAGCGTTGCCACATCGGCGACAGCTGAAAAGTCAGCGCCAAGTTGAATTGGTGGCAAGTACTCCATATCCCGCAGCTGGTTTTCGCCCAAAAATAGCTTTTGAGCTGCCCAGCGAGCGACAGCCCAAGCTGGAGGAGCCAGTGGCCACCACGACAATAGCAGCTAGCCCAAGCAGTGATGTGGAAGAGTTTGGCAGCACGGACAGCAGCACTACGACTGAGGTGGATGAGCAGCAAACGGAAATTGAGGGAAATGCACGCACTCCAGCCAACACTTATGGAGCACCTGATTCCAATCCGGAGGACACTGTCGAAGTGGTAGCCCAAGAGCCCTCGAGGGACTTTCAGCCACCCGTACGCGAGGCTGTGGAAGATTTTGCCGCTGTTGCCATTGATGGCCCTGCTGCTGAGCAGCAGCCTGTTGCTGATCTGCCTGCCCTGGACCAATCCGAGACACCATTGAGCGGCAACGACGAGGAAATACCTCCCACCGATGTGGCAGCCAAAGCAGTCACCACACCTGCCACTACTTATGGAGCACCTAACACACCCGCTCGCAGTTATGGCGCACCAGAGCTAGAGGAAACCGACAACGAACTGGAACTAGAGGAATCACAAGTGGAACTGGTCGAGGAGGCCGAACAGGAACTCAGTGAAGCTGCTGCTCTCGGCTTGACCAGTGGACGTTTGATTCTGTTGCCCATTAACGCCAACGGCGCTCGTTTCGGACGCATCGTCCTGGCCGTGGAACAGCCCAAGCAGCAACTTGGACGCCAGCGCATACGCAGCGAACGCCTGCGCCGGATCTAAGGCAAAAGCCTGAACTGATTCATCATTCGACAATCGACATTTAACAATAAATATTTGGAGATAGCCTTTGAGTCCTTGTTTGTATTACTTATCCGACTGTTGTCCATTGTCTGGGCTGTAGTTGCACCGGAAATGGAATTGACTTGCATCAAAGTCAATCTGTAGTGCGTGTTTGCACACGTACATACACACACACACACACACACACGCACATATATACACGCACACACATATACACACTCGAGTATGTTGTTTTAGCAAAATTGTTCTGAATGCTTCATTGCGCGTTGTTTGCTTTAAACTTTGAACTACCCTGCCCCCTCACCACGCCCACTTCCCCTTTCTAATCACAGCTCAATTGTCTAATTGATGTCCATTGCAATGAACTCTAAAGTATATGTTGACCTCTTATTGGCCCACTTGTCTTACACATTGTTTACAGAAGCAGTTCTACTCGGATAAGTAGAGTATAGCATTTTCGTTGTAGGCCTGTTATTATTTGACTGTTAGCTTAAAAAAGTACAGGGTCTATAAGATTTGTCAGTACACAAAAAGTCTTGTTTGAACATACGCAATACACCCTTACAGGGTATATAAATAAATAATAAATGAGCAAAATGAGGTATTGATCTTATCTAATCTAACCAGACAAGTACAGGGTTTTTTACGGTCGGCTCGCTCGACTGTAGTCTTTCTAACTCGTTGTTGTACTTATGTAGGTATACAAAATTCATACTCCTATATTCATATTATAAGTACGCGGTCTTTAACAGACGGTTTACTCGACTGCAAGCTTCACTAGGTGTTCCACAAAAATATCCTCCTTTTATATTGATTAAGATATGCTTTATATTGAACAACATATACAGTTATATATCTAGTTGTATAGCGGTAAAACAAGTACGCGGTCTTTAAAAGTCGGTTCACAACTTGTTTCATTTCTGTACCATTTCCTTTCGAAGGAATTTAACGCGTCGCAACAGATGAAAAAGTAGTGCGTAGCTTTTATTTCGATTTGCACTGCAGTGCCAAGTGGGCAAAACGGCAAAACGCCACGCCCACTGGCAGAGAAACTATGTATTTTGGGGCCATTTGATCAAATGGAAGGAAAACTTTTCTCATTACTCATTGCCAAGCCAAGGCAAACAAACAAACCAAGCAACCCGAACTGAACCGAATCTACTCAACCCAATCCAAAACCCAACCAAACCAAGCCAAGTCAACCCAGCGAACCAACCAACAAAAGCAACGCAACTAACGGCAGTCAACAACCAAGAGTCAACAGGCGAAGGGGCAGCGCGTTGATGGGTGCGGTGAAGGGCAGGTGGGGAGGGAGGGAGCTGGCGGTGCACTGTATGCGTGGGACTTATAACTGTACACAGATGCAGTTTTGCAGTTTACAGCAGCAACGAGAACGTACAGTAACTCGCATGTTGTGCTGACTAATCCCACGTATGCAGTGCATCAGCTACACTGCGAGAAAAGTAGCCAAAATTACATTAAAATATTGGAAGAATACAAATACTACCAAAGCAAAGTACCGTCGAAGTGTTTCCACCGTAGTATACCATCTATGTCTACTGAGTTCTTCTAGAATTTCAGCATCCTTTACTTGAACGACTTACCACCTAACAATACAGTGAAAACTCTCATAAATGTACACCTATTACACAAAGTACACCATTTGGAATGGAAGATAGTATCATTAGATGTATTCTGACCATAGCTCTCATAGACCAAACCGAGCAGAAACTGGTGATTTACATGAAACATGTAGTATCCATTCAGCGATCTCACTCAAACTCAAATAATTTGTGATTATCATGACTCTAAGTTCCCTTACCAAATATGGTACGGATCGGTCAACTATATCATACAGTTTCTATAGGTCAATCCGATAAAACATTGCTTATTTCTATGAAAAAGGTACATCGGCTTGCTCGACTGAAGCTCTCCATATTAAGAGATCTTGAAAAAAACGGGTTCAATTCACTCAAATGTTCTCAACATAAATATATATATATATATAGCTTTATGAATACAGTCATGAGTACAGTGCATATACGGATTTGCATACTCTTAGCAAATGGGCGTGGTATCAAAGGTGTTTCTATGTGCATACTGTATGGATGTACTATACTGTACTGTACAGTATGCTTAGCCTAAATATTTCTTTATGTAGTTGGGAACGAGGCCTTCTGCCTGTTCATAACTGTAACAATATACCTTTACACAGCGTATATCAACAACAGATCAAGACTTGTCCAAAGTAGCAAATAAAAAGACTTAATTTAGTTTTCCTGGCTCACACACTTTACAGTTTTCTTACAGTGTATGAGCTAAGCCCCATTCATCCAACTTTGTACATAGTTTGCTTGTTAGTTTGACTCTCTCAATGACACTTTTTAAGCACTTTTTAGCTCTCTCTCTCTCACTCCTTCTCTCTCCCTTTCTCTGTTCTCTTTTATCTCAATTTTTTTTTGCGGTATTCTGTTTTGGGCAAATAACAATGTCAGCATTTGACATGACTAAAGATGCGCAAGAATAGAGAGAGGAAAGAGAGAGAGGAAAGAGAGAGAGAGAGAAAGAGAGAGGGGGAGAGAGAGACAGGTGTGGTATAGAGATGGTACTTACCTTCCAAATCCACCACACGTCCGGCACGCTTCAGTGCACGCACCGCCTCATCGTGGGTGGCATCGCGCAGCTCCTCGCCGTTGACCGTTAGAATGGCATCGCCCACATAGAGCCCTTTGGCCTGATCGGCGGCCATTCCCCGAAATATCTTTGAGATGAGGATAGGCATGCGGTTCTCACGTCCTCCCTTTATGGATATGCCCAGGCCGTTGTTGTCCGACTTGATGATGCGCACATGTCGCTTCTGATTGGCCACATGATCAGGTACATCGCACATGTCCAGTCCAACGCCATCGGCGTTGTTATTGTTATTCAGGCAGAGATCTCCGTTATCATTGTTACCCGTTCCCGTGCCCGTACCCGTACCCGATCCCGTGCCATCCACTTCCGTGTCCTGTACGACCATGCCCTGCAGTGATGCAGAGCTTGGCAACGTGCCATTCTGTCCAGCGCCACCACCACCGCCGCTGTGATTACTCCTGCAGAACACACAGGTATTAAAAGACCTACACATACCCTTCAGCTGTCCATACTACTTACCCCAGTGTACCGTTTAGTGTTGTGGACTGACCATCACTCGAATTCTGCGACGACTCACAGGACTCATCCAGACTAATGGCCAGAAAGTCCGTCTCAAGCGTCACCATCACTCGATACCAGGAGCCGCGCACCCGCGTCTCCAGATTCCCACAGCGCATTCCCGACGGCGACGGCGAGTGCTGCTGTGGTATCGGCTGCTGTGCCGCTGGCGGGGCACGCCCCAAACTCGACGATTCCACCATGTCGCTAGCTTACTGTGGCTGCCACACGAACCGATCTACATTGCAACGCTAACGCCAGCTATAAAATACAAACGTTTATCTCAGATTATAACTAAAAATTAATACATAATGAAAGGGGATTTATATTTAGGAACTACTGAATTCTGTGCTACCAACTATCGAAAACCATAAAGTCTAAGCTTAGGAATGTAACGATAATAATAAGGGTAATGGGGGCTCAAAAGAGGAGGCTGAAAACGTGACAAACATAATAATATAATGTCAATGAATTTAAAAAATTACAAAATGTCTAAAAATATCACAAAAAAATAATTTTTTAAAAATATTTTGAAAACATCATCAATTAACATATCTCAGCATAAAAATTACAGTCCTTTCCGGAAAAGGGCTAAAACGTCAGCACTGTCTGCAGTCTGCAGATATATTCACTGTTAAGGTTAATGTTAACATAATGATAAGTTTTTAACAGAAGTCACTGTTATACGAACAGCTGTTAAATCATTTCTGAAGCAACTTCTGGTTTCGTTACAAAAGCTAGAAATCAAGTAAATTCAGCTTGACTTTATGGATATTCTGTGATTTCTTTTGGGAAATATGAAATCGTGCTCTGTTTTCTATCCTGTGCTATGGCATTGTAAGCCCCAAGTTGCCCTTCAGTCTCTTGAGCCAGCCAGGCCCACCTGGCAGGGCGCTTCTGTTAACCATAAACACCTCAATTTCCGGTGTTAGCCTGGAGAGAGTCTGCACAATATTCATTTGGACAGGTGCTTGTCAGAAGAGGTGAAAGCATTTTGGGGTTAGCTGCGGATATCAAATGAAGTGTCCGCAGGGGCAAACCACAAATTTTGAACAGGACGTACTGTTGGACAGATGGACAGACGTACGAACGGACGGATAGTCACAACATTTGTCATTGTTTTGCTGGCCAAGATTTATTGCATTCCACGCGACGCACACTCGCAATATGATGACGAAGAAGAAGAAGAAGAAGGAGAAGGAGATATAAAAGAGCAGGAGAACAAGAACAAGATGATAACAACAGCAGCGAAAGGCAAAAGCAATAAGGACAGCAACAAAAACAAGAACAACAAAAACAACAACAATTGTAACAGCAACTGAAAATTCAAATGCTGCGAATTGTGCGCATCCTGTGCATCCATCGGATCCGCATTCAGTCAGAAGGAGCAACAGTCGTCAGCAGGAGAGCTGCAATTACGCATCTTGTCGACCCGCCGCGAGGGGAGTTTTTGTCTGATTTTGTTTTTGACAAGTGACTGTTCCCCTGTGCAGTCCCCATCCCCATTCCTTCCTTTACTCCCCTTTCTTACCGTTAGCAGTCAGACAGTCAACTTCCCTTCCGCTGTGTGACAGTGTGTGTGTGAGTGTGATTGTGTGTGTGTGTGTGTGTGTGTGTGTGTGTCTAGCATTTGTATGTACATTTCCGCTGACGCTTGAGCAGGAAGTAATTTTGCCACTGCAGTCGGTCTTCGTTTCTCTGACTCTGAGTCTCTGCCACAAGCAGCGTTGAGTCTGTTTACTTTGCAATTTATTGTGCAACATTTGTAATTATTATTGCAATGCTGCATACTTCTCGGCGCTGCCTCTGCCTCTGCCCGTACCTCTGCTGCTGCTACTGTTGCTGCTGTTGCCACTGCCCCAAGCGTTGCAAGAAGGAGGCTAGCAAAAAGTTTTTGAAAAGCACCAAGTGTGCGAATGCTTGAGACGACGACGAAGAAGAAGGAGAAGACGGAGTTGGAGGACGAGGATAAACAGGAGGAATGATGTCGGAGCTGAAGACGTCGACGAAGATGACAACACACTCATAATTGTAAGTAAACACAAACAAATAGCAACAGCAAACACACACACACACACCCATAACACATATATATCTAGACAGCTACTGGTGTTGGCACATGTTCATGTGATCAACGAGGGCAGTTTAATTAATGGTCAGAATCAAGCTGTTTTTAGCTGCAGATAGAAATAAGATTTAAAAAGGTAAATTGAAAATTATAGAGAGAAATAATGCAATTAATAATAATCAATTCGTCAATAATAGATTAATAAAGTCTAATAAAAAATAACTTAATAGTAGCATTAATGCTCTTCAAAGTGGTATATTGCTTTCATTTACTGATTTCTGTTCAGTTTTCAATGCATACTTTTAGGTGTTTACAAAAACGATTTACAATGAATTTTAAGTTTATATAAAACTTGAAATTTTCTTATGTTTAATATGAAATCCAACTCAAACATTAAACATTTTTTAATATAATCGTTTTAAACACTTTAATTTTTTTACAAAATTTTTACTTAAAATTTATTTTCACCTGTACAAAGAACCATTTAATGGAGGAACTTTTCTACCTAAATTGGTTCTTTAACTAAGGAATAAAAGACGTTATGATTGCTTTTTTCTACCATATCTACGAAAAGATTTATCTTGTATTGTTCGTAAGAGTTTTATAAGTTTTCTGAGAGACTTATGTTTAATGGTAGCAAAAAGTTTTCTCAGCAGTTTTTAGCCTAGAATTTAAAGCTGATAAAAATTGAATAAAGTGTAAAATTTTTTTAGTAAAATCCCCACTGATTTCAGGTCTTAATACTTTTGTAACAACCCTTACTTGCTAACACTGTTGCCACTTTATGCCTGGCAGCTAGCCAGTTATCCATCCATCCGTTCAAGCTGCCAGCGCGCTGTGACTAATTAGACGGAGTTCGTGCAACAATTCAAAATCAAACCGAAATATTAATAGCTCGAAGGGGAATACTAACTAACTATATATGTTTTCCCACGCTTTGCAACCCATTCCGTCCACATCACTCTTCAGGGGCGATATCCTAACCATTTCTGTGGGGTTTCCCTACATTTTAGCGTATATTTTTCTGTAAGTTGCTTTGATTTTTTTTTTTAGTTGTGGCTAATAAGCACCGGACGTTGGACGCCGGACGTCACCAACCGTCTGCGGAACCATTTTTCATGCTGCGCTTTGGCTAATTTAATGCTAGGCGGTCATAAATTATGCGCCTCTCCGAAAAGTAGGCAACGAAAAGTGAGAAAAAAATTTGGGTGGAAATGCCTGGGAAATGGCAGCAGCTGCTGTACTCACACACACTGATACACATACGAGTTGCATTCAACTCGAAATTTTTATGCGCGCTTTTCTGATATAACTTTTTTCTCTCGATTTCTTTTTTTTTCGCTTTTGCTTTAAAGTTTTGCTTTGCAATGCTTTTTGTTTTTTGTGCCAATTTTACGTAGAATTTTTGGTCTTTTTTTTAATTTTAAAATGTGCAAATGTGTGTGTGAGCGAGTTTATGTATTGATATAAAAGCAGAGAGTGTGAGATGGCAATAAATAAATATAAAAGCGTTTGCCTTGCAGCATTTGCCTCGATACTTTGCCCCCAAAAACATGTGTGTGTGTGTGTGAACCCGTGTTTATATGAGTGTGGAGGAGTTTTGTGGCTGCGCCATCAAAAAGTCATAAAATCATAATTTGTAAACGAGAATTTATTTCGAAAAATATTTATGGGTTGCTTCTTTTGCTGCTTTAGTCGCAAGCATTCGCGGAATTTACTCCAGCACCATCTGAGTGGGTGTCTCCGTGTATAAGTGTGTAAGGGTGTGTGTATAAGTGTTTGAGTGTGTGTGTGACTCTTCATTACCGTCATGTCTGCATGTGGCGGCCTGCAACAATATGTACTCTTGTGTACGCAGAGCCCAGTTTGCTACCATTAATTTGTTGGCAACCTTGGCAAATGTTTTCCATTCCCTTCGATTTCCGCTGGTAATCTTTTCCCTTGACAAAACGGTTCAATTGACTTTGTGCACTCGCTTGTAACTCCCACAAACACACACAGAAACTGAGCACACTCAAATGGGTCGGAGACACATTTAGATACTATCAAACTAAGACAACTTTTTTAAGTGGAATATGGTAGTATTATATTTTGTTTACTGATAATTGAAGTACTGCACTTTATTTAGGTCAACTTTAAAGTGAGCAAAGTGCACTCAAGACAAGGTTTAATTTATCCAATTTTTTTCAAAACACTATCTAAATTAAAAGCAAATATTCTCTAGCCTTATTGCCTTGAAGTCTTGAAAAAAACTAATTTTTTCTAATAAACTAAGATGCATGAAAAATGGCTAAAAAGAAACGCAACACGAAATGCACTTTGTGAGATTAAAAACTAATTGAATTTCGCTGGTAAACGTTGATTTGATTGCTTTAAACAAAAGGCAGTAGACAAGGAGTAGAATGTATAATTTAGCAAAAGAAAAGTACAAGAAAGAAATGGCAAAGAAAAGACGCCAGTTGTGATGAGGGTAAAAATTAAATTTGCTTTAACTCAAACAGCCAGCATCAATTAATTTTGTTTCATAGTTGTTCTAGAAAGCGTGAGTTGAGAGTGTTTTCATAGACAAGTGTGCCCTCATGTGTTGAGCAGCACGTTTAAACGAGGTATAACCCGCGTCACATTATATTTCGATAATTACACCCACACACACACACACGGACGTAAGCATACACACACTCACACACATACACAGGATGAGAGTAACACCCACACTCAGGAATGGCCTTGACATCGCCTGGCAGCTGCCACCAGCTACTTGCCACTTACCACTTACCATTTGCCACTTGCCACCTTCCACTTGCCAGTGGGCAATTTCAGTGGGAGTGCAAGTTCAGACATGTCCATGACCAATCCCTGCCAGCGTTATACACGTTATCGTATTGCCGGCAATCCGTGCGGTGAGCCTCTTAATCATTCTTAACAATGCCACGTTTGGCGTCGACGTTGGCATTAAGCTCAGAGACCGCTCAACTGGTGGAAATCGATATAGTACATACTATATACATATATAGTATATATACTTATGTATGTGTATATGTAAACCATCAGCATAGCCTCCATGCATACTACAAATGGTACACTAATGATCTTTAAATACACATAATGCGCACACATACTTTCTCCCTCTTTGCCTCTCTCTCTCTCTCTCTCTCTCTCTCACTATTCCTCTCCCACTCTGGTAGTGTGCGAGCAGTTGGAAAATTGAGTTGAGTTGATGCTTTAGTCATTTAGTTGTGGTTTTCCTGCTTTTTTCTAACAACAAACTGACTGAAAGTCAATCACAAATTATGCCGTGTTCACACCAGTTAATGTAGTGTTCACAATTAAGATAAACGGTCATACTTTTATTTAGTCCCACTTAAATACAATTACTTAATAGCACATTCTAAACAAAAGTTTATTAATTTATTTTACTTTAATGGCACTTTAAGTGTCTTCAACTGCAAACATAATAGAAAATACTGCGAATGCCTTAAAGTTTTTTGGCCAAATTTTGGGAGTAATTGCCTTTTTTTGGCATCAAAAACAATGCATAAACATTTTGTGGCTTTTAGTTTTTCATTAAATTTCAGAAAATCAATCTTTCTAACTTTTGTTGGCAGTTCGTGTGATCCAAACTTGAAGAACTTCTCGAGAAACTAGCGAAAAATTAATTTTAGCCTTTAAATAAAATTGCGAAACTGTAAGGTTGGTAAGATGTTATACCTCTTGTTCCTCAGTTTGCAAACAAATTAATTTCTTAAATTTTTTTTTTTCAATTTTGAGTTTGGTGCAACAAAAAGTATGGAAGTGTCGCTTTGAAGCACAGAAACCAAATCTAATCCAAATCTAATTTATAGTCATTCTTTTCAATTTGAGTAATTACATGTTTGCTGATAGAAAGTCAGCAAACTTAGTGACTATAAGAGCTACAGTAATGTACTTTTTACAAAAGTATGTTTTAGATTATTTTCCCCTTCCCAATTGTTACTAAACAGCATAATTAGATAACTACTTGTATTATCTTAATTAAACTCAAGCATTATGTGTTTAACACCAACTGTTATATAGTATCCAAATTTTTGTTAGCATCGAACAACTATATAGTATAGCTGTTATAGCAACAATCGGTCGAAATTCAGTAATTTGTGTGATAAACTAATTTGTTTATAACAATATATAATTTCTCAATTATATTATTTATTGAATATTATTCATAATAATAATAATAAGTATGATTCCTTTAAAAGTCTGCTCGTGGCTGTAGACATCACTAAAACTTTGATTTAGTATCACAATTTTCATAAAATTTAGCATGATTTATTGAGAGAAGTAAATAAAGTAGAAAAGCAATTCTATATAGACTTTAATACTAAGTATTTTATATGGTCTAACTAAACTGTTATTGATGGAGTGCTGTAAATTGTTAACGTTGTTGTTGAGGTTATAAAATTGTTGTTATTATTGTGACATATATGAATCTACCCACTGTTAAATCCTTTCATGTGTTCTCATATTGATATGTTTTGTGGGTAACCACAAAAGCCGCCACTGCGACCGATAAAAGCCAATAGCAAACCTCTGAGATTTGCTTATTAACACACACGCACGCACACACACACATACACACAGCGTGAGCACACCTAATGCCACACACACACACTCACACACACACACACCCTGCTCATGCTGCTGGCCTATGTCAACATTCCAACCTGAGCTTCACAAATTATTCAGCATTGATTAATTATGAAAATGCGTTTATATTGATTGTCGCATGTGTGTGTACGAGTGTGTGTGTGTCTGTGTATCTAGTGTGACTCTGAGTGAATGAGTATGTGGACTGGTGTGGTGTGGTGTGTGTGTGTGTATTTTGGTCTCCGCTTAATTCCAGCGTACAGCTTGCGTGTCTGTTTATGTATATTAGTTGCACATTCGGGTGTGTGTGTGTGTGTGTGTGAGTGGGGGCTGAGTGGAGAACGGCATCGGGTAGTGGAAAAGCTGAACCATAACAATTACCAAGTGGTGATTGTGGACTCAGGACTCAATGTGAGGATTATTATGTATAGCCCGTTGGCGAAATACACCCAAGTTTGCCGCTTTTCCTTCATTTTCCTCCATTTCCCAGCAATTCCCTGCACAAACCCCTCCCTTAGCTAGAATGCAAATCAGGCAAATGTGCCAAATGAGGCATGTGCGGCTAAAGCAACGGTGTCTCTGTGGGCGTTTGTAATCTTTAAGCTGCCCAGGTGAGTATGTTGAAGTCAGGGGGTAAGAGATCTGGCATTTTCTACTTATTAATTGCCAGTGTCTTGGCATAATTTGCACTCATTTGTCTGCTGAATGCAAGTGGCTGCTATTGTGCCGCAAAAGTCAAGAATCTGCTCACGTACTAAGCAGAGGATGGGCGTGGCGAAGGGGGCTCGAGGGTAGGGAAGCCGTGTTGAGACAAGAATGAAATGCAAAATGTGATGATGCAGCTTCATTAAGTGCAATTTAAGTGCGATATCTTTCTCTCTCTCTCCCACTTGTCTTAGCTATGGCACGCTTCGCTGAGCTGCTGAAAGGCATGATGACAAAAGGTGCAAGAACACGGCATGCTGTGCCACAAAGGGCGGCAAGACAGTGGGGGTGTACAAGGGAGTACAAGAAGTAAGCACAAGAGCCAACTGAATGATGAGAATGAGCACAAAGTTCGTATTTGCCATCTCAGTTCTATTCCCATTCCCATTCTCGATCCCATTCCCATTCCCGTTCCCATTGCCATTTTCCATTTTCATTCCCTAATGCAAGTAATTGCACGTCGCTCTGATTAAGTTCGAGGGTAGTTGGGGGATGGTAGGGTAGGGTACAGCAACGTAGGGAGGCATGGCAATTTGGGTTTTTTGTCTCGCACAAAATGCTAAGCCAAAAAGCGGATTATGTCCTTTCAAATGTAATTTACACGCTGAATTTGAAAGTGACCTCAGAATTGCAAATGCTTTTCAAAGCTTCCTTCCGCTTTGCTTTCTGATAAAAAACGAGATTTATAAAAAAAAACTTTTAATAGCCGAATCTAGGTTTAACATGGGGATTAAAGCATTATGATTGTATTATGTGTGCTTTCAATTAAATATTGAATTTAAAGCGATAATACGATAATAATAAATTAATATTTGACTTTAACTAATTATTCAAAGGTTTTCGCAGTATTGTTAATGATTAAAAAAAAAAGTTCATTGAAAGCAGAGATTTTACAGAATATTCTATTAGATGATGTGTAGCAATCAGGAATATTAAAGCTTTCACATTTATCATGCCAGAATTGCAATTTCCAGCTTAGTCCATACTCATTATGGACATCGTTCTTAGAATCATTAAAATAATCATCATTGCGTTCTTCATCCTCATCTTTATCTTCATCTTCATCTATTTCTTTTTCATGTTCTTGGCTTTCTTAAGGGCGCAAAATGGCGAAAAGCTGCTTGAGAACGTCAGCAAAGAGCAAGGGAATTACAGTTATCTGTCAACACATATCGCCAAATGCATGTCAATTATGACTTAAATGCTTAACACAAAAGCCGGCAAGACGCTGGGCTAAGGGCTCTTTCGTGCAGGGCATACCAGCCCAGACCAGCTCGGGCCAGGTGGCAGGGGAGGGTGATGGTAAAGTGGCAACGCCAACGCCGCTGATGATGTTGATGAATGCCGATAGTAAACGGAATTAACTTTCACGCAACATAACGGCGTCGACTGCGACAACGGTGGCAGCGAATGCGACGACTACGACGACTACGACGACGACGCTCCAACAACTTGAATGAAAGAAAAAGCTTACGCTAATGGTTGCCGACGCCGCAGAGCACAACTGGAAAAAGCTTTCGGCAAGCGCGCGTAGTAAATGTGCGGGTGGAAGTGGTGTATGCTTGACGGAACGAACGGGGTGGGGAGATGTGGGTACGAGTACGAATGCGGCTCGTTTGACTGGTTGCGTGCGTGTATGTCTGTGTGCACACACAGTCGCGTGTGTGTGTGTGTGCTTGTGGGTGGCTTTTGGAATGGGACAAGCCAAACAAACGAAGCTGATGACATCGGCGCAACCGTTGGTAGCAGAGACCTCAGACCTCAGCGTCAACGGCAAGCGACGAAGTCAGCATCGCACTTTGGCATAGCAAAGCAGAGCAAAACAGAGCTGAGCAAAGCTTTTACTAAAAGTGTTTGAAAATTAATAAACATAGCATGCCCGCTGCCGCCTCTACATACCGTCTCAGCTCTCAGTGCTTTGTTGTAATTTCGAATACTTTTTGGCTCAACGAAAAACAATTAATGCAAAACTTGGCAGCGACTTTGGTTGGTGACGTCGGCGCATGCGCTAAAACTTGCTGCACTGAAGCATTTCTATACACACACGCATACAATCACAACACACGACACACGGATACGCACCAATGTGTAACTGTGTGTGTGTGTGTACTAAGGATTTTTTTGCTGTAAATTTTTATATTTATTTTATTACACTTCGGCGAATTTGCTATATTTATAAACTCTTGAATTAATTCATCACCTTTTATTTTATTTGTATGCAAAACATATAAACTATCGATAACAGCAGTAGATACAATAACAATGATAGTCAATTAGCATCTATTATTATTTCGTCTAGCGCTTTTTTTTTATTATTATTGTTTGTGTAGCACAAAGCGACGGTGACGGCGACGCAAGCTTTAGACACGCTTGACCAGCGCGCAGCAAACCCGTTACCGTTAGAAAATGAACAGCGACTGAAGCTGAAGTTCCAATGCCGAATACACTAGTACCAAGCGGCGCTTGTCTAAAGCTTTCACAGTCAGCATCGGCAGCGACGTTTACGCTGGCAGTTGGCGTTGGCGTCTTTGTTGTGTTGGTGGTGGGGATTTGGTAGTATTGGTATTGTTTGCCCGGCAGTAATAACAGGCAAATACGATTAACAGTGCAATGTTATAAAATAACAGCGGCTTACAGCGTTACCACCCATCTCAAAACAGTGTTGTTAAGTGAAGCGCGCAGCGCTGCCACATGATTTACAATGCAATGAATGGCAATGCTACTGCTAAACAGCTGAACGTTTTTGGCGCCAGATTTAAATATTTAGATAAGAAAGAAAGATAAGAAAACTTGAAATTTACTTTATTAACAGATGTTTGTAAAATTTAATTTTTAAAGAGAGCCCCGCAGCAATGATATATATAAGTATTTTGCTATATCAACTGTCAAAATAGGCTGTTTATTAGGTTTTTGTGCTGTTATTTTTCTTTAGCGAAAAAATCATTTATCTGCGGGTGTCAAATCCGCTTTCAAACGCTACATAACGCGGGTGCACAAATGCCTTGAATGTTTTTCGAATGGAAATTCCAGTCTCTTCACGCCGAGCGACAACCACCAGATTTTGGTAAAAAAAATTGCAACAAAATGAAAAACAAAACGAAAGAAAAAAAGTTTTCCACGCATTCGACGCATTTCTCACTGCCTAGGCAATATTGGTAATCATTGGCAACATCAGCAGCAAAAACAACAAAAACAACAGCAACAATAAAACGTGTTGTTGGCTGACTGTGTTGTTGCCTGATTTTGTAGTTGGTTTGTTGCCGGCGGCTCTGTTGACCCGGCCTGGCCAATTATGCACCGCGCGCCAAGTGGTGAAATCGATGAAGATGCACAAAATGCAAACGCACTCGGCTAATGGTCAATATGGTGATGCTGATGGCGTCTTATGTACGATATGTGGCCCGGACAATTATGGCCAAAACAGCTAGGCTACAGGTGGGTTGTGGTTGTGGTTGTTGGTTGTGCTTGTCGCTGCCGCTTCTGTCTACTCTTTTTTTTGTTTTTTTTTTTTTTTTGTTGGCCAGGCTAACGAGCTGTGAACGTGATTATAACTGCTAACCCGACATATGAAAATTATGTTCAAATGCAATTTGGCCAAAAAGCTACAACAACAATGGTCAGAAAGCAAAACAAACTGTAACCAGAAGCTGCATTCAGATTAGGCAATAGACCAGCCCCAAATACAACAACAACAACAACAACAATAACAACAAATATCTATAGAGTGAAAATATTTGCTATGCATTCATCTCCTCATTTTGTTGTTGTTGTTGTTGTTGGTGCATTGTTTGTTAATGCCTTTTTGGCCGCTTCACGGTCAGAGCCAATAAAATATGAATTTGTCTGTTTTGCAGTTTTTTGCTTTTTTTTTCTCTCTCAATTTTGTTTGCCATGTTTTGTAGAATTGGTAAGTCCGCTAGCGCATAATCTAACGGAAAATTATAGCCAGAAGCAGTTGAGGTTCATGGGATCAGCTCAGGTCAGAGTCAAATATAGTCCGTTGAATTATGAAGAGAGGGAGGGAGGGAGAGTGAGAGAGAAAGAGAGAGAGAGAAGTTTCTTTTTGTTTTGCAACTCTTGGCTCGTGTTCTGGATAATATTGGCTTAAAGTAGAACTGCTTAAATCGTCTAAAATATTATATTTAGGAGCTAGTTATACCATTTTAAACTATATACTTTTTTTTTTATATATTTACTTTGATTTATTTATTAAGTCACGCAGACTTAAAGCAGTCAGGACAATCTGATTAATTACCTAACAAATTTAATTATAAATAAAAGATTAAATATTTATTTAAAAATTAAAATTAAGCACCCAAATTCACTGATAACTTAAAAATTATTAAATTTTTGTTGATTCCCCTTTTTTCACGAGCTTTTAAATTTTATGTTTAAATTTATTAATTAAATCTTCACATGCTAAATTTCTACTAAATAAATAAATTTTATTTATTTAATATTATTAATTATTTAAATTTTATTTAAAAAAAAGCTTCATATTATACTTTTAAAAGTACAATACAAAAAGGCAGAATTATATTTTTTTAATAAACTACAAAGTTTGTTATATTTTAATTAAATTTAAATCTTATTTTAAAGAATATATATTTAACACAATTAAAGCACATTCTGGAAAAACCAGAATTTTTTTTAGTAAAATAAATATTAAATAATTTTAATATCGTTTAATATAAATCAAAAGTTTTTGAATTCTAAGTACAACATAATTTTATATAAAAGCTATTTTTAAAACGTATTTATTATTAATAAACAATTAATTTTTTATCAATAAGTTATCAATTTGATTGTAGGAATTCCATGTTATGTGAAAATTTTATTAAAGGTTTAAGGAACATTAATCATATTCCTAATAGGATAAGTGCGCTGGTTATGGGCACTCTCCGGCTGTGGGAATACCTATGTAAACCTTGACAGTAACTAAACTCTACCTGTATATCATGCATATACTTTTAAATATTATAGAATTTAAGTTCCAAAATTTTGTTAAGAATACTTGACTTAAATACGATTGTAATTCTAACTTAGTTCCTAATTTAATTTAAGACTTAAATATAGCTCAATTTAAGTCTCTTTTAATCCTTTAATCCCGTAGTTCATGTGGGTGTCTCCCTGTTTCAACAAGCCAAGTCGCACTGCGGTAAAAAGTTGTTGCTTGCAACACACACATAGACACACGAACTCACATAAAACACACACACAAACACACACACATACATACAAACACTCATACACACACACAGTTACACTCACACACACATGTAAGCCGCAGACAATGCTCATGTGACTTGTCAACGCTTTCAGCGAGTATAAAAGAAAATAGAAAAGGGGGAAAAACAAAAAACAAAAAACGAAAAACAAAAAAACGAAACTCGAAACACGAAACTTCTGGCGGGAAGATTTGCAACCACTTCACAGCTTCCTAGCACACAGATCAAAGCACTAAGTGCCGCACAGCTGGTGTGGGAATCGGTTGCAAGTTGCAAGTTGGGCGCTAAACGGTGGCAAGCCGAAAACGGCGGGAATTTTCATTGCACATACGCCCCGTGGACCGTCTCAATGCCGGACATTGCACGCCTCTCGCCCCATCCACTGCACCCGCCACCGCCACCGCCACCGCCTCCGCCTCCACTCCCAACGAGGACTTGGGAGTATGAAGACGATCAATCTATTGCTGTGGAGCAACTTCGTCGTTGCTATCGTCGCCGTCGTCGTCGTCTCTGTTGTGGTTTGGGTCACTTGTTAGGCGCCTTGGAGCGTTTTGTAAGAACATAAATCCTTCAGCTGTTTGCAACACGGCTGCTGCAGCCACCAAAGCTGCCACTGCTGCTGCCTCTGCTTGGCATTTGAATGCGCCTCCTTCCCCCAAATACACTCGTCTCCCTCCCTCCCCCTTCCACCCTCTGCCCACACTCTGTCTAGCTTAAGTTTTGTGCCATGGGTTGGACGTTTTTTTATTGCCATAAGTGGCAGGTAATTATGTCGCTTACCTGATAAATTACCTTGTTGACAACGCTCAGTTGCAACTGCAATTTTTGTCTTGCGGCTGCAATTTTTGGACATCAAAACTCAAAACCTTTTCTCCCAAAGACTTTCATTTCTTTTGATACTTACTTCTCTGACTGAGATTTATTTGTATACGATTTAAAAGTAAATATGTTTCAAGTAAAAATAAGTAAGAAAGGCTAAGGCAGAGCGAGCCGACTATAAAAGACCCCGTACTCCTTCTAGAGTGCGTTTTTCCATACAAATCACCCATTTTCGACCGATTTGTCCTATGGGAGCTATAAGCTATAGTTGTCCGATCCGAATTAAACTTGGTAAGGATAGTAATAATGGTACCATACACATATTGTGTGAATATGGTCTCTCTAGCTCTAGTCGTTTTCAAGTTATGGTGATGTGAAAATTGTATTTTACTATTTGCGGGGCCGATAGGGGGCGTGGCAAATTTGGTGGCTGTAGCTCTTATAGTTTAGAAGATCCAGGTGTTCATACAGACGGACGGACAGACGGACATACAGACAGAAGGACAGACGGACATCGCTATATCGTCTCGGCTGTTGATGTTGATCAAGAATATATATACTTTATGGGATCGGAAAAGCCTCCTTCTGTATCTTAATTGTAAAAATATGTTGACGTATTTCATATTATAAAATAGTATGTTTAACTTTCAGTTGAACTATTGAAATTAAATAGAATAATAATAAAACAATTTCATATTTTGTATTAATTTAATTTTATCTTTTTCGTTGCCAACTTGTGGTAAAATACAATAAATTTTATCCATTAAATACATAAGTAAATAAACACTTAAAGCTGCTCGTATAAAGACATTTTCACCCTCGCTGTTTGCGGTTGATGGAGAAGGTTGGGGAAGCGAAGGAAAGGGAAGGAGAGGGGAGGGGAGAGGAGGGGAATACCAAACTGCGGGTGATTGCATGTCTGTGATAAGGCGTGTGCCGCAAACCGCAATAGTTGCAAAAAACTTGGCCCGATCAATCGACTGGGCCAGAAGCTGGCTTAGGCCAAACGAAGGCGGAGACTGGGAGTAGTTGGAGGAAGGGAACAAATAGCGAGAAAGAGAGAGAGAGAGAGAGAGAGAGAGAGAGAGACTGGGTGTTCGACAGAGATGTAGAGTGTGTGCTTGATATCTGTGAACACGGTAGCTAACATGCTTAAGTTTAATTAATGATAAGAAATCTGTATCTAAGGACGTTGCCGCCACGCTTCCACAGTTGACCGTAATGAGCAGTTTTAGCCGGCTCGCCTTTTGGGCCCTGGAATTTCAGGTGTAGCAGCCAAAGAGGCGGCCAAGACAAAATCCAAGCATTGCCATCTCCAAAGTCATCTCCATCGGCATCTCAATATCATGTAGATTTTGTGCTAATGTGCAGACTCTGACTCTGACTCCGACTTGGACTCGGACTTGGACTTGGGCTCAGACTTTGACTCAGTGGCATTACGTGGCACACACACACACACACTTACACCTGAGTCAATCTGTTGCTCTCATACTCGCCATTAATTAGTTGAATTTATTAGATGGTCATCTCGTCGCTGTTGTTGTTGTTCTTGTTGTTGTTGTACTGCCATACGCCTGGGAATTTTTTGAATCCCTGCATTGCTTTTCGCACTATGAAACGAAACGAATCGTAGCCCAAAACCGGAACATACTAAATATTCGTTCCCCCCCCCCTTTGCCACAAGCCACAAACGCCGAGAGGAAGCCTCACTTTACGATGTGACTCTGCTCATGTTATGGCCATCAGGTATTGACCAACGGCCAACAGCCAACAGCCAGCGGGCCAACTCGAATATTTTATCTGTTTGCCCCTCGACTGGCAGCTGAGCAGGGCAAGAAGGAGGGGGAAAAGAAGGAGGAGTAGGGGAAAAGGGGAAAAGGGGACATTTAATCCGACTACAAGTTGCATATTAGTTGTAATAAATGGTCAGTTCTCTGCATCTATTTTGTGTTGCATCCAATCTGGCATTTTATGTGGCTGTATTGACACTTGATTGCTACACAGATTGCCTTATTAGCAATCGCATATATCGAAGTCATACATAAATTTATATTACAGCCTAATCGGCAGATTAACACCAATGGACTGACTACTCATCGATCAGCCTAGATATCAGTTTGTATCGGATTAACTAAGGTTATCAGATTTCAGTATTAACTAAGCCACAAAAAGAAAGCGATTAAAGAAACTGATTTGAGAAGTTTTGAATTATCTAAAGTTTTTTTATAAGATACACTTTTCTAGGGGCTAAAATATAGTACACTTAAAAACTAATAGCAGTCCAGTAAATAAATAGTATTTGGTCATTTTAAGAATGTTATACATAATTGAAGTATGATTGTCCTTTAAGGATATTTTAATGATCGAGAGAGTTTAAGAATGCTAATCTATAAAAATAGACAGCAAAATCAATATAAAGAATATATATGTATAATCGGCAATACTGGTTTAATATATTGCTAAGCGATGCCCGAATCGGGGTAGTCCCGGGTATACAGTGGTTTACAGCTTAAAGTTTAAGCATCTATAGAATCTAAATAAATGGGTATATTTAAAAAATTTAAACGCAGTTTGTTTGTGCTATGCTTTAACTAATCAAACATACATTCATATATTTTTAAAAAATTTTTTAAATATTTTTTTTTAATAACTAAAAAATCATCAAAAATAAATTCCACAGCTTATTTCAACCACTTTTAAAATTATAATTTAAAATCAAGTTTTATATAAATAAACAAAATAATTAATACTTTGTTTGACCACCCTTTGGTTAACTACCATTTTAAGACTTTTTGGCATGGATTCCACCAATTTTTGTGTGATTTGTGGAGTTATTTTGGCCAATCGTCTAGCAGAGCAGCTTTCAGGTCGGCTTTGTTTGAAATTTTGTGACCACAAAATATCTAAGACGTTTAAGTCTGGTGATTGAGGTGGTGAAAATTCCAGATTAGCCAGAGGATTGGGTAGGTGGCTTCAAGATATTTGGACAGTTTGGACAGTTCCAGCCAAGTCTGCACAATTACCTCTGTGTGTTTAGGGTCATTGTCTTGAAAGAATCTAAACACCGAACAATTGCTCAACGATAGGTGTTCGCTTACGAGAGTTTTTACTGTAAACTGAGAGAAAAAGACACTTTTCAAATCATACTTAATTTATAAATTCTGAATTCTTTTCTAAGCGTTATAATGATTAATAAATAATTAGTTGTTTTGTGTGATTAATTAAATTAATTTAATACATATATTAATTAATACATACATATATAAATATCCAATATTATTATAACCCAAAAATTATTTAATTATTTTAATTGAATTACTACCATTTTCTCTCAGCGCACACTAATTTCAAAAGAAAAATGTTCTGAATTAATGTGAGAGTTATAATAAATTTAATAAATATATATATATATAATATAATAAATATATTTATATATAAATTATAAATAATCCATTGGTATATTGATAGTTTTAGCTACCACAAAAAATAAAAAAAAAAACAAAGTATGTTTATAGTATTTTTGCCGTTTGATCATTTTAATTCATTAAAATGTTTCTGCACCAAGAGAAAGAGATAGAGAATGCGAGGAAGAGAGAAAAGGAAGGGAAATCTCTTGCCAGATGGGAAGATGCACATTTTCCAGCTGGAAGAAGAGGACACTGCATAGTTTTGGTGCCCGACGACCAATTTTTCACTGCAATTCAATGCGGAACTCGGAGCAACAACACGATTTTGTCAACCTCAGAGCTCTGAGGCGAATTTAGCCGCCGCCGCCGCCGCCGCCGCCGGCGTCGCCGCCTCAGTGGCAATTGCCTTTGTGGTAATGCCAAAAATGTGTGCCATAAGCAACAGACTTAGTAGCTGTTGATTAAACGACGCCCAACTGTGTGAATACTTATCACAGATAGTGTTACTCGCTTAAGAAATATTTGGGTTATGTGAAACAAAATAAAACAACTTCTTTTTGATAAAGTTAGAGGAATAAACATGTGTGTTTTTTGTTTGCCAAAATCACTCTAAAGAAAACTAAAATTATTTAAAAAGTTTTAAGATTTAAGTAATTAAACTAGTGACAAACGCAGGAATTGGATAATATTTAAATAAATTAAGGAATACATGATCGTTTCACGACTTGAGGATACCCTTTACTCAGTTTTAATATGTGATTTGCAATTGTATGATAATAGTATTAGAGCCATCGATGAGGTAATAGATGCTAATTCATATATTGAGCATATTTACGACCGATTAGTCCTATGGCAGCTATGCAATTTAGTAGTGCAATATAGTAGTTTATATTATTGGAATAGTAGTTTATATAATTAGAATAGTAGCTTATAGTAGTTCATATTATCTATTCAGTGTTAGAAACATTAAGTTACATCTGCAAATGCAGTAATTTTTCACACTAGTTCAGACTTAGACTTAATCGCCCTAGTCTTACCTTTAGTCGAGCGAGCCTACTGTAAAAGACCCCGTACTCATTCTAGTGCGCATTTTATCATACAAATAATCGATTTTTGACCGATATGTCCTATGGGAGCTATAGGATATAGTTGTCTGATCCGGACCAAACATAAAGACAGTCGTAATAGTACCATACACAACATGTGTTAGTTTGGTTGCAATCGCTCAACTATAACTTCATGTCTTCATACAAGTCACCAATTTTCGTCCGATTTGTCCCAAGGTAGCTATAGTTGTCCGATCCGGATCAAACTTTGTGAGGATAGTTACAATGATACTATATACATAAAATGTGAGTTTGGTTGCGATAGCTCAACTAACACTCCATGTCTTTATACAAAACTATACAAATATATATTACTTAAACTTTCACAATAAATCTTACTTATTTAAAAGTAAAATGTATTTTTGAAATGAATTAAATTAAAATTTTATAACAATTTAACTTGCAGTATTCAAACTAGTGATGAAAGTCAGTGTCAAACCTTTAGTTAGTATCAAATATGATTTATTTAAATATTATGTTTTATCTACTAAAATTAAATATAGTCCTTCCTAGAAAACTAACTTTGTTGTGAGTTGGCTTAAAGTTTATTAAAGTATAATCTACTACAATATAAAAACTGTCATTCTTATTAAATAAAGTTTTAAATAAGTTTTTGTATAAACTATAAATTCTCAGTTTGCATAATTTAAGAATCAAGTGAGTGATTTATCACAAATGTCGAAGCTGATGTACATAATATTTATAAGATCTGTGAGATCAGAGATTTTACCTATTGCAAATCGCATTCATATTCATTATGGACTGCTGAACGTTTGGCAATTAGCTGAAGCCGGGCATAAATCATTCAGTTAATAAGCAACTAACTTGGCCAACTTGTTGCCAATTGCAGTGGCTAGACACAGATAGGTAACAACATGACATGCACAAACAAACAAAGAAACAACAATTCTTCTTTTCCTTCACAAGGCTCTCACCTACAATGCTGATTTGAGGACTTTCTGGTGCAGGTGCAACATTGTTAGCCAAAAAGGTGGCAGCCAGCTGATGAGGCACGGCGACTTGGCCAGATGATCCGCAATTTGTAAGCCGAAGCATAGCACAGTGGGCGAAATGAATCAAATACTAGTCTGTAAACTTTAGGATCGTAGAAAACGATTGATTTTTTCTGAAACAATCAATAAAAATTCTAAAAATTCCCAAGTCTTTTTTTAGACGAAAATGGAAAAAACTTTATTTATATGGAATTTTGCTACCTTGTCCCATGGTGTGTGTGTGTTTGTGTTCAAAACGAGGTCTTAGAGATATTGGTAATGATGCCAAAGTGGTTTCACTTTTTATTTTCCTTTAAGCATCTATGCATTTAGTGCGTTTATGCCGCTGTTGAGCTGCCGTTGCAGCTTCTTTTGGCCCAGACCCAACCTCTTGGCCTGCCGCAAACTATTTAACAATTTTTTACTGCTACTAAAAACTGCAACAACAGCAGCAACAACAACAACAACAACAACATGAAAATATTGTGATCTCGTCTGTTGTAAGTCGTCTGTTATTTGTAATGCGGGCGTTGCAAATAGAATCGCGGGTTGTAAAATCTGGCTAATGGCAAGTTTGTTGCAAAAGCGTTAATTAAAATACATGCAAACAAACACACATGAAGTACAAACAGAAACAAGCTAACAACCACTTGAAACAACAATTTAAAAAGTGCATTAACTTTGTTGCCAACTTGTGCGGGACACTTTGACATTATGTGGTAGAAATAGTGGTACTACTACTACAGTCAATACTACAATACTTACTACAGGGTTAACTCGACTCTTGGACTGAGCACGTTACACTCATTGTTGCACTAATTTGGATTCGTTTGCTTCTCAATATAAATCGATTGACAGTTTAGTCTATCAGCGTCTGGTAATCGCCGCAATTGTTACCCATTTTGGCTACCAAATCAATAATATAATCCTTAATATGGAGCACACAAATGCGATCGCTACAATTCTCATAAAAGGCTCGAAATATTGACATTTAATGCCAAAATCTATTTGGCTTTCCTACATGTGTGACTTGCCATGGGAATTACAAATATGAGCAACGATCTTCAAGCCAAATTGTTGATTCACATTGCAGATGTAACTGCAACTGGCTTAGAATGGCGACTATTTAGAATGCAGTCAGCAGATTTGACAGCTTTCAGGTGCTTTTCTTTTTCTTGTGGGAGCTTTAAGCTGCGTGCTTATCGTACCAGCATCAATCTTTGAGAAAAGATGTCGCAGACATATGAGAACTTAGGAGAAATGAAAAACTTCTTATACAACTACTACTTCTTATACTACTTCTTCTTATACTACTACTACTTCTTATATTACTATCACTTCTTATAGTAATTCTACTAGTACTACTAGTACTTCTTAAAATACTATCAGTTCCTATACTACTACTTCTTATACTACTACGACTTCTTATGCTACTGCTACTACTTCGTATACTACTACGACTTCTTATACTACTACTACTTCTTATACTACTATCACTTCTTATAGTAATTCTACTAGTACTACTACTACTTCTTAAAATACTACCAGTTCTTATACTACTACTTATTATACTACTATTTCTTATAATACTACTACTTCTTATAGTAATACTTCTTATACTTTTAGTACTTCTTAACTACTCTTCTTAGCTACTACTTTTTATAGTACTTCTTCTTATACTACTACCACTTCTTATACTACTACTCATTATTCCACTATTACTTCTAATGCTACTACTTCAACTTGTACTACTTCTTATAATACTACTACTTCTTATACTACTATTTCTTATACTACTACTACTTCTTATACTTCTAGTACTTCTTAGCTACTACTTCTTATAGTACTTTTTCTTATGCCAATACCACTCCTTATACTACTACTTCTTATGCTACTGCTACTTTTTATACTACTACTTCTAGTATTACTCCTTATACTACTACTGCATATACTATTATACTGCTATTACAGTGAAAGCTCCCTTGGCCGGACAGCCATGGTTCCAGTATTTTTGTCCGCTCAAGGAAGATGTCCGCCCAAGTGAACGAATTTTGTATGAAAATCATGCTTTTGGGACGTCCGGATAAACTACTACTTCTTATACTACTACTACTTCTGATACTACTATAACTTCTTACTACTATCACTACTTCTGATACTACTATTACATGTAATACTATTACTTCCTATACTACGAAAAGTATAAAAAAGAGCCAATACGGGTAGCAAATGTTTTGGTTTAAAAATACAGTTGATAAACACCAAAATAAGTATATTAAGAACAAGAAAGAAAAGTACAGTCGAGCACGCCCGACCGTAGAATACTCTCTGCATTTTATTTTCGATCATTTTAATAAAATCGGTAGCCGGGTATATCAATTGATACTTGCAACAAAACACGTTGAAACAAAAACATCTGTATACACACACATATACATTTGACATTATATGTATGCACGCACATATGTAAGTGTGTATATGTAATACATACACAATTGGTTGGCACAGCCAGCATTCGCGAGCAGCGCTGTCGCTAAGCTACGCAAGCAGCGAAAACGTTCGCTCACATGTTTGTATGTTTCTATCTCGCTCGCACACATGCATTGGCATTGCGTTCAATTATCAACTTTCTTACATGTCTAGCTCTTTTGTTTATTGTCCGATTAAGATGCAACTTTCAGGATAGTTTAATATATTTTGTCTTTAAACGAATGTGAAATAACAATACTGTACGATAAGAACATATGCCTTAAAATCGGCATTGAAGTTTGCAAATTATCTTATTTCTTGTGAGAAAAGGGGGCGTGGCAGTCCAAAATTTTTGATGACAATACAATTATACCATCTCTAGAAACCTACATACCAAAATGGGTGTTCCTAAGTGCCATATTTACTGAGATATTCGCCTAAAACATCAATTTTGTCCGAGGTGTTTCTAGTTTTTTGCTCATTGTGGGCGAGCGGGGCGTGGCATCGGAAAAAAAAAAGATTCTTGTATTGACTGACTTAATATCGAGTCGATAGAGACCAAATTCAAACTTGTAGCTCTTACCATCTCTGAAATCTGTTTGTTCATACGGACGGACAGACGGACAGACGGACAGACAGACGGACAGACGGACATGGCTATATCGACTCGGCTTGTGATGCTGATCAAGAATATATATACTTTATGGGGTCGGCCACGCCTCCTTCTGCCTGTTACATACTTTTCACAAACACAATATACTCTCTCTTGCAGAGAGTATAAAAACTATATTAAATCGTGATCTTTAAAGAATCAATGTGAGCATGGAGGTCTTTAGCATCAAGTCGTACTAAAGTTAAGCTTGTCAAGTGATCAATAGTTCAAATGGAATGCAATGGCAGCTGAAAAGTAATTTATACACTGAGCACTAGAAGACTGTGTACGGCACAGTGACACACACACGCACAAGCTCACATACAGCTCTACTGCTACAGTTACAATGGCCGCATGTAGTGCTTTGTAAATAGACTATTATGGTTTAACTGCTAACTGCTGGCAGGCAGTGTAAACAAGCAGCTAAATGTTGCAGCTACTGAGGGGAATGTTCGAGTAGCGGGGAAAAGAGGAAAGGGGGAAAAGTGGGATCCAAAGTGCGTGCATTTTCACAATGTGGAACATGAGTTTTGCATTTGGCCGATGCCATTAAAATGAGCGCAAATTAAATGCGGGTCGGCAAAATGTTGCACACACAAAATTAGCACACACATTAGTGTTGCCAACTTAGCTTTTTTTTTTGGATACAACTTTAGAGATTTTGACTGCATGTGGAATGAACTTACTCATGAGGAAATGAGTTCTATTACAGGGTTGTGCAGCATTTTTTTAAGTTCCTAAAATCTTGGACTAAAATTTTGAAGTTCTTAAAACTACAAAATTAAGAAAAAATCTAAATAAATCTTAGTCCAAAAAACATTTAATGAGCATCCAGCTAAATGTTGACATCACTATCACACACACGTTAGTTGCACTTGCAACGTTTGGTACAATAGTGAAGAAGGAGACGGGAGGGTGAGGGGAAGGCAACGATTTTTCTTGGCTGCGCATCGTGTGTTGTACTTCAATGTTGCAAGCAAATTATGCTGGCATTGACACGCCAGACGCGCTCCAGCTTTAGCTATGGCTATAGCTATAACATTAGCTTCAGGTTCAGGCCACAATTCCAGCTGTGAGCTGCCAATACTGAGGTGCCACTGCAACTGCAACTGCAACAGCAGCAACAGCAACAGCTGTGGCAAACCAATAAAAACTCGCATTAGAAAGGTAGCAATTGCCTGTGGTCAAGATTAAAAATCAGAACGTGAGACATTATACAAAATGGTCTTTGACTTTCGCTTGGACAGCTTGAAAAGCGCTTTAAAAGATTCAGACCAAATGTGCTATTTATCTATTGTTGAACAACATCAGATCAGCACTTAATCTTAATCATTGTTTGCTGTTGTTCTCAACTCACTTTTCTTTTTCTCTTCCTCTCACAACTTAGCTTTGTAGCTTGTTCTGACTTTTGATTTAATTTGTTTTCACTAATTACTTACTTGAGTTCATTTTTAATTATTTTACTCGAAATTTTTGAGGAAATTAGCTTAGGATCGTTTGGAAATTGAAAATTCTCTTAAATTTATATTATTCGTTATCAGGAATTGAAACTTGTTATTATTTTACTTGCTTTTAAGTGTTTTTTACCTTTAACAAGTAAGAAAGGCTACAGTCGAGCTAGCCGACTGTAAAAGACCCCGTACTCATAGTATTTGCAATAAAACACTGAATCAAAACCATCAATTTGTAATAGGGATGCAAATCGCCAAGAAAATGCCGATATCGATATTAATTAAAATATCACATCAAATCAAATATCGATATTATCAACAACTGAATTTAAATACGATATATCGCTATAGATATAGACATACTGACCAAATATCGCATGCGATATTATGTCGCAATTATAATTACTATGGTATGCGTGCGTGCATTGTCCGCAAGCAGTGCAGTCGCTACACAAGCAGTGCAGTCGCTACACAAGCAGCGCTTGCACACATGCATTGACGTTGCGTGCAATTGTTAACTTTGTTACGTGTCTAGCTCTTTTGTTTATTGTCCGATTTGTATGCAACTTTCAGGATAGTTTGTGATACTTTGTCTCCAAACGAATTTGAAATTACAATACCGTACGATAAGTGCAAATGCCTTAAAAATGGCATTGAAGTTTGAAAATTATTTCATTCTTGTGGGAAAACGGGGCGTGGCAGTCCAAAAATTTTAATGACAATGCATTTATGCTGTCTCTAGCAACTTACATACCAAAAATGGTGTTCCTAAGTGCTATAGTTACTGAGATATTTGCTTAAAACATCAATTTTTTCCGAGGTGACCATAGTTTTTTACAATTTGCGGGGGCGGTAAGGGGCGTGGCAAAGATTTGAAATAAACTTGATCTGCTCGCGAAGCAAACGGACTTTCATTCCAAATTTGGTGTCTCTAGCTTTTGTAGTTTAAAAGATCCAGGTGTTCATACAGACGGACGGACAGACGGACAGACGGACAGACGGACATTGCTATATCGTCTCGGCTGTTGATGCTGATCAAGAATATATATACTTTATGGGGTCGGCCACGCCTCCTTCTGCCTGTTACGCACATTTCGCTTCAGACAAACTTAATAGACCCCTCTACTCTTTTTTAGAGTACGGGGTCTAATAAAAATCATCACACCATATCATTCAATAATTGTTTTAATTCACAATCTGATGACGTTTGCTTTCTCATCATAAAATTTCCCACATTTCTTGCCATTGGCAAAACCCAACCCAAAAAGTTCAATAGAATTTTTCGGTTTGCATTGCCGAAAGCGTATCAAAATACTGGCTAAAAAGCTATAACAGCCTTAGCCTGGCCACAATTGTCATTGAACGTCCATTCAAATGTCACAAATTGTTTGCCAAATCGCGCATTGGACATGAAATAGTTTCGACAGTTTAATTTGCCTTCCCCAAACCGATGGGACGCTGCCAATTGTTGTATGCCATAGTGGTTTAGGTGGTTTAGGTGGTTTGTTGGTCTGTCGATGACTTGGTGGCTACCATGAAACACCTACCAAATACATTTGGCCATTATTTGAAGGCTGCTTAGTTTGTCTGTCTGTTTGTCGGCATGCAAATGCCTAAATACCGCTGTTCATGCACTGTGAGAAATCAAATAAAGGATTCTGAAACCTTAAAATATAAATTGGAATACACTTTTTCTTAATTAAAATCAATTTTTATTGAAACTCTTGAAATTTAATCAAGTATTAATTGCATCAATATTGAACTCGTACTCTCAAAGTTTAGAGAAACAGAGTCTGAAAACTTAATAGGAATTTAACTTACTAAATACATCTGATAACTTACTAGAAGTGGAATACAAAACTGATATCTGATAACATATTAAAAAGTTTCTCGAATTTCTCTGAGTGTACTTGGTACGCCTGGTGACAGTGTAAGCTCCACTGAAGCTATTGAAGCTGCTATTGCTGTAGATGCATCCAATAGATATGAGCGCGGCGATAACGTTGACATTCCACCTAAATTTATAATTTTTCGCCGAGTTTTTCCCTTGTGCGCAAAAGCTTTTAATTTTTGCCGCCAATTCCGTTCACATTTGTCGTCGTCTGTCGTCGTTTTCCAACTCTCCAGCGGATTTGTCATCTGCCCGTTTTAGTTGTTGTTGTTGCTAATGTTATTGTTGTTGTTGTCGTCAGAAATACGAGTATTACAACTAAAAGTAGTAGCTCCGACTAGAGCAGACTAGTAGCAACTAAGTCTGTTTCAATGTTCCATGGAGTGTATTCAAAATCTGCCATGATCATTACCATAACTGATCTTGTTTTGTCATGGCGCCTCCTCCAGCGACCCTCCCTTCCCCCCGCCGCCTCTTAGTCCCTCCTCTTTAGCTACCAATCTTTAGCTACTGTTTTTATTTTTTATTCCTATTTTTTTGTTTTGTTTGTGATGATTTTCTGCGGTTCATTTGAGTCACGAATTGCTCGAAATGCCTTCGACTTGGACAACTGAAGCCAGGGAACTCAACCACTTGGACCTGGGACCTGGGACATGGAACCTGGGACTCCAGTTGGCGTGTTCTTTTGTCCGTGATTTCATTTTGATTTGCGCCACAAAACTCTTTGCACACGACAAGAGCGTATCGTAGGTGCCTTACATACCCCTCTACCCCGCCCCCCACCTACCCCCTTGGCTACTACCCCTTACCCCCCATAAACCATCTATTGGCCCCCTTTACAACTCTCTCTCTAAATGCTGTCATTGAATTTTAATTTAATTCAATGCATTGCCAGTAGACTAAACAACAGCAAAGCACAATGTTTAACGAAGATCGCTTTGCGATAATAAAAGCTGGGAAAATTTTTAGCTGCCTTTGTGCTCTGATTCCCATTATTGGCATGATCATGTTGATATTTGTTTGTATTGCCAAAAAAAAAAAACAATCAACAATAAAAAACAAAAGTAGATAGAAATGTCTTCATTTATGCTGTGGTTATGCTAATGGATCAGATAACATTAAACTCCGAGTCGGACTGCATTGAGGTCAGCTTGTAATGATTTCGAAAGACCGAATGACAACAGCAAAACTATAGAAAATATTAGTAATTTAACCAATAATCAATACTTATTTTAAAATATTTGTTTTACATGTAACGTTGACTAATCAATAAACAAGTCTTAAATGAAAATTGTTTACTCCAAAATCTAATCCCTAATTCCTGCAGTGGTTCAGCTAGAGTTTCAGGGCTTAAACTGCCGGGAAATCAAGTTAAAGTTGTTCAACTCATTTGCTCATTGAATTGCCATAAAAGAGTCTGGTTAGACCCATTTATATATCTGCTCATAGTCGTACCAATTTCTCACTTCTCAACTATAAAAGCTAAAAGCTCTTGACTGCTTAGTCAGCTCAAAACTAAGCAATGAACATTAACTTATACTGATGGCGAAAGGTCTATAAACCACACGCAAAGCCATTTTAATAATAAAAATTTAATTTGTGACTAACAAATTAATTTCAAAGCGCATTTACACCTCCTAATCTCGGATCACTAAATTGTCGATGGAGCTGGAGTTGGAGCCAAGGGGCCAAATATGAAGCGAAACCAAAGTTAAAGGCAAAGCAATTGCCAAAGAAGTAGGCGTTAACCGAACGAGCGAGAGAAACACACAAACACACACACACACACACACAGACACACACACACATGCATACCCATTAGGCGCACCTAAGCGGCAACATTAGTGCGACTCTAGCAATTTTTCCCAAGGAGTCGATGAAGCTGGAACTAGAGTTGGAGCTGGAACTAGGGTTGCACTCCAATCTGGAGTTGAAGTTGGTGTCTGCTGCAATTACTGCTGCAAGCGCGACGCCGGCTATCACTCGCGCCAACAATATCAATATTTATGCAGACGATAACACCTTCTGATTTACGTCAGCATCGCATGCAGATGCTGCTGCTGCTGCTGATGCTGCTCCTGCTCCACCAGATGATGCCGCCGCCTACGGATCTGACCATGGCATTGGCAACAGCAAAAGCCACAAAAACAGCAACAACAACTCCGATTCCAACCTTAGCATTAGCTCCAAGTGCAAAGACAACGTCGGCGTTTCGATTTTTTCTATTAAGAGCTCAACACTTGCGCTACTGCGCAACTTGCAACTTACAACAGGCAACTTGCAACTTGCAACTTTGCCACAGACAACCAGATACTAGCAATTTTCAAGTTAACGCCCCGCATGATCCAAAATAAAAGTACAAACGAAGTAAGCAAGGAACACATGTTATGCTATACACATACCCTGTAGTTAAAATTAAAACAAGTACAAATCACCAATATTGACCGATTTGCTGTATGAAAGCTGTAGACTATGGACCAAATTGGGTAGGAATATATAGAGTCATAATATACAAGCACTTAGAGTTTGTTTGAGATCGGTCAATTTAAACTAAATTTTTTCACATAAATCACCAATTATCGACGGAGTTGTCCTATGGGAGCTAACGGCTATAGTTGCCCGATTCGGACCAAATTTGGTAAAGATATATAGAATCATGAGGTGCGTATAATGTGTAAGATTGGTTGATATGTGAAATATGCTTGATCTGCCTGACATATGGACGGACTTTCATTTCAAATTTGGTGTCTCTAGCATTTATAGGCTGGAACCAGGATCTAGCATAGAGTAAAAATATATTTAAAATTTGTATTTCATTTTAAATTATATATTTCTTTTAAATAAGTAAAAATAATTAAATTAATTTATTTCTAAAACAGAACTTTTTGAGATTTGAGCCCAAGAATCTGTAGAACTACAATCCTCTTCGCTAAGAAAATTACTAAGATACTCATATTATATAATACTATTTAATATAGTTTAAACTAAAACATCATGCTACATATCCCACCCTAATGAAGTAAACTATAATTACAGGGTATAGAAAGTATAACATGTTGGACATAATGGATATTAGCATAAATTTTACGCCGACTACAACAAAATGTTGCTGCAGCAGTTGATTGCCATTGCCACAAGATGTTGCCGGCAACAAATCGCAATTGGGAACGAGATCGCGTCGAAGTGGAAAGAGGAGCCGTGGGTAAGGGGGCGGGGGTAAACGGCGGGGAAGCCCCATTTGCAGGTTGCTATGTTGTTGTTGGCGCTGGTGGCGGCGGCTGTGGGAAACTAAAAATAAAATAAATAAATAAAGCGGATCGTAAAGGAAATTTGCAGAGGCAAATAATGAGTAAAAAGTAAATAAAAAATAAAAAAAAAAAAAAGCGTTGAAGAGAAATAGTAAAAAATAAATATAGAAATAAAGATGCGCATGTTTATTATTGTGTGGTTTGCGGTGAATGTTGCATTTATTATTTATTGAGTTGTTATTAGTGCAAACTACGCGCCATGTTTATCTGATTCGAATGCAGTTGCTGGCAGCTTTTGGGTTGCATGTTCAGGTAGCTGCAACATGTTGCCGCTAAAGCTTGTTGCATGTTTGCAATTGTTGCTGGTAGCTAAACATTTTGAATTATTATTGGCAATGCCAGTAGGCAACTTAATTAATACATGCCCCGGACTAAAGCTCAACAACAATTACCACAAACACTCATCAAAGCGCTAACAGCAACAGCTAAAGCTACAGCTACAGCTACTGATGCAGTAGCAATTGCTACTCTCAGATACAGATACAGATACAAATACAGATACAGCTACAAATGGACCAAATTGGTAACGGCAGCTGGTAGTCAACTGCTTGGTTGACAATAGCTATTGGCCATTTGGCTTCAACTGCTGTTCCATTGTCCAAGTGGCTCCAAGTGCTGCTCCATTACTATTTTGAGCTGAAAATTACTTTATAGTGTTTGCTCGCATAAATTGATGTAATCGTTTGTTACCATTTCTGAACTAACCATTTCTAACTAAACTCAACTCAACTGTACTGTACTATACAGGCAATAGTCGCTCCATTGTCGTCGAACAACGACGGCACCACTGATCCACAGCACCATTGCACCGCCATCTCCACTGAAATCGCACCACGATTTCCAGCACATGCGTTTCACACTTTTTTTTCGTTCCTTTAAACGTTCAGATATTCGGACTATGTTTGGTATGCGTACAACTCGCTATAATCGGGGAATTTCAAACCCTCCTCCACGCACGCACACACACACATGCACATAGACACTCACCCACTTTACAATGACCAGAGCAGAAATGAAAATCACATGCTTTTGGGAAAAAATCAAACATTCTACAAAAAACTCTTTTTAAAGCACAAAAAGTTTTCAAATTTGCACAACTTTTAGGCATATATCTCTATAATATTATTAAGAAATTTAATTTAGTCCTACAAAAACATGTTTAGGATCCTTAGTCTAGGAAAGAGTGGAGGGACCTATTAAGTTTTGTCAGAAGCGAAATGTGCGTAACGGGCAGAAGGAGGTATTCCCGACCCAATAAAGTATATATATTCTTGATTAGCATCAACATGCGAGTCGATATAGCAATGTCCGTCTCAGAGACTATAAAAGCTAGAGTCACAATGGGAATGAAAGTCCGTCTATTTCACCAGCAAGTTCAAGTTCATTTGAAATCAGTGCTACGCCCCCTACGCAAATGGTAAACAACTTTTTTCATATCTCCATAACTTTGAAACTATAAGAGCTATCGGCATCAAATATACACATTATGTGTATGGCAACATTAGAACAATCCTCACCAAGTTAGGACAAATCGGTCTAGAATTGTTGATTTGTATGAAACAACGCGCACTAGAATGAGTACAGGGTCTTTTGCAGACGACTTGCTCGACTGTAGCCTTTCTTACTTGTTTTAGGTAAAAACTATTGAAAATTTTGTAGTTTAGCCATCTAAAATTAATGATGTTTCATCTGCCAACAATTTAAGCCATTAACGCGTTGGTTAGTTCCATAAATGATTTGGTTGGGAATAAAAGCACATTATCATAATTCAAGTTACTGCTCAATGACTCGGAACTGAAGGAGTAACTATCTATATTTCCAGTAACACCTACCGATATCGACTTCTCTCCCTCTCCTACTCTTCTCCTCCTCTGCTGATATAACCACTTGAGATATTTACTGATTGCAGCTGTCCTTTATGGCTTTTGCTTCGATCCGCCCGCTCCATTGACTTTTTGTTGTCATCGTTTCTCAGTTTTGTGTCACAACACGAAGGGCAGAGATACGTATATTTACAGCACCAGGAACAGAATCAGACCTAGAGCACATGCCATTATCTGGCTTTTATTGTTACGGAAAAATAAGCAAAACATTTCGCTTTGTTTTCGCACAGTTCATAGATAGTTTACAATGTATCCTGATGTGTCCCTTTGAGGGGTAGAGTGCGGTGTGTCGTCGCTGGCAGCCAAACAAATTTATTGATTAATGCCCGATTCGCTTTTGAGCAACAACAAAAGGCGGCAACCCACAACACAAACAGCTACCAATGACAATGACCTTCTGTCTAGCCAATGTAACAAAAACGGTATAAAAGTAAACCCATAAATAATGTTGTACAAGTTAAGAATAGTCTTGTTCTACTGTTTCCCACTCTCCCCCTGTGTCTCTCAGTCTCTCCCTTTCCCCGGATAACCCAGAATTCTCTATTTTGACTCTGTTTTCAAACTGCAAACTGTCAGCACAATTTTCATTATGTTTACAGCATTTGTTACGCATAACTCATTTCCCAAACAATATATAGTTCATTATATAACAATCAATTTGTTTTCACAATTCGCAATACTTCTTTGTTGATATTTGTGCCATTTTACCAGTAATTTATTTGTAGATCTTTGCCATTTATAAATGACACTTTAAAGAGGCTGGAATTTAAAACCAATCAAAGGTAGTTTCAGTTAAAGATCAAGCAAAAATTCTATCAAAAAAGTTAAAAACAATTTTTGAAAATATGATTAAATATTATACAGGGTGGGCCATTTAAAGTGGAAGCATTTAGCAACCCTATATCAAAGTATTTATATTAAATCAAAATACAAAAAATGTAGAAACTCAAATTTTTAAATTTCACCTATCTTTCTTAACTTTCGCTACCTTAGAAATGTTTTATTTTAAAGTCAAAGCACTAAACCGAAAATTTTAAATAAATCTACAGTAAATACCCGGTAGTTAGAACTCTCAGAATATTGAATCTTTTACTTATTAGAACTGACAGTCCTAAACTTTTACGAAACTTTAGAAAAATGAGATCGTAACAAAGATACGAACTCATCACACCAAATCAGAACCGGCAAGAAGGCTACAGTCCAGCGAATCGACTATAATAGACCCTGTACTCACTTTAAAGCGCATTTTCTATACAATGACCAATTTCAACCAATTTGGCCAGTAGGAGCAACAAAATATAGTTGTCAGATCCTAACTTGGTAGGGATAGCTTTAATGGTACCACACTCATATGTAATGTGAATTTTGTCACGATATCTCTAGTAGTTTCCAAGTTATGGTGATGTTATGGTTTTGAACAATAGGACAAATCGACGGACTTTTATTCCAAATATGGTAGCTATAGCCCTTATAGTTTTCGAGATCCAGGGGTTCATACGAACATTGCTCTATTGACTTGGCTGTTGATGCTGACCAAAAATATATAAACTTTATCGGAAATGCCTCCACCTATTTGTGACGCACTCTTGCCTTCTGACAAACCAAAACCCTGTACGCTTTTTGAGTACGGGGTTTAATAAAACTAAGAAAATTTCTTGAATTTGAGCCACCCCATTTAAAAGACATTCTTATTTCCGACTGTCTACCGTATTTGTTATATTATTTTAAGATTCCTTAAGATTTTTTAACTTTCCTTAAATATTATATTAAACTTTTATCTATTCTTAAAACGTAGTTATGGACCGTTTAAAATAAAGAACAATTTATAATATGATCTTAATGCATTGTTAGCTGTCAGCTTTGCAAACTTAAGTTGTTGGTAGCATTAAAGTCATTTCTACTTTGTATTCGTCACTTTAATCCAACAATTAGTCAAGACTAAACACCTTTCACACCTTCAATACGTATCGATACCAAATCCATTACTCACACAACACCACAAGTAGATAGACTCAAGCAATGCGCCGTCAATGTCATTCATCCAACACAAGTGCAAACTGTGTGTAGTGTGTGTGTTGTGTTTGCGTGTGTGTGTGTGTGTGTGTGTGTGTGTGTGTGTGTGTTATGTTTGCGTGTGTGTGTTTGTGTAATTCAATTGCAATCACAGCAAGTGAACCTGGTGGCATTTAACATTGTGTTCGATACAGGAAAGGGGGTTTGAGAGGGCTTTAGATTGGTGGAAAACAGAGGCAGAACCACTTGGAACAGCGGGCAACAATAACAAGAAGAAGAGGGCAATGCCAAAAGCGCAGCTGGAAAACAGTCAACAAAACAAAGATTTGAGTTTAGATCAAAGCGATTTCACCGCCACTTGCTGTTAACTCGATGGCGCTCAAGGTACACGATGGACTTGCACTGGACCTGGACCTCAATGTGATCAACACAAACACACAGACACACACACACACACTCACACAAACAAACAAACATTCATAGATGTGAACTGCCGCTGGAGAGGAGTGTAACTAGTGTCTAGTGGCTGGGCCTTCCCAGAGGCAGTGCAGGCAACAGGCAACAGGCAATACGATGTCAGCATTTGCTTTTATTTTCATATACTCTGACAAAGGGTATTTTAAATACTTAAAATAGAATAGAATATTAATAAATTTAAAAAAAATTAAATTTTGTTATTAACCTTCTTTGTAATAAGCTTACACTTCTAGATAATTATACTAATTTTCCTTTAATTTCTTAGCTATAAAATTTTAGTTAAAAGAGAATTTTTTATGTGCTTTGTTTGAATAACATATAATAAACATATATAAATATATGCTTTTATGTAACTAAATGAATTAAATAAATTATATAAAAATAAATATAATTTGTTGTTGCATGAAGTAAATAAAAATAAATTATTATATATTTAAATAAATGAGATTAAAATCAATTTGTTTATTTACATAAAAAAACAAATGAATTAAAAATATATAAAATTTTTATTTACTCTAAAAAACACATTTATTTAGCCTTTGTTTTATCAATAAATAAAGCAGTTAACATGTTTCTTTATATATTTTTTTTTAATATATATGCATTTCTAAAACATTTTTTAATTTAATTAATTATAAAATTTAAAAAGTGTTAAGAGTTTATGTATATATAATAGATTTATTTATTTATTTATATAAAACCATACATCTCAAAAAGCTTTTAAAAAATTAAACTCAGTTTTTGGAGCAGTTTTTTATGACTAAGACATTTTAAAACAATGAATCCCTATTAATCCCTAAATGAACTACTTTAAGTCTAAATCTATTAATATATAATACATACATATATATCATATATCTTTACTATTATTATTATACTATATACATTTTGAAATATGTTAAAAGATGCACATAAACAAAACAAGACAATTTTCATTTAAATAAATTGTTACCTTATGTAAGAGCATTTAAGCTTCTTCATTTCATTGTTTAACTTTCTTTGTTCTACACTTTTTTTACTTGGTTTTTTGATATTGTGATTTTGTTGCTTGCTTTGCTTTCAAAGAGTGCAAATGTTCGCGTCAGGCAATTTGCTGACGCGTTTGTTGTAATTAAATCGATGGAGCTCTGGCATCGATCTGATCGGCAGCCCAGACAGCCCGACAATCCAGACAGCCATTCATTGTGTGTGCTCATGAATCTCTCTGGCGCTGTCCAAGTCTATCTGGCTTTGACTCTGACACACACACACACACACATACATACAGACACACACACCAATACACACATACAACAGTAGCTCTGGGGCGGTCTTTTGGCCTGGCCGCTGTCCTGCTAATCTGTTGGGACGCGACTTGGATCGTTTGGATCGTTTTGAAGATCGCTTGTTGTTCGCTCGTTCGCTTGTTACTCTTGCATACAAATGACACAAATGTATGGTTGTGTCCCGTCTGCTTTTTGTATTGTATGTATTTCTAATGCCGTCACAGGCGATCAGATTTGTGGCCACATCAGATGGAAGAGACTGAAGCCAGTCCAGGCCAGGCCAGGCCAGACCAGGCTACCTCCTGACTGCTGCCAGCGATGGAGCATTTGATTTCACTTCGACGCTAATGGCGACAAACTGCCGTGAAGCTCTACATTGTTACCAAGCATTAAAAGAACTGAGAAGTCGGGGCAAAGAAAATACATAACCTATGCTACTGTCTCCCGTTGAGTCAAGCCAATCTTTCGCCAAAACAATTTATCTATTTGAGTCTGTCAGTTCAGCTCACCAGCAACAGCAACAGCTGCAACAACAGCAACAACAACAACAACAAATCGACAACACTCTCCACACACATGGATATTTTTGATGATCATATGATGATCTACAAGCTAATCAAATCACATTGCCGCATTGACCAATTACTCAGAGCAACACCATTTAACCAAGCTCAAAACGAAAGACTTAGGCGACAAACTCGACTACAAACAACAACAACGACGACAACACAGACCACGGCACAGACTGATTACCTGGAGATGTGTTAAGTGTGGATAAGTAATGGCTTGCATGTTGGTCATTTGTCTTCATTGGATCGTACAACTTCTCCATGGACTTTCAATGCGATTACTTTGAATGCCGCCGTGGGTAATTTGCCAGCTTGTGATTGGTTAATCAATATTAATTTTGTTACTCGTATATATCAACTACTTAATTAGTTTACTTACTTTATTTTTTTTATTAGTTCAGTTTCTAATAAAATTGATTAGTTGTAGAAAAAGGCGTGACTAAGCCCATAAATTATATATATTTTTGATCAGCAACAACAGACTAATACATAGAAACATATAAGTCTCAGAGGCTTTAAAAGCTAGAGCAACCCAATTTTGAACGTATGTTCGTCAATGTGTCAACTGATCAGATAACAGTCTTTAGATTTATGCCAAGAACTGAAAAATCACAATATCTTAATAACTATTAAGACTATCTAAACCAAACTCAGACAATATTGATGAAATTCGGTCAGCCTTGAAGAACTTGATCATACTATATAGCATCTATATACGAAACCAATGGAAAATCTGTGATTGGTTTGGAAAATTCTTGTGTTTATCAAGAACTCCCATGTGAGTTCTTGATTACTGTGAGTCCCAGTAATTACTTTTTTTAGTATAACTGCTATTAATATAAATTTATTGTTTGTTCTATGAGACATCTCAGGTGACATGTGTACCATTGATTATGTGATGTTTGGTGATCAACTTATTGGGTTTTTAGAGTCGGTGTGCTCGACTGCAGTTTTTTCAACAATTTGAGTTGAATATTTAAACTTTAAAATTACTTTTTTATAAAATTGAATTTAAGTACGCCAAAGTATAGTTTTAGATAACTGCCTTTTAGTGTTTAAACCTTTCGGTTTTAACCATATTCTCAGTTCTTGGCATGGACTTGCTGCAAATGGAAACGTCCTCAAAATGTGAATGTTTCTAAGGTTTTTTGCTGGAAGATGGTAGGTTAATCGTGGTTATGGCTTGAATACTGAGCGTGCTGGCCCCGTGACACATTGCACATTGCACATGCTGAGCTGAGCTGAGTTGAGCTAAGCTGAACAGGTAATACTTACAGCTGCCCCCACCCTGTAGCAGCCAACAAAGTTTGCAGAGCCTGCTGTGGTTGTCAGGTGAGTGAGAATTGTGTCACATAGTCATGCGCTGACACTCGACGGTGGTGCCTGTGTCTAGGTTTGCGTCTAAGTAACCTATCTAGCGGTATATTTGCTGGCCAAAGTTTTTCCAGGAAACAATCGTTGAGTGTTCAGCATTTTGCCTGCTTCTTTGACTGTTGGTAGTACTGCTGATGTTGCTCCTGCTGCCGCTGCTGCTGCCTCCACTCCATAAATCTCGCCACACAATGACAAAATATTTGCAAATCGCAAGGCGCGCTTCAGAGAAGCCGCCTCTCGATACAAATCTATTTTCATTCGGTTTGGTTTGGTTTGGTTTGCTTCGGTTTGCGTTTCGCGTTTCCCGTTTCGCGTTTTTTCCCGCTCCGTGCGGCATTATTATATTGTTTGCTTGGTTTCTCAGTGTTTGCCACTGCCACTGGCATGGCTGCACCACTCTTTATGCTCCTCCTGCCTACTGCCTCCTGCCTCCTGCCTCCTGCCTCATGCTACACGGACTTGTTGCATGCGAGCGCCTTTCTGCCTTCAACTTGTTATGCGGCAGCAAACCATTGTCTATTCTTTTTTTTTTTTTTGAAATGCAACCGCCAAGTTGCGCCGCCTGGTAGCAACAACTGCTGCGATGCGCCACAAACTACTCCCCCGGGACACTGTCTGTCTGCACTCGATACACTTACTTCTTCCACTTACCTACTGCTGACACCCCTCTCCTTCTACCTCCTGCTACCTCCTGGGGGCTATGGTTTTTGTGGGCGCATTTAACATACAAATTGTTACACTTACAAGTGAAATTTATTATTGCTCACACTCCGGGTATCATCTTTTGTGGCTAAGACATTACTCACACCAGGATTATCTGTAGATTTTCATCCAAGAACTTATATCGTTTCCTTTATATATACTTACATATATATTTTTCTATATTTAATGCGTTTGATTTCTCACTTCCTGCAGCTTGCAATGCCACTTGTTGTTGGCCAAGTTGTGTGCTAACGTGTCACTGGTTTATGGTCCATTCCAGCTTTCAATAGCAACCATAAATCATGCTTTAGTTCATGTTCGAGCCAAAAACTGAAGCACTTTTAGCCAAATACGGTCAGTTTGTGCCATAATTTCACAGTCAGTCCGAAAGCCTTTTAAATATGGTTCGATCACTATTCTCACATTTAAAATATCTTAGTTTCAGCACTGGGAAATTATTAAAAATCATATTGGAAAGGTTTAGGGTATACATTTTGGGTAGAATAGAAGAAAGGATGAGCTTATAGTCTATATTTTCAAGCATTAATTAACTATAATTAAATATAGGCTTAGCTTAAGTAAAAGATATAAATTTCTTTTAAACCTGAGAATATTTTTGTAATCTACTTTTACCAAATTAAATATCATTTTATTAATTGTTATGCCCTAATAAAAAATCTCTATATTTGTAATTTAATATTTACTTAAAAAATTTATAATTTTTATATTACTTTATATTATTAATATTAGTTTTCAAATAATCTTAAATAAAAGATACTCTTTATCTATACATTTTTTAACTGTTCGACTAGAATAAACAAATTATTAAAAATTATTCCCTTTCTATTTAACTTTCAATTTTAAATAATTCTCTTTTTTACTTAAATTTATTTATTTTATTTTTTGGCTTTAATTTTATATCATTCAGTTGTGAGCACATCGAATGTGTCAACACTTAAAATTAGATTATACCATATACGATTTGACTGATTTTCAGACTGTAATCGCGATCATATTTGGGGTGCTGTGCACATGTGCGATATTTAATTTTGGACTTGGAAAAACGCGGCAGTTATTCGCTGTCAGGTTTGAAAAACGAGGGAGGGCAGTTTGAGGAGTTTGAAGAGCTTGTGGAGAGCGGTGAGCTTGTAATTCAATCTGCTTGCATTCAGACATGTAACAGCAATTTTAAAACAATTTTCAACTTACTGACAGAGCGGCTACCGGATTGTCTTGGCCCCAAAGCTAAGCTGAGAGGATCTGAGAGATAGTATCTGGGAGCGGATAGAGGCAACGGCAACGGCAACGTTTTTGAGTGACTTTGGTACCAATCTGTCCATCATCATTACCATCAAGTGTAACATTTGTGACGACAGGCAGGCAAGCAGACGTCAGACAGTAAGACAGACAGAACAGATAGAGAGACAAGAGACGAGACTTGAGATGAGACTCAAGACGAGACGAGATACAGATGCCAGTTGCCAGTTGCCAGTTGCCAGTTGAGAGTTGCCGCCTGAGAGTCACAGTTAAGAGGTGCTTCAATTGTGGCTACTCAGCTCCACCGCCCCTCCTGCTCACCTGCTCAGCTGCTCCTCGATCCTCAAGTTCTCTGAGACTGCCTGGATCAGAAGCTGCTACAGCGTGCTGTGAATGCCAGTGCAATTACTTTGTAATTTAAGTTATTGATTGCCACGCTGCGAATGTGAGCTCCACAAGCTGCCAACTGCCATAGTCTTCAGCTATAGATCCCAACTCCATCTTACACTCCAGCAACGTCTCCATGGGCTATTTAAGCTTTGGATCCCAAGCAAAGACTCTTAGATAATCTCAACATTGCACCGTTACAATAGCACCCAACGCTTTATATGCCCTTTAATGCTGAAAAATAGGTCGTCTATGGGTATATCAGCTAAATCGTATAAGTTGTAAATAGCTAAGGAAATTATATTAACTAATTTTTAGCAAAAAGCTATTGAGTTATGTATATCATAACTTAAATTTAATGTATTAAAAATTAAGTTTAATTTAATTTATGTTTATTAATTTTTAATTTTTAAAAATTCTGTATATAAAAACAGTCTTAATTATATTTTTTTTAAATTATTTAACATAATATTTATTTACTTTAATGTTAATATTTAATATTTTTTATAATTATTTAATTAAATATTTTTTTGAAAAAGTAAAGTTTTTATTTTATATTTATAGAGTAAACGATACGTCTTCATTGTTAGTCTATATAATTTCTTTTGATGTTTTTTGCCATTCTATAAATTTTATGCGTTCATCTTAGAATTTATACAGTGACTGCTGAGGGACACTCGGTTATTCCGAGATCTTTCATGTTTGGATTAGCTGGCAGTGATCCGAGTTCGCAATTCTAGAGACGTCGCCATTGATTCAATTTATGGCAAAATTCAATTTAGATTTTTGTAATCATTTAGTTGTAGTAGCTCTGTTACTTTGTTTTTTGTTGGCAACCTTTTGATTGGAGCTGTTCTTGATTTCATTAAATGCATTCAGTGGCTCTCAGCCATTTGTAGAATTTCTCGAATGTGTTGGCAATTTGATCCAGCTCGATTTGACGCCAGTTGATAATTGCAATAAGAGAGAGGTAACTGGAAAGGGGAAGCAAAAATTACAGAAAAAAGTCAACTCAGTTTTTTTCATACTTTATTCACTCTAAACTGTCATAATTTATTTTGTTGCGTTGCATTGTGTTGTCTTTTGTTGTGTGTATGTGTGTGAGTGTGTGTGTGTGTGTTGTTTGTTGTGTGTTTTGTGTTTTTTGCTCTGACAACAGGTTGATGTATTGATTGTCGTCTTGTTGTAATGCTGACATTTATGACAGTAATTTGTTTTTCAATTTGTAAGCCAGTTGAGTAAACAACCAGAGACTGCAGGATCGTCAGGAAGAATTTGTAGTAAGCGGGAAAAATTCAACAACAGTTTAATAACACAACTATAAAAGTTATCACTGATCTCTTAAGCTGTCATCAAATGAACAATATAAACAGTTACTAGAGATTCCTCTCATAAGAAAGCAGCAGGAATGAAATTAATCTTAAACGAACTGAATATTTTGTACTCAAATAGTTTATTGTTCACTAAATAAATCAATAAAAAAATTAGTAATAGAAGAATGAGCATTAATTTCAGTAGTAAAGTTTAAATTCATAACGATAATCAGTCAATAATAATAATAATAATAATAATAATAATAATAATAATAATAAAAATAATAATAATAATAATAATAATAATAATAATAATAATAATTATAATAATAATAATAATAATAATAATAATAATAATAATAATAATAATAATAATAATAATAATAATAATAATAATTATAATAATATTAACAATAATAATAATGATTATTATAAAAATACACAACACTTATAGTATACATGCATATCTTTTTTAGTTCATAGAAAGAAAATAATGAACAAAGGCAACTTAAATAGTCACTACACCTAATTATATATACATAATAACAAATCATTAAGAAGTCTAAGTAGTAGTAGAGCAGTAACTGAAAAAAAAAAATGAGACATAACAGCTACTTTTAATACCAGAAGCAGTAGCAACACTAAGCACTAATAACAATACAGAAGTAAAAGTCATAACCGTAACTATTCTCGGGTATTTAAATGTTATTAACTGTAGGATTACAGAGTATTTTTTACATAATCTTACAAATTTTAATACTAATTCCCAACCAAAGTGAGCTCAATCTTTGCCATCAAATCAGTAAGAAAATTGTCATTTCTCAGACATAAACCGTAAAGTAATGTAGTAGCAAGGGTTAACATTGTATTTAACAGTTATTGATAGTGCTAAATTTGGTATATTAAATGCCAGGCGCTAATTACTCTTTATTGCTGGTAACTAGCAGTTAGTCCACATCATATTTCACAGCAATAGTTGAACCCTTTTATGGTCTGTCAGCTTTTACTACAAGCCAGACTGAGACTGGGAGACTGAGAGACTGAAAGACTGACAGATTGTTGGACTGTTGGACTGTTAAACTGTTCGACTGTTGAACTGAGATGATGTGGGATAGCTTGATTTGGTGTCCTTTTGCTAAGGGGTATATGAAAGGCAATTGCTTTGATGTCGAGCCGAGAACTATGAATATGGCAAAATGGTCTTTAGACAGTCGCATTGACATTTTCAAAGTCGATTCGATTAAAGCGAGTGCGTGTATTCGTATTCGTATGCGTATTCGTATTCGTATGCGTATTTCATATAGTTGAGAAATATTGGTTCCTATTCAAGTGACTTTCGCCACCGCCTGACTAACAAAGAAATCAAAGCGAGCCTTCACATTGCGCTCAAATAAATCACAATTCGAACCAAATCAGTAGAAAATCCCGTGCCATAAGCGGTCAAGTGTTGTCCATGAGTGCCTCCACTAATTTGGTCATTAATTGGCATTGCTTATATGTATGTACTATACAAATATATATATTTCTATATGTATGTAGTATGGGGTCGGGTCGAAACAGTATCTCTGTCTCGTTTTTCGCTGTTCTCTATAACACCCAAAAGGCATAACTTGAGCTCATAAATAACAAAAAATTGTCTAACGACAAACAACGTTGATATTTAATATATAAAAAAGTATATATATATAAATCTATAATAATAATCAACCAAAAAGAGAGAAATACAATGAGAGAGAGAGAGAGAGGGAGAGAGGGAAAAAAGCAAAACTTGTCACTGAATCGATCGCGAACGCAATCACAACTCGAGCACAGAGTAGAAGAAAGTATCGAATACTTTGGATTGTGATTTGGTCATGCGATGGTGTTTTCCTACGCAGCTGGAAGCCATTTTTAGACCGCAGCCAGATGATCGATGATCGATGATACCCAGGTCGATCTCCAGAGCCGTTTGCCGCTGTCTTTTGAAATGGACTCGGACAACGGCAGCGCCTTGGGGGCATCTCTCGTTGTTGTTAGCTTTTTGGATTCTCCTTACACGTTCACCCGGTACCCGATACCCTGTACCCTGTACCCGTTACCCTGTATCCTGTACCCAGTAGCCAGTAAGCAGTTTTAGTACACACTCCCAGGTAAGCATCTTGATCTTTCTACTCTCATAACTATCCAAACTGTTGGTTGTGTTGTTTATAGTCAACACCAACCAAGACACAAGCGGCAAATGCAACAAGTTCATTCTCAATCATTTTTGGTAAATTACTTGCTTCATGTGACGTCTGTATTGGACAATCTAGATCAAGATCATTTTGGTACATCGTTTACGACAGTTTATGACAGTTTGGTCCAAGTTATCAATTACAAAACTGTCAACATAATAAGGTAGCAGTAAAAGCAGTTAAAACAAACATTATGGCCTTAATCGACCAGAGACTCCCAGTTGTGAATTAAATCAAAGAAAATGTTATTCTACAAAAGTCATGATTAATGCAATAGATTATTGTTATAAATTAATAATAATAATTATTGAAAAATTTTTTACTATATGAAGAGCTTCAAAACAGTTCAAAAGACTTTTCTAAAAAATGCAACTTTTAGACTTTTTATAGGAGAAATTTTCTTAAAATATCTAAAAAATTCTAAAACTCTCATTACAAGTAAACTGACCTTACATCGCAATCTAATAAAGCCCTAATATTTAAAATTTCTAAACTTGTTCTTAATCTTGATATTTCAAAAGCATGATTAACCCATTAAAAACTGTTGAATTCTTTTGAAAAAAGCATATAAAATGCGATAAGCGATAACGGCAAGAGTGGGATAAGAGATAGCTAGAAAAATTCCTGAGTAAATCTGAAAAAAGGATTTAAAATAATCCACGGTGAGTTAAAAACTGATGACTGGCATGCAAAATGTCAGACAGATTTATGAGAACGGACAGATTTGGAGCATGAGAGGTTGAGGCATAGAAAACGAAACAGGAGGCAAATGAGTCAGTGAGTGAGAGAGACAAGAGGAGGGGAGGGGGGAGGAGACTGAGGTGGCAAACGATGTTACGCATTAGACAAACAAGAAGCAGTTGGACAAGTCGAAATCTAAAATCCGAGAGCTCGAGTTTTCAAAAGTGAAGAAGGCGAAATTAAGCCGTATGCTGATTTCATTTTAATTACGATGCTGCTTTATAGCGATGGCAATCAGGCATGGCAAAGCTGGATCAGCTTAGAGCGACAAGTGCGTAATGCAAACGAGTATGAGTATGAGTATGAGTATGAATATATGAATATATGAGTACACTCGCAGACAAACTCACACTCTTGTGCATATATAATTGCAGAGGTAGAGACTCAGGTTGGCAACCCAAATACTAGAACTGCCCCTGGGATCTCTCTGGGATTCACTAAAAAGAACTGTGGCAACTTTTGTGGCATCTCAAAGTTTTGACCGTTTTTTGTTTTTGTTTTTGTTTTTTGGCCATTCGTCAAACATTGTTAATGTGTCGGTACGAAGTGCAACAGACATAACTCATTTGCCACTAACTGGCTGCCCCCAAAACGTATTTATTGTTTGGGCCATGAACGTGAAATGTTGCAAATTGGAGTTATGTTGTACAGTCCTATGAATAAGGTATCCAAAAACAAAATAAAAAGTAAAGAAAACCAAGTCAAGACGCCTTTCTTTCACGTCACGCATTTTACGTAGTACCTGTAGGCCACCTTCAGCATGGACTTAAACTCCCACTATACCTCCCCCTGCTCCCTCTGCTCCTAAGCCCACAACTGTTGTCACTCCTTTAAGGTTTAAACTATAACTATGACCACGTCGCGTCGCTTGCCCGCAGCTCAGTTGCATGCAACAATGTGGCAAGGCGCAGGGGAAAGTTTTTTTTTTTTACTTTTCGAGTTTTTGCGTTTTTTGTATGCCAAAGGAGGACTTGGACTTTCATTCAGTGCTCGTGTCAAAGCGACACGTTGGCGACATTGACAAATGCATTTGGGAACACTTACAACAGCAACAAGAACAACAACAACTCAAAGACGTGCACACGCATACAAAAATCAAATATAAAATATTGGAAACTAAACTTGAAGCATACTAATAGTATTTGCCCTTGTCCTCAAACTCAGGGATAACAAATTTCAACTCTTTACCAATTTAACAAAAATGTTTCTAGCTTTAAGGGCATAACGAAATAACGAAAGACTTATTTGAACTTAAAAATACATATTAAAATATATTAACCAACTTTAACCTATGCATATTAGATTAAACATCTTTGAAGTTATTTATTCAGTTGAGTGAATTGGGCAATTTTGATAAGACTAAATAAACATGTGTTGTTAACAATATAGTTTTTTATTTCAGTACCTTTCTAGTAGTAGTAGTAGTAGTATCTCAAACTAAAATTTATATGCTTTATGCACCTGAAGAAGGATACTAAAAGTATTTGTCCTTATCCTCAAACTCAGGAAGCACAATTTCAAGCTATTCAAATGCTTTTCATAATAAATTTTGGAATTTTGGGATTTTTTAACAAATAAGTTTTTTTGACACGCCCACTTTAGGGCGTTCTTTGTTTATGCAAAGGTTAAGACAGATAAATAAAGCATGCTTTATTATAGACAACTTTTTTGTTAGCAATGCTATCTGAACCAACTTTACACAGAATGTACATGTTCACGAATTACATATAGTGACCAAGTTTAATTCAAATCGGACAACTATATCTATAGGATTTTTTCTCCACAAAAGTTCTAAAATGTGCTCTGTATTTAGAATTAGTATGAAAAACTTTCGCGTTGACCAAGCAATTTTAATGAAACACACACAAAATATATATCTTAATAATATAAACAAAGTATGACCAAGTTTCATTCAACTCGGACGACTATATCGTATAGCTTCCATAGGGACGATCGTTCAAAAATACGCTCCAAATTTGAACTAGTATGAAAAACTTTTGTGTTGAGCAAGCAACATTATTAAAACTCACACAGAATACATTATCCAATAGTATATACATACTGACCAAGTTTCATCCAAATCGGACAACTATTTCGTATAGCTGTCATAGGAACAATCGATCTGAATAATGCTCCAAATATGAATTTGTATGAACATTTTCAGTGTTTACCAAGCCATCTTAATGAAACACACTAGGGTCCATCGACTAAACGATACACTATTATTCTTTTCATACCCCATTGTTAATAACATATTAAAACTGACTAACGGTTATCTTAAAGTCGTGAGGGGACCAAGACACTCGTTCTTGTCTTTCTTACGCTTCCTTTCTTACTTAACTTATTTGGCAAAAGTGTTAGTTTATGAGATTTGAGATGCAAAATGCAGCCATGAAACCAAAGGATAGCAACCAGGAGTTTCAGATTCTGGGAGTATAGCCCTGCATTCAGTATAGACATCAGTCCGGCAATTATGGAACACGTGACACTCGCCGCATTCGCATTTGCCGCTTATCTTTTATTTAACGTGTTCGCTCTGTATAAATATGGAGAAGCTAAAGCTAAGTTGGAATTGGAATAGAAATTGGAATTGGAATTGGAGTCGGTGATGGTGACGGTGTCGGAGTTGGAGCTAAAGCTGATGACGGTGCATCTGAGAGATGCCACTCTCTGCTTACTCTCAGCCGGCAATAGCTTCATTTGTGGCAAACAGCAAACAGCAAGCGGCATGCGGCAAGCGGCAGTTGCCTTTGCGGTTTCGCCTTTTCCATCGCCATTCCTGCACTTCATTAATTATGCGAGCTGCTTCGAGCAGTGGTTGGAGAGCAGAATGGTTAGCAGGCATGGCCTAGTCATGACCATGGCCAGCCAATGTTCCAGTCCATCGTCATCGCCATCGTCTTCGTCATCGTTTGCGGCATGATAAAGTTGTAATTTGTTGGCAGTTAAAGGTGTTGCTTATAGTGCAACTAATCGACGTTATAAACTAAACTATGCGTAGCTAAACGAGATCTCTTCAAAGTGTCGCAAATGATAATGATAATTATGATGATGATAATGATAATGGGAAATGATGATCACAATGTTGCGTAGTTACGTTTATGTTACATGATGAAAAAACAATCCAAAGCAATAAATTAATGCATATAAATGTTTAAGTGTTTTTTTGTGTGTAGAATATTTGATTAAAGTGTATTGAATAGTTTATATTGTGTACCTTATCAGTTTTAATATATGTGAATTTCTTATGAAATATTTAAGTTTTGGTTACTTGAAGGTTATAGTAAAATATATATTTAAGAAAGCAAATAAAATTATAAAAATGCAAAAGTTTTATTTTAATTTTTGTTTGGTGTTTATTTTTAATTTCTAGGATATTTTCACATGTTAAACGGCAAGAGAAATATTTAAAACATATAAACAAAATTCTTGGATTTAAAAAATGTTTTCCTATATAATTTATTGAAAAATAATCTTAAATTAAATATTAAAAATAAAAACAGTTAAACCTCTTTTAACGTAGAACCCCAATGAGCGAACAATTCTTCTCTAATCTTGTTGTTGTGTCAGAAAAAAATTTCCTCTTTTATAGACGGACACTTCTTTTAAACCAAAAATATTGTTTTTTAGGGTAGGTGTCCGCTTATGAGAGTACAATGTTCTTTATTATATTATTATTTTATATAAGTTATGTCTGGCGAATTATTTCAAAAAACCTCATATCATAAATTTGGACTTCTTGAAAAATTCAAAATATATAAATAAATATAATACAGTTCTACCAAAAGATAAACTACTAGCAAAATAAATTAATATGAAATAGTTTATACTATAGTTTATAGTATTAAAATTAAAATCTTGGTTTGACATTTTACAGCAATTACCTACCAATGAGAATATATGTATGTCTAAGATATAGTACCCTAATATCAAACAGTTTTCAGGTATATATTTCTATAGGTATAACAAAAATCATCTATAAGTCAGTATTTGGTTTCACTTGTCTGCCACTTGCTGCACAGAAGGGTGAATATGCAAAATAGAATTGGTGTCAATGTGCAAAAGACAACAACAGCAGAAGCAAAAGCAGAAGCAGAAGAAGCAACAACAAATGCTGGTATAAGTATGTGCAACAATAAGACAAACAGACAAGTCAGGCAATGTAAAAAGCCAAGAAGTAGAAGGTGGTAGTGGATAGAGGGAGTAAGGAGGGGTAGGGATGGGGGAAGGCAATGGAACAAGCAGAACCAAAAGGTAAATAGCAGCAACAAGTGGATGCACATTGGCCTCCACATATTGGCCATGGCCTCGTGTGTGGATGGATGCCGATATACTGCCAGCCATATAATGCAGCTCATCAACAACAGACGAAGGCAAATGCACCATGTGCAACACACACACACACACACACACACATATAGACATACTCCGACCTGGCCATAAACAAATATGAGTAGCTGTGTAGCCTGTGCAGCCTTCGTCTTCTTTTCCATTCTGCTCCTTCTTCTGCTGGAGCAGTGTGGGAAAATTTTCGGAATTTCTTTTGGCCCCCTCGCACGGCTAAAACAGGTTCTTGGTTTTTGGGACTGCAGCTGTAACTGTGGGGCGTGGCGGGGCTAAGTCTTTCGCCTCGCTCTTTCAAGCTTTTCGAACTAGGCACGCCAACTAGCGAAATTCTTTTTGATAATTTAATTTAAGAAATATTGTATATAGTCTTGCTATGCGATGTCCACACAGTCCATTGACGACCCCTTGACCAATGCATTGGCTTCCCCTCCCCTTCCCTTGCCCACCCTCCTGCTTTCTCCTACAAGTCTGGCCAAACTAATCTCTCATTCTTGCTTCTCTCTCACTAGCTCAGTGTGCCAAATTGAGCTAAAACATCAGTCAGCATTTGCCTGGCAACAGCAGAGAAAGTAACTTTTGACTGGAAAATCAGTTATATATACCATGGTACTAATTTTGATTTAAATAAAACTATTTGAAATTTTTAATAAATAAATTTATATTAACTTAACATTTTTAACATTTTATTGTTAGTCACTTGTTCAAGTAGAGTTCTTTAATATTTGTTATTATTATTATTTAAAGTTCCAACAAACAACTGATACATTTTAATGAATTTAACTTTTTTAATCCCGATTTCCACGATGAAAGTCTTTTAACCACAAATAATTTTGATACTCTTGCTTTCTGCGACTTCGAATTCGACTTCGACTATAACTTCAGGTATTTCCCGAGTCTGCAAACAATTGAGTTTAAGTTTTATAACCACACCAGTTGGATGCACTCTTCCAAGTCTTCCAAGTCTCCCAAGTGGCCTCAAAGCGGTCTTGTTTTTTTTTTTTTTTTTTTACCGCTGGACAAATTGCTGTGCTTTTGGCATCTGCGCCTCAGGTCCCCGTATGCCATATATGGTGCTATGTAGACACTTTGCGTGTCTCTAGTGCAGTGTGTATATGTGTGTCTGTGTGTGTGTGTGTTTGCACTAAACAAATTGTTAAATTTATTGCCGCTCGTAAAGAATGGTCGCAGTCTCAGACCCAATACCAGTCCCAGTCCCAGTCCCAGTCACCGTAGAGCGGTAAACAGCAAATAAAACAGGAAATTCCTATTGTAACATACTCCTCGAATCCAAAAGCTCCAAAACCGAAACATCAATTTCAAGACAAGACCCCCAACCAACATTAAGTACTATATTATATTGGGATCTGACATGGACCCTCTTTATTTTTGCCATATTTGATTTGATTTTGATACGTTTGGCATTTGGCATTTAATTAATTAGAGAACGTGAACTTATATTTAACGACAGTTGGATTTCATTGGCGCCGTTGTCAATCACTCAATCAATCGATCAATCAGCTAAGCATTCCGAGCTGAGCAGTACCATGTGGAGTGAAAAATTGCTACAGTGAGAGCATTTCGAATATGCACACCAGAATGTCAAATGCAATTGCAATGCAATGAAACTCATCGATGGCAATTTGCAGCTATGAGGATGTGCGACTTATGGAGAACATAGACAACTTTACAAACTTTCTAAATACAAAAAAAAAGAAGTAAATTTGAAATATATTTCTGACTTGTCCATGAATTTCAATCTTAAATTCTTTAAAGGTATACACTTAAAACCTTTTAATTAATAATTTAAAAGTAAATTAGTAGTAAAAATTGTTTAATGACTTTGTACTTTGACACATTTCCCAATATAGCAAACAATTTAAAAATGTAACGAATTTCAGCAGAACGCTCATAAATACCTTTATCCAGATCTCGATACATCTCCTACTCCATCGCATGCCTTCAATTACAAAGTAGCGAACGTTCTTGTTCTTTTCCCCTAGCAAATTAGGAAGCTAAACTAATGAAGAATTTACATTGTTTGCCAAAACGAATTATTATTAAGAGGGCAGAGGCAACATGTGGATGTGGATCTGAATGTGGAACTGGATGTGGAACTGGATGTGAATGCGCACAGATCTGCGGTCAAAGAAAACAACGACCAATTATATCGCCGAGCTTTGATCTTGCCAGAGTCAACCGACTATTCTCTGTACTCCAGGACAGAAACTGGCACTAGCCCAGTTGGTTTAGACTATTAAGCATACCAGAAGAAAGTTGCAAATGCAGAAAGAGAAACAAATAGTGAGAGAGAGAGATAGAGAGAAAGAGAGGGAGGGAGGGAGAGAGACGAATATGTGATGCAATTGTTTGTGGCATTTTGGTTGCACTTTGTTCTAAAGCCGCAACCAAAGTTGGGCGAGGCAATCCAACCAAATATGCAACTAATTCCCACTGTGGCATATGCGATTCTTTGATTGTTCGTTTCCACGTATCCTCGTTTCCTCGATTCTTGAACCCGTTTATAACCCAATCCAAGTTCAGTCCAAGTTCAACTGACAATTTGTAAAGAAGATTACGCACTGCATATAAATCAAGTGTAGCGTGTGCTAAGGGTACCCCCAAAAGTGATGCCCCCAATTCAATTAATGTCAGTCGTAAAAAAAAAGAGACGCTCATACTGCTCGAGATTTATTGTGTTAACCAATTTTGTTTTCGGGGCGCAACAAAATAATATCCATTTAAAGCCAAACCCTAAAATCTTTCCACATTGTGTCGTGAGGTTTACGCGCTACTTACACCCAGTGCCAGGTTGAAGGCGCTCCAATTTGTCACTCTGTTTTTTTTATTTTTTTTCTTTTATATGAGAGCATTTGTGTTTTTTAATTTTCTCAAATTTTATTTAGGCTCTGCACAAATGCAAAAATAATTTAAATACACTATAATCTGTGGAGTACTTTTGGTTTTCAATAAAGCTTGGAAATTAATAAGAACTGAGTTTTTATGTATTTTATAATTTAAAGTAATATAAAAAATAAATAACAAAAAATTTTTATCTTTAATAATAAATATAAATAATTTTTAATACGTACTGTGTTATTATCTAAAATCTTTAAACAGTTTGTTTTATACATTATTAACTTATATATAAAAATTAGAGACAAATTTGAATTTTTAAACAAATAAATATTTTGTTTTAATTTTATTGGCATTTAAAGCCTTGACCAGTCAGTTTGGGATAAAAGCTGATTGAACTTGTTAAAATCAGTCTTCCGAAACTGGCGAATACGCTTGGTAGGTCTCAAGCTGGATCCTCCCATTTGGGTGGGCAATTCCATCAACAGTTCCAAAGTCGGTTAATATGAATCTTCAGGAAGGGAAAGAGGAGCAATAAGGGAAGCATATGGAAAGTATAGATCCAAAACAGAAATCAGATCAAGCATCTTCTTTAATAAATTGGGATTGGCAATAATTTAAGATAGGGAAGTCCCAAATAATTGATCAAGAAAATTATATTGCGTCGTGGGAGTCAGTGAGTGATGATCCAAGTAGTTCCTGCAATATTAAAATCACCCAGAACCACAAGAAAATACCGATCGGTTGTCATGGAAGAAACAGATTGGATAGCTGAGAACGAGGAATGTATGAACAATTAATATAAATTAATTATATTTAGTTCTTCTAATTGTTTAAATTTAAATTCAGTCTTTTGTTGCTAAAGTTTTTAACTTGTACCAGAAGATTTTAATATTTTTATAATTTCTTAAAATTTGCTTTAAAATAAAATTTTATACAGTTTTAGGTCTTTAGAGGTTAATCGGTTAAAAGGTTAATGTTTCGATTAATCGAAGCTCATTTTGCGATACAATTAAATCGTTTATTGAAATAAAATAATCGATTATTATGTATCATTTGATTAAACGTGCTATCACTACATTGGAGTCTCTTGGGGAAAGCTTTTACACATACACAATGAACTTAACAGCTTATGACTGCCTGCTTAGAGCTTTCATCCTGTGAGCTTTAACAGCTTTTGTGCTAACACTTACACACACAAAACCTTTCAATGAAAACAACGAAGTGTATTTGACATTCGTCTTGAAAAAGTTATGCTCGTTAGCTGTTAAGACGAGCGTCTGGAGCAAAATGAAGCTAAACCAGATCGCACAATTGTTATTAGGCTCTTTTGAGCAAATGCCGCCACGCAGCGGTGAACGCGAAACGCGAATTGCGAGGAGCGAAACTGAAGCACGCGCTCTTAACAAATTGGGCTACAAAACTTATGCCAGTTGCCTGAAGATTGGAGAAATGTGTGCGCCGATGACATCACTGGCAAAATATTTGCCCCAAAAGGCGCGGCATCGCACGGGAACGCACGGCGCAGCGCAGCGCAGATGGATGACGCAGATGCCGACCTATGTGTGATTGTGCCAGTAACTGTGACTGTGACTACGACTGTGACTTTAACTGTGCCCGTGACTTTGTTTGTGTCTTGGTATTGTTGACACTCGTTCATCATGAGGTAAGAGGTTCGGCTGAATGCGTATCCCATGCCAGGATGCAAACTAGTTTTAGGTAGAACGAATTCAGTTTCCAGATTTCAGATTCCAAGGCATTTCAATGTCAGCGCTGTTAAGTTATGCAAATTTTACAGGGTCTTCAGTGTGGTGATTTATGTGCGTCAGGGATTGGGATGTCAGCGCCTGCCTCTGCATAAAACAGAGCTAAAATTAAATTAGGAATACTATGCAGACCTCAGCATGTCCTGTCCCAGTCTCAGTACCATTCCCATTCGCATTCCCATTTACATCCTTGAGCGTCGACACCTTTATGAAGTGTCAAAGTCAAGAGCCAAGTTCATTAATTTGACATGAGCCGTGCTCTTGAAACTGGAAACTAAATTCAATGCGTAATGTTTATACACATAATTGTTGCATAATAAACTCATTAATCAAACTATGAATGAACTAGTCCAACTCCAAAACGCATCTGATCTCAACATCAGCTAATGGTACCAGATGATAGTTTTTTATTTATCCATCCCCCTTTTTTACCGACACCGATTTGTTAAATCACATCTGGCATCATTTGTTAAAATTTGTTGTTTGATGTCAAAGAAATTAGCAAGCGAAAGTGGTTGAAATAATATATTTAAAATTGACAAAGTCCACAGTTTATTCGTATATTTTATCATCGTTTTGATTACTTTCATTAAATATAAATAAACAGTTTCATTACATTTTGAAGGTCTAAGAAATTAATTTTATTTACTTAAATACTCATGAAATTGACAAAAGAAAGTGTTTGATGTATTTTATATTTTTATAGAATTTGAATGCCATTTTTAGAATGTGAATTTTCTCCAGATTTTATTTCAAGAACATTTTAATTTAATCTTTATGTATTAAAAAGGATTTCTTCCACAGATACAATTTTGCTTTTTAGACCCCGTACTCTAAAAAAGAGTAAAGGGGTCTATTAGGTTTGTCAAAAGCGAAATTTGCGTAACAGGCAGAGGGAGGCTTGGCCAACGCCACAAAGTATATATTCTTGATCAACATCAATAGCAAAGACGGTATAGCAATGTCCTAGATCTTATAAGATACAAGACCTAGAGTCACGTAAGTGTACGCAAGTCCACTTTATTTCAAATTTTTGTTACACAGCGCAAATTGGAGAACTTATTTTCACATCACCATAACTTGAAAACGACTAGAGCTAGAGAGACAAAATTCACACATTATGTGTATGGTACCAATATAACTAAGCTCACGAAACTAAGTTTCGTCAGAATCGGACAACTATAGCCTTTAGCTTCCACAGGACAAAACGGTCGAAAATTGGTGATTTGTATGGTAAAACGCGCACTGGAATGAATACAGGGTCTTTTACAGTCGGCTCGCTTGACTGTATCCTATCTTACTTGTTTCATTCTGTATTCTTTTTGAGTAAGGAGTCTCATAAAAATTATTAAGCAAAAATGTTTAAATATTTTGACATATATGTTCAGTTGAAATATTGTTGTTATTGTTATGAAAAGCTGAGCAATTATAATTTTTCTTTTTTTTATAGTTCCTTGATTGTTCCTATACCTTACAGCATAAGCTTCCAACATTTATTGAACACATTTACGTAATTAGTTTGAATACATTCTAAAGATTTATAACTCAAAACTTAACTTAAAAAACACCTGCATTCAAAAACATGTTTGAACTCTGGAATTCCAACCACTATAGCTATTAAATTTGGTATAAAGTTCTTAAAGAGTATAAAGTTTCACAACTCTTTTAAATAGAGTTTTTAATAGTAAAAATATAAATAGTATATTTAAATAAAATAATCAAAATCACATAGTTTATAGATTGCAAAACGATTGAAAAGTTCTAAAGTTAAGTATTGTATCATTCTTAAGTTAATTTCCTGCTGTGATTCAGTTTGTTGTTACTGGTACTACCTTAATATCTGGTATATATCATATGTAATAGGTGGTCGTCTTCATCGTAAACTGTTTTCTAGTTGTGTTGTTGTCGTTGCTGTCAATGATAGAAACAACAACAGCAGTAACAGCAGCAGCTCAGACAGTGGCTAAAATATGTTCCGTATCTCTTACTCTTACTCTAACTTTTGTCTCACTTACACTAACGTTTTTCTATCTTTCTCTAACCGGCCATGCAATTGTAAAATTGAATTATTCATGGCGATTGTACGACAATCAATTGAAATTGAAATAAAATGCTGCTGCCAACTCGTTGATGTTGTAGTTGTTGTTGTTGTTGTTGTTGCTGTTGTTGTTGCTGTGGCTAGTTTTTTGCTGCCGCCTTTGACATGTGCGCACAGCTATTTTTTAGCTTTTTTTTACATTTTTTTTTTGTGTTGTTTTTCCTTTTTGCAAGTTTTGGTTTGGCTTGCGTTCAGTTGAAATTGTGATTTAAAGTATCTGTATCTGGATCGATTTGGCAGCGATCGAATGTCGCAATGTTGCAATGTCGCCATGTGGCCATGTCGCAGTGCCTTCAAACCCCTCCTCTACCTCTGCCCGTTTCCTGCCCCTGCCCCTCCCCCCTCTTACCCCCTCTCTCTATTCTCCCGTTTATCCTGGACTGCACTTGGCATGCTTTTGGCCTCATGCAGAAGCAGATTTGTCGCCTATTTTGTTGACTTGCTGCTCTTTTTGGCAATCGACAATTTGTATTTGGAAATGTTGAATGTTTAACTCTTTCAACATCCTCATCAACGTTATTCGTTTTGGTATTTTTGTTTAGCTTTGCTATCCATAGATTTATCTACCATTTACATACACAACTTTGCTGATATTCATCTGTTTGTTTGGCCTACTGAATATTTATAGATAATATCTGTGAAATATACTTTATCTATAATTTATTAGGTTTTTTCAAAAAAATGTTATGTGGGGTTACCCAAAATTTAATTTAAGATAGAATCTTTTATGTACAGTTTGAGTAACAAATTTAATATCTTTTTCCAACAGATATCCGCATTTAATCTAGTTAGATCAGTTAACTCAAACTCGCATATTTAGATACTCTCGCAGTAGTTTAATAACTCGAAAATTCAGTAAGTAAATAAATCTCTCTCTCCTAGTGCACTGGTCAACAATAATTTGAAGTAGATTGCGCTCTAATAAATATGAGCAGACATCAAAGCTAATGCTCCAACTCATCACCATGAGCACGCGATTGCCAGTCTGCAGTTACGCCGGAGCTTATGAGACCAGTGAGATTTGAGAGACTTGAGAGACTTGAGAGTCTAGACTCTGAAGAGATGGCTAAAACCGTCTTCATCGCTGACTAGCGCGTAAACTTAATTAAAATTAAAACTCTTGCCAGATGCAACAGATTTGCCTACTGAGAAGATATGAAGATGACGATGTGGATGACGACTCTACGTATGCAGAGTCCTCACCAGGAGAAAGAGAAAGATTATGACGAGAACAGCAATGCTGACAGCTAAAGTCAGAGTCAGTCTGGATGGAAAATTCTAACCGCAAAAGCCGCTCAGCAATGTAGTACGTTCACGTCCAGTTCATGGCTAAATGCTGCTCGTGCTGTTATAAATTACACGTCGTTTTAGAGTGTTGCGCTTCCTTGTTACTCCGTCAACTGGTGTTGACATGCAACGGCCCCAGCGGGTTGTGGTGTTGGAGCTGTTCGGGCTGTTTGTGGGCATTAAATAGATCCTCAGCCAGCTACTTCTTCTTGTGTCCGCTGTGTGGACTGCTAGTGGTGTTATTAAAATGAAATCATCATCATCATGAAGTGACACAAGCAGGTCTGACATATCCCAGCCCAATGCCCTGGCCCCTGGCCTCAGGTAAGCACTCAAAACTGATCTCAGCTGCCACAGATCTAGCTTATGACAAGCGAATTCAATTAGATAAAGGAAAACGCGTTTAAAGCGCGCCACGAATTGTTTCTGACGCGTTTGCTTAAGGATGCCAAATGTAATCTTTAAATATTTCCGTTCTTTTAATCCGCTAGAGTTTGCTCACAATCAGATTAGCTGAATTGTTTAGTGGAAAGTAAATTTAAATTATTAAAATACTTTAAAAGAATATAATCAAGTTATCTAAACAAGTTACAGAAAAATATGTGTATATTTAATAAGAATAATAATTGATCAATTAAACTATTATATTTATTGTGAAAAAATGTTTATCAATAACTTGAAATTGGAAATTGCTCACAAACAAATTAATTGAATTAGTTAATGGAAAATAAATTTGAATTACAAAAATACTTTAAAGAATAACTCTTATCAAAAGATTTTAAAGCAAAATATACATATTTTTAGTTAATTAATATATATTTGAATAATAATAAGTCAATTTAAAAATTAATAAATTTATATTTTATATAAAGTAAATTTTTTTGTGGAAAATAAATTGAAAATTAATAATGGAAATTTACACAAAATTACATATACCTAATAAAAATAATAATAAATTATTCCAGCAAGAAGTTTCCATCTATAATGCTGCTTATTTTGGTTTTGGTTAAAAAATATACGCCTTAAATCACAGCACGACTGTTGTCATAAAACGAAAGACTTAAGTAACAAACTCGTTTATTCACCATTTTGTAAACAAGCTACTAATTTCATTAGAAAATGTTGTTCACTTCGGCGCTTTTATTTACACAGCTCGACGGGCATTAAGTGCCCACCTCTTTGGCACATTAGTCCAATACGAATACAAATGAATGCACATTTACAATATAAACACTCCAACTCACACATTCGCACGCAAACATACACTCACTCACACACACACAGTCAGAGAGACTGGCATATGCAATCGAGCGATAATAACTGTACTGTGTGTAAAGTCAACAACAACAAGAACAACAAAAGTAAATCGTAAAAAAAAATCAACAGCCAACCACATCGAGAAATTCAATGAAAACAGACGAACGCTCACAGATCGTGTCGTTGCCAACAGCCAACCACAATTCAGCATGAATAGAGCAAAGAGCAATCCAAAGAGCACCAACCACCAGCAACAACGACAATAACAACAACAAAGAAAGCCGGCTTTTAACAGTTCACAGCACTTAACATTAACAGCAGCAGCAGCGGCAGCGGCAGACGCGTCAGCAGCCTCTGCGGCAGCGAAGGCAACAGCAACAGCAGCTGTTTGTAAACAGGAAATTACGAGTGCCAACTGTAATTCATCTCCATGTGAGTCGCTGAGTTTGTTGCTAACTTTCAGCGTAAAAAACAGTGAATAGAAAAATGCTTTTACTGTACTGAAGTACAAAGGCAAAGTAAAATTGTTTGCCGATGACAAGGAGATCTTCGTTATTGATCATGAACTCATTTATTTATTAAAAACTATATTACTTTAAAAGTGTACCATTTAAAATCAAATGGTGTTTCTAGAGGTCTTAGACGATTTTAGACGTTATTTTCGAATCCTCACATTTCGGGCCTTGATTTTATCTATCTCTGTCAAAACTCTACCGATTTTGAATCGGAATACCATTTAATTCAATAATTTTCATTAATATCGACTCTGCATCAAAATAATCTTGATTTCGTCCTATGTTAAGGAAAATGGTCCTGTTTGGGTACACATGTACCAAAAGTGGTTAGCGCGGCTGATACTGCTGAACTGGTACATTCTAGTATATTGTTTACATTTTAAGCATATAATTAGACAGTATTACTAATTTAATTGCAATCTGGAAACTGAAATATATTTTTATTTAATTTTATTTCCCTTTTTATATAGAAGAAGTTATTTATTAAATTAAAATAATTTTATTAATTAAAATAATGATACATTTATTTTTACAATAAAAAATCTAAAGTTCAAATATTTTAGCCACTCTTAAATGATCACCTTTCCTGCTGGGTATTTACAGTGCAACTTACACACATACACACACGCACACTCACTCAGGCATAAGAGAAGACGCGTGCGCGCGCGACTTCAAATGCTGCTGCTGTCGCTGCTGCTACGACGACTTCGGCTGCTGCTGTTGATGATCTTTGAGGCCAGGGCCAGTCAGTCGGTTGGTTGGAGCACAGAACGATGATGAGGATTTAGTCTCGGATGGGCGCTACGCTGCAAAGCATCGCAAGGCTGCAGAATACCGCTACTTGGTCTAATCTAACGCGATATATCGCGGCTATCGGTTATGTGCGGCACGTGATTTCTCATGAGTTTTGTGTGCAAAGCCGTCGCGAGAATTACTCAAAGATAATACCAACAACAAAATCGTGCAAAAATAATGATCAATTTTAAATTGTGATTGCATAAGGCAGAAAGTCCAAAATATTTATGTTGAAAATTGTTTATTCTTGAAAAAAGTTGTGAAATTGAAAAAAGAGTGAAATTCTGTGTGAAATATTAACAAGAAGCTAAAACTATAACTTATTTATACATATGCAGTTTACTGCATAGTAACATTACTAAAGGGTGAGTGAGAATTCTAAAATAAAATCTGAAACCAGACTTAAGTTATACTCTAAATAAAATAGGAATCTAGCTAAATTAATCATTGACTTTAATATGATATTATGCTCGGGGGAAAATGAAAGCAAGTTGTGTACAAACGTTGTAGGAACAAGATACTACCAGTTACTCGCAGCCAGATGTCTGGCACTTGCTTGCCAAAGCCTTGTCATGCTCAAAAGGATTACCTAAGCGACAACATTCCGGAAGCAAAGAGCGAAAACAAAAGACGCTCATTGACATGCTCATTAATTATGTTATTGCCTTTTGTGCGATAAGTGTCAAGAAATGATTACAAAAGGGCGACAAGAGTTCTTGTTGGTAAAAGCAAAGAGGAACAAAAAATAAATGTAGAGAGAAAGAGTAAAATGTTGAGGAGATTCAAGCATTTAATTGTCTGACTGCTGCTGGCAATCAAGTACATAAAAGGGCTAAGGGAGGAGAGGGGTAGAGATGAATGTAGGGAGAGTCGAGACGAGAGTCAGGAAGCAAACAATTCAAACTAGAGCGTGTGACTCTGTTGAATGGATTTGCATATTGCAATGTCTTTTGCCAAAAGGCTAATAATAAAGCATATTATGGGCAATTGTTTATTGTCCTCCATTCGGGGTTTACTGTATGTGTGTGTGTGTGTGTGTGGGTCTCTGTGTGTGTGTGTCACCGATCTTTAAGTTTTGAGTTGTTCGGACTTGTTCCATTTTGTAGCTGCTTCAAAATATTTTCAACAATCGTGGTTTGCTTGTTTGAACACCTTTTTTTAATGCTTCTCCCTCTCTCTAGTATTTTTTCTATCCTCTTTTTTTTTTGAGATGTCTTTTATCAGATTTGCATTGTACAAAATTCTGTTTGCTTTTAAGGACACATTTCTGTTTATTTATTCTATGCCATGCTTTTAGCCTGAAAGTCCTTCGAATGTCTGTCAACGGCTACTTGATGGTCTTGTTTCAAATTCTACACACAAACTGATCTTGTTCTCATTGTTACCAAATGAAGCAGCTTGATCTGAGCACAAAACGAAAAACCCACAGAAAAAAAACTAAAAACTTGAATTTTTATTTGCTTAAATGTCGCTAACAAAATGCACTTGAGTCTTTGACAATGATCGGCTTAAGATCAATATCAAATAACCAATTCAAGTAGCTGCTTAAAACGATTTAAATCCCGATTTTGGCAACAATAATTAAACTGATTGAAAGTAATTTAAGGAGTTAATTATTATTGATTTAAACATTCGCTGTAGTAACATTTTAATTAGTTGTCTTAATTAAGTTTTAGCCATAATTACAGTACCTTAACGTCTTTTGCCACCATTTACTGCCAATAGTTAAGCAAGTTAATAAACTATCTTCCAGTTTTCTCACTAATTGAAATTTGTGGTGACTTTCCCAGCATAATTAAATGTTTTCCATTCGAATTTCTTTAACTGAAAACTTTATTGACTAAAGTGAAATTATATAATATGATTAATCTAATGAAATGTATTTATTATTAAATGAAAGTTTGTTTTAGAATGCTACTCAGATAATCATCTTGTTATTAGTTCATTTATTACAGACAAAAGTAGGGCTCATTGAGCTCATACTGAGTTCAAGTCCAGAGCTTGGGCTGATGACCCACTAAAGCTTATATGAAAGGGAAGTGAGTGGTGAGAGGAAGAGGGAGGGAATCTGTTGAGCATTAAACATAAGCACTTCACGTCTTTGGCAGTTAGCAGAGTTGGTTAGATTCCAAGGTAGGTTCGTTATTGTGTCCATATCTTGACACTGACTTTGGCTTCGGTTTTGGCTTGAGCTGACTGCCTGGCTGGCTGGGCAGGAGGGCGAATCGCTTGCCACAATTTGCGGCAGCTCGGGAGAAAAACCTACCGCTCAGCAGGTGGTGCCCCGGCGTGATGCTGCTCCTGTGATAATGGCGAACACGCCAGACCGCCACTTTGCATATAAACGCGCGCTAATGGACACCAAAGGTGACAGCGAGCTCTGCTAAATTGGCAAACATTAAATTTGCACCTTCACAGCGGCAGAGATACGAGACTCACTCTCAGTGCAAAATAAACCGTGACAATTTTAAGCACAGCGGCGCGCTTTTCCAGAAAGAAGCAATACACAATTGAACAAGAAGAAGCAAAAAGAAAAATAAAAAAATCAAGGGAATAAACAACAACAACAACAACATAAGAAAACTGAATGGCAATGGCGAAAAGTCGACAAAGTGGCAGAAGAAAGACGAGAGAAGAAAGACGATAAAAGAAAAGCCTGAGAAGATGACCCACGAAAATTCCCCCAAGTGCTAAGTGTCAGTGATAATCTTGATTGTCGCTGAGTCTTAGCTATAATGCTTAACGCTTCGTGTTCGTCGATAAGTCCCAAATGTTTGTCTAGATAGTCAATAATTGATCATGTATCACAATCTAAACACTACCACTAAGAAATACACTAAAATAAGTAGTAAAGGAGCCAATGCAATGCCCCCTTGAGGAGCGTCCGGCTTAACCTAATCCAACCTAACTAGTAAAGGAAACAGCCAAAAAGGAAGTTTTTAAACAAAGTATGGAATACTTGATTTAAGCACGGGGTATTAAAATATATTTTAGCTATCAACAGTTGAATTTTAGTTGATTCTTAATTTAAGTAAAATGGCACAAGGTCGTGCATATAATATCTAAGCTAAAGTAAAGACTTTTAAGCTTACATTTATTTGTTACTACAAATATATAGTTTCAATCAGTTTTAAATTTTAATTTATGTTTTAAATTAATTTAAAAATTAATTCTAAATTTACCCAAATCAAAAATGTCGGTTTTTTAATCAGTTATTTGAACATTAACTGAAACTTAATTTAATTTTAAATTTTTATTTAACTTTTATTATAAGTTATGTATCCAAAATACATATAATACTCTAAAAATTCAAGCAAACCACAAGAATTTTAAGCGTACATTTAAAAATACAATATTTAGTTCGAGCAAAATTTGTTTAAAAGTGAATAACAACTTAAAAAACATCTGCAGTAAAAGCTCTACTCGCGGACAGCTATCTTAGGCAAAGAGCTCCCTTAGCCGGACGAAATTTACAATCCCAAGAGCATGATTTTCATATAAAATCCGTTTCCTTAGCCGGACATCTCCCTTGGGCGGACTAGAGCACTCAAACCGTGGCTGTCCCGCCAAGGGAGCTTTTACTGTACTACATTTTTAAGATACATATTTAAATTAAATTAAACATTTTTTATAAAAACACATTTATTTATTTTAAGAACTTTTTATATGAACTTTTAACAAATTAAAATTTCCACACACTTTGTCTCTGTCTTCACCGATCCCATTTATCCATAGAGAGTTCTATGCGATCTTCTCAAACATTTTCACGCTGATCAAATATTTGACGCAAAATGTTTGTAAATTTTTCTTCAGTTACTTTTTTTTTTTTTGTATTCTTTTGGGTATGGGTTTGGGTTTGACCTTAGCTTTATGATCGGGCAGAGAAAACAAGTAACTATGTACATTAGATGTGTGAACACGACCCATCCTCATGCAGAGACTTTGCCGGTAAGGGAAAAAACGAAGAATTTGAGCAGAAGAAGCTGCAGAAGGCGAAGAAGAAGCAGGAGAAGTAGTAGAAACAGCGGTGGCCAAGGAATCGAGTCTTGGATATGGTGCCAGCCCAAACCGGTCGCTTGCATACCTCAATTTCTAACCACGACCTGTGGCAAAAAAAAATACCAAAAAAAAAAACAACAAAAAATATACTAAAGAGAAACGCAGTGGGTCATCGGTTATGTTTCTTCTTCTTCTCATTATAGTTGTTGTCGCTGCTGTTGTTGTTGTTGTTCTTACTGTTATTATTGTTGTTAAGTATTTTCACTGATTTTTTAGACCCTGTACTCTAAAAAAGAGTAGAGGGGTCTATTAGTTTTGTCTGAAGCGAAATGTGCGTAACAGGTAGAAGGAGGCTTCTCCGACCCCATAAAGTATATATATTCTTGATCAGTATCAACAGCCGAGACGATATAGTGATGTCGGCCGTAGAGCTAAAGAGAAAAAATTCTCACATTATGTGTATGGTACCATTATAACTATCCTCACCAAGTTTGGTCCGGATCAGACAACTATAGCCTATAGCTCAAATAGGACAAACCGGTCGAAAATTTGCGATTTGTGTGGAAACATGATGTTTTAGTTGTGCGATTGCAACAAAACTAACTCATAATGTGTATTGTACCACTATAACTATCCTCACCAAGTTTGGTCCAGATCGGACAACTATAGCCTGAAGCTCCAATAGGAACAACCGGTCGAAAATTCGTGACTTGTATTGTAAAACAAGCACTAGAATGAGTACGGGGTCTTTTACAGTCGGCTCGCTCGAGTGTAGCCTTTCTTACTTGTTTTATGTGTGTATGTGATCACAGCATCTTTTTCATCACAACAACAAGGACGAACATGAAAGATTTTACTTTTTTTCTTGGCTTTGGCTTAAGGCCAAAACGTTTAATGTAATTATATTAATTTGAGTATAAAATTTATTAGACTTTTTGGTATTTTATAAATTTGATTAGATTTGCACAAAACGTTTGTCAATATGGGACATGGTCACCCTAAGGTTGCTGTGCTGTCAGTTTGAGATAAATTAAGGTTAATATGAGTAAAGAAATTTTATAAAAAAAAACATTTCTAAGTAAAATTTAAGAGGTAAAATAGAGTTAAATAGCTAAAAGTTTACTGCTATTAAGTCATGAGTTAATTTAATTTTATTGGTTAATTTTCTAATTTAATTAAATTAAATCTAAACAGCTTGTAATTATTTTTATGGCAACCTCTAATAAAATTAGCTAAACTTGTTATAGTTTTTTTAAAACTTTACTTAAATGTTTTAATTGTTTTATTGCAGATGAACCAGCTGTGCAAAGTATGCGGTGAACCGGCGGCTGGTTTTCATTTTGGAGCATTTACATGTGAAGGTTGCAAGGTAAATATTAAGAAAAACTTTAAAAATAAATATAATTTAGTTTAATTTATAAGTAAATATTGTGTAGACTTTTATGAAATTTTCATACACAATTCATGGATTTCACTTTAACATTTCTGCGAATTTGCTGTTAAATTTCGATTTTACTTTTTTCAAAGCTTAATGCAAAGAGTAAATGCTAAAAAGTGTTATTGCTATAATTAAAATTCAATTCGGTAGATTAATCGATTTTTAATTGACTTTAAGTAGATACTTATAGCAGCGACTACACAATGGGTTACCCCTTCGAATGCCATGGGAAAAGATTTCTGCAAAATTTAGAGCAGCAAAGGCAAACACAATCACACACACACACTTACACACACACCCATGGGTATATAGAGCTCTGAGATCAAGGCAACTACAATTGTAAACTGCAGTCAATCAAATAAAAATTACATGCATATTAGATGACTCAGCAAAATTGTTAACTTGGCTGGCGCTCAATGAACTTCATCAGCAGCAAATGCCAAGACAAACATAGCGAAGAAGTACAACCATGAGTTGGCTAAAAGAACAACAAGAAAAACAATGAAAATATAACAAAAATCAAACAAAAAAAAAAAAGCAAAAAACATAAACAAAAATTGTATTCGACTATATTAAATAGTGCATGAAACTGCCCTCGGGCTAAGTTGGCAACTTATTAACGCACATTTTGTAATTGAGGCGTTGGGATCGATAGAAATTATGCCACTTGCTGAATGGTAATCACAGGTGTGCACAGATGGCCAAGAGAAACAACTGCTTTCAATGTCCAATGTTCGACGAGAAAGTATTTTAAATTTAGTTGGAATAAAAAACTGATTAAATTTTTAAAAAAAAAATAATAAATCCTATAAACCCATATACCATGATTAATAGGCCAAGTATAGCGAGTATAATAAATTTAATTTTTTTAAAAAATAAATTAAGAAACCTAAGGGTTCACATTTAATATTAAACATACTTGAGATATTTAAAAAACCAAAGCGAAATAAGTTAAATACATATATTTAATAAATATTAAAACAAATCGTGTCAAACAAGAAAGAAATGTGCAGTCGAACACGCCCGACCGTATAATACTCTCTGCATTTTATTACCGATTATTTTATTAAAATCGGAATCCGAGTATATCAATTGATAGTACTTGCAATAGAACACATTGAAATAAAAACATCTGTTTTGTATGTATGCACATACATATACATTTTATATGTATGTATTTATATGTAATACATATACAATTGGTCGGCACGAGCAGCGTCCGCGGGCAGCGCTGCCGCTACACAAGCAGCGAAAACATTTGCTCACATGTTTGTATGTTTCTGTCTCGCTTGCACACATGCATTGACATTGCGTTTATTTATAAACTTTGTTACGCGTCTAACTCTTTTGTTTATTGTCCGATTTATATGCAACTTTCAGGATAGTTTGATATATCTTGTCTCCAAACGAATTTGAAATTACAATACTGTACGATATGAACAAATGCCTTAAAATCGGCAATGAAGTTTAAAAATTATTTTATTTCTTGTGAGAAAAGGGGGCGTGGCAGCCAACAAATTTTAATGACATTGCATTTGCACTGCCTCTAGGAACCATCATACCAAAATTGGTGTTCCTAAGTGTCATAGTTACTGAGATATTCGCCTAAAACATTAATTTTTTACGAGGTGTGTCTAGTTTTTTGCCCATTGTTGGCGAATCGTGGCATCGAAGGTTTTTAAATTTAGCAGGAATAAAACGCCAATTACATTCCAAATTAATAAATATTGGCAGACAAGTTTGCTTTACACTAAATAATAAAACAAGAAAAAAAGCATAACAACATTCAATCAAATATAACCAAAATTTTAAATTTATCAGTGTTTTTGTAGTAATACATTTTAAGAATTATAAATTATACATTTTAAGTATAATTTTTAGCGTCATAGCACTTTTTACTGTAGCTTACGATAATCATTCAGTACAAAGCTGTAAGATTTTTTATGACTTCTTAATAAACAATATAAGACTTAGTTAAATATACTTTAGATGATCTTTGCTTGAGTTTTTAAAAAAACAATAACTTTATTTGTATCCTTATAATACTTCGAAAAATCAAATTCAGTAAATAAGTTTTAAAGCTTTCCACGATGATGTCTGTCCGTCTGTAAGTCTGTCCTTTTCTTTGCGAACTAGTCTCTCAGTTTTCAAGCTATCTTGAAGAAATTTGATTCAGATATGCATTCTCTCTTCACGCAGTTCATATGTTAAAATCATCCAGATCGGATGACTATATCAAATACCTCCCATAGGAATAATCGGTTAAAAAATATATTTTTTTTTTAAACTATCTTACTATATTATATAGCTTCCAAAGAAATAATCCGTTAACCTGTTTAGTAGGAAAATGTTTAGTAATTATTGAGCAATTTCAACCAAATTCACTCAATACACATTTGCTATCATTCCCCTGCTGTTAGCCAAATTTTATCCAGATCGGACCACTATATCGTATAGCTGCAATAATAATAAAAATTCATTTTATCTGATTGTTTCAGTCGTTTTTTGGACGCACTTACAACAACATTGCCGCAATTGCTGGTTGCAAGCACAACGGCGATTGTGTGATCAACAAAAAGAATCGCACGGCCTGCAAAGCGTGTAGACTGCGCAAGTGTCTGCTGGTGGGGATGTCGAAGAGTGGATCACGTTATGGACGCCGCTCCAATTGGTTTAAGATACATTGTCTGCTGCAGGAGCAGCAGCAGGTAGGCGGCGGGGGCAGTGGAGGAGGGACGGGTGCTGGCAGCGGTGGTGCTAGTAATGTCAATCTGGATCAGTTGGCGCGACTGCAGCAGGCAAGCAATCAAGCGCGGCAAACGTATCAGGATAAGACAAATCCCTGCATCAAATCGGCAACAGCAGCCACGCCCCCTAGCAGCATAGCGCTGCAGAACGCAGCGGGCGCGACAGTGGGAGCGACTGCGGGGGCGGGCGCAGTAACAGGTGTGGGAGCAGTTGGAGCTGGGTCGACATCGCCAAGTCTTCCCGGATTTCTGCAGGCAGCCAAATACTTGAACGAGCAGCAGCAACGTCAGCTGAAGCTTGAATCCCGCCTCAGTAACACGCCCAGCGACTCGGGCGCCTCCTCGGCCGGTGATCCGACGGACGATGGCACGAGTGTGCTAAGTGCCACGACCAGCAGCATTCGGAAGGGCCTTCGGCAGAGCAGTTCCATGTATGTGGGCAGCTCCGAGGTGGATCTTGTGGAGCAACAGCAGCGACGACACAAGGAATTGCTCGACATTTTTCGCAGTCACTCGGAGCCGCTGTACAGCTCCTTTACGCCATTTACCCTGCCGCCAGCCCTGGTGGGCAACAGTATGCCACCATTGCCTATCTTCAAGGAGCAGTTTAAAGCGGAACTGCTCTTTCCTTTTCCAGCAGCAAGTCCAGCGGAGGAGGAGGTGGAACCCATCGACTTATCGCTGCGATCACGCACAGATGCAGTTAGTCCGGTGGCCAATATATCCCATAGTCCGCTCAGTGAGACACCCAACCTGCCATCCGCCTCATCCTCTTCTTCATCCTCCGGCTCCTCCACATATGTGCGTAAGGCCACGCCCCTCGATCTGACGCTAGTGCGTTCCCAGACCCTAACGGGATGAAGGCGACTCAAGTGCTCACCAGGCTGTCACTCTGTACACACACCTCTTCTGCCCGGAACGGGGTGCCGCCTCTTCTACTCTTTACCTTTAACCCCCTTCCGCCCCTTTGACACCTTTCCGCCCCTCAACTCCAGATAAAACAATTGAAATTGGTGCCAGTGAAAGTATGTACAAATAATTTGTTTTTTAGCTCAATTAGAATGCATTAAATTTTATTGAATTAATTAATAAATAAATAAAAAAAATTAAGAAAATTAAATGTTTAGCCAAATTTACAAGTGACTGTCATTTAATTGTGTTTTTATTATTATTTACGTAATTTATTTAAGCATATATAATTAAATTAATTAATTTTATATTGTAATTTGTATGTTGTTTTGCGATAATTTAAACTTTCTGTTTGTTTTTTACTTTTAATTAATTTATTTCGTCGACACTTAAGTTATAAACAAACAAAACAATGTAATAAACTGCAAGAAATAATAAATGAAAAGATGACTAAAATCACATTTAAATCAATTTTTAATTTAATAACAAAGAGAAAAGTACAGTCGGGCTCTCCCAACCGTACGATACCCTGTGAGAAGTCCGTAAAGAATATAAATTGTTACGTCACAATTTTTGCAACCTTTCCAATAAGATCAAATAAATAAGAATTATTTCGATGGATCCACTAAAAAGAACTAGTGAAAATAATGTCCACGAACAAAAGAAGAGCTAAGTAAAGTAACTAAACGATTAATAACTATTAAATCGATAAGAACGCACTCAAATGAACTATAGAGAACTAGTAACGGTAGATGAATCAAAGCAAAATATAGCAAGAAGAGCAAAGAAGATATAGAAAGAACGCTTAATATCGTATGCTCTGTCTCGATTGCACATGCTGCGAAGTGGCTTCAGAATAGCATTTCTGATAAAAATTATAATCTATTCTTGTTTCTAACGTGAAGGGGAGTGCTATTAAAACTGTAAAACAAACTGTATCTGCCTTGTCATTAGAAGAGTCTGTGTCCCAAATAAGGTGTTTCTGGCTTACACCGTCTTTTCGTACAAATTACCATTTTTCGTCCGATTTGCCCTATGGAAGCTATAGAATATACCATACATATAATATGTGAATTTGATCCCGATAGCTATAATAGTTTCCAAGTTATGGGGTTATAAAAATGTTTCAAAAATTTAAGTGGAGCTTAATCTTACTGCACATTCAAGTAGTCTATGTCCCAAATTTGGTGTTTCCTTTGAAATCTCAACGTTCATACGGATGGACAGACGGTCGAGGCTTGTTTGAACAAACGCAGAAACCCCCTCACAGGGTTTAAAAAAAATATTAAAAAATATACATATAAAATGCGATTATTTGTGTAAAAGTTTAAATTTAATTTTAATGAATTAAACGATTAATAAGTGTCTTAAAAGGACATACATAAAATGGTATCATCTGTAGAAGAGTCTGTCCATGGAGAAATCCAAATATTGTTCTTCAATTGTTCTTCAATTTCTCCAGCTTAAATTCCTCTCTTAAACTGAATATAAGTTATAAACTAGCTCTTAATTGAGTCAATAAGTTTTTATACCCGTTACTCGTAGAGTAAAAGGGTATATTGTATTCGTTGCAATGTATGTAACAGGGAGAAGGAGACATGGCAGACCCCATAAAGTATATATATTCTTGATCAGCATGACTAGCCGAGTCGATATAGCCATGTCCGTCTGTCCGTCTGTCCGTCCGTCCGTCTGTCCGTCTGTCCGTCTGTGTGAACAAAAGGATCTCAGAGACTATAAGAGCTAGAAAGGCCCGAGTGGTCGCAAACGAAAGATAAAATGCCCAAGCAGTACAAGTTTGCTTTTGTTTTTTGACACGCCCACTTTAGGGCGTTCTATGTGCATACAAAGGTAAAAACAGGTAAAAATAGCATGTTTTAGTATAGAAAACTTTTTTGTTAGTAATGCTATCTAAACCAAATTGACACAGAAAGTACACGTCTAGGGATTACGTATACTGACCAAGTTTGATCCAAATCGGACAACTATATCATATAGCTCCCATAGGGACAATCGGTCAAAAATACGCTCCAAATATGAATTTATATGAATAACTTTTGCGTTGGCCAACCAATCGAAGTGAAACTTACACAGAATATATCTGTCAATAATATAAACATATTGACTAAGTTTCATCCAAATCGGACGACTATATCGTATAGCTCCCATAGGGACGATCGGTCAAAAATACGCTGTAAATATGATTTTGTATGAAAATTTTCTGCGTTTCTCAAGTCATCTGAATTAAAATCAATAGGGTCGATTACCTAACCGATTGTAATATTATTAATATTATTAATAATATATTATATTGTTAATAATATAATTAAACTGAGTAACGGGTATCCTAAAGTCGCGAGGCGACTATAGCATTCTTTCTTGTTATAGTATAATTTTATATTTTGCTTTTTTTTGTTTTCTTTAGCTTATGAAAGTCGGGCTGTCGCATCCCCCGTACTGACTTGGCTTTAACGAATTGACACATGAGCGGACTTTACCTGACCATTTACAGTAAATTGTTCAATATTGTATTTGCGATTCAACTGTCACATGGGCTGGACTTATGTGTATATCCATCACAAGCTTCACCACGATCCTTTGAAGACAGTGAACAGAACGAATGCCTTATTCGTTATTCGTTATTCGTTATTCGTTACATAAACCCGTTGGCATATATCCAAATGTCAGCTATCTGGATATTGAGTAAATAAATGTAATTATGACAATGTTCGACAGATGACAACTAAAGCACAAAACAAATGACTTAAACAACGAACTAGGAGGCAAAAGAATTTCAAGAGTAAGATAGTGTTTTTGGGATATTTAAAAGAAAGTCGAAGAATTAAGTAGTCCTTAAACTTTTAAGAAAATGGAAACGAAATCAAAAGACTTAAGCAACGAACTAGAAGGCAAAAGGAAATTTAGTAATGTGATAGTATTTTAGAGATACTTCTCAAGTATCTGGTAGTCTTGTAACTATATAAGAAAACTGTATAAGATGCAAGCATAAAATCTTAAAAATAGCATAACTAATTATAGAATGGAATATAACTACATATAGATATAAAGAAATACCCGAAAAACGAAAGAAACAGTAAGTCTCTAAATAAAAATTTAATAAAAGGAAATGAGAAATAGTGAAATTACTTAAGCAACGAACTAGCAAAGAAAGTGAAATTCAAAAGCAACAAGTCAGGCTACAGTCGAGCAAGCCGACTTTAAAAGACCCCTTATGCATTGTTTCATAAGAATCACAAATTTTCAACTGATTTGTCATATGAGAGCTATAGGCTATAGTTGTCCGATCCAAATCACAATTGGTACTGATAGTTAGTTATATTGGTACCATACACATAATGTGTGAATTTGGTACCGATAGCTTAAATAGTTTCCAAGTTATGATGATGTAAAAATAGTTTTTTACAAATGATTTGATTTACGTGGAAATGATTTGAAATTAACTTGATCTGCCTGACATATACAGAGATGGGTGCAATTCCTAGCTCTTATAGTCTCTGAAATCTAGGTGTTCATACAGACGAACAGACAGACAGACGGACATCGCTACATCGTCTCGGCTGTTGATGCTGATCAAGAATGTATATACTTTTTGGGGTCAGCCGCGACCCTTGTGCCTGTTACGCAAAATTTCAGTTTTGACAAGCCTAATAGACGCCACTACTCTTTATGAGTACGGGGTCTACAAATGTTATAGATATAGTTATCGGGAAAAACGAAGTATTTATTTATAATATAAATACTTTATAGGCTCTGAGATATCTCCAGAGATGTCTCCCTATTATAAATAAACAGAGAAATAATCCAATGACTTAAGTAAGAAACTGAAAAGTGAAATGATCAAAGCCAATGAAAGTATTCAATGAGTATACACATAAATGCCATTGGCTTAGCGCCATTTATGTGTGAGTCTGTGCCTGAACACGCCCCCTGAGAGTAGCGACAAAGTGAGATGCCAAAAAGGTGAACATAATCCACGATGCACACACAATTAGCCGCCAACCAAACAGAAGCAGCAACAATGTTTTAAGCAAACAAATAAATAAATACAAGCAAACAAGCAAACAAACCGACAAACAAACAAACAAGAGTCTGTTTCTCTGTCCAACTGGCCTGAACACTCGGAGTACTCGGAGTACGTCTGGCAAATGATTTTGAAATGCATTTATGCACTAAAGCAAACCGAATGTGATCAGACCGACAAGTGTACGTCTCCCTCTCCCTACCTCGCTCTCTCTCTCTGTCTCCCTCTCTTTTTCTCTCTCTTTCTCTCTTTGTGTGTACGAGAGAGTGTGGTGTGTGTAGATTGCTTGTTGGAGATACTTTCGCAATGATTTTATTGATGTCACTGATTGCGATCAGAAGCAGAATATAAGATTAAAGCAATTGTTTAAGGTACAGCATTTAAGCATAGCCGAATACCCTGTAATACTCTATAGTACAGAATAGAATGCAATTTACAGTTGAGTTAGGTTCAAAAGTACTAAAGCGTAATGTAATGCATACACTGGGAAAAAATGTTTGTTCTTTCAAATGCGAAGGGAACCTCAAATTCTTAAATGTTGAAAATAAAATATTAAAAACTTAAAAGAAAAAAAAACAATTTTTAATAATTTACAATAAAAACTATGTATAGACTAATCAATCTTTAAATAAGATTAACAAAAACTTAGAAATTATTTAATTGTTTACCCTAATAAAATTATTTAAACTTTAAGTTATTTAAAAACTTAACTTATACCTTAAATATATACATAAATTTTTCTTGATTTTCGAGTATTATTCTTTTTAAGACGCTTGTGTTTCATTTTAGAACCTACTTTTTTCGAACAATTTAGAGCCTCCCATAATCCACCCCACATTTCATTCTTCCAGTCAACGTTTTGAGGCCAATTCCCTCTTATACACATATACATATATGTACATGTGTATGCATGTATGAGCATGTACAAGTACATGTGTATGTATATATAAATATATAGTATGTCTGAGTCAGCTACGCCTCAGTCAGTGCGCGTGCGGCTCAGACAAGCCAAGATGGATTGCCGTCAGTGAGTCTGAACGACTGACTGATCGTCAGAGCTGCTACATGCTAGTTTCTAGTTTCAGAGATGCAGAGAGACAGTCAGTCAGACAGACTGTCAAAGAGACAGTTGGGTCTGTGCTCTCCGGTTGGCGTGCTTAAAATTCAATTGAATATTGAATTATTGAATTGAATTTCATTGTTTGTAAATGCTTGCCAGATTTTATTGTAAACTGATTTCTTTTTCAGCCATCGATTTATTTATTTATTTTGGTTTTATTGTAGGCTCCCTCATTCAGTTCAGTCGTAAATCGTCACAAAATCTATTTGTATTGTATTACGTAAGTAGATCTCTGCTTTGGGTGGTCTATTCGATACAAATTCATTATATATATTATATATATGTATATTAAAGGAAACTGACTATTTTTACCAGTATCTTTTAACGTCTTGAACTCAATATATATCAGCTGTTAACTAACATATAGCTTGAAACTAAGGAAGTGAATTGCAGACAAAACGATCTCTGAATCAAGCCAGTGAAATCGCTTAAAGATCAACAACTCAAATCGTTGTAACAAGAGTTCAGAGTTGTCAATAAAAATTAATTGCAATTTTATTGCCAACGAACGCAGCTCCTGCATACAAAGTATAATTCCACACGAATACAGGGTATATCGATTTCTTAATATGATTGGTAACAAAATATTATGTAGAAATTAATTACGACTAATCAACTGCAGTTTATTTTTAAAATTATTTCATTTTATTGCACATTTGTTATTTACTTACTAATTTTAGGAAAGGGTATAAGGATTCGGTGTGAAAATTAAAAACAATATCCAACAAGTGTTCACATAAGTACATGTACTCCAGAGAGAACAAACAATCAAATGACCCAATTTTAGCCCGAAACACCAGCAAAACAAAAACAACAAATAAAATTAATTCAATTTCGACAACTGGCCCAACCAATTTCCGCTGTCTCCTCCTTGCCATCCGGGCCAGACAGCCGACTGCTTCAACTTTCTGCCACTGTACCAAAATTGCAAGATTGGGTACATTTGTACTGTATCTTGTATGTACCATTATTGGACGATAGAACTGATTTACACTTCTTATCAAAACTGTACACATTTCATTTATCTCACAAAAATAGTGGTATTTTTAGAATGTCTGTAACTAAGGAAACACAAAACCATCTTAAGAATACTAATATAGAGCTCATTGGATTATTGTATTATTTTTTATTCATTTGTATAATATTTTTAATTTTATTTCCCAAATGTGATACAGTCGTTCTCCAAGCGTTCAATTAGGTACTCAAATAGAATCCTGCCCAAAATTTGACACAAATCCACGCTATATCGAATTCACAATTTTATTCTTAAATTTCTTATATTATACATTTAAATCTCAATTCATCAGTAAAAACAAAATAAACCCCATAAAACAAATATACAAATGTCCCCTGTTTTTGTTCCGTTTTTCCTTAAGTGCTGAATTGTTAACAAAAATTAGGGTGGCCGTAGTATTGATAATATTGGGCATTCGTTTAGAGTTGCTCCGAGTTGTGCTACCTATCGATATTTTTACTCTGCATATATCGATGCATGTCAGCTGCAAAAGTGAATGGCAGCTGCTAAAAACACAGTTTACAAATTGCAAACTAATCCTCTCAATTGTTAATATGCCATAATGTATCCACTCAGTTCGCAAAGACGATCCTGGACTTTTGCCAACGAGGAACAGCTGCAGGAATTTCGTGTGGAGCAAAACACTAAGTATATTGAGGAGCATGCAGATGAAGCTCCCCCATCTGGCAGCCTCAACGATTTCTTTCTCACGCCGGCTGAAGAGCGCCTGTTGCTGAAACAATATGAAATTTATTTGGTGGACTTTTGCCGACGTTTTGATCCGCCGATGCCGAAATGTGTGATTGGAACAGCGTTTCACTATTTCAAACGCTTCTATCTGAACAACACGCCCATGGACTATCATCCTAAAGAGATATTGTATGCATACCATTTTTTTTTTGCTGTAAATTGCTTACATTTCGACCATTTATAGGGCTACTTGTGTGTTTGTTGCCTGCAAAGTGGAGGAATTTAATGTGTCGATTAGTCAGTTCGTCAATAATATAAAGGGAGATCGCAACAAGGCCACCGACATTGTGCTCTCCAATGAGTTGCTCCTAATTGGGCAATTGAACTACTACCTCACCATACACAATCCGTTCCGACCAATCGAGGGTTTCCTAATAGACATAAAGGCACGTTTTGCTGTCAGTAAATCTTCTACCTTTTTCTCAGCTAACAAGTTTTTCTTTGAATTTTAGACTCGCAGCAATATGCAAAACCCAGATCGTTTACGTCCGCATATTGATAGCTTTATTGATTCAACATTCTTCACAGACGCGTGCATGATGCATACTCCTTCACAGATTGGTCTGGCCGCAGTATTGCATGCGGCAAGCAAGGAACAGGAGAATCTGGATAGTTATGTGACTGATTTACTCTTTGTGTCCGCACCGGAAAAGCTGCGAGGTCTCATAGAAGCTGTGCGCAGTAAGTAGTGCCAAATTGATCGTCATCATTCTAAACTAACAACATTTATTATTTCCAGAAATTCGAATGCTGGTGAAAAATTATCAACCGCCCGATCGTGACAGGGTAAAGATTATAGAGAAGAAGCTGGACAAATGTCGCAATCAAAACAACAATCCCGACAGTGAATTGTTAGTGTTATTAAGTTAATCTGCTGATAGTTATTTTCTTAATCGGTCATTTATATTTACAGATACAAGGAGCGCTTGCGCCGCTTATATACAGATGAGGATGACATGCCTGCCGATGATGCTTCTTTTCACATAGCCAATGTCAGCTCAGATACATCCGCTATGAATATCAGTCAATAAACATTTGAAAAAGCTTGATAATAAATAAATATTTAATTAATTAGTAAATACAAATGTAAAATTTACCTTTGCTTAAAAAAATAAAGCGATTATTTTAATCGATAACTTTTACGAAGAAGTTGAATTTAACGATGATCTTATTTGTCGACGTTAAAATGCCATTCTCTGGAAATAGCGTCGTTCCAAAATAAAGCAAGTTGTCAGTTCCAAACGTTGGCGTCCGTGGTTTAAAACAGAATGAAAAAATAATAAAACGAGCTCAAATTATGAACAACATGAAATCCAGAAGTTCGGTGAGTACGTAATTAAAGTAAGAACAACAGGAATTAAAATGCACATTTTCTGATAGCTTAAAAAAGTGACCAAAGTTGAAGTGGAAGCTGTACGAACTCCAAGGCGTCGCATCAGTTTCAGCGGTAAAAAATTTATACGGTAATATTTGATTGTTTGTTAATAACTCTGTTTTAATAATGCGTTTTTTAATGCAGTGAATTTGATACTACAGAGAAAGCCAGAGATTACGACAATTCGTACGAGATATCAGATCATACCAATGGCGACGATAGCTCTGGTCAAAGCCATGTCACCGCGGCAGCGTCAGCACTGCAAGTTACATCGCAAATTACTTTGGCAAATGAAATGGACAAGGAAAACACACCGCTGGCCAGTGTAAGAGAATCTATCTCATCAGAATACGATCAGACGCATCGAAATGATTTCACGCTGCAACTGCAGACGAGTGTTAATGTGACGCTGATGCCGCATGAATTACCCAAAAATCGTCAGCGCATGGATTTATCTGTTCCACTTGAATCCATGGCGTTCGATAGTTTATCTCTTTCAGATGTGGAACGCGATAGACTACGTGAAAGTAGTACGTTTAAAATGCCAATTAATGATAAAACTATGGATCTTATGCCACAAAAAATGAGTTTCAACGAGGTAACTAAATTACTAAAAAAAAAATCCTTTTTACTTTAAAACATCAGCTACAATTTTTATTTTAGCTGCACTCAAATACACTCGATAAGAAAATCATTCAGAAAACCATTTTAACTGCCACAGACATAAGTTGCGTATCGCCAAAAGAAAAGGATATTAAACAGAAGACAGTGCTATTTGAAAATAACGACATTACGTGTGATTTTACTGACATTGGTAATGATAAAAAGAATATTAAAACTGTCATTTATTAACTTCATTTAAATATGTTTTAAGCTCCACCTGCTGTTGTAGCTGCGACATCGGAGAAAACGACATACGAATCTTTTAATATGCAAGAAAATGATTCTTTAAACTATCTGCCGGATGATTCGACGTCATCACCGTTAATACCATTAGACGTAATTTCCGAGAATGGTATAAGTAGAAAGTTGAATTTTCGCCAGCTTAACGAAGCCCTAAACGCTGGTCGCATACAGCTCTTTCCCAATGGTCCAAGAACACCGACCACAGATCGAATTGTTAAGCCCTCACGCTTTTGGCACGGATTAGAACAGCAGCCAATAGACGAAGAAGTTCCACTAAGGGAAACCATCAAACCTCGCGGCACGCTCAACTTTAACGAGAGCATGACACTGTCGCCAATTTCTTCACAGCCACAATTCACAAAAAAACAATCTGATAAAACATGCAATAATAAGGAGCATCCTGAGATCAAGTCCAACAATCGCTTTTCTCAGGCTGATGAACTAATGCTGGATAACACAAATTTCCTAGCCCATGCCAAAATGGGTGATGAAACGCAGTCCAGAAATACTTCCAAGAGTGCATCGCGACGTGAAACCACATATGATAACACGGCAATGGAACTTGATGATCTGGAAAAGCAGGAAGCAGCTGTTGTAGCAGCTCTTGAGAAAGCCACACGTCGGCCACAAGCCGAGTGTCTTGTGGACGCGGATGAAAATTATCTACATTCAGCTGGACAGGATTTTGTTAACAACGACCCGATTACTCGTAAAGATCAACATGAAAAGCAAAAACTAAGTCGTACAATGAAATTGAATGAGACTGTGGAAGAGGAATGTATGAAACAGCCAGTTAAGGAGCAGGAACAGGAATATGTAATACGAAGGCAAACATTACACTTTACTGAAGACATTGATGAAGATCCTCCAAGTCCAAGTAAAAACTTACCTGTCCGAGCACAAACTCAAACGGAAAGGCGCAGACAAACATTACACTTTGCTGAGGATATAGATGAAGAAATGCCAAGTCCTCGCCAGGAAAGTCATCTGCCATCGATAGCTCATCACGCCAAGCAGCAGGCACGTCAACGCAGGCAAACATTACATTTGGCTGAGCCAATTGAAGAGGACGCTGATGGACCTAAGCTAAATGAAGAACAATGGAGTCGGAACAAAAATACTGTGCAAGCGGAAGAAGCTCTTGCTAGGCATGAGGTAAGAATGGCATCAGCTGTGCCAGAGCGGACAGGACATCGCAGACAAACACTACACTTTGCAGAAGACATTGATGAAGATAGATACAGCCCTCCAAAAATAATAGCTCCTCTAACTGAAGTAAAGAGTAGCCGACGCAGGCAAACATTGCACATGGCAGAGTCAATTGAGGAAGACTTAGCTAAACCCTATGAGGAGCTTTCGTCAGAACCAGCCAAGGAAACAGACCAAAAACATTGGGCACGGCGGAGGCAAACTGTGCATATGGCAGAAACCATTGAGGAAGATATAGTTAAAGTCACAAATGATTACCATACAAAGCCACCAGCTCCAGCAGTAGTCCGAAGACAGACACTACTCTTCTCGGATGATATTGAAGAAGAACTGTTGAGACCCGATATTGAATCTCAATTAAATTCAATAGCTCCCCAGAACGAAAAGCAGATCTGCAATCGTAGGCAAACGTTGCTCTTAGCTGAGCCTATCAAAGAGGAAGTAGTAAAGCCACAACCAGAATTAAATCCACGTCTAGGGAATCATACAATGGAACAGCAGTCGAGAAGGCGGAGGACAGTACAGATGGCGGAACCAATTGAGGAGGATATACTAAAACCACATTGTTCAGCTGGTGCAGTGCAGCAGCAAACAGGCTGGAATAGAGTAGCATCACATATTGCGGAATCTATTGATGAAGATATGCTGAGTCCCCTAAAGGATTTAAATGCAGTGGCTCCTAAACTGGAACAGGAGATAAATCAACGCAGACAAACACTGCACACGGCGGAGCCAATTGAAGAGGAGGAATTAAAGCCACAGCCGGTCATTGCTTCAGAAAAACAGTTATGGACGCGACGCAGGCAAACTATTCAAATGGCCGAACCCATTGAAGAGGATGTATATAATACAAATCCAACAGCTTCTGAAACAAAGGTGGCATTCTCAACAGACATAGATGTAGACATTGCCATACCTCAGCCAGGATTGCTATTAAATGCAGCGGATCCTCCAAGGGAACAACAGAGCCACAGGCGCAGGCAAACAGTGCACATGGTTGAACCAATTGAAGAGGACTCCATCAGCTCACACAACAATTTAATGTCACCCCAAACGACTTTAACCATTAAATCCTGTCTTGATCGACAACAAACATTGTATCTAAAGGAAGAAATTGATGAGGAGCCAGAGCTGAGAACTTATGAACCACAAACTAAATTAGTAACCAAATTCAGTCCTGAAGCAGATACAAATTCAAAGCCAAGGCAGACAATATATCTGTCAGAGCCCATTGTGGTCGAAGCTTCTGTTGCTGCTGCAATAAAGAAGGAAGGTAAAATGTGCAGACAGACACTAAATAAGTCGGAGGCGATTAAAGATGATTTGAGTTGCTTTGAACTAAGATTGGTTTCCCCGCCCACAACGAAACCAAAGCAAACTCTAAGCATGGCAGTAGATATGGATGAGGATATGCCAAGAACTTCTGGAACTAAACAGCGAAGCAAGTCAAGAATGACATTTCTAGAAGCCTTTGATTCAGAAACGCCAAGTCCTAGCTTGGACAAAAATACAGAAAATACATCGCAGGAATCTCAATCAGATTCAGGCAAATGGTTAACACAAATGAACGTCAAACTTCGTAAGACATTGGTCAATCCGGTCAAAGACGAAGTATCAAAAAGTATTATAAATCCAACAATCGGTAACCGCACTGTCATGGAAACGCCTCAAAGTCATAGAATACAACGTGGCTGTTTTCCCATTACTCCTGGTCGTTCGATAATCGAGTATGAGGATCTAGAGGAGATGTGTAATATTGAAAGTCCCGCTCCGCCAGTTGCAGCCCCAACAAACTATCACCTTGCAGACATGGATCTCGACATGGACATTTCAAACTATGGTACACCTATTGGAATTGCAAAAACATCCACTTCACATAATAGCAAACGATTGCCCATACACCTGACGCCAAACTTACCGCAGCCAAAGAAACGCAGCAAACAGATTCCGGAAAAGCACAAGGATCCGGAAACGTTAGTTACCTGCAAATCTAAATTTTTCTATCATGAATAAACTGATTTATTACAACCATTTCTAGGTCACTCCAATTCGATGCAACACTGCGAGACGAGAAACAACTTACACCTACAGCAGGAAATAGATCTTGTATTCCTGTTCCTTTGAAAACCTTTAATTCAAACTCATCCTGGCAGGAGGCTGAACAACTGGATGGAACCGTGCAGATGGTAAGGGCACAACTGATGCGTCAAACACGCAGCTTTTTTGATACGGATGCCATTTGTCCGGTGGAGAATAAAATGCAGCTGCAGGTTACCACGTTACCAGTGTTTGAGAATAACCCGATTACCATTTCCGATGTCTCAAGCCATTTTGCGGCACAAAAAGAGTTGGCCAAGCAACCGTTGGCTAGCCCAGCCAAGGATCCAAAGAACATTTCTAGCAATAGTCGGAGCTCAAACGAGAATAGCAATAAAAGCTATGCGAGAGCCCACAAAAAGTTTATAAATCTAAGTGGCGATACAGTAATCTTTGATGCGGCTGAAATCATTGACCTGGCATCCGATGATAATGAAATTGAAAAGACAAGATTAAGTCTGGTTGAAACTCTGTTGGACGAAGAGGAACCTGGCATGAAAGATACAAGTGATAACAACTTGGAGATAATTCCCGTACTTGAAACGAAAATTGAAACTGAGCCCGACGCCTGCCTAGAGCAACTTATCCCTCCAGCTGTGGCCGGTACTGCGGATGCATGCAAGAAGTGCAAGCATTGTAGACGCTCCATTGACGGGATACGAGAAAGTGTATCTGATACGTTTGTGTTGCCAGATTGGAATGCGTTGGACCAGGGTCTGGAGCGGTTAAAGCGTTTGCGACAGCAACCACACCTAGAAGAGGTCCACAAATATTGGGAACTTAAAAAGCTGGCACGATACTCTAATGCCAGTGATAACATCAGCACAATGAATGCCGAGCCCAATGATAATGAACAATTCCCAAAACTGCCAGAAATGCTGGAGATGTTTAACAAGAAATTCGAAGAGTAAGTCCCAGAAAAGCCAAAATATGTGTAAATTGTTTAATATAATAATTTTGAATCTCTATTTTAGATGCAAGAAAAGATTACCCAAACCAGTTGTAGTAAAACCATACGTTGAACGATTAGCTGCCAAATTGAGTGATCAGGTTCCAAATTGGATATTTGACCATCAAGTGGAGTGCGATCGCCAATACATATTATCACACAGAAAAATTACCACATTTCGTATTGTAATCAGCTATATGCCAATGGATGACATGGAAACCGAGATTCGTGTGCACAATATTAAAGCAATGACAGCAACCACAATTCTCAAAGGTACAAACTAAAACTATACACCATATATAAGTAAATATTTGAATCGTTTTTTCTCCTATTTAATATTTAGCGAATTGGTCGGTGTATGAACATCTAATGGATTTCCAGGTGAGGCTAAGGCTGCCACTTAACCTGAATAATCTTCTGGACGGCAACGGGGTCGATGATATTGTTAAATTCTTTCAGCATGTCGATACCATTTGTTTGGAGACCAGAAATATATGCAATGATATGCACTTGTTGCTATTATCAAAAGGGGCAAGACTATTGAGGTAATTCATTTATTAACAAATTGTATTCAATACAATAACATTTTTATTATATTTCATTTGTCAGGCAATCAAATCGCACAATTGTAAGGAAAACTGTGCGAAAAATGTTTCAAGTTGAGGATGAAGCATACATGCGGATGGAGAAAATTAATTTTATTATTGAAATTGGTAATCTTGAAGAAATCTCATTCAAGAACATAGTTCAGCCACCGTTGTATCAATTCGACGAAAAAATCCGATTTTTTCCAAAGGGCCTCGGTTTCTTTAACGCTTTCCTGCAAAATCCCGAACAATATCTAAAGCCAATGATTGATAGCAATAATTAAGCGACATTTTATAAATTTTTTATCTCCTAATATTTTGTATGTACTAAATGAAATCAGCTAACTAAATGTGTACGTAATAACTTTCAATCGATAAGGATAAGAACTTTTGTCTAAGATTAATTGTAAAAAAAAATTCACGAACGTCACTAAACAATGTAATCGGTCTTTATCTATTAACGCATATGCATCTTATCGGTCTACTACATTTATATTTATACTTTAAATTATCAGTTTAGTTACTATTGAGTCGTTGGAAGTGTTTGCACGATTGTTCTTTAAATTATATAAAATATAAGGAAATCTGTATTGTGTCAAACAAAAGTCGTGGTTAACATTTTTTAATCAAATTTACAAAAAAATAAATGGCTAATCTACTAAACGAGAGTTTCAGGGATAGGAGCGGTTCTGAAACGTGTTCTATTAAAGGAAAAATGGACAAATTGGAAGAGTTAATTTCAAGTTTCAATGATCAAATCGCGGCTAATGAAGCCGCCCTTAAGCAAAAAGATGAAAATATATCGATAATGGAATCTAAAATAAAATCGGATGAACAAAAATTAAATGAAAACAATGCTCTAATTGAGGAAAGCAAATCCCAAATTGTATCCCAAGAGTCAACAATTAGAAAACTGGAACAGACCATCGCCGATTTGAATACAAAACTAAAGAAACTGAATATCAAGAAACAATTGAACCAAAATGAAAATGTTATACGGATTTATATACCCTATGGAACAACAAGCAGACTTATGAATGTGCCTGGCCTTGAACCATTTGAGCCAACACTGGAAGATAAGATAGCTGGTTCCGGATGGATTGTCATTCAACGTCGGTTCGATGGAAGCGTTGATTTTGATAGAGACTTGGCTACGTATCATAAAGGTTTTGGTGATCCAAAAGGTGAATTTTGGCTAGGTTTGGAGAGGATGCACAAAATAACGACACATCAACGTCATGAACTCTACGTGCATATTGTCGATTATGAGAATGAGAGTCATTATGCCCGATATGACAAGTTTGTTATCGGCTCTAAAGACGAGGATTACCAACTAAAATCATTGGGGATTTATTTTGGAGATGCCGGCGATATGTTAAGGATGAGCGAGAAAGTAAACTTCTGGGTTTGTCCCAAGTACAAAAATGGTTGGTGGGACTTGAAAAAAACCAATCCCAACTGGTAAGTAATTTTATGTATGAAATCTTCATTTGAAATAAATGTGTTTTTGCAGCAATCTTAATGGAAAGTTTTCTAATACCCAAGTTAATGACTGGCACTATTTATACTGGGGACTTGGCAAATGGGGAAAGGGACGCAACCATATTAAATCTGTGCAAATGTTAATAAGACCAAAAACAGATTAAAAACTAATTGTTCTAATTTATCCTTTGTTTGAATCAAAATGTATGATTATAACTTTGAAATAAACTGTTTTTAATAAAGTGAATCAAATTTACAGTTAGTGCAAGTGCTGTAAACTTCTTTTTATACTACGATACTACATATAAATATCGCAGAGATATCGATATTGAATTTGCACATCGATAAAAGAGTAATCGAACCAAACTCCTTCTTCACTTAAGCGAAACCCGTGGACCGTTTAAGACAAACGTACGTATTTCTTGTACATTCTACGAATTGAAAACTTCTAGGAAATCTTGTGAGTGGTATCAAAGGATAGAATGGATTGCAAGAAATTAAACGATGGAATTGACTCCATTGAATTTTGAAAGTATTAAGCAGAACAAATTTAGAATTTGCAGCATGAAATAGTGTGCCCCAAGTCAGTTAAGCAAACTTTATCTTTCGATTTTCGAAGAAAGGCTGAACTTAAGGATTATCTGTTTGACTGCGGCGATGTACTTAATGTTCGTTTAAATTTACAAATTCTTCAAATGATCGATGAACTTGAAGAAAAAATAATCTAATTCACAAATATGAAAATCAACTTTATATTACCACACCTTACGGGACTGCAAAACCAATTTTAAGCTTACCTAAATTCAAACCATTTCAAATAAAAATGCTTCCTGACCGAAATGGTGCCATACTTATTCAAAATCGATTTGATGGAAGTGTAAGCTTTGAACAAGATTTACATGCCTACTATGAGGGATTTGGTAATCTCCAAGGTGATTTTTGGCTTGGACTGAAAAAGATCCACAGGATGACAATGCATAAAAGATATTACCTTCATATAATTATTACTGATTACGACGATAAGAACAAATATGAAGCTAAGTACGACAGCTTCGTTGTTGCTGGAGAAGATGAGAATTACATGATAAAATCACTTGGTAAATATGAAGGTGATGCTGGCGACATGATGCGTGTTCATGAATGCAGGCCCTTCGAAATTTGCAGCTATACAAAATCGGGCTTTTGGTATTTGGAGGATTCCAAACCGCATTGGTTAGAAAAGGTCAATTGAAATTTAATGGAAATAAAACTAATAAATTAAGTATTGCAGTTGTCTTAACGGACAACACTCGGCACTGTCTAATGATAGGTGAGATACCCTTTATTGGGGACTCAACACATGGGGAGAGACACCTAATAATGTGCTCTCTGTACAAATGGCCTTAACTCCATTTGATTCTGAGATATAAAAACAACCAAACAAGATTTATTAACTCAATTAATGTTCTCTATTTGGTAATTGAAATAAATACTTTCATGCATTTGTGGAATTGTGGATTTTTGTTTACTAAAAGCTGGTCACACCGTTTGAGGTTGTGTTTAATAAATCAACGAATCAAATAACAAATATAAGGTTAAAATAATGCAACATACGGTTAAAACATCAGACGACTTCTGGTTCGATCCATCTGGATACTATGTTGTGGCCTTAACCACATTGCTCTTGTGCATTTTAATTTCATTATACTTTGCCAACTTTTTGAAGGACGATGCAGTGAGTAGACAATGGAAAATTGCAAATACTTTATCCCCCTCTCCTAACGTACTCAATGCAGAATATAGAGGATGAAGGTCTTGGTGAGGACGTGCTGCGATTGGAAGACGATTTAGACATGCAGGCACAACTAAGAGCGCGCCTACAAACCGAAATCGACGAGGACGAGGCATTCGAGGAGGAAAAGGAACCGACAAGTGAGAGCGATAGCGAAATGGCGTCTGGAAGAGATAAAAGTTATAGCAATTTAATGGGGAAACTAAAAGCTAAACGCTATCAGCATAAATTGGAAAAGAATCTATCTCCCAGTCAGATTGAAGAGGAGCGACGCATCGAACGTGAACAATTGGCAGCAATATTCGAATTGCTTCGCAAACAGGAAAACGAACTGAATCTCAAGGATCGCATTAGTGATTCCGAACTCAAGCAGCAGGTTAAATTATATCGCTAGTCGTTAATATAAATCCAGTTGGGAGCATCATTCCAATCTAACCTGAATGAATGTGTGATTAAGCGGGACTCCTATTTAACTGGATGTAAGCCGATCTGGCTGCCAGTGTCCCGTGCAAAAGGATTCATATGGACATTTTCACAGATAGGTCCACCGTGACCAAAAACTCAACTTTTTTGTTAATTGCTGAAACAAATACTTACACATGGTTCGATATATCATGAAAAAAAGTTAGCGAAAATTCAGGTTTTAGTAATTTATTCCTGAAACAAACAAAAATTTTAATTGTTTTAGTTTTTACTTAAAGTAACTTAGTAAATGTTAATTTTTAAATGTTCTGAGTGTATTGACAAAAAGTGTGTATATGATACAACATACTATATTAATAAAAGGATACACTTGTCAAAGTATTAGAAATTTATGTAGTTAAATTACAGTTTATGTATGCCAAATATTTATAATTATGTGAATTAATTTAATTTCCTCCCCTTTAAGGGTATAATTAATGTATGTATGTACTTTAAATACAATCTGAGTGTACAAAATCAATTTTGAAGTGTTTTATTTACCCTTGGACATTTGTATATTTGAATAAGAACATAGCAACCCCAAGATATATCCATGACAACCAGAAGTTTATTTACCTCCCAACTTCCCATTCATTTTTTCAATCCCATTTCAACGGTTCAAGTGAACATTTCAGATTTTCCAGAAAGAAATATTTATATATATATATCTAAAAAAAATGGTTAACTTTGTGTATCCGGAGGAATTGTATCTTTTCGTGGAGAGCATTCGTTGCTTTCAGGTGCGAGATGTGGGAAGCAGCAAATGGCTGGAGGTCCACGAGATGATCATCAAGCTAAGCCAGCAGGCAGCTCTTGAGGTATCCGAACACAGGGAGGAGGAAGTGAAGGAGTTTCTTATATCACGGGACAAGCTATCGACTCTTATACACGAAGCTTACTGTGTGAATCTCTGGAAGTCTCGTGTGCTGCCTCATCTGCTGGAGATTGATCCGAATCCACAGGCCACTTTCCTCATTTATACAGTGCTGTACCACGAGGCAGCTGTGGTGGCTCTGTTGGATTTATGCCTTTATCATCCCAGTGGCTGTGAATCTTTGCAAGATTCAGTGCTAGATCTGATTGACTACTGTGCCCAAGGAGTTGCTCAGGTTATTGGACTGGTCAGCATGGGTTATCATGAAAATGAGACCAAGGTGGATGTGGATGAGGCCGTGCTCACTGAGCTAGAGCGTCAGAAGCGTGACCTCATCTATAAGATCGGACTGCGCTGTGTCTCATTACTTAATTATCTGGCGGATAATGTGTCTTTATTCCATTTGGGTGCAGCACGTCGACTGCTGGTCACCCACGATATACCTTGGCTAATGGTGGACGTGCTCTGCTTTCGACCATGGCAACGAAACACTAGCAAGGGTTTGGAAAAGTTCATCGATGAGAAGTGGACTTCAGTTGAGGACGCGGCCAAAATCACAAAGACAGAAGCCCAAGCCTGGTTCTGTGTGCGCCAGCTGCTGCTCAATCCTCAGATTATGGAGAACTACACCCTTAACGAGCCACGTTGCAAGCAGCTTTCCAAGGTGAGTCATTAACATCCACGTTTGGCTTCCATCCTAAGGATCTCCTCCACAGCTTCTGGGAATGCTACACGAGACGCTGTTGGATCAGTTGCCCGTGTTGATAGAGCTGAAACAGTTCATCAGCCGATTAACTCTCAGTGGGAACACGGCTAGCAAGAAACAGGATCTCATTTTGGAGGACTTACCACAGATACAGGAGGAGCTTATCAAGGAAGTAGAACGCGATGGTGGATTCTATCAAATTGCCCAAAACCAGGATGGCGTCTTTCTCAACAATAATAGAGAAGAGATTTCGGCACTGGCTACCAAGCTAAGTAATGCCTACGGTACCGATGTCCTGTGTGAACTGGAGCAGCACTTGGCCGACATGGAGCTGCAGAAGCCGGAAGTGAAACCAGACGAAAGCAGCACTGCTGGCCAGGAAAATGAGGAGAAGGCACATAAGTGTGGCAGTTGCCAAAAAGCGGCCAAAAAGAAATGCGCCAACTGCAAGCAAGTGCATTACTGCTCACGGTAGGTCACTAAATAAATCCATCCAAGTTTTGGCGGGAAAATTAAATGTGTAACATCATTTCAGGGAGTGCCAGCTAAAGGATTGGCCATCGCACAAGGACGCCTGCAAGGCAAACTAATTGAATAGCTTTTATCATTTTATATACTATATTAAAGAACATTCCAAAAATGTAATACGCCAATTTGGTAATTGTGTGGATTTCTTATGTATTTATTTATTTTTTATCAATAAAAAATCTGCCACGTAGTCTCTCATTCAGCAGACAGGATAGAGAAACGCCAGAGCGTTTAACTGTTCTGTCTGAGATGGTCCTTAACCACATCCAATGCGGGCGTTTCCTCACCGAAGTCCTTGATGACAACCACAGAGCAACCGCAAACCTTGCGGGGCTTGCCCTCCTTGTCGATCTTGCACAGGCCAGACCATTCGCCCAATTTCTTGTGCGAGTCAACGCGGATCAGTGGAATCTGATGCTCGTTGCACAGGGCAGTGACCAGCTTCTTATAGTTGGGCTCATCGAAGGATTCGGCCAAAATGCAGAGAACAGCTTGACGCCTATCGAAAATTGATACTAATTACTAATCTGAATCAACAAAAGTAAAAACACGTGCACACCTCTTTGGCTTATGTTGGAGCTCAGTAATTGGAAAGATTGTTAATCAATGTAAAATTCATAAACACGGACCAATTAATTTCATCAGCGTGCTCCCTATACACAAGCCAAAGACAATGTGAACGATTTGTTGCTTACTTATCCAAAGCCTTGCAGGCCTGATGAATGCCATGGACGAGTCCATCGGCGATCAGCGACTTCTTCAGCACTTCCTGCAGAGCAGTGTTTATATCCATGGCACCGCCAAGGACGGGGGCAGCGGAGGGTACATCTCTGTTGGTTATAAATGATCTTTGTTAAAAATATTCTAAAAATCATGACAGAATTTTAACTGAGAAAGACTTCTTGCGTATAATATTCAGTAATTGGAAGGTTTTAAATCAATGTAAATTCATCAACACGGACCAATTAATTTCATCAACAAACTGATGGAGAAATATTTTTGTAATTTCAATTTTTTCACTTACACATCAACGTCGGCCATATTTGATAGGTTGAGGCTGCACTGCACTGCAAACAATAATAATAAAACATGTATTAGATATGATGGCGAACATATTTTAGAGTTAAATTTGCCGAAGCGGCTTCTGCACAAAATTTAGATGCTTGTACCTTTTTGACAACCGGAAAGAAAGAGACCCAAATCGTGTTGCGGCAAACTTCATGTTGATAGTGGTGGGTTGACAGCTCAAAATCAGCTGAGCAGCACTATGTCATTCAATAGATGGTTGCTATAGCACCTGGCCCGTTCATTTTGAAAAACACCACACTGACGCAGAATTAATGTATAAATAATATAATCATATTAGAAAAATCATCAATTTAAATAATACATATTACAACAATATACACAATTTTATTGCATAAAGTATTTTGCAAATTCACGTTAAATAAAATTGTTGGTATGTAGATTAGGTATTTTTTAGTACATTTTTGTCGTCTAATTTCTCTGTCACTTTGCGCCCAAAAACTTTGGAGCTTAGTAGCTCCCGCAATTCGTCAAATTCGCTAAAAATAGCTCGTAATAGGTGTAATTTAACTAAGTCATAAGTCAAAGAGTGATACAAAGTCAATTGTAGGATTTAGATTATCTGTGCAATAACGTTTTTATGTTTACATAAGCAACCAGTAATATCTACTACAAAAACAACAACAATGACGAGCAATCTACAGTAAGTTTAGTTTCCCGGCTCCGTCTGCTCCCACCAGCTCGTATTTTTATTAATACCTACAAATGTCACCACGTGCTCGTGTTTCTATATCTAATTGCCGAAATTTACAACGACATGTGAAAATCGTGTACTCACTCACTACCAGCCTCTTTGGTAAACTTTTAATTTTTTGTGGGTGTGGGTGTGTGTGTGTGTGCGTGTTTGTGCGTTTATGTTATCTACAATGGATTATATGCTCAGCTATTAATTCATTTGGCATCAGGTCGGCGGTATGAATGAACCTTCCAATTTGTTGCCATATGAAAGTGTCGCTCTGATAAGAGACATTTTTGTCAACAACTACAACAAAAGGCAGCGTAAACAACTTGGCTTTACAGTCGCTGCCAAAAAATTGGGAACAGTTTACCATTCAATAGGTCAATTTTAAATCACTGTGACTTGTCGCAAATATTTTGATTACGAATCAAAAAAATCAAAAGTAATCACTTAGATGGCATATAAGTGATCTAGTGGATTTGTAGTGATAATCTCAAATATTATTATTAATTTATTTATTTTTATTTCATTTACTTAGTTTGCAGCTAGATTGGATCTTAACTATAATTAAAAATAAAAGTTTCTTACAGTTCACGCTGTACAGTGAAGAGTCACTGATTTAATTTTGTGAGTCACAGATACGGTGTGACACCAAATCACCATATTGCTCAACTAAAACTCAACTCTCAGTGCTTATCGATAAAAGACGGTTTTTAAAAATATCGAAATTCAACAATTGCCTTTTTTGTCAGCTCCAACAAAAGATTCTTGAAATAGAAAATTATCATCTAAATAGATTACGAAATCAAACGAATCTAAATTATTTCTTGAGTTGATTGTCATAACATCCATAATTATCAATTTATATAAATATTTTTAGACAGCACTGTAGCATTCTTTTGGGGGCTATCGCCACAGTTCATCGACAACTGATTGCCTCCGGCTGTCGATGTTTTGGTCTCGATTTCAATTGCTTATTACTTTACAAGCCCTCGAGTGGGAAGCATGTGCGACAAACAGTGTAAATCAGCTTGCGGCGCAAGGTTTCGTATCCTTTAGGCACTTTGGATTTAAGATCGCAAATTGAAATGAAAGCTAATTGAGTTTTTGCATCAATTATAGGGAAGGCGCCCTTGTCGGTTGCGGTAATCCGCTGCTGGATATTTCAGCTACCGTTCCAATGGATTTTCTTAGAAAATATGAGATGAAGGAAGATGATGCCATTTTAGCAGAGGAGCGTCACATGCCGATCTATCGTGAACTGGTTGATGGCTTCCAGGCCGAATTCCTTGCTGGTGGCTCTGTCCAAAACTCATTGCGCATTGCACAATGGATTATTGGGCAACCCAATGTGGCTGTATTTTTTGGCTGTGTCGGCCAGGATGATTATGCGACTATCTTGAGGCAAAAGGCACGCGAGGCAGGCGTCGATGCGCATTATCAAGTGAGCCCTGATACCCCCACTGGTACCTGTGCTGTTCTTATCACGGGCACTCGTCGTTCACTCTGTGCCAATCTTGCTGCCGCCAATAACTTCACCATCGATCACTTGGAGCAGACGACCAACAAGGCCTTAATAGAGAACGCTCTTTACTACTATATTTCCGTAAGTAAAACTATATAGCAAATTGTATATACATATTAACTAATGTCTGATCCGTGCAGGGTTTCTTCTTGACCGTCAGTCCGCCCAGCATAATGCGCGTGGCAGCCACAGCCCATGCCAAGCAGCGACCGTTTCTAATGAACCTCAGCGCACCATTCATATCGCAATGCTTCATGGGACCGCTACTGGATGTCATGCCATATGTTGACATTATTTTCGGCAATGAGGCTGAGGCTCATGCCTTTGCCACCGCCCAAGGTTGGCCAGCCGATGAGAGTCTGCGTGAGATTGGCAATCGCTTGGTTAATCTGACTAAATTAAATACATCGCGACCTCGAATTGCCATACTCACGCAGGGATGTGATCCCGTGCTGTTAATCCAGCATGATTCGGTCAAAGAGTTCCCAGTTACATGTTTGGCAACCCATGAAATTGTGGATACCAATGGCGCTGGGGATGCATTCGTTGGAGGTTTCCTATCGCAGTTTGTGCAGGGCAAGTCGCTGGATGTGTGCATACGCTGTGGCAATTATGCGGCTGGTCACATAATCAAGAATCCTGGTTGTACGTACTCCGGTGCGCCGCAGTTTATCGAATAATCCCTAACAAGATTAACAACACACCTGAAGACACACACACACACAGACACATCTGAAGACACACACACACACGTACGCTGGCTGAGTAGATTCTACAAGTTTATAAGAGGCAGAAGCATTGCGCAAATAGATTTGCAATTATTGCAAATATTAAGTTCAAAGAGTGGCTAAGACAATTTATAAACACTGATAATTAATTGTACATAAATTTATACACACAAACACACACATACAAAAACATACACACACACACACGCATGTGAGTTATGCACGGGAAAACTATGCGCCTTGTGGCTTATATACAAAGTTAGAGCAATATTCGAATTTAAACTGATAATAATAAACAAAAAAAAAAAAAAAGCTGAAAAACTAATTCCGCTCACTTGCGCATATAAAATATAATTTTTTCTTTATAAATTGGGCTGTTTGCTGTGACCTAGAGGTGACCCCGCTTCAAATTTAGTGATAACTACAGATGATTGTTTAGGTAGTCCAGTTTTAGACACATTTTTCGAGATGAGCCCCATTGTGCATTGATGAATCAGATTGTGCGATAAGATTAGCGAAGTAGGCTTAACTACAATATTTATTTCTTTGTAATATATCACACCATATCTGCAAATAATTGCTTTGCTTCTTATCAATCTTGTGTAGAAACAGTGACGATTGTTTTTAAATTACTTATCAAAATTATTGCACTTTGATTGTTAGAATCAAACAGAGATATAAAAGAGTGCTCCTTAATTTATTTCGTTGTTGGAAAAGTAACAATAGAAATAATACAATACAAATTCTCGAAAATTTGAATTGATAATATTTTTGGTCTTACAAAAGTTAAAGCTAATTTTGTTTGCTTTTGTGTAAATGACATTTCTGAACCCGGCCGGCATCATCTGGCAACGGCTTCATCGCGGCTCACTCAATCAGATAGCCTTTGATGAAGGGCAAGCCAGTTGGCACCCGCTTCTGATAGCGCACATAGTCCGATTGAAAGAAATTGAGCAGGGAGTATTCTTCGACATAGACGCGATCGTGGAAGAATAGCCAACTGACCAGTGTGTAAATGCAGATGCACAGTGGATTCAGCAGTATCACCTGGGTGCCAATTGACCAATAAAACCACCCCACATAGGACGGATGGCGACTGTAGGCATAGACACCGCTGGTAATTAGCTTGTGATCCGAATGCTTCTCGTTTTGCACCTGTAGAAATCATTATTTAGGTTAAAGAGGTAATAACTTTGTTTGGGGATTTACTTACCAAATGCGTAAAGCTGCGTCCTGCCGTAATGATAGCCATCTTTCGGACCACTTCACCGCAGCTGCACATTGCCACGCCCAGCAGCCAAATATGCCCATAACGTTTAAATTCGGGCAGAAAATACAATTCCAAAATGAATTCCAGCCAACTGGCCGCTGCGGCTAAACCATAGTGGACTGAATGATTCAACATGAAGGAGTCCAGCGATAATGTGCGTGGATTAGCCCATGCGATAACCAGAAACTCCGAGTAATGGAAGAACGACATGAAGCAGCCATAAACTCCGAATTGCTGCCATGGTGTAGGAGCAAAACAAATGACTAGCACGCTCACGGCTTGTGTAAAGCCCAGAAATGAGGCGCGTATGGCAACCTGGAACAACATATGAGAAAGCAAACGTATTTTGAGATATGACGGCCTTCCATGGAGTGAGTCATTTTACCTGATAGTCGCTGTTACGGAGCACAAAACGAATAATCATATTGATCAAAGCATAATACAGCACTGGTCCCCACAGGATGGCTCCCCAAACATTTGGCACAATTCCATAATATATTTGTGGTATTGATGGCAGAAGGACAAGTCCAGCTGTGCCCAAAAAGCAATACAAACTGATGCGGCCTTCAGGGCAGAGCTTGGCGTAGCCACCAGACTGGGCACTTGCTTGGGGTTTCTGATTGTTTGCACACATTATTACTAAATCACAAATATTTGTTGTGCGGTATTTAGCGTAGAGCACATCGAAATTAACGTTTTTTACAGCATTTGTTAAAAACGTAAATAAACAGTGCAAAAAACCGGCAAACGATGTGCAAGTAATACAAGGTATGAGGTTACGTTTTGATATCGCACCGAGTTCTTTTCCTGCTACGTCACAAACTAACGAAAATAAATTAAAAATTTCATAAAATTATTTATTTGTAACATTTTTGTGATGCACTTACTTTCAATGACAACTCTTTGGAGTTTAGCTTGCCCTTCGTGACAATAGAGAAAATGAAGAACTGCAAATATCAGTATTCAAAACGTCACTTGCTGCAGTGATGGACTGCTTTTGATGTAACCTTCTAAAGCTCACGACTCTTATTGTTATCGAGTTATGTGTGCAATCACTGAGCGCATAACCTAAAGAAACTCCAATGTAAAAATCGAATAATGTAACGTTTATCTGTCATAATAATTAGAGTGGTGCGATAATAATGACAAATTTTTATTTTAAATAAATTGCATCCAATGCTATGGTAGCTTTAGTTTTAGTTACAAATAATTACCATCGGGACCCATTATCAGATAGTTTTTATGATCAACTTTTTTAGTAGTTAGCTTATATCTTAAAAAATATTAGTTAAAATCGGTTTGGATTTAGTATGCTAAATATCAAATCAGAATCTGTTTTAGGAATACCCTAATGCTTACACTTCAGTATAAACGCACGCAGTTCGCGCCATTTAGTATTTTAGTTCGGTCTGAAGAATTTTAGTATTTTAGAACAAACGTAGAGTATTTTAGTATATATGGTATTTTTGCGTTTGCAACAGGCTGTAACATTGATTGATGACCAAAACGTGCGCTGGCAAACAAAATAAATAAGACGCAAACTGAGATACTTTGATAAAAAAAATATTCACAAACATTTGCAACGCCTACGCAAAACAAGTTAGTAAGATAAAACGAGAAAGTGAATCAAAACAATAGCCACCATGAGTATGAGCGATGACGATAGAGATATAGATATTGAGAGTGACGTAAGCAAAGTCCCGATACACATTTGACGTCACAAATAATAATATTGTAAATTCACTTGCAGGATGACGCTGACTCAGATAATGGCTTGGGCTCCTCGAGACATACAAGCACCGCTAATTTTACACAGGTATGTGCATAGCGAGCATACGAATTTAGACATAATAATAACAACGACAGACGCGCGCATTGTCTTTGTTTATAAACACACGCACGTTTTCATGGCTGTTGTTGTTATTGGTTTTATTGGTGTAACTGAATCGTCCCAATTTTGTTTGTTTTGATTTTTTCAAGGCCGAAAAACGAGCGCATCACAACGCCTTAGAGCGAAGGCGACGAGATCACATCAAAGAGAGTTTTACCAATCTACGCGAGGCGGTGCCAACACTCAAGGGTGAAAAGGTGAGTAGGATTATTATAGATACATAGATACCTCGCTCGCAGGTGCATGGGTACCCGCAGATAGCTCAAGAAAGGAGCAAACATTATGTTAGCTTCGAACGCTGTTGAATTAATCTAGACTTTTAGTGGTCTGTTTTGACTTTGTTGAACTAAGATTAGAGTAATACAGATTCACAGGATAAAAGTTAAGATATGGTTAGATTATAGTTTACCTTCAACCGATTATTCACTTTCAGGCAAGTCGCGCTCAGATTCTGAAGAAGACCACCGAATGCATACAAACATTACGACGTAAGATAAGTGAAAATCAAAAGGATATCGAGGACATTAAGAAGCAGAACAGTATCCTTGATGAACAGAGTAAGTTGAATTCAAAGTAATCAATAAAACCGTTTATTCTAAATCTAATTTATTTTCTTTGTTGCAGTACGTCGGTTAGAAGGCAATACATCGAACGGATCGGACTTCCTAAGCGGTGACGAGCTAAGCAGCGATGTTGAGGACGCTCTGGAGCAGTCAGACTTCAGCAGACGCAGTAAAAAGATGAAGACATTTCACGCATAGCCCCGAGGGACGACATACATTTAAGGTTTACGCTGGTGTCGTAAACGAAGCAATCAAAACGAAACGAATTGTCAATGCCATGGCATTATCATAATCATTAGACCATAAGTCCAAAGTTAAACCCAATCCCCCACCAAACTAATCCTCTCGTCTACCTTAATGTGCGTGTGTGTGTCTGTGTTATTTTGTACTCTCATATAAACAAAAAAAAAACCAAAATTGTAAGTATCTAAAAATTTAGTTATATACTACTATCTATAAATTAGGCTCTTCAGTTTATTTACTATGTACAAGGTCCTAAGCCGTTCTATTGAATGCTCGGATTCAATTATGTATTATATGTATAACTCCGATTAAAGATCGGCTCATGACGGACCATTCTATGATACTAATAAACATTTGTAGTTATCTAAAAATACACCCATATATATATATTTATTTGAATAGAATAGAGTCGAACTATTTAAACTTAAGCGTCACCCAGAGGATCACAAAAACAAAAAGCACAAAGAGGAACATGTAACACATTTGTTTGGGTCCGCCTCCTTGTTTGGCCAGACGCACCACCCGCGTCATTGTGTTGCCGAGGAAACCACCTGTCCGATCCATGTCGTCATCAATGCCGCGCAACAGCTTGTCCTGGTAGCGCACCTCGTTGCCAATATCGATGGTCAGCGATTTAAGTGCACCAATTTTCTGTTGCAGCTCCTCCGCAGCCCTTTCGTTTTCCGCCTCGAGAGCATCGTGTCCACTGGGCGGTGGTTGCTGATTAAGCGGTTGGTAGGGATAATTATTGCGTCGCATGCCTTTATGTGCCAGTTTTGCATTTATTTTACTGCAGTTCTGTCGGAAAACATTTGTTATTATTGAGAGAGCCGCAAGTGACACGTAAACCAAAGTGTGAATCTCTTACTCAGAGACAAAGCAGCTGTTGTCTTTGTTGTTGTTATATGTGTGTTGCTCGCTTAATTTTTCCTGTGATTCATACAGCCTTTATTTAATTGACTGTGCCACATATATCAACAAAAGTACAAATATTGCGTGCAATAACAATTGTTTTTAATTTAATATAGTTCCGTTAGTTAACTAGTTCTTGTTCACTGGTCTTTGGACGGCAACACTTGTGGCGGGATGACACTTTCAATTTTAAAAAATGTCAATCAATCATAGCATAACTACAAAAATTTAATTTCTAATTTTAAACTGTAAATTTAATGAGAATAATAAATGCAACCAGCAATAACAATTATTTTGCATGTATAGTTTTAGCGAGCTATATAGTTCCGGTGGCAATGTTCAATCGAACTAGTTTGCGTTATCGAACTGGGCTTGCACCAAGGTGAATTATCGAGCTATCGTCGAACAGCTGTGAAGGCATAACGTAACGGCGTGTGTTTGCTTTTATTCAATCTTTTTGCCATAGCAACTTTTTATCTAGTTTATAAATTATGTGAAGTGATTACATTCGGTTGAAATTCAGTCATTAGATTGGTTGATTCTAAATGAAAAACTTAAAGCACTAGACCTGCCATTCTACAACATACAGATACTCAACTTTTACTTATTCTAATTAGGTAACGCTTAAATTTCCAGTTCAAAAGATTGCAATTTCGTATTAAACGATTTAATAGCAAAGCTCTTCCGTGTTCAGTTCAATCAATACGCCTTAAATATTTAGCAGCGTCATGTATGTTCTTGTGTGCACCAAATTTATTGGATTTAGCATTGACGAATTTCGTCGTGACCTTTTGAGACCTACATACATAAATATGTAGAAGGTGTGATAAGTCTAAGACCCTGACTTGCTTTTAACTTAATCGTTGCAGTTTTCTTAGTAATGCGTAATAATGTTAATAGTTTAGAGCAATATTTTGATTACTTACTTGCATCACCCCTTTCATTGTATGTATTTTTAAGTCACTCAACATTAATCATGATAACGATAAGCGCGCGCAAATTCAGCGAACATTGAACCACACAAATAGAAAAACATAGAATAAACTTATTGATAAGGTTTCCCTCTCTTCCTATCGCTCTCGCTCGCTGGTTCTAAGCAGCAACATCATAATGGACGTCACTGGGTTTGTGGCCAACAAGGTGGGCGTGCCCGTAGAAGCGTTCCGGTTACTGCTCACACTGCTGGCCGGTAAGATTAATTCAAATCACTTGACTATAGATTACTATCTAACTATCTTTGCTATTATTTCAGGATATCCAATTGCTGCTGCTTATCACAAGTACATTGTTACCCAACAAAAGACAGTGCATCACATATTCTTTGCATTATGTGGCATGAGCTTATGCTACTACAACTATGGCGTGGATACGTATCATTCCCTTGTGGCTATAGGCACCACCTTTCTTCTGGTTACCTACCTGCGCAAATCACCTATTTTGCTATTGACCATCAACTTCATCTTTCACATGAGCTATTTGCTACTGGGCTATTATTACACGGCCAGTAATGAGTACGACATATTGTGGACCATGCCGCACTGTATATTGACGCTTCGAATGATTGGCTTTGGGTTTGATGTAACCGATGGACTCAAGAAGGAGGAAGATCTTTCCAAAGATCAAAAGGAGACGGCACTAAGACAACCGCCTAACTTGCTTGAGCTGCTTGCTTTTGCGTATTTCCCCAGTAGTTTTCTGGTCGGACCTCAATTTCCCTATCGTCGTTATCAGAGCTTTACCAACGGAGAGTTTCGTCAGTATGGCGGTTACAAGGAGGCAGGTCTCAAGCGTCTGGGCACGGGTGTGCTTTATATGGCCATCTGTCAAGTTGGTTTGAGCTATTTGCCGGATAGCTATTTCCTCTCCGCCGAGTTTGCAGAGCAGTGTTTCATTAAACGCATCTACTTCTTGGGCTTTTGGGCCAAATTCTCCCTGTATAAATACATTGCGTGCTGGCTGTTTGCAGAAGGCGCCCTCACGTGCATCGGCTTTACGTACAAGGGCAGAGATGAGCTCGGCAATCCAGACTGGTCTGGATGCAGCAATGTTAAGCTTCGCGTTCTGGAGTCTGGCAGTACAATGCAGCACTATGTGCAGAGTTTCAATGTGAACACAAATCAATGGGTAGCTCACTATGTTTTCAAGCGTCTAAAGTTTCTCAACAATCGTAATATCAGCTATGGAGCCGCCTTGGGTTTCTTAGCCATCTGGCATGGCTTCCATAGTGGTTACTACATGGCATTCCTTATGGAATATATGATTGTCAGCACCGAGAAGCAGGTAAGTAGATATGACTATGATTTAATGTGTAAAATTTCTATAAATGCTTTTTGTTTAACAGATTGAGAGTGTTTATAACAAACACGTTCTGCCAAACTATGGCGAGAAGCTTAACAACTCAAAGATCTATGGAATTATTTACTTCCTTTGCCTGAAGTCTTACAACATTGTCTACATGGGTTGGTGCCTCACCTCATTCGTTTTCCTCAAGTACGAACGATGGATTACCGTCTATGGTGCAGTCAATTACTTCGGATTCATCTACATGCTAATCTGGGCCTGCTTTTATAACGGCTATCGATACTATCGAAAGTCGCTACCCAGGGAGAAACGAACAGAAAGATCCGGTAAACAAGCCACGGATTAATTAATAGTCGGTAATTAACTGGACTCGAAAAATGTAAAAAACAAAGTAATCGATTTGAGTAATTGTATATCTTTTGGCTTCAACGTTAACTAAATGCATTACAGTTTAACAATTCTAATGGCTACTTTCTGGCACAATATAAATTTAAAATTGAGAATTATTATTTAGTCCGGAAATCTGAAAATCTTTAAAAATTCTTTGCCGATACGTAAATCAAAATAGCAACGCCTAGTCAATGAAATAATTTCGTTGCTCTTTGAATATTAAAAACAACGGCGTTCAGACTTATAAAAACTATAAAGACAATTTTATATATCATACTTAAGTAAATATAAATAATATATTTTGATATGCTCACGAAATGTCTAAGAGAACTACACACGAAAAGTGCAAATTTAACTAAAAATAAAGTAATGAAATTAGATTTAAAACAAGATTAATGCCTTTAAATTCCAGAGAATTAAGCGGTTTAAGGATTTAACTGGAGATCGACATGGACCAAAACCAAATCCTTTCAAAAATACACAATTGTTTCGTACACTGCATTTGTGATTACATATTTATTGGGGCTCCAGAGTATGATTATGAGAATGTATGAGTTGGTGTCAATTAAAATTTAGTGCTCCATGGGCTGAGCATCGCCATCGCCGGTGTCTATGCGACGCTTGGCACCTCCGCCAGTAGCAGTGCCGACATCCTCCTCATGCTCATTGATTTCACTGAACATATAGTCATCCTGGTACTCCTTGAGTATCTTGCTGGAGCGATTCTCGTCGAGAAATAGTGAATATACCTTTTTGACATCTTCGGTATTCACCTCGGTGGCCTTGCGACGACGACATACCAGATTGGCTGTGGTAATCAGTTGTATGGCATAGCGCAGACTGGTGTCGGTGGCGATGCGTGTGAGAATGGTTAAAGCATCTGGATGCATGATGCAGTCCTCTTCTTCGCAACGTATCTTTAGTATCTCCTTAACCTCCTTTTCGGTATATGGAACAGTGCGAATGATAATCATGCGGTCGAGCAGATCAATGGGTATGCCATGGGGGCTGCGATAGTTGGTACCACGAATGCGTGTGATGCCACGATTGGTGGCCATAACCACCACAGGTGCCATATCAGACTCCAGAGCGCGGTTTAGGAAGGAGAAGCACTCAATATCCAGCATGTGTACTTCGTCAATAAAGAGAACGCCGGGATTGATTTCAGCCTTGCCTTCTTCGCGCCATTCCAGTACCTTGTTATTGATCTGATCGCGAACCTCCTGCTTGATCTCACCAGTGTCACCAGAGAACAGAGCCAGGAATCCATGAGTGCGACTGTTGATCACGTCAATCTCATGCAATGTAACTGTATGCACCACTTCCTTACGTTTCTGCAGCTCACCCTCCGGACACTGAACGAAACGTGTCTGGGCGCCAGTGGCATCGTAGTCGCGAGCACGTGTAAAGCTGCGTCCAAGCTTATTGACCTTGCCTGAAGCCTTATCTATAGTGATGACATCGCCAGCTTGAATTTTCTCTTTCATGAAGCATTCAATGATCTTGTTGCCCAAATCATAGTTGGTTTCCATTTCGGTGGTTTTGAGTGTCACCTTGCCTACCTTCTGACCAGTGCCAACTGCTGGACGCTCGATTTGTATTTCCACTACTTCGCCTTCAATGATCTCCGTCTCTTCCTTGATACGCACTCCAATGCTTTTGCGCAACGCCTGCGACAGTGCCTCGGTTTTACTCATCTCTAAGGAGTAAATCTCCGATCCCGACATGCTGGTAAAGGGTGTCTCAGTGCCCAACGCTTGTGCCATGCCCACGGCAATTGCTGTTTTGCCTGTACTCGGTTCTCCAGCAAGCAAAATGCAACGGCCAGCTATTTTACCTTCGCGCACCATCTGAACTACAACACCAGCAGCACGACGTGCGTCTTTTTGCCCGACCATGCCCTGGGAGACAGCCCGGGCCTCCAGCACATCGTCCAGTCCCAGACCGCGGATGTGCGAATGGGCGCCAATGCGCTCAATGCGAGTAACATCGCGCACTTCGATTTTCTCAGTTTCGGTCATATTTGCTGATTATTTATATAACTTTCACTGATAAATAAAAGTTTTTTTCCGTTTCTCGTTCACAACAAGATCAACGTGTTTGGATAGAATCAACAAATTTAATAGATTTTTATATTCAGTTGCTCAGCAACAAAAAACAAAAGCCGGCTCGATTGATTTTACATGTGTTCCGTTATCGATACACAGGCGTGCTAAACTTATCGGAAAGTATCGTTGTTCGCTATTGCTCGATAGCTCTTCAGTGTTGCACAACTGCTTTCAATACAACGCGAAATTTTTTTTTTGAAAATACTCACCAATTGTTTTGCTATGTTTCAAAGGCTGCGTATGATTTTTGCCATTCATATATAGCTTAGCTTTTCGCTGACATTTCTTTCTGCTAATTCTCAACACTCTTTTCATTGCATGAATTTCGCGGCTAGCAAATCGTATTATATCTGAGTGCTTATAAAAGCTAATTAGCTAAAGAGGATCCTTGATTTTCGATAATGCACAAAAAACAATTTGGTGTTTAAACAAAACGTTTCACGGCAATGTGAGTTGTTTATTAAGTATTAAATATTAATTACAATTTCAGTTTGTGAACAATTAGCGAAATGGCAGTAAGACACTAAAATGATAAGTAAAAACTTAAATGCTTAAAGAAAGTGCGGCAAATACAAGATTGTTAGTGGTTAACTATAGCTGTTTATATTAAGAGGCCCATATGTATATATTTCCTCCGATAGCAATGCCCTTAGCACTTGCCATTCGATGGCGCCTTGGGACGACAGATTTTACTACGTCCATTTGCGCCGTAGACAATGTTGCAGGAGAAGGTGAAATAACCGCATGTGGATGACTTTGTGTAGTAAGTGGACTGGAAGTTTTTATTGTCCTGTGGCGGGTTCTTGGAATTGTCCATGCTGCCAGTCACCGACTTCGTGACTGTCACATAGCTGTCTGGTGCCCTAGGCTTGGGATCGCTGGCCTTAGGTGTCTTGCTATCATCCTCCTCTGCACTGATGTTTACTTTCTTTTCCGTGCTGTGCAGCTCAAGGGCTTTTGTATGGAATTTCTTTTCCACATTAACTGTGCCGCGGAAACCGCTGGGCACGGATTCAGTTGTAGTTCTTACAGGATAGGTATTGACACGACCGTTTTGATTCTGAACCACTTGGTACTGATTTGAGCCCGGGTTGGCCACTACCGCTTGCTGCTTTTGAGTGGGTGATGATTGCGTATACGTAAGGGCTGGTGCTGACACACTGGGTTCTTGAGTTTTGGTTTGACTAGCTGATGAAGGACTCTCTTCCAGTTTGACGGGTTTCTCGTTGTAGTAATCTTCTTCATCGTACTCATCATAGGGCTCCTCGTCGTCCTCAGGCTCCTCGTCTTCGCTAGTTGGGGCTTCTGGCTGATTAAGCTTGTCGCCGTCGCCTTTGTTCTCCTTGCTTGTCTTTGTGGACTTCAACTGAATCTCGGGTATTCTGTCGGACTCGGAAACAAGAGACGGCCCGCTGTAGACGGCGTCAACGCGATCGGTAACTCTAAAAAAAAATTATGATTTATAGGCGTTTAAATCAGTAACAATTAAATAATTAATTCTTACGCATTTCCACCGCTGCCAAATTGGCTGATTGTGTTAAACAGCTCTCGGTTCTGCTCACGATACGAGGCCACCTCTTCCTTAGTTCCTGAGGCGGATTGCGCAGCACCATGATATGATACACCAAAGCTATATGGAAGAATATATGTATTATAGTTTGCTCCTGAATGACACAATATTATTCTTACCTGGATGTGCCGTGAATTTGAGACTGGCTCTGACCAGCGTGGCTACCCGATTGGGCTGAGGCTTGTCCACCACCTGTAGCAGTTACAGAATTATTATCCTGACCAGGTCGGAAACCGATTTGAGCTTGAGATGAAGTCTGTCCGGGACCACTAGACTGCGCATCTGCCAATCCGCCCTTATCATTGGCCTGTACTTCACTCTGGCTCTGATGAATGATACCGCCGCTCTGCGATGAGGCCTTGGTACCGCCGTCCTTACCGTTCAGTTGGACTTGTGCTTGAGATTGAGAAGGACCACCAGAGCCTTGAGACTGACTCATTGCCCCATCTGCGTTGCCAGTTACTTGTGCACTTGCTGCACGATCTGCATCAGAGGTCATTGCACTGGCGCTGAAGGAACTGCCCGTACTGTAAGTACCAGACACTTGCGTCTTGGCAGTACCTCCGTTCTTTTTGCCTTGGGCACTAGCCGATGCCTGGCCATCTCCAATAGCTGACTCAGCCTGTGAGAAAGCGTCATCCACTCCACCAGTGCTCGGAACACCTGTCGAATATATGTACATATAACAAATTTGTTTCAATTTGTTTCTGCGTTCGTGGTCACTTACCAATACCACCACCAGGAAGTAGCGCAGTTCCACCAACACTTCCCGTACCGCCTGGGACCCCTGTGAAATGATCCGGTATAATACATATGTAAAGACTTCATTCAAGGATCTTAAACTTACCGACAACATCGCCAGAAATAACACTGGTTCCTGGAACACTTGTGTAACGTCCGGGAGCACCAATTTGACCCCCGCCAATACCAGGCTGTCCTACGCCAACTCCTGGCTGGGTTCCGTAGCCGGTCCGACCGGCTCCAGCTCCAGGTTGCCCACCACCAACTCCAGTCTGCCCATCAACTCCGGGCTGAATTCCGTATCCGGGCTGTCCTCCTGTTCCAGTCTGAATTCCGTAGCCTGGCTGACCTGCTCCAGGTTGTCCACCTCCAATTCCAGTCTGTCCGCCAACTCCAGGTTGGGTTCCATAGTCAGGCTGGCCTCCTATTCCGGTCTGAGTTCCGTAGCCTGGTTGACCTGCTCCAGGAAGGCCTCCGCTAACTCCGGGCTGGGTTCCATACCCTGCTCCAGGCTGTCCTCCACCAGCTCCGGGTTGAATTCCATAGCCGGGCTGCCCACCTATTCCAGTTTGCGTTCCGTAGCCTGGCTGAACTGCTCCTGCTCCAGGTTGCCCACCACCAACTCCAGTCTGCCCACCAACTCCGGGCTGAATTCCGTATCCGGGCTGTCCTCCTGTTCCAGTCTGAATTCCGTAGCCTGGCTGACCTGCTCCAGGTTGTCCTCCTCCAATTCCAGTCTGTCCGCCAACTCCAGGTTGGGTTCCAAAGCCAGGCTGTCCTCCTGTTCCGGTCTGAATTCCATAGTCTGGTTGACCTGCTCCAGGGTGGCCTCCGCCAACTCCGGGCTGGGTTCCATAGCCAGGCTGTCCCCCTGTTCCGGTCTGAATTCCATAGCCTGGTTGACCTGCTCCAGGTTGTCCTCCGCCAACTCCGGGTTGGGTTCCATACCCTGCTCCAGGCTGCCCTGCAGCTTGGGTTCCATAGCCAGGCTGTCCTGTTCCAGTTTGAGTTCCGTAGCCTGGTTGACCAACACCAGCTCCAGGCTGACCTCCGATTTCAACTTGCCCACCAACTCCTGGTTGAGATCCGTAGCCAGCTCCATAGCCTGGTTGCCAAGTACCAGCTCCAGGTTGAACTCCGGCAATTCCTGTCTGACCTCCGACTCCTGGTTGGGTTCCATAGCCAAGTTGTCCCCCTGGGCCACTTGGAGATCCATAGCCCGGCTGGCCAATGGTATATCCAGGCTGTCCTACGCCAACTCCTGGCTGACCGGCTCCTGCTCCAGGTTGTCCACCACCAATTCCGGTCTGTCCTCCAACTCCGGGTTGGGTTCCATATCCAGGCTGTGCTGTTCCAGTTTGAGATCCATACCCTGGTTGACTTGCCAAACTTCCAGGCTGGGCTCCTCCAATTCCAGCTTGTCCACCAATACCTGGCACAAATCCGTAACCGGGTTGTCCTCCATAGCCTGGTTGCCAAGTACCAGCTCCAGGTTGACTTCCGCCTTGTCCAGTCAGTCCTCCAGCTCCCGGCTGCGTTCCATAGCCAGTGGGTGTGCCGTAACCTGGCTGACCGGTTCCAGCTCCAGGCCGTCCTCCAACTCCGGGTTGCTGTCCATAACCGGGTTGTCCTCCAGTTCCAGTTTGCGCTCCGTAGCCTGGCTGACCTGCTCCGGCTCCAGGCTGTCCTCCAACTCCAGGTTGCTGCCCATAGCCGGGTTGTTCTCCGGCTCCATAGCCTGGCCGACCTAATCCGACTCCTGGTTGGCCTACTCCAGTTCCAGTTTGTCCACCCACTCCGGGCTGTGTTCCATACCCAGTTTGGGTTCCGAAACCAGGCTGACCGGTTCCGGCTCCAGGCTGTCCTACTCCAGGTTGAGTTCCATAGCCAGGTTGGCCTGCACCAGCTCCAGGCTGTCCTCCGACTCCGGGTTGCTGTCCATAGCCGGGTTGTCCTCCAGTTACGTAGCCTGGCTGACCTGCTCCGACTCCTGGTTGGCCAGTTTGTCCACCAACTCCGGGCTGTGGGCCATACCCAGTTTGAGTTCCATAACCAGGCTGACCGACTCCAGCTCCAGGATGTCCTCCTACTTCAGGTTGAGTTCCATAGCCAGGCTGGCCTGCAACAGTTCCAGGTGCAGTTTGCATTCCATAGCCAGGTTGACCTGCTCCACCTCCAGGCTGTCCTCCAACCCCGGGTTGCTGTCCATAGCCTGGATGACCTGCTCCAGTTCCCGGTTGACCCACTCCAGTTGCAGTTTGTGCACCAACACCGGGCTGTGTTCCATAGACAGTTTGCATTCCGTAGCCAGGTTGACCTGCTCCACCTCCAGGCTGTCCACCAACCCCGGGTTGCTGTCCGTAGCCTGGCTGGCCTGCTGTAGTTCCTGGTTGGCCTACCCCAGATCCAGTTTGTCCACCTCCGGGCTGTGGGCCATATCCAGCTTGACTTCCGTAACCAGGCTGGCCGGCTCCAGGGTGTCCTCCCATTCCAGGTTGAGTTCCATAACCAGTCTGGCCTACACCAGTTCCAGGCGCAGTTTGCGCTCCGTAGCCTGGCTGACCTGCTCCACCTCCAGGCTGTCCTCCAACTCCGGGTTGCTGTACATAGCCGGGTTGTCTTCCAGTTACGTACCCTGGCTGACCTGCTCCGACTCCTGGTTGGCCAGTTCGCCCACCAACTCCGGGCTGTGTGTCATACCCAGTTTGAGTTCCGTAACCAGGCTGACCTCCTATTCCAGGTTGAGTTGCATAGCCAGGCTGGCCTGCACCAGCTCCAGGCGCAGATTGATCTCCGTAGCCTGGCTGACCGACTCCAGTACCGGTTTGTCGTCCAGCTCCTGGCAGAGTTCCGTAGCCTGGCTGACCTGGTCCGGCGCCCGGTTGGCCTCCTCCAACTCCTGTTTGTCCACCTACTCCGGGCTGTGTTCCATGTCCAGGCTGTCCTCCAACTCCTGGCTGAGTTCCGTAGCCTGGCTGAGCTGATCCGCTTCCTGGTTGGCCTCCTCCAACTCCAGTTTGTCCACCAACCCCTGGTTGGGTTCCATATCCAGGCTGTACTCGTGTTCCAGTACCAGTTTGAGTTCCATAGCCTGGTTGGACTGCCCCAGAACCAGACGGGTGTCTTTCTGTTCCAGGCTGTCCTCCAACTCCTGGTTGACCTACTCCTGATCCGGGATGACTTCCGTCTGCAGGCTTTCTTCCATATCCAGGTCCTCCTGATCCAGTCTGAGTTCCAAAGCCTGGCTGACCTGCTCCAGTTCCAGGTTGTCCGTAGCCTGGCTGACCTGCTCCAGCTCCAGATCCTGGTTGTCCACCACCAATTCCAGTCTGTCCGCCAACACCAGGTTGGGTTCCATATCCAGGCTGGCCTGCAGCTCCGTATCCGGGTTGCACACTGGTCTGACCACCGACACCGGGTTGTCCACTGATACCGGGCTGACCACCAACTCCGGGTTGTCTACCAATACCGGGTTGACCACCGACCCCGGGTTGTCTACCGGTACCGGGATGACCACCAATACCTGATTGATCACCGCCTACTCCAGGTTGACCAATTCCTCCAAATCCAGGCTGACTACCTGTTCCACCAATTCCAAACTGGCTACCGATGCCTGGCTGTACTCCCCGACCTGTGCCTGGCTGCGTTCCTGCAGCAGCTCCAGCTCCAGCTCCACCTGTTTTAGAAAACAACGTAAATTGCTTAAACTTTTTAAAGCCACCAAAATCATATCATACCAGGGAGGCTTATTATGGCGTCGGGTCTACCATTGTAACCTAGGCCGTGTTCAGCCCGGTGTCCAAGACAATCACTGCAATCTCCTGAAGAAAACTGACTTTGAGCTTGACCCATGCCATGGCTACCAGCTGAGTAAGGAATACCACAATTCAGTAACTAATCCAGAGATTAATTGGATCTTAAGACTTACAAACAGTTGCACGTGAGCCGTTTTCTGTGGCTTCCGCGTCCGCCTTTCCATCCTGTTCGGGTTTTCCGAAATTTAAGTACTGAGATTGTGTCTGTCCGCGAGTGCTACAATTGTGTCGGAAATTATAAACATCCTTGGATTATATTTGAACGAAGGATCTACTTACTAGCTTCTTTTATTTCTCTCTAATTCAGTCGTGGGAGCCAGGTCAACATTATCATCGATTGATGATTGATCCTAAAGTAGAATTTATATGAAATAAGTTCAAGGCTATTGTCAGCTTGATCTCAACACACACTATAAACATTTCGTTTTCGAAAACTGACCTTGGTCACAAGTCTAATCTCAAAAACAAAATTAGGTTTAAGTTCATGTGCATTGAACTATTCAATACATACTATATAAATTACAATTTGAAATTTGTAATAAATATGCAGACTCTAAAAGTCTAATTCATTAAGTTTCATTAACAATTTTGACACTTACTATTGCCGCTCCATTTGTGTATGCTATAAGTAGCACCACGCCAATTAATATGCCCCATCGAAAGGGCAACATTTTAATAAATCCAATTTGAATCCAATGGCAAGAAACCAGCAAACTGTGAATTGAAATTGAATTGTACTATTATCAACTATTATCAACAAAACACATATTCTTGATTATACACATATACATGTATGTATGTATACAAATATATATATTTTTTTATTAGTTCTCGTTTTCTCCTTCAAGCACTTGTTGTCTGTCACAAGGGGTTATCACTTCATTCCAACGAGCACACAGATGCCAAAAAAAAAAAATACAAAACTATGCTCGATCTTGGCTCCGATTTCAGCTTGAAACATGACGTAATTCCATGTGTTAGCTTTTTTAAAATTAATGTTCTACACTTGTATTAAATATTTTATAATTTTTGAAATATTATATTCAAAGAGGACATTTTTGAACACAGTTATAAAATTTACTGTTTTTGAAAACTTTTTGAAAATTACACAGAAATTGTTAAGATTAACAGATTGTTAAACACTTTCACTTTTTCACTATCACGTGAGCTTAAAATCACTAATCAAAATTTGATATTTTTTATGTTTTTAATTCACCACCATTATCTTTGGGAATTTGTGTCCTTTTTATATCCTTTCCCATAAACTTTTTGTGATAAAATCATAAATGATTTGATCTTTATTTTGAAGTAGTTTTTGTGTTTTATGTAAAAACATTTTCATGTAAATATATCCTTGTAATTATTTATGTATTCCACAAACGGTTTGATTCTCCAACTAACTTCTTCGCCTTTCGAATAGGATCCAAAATGATAGTTCCGATCTGCAGCCGAACGCGACAACTGCCGGATTGCGAATAACGTAACGTCGCCAGAAGATGGAAACGTAAAGTTCTCAAACCGGAGCTCAATTCATTGAACACAAGCAATTTCAATACATTTGCATATGGCAGCATTAATATTTATGTAGGATCACTCACACCAACACTATCACCAACACCAATACCAACACTTGGTTTTGGTTCTATCTAATCGTGTATATTGAAATACATACACAGAGGCGAACCACTTAGAGCTGTGCTCAGCTATGGCGGGTAGACCAGTGCCATTCATTTGAGTCTATCTGGCATGCCTATATAGTCGATGTACATGTATGTATGTATTTATGAATATGTCTATTCCATTCCACATATCAACACTTTGATCGTGTCAATCGATCACTTGGCTTTGGGGCGCTCCATTGAATGCGTCTGTGTTACAACATCGTTACATCGTCGCTTGAGATGGGGGAGACTTTTGACCCATTTTAGGGAAATGTGCGTCCATTTATTAGCATATAAAGATACGCAATTGTGTATCACTTGGATACACTTACTATACACTAACACTTTATCCACTTTTTCTATGTCTTTGTCTTCTTCTCTTTTTTTTCCACTCATACACTTCGATTTTCAAGTGTGTCCCCATCGTCCGGCTCATTAAATATACATGTGGCCTCTCTCATATCCAACATGTTGCAATGACTTAACACATAATATTCCCAGAGCTCTGTTTTGTTGTGGATCCCTTAATCGAATCTCAACGGAAGTAATTCGCGCTTGATAACCTCTGTACCTCATTGGCAGAATCGTCATATCTATTAATAGAGCCAAGCTATATAGCCTATGTCTAAATAATCCAATGTTAAGCTCGAGTTATTCTTATCTCCCACCAAAGATGTTCCAAAGTTTTAGTATTGAGCTCTTTAATGTTGATTTCGTATGAATTCATGTTGTCTACAAATCAAAAAAGGCTTGATATTGTTTCAAGGCTATACTTATTTTCAATTAAAACGCGCTTCGTAAGATTCACCAACAACCTAATTTGATAAGATCAACAAGAAGCGAAACTTTTCATTAATAACAAATTGCCTGGGCCTATTGAAATAAATTTGCATGCACCCGAAAATCTATTTGGAGCATCTATGAATGAAAATTAAACAATTTTCTTTAACGTTAAGTGTTGGCTGACTGCAGACAGCAAAATATATTTTTATTATGACACTGATTTTGTTAGGAGCAAGGGTCCTGTTGATTAACATAATAAATACAATTATACATTCCATTTATTTCATATTTATGTGAATTAAATTAAATTAATTAAATTTAACATTCCCTTCAAAGCAAAATCCACACAGGTTTCTAAAGGAATGTCTTTCGTATTTGTCGATTTTAAATAGTTACTTTTCATAAGATGTCTAAAACTTAACAAAATGCAAAATTTTGTAATATAACTGAGACTCCATAAATTGTCTCGCGAACAGAAAAGTGTAGTAGTTTACAATTCGCGCTTAAATTTGAATGCTTATTTTGTTTTGCTTGGTGCACCCTGTGCTGTGTGTATAAAATACCAAACTGCCCAAAAGTCGTGTGGTATTTTTAGCCACAAATTAAACAAAGTTGGTCACACATTTGGAAAACTGGCCACTTTTTTGTTTACATTTTCGAACAGAAACCAATTTTTTATTTAGAAAGTCAGTTATAATTTAAAAGCGCAAACAATGACCAACGGTGACTGGATGCCTTTGATGTTCTGTGGCCTGTCGATTCCCATCTCGATATTTATGTGGCTGGGCAATGTGGCATTCTCGAAATTCTGGAGCAGCGGTTTCGACGGTAAAACAATGTGCACTTTCACCGAAAAGATGATGCATTATTTCATATATATATATGTACATATGTCTAATAGAAGCTGCGGTCATACCGCCCACACGTTGGCTGTTTTCCACACTTGCGCCCCTAGCGCTGATGACGGTAGCGTTGCGTCGCCGTTCAGTTAGCAAATCTGGCGCCGCCTTGGGTGTTATCGTAGCGTTTACATTGTCTATTGCAAGTCATCCGTTTTTTGCAAGTCTGGTGGTCTTCTTCTTCAGCTCATCGCGAGCAACTAAATTTCGTGCACAATTGAAGCGCAAGTTCGAGCACGACTTCAAGGACGGCGAAGGACAACGCAACTGGGTTCAGGTGCTTTGCAATGGCGGCATGGCCACACAGTTGGCGCTGCTCTATCTGATTGACTGCGGCAGTGGTGAGCGCGCCATTGACTTTGCCAGGGAGTACCGTTCTAGCTGGCTGGGAATTGCAGTGCTGAGTGCATTTGCTTGCTGCAATGGCGACACGTGGAGCAGTGAGCTGGGCAGTGTGCTCTCCACACGCGATCCCATCTCCATCATCAGCTGGCGGCGTGTGCCACGTGGCACAAATGGCGGCGTTTCACTGATTGGCGTTGTTGTCAGCCTGCTAGGCGGATTACTTGTTGGATTTGGTTATTTTGTAACTGTGCGTTATACTGTGGATGCCAAAATGCTGCTTGTAAGCCCACCACAGTGGCCCATCATATTGTTTGGTGGTTTGGCTGGACTCTTGGGCTCAATGTTAGACTCAGTGCTGGGTGGACTGCTGCAGTTCTCCGGGATTAATGCTCAAGGAAAGATTGTCGATGCACCCGGCAAGGGAGTACGTCATCTTAGTGGATTGCGCATATTGGACAACCACAGCGTTAATCTAATCTCCAGCATTGTTATGGGTGTCACGATGCCGCTGCTCGCTCTTAAGTTCTGGCCTGTGCGCTAAGACAACTTTATGTTCTGTTATCCATAAGAGGGAATATTTTTGTAATGCTTTCCAACCACGCTAAGCGATCCAATGGACTTCTCTATGTAACCGATAGACTCGCAACACAACGATTTAGGCCATTGCAACGGTACTCTTAATACTACTACTAACTTAAGTGTTTTAACATTGTAAGCAATAACATTTTGTGTAACTGAAACATAAGATTTTTATAATTTTTCATGTGTGTGCATGTAAAAAACATAAAATCATGTCTGAGTTAGGAAATTTGAACTCCTTTGCGACTACTTATGTTTAAACTAGGTCTAAATGTTAATGATACTTGTACTGTAAGTACACACATTTACTCGAAATTACACTAATATAAATATTTTAATTGAATACTTGATTTCAAATAAGTGTATTTCCAATTTTAACTATATTATGATTAATCTTTCTGCACTCGGATTCTTTTAAGCTTTTGCAATTCAAAGTTTCGCAACAAATTGTTGGAAAAGGCGCGTAATGCTTCGCTGGTGGGCGTGGCCACACCCGGTGCCGGCTTGGCAAAGCCAATGGAGAACTTGATCATAAGATCGCCAATTGGAGAATTAACAAATTGGGAACCTGTTGAGATTGTTTTGAATATGATGCGACGCTTGTGCTGATAGATTTGTGGGTCATGGGGTAAAATATTGCTGGAATTGGATTGGTTCGGAGTGGCTTTCGAGTTGGTGCTGCTGTTGTTGTGTGGGCTTGGCTTCTGATTAAAGGTGGGGACTGTAGGAGCGCTGGTTGTGCTGCTCAGCTCTGTGGGATTATGTGAGCTTGGAGTCGTGGCTGGCCGCTTGGATGGTGAGTGGTTCTTGGAGCGCGTGGTTCGGGGAATCGCTGTGGTGCTGCGTCTGCGCTGTGGACGACTACGTGGGGTGGTGGTGCTGGTGCTGGTACTGGTACTGCTAGGGCTGCTGCTAGTGCTCATCTGTGGCTTTGCGGTGGTGCTTAATTGTGGCATCTGGTAACTCCCCTCAAGCGGTTGTTCCTCCACCATTGATGCATCTGGTTTCTCTGCATCCACATAGCCCTGTTCCGTCTCCGTCGATGCTGCCTCATCTACGTAATCATCCTCTGCTTCGGCTTCGTTGTTGTTACCAAAAAGTGGTTTATTGGGCAACTGTTCGTTCCGTTGGCGTTTGGATTTGTCGTCCTCATAGATGGGCACATCCGGTCCGGTTGCCGCAAGCACTTGTTCCATTTGTTTTTGTAGTATTTCATAGAGTGGCGCATTCTGTTCATCATCGATCATTTCGATGGGTTCACTGGGCACGAATTGATTGTTCACATAAGCGCTGCGTCCATCCAAATCCTCCTCCATCTCCAAAGCATTTTGATCCTGTTTGTGGGCACGTGCCTCCGCAATCAAATCCTCTGGAGGTGTTAGTTTTTCCACATCTGTTGGCATGGCTATAGTGCCGATCAGGGCTGCAGAAGAAATACCTAGAATTATTCTGCTCTCAGAGTAATCACTCCTGAACTCACCTCCGTTGAGCAACAGGAGCAGTGCATAGTTCCCAATCTTCCCAGATGCGTTTGCCATTGCAGTCACTTGGCTTCTGTGTGCAGTTGTTGCATTTGTCGCATCTTTTATACCAGCAACCTGTTGCATCCACCGATCCCACATCCCACAACCCACACCCAATCAACAATGTTTAGTGCTTCAGTTTTTAATGATTTGTGCCCTATTGAATTTTCGATCTGATCTCTTGCTGTCCATCAACCCATAGATCTTCAGTATATAGAACTCGTTTGACAGTTCATTGAACTGTTCTCAAATCTAAGCAAAAGATAGTCATACTGGTGACCAAGCCCAAGTCAGCCGTCTTGGGTCTCCAGGGATTGAGATAGGGAGCACCTACACAATTCATTTCCCTTTGTTAAAAAATGTTTAAACAGCATTTTTAATCAAAACATTAAATGCGTGTCACATTTCTAAGATAACATTTTATATCATCTGTAAAATTTAAGTAAATTTATGGTCAAAAGGGTTTGGTGGAATCTCTACACCATTTTTTACCGATCGCAGATAAAATTCTATGAATTCAGTCAAATTCTAGTAAGAACGGCTACAGTGAAGCGAGCCGACTGTAAAAGACACCGTACTCATTCTGGGTCGCTATATAATATAGTTGTCTGATCCGGATGAACTTTGGTAAGAATAGTTTTATTCATAATTTACACATTTTGAGTGACTTAGATTGAGATCGGGTAATATGCACTACATGTCTCCATTAAAACTAATAATTTATCATCGATTTGACTGAGTAGGGGAGCTATAGTAATTCGATCAGGATAGGATAATGAGCTCTAGTAGTTTCCAAGTTATGGTGATGTGAAAAGAGTTTTTTACAATTTTGCGGGGCAGTAAGGGTCGTGGCACTGACTTAAAACATACTTGTCCCGCTCGGAAAGCAGACGGACTTATATTTCAAATTTGTTGGCTCTAGGTCTTATAGTCTCTGAGATCCAGGTGTTCATACAGACGAATCGACAGGCGAACAGACAGACGGACATTGCTATATCGTCTCGGCTGTAGATGCTAATCAAGAATATATATACTTGATAGGGTCGGAAATGCTTTCATTTGCCATTTACCCACATTTCAGTTTTGACAACCTAATTGACCACTGTTCTATTTTAGACTACGGGCTCTAAAAAGCTAAATTAAAATGTATCAGTTTCCAAAAGTTAAAGGTAATTCCCATATGAACATAAGAACAGAAGTAGTTGGGTTCCATTTAATATTCTTTAGATACACAATTACTTATAAGTTTTGGTGCTCTCTGATTAATAACAATTTGTGTATACTGTTAAAAATATTCAATTTCAAATGGTGCTAGATAAAATAGGAGAGTGTTTGGATATTAGGGTAGTACGAGATATACCTTTCCAGTGAAAAGTTTTTATCCAAAGGATACAACTAGAAGTCGGTCCTCTAATTCTTGTTGCTTAATTTAAGGATTATAACTGAAATATTTTAAACAAAAAGTTTTTGTCATTTTTATTTCATTTGTTATATTTTTAATAAATTATTATGTACTATATAGAGCTTAAGTATACTATTTTTTTAGGATACCACATATTTGAGTTTGTTGTTATCGGATTCAGTAGCTTTTGGAGCCTCTGGTAACTTAGAGGATACTGGTTTGGATTGGGTGGCAGCGGGTTTTGCTGCTGTCAGTGGCTGAGCTTCAGCTGTCTTCACAGGAATCGGAGGTAGAGCAATGGCTTCCATCACTGGAGCCACTGGTACTGTCATGGCCACAGGAACTGTGCTATCCATGGGCTTATTTGAGAGAGGTAAAGCAACGGGTTCGACCTTCTCGACCTTGTTTGGAGTCTTCTTGTCGTTGTCCTTTTGCTCCTCGCTGCTCTCGTTGCTCTCCTTGTCCTTATCCTTCTCGGCCTCAGCGAGTAGAGGAGTTTTTGCATCCCGGAAATAAGGTGAACATCTGAACTTCTTGTCGGTGTAGGCGGTCTCCTTGGGATACGTCTGCTGGCACTGCTCATAGGGCATCTCCGTCCAGAGTCCATGGGTGCGACACTTGGCCACATTCAGCTTGCACTTGTTGTAGAAGACAGCCACCTCATTGGGTGTCTGGCCACAGATGGGTTCGTAGCCATCGGTACAGTCATCGTCGCACAGGTAACCCTCGCTTAGCGCATGGGTGGGACTATTTATGACACCCGAGTTGCTGACCTGCTGGCAACCCGTTTTACCGGACTCACAGCTGTGCCAGGCAATGGGTATGGCCAGGTAGGGAGGACTCTGACGCTTACCGTCGGTTCCCGTTAGCGGTGAATAGGTGCGCTTTACGTAGTAGCCGTGCTCTTCGGTCGATACCTGGGGATGGCTGCCACCTAGCTCGGTGGAAGTTGACCATTTGGTCTTGGTCTTGGATCTATTTGAATCATGATGATCGCTGCCTTTGTGCTTGCGACGCTTTGCCTCAATGCTGGTTGGTTCCAGCAGCAATAGGGTTGCCACTAAAAAGATTAAATTTAGGTATTGCTCTACTCGTAAGTGGCATGGACTTACCTAAGATACAGGCCACCTGGTAAGGTCTCATCTTTGTTCTTGTTTCTTGTTTCTGCGGGAGCGATCTTAACAGCTGCTCGTTTCGGGTACAACTGATCGCATCTGGTTGTCTGAGGTGTCTTAAGTATCTGAGCATTTCGAGCAGTGAGTTGAATTCTTTTTCCTTTACCGGTTTTCTGGGTAATCTTTCTTTCTTTCCTTTCTTTTTCTTTTGCCTTATCTGTCTCTGTTTGTCTGCCAGGAAAGCTTTACGTTTATTTGTTGTTGTTGGTGAAATTTTTTATGCAAACTCATGTGCTCTTCATGTAGTAGATCAGCGACGAGTGCTCGCAAGTAGTGTATATACCCTTTAAGCTTCTTCTGCTTCTTGTTGATACTCATCTAGAATGTTGGTCTCCAACTGGTTGGCTGTTTAGCACCTTGCAGCAGCTTACCTGATCTCTGGCCAAAGCCGGTTTCGAATTGGGTCAATCTGAAAGGTTTACTGATCTCGTTTTATAGGTACCAACAATTCTTTTGGCCTTAAGAGCAGTTATTCCAAATCATCATCTTCATCCAATCAATTTGCTTGTTATCACTATCCAAAAGTTGTTATTCTTGCTGTGATTTGTTGCCAGTTCTTTTGCCTCACCTCATAATTGCTGTTCTAATTACAGTTCTTTTGTGGATAAATTTCAACTGTAGAATCTTTAATTTGTTTTCCGATTACAGTTTCTTGATTACTGACCCAGTTGAGTACCAAGAAAATAACTTTCTAAGTGGAGTCCCCAATGAAAATGTTGTTTACAACTTTTACTCTACTTGAATATTCAATGTATTTTTTTAAAATCAGATTTTATTGCTTTCGGTTGAATTAATTCGGGGATCTTTCGATATCTTAAAAGTTTTATCCAATAAAATATTTATTTTTAGTCCAGATCGTTGTTTAGATACTTAAGTTTGCTCCGTTCTGAATAAAAGATACAGTTATTTCTGATACAATAAATTTAAAAGTTATTCCTTGTGTTAATAATTACTTAAAGTAAATAAAATAAATAATTAAATAAAGTAAATGTATTGAAAAATATATTTTTAACTTTTCCACTACTTTGTAATAAATTTCTTACAGTGTAATCTGTTTGTTTCTTTATGATTAATGCAAAGAAAGTTAATTTGTTAAACTTGTTACTAATTTGTTTAATAAGCTTTTACCAGCTATAGCAGGACATTAATAACGTCTTGAATAATTTTAAAATTATCATCAATTATTAATGTATTTAAATTATATTTACAATAAATGATAATGATATACCTTTTTTGTACCGATCTATTGCTTTCTCTGATCGATATGATTCATTTGGACTCGTGATCATCTATTACTTCCATTGTCGTCAGCTGAGTTTGATCACATTATGGAAAAGTTTGAAAATTTCCAAAATGCATTAGAAAGTTCCAGCTGATGATGCATAAAAAAACCAGTGTGGGATCTAAGCGGGCGTTAAGTGTTACATAATTATGTTTTCAGAGAGCAATGACTGATTGCCAAAAGAAATTTTAATCAGTCAATTAAGTGCGTCATGCTTTTTCGGCCTATAGAAAAATAAAACCTTTCTTATGGAACCTAAATGTATTTGCATATAACCCCAACAATAGGGGCGGAAAGGGTGTGAAGGGGGCTGGGTAACCGACTGGCATCGTAACGCCCGCAACTGGCAAACGACTGTTAATGTGTTAGCCAAACAAGTGAGAGTCTTGAGATGGGGGACAAAAGATGGCCAAGAGAGGTTTTGGGCATAAATAAACAAATTTATGAAAGAAGTGACCAGAAACTGAATTTTTAAATAAATGATTTCGGTTTCTTTTGTTGCGTAGAAGCAAACGAGGTAAACAAAAAATGTAAAAAAGAAAAAGAAAGACAGAAAGAAAGAAAGACAGAAAGAAAGAAAGAGCTCTGAGCTGAGCCCAGAGCTGAACTCGAACTGAGAGTTCGTTGCAGTAAAAGCGGTTACTTGGACTCCAGTCTCTGAGATTTGGAGAGACTTTAAAACTAAAGACTGAAGACTTTAGACTGAAGACAGTAGACCGTTGAGCAGGCCTCTCCAGTACCAATTAAGCTTACTCGACGCCAGCCTGGCTACATGCTGACTTTCATTTTGGTCAAAACCGTCGTGGCTATAAAAGCGAAAGCAAAGCGCTGGATTCGCTCATAAAGACCGCAAAACTGCAAAAGCCAACTGTTTCCCATTCGTGCAACGGTATCGCAAGGATTGGCCAAAAGCAACATGGTTAAGCAAATTTATCTGGCATTGGGTGAGTCTTTAACTGGAGTTTGGTTTAAGGCTATCGACTGTAAAAAACCCTGTACTATAGTGAAGTAATGAATGTGAGGACATTTAAGATACTTTTAATTGGACGTCCTATGGGACCAGGATCATACCAGGCTTAAGCAGTGTATATAAACATTTCATAAAGATAATGATTGAGGTTCGTTGTTATAGCTTCATAAACACAACACTTTTCATACTAGTCACTCCTTTTTCAAGGATTTGGGTTGGGATAGTGTAAGAAGCTTTAAAGTTATGGGATTTTCAAAACGATATTTTACCAAAGTCTGTAGACTTTTCTACATGGGGTCTCCAAGTTTCCAAACATTATCAAAAATTAACTTTGGAATCTTTAACTTACAGCTGCATTGGTCATTTTGGCCATTGCCGTTAACGCTGCACCTGCTCAAATGGAAATGGAGCGTGAACTGGTAAAGGACGAAGGAAACCATCGAATTTCAAGACGAGATCAGTCTTCGGAAGAAGTACAAGATGACGAGGATGACGACGAAGAGGAGGATGACGATGATAGCGAAGAGGCCGATCCAGCCAGAATGCTCAGAGTTAGGCGTGAAACAGAGAAGGAACCTGTTCAAGAACCCACCAAAGTTGAGCCGGCAGCCGAGGAGTCCACTCCAACGGAGGTATCCACTTCAGCTCCAGCTGCTGCAAAACCGAGTGTCGAGGGAGGCAGCACCTCTACAGTGTCCACCACTCGCAAGCCTGTGCTGGTGCTCATTCGTGATGCGCTCAAGAAGGTGACCGCTGGTTTGCCCACGGAGCAGGTGGCCAACAACGCATTGCAGTACTTCCAGCTGTTTGAGCACTTCATACAACAAACCATTGAGCAGGCATTGCAATCCGGCGATGACGAAGATGATGCAGATGAGGAGGAGGCAAATCGCCCTGATGAACTTATTACTACCGATAAGCTCAATCCTGACGGTGATAGTACAGAAGCACCAGAGACTCAAACTGAAAAACAAGCCGAAGTTGATGCAGATTCCACCGTCTCCTCAACGGCAGCTCCAGCGAAAAATGAAGTGAAACCCGTGGAGTCGGAAGCTGCTACCAATGAAGTTTAGGGATTTAACAACTAAGCAACCTCAACTATTTATATATGAACTATTTATTGTTAGTTTTTAAATTTGAAACCACATAAACAATTGTCAATTATTTATAAATGTTTAATGTTTCACTGAATCCTTTTACTTCGGTTCAGTTCTTTTTGCTCCTTGAGTGCCTGGATCCTACTCCGACTTGGACTGCGATGTCGATTTGTTGTGCGTCTCTTCGGTGGTTCAATCATTCCCACCAAGCGATTAAAGTGCGAATTGGGTGTCTTCGTAGATTCGCTCTTTCTTGGATTGTGTCCGAGGTACATTTCCTGTTCTCCGATCGTTAAACTAAGTGGTACTTTGCCAGAGGTGTTAATGTATATGGGTATCGTGATGTATATAGGTGAACCGGCGACTGGAACAGCAGAAGAAGTGGGCTCCTGTTTAAAATAGGAGTAGAGAAGAAGGAAGAGAGAGCAATTAAATTTTGATATTGAAATGTACTGTAAAAATATGCTTCAATTTAGGATGGAGCAGAGGAGCTTATGAAGTTTAGAGTTGTGATTTAGAAAGACTAGTCGTATAAGGTTTGTTTGAGAATTATTATTTATTATTTAGAGAACACATTATTTTCGACCGATTTATTCTAAGAAAAACTATAGATTCTAAGATAAATTATATATAACTATAGGCTATAGTTGTTTGATTCTAATCAAATTTGGTAGGAATATATTGAGTTATGATATACACTTTATATGTGAATTTGGTTACGATAGCTCACCCTACATTACATTCAGACAAATGTCCTGTTTTCGGCCGATTTTTCTTAGGGAAGCTAAATAATAAAGCTGTCCGATTCTGGTCAAATTTTTTGTGGGTGGATATAATGGTATCATACGCTTACTGTGTGAATTTTCGAATGTTGAATTTTTTAATGTTTTATCACAATTGGCGGGGGCGGTAAGGGGCATGGCAACAATTTAAAAACAACTTTATCTGCGGACTTCCACTCCAAGTTTGATGGCTCAAGCCCTTGCAGCTTAAAAAATTCATATGTATATGGACAGACGGACGGACAAGTGGAGATTGTTATATAGACTTGGCTGTTGATGCTGATCAAGAATATATACACTTTATGGGGTCGGAAAAGCCTGTTACGTACATTTCGGTTCAGACAAACTTAATAGACCCTGTAATCTTTTTTAGAGTACGGGGTCTTGCAATATAAATTAATACAAACTTTGGTATGGAAGAGAATATCTCCTAAGCCCTCACAATAGTTATTAGACATTATTATACATATGTAAGTACCACTGCTTTCACTCAACTCTACGTGTTGAATCTTGTCAATTACATAATCTGTAACTCTCATGAAATTGTTTTATCTCGTAATTTTAAGGACTTTTTCTATGATTAGATATAGCTACCTGAGGCTTACTGCGTTCTGGCATCTGCTTGAGGAAGTATAAGGGGTTGGCATCATCTGACAAGTTGTTAAATTCATCGTCGGATAAGAAAGGTAGACGCTCATTTTGGAAACTATAATCTGGATCCTCCTTGGTACCAGAAGTGGGCTGGGAATGGGATTTGGACGTGGGTGTGGACATGGATGTGCTGGAAATGGTAGTGCTGATATCGGGTTTGATGGTGGTTTCAATGATGGAATGTGTTGACTCCAGTAAGATTTTGAGCCTATTTGCTTCTTCCATATCGTGAGGATTGGTATCGTTGCTAGCCAACTCTTGAGATGCACAGAGCGCTCTAAAGAGTATTGCCACTGAAAGGGTTAATAAAGGGAGTTATTAAGAACACAGTGAAATTAAAGGTATTGTCAAATTTTATTTGAATGCATATAATTTTCTAAAGAGATAAGTGTTATTTAAACTAGTGAGCAGATCTTGAATAAGTCTAGTATATATGGCCAAGTTAATCATACTCTAGAGCACTGTTCTTTTGCCATTGAGGACAACATCGGTTAGTCCCAATTGCTGGAATTGTTCCAAACGTTCCACTTGGTTGCAAAGACGCTTCTTGAACTGAACCTCCCGACTGAGCATCTTGAGGTCATCCACGGTACACAGTTTGTTGCAGTTGCCAATGTTCTTGGCTATAAGTTGAGCCGTTAACATGATTTTCGAACGGGATAGTCGAAGATAGGAGAAGTCCGCTTCCGATTTCCTTAGCTCCTGACGATATAGAAACAGCTGATAAGGCAAGCTGACGTGTTGGGTTGATTTAAGCATTTTCTTCGAGTGTTTCTTCAATTTATCCTGATGATATTTCGCTTTCATCTGTTTGTTAAGTTGCTTTTGCTTCTTCTTCTCTGTTTTATCTTTCGAATTCTCGTTGATCTTCATGTTGACACCTTGACGATTGCTGAGCGAGTGATGCCAGGATCTGAGTGCCGCGTCCTTATAAAGCAAGCAGGTAGAATTATTCTAACGGTTTTCGGCGGACATTTTTCTTTCCAGGCAGATTATCTCATTAGCGCTTATTCCCTAGGCACGTGTGGATCATAAAGATAATTTTCCAGACTTTTCTTGTCTGGGATTTTCCGCGATTTATTTATGGCTTTATGACTAGGACTTTGGTTACCGCTAGACTTAATCGTTACCTTACCGAAAACTACCGGCTGCGTACAGTCTTAAGCCTCAATTAAGACAACCAACTTAGCGCCGTTTTCGTTTGAAATACGACTCAAATCGTGTCCTTTGGATTTGTGGAGTTTTTCCATTTTGGGTTTTCGCGAAATTACCCTGGGACACATTTCATGGAATTCGCGGTGAGTTCCTTCAAACATGTTCAATGTGTTTCGTTTGTCCTTGTCCCCAAGTTGAAAGAAGTTTCTAGACACTACACTAAATCACAGTTTCCAAAACTTTATGGATGTATATGACATAAAATAAAGATATTTTTGGTACAGCTTTACTTCCACTAACATTTTGAGTACCAAATTAATTGAAACCAATTTTAAAATTTAAAAAATATTTTTTCTCAATTTATAACACAAGAGTTTGCTGATAAACAGGTCAAATAATACAACTTTAACGCACCTCCGCATAGGAATATAGATGACCGCTTCATGTTCGTTTAAAAAATAATACTAAAACTGCTTTTGGCCAAACTGTTTGGTTTTATAGCCAAAAAAAACGACAAAATAAAAAATTTCTCTAGATGGGAACACTGTGAAGAGAGAACACTCTCCGTGTGTTCATTTGCATATTAATTTTTTTGCATTTGAAGACCCGAAAACTACCAAAACCATCTATTCTCAAGCTATGTAAATTTGTCTTTAAAAAGTTTAAACAGCATCGTCATTGATTTTTATCTGAAGGGGAAGAAAGGCGAATAAATAATGATGATGATAATGATGATTATAATGATGATGATGGACCAATTCTTTTTTGTTCATTTCAAGCATTTGATTTGTTCATTTTGCTTGCAATTTATGAATTTGAAATCATCTTTCGATCTTGGATTTGCCTCAATGCCTCGATGGGCAGCTGGAAAATTTTGTTCAATGCTTTTGTCAACAGGAATTAGCCAAGAGACATAGCCACAGCCAATGATGAGTTTTATTTAAAGTTGAGTTTATTTATTTTGCATTGAACGTCAGCCAGTGCAGAGGTCACGACACGACACGATAGGACACGATAGGACAGGCAAGAACAGGAAAGGACAGCATAGGACAGAACAGGACAGGACAGAACAAGTCGGGACTCGAGGACTCGAGGCCAGAGCAGAGCATTTCCATTTGACTTGGCTTTGACTGACTTGCATAACATTTTCAGTCGTCGTCGTCTTTTGTGGTTTGTGTTTGTCATTAGACAACGTCTAGACCAAATTTTGGTAGCTATTCGCAGACATCGATAGCTACTACAGACGCAATGTCCTGACTTTGCTCTGTGAAGTAGTTGGCAACACAATTTGGCCATTGGGAAATATATTGAAATTGGCAACGTTTTGTGAATGTGGCTGACTGAATGCCAAAAGTATTGACTCAACACCCGCTTATCCTTTGCTCCTCCAAGCTCCCAATTTCTATCCATTTCTTCCTCTTACTCTTTGCTGTTGACTTACTTTTCAGTTAAGCAGAACGAACATTTTCCCAGCACTTTTATATGCAAGTTTTTCAAAATATTCTACATGAAAAGTTGCTGTCTTTTGTCATCAAATAAGACAAAAAGCTGAGTGAGTAATAAATTTAATAAATATTATTAAAATATTAATTATTTCTAAAAATTAATAACTTATTTTTAGCTTTATCTCTTTTGTCCCCCTTTCTTTACCTCAGTTTAAAGAGCGTTTTGTTGCAATTTGTTGCAAATTGGGTACAGATATTATCCTAATCCTTTAGATACTTTCTTTCGTAGTACCACTTAGTGCTATTTGTAATCATATAATAACAATATGCTTATGTTTTGTAGTCGATAGGGTATTACAGCTGCTGCTATAAAAACTCATTTAATTTTTTGTGCTTGATTTTTTATTGCATTTGCGATGACGTTGACGACGAGGCTATAATTTTCCGACATTGTGTTCGCAATTTGTTAGCCATGAGGCCAATAAATTTCGCCAAATATGCGCCATAAAAAAAGTAGGAAGAAAGAGAGCATAAAGCAAAGAAGAGGAGAGAAAGGGAGGAGGAGAGGGAGAGGAAGAGAGATACGATTCCCAAAAACCTATGCACTTTATAATGAAATAAATTGACTTTCATGAAGGCGGCATCAATATGGCAGCAAAAGCAAATAAATCGCAACTTTGTGCGCAAATTAAAAAGGTTTCCAGCGGTTTTGTAGAGAATTCCGAGTGGGGGTAAAGAAGGGACAGGAGCCGGAGCAGGAGCAGGAGACGGGGCAAAAAGTGGAGCAAACGCTTTGGTTCGCCGCTCAATTTGTAATAATGCCGTACAGCCAGTTTCATTTCAATTGCAACAATTTCGCATAAAATGAAAGAAACGAGCATAAAATATATAAAATATATATACATATATATATATATGTATATACGTATGTATATATTCGTGTACGATATGGCTAAACTCCACTTTGAGTTCGATGGTGCGCAATTTTTGTGTTTTTTTTTTGGTTTTGCTGTCTGTTTTTGAGCTGTAAAATGCATTTCACATTTTATTGTGCACTCAATCAAAAATCCATTTCCGTTTGTCGTTTGTGCGGACCTTCGGACTACAGGACTACAGGACTACGGGACTACAGGACTACGGGACTACAAACCCAGCACGGTTTACGTGAATACCAAAAAAAATCAAAAAAGGGCGTAGAAAAAGTGGTACATATGTATGTAACGAGCACGTGTGAGTGCCTGGATTGGATGAGTGAATAGCTGGCGTCTGTTGGCCAAACTGGAATTGGCATCCAAAGTTTGATAATTGAGTTGAAGCTGCTGCTCTCTCGCGTCGAAGTCGCGCCATCATCGACGGCTTTTACCAATATTGCAATAACAGAGCACTGCATCCATATAAATCGTGTGTATATATGCGATTCCCATTCCAACAATTGCACGTGCCAAACCCAATCGCAACCAAGTGACAGCAGCAACAGGAACAGCTCTTCACCCTCCTCCTCCTCCTCCAACCCAACGGACCACCAGCCCACCAGTCCACCAGTCCACGCCCCTTTTGGGTTGGTTGTCTGACATTTTTGAGTTTGATGAAACTCGGCCCACGGGTACATCACGGATTATTGGAGTCATAGCGAGGTTAAAAGCATTGAATGGATTGCTATGACGAGGAGAGTTCATCGGCAGCTGTTTGGAGTTTGCTTTGAAATTGCCATAAATTCGATAAGTCAGAGATAAGTCGAATCAATAAACCAATTAGCTTATTGTTTGTACAGTATGCACTTTATATGATGAAGGGAAGTTTTGTATTATTTCATAGACACAATAAAACGCTCTAACTTTTTGAGCAACAATAAACAATTAATGTTTTTAATTTAAAAATATATATATATATTTTTTTTTAATTTTTATGATGTAATTATGCTTATCCGATTAGTTGAACACTAAAATTTTAAGTTAAATTGTAAATTTGTTTAAAAATTTTAAATATGTTAACTCAAATCAACTGAAATTTTAACAAAAGGTTTAAAATGTCTAACAAAAAAATGTAATATTTTATTTAATTAAAAATTATTCAGTTTAAAATATATATTTACACTTCAGTTAAGTACTAAATTCATACAGAAGCCTTTTTGGGCAACTTTACTAATTATTAAATTTAACATTTTAAAATTTAGAAGCTAAGAAATGCTGTAGCTATTCAATCTATCTACTCTGTTAAAAAAATCGCTGAAAGAATTTTTAAAATTTTGTTTAGAAAAAGTGTTAAACGGCACAGGTCGAAGGCGACATCGTTTTCAGTTCAAAGCGAGTGTTAATTTTTATACTCTCTGCAAGAGAGAGTATATTGGGTTTGTGAAAAGTATGTAACAGGCAGAAGGAGGCGTGGCAGACCCCATAAAGTATATATATTCTTGATCAGCATCACAAGCCGAGTCGATATAGCCATGTCCGTCTGTCCGTCTGTCTGTCTGTCCGTCTGTCTGTCCGTCTGTCCGTATGAACAAACAGATTTCAGTGGTAAGAGCTAAAAGTTTGAATTTTGTCTCTATCGACTCGATATTAAGTCAGTCAATACAAGAATCTTTTTTTCTTTCGATGCCACGCCCCGTTCGCCCACAACGAGCAAAAAAATAGACACACCTCGAAAAAAATTGATGTTTTAGGCGAATATCTCAGTAGCTATGGCACTTAGGAATACCAATTTTGGTATGTAGGTTTCTAGAGACGGCATAATTTTATTGTTATCAAAAATTTTGGACTGCCAGGCCCCCTTTTCCCACAAGAAATAAAATACTTTTCAAACTTCAATGCCGATTTTATGGCATATGTTCTTATCGTACAGTATTGTTATTTCACATTCATTTGAAGACAAAATATATCAAACTATCCTGAAAGTTGCATCTAAATCGGACAATAAACAAAAGAGCTAGACATGTAAGAAAGTTAATAATTGAACACAATATCAATGCATGTGTGCAAGCGAGACAGAAACATACAAACATGTGAACGAACGTTTTCGCTGCTTGCTAGCGGCAGCGCTGCCCGCGAATGCTGGCCGGGCCGACCAATTGTGTATGTATTGCATATATACATATACTTATGTGAGTGCATACATATAATGTCAAATGTGTATGTGCATACATACAAACAGATGTTTTTGTTTCAACGTGTTTTATTGAAAGTACTTATTATCAACTTGTATCCGAGTATACCAACTTCATTAAAATGATCGGGAATAAAATGCTGAGAGTATTCTACGGTCGGGCGTGTTCGACTGTACTTTTCTTTCTTGTTTATATTTATATTTCCATTATTTAGCTATTTTATAAACAAAATAGTTTATGACAAATATTTATTATACTCTGTGAGGGTTGCGTTTGTTCAAACAAGCCTTGATCGACATATCAGAGATGGCCAAAGCTAGAAACACCAATATTTTACAACAAATATTTTTTTTGATTTGTAATGAAAACTCTCTCTTTTTTAAAAGTACTCCAAATAAGGAAGGTTTTTCGTGTTTCCCTTATGTTTTAAATTTTAAATTTCCTTAAAATATGTCATGGGATAAAGGTAACTATCAGGAAAGTATGTAAGTACATATAAATAAAACAGTTTGTGTAATTTTAAGGCGATTTCAATAACTTGTACTACTTATACATAGCTTAATAGAGTTCGCTGTCAAAATTCCCATATCGAAATCTCTTATGGTCCATATAAAAGTCCTATTAGTTTAGTGACTACTATTGTTAATTTAAAAGGGATAGTTGACTTCATTTTTTGTGTTAGTTAATTTTATTGCTGGAAATATGGCCTATTTCAATTTGTAGGAATCCAAATAAATTACACAACTTAAAGATATCATTAATTTAACTACACGCATCTGTATAACTCACCGCAGTCACACTACTTTGTTCTGGTTCTCCTTCTTTTCCTTTTCTTTTGTATACTCTATACTCTCCATGCTTCACTCTTCTCTCTTGTTCTTTCATTTGCCTTTGTGTGCGCTCCTCTCTTCCCACTTCAGGGCCAGCTACATTTTGGCAGCTTGTTGTTCCTCTTGCTGCTGACATGACATGAACTGTAGTTTATTTATTATTTGCTCTGATGCTTTCTTTTTTTCTCTTCCATCTTTTTGCTACGCTCTTTTCTCTGCTTGCCTCTTTTAATTTTATTTATATCACTGACACATGCAAACAAATGCGTGTGCTTTATTTTTGTGTGTATGTGTGTGTTGATGGCTCAAATGTATGTATATTCGTGTATATGTTTATTTCTCATCTAGTTTATTGTCAATTGTTTGTAGCATTTATTTCGCAATTGCTATTGCCTTTTCTCACTCTCTTTTTTTGTCTCTGCTTCTTTTTGACTGCTTTTGTTTAGTTATTTATTTGATTAGTTTTTGTTGCCTCACGCACCTTGGAGTTTTCGACTTTGAAGCTGCAGTTGCATTTTTCGCTGTAGACAAAGGAAATATTTTAAAATTTTATTATAATTTTTAATCATATTTCCAAATGAATATATGACAATTACTAAAAATGTGCACATACACATACAATAAGCAATAGAGTCTGTATATACACATTCAGTATTTATTAAATCTTAAATTCTATTAAAAAGCAAGTATGAAATATTCTGACTTAATATTATCCGATAACGTTATTTTTGCAAAGGAACGCTAGATGGCGCCAGCTCTTATTTTGCCTGTCAAGTTTGTCGAAAGTATGCTACGAAATTTTAAATATGATAATTTTAGACTGTTAACCAAAAAGAAAATGTATTGGACAGATTTCATTTTGAAAAATTTATTTTAATTTAGCTACTTATCATTAAAGTAATTTTAAAAGACATTGTAAAATATAAATAAATTTTCAAAACTTGTCAATCAATTTTACTGATCCAAAGTTTATAGCATCCGATTTGAATTAATTTTCGAGCTTATTCGTGTTAGTGTTATCATTTATAATTTAAGTATAATTCTGTTGATTAATATAGGTTGATTTGATTTTATTGATTTAATATAGTCACACTGGTAGTCATATGCCTAGTTAAAGTCATATAAAAATCAATAAAATTTGATTTTAAACTCTTCAATTCACGCACAGATGCCTTATAAAAGACCATGCGTTTATTTGGCCATAAATTTAACATACCATGGTCTATTAACTTTACTTCTCCCCCTCTCCTTTTCCTCCCGCTCCACGCTGTACTTCTCTTGAATGCATGACTCATGCAGTATTCGGCGCTCTCTTAATTTGCGCCACGTTTATCTGCGAATCTCGAGGCTCACAAATCAAAATACCCGACATACTGTGCATACATGAAGTCCTACATGAAGTAGAAGTTGAAACTGAGTTCGTGCTTCCGATGGCAAGAAGCAAGCTTCATTTGGCCGCTTATCTATCAGATGTGGAAATTGAATTTGGCCACAACACACTCACACACACACATACACACACGCAAAGACATGGTCTCAGATGGGAGTAAGAACTGATGAGAGAGTCGAGTCTATAGATAATTGCATGATAACAGGCTAATTTTCAATTAGCGCCATTTTGATAAGCGCACATAAATTAAGCATTCTTTTTGACCCCACACAAACACGCACTCATTCTCTCTCCCTCTCTCTCTCTCTCTCTCCTTTGCTCTCTTTCTCTTATATTTCAATTGCCGGAAAACATATTGCAAATAGCCTTTTGTTGATGTTGAGAAGCAGCAAACGCTTCCGGTTTTGTCGTTGTGTTTCCGGTTTTAGCACTCAGTTCTTAGTTCTCAGTGCTCAGTTGAGCTGTAAACGTGACTCGTTTATTGATTTGATCGAACTACGCCATACATAAATTAATAATAATACAAGCATTGACCAAGTAACAATTTGCTATGCTCTGCAAAATGCTTTTAAGCAGCCCTCGCAAATCGCAAATCGCAAATGCCCAACCAACTAAAAGTCAAACACTTGAGCTCATTCGCCTCCATCTTGGCCGACGACTACGTGTTGGCCATTTTGACGTCGTCGCTCGAAACCTCCAGCGCCATATAAAATTCCAATCATACTTGACCAAAAGCAAAACACTGGAGAATTCCTATTGCCATCAACTCTCTCTCAACCCTCCAATTGAACCTTCTCTTTCTGCTTTTTCTACTCTCCTTCATCCTCAATGAAGAAAAAAGTTAAGTGAAGTGCGACGCTTAAGCCAAAGGCATTGAACGGGTGCTTTGCTTAGTTTCGAAGGTGGTTTCCCATTTTTTGCTTGCTATTGGAATTCTCCTCTGCTCTGCTTTCCGTGCCGTTCCCTTCCTCTCCTTTCCTCTGCTCTCCTCTGCTCACCTCTGCTCTCCTCTCCTATCCTCTGCTCTCCTCTGTTCTCCTCAGCTCTCCTCTGCTCTCCTTTCCTCTCCTCTGCTCTCCTCTCCTCTCCGTTCCTTTCCTCTCAACTCCTTCTTTGCTCTCTTCTTCAATGCTCTGCTCCTGGCAGCAGTCAGCAAAAAATTTTCTGCTACACTTTTCCCAATAACTTGACGTTGCTTAACGTTACACTTTCCAAATACACTGTCCAAAAGGGTTGTTATGTTCACTGACAAGTAAGGCTTGAATGTGGTAGTAAAAGATAAATGGTAGACATTTAAGTTTTTATTAAATATTTCTATATATAGAGAGCTCAAATTGTATCCCGATTATTATTTTCACGAAATTACTAATCAATTTGATCCCAATTCTACTAATATACTTTCAACTAACCCTCCATTTGTTTATTATAAAACTATATATAATGTATATGTATGTTTCAAAAATTCATTTTCTTAACTAGCTCATTTTTATACTCCCACATTTCTTTGACTTTGTAGATATTTTCTGTATTAATCTAATATTATTGTATTTTTTCAAGCCCATTCTCAATTTTTGTAAAGTTTTCTTTCCTTGGTTTTCGTACTCTAAACTTAAATTTATTTTTAAAAATCCCTTTATTATCTGTTTACAACTAAACACTATTTTTAAATTATATCTTAAATATATAAAATACATTTTGTGAAGCGCCAACTTTATCTACTTCATAGATTTACCATTGAAAACCAATTCCATATAGAAATAACTATGAAAAGTTATTAATTTTAAGGAAAGTTAAGTATAGTTAAGTTATGTAATAAAAATACTTTTGAAAACAATTTGAAAAGAGTGTACAATTGTGAGCATTGCTATTTGAAGTCTTTGTTAAACTTGTTGTTGGTTCTCTTAGCCAAGTTTAGACCAGAAACTTGACTGCCAAATGGCGCCGCATCGTTGCATTTATTTGTGTGCTGGGGCTTATTTCCAGAGCACAATTTTCGACAGATTTTGAAAATAGTTTCCGGTGCATAGGTAAAATGCAGCTCAGGGCTGAGCTAAACCAGGGTCTCAATGGCTTCGACTCCATCTGCGTGCGCAATTCTTGCGGTTTTGCCTTATCGGATGGGGAGAGGGATGGCGTGGGTGGGAGTGTGGAGCAAGGGTGGGGAAAGGAGTATCTGGGGAGTTTTTTGTGAAAATTCTTTTCACTTTTCAAACGTTAACCTTAAACACTTTGTGAAGGGCGCTGCAGGTTGTGCAAGTTGTCACAGCTTAATCGATTTGGAAAAAGTTTCATGTCGTTTGCTACCTCTTCATGCTACTTTATTTTTACGCCCCATTTGTTTGGAAGCGCTCTCGGAAAATTGCAAAGGAAGAAAATCCTGCTGTTGCTGTTGTTGTTGTATGTTGTTGTTGTATGTTGGTGCCAATGTTGCTGTTGTTGCCTCAGCAGCAATGATAAACTTTCGACACATTTTTCATTTATTTTCAACACCTTTGATTGATATATTGAACACTTGGCGCACAACTTAAGCAACAGTCTTTTGGCTCGAATGTCTGCTCGCGTTACTTCTACTTCCCCTTACACCTCTCCCTCTTCCATCATTGTCAGGGTGTTTACTCGACGGAAGCTCGCATCACCTGGCAGGCATTGTGAGAGCATTTCCTCCGGATGTCAAGCATCAGCCATGAGCCAAGATGATGCCAGGTGTTTCCATACGAACTTCAGTTGATGCGACTCCCTGTCACACGCTGTGACAAAGGTGAAGTCTTTTCCTTGCTGTGAAATGAGGTGGCTTATATTTTAAATTGAAGTGTGTCCTGTATATCCTTATTGCCAGAAATTTCCCATCTGACAATCGATACCTACGTACCAACAGGCAATATAGCACAGCAATTTTTCACTACCTATAATGGTAAAACACTATTAATTTGATAGGAATAGGACTCATTAAAGTTCAAGCATTAAAACTGTTAACAATAAAAATATAAATAAAAGTAACGGATTGAGCCGTGTGAGCACATTCGGATTCGATACTTTTGAGACGTTGTGTTTTTAGTTTTTTGAAATACTTTGTTAATAAATATATCTATTCTGAACATGAACATCATATAATAAACTAAACCACATAACAGAATTGAAACTTGAACAAAAACTTGGACATTTAACAAGCTATAAATAAACAAATATCATTAAACTTGAGCAACTGACTTGACTACTCGGGCTAAGTCCTGTATGTACTCCTGTTCCTGGATTTGCTGCTGCATCTGCTTCGATTCAGTCTCCAAAAGAACAACAACAATATAAAATGTTTGCCATTCGAGGCAATTGGCCAACTAGTAACAAGAGTGCACAACAACAATAACAACAATAATAAGAAGAAGAGGAAGAAGAGCAATTGCTAACGGTAGCAGACAAAAAAGGAAATAAGACAGTCAACTAAACAAAACCAAAAGATGTGCCAAACTACAGACAAAGTAGCAATGGAGGACAGGACGAGGCCAAGTCGATGCGACTGTGAAACTTTTCATAAACATTATTAACAATTATTGTTGTTAGCAGAAGTTGTCTGAATAGCTGGATGGTGTTGCTTGTCGCGTGCAGCCAACAAAGTCCTTTTTGGCTCACACACACACACACACACACGCACACGTACACACACACAGACTCCTCCCTTGTACACTTAGAGAAACATACCGACTGAGAACAGGCGGGCAAAGTTATAAGCATGGCAAAAGTTGATAAGAATGAGCCATAGACGACGACGACGTCGACGGCGACGTCGTAACGCAGCCACTTTTAGCAGCCAGCGAGTTCTCAACACGGCGGCTTTTTGCATTTTTTATAAACTAACGCGACGAAGACGACGACGACGACGACTAGTTTCTTAGTTTGTTGCATATTTTCTTCTTCTTGTTTCTAGCTACCCAAACTTGTTAATTTTAATGGGGTATATTAAATTTATATAGATAAATGTATTAAAATTCATGCAAATCTTTTTAAATGCATAGGAGAAAATTGAAATTTTATGTTAATTTGGCTTTTTATATAAAAACATTTTAGCTTAGATATACTCTATCTCTTTCTGATCGTAGAACTTGGTTTAATATTCTTACACAAACTGAAAGAACTGCTAAAATTGATTCTAAATTATGCACTTAGATTAGTTTCTCTATTAGAAAAGTTTTATCATCTTCTTTTCAATCCTCTATTAGCTATCCTCAACGTTTCTATTGTCTTATGTATAATAACATTTTCTAGTGTTAAGTAAAACTAACTCTATACGTTTAATAAGTGTCTTATATGACTAATTCTGTTGTAAAGTTTTTCGTTTAGCCTGTGAGCCTTTTCTTAGCTATAAGGTCTTTCTTTTAATAACATATTTATAGACAAATATATACAGTGAAAGCTGCCTTGGCTGAACAGCCACGGTTCCAGTATTTTTGTCCGTCCAAGGGAGATGTTCGCCTGCGGGAAAGGATTTTTTAGATTTAGTCTCAGAAAATTTATAATTAACTGAAATCGTATGAACTTGGTCTACAAATTATCGCCTATGATTTATAAGCTATTAAATATTCTGATGCTAAATATTTTCTGGCTAAACAATTTTATATAAATTAAATTTCAAATTATTGAAATTTACTTAAATTTAATTTTAAAACTTTTTTTGTTGAGCTTTAAATGTAGTGTCGGTATCTAAAAGTCGGTAAATCAGTTTAGAATTTTCTTCTTTAGTTTTTTTGCTGTTAAAGAGACAACAAAATAGAAAAACGGTAGATACAGACAGTTATTGTTGTTACTGTTCTTGTTGTTGTTGTTGGTAGTTGCTGCCTGCCTGGATGGCTGAATGGCTGGATGGCTGAATGGTTGGATGGTTGGATGACTGCACATACTTGAAATAGTCTTAGAGAAGCTGCCGCTGTTGTAAAGTTCATAAAGTTGCGACGACGAAAAACGCCCACAGGTTTTGCACGTTGAAGGAGGTTTTGTAGCCATTGCTCATACGCCATGTTGGACGCTACAGAATGAGGAAGCAATAGATATACGAGTAGATTGAGCAAAACTTGGCGAGTGCGTTTCATTTTTTTCCCTTATTTTTTTTTTATTTTGTGTCCCAGCTGCGATTCAGAGACTGGTCGAGGGCATGCTGAAAGCATTGCAGGAAAGTTTAATTGAGAAAGTTAAGGAATTTCAATTAACTGTGGATATTTGTTATTTTTATTTCGGCAACGCCAGTGATGTCCCCTTCGCCCCCAGGACTGAAAGGACTGAAGAGACTGAAGTTTGGTATGGGCTGGTCTACCAAACTCTAGCACTTTGCCAAAGAATTTCGTGTGTTGAGTCATGTGTACTATTGGCTGGCAAGTTTATTTTTATTCCCTTCTGTCTTAATAGCCCAGAAAGCAGCAACAACCTCAGTATATTAGCCAAAAGCGCTTAACTCATTTAGCACTAAAAGAAAGACGCAAAAATGGAAGCTTGTAGAAATTCAACTCAACTTTAGTGTGCTCTAATATACTTAAAAATATGTTATATATTTTATAAACTTATTTATTAATCAAGTCTATAGTTCAGGTAAGGAGTTAAACTTTCTATGGATATAAACTACAAGATATCTGATTTTATTTCTGATGATTTAGTTAATCGCATTAAAAACGCTTAATTGATATTACAAGACTGGAAATTCGTAACAAATGGCTCGACAATCTCTGCTTTTGAGACCACTTTGGGCTAAGATTTGTGGCAGCTATCGTTCAATCAACGAGCAATCAATCAATCAATGAGCCAATCTGTGGTAAGGACACCTGTGCTATGTTCACTGTATGCCTGGCTCTACTGTGCTTAACTGTTTGACTGTTTGACTGACTGGCCTTGTGCTGTGTTGACAAGTCATGTAAGTCGTATGTTGTTTAATTATTGTGCGCGTGTCTGTTGGCTTACCAATATAGCGTTAACCGCTAACGAGTTAAGTGCTTTTGTACGCCCGCTGAGCTGAGCTTCGACCGCAATCGTGGAGGGCAGGGAAAGAGGATGGGTCGGGAAAAGGTGGGGTTTAGGGTTCGCAGGGAGCGCTGACATATTCTTGATGAGTTGTTGACCAAAATCATTACATGAATGGCGGAGAATGCGGATTCACTTGACCTGAATCCCACAGAGTGGTCTTTAAGTTCTTATGGATGTATGTGTGTGTGTGTGTTTTATTATTATGACATTGTAAAGTGATCGGTAATGGAAACAGAATTAAATTATTAAGAGCTTAAAGTGCAACTCTCACATGATGGAATTAAAAACAAGCAAATATAAAACCCTTTTATATACTTGATTGGCAGATGTATAAAATAAGTAATATTACATGCCATTATAATAATTTCAAACTCAAATCAATACGTACTCACATTAATATTCAGAGATTAACTCAAGAATTTCAATACAAATTTCATTTCACATTTTTAAAACATACTTTATTCTCAAATTGTATTTAGCTTAAATTGAATCATTAAAATTAGAAAAAATTTTCACACACACACACACATAGCATAGTCAATTGTAAAACCAACTAGTGGGCAACCAGAAATGAGTTTGATTTAAATGCCACAAAACGAGGCAAGCATATTTGTTAAAATTACACTGAAAAATATGTTAAATAGTTGGTATTTATATATATGTATATTTAATACAAATTATTGTTATTTTTTGTCTAATTGGAATGCGAAAAGTCGAAGAATTCTGGTAAATTAATGAAAAACAAATATTAAATAAATACTATTTAAATTCATTAGCTAATGTAATTAGTGATTCACACAATTTCCATACAGGTTCATAATTAGATTAACTTCGCCCCAGGACAAACGCTAAAACAGGAAAACAAACAAACAAAGTTTGGTTTACAATTGAACTAATGCAAATAAATGTATGTAATGTAAAAGGCATGTGAAAAACAATGGAAATGGTAGAAAATTGTCTACATACCGCAATTTTAATTACATTTAAAAGCCAGATGCGTTCCAAGGGGCGTATGCTTAACCAATGGCTGCAAGAGGCAGAGTGTGATGTAAAGAGAGTTTCGTTTGTAGTTTATTGTTTTGTTTAGTTTGCATACTAGTATAATTCAATAAGCAGTATAACGTGTGACGTGACATAAAACTAATGAACTCAAAGGCGAAAAACACACACGCAACACAAGCAAAAGGATGTTCCGAACAAGTTGGCAGCGCCTTAGGCGACACGGCACTAAGGATTGTTGGATAGCTGTGTTGACGGTTTGACGGATTGCCAGTTTGACAGTCGGTCACCTGATTGGGCGGCTTATGCATTTGTCACGTTTGTTTGCTACGTTTTCGTTTTGATTTGTTTGTCTTGTGTTGCATATCGTATAATTTGCCTAATGAAATTATATCGTACATACAAAGAAAACTTTGGGTATGAGAATATCAATGAACAAAGTCGATTTAAGCAAACATAAAAAATCCGAACAATTTATAAGGTTAATTATTAATTGATTTTGTTTTTAAGATTTATTTTGTGTTAATTTATGTAGTAGTAGTATAAGTGTAAACAATTTAAATAGAAATCATAAATTTTAAGAGCCAGTGACAATGGGTAAGTCTAAGTTTAAAACTTAAATTCGTTACAAATGTAAAATCAGTAAATAATAAAAAATTAAACATTTTACTTTACGCATGTTTGTTTTAGACGTATCAGGTTTGTGCTCAGTGAGCTTAGAGTAGTGCAACAGTAACAAGAACAGAATACATACAAGCAAACATACATACATGCATATGAACATACATATGTACTAAAGTTGTACACATTTCTTACAGCTTTCGAATGCTAACTGTAATAGTTGCTTACTGTCAACTTGACTGCATGTAGCCACAAATCCCAGGCAGAGGGCAAGCTAAGCTAGCGAAGGATAGAGAGCGAGAAAGATGAGAAATGAGTGGAGTGGAGAGAAAGAGAGGAAAAAGTTCGGATAGTGCTAACATGCAATCACGTTGACAGACTCTTTTAAGTAGAAAATGTGCAGTTAAAGAAGAGAGAATAATCCCCATACAGACAGTGCAAGTTTAAGTAACGCACACATGTACCTGAGAGTGACACATGCATGCGTGTAATACACACACACACACACACACGCACACACACAGAAAAATACCTACATACACATACACGCATTACTTGATCCGTACTACTTAAGAAAAACTAAGTGAAGCATATAAGTAGCAACTAATTTTCAAGCTGATGTAACAGCAGCGACGAAGACACTGAAAACGACAATAGCAAAAGAGAATATCAGAGGGACAGAGAACAAAGCAGAAACTATCAACAGCTGTCTCTTTGGATACACTCGCAAGCATCTATATGTATGTGTGTGTTCTGTTTGTGTGCGTCTCTATTTCTCATTCTATTTCTGCTTTGGCTCTTCTCACTGCCTCCTGTCCGCTGCCCGCTGCCTCTTCTGTGCCAGCAGCTGCGCTTAATTTGAGCGCATTGCTCGGCAACGCGTACTGCAAAGAAATAACAAAGCGCATTGCATTCTTTCTATACCCAGCACAAATGAAGAAACAGAAGAGGGTATACAGTTTGATAAGTTTAAGACAGACAACGTTGGCTTGCAATCAAAATTCGCTTCAACACGTTATTTTCACCCTGAACATCAGTTGGAACATTTATTGTATTTAGACATGTAACTAAAGGGTATTTCTGTAGTCAACCTGGTTGAACGACAGCTTGCTTACTTGATTCACTTTTTGGAGATGAGCTCAGCGTCAAAGTCAAAAGACGAACTGCAGAAACAGAAGCAGCGGCAATAGCTAAAGCAAAAGCAAACGCAAAAGCTCTTTGCACTTGTGTAGGCGAAAAGGCAGTCAGTCAGTGAAGGGCGTGGCTGGCAAATGGGATACAAAAAAGTTGCCCAAAACAATTTAAAATTACCTCACGTACGTGTGAAATTGCAAACGTATTGTGGGCGTGGTAGTCGATGCAGCCCCCTATCCAGCTAACCTCCGCAATACTCTCATCCTAACGGTTCGTTTCGTCATTCCACGCTCTCTGGCTCTCAGCAATAAATGGCAGCTTATAAGTCAAGTGAAAAGCAAAGCAAACAGAAACTAAAGCGAAAGCCTGAGAAGACTCAAAGTTGAGCTTCGACTTTGGCAGCCCCGAAATAAAAAGAAAAAGGAAATAGTAACAGATTGCAAAATGTTTCATTCTTTGCGAGTGGGCGTGGCACATGAGCAGGCGTGTATAGCTTTGGCATGCTGTGGCATTTTAAGTACAATTTTATAGAGCGTACCTAGCGGGTGTTTCAATAAGAGTACAGGAGAGGAGAGGAAAGGAGAGAAGAAAGAAATAGAAGACAGAGAGAGGAACAGTTGATGCTAGAGATGCGCTTCGTTGCTCTCTGATGACGACGAATGAAGTGTTGTTCATTGTTGTTGTTTTTGTTAATGTTGTTTTTGTTGCTGCTGTATGAATGTGCAACGAGGCGAATTGAGTTTAAAGCTCAGGCGACAGAATATTAAAATCGATTGAATACTTAAAATACATTAGATTCCATTAAATCTTGAATTTTGTGAAATAATTCTTATGTTTTCTTATGGTTATAACTAAATTTATTTTCAATCCGCCGACTTTTCTTTAAAGTTTAGTGTTTAAAATATGATTACATTTACATATTTTATCTGTGCTTCTTTCAATACTTAGTCGAAATGTGAAATTTTGTCGCCTGCTTCGTATCCTGTAGATGCAGAGTCTCGGCGAGTTTGTCTGCGCTCTGGTTTGGTTTGGGTTGTAAGTATTTGTGTTGCTTCCTTGGTGCAGGAAATGCATTATCCACTTAAAAGTCAGGGCAAAAAGTGGTTCGCATGGTGCGTTGGGTTAGCAGCTACTTAACGCATTAGATACAGAGCTTGAATGCAGACAATTGTAGACAGTTGTTGAAGTGCTTGGCGCTGAAGTCGTTGAAGTATCTGGGAGTCATATCGGAACTGTGGAATGGGTTTGACCAACCCTCGCACACTTCATTAAACTTGAGCTAATTTTCAACACCTTTTTGGGGGCCATAAAAAGCGATTGGCACGCACATTGGACAGCTGTAGATAGAGATACATTGCATGCCAACTATAGATACAATTGAGAATATCTATACACATGTAGAGAAAAGCACTTCAACTCTAATGAGCCAATTTTAAGTGTGCTAAAGTTTTACCTGGAGGTGGGCCAAATCGTTTCTCTGTATCGTGTGTGATTTGAGCCATAAAGATAAAACACACGCTGAATGCAGACAAAACGCCCACAGAGACACAAGTTTACTGAGAGTGGGAGGAAGTTTGATATGAATTCGAGAATTTGGATTCGGGATGAGAATCAGGATTGGGTAGATTGTGGGTTTCACATTGCCAGCGCAATCACTTTGGCAGTCACGTGCAGCTGCTTAGCATCCACCTCCATCGTCACTTCCACCACTTTTGCCACATCTTCCACATTCTCCACAGCCACCAAACAACAGCCCGCGTCATTTGCCCCCATTATCAATAGACAACGCGTCGTCGCCGTTGTTTGATATCAAACGGCTTCGGTTTTTGGACTCCAATCTCAGTGATTGACATGCGGGTTGCCGGCACTTGAGTCACTGAAGCATTGGCTGCTTTAACCGACAGATAAACCTCAATTGTTCGCTTTAATATGGGGGAGTTACGCATACTATGATTAAAATTTAACTACAGTTATTTTTTCCCAATTTGGTACGGCAATAAGTCTACTGGAACATCTGAAAAAATTCGTATCAAATATAATGATTCCGACTTCTAAAATTTACTTTATTTCCTTTGGAATCAAATCAAAATGTTGTTCCAAATATTATTTATATGAATGCATTTTTATGTGTTTTAGTACATATTCACTGAAAGCTTAGAGTCAGAAAATATACATATTATTATGATAGAAACACTTGAATTCGACTCGGCGGATTGCCTTCAGGGCTGAGATCCTTCAGTCTGTCTGCCTGGGATAAGGAAAATAAATATATTTGCCTGCAGATATATTGTATTTCAATTGACAATTGAACATTGCAGTGCGGACGAAATGAAAAACGTAATCAAATCATATGAAAATGCCAAAATCGCAGACGAAATCGAAAACGACAAAGCAGCAGAGACGCGTCGCAGTCAGCGTCGCCATCGTTGACGTCGATTTGCAGTTTGAGAAAGCTATAAAAAGTCTTTGCATACTTTTAGGGATGGCGGATTTGCACAACTAATGCGCCTGTTGTTGTTATACTCTCTGCAAGAGAGAGTATATTGGGTTTGTGCAAAAAAAAAAGTATGTAACAGGCAGAAGGAGGCGTGGCAGACCCCATAAAGTATATATATTCTTGATCAGCATCACAAGCCGAGTCGATATAGCCATGTCCGTCTGTCCGTCTGTCTGTCTGTCTGTCTGTCTGTCTGTCTGTCTGTCCGTCTGTCCGTCTGTCCGTATGAACAAACAGATTTCAGAGATGGTAAGAGCTACAAGTTTGAATTTGGTCTCTATCGACTCGATATTAAGTCAGTCAATACAAGAATCTTTTTTTTTTTCGATGCCACGCCCCGTTCGCCCACAATGAGCAAAAAACTAAACATACCTCGTAAAAAAATGATGTTTTAGGCGAATATTTCAGTAACTATGGCACTTAGGAACACCAATTTTGGTACGCAGGTTCCTAGTGACGGCATAATTGTATTGTCATCAAAAATTTTGGACTGCCACGCCCCCTTTTTCCACAAGAAATAAAATACTTTGCAAACTTCAATGCCGATTTTAGGCCATATGTTCTTATCGTACAGTATTGTTATTTCACATTCATTTGAAGACAAAATATATTAAACTATCCTGAAAGTTGCATCTAAATCGGACAATAAACAAAAGAGCTAGACATGTAAGAAAGTTGATAATTGAACGCAATGCCAATGCATGTGTGCGAGCGAGATAGAAACATACAAACATGTGAGCGAACGTTTTCGCTGCTTGCTAGCTGCCCGCGAATGCTGGCTGTGCCGAGCAATTGTGTATGTATTACATATACACACATACTTATGTGCGTGCATACATATAATGTCAAATGTATATGTGTGTGTATACATACAATCAGATGTTTTTGTTTCAACGTGTTTTGTTGCAAGTATCAATTGATATACCCGGATATCGATTTTATTAAGATGATCGGGAATAAAATGCAGAGAGTATTCTACGGTCGGGCGTGCTCGACTGTACTTTTCTTTCTTGTTTGTGGCTTGTCAATGGTTATTGATTGTCTGGTGTCATGTGTGCAAGAGGCGGGGTTAGGGCGTGGCAACGTCTAAGCCGACATGTAAAGCAAGGCGGAAGCTTTTAAGGCATTTTATTCTCTCCCCTCTTTCAAGCCGACACACACACGCACACACAATCACACGTTTGAAATGTGAGCGGCGTGTGTTCGTCCTCACATTTACATTACAACAAAAAGGTTTTTATTTCTTCTTTTTTTTTTTTTTTTTTAAGAAATCTGTGCATGAAAAGCAAACGCATTTGCAAATATTCAAACATGAAAACGGCTTGGCAAATCCTCAAGAGCTAAGCAGCGTATCACAAACGGCTCAGGCTTCTATGCCATTGAGACTGCAGCAGACGGAAGGAGAGAAGATTGTGAACGATGGGTGCGGCAGGGGGAGTGGGTGACAGCTAGTTGACAGTTGGACATGCGGGAGCGTGAAAACTTTAACAAAACTTTGTCATAACTTGCTGAATTAAATTTGTAAAAGTCAAGCATTGAGCGTGCAACGATGGTAGCTTTATCTTCCTTGTCCTTGCCGACAAGTTCCCCTCATGCCCTTTGCCCTCCTCCAACCCCTTTGTCTCAACAACTTTGGCAAATGGGCATTGCATAGTTTTGTGCGTCGATTTGCGATATGACAGCGCAGTTGGTTGCACTTTTTGGGTTCTCAAAACTATTGAAGCTTTCACTCGCACTGCTTTTGTCTGTCGGGCGAAAGTTTTAAAACAATATTGCATACTTTTGGGCTGACATTGCAAAAGCTAAAAGAACTGACTACAACAATATCGCCTTGTAAGCTCAATATAATAACCACACATGCTGCAAGAAAGTTAATCTTTAAGTGTTGCACAGAAAAATGTACGTAAGCAGGCAAAATCTTTAAAATATGGGAAAGAATTAATAATCATTATTATAAAAAGAAATTCAATAATATTTTAATTTTGTAAGCATTTTTCAGAATTGAATCATATTGATTCCATTAAAACAAAATAAATTTGGTGTGGCAGTTGTTTGTATTAAACCAATTAAATATTCCATAAAAGATTCCAACCACTTTCTCACCTTTAGAGCGTCTCGAACTCCAACTTTTACCTTTTTCTAGTAAGTTAGTTATAGTTCCTTTGCCGCCATTGCGTATTCATAGAAGAACGGGCTTTGAGACTGTTTTAGAACTGAAAGACTTTGAGTCTTTTGAGCACTGGAGTTTCTTTGAGGTACTCGACTGTGTCCGTGTTGATTTGCAGTCGTTGCCCACACTCAACATTGTCCAACATTTTAGCTTGTAGCTTCTAACTTTTAACGGCAAACAGCTAAAGTCTAACGCCCAATGACAATGCCATTGGCAGTGACAGTCACTGCGCGGTTCGTTTGCTTTGCAGACATTTTGCATGAATATGCATGAGCAGTTACGAGCCATCAAAACATGACATACACTTGCAACAGCAGAAACAAAAAACTGCTAGACCAGGAGGTGAAAAGGGGATGGAATACGGTCGGAGAAAAGCTGTAGCTGAGCAGCTTTAAAAGTAAAAGATGCACAGCGTATGAAATTTAACCGCGTGACTAACGAGTCTATCGTTAGAAGCATCCAGACCACTTCATGCCACATCACAACAGCCAAACCGATGCCAATGGCAGCCAGCATGGCGTATACTTGACGTCTCATGTCCAACAACCGTCGCCGTCGACACTGTTGTTGTTTGACGTGTTGAGTTTAATTGGAACACTCGACGACGACGATGTTGCTTTTGATGTTACCATATTCTGTGGGTCGTCATTCGCTGGTTCCTGATCCGCTGCGTTTCGTGAAGTTGCATTAATTCCTGCAGTTCCAAAGCCCAGGCACAGCCCCAATACTGCTCAAACCCACTCACTTACATCAAACTCCGTTTTTTCCCTTCCGTTCGATTCCAAACATTTTTAATGCCTTAAAGTATGCAATAAAAATAATAAATACAAAAGAAAACATGAGGAAACAGAAAACTTAAGTACTTGTCATAGCAAATACTTTGTAACCATTGTTGATGTTGTAGTTGTAGTTGTTTTTGTTGCTGTTGTCGTTGTTCTTTGTTGTTGTCACGAGGCTCTCGGAAGTGCTAGCAAATGCGTCTCCCTTTTTCCCTGCGTGTGTGTATTTGTATGTGTGTGCGTGTGAGTGGGATTCTGTCTGTTGTTGCTGTTGTTGTGCATTATGTTGCATTTGCAATGCAAATGGTTTTGTGCTTTTGTTGCTATCGTTGCCGGCAACAACAACGACAACGACAACAATGATGACGACGAGCAAAAGGCTTATGTTGTTGAGCCTTTTATTTCTTTATTGCGGCTGCCAGAGTGCGTCCCTGGCTATGTGTGTGTGTGTGTGTATGTGTGTGTGTGTGTGTGAAACTTACATTTGCTTTCAGCTGTTTATATTTCTAATAAAAATTTTACATCATTTTATGCTTCAATGCAACACTAGATAAGTAGACCATGGAGTCACAGAGGCATGCGATGATAGAGACATCAAAGACACTTACTTTGTAATTCACTTCACGCTGGTGACGAAAGTATTAGTAAGTCTACTTATTCCCTTTATTATTTTAGGATATCTGTTATAGTAAAATTTGTAAAAAATATTAACTTAATTGCTCAGAATGCATTGAAAGCGAATAGTAGAGAAAAACTGGTTTGGGTTGATTTCTGGAGCCATTAAAAAATTACATTTAAGTTTTTGCGCTGCGTTGCAACTTTATGGATAAAGTGTAATTTGTAGGCGTGGCTGGTAACGCCCACTTATTGCTAGAAGGCGTCGCTTTGTGCTTTGTTTGCCGGAGTTCATTTTTATGACAAAGAGTCTGTAATATAAACGCACACACACACACACACATACACACACACAGCAGAGCAGACAAAACAACGCAATGCAAACAAACAACAGCTGTAAAATAGTTGCTGATGTTGTTGCAAATTGTGGTTGTTTGCTGTTGTTACTGTAGTTGTGGTTGTTGCAACTGTTGTCGTTGCCGTTGCCGTTGCATTCCATTAACATTACAAATGTATTCATTGTTCACGGCAACAACAATGATGCTATTTTACGCCATATTATGCGAAAATGTGGCAAGTGATAGAAAGGATAATGCCTGCTCTATGCCAGCAGAAGCTCACGCAGCACCAACAACAGCAACAACAGTAAGGACAACTGCAATAAGAACAACAATATGGCAACGCCAAACTGCATGCAAAACTATTTTTCTTTTTCTTTATGCAGAAGTAGCTTTATTATTTGTTTTTGCACACTCCGTTAATATGCTAGCAATGTGTGTGTGCGTATGTGTGTTTGTGTGTGTGAGTTCTGTTGTTCGTTGACGTTGACAGTGTGTCTGGTTGCAGCAGCAGCAGCAACATTACAACAAACAATAACAAAAACATTGAGCTCAAGAGAAGCATAAAGTCGAAACCAAAATACCCTATTTAGGGAGTTATTTAGTTAGAGTAAGCAGTAAAATTGTCTTTAATTTAATATACCAAGAATTTATAACTATTTTAGTAACAGATTTATCAAGGAAAAAAATTATGTAACTTAAAAAAATGGTGCTTACTTCAAACTAAGCAAACAAATTGAATTAGATATTAGTAAAGTGTATAAAAATCAAACATAATTAATTATTGATGAGACTCCAAATTGAAAAGTGTATAAAAATCAACGACGATGGCAAAATCACAGCATGTCAAATTGTTTTCCTATTATTGTTGCCATTGTTGTCGCTGTTATCATGTGAGCTGCTGTTGCTGTTGTTGTTGTTGTTGTTGTGGCTGTTATTGTTGTTCAGCTTATCGTTATTTAAATTAGCATTACAATACACTTGCACAGCAACACACCCCATTTCACACACACACACACAGACACACACCCATTCGACACTCTCTCATGCAGTCAGCCATATTGTTTTGGATATTCTACTGCAGTTCTTTGTTTGTGTTTTTTATTGAGGCACTGTTAAACTGGGTTACGTATTGGTCTATATCGAGGTATTTGCTGTGTTTGTCGCAACATTTATTAAATTTTTAATTAAATACGATATGTTGTAGATTCGATTGACAGCACGCTGCCTGTTGTACATGGCGTATGCGTGTTTTAAGTTTATTTTTGTTAAGCGAAATACTCAGAAAAAAACCAAATATTTTAAATATTCAATTGCCTCAAATAACATGAAATGAACAACTCAAAGTCAAAGCAAAATAGAATTTGTTGATTTCAAATTTAATTAACTTATTGAGGTACTGTTAGGGTCTTTGTGCGATTTGTTAAAAATATGTTGAAAGATATTTGTTATTTAAATTTATTTAAATAGCTTATTGTCATACAAAAATGGAAGTTGTAAAAGTAAGATTAATACAGCTATTTAAATATATTTTATTTATAATATTAGCTACCAACTAATCAAGTTAAAAGTCAAAGTATCCACTGAATCGACAGCTCAAACTGCGTTCTACATACTGCTCTGGCAAACGGAGTGCACTTGTTTTATTTGTTAATAATTAATTGTTTAGCTAATCAAAGTGAATTTACTATTTCCAGTAACAACAAACAGCAGAGACAAAGAAAAAGCTAAGAAAAAGTAAAAGATTTGCATTTAAACAAACTTAAATTGCATTTGAAGACATGAAATAGATCAAAGTCTGCAAATATTAGCTTTTTATACTTATTTCAAATTATTCGAATGACAAACATTTACAAATTTGTACAATCCAACAAAACAAAATTTAAATAAATTTTCCAATAGCTGAAAGTATTTTTTTTTTGTCGAGCACATATTTCTTCGTGCTTTAGCATGAGAAAGACGATATGCTTGAATAGGAAATAAAAATCCACTTTGATGTTATGCAATCGTGCGAAGCTGAAGCGAATGGATGACATGGATCCTACACACATATACCCACACACCCACACACATACTCGCAGATATGTTACAAAGGCAAATATTTGTACATTTTTCATGTTTTGGCCATAGCTTTTACCTGACTCGCTGTGCAGACAGGTGTGCAAAATAGCTGGCAAATATTTTACAGCTGTCTCTGTTATTTGGTGCATGTAATTTTTCGCTTATTTTGGTTGTTTTCCGTTTGGCACATCACAGGAGTATAGAGTACAAATATATTATATATCGTGTGTAAATTCTCAACTATTTGTATTTTTCAAGATTTATTCGAGTTTTGTTTAAAAATTTGTCAAATTTCGAAACATTGACATTGTTATTTCCAAATTTAATTTCCGCACATTTGGTGGCATGTTTGCTGCGTCTTATCAGTCGCCTTATCAGCACGCGATTATGTCACATTCCAAATTTCGGTCAACTATTCAACTTGAAATTTATTTATATAGAAATCTATATGTGTTTGAAAATGTATGTTCACTTTATGGAACAGCTTGTCATTGGCTCTGTTTTCCAATGTTTTGTCGGGGTTATCATTCTTCCAAGGGATCTCAGTTTGGTCACAGAAAGCTGATTTTTTATACCCTTACAGAAAGTATAATAATTTTGTCACGAAGTTTGTAACGCATTGAAGGAGGCGTCTACGACTCCATAAAGTATATATATTCTTGATCAGCATCAACAGGCGAGTCGATGTAGCCATGTCCTCTGTCTGTCCGTCTGTCCGTTTGTTTCTATGCGAACTTGTCTCTCAGTTTTAAAGCTATCTTGATGAAACTTGGTACAGATGTGTATTCTCTCTGCAGGCAGATCATTTGTTAAAATCGGCCGGATCGGATGGCTATATCATATAGCTCCCATAGGAACAATCGGTTGGAAAAAAAATTTTTTTGAGCTATTTCAACCAAAGTAAGCCTATATGCATTTAGTACCAAATCCCATGTGCAAACCAAATTTCATCCGAATCGGACCACTATATCATATAGCTGCCATAGGAACAATCGGTTGAAAATGATGAAAATGCTTAGTATGAAAATTTTCAGTGTCGATTGAGCGATTTCAACCAAACTCACGCCATAAACATTTGCCATCATTCCCCAGCTGTTGACCAAATTTCATTCGGATCGAACCACTATATCATATAGCTGCCATAGGAACAATCGGTTCAAAGGCTTCGTATGAAAATTTTTAATGTCTATTGATCGATTTCAACCAAATTCACGCAGTACGCATAAGCTATCATTCCCTATATGCTGACCAAATTTCATCCAAATCGGACTACTATATCATATAGCTTCCATTGGAATAATCGGTTGAAAATGATGAAAATGCTTAGTATGAAAATTTTCAGTGTCGATTGAGCGATTTCAACCAAACTCACGCCATAAGCATTTGCTATCATTCCCCAGCTGTTGACCAAATTTCATTCAAATCGAACCACTATATCATATAGCTGCCATAGGAACATTCGGTTCAAAGGCTTAGTATTAAAGTTTTTAATGTCTATTGAGCGATTTCACTTAACTTCACGCACTCCTTTGCTATTATTTCCTATATACTGATCAAATCTCATCTAAATCGAACTACTATATCATACAGCATCCATAGGAACTACTGGTAACTGAATCCAATAAACGCAACATGCATGACTGCAAGGGTATTTAATCTTTGGCGAGCCGAAGATAACGTTTCTTTCTTGTTTTTTTTATATATATTCAGTAAGTTACTAAACACGTGTGCGATTTTATAAAAAATATGTGTATATATAGTAACTAAAACTATGTGAATTAATGCCTTAAACGTGCACTTTCTGATGTCGTCAGAGTCCATAAATTAAGTAGGTGGGGTTGGGGGTAGCGACCTAAAAGGGATTACTTGTATGACCCCCATTATCGCACTGACAAGCTGTCTATATAATGCATATTACTTTGAACTTTGGATTGCATTAACAAAAATGATAACCTTATCTATGTCTAATCTATTGATTATGTTTAAAAACAAATTGCATTAAAATGTATTTCATTTATTTTATGTACAAAGGTTGTACCAACAAGAAAGAAAAGTACAGTCGAGCACGCCCGACCGTAGAATACTCTCTGCATTTTATTCCCGATCATTTTAATAAAATCGATATCCAAGTATATCAATTGATACTTGCAACAAAACACGTTGAAACAAAAACATCTGTTTGTATGTATACGCACACATACACATTTGACATTATATGAATGCACGCATACATGTATGTGTGAATATGTAATACATACACAATTGGTTGGCTCAGCCAGCATTCGCGGGCAGCGCTGCCGCTAGCAAGCAGCGAAAACGTTCGCTCACATGTTTGTATGTTTCTATCTCGCTCGCACACATGCATTGGCATTGCGTTCAATTATCAACTTTCTTACATGTCTAGCTCTTTTGTTTATTGTCCGATTTAGATGCAACTTTCAGGATAGTTTAATATATTTTGTCTTCAAATGAGTATGAAATAACAATACTGTAAGATAAGAACATATGCCTTAAAATCGGCATTGAAGTTTGCAAATTATCTTATTTCTTGTGAAAAAGGGGGCGTGGCAGTCCAAAATTTTTGATGACAATACAATTATACCGTCTCTAGGAACCTACATACCAAAATTGGTGTTCCTAAGTGCCATATTTACTGAGATATTCACCTAAAACATCAATTTTTTACGAGGTGTTTCTAGTTTTTTGCTCATTGTGGGCGAACGGGGCGTAGCATCGGAAAAAAAAAGATTCTTGTATTGACTGACTTAATATCGAGTCGATGGAGACCAAATTCAAACTTGTAGCTCTTACCATCTCTGAAATCTGTTTGTTCATACGGACAGACAGACGGACAGACAGACAGACGGACAGACGGACAGACGGACATGGCTATATCGACTCGGCTTGTGATGCTGATCAAGAATATATATACTTTATGGGGTCTGCCACGCCTCCTTCTGCCTGTTACATACTTTTCACAAACACAATATACTCTCTCTTGCAGAGAGTATAAAAATATGTTTAAGGTCATCAGGAAACAGTGCTTAGTAGGCAGTAGTGACCTCATTAGGTGTATATGTTCGTGATCAGCATGAGTCGAAATAGTGATTTGGGGTAACTTAACCAAACAGACACATCGTATGTAAAATATGATTTGATAAAACCTGATTAAAGACTATATTAAATAGCTTTTAAAGCTAATTTATGTTCACTTTAAGTTTTTTGTGATATCTCAGGCTACAAATTAAACTAGATTTAGTACAGGGTCCAGGGTCTTACACAGTCGGTTTGATCTGAATTATTTGTGTTATATGTACAAAGTACAGGTGAAGGTTTGTGCTCTTTTCTTTTTGATCTGTATTGGCATTGCTTTAGTAATCGAAGCTGTTTGGGTATCAAAAACTGGAAGATCTCATTCACACAGTGTGAACAAATCACATAAGTATAGAAATAATAAACACATTTTGAAAACAAAACTGTTTAAAAAGCAAAACCTGAGAACTCAATTCACAAACAAACACAGAGACATAAACAATAACAAAACAGTAAACACACGCAGTAAACGAACAAAAAAACATGTCCGATAACGATCAAGATGGTCAAAGACCCAGCAAAAGGCAAAGACTCGATTTGGTTACAGAGCCAAGTGCCTCTGAAGAGGTGCAACTTAATAGTAATGATAATGCCCAAGATAATCCCGGAGATATAGCACGTCCGGTACCTGAGTTGGGGGAACGCCTACGTAAGGTAATGCTATGCAATGTTTGCTTGGAGCTGCCACATCCGGATGAGAGCTATCAGTGCAAACTGGGTCATATACTGTGCGAGGAGTGTGTGACACGCCTACTGGCAGAGGCGGCATTACAGAATAGTGAGGCAAATTGTCCCCATTGTCGTACTCGCATTAGCTGGGAGGAGCTGACCAAGAATCTGGCCGTGGGACAAACACTTTGGGAGCTGCCCAAAAGTTGCTCCGACTGCGACAAACTGATGGAATACAAATACCTGGCCAATCATCTGAAATTGGAGTGCGGCAAGCGTCGGGTTAAATGCAAATATCGCTGTCTGGGCTGCAGCTGGGAGGGCTGCCAGGAGTCAAGTGCCGAGCATGAATCAGGCTGCAAGAATTTAAAAATGTCAAGTGATCAAATTCTAACCGAATTGCAGAGCATCGATGATAAAGATCACTTGACCAGCTTAGCTATAAGGCAATGCTATCGTGAATTGAGGGCCAAACGTATTTTCTATGAGGATTTGGAATTGCGTTGGCCAGCGTCATCGACTATACAAAACAATGGAATGCTTTTCCTTTCGCCAACAATTTATGTGTTCGAGGACACATGGCGGCTACGTGTTAAGCTAAACATAAGCACGGAAACAAATCATTATATTAGCTATAGCCTAAAATTGCTATCGATACCCAGAGGAACAGTGACAGTCAAATATTTTGCCACATTGCCAGCTCGTTCGGTGCGAAACAAGTATCTTAGGGATGTACTGCATCAGCTCAATACGGATCAGTTTACACATGCCGGACAGAAGGGTGACTTTAGGCCATTACCAATGGATTGCCCCATTGCCACATATCGTCTATTGGCCATGCCACGAATCAAGTTGCGACTTTGGATGATGCTTCAGTAACAAAATAATCGTCATGTTAATTACTTTTTGCAAGTTCTTAAAACATTTATTTGCATTTGTTTGTTTTGCTTATTTTGGTGTGTTCGCTGCACTCTTTTCCTTCAGATTATCGAGGAGTTTCTGACCATAATCGGCTAGCTTAACCAGGGCTTCATCGGTGTTAGTCTTGGCATCTTTAAGTAATTGTTCGGTTTTTGACTGCAATGCCTGTAAACAAAATTAAAAAATAATGAAAATTAGTATAAAAAATATTAAAGTATGAGGAAGTTACTTACATCAGCATTTTTCTGGCTAAAAACTTCTTTGAGTCCATTGAGAAGAGGCTGGAAATCGATGCCAACATCGGGGGTCTTGGGCTCATCACGCCTCATACGGGCTCCGTTGCAGATCTATGAAAATCATAAACACCAGATTAGTATAGGACTATATAAATGTTTATATATAACATATAGTGTTTGTGTGTGTATTAGAAACTGAAACTTACAGCAAAAAGTGCGACAAGCACGAACAGAACAGCGATCTTTGCCATTTTTTCTATATTAGTTAAGCTCTACACAGTTGAACACAGAGTTGAGTACTGACTGAACTGCTGTCGATCAACTCACAACGAAGCCTCGTTTTGCGTCGTTGTTCTAAATCCAATTGTATTATTTTTTTTTTTTTTTACATTTGAAACGGAAGTCGGCTTAGGCAGAGTCAAATACATTTCTCTAATCGCTCGTCTATGCGAAGCTTATCAGTAGCATGTGGCCATGAGCCCTACGTGTCGTTATTCTTACGCACAGGAGAATTCAAATCGAACGGTTTATTTAATAAATAAATTATATTTTTAAATTATTAATCTTTAGTCGAAAATTATTTTAAATGACATTTAAAATTGCACTGTCGAGTTGATTTATAAATTACTTTTTTAAAAACTTGATCTTGGTCAAATCTTTAAGCTATAATTGAGTTTTAAGCACTTTGAAATACTCTTATTTGAATTTCTTGACTTTTTATTAAAAGATTATATTCTCTATTAGTAAATAGAAATAGATAAAAACAGCCTACATATAGTTTTTACGCACGAGTTGTGTGCTTTAAACCACGTACTCATAAAAAGTAGCAGGTATATTAGGTTTGCCAGAAAAATGAGTGTAAAACAGATTAACTACATATAGATTTTTGATCAGCCTTAAAAGCCGAGTTATTCCTTGTCAACCTGTCTATATAAACACATTGGTATTAAGGCAAATCAAAATTTTTTTAAATTCAGTTTAAATTCAGTGATTAGTATTAAGAATATTATTATAGAACAACATTTTTAACATTTCTATATAATTTGATTATAATCGAACATCTTTATCATATTAATGTCGTTGAAAATTCTTTTTCAAGTATCTTCCAATTACCTATACTTATAAAGCAATTATATTCAAGAACATATATATTCATTAAAATTTCCCTACAATAAGTACTGGGTGTTTTTCAGTCGACTCCCTCGATTGTACAATATTCTACTATGTTTTTGTCAAATCACCACTCGGGAACAGCAACTGGACAACGGTTGAGATTAGTTCGTAAATTGAATAATCTCTTTATTCGAAAATTACAGAATGACAATCTAAATTGTCATTTACATAACAATACAAATAGGCGCTGATAATGCAAATGTAGAAAATAAACCATATCAGTAATTAAATTCAAAAGTCTATCTCAGCAAACTGTGTCATCCAACAGACATAATGCTTCAATGTCTATAATGTTTTGTCACAAATGCAAATGCGAACAAGTAAGAAAGGCTACAGTCGAGCGAGGCGACTGAAAAAGACCCCGTACTCAATTGAGTGCGAACTTTACCATGCAAATATACAATTTTTGAGCGTTTGTCCTATGGAAGCTATAGGATATAGTTGTCCGATCCAAACCAAAGTTAGTGAGCATAGTTATATCAACTTTAACGACATGTCTTCATACAAATCACCAATTTTCGACCGATTTGTCCTATGGGAGCTATAGGCTATAGTTGTCCGATTCTGCCCAAACTTGGCAAAGATAATTATAATGGTGAAATAGAAATAGTTTTTCACAGTTTGCGGAGGCGGTAGTGGGCGTGCCAAAAATTTGAAATAAACTTGATCTGCCTGACATATAGACGGACTTTCATTCCAAATTTGATAGCTCTGCGCATGTAGTTTAGAAGATGCAGGAGTACGGACTGGCGGACAGACAGACGGACAACGCTTTATGGTCTCGGCTGTTGATGCTGATCAAGAAAATATATGCCTGTTACACACATTTCGCATTATAGAGTACGGGGTCTAAAAATGCACGGCAAATTAAAGAACTGAATTAAAGTATTCCACGTTATATCAGTCACAAATGACGCTTATGAGCTGTTGATATAATCGGAAGATAACCCGAAGTGTATGCAGCCCCGAGAGCTGCAAAAGTGACGTCATAAAGTATGTATGCCCGCACATATGTATTTGTGTATATGTAATACATACACAATTGGTTGGCACGGCCAGCGTTAAATTATAAACTTTGTTACATATCTAGATCTTTTGTTTATAGTCCGATTTATATGCAACTTTCAGGATAGTTTGATATACTTTGTCTTCAAACGATTGTAAAATAACAATACTGAACGATAAGAACATATCTATGCCTTAAAATCGGCATCGAAGTTTGAAAGTTATTTTATTTCTTGTGGGAAAAGGGGGCGTGGCAGTCCAAAATTTTTAATAACGATGGAACCTACATACCAAAATTGGTGTTCCTAAGTACCATAGTTACTGAGATATTCGCCCAAAACATCAATTTTTTACGAGGTATGTCTAGTCTTTAGCTCATTGTGGGCGAATGGGGGGTGGCATCGAAAAAAAAAGATTCTTGTATTGACTGACTTAATATCGAGTCGATTGTGACTAAATTCAAACTTGTAGCTGTTACCATCTCTTAAATCTGTTAGCTAAGTTTCAGGGCAATCGATTAAAACGATTAAATGTAAAATTACTTTACTAAAGTTAGGCGTTTAATGTGCTCTTTTTGGTTTAATCTGCGTTCAAAATTAATATTGCACTTGAAAACAGGGAAAATAACTGCTTTTCTAGCTGACAATCAGCTAGACAATGACTTTATGCCTCTCTAGTCATTTTCCCAGACACAATCAAATAAAATTAAGTGGCGACAGAAACAGAATTAGAACCAGAGCCAAAACCCAAGCTCAAACCCCTAAACACCCAACTCCAAACACCAAACTCCAAACCTTAAAACTGAAAGCCACAGCCAAATTAAGAAGAGACTCAGAGGTAGACAGACAGTAACCAGCCAGTATAGTATGAGACTGAGCACAATAGATAGTTAAACATCTTTGGAAAAACTAAGAACCACTAATAAATTTTCACTTGCCGCAATGAAAATATTTAATTGCAATTTTACGTTGTAAAGTTTTCCCGACCAGCGGGAAACTGTCTGTGTCTGGCATCGGGCTAATTAAAGTTGAAGGTGTTGAAAATCAATTGGCCCTTTGTTCACCCGCAGAAAGTGTCTGGAAATCTGCGAGGGTTGCTGAATAACTTTCATACAAATGAGCAAGTAAATTTTTACTTGCCACATTAATAAACAAGAAAGAAAAGTACAGTCGAGCACGCCCGACCGTAGAATACTCTCTGCATTTTATTCCCGATCATTTTAATAAAATCGATATCCGGGTATATCAATTGATACTTGCAACAAAACACGTTGAAACAAAAACATCTGTATACACACACATATACATTTGACATTACATGTATGCACGCACATATGTATGTGTGTATATGTTATACATACACAATTGGTCTGCACAGCCAGCATTCGCGAGCAGCGCTGCCGCTAGAAAGCAGCGAAAACGTTCGCTCACATGTTTGTATGTTTCTATCTCGCTTGCACACATGTATTGACAAGGCGTTTAATTATAATCTTTTTACGTGTCTAACTATTTTGTTTATTGTCCGATTTAGATGCAACTTTCAGGATAGTTTAATATATTTTGTCTTCAAACGAATGTGAAATAACAATACTGTACGATAAGAACATATGCCTTAAAATCGGCATTGAAGTTTGCAAATTATTTTATTTCTTGTGAGAAAAGGGGGCGTGGCAGTCCAAAATTTTTGATGACAATACAATTATACCGTCTCTAGGAACCTGCATACCAAAATGGGTGTTCCTAAGTGCCATAGTTACTGAGATATTGGCCTAGAACATCTATTTTTTACGAGGTGTTTCTAGTTTTTTGCTCATTGTGGGCGAACGGGGCGTGGCATCGAAAAAAAAAAAGATTCTTGTATTGACTGACATAATATCGAGTCGATAGAGACCAAATTCAAACTTGTAGCTGTTACCATCTCTGAAATCTGTTTGTTCATACGGACAGACAGACGGACAGACGGACAGACGGACAGACAGACAGACAGACAGACGGACAGACGGACATGGCTATATCGACTCGGCTTGTGATGCTGATCAAGAATATATATACTTTATGGGGTCTGCCACGCCTCCTTCTGCCTGTTACATACTTTTTTTTTTGCACAAACCCAATATACTCTCTCTTGCAGAGAGTATAATAACAAGTTAAGTATCTAGAAGAAAGGAAAGACAAAGATTTGGGACAGAGACATACATTAAGCGGGCAGATAATTTGTATAGTTTAAGAGAAACTTTAAACTGAAACTTAATATAAATTATAATTTAATCGCTTATTAAAATTTGTAATAAAAATTGTACTATTTCCTAGTAATATAACAAATCAACTATTATTGAAACTGCTGATAAGCAATTGGAAACAACTTTTGCAAGAAGTAATGGAATTTATTACCACAGAACTGTTATGATTATAAGACAAAACACTATTGAACTGAGCTAAGTATATATTCCGGAACAGGAGGATGGCATTGGGGTAACGGTGGTCCCAGGGTTGGATATGTACGCAGTCGAAGTAGTTCCAAAATCGTTTGCAATTCCAAAACATGAGCATAATGCTTCCGTACATTTTCCAAAAGATTCCGATGGGTTTTAATTTGTTCCATGCTGGAAAATATAAACGGGATTGTATTTAAAGTATTTATATTTAAAGTATACTATAGTATATATATATATATAGTATAGTATATTTACCGTTCGTGTTGTTCGCGATCACGTCGTTGCTCCATCATTACATCCCGTTGTGCATTCTGGAAGGCAACATCAATTCTGAGTCGTTCGATTTTGGCATCGATTAAATGATTACGTCGTTTTATTTCCAAGGTTTTCTCCTTAACATTATCAATTTTAATATTGCTATAATAGATCAATCATTCAAATAGTCCCTGGTAGATAATTCAGATAGCTTAAACTACTTACACGCGTTCGATTTGCTTCCGAAATATGACTATTTTCTGTTCCATAATGCGTTCTATGGCCCCAGCTACCATATACTTCTGACGCTCTGCCTTTATTTTGTTCCAATTACGTAATATATTTAGAAACTCAATTGTGACTTTGCATTTCTCTATTGCATCTAGCATATACTTTAGATACGCTATGTTTGCCTTGTAGAGCTTGTGTTCCCACTCCTTGAAAATCACCTGACGTCTGAAGACGGCAACACGTTGCATCGCTTTGATTTTCTTCAAGCCTGCATCCTATGAATATATTGGTAATCGATTTATTAGACCCTGTACATAAACAGTGGTCAGATGTGTTGATGTATAAAGTAACATAGCTTTATATGTAAAGCTATATTAACCAAATACATATAATAGCTGTTACTGTAACTGTAACTGAATGGTAATCGATTTATTAGACCCTGTACATAAACAGTGGTCAGATGTGTAACTGTAACTGTAACTGTAACTGTAACTGTAACTGTAACTGTAACTGTAACTGTAACTGTAACTGTAACTGTCACTGTAACTGTAACTGTAACTGTAACTGTAACTGTAACTGTAACTGTAACTGTAACTGTAACTGTAACTGTAACTGTAACTGTAACTATAACTGTAACTGTAACTGTAACTGTAACTGTAACTGTAACTGTAACTGTAACTGTAACTGTAACTGTAACTGTAACTGTAACTGTAACTGTAACTGTAACTGTAACTGTAACTGTAACTGTAACTGTAACTGTAACTGTAACTATAACTATAACTGTAACTGTAACTGTAACTGAAACTGTAACTGTAACTGTAACTGTAACTGTAACTGTAACTGTTGTAACTTTTCCCTTTATAAGCTATATAGAATCAAGTTTAAGGATATATTTACTTTTATCATGCGATTAACATCGTTTATATCGTCCACATGCATTAACACACAGTTTTCCATTGATTGGGTAGTGCCCTTGATGTCGACCTCCACCTGACCTAGAGTCAATGTCAACTGCAAGGTCATATTTCTCATTGCCTCCAGCTGTAATAAACATAAAAAAAAACTTGAACGATATTTTGCACTGTCCTTTAGTTAACTAACTTACATATTGCTGTATGGTATCATCGATTTTCTTCTGCGTTTGAGCCTTGGATTCCTTTAGACTGGCTATATCGTTGGTAAGAGAATTCATATAGGTTTGACTATCGATCAGTTGATAGCCAATACCTTTAAGTCTCAATTCGCTTTCGATCTTTTGGCGACGTAACTTGACAAATGCATCCCAGGATTTGGCATCCACCTGGGCAGGACAATGCTTGGCGGCATCATTGTCGGCGACATAGGCGAGGAAATCATTGATCTCCTTGGGCATTGGGAAGGCAGTGCGATTGGTTTGCTTGAGACTCAGTTTATGGGCAACTTCACTGCAGATCAGAGAGTTGCTAAACAGTTTATTGGACAATTTAGGACGTTTCTTGAACAGTTTTGTCATCTCATGTGAGGCATGTGGCACAGTGTTGAGATAGTTACCACGAAACTGACGCTCCAGAGCCCGATCCCTAGCCTGTTGGGCCTCCAGACGGGTGCGTACGTCAGTCATGGTGCACTCCCAGAACTCCAATAAATAGGTATACTTTTTAATATAATCATTTAGCTTGTTATAATCGTTACGATAGCTCTTGACTTCCTCCCGCAGCTTATCACGCACATGATTGATCGTCTTGAGGTTAAGCATTCTCACTAGATTCTGTGTCAGAGCGAAATCATACTTCAGTTTAAGGAGCATTAATTCGGCAACACGTTGATTGATTTTAAGTATATGTTTGGTCTTAAGTTGAAGTGTTTTTCCCTCGTTCTCGTGAAGAATACGCAAATATTTCCGACGATCTTCCTCTAGATGATTCACGGCCTCCTCGTAGGCCCGATATACCTTTTGATCCTCCAGTGAGTACTCGTGTGGTTGTTTTTTGTGTACAAACTCGGGCACAGGTATTTCTTTTTTTATCTCCTCCTCCCACAATTTTTCAATGACACCATCCATCATAACGATTAGAGCACGTGCCCAGAATTCCACGGACCAGAGCAAAAGTCGTCCTCGCTTTCCACCCGTATCGATAGTTTTGCGTCTGCGTCGATTGATTGCCTTGATCTCCGAGTCATCAACCTCCATGATGCTCTTGATAACCTCGTCCTTGGCTAGCGTGGGTGCAGTTAGCTCCGGTGGATCAAAAGTATCCATGCGAAGCAAATTTAGCATTATATTCATATTGTCATAGATCTTGGCCAGAACTCCATTTGTATGCAGTACATTATCAATCGTCTCCCTTTTCAATTGCTGTGCTTCATGGAAGTGTTTGTTGAACTCCTGCTTCAGGGGATCGGCCAGGTAATAGCTAAACTTGCAGTTATCATTGAATATCTGATTGGATGTAACTGTGTTTTTGCTTTGCAATTGAAATTGAGGTGCCATTATATGATCATAGACACTTGATCCTTCGACGACGTACAGTTTGAGATCACGAGTGATCTTCTTAGCCCCATCTTCACCTTGATCACCCATTATTTCTGGATGAGCGGGTTCCTCGTCCATTTCATCCAATGACATAACAGAGAATCGCATGTGATCCTCCAAATCATAGAATCGATACTTATCGAAGACCAACATATTCGGCTTGCGCACCAATGAAAAACTTTCGAAATTCGCCTCGGCACAAATGGATCGCACTCTATAGTTAATATTAACAGCATCTCGTGTAACCAACTTCATTATCCAATCACGTATACGAGACTGATCCTGTATAGCTAGCATTAGTGATTCTCGTTCCAAAGCGCACAATTTATGCGCCTCCTCCGTCAATGCCTCCAGCCATTTGTAGTGATAACAGAACTTCTTAAATATTCCCTTCGATTTTCCCGTCACGGAGATATCAAAGTCAATCAGTGCTGTCACTTTAGCGGAAAAGTCTTGAATCATCAGGCTTACTCTTTCGCGTTTTAATAGATCCGCCGGTGTGAACTCCTCCTTAATCTCCAATTTAACGGAAAGCGGTACAAATGGCGTGGACGCCATCTTTGTTTGCTGCACAATGCATTTCTCCGGCACGTGCAATTCTTCATTCTCCCTCACATTGTCTGCCAAGGAGGGCAACCGAGCGACCCACAACACATTCTCGGCGGTCAAAACAATGAGGTATCTGAAGAATGAATTAAATATATATATATATATATAGCTCATGAAAAAGAGTCGTGTTTCTAGTTCACACCGATTTTCATTCAAATAACCTATTTTTGGCCGATTTGGCCTATGGAAGCTATAGAATATAGCTGTCAGATCCGGACCAAGCTTGGTATGAATAGTTATAATGGTACCATACACATATTGTGTGATTTTAGACACCCAAGCTCGTATAGTTTTCAAGTTATGGGGTATCCTTAAACCGCCACCCTCCCGAGTGAGCTAGGGAACTAAAGGATACTGCCCCGCTACCGCTCTCGTCCCAACCTCAGATGTTTATTTATATTGTGTTTTGTTTGTGCCCCCCTCATATATAGTTAACGATTACAATACTTTATGTATCAGTAAATATCTGCTATTTTTGTGATGTTTTGATTGAAAACTTAAAGATTTATACATACTTTGAATTGTAGCACTCCCTGGCTCGCAGTAGACATTGTGGTGAAAAGAGGAGCGTTACAAAGCGGGACATTACAAAGGGCCTCTTGGAGCGCTTGTGCTGCCGAAAGTGAACCATGATGCCATCCACGCCCCAGGTGAGCAGGTGTTTGGTTAAGCCGGCGCCAGTGATGTGGCCATAATGTGCCGTCTTTATGGATGTGACCCATTGGAGCTCGCTGCTCTCGTTGAGCACAAACTGATCGAAGATGGTGCTGTCCTTGACCACGGCTACAATTTCAATGGTTATCCAGCGACCCATTGGGGGCTGGACAAAGAATGATACATAGGAGTTGGGTAGAGGTAATTCACGTCTAATAATGCGTCTGTCTTTGGTCCAATTAAATATCCACATTTCCTGTGCATGTCCCTGCATTTTCTGATTTTTGTCACGTGAGATCATAACCAGAAGTCGTGGTCCCTCGACCAAAAGGAAGCTTTGCACATACACATGTTTTAGTAACTGTTCATCCTTGATGGTAAAGTAGTATGTCAATTTAACGGGTCGATATTCCACATTCACCACATGAAATACTTTGGCTTGATCCTGGAACACAAGACACGTGTCGTGATAGTCCATGGAATAAATAGCTGGCGTATCGCATTGCAGCTGATAGACAATATTTGCCACGGTCGGTTTCTCGAAATTAACCATCACCAGATTTCCATCGGCTGTGCCCACAATGGCATTGGGATTATTCCGATGGATACACATGGCACAGGCCATGGGTACATGCACTTCGGAGAGTGTTTTCCCATATGGCAAGTCCACAATGGCGATGCCATCATTATACAAAACCAGCACACATTCCTCCTTGAAGCAAGTAAAGGTGCGAAAGGCGTAAATGGCTTTTCCGCTGGGTGCAATCTGTTGCAATTTTCCCTCATTTTCCTCCAACACTACCTGGGCTATGTCTCCAAATTGCCGAGATGCATAAAGTTCTCCATTTTGGTTGCCAATAAAGAGATCCACATTCCGTAGAGACTCGTCAATGGTCCATTCCACAGTAAAGTTTCCTCCTTTTTTCTTGATATACATTGCCGAGGAGTAATTAGAAATAAGGAATCCCATCTTATAAGCTATAACAGCATGAGAACGTGTAATCATTTCGCTACCAAGATCACTACTGTAGGTCGGGGACCATCGCGTTTTGATTGCAAAACAAGCGACATCAACTTGTGAAAATTCACCATAATCATTGATCACATAGAGGCCATTGTCATCGCCGAAGCACATGAAATTTCTCTCAGATTTAACATACTCTTTACCCATTTCGACCTCTGACACCTGATGGAGATACGCATCTTTTTCAACAAAACACATTTCATAGCACAGAATCCTCATGTCTTTCTTATCATATTGGACAATTGCCGGTGAATTGCTATTACTCAAAATCAGCGAGGTACCTTTTGTAGTTATATAAGTTGAATGTTCCAGAATTTTGGTATTTGTGCGAAAATTAAACACACAAATCGGATAGTTGGGATAACCACCAACCGCAATCAGTAAATCAAGCTCAGAAAATCTCAATAATGTGTAAGTAAGTTGAGCAGCTGCAAGTGGAAAGTGATAGAGATTTTATGGAAGTCAATGTTGTATTGTATTTACTTGGCAGTGATGCGAATCTGGTCAACTCTGGAAACTTGTAGACATAAATGTGTGGACTTAGTACAGTTTCATCAAATGCAAAGAGCGGAAAACGATTATGTCCAGCAAAATTGTTAATATACAGACCAGTCGAAACAGTTTCGGCCCTAAAATAGCTTACTGCACCTGTCGATATCTGTATAAACTTGATCAAATTACCCTGACGTAGACCGAGCACATTAGGTCCCACATTTTGCACACTGATGCTGTCGTAAATATTGCACCAACTATAAAGAAATTATAAAGATAATAATACGAAATGATATATCATATGTATATATAACTTACCAAATCGTTGAGCTTATATTCATTTTTTGTTTGTTGTTATTGTTGCTCTCTAATATTAAGTATAAAGTTTGTATTATTCTCCGAATTTCTATTCGCTTTGTTTCTGTAAACAAACTCAAGGGTTGCTATGGCAAATCGTGTTTGACTTGGTAACCAATCAATTTCGGGACATTTTGCATATTTTTTGCAATTGTTTTTGGTAAATGTAATAAAAGCAAAATAAGCTTAACTGCGCACAGATTACTTAAGATTATATTTTTTTACCTTAAACCTAAAGACGCCAATTAAACAGTAGACCTAAATCCTAAGCCCTGTGCTAATAAAATATGTATTAAATTTCCCTGGCGTGTTTTTCAACCATTATATCAACTGTCGACTGTAAAATCTTGTGTAAACAATGTAATAAATGATATTTCCCATTTACAAGAACATTATTATTTTACTTTTGCCTGAAAATTGATGACTCTATTTTATTTTATTTTATTTTATTTTTGAAATGTTACTTGGCATTTGACCTTCTGCAATGCTTGTTAAATTCTTTGTGGGTCACAAGAGTGCCATTTTGGCATACTCTGATTAAATTTCTGTTGTTCAAACGCCAGCAAAAATTTTCTATCAAAATACTGATAAGTAAAATGTTGAGCAGAGCTTAAAAGTATACAATTTTTAGGTATTTTGAGAACGTGATTAAAGTAGTAGTTAAGTTTTTAAAGTGTTAAATTGCAGTTGAATTTAAATTTTGCAAGGTTTTGCGTCATTCACTCTCACTTTCGAGCACTGGCCACATCGTTGGCATAACTAATCAGTTTTCTGAATCCCACTCTTACTATGCCCAAATTTTTATATACAAACTGCTTTCGGTTGTGGCACCTGCAGCCCAGCACTTTGCTGCCTACTTTGGGGCGCCACTCAATTATTTATGTGCCCCTGCAGTGCAGGCAACTGGGAGTGGGTGTTAAAGGGTTAAGTATTGAAATAGGAATGGGATGGAGCATTGCAGACTTTCCTTCAGATTTGCACATGTGGCGAACTTTTCGCAGTTGCCTCTGGAATGTCTTTAATGTTAATGACGGAGTGCAGCAAAAGTTTTGGAGCGCTTAAGGCAGCTTTGTGGCAAGACATCGCGTTGTCGTCGTTGTTGCAGCGATGGTTTGGAATGGGATCGGGATTTCAACTTTACCGTTCTGTATGTATGGTCCTCAAATCTCTGGTGACAACTTTCTGCTGCATACTCTACAACTTTTTACACACACATACACAAACTATATGTAGCACTCATTAAAAACGCATTAACAATGCACTGTAAATCATTGTTGTGCAATAAGTTGCACATGCAGCTGTCGTTGCAGCTGGTAACATTGCCTTCGGGCCACATCAGCTGGCAACATTTTATAACGCATGGGAAAAACGATAAATGCAATACAAACTGAAGACATACTTGCACCTGGCTGCAAGTATCCCACAGAATCATTTACTTAAAAATGATGCCAATTTTTGCAGCACTCTCGCAAAGTATTTCAAGTGACTTAAAGTGGAATTTCCGCAATTTAAAGTACACACTTTGGTTAGTGATTTAAGTTTTTTGTTAAATTAAGTTAATTTCAGACTTGAATTTTTAGACCCCGTACTCTTAAAAAGAGTAGAGGGGTCTATTAGGTTTGTCTGAAGCGAAATGTGCGTAACAGGCAGAAGGAGGCGTGGCCGACCCAATAAAGTATATATATTCTTAATCAGCATCAACAGCCGAGTCGATATAGCGATGTCCGTCTGTCTGTCTGTCTGTCTGTCTGTCCGTCCGTATGAACACCTGGATTTTCTAAACTACAAGAGCTAGAGCAGCCAAATTTGGAATGAAAGTCCGTCTATATGTCAGGCAGGTTAAGTTTATTTCAAATTTTTGCCACGCCCCCTACCGCCCCCGCAAATTGTAAAAAACTATTTTCACATGACCATAACTTGAAAACGACTAGAGCTAGAGAGACCAAATTCACACATTATGTGTATGGTACCAATATAACTATCCTCACCAAGTTTGATTCGGATCGGACAACTATAGCCTATAGCTCCCATAGGACAAATCGGTCAAAAATAAAAAATTTGTACGAAGACATGTAATGTTAGCTGGCCGATCGCAACCAAACTCACACAGGATGTGTGTATAATTATTAAAAGTATCTTCACCAAATTTGGTCCAAATCGGACAACAACAACATATAAAACAAATTAATCAAAAATGCTGAATTTTATGAATAAATTGTTTGTTTACACTTGCTTGAAATAAAAGATTTAAGTCTACGTTTAGCTACTGCAACTTCAATAATGACCGTAGTTTAGGTAGTAGAGATGTGCGCTTCGTACGTGTGTGTTAGACCGGGATCCCGGGTTCGAATCCAGACAGTGGAATATGTTTTTTGTTTACTTATTAAATTTTAATTATTTACATAAACTTCAAAGCGGAGTGTGGTCTAAGTAGTATAGATACCTGATCTAATTCTTCGCACTTGTATGTTAGCCCGGGATCATGTGTTCGAGCGCTGTCAGGGACATTTTATTAATTTTTGTTATATAACAAAATAACAAAAAAATATTATATGTAAATGCAGATAGTCGAGCGCTTTTAATAGAGGGGCGTGGTGCAGCTGTTAGGGCTCTGACGCGTGTGCGTGAAGTCCGAGGTTCGAGTCCCGTCAATGAATTATTTTAATTATTGTTTTTTTTTATTTCAATTTAAATTTAAAATATTAATTTAGAATTGTAAAATAATAATTTCAAATTGATAGACATGGCTTATTTTTAAAATTAGCCAAGTAAGGAAATTATGCATTTAATTGTGTATATATTTACATACATTTGTATAAAAATATGTATGTATATAAAATGTGAATCACTCCACTTTTCTTCTTTTTCGTATGGAAAATGCGCACTTCTGTGAGTACGGGGTCTTTTACAGTCGGCTCTCTCGACTGTAGCCTTTCTTACTTGTTTAACTATTGTCAAAGTAATACAACAAATAAGTCTTGTCTATTCTAAGGTTAAGTTAAACTGCTTGAAGTGGTGTGGAAAATGTTATTTTCTTTGAAACCTAATCACATTTCACAATATTCCTTAACATGTTGATAAAAGCATTGGACAGGTAATGCTATTAAAAGCATTGCGATGCCCGTCAGTGTAATAAATATTTAATAAGGGCCAGACAATATCAGGACTAACAACAAAAACCACAAATTGAAGAAGCTGCAGGTAGTGAGCGGCCATTTCTTTAACTTTTGGCATCATAAAAAGGTAACTTTTAGCCAAAGATTGTGTCGTTGCTCAGATGTGCTGAAAATTTCTTCCTTCCGTGTTGTCAGACAGCAGCAACAATAACACACAGCTAAAAAGAACCTCAACTAAGCCACACAATTGGCTGCCAAATGGCTAAAGCGGCTGCCTGTCAACCCAAACAAATTTAGTTCGTCCTTTTTTGCAGCTCCTTGTGTTGGCCACGTTCATGTGTGAGGAGTCATGCAAAATGTATGTTAATATTTTGTAGCATACCTCCAGGGGCAGCCCGTCTGTGTGCGAATATCTATGTAGATGGATGTGTTGGTGTGTGTATGGCTTTAACATTTCTTTATTCATTAGAAATTTGCATGTGGGTTTTTCTTGAACGAAAATCCAACATTAATATTAACTTTCCAAACAGTATTATATTGTCCCTCCTTCCCCCTTTCCCCCTTTAACCAATTGGTCTTTTTAGGGAATGTTTAACAAATTTGAAATAATACGAAACAAATTGGCAAACACATTAATAAATTGATGTGGGCTTTGTGGCTAAATACCATTTAGAGGGAATTTCCGATTTTCGGCCAATTAAATGTGATACTTTTGACTAATGTATTTGTATTTCATTTGTTTACTTATGCAAATTATTTGATTTAATACAATTTATGGCTAATATTAAAATTAAAAGTATCAGTGTTGTTAATGGTTAAACGACTCTAATTGTATTCGTTATAAATAACCATTTATTTAATTTATGAACATACTGTCTGATTTTAGATATGCATTTAAAATAATTTTATTTCCGCGCATTTTAATTGTTAATGGCCCCCAACTGATCCAGTTGTTTACTTACTCAGTCTCTGAGTGAATATAATTGAAATTCACTTTGCAATTAAAATATTAATATTAGGATAAACTAAAAAAAACCTTTACTTATGGAATTATTAGCAGTTTAAGTGTATTAATAAATAATAATTTTATAATTCTAAATTATATTAAGAAACACTTTTTCGATACTAGAAACAAATGACGTCACGTCGACTCTCCAACGAGTTGTTTATGAGCATTTGGATCCTCTGTTCATATTTTAGTTCCCATCACTCCCAGCACTCGTTGCCACTATCGAATTTGTGCTCGGACTGACAGCTGATTATAATGTGGTGCTATGCATGGTTTGATGCTGTCTCGCTCTACTGTTATTCTTTCTGCTGTTGTTGTTGTTGTTGGCGTGCAACTCGTTAAATTTCCATCAGTGTGCGTGTTGCGCCATATTGGCCCAAAATGTCACACAGAGCGAAACTTAAGCAATGAACTCTGATGTCCTCACGTATTTGTGTAATATCGATTTGACTTACAAAAGCCACGCACTCTCACATGTATACGTATATAGTAGGTGTATGTATGTCTGTGTGCATGTCGCTTAGCTGCCACACATGTACGTAATTGATATTTTATGAATGAAATGTAAACACTTTTTTATGTTTCCAAAGACCGAACCCTGTGCAGCTAAGGCAAAACTTTGATGTGTTGCTTCTTGTGCACCCTATACTTTTTATGCCTCTCAGTTTATCAGAAATCTAATCTGTACAATATTACACATACGACATGTTGTTCTTAGAGTCAATGCTATATGAGAATTATTTTAGTTGTAAAAATCAAACAGATCGAGTGGATTTAGTTTTAAAATACTTTAAATTTATAAATATATTTTATACATAAATATAATAAAATGTATTTTTAACATTTTTCAATATTTTAATAAAATTTCAAAGTTAAAAAAGAAGATTTTCTTGTTGTGGTTTTCTTGAATGAAATGTAGTTCATTGGACAATTCGTTTTGATTAGCAGGGAACCCAAACTGAGAGCAGCCTCGGTCAGCGTCTCCTACTGTGAGATGTCGTAAAAGGGCAACAAAGTGTCGAGCGGAAGCTGTCACATAAAAATATTCCCCAAGTACTTTTATACAAAATATAAGGCATTTAATGACGAGCGGGCAACGTTTTGTGTCGACACATAAATATAAATATAAAATTTTATCCATTATATTTTCTTCATCGGATAAGATATTCATACATACTATATAGCAACTCAACCATCCTGGCAAACATCTATTTTTCACACATTGTTTTTATTTCATTTACATTTTCAGAACGAAACGCTGTCGAATGAAAAAAACGGAAGATAAATATATAATAATTACGAAAGAATTTTATTGATGGCATATTAATCGTGTGTGTTTGTGTGTGTGTGTGTGAGATCTCAGTTGGATGAATGACTTGTTATCATTCAAAATGTTGATTTTAATTATTTTAATTGTATGCAAGGATATGCAGGATATGCGTTGACTGAGTGCTACTTTTATTTCTGATTCAATATCCAAAAACTTGCTTTCTTTTCATTAGTTTGCATAAAATACAAAAAACTGTTATTACAAGTTTCACGCTTGATGTTTTTATTTGTGTTTTATTCTAATAAATTTTATTAAATAACTTAAAAAAGTGCTTCTATAAAATCTAGAACTGCAAATGATTGGCGTGTCTTTATGATTTAAGTACATTTTGTGATTTCTTTGGCCAAGAAAGTAAATTTGTTTTAATTTTGTTATACACTTGATTTGCTTTTTAAATCAATGAAACAATTTGATTCAGTATCTGTTTCCCTTTGCAGAAGTGTAACACATTTGAGCTCAAGTGGTTGAGTTTCCTCTTGCTTAGCTAATGGGCGTGGCATGTGTCAATGCCAAGTGCAGAAAGTTGCGCCTAAATCAAAACTGTTTCTGGCATATGCAAGACGTACTACAAAATGATATATGGACTGGCATAACAACCCAGAAATTTAGCCACTAAGTCATTCACTTATGTGTGCATTTGGGTTCTATAAATCACTTGAAGTATGTTCGCTGCAAATGATTCTCATTAGCTGAAAGAAGACGCCATAATCTTGAGAGTTGCTAATGATAGTCCATAAAAATATTCCATGCTCAATTTCAGATTTGTGCTGGCGGCATACCTGAACAGAGCCACGCCCACTTCCTCAACACATTCATGGCCCACAGCAACATGGTTTACGTGCCACAATGATAACGTGCATTTTGTAGGCAAATAAATTTCAACTTGGTTGCTTGGTGTACACTTTTCTGGCTATTTCTTGTCTCTCCCTTACACAAATTGGCAGTTGTAATTCTGAAGTGAGCGGTGCGTTAAATGAAGTACGAATATTTGGGCGTGGTAGGGGGGGTAAGTGGTAGGAAGCATTGCCAAATTATGCTGATAAGAACAACGTGCAGCTGTTGACAACTTTGCAGCTTATCAAGTATTTTTGCCAGTAGTCAATAATGAATATTCCAAGCACACAAGTGATTTCCAGCCAAACATTTTGTAGCATATTTTCAAGTGTCATTTTCAAAATGTCACAGGAGTGTGTTGAGCTGTAATATGGCATAATGTGTGTACAGGTAAGTGAGTCGATAAAATAACAGGAAAATAACTTAACAGAGTTAACTTAACGCTGTGGAGGGAAGTTCAATCAAGGGACGTAAGATCCATGGGAAATCACACAGAGTTCTGGGTACTCGACTATATAAGTATATGGCTTAGCAATCGACATAGTGTGGGCCAATTCGCCTTCTTGAGGCTTTTAGAAATGTCTTATTTTTGTCTGCCTTACTAATTTAATACACAGAGTGTAGGATATTACTATGACTAAAACGTTATCCAAAATTAATTTAATTATTTTAAAATTTACTTTGAACAGAGTTTGAGTTGTGAGTAAAATAAAGGTTTCCAAATGATTTAAAAATGATTTTTAAAGGCTTAAGTTTATATGTTTTGACAACGTTAGGCTTATAAATTTGAAGAAATCCTTTTTCGAAAAGGTTGTTAACAGTTTCGCTATTAATATTATTAATACTATATTAATGATATTAATACTTTAATTACCAGATTGCCAAACATTGTTGACTACAGATTGTTAGTCTATCATTTAGACTGCTTTTATTTTAGCTGAACCTTTTAAAACTTATATGACAAAAGGGACATACCCCTTCTCAATCACTTTTATTCAACTCTCTATCTCTCCATTACTTATTTTCTCATTTTTCAGTATATTCCCTTTTCATTCCTTCACGCCCATAAATACCGCATACGTTTGCTGCCCTGTCGTGTTGCGTCTGGCACGGAAATGAACTTAATTTATGGCGCTAAAAAGGATTTGACTTTGTGGCCTTCCCCTTCTTCTTTTCCTGCAAACACACAGACACTTTCACATACACAATCACACTCACACTCACACCCACACACACACTGGAATACACAACAGTACTGTTTCACATCGTTTGTTTTGGTTCTGCTTTGCTTTTAAAAGCCAAACGCGAGTTGCAATTCTCGCAATCGTGGCTATAATGATTTGTGTGTTTAAAGCGACGCGACGCAACGCCGGCGTCGACGTCGACGTCGACGTCATCGTCTGTTACTCTGTCGCCGTTGACGTCACTGTTATTGTTGTAAGCTCTAAATTATAAACTATCTGCAGAGCATGAAACTTTTCTGCAAACATTCCACGGTATCCTCTCACATGCATGTGATACACAACTAGACATAAGTGTGTGTAGGTATGTGTGTGTGTTTGTCTGTGCATGTATGTGTGTGTGTGTGCGACTTAGTCTGCAACTTTGGCTGAATTTGTGGATAAAAGTTATAATCATATCCAGTGGCAAGTTGCCGCTGCGTGTCCCATAGAACTGAGACATCGCAACTGAGCTCTCTGCTTACCGACAAAGCAATTCTAATTACAATTTCCTTCAACATTAATTAGCATTTCTGTTTTATGGCAAATGGCTTTTAATTACACCTCGAGCATTAGCATTAACATTGGCATTGACATTGACATTGGCTTAGCAGTCAAGAACTGATGAAAATGGATGAAATGAAGGGTTATCCAATTCGTAGCTCGGAATGTAAAGTATAAAACAAGTAACAAAGGCTACAGTCGAGCAAGCCGACTGTAATAGACCCCGTACTCACTCTAGTGAGCATTTTACCATACAAATAGCTGACTGACTGATCTGTCTTATGGGAGCTATACGGAGCTGTAAATCACCAATCTTCCACCGATTTGTCCTATGGGGATATAGGCTATAGTTGTCCGATCCGGATCAAACTTGGTAAAGATAGTTATAGTTATAGATATAGTGGTACCATACGCATAATATGTGAATTTTGTTGCGATCGCTCAACTTGAACAGCATGTCTCCATATAAATCACCAATTTTCGACCGATTTATCCTATGGACAGAAGAACATTGCTATAGCGACTTAACTAATATATCCCAAAACTATATACTTTTTGGACTCGGCCACACTTCCTTTCTGCCTGTTACGCACATTTCGCTTCTGACAAACCTAACCTAACCGTACGTGGTCGAAGATAAAGGAATTAATTATGAAATTAGAATATCTTAATCTTAAATGTCTTTAAGTTTTCTTAAAAGTATTTAAATTATATTTATTTACTTCATTTTACTCTTTATTTAACATAAATATTTAACGCCATTGAAGTCCTTTCTGTAATGTACTCAATGTGATTTGTTATCAGCTCGTTGAAGTCCTAAATCAATAGGTTAGGATTATATGTTGGCAGGTTTCTTGATACTTTGCAAAATTCCTTTTTATTTTTTGTTGGTCGTCAGACTTTCATTAACTTGTCAGTGGGGGTTTTTGGGAAAATCGGAAAATGTCAAGCGTTGACAACGACAAGGGCCGCAAAATCGCAGTTCTTTTGGAAGCCAGAGAGGCCAGAGGCACACACAATACCGAAACAAAAGGTAGAAAATTCAAAAAATTTTGTTATTTTTCGTATATGGCATATCGGGTTTTGTTCATGTTCGTCGAAAATCTGTCTGCATCTGATAAAGGCGGCAGGTAGACAGGTACGTGCATGCAGAATGGAATGCTAGACGGTAGACATGGGCTCAATTTACGGTCTTTCAGATGTCTACAAGTCACTGAACCGCAAACTGCTATTGCATATGGTTGACATTTGCTTAAGTGACTCCTAAAACTCCGAGTGGAAATGCTGCTGTTATCATAACAATTATGTTGAGAGGGAGAGGGAGAGGGAGAGAGAGAGAGAGAGAAAGACAATGCGTCGGAGGAACTACTTCAAACAATGACATAAAACAATGCGACAAATTCCCTCGTTCAGCACTGTAGTTTGCAAATTAAATAATTCCCAGTTACATTTCCGTTTCGCCAGTGCGTTGACAATATTATTTCGCATTTGTTGCCAGCTCTCTGTTAACTCCTACTCCAAGTAACTAGTTACCATTAAGCATCTAGCGGTTCCCCAGTTGCCAACTTGCTGAGCTGCTTCCGAGTGCTAATTGTACATTGTGCCTTTGTTTGAGCACGGCAGTGTCCAGGACAATCTCTGGAGTTATGTGACTGCAATAACACTAAATTGGCTAGATATCTCGCGGTTTTGCCGCTGTGCTGCCTCTCAGCGCGTCTTCAATTAACCCTCTCGTACCGCAAAGAATAATAAAGAATACCTAAAATAAATGTTGTAGTTTAACAGTTTGAGTAAAACAAGCGATTTGCATGTTTAACAGTAGCAGCCACTGAAATGTTAACATTAACAGCAAAAGAAATGACAGAATTAGAGGGAAGTAGGAAGGAGACTCAAAATTTAAATTTAACTGTTTATTTTAGATAATTTGGTTTATGTCCGAAATTTATGATTATTCAATATTGTTTTTCTATTTTTTATACTTTTAATTTTAATTTACAATTATTTAAAAAATGAAAAAAATTTTAATTTAAATTTTTAGCTTATAAATTATTATATAAACATATTTTACTGTCTTATAATAACATATCTTCTAAATGAACATATCTGCTTACTAACTGCTTTGATCTTTTTACCCAGTGACTCGCAGGCATTTTTCACCCCTTAGTTACTCAGTGGGTTAATTGACAAATGCAACTTGACGCTATCGTCCAGTGCATTTAGCTTTTAATTGCAGCAAAGTTTTGGGGCGCTGCATTTGCATATAATTATGTAGCGAGTTTTATGCGCATTTGTGCTATCTACAACTGTTCATTCCCGCTATTCTGCAATGCTTTTCCCTTTTGTCCTTCCCCTTCCCCTTTTTCTTTCGCCTACTTGTTAGCGGTAGAGTTGTTTTTGTACATGTGTCTCTGGCTCTGTCACATCGCCTAACCATATGCAATGCAATTGCACAAAACTGTCCATCAACGCTGTCATTTACTGGCCCAAACTGTCCTGTCCTGTTCTGTCCTGTTCCGTCCCGTTTGGTCCTGGTACTGTCCTCATCCTGCGGCTGACAGATGGTGGCTGCTGATGCATTTCTTAAATGTTTGCAGGCTGTAAAATTTATTTAAACGCGCTGCTGTCATACACATGACAGCCAGATAGTCAGCCATCAGGCATACGCAATGCGTCATCGTCATCGCCATTACTATCCTCTGAAACCAATTGCGAATCTGAATCTATATCTGGGAGACTCTACAGTATCCACCCAATGACATCTGCTAGCAATTATGCAGTACATCTACCTAAAAGCTAATGAATATGGCTAACTGGCTAGAAATTACTCTTAGATTAATCTTAACTAGGGTGGTTGCATGTAAATAGTTATATTAAGTATTCGAGGCGTTGCCTTAACCTCATTTCCTACGTTTGTGTTAAACATTACACATACGACAGGTGGTCCCAGCTCAGTTGGTATACCGTTGTGCCTGATGTTGATTTAACTGTTTATTTAGGGCGTGGAACATTGAAAACTGGTATGACAAATAGCCTGTGGCTTAAACACAATGCTGAGAAAATGTCATTGTCTAGATTCATGTTGTTGCAGTTCTCTCTCTCTGCTCTCTCTTTTTTCTCGTTTGTATGTTTGTTTATTGTCCTCCTATGTTGCCTGCAGTTTTTACAGCAGTTTTCAGTTTCTTGTTTTTGTTTTTCCTAACAACTTGCGTGATGTTGTGGTTAGGTTTGGATTCTTTATTTCTACCTCTTCTTTTCTGTTTTTTTTGCGTACATTTGCGGCTTGCCTTACCTCCCATCTGAGTGTGTGTGTGTTTGTGTCGGTTGCAAGGACAAGAACTGCAGCACATTCGTTTGAGTGCCATTAAAATGCGCCCAAGGCTGTTGATTGGTAAAGAAAAATGTAACATGTGGTTTACGTAAACTTTTACTGTGCCAAAATGGCACTGCAACTACGAACTACTAGTAAAACTGGCTAAAGAAGACAGGCAGCTGTCCCAATGGATGGCTGGTTAAAAGCCTGACACCTTCACATCAGCTTCAAGACAAATGGCCTTTAAAATGGCACAACGACTCAAGCTGGAATTGTGGCAATATCTGTGGCATCCCATATCTGTGTGTGTGTGCGGTGTGCGTGTATGGCTGTGGCTGTGGTTGGTTTAAGTGGTTGGAAGTACTGCTCTGAAATGTAGCAGTTTAAAAAATGTTCTTCTCTTTCAACCCGAAACCTCTTTTATTTTCTTTTAATGCAAATATAATAGTTGAAATTAATTATTATTTATTTAACCATTTGTGTTGGCCAAATGCTATTTGAATAGCTTAAAAAAAGAGATTACAAATTGTTATTTATTTTTCTCGATTTTCAAATTTGTTTATTTTGAAACGCCGCTAATGTCAAATATGCACTCACATTTATATAATATTTGCTTTTGGTTTAGTTTGTTCGTTGTTGTTAAGTATGCATAATGAATTCATTTTCATTTTTGGTTAAATTATTATATATTTAACCAGCATTTAACCTTCTACTAATATAAATTATACTTTTGTGTGTTTTTATGTTTGTGCACAGCATACATTTATTTTCTCTTCATACCTAAACACACACACACACACACATATACACACACACACATATGTTTGTATGAAAATCTGCAGGTGTGGGTAGATTTTGCGCATAATTATGCAGAGTTCACTTGCGTTGTGTTTGGCCAACGCAACACTTTGAATTTGTGCAAATGTTAACCATGGGCGGAGTATTTAAGGGGTACATACAATGAATGCATAGATAATTTTTTTTTTAAATTTGTGACCACTTGAATATATAGGTTGAAAAGTGTAATATATGGTACAATATAATCTTTTATGAAAAACTCTTCTTTACTTTCCTGGAAAGAAAACAATCATTTTGTGTATATTTTTAGTTCGCATAGCCTAAAATTCTTGTTTTTGGCTTCAGTTTTTAAATACTATACCTATTATGTATATGAAAATATATAATAGTTAATAGGAAAGTTAAGAGATTAAATAAATACCTGAAATATTTGATGTATTTGAATATCCAATGAAGAATCAATCACAATTTTAATAGCTTATGTGTGATTTCTTTACTTTAGAAAGTTAATAGGGATTGATTTTAACTAGGAATTTAAGGTGATTAATTTATAAATGGTAATAAATATGCATATGTATAATTTGGTTAATAAAAATTTATTAAAGTGTTGACAAAAATAAATTGTTTTCAAAATTAAAATACTTGTTTATGTCTGTAACAATTTACTCCTCTAAAAACTGAATTTCTTTGAAACTGAAAATTGACTACGCCCTTGGCACATCTGCCCCTTGGGGTATGCTTCACGCTCTAACGTGGAAATAGTTGCCAAAGCGACCGCATGAGTTTTCTTAATGAGCTCAAACGTCACACACACACACACACACACACACACAAACATGCACTGCCACACATGCTACTGTGAACTTTGGCCTTTATTTGCTGAACGTTATGTGCAGCCACACATTTTATTATTTCTTGTTTAAAATGTGTAAAAAATTTGCTTAGTTTAGCGTGTTGAAATTTCATTTCAAGCAAAACCAGCAAATGCAAATGAAGTTATGCGAAGCATGCGAAACAGAGAAAACTAAGGTAAGTTACAGACATTTTGGCCATTTTAAAGCGGTATGCCACGCCCTCGAAATTACGGGTGAAGACATAACAATTAAACTTCTTAAGCCGCCTCGCAGTTTTTGCATAATTATTTTTTATGGCAGACCAAAGAAAAAAAGGCTATAGCTAAAGAAAAAGAAAAAGAAAATGTGCGAAAAGTGTAGAAATAGCTGTAGTCGAATTATGAAAAGCATGAGAAGTCGATCTGTCTCACTCATTTTCTAGCACTTTCTCTCTCTCTCTTTCTTTCCCTTGCTCTATCTCTCTTACTCCCTTTTGTTGCTGTATTTTGGCAGCTGGGCGTTGGCAGCTGCTTCCACTCATTAGGCGCTTTATTAAGCGAGATAATTAGCCGAAGCACGTAACTTGCAGTTAATTGATATTATTTGAACTCTACGCTCATTATGTTAAGTCTCTCTTTCTATCCCTCTCTCTCTTTCTCTCACTCACTCTATATCGTTCTCAGTGTATTGCGTTGAGTGTTGCAGTCACTTAACCTTTGAACTTTTTGCAATTGTGCACAATTAAGTTGAAAATTGTGTTATAATGTTAAGTAATTGTTTATGGGCCGATTAAGTTGGCCAACATTTTTGGCTGCCGAAGCACTTAAAGGCCATTAAAAGCAGCCGTGAGCAAAGGCTCTGAATGAAAATTTGAGACAAAGAGTTAACGGTTTAAAGAGCTGTTAAAGGTGCTTTTCATTTTGATGACTTGCCTCAAGTTTTCAACGACTTTTCATTGCTTTCCTTTTGTTGTTTTCTTTTGTTGCGGTCCAAGTCTATTTATTTGCTAAAGGAGCTCATTTAAATCTATGAGCTGCTCATTAGCTGTCTTGCAGTTCATTAATTTGATTTGAAATCACATGCACAAAGGAAATAAAGACAAAACTCACCTCACACCTTGCCAATTTAACGACTTTAATTAAGGCAAAAGTTCTGGCCAGACATTGGCGTCGACGGTGACTGCGAAGGCGACGGCGACAGCGACTGCGACGTCGACAGCTACGCACTGACCTCATTTTTTATGGTCAACTATAAATAACAGAAATTATGTGCACGCCAAAAAGACAGTCTGGCAGTTGCGACAGTGGAAACTCGTATTGTGACCCGTACTAGGACCGTGACTCAAACTGTGACTCGCACAGTGACTCGGGCTCGGATTCGGACTGGGTACGAGGTCCATGTCCTGTCGCTATTTTGGGCGCGTTTTTCAGTGCCAGTTAAATGCGCTGCCATGAATTTTAATTCGACGACACTTTGGCTAAAGAACACGCAACGCGACAGCCGCCATTGCCACTGAAATATACAAAAAGTAGCGGAAAAAAGAGAAAACAAAATTTAAAAGAAAATATATGTAATATTCGTTGTAACAGAATGAGAAATAAGTATAATCACAGCTCTGCACCGTGAATATTTGGTAACTATGGATCAAAAAGCATGTTTTACATACAAAAAAACTTAATCTGTATTAAGATAAGTTTTAACTTATATTTAAGTCTTAGTAAACGTTGAGTACTTCACCTTTAATTGAATTCAATATATAAATGAAAAAATAATACAATTAATTTTATAAAGAAGTTATAATAAAGTATGAAATACCATAGCCATAAAATATTATTAATATTTTAAATTATATTTAAACTGAAACTGATTCTGAAATGGTATAAGAAACTGTTAAAGTATCATGCTAGTTTACCTTTGAGTTTTGCTGCGAAAGTACAGAAAATCATTCCATAGTCTCCCATGAAGTCGGGAGGGATTGAACGTAAGAAAGAATGAGAACGAGATCTGGTCAAGTTGGCGACGCTCTGACGCCGACCGAGCGTCCACCACAATCGGCATTAATTTAGCGGAAGTAATGCGAAAATTTGCTGAATTCCCCGACTTTGTAACTATCCGAGATGTTGTCGTTTGTCCTTCGCATTGAGTCAGGGCTAATTGGATGCTGGCCTAAACGCGTCTAGGCCTTACTTATATTAACAGCATTATACATATTGGCCAAAGGGTTCTTTTCCTTATTTATATATTTATTTTTATCTATATTCTTGCTTGGTTAATTTTAATGCAAAAGACATTTAGTTTTATGTTTATTTATATATATATTTATAAATTTTTTTGTTTTTCTTTAATTAAATAAACATGCTCTTTTGTTGTATTAATGGGCTCGTAAGGTTTTATCGCTCAATGCTTGAGCTGATGCATTATGACGGTACCCCATGTTGCAGGTGGGCGGGTGTAGGCGTGGCTAGCTTGGCTAATTGCCTTTTTTGGGCCCATTGAATTCAGTATCTGGTCCCGTTTATCAACAAATGCCACATGGCGAGCTCAATTCAATGTATTATGTTAATGTCATTATAACGTGAGCAACGAAAATATATGTCGCATTTTATTTATAGCCCATATACACAATATAATGACCGTTATGCATTCGTTACGGCCATTAGATATAAAGCATATATATTTGTTTTTTAGAATTATGGTTTAACAAATAAAACATTCTTCCAGAGAACTTGTAGAAATTTCATTTCTAAATTGTGCAAAGAATATACTTATGTGGGTTCAAAAGGAAAATCGAGGCTATGATTTAATGGCATTTACAATCGATCGCTAACTGTTCAAGATCGGTTATGAATTTTACCCGTTATAACAACTGGAAGTATGATTTCCCATGGCTTCAAGGCTTAAAATAGCAAGTTGTAGTAAACAAGTGGCCAAGCTACAAATTTAAATATATATTTAAAGTATATAAATACAGGAAATATAACCAAAAATCGCTTAAAATAATAAATTCATTCCTCTTTTAAAAATTTTCAAAAACTGTAAATTTTCAATATTTTACAAAACTGAACCGATTTTTTTAATGGTATGCCAAATGGGTAGTGTATTCTTTTCGAAACTGACACACTGTTTAAATAAGTAAAAACTGTAAGGTTTAAAAATTTTGTTAATACTTAAATGACTTTTAGAAAGACATTAAATTTGTAAATAAAAGAATCAATATTATATGAAAGGTGAGTTTTTGGCAGTCATGTGTTTCATAACTCTTAAATTGAAATTAAAAATTTAGAAAATTTAGAAAATTCAAAAAAGCAAAGTTTTTTAATCCATTTTGCAGCTTGTAATTTATGATTAATCAAGAATGAAACTTTTTTGTAAAATTGTAGTTTTATTTTTTTTTAACTAGAATATATGTACTATGTATGTGTGTATATGTACTATATGTATGTAAATTTATCAGTCAGTCACTTGGTTATATTGCTCTTACATACTTTTGTCGAAATTCAATTGTTGCATGTCTAAAGATTTCTTACCACCTGCTTTGAAATGAATTGAATTTCCCCGACAATTGTCTTGGCTCATATAAAAGTCCCTTGCCATCATTCCACTCAAGCTTTCAACAAGAATTCGACACATATTTAAACACTCATTCACACGTCTTGCCAACTTATTTAACAACTCAACTCACATCTACAGATGGCAGTGGTGGAAACAGTTGTATAGATCTTGTGCTGTGATGTACATTACTTGACGACAACGACGACTGCTGCTCAGCTTGAATGCAATTTAAGTACGTACTTCAAAAGCAAATGTTTTATAGAGCACCCATCACACACACACACACACACACACACACACACACACACACACACACACACACACACACACACACACACGAATACAATATCTAACTGTAGAGCACTTTGCGCCCCAAAAAAAGACACTTTGCACGGGGAACAGTCGAAATAGGAGCCGACTTCCTCGTCCTGACAGCACTCAGTTTAGTATTTCTCTTTTAGTTTTTGGGTTTCACTTGTAGTTTTTGTTGTTGTATTTCTTGCTGCTGGTGTTGTTGTACTACTATTGTATTTTATTATTTAAAAGCCTAAAATCTATGAAGTGCGGTGCAAATATTCGAAATTGTTAAGGAAACATTTGCAACTGACTCAGTGACTACCACTGACTGCATTTGACAAGAATATTTAATTTAACAGCCGAGGAACAATACCAACTGCAGCACAAGACCAACACAACTCTGAACATTCAGTACTATAGGGTATAAAGTACTTTAGTTCGATTCAAGTTGGTAGTACTTCAAATTCAAAATCTTCTTCAATTGCCATTCGCAAATCAATAGCTAAAAGCCACATTTAGCTTCTTATTAATTGTGAAAAGCACTTGTATTGAAAAACTATAGTTTTAAGTGTTGTTCAGTGTTCAATTAAAATATTTATTCAATGATAATTTGGAGTACTTATTTGTACTGAGCTTTAAATCTTAAACTTACCTTATTTGAAGAGCAACAAATTGTCGATATACTTAAATTTATTTACTGTTTTGCATCTTGCTTACAACTCAGCATATCGTCAATGGCATTTAGTGTGTGCTGATGCTTCCGCTTCCACTTCCGTTTCCGGTTTCGAGTATACTTTTTTTGTGTGTTAAATGCAAAGTTAAAACTTGTTTTGTACAATTCTTTTTTGCAAAAAAAACTTCACATATGCATGTGCACAGCTTGTGGCCAATGCTGTGACAATGTGACGTCACAGAGAAACGACTTTGTGGGGGTGCGAGTCAATTGCAGAAGACCACGGAAAGCCTGTCTAAGCTCGATTTTTGTTAAATATTTAAAATGCTCTATTTACCGTAAATATTTTCATAGTAATTTACGCAAATTTACATAAATAAACGCATGGAATTGTCTACTTTACACACACAAACACACACACACACACACACACACATACACTGGCAACTAAATGTTTTGGTTCGACGTAACCTCATTTGAAAAATGTCAAACGCAGTCCGGCCATTAAATTGTGTATGGGAGTAACGTTAAATAAACTAGGAGCGGGAAAGAACACAGGACGCAGGACACAGGACACTATGCTCAAGCGCACCATCGTTTGGTTGGCCTAATAGCTTTTCTATAATTTATCATAGAATATTTATGGCACGCGCTTTTGTATCTAGGAATTATGCATTTATTATTCAAAATGCTTTTTATGCCACCCAAAACAAACGGTTTTCCCCTCGATTCGGACAGAAATAAAACGTTGTCAGCGTTTAGTTTAGTTTTTGAAAAATTGTCATATTTATAATGTGGTGCAAAGGGAGCCAGGTCTCATTCTATTACACTCTGTGTACCTTTGTTGTGTTTTGGCCAAGTTAATTGGCAAATTTAAATTGAATAAATATTTTATGATAGTGCAATGGACTTAGCCCTGCGGTTTAGTTTTAGTTAGCAGCTGCAGAATGTAGTTGGTCATCATTACCGGTAAATTGTAGTTGTTGTTGTTGTTTGTATTGTTTATGTTATTGTTGTTGTTGTTGCTGTGGCTTCGCATTAAGCCGTTTAATGTTATGTGTGCGATTTACGCGTAATTGGTAACTAAAATGGCTGAAACTAAACACTCATGATTGGCTGTCCATCAGCTTAGATGTGGGTTAACTACATCAGATTGATTATGTTGACTTGGTTGGTTGTAAAACAGGTTAGAAAATTGTTCTTGATTGCTTTGATTGTTAAGCGTTTTTGTCTTTTACCAACCATTAGTAAATCATTCTTAAATACCGTTGGGTTTTAACAGCAAAATTCTTTTAAATGTAGTTACAGAAATGAAACAACAGGCCGTAATGTTTTACATTTACCAAAACATTCTAATGACTTTTTTGGGCTGTAAAGTATAGTTTATTCTAGCTTGTGACCCATTGCTCGATTTCCTGTATCCATTTCAATTGCACAGCTTTTAACTTTCGCTCTGCAGTAAACATTTCTCACCTAAGTAACCTCAGACAAGCAACTGTACTTTAACTTTTCCCCATGACAAACTTTAGCATTGCACTTACCCCAATCCTCAACTCGCAATCCGCTATCTTCCTAACCACAATCCACAATCCCAAACTCATTGCTCGTGGCTCTGTGGTAGCTCCAATGCCATAAATGTCAATAGACCAAAAACCATTATGCATAATATTCCAAACAGCAGTCGCGCCACATGCAACTTCCTAGGGCCATGGCAGCTGCTTGGGTTCCAGCTCCATCCCCTGTTTCATCCCCATCATCTTCACCATCTTCATCTGCATCTTTCAGGTTCTTCGCCTCTGTCTCCATCTACATTTGCGATAGTGCCGCATGCTAAACAATATTTCTCCATTACGAAACAATGGACCGGTGGCATAACCTGACTCCTTTCCCCGGAAATTCTATTCCTTATACTTTTCCGGTTTCCCATCCCGCTTCTTTATTTTGGAGGACAAGTAGCACCTTTTACTTGTGGCATTCGTTGTCAGTGAAAACTTTTGCTTTTCCACTTGGCTTTTTATGTTTGCGCGTTGCAGTGTGCATCCCAGGGACAAGCTCCTCACCCACCTCCTACCACCCCGCACAGAACTATCTGCAGTTGTCGCACCAACTTTTCGTTGCCTACTTTTGTGCTGAGGCAAGTTAGCGTTTGCTTATTGTCCAGTGCTGAAAACTTCGCCCGTTTGTTGCTAAATTGAATGCGACTTGCAGCACACTCTCTCATTCCTTTCTCCCCCTTTAGGTCTTTTTAGTGTTGTCCTTGGAGGTGTAAATTGTAAAACAAATAAACGGATGCGATCGTCCACTGTTTACAGCTAAAAAAGGGAAGTCAGCACATATAATTTTCTTTTGAGGTCGTATAACAAATAGCAATTGAAACAAATTGAATTCCATACAGAAAAATAAACTGCTAAGTCTTTAAATTTTGGATGCTATGAAGAAATTACTTTTTGCTGCTGTTTTATTTGAATCATTTTTATTTAGTTTTATAAAAGTTATTAAATGCCTATTAAAATATATGCAAAACGTACAAAAACCTCAACTAATGCCCACCTACACTAATCTCTAAAGCTGCCCATCGTTTTAAAATTACACAAAACTAAACTCCTTAATCATAAAAACAAAATTCCCTTAGTGAAAAAATCCTTCAACTTCGTCGCGAGACAAATCAACTATTTCGCGTACAGTCTTGTAGTATTGAGTGCCTCTTAGCTGATTCAAAAATGGATGCAGATAACTGAGATACAGTATCTTTCCCTTCGGTTTGGCATCGCTGGGACACCATGAGAGAAGCACCAACTTCTTTCGCTTTGTTTCCTGTTTGGTAACCTCACAGACCCGAGTGTATTCCAGATCAAATAGTCCATAACGACACTCGGTTGGTCCATTGCGCATTAGATCCTCCATAAACTGTTTATAATCACTGTCACGGTGTCCGAAAGTTTCCACATCAATAAATCCACTTGAAGCAATACGAAAGATAATGTATCGATACTTTTTACCTTGGCGCATCGATTCGTAGAATTCCAAGCCTTCTCTGCTGCATCTAACGCTCATTGTGCGACTTTTGTTTTCTCGAAATGTAAATATAAAATGAGTAATTGAAAACGAAGAACAATTTTGCCTTCTGTGTAGAGAAATGATATTATTTTGTGAAAAGTCTGTTTAAAATAACTAACTAGTTCCCTCAAAGTTTACTGAGTTCTGCGCTAGAAAAACAAAACTACTTTTGATAGCAAAGCAAACAGTAACAAATCGAAAAAATTTCGTTTAAAAAGTTTTTGCCCACTTGTTTTATATATTATACACTTTTTACCATATTGATACATATATTTTAAAAGTTTTCATAATTTTCTTCACGAATTTCCATGTTGTTCTCAATTCCGGTAAAATATTTGACTGAGGTTCAACATTTTTTATTATAAGAGCTCATTTTATATATTTGATTTATTTAAAAAATATGTCATAAATACTTGCATTTAAATTCCAAGCAAAAACTTATAGTCTTAAAGTTAAGTATAAATTCTTATTTTCTGTGCAGTCTTTAATATATTAAGACAAAGTGTTTTAAATCTTAGTCGTTTCAAGTCAATCCTAGGCAGTCCCAGATTAATCACGTTGCGCTTTAAAACGTTAATTATGACAGAAAGCTTGAAGCTTTGCAACGCTTTTAATTCAATTAAGCTGCGCTTTTGTCTGGCAGTGTGGCAGTCTGGAGGTCTGTCTGTCTGGTCTTCTGGCAATGTGACAGTCTGAGCAATAGGCAATTACCAGTAATCGAATTTTGCTACGTTGAATCCGTTTGAAACAATAAATTGTCTCCCTTTTGTAGCCTTTGGGGTTGAATGTAGAGAGAAGGGACTTAAAGCAATGGGGAGAAGGGGATGAAAAACCCACAAAATGTCAGCGGGCTCTAGTCAATACTGTAGCGAGTACCAAAAAATGCAAATGCAAATTGGGCGTGTAGTTGTGTTTTCCCCTCATGGACATTAAACTCAGCTCGGACTAAAGCTCTTAAGCTCAACTTTCACTTAACCGCAGCAAAGCGTTAAAAGCGTTCCCTATTAATGTCTAATTAAATGCAGTGAGGCATTGAGCTCTCTCTCGTTCTCGTTTTATTTGTTAAATCTCCAAATAAAATTACGGGACAGATTCATTTGCATTTTAGAGCTGGTCATCCTGAAATGACAATCGGATGTATTTCATTCAAGTGTGTCGAGTGGAAATCTCGTTTCCTGCTATCACCTGCTTCTTCTTCTTCTTCTTATTGCCCTGTTCAGATGAATATATATTTTCTTTTTTTGCAGTGTTTTCCCTCATACATTTTTGAACGTCTCGAAAAAAACAATTCGTGAGTTGGCAGCATTCATTGCTCAGCTGTTGCATTTGTTGAATAAAATATCAGTTGTCATTAAAGGCGCTCCTTGTGTTCAGATACAGAGTAGCCCGAGGGAGCTGCCTTAATTTGTCACTCGACTGCATTTGACAATTAAAAATTGCAATCAGCTGAAAAGCAGACAGCTGCCAGAAGCCTCAAGTAAAACATCATATTAAGTATATGTTGATAAAGTTGTTCTGCTTGTTGTGTACCCAGTAAGGGCAAGCTAAAGAAGGGGAATTAAATTTTGTGAAAACTTATGTAAAAATAAAAATAAATTAAATGTTTATATGTGAACTATTGCTTTGAAAAAATAGTAAGTAAACAGTTTAATAGCAGAAATTAGTGTCCTGAATGCGAGAAAACGGGACGTTTTTAAGGTTTCCTTTGCAGGGTATCTCCAAGTCTAGCAATAGCAGCTGTTTGAGGGATTGTCGCCTTATTGCGCACTGCACATGATTTCTTAAGCAAATTAATCGCTACAAAAAGTTGATGAACAAATAGTTTTTCAGTTAATATATATTGATTGTGGAAATCGCTTTCAAAAATTACTTAAAACGATAATTCTTATTGCACTTTAATTTGCCAGCCATTATCATTCAGAGTACATGTAAATACACAATGCTTCCACTTAGCCCACAATGAGCTGTTAACGGGGCGTATGCGTGTTAACATATTTGATTTGTATATTTCAATAGGTGGCGTCGCGTTGCGTTGCGTTGGGTTGCGTCGCATTGCTTTTGTGGCTGCGTGTGTCCCCCATTCATTCCGATTTGATGGGTTTATTATTGGGCAAATAAATTAAAATTGTTTACCTTTCAGCGTATTCATATATATTCACATTGAACCGACAGAGATAGCCTGAGTTATCTCGCTACTTGGTGCTACCTGTCTCGCTTTAGTTGTGGTTTCGTGAGAACGCGTATGTTGTGGCAACTTTATTTGCGCAAATTAATGGATAAATGTTGGCGCAGACACACACACACACACACACACACACACACACACACACAGTTACTTAAATTGTGTGCATGCATATGTATAAACAAGAAAGAAAAGTACAGTCGAGCACGCCCGACCGTAGAATACTCTCTGCATTTTATTCCCGATCATCTTAATAAAATCGATATCCGGGTATATCAATTGATACTTGCAACAAAACACGTTGAAACATAAACATCTGTATACACACACATATACATTTGACATTATATGTATGCACGCACATATGTATTTGTGTATATGTTATACATACACAATTGCTCGGCACAGCCAGCATTCGCGGGCAGCGCTGCCGCTAGCAAGCAGCGAAAACGTTCGCTCACATGTTTGTATGTTTCTATCTCGCTCGCACACATGCATTGGCATTGCGTTCAATTATGAACTTTCTTACATGTCTAGCTCTTTTGTTTATTGTCCGATTTAGATGCAACTTTCAGGATAGTTTAATATATTTTGTCTTCAAACGAATGTGAAATAACAATACTGTACGATAAGAACATATGCCTTAAAATCGGCATTGAAGTTTGCAAATTATTTTGTTTCTTGTGGGAAAAGGGGGCGTGGCAGCCCAAAATTTTTGATGACAATACAATTATGCCGTCTCTAGAAACCTGGGTACCAAAATGGGTGTTCCTAAGTGCCACAGTTACTGAGATATTCGCCTAAAACATCAATTTTTTACGAGGTGTTTTCAGTTTTTTGCACATTGTGGGCGAACGGGGCGTGGCATCGAAAAAAAAAAAAGATTCTTGTATTGACTGACTTAATATCGAGTCGATAGAGACCAAATTCAAACTTGTAGCTCTTATCATCTCTGAAATCTGTTTGTTCATACGGACAGACAGACAGACAGACAGACGGACAGACAGACGGACAGACAGACGGACAGACGGACATGGCTATATCGACTCGGCTTGTGATGCTGATCAAGAATATATATACTTTATGGGGTCTGCCACGCCTCCTTCTGCCTGTTACATACTTTTTTTTTTGCACAAACCCAATATACTCTCTCTTGCAGAGAGTATAAAAACATATGAGTGGCATCTGTAGATAGAACGTGTGGTGAGTATTATTGTGGCACCTGCGAAAATAAACATATGTATTATTATTCAAAGTACATAAACATACTACGCAATTACTCATCTGCGACTTTATAAATAAATATTTAGTAAAATTGGCTGGAGCAACACAACAAATATGATGCAGACTTGAGAGATAAGAAATAATTGTGATTTCTATTTAACCAGAGGAACACAACAGAAATTAAGTAAAGTATGTAAAATCCATGCATTGAAATATCGTTGCTGACAACTCGAGTGTTAAAATTGGCACTTTGGAAAACAAAATCACTCGAAGCACAACAAAGCAATATTGAAAGTTCCCGAGAGCAGTCAACACCCATGGGCAGAAACTTTCACACAATGTCTGTGAAAGAAATAAACCAATGGCAACCAAATGAAATACATTCACCATTGACACACGAGTATGGTCGAGCAATGGGGAAATGGAAAATGGTAAGTGGAAAATGGGTAGATGGGTACATGGGTAGATCCGCGATGTTTTCAATAGAATAGGGCAATAGTTGGCCATGTGCGTTGATTTTGGCATTCAAATATTTTGACATTTTCTGACCCGTTTTGCACTTTACGCTGCTCGACATGCAGAGAAGTCTGTCATTGAGCCGGAGCAGTGAAATTGTGTTAAATCCGCTATAAAAGCGGTTAACCGAGTAAACTGCAAATGCAAAATGTGGTTCACTTTGCTTTGGTTTTGCTTTGGTTCAATTCGGTTCAGTTTGGTTTCATTTGTTTAAGTTTTGGCTTCGTTGACAACTTTGGGCAAGTGCTGATGGGTCATTTTTGACCACAGGCTGTGTATGACAGCAATGATTTCTATATAAGTACAAAACAGGCTCTGATTTCTATGTTAAACAATAATTTAATATTACATACACAACAAAATTCAGTCTTTTGAATACTATCAAAGAAATCATAAGCAATCGCAATGGCTGACGACGAGTTGTACTCGTATATTCCAGAGGTTGAGGAGGTTTGAAGTACTTTCATATAATTATAAAACTTTAATTCAATTGTTACTGCCTCAGACTTACAGCGATCATGAGACCCAAGAAGCTATGAAATTTATTAAAGAAAACGATCTACCAATGTCGGATCTTCTCTACGCTCTCAAATATGTTCGCATCTCAAATCGAGTTGTAGAATTGGATGATATGTTCCAAGAGCTACGAGATCGTTTAAAGAAGTTGCGTGAGGAGGACATTCCCGTAGTAACTCCACCATGATTGGTAACAAACTTGATTTTTAATGGATTATTATAACAAATGGTATTATTTATTAAAGATTATGAAAGCTATTCAGAATACCAACATATCTTATTTCTTATAATAAAATAAATTTATTCGAAATACAATTTAAAATGTTTTTATTTAATAAAAAAAAATTTTGTTCCAAAAGTTAATGATTATTATATTATGGTTATGGTTTATTGAATTGGTTTATTGCATTCAATATCTGAGCTATTCCAAACACAATTTGGAATGGTTTTAATCCCTTAAAGAAAATTTCTCCCATGTTAATTACTGTCTGAATATGTTCAATCGTTGTGAGGGTGAATTTTTATTTTGTTTTTAGAGTATGTCACGAGTCAAATAGATAAAATTTGAGTGTAGATAAAAAGAAAAAACAACGATAAGACTGTAAGCGAATGAGAATGGTAGATTGTTTAAATGGAATCTGAGAGTATACTAAGGTTTAGAAAGAAAGGGGGGTTTAAGGGTTGCCGGGTGGCAAATAGAATTGCATGCAAAGTGAGGAGACAAAACAGTAGAAAAGCAAACAAAATTATGTTTAAGGTTATATGCTATGCATAAGTAAATAAGCAGACAGTGCAGACAGATCAGGCAGACAGATACAAAGTCAGCCTGGTAGTCAAGCAGGCAGGCCGGCTGGCAGGCAGGCAGTACGGAAAGCGGAAACGGAAGTTCAAGTAGCAAAAGAAAGTGTCTAACTGGCTGTGTGCATGTGTGTTACCCAGAGAGTGTGTACATGTGTGTGCGTATCTGTGTGTGACTTATGCAAGAGCCACAGGCACTTCCGACAATTGGCAAAACACAACAGAAAGGCAACTAACCCGAAAAACCAGGAGCGGATTGAACATATACATAGACATCACTTTCAGAAAAGTTAATTAAAACTTGAATTTCGCTTGATTTCAAAAAAACAGTAAACTTTAGGAAAAATCAGTATGGAAAAAGGCCTAACTTTGTTTTTAGCGTAAAGCTAAAATAGTAGCTTAAAAATTCCAATCCGCTCCTGATAATATCTAGTGAGGATAGAAACCAGAACCCAGTCAGAAGGACCACAAAGCGAAGAGGTGAACAGTGTGGAGGTTTGCAGCAAGCTGAGAGGTAGGGTAAAAGGGCGATCGGCGGATGGGAGGATAGGTGAAGGACGGAGAGTGGGTGGAGATGGGGGCAAGCGTAGGGCAGCCACAGGCAACGCTGCCTTGCACACGCGCTGAGCGAGATAAAACATTTGTATGCGCTGATAAGAACGCATCCACTTACTTTTGGTCGCACATGACCTGAATTTTTGTGCACTGCACACTCACACATACTCAACCACAAACAAGCACACATACACACATACACCCCAACACATACATTAAAAACAAAAAAAAAAGGGAGCTAAAAAGAATTGGGCTTGGCGCTTGAACTTGCACACGGACCGAGCAAATGAAGAAATTTAAATTTGATGATAGCGACTGCAATCAGACGGAGACGCCCACTCAATAAATATTTTCTATAGGGTATCACGCTAAATACTCAGTATGTGCAAAAATAGGAGTAACAGTTAGAGATCATGTTTGAAAAACTTGTATTTAAAAAATATTTAAATAAAATTTACTACAAATTTTATTCAACAACACTTTTTTATATTTTTTAAACTTTTTTCTCTGAAGTAATAAAATATAATTAACAACAAATAACGTCAAAAAATCTGTTTTTACAATTATAAAACAAAATTTGTTTAATTTTTAAAGATTTTGAAGATTGTCTATGTACATATGTGCTTGGGTGTATCTACATGATTGGTGTGTCTGTAAAATGGGGGCAACATTAACATGCGGCACCATGGCCCATCGACTCAGTGTTGCTACTGCCACAAACTGTCTGCGAGTAGTAAAAAAAAGATTGTATTTTCTTTTTTGATGCTCTAAAGTTCCAGTTCAGTTACACACGGAATTTGAACGGAAATTCGGAAAATGAAAGATTCGTATCTGTAAAGTTACGAAGAGATTGATGTGTGCACAGCAGCGGCAGCGGCAGTGGCAGCAGTAGCAGTAGCAGCTGGCCTGCAGCAGACTTCCCCATGAAATTCGTACTCCTTAACTGTTTCCCATTTTCATACATTCTCATGACTCCTGTGAGAAACAAGCGCCAAAAAAATATCGAACCGCCCGCAGCACTCAAATGTGATTCTCGTTCTCAGTCTGCTGTATATGGTATATATTTCTCCTCTCTCTCTCTCTCTCTCTCTCTCACTGTTTCTTTCTTTCGTTGTGAAAGTGAGTGCACCCCTTGTAGGAAAATAGGATTTGCTTGCAAATTTTTGTTAGGGTGACCATGTGCGGGTGTGGATGCGGATGCTTGGTGTTCGTTTTGTTTGTTTGACACTTGCGTGGTTAGTGATTGTCCATATTATGTGACACACTGTGTGACAGACGAGCAGATAGACCAGCTTTGACAGCTAGTCAGACAGAGAAATGGAGAAAGGAAAAGAGTGTAAGAGGGAGACAGAGAGCAAGAGAAAGAGAGAAAGATAGAGTAGTTCAATTTCGTGCAGCATCAGCGCTGAGTTGGCAACTTCTTGCCAGCAGACATCAGACAGTCTGTGACTTAAAGTACATTTGAAGTTGTCAAAAATGTTGGCCTGATTGCCTACAGCCAAATGCCGCACCTAGCCGTATAATTGTCAGCTGTTTGTGGCGGCTGAAATTGAGGCGAAAAGTTCCAATATTGCCTAAGTAGCTGAACAAAAATTAAAGAAAACTTAGTTCAATTTCAAGTGATTTGAATGATATCTATTGGGATATTGACTGAATGTTCCTTTTTATAAAGATAATAGGTCGAATTAATTTCTCTTCAAGATTACCTTATGAAAATGTTTCCCTAGGTTCCTTTTTTCAAACTTAAATTTAAATTTAAGTTCTCTCTCTCAAACTCTCGACCCTTTCAAATCTGCTCAGTGCTCTCAATCGAATTGACTTTAGATTTCAAATACTTTGCAGCAATTCAGAAAATCCATTAACAACCGAAAGTTCCCCTCTTTTTTTCAGGAGTAGTAAATAAAGCAGCAAAAGAGTTAGATACACAACCCAAAGTGCATAAATTGTTGAACCAAATCTATAGATGGTTTTGAACAGAGCCAACTAGTGGCTAACTGGCCAACTGGATAGCTGGGTATGACTGGGAATGACTTGGGGATGACTCGCTTCGAGGCAGACAACGGATATTGTTGAGATTTATGACGGCAACTCCATATTTATTTGGAAAATAAGTTGGCCCATAGGCAAGTGGACTGTTGTGAGCCAGGCCAAAAAGAAGTTTACAAATTTCTGGCTTGCCAGTAGTCCCAAAAAAGGATATTACATATCCTGTTTCTAGTCGTGTAAATGCCATTATAGATTGAATATTTGCAGCATACACCCTGTATCTGTCCCATTTCTGCCCTGTTTCTACACCCTGTTTGATTTACGTTGTTTCACGACTTCCGCTGTTTCACCATCCATCGCTTTGCTTTGTTCTTGCTCTTCTGTTTTCTTGTATTCATGGTCTTCTTTTTGTTTTCCTTTCTTCGTTTTCAAGTGCAAAACGCTATGGCTTTGGCCTTGCTCCTGACTCCATCTCTGACTTTGAGTTATGTCCTAGTGCTGCGGCTATTAGAGGCTTACTAAACTCCTTTCCACGTGCCCCTCCTCGAAAATAACCGTTACGTGCAGGCTGCGCTTTTCACACACACCGACAGTGGCATCATCATTGAGTTGAGCTCGTGATTATTGCCATTATGGAATGAAAATGAAAGGCGTTTCAGCCGTAGACTCGCTCCTCAGAACTCTCTTTTCCTTCCATCCCTCTCTCCTTCTCACATTATTTTTCTGCTCTCCTCTTCTCTCCGCTCTCGTTCGTACTGTCTCAAGTGACTATTCACAGCCTGAAGATTTATTGAATGTGCGCGATGTCTGTATCTGAAGCTGGAGCTGAAGCGGAGTCTCTGTCTGCTCTTTGGCATCGGGTATTGAGTGTTTATTTATTTTCAAGCATCATAAAAAATACAACATCAGGCCATGGGAACTGAAAAGATATGCACACTCCAACATACATTCAATAATATTTTCGCCTCATGGGCAAAAGCAGCTGCAATTTTCTACGCCATTTTGTTGAAACCAAGTGTAATTTGTGGTCCTGGGAACTTTGTCTATTGCCCTTGTACTCCATTATTGATATTGTTGTTCTTGTTGTTGTTGTTGTTGTCGCTGTTTAATGAAGCATTCGCTGTGAAGTAGCTGTTGCAATTTTTATTTCGTTTGCCGGTCAATGAACATTGGAAATGTGTTAAGTGCCGTCGCTTGTCTTTAATTGTCTACAACTTTGCTGAATGGCTTTTAATGAAGTGTTAAACGGTTACAGACGACCCAAGTGTTGTCTTAACCTTTGACCCCGTCTTCAAATAGCTAGTTTTGATCTAAAACTTTAAATATTAATTAATATATGCCGCAGAGGTAGTTGTTTATGCTTAACTTTATTGAAAGGAACACAATTAGCTAAATTCAACAATCAAAATTATTGTTTCATTTAATATTCCGAACGAAAATCGCTGCAATAACTCATCCTAAAAAGTACTGCTGAATGTAAGAAGAGAGGAAAAAGATGGGAATACTAAAACTATCATACAAATTCTATTAATTTTTTTAAAAATTTGTTTTCAAAATAAAATTGTAAATAAAATTTAAAGATTTCACTCATTTAATATAAATTTATTGTACTAAATATCCCAAAGTAAACAATTTTGGTAATGTACAATCATCAAATTCTGCTACATTTCTTGTTACTCCACTTAATTACTTTAATTACGGCTAGAGCACCTCAATGACTAAAAGAATCCGAGTGCTTTCACCAACGAAACTTTTCGAAAATCAAGTGTTATGAACTGAATAACCGTTATTCACAACTTTTTGGCCACAAATTGGATACAGCTGGAAGTCAATGTAGTGACCTGCAAAGTGCATTTGCTTTACATAGTCCACTTTCATCATCTGCTCAATTTGTGTCTTTGTGCCACACATGACGTATACGCAATATGCGTTCTCTATGATGTTGCCAGCAGAGCTCGAGGGCATTTTCGCTTTTTGCCACCGCCATTACTGTCGACTAAAAACATGTTTCATAAAGTCGACCAACGCAAGCTTTTTTCACGTAGTTTTCCACAACGATATATATATATTTTATATATATAAATATAAATATGAAGCGTTAGATGTAGCGCGCTTTTTGCTTTATGCATGCAACGGCAACATTTTAAATTGCACATATATTTTTCATAAACTGTAAATTTAGGTCACAACCATGGGGTACACTAGTGCGAGTGGGACTAAGACTAGGGAATTGAGACCAGGGACGGGTACATGCATGACAGCGGCTGCTAATAGTGCAACAGCTTCGGGTTCCCAGCGGTCAATGTACGGTGTTTGACGATGGCGACGTCAAAGCGTCGTCAAAATGAATATGCGCATAGTTGCTGCGGAAATATTAAACATACGCCGTGTATGCCGCATCGCGAGTGGCGAACGTAGCGTGATGTGGCTCAAGTCACTGTAACGAGCAGACCAGTTAAACTATTTCTACGTTCTAGAAAACATAATCACTTTTTTTGACAAATATTTAAAATGCGTTATTAACTAATTATTTGAAATATTGAAATATTTTCAAAGCCATTATGACTTTGATTTCTGCATTGGGAAAATGTAATCTTCATAACTTCAAAACTACTATATTCATTTCAATTTTCTTATTTAAATTATTGAATTATATTGGCTTGAATTATGATTCTTAAAGTTATAGTTTTAAATTTTTTTTCAATTGATGTTTTGTATGTTTATCAGCAAACGGTTTGAATTTCAATGCTTGAGAAGTATTTTAGGAACACACTCAAATAAACACACCCGTAAAAACACACACATACACACACCCATATGGAGGTTGGGGGAAATGCTTATGTGGCCTGTGGGTCCTATGTTTCCATCCTTCTACACTGAAAACTCGGCCCCAAAGTATGATTGCGTGCCTAAGCGCCATCTTACAGTTGATAGCTTCATTACAGTGCTGTTGTTGTTGCTTATTACCCGTTAGTTTGTTGTTGCACTTGTTCTTGACGCTGCTGTTGTTGTTGCCATTGCTGTTGCTGTTGCTGTTGCTGTTCCTGTTTGCTGTAGTTGTTAGTGTTGCCAGCGTGTTCTTGGCATGTTGCAAGTGCTGATTACAGAATGGCGTCAGTGTGGACGCCTCACTGTAACATGCGCTGTTTTCTTTTATGGCCGCTTTGTTGCAGTCAACGGTATTTTTCTAATTTTACTTAAAGTGGTACACTTTTCTTACCTTATTTTTTTTTGGTTTAGAACCACGCGCATAGTTTGCTTAATTTTTAAATTGCCAAGCCAACAACTCTTCGCCCGTAGTTGGCCTCGATTTGCGAGGCAATGAGTTTGTTGTTAGCGCGACGAGTGAAAGTTTCTATTAAGGCGATGGCAAGTGTTGTGAGAAGAAGGCTCTTAAGATCTGGAAATTATGATTGGCGCAACGAGACCTTCTTCGTACCAGTTGCTGCTATTAGCCATGTGCGGAAACATTAAGTGGTTCTCCACTTGCCTGGAGAAAGGCATACATTAGAGGAGCTGAATGTCGCTAACATTTTTACTGGCTTAATTGCTTGATTGTGTTCAAAGCGAATTGCAATCCCGATTTGAATTAGTGTAAATGGTTTGGTTTTAAATTAAATTAAAATGTTGTGTATAATCAGATAGCTAACTAAACAATTTAAATCCGTTAATATATGCCACAGATTCTTTAGTTTAACACTTTTTCTTTTAAAAGATAGATGGGTAGACTTTAGATAGTAGCATAAATATTTATTTAAATTTTTAAATAAATTGTATTTTAGTTTTATTTGTCGACTGTTATTGAAAAGGAATTACAGAAATTCAATAAATAGATAAGTTTTTCTTAGTTTCTGAAATATAAACTGTCTGCGAAAACTCCCTGTACTTAATAATTTAATTTCTCACATAGTTGCCTATCATTCTATGAAATAACGTTATATCTACTGCCTTAAAGCACGCCAACTTTAGTTGTTTTTCAAGTAAGCCCCAAGAGAGGGCAACAGCCGTCGTTTACAAGGCGTATACTTTATATTTTAATACATGTCAGTACCCCTAAGCTCTCAATATTAAAATGTCAAATGTTGTCGTTTTGTTTATACATAATACATGTGTGTGTGTGTGTGTGTGAGTGTGAGTGTTTGGAAATAATTCAATTGAAAGCAAACATGTTTGCAGCCAACAAAGGAGACAGACAGATGGACGGACAGATAAATGCAGCAGGTGTGATTGAAGGATTTGTGAAGAAGAGAAAAGAAGAAAAGAAAAGAAATTCAAAATAATATGAAATATTTGAAATTTCATAGCGCTTAGCTCAGCAAATGTTCCAAAATGTTCAATATCCTTTGTTGCCTCTTGACTTTAGCATCACAAGTGCGGTCAAGCATTTCCCCAATAATATCTTGTTCGATGCGTAAGCAAAAACATTTTCATTCAAGTGAAATTCAATTGTTATCGAGTCAACAGATAACTCTGAACATTTGCATGGCATGAGGCTGGTCTGGCCTGCCTGGCCTGTCTCGAGGGCTGAAGTTATAAACAGTTTTTGGGGGTAGCTTATCATAAGCAATAAATGCTAATGGATGAGCTTTGCTTTCGGGGTAGTTATATCGCAGAGTCCTTAGGGAGAACATCCATTAGTTGCATTGGCGGCATTCCCAGTCCAAAAAGTCCAGAAAAGCAGCGATGTCAACAATAATCCAACATTCCGCTCAGCAGCATTGCCGCCCCCTCTTCGGCTGTGGTTGTCCAACAAAAGGTGACAAAAGATATCACAATTTTATGAGTAATCCCGACACTCTTTTCATGCCATTCCCAAGGAATCCAGAAGGGTGAGAGCTGCTGACAAGGACATGCACTGATTACGTACCGTTACCAACTTCCAACTGCCAACTGCTAACTGTCGACTATCCCAGCAATGGTAATAAAATTCTCACTTCTAGATAGATTTTTGCATTGTCGTTAGAGTAGATAATACGTGTGTGTTTGTGTGTGTGTATGGGGAAGGGGGATGGGGGGGGTGTTCCCAAACCTTGGGGCCAACTTCAGCCTCTTTCATTGTTTGTCAGCGTCTGTCTGGCTTCGGATGCTGCGGATGTTGTTGTGAGTCATATTAAAAAGTAACGAGGAAAATATTATGAAGCCAGACAAAGGCATTTCCGGAACTGAGACGAGCTCGAACCCGAACCCGAACCAAAACCCAGTGCCAACAATATTGGATTCACACGTTGTGGGTGTATAAAGAGGACTGTGCAGGGTGTGTATGAAAATCGTTGTTCATTGCCTGTTATTGTTTTTGTTGTTGTTGCTGTTACTGTACTTGTTGTTGGCTGCCCTCTTTCATTTGGCCAGAAAGAGCAGCAGATACATGATGTGCCTTCATATTATATTGTATTTTTAGACCAGACAAGTCTGCATTGCTGCATGTGCTCTCAGTCATCCCCTCTTCTTCGCCAACCAAGTCTGTGCTCTCTGCTCCTTTCTATCCTGTCCTGTACTGTTATGCCATTATTAATAACCATAACTCAAATCTATTGCTGCTTTACTGCTCATTGAATCCTGTTTATGGTCATGGTTTCGTCAGTTTTCTTGCTCCTGTTTTGAGTTTGAGTTAAAAAGTTTTGATTTGACCACGAACCTTTAGATAAACAATGGTTACACACAGCATCAAAATGGTGTAGGAAAAATAATAATGGCTCTGTATGAAACTGCCACAAGTTCTTTACTTAAAACTTTAAACAATTTTTTTTTTAAATTATGGTATCTGGTTATAATTATTATATACTATATGGCTTTAAGAATGTGATAAATATGAAGTTATAGCTACTACATACATATGTGGGGAGTCTGGGATTTCCAATGATACTTGAATCGACCATTACGTATTGGCTTACAATTAAGTTACAGGGTATACAGTCAGCTAATTACTGTAGCAACAATTGATATCAAATAGCCTTTTCTGATTAAAATTTTCAAGAAATTGTGTTTGAAGTCAAATTTGATTTCCTTTAGCTCAGTTTGTCAACTGTTGGTGTTTGGCTTATCGTTGAAAGCTTCAGTTTTGATATGCCGCAGAGAAAATAAAAAAAAAGCAACGGGAACTGCTCTTTGCGATAAGTTTTAATTGTGCTCATATCTCAAGGCCCCTTCAAGGCCCTCCTTGCCGATTGCTGAGTAGGGCCAAACTTTCTGCCTTGGCCATTTGTGTGTAGCGCAACTTTTTTTGGCCATACACACACATTGAAACACACACATACACAGTCACAAATTGCTCAACAATCCATGTTGCCATTTTACAACACTTGAAATTTCTTTGGACATTTGCTTTTGGCTTAGAACCGGCTTGATGTTGACTTTTACTTTAGCGAATGGCAACTGTAGTAGAGCGGGAACTAACGGAAAAGGGGTCCGGTTCGTATAATTTCAATGTGCACTGTCGTAAATAGCATGAGATGAAGAAGAAGAAGAAGAAGAAGAAGCAGTAGCACATGAAACTAAGCAAGAAGACGATGAAGAGTAGAACGATGAGTATTTTCTTAATTTTCTTGCGCTTCCTGCACAGCAAAGTTTTGCAGAGAGACTTTTCTAGCTTTTCTAGCTGCAGCAGCAGCAGCAGAAGCAGCAGCTTTTCCGTTTGTCACAACGACAGACAAGACACCAACATTAAAGTATTATGCAAGCGTATTAATGCACTCAACGGAACAGTGACATAGCAAAAGAAGAACAGCAACATGAACAGGATGGTGGCAAATGCTGATGAGAGCAGAAAGAGTCTACGATGGAGCGAAAGTCGGAGAGAGAGTGTGAGCGAGACCAAGAGAGAGGGAAAGCGAGGCAGATAGAAGTGACCAGGCTCGCTATGCTGATAAGCTGCAAGACAAGTCAAGACAAACGGAATCGGACTCAGCGTGTATCAAACGGCCCAAAGGAAAACAACTCGGAAAACGACATAAAGTTTTTCCAACAGCAGGAAATTGTAGAAACGAATGTCACTTGCCACAGCATAGGCAGCTAAATTTTCAAATTTTCTTTAGCATCAAATTTATCTTAGACTTTTCTTGCTAATTGCATTTAATTAAATTAAGAAAACATCCAGAATTCTACAGGAAAATACCCTCATACTACCAATAGTTTTACCAGAAGTCGTACTTCTCGTAGAGCCCCAATTCCCATGCGAATTCCCATTTGACACCATAACTGATGATGCTCAAGCAAATGGTCGATGGGTCTCGGGCATGGAGGGACTCTGGACACTCTGCATTAAACGTTCGCACATTAACATGATGTATGATCCCGGAGTCCAGGAGTGGTAACAACACCTCAACCATTAGCCACAGAAACGGCCACTTAATGGCAGCTCAACTACCATTTGAGGATGCGACTGTTTTCCCTTAAAGCATGCCTTCAAGTCACTTTTGGCAAATACACGCGATTTTCAATCAGTCTACTTTCCTACATTCATCCCTTCGCTTCCACCTGGCGTGTAATCAAGTCATGCCCAAACAATTGCAGCCACGCCCCCATCGAACACACACAAATACACAATCAGAGTGAAAACACATTGAGCAAACACTTTAGCCCACGATATTCATACACAATTTACACAAGCCAACAAAGTTTTTTGCGCTGTTTCCACTACAGCAGCATCCCATGGAAAACGCAGTGAATTGGATACTTGCTAAACAGAAAACGAAGAGAAAAATATATGTTATTAAAGATTTAAGCAATAATAAATAAAAAAGTTTAAATTTTCCATTTTTAAACAGTTTTTGTTGCAATAAATCATATCAGATAAGTACATTTTTGAAGGGTTTAGGATAAGTATTAACCTTAAAGTAATAGTTACAATTAATATTTACTGATTTATTGCCTGCTTACAAATGATTAGATGTGGGCACACTGATAATGTGAATGAAATTTATTCCGTTATAACAATAATTTGTAGGAAAACAATTTAAACTTTGATTAAAAATAACCTAAAACTAATCTTATTTACTTCTAGAAATACTTGCAATGAATACATCTCCGTTCCTGGACACTTATTTGCAGTTACGACTTGATGCAGAGCAGTGGAAACACTGTTTTGACGTAGCTTTCAAGTACATTGCTATCTTCGTACCTGGCTTTCATTCCAAATAATGTAAGCGTAAAACCAAATGCACTAAGAGCATTTCAAGTGCGCCAATGGGAGGTATGGGCGGCATGGGCATGCCCACTTCTTGAAGTGACGGTTATGGTTATGTGTGGCAACAGGAGGAGGGTGGGAAGATGGGGAGGGGAAAGGAGGATGAGCATCATCCACTCCACCACACTGAAAGAACTCGAGACTGCCTTTCAATCACTTAAATTTGCTTTGGTGGGTAAGAAGGGCACAGCACCCAAAACACTTGAGAGGTCTAAAGGTTATGTGTGTGTATGTGAGTGTGTGCGTGTGTGAGTGAAGGGAGAAAGGGAGAGTGCGAGTGGGAGTGGGAGAGAGATATGAGTGCTAGTGTTTGCTCCAGTTCGCGAGTTGTTTGAGTGAGTGTGTCATTTATTGTGTATTTATTTGACAAGCGCATGCATCGCAGACACATGAGACAGACACACGTGCGGTGAACAGCAGACGGAAGAGGGGAGCAAGAGAAGAGAGGGGAGTCTGGGGACATAAGGCTGGGAAGAAGAGAAAATATACCACAGTCTGGCATGATGATTTCACCATGTTTAAGTGTTAAATGATGCAACATTTACTTTCGTATATTTTTACAATTTTTCTTGGTAAACTTCAGACCTTTGTGGTTGATTTTTCTTCAGTTTTTTCTATCCATTTTTTTTGTTCCATTGTTTTGGTCCCTTATCAGCTGTTGTAGACCGTAGTCCTCCTGGTTTTCACCATTAGTTAATGTCGTCAAGGAGTCTACAGAGCTTACCACCCCCCCGCTCCAGTTTGTTTTACTTTAAGTTTGATTTATGTCTCTGGTCACTGACTCAGCTGCGTCCAGACTTGATTCGCAGCTGCAAAAGAAATTTAATGCCCACAAAAAGTTGATTTTTTTTTCCTGTTTGTTTTATTTGTTCCTTTCATGACACTTGTTTGGAAATTAGTTTTGCAAAGTTTTTCCTTTTTTTTTGCTTTGTGACGCACATGTGATTTTGATTGCAAAGCACAATACAAATTAAAATAGAAAGGTGATTTATTTTGGCCAAAACAAGTTTACCACTTAGATACAGCATCCAGGAGGGACAATTTCCTTTCGTGTCCACTCAATATATTTTTTTACGCCTGAAAAAAACTGCTCGACTGGAGCAATACAATGTTTCATTCATTCATCAATCAGCGTGAGGCATGCATGAAAAATGTCAGCGCGAAAAGTCAAATGGAAATGGTTTTATTGTACACGGCTTAAAGTTACCCTATAAAAAATGTCACAGCTGTAGTTTATTTTACTCTGATAAAATGAATCGTTATTCACCTGTAGTCTCATATGCTCCCATTTAGTGTCATTGGATGGCATGTCAAGTGGTATTCCATTCACACTCGCTTCAATAAGTTGTGGGAAACCTTTTTATTTTGCGCTATTGAAGATTGGCAAGTCACTCGTCAGTGAATGCTGTGAGAGTTGATGCCATGCAGCAATCAATATTGATTGCATAATGAATGACAATCAACGCTGCGTTTGACACTTTCCATTTCAGCTCTTCAGTTTTTTTCTTTCTTTTTTCTTTTCGAGGAGAATGGTGTATTTGAAGGAGCACCTGCAAATTACTTTAAGCCAACTAAAAGCCACAAAAAATGCACTCTAATTGTAAAAGTTGTGAAAGTTCAATTGGCAAAGAAATGCAAAAGATTCCAGCAATCATTCAATTGACATTCTCAATCGAACAGGCAGCAGCGGATGTTGATCCATGGAAACGACATTCCGACTCAATGTCCTTTTTCCCATTCCCATTCCCCTTCACGTTTCCTTTCACCTTCCCTAACTCCTTCTTCCTTTTTGTCCTCATTCGACTGCTTCACGCTGCTGATGTTCATGTGCATGTCCTTTTGACGGTTCGTCGGTTCGTCGATGGCTCAAACTTGTGGCACTTTCAGTGACCAGCACTTGGCTGTTGCCACTGTTACAGTAGCTACTCGACTGGTGCTACAGCGTATCCTCTTCATCGTCAGCTTCTTTCCATGCACTGCACAGCAGTGTTTTCCAGTTCTGCTGCCCTTCATTTCAGTTTATTGTTGTTTTTGGCACATTTGGTTGTGACCCTGTACTCGAAAAGAGCATTGTATATTTTAACCGTTTGCTTTGGCTTCAAAAACCATTGTCTTCATTGAGTTTCCTCAAAGTATTCACACATTATGTATACAATATAATTTTATATATTTTGAGCCAATTTAATAAGAATTCGATAACCAATTCATAAGACAAAACGGGTCTTATGCTTATAGGCCTTTCTTAATAGTAACATATATATCTAATAAATTTTGTATGACTCAGATAACCTACTCAATATCGGTCCTAAATTATTGATAATACACTGTCTTATATGTGTCCGATGTTTCCCCATTAAATTTGTCGTATTTTGTATATGATCGCTCAAGAATAAGTACAGGGTTCTTTAAAGTCGGTTTGCACTACTGTAGCTTTTCCAACTAGTTTGTCGACGTCGGCCACGTTTATTTCGCTGTGTTTGAGCCATGTTTTCGTTTGCTTCACATTGTTTGTTTCGTTTTGTTGCATTTGGTTTTATTATTTTTGTTGCCTTTGCTTCAGGTAGTATGTACTATAGCTTTTAACACTCTTTCCGAGACGAAATCTGCATGACTACATGAACTGAATGGGTCTACTTAAAGTAATATACAGAATAAACTTAAGTTATTTTCCTATACAGAAAAGTGTTTCCTTAATTAAATTTAATTTAGAAGATTGTGTGAAAATTCGAAAAATTTCTTTTATTTCATGGTCGTATATTATGTTTAACTATCTTTTTAATTTTCAATCATTTCCTTGGGTTTACCTCTCTGAATTAGAAGATCTCCTTTATAAAACCCCTTCTTTTACCTCAAATATCGATAAACTTCTTGACTTAGAGTATTACAAATTCGTCTAAATTATAATAGTGTTTTGATTTCCTGTTGTGTGCATCACTCAATCGGCACCGGGAGTCTCTCAGTCGATGTGTTTGTGTTATTCTCTAAATTGAACATATTTCTTTTCGAAAAGTCACGATTTCTTTCATTCCTTTTTGAGTTGAGTTTTACAGTGAGTGCTGCAGGTACTCGTACTATATCAACGAGGTATTCATTTCCTGTTTGCAATGGTTTCAGAATAACGTCGAATATCTCAAGTGGACTAAACTGAAGCAGCAATCGAATTTATTAAGTTATCAACTTTAATTGTAATAACTTTGTTTAAAACAATAAATACAAATTTATTCCCTATACTATATATACTAAAAAAAAAAAAATAAGTTCTATTATATATTCATTAGAATTTTAATGCAAATACCGAAAATCGCTTTATGCATGCTTCAAATAAATTAATTGAACATAAATCGTTTGTGTTCGTACTTTTTTTATCCTAAATTGATTTCCATCCAATTTAATTCACTTTTTGTGTCTAGATTTTGATAAAAAGTTTTGTTTACATTTTGTCATATTTTTTAGGCTGTCAAATAATTGAAATTCATTTACTTTTATTGCATTTTTTATTTGGTAAAGTCAAATAAAATCAATTTTTTTAAGCTTAGTTTCCAAATGGCTAAGGTTTTTGCGACAAACCCGTTCTGACAGCATAAGAACTTTAGTAATAATTAAAGAAGGTAAAAAGTTTAATTAAAAATTGACTTTAAAAACCAATTGAGAGGCTTAAGTATACGTGTTTGTTTTAATGTATATCTATCCGTTTGATCATCTGGATCCTAGAGACCTTAAACAACCAGTTTGTATCAAGAACTCAGCTTCCAAAATTAACAAAAAACTTCAATAACAAGAGCAATATATAGCTATAACAGGCTGTTCTTAAATTTAAAATAAGCATATTTTAAGAAAATAAATAAATACTCATTTTTATACCCTTGCAGAGGGTACATGACTATATCATATAGCTGTCATAGGAACAATCGGCTTATGTTTTAAAAACTTTTAAATTAATTGTTAACTTAGATTCCTATTTCATATGAATTTCTTTTATGTTAAAAAATGGTTATGTTTGTGAAAATATAGAAAATAACCATTACACTCTCAGACTCCGATATTGAAATAGTATTGAATTGAAATCTCCGATTAAGATTAAATTCTTAAAGCTTATTTCTGCCTTGCAACAATTCACTTAACATTCTATCAATAAACAGTTAATTAAAATGAAATTGAATTCATTCGTTTAGACCAGTTACCTTAAGCCCAAAATAACAGTTATATAAAAAAATGGTTCATATTTTATGTATAGCTTAACCTTTTTATCTGCTTTATATTATATTACATTTACAGCACATTAAGCTCGCTTTTCGTCTGGAAAGTTAAATGTTTTAAAGTCTAGAAAAAATATTGCAATCTCTGCATTATGCGCTCTAGGTTATATAAACTTCATTCTGCTTGGGTCAGCGTTGAAATTTTTTCCAGGCTTATTTTAATCATTTTTGTTGCTTTAAGTGTGTGTGCGTGGGTATGTACGTGGGTGTGTGTGTATGGGCATTACATGTTACATAAAATAAATATTTTAACAAGTGTTATTTTAATTGCGTGCACTGTGGCGAATGCCTGTTGTTGTTATTTAACTTTGTTTATTATAGTTGTAGTTGTAGTTTCAGTTGTAGTTGTAGTTGCAGTTGTTGTAGCTCGTTATTTACATTAAAATACCGGGTATATTTTGCATTTGCATGCTACGCGTGTGGGCGCATAACTTAAGGCGTGGCCTTATCATTCCCGTTCCCATTTGCATTTCCATTTCCATTGGATCTTCTGAAACTGGAAACGTCATAACTTATTGCATATTCATGGATTTCAATTTTTACTGGCTTTAGTCATTTTATCTGATTAACGCCTGAAGAATAATTCCCAGACGCGTCCTTCAATCGGAGCAGAGCCCCAATTTAATATTTCCAACGAACTCAGACGCCGGCAGAACTTTTCACTTTGTCACCTTTTTTATTATTATTATTTTCTTTTTTTATTTTTTTTTCAGGCGTGTGGAAAGAGCTTTTGACGATGGCGCTAAAGTTGGAAGGACTGAGCCTGGTAGCTGCATAAATCAATTCAATTTGTAATAAATTTCAAACTTTTCATTTTATATTAATTTTTATGCCAGCATCGTTGTCGCTTTGCAGTACGCTCTCTACTGTCGGCGAAAGAAATCAATTTTATTATAATAAAATAAGTGAAAGAAAAGTTGTGGCTCCTTCCTCGGTTAGTTTATCGTGTGCGGCCCAAGCATATTTTTTTTTTTACCACTTTTGCTACCTTTTTCTCTCTCCCCCCCTCTTTCAGTCTCTTACTTGTGCCGCATACGCCCTGTGGTCCGAGTTCCCCCTCCTCACGCTGCTGCTGACTGCAGCTTAACAAATTGACTTTCTCCGGCCGCAACGCGCCTTAGTTTTTTGTTGCATACTTACGTGTCGCCAGCTCTGAATCCTCTGAGGCTAAAGCTATGGCCAAGGACTCGTTTCTTTTCGTTTTGTTCTTTTTATTATGATTATCATTTGAGTTATTGCTGCAGGCAGACGCAGTATCGTCTTTCCCCCGTCTCTCCCTCTCTCCTTCTTGGGTTTTTTTTGTCTTCTTCATAAGCCTCTGTTCCCTTTATGGTCTGTCTGGTCGCGTTGTCGTCACTTTGTCTGCGGCATCGTCGCCAGTCGCCGCCAGTTGAACACATAATATAATTTGGGCGTTTTTGACAAATTAATATGCATTGATTGCCGAACGTTACACTCTGTAAAAGAATTGCGATGAGAGAGCAGAACTTAAAGTAAAGTATTTGTCGCTAACTGCAGTCACTAAGCAAAATAGAACTGTGTTCTGGGTCAATTTACAATTACACTGGCTAGAAGCAATTATCTGCAATTGAAATCTGTATTTTGCTTTGAAAATTTATAACTTTTATAAACATTTTCAGACAAATCTGGCATTTTACGAAAGTACTTTAAAACACCGTGAGGTAAACAATTAAATTATACAAAGAGCGTTCTTAATTTATATGTCAATTGCAATACATTTACACTGCTAGAAAGCACTCGTACTGTTATAAAATTATGGAAATATTATTAAAATAAAATCCATTAAATTTTTTATTTGTTTTTGTATAAATATTATTTAATATCAACTTTATAAATACTGTGTTAATTGTTTTATCCTCTCAACATATTTAAAACATTTTTATTTATTTTTGTGCTCAGTAAATATTTAATTTTTTTTAACGATTTGTTTTATATTTTATCTTAGTCTTTTTGCGCCTCTCTTCTTTAGTTTGATTGTCAATTGTACTTTGCTTAACTGTCAATACCATTGCTGACACTCCCATTTGTCCAAATGCGAAGCCTTCAATGTAATGCCATCAGTTAGCACAAAAATATTTGTCATTTGTTAAATTGAAAATTTCTAGCTGCAGGTTATCATGTGCCATTTACCGGACTTTGCATCAGCTTTGACTTGGATTTGGACATCGACATGCTTTGCTTTGAATGCTCTCCAAATTCCAGGGCACATTTCAGATGCTCTTTGTGCAAAAGGCCTATAGTCTTGTTTTTAATACGAATACTCGTATCCTTTTGCTGTCCGAGGCATGTAAAGGAATTTTGTTGATAGATTCGCCGTTGGCGAGCTGCAAACTTGCATTAAGTGAAGCTATTGTTGATTTTTAATTGTCCCACTCCTCTGTGTGGATTCAAGGCAGGCAAATGAAATTATTTATAACCCACTTGCCACAGAGCAGACGACCACAAAGCTGCAGCTGCTCTCAGACTCTCAGACTCTCAAACACTCAGACTTAGACTCTTGGATCCCAAGTCAAAGTTCATTTCGCATGCACTTGCAAATAAAATATTATTTAACCAAAAGCTCTTTGTCTGTTCTGTTGTTGTTGCGACCGTTGTCTGCTATAGAAAGCCACTTCACGATTTTGTCCACTTAAGTCCCGGGACAAACAAAGAACCAAAGTCCCAAAACAGCTGGGAATCAAGACAAAACGGTTTGGTGCTAATGCTTAAATAGCCTCTCAGCGCAAAGGATCTGCAAATGGAATAGGTATTAAATGGGTAGTAAACGTATATTATTATAATATGGGCAAATTAATTTGTCATTGACTCAAAAAAAAATTTTTAATACATAGTTTATGATACCGAAAATTTATTACGTGCACAGTTTTATTCGAACTATAGTTTAATGATATATATTTTAAAAAATAAAAGCAATTTTAATTTCCCTCGCCACCTTTAATTTTGATGTCTTTGTTCTGTTGGCCAGTTTAAGCGTCATTGTAAATGGCTTTTAATTCCTTTTATTAGCAGCTTACAATTGAAGTAGTTTAACAATTCGACAATGTTCCCACCACTTAAATGTTATCACCACGTGGCTGTATTGTCTAGCTGCACTTCGTGGCGTATGTGCAATGTAATTGCACATTGCGTATACGTCGCGACAAAGCGAGAGACAGACAATTGCTTTATGACACCACATATACAGTTACTTAAACACACACACACACACGGGTACACACACACACACACACACGGGTACACACACACACACTGTGAGCAGAAGACACACGTTTTATTGAAGTGTTTAACTCTTGGCTGGACATTAAGAGCGTCTGGTGCCTGATGCTGTTGCTTTTCCTACTGCTGCTGTCTGAGCTGCTCGTTTACTGCTGGGAAATGCAGGCAGTTACCCAGTCGTACCTGACAGCAGCTGAGCAGCTGAGCACTTGGTCGCATCTTGGGCTCATCATCAACGCCAAGTAAAGACCATTCGTGCCACAACGGATGTGGCTTTTGCTGTTATTGTCAGCAGTTTGTCGTCGTCGCCGTCGTTGTTGTCGTCATCATGGTTACTTGGTATTTTGCAAGTTGTGGCATTTATGGCGCACTTTCAACATCATTGGCTTTAGTGTTCTCTCTCTCTTTTTGTCTATCAGCCACTATGTCACTTCCTAGCAGGACAATTAATTAAATTCTATGCGAAGTGCCGACATTAAAGATCAAACTGATGACAGGTCGTCATCTTTTCTCAATTCCAAAGTTCTGGGATTACACTCTTCCACTATTTGGGATGCTCTTCACTTACAGGGTTACATTAAGCAAATCATTATAAATTCCTTCTAAAATGTGCATAAAAATGCTTCCAAGTCGAACTTAACCTCTTTCTACTCATATTTTAAATCGCTGTCAACTCTTGGACGCAATCCAAAACTGCAAAGCTTATACTTTCAGTGTAAGTAAAAAGTCAATCAAATTTAATCGCTTTTCACTTGGAGCCATCAACATCCGATGCATTAATTTGATGTTGCTATCCTGCTAACAATATTAAAATCTTTATCAAATCGAAATTAAAAACCAGTTTGAATTGCTTCCTTATGCCTTCCCCCATTTTGGGTAAAGCAGGAGGTGTGGGGGAAGGGAAACTAGAGACCCATTTGCACAGATCTCCATACTTTTGGTCTGGTCGTAAAACTTTAAATAAATATGCAGCGTGTGCTGCCATTTGCCGTTTGCCATTTTCCATTTTCCATTGCCATTTCCAATGCCGACTGTATAGTCTTCCTTTGCTGTCTGCTCCGTAACAGATAACATCATTATTGATGAAGCCGTGGCTTGCCGGAATCAGAGTCTGGAGTCTGTAGTCTCGACCAGCGTAGAGGGTTGTGCCAGGACAAAAGGCAAAAAGGCAGCAAAGCGTGTGCCACACGAACAGATTGCAGGAATGTGCCTCAGTTGCCACACGGCCACACGGCAACGGCTCGAACTTCCGTCTAGAGGAATGGTAATAGTCAGGCAAGGGGTAGGGGGTACAACGGGGTGCTCAGAGATAACGGGTGGGGTCGTGAGCTCGTTTAGAGATTGGAAATCGTAGACATCGACATCGAAGTCGCAGTCGCAGTCGTAGTCGTTGTCGTAATAACTGTAATTGATTTTTGATTTGTGATTTAATTTAACACAGTTAAATGAATTGAAGTGGGGACTCGATTTAGCTACAGTGAGTAAGAGCAATAGCAAACACACAAATAAAGAGAGATGGCAATAGATTGATTTTCCTGTGGTATTTACTGTCTGCAATTTAAAACATTTGCCAGTTAAGATAAAAGATTAAGATATTCAATTGCTGAGCTTACATTACCATATTGTCAAAGGTGACAGATTGCGTGTTTAAACTTAATTTAATTAAGTAGTTAATTATGACAACTGTGAGTCCGCTAATATAATAAGTGATTAATGCTAATAGAGGTATTAACAGACAGTTAAGTGCATCAAAAATTTAATTTAGTTAACTAAAAAGCAAATATAGTAAAATCGGTCAACATTTATCTATTTTATTTTTCTATAATATTAAATTAATTAAATTTACTTTTACTTCAATTTATTGATTTGAATTCTTTCAGGTCTACTTTTGGTCTTCGTAGATAATTAAATGAATAAAAAATCAAAACCAATCAAAAATGAAAGTATTAAGTTCCTAACACATTTAATCGACTTCAGGGCTAAATAAACCCTTTTTTTTAAACATTTTCTATTTAATCTCAGCTTTCAATGTGCTTCTTGGCCAAACCCTTTTGTTGTTCACTGTTGTTCGCTTTTGAGGCCAACCTCCGCCCACAGTTTCAATTTGCTTTGTCATTTTGTTGGAAATTAATTCCCGTTGATGTAGCTACTCCTTTCGTTTATTTTTTTGTTTGGTGGTTGCAAATTTCATTACGTGATCCAGCAGCCACTCGGCGGTACTCCAAATATTAGTCAATTCAACTTCATTTGCAAGCAAACAGCAGCAAAACCAACAACTGAAACTCCACACAATAACAACAAGAAGAACTCTTGACTTGATTTTATGAGTTTTGGACCAACTAGAAATGGCTGCAATAACACTAAAGCAACCCCAGAGTTGAATCCAGTAGCTACAATCACTTCTAGTACCACATCCAGTACCAAATATAGCACCAGATACAACTCCAGCATCTCATCCACATCCGTATTCACAGTCGCAGCTGTACAACCTTCTGGCCAATTACATATATTGAAAACTTTTAGCTCTACACTGAAGAAAATGAAAGTCTTTTAATTATGTTTCTCTCAGAAAATTAAAATCTTAAGCTTAAGTTTTCTTTACTTAAAGTTTTCTTCTTTGAAAAGCTTTGCTTAAATGAATTTCAGTTTTAAATGTGAGCATTTGATTTTTACAGTGCATGGTTTGTTAGAACCCCTTTTTGCAACCCCTCGAATCTCTTGTATTTCTGACTAATTCTACATTTTAATTGATGCTCGTTTTGCCTTATGGGTGTCTGTGTGTGTGTTAGAATTTATGTGAATGTGTATGTGTGTGTGTGTGTGTGTCTTTCGTAAAGCTACAATATCCATTTATGCCTCAACTGCATTGTCATTTGCATATCTAGCCCGGCATTTGCTTGTATCCTTTGAGAATGAGTGTCGGTGGGCAAGTGGAAAGAGTGGAGAAAGGAGGAAGTGTGGAGGGGACAGAGAGGGACAGAGAGGGAGAGAGGGAAATAGCTTTTGTTGTTGGTCTGCTGACGCAATTTATGAGCCACTGGGCTGTGGTTTACTTTTCCACACCATCAAATCGCAGGCACCTAACCAATGACTGTCAGAATTCACACGCGAATGACTTTGAAATCAGCTTAGTACACACACACACATACACACTCATACACACACACACACCCATGGTTACTTACACATATGCGTTAGATGCGTTATATGGCACATCTTAGCAATCTTATCGGGTATAACACAGCTCATGTAGCTCGGAAATCGCTCGAATATTGAAATTGGCAATTTTGATATTCATTAAATGCGTCATTCCACACCCTCCCTGGTTACCCTACTTAGTCCCGCTCCCTTGTTGCCAGCTCTCTCTGTACTCTACGCTCTTTGCTCGGGAGCGTGCTTATCCAGGCATCAGCTTTTTGCACAACGCCAATCAAAATCCATAAGCATCAGCGTCGCTAAGCAGCGAAATCAATAGGACCAGCATTAAGTCTTAAGTCTATCTCTTTCCCTTCCCTCCTTTTTGGATATGAGCTTCATGTATCTACTTTCCGATAACCGCAAAACATAAAAAAACGGAAAAAAAAGAGAAAAATTTCATAAAATACAAAATTCGCACGCTTTTTATACATATTTAATTTGTTATGGGATGTTGCGATTCATAATGAAAGACATCGTTTGATTTAAAGCTTTAAGGTCTCGCTCTGCATATACTCGTATGTATTTATATTTTGTTCATGGGATTATATGGGGGAGTCTTGTGTAAATTTCATCAAAATAAATACAATTTATAGCGTAATAAGCCAATTTATGCGCCATGTTCGCATTTCTAGCCAAGAAACGCACAATTTACATAAATTTACGAGTCGTGTCAGGGGAATTGGTCGGGGCACATGTTACTTAACATGACTTGAGTATATAGGACCAATGTTGAATGTATAAATGGCAAATAAATAATATTTGATTGCCTCCATCCAGTACATCAATTTGCCTTCCTCGGCCTCAAAATTATTATTCAACTTGCTGCTGGGAATTATAAAAAAGTTGTCCCAATTGTTAAGAATGCTTTGTCGTCCTTGTTTTTATAGCTTAGCTATTACTACGAGTGTTTTCTCGATAAAGTTTACGGATATGATATTAACTAAAGAACGGTATTATAGTTTTTCGAGTATTTAATTTAAATAAGTTTACAAATATTTAGTTAAGGATACTTCTTTTCCTACCTTCAATAACTTAAACCTTTTCAATGCTCATATCCAACTGTTTTTTAAGCTATTTTCCATTGTTTATAACAGCAATCAATTCAAGAAGAGTAATAAAAGCTGAAAACTATACCGCATACCGATTCACTTTTTCAAGCCAAAAATAATGGCTAACAATGGTTAAAAAAAACACATTTTAAGGGTGAGTTGGTAAATGAAAAAGAAGTCAACGCAATAGAAAACAACTTGATAAATTTGTGTGTGAAGAAGAGAGAAAAAAAAAATTATTCAGAGAAGTGAATTAAATGCAAGAACAGAGAAAAAATGAAAATGCCGCACGGGGCGTATGCGCAACGTTTTTAATTGTTGAACATATGTTTTGGTAATTGCTGTAGCAGCTTAACTGACAAATAGAAAATAGAAAACTGCATAACATAGTGAAAAAGTTCCAATTTCAGATTTTTCACTGTCATTCACTAAATTTGCGACACTTCTATTTCAAATAAGATAATTTGTGGTAGACTTTTTAGGCAGCAAATAAAGATTTAAATGTAATATTTATTTTTGATAAGTTCTTTTACTAATAAATATTTGTAATTTTTTTTTATTTTCATTATAATATTTTTTTACTAAAAATTTTACAAGAAATCACTATACAAAAGTATATAGACTTTTTAGTATTCATATAATTTTAATTTGTTCAAAAAGTAAGTTTTAAAGTATGGCTTATTTTAATCATGTCTTTTAACTGCTCTTTTCATTAGCCACGTCATTAGTAGCAATCGCATCTTGTCAATTGCTCTTGGCATTGAACTGTCAACTTACCCAAAAAAAAAGCTCACTAGCCTGGAAATTTCACTTCTGGTCCAAATAATATATATTGTCACTAGCCTGGAAATTTCACTTCTGGTCCAAATAATATATATTGTGCGATGAGTGCAAGGCGTAAAGTTGCACTAGGCTCTAAGTGAAAAATAGAGAAAAATGGCGTATACAAAAGATAAACAACATGGAAAGCGACAGGGACAGCGGGGAAAACATAAAGTAAAACTGTATTTAATTAACCGACATTGCAATTACAAATTCTGTTCAACGCGGCGCACTGAACCAGGGCCATGTCCATGTCCACGTCCACGACCAGGGCCATAGTCAGGACTGGCTCTCCATCTCCCTCATGACCAAAGGCAGCGGCAACAGCAGCTGTTCGGCATACTAAAAAGAAGAGCTCAAAACACAGCAGTGCCAGCAAAACAATTTCATTTTGTTCACGAGCTCTAGATGGACAAAAGGGAGATTTCCACATCGAGGGGTAAACATAAACGTGGCCAGAAATGGAGTCGGTCGAGGCTGACTTCTCTCTCTCTCCCACGTTTCTATGCCTTTCTTGTTCTTTCTCTCTTTCTGACAAATGTACACAATGCAGCAAATTCAAGAAGTGCAAACAAAAGCCCAAAAGCGCACTGGAAACTGCAGAGAAGCATTTTTGCCTTTTGTTTATAGCTTCGACAATTTACACCTTAAAGAAGTGAAGCATTCTTTCTCATTTCTCTGCCCTCCTTAGAGTGGCAGAAAAAAAATTAACGTTAGGCAACTTATCGCTCTCAGACACTCTCAGCGGCAGCTCCTTATCAGTTTTGTCTACAGGCGGCAGACAGTGGCCCCTCCCCACGCCCCCTCTGTGAAAATGGTTGAAAAAGTTCTGAATAACTCAAAGTCTTAATGAATTATGGGCTCGCCATTTCCATTGCCATTGCCATTGCGATTTCCTTTGCCTTTGCCTTCTGTCCGTCCGTCTTTTGTCTTGTCTACATTTTCCAGTTGCAGAACTTGAATTGAGTTGGAAATTCGCTCAGTATCCACATTAAAGCTGATTTGGATAGTGATGACAAAGAGCTTTTCATCCCAAAATTAATTGATTTAGTATTTTGTTTTGACCGATTTTCCAAAGCTTATTCAGAACTTAATGGAAATAGAATTTCAAACAAATATAAATTATAAAAAAAATTTATTTTGTTAATTATATCATAAAAAGTGCTTATAAGAATCTAAAAAAAGTTTGCAATATGAACCAGAAAATATTTATTTAATTAATTCATTCAAAATTAAAAATATAAATAAAGTAAAATTAAATTAAATTTACTTAATATATTTCCTTGTACTTACTAAAAACAGTTTTCCAAATAAAGTATCTTTTAAACTATATACTTTATTATTTGATATGATACTTGGATGTTACCGTTTCTTTGCAATAAAAATTCTTTACTTAAAACAACTAATTTATTGGCTAATTCATGTCCTTTTATTTATCTTTTATACACAAGATAATTTATACATTTTTAACACTTTGAAACTAAACTAATAAACTTCATATTTCTTGGGTCGAAGTATCACTAAATTCTGCACTCATTGCTCATTTTGAAAACTTTGCTTATCTTTTCTATAGCACTTCCGACTTTTAGTTATTTTTACTATACCAATAAGTTAAGAGCACATCATTTGTTTTAATCATTATTACAATTGTTATAATCCCAATGAACTCGAACACAAAACAGAACAAAATCATATTTGTACTCACATTCATAGACGTAACTCTATTTTAGCACAGAAGTATCGCAATAGAACCATGTACCATATATGTACATGAATGGGATATGTATCTGTATATGTATGTGAATGTAAATGTGAATGTGAATGTGAATGTGAATGTGAATAATGAGAACAGTTCCCAACTGAAGCTGGAGGAAACAACAATCTGCTATAAATAAAATTCCAAAGCATAAAATCTAAACAACTGAAATGAATGTTGCTAGGCAGCAAGAGAACAACGACAATAAATACAACAACAACAAATACAAAACAGAAAACAAAAACAAAAAACAAAAACAAATAATTTCATGTCACACAATGATGAAAGTTTTGTAATGTTTGATGTTACATGTTTCCCTCTCTCACTCTCTCATTTCGTCTCTGTCTCTTTTTTACTCCCCCGTTTTTCCCACCATGAACAGTGCAGAAAATTAAGCAATTTAATTTAATAGATACAAAGAAGCTGTAACAACAGCGAATGAAAATGGCAATTGGAATGCGTTGGGTACAAAAAGAGGTAGGAAAAGGGGTGTGGTAGAAGTGGTGGGGTATAGTGGGAGGGGGAGTAGCAGTGGGAATGACATTGTGCATTGTACGAAATACTCGCATAAACTGGGTGAAACTTCCTTGTACTGCTTGTAGTTGTAGTCTTCTGCCCAGCTGCAGAACAATAATTCAACACATATTTAAATGCATATCTCTCTCTCACTCTCTCTCTCACTCTCTCTCTCTCCACTCTTCCTCTAGCTTCTGTTGGTCAACTCCTGCCTGTTGTCAAGAGAGCGCAGGGCCAAATGCTAAGAGCCTTTAGCTGCAACTGCTTGCTTGGCTTGTCCTGCAAATGAAAATTTAGTGTGCATGTTCCTGCTGCCAGAAGCAGAGTCTCAGTCTCAGTTTCAGTTCCAGTTCTAGTTCCAGTTCCAGTTCCCTCAGCACTTGTTCCACTGTAAGTCCGCCTACAAACGCCCACAAAATGAAATATGTTTGTGCCAGTTGTCGGTTGTCGGTTGTCGGTTGTGTAAAAGTTGTTGCTGTGGAACTGCATCACATCGAAAGCTAAATCAAAATTTCTATGAACAGTTGAAGATACATCCTATATATATATATATCTGTTCCATATCTAAGTCTGCTAAGCAACTAATTTCAGCTTAACCCACTTTTCCAAAGCAATTACCGTGCCTGACTCTCAGTGACCCCCACTGATTTATGACAATACAAGGACAACTAGGACTTCAACAATTTCAGCCTGGCCAAAACGGATTGTGAATTGTGTTTTTATTGCCACTGAGATGACTGCTCAAAATCGCCATTTAATGTAAGTGAAGATAAATTATTACAGCAATAATAGCAACTACAAGGGCTGCACTGAGAACAGGGATAGAAGCTGTGAGAGGAGCGACATGCTGTCAGCAAACCGGAGATCAGGCAACTTCCGTTCCATAAACGGATATCCGGTTTGTTCGCACGTTCACGCTGTTTTGGCATTGAGAAAAACAGTTTCAGGTTGCTCTTGCCTTACTCTGGTTTCTGTCTTCTGGTCTTGACTTGTTCCACACAAAGGGGGTAAGAGGCCAACAGGCCAAGCCATAAGGTATGAGCCAAGTACAGAGTTTGCAGAGGCCTAGAATCAATTGGTTTTATTGGTGAGCAACAAATGCATTAATTTCCTCAAATACTGTGGTTACCATTCCATGTAAAATATGCATTTTAATACCTTAGATCTAGTTATAAAGATACTTTGCTTTAAATAAATATAAATATATTTTAGTAGCCATTCTTTTGTCGAAATATTCAATAGAAATGGTATCGATTGAGTTCACTCGCTTCACACTGTGTCTGATTCGATACCCATTTGATCTGTTTATGAATAAGGTTTTGTTATAAAAGTTACAAGTTTTTCATTTTATTTGTATCATTGTGAGAGTACAATATAATACTCCATTGTTATTTACAGTTTATAACTTAAAGCTTAAACTATTTTATTTATGATCGAATTCAAACAGTTTTTTCTTTAAAAATATTGTGGTCATAATCACACCTCTAATTTCTGTAACATTTGTTTAGAGTTTAGCTTAACTCATTTATATGTATGTGGAACTGTTGTTTGTTCAATTTCTATAGTAAGATTGGGATTGGGATTGTATAAGTTATTTGACATCAGTCAGCGATACACCCAATCGTTGTACTTCAATTTAGTGCGACAATTGCTTTGCAGGTTGAAGGCAAATGGCAAACAAGCAAATTGAATTTGATTTCAGGACTCCAAAGTACACACACACACACACATACACACGCACACCCAAACAGACACTCAGACAATGAAAAGCAGACAGATAGACTGTGAGACAGACAGTGAGAGTGACGGACGTCGTGTTGAATTATTACGCGAATTTAGCATTTCAATAGAAAATCGAATATTTCAAGTGGCTGGTAATGACATTTTCTCAAGTAGCAATTCTCCAACATTCCATCAGATTCAACCCGAAGTCTGTCACTCACTCTGAGCGAACATTTTTGAGGTAAACACGCGGGTTGATATGACTCAAAGAGTGTGCGGAGGGGAAGGTAATTGAAGCTGGCATGTGATTTATTAACTCAATTATGGCGCAGAAAACTCAAACCCCAAATACATGTATTCCCACCCTCGTAATGCCTGTTAATGCTAAGAAAAATTGATGCAAATTTACGCAACGTTTCTGCAAAAACTCCACTTAAATTCTGCGCATAATTCGATTTGCATATAATAAAAAAAAATTGAATTAATCGAAAGAAATTCGATATGAAATGAAATGAAAAACGCGGAAATTTGTTCTTTGGAAATGTCGATTCTGCTGTTTCCAGATTTGTTAAAGAACAAATTAAAGTAGTTCATTTGCTGTCTTTAGATACCAAGAATTCCGTTGATTTGTCTACGTCTTTAACTATTACATAAGCCTCCAAATTGGCCATGGAAGAGAGTCCCATCAACAGCCATTTAAAGACTTTATCCAGGCTTAACGATATACTCTTTTATAATTTATGAGCTCAGTAACAGTGAATAGCTGCACTCGTCGAGTCCACAGTTCGAGTCCATTAGACAATTACGCAATAGGCTTTTAGCCAAGTCTTTCTCTCTTTCGGCCATCTTGGCCATCTTTTCGTTTTGCTAATTATTTCTTAATGTGAGCCCGTCAGTGAAAGCATTTCCGTTTCCGTTGCTCGAATGTCAACGAAATCTGATGTCATCATCAAGCTGAATCAGTTCGAAAACACAACAAGCAAACAAAGTGATTTTCCTTAATTTACAGTCTGCAAGAAACTTCTGTGTACAAGAACTTCTCTTTACTCGTATTCCTAAGTACATGTATATTAAAGTAGCTATAACAAAGCACATTTGAATTTACAACAAGCAAAGCAGTTAGCATTAGTACAAGTAACAACTACAACTAACTAAGTACATCTACTAAGCACAACTAAAGCAACAACAAACAGTTGCCTCTCGGTGTCTGCACTTGGACAAACAAATTACAAATAATTACATGTAAAGGCCATGGTAGAGTTGAAACTGTGCAACCTGCAACCTGCAACTGTGCAATGTTCAACCTATCTAAAGAGTAGGTGCATGTTGCATGCACCTTCACCTGGCCACAAGCCAACTCCACTAACTGCAGGTGTAAACTGGCCCACTTTGCTGCATGTTATTCTCGCTTATAATTGTTGTTGTGTGTGTGTGTGTGTGTGGGTCCACGTCATGGGTACTCCTGCTGTTCCTCATATGATGACGATGATTTTTGCCGTTGTCGTTGTCGTGGTTGACTAACCTAACTGACCTTACACCCTGCAGTTTTGGGGGCGTAACCCTCGACATCATGCCGCTCATCAGAAATGCAATTATAAGGGCTTTGCGGTCCGGGCCCAAATGATATTGGCCAAAATGAATTGGGGGGCTTTGAGCTGTGTTTCTCATATATTTAGCCAAATGAGTGTGGAGCCTTAAGTGCCAATCTTCCAAATGTTCACTTAAATATTTGCATAATGCTTTATGATTCCCTAGAAGTCTCGAAGCAGAAGTTTAGCTGCTTTATACATACAATTTAATACAACGCTTTTAAAATAGTCAAAAACTAAACACATCACATTAGTTTTGGAACACCTTTTCATTAATTTTAATTAGACATACTTAAAATAAGTTAGTGCACAATTCAAATCCGTTTCCTTTAATGATAACAATTTTCAATCGGCTTTAATTTGCTGACTCCTTTGCGAGTTTAATGTCCTGTTTCAGTCATGTGCCACATTTGCATTGTCTACATATCTGTGTGATTGTATGTGTGTTTGTGTGTGTGTCAGTAAGATGACAATGTTGTCGTCTCGTGGCCATTGTCTGTGACTATTGCGACTATTGTGATTCCTTTTGTTTTTGTTCATCGCGCACTGTCGTCTAATAAAAGCGCCTCATAATGTGGGTCATTGTACCGCCATATGGTGCTGCATTTGTCACTACCAACAAAAACAACAACAACTACAACAGCAGCTAAAACAATATGAAACTTGCTTGGGTTGCTAATTGCAAACACAGTCGCCTGAAACAGTTTCAATCATTGTGAGGTCCTTTTCTGCAGTCTTGCATGTCAGCATCAGAAGAACAAAGCCTGCAATATGTCGCACTTATCCGATGGATCGATATATCTGCTTAATTAATGTTGATTAATATCGCTTAAGCTCTGTGAAGTGCAATAATTTATCTAAGTATAGCAGACAAATCAGTATATTGGTACAGTAATAATATGACGAAATTAAAAGCATACTTTTAGGCTGTGCTTAATATGCTGTACATAAGTGACATGCAGCATCTAAAAGTATGCAGCACTTTTCATTAAACTATTACTATTTAGGTACCGGTATATTCCGCTAGATGTCGTCTACAAAATATTTCATACAACATTAACATTGGATTTAGTTTTATTAGAAGCAAACTATTTGGATGAATGATTAAAATTGAAACTAGGCAAAAGCTTGAGGGCAATCAATATTAACCGATTATCTATTTTCTTTATACTGTCTCTCACTCTCGCTCTCTCTGAGTTTGTCTAGGCCTCTATTTACCCATGTCAGTTTTCTTCGCAATGGATAAGCTTTGGATAAGCTTCGATTTTGTGGCTAATTAAGCGCCTGGCAAACAAACAAACACACACTTGCATACACCCACACACATACTGCGACATAAAGGCTCAAACATTTGGACAAAAAGAAAATCACAGCTCAACATGGTAACCGATGTTACCAATGGCAACTGCAAAAACATTTGTCGTGGCTGCTTTTGAGATATTTGGCCAGCGATAAAAGCTGGCAAACAAATTTGCAACTCAGTCGTATGCAAATTTCGCATGACTTTTGTGACTTTCCTTGGCTTGGTTTAGCATTCACCATTCTCCATAGCAAATCTGCAGTCTTCTGTCTTCCGTCTCTATTTACCTGTTACCAAGCAGTTACTGCCTAGTGCATTGAAATCTGCACCTTTGAGCGCATTTAAGACAAATTTCCAATTTGTAATAAAACAACTGCAGGGCAGTTTGGCAAAGCTCTGGTTGCTTTAGAAAGTACGAGTATGAAAGGAGGAATTTATATGTAGAATACTTGCAAAAAAAAAAATAGAAAACAACGGCTGGTCAATCAAGTTTTAGTTTGCAATAAAGTGCAGCAATAAAGTGTGGCAAAAAGAAAGGCCCGCATATGGCTAACAACGAGCTAACAAACTGGCAGGAAGGCAAAGTGATAGATTCTCTAGCTCATTGAATCAGGTTACCAGCCCAAATGTCAGACAAACAGACAGAAAGACGGACAGACTGACTGACTGAAAGACAGACCCACAAATCGAGCAGCTGGCAGAAAATGTTCTTTTCCTGCAGCAAAGTTTTTTCTTGTCGCCTTTCACTCTTCCGTTGGCTGAAATTGGCAACGGGGATACTGGCTCAAAGCATCTTTGGCATCGATTTGCTGTTTGTTGTCGCTCTGCTGCTATAATTTTGTGGCTAGAACGCGACGCTGATTTCCATTGCCTGAGGCTATGACTCCAAATAACAAATCGGTTGCTTAGTGTTTGGGGCTTGTCAGTTTCTGGCCAATGAAGACATATTATGGCCACTAAACTGCAGATTTGGTACTAGAAGGAATGCAATTGCAATGGTGTGAAAAGTTTTTAAACTTTCAAAAGTAAAAAATTAATGAAGCACTTATTTTTGTAAAAAATAAGGTTAATTTTATTGTTATATTTTATGATAACACTTGAGAAATTAATAACAAATTTTAAATTTAACCAAGTTTACATTAAAAATCTTAATGTTTTCTGTTTAGTAATTCCAATCAATTTGAACTTAGTTCTCCATTTCCAATTATTTTAAAACTCAAGAAGCATTAGAGAATTTGTACTACTTATGAATCTATGTAATTTCGCACACTTGCACACTTTTGGTAAAAGTTTTTGTTTCACATGCTCGTAATTTGCCATGTGACTCGCACTAAAGAAAACTTTATGCCACGCCTTATTTTCCGTTCTCATTCCTTTCTCATTAAGCTGGGTACTGCAATTTTCAAGTCGCCCTCTTTCTCTCTCCTACATCCTCTCCTGCTCTCCCTCTCTCTCTTTCCTTCTGTCTATCTCTGTCTTCCTCTTGTTTCTACTTTTTTGTGATTGCATATGTGGTTCGGAGTATGTGTCAGTTTTGTGCTCGCGGACAATGGCAAAAGTTTCTGTTGCGGCTCGATAAAGTATCTGTTAGATACAATTTACAATACTTTTCGCTACCGCCTAGCCCACAAGAGTGAAAGTTTGCCAAAAAGCATGGCTTTAATGATAATGACTTTAGCTGAGCAAAAAGTGGCGCAAAGTTTAGAATACGCCAACGCAACGCTTTTGGGGATTTTCAAAATGCCAAACAGCACAAGTTTTCTACATTCACATACGCATCCCTTAGATACTACTTGCCACACACACACACACACACACATACACACACATACTCCGATCCACAAAAAGATACGCAACGAGTTGAGCAAAAAGTTTTCTACGTGTTGGTTTGGCAATATGAAATTGATAAGAAATTCTGAACGTACAAGTACAAAATGTAGACAGAAACTGGAGCAAAATTCTCAAAAATATTATCAGAGTTTTCCCCTTTTGAATAAGCAACTCAGTTGCATATTAAAAAAGAGTTACTTTCTTTTTGTATTTAAGTTACATTTCAAGTTATAAACTAAAGAAAATGTTTCAATTTTTTAAGGTAAAAAGAGAAAAGGTTTAGTTTTCATTATTTATTAAAAATTTAAATTAAGTTATGTATTTAAATAAGGTATATAATGATCAGATCGCGCAGTTTTATTGTATAAATAAGTACAGTATTATATTTAAAATATTAACCTATTTACGAAAAGATAAAAAAATTTAGTTAATAAAACTAAGCCTATAAAGCTTTTGAGTTTTATTTCCTTAATTTTGATTTTTAATTTTAAAATTTCTTTTACATTTAAAGGTTAAAAACTCCTAAAAACTAAGTGTTTGTGGCTCAGATCTCAATAAACAAAGGAATAAATAAACTTTTATATTTATTTTTTCTAAATTTGATATGAGAAAGGCTTCTTAGACAATTTTTATAGACCTATTCATATAAATTCAACAACAATTAAATCTGTTTATATATGTTAATTGGATAGTGCAATGTCTTTGAAGATCACTAAGCAGTGTTTGTGGAATTTGGCAATCAGACTCTAAAGTTGATTTTAAAATAATTTGCCAGAAGTTAAGATTGTAACGAGCTAAACAGTAACATGCATAAAAATTGGCCAACTCTTCTAGGCGACACGATCTAAGCTTGGCAACGATTTAATTTTATCGCAGTTGCAACAACAGCACAAAAACAACGACAACAATGTCAGCGATTTATTGCATCAGTTGCAGCAACAACAACAACAACAACAGCAACAACCGCAACAAGAGGAAGAAGCAGAAGTACAGCAAACACTCGCTAACGTTGTAATCGCCCAACAGATACAATAAAAACAATAAAAACAAGCAACCTCAGCAGCCCAGAAGGCTACCAGCTAAACGAGCCGAGCTGCAAAGCTTCTTTGGTTTACAGTCTTCACTCTTCAGTCTTTAGTCTACAGTGTTCACTCTTCACTCTTCAGTCTTCAGAGTTGGCATTTCGGCAGCCTCATCAACGCGCTAATCTTGTTGTTGCTGTGGTTGTTGTTGTTGCTGTGGTTGTTGTTCCTGCTTTTGTTGTTGCTGTTGTCGATGTCGCTGTTGTCGGCAACGTCCTCATCATCAACATCTTCGCCTCGGACTTGGACGCTCTCAGGCTGTTAAGAGTTCAACTCGTGATGTTAGTGGTTCAAGCCAAGGCAGCGATTTCCTCATTGCTCCACAATTCTCCAGACTTGTTGTTGTGCTTCTCCACTTCTTCTTCTTAATGTTGTTGTTGTTACTGGCGACATTCTGTCATGACGATCACGAACCATTCGTAACACATTTGTTGCAATTTTCGTCGCTATTTGTTAAGGTTGAAGTTAGGTTGTTTCAGGCTAAAATCTCAGCTGGTTTCATCTGGGATTTGGTGCTGTAGCTGGAAATTAGCAGCGTGTAAAATATGCACTAGCTGATCATAAACTCTGCGAAACGTAAGTAGAGAAAAGAGAACTTGGGTTTGACTTGCTCTTTGGCTTGTTAGCCGGCAATGCATGTCATAAAGAACTCAAGAGTTGCCACAATTGACAAGGCTAAGACAAAGACTAAGACAAGTTATGTTCTTTGTATGGTGTAGTTATCTGTAGCTAACTTAAATCCAATGATTAATCAAAGACATTATGTACACTGTATAATTGACGGATTTATCTTGTGTGTTCCTCAATCTCTTGACTTCAAAATCAATCAATTTGTAATTGCATAACATTCTGTACCAAATGTTGTCTTCATTCACTTCAATGTCTATTCAAATAATAGTCCACTAATTGTTTAATTGAAACCCAGACACAGACACAGACATATAGTTGTGTGTGTGTTTCGCCTGTTTCCTGTCCCAACACCATCCCCTTACCACCCACCCACCTGTTTCACACACACTTACGTTTTGTGGCTGGCCATCAGCAATTTGTGCAAATTGCACGCACGTAACTCCGACTGGGCTGAAACCAGCTCGATAAACATATCAACACCTGTTATAAGGTATGTGTAGTCAGCCCGTTGCAAATATTGAAAATCACAGGCATCATTGTGTCTATCCCTTACCACCCCCTCTTCATCACCACCTCTCCCCACCTGTCTGTCAGCTAAATAAATTTTATTTGCTCGATTTTCGCCGCAGCGCGTTCGCATTTTTATACAAATTTGCGCTACAATGGTGAACCAAACGAGGCATCCAACGAGTGACGTGTATTCTAGTCAATCAATGGACACCAGGACATGACAGGTGCATCAGCTATGTCTACCTGTCTCTCCGTCTCCCTTTCCCCCTCTCCCTCTGTCTCTTTCTCTGCTCGGCTAGTTAATCTCATATGTTGGCCGCTTGTCGCGTGTGTACAAATATTTTTGCCTGCTACTGTTACAATGCAACATTGTCAATTTCACACGCCAGTTGCTCGTTGTTAGTCCTGTACGGGTTGTCCCTCGTCCTGTCAGGATGAGTTTTGTTGCTAACCATTCGCGGCACGTTCAATTGATTGAATTGAAGTCGCTTCGCATCACATCGCATTGCATCGCTTGAATGTTATTGTTATTATTGCTGTTACCTGGCCTTGTTAGCAGCATTCTACTCCTCGAACAACAGTTGTCTATTCACCTGTCCAGTCTAACAGCCTCTCAGTCTATCAGTCTGTCCCCTTGCACGTTCATGCAACAATTATTCAATTTGATTTGCCTGCCTTTTGTTTTGTCAGTATTTTAACTCACACCATTACTCCGCACTCCTCCCCATGCCACGCCTCTCTTCTCGCATTGTTGTTGCAACACTTGAATGCCTGCCAAATGTGTCGCCCATGGGCTGGCGTCAGAGTTTACACCTGTTCCGAAGTGTGTCGCCACAACGGAAGCAGGCTGAACGTGGCCCCAAACCGGAAGTGGATTTAATGCGGCTGCAATTTGCAAACCCGTTTAGCCAGCACATTAACACCACTTACTGAACAACTCCTCATACCACCACACTCACACAAACACACACACACTTACTGCTGAATATATAGATTATATTTTATTGATGTTACACCTGCAGTTGATCTGATGTTTAAGGGGTCTATAATTGCTCTGTTTGAAATGTGCGTATACGCAATATAATAGATTAATCTAATTATGACATTGACAGGATGTTAAATGATGAGTAAGTCCAAGTTTTAGCTTATTAATAAATACAATGTTATTGACTGTTGTTTGAAGTGTTAACAAACAACACTTTGAATAACATTTGATACTCATAATGATTATGCTCATATTTAAATGTTTTAAATCGATTACTTTGTTAAGAAATAAGAACTCATTGCTTTTCAAGTTGTTGCCAAGTTGTTTCCCACATTCGGGCCATGCTTATTCAGGCCACTTAATTCCACTCGCTTCACGCCACTTGCTTATTATGCTAATCATCAAAGCAAACCCAACATAATTGAACTTAAACGGAATCTCATAAAATGCACTTCAAAAAGCACTCGCTATCGTTCTAGCTCTATCTATCTCTTACTCTTTTGCAATTGCCATCTCTTTCTACTCTAAAGTACTTGCAGCTCTGCAATGTAAACAGTTAACATGCAAAGCTCATTGAAGCTGCCACTGCAGCTGCCAAACAACCCACGCAAAGTCAGTCGATTAGTCAAAGAACCAATGAAGCTGGAGTAGGAGAAAGAGGAGGATGAAGAGGAGGGTGAAGAGAAATGATGGAGGGAAGGGCTTAAATGATAGATGGAGCAAATAGTGTAGGCCTAAACTCAACTCAAGTGTCAATTAAATTAATATCAATTAAAAACGGCTGCAACTTGTTGCTTGTTCTCTGTTGGCTGTTGTCTGTTGTCTGTTGGCTGTTGCATTACATTCAACTCTAGAAACTCTTACACTCTTGTTGCAAATTATGCACACGCCATCAAGTGGCTGTCTAATGAATGCTGCCTCCAGTGCCGCACTCTTCTGCATCCAAAGTGCAGATTTTTCCACTTTAATGAGCGGCTCGAGTCAGTCGTGTCTAATGAAGGGTTGCCCTCGTCTCGAGCTGCGTTGAAATTTAATCAGTAATTTCCTGTCACTGCGTTACATTTTTAACTTACTGCAACTTTAAGTGGCAACAACAAAAAAATTGTTGATTTAAAAAACTTAAAACTGTGTAATTTTGTTGACTTTTCCTATATATCTTTTAGAATAAAAGCCAAATATATAGAGAAACTTTAAGCTGCTAAAGCTTAAAGTGTAAAAAAATAATAAATTCAGAAAATTATTTAAAGCTTAATGTGATTTAAATATGTTTTCATTATCACTCTGAAATGCACATTTCATTACTTATTTACTTATAATAAGGTATTTTAATGAAGTTAATTTAAAGTACTTTATTATTTTAAGGCATATTTTAAGGCATATAGTTTAAATTTAAATTATTTATTTTTTTAACGTTTATCAGCTTTTAACAATTTTTTTATTTAAGCACTAACATTTGTTAAATGCCATTAAAAATGCTACAATAAAAGCTCTATTTGGTTTAGTTTATAATTTTCCTTAAAGCTTTACCAACTTTGGTATTTAAACTAACTTTTTTGATTCTTTTAATTAAACAATTTTAAGAACTTGTGGAGAAAATAATTAACAGTTTTCTATATAAGTTCAAGTTGAATCAGAAACTGATTTCAATAACAGTTTTTCCCCAACTGGTTTATTAGTTGGATTTTGATGTTCAACTTCTTGAATTCGGTTTATTGAGTGTGACTTTTAATTTAAGCAATACAGTCAGCCAGTGTCATTGGGACTTTAGTTTAGCTACCATCAAAATTGATTCTCGTGCAGTTTGTCAGAGTCGGGCAGGATTAATAGAGCGGGAAGCCGGAGACTGGAGACTGGCGACTGAAGACTGGCATTGCTCCCGTGGGTGAAATGTCACAAAATTTGCACGCGACTTGGCGGAAAGCCACATGACAACACACACACACACAAATGTAGTAACATATAGTAGACATAGATACAGATACAGCTAGAGATACCGAAACAGGGGCAAGTCTGGGAAGCAATCAACTCTTCTTGCCTCGCACACACGTCACAGCGCGTATTGAATGTCGTCGGTTGCTGCCAAGGCTGTCGTTAGGAAGGAAACAACGTACAGTGACTGCTACCAGTTAACATCTAGCTGTTCTCCTCGGTTACTTCTCGGTGTCATCTCGTTTTCTCCTCGGTGTCTCCTCCTTAGCTCCTTTCCTGTTCTATCCAGCGAAATCTTACGCACGCACACGCATCGACAGCCAAGTCAAGGAAATGTGCAAAGTTGTGCAGTGGCAAATTTATAGCGACAAATGTTGACTTGAGATACGACGAAGACATCCTCCAAGCACCCGAACCCTGTCTCCTATTCTGTCTCCCTTCACCTCACTCTGTTTTCTCTTCATACATCATTCTCTAGAGCAAAGACTCAAGGCGCAGTCAGTTGAAAGCTGATGTTGCCTGCTCAAATTGAATGTCAATCGATTTTAGTTTTTAATTTAAAAAGTGCGCCATGTTGTCGCCGTCGCCGTCGTCGTCGTCGTCTTCGTCGTCGTAGCATCTCGTCTTGGAGCTGTTTCTGGTAATTTGGTCGGGCGTGTGCACTTGGAACATCAGAATTGAGCTATGTGCTTGATTGCAGGCTCTCCTGCTTCTCTCCTGCCACAACATCCAATTCAATCTTGCAACGAGTGTGTGTGCGTGTGGGCGTGACAATCAACCAGAGGTTTAATGGTTCAGCTAACGGTAAATGAAGCCACAGCACCCAAGATCAGCGACACGGGAACAATTCAGATCAAGGGTTTTTCCCAATCAAAAAGCAGCACAAGTAGATTTATATTGACAACAAACATAGACAAAATATTTAATGTTTATATTTGTCATGTAATCAATAGGAGCAAGTAAGAAAGGCTACCGTCGAGCGAGCCGACTGTGAGACACCCTGTATTTATTCTGGTGATAGTCTTTCCATACAAAGCACCAATTTCTTACCGATTTGTCCCATGGGAACTTTAGGCTATAGTTGTCCGATTCGAATAAAACTTGGTGAGTTTAGCTATAATGGTACCAAACACATAATATGTGACTTTAGTCGCGATACCTGAAGTAGCTTCCAAGTTATGGTCATGCGAAAATAAATTTTTACATTTTGGAGGGAGCGGTAGGGGCGTGGGAAAAATGTGAAGTAGACTTGATCTGCATGATGCATGGCGAACTTTCCTTCCAAATTTTGTGGCTCTCTCTCGTATAGTCTATGAGATCTAGGTGTTGATTCGGACATGGCAATATCGTCTTGGCTTTTGATGCTGATCAAGAATATATACATTTTATGGGGTCAGAAAAGACTACTTATACCTGTTACGGTGAAAGTTTCCTTGGTGGGACAGCCGCGGTTCCAGTATTTTTGTCCGCCCAAGGGATATGAAAATCAAAAGATGTGCGGCTGCGAGAGCTGTCCGCGGCTAGAGCCTTCACTGTACGCACATGTCGCTTCTGATAAACCAAAAAGACCACTCCACTCTTTTTTAGAGTTCGGGATCTAAAAATCATACAGCCATTAATGTAAAGGAAAATAAAAGAGGAATGATGCTAATCCCTACTGTTTCCTAACAAAAAGTAGAGTTAGTTCTTAAACTATTTAGACTTTAAGATCAAATATGACCCTTTAAATGAAGAAAGCCATTAGCACAGCTCTCTTAAGACTACTTTGTTTGACCTTCTGCTGACATTTAGTTCTGAAGTTAACTTTAACTCAAAGCTACTTCATCCATCAGTGACTAGCATTGATCTGACAAAGCTAAACAACAATTTAGAGCAACAAATTTTGGGAAACGACTTCAAGAGCCAGAAGCGAGTGCGCGTTTGGGTCTAATCATAACGGCAACTCGAACTTATTGCCAAATGCCTCGCAAGCTGTTAGTCTAGTCTAAAGTCTCCCAGTCTGCAGTTCCAGTCAACAGTCTACAGTCGAGTACCAGTCCAGAGTCTTTGTCGTGCTTAGTCCCCATCGATGTGGTCGCTCTAATCGCTCATTAAATGGCCACAATTTGCCTGCACCGAGCTGCATTTAAATTACTTTCCCATTGCTTTGGCTTTGGCTTTGGCTTTGGCTAACAAAATTTGTTTATGAGGCCCAGCGAAACCTTTTAACTAAAACTAAAACTAAAACTAAAGCTCATAACTTTTGGTCGCAAAGGTTCGAGATCTGTGGTCCGTTCAGTCGCGTGAATTTAAGCAATCAGGCAAAAAGCTGAACACACTCTGTCCCACAGGCTGTCGCCGGAGTTGGAGTTGGAGTTGGAGCTGGAACTGCAGTTGGAGCTCAAGCTTAAGCTGGACTGCCCGTACCTTCCCGTCGCATTCATCAAAATTGTTCAAGTCGTGCAGTTTGACTCAAATCTGTAGTTGCCCCACCCGCGTCTCCAAACTTTTTGGCATGCAATTCGCATGCCACGCTTAAGTTCTGCAGTTTTCCATTCTATTTTTCTTAACTTTTCTTTACCCATTTTCTTTTTTTTCCCTGTGCCTGCTAATTTTCTTTGAATTTTGAAGAAATGACCCTGCACAAAGTGGTTGTGATATTATAAATTTAAGTTTATCTTGTTGATTCGTCTATTATCTTGCTTGGGTTTGCTGTTGGGTCATCATTGGGTGTAGTTCTTAAATGTTTAGTTCAAGCATTCTAATGATACTTTTCATTTTCAATAATTTTAACTTAAACAACAGTGGTTTGTATGCTGAAAAATTTAATTTTTGTGTAATCAGTTATTTGCATCTTTTGATTTGAATTTAAAGAAAATAATTTCATTTATATATATCCACTTTTATTTAAGGTGCAAGTATTCAAAATTTATTTATATGCAAATTATAAATTTTGTAAATAAAATGAATTTTTTATTGCTTTCAGTTTTAAATAAGTAAACATATGTAGTATAAGGCAATTGTATACTAAAATAATTTTAATGTTCTAAATCAGTTTATACATTTTTAGTTTTTAATGTACACAATTTAATTTAATTCAAAGTTAAGTTACGCTTAAAACTTTGAAGTAAAAAAATATTTTTATACATATATAAATATTTCAATAGTTACAAATTATTAATAAGACTATAATAAGATAATACAATTTAATTAATTAATTAATTTTTTCCAAATTAAGAATTTACTGAAAAGTTTTTTAATTTATTACATTTAGCCCAAATAAATTTTTTCAAATAAACAAATAAAAGTTATAGATTAATTCATTCAAATTTTATAAATTTTCAGGCAAATTAAATTGATTTTAATTTTAAACTTTAGTATACAAATTGTGTGAATTTTCTATTAAGCATTTCTGGAATTTGTTTTATTAGTTTGACAGAGTTAATTTAGTTAGTAAGTTAGTTAATAGAATTATTATTTATTTCAACTTCAAAGATAAACCCAAAATATCACCTAATCATGTCTAATTAAAATGTTCAACATTTCAATATAACGGCATACATACAGAAACACACACACACACTCACGTACCTAAATGAACAGCTGCTAACTGTGCTCTCTCCGTTACTCTCAGCTCATCCTCCCTATTCTCCATCCCGCTCATTTGATCTCTTAATGTTGCCCAACTAGCAATACTGCAGTTTTAATTTATGTTGCCGACTCCATGTCGTTGCCTCGAGTGAGTTGCATTTTCCCCGACCCTAAAAATAAGCAACACTCCCCCGACCCCTCCCACGTACCTCCTGAAAAAGTATTTATAAATTTGTCTGTGCTGCGTTGTTGCACGCGCCGCTTTTCAATGTCAGCATCCGTCTCCTTTCATCCCAGTATCAATCCCTGTCCCAATCCGAATCCCGTCCCTGCCCTGCCCTAACGATGCTGTCTGCCATTGTCTGGGATAATGTGATGCAATAGTTGAACTCAAACTCGAGTTTGTATTCAGTTGTTTTCATTTTGGACTCCCTCATTTGAAGCTATACGCTTCGTCACCTTATTATTACGTGGTGTTATTTTCGTAGCACTTGAGATGCGCTTAATTGGTTCCGCAACTTGTGGGCAATACATCCCTTTTTCCCGGTATGTGTATGTGTGTGTGCGTGTGTGTGGCGCTCCCTCAACTACCGTCTTATTAATATTTACAACCTGGCCAAGTAATTTACAACAGTTACAATAGCAATGAGACATCGCTTCCCATTACTTAGCGCTCGATAATGAATATTTGAGATTCCTTTTGAAGTGTGTGCATTGTTGGGGTTTATTTCGGAAACGGGAATAGATTGTTCAATCAATCGAAGGGGTTAAAATGGTGCGTCTGTTCAGCTGGAAACTTTTCTAATTATGAATTTATTTATGGCTTAAGTATTTCTGACTTAACATAAAAATTTTCATGAACTTTAAATCGTTTGATATTTGATACAAGACAGAAACTGATAACAGTTTAAAGTTTGCTTAAACAAGTTTTGCAAATAAATACAAATATTGCTAATCAAAAGTAAATAAATATATTTTTGATAGTATATTTCTATATACTACAGTTGGAATAGTTCGTAAAAGAATGTATACATCATAAATCCATTCAAACTGTCTTTGTAAATCAATCACACTAGTACAAGAAATCTTCAACACACAAAAAGAGATCATTACTATTGGCATTTATTGTAGCAATCAAAGAATTGTACAAACACCACAAACTGTTTGATTTACGTGCTTCTAATGATACCTCACAACAATCAACTGCAATTGGCAATAAGATCGCGGCACTAAAAAAAAAACGTTAGCTGTTTTAAAGCCAGAAAGAACATTGTGCAAGTTCGTGGCTTAAGTCACAACTGCAGTTGGAGCAATATCTTTGGTGTGATTACAGCAGTGCAAGGAAGTACAAGGAGGAGGAAAGGAAGTCTAACTCTGTGTCCGAGTACAACTCATCCAAGTGCTATTCAATACAACACTGGGCACTATAAATTATGCCATTGAGCTGAGCTGAGCTGAACTGAGTTGAGCAAAGCAAGAAATCGAAATCATGACCGCAGTTTTTTATATATTTTTTGTTGCAGTTTTTTGCAGTTTTTTCTGCTGATTATGAGACTTAAATTGACTGTGAGCAGCGATCGCATTTCGGAATTGCAGCTCGGAGTCATAAATAATCATAGTTGTGCCATTTATTATGACAAAATATCATTTGGACATTTGTTTGCGGCTACTCTCGAGGCCTGTGGGATTCAGTTTCAGTTTTCCCCTTTTATAACTCTCAGTTCCTATCCAAGCTGCATAATCATTATCATCATCATTTTTATCATCATCATCATCATCATCTTTGGGCGCATCTTCACGGCGAGACTTTGAATTGTTTGCACAATTTCATTGCTCTGTCTTTTTGCTGCGTTTTAATATAAATTATTTTTAACAATTTGTGGAAGGTTTTCCTTTTGCCTGCTGTCCTCTCCTCTCCAGCAATTTTTCCTCTTCATATTGCGCAACCGGAGCCATGACCGAGAACTAAGACGAGGCCGCAGGTCGCAACAATGCTAGCGTCGGCCAAAAAAAATAACAGAAAACAAAAAAAAACTTTGGCCAACATCTCTTTGGGCCTGGCTTTGGCCGGCTAACTGGGCACTGAACTGCCAGTCTGTCTGTCTGTTGGTCGTTCAGTCGGTTTTGGTCGGATTGTCGGTTGTCGGCTGCAACCAAAGGCGCATTAATCTCGCCAACGAATGTCAAGAATTGTGGCTATGCCGACGACTGTAGACTGCAATTCTTTTTCTTTTCTTTACATTTTTTTTGTTTACTTCGTTTTGTTTTCTTGCTTTTGTTAAAAAGTGTAAGTTTCATTTCTGTTTCGCATTGCTTTTCTCAACAATTTTTAGCTAGCATTCTACGCTCTGATGCGCCGGCAATGCAATTTTGATAAGCTCCCAGTCTCAGTCTAAGTCTCAGTCTCAGTCTCAGTCTCAGTTGCAGCTTTAGTTGCAGTCCGAATTCAAGTTTAGGCCAACGTTGTCAACGACTGCGAGCGACGGCTGCGGCGGCGGCAAAAAACAAAAGATAGTCCTCAAGAAATGGAAGTGAAGAGATGCTGTGCCCCTCAAATCGAGAGAACTGTTCACATTGCCTCAAGCTAAATGTTGTCATGATTATTATTTATAGCCCACCAAGAGCCAAAAGACACTCAAAACCCAAACTTAAAATCCAAACAGCACTCAACTTTGCCTTTAAGTGCACTTAAATTGTTAGATCGCAAAAATGTTTTTTTTTTCTCCTTTTGCCTTTTGCTTTTGGCCTTTTGCATGCCAGCAAACAGTTAAAAAATTAGCTGAGTATCGATTCCAGGAAGTAAAACCGAACTTCGACTAAATCTACTATGAACTAATAGTAGTTGAATTATCAAGTGATAAATTTAAGTTAATTTTACAGATTTTATCTAAGATCAATCGAATGTTTCTTAATACAAATTTAATTCATTCTATTTTAAATAAAATTAAAATCTAAATCTAATCTGAACATTTTCAACTGTGTGTCCTTTGGTTACCACAATTATAGCTTTTTGTCCACCTACTAAACCCCTTTTAGCTGTTTTAATCTATTGCCCATGACTTGGCATTCAACACTTTTCGCTGGTGACTCCAAAGATTTTTATTGCTAAATATTTTTACCAGTGAACTGCCAATAAACCCTCTGACAACGCATAACTCCCGCTATTATTTCCGTCTTGCCTCCCTTTCCCCCTTTGTGATTCAGAGTTTGTAGGCCTGGTTTTCATCAGTTCTTTTTTCAGCATTTTCTGGTTTGCTGTCGAGTTTTTTGCCATTTCAAATTAAACTTAAACTTTTTTCATTTCCATTCACACACAGACACACACACTCGCACACACATTGAAAAACTCTTCCCCTACTTTTTGTGAATCCATTGCGCACATGCGTTTCAATTCAACTTTTTGTTCACTTCTGTATGTCTATGCTGGAAATTTGTTAGCTTATGGGGTATGCCAATTACAAAACTATGTTTGAACGTCAAAAAACATGTATACCCCTAAATAAAAATTTTATTTGTATTTTAATATCAACATTTGAAGCTTTTAGCTTGTAAGTACAGGGTAACCATAAGTCGAGTACTTATAGATTTTAGTTACTTTGCGTTGATTCCTGGTACGTGGCGTGCTCAGCGTGTTGTTTGCTTATTTGAAGTTTCCGCTGGGAGCTGGAGAGTCGAGTGGAACTGGGGAGACCAATCGTCGAATCGAATAGAGTCGAATCGACTAGAATCGCATCGAATCGAGTCGAGTCAACGAGCGAGCAATATTAAATCGTCTGTATTGTTTACAATCAGAAAGCGTTTTATAGACTTTATAGACGACGCAAAAAGAAGAAAAACAACAACAACAAGAACAACAACAAGAACAATATATTGATTTAAGCTGCTCCTATTCCCAAGAATATTAAAGTCCCCTCCTTGATATGTGTTCCGTTTTGTATGAATCGATTCTATTCGATTCTATGAATCGTATCCGTCTAGGGGTTTCACAGTCCAATAACTTTTTCAGTCTTGCGATTTTCATACAAAGTCACGTTTTAATCGCCGCATTACACAAATCATTAATCAAAATTAAATAATAATTATGTAGCAAAAGCAAAAGCAAAAGCTACAGCAAAAATCAAAGCCCAAAAAAAACACCAAACACCTACAAAGAAAGCAACACAAAAAAGTGACTGGCCTTTGGCGAGTTGGCCGAATTGCTTAACTTGGCCGACAGCTGCTAGAAGGTGGCAGGTGGGTGTGTTTCCCCCTTCCCCATCCCCTTCCCCTTGTGCTCTTTTCGAAGGCTATAAAAATAGAAACGTGCACAGCACAGAAATTGCAAATAAAAAAGTATATATCATACTTTTTTAATGCCGAAGTGCTACAGCATTTAATTGACTTTTAATAATCCATAATTATGCGTGAAGAGGAATAACCAAATACAAACAAGTAAGAAAGGCTACAGTCGAGCGAGCCGACAGTAAAAGACCCCGTACTCAATTTAAAACATTTACATTCAACATTGCAAATTTAATATTGTTTGTAATTATTTTTGTCGCCGCTCGAATTAGCTTCCGATAATTATAATATCGGGATCCAGGGAACACCACGAGGAGGCCACTACACTTGTAATGGGGTCAAATAAAATAAACAAAAATTAAATGACCTACGAGTCGACTTGAGCTGCTTAAAGCAGCCCCTAAGTTCCCCAAAAATTTAAAAGTTCTGCTCTCTGTGCAGATTATATATATATATATATATATATATATATATATATCTATATATATATATATATGTAATATAATAAAAATAATATAATAATAATAAATAACATAATAATAATAAAAATTTAATAAAAATAAAAGGTAATTATAACTTATAAGCAAAAAAATTAATAATTATAAAATACAAAATTAATTTTGGCTATTGCCAAAATTTTTATCCCTAAACCTCGTCATTTTCTATGCTAACTAAAATACCACTGTGGTGACTATATATACATTCAAAAGTGCGCGCGGTGGCCCTGTTTCCTAAAACATTTGTCATCGCCCAATCAATGTGTGTGCCACAATTGGTTGTAGACGAATCCAAATCTAACATACTCTCATATCTAAGCCTACCTAAGAAGTTATAAACCCTATCACTACATCCTCTAAGAGATCGCAAGCACAAATTAAAATCTCCTAAGACAATTGAATTGCTATTTAAGAACGGAATAGTCTGAAATAAGCTCTCAAATTCTGATTCAAATTTTACTAACGGATAATTGGGCGATTTGTATAAAACTAAAAATCCTAAAGACTTGTATTTGAATACGACAAACTCAAAAACTGCAGAAGATAAATTATTTAAATCAGCAAAGTATCGACCGCTGGAACAATGACTAACATTGTTCAAAATATCATTTTTAAGAAAAACTACTAATCCTCTTTTTGGACGAGTCCTGTTTGGAACTGACTCGCAATCTAAACGCACAACACTACTAAACCCTGGAATTTGGTATGTTTCGTTTGAGAAAGTCGAAGTCTCAGCGAAACATAAAATGGATGACTGGAGCATTAGTCGATCGGAACAAATATCGCTAATGTGACAATGCAAACTTTCCGTGTTGTGGAATAATACATTGCACTTAGTGTCATCAAATAGCGAGCTATAGTGGGTTTCTAACAATTTTGTTGTGCGCAGGCTTTGAAGCTCTAGCTCTACTGGAGAGTGAGGATTAGATTTTGGGGGAACAAAGTCCCCAATAATGAAAAGGCCGGCAGCACTTGTGGCCCTACTGCAAGCAACATATAGCGCCTCTCGAATCATTCTCGAAGTAGTGTGGATCACTACTTTGCTATATGTCGCGCCCTGACTTTTGTGAATAGTAATACCTTCTGCAGGTATTACTGGAAACTGTTTACGGTCTATTGAAATTTGCTGATTTGAATGAAATTGAAAACTTTTAATAGTTTTCTGAATTGGAGTCCAAGAAGACTCAAGTGAATGTGGACACTTGGCCCGAGCATTAATACCTACACTATCATCTATAAATTTCATCCAAAGAACTTGAGGAGAATTGGATGCATTGAAACTAATATCCATTAAAATACCGGAGGCTCCATTGACTAAACCATCTGCCGTATCTATATTGACCGTCATCATATATTTGGCAGTGGTTTTCAAAATAAGAGACGTACATAACCCTTGAGTTTTGGACGTCGGAAAACTTTTAACAGCCTCAAGATGACGGTTTTTCACCTCTGTGCTAAGATGTGAGGCCTTAATGAAATCGATAGCACTTGAAATGTGCTGAGCAGTTGATATTGAGTTGAGTTTTGTCGTATTATATACTGACGCATCGTCATTCCTATAAAACAAATGGATAGCGTCGTTTGGCAACTGACTGTTATCGGAAATTCTGGATCTAATCAAACTAATGTCATGTGACGTCATGTGGCCGGATGCCATGTTATTTAATGCAATGGCAAAAGCTTGGTCATCTCGCTGTCGCATTATCTCTGTGAGTTCGAAGAACTTAAAAAGAGTCCCACAGAGACGACCCATATATGGCACTGTATGGGTCATGCGAAGGTGAATTGGATTTGAAAATCCATCGATCTCCAACAGGGCTTAGCTGTCTAAGATCGCCGAAAACGATAACAGAAATCCCTCCAAATGCTAAATCTCTGTTATCTAAAATTTGTTTGAGGCGAGAGTCCAAATAGGAAAACATTTTGGCACCGACCATTGAAATTTCGTCAATGATAAGGACTTTAAGATCAATGAATCTTGAACGGAGGGTATTAAGTAAATCATCTCCTAGATTTTTGAAGGATGACCCAGATTGATTTACTGGCAATGAAAACATGGAATGAAGAGTGGATCCTCCAATTCCGAAAGCTGCTTTACCCGTAGGAGCACAAAGAAGAATTTTGACAGTGTTTGGGTCACATCCTGGTCTACGCTTATATAAGTGGGAAAGGGACTGAAAAATTGCTGAAATTAGCCTACTTTTGCCAACACCTGCTCCACCACCCACAAACTCATGAAAAACTTTGTTGTGGTGAGCATTGTGTAGCACATGAGTGAAGTAAGTTCTTTGTTTGACATTTAAAGAACCTACTAAATCAGATAAATTCTGACCGGAAATCAATGGGGGAAGCTTAATTATTCGGATAGTGTCCGAATTTTCATTGGGGTCATTATCATTGTTATCAACGTTAATATTTAAAACATTGATTTGTGAACTTATTTCAGGAAACGCTAATACCCTAAACTCATCATCTACCTGACCATCTAATTGGGCTTCCTCTATATTGCCCTCATCTGCCATGGCCCTTCTAAGCGCGTCTTCTAAATCCTCCAAGACGTTATATTTCTTAAATTTTGCCCTAATGGCCTCCTCATTTTGAAGGAAAATCTCCTCACAATCTTTCTGAACTAATTCTTCCCCTTCATTTCTCCAGGGGAAGAATAGCATAACTAATTCCCTAAAGTAATTTTGTCTATCGGTATTTATACTGAAACTCCTATACCGAATTATTCTCGGTTTCGATCTTTCTCTTATATACCCACTTCCATCGAGAAGAGGAAGGGGTATATTTCCTAGTTCTACAGCTTCGTCAACATTCTCATCATCACCATTTTGACGAGTTGTTCTTACTGACTTAGAATAACTATAGTCAGCAGCGAAATCGGCTAAACACAGGCCGTCGAGACTATGTGGTCGCTGTTCGTAATGATCCAGCAATCCCACTACAAATATGTCACTGGAATCAGGTGACATATTTTGTAACTGTTGTCTAGGTTTGAGCATTCTCACTCTGTGCTCTGGCAATAGAGTATTAATGTAAACATCAGCGTTACTTGTCTCGGATAAACGCATACCTAAACAACAATATGCTGCTTCTTGAGCAGAAATTTCTGTGCCAGTAATGAACTTGTGTCCAATATACTGCAGCCTCTGTTTAATAGATAAGTTGCCTCTATTAATCTCATCGATAGCATCACGCATTAACTTAGATATGCCTCTTTGGGATTTATTAATGTAATTAATAATATAGCTGCAGCATGCATAAGGGTCCAATATGAATTGAATATCAATATTGGCTCTTTGCATGGAAAGAATGTGTTTATTATACGCATTAACGTTAATAGCAGCAAAAGTTCTTTTGAGGAGAATTTGTGGTTTCTTCAAACCAGATCTAATGGCATATATATAGTCCTCGTAAGAGAGGTTCACTCGATCATGAGCTAGAAAATTTTCAAAAACGTTTAGCTGATCAATAATGTCAGCATCGAATGACAAATTTAAAAAGTTTTTAATATTTTTTAAATTTTGACGATGCTGAGCAATTTGATGAGTTTCTTCGGGAAGAGGACTAAGAATTTGAGTATGAGGCATTGGGAAATATGGAATACCAAAGCGACAAATAGAGTTTCCTCTCACTTCACGTGTGCATGAATGCCCGTGCTTGTGCTTTTGGTATTCGATATATGGAGAGAGGCTTATATCAGTTATATCTGTGGTAATGAATTGATCAATGAAGTCTATTACTGGAGGAATAGAATCGACATTGTTCAAGTCTATTTGTGGGGCATCTTTCAGCCAAAACATCCCATGTATATGGGGTGAGCCTCTCTGCTGGAATTCAACTCGCCAGTAATACATGATGACCCTATGTTGACCAAAAATACCTCCTGGCTTCTTCATTAACTTGAACAACTGCCTAAACCGATAGTCAAAATACCTAGAACATGTTACAGGATCAGTGCGAATCAATCGCACTTTCTCATTGGAAGGCAACATTGATGCATCTTCTTCTGTAACTTCCTGCTTGTCCACATTCTTTTTAAGAAGGACAAGCAGCTCTAACCACCTACTTTCTGCAGCCGACAAAGTAATAAAGAAAGTTGGTAGCCCAAACTGACGAATCATGGCCATCACCTTTCTTTTCTCTGCTTCCCAATGAGCAGGAGACGTGCGAATACCTTTCAGGACCCTATAGCCTTCATCGTGGCGAATAAGATGGTCCATATGTTCTTCATTTAGAGCATTAGAAACAGTAATGGGACGTGAGGCAGTGTGCTTTCTCAAGCAAATTGAAGTATTGTTTCTAATACTTATAAGCTCTAACTTCTTATAATTGAAGAACAACTTATCAATTCTACAACCTCTCCTATCAAAATTACGTAGCTCAGACCTAACGATGGTTGTAAAACTTTGTGAAGATTTTCTTTTGTTGCCAGCATAAAGGGATGGGAATGCTAATTCCTCACAATCTGCATCCAAAATCATGTCTAGGGGTCTTTGGCCTTCGCCAGGAGCTATAACTATTCTTTGCATGGCAACATTATCTATTTGATTATTTTCAAGCAGAGTTTCCTGACCCCCAGGATTAAGCTCCTCTATTTCAACATCCCCTTCAGGATAAAAAGGTTGTTGAAATTCGCTATTGAGCTGTTCAACTAGCTCAGCATCTGCTTGAGAAACTATGAATGGAACAGTATCAGAAGTATAATTTGAAATCCACTGTTCATTCAAAACTACATTGTGCTTAACATAAAGCTCTGTAGTTACTAAAAACCTAATTGCTTCTGCAATCTTTAAGGGCCTAATGGTTTCAGCCATGAAATCATGGTTATATTCCATCCTACGTCTAAGGTGGAGCTGTATTACTTCTGCTTCATGAAAGGCTCGTGGAAGGGAAGTCACGATACTGCTAACTGGAATAGGAACATTCACTACAGCTCCTTTGATTGCACTTTGGCGACCGACACCTAAGGTCTTAATGACCATGAATGGGAGTCGAGGAGAAATTAGTCGCTCTTCTAAAGGAGTTAATCCTTTAAGGCAATCGGGAAGATCGGGAAAATCTAAACCATTTGTAATTGAAAATTTTGGTTTCCTTCCAGCTTTTATATTACTGCAACAAGTGTTGCAGAATTGATAAATGTCTTCCTCTGATGAAAACTCATTCGAAAGACTTAAAATATCAGCGCTAAATTCGTTGTGGCTTTCAATAAAACCACGAGAAATTTTGCTGAGTTGATGGGGAAACCATAGACCTTTGCAACAAAGGCAAACCTGATTTGGACCCAGCTTTACTAAACTATTAAAACTCCTAATTTGAGCTTCTAATGGGGTTAAGCTGGGTTCAATTTCGTCCTGAAAACTATTAGCACGATTCACTCTCATACGGTCGGCATTTCGGCTATTTTCTATGGTCCTATTTTCAAAACTTCTTCTGTTTTGGCTAACACGCTGTACAAAAGATTTTGTCGTAGAGAAGCTCTATTTTGCCTATCGGACACTCTCTCCTGCTCTCGAACCCCCTCTCTTGTTCGAGCCTGCCTCCTAGCACGGGTATTTTGCAGCCTTTCGTTTTCCTGAACGATAGGCTGCCGTCTACTTCTTGATCTATTTTGTCTATCAGACAATCTCTCCTGCTCTCGAACCCCCTCTCTTGTTCGAGCCTGCCTCCTAGCACGGGTATTTTGCAGCCTTTCGTTTTCCTGAACGATAGGCTGCCGTCTACTTCTTGATCTATTTTGTCTATCAGACAATCTCTCCTGCTCTCGAACCCCCTCTCTTGTTCGAGCCTGCCTCCTAGCACGGGTATTTTGCAGCCTTTCGTTTTCCTGAACGATAGGCTGCCGTCTGCTTCTTGATCTATATTCTCTTTCGGATATTCTTTCCTGCTCTCGAACCCCCTCTCTTGTTCGAGCCTGCCTCCTAGCACGAGTATTTTGGAGCCTTTCGTTTTCCTGAACGTTTGGCTGCCGTCTATATCTAGATCTATTTTGTCTATCGGACACTCTCTCCTGCTCTCGAACCCCATCTCTTGTTCGAGCCTGCCTCCTAGCCCGAGTATTTTGCAGCCTTTCAATTTCTTGAACTAACGGCTCTGCTCTTCTATCTTGCCTTTGTAATCTGTTTTGATTTCGCTCCTGAGATCTTAAAGTGTGATAGCGTCTTCTTAAAGAACGACGCACTCTATCAATAACTTGTTCTTCGTCCCTATAAACAGAATTATCCCTAAGCTCTCTGAGAGAGTTTGTATTCCTCTCATTTTCAGCCTGGGAATAAGAATTGTCACTTCTATTTGACCTATTTCTTAAACGACGATTATTAGCACGAGCAGATGCGGTCTGTCTATTCAAACGAGGCATATTAGACTTAATAAAATTTAAAAAAACACTACAAAAAACAACAAATTAAATTAATTTAATAAATTATCAAATAATTTATAAAAAAAGATTTTAGACTCAAAGCAATATGAGAGGCACAAAATATAAAATTTAGGTATATTAATAAAATTTATGTATATTAATAAAATTTAGGTATATTAATAAAAATGTGATAAAATATAAAATTAAAGAAATGTTTACTATAAATATATTATTAATAAAAAAATAATTATAAATGAATATTAAATAGTAAATATAAGCTATGGATTCAAAAAAAAAATAATTTAAAAAAAAAAATTATTCAAATTTGATATGAATAAACAATCAAAAATAAAGGAATAAAAAAATCAATAACTATTGTTTATGAAATATGCTATCTATTGTATTAATTAATTTTGAAAAGTTGAAAAAAACATGCGACTTGCTTGCATGATCAACAGATCTATAAGAATTTACGCGAAAACCGCAACCGGACACATCGAGCACACGAACACGCACAATACGGAGATCAGTTTATGCAACCCTATTTACTATGTATATTAACGCAAATACATACATATGTAAATAAATAGATGCTCACGTACACACACGCAGACTCTAGAGCACGGCTGAGACTGATGAAAGCACTGACAATGATTATCTTTTCACGCACACCTTATAGTATATTGGCCAATGCGTATTATAAACTTATCTAATTTTAGATCAATAAATTTTAATTAAAGAATTTATTATATTAAAGCTGTTTTTCACAATTTGCCGCACATATAGTACTTACATACATATGTATGTAAGTAGAACATCTAATACGCGGCAAACTTGTTTATTATCAATCTAAATTAATACGCAATGTAATGAGTATTACATATATATATCACTAATCACTACAATTACTTTAATATTAACTTTAAATCTAATAATCGCAATTTAGAGGTTTATTAATTAAATTTATGCACGTAGTGAAAATGGTCGAACGAGCGAAACATGTGATTTAAATACTTGCGAAAAGTAACGGTGAAAAGCGAATCAAAACATCGTTCGCTCATTTGAATTGAAAGCTTAGTCAAACAAGTACAAATGAACTTCAATTCGAAGCTAAGTGCTAATAAACGAACGATTTAATTGCGATCTACTGAACATATAGGTTCAATTGAACTACAATGAGCAATTCAAAATATTCGGAAGCCATTAAACCAGTGCGAAACTAAGAAAGCTTATATGTATATTCACATTTTGAATTTTAATACATATACATGTATGTTTATCCATATATAAATATTTTAATACATTCATTTAAGTGTTTCATTTCGTTAATGCCGCTTTGCCACCGCGCATTGGCATAAACTAAAAAAAACTTTAATTTGTTGCTTGGATATTCGGTCGATAATGTCGAAGCACTGCGTTTAATACGTCACCACAACAACAACAACCTAAAACAGTACCAACAACAATGGGACAAAAAGTGTCTCGCACCGACTTTGAATGGGTTTATACGGAAGAACCGCATGCTTCGCGCCGCAAGATAATACTCGAGAAATATCCGAAAATCAAGAAGCTATTTGGACACGATCCCAATTTGAAATGGGTTGCCGTGCGATGGTGTTGACCAAATTCTGGCACTGTTCATTGTCAAGGACTTGTCATGGCCATGGCTAATACTGTTGGCCTATTGCTTTGGCGGCATTTTTAATCACTCCCTCATGCTGGCAGTCCACGATATATCCCACAATCTGGCTTTTGGACACAGTCGACCCATGCATAACCGGATTTTAAGTTTCATTTGCAATTTACCCATCGGACTGCCCATGAGTATATCGCTTATGAAATATCATCTGGAACATCATTGTTACCAAGGCGACGAAGTGATTGATACCGATATGCCGACTCTGCTGGAAGCTCGACTCTTCGACACAACGTTTGGTAAATTCTTGTGGGTCTGTCGGCAGCTCTTCTTCTATATATTCCGTCCATTGGTCATCAATCCGAAGCCACCGACTCGACTGGAGATCGTTAATACGATCATTCAGTTAACGTTCAACACCGCCGTTGTCTATTTTATTAGCTGGAAGGCGATGGCATATCCGGTAATTGGATCCATATTGGCCATGGGATTGCATTCAGTGGCGGGACCCTTCATTTCCGAGCACTATATGTTTGCCAAGTGATTTGAAACGTATTCATATTACGGTCCACTCAATTGGATTACCTTCAATGTGGGCTATCACATTGAACATCATGATTTCCCCGCTGTGCCCGGTTCCCGATTACCGGAGGTGGATTGCAAAGGAATTCTATAAGACGATGCCGCAGCATACCAGTTGGACGCGAGTGCTCTATGATTATGTAATGGGTCCATCGGTGGGTCCATATGCGCGTGTCAAGCGACGGCAGCGTGGATTGGCCTCCTAGAGTTTGAGGCAACTTAATGATTTTACTAGCGGTTTCCTGGCATTATGTAATCTCAGCGTTTATACCTAGTACCAAGCACAACAACAACAATAAAAGAGACATCTACAAATCCTGAACTGGATTATAACTAAGCATAATTGAGAAAATTTATATGTATTACATAACAATGTATGTTGTCAAGGCAATTATTGAGCGCTATTATTAACTATTTTTTGTTACCTCAAAACACTTAATTGATGGCCTGTTAAATTTAGTATGTAAATTGTCTACTATATTTAATGTTTTTCTAAACAACTATTGTATTTTTAAAGTGTCGCCCAAATGCAGCTGCAGTAACTAAACTATAAACATTATTTTTGATAGCCTAAAGTAATTGTACACTGATAACCGGATACCAAAAAAAAAATATATATATATGTGTATATCTGTAACAACAACAACAAATCAACTGCACGCGGCATTAGCTCTAAAACAATAATTATAATTATTATATACTATACTTTACTCGTCTGCAAAACTAACAAAATAATATTATACTTATATACATGTGATTAACAGAAAAATGTTAAAATAAACATTTATTTATTTAATATTTATTTAAATATATAAATGTTTATTTTATAATATTTTTCTGTTAAATTTATTTAATATTTATTTAAATAAAAAAAAAATAAATAAATGGTTATTTTATAACATTTTTCTGATAAATGTACATGTGTTTAACAGAAAAATGTTATAAAATATACATTTATTTATTTAAATAAATATATTAATATAATTTATTATCTTTTAATATAAATACATATTTTTTAAAATATATAAAATTCATAAATTTGTTATTTTGCATTTTAGATATGTTTTATTAAACATACGTACATATGTAAGTACATTTAACAGAATTATGTTAAATCGTGCTCTTGTTCTCTGCAATTTCTTACGCATCATTCGCTCATTTGAATTGAAAGTTGAGTCGAACAAGTACCAATGAACTTCAATTCAAAGCTTAGTGCTAATAAACGACAATATAATTTCGACCTACTAAACTAATTATTTAAATTGAACTGCAATGAGCAATTTAAATACTGGAAAGCCCTTGAGCCAATGCAAAACTTAGGAAGCATATTGATTCACATAGTGAATTTTAATACATATACATATATGTATGTTTGTCCGTATATAAATCTTTTCATGCATACATACGTATATACATATTTAAGGGAGTTCATATAAATGTTTTTTGCTTTTCATATTGCTTTTTATTTTGTTACCATGTTTTGACAAAAATGAGAACTAAATAATAATAAATAAAAAACAAAAAAATAAAAACAATATAAATTATTATTATTGTAAAAAACCAGAATCGAACCGTGGATCTCTGAGCTTGAACACAAGTATGCAAAATGATTATCCGCGTCTTTACTGACAAGACCAACCCGGATTAGATAATTCGATTGGCTTATGTAGGTAAATATAGAGTTAAAACTATAATGCAAGGTGGCACACTTGTCATTTAACATGCATCAGTCATTCTGCGCTGCACGCGGACGCTGGCCGTGCCGACTAATGGTATATGTATTACATATGTAATATATGAGCATAGTATATCTAATGTCATATGTATATGTATGTGCATACATACAAACAAATGTTTTTGCTTCAACGTGTTTTACTGCAGGTACTATTCATTGTAATACTGCAATAACTATTTCTTGTTTGAAAAAAATTATGTTTTCCGTAAAAATAAACAATGTATTAAAATTCGAAATTTATATTTTATTGAAATTGAAAAAACAAAAAAATTTTAAATCGTAAATAATTAAAATTGAAAAACAATTTTCTGACAGGTTTCGAACCTGCAACTCCACATGCAGAAGTCCCTGACGGCGTTCGAACCGCTGATGCCGGGTTAACATGCACGTACGAAAAACAAAAAACACACATCTCTACCACTTACGCCACACTCCTTATAGGTGTTCCAATAGCTAAACGTAGAGTTAAATCTTTTATTGCAAGCAAGTGTAAACAAACAACTTGTTCATAAAATTCAGCATTTTTGATTAATTTGTTTTATATGTTGTTGTTGTTCGATTTGGACCAAATTTGGTGAGGATGCTTTTAATAATAATACACACATCCTGTGTGAGTTTGGTTGCGATCGCTCAACTAACATTACATGTCTTCATACAAATTTCATATTTTTGACAGATTTGTCCTATGGGAGCTATAGGCTATAGTTGTCCGATCCGGTTCAAACTTGGTGAGGATAGTAACAATGGTACCATACATACAATGTGTGAATTTGGTGTCCCTAGCTCTAGTCGTTTTCAAGTTATGGTGATGTGAAAAAAGTTTTTTACAATTTGCGGGGGCGGTAGAGGGCGTGGCAAAGATTTGAAATAAACTTGATCTGCTCGCGAAGCAGACGGACTTTCATTCCAAATTTGGTGGCTCTAGCTCTTGTAGTTTAGAAGTTCCAGGTGTTCATACAGACGGACGGACAGACGGACGGACGGACAGACGGACAGACGGACAGACGGACATCGCTATATCGTCTCGGCTGTTGATGCTGATCAAGAATATATATACTTTATGGGGTCGGCCACGCCTCCTTCTGCCTGTTACGCACATATCGCTTCAGACAAACTTAATAGACCCCTATACTCTTTTTTAGAGTACGGGGTCTAAAAATGAGGAAAAACAAATTACCAAGTTGGCATATCGGTTAACAGGCAGCGTGTGAATAGCTTTAGCTTCTGATTATGCCAGATTCAAACTTGGCTCTCAGTTCGTAGTTAACAGATCAATTAAGATACTCTTCTAATGATGATCAACATTCAACCTAACGAAGTTTTAGCATTTAACTTAAGTGGAGTATATAAAATCTGTTGAGAATCTGCTAATGAAAGCAAACGATCAAAATGAAATTTTACACAATTTTTACAGAACTTCCTTTACATTAAGAACTTCTATATAAATGACTTATTGTGTGTAATTTGAATGTTAAATTTGTTTTCTTTTTAATTGACAGTGAATTCCATGTTACAAATTTATAAATATATATTTTTAAAATGAATTAATTAATAACATATTTTTGCATTTTATTAATTTGTTGTTATCACTGATTTTGTGTTGTTTTAATGAATTTACTAATATTTTACAGTATTTACAGTATTTTACACCTATTAATTACATAAATAATTCATTAAAAAAACCTTGTTCACTTTGATTTTAGTACAGTCTTATCAGTTACCCACACACCCCTATATATAATGAATATACATATAAATTTTTTGTATTTTAAATCACAACACTTTTGAGCTTTAAATCCCCGCATCGTGTTTACACAAATGTTAAGCTAAAACCCACAGTAAACAGATTGTTTAAATTGCTTGTAAAAATAACTACAACAAATAAGCAATAACAATGACCAGTCCAGGGAGTTTTTTATATATATATTTTTTTTTGTATTTTTTCAATACTTGCAACTGTGTTGATTTTAACAAACAAACCACACGAAGTCCACATCGACATCGACATCGACTACTACTGGCCAACATTTATACAGCAATTGAACCCAAAAGTGCAAAAGGGTAAATGCAAACCCCAATGGGCAGACGAGGGCTAAGGCTACACATGTTTCTGTTTTTTACGTGATTATTCCCGTTACCATTGGCGAAAGGCTATATTTGGTTTGTGGGAATGCATGACGTTACGGAAACATCACTTGAAGTCAATACACTTAAGGAGCTAGAGACTTTAAATTTGGTATACATAGGTATATTTACATCAAACTTTATTCTGCGTCTTCTAAATTCTCTTTCCACTACTATAAGCAAAGGAAAACTGACAAATCGAATGTGTAAAGGGTATCTCGTAGTCGTAAGTTCACTAGAACATGATTTCTTTATTTTTTAATGAAATGCGCCGTCAATTGAACGGGGAGTGGATCAGGAAAGAACTTCCATTCACAAGGAGCACTGCAAAATTGCATTTTATTACACGTTCGATTGATTTTACCGAACCCATGAGCCAAGTGGGGGATCAAATCGCACTCGCCTTTATTAAATGGAGAGTTTATGTTTATATTTACAAACAGTGAGTAAGAGACACACACACACACACACGTACATATAAGTAGTGGTGTGTGTACTCCCACACACACACACACACACACACCCCAGGGAGACGGCGAGTTACTCGCTTCAAATTGAAATTGTCGATTTAACATTTTGAATTATCGTTTAGCAAATGGTCAATATTTTGTAACGACATGCCCCTGGCCCTAGCCCTGTCCCTGCTTCTTTCCCTTACCCGTCCCTGACCCTTCCGCTGACCCCGTCCCTTTCCTGACTGATTCAGCCACAGACCGTTACATGCACACATCAAATTGTGCCACATAAATTGTATTGCTATAAACAATCAATTACTTTGTGTGTTTCCCGTTCCCAAAGCCCTCTCTCTCTCTCTCTATCGGATTCCTTGTCGCACTGGGAACTTCTCGAGGGAGTGCGATTGTTTGGTATTCGATTGTTTACAAAAAGTTTACGTTGTTGTTTCTTATAGTTCTTTATATTGCTATATAAACTCCGTTCTCCCTTTCTCCATTTTCACATTAATTTGCAAGTTATGGCAAAAGTCGAAACAGATGAATCTTTCAATAAGCTTTTGTTGCGTTCCGGGCTAAAGTCAAGGACGCTTCTGAATGGTTTCATATTTTCACAGTGCAATCGAAACACATGAAAACTATTATCGAATAGTTTTGTTACTAACCGAATTACTGACAGTGCTCAAAAAGGGTGATTTGAAAACTGTAAACTGTTTATTTCAAAGCTTTAAAAATATTAATGTAGTGAAAAGATTATTACCAAAGTTGGTTAAATCTAATCTGTAGCAGGCTAATAGCAATACCACTAGTATGTTAACATTGTCACCGCTAGATCATCAGCATTGTCATCACTAGCAGTGCCATACCAAGTTAGCGATAGTGAGATAGTTGTCTCACTCGAACACATAAAGTACAAAGGAAGGAATCGAGATTTAAGAAAAGCACAACAGACAGTAGAAAAGCTTTGTAAATCTGTATGTCTATATATCCGACAGTAAACACTCTAAATTAAGGATTTAAAGGTATGGAAAGTTGCATAATGCTGATTCACAGGGCCGGATTTACATAGGGGCCAGTAGAGACAGGGCCCCAGGGCCTCCACCACACGCAATGAGAAATGTTATAAATCGCTGTTTTATACCAAACTATTTTCCGTACCAAACTAATGCTCATAGAAGTTCGTAAGGAATGTAACAGTAAAAGCAAAGATCAAATGAACTGGAATTATTTCGAAAGAACCACTGAAACAAACTAGTAAAAATATCGTCCACGAACAAAAGAATTACTAAATCAAATGCCGAGCAAAGTAACTTATCGATTATTCAGCTCTTTATCTTTAGCTCATTATAAACTCATCGATAAAAATCGCTCAAGTAAACTGGAAAGAACTTGAACGGTAAAAAAAATAAACATATTAAGCTAAGTACTTATAATTTTCAATAAAATAAAGTACGTGATAAGATTCTTCTAAAATTTCATTTCTAACTCTATGATATCGAACTCCATTTTAGAGGCCCCCACCACACCTGGCCCCATGACATTAATGTGGTAAATCCGGCCCTGCTGATTCATTACCTGAAACTGTATTTTAAACTGTTACTAAGTAATGTAAAGATAACATCCCAGAAAAATAAAACAAAATAAAACATCACAAATAAAGAAACTACTAAGACTGAAGTACACACAGAATCGGACGATGAAGAAGACGTTCCTAAAAATTTGAAGAAAGATTTGCAGGAATGTTCTGTCCAATCAGATCTTAACGATACAAAAGACTATACATTGGAGGTAGAAGAAGATTCAACAGAAGTGTGTAGAAGTGTGTTTTCTGTACAGTTTTTAGCCAAATGTTTCAACGCTTTTTATTTGCCAGCTGTTAAACTCACTAGTTTATGGACATGGCCAATGTGTGCACTAAACGCTTTACCCGGTAATCGCAAATAGTACTTTCTCCAGTTCCAGTTCCAGTTCCGAGTTCAAAGTTCCGCTAGTTTATGATTCTGTGCCGGTGACCAGACTTCCCCTGGTTGGTTCATGATCCCAGTTAGCAGCCCAGAACTCAATACCAAGTCAAGTCACAGTTACACAGAGAAAATATTGGTTGACTTCGGTTTAAAATCAATCGCAATTTTAGTATGAGATATCTGATTTAAGTAAGAACTTTATAATAAATATTTTAATTTCAAATATCAAGACACAATTTGGCACTCAAATATAATAATTTTGTTTAAAATTCCCATTTAAGCTCTGAGTACAAATTTTTTCCGGTGTAGAGTCTCAGTCCCATGTGTTGGCACAAAATTCAAGCAAAATTTTATTCGAGTTCTGCTTTTAGTTGGCAACTGGAACGTTGCACGTACAAAGGAGCACAGAATTTGGGGTGAGTTGCACCCTCCCAACACTATACTCTCCCTCGTCATCTTCCTGCTGTGCTCCTTACTCAAGGGCCAGTTGACAGCTGCCTGCAGAACAGCATCACAATTAACACATGCCGGAATACCCTTGGAATCGGTGCTGTACTAGGGATGGAGTCCACAGTTGAGTCCAGAGTCCAGGGACGTGAGTGCGCTGCAAAATCCGTGGAGCGCGTTGCACGTGTCACATCAGCAGTGATGTCAAGTAAGTCACTCGTCTGCACTTCCCATCTGGAATGGTCAATGGGTCCATGAGTCGATGGGTCGATGGCTTCATGGGTTCAAGGGTTTCTCCTTGTTTTGTTGGTCTCTGTTTCTTGCTCCACCTTCACACATGCGCCCTCTGTTGGTTGTAGCTTCTGCTTTTATTACATTTTGACGCATTTTAATCGTTTTTCATCATTTTCTCTCGAGGGGAAGCAGATCCGCCTTGTTCGTCATTCTTTTCTTTCGACCCGTCTGACAATAATAAATTATGCTTGACTTTTACAAGCGCCCTCTCAGCACCCCTCGGATGTTTTGGACATCTCTGTGTCTCTCTCTCTCTCTCTCTTTCTCACTCTCTGTCCATAAATTGCGTAACGTCGACTATTAAAAATTACATAATTGCTTAAATGCAACAGCTCAGACAAAAGATAACAATAACAATGCCCAGGGCTGCTTACCGTATTCCAAGTTCTGATTGCTCCATGGCAGTGATTTTCTTTTTTTTTTTTTTTTTTTTTTTTTTGTAACAAATTGCATTATTTACTTTTCAATACTTTGCCAAAAGGGAACAGCAAAACGGAATCCAGAACGAAGGCTACGCGAAAGGCAACTTGAACAAATTTGTATACGAGTATAAAATTATGAAATCGACCGTATCTAATCGATTAGCTTACGGGTTGAGCAATATTATTATTTTTTCTTTGTCTGCACAAAAACATATCAAGAGTTTTGAGGAGATTTTTATAAATTAAATGTAATTATTTATTTTAATGTTTTGATAGGATTTGAACGGAATAATAAATCAAGTATGATTAGGAAATGGACAAAAAGTGATAAATTTCAAATATTTATTTAAAATTTTATCAATGGAAATTTGCAATTATTTATATAAATTCAAAACCGAATGAATATATTTTGGCTTAAATTACCAACTACCAACGTATTGCCAGTAGTTAAAGCAGCTAGGAGTCTGCAATTTGCATGGGGATTTGACTGGATAATCCATTCAACCTCAACGACTATCATAACATCATTCATCGGTGCTATCTCTCGCTCAGTGAGCACTTATCTGACCATCCAACTGCTGACCGCGGTCGTTGCCCCAAATTGCTGGCCATCAATTCCAAAAACTGTTCCACTTGAATAAAAAAGTTGCGCTTTTAACTATTCAACTTTGTTGCTGGATCCTTTAGACTCCACCCAAAAAAAAATAAGGGTCTGAATGCACCCCGGAGGTACTGCAGCTATTTTTGAGAGACGGAGTGACTGACTGACAGTCAGACTGACCGACTGTCTGACTGACTGAGTAGCTCTTTTGCAGCATCCCCGACTGACCACAAAAACCGCAACTTAATAATTTTAGCTGCAACAATTTTTCTGCGTTTGCTTCACTTTTGCTGTGGCAATTAAAAATTTTTACCTTATTTGCTCCACTTTTCGAGTGTTGTCCTCTTCTGCAGAGCTTTCCCCCTAGCCTTTATCTCTACTCTTCACTCTTCACTCTCCACTCTCCCCTCTCTTATCACTTACAATTCGCTACGCTTCAGTCATGTCGCCCCAGCACAAATTTTGCATGGTCATTTCCTCTTTTTTCTTCTTCTTCTTCTTCTTTTGCGCACTCACAAAGTAACCGGAAAGGAGAAGGGGCAAGGGGAAGTGGAAGGAGAGTAGGTTTAAGAGTGGGAGTAGGGACTGGGTGACATCTAGATTGCGGAACCTCCGTACCATTCTCTTAGCTCCCATACGTATATCCCTGACCAATGTCCTGGCGGTCTGGCAACGCGCTGTTACTAATTAAAAACGCAAATGGGTTTATGATGTTGCACAACTTGCGGTTCGCTGCAGAGTAGGAGGGGGGTGTTGGGTACATTTTAACTGCTGCCGCTGCACAAATGTTACACATTATGGGAGAAAGAAGCAGAGCAACACGAAGAAAATGGAACAGAGAAAAAAAAACACAATATGAAAAGAAGTTATAAAGAAAAGCATAAAAAGTGCGCGGCATTAAAACAAATTTCTGTATCATTCTGTTCCGTTCTCCCTCTCCTTCTTTTTCCCCCTCTCTCTCTCCCTCTCTCTCTCTCTTTCTCCCCCTCTCTCTCTCTCTCTCTCCTCTCTTATGCTTTGTTGACAAAAACGAAGCAAAAAATACAAAACAAGTTGGCAGCGCCTCTCATGAGCTGGGTAGCGCCCACCCACAACCTCAAACCACACCTCCTTTGCGGTTGTTCCTTTTGCTGTCGTCTCTTTCTAAGCATTTTTAACGCTGAAGCTTTATGCTCTGACTTTATCGCCATCAACTGTCTCCCTCTCACTCTAGCTGCCTGGGCTTGGCCACGCTTTCCCAGTGCTGCCTGACATGTTTTGTGTTTTATTAGCGTGAAAATTTTTCAAAGGTGTCAGCAGTTTTTATGTGTGTTTGTTTTCTCCGAAATGTGAGACGCTTTTAAATGTTTCTTTCTGTTAAAGATGCCACAGAATTACCAAACTGCTGACGAGGTCAACTCAGATGGCTTTTGGGTGGGGGGAAATCAGGGGCATTCATAATGAAACAATGCAACTGTTTTTCGTACCCAAATCATTGCCGGAAAATGTGAAAGTTTCTCTAGAACGAAATGCGGTCAAATAGGGAAATTCTTCCTTGCACGAATATAGAACGAAAAATATTTTTAATTGCCAAATTTATGCAACAGAAATTGTTTATCAAAACAAAGCGGTCGCCCATCCTCCCACCTACCCTTTTTCCCCTCCTCCACCCTCTGCCGCACCGCTTCTGTTTTGTCTGTTGTGCTAATTTATATGTTAATTTTTTATATTTTTTATACTTTTTCTCGCATATTTCTATTTATTTCGTATAGTATGCATATAAGGAGTGTTTTGTGCTGTTTTGCCATTTTTGTTGATGCGGTAGCTTTATTTTGAATAGCTGAAATAAAACAGGAAAGGATGCCAGCCGTTGTCCCTATTCAAAAAGGCGTTTCGTTCCGTTTTTTGGGGCTCTATTTTCCATGAAATTTTGCTGAACGCTCACAAAAAGCCCCAGAAAGCAGACCACAGGCCATAGGGGAGGGAGTTGTGGGGAAGGGAGTGTCGAGAACAGTCGAGGGCTCGTCAGGCTCATAGGCAACTTTTTAATTTTCGGCTTGAATTAGAATAATAGTCAACGGATATTACACAATAGATTCTGGGGACTAAGGACGCTGCCCACTTTTGGCTTGTGGCGCGTGTTGTACGGATTTCCGGTCAGTCGCTTGTGGTCAACTAGAAACCAAAGTACGGTTACTAAAAGCTATCGCAGCCATCCCACTCACATCAGCTATTTTTGCTTAAGCTTTAAGATGAATCTTTAAATATTACATTTTATTTACTTGGCATTTAAAGCTTTTACTAACACATGGAAATGAAGTTGTGAAAAATAACGGAGAGCACTCAGTATGCCAGCTGAAACACCAGGCTTCAATGAGGCTTCACTGTGGAATCTGAGTAAAATATTTCAAATTTTGATTGTTCTCTCTGTAGAGATGAATATTATTGGATCCTACGATGAAAATCAAATTCAGTGTTTAATTCTTTTTTATTAAAGCTCAGAGCATTCGTTGTGCTTCTCTGTCTCTGTGTTTTGTCTCTCTGTCTCTCTCTTTGCAGTCTAACTTTTTGGCTTCGTTGCCTTATGTTATGCTCATATTTATACCCGCAACAATGTGCGCCTCGTAAAACAATTTATAACTTTTGCGCTTTTGCCTAATAAGTTGGCATGTTGTGGCCAATAAGTTGCCGCAGAGCCTCTCTTCCTCTCTGTTTCCCTCTCTTCTTAGTCATGGTCTAGCATTCAACCCATCCTACGCTCAGAAAACATGCATACATCTGTGAGATATGTACGTGTGTGTGTGTTCTGGCAGGCGACAGGCCTTAGAAGTAGAAACTATGCGAAGTACGAAAAGTGCAACACGCTTCTCTCACTGTCTCTCTCTTGCCTCTTCTCCTTCCTTCTCATTGCACTTCTACTCTACGCCCAAAACTAAATTACAAGCATTGTACAAACAACAACAAGTACAGCCGGCAGCAATGGCTGCATCGTTTTCTTCCCTTTTCAGCTTCCCAACAACAGTTCTTGTCGTTGTTGTTGTTGCTGCTGCCTTAACTACTGTTAATTCTTCTAATTGTGTGTACGTTGTTTGCGTGCGCTAATGTCGCATATGCACAAACAACAACAACAACAAATACAACAACCGAAGCTGACGCTGAAGCTCGACATCAGGGAGCTTTCGGGCGCAGAAGGCGTGTCATGCAAATGTGTAACTGTTTATGCCAGCGTCGCTTGCGCTGTTCACTTGAGATTTTTGTTGTTGTCGCTTGACAAGCAACATGGCAACAGTCAAGGAGGGGGCGAGAAATAGAGAGAGAGAACAAGAGAGGATGCAAATCTTCCTACTCGCGCTTATTAGTGCAAAACGCAGCACGTTCTACCACGTGTGCCTTGTGTGCATGTGTGTGATGCATGTTTTGTTATTGTTCAATGTAATTAAATTATGCAGATGAGTGCCAACATGTCGCTACTGCTACTGTTGTTGTTGTTATTGTTTTTGTTTTCGCTTCGTATTAACCAAATTGCATAGAAAAGTGTTTAGCTATGTTGGCTGCTGCTGTTGACAAACAGCTGGCAGCGTCTGACAGATGGCTTAACAAAATATTCATTAGACTGCCTGCTATATGGAATATATGTTCATATATATATAATATATATATAGAGTAAATAAAAATATTTATTTTAGAAAATAAAAAATATAAATTTCCGTTTGGCAGCGGTGGGATTCGAACCCACGCCTCCGAGGAGACTGGTGCCTTAAACCAGCGCCTTAGACCGCTCGGCCACGCTACCACATGGATGCGGGCTGAATTTATATGCATATAAATATTTATTTTTAGTTTAACGTGTATCTCTTAGGTACTTGTGTTCTGAAATTAATTCTGAAAATACCGAAACTATATGTGCGCGATTATCTTTATGCAAATCTCAAAGGTAAACAATTTAGATTTTAATTATATAGAGGCGAGCGAAATAAAAGAAGCAATCGCGAATATTTAGTGATAGTTAAAATCGAACAGTGAATTTCCTGAGTCATCAGAAAAACTAAATAAACTACATTTTAGATTAGATTTTTCTTGATCAGTGCTGTTGCTCCTTATCATGGCTGAAAACATAACTATTAACAATCCGCAAAGAAAAATCCATTGTTTATAATAAGTATGTTAAGTTAGTCGTTTATTTGATTTTATCTTCTAGTTGTTGAACAGTTTGCAATTATATTAATCATTTGCCATTCATACGCATAAATATGTAATCATATTTTCATCTTCATACCAACATCCGTGCGAACACATTTGTATTTGAATAATTAGATTTCAGAGTTCCTTGTATGTTTCTTTTGTTTTTTATTTTAATCTTTATAATTTAATACTCTTTTAATAGAGAGTAATAATGCTTGATTTTTGGTTGATTTCTTTTATATAGGTATTCATATATTTTGCTTATTCCTTGTAGCCTTTTTAAACGCTCTTTTAACTATATTCGTGTCCCTTGTAATTTGCTTACACACTATTTGGAATTTAATTAAATTGTTTTCAATCTATTATATTTGTATATATATTTAAATTTTTTATAACTAGATGAGAAATTTGTGGTGTTATGAAATATGAATATGAATTTATGTTTGAATAAGTTTTTCAATGACTAATTTGTTCTTTTTAGTTTAACTCCCTTGTATGTGTTTTGCATTTTGTTCCATTAAATTGTTAAAGAATTATATACAGTTACAATTATTCAATGGCGTTGCCAGCTCGTCACAAAAAAAGTTATCTAAACTGAAAACTGAAAAAATAATAAAAATTATAAAAAGAAATTCCAATCAGCCAAATGGCCTAAAAAAAACAACAGAAAATTAAATTTGTTCGAGCATAATTTTTTTTTATTTACACATATTTTGTATTTATTTATTTTGCATAAATTGCTTTTGTATTCAAACTGTGTCAATTTGTAGTATCATCTAGTATATGAATATCTTGTAGTATTGCATATTCTTTTTGCTATATTTTTTATGATTTATAAACTTTTCATTATTTATTATTTCAATAAGTAATTTAAGTTTATGTTCTGTCTTCTATTTGTTTTGAATATATATATATATTATCTATAAAAATTGGGTTTTGTCATCTATGATTTTTAATATATTCAATTTAGTGTCTGTTTGGAATTTTATTTATATATTTTAATTTACTTTATTTTGCATATTTATGTATATTTGGATTGTGTTGTTTTTTGTTTGCTTTTCTCTTTATATATTTAATGGTTTTTGCAATATTTTATACTTAATACACATATGTAAATATAATTTTAATGACTTGTGCTTAAAAGCGTAAATAAATTGTATACAATTTTAGTAGATATATATTTTTTTCGATTTTTTCATTTATTGGATTTATTTGTTGTTTTATAGAATTTGAAAATATATACAAGAATTTATATGTTTAAGCAAAACTTAATAGTTAAGATCACTGGATGCGATAAAGAACAATGCGCAAAGCAGCAAAGAAACGACTCTCAAACTGTGCACCGGCTCTTAAACTGCAATGTGCATGTCAAACTCTATTTACACGCATTTAATTCGGTATTTTTAGGTATTTTTAGTTATTTTTTAGTATTTTTATAATTTTTTTTGTATGTTGGAACTAAGTGCTAATTTATACAAAACGATTTCGCCTGAATTAGAGTAAGTTTAACTAAATATACAGTTTATAAATATGTTTTAATTAACCCATAGTTGAAATAACACAACGTGATCTGGTCTCAGCATCAGCCCTTATAGAAGTGATATAACTCGATGTCTGCGCTGTGGATTTGCGGCTTGGTGCGGCCCAATGTACCGCACGATTTGAGTGTATATCAGTGGTAGCGTCGCAGACTCCCGTTGTTGTTGTTGATGATGCTGTTGCCGTTGACCAACACTACTCCACCCCCAGCGACGCCATTGTGATTGTTGTTTGACAGCGTTGCCACATTGTTGTTATTACTATTGCTGTTGTTACTACCGTTACTATTGAAGGATCGCCTTCCAGTCGTGTTGCCATGGACCAAAGCAATACCTATTCCATTGCGCAGGGGCAGGGCGGGTGGCGGAGGTGTGGGCGTGGGACTTGGCGACATATCGTGATCCAAGGGCAACGAGTAGTGAGAATTGTTGTGAATGTAGCCAGCATCAGCCATAGCATCACAGGGCTTGGCATAGACAGCGCCGCCTCCATTGTGATTGAAGTGATCCTGGGTGAGTCGGATGCCTCCATGACCATGACCATTGGCAAGAGGTTGGCTGTAGTGGGAGAGAGTGCTCTCCTGCACTCCGCACTGTCGGGCAGCCATGTGGCGTGGCAAGGAGGCATTCAGTCCAAGGACCTTTCCACCACCATTGGCCAGCAGTCGCATGTCCTGCTGTGAGTGATGGGAACGAGGAGTGGTGGCAGTCTGCGGCGGAATGGGGCTCTGTGGATTGTTGGTCATGTAGTGAATGTGGCTAAGTTGGGCAAAGGAGGCGTGGGCATCGACGGCACTGGGCACCTGCAGTTGTTGGAGCGGTGTTGTGGAGGGCGAAGGACCATTGTGACTGGAGGGGGCACCACCCCGACCCCGCAGCTGAGGTGGGGGTGGAGCTTCTAGCTATAGTTCGGTGACTGGTATCGGCCTGCTGCCCAAATACTGCGATGAGTTGTAGCTGTTGGGACAGGGATAACCCGATCCTGGATGAACACCACCGATTCCTGCTGGTGGTCTTCCCATGTACTCCTCGTCGGAGAAAGTCTTTTGATACTCGCGCTCCTTTCGACCCAGTGCTGAGTGACCCTTCAGCAGCTCCCGGATGCGACGACGGCAGGTATAAATCACCAGTGCCAAAGTCGTGATCAAGGCCGCACAGCCCACAACCATGATGCCAATAATGGCCTGTTTGTTGGCCGTTCCGTGAGTGCAGCCCAAAAGTGGCTCGGCCAGTTGTGTGAGTGGCAATTCCCTCAGGTTGGCCGGATAGGCGCAGATGACGGGAGCATATTGATTGCTGGCATTCTTGCTGATGAGCAGGTTACGCAGCCACATCAGCTGGCAATCGCAGACGAAGGGATTCTCCGAAAGGTCGAGGGTTTGCAGATCAGACCAAGGGAAAAGGCTCTCCGAGAGTGAACTTAGTTGGTTCTCCTTTAGGATGACCGTACTCAGATGGGGAAATCCTCCCAAGGCACTGGCATGCAACTCGCTGAGTTGCTTGTTGGCTGACAGATTCAAGTGTTCCAGATTCGTGTTGGCCGTAAAAGCGCCGCTCTCCACACGCCGCAAACGCTGAGCTCCCGTGATCTCTAGCTGACGAAGCTCTCGTAGACCCACAAAGGCACCGGCTGCAATCACTTCGAAATCGTTTTGACCAAGAGACAGTTGCTCCAGACGCGCCAGATGCTGAAGTGCAGCGGTGGGTACTGCTTGCAAGCGGTTATCGGACAGATCCAGATAACGAATACCCTCCAAGCCCTTAAGGGCATCGCCGGAAATGTTGTGTAGTCCCGCTCCGCGGAGATCCAATCGTGTTAGGCCCTTAAGATCCCGGAAAGCACCCGCCGGTATAGTCATAAATGAATTTGTTCCCAAGTAAAGCTCGGCCAGGCTGGGAAGAGCTTGGAATGTCAGCTCCGATGGCACTGTTGTAAGAGTGTTATCATCCAGATATAGGACACGTAAGTTGATCAGACCATCCAAGGCGTGTGGATCAATGTGACTGATGCGATTCTGGCCGAGATTCAACTCCTCCAGCTTAACCATAGGCGAAAATGTGCGGTACTCGAGCTCGGCAATAAGATTGCCGCGCAAATTGAGGACACTGATTGTAGATAGACCCGTAAAGGTCTTGTTCGTAATCTGACCAATCTTATTGTGATTGAGATGCAGCTCCTGGAGCTTAGCATGATAGGCAAATGAGCGTTCGGGTATCGTAACCATGTCATTAAAGGACAAATCAAGGAACGTCAGCTGTGAATAGAACTGCATCGAGGAATCGATGGTCTTCAGCTTGTTGTTCTTAATGACCAAACGTTGTATCGATGGATTGAGGGCTATCGGCAGCACATCGAGGCTACCCACACCGCAGTTGACCATCAGTGTTTCGTCATCACATTCACAGCCATTTGGACAATTTGCCAAACCATTTGTCGGCCCAGAGAGACCAAGGATAGCAAGGAGCACTACCAGCAATCCAGGCAGTGGACCCAGCAACGACAACAACGATGACGGCGACATGGTAATTGCCATTGCCGACGACCGTCGTCTGCTCATTACCCTCTCTCAGTATCCCTCTATCTTCTGCTCCTTCTCTCTCCCTTTCTTCCTCTTTTCGTGTGTCACCCCTTTGGGAAGTGGGTGTGGTGTAGTTCGTTTGGTTAGTTGCTTTTGTTGGTAACAGACGTGGACTGTTCTCTTGGTATCGCTTCCTCTTGTCCTCCTCTTGTTGTTGTTGTTCGTGTTGTCCGCTTTTATTTTGGGTTAAATACGTTTTAGCCAAGTTTGCCAATGGCTTTCGTATTTGGCGTCCGACATTCGTGGCGCTCTGACTGTTGTTCAGCCTGCAAAGAGAAGCAATTGAAATCGGGGTTGAGTAAGGCGAAATAGTGGTAAACGTTGGTTAGAAGGAGAGGGGAGATGGGTTCGGGGTAAGGTATAAGGGGGAGGGAGTTTAGTATGTGCGCTTTAAATTGATTTTCCATTAGAGTTCAAAATTGCTTGGCTTTTGGATTTTCATTGGATTTGGCAGCTGGAGTCGCCAACTCGTTGGCTACTCCGGGTTTTCCCGGGGTAAGTTAATCGGTAGTTTTGTGGATTATTTTCCACTACCTTTTGGCCCCTGCTATCCCCCTTCATTCCATCTATATCTGTATCGGTATGTGTATCTGTATCTGTGGCTGTATCTCTATTTCGTATTCTTTGTGCGGACAGTAAACAAATGAAGACAATTTAAATGGCCAACGAATATTGCCAACGGCATTTACATTAGTAGACCAGGCAAATGGAAGCTGGTAATAGTTCGAATAGTCTTTAACTGACTCGGGACGGAGCTTTAATGGGAACCTATTGTGGCCAGGGCCCGAGTCGGGGCTAAAAATCAACAAATAGTTTTTTAAACTTTGTTCATCAGCAAGATAAAATTGTTGGCAATATCTGGAACTAACTTCTTGTAACGCAATCACTTTTAATGTGGCTAAAACATTAACTAAATTTTATATTGCAGGAACTAGGGGAGTTCGTAGAGCATTAATCTAGTAACGAGCTTTAAACGACTTCTGTTAGTAGACTGAAGAGCAGAACAATTTTCAATCAAGAAGCTTTTTTTGAAGCAATACAATTTACAGGGCTTAAATGTGCTTTTCAAATATTTAAGATACAATTCACAAGTTTACCGATTCTGAGATGAATTGTCTTTACAGTAAGAAAAAGTTTAAATCGGTTTTAGTATGAATTAAATTTATTGTGCTGAAAATCCATTTTAAATTGTATAACGAAACCAACGAGGGTCACAACTTGGCCCACCCTTGTTGTTATTGGGGTTTTGGGGCAATCCTTAAGGCAACCCTGTTGAGCCAACTGCGAAAGTCCCCAAAGCTGAGCTCCATTCAATGTCCAGGCAGGGAAAGGGGAAAATGGGGACAGCAACAACAAGAACTTCCCAAAGGACCGACGAGGCCAAAGATATGCCACATAGTTTGGCCAAAACTTAAAAAAGAACTTGCACTTTGTTTACTTTGGGGACATTTATCAGTTTAGGAACACAACGGAAATGCCAAAAGAAAACTTAATTTAGCGCACAACAGTGCAGAGTTCAAGGATGCCGGAAAGGAAAGGATATCGGCACAAGAGGCAACCCCAAAACGGTCTATAAAATAAATAAAACAAAGAACTGAATACATGTATTTTTTTTGGCTAGCAGGAACACACACACACACACGCACATTTGCGAAAATAAATAAAGCCACGCCCCCTTTAACCATTTTGGGCACTGCCTCTTTCATATTTTTTAACTTTACGCATTGTTCGGTTCGGGAATGGTACGGCCCCAAAGGCGTCATGAAAATAATCATAGATGTGGGTCATACTGTACAAAGAAGGGCCTGGCGAGGGGAGGAAGAGAACTCGCTGTTGCTGTTACTGCTTCCTTTGTGTTATTTGCGCTGGGCTAAAAGAAAAAAATACAACAAAAAAAGGATAACTGCTGGCAGAAACTCTCGAGACAAGACTCACAAGACTCAGCTGCTTGACTCTCGTTTTTATTATGTAAATATCGCATAAACACCCGGGAGCAACTCGGGCGTAATCATATGAAACAACGCCACAAAAAATGGAGCAGCTCCGAGTTCCTTTCCACAGTCCTTAGTCCATGGTACTTGGTACTGCACTCCTCTCATCATTATCATGCATATGCCATAAAGCGACTTGTTGAGACTCGCACATATTTTTGGCAGCTCAAACTGGTAGCCAAAAAGGCGAATACCATTTAAAATAAAAAAAACAGTAACAAAAACAACTCGCATAAACAACTGCCAGCAGTTTTGTGATATACAAGGAAAAGTCCTTTCCCATTCCTGTCAACGGTTGCTCCGTTTATTTGCACTCCTCGCGGGTAGCAGCTGCTTTGTCAGTCCGTCAACACACTGTTTTGAGAGACTGTGCCTGAGACTGAGTTGGAGACTAAGCATATGCTTAGAAAATCAAATTTAAATTGCTGAAATGTGAATTTTTGGCTAAATGGCCAAAACAATCCGCAGGCCAGGTTGTTTTCAAATGGCCCAAAGCAGACATCAGAACCTGCTCAGAGCTGTTGCCACAATCCGCCCAAATGAAGGCAGTTAGCAGTCAGTTTTTCGTTTTTTTTTGGGGACTTAGGGAAGAGACAATTCGTTTTGCTTTCCGACTTGTCCCTAAGTTAACTTAACTTGGCCTAAACCAACAGTGCGCTGAATTTAGAAATGCTTTTGGCGAAAAGTCAACATGTGTCGACAAATTACATGTGAAAGGTCAGTTCAAAGTGATTCTCTAACACTAACATCCTCAGCACGTATCTTTTTAAACACCTCTTCCAAAAATTCCTGTGGGCGTTTTTCAAACTGATCATTAATTAATATATAATAATGTGGTCATCATGGAACAAGCTTCAATTTTTAAGCAATTTTTTAAGTAAAATAAAGAGTAATTACAAAGTGTATGAACAAATTTATTTAATTATTTTAAGTAGAAAAATAAAATGTACGTATTTCATTGTTATTTTGTTATAATGAGTTCTATAATTAAAATATTTATGTAAGATATTCGTACTTGTAGCCGAAATTCTACACTCGCTTTAATAATGTACATTTGGAATTAATTATGAGCCGTTTTTTGGAGTCTCTTTAAAAAATTAAAAGTCAAAACGGGCAAAAAAAAGCTTGAAATGCTTAAATTCATCACCATTTTTTCTTTCAGTAATATAAAATATGATTGAAGTACCAAATATTGAACACTTTAGCTTAAAACAAGTGATTTGAATAGTTTAAAATGCTTTAAAAGCTCTTAAATAACCCGTTACTGATCTTTTATCTCTTCCATTATTCCATTATTTCCATTATTAAATATATTTTGTCAATAATTTGAGCACTAAACTACTGACTTTATGTTTAAGCAGCACCCTCTACTTTAGTTTTCGAACTCACTTTATAGTCGACGCCATTTTAAATTGTCACCCAGTCCGAATCTCCATTTTCGGCCACAAACTTCGCACATGTCCAGCGCTCAAAAGTATGCTCTAAATATTTTATAGCAGAGATTTTTTTTGTGTTGTTAGACGTTCCTTATTTGGTTTACGGACGCCGAGCAAACCTTTTTCGACTATTGCCCGCTACTGAACTCATTTATTAGTCCTGCCCATGTCCGGCTCTGAGTCTGGGTCCGGTTTTTCCCGCCAACTGCCCATTGTTATAAATGTTTGGCTGTCAGTTCAACTGTGGCTGTGTTGCCTTGCGGCCATGCTTAACAAAAAAAGAAGCAAAAAACACGAAAAAAAAACCCATAGAACCAACAAAAAAGCAAACTCTTTTATTGTATGTGTCTGTCTGTATGTCTGTCTGTCTGTGCTTGCCCGTTTTCAACCCTCTCCTTTTGGTCTTTACCCAGCTTGTTTTGGCCAGGCTTCGCCTTTGCTATGACTTCCGCTTTTGACTCGTTTCTCGTGCTGCCTTCACACTTTGCTGCTGCTTATTGTTTAGCCGGGCGAGTTTTGAAAATTTGCCAAAAAAAAAAACAGAAAAAGAAAAAGTAGAGGAAAAAATCAACAACCTACTTTTGCAACAGTTTTTCCGAAGCCAGGAAATTGCTAAATAAATGCATGTTTCTGATTTAATATAGGAGCAGGAAGAGAGTGGACAGCAGGGGCAGTCAGTTTTCTCTAGTTTTTCTATTTATTTAAGTCTTGGCAAAAGTTTCCTTTCAGTTTTAAACGGATCCAAGCGACCAAACGCCCGCAACTCTTTGCCAGTTTTATTAATTTCACAGGCATCTTTGAGCTGCTCCAATTTCCACTAACTGTAACTACGCCCTCGCTGACTGCTCGCAGCCGCCCGCACCGCCCTGCTCCTCTACGTTTCACCCGCTCCATCCCATCAACGTCAGCAATAAACTTCAAGCGGCTTGTTGTTGTTTGCCAAATGTTTAATATTTCAAAGTAACGCCAGCCAATACCAGAGTAAAACCCACTTTCCATATCCGTTGTCTGCTGATGGAGCATGGGGATATTTTCCTCTCTCTCCCTCTCCCATCCCCACTTGCTTTGTTTTTCTCTTTTCATCCCCTTCTCGGGCTGTCTCCCTATTTCTGGTGTTATTTATATGACAATTTCGCTTGAGCGCGCGTTAAAATATCGCTGACAATATTTTATGCTCATGCTTTGCCTCATGTTTTGCCAACGTATCAAGCTTTTCCCCCTCCAGCTCCCCCACCACTTTTCAGCAACACCCCCGCTCACATTGTGCTATGATAAACTTGGCAAATTTATCCTGCTTTGTGCCATACGTCTTTTGGCACAGTTTTCCGCTAAAGAACCCGCCGTTCCCCCGCCCCTCCCCTTTGTTTCCATGGTTTGTTCTCACTATTTGCACAGCTTACAGTTTCAGCAGTTTTGCAAGCTTGAGCTTCGCGTGTGCATCTGTAAGATACTTTTTGTTGCTAAACATGCACAGTCAAATATTTGCAATGCCCCAGAAAATACAACAACAATAGATTGAAAAAAAATGAAACAAAATGAGAAAAATGAAAAGAAGAAAAAACGGAAAACTCAACGAAAGCTCACGCACGCTGCAAAAGTTGTTGTCAGTATTTGGGACAGTTTTCAGAACAACTCGTCCCACTTTTCCCAACGCCCCCATTGCCACTCCCACTCGTAGTGAAAGTCGATGGGGAATGGTGGCAGCCAGTCGTCTGTGAAATAGAAAACGAAACAATGTCTACCCTGTAATGGGGACGAGGGAGTAACAAGGAGTCGCTGCTGCTGAGCTCTTTATGCCGCCAGGGGGCGTATTACAATTGCACACATGTAACTTCAATTTTCGGTAATGGCAATCTGCATTCGAGCAGCGAGCAGCGAGCAGCGAGTTGCAAGTATCAAGTTGCATGTAGCAAGTTGCAAGTTTGCCTTGCAATTGATTGCGAGTCGCAGTTAAATGTGGTAAGCGAACTGGTTTTATTTTTTGGAATTATCCGAGCAGCTGCTGATTTGTTCAAGAGACCACAAAACTAGAGATTTGAATTGGATAAAAGTAGAAAGAATTCCAGACATTCTCCTAAAGAAAGCTAACAAGGTTTATTAACTGAAAATGAGATTGTTAAAAGACAAATCGATTTCTTCCTCAGTCTAAGAATGTATCTCATCGATTTTTCTAATATAGCTTTTGAGATACAAATCTAAGTTAGTCCAGAAAAAGTTTCATTAACTGAAATTAATATTGTTAATAAACAAATCGATGGCTACTTAAATCCAAAAATTAAAATAGTTGGTTGAAATAATTTTATCATTTAAAAATTGGTTTCAAATGTGTTCCAACTTTGAATATGAATTTCACTTAGTTGTCAAAAAACAGCAACTAATTCCTACAGTATTAAGAAAAGTTATCAACTTTAATTAACCGAGAATGTGCTTTAAGGGAGTTGTCTCCACAGTTAGCCCATTTGTTGGTATGTTTCCTTCTTAGTTTCGTAATTTTTTCTGTTAGCTGTAATCTCTCACACCATAAGATGGAAAAGTTGCTACAGCGATTTAGCATCAAAATGTGTTTTATGTGTCCCTTGAACATTGAGACTAACTGAGCGACGACGGGAAGTTGTAGGACAAGTGCTGCTAGCCAAGAATTTGGAATTTTGGTGACGTTGGCACTACGACGACGCTTTTATGGCATAATTCCTAGCGCCGTCTTTTTTGTTTTTACTGCCTTGGCCCCACACACAAAATAAAAAGCCAAAAAAAAAGTTTGAACAAGAGCGAAAGAGACAGAGACAGAAGTGTGCGAAGGGTGTGGAAAGATGGCTGCGAATTGGCATGGCAAGAAAGTAAAGAGTAATACCCAAAGCAGTCATAAAGTAAACCAAATATTTTACATATAAACGACCGCAAGCAGACGTCAGAGTCGAGGCACTTCGGAGAATACTAAGAATCCTACGAGGTGTGGGCTAGACGACGTCGCCATTTTTGTCATAACTTTTCTCCTCTCTTTATTTTTTTGGACTCGTGCCCATAAAACGGCGACAGGCCAAATGTAGGTAAGAAGCAAAAAATAAAAAGAAAACGGAAGGAAGGAAAACTTTACCGGCGACCTTGCCACACGCAATTCTCAGTGTTCCCTGCCTTGCGCGACGTCTGCAAGTTTAAAGCCAAGGAAAAGTTATGTCTGCCAGACAATAAATCCATGCTATTGATCCCTGCTATATGTCTTAAACAAATTTATATGGCAAACGGAAAAAAAACTAGAGCTACATAGCTTCAGTCCAAAAAACCTACAGTCATACAGCACACATTTTAACAACGTACCGTCCTCGTTCTGGTCCTCGTCTCGGGTGGCATTTGATAAACGCGCATATGGCATCGTAAGAGCATGTCGAACATAAACCTTGCACGGCTGGAGATTTGCCACGGATTCTGGGAGCAGCATTTAGTGCAGCGGACTTGAAAATTAAGCAAATTCACAACGAATTTTCTGTTTTTATTACAATGTTTATTCTATGAGCAGCTTTAAGTGAAACTATAAATTTTGAATGTAGAACAGTTTGGGGCACTAAGGCGGAAGGCTTAAGCGAAGATAATGCTGGACGGTATCAGCTTGAAGGAAAGTAAGATTTAGCTAAATCGGACGGAAAGTAAAAGAAGTGAAGCTAAAAGCAAAGTTGATAAAGTGAATAACAAAATGGTTAAAAAAAAATCAAGTCTTTGTTGGGAGAATCAATAGCTAAAATGAAAGAAAACCTTAAGCAATCTGATAGTTCAGAAATCATGGTAATAAATAATATAATGAAAATAGTGAACAATCGAAATCATAAAATTACAGTGGAGATAACTCGTGAATAGAAGAAATAAACAGAAATAAACTCTGAAGGATAATGAAAGCTAACTAAGAAATAGGAATGGAAATACAAAGATGATTCATCCTTAAACAAGGTTATAAAGTCAGGAAAATAAGGACAGGACATGGGATAAATTATCTCGGAAATGAAGTAATAGTTATAGGATTTTAGACCGAAAAATAGACCATTAATCTAGTACATCAATCCGTTTAAGATTACTTTAAATCAGCATCCTAAAAATTCTGAAGTATTTCAAAACTATTTTTCCTTTGAAAGACTACACTAACAGAATACATGTTGTTCCTTTTTCTACATAGCTTAAACCAATCATAATAATCCTTTGTAAAGACAGTTCAAGTTAAAGTTTTAAGCATTAAATCCTAACTTGAAGTGGAATTATTTTCGCACAAGTCTCGCAAATTAAACTTTTATTTGTAAGTAGTTTTTTTTTTTTTTTTTAACTCCATCCCTAGAAAGTTTTGAAACAATTGACATCATTTCGGCTGCTTATCGACAAAAGTCAGCAAACAGATCGGATTTGTGCTTAAAATTAAGAATTAAATGGGGAAAAAGGCAAAAGAACAGAAAGGAAATGAAATGAAAACGAGAATGAGAATGAAAATGGGAATGAGGCAAGCTTAAAAGCGCGTAAAGGATTTATCCCTAGTTGGTGTAGGGTTTAAGGTTTAGGGTTGCCAGCTTCGACAATGCTCTGACAGGCATTAGAAAGCAGCAGCAGCAGCAGCAGCAGCCGACAACCGAGGAGCTGTGTTTGTTGCTGACTCGACACGCGAAAGCTGCAACAAGCTTTACAGGGAAATGCGACAGGGGAAAGCGGAAAAGCTTGTCCTCGGCGAGTCCTAGTACTGTGTTTGGTGGAGCAACAAGGACTATGTTACTACCTGGTCTAAGTAGCGCCTGCCAACCGCTGACCGCGGCCATGTCGAGCGCCATAAATCTTTGGAAATCGCGGCGGGCGAAAAGTGCGCCACAAAATGGCGAAAATTGCACAGCAAGAAAGTAACAAAAGAGTCGAGTGAGAAAGGGAGGAAAAGGGACCAAAAGCGACAGCAAGTGAGTACCAGAAATAACCATGGAGACTTGCTGTAGGTAGACAAGAATCTAGTTGGCTAGCTTCACTATAGAGGATTCGAAAGGAGAGGAGAGCAGAGGAGTGCCTTGAAATCCTCGGCACATGCTCGCAGTCGGTTTAGTTGCAGTTGGCGTGTGGAAAATTTAGTGCGCTTGAAATTTAGTTGCACAGTTGCGGTGATTTAGTTGGCCAACGCTCTCTGAAGTTGGCCCAAAACAGGCAGCCAAGTCGAGTTGTGGGTAGCAAATGGAGGTCAGACGACTAAACAATAAACTCAAATTGTGCACAATACAGAATTAAAAGCGACAAATACTTTAAAGCATAAAAGTAGTTTAAAATCAACAAAACATTAATTATTGACTATTAGGAAGTGGAAATTTAAGAGCGAGTTATGCTTCATTTAAATTACTTGATAGGTAAAATTTCCTTTGAAAATAGTTAAAATTATAATCTTTAAAATAGTTAAAATTCTTTTAATTTTGATCCCAAAGGATAAATCGGTCGAAAATCGTGATTTGCATGGAGACATGAAGTTTGGTCCGGATCGGACAGCTATAGCCTATAGCTCCTATAGGACTAATCGGTCGAAGATTGGGAATTTATATGGAAAAACGCGCACTAAAATGAGTACAGGGTCTTTTATAGTCGACTCGCTCGACCGTAGCCTTTCTTACTTGTTGAATCCAAAAAACTTGAAGTCTCCAAGCGTTTCTCCTTTTTATACCCATTTCTAAATTTACTAAAAAGTTAATATAAAACAACATATGACGTATATGAAAGACTCGGGTATAGTAATAATTTTGCTATAAACATTTGTATTGTCTATGGTCACACCCTGTAAGTTGAAGGAAGCCAGACTTATGTGAAGACTCTGCGCCGTCGAGAACACGACATGAGTTAAGTGTAATGGCAAAATTTATGCGAAGTCTGCAGCAACAATATGTGCAACAGCAGCGACAACAACAACAACAGCAACAACTTGGACTTCAACTAAAGCAAAGGAGAGAACAAAACCCTACCATACAAAGGAGGCGTTTGATGCAGGACTTTTGTTCTTATATACCCGTACATTGCTTAAAAAGGGTTTATGACTCGACTGTAGTGAGGAAAATGCAACGACAACAGAATTGGAATTCGACAGGCTCGCCTGCGCCCCTCTCCTGCTCTCACGCCCCTCCCAGCCCACCACTTCTGTCCAATGTGTGAATAAGTAAGCTTTGTAAGACACTTTTTTTGTTCATCTTCCGTTGTCCATTCCACAAGGCATTTTGCATTGTTCCGAGTCTGTTTGACGCCTCCTTTAGGCCGTCGGAAACTTAATAAGATTTTAATTGAAGCGCAAGAATTTAATTAATTTAATTATGAGCGCATTAAAGTAAGAAGATAAAAAACCAAAAGGAAAGTAGGTATCAGACTAATAAGATGATGTATGAGCTGTCTTTGTATGTGAGAAGTTTTCTGGTAGAAAGTTGAATTGGGGAATGGATTGAATTACAAAGAAATTTGCAATTTGGAGACTTAATTAAATACATTTAAATAGCATTTAAAATTTATTCAAAAATATGGAAAAGAAATTTGTGTAGGAAATTTAAAAGGGGAGAATAATTTAATTATTTTAGTTAAGTTAGTTTAATTTTCAACTGATTTCTCAGAGCTTAAAAAATAAATAACCTGTTAAAGTAAGATAACTCTTAATAAGTTCGTTAGCTTATTTAAAAGTTATATTTCAATGATTGAAAACTAATTTTTTAAACTTTCAATTTCAATTTATTAAAATCATTTAAATTAAATTCACATTTAAAAATTTAAAAACTTTGTTGTTTTCTATCCTATGTATAAAATATCAATTGACTTGTCAAAATTTACATTATTTAAATATAATAATATAAGAAATCATATTCCTAAAACTTTTGAGTTGCTGGCTAAAACCACTTGACATACTCTGACTGAATATTATTTAAACATTTTATTTTATTTTTATTGAATTCTTATTTCGAAACCCTAGACAAACTTTGACTGAATATTATTATAAATTTTATAATATTTTATTTTATTGAATTCCTATTTATATTTCTTTTTTCCCTAAAACTTTTCTGTCAAAGCTTTAGTCTTTTTTAGAGTTTCAAAGTTTCAGTTATTTTGCCAAACCAGTAAAAATATATTCTTAACTTCGTCTTTGGTTTTCTTTGTTTTGTTGTAAGTTATTTTTTTTTAGCTTTTTTTTGGCTACGTGCCGTTTGCTTTGGGGTCAAAGAGAAGCAACAAAAGACGAATCGTAAGAAGCGGACACTAATTGCGAGTTGTTAATGTTGCAGCTGCACAACGACTTTGACTCAATTGAAAATCTTTAGTGACTTTAAGACTGCAAGTAATATAAATCACACAAAAGGTTCAGAAAGTAACCCAATGCCGTCAATGGTTGCTTGCTTAATGACGCAAGTAATTGCAACTGCAAGTCGCAAGTTGCAAGTTGGGGATTGTGGGCAGCTTGCCGCATGGAAAACTGAACAACAACTGAATGGCACAAGGGAGCGACTTAATGAAAATCAAACAGTAACAACAACAATAACACAAAGTCGGTCAACTGTACAGTGGAAAACGTCGCCGAGACTTTTGAGACCTCGAGGAGCTCTCTCAAGTGGCGCATACCAAACAATAATTGATAAACGAACAGATGTACAAGTGCTTAAGTGATTGAATGAATGACTGAATGAATAATGTGGTACTGCATTTGAAATATGCCTTCTTTGAAGTTTGACTGTTTTGTGCAAATGTGTGTGTGTGTGTGTGTGTGGAGGGGTGCATGGAGAAATGGCAATCGTTAATCGACATCGGTTATCGGTAGAGCAAGGGGGTTGACCCAAATCAATTGATTTATACACTTCTGTTCTCCTACTTCAAATTGAGCACACACTGAGTAATTAAATAAATGAAGAAAGTTGACAAACTGTACAATCAACTGTAGTTTATGCTCTCGCTTTAATTAAGTTACGCAGTGTCAGAACAGCTGTGGTGTGCACGCAACTCACCAGACACCGAGGCATGTGAAAGTCCACACAGGCAGGCTGAGAAGCGCATAGAGCGGCTCTGATCAGTTTTAATTGCCTCTCGCAATTGACGAGTGAGGCCAATGGCCCTCGAATCAATGCGGAAGACAATTGTTGTGGTGATCTTAAAACACCACAAATTTATATAAAATTCTTAAACGCATTTAAAACGTGATCAAGTTAAAGTAGAGCTTTCAGAATTATGACACTGTTGGCTATTTTAAAGCTAGAATAAAAAGCCAGAAATGTCAAGACTTGAATTCCAATCAATTATTAGAATCATTCTTATCAATTGTTGACACTTTAATTAGCAAAAAATACACAAATAAATAATCAAGAATTGTTTTTAAATTTTGCAGTGGAATAAACAACGATCCGTTTCAAGAAAAAAGCTTGAATCTAGGGAAGATTAATTGCTCGATTTCTAAAATATATACAAAAACGAAATCTATTGTTTCTGGGAAACAGAAATCGCAATCGGAAATACGATTCAATGCTAATTAAATGTAAATTCGTGCGAAATTCCATTTCAAACTAACAACTATAAATATTTGCATACCAGACTTGATATATGTATGTACAATATATACAAAAAAAAATGTCACGCCTTCAAGATCATTTTTTAACGCCTTGAATTAACGTGTGAACGAACTAAAAAAGGCGTTGAATAAAATTGAGTCTGACATTTGCGAGGGAAATTAATTGTTGTATTTAGTAAATTAAATGAGTGTTAAATATAAATATGTATTAAATATAATTGCAGTTGTACTGGGTGTTGTAATGCAATCCATATCGATTTGATTACCTTTAATTGACTTTTCAGCGCTGTTGAGTAATCGATGCTGACGGCGGCGTCGGCAGTGACTGCAACGGCAACGGCGACAGCGACGGCAACTGCAACTGCGACGTCATGAACATTTAACACTTTTTGCAGCTCATTAACAATTCAAAATGTACTATCTTTTATATAACCGTTCTCTGTCGGATTGTTGATTTTAATTTAAAACATTTAATTTGTTCATTTCAATTCATTGCCGGAACTTTGTTGTCAAACATATTGTGTTTATATATTATTCCTTATTATAACTGTTGTTGTTTTTGTTGTTGTTGTCACTGCAAAGAGAAGAATGTTTATAAAAAATTATATAAATTATTAAAGTAACTACAAATTGCAGCTGCGGCTGCAGTAAATTGTTAATAATGTCACTGTTTGATGCCGGCAACAACGACAACAATTTATGATCCATTAAATTTATTTTTTTAAGCAAATTTCTTTCACATTTGAATTTATTTCTCTTCGTTCTTTTAATTATTTATGTTAATGTTTTAATGGTTCAATTGAATGCATTAAATCCATTAAAGCATATTTTCTTTATGCTCGAATAAAGGGTATTATTGCTTTGTTAAAGGGTTTGTAAGCTTTTACAGAAATATTTTGACTAAAAATAAAAATATAATATTTAAAGAGTCATAATCTGATTTAATAAATTTATTTATATTTGGTAAAGTTCTGTATAAATAATAATAAAATAATATAATTCACGTTCTTAAATTAAATTAAATTAAATACTTTAAAAATTACTACAGAATTATAATCATTAATATTAAATTTAACAACACATTTAACCACTCTGTTAGTCTAGCATAACTAACATATTTCTTAACTAGTTAGTTAAATTAAATGTAATTAATTAATGCAGAATTTTCTGACTTCAAAATATGAATAATTATTTTTTATTTATTCAATTAACTGTTGCAAGTGCAATTAAAAGTTGAGCATAATTAATAAACAATTTTCACAATTTAAACTATTTTTTCTATCTTTGTTATGTAACTATTATTTAAACTACTTTTTGTAGCACACATACAGCGAGTGTAAGTACGCAAATGTGTGTGTATGACAATGACATAAACCGCAACAGAAAAAGATTGTGAAAATGGAAAAGCGCAAAGGGAAATGCAAAGCGTTTGCCAGCAGATTCTGCGACAAGAGACTGCGGATGAATATGGAGAGTGGAAAGGAGAACAAGAAGAAGAAGAAGAAGAAGAAGAGAGTCTGCTTCATATATGTACATGGCAAGTGTTGTAAGTATGTGCCTAAATACGCATTTATTCATACAAATATGGCCAACGGCACCAGAAACCGCAACAGCAGCAGGCAAAACAATAAAACAAGACAGTTCTACTGCAGTCAAACTGATAGAGCACAATATACCCTAGAAGCACAGAAGTTTGGCTTGATGAAACCCACGGAGACAGTTTGGTGAACAGTTTTCCCAACCATACCCAATTCTAAATGTAGTGACATAACATGGGTGTCTTGGCATACCCCACTGTATGCACAGGGTATAGAGCGAACGAATTTCCATGTCGTTGTCGTTGTCGTCGGTAGTTGGGCAAATCAGATGCGCAACTAACGAGCAACAACCACGACAACGACGCTGACAACGGGCAAGGACTAGAAAACCATGTAGGACCAACGCCGGACGCTGCGCCGCGGGCCACTGTGGCGTCTAGGCCCGAACTCAGACCCAGTCCCAGTCCCAGCCCCAGTCCCGTACCCAGTCGGACCCATGCGAAACATGGCGCAAATGTGACAAATATGGGCATGAAGTGTGCAAGTGACAAGTCTAACATACTTACAAATTTTCATGTGGCGGCCACAGAGTCGAGACCACATTATCACCCCGAGGAGAAGGTGGAGCAGAAGCAGAAGGTAAGTAGAGAGTAGAGGGTAGTAAGTAGCGGGGACAGGGGGAGACCTGGGACCATCAGACACAAGGCACAGCGTCATTGCAGCAGAGGAATTTGCGTTTTCAAATGTATGTTAATGATGTACCAGGTTCCAAACGGACGCTGCCTGTTCACAATGCCAGCGATGATTTCCAGTTTTTCTTTTTTTACATTTTCCCCCACTTCCTTCTCTTTCTTCTCTACACTCTATGTGCTCAGTTAGCCAATACGTATTTCCTGTCTTTTTTCACTGGCCCAACACATTCGCTAGCTGTTTTTATTTTAATGATATTTATTTTCTGTGCCTCATCAAGAGAGCATAAAAAAATTTTAGTTGATTTGAATATGTGCAAACTAATGTTGTTGATGAAGCTACGCAAATTAATTTTCAATTTTCCAGTTTTTAGCGGAAATAGTTAGTGTAGTAATTTTAATACTTAAAAGTAGTATAGTATTAAGTTTGTAGACTGTATGGTGTAGTCAATAAACTCTCATTAGCATTGATTGTAAAGAAATCTCTCAATCTCAAACTCAAACTTAAACTCAGCGGAAATGCTTGTATTACGTTGACATCAAAATATGTCACCAGTGTGTGGACAGGAAATGACGACATTGTTGGCTAACAAACAAATGGTTAGAAGTACGGGCAATCAAACAGCTTTAAGTTGCATGGGAAAAAGCAAACTATCCAGTTGGTAACAGCTTAACTTGGTCGAGAGTGGAAGATCAGACATCTGCTTATAACCAGAGAATAGACAAACTGACTATGAGTTGTTATACCAATCATAGCAGCTTGCATGCTACATGCAACATGCCACACCCCCGCCCCTCCCATGCCCCTTCAAGCCAAAGCTAACAAGCCGTCAATAAAAGTGGCAGCAGCTGCTGCACTCCCTTTTGGCCGTTCTAGCTATTTTTGCCTTTCTGCCTTAGTGCCCTTCGTGACTGTTTTCAATGCAGCTTTCAGCTTTGGACCCATTTAAATGCACACGCATGAAAATAGCAGCAGGTTATTCAGTTACCCAGTAGGAAACCAACACTGACCTAGACACGCATACAATTGAACACGCACTTGGATTGTCACAGCTATCTCTCGCTCCCTCTTTACTCCCCTCTCTCTCTCTCTCTTTCTTCTTTTTTTCCGTCAACTATTTGTATCTGTCGCCCGCACGAAATTACATAATTACCAACAATAAATTGTAATTACTGCCTTGAGATACATTTGCTCAGATAAACGGTTTTTCGTGTCTGTCGCCAGTGTGTTTGCACTTGGATTCGGTAAGTTTTTCTGACTTCTTGTCGCTTGTGATACCGTGCACTAAGGGTGTTATAGGTAACGGAAGAATTAACTCTGTTATCTCTTACAATTTGTTGGTGAATGAAGTTTGTATTTGAAACTAAAATCGTTATAGTCAGTATTCAATACGTTCAACATTGTTAAAAGTATAATTCTTAAAAAAAACTTACAACTCTTTTTGACTATTCACAGGGTATTTAGTAGTCAATCACTTGTTTGCCTTCTGCTGTACGCACGACATTGACTTTGCCTCGCCGGTCGCATAAATTACACTGAGCAATTACAACAAACCATCCAAAATGTAAACAAACTCAGGGAATACGCACACAACTTGCGCATAGGCATAGCCCCGAGGCGACATTACTGGAGGCAAGGGCAGCAGAGGGGGCTACGGGAACAGGGGTGTCGTATTCAAGGGGGGGGGTAGGGGCGATGAGAGCGCTTCGAAAAAGAGCAAACAAAACGTTTTTAAGTTCACAAAGTGCGTGCATAAATTTGTGCAGCTTTAGGTAATTTATACTGATTTGTGTTATGCCAGCAAATATTATGGGCCGATCGGGGAGAGTAGGGAAACTACATGGAAATTAAAAATGTAGGGTAACCTTGTGAAAAGCTCTTTGGACCGAGAGCAGCAGAAAAAAACAAAGTGCTAAATAGCTTAAGAAAGAGCAATGAATAAAAGAAGAAATTGATTTGCATACGATTCAGGTACAGATCTGCTAAAGATGTAAACTGTATATATTTACTAAGGAATTATACTAAATATAGTATATATCAGCTAAATGTCAGTTAAAGGGTAACTTCTACTTAAGCGGCTCTAAATGAATCTGAAGTTATATACCTTTAACTACAATCTTATAGAAGTGTCTAATAAATTTTCTTTAATAATTTAAAGGCTGGAAAACCCAAATTTAGATATAGAATTTTCTTCATTTTCAGATAACCTAAATCGAGAACATTTTCAATTGAAAGAGACAACTTAAAATCAATGCCACATGCTAAACCGGCAAGGCTGTGACCTATACAATTATGTCACACAAGCAATTCCCCAATCAGTGACAACAACAACAACAACAGCAATAACGATAAACAATCAGTGCCAACAACAATAATAACAAAATGCTGTGACAAATTGAGCTGACCGTAAATTGCAAGTGAAATTAAATAATAATTGAGGCAAAATGCACGATGGCAGCATCATTTGATTGCAGACAAAAATCTATAACAATTTCACTCATTTTCTCTCCCTTTCGCTCTCAATGATATCGTGCATCTCTCTCTCTCTCTCTCGCTCTCTATTATTGAACTAAAAAAACCATTTCAATAAATAAACAAATTAGGTCAATGCATTCCAATAGCGAACGAGAGTCGGACGAGTTTTTGGTCTAATGACATCATCATCCGAGTCGAATTTCAAATTGTCAACGTCTGTTGGCAACTTGCAACTGCAATACGAGTATTCAAATTTGATTAGGTACACTTTTTGCGGGGGTCGAACTAAAGTTCCCCCCCCCTACCCCCTACCCCGTTGATAGCTCATTAGGGTCACAGTTTCGGGACACTGTTCGCTCTCATTTATTATGGCCATATAACCCAAATGTTAATGTTAATGCAAAATGTTGTTAAAATTTTATAAAATGCGTTGCTGCTGACCAACTAGTTCGATCCGATTTAGCCCGATTTGAAAGCTGCATATTTAAGTTGTTCAACAGTTTAAACACCCAACGATTTGCATACTTAATAAGCAAATACAGTGTATATACCTAAATAAAAACCACAACAACATTTAAGAAATAACAATAATAAAAACAATGTGAAAACGAGACAAATTTTTGACTTTGACCAAATAAATTGAGTGCATTTCGAATTTGATTTTAAATCAAATAATACCAAATATAATATGCAAAATCATTGTTAAATAAATGCGCATAACGTTTAGTGTAATTATCAAATGGGAAATACGCCATCACACGCCCCTAAATAAATATATATATATATATATATATAGACACTTAATAATCGAGTATAAATGTAAAAATACCCTGCTGTAGGGCAGATAAGGCATATATCGACGTAACTGGCTATAAGAAACATTTGTTAGTTGTAGTTTACAGGGTATCTATTAGCTGCATTAGTTAAATATTTTTTTAAAATATTTATTTATAATTTTTAATTTATTTTAAAGGTTAACTGTCTGCTGATGAGCTTCGTTCGAGGCAATAACAGCGATAACGATGTGATAATGAAATGCTCAAAATAAATTTTATAATTTTCGTTTCTATTTTTCAAATATTTTAAATAATTTTCCCATGATTTTTGTGAGTAGAGGGGTCTATTGGGTTTGTCTAATGCGAATGTGCGTAACAGGCAGAAGTAGACATGGCGAACCCCATAAATAATATACATTGTTGATCAGCATCAACAGCCGAGTCGATATAGCGAAGTCCGTCTGTCTGAACACCTGGATCTTCTTAACTACAAGAGCTAGAGTTACCAAATTTGGACTGAAAGTCCGTCTGTATTTCAAGCAGATCAAATTTATTTCAAATTTGTGCCATGCCCCCTACCGCCTCCGCAAATTATGGAAAACTATTTTCACATTACCATAACTGGAAAACGACTAGAGATATCGGGACCAAATTCACACATGTTTTGTATGGTACCATTATAACTATCCTAACTAGTTTGGTCCCGATTGGACAACTATAGCCTATAGCTCCCATAGGACAAATAGCTCGTATAGGTCTCATAAGACAAATATGTCAAAAATCGCTTATTTGTATGGTTAATTGAGATCTAGAGTGACTACGGGGATTTTTACAGTCAGCTTGCTCGACTGTAGCCTTTCTTAATTGATTTATTATTATTCAGATTAAAGAAATTCCGTTTAATTTTGTTTAAAATTAATTGCTGATTAGTCTGAAAACTGTCCATTTCCTATACCAATTAATTTCCATAATCTGCATTCATGCAAATCATCTCGGTTGCATTAAGGTTCTTTAATGCGCGACTGTGATAACTTTAAGCCAGGCCCATTAAGCATTTAAGCCCTGCCACGCCCTTTGATGTATTTATAGCGGTTGCTAATGTTTATTTGTTTCGTTTTTTCTGCTTTTTTTCTGTTTTTGTGTTTTTTTTTTTTGCATATTCCGTAAGCTCGTAAGTCAAATCGATGTGAGGCTAGAACCGTTGTTCTGGCTATTTATTTATTTATTATCACAATGAGCCAGCCCTATTTGGCCTATTGCTGTACCTCCCATACCCTTCATGCTATTGCTTAGTTCCTATTCATATTCGTACTTCTCCTATCTGTCTCTCCTTCTCTCCTCATGTCCTCCTCTGCTATTCCCAGTCGAAAAAGCTCCTTCGGTCATTTCCTCGCCTCATTTAATTTCGCTGTCCGACCACACACATTGCTTCCTATCTGGGAACTTTTTCTTCTGTATGTTTTTTTTTTTGCAGCCACTATTAGTTGTTCAATTTCAGTCACTGGCCTTGTCCGTCCTAGGCCCTCCATTATGCGCGTCCATTATGCCTCTGTTTGCCTTGATAATGTTTCACGTAGTAGCTCTGAGTCCCCTCTCTATCTCTCTCTCTCTCTCTCTCTCTCTTTCTATCTCTCCCTAGTCTTATGCCATTGTCAGCTTTTGCCGGCCGACTGCCTTTTTGTCATTTCAGTTCTGTTGATTTTGCAAAAAAAAATTGAGAAAAGAATTTTTTTTTTTTTTTTGTTGCTTTCTTTCAGTAGAGAAACAAAATATTTGCCACCTTCTCCTGCTTCGTCTAGTTTGTGTAGTGTTTGACTACTCCGACGTTGGGGCCAATGTAAATAATTTATTTATGGTCTTGTTTGTTTACTTCTTCAGCGAGTTTTGTTCCCAATGTATCTTGTTTGTCTAGTGCTTAGAAGGTGCTGGTTTTTGGCTTTCCCAAAGCACTCTTAGCCAGAATGACTGCTGTTTCTAGTTAAGAGTTCCCCCCAGCCCCCAGACCCCAACCCAATCCCAATCCAATTCACTTTATAAATAAGAAATCAATTGATTTTGTGCAGGCGTAAAGTTAAGAACAGTTGCTTTTGGCATTATTTACAGCCCTTAAGGCGATTAACAACGATTCCATTTCAGTTACAATCTCTCATGTAAATATCGTCAATTTCAACAAGACTGAAGTACATTCAGTTTCTTCTTCTTGTATCAACAACAAAATGACATAAATATTATTTCAGTTGCCTGGGAAAAAAAGCAGAAATTCTTTGATTTTTATTTAAGAAATAAGAGAGAACAAAAATGAAAGAAGAAGAAAATAAAGAAAATCAAGCAAAAATATACTTAAAAGTTCCTCGCATGGTTTCAATTTCGCTCAAACTCATATTTCGAATTTCTTTCTTTGACGCTTTTTTCCATATCTTTTGCTTTTAAATGATGTTTATGTTTGTTGTGCTCGTTTATGGTTTCCCATTCTGTTTGGTTTTCGCAAATATTCTGCATATGCAGCTGGGAAAATGCAAAAGACTTTTGTTTATACTTTTCTGTATATTTCGAAATTGATTTGATGACATTGTAATCATCTTTGATTGCGCAATTACCCTATAATCGTATGCAGTTGAGATGTCATATCAAAATGGGAGTAAAGTTTGATTTGGTTGATTAAAAAACTTTTTGATTTGAAATTTAAAGAGTCGTTTCATTGAAACTTAGACGCAGCCAACTTAACTGACGCAGTGCTGGTGTTGCCAGACTGTTCATACCCTAAGCAATCAAATTGCTTTTGAAATACCTTCCAAATAGTTAAAGTTATAAAATGTTTGATCAAATTTGGTTTGGAAAAATGAACACTCGTTTGTTAATCCATTGTTATGAATGAAGTTCAAGTTGAAACACTTTTCGCATATCTTTGCAGGCGAATCTGTTGATGAATCATTGAGCAATTATATAAACTGACCATGAACTAAGGCAATTATGCAATTTTCTACAGGCCAAAAACACTTGTAGTTTAAAATGAAAAAAAAAGCGACTTATCTGATGATTCACAGGCATTCCAGGCAAACAGCTGACAGCGTGCGTGTGTGCAAGTCAGATACAAATACAGATACAGATACAGATACACCTCGATAAGCAAATCAAAGCAGAAAAGTTTTACATTTAAAACAATAAAAACTGAAATTGTCTTGGCTCAACTTGAGTCTTAGACTTGCTCTATGTCTCGGCTTACAACCGTTTGTATCAGATAACACATATACTCGTATATATCGTACGGAGAAATTGTAAACGAAGACCGCACATGACTAAGAAGACTCTACTCGACTCTGCTTGACACGGCAGAGTTGCCAGAGGGGGAAAACTAGACATCAAAAGGCAGTGAGAAGTGCCGCCAAAGTCGACACTACGAGTAGCTAAAGTTATAGTACGAGTACTGTAAGTCTGTATCTCGGCAGCTAACTGTAATTGTATCTAACAGCTACAAACTGACAGGCCGACTGAGGCGACAGCCTGGCAACGCTTCGCTCTGGAACTTGTCTTACTTTTTATGGCCAAAAGCAGCAGCAACAAACACACTTTTGCCACAAGACCAGGCGTCGCATTCGATTGCATCGCATCGCATTGCATTGCCTTGGACCTGGGGCCACCCAAAAATGGTCAGAAAAGCGCCACCAAATTGACTGTTATCCCCACAATGGATGCGACCAACTCGTAGATACTTTTTTTCTTTCTACCAACCTCCGCTCTGTCTTCTGCCATTGAATTATTGTTTGAAATCAAAAACTAACCATTATTTAGCAGAGGAGTGCCCAAACAAAAGCCAGACCCAAATTGTAAAAGAAATCTAAGCCAAAATGCAGAGGTGTGCTTGAAAAGTTGTTGGGAATAGAATCATTTGTTGTATAATTTAGAATTATTTATAGAAATCATTGGAACTTTAAGAGTTGAAAATATAGTTTGATTGAAATTGAAATTAAATTAAAGGCTTTAACTTTAAGCACATCTAACCAATACTGACTGCATTCCAATTACAGTTTCATGAGCTTGTTTATTGACTGCCCTTGTTTATTTCCGAAACTAATCGAACAACCGGCGCCAAATTGAAGCGATGGCCCATGAAAGTTGTATTGAAAGGCAGGCGACAGAAACAGAACTACAACGACAGATAAACAGAGTCGGAGTTGGAGCTGGAGTCGGAGTTGGAGTCGGAGTTGGAGTCGGGGCTGGAACTGGAGTCAGGGGGATTGTCAAGACAGCGACAGCAAAAAAAAAATAGAGAACTTGGCGAGGGGCCGCACCACAATTGACTGGCAAACTGGAGCTATATATCCTGGCACTGCCCCCAGAACTGCCCTTGCCGAACCCCACACCGCTTTACCGCAGCCACCTTCAAGTTATTGCCAGTGCAAATAATAACTTATGTGTAGTGTCAGGCCAAAAAGCCGTAAGCGCAATGGGAAACATTTTCAGTTTGTGCTTTTCCTGCTCCAGAATTCTGGATTCTCTATTTGTATGCAATGTAAACAAAAACTCTGTCTATTGTTGTTGTCTTTCTCTCTCTTATTCCCTGTCTATCTAGTTCTAGTTCTAGCAATGTATCTGTTGGATGCCTGACTCTGAGTTTCCTTTTTTGTGGTATCCGTTGCGATTGAACTATTGTGGAGTGCACGTAATTTAAACCAATCCTCACTGTACTTTTCTGCCTTACTTCCTCCACTTATCCCCTTCTCCATTACTTCTGCTTCGGTAGAAAAACTTTGTCGTCGGCACAAGTCAAAAAATTTGTTTATGAAAGGGAATTTTCTATGAATGTAACTGAAACCTGAAGCTGTAGCCAACAGTTTTAAGTGCAAATTATTGGAGGAAAATTAGTCAAAAAGCATATGGGAAAGAGAAAAACCAATACAGGAAAAAACACACATAGAATTCTACAAAGTTTTTGTTTTTGTGGTCAATTCGGTTGCTTCTGATAATGAAAATTGTTCGAAGCTTGTAAAAGTTTTGAATATTTTTTAAAAGAGTTTTGTTTAAACAAAATTTACTTACAGAAAATAAATTTTAGCAGCTTTTTAACTGTGTTAAATTAAGAAATAAACTGATTAAATTTTCAATAAAATTCAGTTTCATAAATAATTTTATTTTGATACTATTACAACTACATTAAAGCCTCTACTTGAAGTCTTGGGCAATATTCCTTAACTTGAACTATAAATATAAATTCAACCAAAGACAAAGAGAGAAAGAGCGATAGGAAGGTGGGAAAGAAAGAGAGACAACAAACACTTGCATGCTCGTAAACAGCAAAAGACACCCAAAAAGCAATTAAAGATTAAAGTCTTCCAACGGCACGAAGATACTAGATACAAACTTCAACTGCAGGGCATTAAAAGGGGAGGGGTGTGGTGGGGTGGGGAAAGAGATTGGCAACACGTGCTAAGCTCATTAGATGCTTTGATTTCTTAAGTCCTAAACGGTCAAAGGGGCAAAGTGGGCAAAACTTTAAGCCCACCCCCAACAAAACACACAAATTCTGGCAACAAACTAATAACCAATAAAATGTCTTAAGCTGTCTAAGCTCATAAATGCTATTTTAAAGTATAACAACAAATTGAAGTAGGACCACGGTGGGGTCAAAGGGTAAATGTTTCCACTGGGGTCAGCTGTCTGTGTGTGTGCAAGAGAGTGCATGTGTGTGTGTGTGCGTGTGTGCGTGTGTGTCTCTGTGTGTATAACTTTACTACATAAATATTAAAGTGGCCCAGGAAACCATTCAAGTTGAAAAGCCCCTCTTAATAAGCAAAGGCCCAGGGTCGCTTCATCTCCCTCACTCTCTCTCCCTCTCCTGCTCTCTCTCTCTCCTCTCTTTATTTCTTTCACTCCTTCTCTCCTTCTAAAGTTGCAATGCCAACAAGTGGTCAGTGTCAGGGCACTACTGCTAAGAGGGATTGGTGGGGAGATTAGGAAGATAGAGGGATTGCGGAGTCAGCAAAGCCTCTTCAACTGATGCTTGAGTGAATGGAGTCCAAAGATGAGCAACAGACGTCAGGCCAAGGCAATGATTGGCAGTCCCAGAGACCGTACTAAAGACCGGCTGTAAAATAGAGCAACAGTAACTGCAACAACAACAACAACAACAACAATGGCACCAACAACTTGAGCAACAGTTGCACTGTCAGTTACTCTGACTTGCGGTCGAGTAGCTGTGCTGCCATTTGCGAGGGTTACTCTACAACTAGCTGAAAGACCAGCACAGAAAAAGTGAGGGACTCAGTTTTGTTCCTTGAGGAAATATTTTAGACTATTATTTATATAAGAACTTAAATAGTTTTTAAGAAGTTTTAACCTAATTAGTTTATATTTGAATAAATAATATGGTATGTTGCATACTTCTTGAACTACCCTCGCTTTAATGTTGCCTCATGGCAAATGCAACGTTGTTGAACTTTTAATTTGATGAATGATATACATTTGTCTCGAGTGCGGGCCAGCAAAGCGGTTGGCCACAGATTGCAATAGTTACACTCCACATTCACAACACAACACACTCATACACAGTACACACACACCACACACACACACCACACACACATTCACATAAACAATGTCGAGTAATTGTGGTGAAGATCTGCACCGCTGGCAATATTTCCACAGACAAAGTCGAGTCGAATCGAGTTGAGTTAAGTCGGGGGAAGAACTTCCCCTTTGGTTCCCCCTTTGAGGATGACACATGTGCACAGTCAGAGACTGAGACTAAGAGGGAGAGGGAAAGGCTTGAGATCTGTGAAGATCTTCAAACTGATCGTAGTATATAATTTTGCTCAGCTGCAATTATGAGATGTTGCGGCTGATCTTGAAACTCTCGAGGCAGAAACCTGCACCGGAAGCTTTGTCTTCAACTTCGTCTACGTCTTCGTCTCAGAATTCAGAATTGTTTTTGCTTTGTGAAACTTGTTCTTACGGTTATCTGTTGGTTTTACAAGTGCCTCGAGTGGAGGAGCCGTGTCTCAAATGTCTGAGAGTCTCTTTGACTCTGAAAGTCTGAAATTCTGTGGCATGCCAACATACAACATCCTTAATTATGACAATCATCGCTGCTTGATGCGCAATTCCAGTGCCCCGACTCTCATTTCGGGATATACACTGCTGATCCAGATCGGTTGCAATGTTCGGTATGGGGCCATCAATGGATCATTGATCATTTTACTCGGTTCTCGGCCTGATTCTCTTTTCTTTTCTTGTCTTTTCTTTACTCTGATCGATCTGGCACAGTTTAGAGTGAAACACTTTGGAATTTCGAATGTTTTCGCTAAGGGGTTGATTCTTGTTCCAGACAAAATCCCAAAGCGAACAAGAATCGTTATCTTTTGTTCAGAACTCAAAAGCGTGAGAGACTGAGTAAAGGGAAATAAACAGTGGGACTTTTCAAAGTAAAGTTGGGAATTAGAACTAAGCTTAAAACTTAAAAATATAATAATTTAAATTTATTCATAATTTTTGCTAAAAGAGAGAGTGATCATGGATCAGCCTAAAAGGCGATTTGAAATATAAGAATTTAATTATCTTCATTTTACTTTTAAAAAATTATCTTAATTTCTAGACTTCATTTAACGCTTTCCCAGCTGCAAAGAATTTATAATAGTCACGAACTGAATTGATATGATTTTCGATTCCGAATGATAAACAGATCATCAATCTAATCAAATATTTTGAAATACTCGTTCTTCTGACACATTCTACCAGAATCACTTTCGCTCTGTGGCAATGAATGAAAATCAAAGTCAGGTCAAAGTCGGAACCACCCCGAGATACGCCCAAAAACTGAACCACAGGAGGCTGTACCACCTCACTCCATACCCCCTGTGTTAGCCCCACCTTATTATAAGTCATGCGAATGCTGAGAGTTGATTGATTATACGGCAGCCAAAGAAAATACAATTAAAGGTTCAGCTTTCACCCAAAGGCAACACTAACTAATTACTTTCACTTGGCCAGTAGATGAACAACAGCATGGGCAAAGAGAAAGGAGAGAAAGGGGAATGAGGGAGAATATCGAGCAGAGTTCAATCTTGCAAAAAGCAACAAATGTCGGAACAGTCACTTACAAATCGAGCACGGAGTTATCTTCATAATTATTATCATCAACTTAAGCAGTAGGGGAGTTGGGAGTGGGGGGCCATAGGTTAATATGGCAATTAGCCAACAAGCACAGTGGGGCAAAAAGCAGCAAAGTGCTGCTGTGAAAATAAAGAAAGCCGAATTGCCTCACAATTAACAATGCAAGAGAGAGATTACTTTCAAATGTGATTAAGGTCGAGAAATCGACGGCTTAAGCCACAAAAAAAAAAAAAAATATATGTATAAAAGACAAGTTCTAGGCGCAATAACAAATAATAATGTTGTTCCATTGATGTGGGCCAAGAAAACAATGAAAATGCGTTGGCCAAGTCAACGACAAATAGCCGAGAGCCATTAACAAAGTCCAGAACGGATGCTGGACCGTACTTGACTGCATGAAAGTTGTACGTATTTCAACAGGTTCACGCCTCTAACGACAAATACAGGCAGAAACACAGACATACACACTCACACACACTCTCACACTCATGAAAATAAAATCAAATAAAATCTGTGTGCAACAACAACACATTAAATGTAGTTTTCGGCCAAGTAATTGCTGTGAGTGACTCAGGATGGTAAGGGGGCCTCGGAGGGGGAGTGACAGCAAGATCCCCCAAACCAAAAGAAGCCGACGGTAAGAAGAAAAGACGGCAAAAAAGACACAAATCGAAGTAAAGTTTCAGACATTGCTCGACTTGTAAGTGCTACATCAAATTTGAACAGTTTTTCAAGTGTTTATGACGGTACCAAAGGAGGAGGGAGCAGGGGTAGGGGGTACGGGGGTTCACAGGCATCTGGTATAAATTGAGGCAACTGTGGCTTTCTGGATTGGTGTGATTATCGCAAGTAAACTATCTCCCAGTTGGTCCAGACATTGGGTATTGCTCGCTGCCGGTTTTTCGTTTTATGAAGATGAATTTCTTTTTTATTCGAGATTTATACCTTCCCCACCCCCACACCCTTCCCTCTGCTTTACGCTTTAACCGGTCTGCATTGTTTTTCTTTAATAGTGTTTTTTTTTACAAGCTCTACGCTGCTGGAGCTCCAATTACTTGACTCACTGTTGATTATTATGTTGTATGTTGTAGATTTATGTGGTTGTTGTTATAGTTGAGATTCCGCAAAATCAATGTATGTTAGAGTATTTGGAAATCGGATTCTTTTGTTTACTTAACAAAGTGAAATAAAAATATCAGAACAGTTTGAGAAACAAAATTCTGAGCACATTTTATTCCTAAAACTTTCCCAAAACTTACAAAATTTTCTACTCATTTTACGAAATATTTTTCTTTGAAACCTTCTCATAGTATTTATCAGGTTTTATCTACTTTTTATACACATTTAGCCTCGCTTTAATCCGCTTGATAGTTTCCATCATAATTGGCTTTTCCTCAAACCTTCAGCTCTCATCACAGCACATTTGTTAGCCAAGAAAACCAATCTAAGCCATAAAAAATAAACAACAAAAGTGCCCGCAACAAGTGCCACTCGATAAAAGGGCCAAGATCTCACCTGTTACTACCACTTTGGCTGACGATTGGGCTAATGAGTTGGATTTGTGGTTTAGTTAAGCCGATTCAGGGTTATCGCACAATGACACAATTTACATAGAATCGTCATCAAATTGCTGAGTATCTGGTTATATATCATTTTCAATAAACCATATCTTTAGTGACAATCTTCTGGCGGCAAGTTCTATCTGTCTCGCTCTTCAACTTTGTCTACCTATCTCTCTTTCCCTCCAGCTACAAACTGTGTGGCATAAATCACAAACTGAAACCAGTTTTCTAGACTTAATCCAAGTTGTTTCTCTGATCTTGCGCAAAAGATCTACGCGCATAAATTCAAATTAGATAAAAATAAACTTTTACCAAGCAGGTGATTTAGTACTTGAACCAAAAAATATAACACAACAACAACAACAACAACAACCATTCGTGCAGGTGTTTCGTTTGCCGGAGTCAAAGTCAACTGTCGGAGAGTTAAAGAAATACCAAAAGATATACAAGTTTTTCAGATTTATTCTCAGTCTTATTTTTGCCTACTTTATACTCCGTCTTGACATATTTGTCTGCTAATTTCATGTTATTTATGCGCCCATTGCGCATTTTTTGTTCCCCCAAGTCGCAAAAGGCAAACAATGGAGAGCTTAACACTCGGTCTGTTTTGCTGCCTCTGATGGGTGGGGTCTTGAGGTTTCAAGTCGAAGGTAGTCGGGGGATCGGGGGGCAAAGCTCTGAGACTTGAGCCTATTGTTTGTCTGACAAAATGACAATTACATGTTGAGAATTTCAACGAAAATTATTAAAATAAATATTTGCCCGCTAAACAAATTGGCTGTCGAGCTTTTTGTTAAAGCTACAAGTCGATAGTATCTCCATATATGTGTGTGTGTGCGAGTGTGTGTGTATTTTTTACATTAAAAAATTAAATTCATACAATAAATATTGACTCAGGTGTTTAGTTAAGGAAGCGAAGTCTGATTAAGTAATGTTTTATATTTTGAGTAAAAGTTAATACAAATTTTGTAATAACTTTTTACTTAAAAATAAAAACAAAAAAAATTTTAAGAATTTTTAAAGTTTTAATTATTATTTTTAACAAAAAATAATACTAATTTTCTGCATTAAATTGACTAAGAAAATCTAATAAAATCGAAATCCAAGTTTAAAATCGAAAAAAATATTTTATAAGTTTTAAAAATATTTTTTTAATATTTTTTAATAATTTTTACAACTTTTAACTGGAATATAAATATTCAGTTGCTATTTAAATAAGTTTAATAAATGTAAATTCTTTATGCTAAAAACCATTAAACATTTTTTGAATACAAAAAAATTTGTTTTTTTAGAAAAATTTAAAATTTTAAAGAATTTTTTTTCTTGTTTACACTTAGCTTGGAAATTGACTTGTTCAACCTCATTTTAGCCACGTTTTAGGGCCTCGCATAAATCCAGAGCTGACTGGGTTAGCACCTTGAGCAAATACAAAGATAAACAACTCAATAGCGGCACTTTAAGCCATCCAAAGCGTCAAGTCAAAACAATTTCAACTGCAGCCAAAGTCATGTGAAAATTCACACTGCCATCAACATGTGGCAGGCAACGACAATTGACAGAAAGGCCTTAGGCTAAGAGGGGTTGCAAGTAGGTAGGGGCGTGGCTGGGGTGAGGTAATGGAAATGGAACTGGGACTACGACTGCGACGGCGACTGGGTTTGGCCTGGGATGGCACTTCATTAAATAGACGCCGCGGCGCTTTTCCAAAAACCAGCCACGCCCACCGCATTACCCAGTGGGGCCAGCAGCCAACAGTCAAGCGGCTGCTTATTTTTCACACATGCTCGACAACAACAACAAAAACCACAGCAAAAACAACAACAACAACCGCAGGCAAAAGAAAATAAGCGAAAAAACGAGGCAGAAATTTAAGCAACTTTTTTTTTTTATTTATTTTTTTTTTATTTTTTGTGACTTGTTGTTTATGATGACAATTTTTTTTGCGTTGACGACGTCGACATGTGGCCATAAAGTTGTCGGTAAATAACAAACAGGCTTCGGAGGAGTCGGTTGGGGCTGTTGCTGTGGCCGGAGCTGGGACTCGGACTGGGGGAGGCAGGAAAAGCGTGTGGATGTAGGCGTGGTGCCTCCCACAAATGATGACAGAGCAGTGGAAAAGAACGGCGTAACATTTTTTAGTTGGACTCCGGCCGGGAATCCTGCGGCATTGGCAGTATGCAAAAAGTATCTCAGGGATTGTAGTGAAAGTATCTGAGAGCTACACTCCACTCCACGCCACTCCTCTTCGCTCGTAAACATTTCGAAATGCATTTCCGCTTGGCCAAATTGTACGCAGCTGTATTCGACATGAATCCGTAATATTTTCCAGCTGCTTTTAGCGACTTTTCACTCGAATTATGCTTAATTAGCCGCAACTTTTGCGCATTATGAAAATTTTGCTAAAATTAAGCTTGTTTGTACTCATAATGAGCATGGATGGCATTTAAAACTCTGAGCTGAGCTTAAAACAATTCTATATCATATTTTTGCAACCATAAATTTAATTTTAACCGCCAAATTGGCATTTGGAACCTGTTTTTTACAGTCAAAAGTAAAAAATTATTTTATTTATTTCATCAACAACCTTGAAGTTGGCTCAAAAATGAGTTAAGTCATTTATTAAATTGAGAATTTTGGCTTATTTGCTTGTCTAGGGATTAAGCAGACTTAAATTAAATAATTATTTACCACGGGGAATTAAATTTGTTATTAACTTTATAATTTGTTTTTAGCTTTTTTTGAAGTTTAGATAATTACTATTTATCTAAACTACTTAAAGTGCAACTGTTAGCTGATTCTGTTGCATAGAACTTAAGTTTGAGGTCAATCTCTAAAGCTCCATAACTAAGTCGAACACTCACCCAATAATTCCAGAACAACTCACACATGTGCATCCATTTGGGGACTAATCCACATACACAATTTGTGCTGCATTATAATCTGTAATGAAGAGCAAACGTATAAATTTAATATGCTGCCACATAAATTTTCCAGCACTTAAGAGCAGACAGAGACAGACAGAGAGGGAGGGATAGAAAGAGAGAGAGGAACAGCAAGTTAGAATGAGATGAAATCATTGAAGTCAAACTGTAAATTAAATGCAGCTAAAAATATTTTCAATTTAATCCACTCTGTCGAACTGAAATCAAGAGCACTAAAAAAGAATCAGCTACTGGAAAATGAAGAGTGAAAAGTGGAAAATTAGAAAATATTTTGTCATCTGTTTCGATTTAAGCTGAGAAAAGGATTGACAAAGAAATTTAATACGAAGTAGGAACTTAAACTAAGTGAAAATTAATAGCCTACGCACCACATGGACACACTCCAGAGAAGATAAAGAAAATAGGGACGAAGGGGGGGAAAACAAAAAACTTTCACTGGAAATTTGTTGAAACAAGAAACTTGAAATGACTTTTTGAACTGTGAACCGAAAGAAGAAGAGATGAAATGAGCTGAGCTGAGCTGAACTGAGTGTGAGGCATCATAAATATAAATACGAATATTCGTTGTAACTGAGACGATGAGAGGCATGGTCAGGGGGGTTTGAGGGGGATGTGGCAGCACCACCGCCTGCATGCCACCACAATTTGTGTGTGGCAGTCACTCCATAGTGACAACATTTTGACACACTTAAGTGTTAGACAACAGTCCCGACATAGCTTCGACAGCCAGCATCATTATCGTCATCATCCACAACATCAACATCATCATCATCATCTTCATGATCAGAGTACAAGTTGTCAGAGGGTCGCGACGATAAATTTGGAAATTATGAGCATAATTCTTCATTAGACCACGCATCCGATAATGAAACTGAAGAGGCGTCCAAAAACTCAACGAAATGAAAGTGAAAGACTCCCCCGAATGCTATGGAATACCCCAAATAAAAACTCTACCCACACACACACACATAGACACAGCTACTGTTAGTTGTTGTGCGGAACCTAACGCCTAGTGATAAATTGGCGATATTACGCATTCGGCTTGTGGATTATTTCAATTTTTGCATGTGGGCGTTACTCAAAAATCCCTCACGCCACACGCCCAGTCCGGAGAGTTTCAAGAATGCCAACAAAACGCACACGCAGTAGATAACCGGGCCAAAAGAGATAGACCCCATTGATATAGCGGCGATTGTTTGGCATTAAAATTGAAATAACGTGATTTTTGTGGTTCACTAGTCACTGGCCCCACTGTACACATGGGTAGGGACCAAGGCAAGGGGCGGCAGGGCAGACCACAATACTAGCTTTGGCATAGATTTTTCCGAACTATTTTTGACTATTGTTTTGCGGTTTTGCGCAGATTTCTGGTTTCGTTTCGTAAACTTTTTTTTTGTAACTTTTTTCAGGCTTGAATGAATCGGAACGCACTTTTCTCTCGCTTTTCGGGGTCGTTATATGTGGGTGGGTGTGGCTTTTTTTACGGCCTTGCTGCCGCATAGCTTTGTTATGAGTTTTGCCTCGCGGGTATGGGTTGACATTGGCAAGCGTTTAAGCTAAGCTGAGATTGTATAAATTGGAAAGTAAAAAATTTGTCAAAAAAAAATGTTTTAAACTTAAAAAAAAATATTTTCACGTTCTCCCCGACGGGGAATTGAACCCCGGTCTCCCGCGTGACAGGCGGGGATACTAACCACTATACTATCGAGGACGTTGAACAAAGTTTGACAAAATGTGTTGATAAGATCAAGAACCGTTTTAAACAACAAATGATCTAATTAAATTTACCAAACAAACTGCCAGCAAAACAAATGAGAAATGAAGAGTATTAAATCAAGAGAATACAATCACTCAGCTAGTTCAGATCTTCTCTCTTGATATGTGGGTAATGGTATGTGAAGAGTCAAAGCTCATTTATGAAAGCTCTCTCGTTGCTATTTTTGTGTGGTCTTTAAAATTTTAGCTTTTCTTTATCACAATCACAATCAAGCAATGTGTACTTAGTTGTGACGTCACTCTTTGAATGTTTGCTAAAAGGCAATTGTACAATTTCTTATATATTTTATATACAAACGTATTTGTATTTTATTTATCCTTTTAAACAGTTCATGCTTACGTGCGTTTATTGTTGAGCATTTCAATAGTGTTGCAAATAAACCAACATCTTTCTATTATTTAAAAGTATTTATTTATGTTTGAACATTCTCCTTTGTTCTACATTTGCAGCATTCAAAAGCTGTCAACACTTCAACTTTGCTGATAACATCTCTTTGGAGACCTATTACAAAAACTACTACTATAAAACAACTGACAACAAAGTGCCGCAGTCCCAAAACGATTTCTAAACCATTCAGTCATAATGCATAAAGTATAAAGCAAAAGCAAAAACAGAAACAGACACAGACACGAAAAGTACGCCTTGCTCCACATGTGACGACGTCGACTACATTCGGTTCTCTCACAGTCCAATTCACTCACTGAGCACACGACTAACAGAGACGCGACGCAGACGTAACGCAGACGCGGCACGCGGCGACCACAGAAACCGCAAGGTGCGTTTTTGCTGTTTGCTGTTATTATTTGTGTTATTGTTGTTGCCAAACAATCAGCAAAAGGAAGCAGAAAAAAAAAACAAATGCATGAAAAATAACAACAGAAACAATTACACAAACAATTCGATTGCAGTCGACGTTGCTGTCGCCGTTGGCAGCATACACGCCACTCAACTGACACTCAACTGGCAGCAGCGTAGCGCAGCTCAGCGGAGCAGCAGCAGCCACCGCGTAGGCCTTCTCCCTCATTCCCCTTCCCTTTATGTGTGCAATCATGCAAATAAAACATTTTCATATATGAACATGCATTTATGTGTATGCGTGCAAAATTTTAACCCAAATATTTTGTAGACATGCAATATTTATGCTGCAACAACAACAACTAAAGCATGTAAAAGTAAAATGGCAAACAGGCGCAATTACAACAATAACAATAGTAGTCAGCAGACAGGCTACAGAAACAACAACAACTACACTTTTGATGTAATGGACTTTTGCTTCTTTGCAAATGGGTTGATACATTTCGGTTTTTTCTATAAAAACGGCAACTGACAAATCAACCCCCGCTGAATTGTTAGGTGGCCCCTCGCGTGTGCAGCTGTGTGCGCAATTTTGTTTTGTTCTCTGCTTTTGTTTTTTGTTTTCTGTTTCGCCATTTATTGTCCCTCAATGCAGCTGTCCTTCAATTGCTATCCCACTCTCCCGCTCTGTCTCTCTCGCTGCATTAATCTCGGCTCTCATCCACACTTCATTCTTTGCGTTTAGCGAGCAATTTTCACATGCATTTCTAAATTTCATAAACGCATTAAAATTATAATTAAAAGGCATTTTAGTGTGTAGAGTGAACACCCCTAAATTTATTCATTTTTTTTTTTATTTCGCCAACTATTTACATTCTGTTGCAGTTGGGTTGTTGGTGCAAAAATGTTGCCACATTTGCCGCTGCTGCATTATTTATTTATTATGTATGCAAATGCATTTAATTGCATGGACAGTGGAATGATGTGAAAGGGATCAGAAGAGGAGCGAGTGAGAAGGGAGTAGGATATAATGTTGGAGCTGGGGGGATTCCAACGCCAACGTGAAACAATTTGCATATTTTAGCATGTAATGAAATTTGTAATAATTCTGCAATTAATTGCGTACGTGTCCTTGTTTATGGCCACAGTCAAACCTACGTGCAACAGTAGCAGCCGCACTGCAACATTAACTGGAGCAGTTACAGCAGCGGCAGCAGCAGCAGTAATAGTCGTTCAGTCCAGACTGTAGTTTGGATGTATGTATGTGTGTGCATGTGTGTATGGGAATGTGAGTGAATGAGTGAGTTGAGTGCCGGCGTGCGAGTGTGAACGAGTGTTTCTCTATAAGTGTGTGTCTGTGTGTGTGTGTGTTTGTGTGAGAGCAGCCCACTCTTTCCCTCCTTCATGTGGGCAGCTGAACAGCGTAGACTCTATACAACAAATTCACAGTTTTGGCTACAGCTCTTTCGCCTCTTCTGTTGTTGTTGTTGTTTTCGCTCAATGTTTACACAGCATTTGTTGGTGGCATTTGAGTAGCTGCGGATTTTGCATTAAAGTGAAAGCTTTTCATTATTTTAATGTAACGGTAATGACAGTCTGACTACTGAAATTGGCGACCAGTGATGCTTGGGAGGCAATTTAATGATTATATTCGACTATTTGCATGCTCTGCACATATTCGTTTAATGGGGTATATTAGTTGCTAATGATTTGTTTGCATTAAGTGCTTATTCAGCATTATTTAGACTTTGGTTATATAAATCAATGATTTGTTTATCTTTAATTTTAGTTTAAATATTTTTTGGCAGTAAATAAATACTTTAATTTTTTTTGCAATTATTTCCAGAGGCTCAAAAAACATTTAACAATTGAAATTTGCAACAATTTGCAGCACTAATTGATGTTATTTCGTTGACTTTTGACCACAACTCATGAAAATGACAATGGAAAATGAGAAAACTCCTGTACACACATGTTTATTATTTATCTAATTGGTTTTGCTATTTTAGACCATTTTCCATCCCTTAATTGTTGTTGACTTTTAATTGTTATTCATGTTTTCCTTTCATTTGCAGCATAATTAAAAATCAACAACAAATAACAACAAATGTGTTGCAACAATTTGAACTTCCCTCGAATAAATGTTGCTATAGTAATAACATTTAAATTTTAAGATGACAATTTAGCGTCGAGCGGAAAGGAGTCTAAAATTTAAGCTCGAAATTGCATTTATCTTGTATCGTGTATTTTGTATCTTGTATCTTGTATCTAACAGATATTTTCATTTTCATTTTGATGTCTGTGCGTTTGTTTTGATGTTATTCAATTATGTAAGGGCGGCATCAGTTGTTCCGTTTTCTGTTTTCCTTTTACCATTTTTTGTTGATTTTTTGCTTTTCTATTTTCCTGGTTTTCCCTTTTTGCCATTTGGCCGCTTCATTGCAATCGTGTGGACTTTGGACTTGGAGGACCCCGAAGGACAGACAATAGATTTCAAGGATGGTTTCATTTCTATTTTCTTACGGTATCCCAGCTGTGCTCCCTTTTCATCCCTGGCATCTGCCCAACTTGTATCTTTTTTGTTTTCAGTGTTTTGTTTTTTTTTTTATGGTTGGCCATTATCATTTGAGCCAAGAAGAAGAAACGTTACATTGAATGAGCAAAAGTCTAATAAAATTAGTGGCAATGACTTTAAAACGCATTGTTTTCCCCCACTTGCCCCCCCATTTCCCCCCTTTTCCCCATCCCTGGCCACCCGCTTTCATCACTGAAATCATCACACTTTTAATTATTTGTATTGCCTCGTTCTTTTCATCTTTCTCATGATGATTTTTTCATTAGTTTCGCGCCGTTTGAGAGACTAGCGGCAATTATCTGCGATACGAGACGCTCTGTCGAGTCAACACTGTACACAAATAAGTATATATGTATAAGTATATAATATATTTTATATACCATTTAAATAATAATATTCACAGTCGTGATGATAGTATCTGTCTGTGTCTTTGTCTCTGTCTCTGTCTCTGTCTCTGTCTCTGTCTCTCCCTCTCTCTCTCTCTGTCTCTCTGGGAATGAAACTGCGTGCTAAATGTTTTAATTGCCGCAATTCACGATCCATTCACGATGTGCAGAAATTTGAAACGCTCAAAATTAGCGATAATTTTAACAATTTATTATAATGAACATTTTGATAGATTATCAGCGAAAAGTTAATCGATTGCCTTTTGGCATTAAACAGAAAATTATTAAAAATATTTTAAAAAATTTCATTATTATTTTAAAATTAAAAATGAAATATTATGAGAATTAAAGTTGTTATTGCACTAATTTCCCTTAAATATATTAATATTATTAATGTTTAATAATTTAAATATTGTTTTCTGAATTTAAGCCTTTAAAGTCTTTAACTAAACACATTCCTAAGTCTCACAAAGTAAAGTTTTATTGATTGCACATTAAAGCGTATTTTATAAATAAATTCGTGTACTTAAACAGAGTTACTAAGCCCAGGAGAAACCCGTAAATAAAACCGGACCCAAAGGACCCAAAACACGACATTGAGCAAAGCAGCAAGGACACAACATCCAAAATAATAGTCAATAAAATATTTGCACAAACAAAAATCACTCAAGCGCTGCATCGCAGGACTCAGCGGAAAGGACTCAGGACTCAGGACTTAGGATTCTTTTTTTCCGGTATCAATATAAAATAGATACAGTACATATGGAACCGATCAGAAGCAAAGGGAACAAGAAGTCCTTCAAGAAGTACGGAAAAGGAATGAAAGAAAGTAAACTGTGGGGATAGCCGACTGTAAAAGACTCTGTAATCACTGTAGAGCAAGTGATCATACATTTTACATGTATCTTAAGTTGTCCGATTCAGACCAGATATTGTCGATATATATAACTCTGACATGTTTTTGGATTGATAAATCATACTTTTTTGTAATGATGACCGATTCGTACTCAGTTTGGTTAAGTATATCTAGATTTATCGAAAGCAAGACGAAGGAGGTCTGGTAAAAGTCTAATAGAAACTAAACTAATTCAAAATTGGAATGTTTCAGCTTTCGAATACTCCAAGAAATGGCTCTATCGACTCGACTGTTGATGCTGATCAAGAATATATATGCTTTCTGTGTTCATTTACGTCTCCAACAGCCTGTGACGCACATTTAGCACTGAAAACCTAAACTACCCCTGTACCACTGCTGATTACAGGGTCTCAAAAGTGTGGCCAAGGCAATGAAATAACAGTAGAACAAGAAAACTTTTCAGAGCCAAGCTGCTTTTGAAGTGCACACGACCAGGTCGAAAGCAAAAACAGAATGACAGTTGCTGAAAAATTTAACAAAAATAACAGTGAACATGTGTAGAGGGGCGGGTAGGGGAAGAGGGCGTGTTTCTTTGGGTTGTCTTTTTTGTATGTGTGTGTGTGTGTGCCAAAGAAAAACAATTTACAATGTTTTGCTTCTACTTGAAGACGTTTTATTCAATGCCAAGTAACAACAGCAAGAACAACAAGAACGAGAAACTCTTTAGAAAGTTTGGGTTCGTTTTTTTTGTTGTTGTTGTTGTTGACTTTGAAGCCCTGGTACGCAGCTTTTGTCACAAGAATTTTTACCCATGAGTTGAGCGAGTGCCAAGAAAAACGCGACGACCTTCGAACAAAAGTCGAATTTGGCGCAAAAAGACAAAGAAACAAAGCAGGAAATGGCTAAGGATATTGGCGGACACCGACGGGTAGGGGTGTAGGAGGGGGAGTGGGTTATGGAGGCAGGGGCGGACGTGCGTGCAGTGAGCATGAAATGCGACAACCCTAGAAGCGGCCTTAAAGACAACTCGAAAAAAAAACGCAATTCGCTTTGCTGACTTTTGCTCACTTGTAGCTAGTACTCCATCTCACTCACACTTCTTGCCTCCCTCTCCCTCTCCATCTCCCTCTCGTGTTATGACCCCAAGCTACTTATGGACATTTTAGTTAAATTTTACGAGGGTTTTAAGAGTCCTTTTTTGCCACGCTTTAGCTTCAGCGCTGATTTCTGGAGCCAATCTATTGAAATTGCGGTCGCGATGAGGCCAAAACCAAACCCGAGAACCGAGAACCGAGAACCGAAAAAAAGGTCAACACATTAAATTTATAATGCGATTGAATAAAGGACGACGAACGTTGGCGAAGGCGTGACAACTCTACGCAATGTGCATGTCCCTGCGTGTCTGTGCTTGTATTGCTGCAAAGTGACTTTAAGTAGGTCAGTTTTGTCTGTCATAAAATGCAATTGGAGCGCAGTGAAGATTCAGGCAAATGAAATGTCAAGTTGTAAATAAACTGAAGAACGCAGAAACAGTAATTTTCGCGTAGTATTATTATAGGGCGTGTCCCCAGACCAAAAAGGACGTTTGATGGTGGGCTTAAGTGGCACTTGCCTCAAAATATCTAGGTTAGAAGGAGTAGGAACAGAAACAGCAAAAATCATTTTAAATAGATTTCACTATATAGCAGGGAAACAGAGAAGTTTAACTAAAATTTCTTAGACAAAAAGTCTCAAAAAGTGCATAAAACTCGGAATTACTAAAACAAGTTCCGCTAATATTCCAAAGTTCAAACAGTTTGAAATAATTTTGAATACTTAAAGAATCAATAAAAATTTAGTGATATCATAAATTGTTCACATTTAAATACTGAACGGCTCTTCTTAGGGCCTCACATGTCTGTCATGCGATACTTTCGGCCCAAATCGGAGGCCAAATTGTGGAAGGTCGTCCACAAAAATTTCCGTAACTTTACAACGGCTAATGGAAACGACCTTCATCAAAATCAAATCAAATCAGACGACAAACTGCTAACGATTTTATTTTTTTAGTATTTTTTATTGACAAAATGCATGTCAATATGTCAGACAGACAATCAACACCCAGAAGCCAAGCTTTGGATGGATTCATGGGAACTGTCATAATTAAAGCTCGTAAATCGCATTTCCACCGATAGGCCCTGTAAAAAATACTTCAAAATGTCGAAAAAAAAAAATACCAAATGAACAGCCGTTAAAATTAGCAGCATATCAAAATAAATAAAAAAGACAAAAATATAAAAAAAATTGTTACAGATTCAATAGTTTTGAAGGCAAAGTTTGGATGAAAACTCACGCGCTCTGGGAAAACTAAATGAAAGCTTTAAAAACCGACGAGCGAATGGCAATCACGGGCCATAAAATGTGTTAAAAAATTCTAGTATTTGCATACAAAACATCCAACAGCTATAATAAAAAACATAGTAGGAAAGGCAGCAGTACAGACTGTAAAAGACCCTGTAGTTGTAATCAGTTTGAGGGACTATGAAACGTTTTTCTTAGCTTAGTTCGAGTTATTGCTGTGTGACCTTGATCAAAATCCTCTTAAGATATATGGCCATAACCTGAACCGATTTTCGTACTGATCACAGGTTTACGACTGACCAAGCTGACCAAATCGTGTCGAGATACAACCAAATGTAGTCACACATCAAATGTATGAGTTTAGTTGAAATTATTTAGAAATTTTTCACTAATTTAGCCTAAGGAGTCTATATGATATAGTGGAACTATGTGGACCAAATTGGGTCGGGATGTGCCAAATGGTCCCATACTTGGGGTATTTTAAGTTCTTTTTACTATAAAGTAAGTCAATTCATCTATCTTAGTCTTTGAGACCCCCTAAGACCCCGACAAGTCTTAAACACTTCTTTACTCTTGCGCACTACAGGGTCTAAAAAGACAGCAACTGTATGGAGAGTCATTAAAAAGCAGCGACTATCAAAAACTAACTGCCCGGGAGACATTTTTTTCCACGTCCGTATGCCCGTAAGTCCGCACGTCTGTCCGTCCGTAACTCTGTCCGCCTGGTAATTAAAACTTGTTGGCAGACTGTCAGGCAGCGAGTTAACAAGTCGGCAGCATCACACAGCGAAGCATGGAGAGAGCAGGAGAGAGAGAGGGAGAGAGAGAGAGAGAGTGAGAGAGTGAATGAGATGGACAGCTAGATAGCAAGAGAGCTGGCAAAAATATTATTTAATTGTCAGCCGCTAATTAAAGCCGACTTCGTGGACTTGAAGCTGGAATTGAGACGCGTCCATAAAGCCCGACACTTAACGATATGGCTAAAAGCAGATGGGGGAGTGGAGGTGGGGCAGGGTCTATTTATGTTTATCGACTGGTAGCTATAGCTGACATCATCATCATCATCATCATGATCATGATCATGATCGTCGTTGTTGTGTGACTGCTAAGTTAGTCATAGCTGGAATATACCAAACACTTTTGAAGATGTCAACGCAATTTATGGTAATTGTTGCAAATTATTTATTTATTTATGCTGCTGCCAACGCAATTTTGTCGCCTGATTATGTGCTTATTTATAAGCGCAGGTAGAGGCAGGTGGGTAAACACACACACCAACACACACACACACACATACATAATACATATCGTAAAAGGATATGCGATGCGATGCTAATGAGATGCAACCACAAACCCGCATATGAATATCAATTATGAGAATCCGACTCTGAATAGCTGACTCTAACTCCCTCGCACTCCCTCCCACTCACCCCCTCTCTTTCACACACTCTATAAAATAAAGTGTCGACTGCTAAAAAAGAGACAGACGTCTAGACGCCATTTGAAATGGCCGTAAGAATGCTTTTAGCCAAAAACAGTTTAGACTCTTGTATTTGCATGTAATATGCATGAGCCCAAATCCAAACTTGTTAGCCATTTTCACTTTTTTGGCAGCTAGTGGCAGGGTTAAAAGAAACTGCTTACAACAAAAATAAGTTAAAAGAACTTTAGTTAACTGAAAAAAAACTTCCTTTTCCATTTAAAAAGTGTTACCATTTTTCAATATTCACAAAAACTCCTTTTCAACATTTTGGTAACATATTTGTCGTGTCTACAAGTTGGCTAAAACGCACAATTGTTAAATATTGACCAATGTACTCGATGAACACTGTAAACTACCGTTCGACTTGCCAATTAGCTAAGCGAAAACAAGGCCCGCAAACAAGAGTCAAAGCCATGGCTAAGACGAAGAAAGAGAGGGAGGGGGGGAGAGAGAGAGGGAGAGGGAGAGAGAGAGGGAGAGGGAGAGAGAGAGGGAGAGGGAGACAGTCACTGTCTATCAGCGAACACACAGCAAATGCAATTAAAATAAATATATGCAATATCAAGAGTCACCCATTGACACCCCGAAAGAGAGTTTAACACGGTAAGTGATACCCAGCACTTGGTAGCCAAACGATACTTTAAGCCGTGTACGTGCCGAAAGTGGTAACTAGTAACCGCTAACACTGGTGAGTTGTTTACTGCAGTCCAGTGCAGTGAAATTTGGCAACAGTGTAGAGTTTGTGTGCGGAGTGAAGTGAAGTGCGGAGTGTGCGCTTCAAATGATGCTCATGCGTGTGTACATGAGTATTTTGGGATCCCTGATCTGATCTTGGTTTCTAATGTGCATTCGCTGTCTGCCGTCAATCCATTAGAAATTGTAGCAGCCACAGAATGTGGCACGTACGTAGTTGCCACAGTGAGTGTACACATTTTGATATTTGTACAGTACGAGATAACATTTGTATTTAAAATACACTTTACACGCCCCCCCCCCCCCCCGCCCCTTTTCCCCAATAGCTACTAGAACCGGTCAGAACTGACTACGTTGACCATTTGTAGTTTATCTGTGGCAAATCTTGAGGTACCGCCACATGTCAAAATGTCAATTTTTTTTGTTCGTGCCACGTCCGTGTGGCATGCAAAATGCACATGCCACATGCCACATGTTGCGTAAACTAGTTTTGCGATATATCACCTGAATTGTGACCGTCTCCGTCTCTGTCTTCGACTCCGACTCGAACTCCGCATATTTTATGAGTCCATCTCGGACAAGAACTCTGAGACTCGTAACGCTGGCAACATCCAAAGCCATTCGGCTGTCAGTTCTCAGTGTTTGTTGTAATTCAATTTGAATGTCTATGATAGCGTACATGAATGCCAAGCGACAGCAGCATCGAGTTTTGGGTCTTGCTCTGAGTTTGGGTTTGGGTTTGGGTTTGGGTTTCGGGCCCGATATGGATTCAGGTTATAGCATTAGATGGTGGGGTGAATTGGTAACAGGCAGCCGACAGAGCCGTGTTAAACAACACGTGAACAGAACAGCTTGGACAGCTCGGACAGGTGGACACCGGACACTTGGTCGCTTGGTCGCTTGAGCGTTTAGATCGATAAACAGTAAAAACTTACCGAAAAAAAAAAAATAGTATTTAGCAGCTGCAGATTGTTGAGTTACAACTGTTGCATTTTGGTGTTTAACTGTAAATAGAGTAAAGAACAAAAAATTATTAGAATGTGCAGAAATCCAATAAGATTTTGATGATTAAAATTTGGAAAAAGTGGAGAAAACAGAACAATTAGTTTCTTAGGAAATAAATGGTATTTGAGCATCTATAACAAGAGTAATAAATGGAAATTTAAACAAGTAAGAAAGACAACAGTCGAGTGAGACGACTTAAAAAAACCTTGTACTCATTCAATGTATTGTATTCAAAGAAATATTCTATTTTCGACCGATTTGCCCTATTGGAGCTATAGGCTAAAACTGTCTATAGGTAAAGCTGTGAATTAAACTTTGTGAGGATAGTTATGGTTATGGTACCATACACATAATGTGTGAATTTGGTCCCGGTAGCTCTAGTCGTTTCCAAGTTATGGCGATGTGTAAACACTTTTTACTTGGGAGGCAGGGGGCGTGGCAACAATTTGAAATAAACTTGATTTGCGTGCACTACAGACAGATTTTCATTCCGAATTTGGTGGTTCTAGCTCTTATAGTCTCGAAGTTGTAGGTGAGACGAACATTGCTTTATCGTCTCGGCTGTTGATGTTGATCAAGAATATATATACTTAATGGGGTCAGGCAAACCTAGTAATCCCCTCTACTCTTTTTTATAGTTTTTGTTCAATTCATCGGCTCTTATAATTTTTTTTTTAATTAGCTGGACTTAGCGAAGATATGCAGGTAAAAATGTGGCGTTATGTGGTTTCACTCGAAGATTCTTTTCCCAAATGGCAGTGAAAATTAGTTAAGTTCTGCTAGATTATTCCAAAACATACAAATTGTTTCATATGTTTTCGCAGAAGATAAAAAAGGAGAGAAAAAAAGCTAAATTGGCAATACTGCTGCATAAAATGATTTCCAAAAAGTTATTTGCAAAATTTAATGCATTCCCGTATTGAATTAAAGTACGTTTAAGACAAACTTTCGAAAGTACTTTTGTGGAAAGAAGCAGAGCCAAATGACACTAGGTAATACTTTATGGGCCGTTTTTAGGCTGTCGTGTCTAGAGAGTTTGTTTATAGTAAAACGCGTTTGTTTTTTCACAGCATAATTAAGCACACTTTTAAATATTTTAACTTATGGTGTGCCGACTCGTAAAAACTAGAGTACCCCATAAAAAGGGACCACCCACAATGCTGAGTTGCTGGGTTGGATTAATGGGTTTTGGGTGCGTGCAAAAAAGGTCAACATTTTATAGCTATTTTCCGCTTAGGTTTCGGCTTCTATTCGTATTTGGTAGTCTCTCATTTCTTTCAATGCTACAGTTACTGACTGATTCTAGGTGTTAAATAATAAATACGTCAACGGGAATTGGGCTGCCAATAAAAATAAAAAGAGGCGCATACATTGAAGTTGCGTGTTTTGACTTATCGTAATGCTGAACTCCTTCTGAAAACCCCTTTTGGGCCAGAATGAAAGAATGATGACATTTTAATAGCACCGACCCCAAAAGTCGAGGCAATAATATTTGCTGACTTTTACGAGTTGTTTGTGCTCCGCACACTTAAACACATTGAAACAATGACGAAATCCAACACTTTTCCTTCAGAGTTTTTTATTTCTCCCAGTTACCTGTACTTGACTCCCTGAAGCCTGCAAAACCTCTTGGCTTGGCCAACTTCCTGGCCAACATTGTGGGCCCACTTCTAACGCGATTTTAATGGAATATTTAAGCACCTGAACATAAAATCCCCGAGTCCAGAGCCAAAAGTTTTCCTACCGTTTTTTGGTACGTGCTGAGCCGATTTTGATGGCTTATAAAATACATAAACATATTTGTTATTAATTGCTTTATTTGCCAATGTATTTCTTCATCGATTTTTGCTTTAAGCGGCTTTAAGTTTCCTACCAACAAAAAAGAATGGGAAATTCTGCTTGGCAAACGTAGTCCGGATTGGCCTGGTATTAAAGCTATTAAGTCATGTCTACAACGCACACAAGCAATTAAAGCCAAACAACAATTACTACAACAACAACAATGGCTAGTCTCCACTGCAGACCTAACTAATTTAATTAGTCGAGGCACCGAACAGAGAGAACCCGGACTCCGGGTCCGTGTGGGCAGAATGGGAATATAACGGTCAGTGCTGGGTCTTCCGGGTCAGTCAAGCGTTAAGTCCCCAACTAGGACTAAAACTTCAGTAAATGAAATCAGACATGGAGCGAGACAATCTTAATAATACTACGATGCAGTCGAGTAAAAGGTGTAAGAAATAAATGAATGGCTTAAAGCAATTTTACTGAAAATCTAATAAAATTAAGGTATATTACAAATGTAAGCAAAGCAGGTGCTAAGTTAACTGAGATTAACTAAAAGTATAATTAAAATACAAGTTTAATAAAGGATTGCAACGTTTAATCGCTTACTTAGATTAACTAAGCTAACATTTTTCTAATCTACACGCATTTTACCTCCAATTTGCACCACTGTAACACACACTTTAACCCATTGTACCAATGTCTCACCTAATTGTGCTTATCTATGAATTGAATCGGTTAACCGATTGAACTGATAACTAGTTTAGCATAATCGCATGTCATTGACTTTTACTCTCGCGTCTGTTCGTGACACAAAGACCTCCATTAATACAGCCCAAAATTAAACAGTTCGACTGTCGTGACGTCATCAACTGCTCGTAGGTGACTTTAACTGTCACTGCCGCTGCCGCTGACGCAGTATAAATGAATATTATATTACCGCGTCATATGCATGTGAGTGAGAGTGACAGCAAGAGAGAGAGAGAGTGAGAGTGAGCGAAGAAACCCTAAACCAGAGAGACATGCAAGCACACACTCACACGTTTCGTGCTCTCGCTCCTTGCTTAGCTTTCTGTGTACTTGCCTGTATGTGTGTGTGTGTGAGTTGTTAATTAAATATTTACGCTGCTTATTTGCAAAATGAATAATTTTAGCATTTTATTTCACCAGAGCACAATGTGCTCTCCTTGTCTACGTGTCTGCCCTTTCCCCGTTTGCCCCCGGCAACTCACCCTAAGTTGTGTGTGTGTGTTGTGTGGGGAGAGGCAGCAGCTTCAACTGTTTCAGAGTCTGGCATTTTATGACTTTTTGTCAACACTGTTCCACAGATTCCAGAGTTCACTACAAACCTTTTAGCACATTTGCTTTTGCTACTTTGCCTCAGCACCGTTATAAGTTTAACGCTTTAAGCTCTACAATTGTAAAAGCTCAGGTTGTCTTTAATTGGCATACACCCCCATACATATGCACAGTGTGTTCATATATAGATGTGTGAGTGTGTGTGTGTGTACTTGCTTGTATACGCACGTATGAGTACAATTTCTAGTCGCATAGCTGTTGATAAGTGCCCGAGGGGTCGTCGTCAGCTGTGACAACTCAACTCTAGAATAGTAGCTGTACTTAGAGGCCAATGAGAGTGAATGAGAGAGGCAGTGGCAGAGTCAGAGGCAGAGGCAGAGGCAGAGGGAGATAAGACACGTGCCTGAGAGAGCTTAAGCAATTCAAGTACGTCTCGCATTTGAATCTAGCAAATTTAGTTGATTTACAAAAGGAAGTAAAATGCACTCAAGTGCAATGAAAGCCAATTCAGAATACTTCTTGGAAAAATGGGGTAAATTTTTAAGTCGTATTAAGCAGAAAGTTGTTTATAATTTACTTCACTTTTCTCACAATAAATTCATATACCAAAATGAACTTTAATACTTTTAAAGAAGCTTTTGGTTGATTGTATGTGTGGGTGTTTCTGTGTGTGTGTGTGTGTGTGTGTGTGTGTAGAAAGTTCTGAGTGTACCGACTGCTAAAAACGAATGCTTAACATACTTTGATGAAATGCCGCTTAGCATTTGAAAACCATAATTCAAATACCAAAATTGTTTAAACAATAAGTAGTGAACCAGGAAGCAATTACGTAGCCAACAAAAATAAAATATTTTTCTCATTTTGGTTTTTGGTTTTCGTTTTCAATTTGATTTTCATTTCCATTTTCATTTTTCACAAGTTAACTTTCAATTGATGTTATGCTGTGCTTTCGTCTCTATTCATTGATTACATTTCTGTTGATTTAACCCAAATAATTTTCGAGTCAAGCAAACATTAAATAAACAAATAAATAAACAAATAAGCAAACAAACAAACAAGTCGCTGCCAGCGCTAGTCCAGACAAACAACAAATCGGCAAACTCGCATAGAAGAAATCAATAATTTTGGGTAACTCCCCTCTCAATCAAAGGCAAGTAGCATTTAAATGACTCTAGGGAAAAGACTGTAAAATACCCGTCGCAAAAATTAAGTTGAAATGATTACAGTATAAGAAGTTGTGCATAATTTATGGTTTGCAAGTAGCATAGTACTTCAAATTAAAACATGTATATACTTATGTATACCCCACCCAAGATTCTACCAAAATCTCAAGTATTTAATTAAAGTATTAATTTTATATCTCTACCTTAGAAATTCAAGTTATTTAAAATAACAATTTACTATATCTAGCATTGTTTGGGGTCACTAACCATACAATATAGTATTATCAGTAGTTTAGTATAGATTTTAACCCGGAATTAACTGTTTTGGTTTAATTCTTGATAAGAATCAATAAAGAACACTAATTTAAGCTCCTCTAGTGTATATGTTATACCAAATTTGATACCCCTTCATTTGTATGAAACACCTTAAGCACACCCCAACTTTGCTTGGAACGGGTATTAAAACTAAACTGAATTTTTGAATTGCCCCTCGGCGTTGGTTAGCTTAGTATGTAATTTGTGGCTAGACAACAACGAACCCTTTACAACACTAACCGATGCAGGCATAGCGAGAGGAGAGAGAGAGAGTGAGTGAGAGAGACAGGGAGATAGGAAGATAGGAAAAGAAAGAGTTTTTATACAAAATATTTGCTTTTAATCAATTTCACCAGAGGAAATGTCAACACATTTCTCTTGGTTTAGAGATGGAGGTGAAACCGCACACTTATCTAATGTGTACTTAAGTGCAACTAATTATTGGGTCAATCCCCATGTGTACCGCATCGAAATCGATCAATAGAGGGCGCTTCTCATTTGGATGAGCGGAATGAGTATGGAAATGTAGTTCATTTAAATATTTAATGATGAGCAAACAAGATGAAGCGCAAAAGTTTCTCTTCGATAAGTATGGGCGTGTCGTCGCACACAGACGCCACCTGTCCAACAATGAAGCAACTAATTATTAATTAATTATGTAAAGTTCTGTCTTCTGTCTCTAAAGTCTTGTTATATCTCTGATTTGCTCTCAACTTGCTGAACATTTGAAAGCGTTACGAAATTTAAATACTAACGACTTGAATCACCTTGACAACCAAGTCCGAGTCACTTAGCGCAACAACAACAACAACAACAACAAATACAAGATTAACAATAACAAAATGAAGTCATTTATTTATACAGCGTTAAGTTAGAGTCACCACATCTGCGACTACACTCGAAAAAACTTTTGGGTACTGTGTCAAACGTCTACTAATGTCATTTACTTAGTCGATTTTTTTTTTTTTTTTTTTTTTTTTTTTGGCATTGCAAAACACGTTTCGCTTGCATGAGAAATACTTGAGAAATATGTGTATATAATAAATAAATTCAAGTGTTAAGCGAGTCGAAACGAATCAAAAGACAAAACCGAAAGTTTCATGCAAATTAGCGATATACGATTATACTAAGTGTTTACTGTAGTACAGTCAAGAAAATGTCATTCATTTTGCACGCTTGTTCCTACTCGAAGGTTATTCAAATCCAATGCGAATGATGTAAGCACCCAAACAGGTCTCGAAAAAATACACTTAAATGTAAATTATATAAATATTTAAATATTTTTAAGAATTATTTGCTTAGCTCTATATATACGCTATAATTAATGTAATATTTAATTTTAAACTACCGTGTAATCTTAATTACTTGAACCTTGTCATTTACTTCGAATATTTGTTTTTAATTAACGGTTATACTCAACTAGTTAAAGTCTATTTTCCAAAGTGGAAAACCCTCGACTCTGAAAATTCTGTGCAATCAACTTCAAAGTCAAAACAATTTTTATTTTGCGCTTAATTCGAGTCGCGCAGAGCCAAAGTCTATTAAAAATACATATTTTGCAATTAATTTTTACAACCCAATAAAATCAGCAGAGAAAAAATTAAATCAGATACTGAAAAATGAAAACGGAAAACGGAAAACTGAAAACTCAAAACACGTCGCCAGTTGTAAATGAACCGACAACAAAAACAACTGAAAACTGAATTCTGAGCGACATGCGATAATAATTATCCATTATTTGGGCCATTATAAATTGGTTAGTGGTGCTCAATGGCCAAAAAGAAACAACAACAGAAACAGAAACAAGTAAAAACAGTAATAAATTTAATTAACATAATTTACTATGCGTGTCTGTTTAAAAATTGCACTCACGTCGCCTCGATTAAAATGGGAAATATTTAAAAATTTAAAGTAAAACAGAGAGAGAGAGAGACAGAAACAGATAGCACTATTGCTATATAGAAGAATTACTGAAGAGACTTGATACGTGCCATTCACACAATTCGTTATTGGTTTATTCAGATAGATATAGACTCTACTTTACTGCTAGCTATGCTTTATATAGACACAAAATTGGTCTATAAAAATATCTGTTTAATTTTGCCAATTTTTTTTTTATGATTATTTTCATTAAATTTTGATGGCATTTTGATGAAACTGGCGAGTGATTAAAATGATTTAATGTTTATTTATATTTTGAAAGATTTTTCCGGGGCAATGCGTCAGAGGAAAATGTATTTAGTCAGGCAAATGAGTCGACATCGATTCAAAGCTTTGTGTATAACACTCTGAGTGTGTGTGTGTGTGTATTTGGTTTTATCATTTGTTTACCTTTTTCATATTTGTTGATAAGCGCAGGCGATAAGATAAAAACACAACAGTGAGTAGTCTCCAGGGTGTGACTCCAACCTAACACTCCAAAGACCCTACCCATACCCCTACCACTACCCTTTTACCTACTACTACCCCTACCCCTACTCCCCCCCTTTGGGTCTCCGTTTCCCGATTCTGATTTCTATAAACTGTGACTGCAATTCTTGTGCAAGCGCTTTGTTATTGCTGCTGAAATAGATGACATCGACAGTGGAACTGGAACTGGAACTGGCACTGAAACTGGAATGGGTACAGGAATAGAAAGGGGACTGGGCACTGCTATTGTAACTGCGGCTAATGGACTCTACTCATTTATTTATAGTTTTCGACTCATCTTGGTAAATATTTGATATTTGTATGGCACAACTCAAAGTAGCGCAGAAGGCGACAAAGACAGTTAAAGAAGAAATAACACGTCGACTTGGCTTAGAATTGAGTAAACCAGAATATAATGTAGAAATAATTTATAGATAGCATCGGGATGGGTAAACAATCAATTGATAAAAACGCAGTTGGTTGTAGACATAGTCAAAGGTGGAAAAATATAACCAAGGAAGTTTAGAAAAGTCTAGGAAAAACCAACTTATATAAAGAAAATATATTTTTATTATTACAGAATTTATGCCGTAAATGAGTAAAGAGTTAAGGAATATTAAAGTCTATTTTTTCTATATAATTAAATTATAAAATAATTTATTTTTAAATTAAAAAATTTATTATAATTATATTAAATTGTTAAAATATATTTTTAAATAAATTGGCTATAGAAAGAATTAAATATATTAACAGAATATTAACTGGTAATGGAAACTAAACAGTTTACTAGTGAGTGAGCTTATAAAAATAACACCAAAAGTGTCTTTACCTGTTCTAACTCTCTGCCAATAACTATCTAGATACAATTATAAGTATCTCCAACTCTTTGAATAAACCAAACTTCATTTCCCCTGACATTTCACCGTCTTCTTCTTCTACTGTCAACAGTTCTCATTAGATTCCAAGTCTATTAAATGTTTATATGGCTCATTACCATTCGTTGTTTCACTTGAATCGATTTATTTGAAATTGTTGGCAATGTTTTATAAATATTTAACCCCAAACAAAACCACGCCCATTTTTCAATGATCACATGTCAAGTTCTTTTTTGGCCATCTGTCTGCCACCAAAATAAAATATTGTTTTCATTCCGAGTTTTGTGTGTGTTTCAAAAAAAAAATAAACATTTCTAAATATACTCCTAGCTGACCATAAAAACAATGAAAATCCATTTAAAATTTGTTGAGGCATTTAATAGCACAACATTGTCGAGGCCTGACCAAATATAAAACACCAGGAAAAAAAAAACATCCCAAAACAACTGAAGACCACAAAATATCAAACATGGGCGAAAACACGATAATAAAATGGCACTGGGAATGAAACTGAGGCGGGAACAAATTTATGACAAAATATGCAAAAATTTGTTACACTCGAACTTGACAAAATAGATAAGTAAAAAAGTAAAAGAAAGAAAAAAATAAAAGGGAATTCTGAACAACAGAATAACTGAGGCCGATGCTCTGTGACCACATAGTTGACGCCCCCGAAAAATACGAGCAGACCATAAATAAGTCCAAGACAAATAAAACATAGCAACTACAACCACGAGAAAAAAATTGTGGAAATATAGGCTGACAACAGCAACAACAACAAGGAAGAAAGGCTATAGTCGAGCAAGTCGACTGTTATAGACCCTGTACTCTTTCTAGTGCGCGTTTTCCGTACAAACTACCAATCCTCGGCCGATTTGTCCTATGGGAGCTATAGGCTACAGTTGTCCGATCCACACCAAATTAGGGTAGGTAACTTATAATGGTAGCATACACTTACTGTGTGAATTTAGCTTCCCTATCTCAAGTTTTTCAAGTTATGGTGATGGGAAAATAGTTTCTTACAATTTTCGGGGGCGGTTGGGGGCGTAACAACAATTATAAATAAACTTAATCTCCCTGACATATAGTCGTACATCACATTTCGCTTGTGACAAACCTACTCTACTCTTTTTTAGAGTACAGGGTCTAACAAACAACGACAACAATTTCATTCCTACTTATTTCTTTTCGAGCTCAAACTCAGTGTTCTGTTTTTTAAATTTATGGGTTTATTGATACTTGAAGCAATATAAAATTTGCTTTATCAGCAGACAAGCTTTTCCCAAATATGAAATATAAAGGAGCACAAATCTCAGACCACAATCGTTTAAAATATGAGAATTGAGAGTTTTGAGGGAATGTGCTGATTTACAGCTACAAATTGTGGAATAAATATTTAACGACTTTAAGTTTAAAATGTCTTTATTTTATATTAAATAACATTAAAGTTTTTTCTTAGAGAAAAGAAGGTTTAACTTGATTTAAGCAAGCGATTAAGTGACCCTAAAACTATCTTGGCGACAACTTTGGAGCTAGCCAACAAATTAAGCCAAGTTAACAACAGAAATCGTCAACTAGCCTAAGCCACCCGCACATGTCAACGTTTGTTTACTCCCAAAAAAGGATGGGTTATGAGCTCTTTTCAGGGGGTCTACAAAGCAAATTAACTTGGTAAACAAAAAATATTTGCTTAATTAACTGGCAAAAAGTTTTTGGGCAGAAAGCCGACAACGGCGACAACAAACACAAAGGATGCCAAAAGGCAATGGAGAAGAAAACACCGTGAAAATGTTTTCATAACGCACACTTTTCACCTAGGCAAACACAAACAAATATATACACACATATATATACCATTTGTATATATATATATTTATATACCATGTATAAATAGTATATTTAGGTTGAGATAAGGACAGGAAAACTTATTGACAAGCTCCAAAGCTGGCAAAATATAAATACAGACAGGCAGATGGCAGTAGAGCAAACATAAAAGCTTTTCAGGGCTTTGGAGCAAATAGTTTGGTTAACGTGGCGTATGCGCAATTAACATTTATGGCTATTAATTATATTATGCATACGACGCGTTGTGCAAAGCATTCACATAATTAGACTTGTCTCTCTGTCGGTCTGATTGTCTGTTGTTCTGACTGTCTATTTGTCTGTCTTGCTGTCTCTTTCAACATTGTCTCTGTCTCTCTTCCCTTTTGGCTCCCAGTGTAGTAGACTAATGAAGCCATAAAATGCATGCAAGACGACAAGTTTTGCCAACAACTTTTTCATTCAGTCTGAAATTTTTGCGTCCTCAAGACATTTAAACTAATTTTGGCACAAGGGCTAACAACTTGTAGACCCATCGGCGTCTCCTCTGTCATTTCAACTTAACCATAATTATGGGCAATCAAACGTTTTTATTACACTCGCTTCAACTAATGATCTTTTTGTGTTTTAAGCACACGGCTCTACGTAGATCTACGTATCTACGATTCTATGACAAGGTCAAATCTTGAACTGAAGCCCAATACCTGTATCTATATGTTTTCAAGCTATATATTAATCATTCGCAGCAACTGATTAGCATCAAATTCTTAGCTCCAGACATTTCAGTATTCCATAATTGATCAACCAAATGATATGGTTCTGGAATGTGTGAGCTTAAGTTTTAGATGTGTTGCCACATTTGGATTGAGGGCAAATAGAAATTTATGCTTAACATGACAGAACTTACTTATGGGGATAAGTAGGGAATACACTGAGAAAAATAAGGGTTTCTGAAGTCAACTTTAAATTTAGTCTAAATTAAATAAATACATTTTATTAAGAATAAATTATTGAATTAAATTTATTTATTTGACATAAAAATCCGAAAATTTAAAGCATTTTATTTGGAAAATGTTTCTAAAAATGTCAAAATTTTTTTAAATTTTATTTGTAATTTAAAAAAAATTGTTTTTTTAAATAAGAAATATTATTATTTATAATATGCAGTTTTTTGTTAAATAAATTTACATAACAAATTCTTATTTAAGAAAATAAAGCATTTTAATTAAAATTTTTCAAATCTTAAAAATTGTTATAAATGGAAATCTATTTTGATAAGGAAAAAGAAAAACAATTTTCTAAAAAGAAATTGTTCTTTCTTCATTTTGTAATTTTTATTCAATTAACTATAAATTATTAATAATATAAAAAAATGTTTTCATTCTAATATTTATTTTGATATTCCATTTTTATACTAAAATTATTTACATGAAAAGAACAGTTTAAACTTTATCAAGCAAACTTAAAAAATGATAATCTATTGAAGTAGAATTCGAATTATAATACAAATTTTCCTCAGTGTAGTTGCGATGCTATCTGAAAATTTGTTAACAAAGTTGTTCTTTAACCAAAAACAAAGTTCGGCAAAAGGTTGCTATAATTCCCTACTAATAATGATGAATCACTTTTAGCGGAATTAAATAAAGTCATGAATAAAATTTAAGTCACACTTTAAGAGAAATTGACAAGTTATCAGAGACGTTTTCATGGTTTTCCCAATGATGAAAACTTGAGTTTTAAGTTGCCAAATTAAAAGCCACTTAGGAGCACACAAAAATACCGCTACCGCTACTTAAAGACAGCTTTAACATCAAGGCTGTTAGTTTTCTTCAGCTTATCAGTTGGCCCGACACTAACAGGCTTTATAGCCCACTTCCAAGGCCATTACAAGACACCCACACACACACACACACACACACACACAGAGACACTAATTTGAAATTTCAACCTGCATTTAGCTAATCTGAGCAGACGAGAAGCAAAAACTTTTTAATTACCAACAGGAAGAAAACATTCAAGATAACACAAGAGACAGAGAAGACAGGTGTGTGTGTAGGTGATGGGGAGGAAGGGGGAGTGGAGGGGGTGGTTAGGCAGGGGAGCAGACAGCGACAGGCGGCAGCTAAAAATTTACATAAATTTCAAATATAGCAAGAGGAAAATTGTGTATTATTCAAGTTTTATGTGCGACTTTATCTAAGCGAGAAGACGTGAGAGAAGGGGAGGGGGTAGAAGTTGGAGGAAAAGTCCGAGCTGGACCTTAACCTTTTTTTATACTTATATATCTTCTTCTTGCTTCTTAAAATGTATTTATGACTTGTGTAAATACTGAAAACAGAATTCAACACGAGGCAACTTTTTAGCCATCTCACGGCAACAAATTTTACAGCTTAAATATTTTTTAGCCATTAGATAAACAAACACGCAGAGGCGTACGGGCCAAAAGGGGCGTGCCCAGAGGGGGGGCAAGTGCCACAAAAAGTAACGAAAATATCTTTCAAGTACAATGTTAGGTAAATATAAACAAAAGTTGTTGTTGTTGTTCTTGTTGTTGTTGTTTTTCCTTCTTCTCTTTTCATTGCTTCTTCATTTTCTTACTTTGGGGCACTTTTCCGAGCCTCGAAAACTCGGATTCTGTTGCACTTTGCTGCTGGTTTTGTTGTTCTTGTTGTTTTTTTGGCTACTTAAAGCTTTTAGAGCATAAGATGTAATATAAATTACATTAGCTAAGTGCCAGGCAGCAATTAAAAATACGGGGCTTCGAACCCGAGATCCGAGAACTGAGCACTGAGAACCCGCCTCTCTCGGTGTTAAAGTCGTGGCAAATGTGAAAGAAGCTGTTAATGATGATGTTTCCCCTCCATCCCCCATCCCCCCTTCCCCCATCGACATTTCCTTTCAAGATTATCATTATCATCATCTTGGACGCAGCAGCATTAGCAGCATCATTAGAACGTCAACTTAATCAAGGTTAAAATGTGGCATGTGGCATGTGGCAAAGGCGGGCACAAATTGAAGTTGCTTGTGCAACAATCTCAAGTGGCAAGCGTTGAGCATGAAAATTTAAAATATAAATATACATATCACACCACAAACCCCCTCTCACTCCCCTCCCAATCCCCTTCCTCCTCCCCCTACTGTTACTATATAGTATAGATATATGCTTTGATCATGCTGAATGTTGATATGTCTATTCAGCAGCAAAGTAATTAGCTAGAAAACGGCCTCAGTTTATTTATCTCCAATATTTTCTCTGTGTTTAGAGAAACACATCAATTTCCCACCCAATTTTCAATTCATTTTTCATAAACAAGCGCATGTGTGTGTGTGTGTGTGTGTGAGTGTGTGTTTGTGTCGCAAGCGGCTCTGTTGGGGAAAATTGCGAAGGTTTTTCCAGCTCTGCGCAAAATTTGTAAATGCGATTACAAAAAGTGTTCACAGTGTGTGTGTGTGTGTGTGTGTGTGTAAATAGTGTGAATAGTTGTGCAAGTGTTGTGTAATGCCTAATGTAGTGGAAAAGCTTTTGTAATCGGTTCAGATAACTACAAGTGAGTATTGGGAAATCAGTTAAATATATTGGAAAAACTATGCCTAAATAGATTCATGGCTAAAACTCGACTAAATGACAAGCAACAGTTTTAAAGAGTTATCAACTTGTTAAATAATTGAAGTATTAATCATATTTTGGGCAAAAAAATACAAGGAAAATTGTGAGTAAGAAATTAAAAATTAAATTTAATTTGTGGAATTTAATGAATTGCTTTTTAGTTGGTGTTAGTTATTAAACATATTGACATAAAGAAAAGTAATAAATATATAAAAAATATTTTAGAGTTAATATTTCTATAAATATTATGGAATAAATAAGTAAAATGACTTAATTTAAATCACCTTTTGATAATCAATTTTAGATTAAAATTAGTTTTTTAAAGAATTTTAAAGTAAATCACACTCTACATGAAATTTTAATAAGTTATAAGTGTATAAATAACCAAAAGATACAAAATATTTGGTTAAATTCATTTCAAAATCAAAATTCAAATTTATTTATAAGCAAATTACACACAGTAAGCAATAAATATAATATATTTATAATAAATTGGTAACTAGTAACACTAGTAGATATACAAACTTTTCTTTCATTTATCTATCTTTAGTAAATGTAGCTAAATATTTGCATAGCAGCATTTCCATGCAGAAATATAGAACAGTTTTCCCTTCGTCTACATGTCAACTTAGTTCGTCGTCAAATTGAGTTCTCTTCTTGTTACACTACACACAACTAACAGAAGTTAAAGGCAATCTTAGGCCAGATCACGTTTAGACCATTAAGACAGTGAGTTGCCACGCCCAGCAAACAGCAGCTTCCAACAGTTGAAGCAGCAAAGAACTTAAGAAACGAGAACCAGGAATCAAGAATGGTAACTGTTCTGCAGAAGTGTCAAGACATTTCCACATAAAAAACCAACAAGACAAACGTTACTGGCAATGCCAAACGCCCAACGTGGCCAAGACGAACCTTAGATTCAACACTTCATTCATAAAGATTGAGTATCTGATTCAGATTTAGATGAACATCTGTGGAGAAGTAGGACGACGAAGACGACAAGAACTAACAAGTTCCTGGAATTGGAAAAGCTTAAGAACCTTTTAAACCTGTTTTCCGGCCACTGTAAAATGGTAAAAACAACAAAAACAAAGAAAACAAAACTCAGACATAATTAATGATTTGAAATTTTCACAAACCGAACAAGTCATAAAAACTTATCGATCGAAAAGAAGAACATAAACAACTGTCACTTTGTCATTGAAGGAATTTTCATGACTTGTTACTTAAGTTGAGAACGCAAAGCTAAAGATATAAATTACATGCAAGCAACAAACTGACAGACAAAAACAAAAACATTTAGAACAGAAACAACATTAAGTTGGCTAAAACTCAAACTGTTGGACATTAATAAAGCTTAAAGCGAACTTAATTAAAACTTACAGCTGGAAAATGTTGATGCGACGTGCTCGTTGAGAGATGATAACACTTGCTAAAATATATATGTATTTTTGGCAATAACAAACAGAGCTGAACACGCGAAAACTTGCACGCTTTGCAGATTTATTGATGGCAAAAATGTATCTGTCAGATACGCGCGGTAAGCAATAGACCATTCATAAACGCGTCAACATTTCATTAAATTTATTTCTTTTTTATTTTTCTTCTATTTCTTTTTTTGCACACAAACGAGTTACCTGCTGATCACTAGACCGAGAGGGTGGGCATAACCGTGTTTGAAGGGGGTGGAGGGGAGAAACCGGAAATTTGCACGCGCGCGAATTGAAAACTGCAAAAAAAGTAACGTTTGAGACTAATTTCTAAGCGGCAGTTTTGTGGTAGTTTTGAGTATTGTTTTTTGGTTTCGATTTCGATTACGGTATTGGTGTTGGTATTGGTATCGGTATTGGTATGGGTTAGTGTATCTCAAAATTGTCGGTTGTCCATAAAAACGTCCAGACACGTTCACGTACTCGGCTCAACTGGCAAAAAGTATCTGAGAGCGATGCGAGCACCGCACGCGACGAAACTTGTTTGTTGACTGCCAACGAATGCCAAATGTAGCTGAGAGCACGCTCTCTCGCTAGCGCTCTCTCTCTCCCTCTCTGTCTCTCTGTCGCTTGCATGCAGTTAAATTATCTGGCAGGCACGAGTCGCACAACACGACCAGAGACGAACACGCAAAAAGCCGACACACGAAAGTGTCCAACGAATTGGGAAATGCAAAAATTATCTGCGAGAGCGGCATGTTACTGATAAGCATTTCAATGCTCTGAGCGAAAGAGAGCGAGAGCACGTCTGAGTGAAAATCTTATTGGACTCCCATTGAGTTAGATAAATTTATGGTTTGAAACTTGGCTACATATTTGTTGTCGCTCTTGTTAAAGTTTTTATTTTACAGCTGCAGCCAAAGACTTTTCAAGTGTCAGATGGGTGTGCGTGTGTGTGTGCGTGTGTTTTTAACCAATTGGTATGTAGTGTGTGTACTGGGACACACAGGTGTGCAAAATCACCATGTGAGAAAATCTGCTTCAAACTTATTAGAAGTTGTCAGACAATCAAATTCTGACAGAAAAACACTAGAGGAAAATAACTGTGAAAAGCAAGGAGTTTTCCTGCAGCTAAGAAATTTTAAAAAACAATGAAAATTGATTTTGTCAAAAGCTGTTGAAACGATTTGCGTGAACAGATTATTTGTTAATTGGGATCAAACTATTAAAAGTTTAAATTTTCAGAAAAGTTTAATTTTTATTCTCTTATTGATTGCCAATCAGACTACGTTCTCATAATAACATAATATTTAACGAAAGGATTTTTTAAATAAAACAATTGTTAATATCAACAACAATAACAAGGGAGAGCTTTAAAAAGTATTGAATAATTTTAAAATCAAACTAAGTCGTAGCTTTATTACTCTCATTTTATTTAGAGTTAAATTGGAATTTTGTGAAGAAAATTCCAATGGAAGTTTATCAAACATAAATAGAGCAAAAATCCACTGGCACTTACTGATAACAATTATTATTATTACATAGAGATCGCGTTAAGTAATGCACCTTTTGGTAATCGCATGGCATAATATTCCCACACAAATGCCTATTAATCTAACGTGCCCCAAATTCGTAGAATTCTTATCAATCAAACATTTGATATCAATAGTTTTGTCAGTGCGTCGAAAAGTGCATACAAAATGCTAATCAGATTTTTGGGAGCGGTCATGGCAACAACAACGAAAGCAACAAGAACAACACTATGAAAAGAATGCACTGGCAAAGATAAACAGAGAGCCCAATAAGCTGACACCGCAAAAGAGAGCTAGAGAGAGCGAGAGAGAGTGTGTTTGAGCGAGCGAGTGCTCTGTTATGCCGGCATTTAACTCAGTGCTCTCTCGCTCTCAATTGCTCTCAGCTGTAGATAAAAATGCACATTTGGAGTCAGTTTTTCCCAACCCCCGCGTGCTGTTGTTAGTTCAGCTAAACACGCACAGATGGCGCTAGCTGTCATAGATAAAATGCCGTCGACTTCAACTGCAGTTTTTATTGCTGCATTTCGATTTGGTTACACATTTTTCTTACCGTTTTTTTGTTTACACAAACAAAACCAAGCTGTGAAGTTTGGAACGGGAAATCCAAGTCGCATTCTTGGAAAAGTGTATTGGCAAAAAGAGACGCCGGTTGTTGGCACAAATGCCGCGTAATCATTTTTTACTCAACACCGGCTACGAAAGCGACTCCGGCTCTGGCTGCCGGAAGTTGCAACACGTCGCTGTAGAATAACGCATATGCCGCCTAAGTATAACGATGTCGTTGTCGCCTGACACACCCCAACAATTGCCCCACCCCCTTCTCCATCACCCACCCAAATAACCACCCCTCAAGCTCAATCTGAATCTCAACAAGAGAACACATTCTAAAAACATGTGCGGGAGTATTAATCGCAAATTTTCAAAAAGGAAAACGAAACTTGAAAGTTGTGAGCTGAGTTATATGTAGCTCGGGTGGTTGGGGGTGGTGTAAGTGGTTGGGGGTGGTGCGGGTGCGAGTGCTTCAAGCATTGTTCAACCGATTTCCCCAAACCACAGTTGGTAACACTTTTTTTTTGTGAACATGTGTGAACAACTGCAGTCGAAGTCACAGTCGAAGTCTCAGTCGCAGTCTCATTCTCAGTCGCAGTCACAGTAGCTGTCACATCGCAGCAACCCCAAATTTGGCATCTTTCTTCGGGGCTGCCCTCAAGGCAGCGATTAATCATGGAATTTTCACAGAAAATATCCATTAGATACGAATTAAGTCATAATTGAGAGTGCAAGCCTGTAGCACACTGAAGTGCATGTTCAGAGGGACAAACGAGCTCAGAAATTGCCATTGGGGTTGTGCATAGGGTTGCCACTGCTTTTTTTTGGGGGTTGTTGCATCCATTGTGCACGGCTCTGTGCTGCTTGTGTGCCTCAGCATAAATGAAATTCCCCTCCGGGGAGAATATACGCCTCAAGTGTCTGCGACATATTTATTATTCACATGCATATGGACCAAAAATTATGCCTAGAATATGCTTTGAAGCAAAAATTAAATACTCTTTGCTTCGAGACTCGCTCTTAAGCTAAAAATGTGCATTTGAAGTGCTCACCAAACCTGAGCTCTAATTACAGTTCGAATACAACTGAATGGAACTCATGAGAGCTATACTTCTTATGGGCAAAATGAGTGTAAAGTATGACCAGCTGAAGGAAGAGATCAATTTGGAGTTTTCAACCTAGTAGAATATAAAAACAAGAAAGAAAATTACAGTCGAGCACGCCCGACCGTAGAATACTCTCTGCCTTTTATTCCCGCTCATTTTAATAAAATCAGTATCCGAGAATATTAACTGATAGTACTTGCAGTAAAAGACGTTCAGCTAGGAAGTTAAGCCTCTTTTATAGAGATATGTATGGTTTTAGGCCGAAGATTTTCAAGTGATGCGGTGGCGCGGATGGTTGCTATTCGGTCGATGAACGGGAAGTCGTGGGTTCGAATCCTGGTCCGTCGTCAAAAAGAATATATTTTATTGTGTTGTTTAAATGTGTTGCATTATCGAAAAAAATTGTTTATTAACAAATTATTAACAAACAATTGAAAAATTTTTTTAAAATAGGTTTTGATAAAAAAAAAAATTTTATTACTAAATGAAAACATGCAACAATTGCAGATATTGAATTATATTCTTTTAAAGGATTGCCCGCGACTCGAACCCACGACTTTGCGTTCGCCGATCAAGCACTTAACCGGCAACGCCATCACGACACTTGAAATTTCCGTTCCAAAACCATACATATAAAAGAGGCCTAACTTCCTTGCTGGATAACTATTTTGTTAAAAATAGAAATTTGGTCGGCACGGCCAGCGTCTGCGAGCAGCGCTGTCGCAACACAAGCAGCGAAAACGTTCGCTCACATGTTTGTATGCTTCTATCTCGCTTGCACACATGCATTGACATTGCGTTCAATTATTAACTTTCTTACATGTCTAGCTCTTTTGTTAATAGTCCGATTTGTATGCAACTTTCAGGATAGTTTGATATATTTTGTCTTCAAATGAATTTAAAATAACAATACTGTATGATAAGATCAAATGCCTTAAAATCGGCATTGAAGTTTTCAAATTAGTTTATTTCTTGTGGGAAAAGGGGGCGTGGCAGTCCAAAATTTTTGATGACAATACAATTATGCCGTCTCTAGGAACCTGCGTACCAAAATGGGTGTTCCTAAGTGCCATAGGGACTGAGATATTCGGCTAAAACATCAATTTTTTACGAGGTGTGTCTAGTTTTTTGCTCATTGTGGGCGAACGGGGCGTGGCATCGAAAAAAAAAAAGATTCTTGTATTGACTGACTTAATATCGAGTCGATAGAGACCAAATTCAAACTTGTAGCTCTTCCCATCTCTGAAATCTGTTTGTTCATACGGACGGACAGACAGACGGACAGACGGACAGACGGACAGACGGACATGGCTATATCGACTCGGCTTGTGATGCTGATCAAGAATATATATACTTTATGGGGTCTGCCACGCCTCCTTCTGCCTGTTACATACTTTTTTTTTTCACAAACCCAATATACTCTCTCTTGCAGAGAGTATAAAAAGGTTCTGATCTGTAAGGTTTTGTAAATTGAACGCTTTTTACCGCCAAACACCGAGCTAAAAGCCAACTTAATTTATATGTTCTTATTTCTAGACCCCGTGCTCAAAAGAAGAATAGGGGGTCTATTGGTTTTGACAAGCAAATTGTTAAAAGCTATTTTCATATCTGCATAACTTGGAAACTATTTAAGATAATGTGACCAAATTAAGATCTTATGTGTATGGTGCCATTCTAACTATCCTTACCTAGTTTGATCCGGATCTGTCAACTATATCCTATTGTTTTTATAGAACAAATCGGTGGGAAATTGGCGATTTGTATGAAACGAACGAGATCTGCGGTGTGTTCGGGGTCTTTAACAGTCGGATTGCTCGACCGTAGCCTTTCTAGCTTGTTATAAATTAAAATATTTAGTTTCTTTAAGCTAGCATAAATATAAAAAAAGTTGTGGCTATTTAAAATTTATACTTACTTTACGGTGATCCCCCAAAAGTATGCAACAATTTTGTTGAAATATGAAATTGGAAATTTAAAATGTATGTAATTAGTAAAAATTAATAATTTAATAAAAGACATTAAACAATTTAAGTTTTCTTCAAGTCATCTCTAATTTTCGTACTTAAGCAGTCTTCACTGTAGAACATAACTACACACATATCACGATTCCGTTTAAGCAAATATTAATTACACATTATTAATTTCCGTGCTCCAAGAATATGAAAAATGATGTGCTTCCTTCGTTTTTGGCCCGGAAAGTGGCCCTGCTATTATTTAAATGAATTGTTTTGAACGAACAACAACAACAACAACAACAACAACTATAATAACAACAAAATCAACAACAACAACAACAACAAGTGTAACAAACAACTCTGCTCGTTGATAAAAACTTTTCGTGTGTGCGAAAAAATTTTGCGCGTGGGCGAACAACATTTTTTGATAGGTAGTAGCCACGCCCCATTTTGTCCCTGTTGTGGTGGAAAAAGGCATCCGGTTAGGGCCTCAGTTGCGGCCTATCTCGATTATTGTTTAATACGCTGTCATTAATCAATTTGTTTGCCATTGTTTGGGCTTTGGGCCCCTGAAAGCGCCCCAAAACGGTAGTTGGATGTCTTTGTGGCCAAATTAATTATGGGCCCAGATCTCAGATGTGTGCCGCGTTACGGCCCGATAAACACACAAAAATGTGCCAAAAACAATAACAAAAAAACGACATTAACAAAAACACCAAAAAAACAGCCAAAAATATAACAACAAGTGCACAAAATAGTGACAAATAATTTGTGGCATTATAAATGACTTTGTTTTGTTAGCTGTAGCGAAAATAATTGATTACAGGAGTCGAACAAAAAATGAAAAAAATCATCAAATGCGAAATGTGATGAAAAGTTTACGTGGAATAATCTTAAGCTAATTTATGATACCCAGAAAATATAATAGATATATTTGTAGTTAATCGTAAACGAGTAAGAAGAAAGAAGTCGAGCGAGCCGACTGTAAATTACCATGTACTCATTCAAGTGCCCGTTTTCCATACAAATTCCCCAATCTTCGACCGATTTGTCCTATGGGAGCTATACGCTATAGTAGTCCGATCTAGATTAAAATTGGTAAGAACATATAGAGTAATGATATACACATAATGTGTGAGTTTGGTTGAGATCGGTTCATTTTGATACAATTTTTCATACAAATCACAAATTTTTGACCGATTTGTCCTATGGGAGTTAAAGGCTATAGTTGACCGATCCGGATCAAACTTGGTGAGGATAGCTATAATGGTACCACACACATAATTGGTTAGTTTGGTTGCAATCGCTTAACTGAAACTCCATCTCTTCATACAAATCACCAATCTTCGACCGATTTGTCCTATGGGAACTACAGGCTATAGTTGTCCGATCCGGATCAAACTTAATATGAATAGTTATAATGATACCATACACATCATGTGTAATGTTTATACCGATAGTTCTAATAGTTTCCAAATTATGGAGATGTGAAAAAAGTTTTTTACAATTAGCGGAGGCGGTAGGAGGCGTGGAAATAATTTTAAATAAATTTGAAGTACTCGCGAAGTAGACAGACTTTCATTTCAAATTTGGTGGCTCTAGCTCTTATAGTCTCTGAGATCTAGGTGTTAATATAGACGGAAGGGCAGACGGACATAGCTATATCGACTTGTCTGTTGATGCTGATCAAGAATATATATTTTTATGGGGTCGGGCATGCATTCTTATGCCTGTTACAAACATTTCGCTTCTGACAAACCTAATAGACCCCTCTACTCTTTTTTAGAGTACGGGGTCTAAGAAGAGACAAGAAAATGCAGACATATTTCTACTAATTTATTTATTATAATAGAGTTTTTGTGAGTATACAAGGTTTTACCGTAAACCAAATACAATTTCCATTAATTATGCAGTGAATTCTTTTGTTTACTTTTTACTTTAGTTACACAAATTTGTCAAATTGAAATTCAATTTGTGTTTTGTTTATTTTGCAAAAGATGCTTTTAAAAATGAAATGATTTGATATAGTTGAATGTGACTCTTGACCATTCTTCGATTGCACTCAATGAAAAAACACACAAATATTCTATGTTTTTCAGCACAAAATATAAATAAACATATTGTAGGTAAGTGTGTGTGTGTAAATGTGTTCAATTACAAATTGCTCAATAAATAATTTATATTATTACGCCGTTGTCAATAAAGACATAAGAGCGCACAATCAAAAGCAAATCAAACAGATTGACAGAGACAGAGAGGTAGAGATATATAGAGGGTGGGTGTGGGGGTAGGGTGGGTAGGATGTTGTGCACAGTGGGACTGAGAGACACTTGACGCACAAACTGTGGTCGCTATAAAAGCGCAAGCAAAGTGCAGCCCATAAAAAAATATATGAAATAAAAAAAAAAGAAACGACGAAATAACAAAACATTTGACACCAAAATCAAATTAACATACACACTTACACACACACACACTCATGTGTACAACACACACACAACAACAATAACAACAAGGAGAGCTTTTGTTGGTGCCTTGCTGGGTCTGTCCAAAAATCACAGTGGGATGTCAAAGACCTGTCATATGGGGCCCCGAGATAAAAAACAAACAAACACTGTATAAACCTATAACACTTGTAAGTTCAGTTTGTTGCTGTGGTTATTGCTGTTGTTGCTGCTGACTGACAGCAGTATTTCTTGTTGTGATACCCATTAGTATGCGCGAGTCAAGGGTGTAATAGGTTTGTGTGAACTATGTGACTGGCAGATTAGTGTAAGGTATATAAACTCTTGATTAACGGCAATATAAGAGTTATCTAGAGATCTGGGATCGGAAAACTTTAAATAAATAATTTTATTTATTTATTTATTTTGTCTTTACCTGAGAAGTCGCGAGTAAATTGATACCTAATTAACTACATTTGAATTTAAGTTATAAATTAATTTAAAATAATAAATATTTTTAAATTAAATTAACTAAAACTAGAAAAAAGCTCACTTTAGCATATATATAAATCATTTAAAGTTAAAGTTTTACTTAAACAGACAATGACATAAAAGAAATAAAAATATTCAAAACTAAAGAGTCGACTCATCTTTTGATGGGTAAAACGTAGTCGAGTTTACTCTCCTAAGCTCTCTTACATGTGCATAGAAATATATATTTCGTTGATATTTGTTATACTCTCTGCAAGAGAGAGTATATTGGGTTTGTGCAAAAAAAAAAGTATGTAACAGGCAGAAGGAGGCGTGGCAGACCCCATAAAGTATATATATTCTTGATCAGCATCACAAGCCGAGTCGATATAGCCATGTCCGTCTGTCCGTCTGTCTGTCTGTCTGTCTGTCTGTCTGTCTGTCTGTCCGTCTGTCCGTCTGTCCGTATGAACAAACAGATTTCAGCGATGGTAAGAGCTACAAGTTTGAATTTGGTCTCTATCGACTCGATATTAAGTCAGTCAATACAAGAATCTTTTTTTTTTTCGATGCCACGCCCCGTTCGCCCACAATTAGCAAAAAACTAGAAACACCTCGTAAAAAATTGATGTTTTAGGCGAATATCTCAGTAACTATGGCACTTAGGAACACCCATTTTGGTACGCAGGTTCCTAGAGACGGTATAATTGTATTGTCATCAAAAATTTTGGACTGCCACGCCCCCTGTTCTCACAAGAAATAAAATAATTTGCAAACTTCAATGCCGATTTTAAGGCATATGTTCTTATCGTACAGTATTGTTATTTCACATTCGTTTGAAGACAAAATATATTAAACTATCCTGAAAGTTGCATATAAATCGGACAATAAACAAAAGAGCTAGACATGTAAGAAAGTTGATAATTGAACGCAATGCCAATGCATGTGTGCAAGCGAGATAGAAACATACAAACATGTGAGCGAACGTTTTCGCTGCTTGCTAGCGGCAGCGCTGCCCGCGAATGCTGGCTGTGCCAACCAATTGTGTATGTATAACATATACACACATACATATGTGCGTGCATAAATATAATGTCAAATGTATATGTGTGTGTATACATACAATCAGATGTTTCTGTTTCAACGTGTTTTGTTGCAAATACTATCCGTTGATATTCTCGGATACCGATTTTATTAAATGATCAGGAATAAATTGCAGAGAGTATTCTACGGTCGGGCGTGCTCGACTGTACTTTTCTTTCTTGTTTTTTATTACATTTGACATATACGAGATTCTTGTACGACAAATTGGCATTGTACCAGTAAAATGTTCGTTTTTTGTCTTTTCTTTTTGTCTTTTTTGCTTATTGAACACTTTTGCCTTTGAGTTGGTTTTCCAACGGGTGTTCGTTTTAATGCACTTTGGTCATTACACAACACTGGCAAACAATGCGGGCTCTCCTATAATGACACCTGACATTAATGCCTGGCTTTTAGCACTTGAATCTTAAGAATTTGTCTTGAATGACTTGACTTCAAATGTTCAGAAAAAAGAGTTATACAAAAATTAAATACAAAATAATTAAAAAAATTAAATGAACAAATTTTTTAAGTGAAATTTAATTTTTGTTAGTTTAGTACTAATTAAAAACTTTTAAAGAGTTATATTAAATATATATGTTAATATAGGAATTGATAAATAAAATGTATTAAATTTTTTTAATTATTCTAAACCTTAATTTAAATTTAAACTTAAATTCCTTTAGTTTTAATATATCTATTTCGCAACTTTGCCTTAAGCCACACATAAGTTTTTAAGTCGTTTCATTCTCATTACCGATTCCATTTCATGTTGTTATTCAGCTGTTTTAACTGGAACTGAAATCAAAGCTTTATGATCTAATTAGCAAATCTGTGCCAACAACTACTTAGTCAATAAAATTGAACTAAATTAACTGCTTAGACATGGTTAAATTTATAATTAATCAGACTGACATGACTGACAGATAGACAGACAGGCGGACAGAAAGACAGGGATTTGGGACACAGTAATACACTGAAATACCAAACGAAAGAGAGACTGAGAGAGAGAGAGAGAGGGAATCAAAACTATTTCGCTTTCAATAAAAGTTGCAGGCAGCTCGTAAAAAGCCGCAACGCAACGTAACATAACGTAACGCTTAACGTAATAGCCTTTCATGTTTGCTTAGTAACCCACATCAATTCTAATCGCCTGTAGCTGTAGCCAGATACGGACAGAGATAGCAATAGTGTGAGCGAGTGGGCGATGGAGAGCGGGAGAGTGGGAGAGAGGTAGAGGGAGATAGATAACCACCCACAAGATGAGAGCAGCAGGGAAACGATTTATGGCATGCTTTCACATACTTTCACCTAGGGAATATTCCTGTCCATGTGCATAGTTGTGGTTCCCGTTGCTCTTCTTGCTAGCCTGGCTTGGTTTGCTTTCGGACATGGTCTATATATAGATATATATATATGTATGTACGTATATGTACAGTTTTCTGTCTGTTCTGTTCGCTGTTCTTTATGGTAGCATATTAATTTTGGCATTGAAATGGAGTTAAAATGCATTTGCAATTGTTTTATGGAAGTCATGTGGCTGCTTTGCGGCATTTACCAACACTTGCTGCTCAGGTAAATGGACCGACTGCCACCTGGCTTGTTATCAATGACTGGTTTAGCTTTAAACAACAGAAAACACAACTAGACATAAATCTTGTGGCATTGTTTAACCTCAGCATTTGTCTAGTATTTAAACGCCACAAATCGTTTTACAACACTATAAACAAGTAAGACAACTCTTTAATACGTTCAACAAGACTATTAAACTGGGTTTATTGAGTGTAATTGTATTCGAATTAATTTTTGCATTGTTAATGTACAACTTTAATGCATTTGCAATTGTTTAATGACTCCATTTTCCAACACTTTCTGTTAACTTATTAATTAAGTCGAGTTTGATTTTAAACACAGCACAGAAGAGGTGTATTAATTTTTAATCTAGTTAACATAAAACAAGTAGGAAAGGCTACAGTGGAGCGAGCCGACTGTAAATGACCCCGTACTCTTTCCAATGCTCATTTTCCATACAAATCTACAAAGCTCGACCGATTTGTCTTATGGGAGCTATAGGCCATAGTTGTGCGATCCGGACTAAACTTGGTGAGGTGAGATATAATGGTACCATACACATAATATGTGAATTTCTCTCTATTTGTAGGGGCGGTAGGGGGCGTGATCTCCTCGCGATGCAGACGGACATTCATTACAAATTTGGTGGCTCTAGCTCATATAGTTTTGAAAATCCAGGTGTTCACATACATATACATACTTTATGAGGTCGGGAAAGCCTCCTTCTACTTGCTACGCACTTTTCGCTTCGGACAGACTAAATAGACTGTTTTTTAGAGTACAGGGGGTTAATAGAAATAATATCATATTTTATATTATTTAATAATTTTAAAGCCCTTACAATACTTATGAATTCTATAATTTCATTTTACATTTCAGTTTCAAACTTTCCTTAAATTTAACCATTTTATATAAATATACTTCCCTTAGCTCTCAGAACTTTCAGAGTCACCTGCTGAATGACAAAGTTTTTTAAAAACTCCTTAAGTTTTATGCACATATTCTTCCATATGGATCCCTTACAACAAACAGTAATCATATATTTTTTTCATTAGCCAATTACTTTTTTTATTTCATGGTCTAGTTGTGAAAAGTCTTTTTCCTGCAACTTTTCCTACATGGAAAATACTTATGTACTCCGTAGTGTGTTCTCGACTATCTGTGTGTGTGTGTGTGAGTGTGTGTGTGTGTAACCACGCCCAGACACTAAAGTTTACAATGCAAACTTTAATTTCTAAATCATAACTTTTATATTTGCCCCAGTTTTAGTAGACAGACTTTCCTCCTTAACGTGTGGATGGATTGTTGGTAGTTATTTAGACTAGTTGGGTGTTAGTTGATAGCAGCTACTTCCATTAAGAGCTAAGTGTTGGACAATGAAAGAATTATGAAGTGACAGATTTATAAGGTCATATAAAAAATGATGGGATTTTTTAAAGTTGGAACTGGTTTATGGGAGTCAAATTATAATACCTGGAAAGTATAAAGAAATAATTATTTAACTCAATTTAATAGTTTTAATAACTGTTACATTTATAATTTCTATACCAGAAAATCCAAACATCCCATTTATTGAATAAATTGAAACGCCCAGAATACTCGGGCGAAAGTTTTTCCACATTCACCTGGGGAAATAGGGAAAGGGCGGCGTCGACATCAACTGGAAAAACACTTTGATTGCAATTTTTTCAGTTCATGTCTTTCACTTTCTATTTTTCTTTCAAGTCGCTGGAGAAAAAACTTTTGCACAAACCGATAGAGTAGAGAACTTCGCATAATTTAGTTGCCGAGACATTTAAATGGAGCACAAGTGTAACTAATCTCAAAGCGGCGACATCAGCGAGGTTTTTTCTGCCTTTCACAAAATGCGGGCAGCTAACAAAAACCATAAAAATAAGAAAAAACTTAAAATAAAAACCTGAACGAGTACATGAAACTGAACTGAAACTCAACTGAACCAAAAAAGAAAAACAAATCTAAAAATTCGGTTTTTTGTATATTTTTCTTCTACTTTTTTTCTTTTTCTAGGTTAGCCACAAAGCAGAGCTTGAATGCAAAAACTAAGCCAAAAGCACCTGCAACCAGTCAGTCCCCCAGTGAGACAGAGACAGGGAAAGAGACCGTAGACCGTAGACCGTAGCAGTCCAAGAAAAAGGCCCAAAAATGTGCCATACTGAAGTCAAAGTTGGCTGCCTGTGCTAATGCCGTTAACATTTCGTTGACATTTCGTGCGGTTCGTTGCAATTAAAAGCCGTTAAATGCAGCCAATGTGGGGCAGGCATTGTAATTGATTCGCCAGGCATGTGGCTAGGTATGGCATAGGGTAAAAGCTGTTCAAAATTGAATTAACTATGAGCATTACTCAACACTGGCCAGGCATTTACTTAAATTTACCATAAAGAAATCTTCTACATTGCTTCAGCTTGCTTCTCTCCAAGCAGCACATGTGCTGGTGGTGGTGGTGGTGGGGACGAGTGGTGCTGCCTTGCAGCAAGCAACAAGGACCAAGGAGCAATCCATAAAAGCTACTTTGTTGTGGCCCAGTAAAAAGTTGAAACTGCATGCAGAACTATTAAAAACTTTGACCTAAATATAATAAAACATAAAATTTACTTACCATCAGGCGATCTCCCTCTCCCGCTCTCACTCTCTGCATATCTGTGTCTTTTTCACTCTATGTGGCAGATATAGAATGTTGCTACAACGAAGGATGCCAGTAACGTTGCACTTGTGAAACAAAAATGAAAAAAATATTTCTAAACTTCAGGTGAATTGTTGCTTGTGGTTAGGTGAGGTTACCAATAAGGCAGTTCCGTTGTGTTTTTATATGTGTGTGTAGGTTTAGCTTACTCTGTGTGTGATCTTGTGTGAAGAGGGCTCTTAAATTGAAAGGAAGTATTACGTTTAAGATGAATTAAACCAAAGTTACATTTAATTAGTTCACTGCAGAACAAGGATTACAACAAATCTACAAGTTTCATCAAGAGGAATTAAGGAATAGATAAAGTCATGCATCTCTTTCTATAGTAATTGATTTGCTCTCTTAAACACGATAATAATAAGGAACTCTCTCAGAGAGATATTGATACTACTCTAAACATTTAACAACTTGGTTACAAAATATTTATAAATCTATAGTCAGAGATTTTCAGCGAATATTCGAATAATTTCAAGAAACCATTAAGATTAAATAGCCCCTATATGTATGTACACATCGAACTTTGTCTCTATATAATAAAAAAAAACATGGGGACATCAAAGCCACGACATGAGTTCATCTAAAATGCTGCTAATAACAACCAAACTTTTATCAAATAAGACCTTTTTTAGACCAAATGCTTCACAAACTCATTAAAATACCAAAAAAAAAAAACCAAAATATTTAAAAAAGAAATGAAATGAAAAAAATCAAAGATAAGCTCGCACAATGGAGAACCCAGAATAAAGTGCACGCAATCGAAAGTAGGAGAGCGGAGAGAAGTGTGAAGAGAGGAGAGGGGAAACGTTCCTGGAAATCAGAGTGACGATTTGCCATTGAGGCTCCCACAGCCAAGTTGGCAACGCTTGGAATGCGACTCGAGAGCTACTTGGGAGCAACAAGAATTTGCCTCACTTCACATTGGCATTGATTACGTCGGCGATGAAAGGAAAGACAGAAAGGAAGAGGGAAAGAGAGAGGGAGAGCGATAAAAAAAAAATAAAAACACCGAACATGAGTGGCAAACAAATTATTACAAGTGCAGTTGAAAAATATGTGGCGGCCACTTATCAACATAATCAACAACAAATACCTGGACACGCCTGAGTGCAACTGCAACTGGAACTGCAACTGCAACCGTCGCTTGGGACAGGCACACAAATATTTTTGCAACGAGCCATCAACAGTGTCGGCTCCCTTTGAGACTAGACACAGACCAGAGCTCAAACTATGCCTATCGACAGCACCCTACAACGCTGGCTCCCAAGGAGGCCACGTCCCAACCAAGTCTCTGCTTGTCTATGTGGATGTGGATGTGGATGTGGATGTGGATGACGACGTCGTCATGTCACACAGGCACACACTGTGGGGTCTTCGTTTCTCGCTTTCAAATAAGTCAACTTGCGTTTGGGTAAGTGTTTCGTACCCATACACTGAGAGAAAATAACTACAATATATAGATTTGGAATCAAAAAGTTTTGGTAAATGAAATATTCTTATTCTCTTGTACTTGAAAAATAGCACTAACAACACTAACACTAATTTTCAGACTATTATGAAAGAGCAAGAGTTGGGATTGGCTTAGTGTTCTGTAGGAATACACTGATAAAAAATAAAAAAAATATTTATTTAGACGATTAGTAAATTATATAATAAGAAACATTATTTTGTTAATTTAAGAACAGCAATAATTGAATTTATTTATTTATTTTATTAATTAATTTATTTAATTTATATTATTTAGAATTGATATAGAGTAGACTTAAAGCTCAGTGTATTAATATGTCAGTTTGTATAAAATTGGGCATTATTTTGATTAGAGCATATCTCTCTATCTATCTACCTATCTATCTATCTATCTATCTATCTATCTATCTATCTATCTATCTATCTATCTATCTATCTATCTATCTATCTATCTATCTATCTATCTATCTATCTATCTATCTATCTATCTATCTATCTATCTATCTATCTATCTATCTATCTATCTATCTATCTATCTATCTATCTATCTATCTATCTATCTATCTATCTATCTATCTATCTATCTATCTATCTATCTATCTATCTATCTATCTATCTATCTATCTATCTATCTATCTATCTATCTATCTATCTATCTATCTATCTATCTATCTATCTATCTATCTATCTATCTATCTATCTATCTATCTATCTATCTATCTATCTATCTATCTCTATCTATCTATCTATCTATCTATCTATCTATCTATCTATCTATCTATCTATCTATCTATCTATCTATCTATCTATCTATCTATCTATCTATCTATCTATCTATCTATCTATCTATCTATCTATCTATCTATCTATCTATCTATCTATCTATCTATCTATCTATCTATCTATCTATCTATCTATCTATCTATCTATCTATCTATCTATCTATCTATCTATCTATCTATCTATCTATCTATCTATCTATCTATCTATCTATCTATCTATCTATCTATCTATCTATCTATCTATCTATCTATCTATCTATCTATCTATCTATCTATCTATCTATCTATCTATCTATCTATCTATCTATCTATCTATCTATCTATCTATCTATCTATCTATCTATCTATCTATCTATCTATCTATCTATCTATCTATCTATCTATCTATCTATCTATCTATCTATCTATCTATCTATCTATCTATCTATCTATCTATCTATCTATCTATCTATCTATCTATCTATCTATCTATCTATCTATCTATCTATCTATCTATCTATCTATCTATCTATCTATCTATCTATCTATCTATCTATCTATCTATCTATCTATCTATCTATCTATCTATCTATCTATCTATCTATCTATCTATCTATCTATCTATCTATCTATCTATCTATCTATCTATCTATCTATCTATCTATCTATCTATCTATCTATCTATCTATCTATCTATCTATCTATCTATCTATCTATCTATCTATCTATCTATCTATCTATCTATCTATCTATCTATCTATCTATCTATCTATCTATCTATCTATCTATCTATCTATCTATCTATCTATCTATCTATCTATCTATCTATCTATCTATCTATCTATCTATCTATCTATCTATCTATCTATCTATCTATCTATCTATCTATCTATCTATCTATCTATCTATCTATCTATCTATCTATCTATCTATCTATCTATCTATCTATCTATCTATCTATCTATCTATCTATCTATCTATCTATCTATCTATCTATCTATCTATCTATCTATCTATCTATCTATCTATCTATCTATCTATCTATCTATCTATCTATCTATCTATCTATCTATCTATCTATCTATCTATCTATCTATCTATCTATCTATCTATCTATCTATCTATCTATCTATCTATCTATCTATCTATCTATCTATCTATCTATCTATCTATCTATCTATCTATCTATCTATCTATCTATCTATCTATCTATCTATCTATCTATCTATCTATCTATCTATCTATCTATCTATCTATCTATCTATCTATCTATCTATCTATCTATCTATCTATCTATCTATCTATCTATCTATCTATCTATCTATCTATCTATCTATCTATCTATCTATCTATCTATCTATCTATCTATCTATCTATCTATCTATCTATCTATCTATCTATCTATCTATCTATCTATCTATCTATCTATCTATCTATCTTTCCATCTATCCATCTATCTTTCTCTCCATATCTCTCTTAACACATTTAAAGAACTGTTGTTTTTTTTCAGTGTAGCTGTACCCTTAGCTACACCAATTCTCCTGTTTTCCCCTTTCCGTTTCCAATCCCATCGCTCCTCAACTTCATTGTCGTCGTCGTTTCGTTTCGTTTTCTGTCAAATGTTTGGCTTAATGATGGCATTGATGGATGGATCACACGTAAGCGGTAGTCATTTAGTAATTTATCTCAAGACGTTTCAAATTAATAGACCGCAACTCTCACAATCACTCAGGAAGAGATTGCCGTTCATTCCTTTTGATTCACTAAAGATTTTTATCGCAATAAGCCTACCTATGTTACCTCGACCGATCATTAGAAATTATGTGCAATTTTTGTCAAATTATGAAAATTTATTGCATACGACAGGCGACTGAGTTTATTTCAACAACTGTACACGATGTTTGTAGACTGTCTTCGGTTTGTGAGAGTCAAGCTAATTAGTGCAACTGCCTTGACTTGCTTGCATTTCAAGCTCGATTAAGTTTTAATTAGCCGCAGTTTAGTTAATTGGATGCTCGTTCTCTTAGCCATATGTAAATCGAGTCATTTTGGGGCTGCTGACCTTATGTCATGTCTGAAAAGACAGTATAAGTAATGGTCAATGCTCTTGTACTTTAATCAGGGTTAAGTAGGAAATATTAAACGATTTTGGATGGGAATTATAGAACTTGGTTGATCTACATTTATTAGAGATATTTCGTGGTCATGTGAGGGTTTTTGTCAGTCCTTTTTTTGAAATTTCGATTTCACCGACCTTCTTTCCTATGGTTTTCCTATCTTAACTATAAATTTAATAAAAATAATCCTTTGAAAATACTCTTTTTGTACTCAATGTCTTCAAACAAACTCATGCTTTAGGTGTTTCCTTCCTTTCCAAATATACTCCTTTGCTGCAGTTCAGTTACCCACTCGTACTTCTTTAAGGTGAACATTCTCTGCATTCCCAATCTCTTTTGCATCACAGTAATACTCTGGCTCTATCACTTGCATCCAAAACAATTCCATCAATTTACAAGACATTGCCATTCCGAAGGCAGCCTTAGTCCAGGAAATCCATTGCGTAGATCCATTTGCCTTATCGACTAGCGCAATATACACCAGCAATTGTCTAATTAGCTGCTTCAACGACAAAGGCAACAACTCGGGGCGTGGTTGTGGGAAACCAATAGGAAAGGCATGCAATTGGCATGAAAATGTCGTGTTCAGGTTTGAACCTAAAATTCGAGCCGAAAAGTAAGAGAAATAGCGCAAAGCGCACAGTGGAGCAAATAAGGCTAAAAAGGTAAAGTAAATGGAAAAATAAATTTAATTCTAAGGAAAAAGAATCGATTTAAAATTCAGAAATTAGAGAACTCTTAAATCGATTAAAAATACATAAATTCTGAATGCCTTTTGATAACAATTATTAAATTAAAAAATTTATTCTAAGATAAAATTTAAATTTAATTCAAATTTTGATTTTTTCTTCAATTTCCAATTAATTTCTCTTTTCACAAATTTTTAAAATACTAAATAACTTAACTCATTGGCATTTAAACATATTTACAATTTTTTTAAAAGTCCTCTACAAAGTACACGGCTTTTGTTACACTGTGCGCATTGCAGGAGCTTACACCTCAGTCAGTAAGCCACTTGGCATTCGATGGCGTTGTCGATGGAGATGGAGATGCCGATGCCGTCACGTAATGAGCGCATTACACATGAAAAGAAGAGAAGAGGAGATAAGATGAAAGAGTGGCGAAGAGGAGCGAAGAGGAGAGCTGAGAAGTAGGAAGACTGGAGGGAGTCTGTGGACTGGAATTGTCGCGGACCTGGGCATGATAACAAGCCCTCTGGTTGGCTGGCTCGTTATCCTTGTCACATTATCGCCTTAGCCAAATACCGGGCGCATCTTGAGTGTGCAACATTGTTACGGATAGCCAAGTTGCTGTTGTTGTTGTGGTTGTTGTGCACGCGCACCGCCTGCGGTGTGGAAAAGGACAATGCCTTGACCTGTGCTTGCTGCACACACAAATGCACTACCTTGCCACTTGCGAGTGTGTGAGTGTGTGTGTGTGGGGGTGTGTAGGTGTGCGTGTGTGTGCTTAAGTAGCGAAAGGCCTTAGGCTTACTTATAGAAGAGTGGTGATTGGATGGAGAAGGGGGAGGGGGGAAAGGAGGAGTATTGCAACAAACTGTGGCATTTGTTTTTCTTTCTTCTTCTTTCTTCTAGATTTTTTTTCCTTTTGCGCTACTTCAAGTTTGCTAGTTTGGCGCAACGCCAGCCTGTGGCACACAGACAGTCAGACAGACAATGTTGCACTCATTTTAAGGCCACAACGCAGCTGACAAGCGGACAGACAGACAGACAGACAGCACACTGACTGCATTTGCAACATGTTTCAGTATCGTATACCCCAAACCCCAATCCCAAACCCCCCAAAGCTCCCAATACCCCCGAAACCCCATCTCCCAATCCCCAATCTCCATTCTGGTTCGGTTTCTGTTTGTGGTCTTTGCTTGACTCTTGCAGGTGTGCTTCACACGACTTGTCAGTGTCAGTGTAAGATTTTTCCTAGCCTTTTTTTGTTGGCTTTTCGTGGTCTATTCGAGAGCATGTGGCACACACACACACACACGCACTCATTCACACACGCATACACAAAAGTGGCATAAACTGTTGAGAAATATTTGTATTTATATATACTTTTTTGTAGGTTATGGCTATTGGCAAAGCGTTGCAAATATCGATCGATGCACAAAGGTCGAACTTAGAAAAAATGCAACATCAAGAGGTAGGCAATCCTACTAGGTATTTAAAGACGTTCTTGAATTTAGTCACACACCAAAATAATGAAATTCTAGATTTTTTTACTAGATACAATAAAAGAAACTTTTATTACCATACAAAAAAAATCTGATGTAAGCAAAAAATTAGAGATTTTAGTTAACAATTCAGAAACTGAACCACAACTCAGATATTAAGTATTGAAATATATCTTATGTCTGATATAAAATATACAGAAGTTTACATTTTAGTTAATAATTCATTAAATAAAAGACACTGCAAGCAGTGGTATTAAATGAATATATATTATCGACCATCTTAGATTCCCTTCCCGTTATGCTGTAACAATCGAGCATCAATCATCGTTAAGATAAACCGCAAGTGCCAAGTATTACAATAGATGTACTCTCGATGGATAAATTATAATCTTCTGCTAATCCCATGTAACATTTTGTTTCAATTCCCCATCAAGTTCAACAACCTGTCTCTGTCCATGTCACTCTGGAAGGGCATCAAAATTAATGATGCAATGAAAACCACTAAATACCCCCGAAATGCAACAGGGGCAATGATACGGTCGTGTATGGTCGTATGGTCGTATGGTTGTATGGTCGTATGCAGATGTTGGGCAGGTGTTGCATGTTGCACAGTGGATGTGAGGCACAGTGGACACGTGGAATACGTTGAAACATTTTGGTGATGTGCAGCGCGGAACAAAAAAGACTTGTGGTTGGCCACCATAGCCAGCACTACCTGTTATTATTGTTCGGCAGCAAAAAGTCCACATGTCAGGCGAGTTAACAACGACGACAACAAGGTAAAATCAATTTCAGTGCAACAGCAACAAGCAGCATTTAAAACGGATTTGTAACGCCAACAAATTAGTTACGCCAAAATGCAGCTGCGCAGTCGCAGTCGCAGTCGCAGTCGCACGACCCACGTAACCCCGTCAACATCCGAGACCACAGCGAACCGGACAAGTGCACTTTTAGGTACTTTACAGATTTCTAATTTCAAGAGAAAAAATTTCATAAAATAATTGAAAAACTTAAATGAAATTAAAGGCAAACGATTGAAATTATACTGATTTTTAATTTTCAATTAAGTGAAAAGTATAAATATATGTAGCTGCTCAAAGTAGTGAACTAAATAATAATTAAATAGTTTAGTAACCGAACTACATTTAACACTAAAAAGACCAACGATTTCAAAGGCTTCCAATTTGTAGTAGACAAATTAAGCTATATAATAAATAAGAATTAACTAATATAATATTAACTAAAATACAAAACTATTTGCTAAAAAAACCCATGATCTTTTTAAAGTCATGAAACGGAATGAAGTCTTATTTATATCATACCCTGTCCTCTATTTAACTGAGGGTTTAATAATTTAATACATGAATTTATATGTAGAATTGAGCTCCTCAACCTAGTAAAATGTAAACTAATTTTATTAACTGCAACACAAAGAAGTAAGTTGATGGGTCATAACACATTTGTTACGTTGTGCAGTGTATGGTGACTAAATTTATCAAATACCCTGTACTAAATTTCAATTGAGACTTGAAAAAAGTGAAGCTACTACTATACAAAGTTATCACTGCCAGAAAAAAATATTTTTATAGAATATTCCCATACATTTACTTAATTAAATGTATAAAATTGGTTAATAAAATGGTTTGATTTGTTTAAAAATTTGTCATTGCTATACAAAGTACTTAAGTGTAACTATAAATAATAATACAAAATTTTATTAAGATAAATAATTTAATTTGGACTGCGTTAGTAGCATAAAGAAGGAAAAACTTGTTGTTTATACCCTTTAATTCAATAGAAACTAATATACCCCTTGTTTACTTTTACACAGGGCAAATAAAATAGTTTAACTATCGACATTGCACATTGACACTGCTCTGCCAACCGGACGGAAGGTGTAGGCGAGACAGTTGAATTGAGATTTAGATTACAAGCAAGAAGAAGAAGCAAAAGAATAGAAGAATGACAGAATGGCAGAGAGAAGAGAGGAGAAGAGCAAAGAGAAAGAAACGCATTATGGGTCACTAAGTCGCGCCTCTATTGTTGTCCAAAGTCAATAGACTTCTCAGCGCACAGACACACACACACGCACACACATACACTTTTCAACTATTCCATTCCACTTGAAGTGAAAAATAGAGAGAGAAAGAGAGAGAGAGAGGGAGAGAGAGGGAGAGAGAGGGGGCCACAAGTGCATTCATGATTGACATGCAACACGCGCTGTGGCGCCCACATTGGGGGCATGCAACGCACCAGCTTCGCTCTTGGCTTAGTTTATAAACTGAGCGAGAGTTCTTTTTTTCTTCTTGCCAGTTTTCAGTTTTCTCTACTTTTCCATGCTGTGTAATTGAAATTACGTGACACTTTGCATATGCACTGGATTTAAATTGAGTTTGGAGTTGCCCCATGAATACAGAGGGGCAGGGGAGGGGGTATGGGATGGGGAAGTGGAATGATTGCGTGCTCATTGTGCCACGCGTGTCTTTGGCATCTGTTGTGGCTGTTGCCGTTGCTTTTGTGGCTAACCGAACGTAGGTGGCAGCTCAGGACTTTAACAAGTGCATTCAAGTGCAGTGGAGAGCATGAAAAGTTCTCCAATTGACGAAGATAAAGATGGAAATGGAACTGAAAATGGAAGTATAAATGAAAATGGAGAAGGAGATGAAGATGGAAATGGCGACACACACGTGTGTGGATACTTTTAAAAATGAAAATAAAAACCAAACTAATTAGTTGCAGGCGTGCTGGGTTTTAAAGAGGCACAGCGGGTACTGTCTGGATTATGAGCCGGATTACCTTGAGGGTAGTTTAAAAATCAATAACAGCTGCATTTAAGTACTGATATTAATAACAAACATAAATATAAAATTTAAAAATACCTTCTATTCCAAATATTAAAAAATAAAAATGTAAAAGAAAAAAAAAACTCTTGTCAGAAGTGGGATTCGAACCCACGCCCTCAGAGAGGACCAGAACGCTCATACAAACACCCTTCTACGAAAGGTAAGAGAATTACTCTTGAGTCTGGCGCCTTAGACCGCTCGGCCATCCTGACATCTGAGAGTCGATGAGCCCAAATTGGCAATATAAAATAAAAACAGAATATATTTTTAAGACTATAGACATGATAGATAGGAATAGTTTAATATGTTAAATGTAATCATTAATCTTTTCATGTTATTAATATTTAAATACGTTTTTAAGGCACATTTAATATTAAGAAAACGTGAAAACTATTTATTACACTTTTAAATATACCTCTAAAACAAAAAATATAAATTAAAAATAATTTTAAAAAATTTTAAAATTTATAAGTAAAGTTGAAAATATAAAAAGAATTTTGTCAGAAGTGGGATTCGAACCCACGCCCTCAGAGAGGACCAACCAGAACGCTCAATATTCACACCTTTCTATGAGAGGTAAGAGTTTGTAGCTCTTGAGTCTGGCGCCTTAGACCGCTCGGCCATCCTGACATGTTATCAGGGTGATAATTAAAATTTATGCCACAATTCTAAGAGTGATTTAGTTTTTTTATTACCCTAAAATAAGAGAACTTTTCAATTAATTAACATAAACAGAACAATTACTTTAGTCAATGCTTTCAATTTAAAGAAATTATTAAATATTTACACAAAATTGATTATGATATCAGTGAAATGAAATTTTCAGACGATCTGCAGAAATATGAGAAAAAATGCTTTCGCTTTGCTATTTATAGCTTTGTACAGCTCAAACTAATTTTAGACAAGTTTAAAAATATTTTTAAGTGTTAACTTAGCATTTAAAAATTTATAAAAATAAAAAAAATTATTTGTCAGAAGTGGGATTCGAACCCACGCCCTCAGAGAGGACCAGAACGCTCAACAACCCTTATGTAAAGGGCAAGAGAAATGCTCTTGAGTCTGGCGCCTTAGACCGCTCGGCCATCCTGACATGTTGAAACATCGCAGCTAACTAACGAGCTGTTGTTTGCCCTAGTATATTTTCAAGCAATCTATTTATAGAACACAAAAGCAAAGAGCAAAATATGTTAGATAACAAAACGAACAACCCGAGGAAAATCGTTTTACAGTAAAGCAAACAATTACGTATGCTTTGCGTGCTTATGTATGTATGTATGTATGAGTGTGTTTATGTGTGTGGGCGATTGCTAAAAAAGCTCACGATCGAAATGTGTTCTCTTTATGTTTGTTGCTATGTTGACTAAATTAATGTTTGGACAGTAAGTCACAGCAGTTTACGAACAGAAGAAATTGCTCATGAGTAACTGGAAAGTTAAGTGAATGTAAGGTAAATATAATATTATTATTGATAAAATAATATTTTATAAATAATTAATTTGATATATATTTTTTTTAAGTTGTTCTTAATTTTAATTTAAAAAAATTAAGAAAAATTAATTATAGTACGCTTTTTAGGAAAAAACTATTTTATATTAAACTTTAAATTAATTTTTCAGTACTTGCAGTAACTTTATTAAATGTTTATGTTAATTTCTTATAAGTTGTTATTAAATAATAATTACATTTAATAAATTTTGGTTTAGCTTAACAAGTTTGTTGCATGTTTGCTCTTAACGAGTTTTCACTGTACTCATACTAAGACTCAAATTTCAGTTGCCATTTCATGGTTGGATAAACGTTGCTAAAATGTAACCTGAGCACCGCTTCCGGCTGGGCAATCAAAACGAACTCTTGCTTGACTGTGGCTGCGACGCCGACTGCGACTGCGACTGCGGCTGTGACTATGACTGTGACTGTGGCCATTGCAGCCCTGGGGCCTCATCATAAAAATCACACAATTGATGCGCCACGGGTTCAAGTCAATTGCAGAGTCCGCAGGCGACGCGTGCTCGGCCCAAGATGAGTGGAAAACCGCAGACTGTTAACAGACTGATTCGCATTTCCCTCTCTTCCCTTTCCCCTCAACCCTCTCCCAACACCTTTCTCCCGCTTGGCTTCCACTCTGGGATGCGTTTGTCAGTTTGGTAAGAAGAGTATATTCAATACTCGCACATGTTATCAAGCTATCAAATGCAGCTCCAGCAGTTCAACTGTTTTGCCTGCGGCTTTGGGTGTAAGTGTGTGTGTGTGTGTGTGAATGTGGCAATGGCATTGAAATCGACAATTCAAGCTCTCCTCATGCAAAACACATGAAACAATGGGATTTACGTGCTTCCAGCTGTTATGGCTGCAATCGGATACATCAGTCTAAATGGGGTATATATATATACACTCACACACACACACATACACATACATACATATATTTACGTACACCGGATCTTGCTGCCAGTCAGCCAGTGGCTGCAAAATGGATTTTGGTCTTTGCATTTTAAACGGTAATGACAGACATAAGCCTCCTTTTGGACACATTTCGGAATCCCAATCCCAATAGCGATCCCAATACCAATCCCAATTCCATTCTGGATGGATTTTTGGTCAGCCAAGCCAATAAGTTTGTTGTGTTAATTTTCAATGCATATAAATTCATTGGATGCTCCAGACGAGGCATCACAGTTGTCTCGAGTGCGTTGTGGGGCGTCGGTTTTCAATAGCCACAAAGCCACACCAGAGCGTTACACCAGGGCAACACACCATACACTAGCACAGCTGCTACCAGAGCCAGTGCTGATGCTTATGGGCCAGGTCAGAAGCAGGCCAGACATAGAGACATTTGCCGGCCATTGCCTGTCGCTCAGTCTGTCAACGTTGTCTGGTAATCGAATCCTTCTCTTTTGTCCGTAATTCTGGGCTCAGGTCATTGTTAAATGTTACCCGCTCTGATCCAAGTAATTGTATGCCTTTAATTGTTTGCAAAATTTAAGAGGCCATATATCTTTTGACTAATTGTTCAAGGGCCAGACGTCTTCAGTTATGAGTGTTCACGTCAGAAGCCATTAATTCAATTTTAAAAGAGCTTAAATAGAGTTCAACAAAATAAGAACGCACACAGCAATTCTATTTTTAGAAATATTCCGCTGGGTTACACTTTTGAACAAAGTTTAATGGAAGCTGCTCGCAGCAACTTATCAGCCAAACTATTTTTAGATATTGCGATAACAATAATTTGGGAATATCACTTTTAAAAAGAAAAACAAATTTAAAAAAATTAATTTAACTTGGGCTCGTCCGGGATTTGAACCCGGGACCTCCCGCACCCTAAGCGGAAATCATACCCCTAGACCAACGAGCCAGTTGAACAAAGTCGAAAAAGCTTGGCTGATAAATGCAGCGGTGTTGGTTTTAAAGTTTGTTGTTGACATGTAAATTTGTTTGCTCAGCAAAGACTGAAACTCGTTTGCAGCAACTTTTTCGAAAGCAATTTAATTACATTAAATATTTGGTAGCTACTTGAGTGGCCTTTAACGGGTTAAGATTTTTAGATTGTCAACCTTGCTGGGGTCTACAGATCGTTGTGACATTATCGCGTGTTGGCCATGTCATAGGCTGTGGCTATTATTGACTGCAATTAGCTGTTTAATAGCTGTTTTGGCTTTACAGCAGCAGCTCGTTCCCATGCATGGCACTCAGAGCTAATCAGCCAGCACTTGACCCAACATATGCCACATCCGCCAAATTGCATTGATTGGGTCCCCGCCCATATGCTGAACCCGATAAATCTGAGTTTGTCCAAAAAGGCAGCAGTAGCAGCTGTGGCACAGAGTCCAAATTATGCGCCACAGTCCATTTGCCACTTTGCCAAAGCAGCGAACGGGTCGAACCCAACCCGTACCCAGTCTGTACCCAATCTATACCCCATATACCCGTACCCAGATTGAGGAGGTAAACACAGCACATCCTTTGGACTCTGTTGCGCCTTATGTCACTGATTGTAATCTCTCGAAGCGCTGCTCGTTAACATTATTGTGCGGCTGCTCGATAATGCATTGGTCTTTTATCCAATACTTTTTTTTTTACTTTATATATGTATGTACGTGTGTATACATTTTTTTTTATTTTTTGGCTAGCTGTTGCTTTTTGTATTGTTACAAATCATATGCGAAGAGGAGGGTGACCCGCATAAACTCACTTGATTTGCTGTGGTTATTCTGCGTCTTTTCGCTGCCAATTCTGCTCGCTGCACAGTGGTGCAAAGTAACTGAAGAACGTTGAACAATTAATGCAGGAAAAAGGAAGGAACTTAAATTTAAATTAAATTTAATCAAATTAAATTTATATTTTTACAACTTTTAATTAATATTTAATTATAAATTGTAAGGTAAAATTAATTTTAATTTAATTAATTCCCGAATTTTTAAATAATTTAAATTTTTAAAATTTAATTTAATTTAAATATTAATAATTAATTATATTATTGAAATATTTATTTAATTAATAATAATATAGTTCATTTGTAGTGGTAGCTTAGATAAATATTTGTTTTAGTTATGTTTAACTGCTTTTATGTCCCACTGTGCTCTGACTTCTATCTCTTTTGAAGGCACTTTCTCCCTTCGTGTTTACGGCTTGTCTTTTGTTCTCAGGGCCTTGCAAATATTTGAACAAATGCTTAGGATAGAAAAGGCACAGTTAGATCAAAGAGGGCCCTCTTACCACTGTACTACTGTACAATCGTACCACTGAACTCATATGGTCAGTTTTTCAATTTATGTCCTCGGTAAACACACTTAAAATTTTTCTTTGAAACTGTTAAGGTACGTTAGAGAGTTGATAGCTTCATTAGTGTTTTAGGGGTTGTAGCACCCCCCTTAACAACCCTCTGCCCACTACGTCCCTCCTGCCCGTACAGCAAAATGTTTTTTATGTCTTAATTCTGCTAAAAAGTTGCATGGCAATTTGAAGTGGTTGCTTTTGGGTAAAAAAGAACTGCGGGTAAACCCCCCGTTGGCCTCATTTGTTACGTCACAGCTGTTATGATTTTATATGGGCAGGAGTTTTTAGCCTTATTTCAAACGAGAGACTCGTTGGCGGCTTGTAAGTGTTGTTGTAATTAATATGTAGCCACTCAATCTAAGCGAAAGGTTACATTAACTTGGTGGCTCATTTAAATTCATTAGCCCAAAGGAACTCACGAACTTACGACTCACAGTTTCGCGTAATGCGTCATTTTACTCCTCAATGAATTTTCATTTAACATTTCGTTGGGAACTTTCATTCAATTATTCATTCAAATTGCGCATTGGATTATTTCTTACATTTTCTTTAAGTCAAGGGTGGCTTTAGTTTCGTGTGCAGCACTGTAGTTGACAGCTAAACGCACAAGGGATTTGACTTCTCTGTAAGGTCTAGAGGTCTGAGCATAATGGGGTAACGTAACCATAATTATTTACTTCGATCAAATGGGACAACGTAGCTTTTACCATAGCTCTAAAAATGTAAATAACCAAAAAATCTGACTAAGTTTTTTCTTTAAGTTAAGCTTTATAACATAAGTTTAAATGAAAGTTTATTTGTTTAAAATTAATACTTGTTGTACAGTGTATAAAATTTCATTTGTTGGTAGTGTTATATTTAAGTTTATACCTTAAAAAAATTTCATAAAAAATATTTTAATGAATGAAAACAATTCACCTTTAAAGTTCAAGTTAAAATCTATTGCTTTAATCAAATTGATTATTTAAACTGATCAATATGTAATCAAAGAGTTAAAGGCAAATATGTCTACAAAATTCATTTTCTTATTTGTTAAAAATCCAACGCATATAATTACAATTTAAATTTATTATAAACACAATTTTTGAATTAAGTTTTCTTTGGTTTTTAAGCAATTTGTTAATACTTTACACAAGACTGTTGTTAACTAACTTAACTAGTTGTGCATTAAATTAGTCACTGTCAGATTTCCAAATCATTTTGATTAATTTCCATCAACATGAAGGCAGCTTTGGCAACTCTGGTAACTCTGGCAATGAATTCCCCTAAGCCACCCAGAAAGCCACTCAACTAAGATCCGGAGTCGGAGTCCGGAATGGAAGTGGAGTTAACTTATGCAACATTAACACTTACTGCACACGTTTGCTGGGAATGAAGGTAGAAATGAAGGTGGGGAAGGTAGTTGTCGTAACCTTTGCCCTCTGGCCACCACATACTACAATGCACCTTCGACTACTTCAACGTCTTAGTCATAGTCATTCGGTCGTCGGTTGTCGGTTGTCTTCGTCATTATCATCATTATCATCAAAGCTCGAGCGACTTTAGTGGCCTTTAACAACGTCCTATTCTGCTGCATATTCTCCTTGACTCCTTCTCCTGCTGGCTGTTTACATAACCATGGCGGCATGCCACTTTAGTGGGCGTAACCAGCAACAACAGCAACAAGAAAACACTGTGTTAAATTTAATGCACGACCATATAAAGCACTCCCATATGCAGCTCCAAAACCTGGCCAAGATGCAGCCTCAGAAAAATGGCCTTTCATCAGGTTTTAGCCACATACAAATACATTTCGCGACTGCTGATGTCGATCATCATCAAGAGATGCTGGCAAAGATATTTCGAACCCATAATTACGCTCTTCGTATAATAAATATATATATACGTGTATGTGGCTCATAGCGAATAGAACCTAGTAGAGCATCGGGATCTGGGCACGTTTTTCCTCCTGCTCCTCCTTCCCCTCCCAATCCCCCTCCACAAACGATCTGAGCATGATTTAAAGGGCAGACCGTAAAGGGCCGATGTTTGTTGTTTTTGTTGATTTTCCTGTTGAAAGTGATTGTATTTTATAGATTGTTTAACTTTTTGCTGTTGTTGTGGTTGTTATTGATGGTATCTAGAGTGTCTGCTTTGGCAACGTTTGTAGCTGTGTTGTACGAAAGGCTTTTAGACAGACGTGTAAAGGTTAACAGCAAGTTTAAGCCATATAGTGTGGTCTGGAAACTATTAGAGATGGAAAGTGCAGAGAGACTATAGTACAATATAAATAGTTTTGGAAACGATATACATGTATAGTTGAGTAAATATTATATACTTTGCTCACAAAGCTCGTTCCGTTATTCGTTTATTGAATGAGTTTTTATGCTCTTAACTTTGCCATCTTCAATCAATCTATATCTTTTAGAATAGAAACTTTGTGTCTAAACTATTCCTATGAATTCAGAGCTTTCCCTTGGCGAATGTTTGATTTATTAAAGGAATTCATGCTCATTTCCAGCAATTGTGAATTGTGTAATCAAGTGAAGCTGCGACTTTGGTCAGAACACACATGTGGCATCAACATAACTTATCAAATGCCAAAAACCCACAACCAGCCACACTTTGAACCCCGCAAATGTGGAGCAAAGCAGCAATCCGCATATCATCAAAATTTATAAAGCTTTAACCCCCCACTCAAATGATGGTCCGTTGGTGGCATCGAATGGCCAAAAAGCTTAGGGCATAATACGCCCCGTAAAGTCGAGTGGCAAAACGGTAAATATATGAATTGGCTTTTGAGCTGGCCATGGGCTTGGGATTAGAGAGATGCGACGCTCTCTCGCCAAATGGCTTTATGTGCTTCAGTAAATTTACACCTCGTAATCGAGATGAGTGGGCAAAGCAAACTGGCCAGCAGACCAAACAGTCCAAAGGGCCAAAAAAAAAAAGTTGAATAAAAAAGGCAGTAGGGAACGAAGAGGAAGAGAGAGAGGGAAGGAAGGAGAGGGAAGAAAAAGCCAAAGCAAAAAGTCGAGCAGCTGTTACATGGCAAAGATTAGCGCTTGGTCTAAACGTGATTCTGTTGTTGGCTTTTACTGGACACTTGCCGAAAATCTGTCGCACAAATTTTCATTTTTATGAGCGTAAAGCTCACATTAAAGCCAAGTATTTTGGCCATTTGAGTTATGGGTCAAACAGCAGTTGGTTGACTGAAAACGCTGCGGAGAAGTAAGCAACAATTTCAGTTGAACCCAACTTAGGCAATTATATCTACACATAAGTATAAAAATGAAGCTGGCTGGGTAAAAAACACGTACATCATCAGTACCATTGAATGCTGTTTGCCCTTGCCACAGAGCAACTATGCAACTGTGCAACATTGCAACCGTGCAACTGTGCAACAGAAAGCGCAACAGCAACAGCAACGGCATCAGGAACAGGAACACCATTAACTGATTTGCATTTCAATCTTAGCCAGGCGATGCTGGCGGCATGTGTTTAGTTTTGGCAAACCTGTTTTTCGCTTATGTCTTCTCCCCCAAGACGTAGTCTGGCAGCTGCCAGTATATGCTAGAGATGAGTGCGTGACACGAGCAAGCAAATTATGAATCGTGTCTGGCAGGAATTTAAAATCAAGACCCAGAAAAGTATAATATAGTAACTGTTATTTAATCTTGAATTTGTTACATAGTAAAGCCATTAGCTAAGGTTTAGTTGGACGTACATTGATCTAAATAAGTGCCATCTCTAGGCAGACAATAACACTTGGTAAATGAGATCCCGACCCTCGACTTCTTATGCTTTGGTTTTTGCCTGCACCGTGACTTAAAATGCAAATGAAAATGCAATCATTGTTTAATCTCGTACAGCGCCAGCAACAACAACAGCAGCAGCAACAGCAACAGTTGCTGTTGTTACGATCGCCAGTGATGCATCCATGGGTAGCACAACAACTATGAGCATGTTTGCAGTGCTCCGAGACGAGATTCAGGAAGCTTCAGCTTCAGATACACAATTTTTGATAATATTCAAAGAGGCGGCTAGCTGACGATGGTGGTAAACTGAAGATGATGGTGATGGTGGTGCAGTTGGCGGTGCTTGAGGTGCTGCTTTTACACACAGCCATGCCAGAGTCCATGTTATCCAAGACAAGCTCTCCCACCATGTCCCCTTGCCCCTTGCCTACACTTTGCATCAACTGCATCCAAATGATGCAAGCAAAAGTTGCGGCTGTGTGATAAATTCCTGGCATGACTGCACAGTACAACACGGCTACGATGGATACCTACAAGAGTTTTCTATCAAATAACATGAAAATTAGATCGCATTTCGGGATTGCCGTCGCTGTTGCTGTCATAAGGAGCGGAAAACCAGCAGATTTGCCAGAGTTGTCTTCTGTCTTCGAATCTTTAAGATAGATTATGCTGGCTTTAGATTTAAAAGTTGCACTCGGTACACGAAGAACAGTTGCAGGCCGATACATTGAGCTGATAAAAATATACATTCCAGAATATATAAATAAATTTTTTATATTTTAGGAAACTTTTATTAAAAGAAATTCTATAATTGCATAAGTAAAACTTAATTTATTTAATATGTTTCAAAAACTTTTTAATAAGATTGCAACTTTTGAAAAAAATAAAATTGAAAACATATAATTATATAAATTTTTAATCTAAGCTCTTAAGAAAAAACTGTTTGAACTCCTCAATTTAAAATTTAAAATTTATTAAATATTTTATATGACTTTTTAATTAAAAATCTGCTAAGAGAAGATTGGAATCAAAATATTATTTTTAAATTATACAAAGTATATGTATCAAATAAATTTATTATTATTTTTTAAAGTGCTTATTTACAAAAACACAATTTAAATTATATTAATATGTTTATAATAATATTGAATGGGCTTTATGTTATATATTTAAGATCACTATAAAACTGTTTTCAACGTCTAAAAAATATTTAACTTAAACTTCAGTCCTTAGACCATATAAAAAAAGTCTCTTAAGCTTAGCGTTACTTAAACTGAAGCTGTGCTATTGTACTTAAAAAAGTCTCTCTTTAAATTGTGTTATTAAAATTTGTGAAAATTTAATTTGTATCCTAGATTAAAGCACCTTTCCTGCTCCTGTATACTGTTGACCAAGGCCATTCCGTCCGTCCCTTGTACATTCGGACTAGTATCAGTTTCAGTTTGAGTTCCAGTTTCTAACCTTCGCAACAAGCTAATTGGCAACGCCTTCTGCCCTCTTCCTTCTGCCTTCAGCTGCAAGTGACAGGAAACTTTCATGCCCAGCGCCGGCAAACTAATTAACCTGAAAACCAAAAAAATATGTTTTTGTTTCTTTTTTGCTTCTGTTTTTTTTTCTTTTCCAAGGAAATGATACAATTTCGCGCGACCAATACACACAGAAGCACACACATTTATGGGGAGTGAGACCCTTAAAAAATACATTTTATTAAACTCTGTGGCAAGAGTATAATGAGTTTGTGAAGTGTGTATGGATGTTGAAAACTAGGAACATTTAATTATATTTATTTTTATTTATATATTAATTTATATATAAAAAAAAAATGGTTAACAAAATTATATATTGAAAATTTATTGTTTTTAACATTATTTTTCTTATGGTTTAGTAATAAATATTTTTAAATCATATTTTACAATGAAGCTCTATATTTTAAACACCTTCTCTTAGATTTTATTAATTTCATCTGTTAATATCTTTAAGCAAATTCTAATTGTATGTTTTTTGATTAGAAATGGGCTTATGATGTCCATATTTGAGTCAAGTATAAATGTAAGCACCGGAGCTTAGAACAAAACAGGGCACTAAATGGTTGGGTTAACTCTACAGTGCTCTGCGTTTGTGTTTTAAGGTTAGCTAGCAAAACAGGCAAAAAAGTCAGCAAAAGCGGCAAATGAAGCTGCTTATGGACAACAGCCTAAAAAAGAGCGAAAAAGAATATAGCAAAGCTAAACCAACAGGCAGCAGCCGCTTATTCCCATCCTCATCTCGTTGTGGAATCCTCGCCAAGGTCGTTTGGAGGCACCACACACAGCAGCATAAAAGCAGAGCAACCACAAACCTCGGCCTCGGTCTCGACTACGGCCTGCCAAAGATGTCGACTTCGACAGCATCAAACTGATGCCCCTCTTTCCCAGCTCCCCTCTACAGCTCCCTGCTGCTCCCGTTCCCAGCTCCCTTTACACTGCTTCAGCTGATCCCTCTGGTGCCGAATGAACAGCCTCGTTGTCATCGTCATCATCGTCATCCTCATCATTGGTGTTGTCGTCGGCGTTGTCGTTTATCTTGGCTTCATTATCGCTTCATTAATTGCTAATTAACCATGTTCTACATGCCCCATACCAAGAAAGAGACAGAAACAAGCAGACAGAAGGAGAGAGGGAGAGAGCGTTGAGTTTTATAAAATGTGCAAGGCGTGGAAAATATTGCCAGCCTTTATATCTGCCTTTTTCTTGTGCTCCTCCTGCTCTCCCTTCCTCCACCACCCTCTTAGCCAGTCGAGCTGCCCTTCTACCCTATTTGGTTGGCCTTTTTGTAAGTGCAAATAAGTCGAAATCATGCCAAGTGAACGCGTCCCGCGTTTTATCGCGCTTTAATCTAATGCAATTTGTAAATGGCATCGGGCGGACTGTAGGACTGGGTACAGGTTGTTGGCTACGAGTACGGGAATGGGTACAAGTAGGGCTTAAACTAGGGCAAAGGGTACACATTAGTGGTGTCAGTGGCAGTACCAGTATCTCAGTCACACTCCTTGTTCCTTTCCTCTCATTCTCTCAATTGAAGCGAGATGCTCATACCCTGTACTTAGTACTCTGTTTCACTTGCCACATAAATTAAAGCAAATATTTTTGCTTATTTATTTGCCTGTTGCCATTGTTGACCAGCCGCAGGCCAATTAATTAATTTATGAAAGCAGCCAGCAAAATATACACAAAAGTAGAAAAGAAACAGATAGAGTGGGATGGAGAAAGAGAAAGAAAAAGGGAGAGGACAGACAGAGAAAGGTAAAGCATAAGAGTGAGTGAGAAAGCAGCGTCATCAAAGCGCATAGCAAATGGTATCTGAATTAAAAATTTAAAAAATTAGTAAATGTATTATAAATTAATAATCACATTAAAGCAGTCAGTAAAAACTTTCAATTGATTGGTGGAGAAAAATAAAAAATCTATTTTTTAAGAATATTGAGTAATATACGAGAATAAATTAAATTAGAATGCAATATTTTAAAATTTATACCATTTTAAAGTCTGAACTTGATCTTGATTTAAAGTTCTTCAGTTAAAGCAAATTTCTGTTAAAAAAATATTAATAATTTTAAGTTTAAATCATATTTTTGGTTTTTGTATTTACTGTTCGTACTTTGGCATACTGTTCATGGCAATAAAATTATTCTGCAGAAATTAAAACAAATTGTTGAATTTTCAAAAAAATGTATAAACAAAATAGTTTATTTTGCGACACTGATAACACTACACTAACTGATTAAGTTGTTTTGTTCAAACACCTTGACTTAATTTCTAAGCTTTTTTACCTGCACACGTTGCCAACCATTTCCCCTTAATTTGCCCAGTCGTCTTGGGTAAAGCACATTAAAGCTTAGCCCAGAGACAACGAAGAGCGGTAAGAATGTGAGCAACGCCTTTGGTGTTGACTCTTGTTAAGACCACGTAAATAGGCAAAAAGGATTTTCCACTTGAAAAGTGCCAAAAGAAGAAAAAGCAAAGAAAGAAAGAGCCGTGGCTCTCAGGTCTTATTTGAGGCGCTTGCTTTGGCTTTGGCTCTGACGATGGCTCTGACTTTGGTTCTGGCTATGAATCTGGCTGTGAATCTGGCTATGTTGTTGCTGTTCTTCCAGTTGGCTGCTTTTTGGCTGCCAACTGTGGCGCCAAACCGCAAAAGGCGCAACGCGCCAGCGACTGGTTAAAAGATTAACAAGGAGCAGTAACAGGAGCAAAAGGAGCAACAGAAGCAACAGGAGGAGCTGCCTCAAGTCAAGTCAAGTCGAGTTGAGTCGAGTCGAGTTGACGCCTTGAAAGTGACCGTAAAGGGTCTTGGCCTGGTCGTAGTTGAGGTTGTGCTCTTGCTGCTTGTTGCTGCTGCTTTAATTAAATCAAAGTTAATTAATGCTAACGTATTCATAAACAGGGTCATCAAACACCAAAACGCCAGTCAGTCAAGTCCTTGAGTCGCCTGACTAGATGTTGTTGTTGTTGTTTTTTTTCCCCCCTTTGCTTTTGTATAATTATGTAATATTTTTGCTCGACGAAGCTGCTGAATATGCAATAGTCTACCTCCTCCCCCTTCCCATCGCGTTACCCCACCTCGTCTTGGTTGTGGCAGCTTGTCAAAAACAGGAAGTCGCAACAGTGGCAAACACTCGATGTTGCAGCAGCTGGAGTCGACTCAATGAGCATCGCTTGTTCCACGGTAATTATGATGAAAAGGCTTACCAAAAAGTTTTTGGCTTTGTGCAATTAAAAAGGAATTTTTCAAATATTTATATACATATTTTGAAAAGACACAATTAGATGGAATGAGAAATGGCTGCCAAGATTGTCATCAACTCAATATTGACTGAGTTTTGAGTGGGAATTCGACGGGTTGACCTTAACTTCAAAGTCGGTTTGGTTTTTGCTGTTCATCTTCAGGAATTTAATTAGCAGCGAGTTATGTTTTGTTTTTTTTTTACTTCTTCTTTATATTTTTATTAAATCTTGTTTATGAGTTGGGTAGGCAACAAACTTTGAGTTATGACTGGAGTTGGATAAGACTTGTGTTTGGCAAAGACAGCTTATACAAAAGTTAACAAGAAAATGATTTAGCCCTAAAATAAAGGGTGAATTCTGATAACTAATAGAACTCATCTGACAGACTCGCTGTTACAGTGAATCCCCCTTTTAATGCTCTTAAATGTCATCACTTGTAAATTGATCAATGGATTACATTGAAATAGCCACAGAGCTGATGGAAATTGGAAATGCTTCATGGCATAAATGCATTTCATTCAAAACTCTGCATTTTTCAATATATTCATTTTGATGTTTTGACACGTGGAGTGGTAAAGAGCATTTTGGGTAAATAAACACGAATCGAACACAGAAATAAACTCAACAAAAGTAAATTAAACAATTCAGAGCAATTTGGTTTATTTTATGCACTCACAGTTCGAATGCAAGTGCCATTAAATATTAAATTATAATCCCATGGACAAGTATTTTTGAAACTCGGCACAAATATGGACAGACAGACAGATAGATGGATTCGAGATTTATGTTTGAAACAGTTGCACCCATAAATAAACATCATATTTACAATTGGTATATGTTCAGTCGAAATCCATTTATTTATAGATGATCATTTGGGGAACTTGCTGCAGTTTCAAATTTCTATGAGTTCAATTTTAATTTTTATAATTTTTAAAACTGATCAGATAGGTAATGAAGGTGGATTTATATATCTTTCGAGATACATATGTAACTAAGAAATTCATTGAAAATTACGTGATTTTCATTTAAGATAAAACGACACAAATCTCTTAAGCGAAACCTTGTTGAAAGTGATGATACTATAATACGTATTCTCAATACCAGTAGAATATCAGATCCCTTTTCATAATCTTTCTCTTTACTAACCTCGACATAAAAAACATGACAACACAGAACTTTTTAAACGCGGCGTTGAAAATTTGTTTCTATAGTGGAAAATTTATTATTTACAGATTCCTCGTTTGTTGTTTTGACTTCTTTTTTATTTGTTTGCTCAAAACAAATATTTTTAGTTGAAACTATGCGAGAGGGTATTAGTAAAACCCGCGTACATTTCATATAAACATTTATATGATAGCGTCCCTCAGTTGCTGCTGGCTGCTATTCGAGCAATAAAACATTCAAAGGATTAAATACTTTTGGTAGAACCGCTTAAAACATTTCGAAAATAGTTTTGACTATCCCACATTCACATTCTCATTTACATTCATACACACATTTATACACACATAGCCCACTTGAATAACAACAATGCAAACAACGACTACAAATTGGAAGTTAAGGGTGAATATGGGAATATTCGATTTTAAGTCGGGCAGTAAATATTACAGTGGGGTTAACTACGAAGTATAGATCTATTTGAGGACAGTGAATAGTGAAAACAGTGATATATTTACAGTATGAATGAAAGTAAACTAATTTTTTTTATTTAACTTTATAAAGTTTTTTTTTAACAAACATTTATTAACATTTAGAATAAAGTCATCAAAAGTAAATTCATGTAAAATTTAAATAATTCAAATATATTTAAATTACAATTTTTAAATTTTTTAGACCTCATGTACTTGTAAGTTAACTGCACTTTTTCCGTTGTTAAAGACTTATTTATTTCATTATTCAGTCATTGGTTTTAAAAAAAAAGTACAACATTTTATATATTCTTGCTTCACTTTGTCTTTCCGCATTCATATTTAAAGTAAGCGTTCATCAGATATGTCTGTCTATAGCTTTATCTTCCCTGGAAGATAACCGAGCAGCAGCAAAACTGTTATCACACATTCGGAATTCTGTATCAAAGGAGTTTCAAAGGCATCTCAGTTGTTGCGTACGTTGCATTCAAACAGTAACGAGATTTTCTAAAATGATAAAAAATAGAAGAAAATACTTATAGCCAGAAGGAAGAAATGCAGGGAATAAACCAATGGAATCAACTGGACAAGGAGTTGTATATCAAAAATTTCATATAACAGTGGGGTAAAAAAGTTTGTTGTCTGCTGCGTTGGAAGCTTTTCCTCTTACTAACAACTGGCAACTGGAAAATGGCTCTTTTCTTTTTGAGAGAGGGGTAAGGAGAAGGGGCATTGAAGCATGGTTGCATATGCAATTACATTTTACAGCAGCAACAAAGTTGATAACAAACAAAAAATGCCAAAAAATCCAACAGCAAAAACAACAACAACAAAAGCTAAAAGAAAAGAAAAGGAAAAACGAATGCAAAGTTTGGAGATGAGATGCTGGGAAGGCATTCAACAAATTTTGAGCATCAGGTTTCGTTATGGGGTTTTTTTCGACTTGATTTTCTTTTTTTTCTGTTTTGTTTTCTAAGCTTGCATAACAAATCGCTGCGAAAAGCTTTTCAATTCAAATGAATGAAAAAAGAAGGCAAATGTTTTATGCATGCAAGGCAGAAGGTAAGGGGAATGAGAGTAGGAGGAATGGAGTGGGAAAGGGGTGGGTAGGGAGGAATGGGGGAAGGTTGCAGAGCAAACAAAGTGTGAATGATGCGCTTGAATAAAAGTCAAAAAGGCTTTCGGCCACTCGATTTGCTCACGATTTTCACAATTTCCACTCAAACATGTCAGAGTCATTAGGAAATTTACACAAGCAAATAAAGTAATGCTGTTATGAGTGGAGGTGGGAGTGTGGAGGAAAGAGTCATGGGGAGGGTGTGGTCAGCTTGAGGTGCCATTTGGCACGAAACTGTAGAGATGGCAGCACCTTGATAAACCCGTGACTAATGGAAACCGATGGACGAGGGTGGAATTAACAGCGACAAAAACTGAATGCAGGCAATTATAAAAATTTGCTAAGGGTGCTCTCTTCATGTGTGTGTGTTTGTATGTGTGTGGAATGCATTAAAACAAAAGGCCACAGGAAAATTTCATTAGAGTCCAAAACACACCAAAAGTGGGCCAATGAGCGATACAATAGCCAAAAACATGTGCTATACTCATATTAAGAATTGCCTCCCTTTCGTATACTCACCACACCCCTTTTTGCAAATGTGTGTGTGTGCGTGTGTGTGTTGCCATAATTCATTAACGATTATGCACGACACCCAAAAACATTAGAGGGAATCGGTTCGAAAAACACAACGAGGACTTTGCCACGTGCGATTAGTGTGAAAATTTGCCTTCACATTTTGTGTTAATTTTGTTGTAAATGCGCCGACGTTGACCCAAAGTAAAATATACTACAAGGAAAATTCTTAGAGACCCCAAGTGTTTTCCGAGGGTCTTTTGTTGTTGAGCGGGGGAAGGGCAAGAGGAGGGAAAGGGAAGCGGCTTGCGTTTGACAAGATTTATAGATTTTTGCAACGAGTCATCGCTCATACGTAGTACACACTGTACTCATATGCATAGTGAGTGAGTCGAGCAGTTTACTGAACCTTCACACACACACACACACACACAGACGCGAGTCTGTGGCAAGTCTGTGTAGTTTTATAGCCAAGTTATTGCTCTTTTTGGCTTGGCCAACAACTATTTTCGGCTGGCATGTCTAATGCCAGGGTTCAAAAGGGTAAGAGGCAGCTTAAGAGCCAAAAGCCTTAAGTGCCATCAAGAAGTTAGCGAAAGGAACCCATGACGAAATATAGTTTCTTAAAGTCAAAGCGGAATAATCACAAATGACTGACTTTAAGTTGAGTTGAGTTCAGTTTTCAACATGAAACTGGAAGTTTGGAATGTGGAATTTGGAATGTTCTTCAAAAAGTTGGAAAACAAATTTGACTGCTACTTTAAATTATTGTCTCTAGTTAGTAAACTATTACTTGAATTATGTTTGCGTTGAATAACATTTAATCGTATTTTAATCTTATCATTTAATCTTATTTTATTTTATTTATTTGAAATAAATTCTTAAATTTTAGTTCTCTCATTTGATGGCTTTAAGAAACATGTGAACTTTATTTCCACACACTCACGTGCCACATTTCCATAATTTAAGGAATTCCCCCAATTGGCAATGCAAAATTATTGTCTCCACTTTCATTATAGATGCAAATATTGATGACAGTTCACATAAATATTGTATTACCCCAGCATGTAAGTATCATAAACTTCCGAGTTATGCCAGACAGGTACATTTCTCCAGCTGCTTATTGATAGTCCATTAAACCTGTTCAAATAGAGAACACTGTGCATTAGTCATCAAGTTAATAGAGTGAGCGTTGGAACTTCCCTTTAAGATTGCACTGTGGGACCAAGTTTCAAATCCCCAAAGTACCAGGAACCCGCCTAAAAAGTGTGCCGTCTATTATGATAATAAACTTACCACAAGCAACAACCCTTAGCTAGTTGGCAACCCTGGTATTTTTACCATCTTGTAAAATGTAAAATCAACATTATTTCCTTCCACACAATCAACGATGATTTCTTAATAAAAAGCCGCTTCCCGACTCAGGAATGGGCATAGAATTGGTAAGGGGATTGCGAGTGGGATGCAGGGACCAAAACAGTCCAAACAGGAACCAACGAAGCTACAACAACTTTTGCATAATACAATTTTTGACAGACTCAAGACTCCAGGCTGAGAATAAAATAGTAATGGTTCGTTGACTGGTTGGAACTGGAACTGAAGCTGTAGCTGTAGCTGTCGCTATAGCTTTGGTTTGGTATGGTTTGGTTGGGGATCTTCATACTGGGTGGTTCGACAGCTCAGTACTTTGGCATTTTTTAATACCCAAGTGTCCCCGTCTCACAATAAGTGCGCTGCGCAACACTGCACGCATACAAATGAGCGAGCAAGTCCTGCAGGGGTCTTGAGGCCTTGGGTGTTGTTTTGGAAGCAAGCGGAAGAAGAAGTGTACGCAAAAATGCGCGAACATAAATCGGAAATACATAAATTATTAAACGTCTTATAATAAAGGACGTCTCCGTACACAGTGTCTTGCTGCTAATTAAGCTTCTCCTTGGGTTTATGCGTAGTCAGACTTACAAATACTGGAATTACTCAAAAGGAAATAATTTGAAAAGCTGATGCAGTCAGCGATGACTGCTCAAGTTACTCTATCTATGTCCTCTTGGATTAAAGAGTATAGTATAATTTGGCAGACAAATATGGAAACTCCAGTTCTGCTTACAGAAATAATATCTTCTGAATTCCGTATTGTGTTTCATAATCTTTGCCTATTGCAATCACGTATCGCGAATTCATGAAATCGCTACTGCCATAAACCTGTCAGCTGTCAAGTAATAATTGTCAGTTGTGTTGTCGCTCTAATGCCGAACTTTGGCTTTTCCCGCTGACACACACACACACACTCTTGCACACACACTTCCTGTACTGTCCCGACATTTCGCTTGGTTTTCACAATTTGCTTCCCAATTTTTTTGCTGTACATATACATATATATACTTTTTTTTGACAACTTCACTTGGGTATGTTGGAATGGGTGGATGGTTGAGTGGTTCGAGGGCTACAGGGGGGTTAAGTGGGGGAAGGCGACCCTCTCTGTGATTGTGTGCATGTCAAGTAGCAATTGAGACGAACGGCATTTGGGTGTGCGTATTCAACGTATATGACATCTGACTTCCACTTGTCAGAAAATATTTGCTTTCAAAACACAACGCGCGGTTGGTCCGACCCATCGGACGACCCTCCCTGCTTCCCTCCCCTGCAGGGCGCTGCCAGCCGTCTTTACGCACGAGTTGCAATCTCTACTTCCATTTGCAAGAATTCTCCCGTCTCTTTTCAATATCTTACTCTTCCTGGGTCCCACTGTTTCTACAGAGTGTGTGTGTGTTTCGTTAAATTGATAGAATAAATGAGCATAAATTGAAAAAAGAAATATCGACGAAACAACAACAAAAACAAGAAGAAGAAGAGAAGGCGGGTAGTGCAACCCTCTGAGTGTTGAAAAGGGTGGTTCACTACAGTTTTTTTCTCCTCCATCCCTGGTCCTGGGTGCTTGGGCCACATATGGGCAATTATTTAGTGCTTTGGCACAACTGAGACTGGGAATTCGTTTCATACACTCGCACACTTACACTCACACACCCACACACACACACAACCATACATACATACTTGTTACCCTGCTGACGTCCCCAAACCGCCATTACTATCGATTTGAGGGTGCATTACCTACTGGACCAGTCTTTATGACATGACGGGGATTGGGAAGGGGTCTTGAGGGGGAACTTGGCAAAAAGTTTTCATTGAATTGCATGCAATCAGCACTGGCTCGCCTCCAAAGAGGTAAGGAGAGTGGAAGCAGTGACAGGCCGTAGGATCGTCAGAGGAAGACAGCATAAAGTAATTTAAAGAACCCATAATTCTATCCCCTAGGAGCGTGTGGCATGGGTCCTTTTATTATTCCTGGACGTTATTCAGCAATGCTTCCGCATCCTCTAACATTCCTCATCGCGTGTGTTGCCAATTTGTTCGACATTCATTGACGACGCCCATGGATGGACGACGTATGCGTTCCTGCTCCTGCTCCTGTTTCCATTTCCTTCCTCTTTTCTCCTTGTTCCTAGTTTCTCTGTTCCTGCTCCTGTTTCACTGTTTGACTGACTGCACTCGCGGCTGTCGTCGCTGTTTGTTCTCAAAACCAAATTTAGACGTAATTAAATGTGAATTGTTTATTTAAGGCGCACGCTCTATTTTCACCCGCACCTCCACCCCCATCTTCGCCCTGCCTGCAACTCCGCCCCCCATCACCCCGGCAGCACAAACAGCTTGCAGGCATTTTGGCAGCCAGCCTAGCGTTCAATCAAGCGCAGACATGACTTGGTTAGGATGAGGAAGCGAGTGGTAGGAGGCGGGCGGCGGGACTTGCAACATTTCTGAAGGCTTTCTTTGCCACAAGTTTTGCACAATGCCAAGGCACAACATGGCTGGGTTGCACTCAGACCCTGTGTTCAAAAAACACAAAGGGTTTACTGAGATTTTTGTTTGTTAATTATCTGATTGTAAACTATTAAGGCTAGAGACTCTTATTTTGTAGCATAGGGTTGGTCATAAAAATTCTAAGAAATATGTCTAAAGATATCCTAAAGAAATTTAATAACTTTATAATTGATAATTTTATGAGACGAATTTTTGGTAGAATAAAAGTTCTTAAAAAACGTTAGCCAGAATGAAATAAACCATTGAAATCAAATGTTAATAAAACGTATGGAATGCAAGACTTTCAGAAGCACCTATACCAATCTACTAAAAAAGCATTTATAAGTAGTAAATAAACCACAAACAATGAGAGAAAAATTTGATCCAAATATATGGTAACTATTACTAACTCTACAATACTTTCAAACACTGTCAACATAAAGCGAGGTCTATTAAAGTCGATCTCTTCTAATAATTGCCTCTACGACTAGACTTTTGTTTATTGTTGTTGTTTTGTTGTTGTTGAGGGTGTTGGCCAAATGTAAACTGCGACGGCAACGACTGTTGCTGCGGCAGCTCGTTGTTGCAATTATTGCCCTGTGGCAAGTTTCAAATGAAAGCAGGTGTGTCAAATGTAAACTTTTGCAGCCAGCTGTAAATTGTGGTGATTGCCACAAAAAGGGAGGCCCAAATGGTGAGTGGGTGTGGGAGTGGGGGTAGAGTAAGGGGGTTTGCTTAAGTAAACAGCCCCATAACCTGATTGGCTTAAAAATGCATACACTACATCAGCGCATATGACAGACTGCCGCAGGGGCTAAGAGGGGCTGAGGGGAGCGGTATGGGCTATAGGAGGTCTGAAGGGGCAGTTGTCCCACCCACACTACCTCTTCAGCCTTTATGTGGCCGTTAATAGAATTTTTCATGAGCTCCGGCGACGCATTGGCATTGTTCGGATCGCAGTCAAAGTTCCTTCAAATTACTTTATAAGTAGTTAATTTGATTGGCTCAGTTGGGCCAAGATTGTAGAATCAGGCAAGAAGGCCGAAGGAGTGGGGGTGTTGACTGTGATATGAGCCAAGTTATATGAGCTAAGGAAAACTTTGGACTCGCCTTAATCGCTGGGGAGGAGGTAACTTTGTAATAATGTTTATGAATAGACTATGCCATTACAAGGAGTCAACTAGCGTAAACTTGGCTAAGGCAGAGTGAAGTGAAGTGAAGTGAAGTTAAGTAAAGTAAAGTAGGAGGTGCTGGACACTAATGAAGTTGACTTTAGCTAAACTTTAGACTACAAATAATACCTTTGCTTTTGGGTCATCTGACCAGGCCAATGACGGCTGACAGAAAAGTTCACTCAGATTATTCACACATTATTCAGCACAAAGAAAACTCATAAATTGGGAGTTTGAAGTCTTTTGTGGTCAGCTTAGAGCTATCAAATAATTGAGTTTGTTCAGACAGAAACTGCAAACTTATAATGAATATTAGCGACGAAAATAGCACATTAGCTTGAAAAATGCTTAAACATTAGAACTAAAACTAGTTGAGGGTATTCAAACCTGAAATAGTTTTAATATAAAACAAGAAAGAATGCTATAGTCGCCTCGCGACTTTAGGGTACCCGTTACTCAGTTTAATTATATTATTAACAATATAATATATTATTAATAATATTACAATCGGTTAGGTAATCGACCCTATTGATTTTAATTCAGATGACTTGAGAAACGCAGAAAATTTTCATACAAAATCATATTTACAGCGTATTTTTGACCGATCGTCCCTATGGGAGCTATACGATATAGTCGTCCGCTTTAAATGAAACTTGGCCAACATATTTATATTATTGACAGATATATTCTGTGTAAGTTTCCTTTCGATTGCTTGGCCAATGCTAAAGTTATTCACATAAATTCATATTTGGAGCGTATTTTTGACCGATTGTCCCTATGGGAGCTATACGATATAGTCGTCCGATTTGAATGAAACTTAGTCAATATGTTTATATTATTGACAGATATATTCTGTGTAAGTTTCACTTCGATTGGTTGGCCAACGCAAAAGTTATTCATATAAATTCATATTTGGAGCGTATTTTTGACCGATTGTCCCTATGGGAGCTATATGATATAGTTGTCCGATTTGGATCAAACTTGGTCAGTATACGTAATCCCTAGATGTGTACTTTCTGTGTCAATTTGGTTTAGATAGCTTTACTAACAAAAAAGTTTTCTATAGTAAAACATGCTATTTTTACCTGTTTTTACCTTTGTATGCACATAGAACGCCCTAAAGTGGGCGTGTCAAAAAACAAAAGCAAACTTGTACTGCTTGGGCATTTTATCTTTCGTTTGCGACCACTCGGGCCTTTCTAGCTCTTATAGTCTCTGAGATCCTTTTGTTCACACAGACGGACAGACGGACAGACGGACGGACGGACAGACGGACAGACGGACATGGCTATATCGACTCGGCTAGTCATGCTGATCAAGAATATATATACTTTATGGGGTCTGCCATGTCTCCTTCTCCCTGTTACATACATTGCAACGAATACAATATACCCTTTTACTCTACGAGTAACGGGTATAACAATATTAAATCTTTGAATAAGTATGAAACACATTAGTGCACATACAAAAATCATCTTTTTTAACAGCACAATTTCACCTGTAGTATGAGCCATTAAACAAGTGAATTACAACTCTTTAGAGACAGTTGGTTCGATTAAAGCAACCCTGGCAAGTCTCGTTTTGATGACTTATAGTTCACCATAACAACAGTACTGTAAACACCCATATATCAAACAATTAGCGACAACAGAATAAACATGTCCACGACACAGGGTTGTCCACCACAGGGACAACCCTATAGAAACCAATGCACCACAAGTCCACAACGAATCCTTGTACTTTATAGTCCTGCACCGACTAGTGCACTTTTCGCTATGCTTCATAAATTCACGTAGTCGAACTCAATTGCTCAACTACCCCCAAAATCGGAGGAGGAAAATGGGGAAAATGAGGGAAAACAGAGGAGGAGGAGGAGGAGCAAACAGTAGCATAGGCAGGTTTAAGGATATTGTCACAGACAAATGCAATTGCATTTCAGGGTGCAATTTGGATTGCTCCTTTTTGGGTGGACACAACAACAACAAAAAAAGAACGAGTACTTTGTTTATTGAAGTGAGAACATTAGCAACGCTGTACAAACAACGAACAGGGATAAAGAGCGAAAACTTACTCCCCTCGGTGGAAATCAAGTAGCGATTGCATTTGCTGCAACGTAACAAAATTTAATTGGTAACAAGTTTCCTTTTTTGCGAAAAGTGCAATTACTGCAAAGGCTACAGAGGCTGTCGAGGCTGTTGAGGTGTTTTTGCATGACTCACGATTTTGAAAAACAGAGTTGCCAACTTGCTGAAGTGAGTTTGAGGTTAGGTTGTTTGGGTTTTATATCTAGTAGTACTAAAACCATTGCGCATGACTAAATCGCCACGTGCCGTTCACAGGATATTACTTTTATCGGCACATGCTCTATAACGACGTCGCACGCCGTCTGATAATTCCTGAATCGATACCGATATGAACACCAACTGAGAAACTTTCTAAAATCAAGTATATTTCTCAGTCTGTCTGTCTTAATCTCAATCCAGCGATCAGGGTCGAACGTTGGCTCTTTCCCAAATTAATTTCAGCAAATTCATTAAAACCAAAAATCACATTAACTTGATAAGTAATTTCACACAAAACGGTGTCAAGTCAACCAAAAATGCCAGGAAATTGAAATATTCATTGCATGCAACGGGAAAAGATCTTTGGGATAGTTCCTTTGGGAGTTTTTTGCTTGTGGGTATGTCTAAACTGTGTCGAAACACAAAGTTTAGATATTGATCAAGATAATGACTAAGCTTTTAATAGTTGAATAATTGAAAATACTGTTTTCAGCTGAATTAATTTTAGTCTTCAGAGACTTGACTTTAAATTAACAAAAACATCTCAATAAATATTTAAAAAAGAATATATTTTTAAAGCACATTACTTTTAAGAAGCTACAAAATACAAGATTGAGAAATTGACGTTCTTTAAAATATTTAAGTGGTCTAAGTATTAACAAACTTTTAATTATCTTCTAGAAGAAAATATAGTAAACGGGAATATGGGTAAGTCCAGCTGAGACAGTGATATGAATGAATTTATTTAATAATGACAAAGTTCTAGTATTATTTAAAAAATTTAAAAAACTTTATATTCATCAGTCGTTTTATTTATCAATTTTCATATATTAAAAATTTACTCTTTAGAACTGAATTATTAAAAAAATTCATAAAAATATAAATAGGAATTCATCTTTTTTTTAAAAACATCCCATGCTTTTGTTTTTTAGTAAATTAAAATTTTTTATCTTACCATGCTCACTATAATGAACCCAGTTATTTAACGAAAGTCTTAAAAATATATACTACATTTTTGTTTAATATTTTAGCTACTTCACATTGTCTAACTCTTGTAAACTATCTTAATTTATTTAACAAACTTAAAAGATATTCCTTGATTTTTCTTGTGTTTTTTATAGCCAGTTTAAACTTCAAGCCCATAATAGCTCGCCCTATAAAAGTTAATGATTGAAAGTAGTTATCTAAGTTCAAAACAGATTTTAGTACAAAGTCTTATCTGCCTTGGTTTGTCTAAATATTGTCAACTATCTTAAAACTAGGAACTAGCAAATAGAGCTTAAGCTATCGGTGATTGCAGTCACATCTGCCGATTTAACGAGAACTTGCTCCGTTGACAGGAGTTGAGCACCTCTGGTAAGGATTACTCGATGCCATCAAATACTCTCGCTGAAAGCAGACCTGTCTGTGTTGCGGTGTAGACATCATTTATCAACTAAACCAAACAAATCAAAACGAAGCTGAAACCCGTCCCAATTCACATCCTTCACCCTCTTGGCTCTAGAAACAAGCTAAAACCATGGCAAATACACAAAAGTGAAAAATGATTTGAAATGGATTACAAGCTGCTTTCATCATGAGACCAGAACATGCCGACTCCGAGTACCCAGAACAAAAATCTATTTACGAGAACTTTTGTGGGTAAATGCAAAAACTGTAGTTCCCCCCTCTGCCCATCTCTCCGCTATTTTCATACTCCTCCCCCCCTTTATTCGTTCTGGTATCGTTTTGGTTTCATTTTCATTTTCTGCACAATCACTTAACATCATTAAAATGACGCGTAAATGAAAATTGCGCTTGGCGGCAGCCTCAAAAGATTCGTTTGGTGTTGTGCTGTTGCTAATGTCGTTGGCATTTCGAATTTTCTCCTGGAAATATGAAAACGCAGCAGCCAGCAGAAAGTATCCAGGATGTCAGGATGCCCAGACGCAGAGAGGCAACATCATTCATCAAGGATTTAGTTAAACGACAGCGAGCGTCTGTGGGTGCTTTTCCTCTGGTGAGGAAGTGAGAGTGCCAGGGATACTCTATTGGACCATTCATCATCATTCGTCTGGGATTATGCTTTTTAAACATACGATTGCTGTCAACATTGTCAGTGCTAGTCGTCGTCGTCGTTGTCGTCCTTCTAGCTGATGTCCTATGCTCAATTTGAGAGCAGCAATGGAACATTTTGCATTTACTCAGTGCAAGTCCAATTCACATTCATAGTTTTGTTTGTACCCCCAAAAGAGCCACATGACTGCACTGCTTTGGCTATTTGCACTGCATTTTTGCCCAGTAAATGGATGCAGGAATTGGGTTGACAATCTAGCCATAAATCAATCATATTTAGTCACAGCATTGACAACAATTCAGTTTGGTTCTATGCAGTTCAATGCGAAGAACTCGCGCATAATTCAGATAATAATTTCTACAAATATTTATCAGTAATTTTAGGGCTACACTTTGGCAAACAATATGCTGACTGACACCCCAAAACAGTGGGCATTGGGCTTGGTGTGCCATGTTGTGTCCGAGGATTAGGAACAGCAAACATCTCCGACAAACAAATCAAACAAACAAACAACAAAATGTCTGTTGCTGCCCCGTTTGTCATGCTGACAATTGGCTTTGCCTGTCCATCGAAAGGCCCAGGAAGAGGGACAGGAACAGGGCCAGGAATGGTAGAGTCAAGAACATAGATAGATCCTGCTCCAAACAGACATGGGAGCTCTACAAATAACGCATGTGGGTGTGGCGTTAGGTGACTGGCTAAAGGGACTGACTGAAGGGACGAAGACAGGGACTTGTCAAAATCACAACCAAGTCGCAGACGACAGGGATAACAAGCAGACTGGTGCACAGATGGAACAAGCTTTTGCTGGACCAATAGGTCTAACAGCTCTGAATAAATAGGAGATGGGAGCAGCTCCTCATGACACTGAAAGTCACTCAATTTAATTGGGCAACAAAAGTGCTCTTAAACAGACAAACCTTTAAAACTATAGTGTATTTATTTAAAAGGATAAGCTTAAACGACTTAATAACTAGAAAGCATTTGTCTATAAGATACTTAGAGTTCCTCCTACATTGGTCTGTTCAGCTTTATAACATTAAGTTACTTTGTAGGTTGTCAACTCTGAGTCACAAGTCGCAAACTCATCTATGTATGCCTTTTTTGAATGGCATTTCCGTAGTAAAAATATTAAATAAATAAACCAACTGAATGTGTTTATTAAATTAACAGCAATACACAGAGCCGGACACCAGAGTCAACGGTTTAAAAAAAGCGCAATTATCATAACAATAATTCAAGATCTGAGCAAGAAATTACGAGACAAGATTCGAGAGCTGAGACTGTGAATGAGGCTAAAACTGTGACTGTTGGGATCATCACTGAAGGTGGAAGACACTTTTCTGGCGAAACACTAACATCACTTTGAATTTACAACATAAATTTGATGAGCTGCACGCTAATTATCGATTGAATAAACTATAACAAAGAGACTCCAAAGAGGGAGAGTCTCCATGAATTAAATTCACGCTTATCGCAGTTGTCGAAGGTGTCCGTTGAAAGCGATGTGTTGAAACTGGCACCACAACAATTGGGCATAATATGTCAGAGATATACTCGTTATTGACAGCAGTTTCGACTGATGAAAACACAGTGAGTCATTCACTTTTTTGTTTGTTTCTTTTTTTATGCGAACTGGATTGCGGTTTGCAAAGTAAAAGAGAAGCTGCTAATTGATGGATTGCAGCGTTTTATGAGTAATGCGAGTGGCAAAACCAGAAACAGAAAAAAGACCCAAACTTAAACTCAAACCAAAATTCTAGCTTACATTTTCAATTAACCATGCTAGACTGGCCCCCACTCGGACTAAAAAAATAAAAAAATTATATAAAAAGAAAGCCAAGCTGCTCTTAAATAATTCAAAGCAAATTATGCGACAGTAGCCACAAAAAATGTAAACGCCACTCAAAGCAAAGCACTTAACCCTTTTTTCCCGCAACTTTTTTTTTCTTTTTAATGTATTTGCTGGTCTCTCCCAAAATGTCTATAATTATTTGTGCTCAGTAAGTCAAAGTTTGCAAGTTTGCGAACCCTCTGGAAACCTGAGCCCTCACTCGCTGCTAAAATGTAAAATGGTTTGCAAAAGAAATGTCAATATTATATTTAAGACGTCTTTCATCGTCTTCGTCCTCATCCTCGTTGTCGTTGTCGTTGTCGTCTGGCAACCCGTTACGACAAATTCATGAAGTAAAACACACAAATCACAAAAAGGTAAAAGGTAAACGCATTTTTTGCATTGCCCTCTCTTTCTCCCAGTCTTTCTGTTTGAGTCGCTCCAGCAAACTGACGAGAGTTTATGAGACTGAGAGTGGTGTTAAGGAGGTGCACACAAAATATTATAATTGCCCAGCCAAATGGAAATAAGTTCTGGCATTTTAAGTGCCATTGGAGCGACAACGATCACGTCAAGATGTTGCCTCATCTTGCCAAGCAGCTGGCTCTTTTGACCATCTTGGGAGTAAAAAGAGAGATGAGTCAGACAGATTTTTTGTACTAAACAAAATTGAGTCTTCACTATGTTCATGATTAGTATTAGCTACTTCTATCTATGTATTGTTTGTGAAGTGAGAAATTTAATTCAATAAAAAGTTTTTTAAATCGTTTTTAGAGGGGATAACATCCCCAATTTAATTTAGCTTGGATGTTGCTACTGTAAATTAGTCTTATAAATTTAAGGATTTTTCTGCAATTTTATTGCTCCTCCGCTGCTCAATGCAATTTGTAATCAATCTAAGCCAAAGATGACTCAGCTGGAATTGAAATGCCATCAAAGTTGGACAAACTTTTAGACAAAATCTGGCACAATGTAAGCTTTTTGGTTGGAGTCACCCTCAACTTAACTGAAATGGGAGAAAAAAAATAAGTAAAAATAAAAATTGTCCTGGCAGCCAATTAAATTGTTCTGGCCATAAAAATGTGCTACAGGACGGGGCCAAAACTAAAGCCCTGATATCACTATACGCAGCACGATCTGAGCACAGTGATAAAAAGCCGAGCAAGCCGGCTGTCAAGTGAACGGAATTTTATCACACACACACACATACATACTACTTTCGGTGGGGGAAATTCATACAAGCCAGAGTAGAGAAAAGCCTGCTGCATGACATTGCACGTTTTGCGCATTCGTCTCGATTGCAGTTTAGTGCAATCAAAGAGGATTCATCAGCACAGGACCAGCAATGTCCAGCGAAGCGTTTATAATACCACCAGACAACAGCGAATATAGCACAAGAGCACCAAGGACGAAGGACCAAGCACCAGAAATAGAACCAGGACTGGAGACAGAAAAAAAAGAGACAGAGGAATGAGGACTGAGCGAGTCTTAAACCAAAGAAATTAGTGTAAAACTAAAATCCGATTTGGGAAAACAATGTGATCAGAGTCTGGAGGGGTGGTTGCCCACAACCAGAGCTAGAGCCAGAGCCATAGCTACAGCTACAGGACAGGCCTGTGGGAAACACCAAAAAGTCTCTCATTTAGGGGTAAGTTCCTCATCATAGTCAGACTCAGACTCAGATTCAGACGACAGCTCGCCCCGTTTGACTGGCTAATCTGGCTCTCGTGGGTTTTTCACTGATTCGACGCTTTTTATCAATTCTTAAATATCTGCTGGCCGCAACATTTTTATGAGAGAGAATCAAATTAGATGGCTGCTGGGATAGTGGAAAGTGGGTAGTGCTATTTGGTAGCTGAAAGTGCGCATATGCATGAGTATCGTTAAGTTGGCGGCGCCTCAAATTAGTTTCTTACGCTTGAATTTGCCTTAATGCACAAAAAGTGCTCAAGGGATTTGCCGTAATTCGATTAGAAAGGGATTACCAAACGAAAAACTTCCAACACAAGAGCACAAGAGCACTTCTCCCCTTCTCTCACATCTCTCGTAACTATATATACCTCTAATGGGATGGCTTTTGTCTGACTGCCACGCCACGCGTTCTGATGAATGATGTATCGAATTTTTGAGCAGTAACAGCAGCAGTTGTTGTATCAAATTTGGTCCGGATGTTCGGGCATCTGGACCCATATGAGGAAACAGTTCTCCGCTCTCAGGAAGTGCCGGAACAACAGCGTAAAGCTTTTAAACGGACCACGGCACAGCCAAGATAAGACACAAAGTGAATAGAGGGCACAAATGTCATGTGAAAAGGACAGATTTCTAAGGACTTTAGATTAAACAACAACACAAAGTGTCAATTAATAGTTTTTCCTCTCGTACTCAGCGGAAATATTCGAAACGGTAACGGAAATTGGATGTCTCATTCAAATTTATAGCATAAATTTGAATTTACCAAGTGGAATTATCGGAAACTATGATTCCATTTTATTTATCTGAAGATATAATGACATTTATGAAAAAGTCTAAAAGTAAACAAAGATACTAATTTATTACTTCGAAGCCGACGCCCAAATCTCGTCCAAAAAGTCCCCAAACCAAAGTCACTTTCCTTACTGTCAGCTCAGACCAAAAACATTCCACAAAATAAAAAGCCAGAAAAATAAGTTGACCCAAATATGTCAACTAAAAGGGAAACGTAACCAGTTAGGAGCAGAAAGCAATGAGGTCGAAGTGTGCAAAATTGATTTTACCACGAATTGCTAAACGATTCGCAGTAAGGAGCCGATGGCAAAGAAATGGTCTAGGAAATTGCTCTACGGAGGTTACGGGTTCGGTTTCACATTTGGACAGCAAAAAACGAAAAAAAAGTATATAAATTTCCGCGTGTATAATTAAGTTGTCAGATTATTTTGACATGTCACACCAACAAAAAAAATAAATGTGCGATACATTTGCTAAAAAAGGAGTAACTGCTCAAAGAACCCAAGTAAATTATATTGTCGCATTGCAAAAAACATAGTACAGCAGGAAAAGGGGAAATGAATGGGGCGTCACACGGTGAACGGTAAAGAATTTTGCACCCCATGCATTAATAACTGTAATTTTGTACCGGGTGCGTGTGTTCTCGCTGCCATTTCCGCCTTTATTTCGCAAACTCTGTGGCACAAAAGGGTTGCAATTTATAGCCGATTAAAATGCTCGCTGCTGGCAACTCTAACTATGCCAAAAGAACTCACACACCTACCCCATCCAAACCAATTTAGCCAAAGCAAACCTAAAACCTAAACCCACTCCGAACCATACTGAACCGTAGCGAACCGAAAATGAATGTTTCACTGCGAAAATGTTTCGCGTTTTGATTTCGTTTACTCCGCAGGGCGTCAAAGCGTTGCTCGTAAATTGTCCAAATGAAAAGCAAAAAAAAAATTGCACTCAAACTTCATTCAATCCACTCCAGTCCGCTCACGCACTCATTCTTTCATTCAATCGTTCATTCGTACAGTCAGTCAGTCAAAAGTGAGAACGCTTTTTTCTTGTCTGCCTGATTGCGTAAAGATTCGCTCTGGTTTTGGGTTTTATATCTGGCGAGTTTTAGAAATTGTACACTTGCCCCTAAGCGCAAAGCTGACGAGAGTCACGAGAGTTCTAAGCTATATATGCTGCAACTTTCCCCCCGCAGAGTGTTAAATCGACGTACGGTCTTTGGGTTTAATAATGTAGCTGCTCTGTAGTATAAGGGCGGCATTCACTTGAGCAAAGCAGTAGCGGTTTAAAGAGAGTAAAATGATTATGAAGGCCACGATGGAAGACACAATGTATAAATTGATGGGGACATATATGGGGGAGGTACTTAATAACTGGTATTAATAAGTTGACAAGAACATGTCAGATTTGACAGGAAAGAAGAAAATCGCAACATTTTGATGGGAAAAGCATAGAGCAACACAATTTTGGTTTACAAATAATAGATTTAAATACATTTGGAATTTTTCTATAATCGGTTTATTTCAATGTCAGTCTATGACCACAAATGTAGCTTTAATTTTCAATTACATGTTCCAGAGTTTAAACGAAAATAATCTTACAATAATGTAGTTTTGATTTGCAAATAATTGTTTAATATATCCCAATTCTGTTGGTTAAAACATAGTGTAACAGAAACAATAATCGTCGATGAAATGAGAACTCAAATTTGTGAGTTCAACAAACTGCAAACAGCAAGCAAATAAGGCGGTTATTGAAAGTGGAAAGATTTTTCCCATTCCTGACAAACAATATCAGGCAATTTGTATAGGACTCGGAAAAGCCGACGCCTATATTCATAGAGCCCACACCAAGGGTCTTTCAGCTGAGGTTCCCAACTGAAAGAGAGTCATAAAAAGTGCCAACTCACAGACACACAAAACACACACACAGACACAGAAACAACAATTTTTCTTGGGTTAACGCCCAGTTGGTAGTAGGAGGTGAAAAGAAGAGAAGAAGAGAATGATGAAAAGAAAAGTAAATTCCGCTGCGTTTTAATTTTCTATTGAAATTGTTAAAAGCAAAACAGAGGACTCACCACACAGGGTATGCAATGGCGATTTGTTTGCTTCGTTTCGGTTTTTTGGGTCTGTTGTGGGCTTTTAGTACGAAGGTCTCATCTCGAAGGACTGGAGACTAAGGACTAAGGGCTGAAGACAGAGGTCTGAGTTCTTCGGAGTGTGTGTGGTTTGCCTTTTTTCGCAGCTGCTTTCCCCATTAGAAAGCGCTCGCTCAATGAACAAAAGAAATTAAATGCCTTAAAGGCATTTTTAACGATACAGCGTCGCAAAAAAAAGCAGAAAATAAGAAGAAGAAGTAGAAGAAGAAGGCAGCATAGAAAAGCTGCAGCGAAAAGCCCTGTAAAACGAAAGGAAGAACAGCAGACCAGGAGCAAGAATGAGAAAAGAGGGAGCTCTTGGGAATGAGAGAAGCATTTAAGAAAAACATCATCAGAGTATTTGCCTGAAACCACAAATTACTTACAGCGCAGCGGGCTGTCTAGTGGGCGTGGTTGGTACCAAAACATATGACCCCCACTACCCCACTCTACCACTCCCTCACCACACTTAAAAAGGCAACAAAAATGGCGTCCAACGTATGCAAAGAAGAAAAACCAGCAGGGTAGCAGTAACCGTGTCCGGCCAAGCCATTTACCATATGCACCGAGAGTCGACTCCACCAGCTGTTCCAGCAGGCAAATAAGAATATGCCAACTCCGGGTACGGCTACAGCTCCTACTCCGGTTCCAGATACTCGTTGTTGAGGTGGGTGAAAGAGGAAAAAAATATATATTTTTTGCAAGCAAGCCAGCCAACTGGATAGCTCGCCAGTTCTGGCCAAAATGAGAAACGCCGAATTGAAATACTTGCAATAAACATGAAAAAGGCAAGCAAACAAGAACAACAACCACAACAAGTAGAGAGGATCTCTGGACTGGGCTAGAAAGCCTTGGATGCTGTTGCTCCTTTGGCAGTTGCGTTTATTGCATTGACAGGCCAGTTACCAGTTACCAGTTACCAGTTGCCTGTCTGCCTTCGGGTGGAACCCATGGGTCAAAACCGGAGCTGTAGCTCAACAAAAGGCGGCTAGAAGCGAACTGAGTTGAAAGATGTTTTTGTTCACGACGGGTAAGAGTTTAATGTTGAAAGGAAGCTCCAACGGTTTTGATGTTTACTCCTCAAACAGCAAACCAAAGAAAGCTGCACTGGAAAGTATAAAATAGAATGAAAAAGGATGGGTTGTACTGGGTTGGGTTGAGTTCAAGCCATTTGTGTAAAGTTGGCTAAAGCCAAACTGAAAGGGACTGCATGAATGCTGAATTTATGGAAGGTAAGTAGTCCGTAGAAGATGAACACCAACGCTTGAATTAATTGAGACAACGTGTAGCTTCCAAAGAAGGTTGTTATCTTAATTGTTTAGTAAATAATAGAACACAGCAAAAAGATCACTAGACAAAGTAAACTCTTATTATAATAAAAAAGTTCATTTTTAATGATTAAATGTACTTATATCTAATAATTCTCTATTTAGTAAGTAAGTATTTTATTAGTAATGGTAGAAATTGTAGTAAATCAAATCTTTTTTATTAAATTATTTGAATTATTTAAAGCTCAAACTTAAATCTTTAGTTTACTCTGCTCATTAGGTTGTTCCATCAATAAAGAGTAGATTGGAAGAAGACCCGTTTGCCAATTTGCAACACATATGTGAAAAATAACAACTGCAGGCTATGTCATGAATAGAAATTCTCAATTTCCTTTCTCACTCTCATAGATCTAATTTGCCATATTCTACCTTCCTTTTTTGCCTTTAATTAGAAAAAAAGCATAATAACTTCATTTCCAGGCTGAAAGCAATGAATCTTTTTGGCCAGAGGCAAGCAAATACAATGCAAGAGAGAGCATGAAGGGGGAGAGTGAGGGAGTAAGAGAATGCGGGACGGACTTAATTTGTAACTGTAACTGTTTGATTTTCTGCTTCTTTTTTAATCAGACAGGTCGAGTAGATCAGTAGAAGATGGGAGGAAAATGTGAAATTTTCAGAATTTCCTGAGCCTAAACCTAGTGTGAAAAATAAGTTCTTAGCAATGGTACGGCCTGAGAAAATGTTGGTAATAGCCCAAAGCTGTTTTTGGTTTCAGTTCACTCAGTTTCCTTTGTGTGTGGTGCAAACTTTGCGAGCATTGCCACAGAATTTCCAAGTGTCATTAAAGTGTTAATTGCTTTCATTTGAGGCACTGTCTACATCGAGACCAAAGTCTTTTTCTGTGTATTTGCAATACACACATTCATACAGATGTGTTTAAGTACGTGTGTGTGTGTGTGTGTTGGCCCAACCCAAGTATGTTGAAGCAAAAAGGATGCCACGACGCCGGAGAGACAGTGCAAATGAGTCTGGGAGACTGGGAGCATCTTTGTCCCAGAGTGCGGAACTTGCCAAAGAAAAAGTAGCGCAAACGGAAGTTTGCAATTAAAGTGTTAATTGTGTTAATTTCTTGTGAATTTCACGCGCTGAGACAACAACAAAAGAGAAGCAACCGCAACTGCAGTAGAGAAACTACAAAATAATATATGCCCAAAGCTTTGACTATACTCCAAAGAGGTTTAAAAGTACCACAAGTGTGTCTATTTCTGTTGGAAATCCGCACTAAAGTGTGTATTCAAAGCATTAAATTGATTGTTATTTATTACCTATTTTAAGACCATTCTTTTCATAACAAAATGCATAAAAGATAAATAACTTAAATTGAATAAATTCAAGGAATTTTCAAGCACTGCTAATAAAATCTTGATTGTTTATTCGTGAGCAGTTTTCATTTAAAAGAAAATTATTGGCAAATTAAACTTTAATTAAGTAGAAACTGCAAAAAGGCCAATTTAAAAACAACTTCACAACAGATTTAGTGCAGGAAACTTAAAGCAATTGCTTTCCAATAAGTGTTTCCAATAGCTCACAGCACAAAAATCATCATTCCTCCAAAAATTTCCTCAAGTGGCACTAAACATGCAATTAAAAAGCTGTGCAAAAATTTGTCTACAGTCTAAAGTCTAGACGTTTGTCTGGGCCAGCAGTAAAAGTGGGCCAATAAGAAAAAACAACAAAACCAACGAAAATCGAGATACATTTATTTATATTTAAGTATATTGGCCATAAAGACTGGCACATCGTGAGTCTTTCTGGACATTTATAGTTTTAATTGCCGACTACTCGAGCGTAAATAACGAAAAACGACGAAAAACGAACAGAATATGGCTGAAATGGCAGCTGAAAGATCTTTTGCAGGCAAGCAGTTAAAATCGCATTTCATGGCTACCAATAAAGTTTTTAAGCCGATGAAAATGACTAATTGGACAGCTGAAAAATCAACAAACAAACGCTTAAAGGGTCACACAGTGAATGCTATTGTTGTAAAGCCCATGAGTAGATCCCATTATAAAATACTTATACCATATACTTATAATGTACAGATATACTTATATATACTATACATATGTATATGTATCCATTGCTCGATGTCTGCTTGGTATGTCGCACATGAATGCTTCCGATAACAAAGGACCTGGGCCAAAAAGCCAGGAATCTTTCTGCCGGGCAACCTTTCAAACTGAAATGATTAAGCCGCCAATGGAGCGCGAGCTGAACAACAGTCGAGTTTTGGATATGGCTTTCAGTCCAAGTTTTTCAAAATCTCTGCACTGTGTTTTGTACTCAGTGTGTTGGGATCTCTTGGCTGACTGACTGCTGACAGTCGAGTGTGTGGCACATGGAAATCATAAAAAGCGCAGTGAAGCAAACACAAAGTTGTAAAAAAGAAGAAAGAAAGAAAAGCATTTCTTTGGCACGCCGAAGACTTGAAACCCTATTGGAATAATGTAGACAGTAAGAGAAGAAAGTACAGTTTCCTACTGAGATTTTGACGAATTTTAGGTTATCGGAAGGATTGTTCCTATAGAAGTTATTTCATTTTATAGATTTATTCCAATGGAAGCTGAGAAATTTTGTTAGTAAGTGTAAATGACAGTAAGTAGATACTTTTATCATGATAATGCATTATTATCCTCATGTAGTAATCGGAACCGACTGCTCAAGTATAAATTTACCAAGGCGCCTTTTGATACATTACAAGCTATATGACAAAATTATAACACCCTTTGCGAGAGTATAAAAAGCCAAGTCCCAGACGCCGCACAACCCATTCAAGCTCCGCCCCCTGACACTCCACTTCCAGTCGCAGCTCTTTTGGGTTAGTGTTGGATACTTTACGACACATCGTCACGCTTTTGTGACATTTTGTCCTTTTACTACTCAAGAAACACTCACCCTTACACACTCTTACACATTTCGGGCACAATGGACTTAAAAATTCTTTTTCATCAGTTGCCTAAACAGCCGACGTTGTTGCATGCAAAAAGTGAAGAAAAAAGAGAATCCGTTGAAAACAGTTCAAAATCAACAAACGAATCTTCAGTTCTCAGTTCTTAGTTCACAGCTTTCGGCCATGTGCCTACATATAAGCCATCCTTTTGTGGCTTTAATGCGATTGATGGTCCGTCGGAGTCAGAGTCAAAGTCAAACTCAATGAAAGAGTCGAACTCAGTCGTCGTCGTCGTCATCGGTGTTTGACAGTCGCGCGAATGGACACAGATTGATGGATGCACATTAAGCGGATGATGTAGGAGACAATGATAATTTTGTTATTGTATTCCGATGAATTCTCCTTCCATCCTTTATTATTTTTTTTGGCAAAGCGTTAAGCAAGTGGAGTTTGAGGTCGATTGAGAAAGCCGCGTACTATGTTGCTTTAAATTGAACCGCATAATTTGGGCAAAAGGTAAGGTAGCAAAGGATGAATTCCAGGAATTCCAGGAATCGGGTACCATTATATAGTTTGGTGCATCAGTTGAGTATTATTTTAAAGGTTATTTCCGAAATACGTTTGTTTCATCTTCATCAAATTGGTTCTTTGTCTTCTTATATGCTTTATTATAAAGCTAATAATTCGATTTGTCATCAAAACACAGAGGAGTGGATGAAAACTTTATAAAAGCAAGTAAAGTAAATATAAAAATTAGTTTTAAATTAATTATTATTATTGATATTATTATTTTAATAATTATTATTATTATTATTATTATTATTATTATTATTATTATTATTAATATTTTTATTATTATTATTATTATTATTATTATTATTATTATTATTATTATTATTATTATTATTATTATAATTATTATTATTATTATTATTATTATTATTATTATTATTATTATTATTATTATTATTATTATTATTATTATTATTATTATTACTATTTTTATTATTTTATTTAAATTAAATAAACGGCGAAATAGCTTTCAGCTTTTGACTAAGCTGCCCTCGCTTTATGCTCTTCGGCTAAATATCTGTTTCATTTTGGGCAGCATGTTTTAACATGGTTTGAGCTTTGGGCTAATATGATGCGCATTCCCAGTCGACGTCAATTTAATTTGCAATCATTATATCGAGATGCTTTGGCTACCACAAAAGGATAATGATATCCATTATGCTTTTGCCCAAAGCGAAGACATAAACAATTATGGTTCATGTAGGATATTCCAGTTATTCGTATGTATAATCCAAAATGAATTGAGCACCAATTAGGCTGCGATAAGCCTTTAATGATTGTTATTAAAACCGAATTTGACTTTGTTTGTTGACTCATGCGAAAGTATGGGAAGATGCTCTATGGACTCTACGTGGGAAACTATAGCAATTGTTATGCCTATTAATTGTAGCACAGCTGCAATGGTCAGTCAGTTCTCGGCTCGGTCACATATCAAAAGCGTAGCCAAAAGGCTTGAGAAAAGAATTCCAAGCATTTGTCTTCTTCACGCCACGATAGATCAACGGAGGAAATCGAGGGAAGCAGAGATAGAAAGAAGCCAGTCGCTAATTTAGCAAAACTAAAGCAGAAATCAGAATCAGAAATCAGAGGCTGAATCCAACTGCGACTCGAAGTTGGAGTCGGATTCGTATTCGGATTCGAGGGCAACCAGGCAAATCGGAGGCAACTATCTTCAGGCAGCACACAATTATATGTATTTGCACAGTTTACAATTAACGTATCAAAATCTGTGCGCTAAACTAAATCTAATTACCGGCTAGCTCTGCTGCCAAAGAGAAATAACGAAAACAGTAAAGAGATTCCCAAGGAATGACGAAGCATAAATACTCTACAGCAAATAACAACTGTGGTTCCCAAAGTGAAATTTAATAATACGACCGAAACTAATAAACACTTTCCAGATTGTCATTTTGGACAACATTCAATGCTAGTGATAAAATCAGTACTTGAAAAATAGTATTTAATATATTTAAAGAGATTTATGTAATATATAGATTCATATTATAATAAACATAAGTTTATTTATTTATTGTAGTAATTTAAGTAGTTAAATACAGATTCGCTTCAGTTACTAGACTTATAGAAAACAAGAAAAATTATATTTTATCTTTGACGCCCAAGTTACAATAGCCTTTTGAGAGTAGAGTATTATAGAGTAGAGAAGTGGACACCAGAGCCTACACCCAGAGGCGGTCAAACGGTTGCTCTGGCACTTGCAACGAATGTCGTTTCCCTGGACTTTGGCTAAATGCTCCAACGATGGCGTTGCTGCCATTTGTCAGGCAGCGGACCGCAAAATAGTTGCACAGCATTTTAGTTTTTGTTCGAGTCGTAGCTGGAGCTGGTGCTGGAGCTTGACGCGATAATAAGAGCGATGAGGAGAGTTAAGGAACCGCTAGCAGGAAGAACAACAAAATCTCATAGTGTGAGAATTGCTGCCACTCTTTTCTTTTCTCTTACTCGCTCTCCCTCTGCCTCTCTTTCTTGCCTTCCATCATTCTATCTTTTTGTTGTAGATTTTTTTTTGGTTTCTGCCCGCTTTCGCGTGGAAAATAAATACCAATCTACATAAAAGTGGAAACCAAATAGAAAGAAAAACAGTCGACAGTCAGAGCTGGCCATTGAAAAGAAAGAAACCTGCTGCCTTTTGCCTTCCGCCTGCTGCTATTGAGAGCAGTCCACACACAACAAAATCTACAAAAACCAGAAAGTAAAGAAAAGTCGAGTTTATCCAATACTGATATGCCCTATGATGGGTGCATATATCCGATAATTTGGAAGAAAGGGTTGAGGTTAATAGTATTGTATTATTTGGGAGAAATCAAACTCTTTTCTTTCCTGTTCTATTTTGTAGCTTTGGTACGACTTAAACCATATTTACTTACCTGCAGAAATGTATATATAGAAATGCTTTAATCAAACTTATGGTACTCTAGATACAGGGTATCAAAATACAGTGAAAAAGCAAACGAAGCTCGTAGAAAAAGCAGCGGTCACTTGGGCTGACTGAGACACTGAAACTGGCACTGGAACAGGCACTAGCACAAGCACTAACACTAGTTAGTTGTATAGTTGGGTATTCGCTCGGCTGTGGTTACAATTTGGAGCAGTTGCCGGTCCCAGTCTAGTTTTGATGAAATTGCTCGAAATAATAGGGTGAAAATGCTTCGGCTGCCTTCCTCTCAAGCTCGTCAGTCGTTTTTCTGTGTTATGTTCTCTCTTTGTGCCTTTTAACTCTTTCGCGCTTTTCTTCCTCTTGATGTTGTTGTTGCTATTGCTGCTGCTGTTATTTTTGCTGCTACTGCCTTGTGTGAAAGACCAAAAGGCGTCATCAGCTACAGCTCTAGCTCCAGTTCACAGAACTTGGAGCTTGGAGCTCAGAGCTCGCGTGCTGAAACTGGCGAGAGTCAAAAGCAGTTGGCACAAAACTTTCAGTTCAACTGAAGGCACTGCACACGCATAGAGACCTCTACATTGTTGGAGTTTCGGTTTTGAGGTTTTATACATTTAAAGAAAAAACTGAAAACACAAAAAAATGGTCTATTCGAGGTATCGAAAGCTTAATACCCTTTAAGGAATTTTAATACATTATTGCTTGGTTTATAGGATAATGGGGAATTAACTTATGATGTGTGAAGAATTAAGCCTTGTTTCCAATATATATAACATTTAATTGTCTTTAAAAGTTAATAATGATTTATTGTAGTACAGCACTGCATTTCACATGTTATCAATCAAACAAAAACACATTTTACATAAAGTTTAACTAGTATAAGTAAGCTTCTCCTCCAAAAAGGGTATAAATAAATTCGTAGGTGTATTTAAACTGGGCTACATGAGCAACAAAATAAAAAAAAATACGTTTGGTGTGGCTGCAGTGAAAGATTTGTGGTGCAGTGGATTTGGGTCTGTGTGAAATTGGATCTGTGATGTTGCTGCCGTTTTCCGTTTGAAGTTTGACTTGAAATTGCACAACAAAGCTGGGATTTCAATGCGGTTTGAATATGATTTGAATATAAAGAAATATCTGACATGAATGACGGGGAATGTGAATTAACTCTGAAGAATGTGTGTCTTAACAAGAAAATGTTTATCAAATGATCTTATAGATTTAAAAATGAATATTTCAAAAAAATTTTGAGTTTATTATGAGTAGAAACTAGTACTGACTTCTGAAATTTAAAGATTAAGATTAGGTCTATTATCATTACGAACGAAACTAAAACCACAAAATAATATATAAAGTCTAGGTTCGTTGATCTGAGTTATTATTCAAACTTATTCTTCTTCATTCATGTCTTGCTGACTCCTTACTCTGCAAACTTAAGAAAATAAACAACACCTTAATTAATACAGCACCTTTGCCCCAAGTAATAAAGTCATTCTTCATGGTTAGAGATACATTAAAGTTCATAAAAAATAAAAGTTAAGCGGAATATGCAAAACGCTCACGAGACGACAACATTCCACCATTTCTGAGCTAACAAACTACCTGAACAGACTGTGCTCCAAGAACATTAATTTACTAAGAATTTCAGTTGCTTCCTCGTCTTACTTTTATCTTTTCTCCCATCCCCATCCCCTTCTCCTTCTCCTTTTGTCTGGCTGACCACCTCTTACAAATCAATTACTTTAATCAATTTTTAACACGTTCACGTCTTTGCACCCCAGAGAAGGCGCCTTTTTTTCTTTACTTTGTTCATCCGACGGCCTTTTTCACATCATGTATTTTTCTTTTTACTTCTTTTTACTAAAATTTTAATTATAAAAATTAAATACGGGTATTGCGAAGAGGTAAAGCAAAAATGTGCGACTAACTAACCTGCCATAACAAACTTGAAATAATATTCAAGAATTTTTATTGAAATAATAACAGCGATGCAGGTAGAGAGCTCCGTACAGGCCATGAGACAGACAGACAGAGTCTGGTACTGAGACTGAGGCACCCAGAGGGAACTGGCCTGAACGAGGTACAGTTCGTCAGAGCACATCAAAGGCGGAACATTCGTCTGGGATGACTTTGGCATGAAGTGAGTGAATGGATCTGGTTTGCCTGGGTCTGGGACTGGGTCTGGGCTCTGATGGGGGCGACGACAGCCTGTCATCGTTTCAAAGTTCTTTTTCTGGCTCGCTGTTTTCTAATTGAAATGTTCTGCACCATATTTCTGCGCATTACCACCTGCTGCTTGCGGCACAGAGAAGCCGCCAGTTACCATTTACCAGTACTCAGTTCTGAGTTCTCATTTCTCAGCTCTCAGTTTGCTAGTTCCAGTTTCCATTTGCTCAATGCCCTTTCTAGCCGGACTCCACTCCAACATGCAATAACAGCTTTTGCTAAATAGTTCACTGCCTGTTCTCGTTCAACGTAAATTGCACAGCCAAACCGCAAGAACAATGCGCCGTGCTGACCATCATCATCAACAACCTGTAAACTAAAAAAAAAAACTGGAAAAAAACTGAGAATAAAAAAAACTGAAAACTGCAAACTGCAAAACTGCTCAACCGAGCGACCTCAGCACCTCGACCATCATCGTCATTATCAACGCCAAGTTGAGCGCATGATAAAAAACGCTTGAGAGACTCAATGCGATTATTATTATATTTTTTTTATCCAACACTTTGGCATTTTCCTATTCGCCGACAGCATAAAAAATAGACTACATTCTTTTCTTTGTTATATCTATAAAGTAAACATATTGTTTGAACTGTCCTTGAAATGCATTAATAATAATATAAAGTTCAAGGACTGAACTTTAGTTGGAATATATACATTCCATACATAAATATTGAACAGATTTCACTGTTACTTAAAACAAAGAAATTGTAAACAGAGCGTATAACCTCACAGTAGTTAAATGTGAATAAATTATAAGAATCTATAAATCATAGAAAGAAAACAATTTTTGTTTACTCACATATAGGGTATCTTAAGGTCGTATATGTTCATTTCTCCGTTTGCTGGTCTGTTGCGTTGGCCACAAGTTTCTTTAGCTGCTCGACGGTTTTCCAGGAAATAATTTTCTTTTTTTTTCCTCCACAGTATTCATCGTCGTCTCGTCTAGTTTACATCTTCATAGACGCCTCGTTGCTCCACTAAACTGGGCGCTTCCGTCTCCCCTTTGTCAGGGCACTGTCACACCTGTCCAGGGCCGGATTTACCACATTAATGTCATGGGGCCAGGTGTGGTGGGGGCCTCTAAAATAGAGCTCGATATCCCAGAGATAAAAATGAAATTTTAGAAGAATCTTATCTCGTACTTATAAGTACCCAGCGTATTAACTCTTCGCGATTTGTTCTGCGCAAAACTCATCAACAGTGGTTTAAAATCATTTTTCATCACAATTTCTCAAGGTGTCCGATACGTTTCTTATCCAGTGTTCTATCGTGCTTCTGTGAATGGCAATGTCCAGAGACAGATATTATTGCACTAGATGCACTGGATAATTCATTTGGAGAAACAGGTTGATTTTTGTTTATCTCGAAAACTTCTGCCGAGGGTTCATTATTATTTACAAAATTATTTATAGAAATTTTGTTTGTTTCACAAAAGGAATCGGGAACCGTAGGTTTCTTAGTGATGCTTGCAGGAGCGATTAAAAAAGTGTCCAATTTTCGTGTTTTTGATAACACTGTATCAAACCCACTGTCTTTTCTGCAGCAGTTTTTTTTTTTTCCGAGCCGCATTTTTGAACCCATGGAGTTTTGTGTCGATCACTTTTTTAATCACCCATGTCGTCTTTGACCGCTCTTTGTTGAAACGAACAAAAGCCTAGTATGTTTATTTTTTATCGTTACAAGTTCTTTGCAGTTCACTAGAGCGATTTTTATCGATGAACTTACAATGAGCTAAATAATCGATAAGTTACTTTGCTCGGCATTTCATTAGTAGTTCTTTTGTTCAGGGACGATATTTTTACTACTTTGTTTCAGTGGCTCCATCGAAATAATTCTAACTCATTTGATCTTTGCTTGAACTGATACATTCTTTACAAACTTCTTTGAACATTAGTATGGTACAGAAAATAGTTTGGTATAAAACAGCGATTTACAACATATTTTATTGGGTATGGTGGAGGCCCTCTCGTGGTGGAGGCCCTGGGGCCCTGGCCCCACTGGCCCCTATGTAAATCCGGCCCTGCACCTGTCACTATTGTGGCTGATCACAACAACCGCCAACAATGGAGATGGAGATGGAGATGGAAACGGAGACAGAGAAGACCTCGCCCAGTTCCAGTTGGAGTCACAGCCCCAGTCCTCGAGACTAGGTGTGAACGTCAAATAATCACCTTTGCACACGATAGACTTCGTCTACGGAGGGGGCAGTAGTGGGCGGGGCTCACAGTTTTCACATCTGTGATGTCGCCTTGGTATTTGTTTTTCGTAAGTATATTTTGCCCATTTTTTTTTGCTTTTTTCTTTCATCTTCCACTGTTTTTTTTTTGGTGGTCGGAGGCGTTGGCGAAATGTGTGAAATTTCAATAGAAATACGCAGCAAGTGTCTGTGGCTGCGGTCTTGCCACCTCCAGCGGCTCCGCCTCAACCTTCGAGCCTCCTTTACCTCCTCCACCACCCCGTCACCCACTTCCTCTGCCGTCTTCTTCTACTTGTTCAACTCTATCTTGATCTGCACCTCTTTCGCTTACTGCTTTTGTTTGCATAATTATTTTATTGTAAGCAGAAGGGCGGCTAGCCACGCCCACAAAACTACATGCAAGAGTGCGGCCCGCATGAATATTAAAACAAAGACGTTTCCATTTTACCCCTTTGCTCCGTTGTTGTCGCAAGTTGCAACTGTTTTCCCAAGTGCCCCAAGAGCATCTTACAGTTTTCCTCCCCCTACCCACAAGATACGTCTAGACTCTAGACCATTTTCGTGGATTGCCGAAAAACTTTCTTGCTCATTCTTGTTTCAGTCGCTTCGGTCTGGCTCTAGGCATTTCTTCAATTAGCGTTTTTATTATTTTTAATTAACAATTTTGCAACTTAATCCTGTTGCACAGTGTAGGAGTAGTGTTGAAATTTCAGCAGACATAATCGAATCAGCAAAGGGGCCGCTTAATGCCTGGCTAAAGTTTGTCTAAGGACAACAGGAAGAAACAGGAACTTCAGCCTGGAACCCCAGACATGTGCATAATTATATTAGGCACAGGACTTTAGCATAAAGCAAATGCAGACAAAAAGGGATTCATACAAATGGTTAAGGAAAGGATGAAGAAATGTTGCCAAAACAGTAGACAAAATACCAGACACCACCGGAGGGCAATTTCAGGACACTTAAAACGAAAGAATAGAAAGCGAAGCGAACTCAGAAACTACTGAGAATTTTGTTCTACAGACTGGAAAATGGGCAATTATCACAAGGCTTACATTACAACTGTAAAGAATAAGCAAAAATTCAACGCTACATGAAAGTTCATAATGATGGTAGTTATTAAAATGAATTAAAGTACAAAGCTTTTTAGACCCCGTACTCTAAAAAAGAGTAGAGGGGTCTATTAAGTTTGTCTGAAGCGAAATGTGCGTAACAGGCAGAAGGAGGCGTGGCCGACCCCATAAAGTATATATATTCTTGATCAGCATCAACAGCCGAGACGATATAGCAATGTCCGTCTGTCCGTCTGTCCGTCTGTCCGTCCGTCCGTATGAACACCTGGATCTTTTAAACTACAAAAGCTAGAGCCACCAAATTTGGAATGAAAGTCCGTTTGCTTCGCGAGCAGATCAAGTTTATTTCAAATCTTTGCCACGCCCCTTACCGCCCCCGCAAATTGTAAAAAACTATGGTCACCTCGGAAAAATTTATGTTTTAAGCAAATATCTCAGTAACTATAGCACTTAGGAATACCATTTTTGGTATGTAAGTTGCTAGAGACAGCATAAATGCATTGTCATTAAAATTTTTGGACTGCCACGCCCCGTTTTCCCACAAGAATGAAATAATTTTCAAACTTCAATGCCATTTTTAAGGCATTTGCACTTATCGTACGGTATTGTAATTTCAAATTCGTTTGGAGACAAAGTATCACAAACTATCCTGAAAGTTGCATACAAATCGGACAATAAACAAAAGAGCTAGACACGTAACAAAGTTTACAATTACACGCAACGTCAAAGCAAACGTTTCACTGCTTGTGTAGCGACTGCACTGCTTGTGTAGCGACTGCACTGCTTGCCGACGATGCACGCACATGTATGCATACTATACGATTTATTATATATCGATATTCAATACCATAGTAATTATAAATGCGATATAATATCGCTTGCGATATTTGGTCATTATGTCTATATCTATAGCGATATATCGTATTTGAATTCAGTTGTTGATAATATCGATATTTGATTTGATGTGATATTTTAATTAATATCGATATCGGCATTTTCTTGGCGATTTGCATCCCTATTACAAACTGATGGTTTCGTTTCAAAGTGTTTTATTGCAAATACTATGAGTACGGGGTCTTTTACAGTCGGCTAGCTCGACTGTAGCCTTTCTTACTTGTTTAGATAAAAGTAAATTAAGACAACTTAAATTATATGAATAATATTTCGACATCTTTCAGCATGTTAAGTTAGGTTAAACCGGTTAGCATTTTAATTATAATAATACTTATTCAATGCTAAATACCATTAAGTTTGAATTTAATTTAACTATTTAATTTTCAGTGTTTGAAGTTTCCATTTGTTAAAATTTCTTTAAAAAATATCTTGTAATTAAAGTTTATATTTAGACAAAAAGTACAGTAATATAAATCTGAAAATTTCCTCAACCACTTCGATAGTAGAGTGAAAGCTCCTTTCCAGACAGCCACGATTCCACAATTTTTAGTTCACATAGAAGAAATCGGTCGTAAACTGATATTTTCTATGTTGTGTTCATTGAGTGACCACACTCTCACACAATATGTGTATATTATTGTTCTAAGTGTCCCTATCAAATACGGTCCGCATCGGCCAACTATGTATATCATATAGCCCCACTCAAAAATTGGCCTGTCGAAAGTTACTTATTTTTAAGAAAACGTTCCACGAGAGCTAGATATGGTATTTTACAGGCGGCTTACTTGACTGTACACTTTCTAACTCGTTGTTATTATATTAAGATAAGGTAAATATTATATATATATTTTAAAAGTTTGCATTACTTAAAAAAATTGAAATAACTTTAAGTTCAACTTACATTTCAACTAATTTCCATTTATTTAGACATTTTAAACTTAGCCTTTACAATATTTTAAAAGACAATTATAAGGTTATTTGTAAAAAATTTCAAAATGTAATACAACAAATAATCCGATTACCTCTTCCGAAATGTATAAAGATCAACGCCGACAGTTTTAACATTATTTCCATTGGGACTTGGCTTTTCGCGAGGCAAACTGTGTTCACAAAAGAGACAACTCCAGTTAGTTTCCCGACTGCAGGCACGACAGAAGGGGCAGGTGCACTTTGGACAAATGATAAACTTGTAATCCTCCAGAGCACTACAGATGAGACAATATCGTTTTGCGCAGCTAAATTTTCCTAGCCATCCAAATTGTTTGGGATAAGACAGACGTAAGATTAGGAATAGATTCATTTTACCATGAATATGTCTAGTTGACATATTCATTTCAGCCATTTGTCGAACATCATTGAGGTAAGAGGCATGATTCCGTAACATTGTGCCGTAGAGAAAGAGAATTCGTTGTTTTTCCCGCTTGTAGAAAAAGTAACTGCAGATGGCACGGCGCAGACGTAATATAAATAGTCCATAATAGATAAAGACTATAATCACAAAATAAATTAGAATCACTTTTACATAGAAGCTTTGGGGCACAGAATGCACATTGGGAAGACACTCCTCGTTGCTCAATGATGTGGAAATGCGTTCGTGTATATTAAAATTGCTCATAGTTGTTCGCAGAAGACGAGCCATCAAGCCAGTGCCATTGATCTTATAAGGGATAAATACTATATTGTAATACAAATTTTAATATTACAAAACATTTTCCACTCACTCGAAATCGCACTTCGTGTCCTCCCTCCTGCTGGTAGGAGATCAGAGAAGTACCACCGACTATGGCTAAAAGGTCGACAACCATCATATCGAGATATATAAATAATCCAACTGAAAGCATTTCTATCCATAACTGTACTATATGATATATCTCTATGGACGACTCGGGGACAGTGTAGGTACACAAGTCATCCGTATCCACTGTTATGTATTTCTCCAATCTGCGCATAGGGAAAACCGATCTCTGATTCGAGTACTTGCGACGTGCATCCAAGTGCTTAAAGTAGTCCGTAAGATAGTAGTTATCAAAGTCGATTCTGCTACGGTATCTCCAATGATATTTCATAGCTTTGCATACCACATAGAAGAAAGTTATGCACATGATATTTTCAATAATTATTGATATAACTTTGAATACTCGTTTTCTGTGCTCAAAGTCATTCATATACGCCCTTGTGGCCATTTGGACACTGTGAAGTTCTGCTGCTCTCGACGTGTTCTGTAGCTTATAGGATATCTCCAAATTGGAACTATTAGCGAAAAGTTCTTTTTCAGTTTTCAAGAAACTTATGTAATTTCTGCCAAAATCGGATGGAACCACCTGAAGGAGACTTCACTGTAAAGAAATGTATCAAAGGAGTTTTATAGTTTACCTGGGAGGCATCACACACTTTTTCAGGGCTGCCAAACATATTGACCTTGCATATAACGTCGATGCGATATGGCCAACAGATGGCGCTCGAGAGCCAGTTAGGAAAATTGGTAGCACACTTGCGAAATCCTTGACTGAATACCTCTTGACAGACCTGATGACCAGCCCTGAGCTGATTCTTACAACGATTTTCTATATTGCCAACAAACTGTTCTTGAATCTCCTCAGCTTGGAGCATTGTTGGATTAAATGAACTTTGTTCAGTTGAACTGCTAGCTTGACGGTATTTCTTTGATTCGGATTGTTCCTCCTCTCTGACTACATGTTCCACGCCATGTTTAAGTTCCCCAAGAAGGGTTTCCAAGTTCTTAAATGTGTCTTGGATCTCGTTAATGTCTCCATCCATATGTTTGAGTGTGTCGGTAAAAGGTTTTGCCATCAGATCGAATTGTGTTTTGGTCACGTTGTAAGTGAGGTTCGTGGTGCAGGCGAATACCCGAGCCACTTCAGCGGCATTCGATACCAGATTGTTAACGGGACCACAAATCACAAGTCCAAAAACAGCAGAGCGAAAAAATATTCTTCCCGATTTCTCCCCCAATTGTACGAAAATCAGTAATGTCACTGCTCGAACATTGGGACTGCAGGCATAGGAAAGTCCGTTGATAAACAGGAATATTGTAAAGAACTGTACTTCCACTATAATATTGTCATAAAGAAAGTCCAGATTACAGTTGATGGACACTAGCAGCCACATCAAGTAGCCAAAAAGGATACCCAGCAGGAAACTGCACACAAATCGAACCGGTTGAGTCCATTTCGCCTGATCCTTCTCGTGTCCAAAGAGCAGACAATACACAGGAGACGCCGTCCTCGCAAGTGCTTGCTGAATTTTCTTAAATATTTTGATCCACATAAAAGCAAAGGCAGATATAGCAGAGTTATATGGATTGGCAACTATTTATTTACTTACTTGATTTCAAACATAATTTTTAAACTTTTAATGGCATTAAACTTAGTTTACTTCCAACTTTTATTCAGTAACCTATGGTATTCACTTTACACCTTCAAATGGTTGATTTAACATTTATCCTGCTGTTACAATTATATCCAATTTTATGGTACATACAAAATAAACCCTTGGGTAAATACCCGCAAATTGTGTAAATCTGAAAATTAGTTGACCACAGGAATTTTTATGTGGTAGTGTCTCCAGTGAATAACACTTGAAAACTCAAATAGTTTTAAGCTCAAGGTTAAGTGGAGATTAACAACAATGGGTGGAAGAGGAAGCAGTTAACGCAGCTGCGTTTTAAGTTCGCAAAAGTGGCTCACTTTTAACCGTTTTATAGCTGCCACACGCAGCAGCAGGAGCAGGAGTAGCAGCAGCCCAGCCTTGGCAACTCCCTGGTCTTCCTCCTTCTTTTGGTGCCCCGCCCGTTGTCATTTAAGAGAAGCCGCCCCAGTAGGGACTGTAAATGACTACAGCTCAGACGATGCGCTCGTTAAAAATGCCAGAGCAGGCCAGACATGAGCAGACCCGAGATCCGAGACTCGAGACCTGAGACCAGAGTCCAGAGTCCAGACAGGTCCACGCACACATTCCCAGACTGAAGCAGACACTTCACAACTTGAAGAAGATGCGCGTACATTAAGTTTAATGTACGAAATGTGTGCAAGGTCCTTTGGCGATCCCAGTCGCAAACCAAAACAACCGAACCAAACCGAACCGAACTCAACTGAGCTGAGTGTAATCCAATTATAATAGGAGACTTTTGCACCTGCCTTGGCGCTGCTTGATGCTGGCAGGCACCTTGCTGTGAGTTTCTAAAATAAAAATTGATTACATGCGTGTGTCTTGGTCGCAATGAATAAATTTTCGGGGTCCCTCATGATGCCAACTTGTTTGTTTTGCAGGCGAACGCTTAAAAAATTTATGAACTGCATCGAAAGACGATGAACGATGAGCGATGGCCGTTGAGCGATGGCCGTTGAGCGATGAAATGCAGCCAGCCAAGTTATCCAGCTAGCCAGTTCCAAATAGCCAACTCCAAACTCCAAATTGGTGCAGTTCCTCTACGCGCTTGGCAATGCTACTCGCTGAATATTAAACAGTCAGAACAGTGCTACCATTTCCCAACGGCAGCACTTCATCAGACTGGGTCGTGCTAAAAAATTGATTGATCCTTGAAGTGTAGCCGACTGGGGCAAGGAGCCGCGGGTAACGGGCAACTGGGACCTGAGGACCCCTGGAACACAGAGAGGGAGGCATGCTGGGACTTTGACGACATCATCTTGAGTGAGTAATGGAGTGGGGCGTGGTTATCTGCTCTTCGATGTATGCATTAAAACAATTTAAAATTCCAATAGACCAACACTATGCAGAGCACAGTGGTACAAAATAAACTAAACTCTATCTGGCAATTAAGTAGGCAATTTAAGCTCAATAAATCTGAGCACTAAAATGATTGGCAAAACCGAAATACGAAAAGCTTTTGCAGTCTTCTAAATATATAAGTTATGTAACTAACTAACATTTTATATAGTTTGACTACTTTTAACCACTGTACGCTTTGTACCATTTACCACTGGGCAAACCATCGCGTGTGAGCTTTAAATGCATTAAATTGTCAAAGCCTTTGCAAGCGCTTAAAGTTGCCGGCCATAAAATTGCTTTGGCTCAGACAAAAAAGGAGTCGCTGCTGACAAACCAGCTCCGCCTCCTCGTTGGTCACTACAGTGAATACTCCCAGACCAGACCAGACCAGAGCAGAGCAGAGCAGACCCGTTCAGTCCAGTCAGTCAGTCCGTCAACTCGAAAACCGAATGAATGATGAATTGCCTGTCACTTGCAATTTTTGTTGCAGACAAAACACAGCTCGTCTTCGTTGTCTGCGCTGTTGGCTTGTTTAAAATTTTCCATGTTTTTCTAAGCCGACTGACTGTCCAGGACCTGGCCCAAAAGCAGGCCGAGAACTTCAGCTGACATGCTGACTGCATTCATGGAATTTGCGTTTAAAAAGGCGGCAACAGCATTGTCAACCCTCGCTTCTTGTCGCCTCCTTTTGATGCTTTCACAATATTCGCATTTGTGTTTTGGACACTACTTCAAAATTTAATTGGGCGACAACAGCATAAAATTATGAAATATTTTGCCAAAAAAATACACAAAATATTGACACAAAAAGTTGTTTGTGGAAGAGGAATTTCTGTTGGAAATTTGGAGAAAATCAGAAGGAATTGTACAAGCAAAGAAAATATTTTTAACATGACTCGAGATGTTCAAAGTATGAATTTATTCATGATTTTATTTAACTTTCAAGTTTTGTAAGAAAACAATAGTATTAGTATTACACTTAGCAGAAGCCTTTTATCTATGACATTATTAAAAAGTAGGTTTTTAAGAAAACATTACAATTACTTCCTATTATACCCAATAATTTAAATACCTAAAGCACATTATAATTAAGATTATTATTATATTGGTTATAATTTGGGGCTATCTATGTTTATAATCTTTCCTTTTACCCTTTCGTTAGAACTATCTCACCACCTGCTTAGGGAATAAATTAACGTGTTTTTGCTTGCTCAGCTTTAAGCCAATTAGTGGTACTAATAAAAACCAATAAATCAGCCAAATTAACCAACAAAGTGTACAAATAAAACATCGCAGTGCACTTTGCACATTTGTCAAAAAATTAACCCTTTTGACCAAAGCAAAAGAAGCAGAAGGTATGAAAGAAAAAACGCAGCCAATATGAAAATGACATTAGCCAAGCGCCGCCAGACTGTGGCTAGACCGATAGCAGACACTGTGAAAAGAATATAACGCAGAGACAACCAACAGGAAACAGGCAACACAAAGGCCAAGGGGAGAAGGCCTCTGACTGGGCCTGGATCCGTGTTGGCCGTCTACTTGTACACGCAAAACCACTTTTAACTCGTTTACTTTATTTATGGCCATAATTTGTTAAGCAAAAGGTCGAAAACTAAACTGGCGACAAAAGGGCGCAGCTTAAACAACGTGAGAGGGTGAGACAGTGAGACGGTCAGACAAGGTGCGATGCATAATTAAGATAATAAAATATTAATTAAAATGAAGTTCATGCATATGCAAACACAGTGCCTGCTAACTAAATCCCCACAGTAGCCACACAATCCAAGTACAAATATTTGAGTTTTTCGTTTTGCTTTAGCTTCATCATAGTGATGATGACGTTGATTAGAATTGAGGGAGAATGATAATACCTAACAATGATAATACCAACGTTGAAAGCCTCGTTATTGGCACCAGCTCAAACTTCAGTTCCAGTTCCAGCTCAACACCGACACACACACACACACACACACACACACACACACACACACACACACACAAAACTCACCTTAATTAATTAATTAAAAATGCACAGCGAGTTTTTCCCTCATTTGTTATATTTTTGATGGCTTTTTATGCAAATTTCAAATACCTTCACATGATCACAACACACCTGTACAAAACGAGCAGCCCTCCCCCATCATATCAACCCAACAAATGAGTAAGCCCCAAAGGGTTTTTTTTTTTATATTTTGTTTCTAACCAAATCTGTTGCGAAACGATACCCGCGGGGGACAAACAAACGTTTAAATGTGTCAATCAAAGTTAAGAACAGTTTTACTCTACAGTACAAAAAGTATTTCTAAAATGTAAAACAGTTGGCAATCAGAAACGTGTATAAAATATATTATTAATTATTTAATTAATTAGTATAAACTATTTTCCAAATATAAAATTTTTTAAATATTATATATTCTTAAAGATAAGTAATATAAATAAATTTAATTCTTACAAGGCATTTGCAAAGAGCATTACATTCTCTGTATAGCAAAATTAAGTTAATGTTAGATTTTTTCCTATTGCGTATACTTCTCAGCGACTAATGGACGATTGCTGTTTGCCATCGGCTTAGGGGCGTATTAAAAATTTTGTTTGGACACAAAAAATAAAGCGCAAAGCGCGAAATGTGATACATTGCGGTTGTCGACGCTGTCGTCTTGATCTGTGCATAATTTATTTGGCCTTTTTGGTATTTATAGATAATATTGGGCTATAGCCAGGCGCTTAATCACTTTACCTGTCGCTGTCGCTATCGCATGCACATGTGGGCATCTAATTGGTGTATATTTCTTCCCTCGGGCAATTCAAAACGTCAATCGAATTGTGAGTGAAAGCGAAAGCAAAGCATCATATCGCACACTTCCCGTAAAGTGTTCTCCCTAAAGCGAACTTTTGACACACGCACAAGAATTGAGCCGGAACCTGAACTGAACCAACTCCGACTGGGGTTCATTCCATGATTGATGATGACCCGCGTCCAGTTCTGCTCGGCTTTGTGTTTTCGGCTGCATTGATTAACTAACTTAGTTTGGTATTTTATTTGTGTTCTGTTGCCCAAAAATGCTTTCTAGTCTCTGATTTTTCAAATTTATGCAGACACAATTTTTTAATTTTTTTTTTTTTTTTTGTTATTTGCAGCAATTATTTACATGCAAAGCCCCCAGCTGGGTCCATATCACAACCTTATCGCTAGCTTTCACTCTTTTTCCCTAAAAATAAATAATTTTGTTTTTTTTGTTATTTTGGGAGCATTGTCATAATTCACGCTTGACACCCGCCTCGGGCAATTTGGTCGGGGTTGGCATGTCAGTTGAGCCTTTTGTGGGAGGGCTCTGGGTTAGAGTTTGTATTTGATGGCCTTTGATGAATTTTGACAGTTAAACCACAAAATTATGTGAATTGCCAGCGATAGTATTTGCCTTTGTTTTTGGTTTATTATTTTCCCTCTGTTTTTGGCATAAAATGTATCAAAATTTTCAAAAATAATGTCCACTTCCATTTGCATTTCTAATGATGCAGCTGTCCAAACCAAATAGCAACAATCAGATTTTGGCTATTATGGGTTTTGAAATGAAAATCTATGGACAGAAATGTTATAAAATATGGTTTCAGTTTGTTATCTTCATAGCAAATTTCAAAATTTGACACAACAGTTGACGAATTTCAAAAGTTCAGCAAAATACTTAAAATGCGAAATGATTAAGAATGAATTAAAATATGATATATATATGATATGATACAATTTCTTCTTAATTGTGAGTTTCCACACTTTCAATAAGCTTTTCTTTTAGTTTTGTCTTAGATCATTAACCCCATTGTCGAGACATCTTATATCTATGTATATAATAATACGATATACTAACCACAAGAGCTAAAAACAAATGGTAATCGAACCTGCTACTGTGCACGACACCTTCTCCAGCAGTTTTAGTATTTATAGCCTGGTCGTATATCACATCATTGATGTTAGCTTTCACATATTGCACCTGGGCAATGCCCCCGGGCAATGGCAATCAACATTTGAGCTGTGAATTGAGAGATGAGCGAACTGGAGAATTGAAATTCCAATTTAGATTCAATGTGCTCGTATTTCAATAATAACTCTCAACTCTTGACTCACATTTCATAATTCATTTTCGATAGACTCTCACTTTTTTTTAGCCCCTTTGGCACATTAACATTGAAAAACCATTAAGCGATGTCCGACCAATATGTTAAAGCCAAATAGGTGGAGCATATGATGCTGGGCCAAAGGCATAAATATTGTTTACCACAGCTGAAAGTTGTAATTTATTACAAATTAAAATAAATCAAAGTGAAATAGCAAAAGTCAAAAAACAATAATCAAGTGTATAAAATATAAATAAAGCAATCGAAAGTGGAGCATATCAAATACTCTTTCAATTTAAAAGAGATAGCTAAAAGTATTGGAAAAACAAAGATTTTATTTACCCTAAAAATATATTTAAATCAGTTCTTAAAATAAATATTTATGTGTATTTTAGTATTATTGTCTGTTTGTATATTTCAGTATTATTGACTTACAGAAAGTCGCTTCCATGGAAGAGTATATTTAAGGTGGAACCCACTTAACGGATCTGATAATGTCTCTATAAGGTAGATGGCAATGTGTAAGATATAACATAAATAACATTTGCATTTTGTGTGCATAAAAATGACAAAAGTTTAATTTTTTATCAGCTGCACGAGAGGAAATTGAAGCTGGAAATGATTTGTCAAAGTTGATAGCTGATAAAAAATAAAATTAAATACATTTGTATACGCCGGAAGAGAAAAGAAAGCAAATTAAATGATATCAATTTAAATTTAAAATGCAAATACGTATATTTCCCTCAATTTTGAAAATACTTCAGCTGAAGTGCCATCGAGTTTGGAGTTAAAATTCCAAATGCATTTCGAGCACAACACTTAATGCAAGTATTTACAACCAAACACAAAAAAAAGATTTCTTATAAACCAAAGGTCTTCACTTAAGACAAATCGTGAACAAATATCAAAACTATTTACTGATGCATCGCGATGAAGTCGCACGAAATATTTTATAACCGCTTTTAGAATTTACCACTCCGAACAACAGGTTTAATGATTCAAGAGTCTGGGGATTACGGGTATGGAGAAGTGGTTATGCATTTTATGGACTGTCATAAATGTGTGGAACTATAAAACACACATAAAATGTATGACGAAGATATATTACTTGGACTGTATTATATGCAAAGAAAGAAGAGTGTGCTCTAATTTTAAAATGCAAAGGAATTTTTTATATTTCATAAAATAACATTAAGTATATTAACTTTTTCTAAGCCTTACTTGTCTACAGTAATCTAGGCTTGAATCGCTTTCACATGATTTCAAAATCTTAAATCAATGGAAGCTGCATTCATAACAAATTGAAACTTAATATGAAATGCACTAAAGACAAGCTCCAGGAGATGAGATGAGATGAGATGAGGCAAAAATTCAACTGCCACCAACTGAGAGAAACGCCGTTCTGTGGAGAATATCAATGGATTTGTTTACATTTTTATGTGTTAGACAAAGTTAAAACTAAGCCCAGAAAAGAGCATAAAAATCTCAGCTAGAATAAAGTTTCAACACTTTAAAAATTCAAAAGCAAACCCCAAAAATTGGAAACCATAAATGCCATAAAGCTGAGTAAAGTGCTTTCAACCAATGGACAGCATTAATTATGCGCGTGTGGAAGATGATGCCGAGGAGGAAATGAACCCGAAACGGCAACAGAAACAGACGGAATTCCAGTTCAAAATCCAACTGTCAAATGTCGCTCGCTGTTCAATATCGTTTATCAAACGTTTTATCGCTGATTTTCATAAACTACTAGAGCAAGAGGGAGAAGGAAAACAGTGGGGGAGACAGAGTGAGAGAGACAGAGAGGGAGAGGGGGAGGGGGAGGGGGAGGGAGAACGCAACGGGGCACAGGCATAAATCATTTCCAACGGGCATTTTCGGAACCACAGTTCGTCATGCTGAGCAGTTGACGGTTTTCTCTCCCTCCTCCCCATCCCCATCCCCATTCGTCGGTGCATAAAAGTTTTGGAGCTCAGTAACCAAAAAAGAATAATATACATATATATAGCCAGGGAATCGGGATTGGGAATCGTTGGAGTTCTGCGACGGCTGCTAAAATGCGCAACAACCGCAGACTAATTAAATTAATTGAGGTGATTTTTGTCGCAGATACAAGCACCCCCGTTACACGTAGCACCCATTTGTAAACTGTACGGACTGAGAACTTTCAGCTTTAAAAATCGCCGAGAATTTTTTTCAGGCTTTATTGTTTTGATGGGCATTTTTTTGATGCGATTTCGAGGCAACGGTCATATCTGTAAATGCTCAACGCATGTAATCCATCGATATTAATGACTGGTCATATTTTTTGTACGATATTCTTCTTGTTTTTGTGCTGCTTGATTGAATGGTTATTCATATTTTTGCAGTATGGGTCCTGGGGATATTCAGCAGAGTGTGGAGTTAGGAAGGGACCCCTTTTTTTTATGACCCATTCGGCTTCATTACATTGAAACGTCTTTTTTTTTTTGGAGTTCAGTTTTTCTTTTTATTCACATTTTGAGGTCGCGTCTCGCGGCGTGTTTTATTGCATAACTTATAAAATATTAAATGAATGCAATCAGAATCTTTTTTCTGTATTCTTTTTAAGTGGATCGAAGCTTTTGAATGCAAAAACATTTGTGAACTTGATGAGAAACAGTCTTAATCCTGTTAATAAATGCATTTGCAATCAGCTGTCAGACATGTTCAAAATTCGAATAATGTATTTATTTGACATTGGCCATGAGTTAAAATTGTTTTGTTATTTTACTTTTGAGTACTAATAATTGCATCATGTGAAGAGTTATAAATTTAAAATATATGTTTTTCCTAAATATTTTGTTAATTAAAAATATTAATCAATTGATCTTGAGATCGATGTTTTTGCAACCCTAATAAATATCCCTGTAAATTATTGTGTTGAATTTATTTAATGCCATTTTCTATGTCTGAGGTGTCTTTTATAGCAAATTTAAAATACAAGTTCGATGAGCAAATGTTTTTTTTGTTTTCCTGAATAAGTGTCAACAGCATTCGATTAATAAATAATGCAATTGAATTGTTGGCAATCGGTGTACTGCATAAAGCAGTGAACATGCTGCAACATATTCTGCAGACAACACTACACAACACAGAACAACAGCAAACAACACAGAACAACAGCAACTGAAATTGTGAATTCTGAATGCTGAAAATGTTTAGTTTTAGCGCTGCAGGTGGTCAATAGACAGCGGGCAAAAGTACAAACTCTAACACACGGCACTTCTTTCCACATTTTTTTTCGCCCGTGTGCTGCAGGATAATGACAGGCCAACAACAAAAGCAACAACAACAAGGAAAACAGAACCAACAACAGTAGAGGAGCAGGAGCTAAACCACCGAGGCATAGACTTTTGTGGGCGATTGTCAATTGTTGTTGTCAATTAAGTGAACAAAACATGCACACGAAATACTGCATGAATGGAGCCCACCGCTGGTTACTGCTACTGCTTCAGGTTCCACTTCTACTCTAGTTCCAGTTCAAACTCCAACTCCAACTGTTGACCACAACAACGAACCAAAAATTTGTACCCAAAATCATCATGTCAACTGCCAGGCGACAGGCCGGAACCAGGCAAACAAATGCAAAGCGACCGCAGAACAAAGAGATGCCGTTTTCAGAAGTTAGCAGAAATCAGTAAGTAGAGAGGAGAGAAACTCGTGTTCACGATTAACAGCTTAGGCACGAGTAGTAGCTAGTCTGCTGTGAAATATGAGGCTATGAAAATTGTGATAAGAAATTGTTCTTGATTTCATTTTTAAATTTGACTACTAATTGTCTTTGGATCAAGAACTTACTTTGCTTAATTTAGATTATTTGTATCAGTCAGTAATCTAAACTCTATATCAATTGTAGTCCATCTCTAGTTTGGAATTTCTCACACTCAGACCATTTAATTGGCTTGCCATTCGGCAAAGGCATTATGTCCATTGGAATCGCACATGAAATTAACGATTTGTGGCGTGTAAAAGCATTTGTCAAAGTGTCACAACAATAAACTGTCAGGGAAATACTCCAATAACAATTACTCTCTAGCTTTAACAATTTAAACTGGTGCAGTAATTGAAAGAACAAGAAGCAAGCAAATTTATATAAGTAGAGTTTCTAGTACTTCTGCTGAGGCAAGCCGAAAAGTATCTTTGTTGCAATTGCAGATTAGCTATTCGAGCGTTGCAGCATCAGCATAAATTGAACTCTCTCCGACCTTTTTAATTAAAAACGAGCGAAATGTTGAACCAAGTACTGAATTGAAACTGACTCGAAAACCCGGCATTCAGCATTCAGCATTCAGTATTCGGCATTCGTGCCGCGTTCGCATGCTAAAAATTGCAACAAAATTACATGACCCCAGTTTGCCCATTGCCGGTTTGTCGACAAGGATTTGGTTGTACACAAACGGAAGAGAATTGTTATCTAATGTCTGGAGGCGAAGGGTCAACTGCAGGCACAGTGAAACAGTCACGCAGTCGACGACGACTCCACTCCATCGAGGGACTTGCAACACGAGCGAGAAAAGTGTTAATAAATTTTAGTCCAAGACAGCGACTCAATGTTGGCATTGGCCAAAATTAAGTTACGTAGTCGTTGAGTCGAGTCGAGTCGCTCCGCTTTGCGTCGCATCGCAGCTCGATTTGCAAATAAATTTGTTTAATTCCCCGCTCGACGTGAACACCACAATGAGAAATATTTTATAACACTCCAAGGGAGAGAGAAAGAGAGTGAGGGAAAGAGCGAGGGAGAGAATCATAGTCACAGTGGGGTGTGAAAGTTCGTGGCTCTGGACAAAATGGACATAAGACTAAAACGTGCCTGGGATTTGCCGTCGGGGCACAAACTCAACCTGACTAATTAGACGCGTCATTGTAGCCCGATTGGATTTGCATTTGGATTTGGCAAGACTTTTCGAATTGCCATTGTTAATGAGTTTTGTAGAGGCAACTGACCAGCTGAAAGAGGAAAAGAGAAAGAAGAGTGAGAAACTAGAGAAGTAAAAGACATTTGTGTCGGTTGTGCCTTAAATGGTAGCTAATTGGCATTTAAGTTGGCCAAAGTGAAGTGAAGGAGTTGTAGTAAGTGCACTTTTAAGGTTTGCTCCTCAACCCTTAAAATGTATAGGAGTTGCCTCAATGCAAATTGGCCAGACTCTACTCAGTAATTGCTACATGGAAGGACTCGACATGGAGGCTTGAGAAATTGGACTGAAAGTGTAAAAATCAATAAAACAAAAAATAATAACTATGAAATAAAGCTAAATATTTGTAGTGCAGTAATATTGATTTTTAGTTCTACAAAATTTGAATTTTTTCAACTCTTTATATTAAGTTTACTCTATCTTTTTGTCTGTCAAACAGCTGGTGAAAATTGATTTTCCATGCTAGACTGACTTTCAGTCTTTAAGTTAATTGAAAATCCATTTGATTGGTAGTACGACATTATGTTTTCTTTATTATACTCAGTACATATAAATACTGACAATTGGCTTGTGGCTGACATTGTTTTCATCACTGTCATTTCGATTTAACATATCATTCATATAATATCAATTAGTTGCATATGTGCGACATGGTCTTCTACCAAAAGCTGCAAATTATTGGCCAATGTCGAATGGACAGATGTTCGAATGGACAAATGGCAACGATGTTGTCTGTTCTTTTGGCCATGTCGAAAGCACAAGGATAAAAGAGTTTACTCAATTGGCTGTGCCTGCTTGATGCCTGCTCATGATGACGTTGACAATGACGAAGACTATGATAATGAAAATGATAATGATGATGTGGATATTGATGGCGACGACAATGACAACGACAACGACAACGACTACATCAACGAGAACAAGAACAAAAAACATCAATGTCAGCAAAGCAAACGTGCTCCTCTTTCATATCATTTCTTTTCTTTTCTCTTTATTTCTGTTTTTTTCTGTTTTTTACTGTGTGCATCAAGAGAAAAAGCTCATTTTATGCCAATTTTTGTGTCTCCTCAAAGCCAGTTGAATGAAACTTAACAAGTTGGCCAAGCACACACCAACACACACACCCACACACATGTCATTCGTAAATAAAAGATGTGCACATGTGTCTATGAAAAGGATTCATTTCATGAGCCATTAATGGTTCATTAAAGCCAAGTACCAGAAAGTTAAGAAAACTCAACAAAGTTTTAACAAATTTCTTGATTAAATTGATTTCATGCAAATAAATATCTAAACTTTCAATTTAGATTTTACGAACTTACTTAATTTGTTTCTAAATATAAATGAGAACACCTTTTGATGATTTTAATAATAACCAGCCAGGGAATCAATGTATAGACAATGCTCTCGGGTAACTGAAAAGCTGCGCATATTAAGTCTGGCTTCATTAGGTATGCAACTAACGTAGTAGCTCCAAAAACTGAAGATTTTCCCTTTTCCTTTTCCTCTCCCCCTCGCTTTTGCCTTTTCCTGGTTTCCAATTCAAGCAGCTGGTTGTTAGTTTTTCGGCTTAACCTTTTGCCAATTTTAAATTGGCTTGCCTGGGCTGGTAAGTTCAAATATGCACAAACATTTGTTCAAAGGCTAAAGATTTATCTCGCCGGTTGTTCGCTAGACACCCTGTGGTTCCTTACGGATTCCAAGTCTGCTTCCGTTTGGGGCTCGAATTGGAATTGAGACTGGGGGCATGGAATTGAACGGGGAGTGGCACTCAAGCTACCGGTACCGGTGCCGGTACTGTAAACTCTTTGAGTATTCATATGAGCGAAGCGATACAAATCTCTGAATTTCAAGTGCAAAACTTGAATATGCAATTGAATTTGTGCACGAAGTTTTTGCTTTTGTTTTTCTTACTCCCGCTGTTTGAAAATGGGTTGATAGTGCGCTCAGCGGTTTTCCGGCCTTAAGACAAAACCGGGAAAATGTTAAAAGCCAAATGTCATATCATTCCATGCACAAACAATTTGTTTGTTAATCTAATAAATAGTTTCTATGAAATGAAGAGAGTGTAATTGTTATAAACTATAGATTAAATTAAAATACATTTTCAAAAGAATATATGATAAAACTATAAAACTAATTCTTAACAAATCAGTTTATTAATATAATTAATATATATATACAAACTAAAATATTTATTTTTAATCCAGTCACAATACTAGTCAGTTCAATGAATTATTTAAATAAATTATTTAGAATTTCTTAAAACATAATAAATCGTATAATTTACATTTATTGTATTCTGCTCTCTACCAAGTCATAAGTTTAACGATTGTTTACTCTGGCATAACTCAAAATTTCCATTTAGATTGAACAGATGAGTGTTGGCCATACTTGGTAAACTCACTAATTTGGGCACATTGAAACTGCTGTAGGGCATTTACCTAGACCACATTATGCCAGGGACTGGACTGGATTCTGGAGTCTAGCGTCATAGCAGAAGTCATATCGTTTGGTCTATAGTCAAACTACAAGTTTGATTGGCTTTGACTTGCCCAAAAACCTTTTCGAGTAGCGACAGAGTTGAGAGTTGAGAATCGAAGCTTGTCACAGTGCTGATGTTGTTGTTGGCTCTAACTCAGACTCTGTCTCTGATTCTGTCTCTGACTCTGGCAATTTGCATATTCACGCTGTGGATAAAAATCAAAACAGTGGGTGCTGTGGCTACCACAGGAGGCACAACCAAATGGCGAGATGCACTGACAACGGCAGCGACCTCGATGGTAATAGCAACAAGAGGACTGGGGGACAGGAGAATAGAAGGATTGGGAGATTGGAGGATTGGAGAACAAGGGATAGAAATCAAGGCAATCGATGAATGTGTATGGTTGAGGGGAAATGCAAAATGTGCCTGCTGGGCAACCATGAAACCGAAACCAAACTCAAACCCAAACCCAAAACCCGAATACGAAACTCAAGCTGACTGAATGCGCGGCCAAAAGTGTAGCCAGGCAAACAAATTCAAAAATGTTTGCTGACAAATTGTAAAATCGCCAACGAAGCGCCAGGAAGCGAAAGGAAGCGAGCCGCAGGATAAATTTGAAAGCGAATTAGGAGAATCAGGAGAATCATCGATGAATACCAACAAAAATGATGGCTATGGCAATGGTGCTGATGAGGTTGCTGTTGATAATATTATTAGTACCGGTGAATGCCAAATTGTCCTTAAGGATATAAATGGAATTTGAAATTATTTTATCAACATTTTTGATTGCTTCCAGCTGAACAATTGCCGCAGACAGGACAGGACAAAACAGTACAGGACAGAACAGAACAGGACAGGACAGGACAGGATACCGTTAGAGTCATTGACAGTGGCCAGACGTACATAGTTTAATAATATGCACAAAAGTTATGAATTCGCCAACAATGTTGATAACAGTCATAATGATGACGATGATAATGAACAAGTGAGTGAAGCAATACGTTCCAGCGATAAATTTCCAAACACTCCGTGCTCTGCCTGCCTGAGATGAGTTTCGAGTGCTTTGGCTCTTCCCAATGCTAATTATTATTGCATGAGAAGAGGCTCTGTTTTGAATTTTGTGGATTTTGGATTTCGGATTCAGATTCAGGTTCGCAGCGCATTCGCTTCGCTGGCGGCCAGGACTCCATCTAAGCTGATAAGGAAATTGCTTAGAATTCGTAATGGGCAAATTGGTATTGTAAATCGTAAATGGTAAATGGTAAATGGAGTAGAAGTTATGATGGCAGATTCTTACGGTTCAGAGGTGTTAAGCTATTGATGAAGATTTTAATTGCCCTGGATTTAACTGGGGTCAGGGTCAGGTGTCCTTTTATTGAAACTTGACACTCTCAAGAAAAGAGAAAATGGCACGTGGAAGCTGTCCTGCATATTTCCATTGATTAGCCATTGATTTTGGCCCAACTAATGGGTATTGAATGGATTTGAAAGCTAAGAGAAAGCTCTTTATGGTTTTTGCGCTTTTCAAATCAATTTCAATAGGCCAGCTTGGGATTAATGGCCTTAGGTAATGAATGAACTTGAGTAGACTTATTGTAAAGTTGAATTGTATATATTATAAATGAAGCGTATTAATATAAATTGATTTGAAAACTTATATTACTATATTTAATTTTATACAGTTAAGTAATTATTTAAAAGTTATTCAAGCTCTATAACAAATTATTCAATGTGCATTTAACCGTAAATACGACTTTCAAGACATCATTACTTTTATTATTCTTAAGTTTTTTTTGATTTGATGGAACAAATCATGAGTTAGGCATCATGAAACACTTTTATATACGATAACCTTCAAGATTGCACTCATTTACGATTCTCTTTGTTGTGAAAACTTTTCTCGGCACTTTAGCACTTTTTATCTAAGCCTGTGTCTAACGTGTCGTATGCATAATATTTTGCTGTCAGATATTATACGAATATTCTATTTACCACCAATTTGTTTGGGACATTTTAAGAGTCGAATGAGGGAAATGTATGTATTTTTTGGCTGTTCGATAAATATACTTGGATATGTAAACCCAAACAGAGAACAGACTCGACAATTTTGTCTAGGCTTAATGCAATACAAACAAAAGTCTAATTTAAATGGCTCTCTCATCAGTGTTATGACAGTTGAAGTTTTGACAGGCCATAGAAAGAGAGCGGGATCGGGTCTGTCTGAAAATCAGTGTATATGTATGTATGTATGTGTGCATGTATTTTAGAAATTCATTGGCAAAAGACAAATACACATATGCAAATAGGCAAATAGACAGCGCACTCAAAACTAATGTACTATGCATAGCAATCGCTTCTTCTCTCTCACTCTTCATACAATGCTTGCAGTTCATTGTAAATCAAGTGGTTCTCTCCCACCTCTAAAAACATACTCACACACACACACACACACACACACACACACACACACACACACACACACACACACACACACACACACACACACACACACACACACACATATACATAGGCAAACAAAGGCTGGCACAACATAAATATTCAATTTAAATTATTACCAAATTGGCTTTCGCAAATTTCCATTATGCACTTATTTCATTTTCGAAGAGGATGACGACGCCTAAAAGCAGTCGACGTATGCAATTTCCACTCTAAAGGAATGCGAGAGAGACAGACAGAGAGAGATGAGGGAGATGGATAGGGAGTGGGAGAAGTGAGATTGTTTTCCGCTCATCAATAAGCAATTTAATTTGTCAATCGTCTCTCGGTCTCACAATCAACAAAATCCATCAAATAGCAAATGTTGTCGTTGGCTTGCCTTCATCGTACAATTAAAACTGTTACTGGCAATTCGAAGGATTTGCCAGCAGGACGAACCAATGCCAGGCTTGTAATTAAAGTAAACATACTCCATACAGACACTCCTCACACACACACACGCGCACACACACATATGTGTATTGTCATAAAATGCGCATATAAATTGCATGGGCATTAATAACGCGCATACGTCATGTTGTACAAGTGAGCTTAAACTATGTACAACATAAACATGCTGACCAGATGCCAATGCCAATCCAATATTATATGGCCAAAATGGGCCTTTATGTGTTTATAAATTAAACTGAATATTATTTGGATAAGTCAATTGCTGTTTGGAAACATTAATATTGCACATGATTAAATGTTTGACAGTCAAAGAATATCGCAACTATGGGAATTAGCAAATCAAATCAAATCAAATTGCATTGAAATTAAAACGAAAATATTTATGCCATTTTCCAACCATTTTCCAGATGCCAAAGTGCAGCTGATTTGACACAGAGAGTCAAGCTGATACAATGGGAAATCAAGATAGAAGGTCTTATGCAAATGTGAATATACTGTAAATCGTTATTAACTTAAGCAACGATCGGATAGGACTTAAAATTGTTGTGAAAAGTATTCTGACTTTATTCTCAACACACATTCTCTTTGAATCAAGCAACTGCACGCACTTTCAATGAGCCGCTTTGCTTCTAAGCACCTGTAAATTTTACCAGCCAATATACACAGCAATTACAACAACAACAGCAATAGGGAAAAGATGATGAAGAAGAGTAGATTGGCCAAGCAGGCATACCCAGATGTGGGTCTGATCCAAGCTTCAATGCACTTGCTGAGCATTTGATTTGTCACCCAAGGCGTGCAAATGATAATCGAAAAATCACTCAACTGTGTGTCTGCCTCTGTATGTGAGTGTGTGTGTGTGTGTTTGTGTGTATGTGGGTGTATATGTGTTGTATGCGTGTGCAAAGCTGATTTGTCTGCCCGCTTGACTGGCTGGCTCTGATGTCCTGGCTAGCTGCCGGCTGGTGTCCTGTTTGTTGCCCCCCCTTTTCGTCTCTTGTTGCCTGCATTTCCGCATCCGGCTTTGCATTTGACACCAGGTCCTGGAATAGTAACTACTGGCACTCATACACACACACACATACACACTCACGCATATCCTTTTCGAAGCAAAAACTTAACTGCTCGACACTTGTTTTGTGGTGTGTTGTCATTGTGTGGCTATTCCTCTGTCCCTGTCCCCTCAGCCCCTTTGTCCGTTTACCACCATCCACCTCTGCCTTTTCTTCTTTCTGTGTTTAGGTGTTGCTGTCGTGAGACTTGTTACCGAATCACCCCCTCCCAAAGTGACTCCCAAACTAGTCTTGTGTTGCCCAATCTGAGTCTCCAACCAGGCAAAAAGCTGTTGAAGCACCTGGTGACATGTGTGCCACGGGAGGGGGTAGGAACAGGTGGAAAAGCGGGTGAACTGTCAGCTGGTTACTCATTTCAATCAAGCCTTTTGTGAACATTTGAAGTTGTGATCAACACACTTTAAATAAAGCTAAAAACAAGATTATCTGAGGCTACAATTTTGAAAAGGCATAATCGAAAACTATATCTATTTCAGTCTATATTAAGCATAGCGATATATTTTTAGCAGCAATTGCTGAAAAAAGTTTAGTCTAAGCTTTGATTGAAACAATCGATTTGCTGAGCAAATTCTGTGTACCAATTGGGTATATATAGCATATATGAATAGAAGTCTAGAAAGCCACTATTATGAAGTTACTGTAGTTGTTGCCTAGGGCGCCCCTTTCGACCACGCCCAAGTAATCAAAAGTGACTGGAGTAGGCAGTAAATTTATGTGCCATTAACTCAAAGTGCGAGTGCCACTTCCCTATACAGGACCATTCACAAACTGCCTCAAACAACGTTCAAGTTTAGTGGCATTTTGATAGAGCCCACAAGAGGGACAGAAAAATAGAGAGAGAGTGAGAGAGAGAGGGATAGAAAACGTCCAGTGCTAACATAAAGCAAGTTCATTACTTCAATATTTTGGCCACACAGGATGCGTATTGGTCTGGGCATTGTTTTTTGGGGTTCCGAACCGTCGCCGGTTTTGTGATTAGGCGGCAACCTCGTTTAAATTAAAATAGCTACAGCCGGAGTGTAGCTCGGATGCCCTAGGGAGCCGGGAAATCGAAGAGACGGAGTCGGAAAACCGGAGCACGTTGAACGGGAAGGGACGGACCTTTATTGGATTTTCAATTGTCACCAAGGCAGTCCGAGAGTTGGGCAAACCCCAAGCCGAAAAACCTCGAACCCCAAAACCCAGAATATTTTCAGGCTGAGTTTGGAAAAGCAGGGGCAGACCTGGTCCATGTGGATACCCGTAGACCGCAAGTGAATGACATAGGACAATCCTGAATACTGACATTCATTCATTTGGAATGAGTGGGTATCCCAGCTCATTTGCTGGGATGCTACTGCTGCTGCTGCTGCTGCTGTGGCCTCGGTTACTGCTAATGACGATTGCCGTAAATGTGAGCTGTTTTCCTCGTTTTCCTACTTGGGTAGGAAACCCTTCATTGATATGTCGGAATCGCCATTGCGAATTTCATTTGCCTTTTGCATATATTTCAAGTGAAATTATTGGCACGCTCGAGGACCTTGTTCTGGATTCCAGTTGGACATTCGTTTGAATTACAAAATGTCAAATTAAAAGAAAATTATTGTGTTTAGTACCGCCCTGACCTGAACCAAATGTTTATCTACTTAGACATCCGTTACTACTACCACTACTACTACCACTACTACTACTACTACTACTACTACTACTACTACTACTACTACTACTACTACTACTACTACTACTACTACTACTACTACTACTACTACTACTACTTCTACTACTACTACTACTCCTACTACATTCTCGTACTTTTTTGGTAATTACTTTACAGTTTCTTGCCATTCTTGTTGTTGTTGCTGATTTGCTCGGTTGTTAAGCAAATAGTTGTACACCTTTTATACCCATATAACCCAGTAAAAGTTGTTAATTAAACAGCTGCCCAAAGTTTGGAATGTTTATATAAGTATGTTTGCGGTACAGACTTCAAGATTGTCCTCCATGTTGCTGTTGTTGTTGTTGTTTGGGATTGAGGTAAGTGACACTGTGTTTAGTTTAAAACTAGTTAGCTAAGCTTACAGATTGGATAATTGCATGAATAACTTAAATGTGTTGATTTAGTGGCTAGAAATAAGTTTTCTGATTCGATAATTAGAAGTTATCTAACTTTTTCTCTTATATTTAATTTTACTAAATTTTTAGTTTCGTTAAAATTCTTTATTGAACTAAAAATACGGGAAATGCACGCAGTTGACACCGTATAAAAGGCTAAATAATTATATAAAGCCCTTTCATTGCATCATACCCAATCTCGTCCTTTGGCTCTTAGAGGAGTGCAGTAAATCCTGGCAGGAGTAACCCTCGCTCAGTTGACCATCAGGCACAAGGAGCAGTCAATGACCTAAACGGACAGCATGTGCCTCTAAAGGAATAAACAATTATGCGTATACTGGCTTATTACTACTGCTTTTAACCGATAGGATACACCCACACACTAACACACACACAGTTCACACAGAGACACAGTCAGCAGGAGGCAGCAGAAAAACTCATTAAAACTGCATGAATATAATAAGCATTCGTTTGATTTATAAGCACTCATTTATTGCCATGTAAAAGAGTCTGAATGTGAAGGAAGAGTCGCGACCCTTAAAGCCAGAGAAAGTTTTTGGCATATGGTCGTCAGCTTTTGTTTGTGAGGGAGTTTTTCATGGAGACAGCTTCCTGAGTAACCGCAGCAATGGCAATTTTCGTATATTATCCATCCATTGAGAGCTAAGATCGGGACCGAAATCAATTCCATTAGGATTATGAATGCAAACGGCAGGAAGCTGCGACTATAAACGCGCTTGTGTGCAAACATTTAAGAGCTAGTCAGCTACAAAGGGGGATTGGGTTCAGTTGAGGGCCAAGCAATAAGTATAATGCATGAATCCTCCCCAAAATGGACACTATGTCAAGCTAAGACAATAATAAACATAATGGGCCAAGAAAAATTGCGTAAAAGCGTCAAATTTTTGGCAGACGTCGAGCAAGGAAAATTTCTTGTTTGCTTAGGCTCACAAATCCTGGAAGATGGACCGAAGGCACATGTCCTTCGTCATATTTTACGGAGTCGGCGTTCATTAGTGCGTACATTGATAATTATGCAACAAGAAGAACATCTCGAGGGGAATTGCAGCAGCTGAGTCTCTGAATCCCCCGACCCAACTTAGCCAAGCAGAGGGTCACCCTAAGGATAAGGAATGAGGGTGTCAGTGACAGAAAATCCTGTGCGCGTGTCGGCATTTGGCATTCGGCGTTCGCCATTGTGCAAGCATTTCAGTACCAACCACCTCAGACTCCATCCAGACACTGAGTCAGTCAGTCAAGTAGAAAAAAAATCGAGGAAAGGAGGAAAACTTTGATAGCGAACTTTGAGCTGTTGCTGTTGCATTTAATGGTCTTAGGAGAGTGTGAGTGAGTGGAGAGAGTGTTAAGAGTGAAGAGAGTAGTGAGAGTGGAACCAGTTGTGGGCACTTCTGGTGCTGATTCCACTGACTAATGGCCACTGCGACTGACAACAGCTGCGGATTTACAAGCGAATGCATATGGGTGACACAATTTACATAAAAGGTCGCTCACTCAACAGCACTGCGAAATGGCAATGGTAAACAACTTGCCATTTCTCATTTCCCCCCTTCACACTTTCCTAAAGACCCTGTTTACTCCACAAACGTAGGCAATGTTCTACGGGGACTCAAGGCTTAGATCAAATCAGCTTTAAATTCGCGAGTCTCTTCTGCCATATTTTATGTGTCTCAAGGGGGGTTTTGTGAGTAAGCAGGTAAACTAGAACTCTAAGTTGATGCATGCATATGATTGTCTTATCCTGTCTAGAGACAAGAATACCGAAAAAGGAGTACGATATGGCAAATGTTCATCTCTTACTTCAAATACATTCGATATGTTTGTCAACATGATCTTAAGTTTGTATATAATTTTAAGAAAGGATTCCTTGGAAAAGCTTAGGTCTACTTAGTGAATTAGTTTAAAATTTGAAAGAATTAAAAATTTGGAGATCACAAACAAGACTTTGCCTTCATGTATTTATTAAAAGTTAATTGTAATGTTTAATGTTATTTAAAAAAAAACTTTTAAAGGAAATTAAAAGTTAACTTTATCTTCATATTATATAGTTCTCAAATTGGGAGTTCGTTTCACCAATGAAGCATTTAGTTTTCCAGTCAAGAGAATTGCTCTTTAATTTAAGATCACAGTTAATAAAATACATCTTCTTGATTATAGCACAATCACTTTTCTTTCAGTGTAAAAACTATGGCTAGCATCATACTTTAGGAGTGTAAACCTGCAAATCCGGACATTTTTCAGCCTAGCCAATATTTAAACTGGAACAAAAATTTACGAAGATAATATTTAAATGTGGGAAAAGCTGCAAAGTTTTTCAAGCACATTGCTTTGATATATGAAGCGTGAGTCTTGTCTTGAAATAAATATGATGCCAGCTTTGAATGACATGCAGTTGCCAAGAGGAAAGAGGCCAAAAAAAGTGAACTAAAAACCTTCACAGGCACCTGTCTAAAGGCTAAGCTGCCACCATTTCGGCGTAATTTACATAAGCCCATCAAGTTTAAGTCGCATTAGATGAAAGCCAAGTGCTTGTAACCCCAGCCAAAAGAAAAAAAAATTGGTAAGCCCAAGGACTCTGACTGGCAACAGTGACGGTGACAGAGACGGCGACAGCATCCTCTGTTTAGTTGCCCGTGGCAAATGCAATTGTAGAAGCGGCAATGAGGCCAATAAACAAATATCCTCGTACCAAGTCACCCACTTTCCTCTCTCCCTCCCCTTATCACCAGTCCTTAAAGAACAACACACACGACGAAAGAAGTCGCCAGACGCTTTGTAACTCGAGCTTTATGGCCACCGCTGGCTACACTTTAACCCCACCTGGTGTTGGTGGGCTCCTTCAGCTACGCCTGCTGTTTTTGTTGTTGTTGGGCGACTCCTTCTCTTGTATGCCACGTGTCAGTGAGCGATGCCAACGTCGCTTGTTATTTTAAAATTTAAACACCCATGAAATAGAATATATTCCCGCCAGCTCCCCCCTCTCCTCCTGCTCCCTCATCCCTTAGAGCTCCCAAAAGCCAAACGGCGTCGGAGTTGAAGTATTGAATCCAATAGAAAAATGTTATTTTAATGCAGACGTTCGCCCGTTGCGTCGCATTACAACAAAAACAACAAGAGGTTGGGTTGGGGAAGGGAAAGAAGGTGAGAGGTTGGGGTATGGAGCGCGGTACGACAAAATTGGATCAAGGTCTGTGAACACCCCGCATGAAACAGGAAGCATACAGACAGACAGACAGAGGGAGAGAGGGTAAAGAGGGAAGCGAAGCAGATCCATAACATGGAGACTAAAGGGCGGACGCACGCGCCGGCAATTGCCATCGATGCCGCCGTCAAAAAGTGCAGGTAGCTTCGTTTTGCATGCAACGCGTGGGGGAAAAGGCTGAGGAAATGTGGGCAAGGGGCGGAGACATGGACCTGTACTAGGAACGAGAACGAGACCGGGGCGTGGTGCCAAAGAGTTATCGCTTGTATCGCATAAATTGAAATTGGTGCCACCCTGTCGAATGACGTCGCCCTGTAAACTGATGCTCAACTTGGAACTGTGAACTGGGAACAGGGAACTGTGAACTTCGCGTCATACGTGAAATTGTATTTACAGTTCACTAAACAAATGAGCATATCACAGGGCTACAGCATTACCAATGGCCAGGGCTATCAGTAGGGATTGGGGTAAAGGTATGGATTGGAATAGGAATAGAGAAAGGGATAGAGACAGGAATAGGAATAGGGACTAAGAGTAAGAGTAGTACCACTTCTAATAGCTAAGGGTAACTAAAGTATGGGTTATATATAGCATAACACTCCTATTTGGGGTTTATCCATCAGCTCGTTCAGATAAATAAGAGTGTTTGAGTTGTGTGTGTATTTGAGGTGTGTGGGTGTATGAGTGTGTGAAGTGGTCTGAGTGCTCGGAGTTGGAGATGTGTAGTGTTTATGCTAGTATGGTGCTAAGAGTTCAAGGACTCGATGACCCAGTGTATAAATAGATGACTAGAGAGGGATATACATAAAGGTATGGGGAATTTTAGAGCTAGAAAGGGTGTAAAGTATGTAAAGTGTCAATTAAAAATGGATATAACCGTGAAGGGGAATATACTTGGTTGTTACAGGCAAGTATATCAACAATGTTTGAGATTAACACATGATTAATATAATCAAGAGAAAGAAGTAAAAGTATATTTTGAAGCCATGTGTTTTTTGATAGAATGGTTTAAATCTCTGAAGTTTTGAAACCAAATCTAAGTCATCAGAAACAGGTTCTTATTCTTTCTATAAGACTTATTTGATTTATTAAAACGGACAATTATTTAACAATTATTTAGTTAAGTTTAATTAAGAATACATAAAAATCTTTAAATTTACATTGAAAAGCAAAAAATAGCCTTATGTTTTAAGCATTTAATTAATACCCAACTCAAAGTCAAGCCTTTATTTATTATTTATTTCTATCAAGTTGTCCCATTGCTGACCAATCAGTCCAGCTTCTTGGCCTTGACAACAGTCAAATTGTCAACTCTAGCATAATTAGTCAAGCCACGCACCTCAGCTCCTGATGTAGCCTTAACTTGGCTTTCAACTAATGAGCAAGTTGACATTGTCGCTATCCCTGTCTCTGCCTGTGTCTCACTATCCTTGTCTAGCAGTATCTCTTGTCTCTTTCGGCTGATCAATTAGCTTTGATATTGTCGTGACATATTAATCGCCTTGCTAAGACAAGAAAACTAGCGCGAAAGTAGCAAAAATTAGCAGAGAGCATGGAAACAGCTAGAAAATTGAGAGGAAAAATCCTAAATGCAGCAAAGACTCCGATGTTGGTTGGTCTTCGATTTTCATGGCTTACTCGCGGCATTAACACATGTTGACAAAGTAAACAGGATTTCAATGCTTTGGCGTACAAGCAATTTGCTAATCCAATCTCCCAGGTCTCCCCTCCAACCGAATCTACCCGATTCCTTAGGCGATTGCAGGGATAATGGAAAAATAGTAACAAATTGGCAGATTAGTTGTTGACATTTTGGAAAATTAATGAAACTGTGCTGCTGTTCGCCTCAAGGGCATTTCTTGTGCATGCCACGCCCCTTATTTTCAAAGAATTCCATAGTTCCACAAACACCCTTTGGATAGTTATGTTCATGTTATTTACCGCATAATTTTTGTGTTTGGGAATTCTGCAGCTTTTTACTTTACATTCAACTGCACACATAATTTAATTAAAAACTTTCTATTTTTTATTTAGTTTTTTATTTTTATTTGTGCTGTGCACAAGCTCGTCGTACAATATTTTCTGCCTGAAAATATCAGAAAGCTTTCCACACACACATGAAAACTAGCCGAGCATAACGAAAAATTTGCCTGCATTTTATTTGTGTGCTGGAAAGCGCCTTTATAAAGTGTTTTTCATTATATTTAACTGGTTTTGAAAAGCGCAGCAAAGTTAAATAGAATTTAGTAGGTTTATTATGAGCTTCACATAATATAAAATGCTAAAAAGAAATTTATGCATGTGCATAATAATATAGAAAAATACTTGTTGGGTAGTAACTTGATTAAAGCCAGCTGCCATGGAAAAGCTGAGCATTGAAAAAATATACAAAGAATCAGCAAAGAAAATTGATGAAAGGCTGCACTACAACAACAACAACAAAATACTCTTGTACAAATGAGTTCTTTTGTTGTTAATTTTGTTGAAATTGTGGAATACTTTGAATAAGTTGTTGGGTACACTAAACTACAAGAAAAACTTGACATGTAATGTTAAAATAGTACACTAGATCCGTTAAAATATTAAGACCACCAAACTTTTCAATTAGCGATTAAATATATAACAACAGAAATTTAAAACAAATAACCACATTTAAATCCTATTATTTTCTGAGATTATAATTGCTATGAATTTTGATCAGGCTTAAAAATAAAATTTTAATTTTAACTTGCTTATAAAAATAAAAGAATTAAGTATTTAAATTGCTTTCTTTTATATTTTGTCAAAGCCTTTTGTGGTTTTTGACCAGTTTTGACCATGTTTGGCTCATAATTCAACAATTATGTAGACAGTTTTGAATGCGGTTGAGTGGCATTTTCCAAGTGACTGGAGCTTAACCCAAATATATAGCTCAAAGAGAGATATATATCATAGAGATGGCGGCTGTCAGAGCAGTTCCATCTTCATTTTATTTTATTCATTTTTTTTCTTTCTTTATTTGTTTTGAAGAAAAGCATTTGGTACACGTACAAAGCAATGTCTTCTCCGGATCTAGGGCTGTCCAAAATATTTTGTTGGCTTGTTATTCAAATGAAAACGTTTTCTATACTCGTAAATCTGAACGCGAACATTGCTCAAGGACTTGTTGGGTTGTTTTTGTTTTTCCTACCGCTGAGAACGTGCGTTTATGCAATGAAGTAGAGACAGAGATGGAGACTGGATGAAGAGGAGAAGAGAAGAAAAGGAGTGTGGGAGCGAGAGTGAAAAACAAAACAACATGTCAAAAAATAAATGTACAAAAGACATTTCTGGTATATTTTTCAAATGAAATATTAGTTTACTTTTAGCAACGTCCAAAAAAAAAAGCAACAACAAAAGCCAGCGTCAAACCGTTGACAGGCAGAAAGAGAGTGAGAAGAGGACTCCAAAGCCGTCGGTAGAGGCTGGGGGAGAAGTGGCGTCTTATTTGTCATTTCTTTAACGATTTCTGCAAAGCAAAGCACAAACAAGCAGACGAGCGGAAGGATAAGGCACAAAATGGCGCAGGCACGTCGAATTCAGGAATCCAAAGCAACGATGCCGTCTTCAACTCCAACTCCAACTCCGGCTACGATTCTGACTGAGTCTCCAAAGCCGTCGTAATGTTTGTTGGAAGATGATGCCACTCTTGCTCAAGTGCCGCAATAAACAAATTTCTGAAAAAGGGCAAACGACTTGGCGGCAACATCAGAATATATCCCTATTGGGCTACGTGAACAGGTAAACAGGTAAACCAAATGAAAGAGGAAAGAGAAACACGTTGCCAGGACATTTGAATTATGAGTCGCGTGCTAAATTTTCAACTCACTGCCAAGAATAAAAATAAAAAAAAAACGAAAAACGAAAAAAATTAAGTAATTTTCTTCATAGCGCGATTGTTATCAGTTGGCATAACGCGAAAGGGTTGCCACCCTTTTCGACATTCGACATATGTCACACGCCGGTGGGCGCCGAGGCGTGTCAAGCGTTTAGATCAACGCGCGTTGATAGCGTCCGTCGACCGCATTTTAATGCTAAAATGCCGGCACGTAGCTCATCGTATATTCAGTAACGCCCATCCCACCCCTACCCCACCAACATTTCCACTCCCACTCCCCTCCCTATCGCCACCTCTCTCCGCTGCTCACCATTTGTTGACATCAATAAATATTCGCGCACCGCCGCACCGACCATTGGTAGCATCGGAAACGGGCCAAAACCGCCCCCAACTACCAACCGTCACAACTCCTGCTCCTCCCTCCTCCCTCCTCCCTCTATGTCGCCTGTATCATCATAACGCTGAAAAGCCATAAACGGCGTAATAAAATTCTGCACTGCCATATGTTCCCCAGCGGGCATTATTTTATTGAAGTATTCGCCGGACTCGACGACGACTCGTGGACTCAATTTGTAGGCACTGTCGTTTCAAACAGCAGCCACGCTAACGCCACAACGACCCCGCCCCCTTCAAAATGTTCCCTCATCCAAAGTGAACCCATAAACTAAAGACTTTTAGAATAAATTTAACATATTGTGGCGTTTATCATATCATTTTGGATGAGGCATAAAATTTAATTTTTTTAAATTGGTAAATAAAAGCGAATAGAGAACGAACCACTCGAAATAACTCGACGAATTCGTAATTCCCTGGCTAGAAACAAATATTCTTAAAATTTCCAATGAACTCAAACTATTTTTAAACAATTTCAGTCTTTTACTGAAATTTCTAAATGATTATATTTGAATTCAATTCATTTAATACTTTGTCAATCAGTTTTGTCCTAATTTTCGCTAAGTGTATTTTAAAACTGTTCTCAAAATATTTGACTCCAATGCGGTTAAGCTTTAGGGAAAGTTATCCCGCTTTACTTTCACTCTAAAGTTAGCTTTTAATTTAATTAGCTTTTTATTTGCTTTGAATGCAATTCGGTGAATTCATAGGACTAAGGGCTCAAAATGGGAGCCAAAACTGTGTAGGCCAGAGCAAAATAGGGCTGAAAACAAAACAGGTCATTCCTTCGATAGAAAGAGGATAGAGCAAAGGCACATAGGAGGTCAGGTCACAGAGGAGGTCAGAAGAAAATGCAATGCAGTGGTCAGTTGTTGAACTCCCCGGTAGGAGGTGTGGTCTGGTTATATTGCCCTTTCTCTTCTACGTCCTTTACCTTTCCTTCTACCTTTGGCCATTGTGCACTTTGAAGTTACCTCTGGAAACTGGGGCTAATTTGGCATAAGTCCTTTGTATGCTTTATAAACAACTGCAGTGCTTATTTAGATGGTACTTTGGCTTAAATAACATAAGCTCTCATAATGGATCACCAATCAAAAAAATGAGTATTCAGTTTAATTTCTGATTGGTGTGAGATATGAAAAAAGTTTCAAAGGATGAAAGACAGAGCTAATGTGATAAATAGCGAGTTATGCTATGGAAAACTCAAGCATTTTAAATTTTAGATGAAAAGGTCGATAGAATTCAATTCCCAACTATACCATAACATACCAATTCAAAACCTTTTTATTAAGAATATAAACTGCTTTCCAATTAATCCCTTGATTCAAGTTTCGAATCACATCAAAGTGGAGTAATAAATAGTATGGGTTAAAAAAGATAAAATAGTGCATTTTACTGGGGGTACAGGAAAGATATTTTTGAACAAAGAATATGAATTTTATTTCCATACAAGGAGGAGATTCATTCTTCATTCGAGTAAGACTTGGAATGGGCTTTAAGTATAAAACAGAGATTTCTTTCAAGGAAAAAAACAAACCTAATTCTTTTGCAAGCTTTCATGCATATTTGTATTGATAGGTTTATTTGGCCGCAGTACATTATTGTTATGCCTTTTAAATCCTTGATTTAACTTAAAGGTTATATACTATATTTACTCTAATTCAATAAACAGACATTCCACCAAATGACTCTTATTCACAAATGTCTACGAATTAACACAGTGAACGGTTTTAATGCCCGTTTCGCCTTAAACGCATCAACACACACACACACGCACACACACACAGACTCAGACTCAGACAGGCAAATTAAATTCCCATCATATGCCACACACGCAAATGTGGATGCCACCCACAAATCGAATTCACAATGGATTTCTCCCTATTAAATAATAGGAAACTTCAGAGTGTGTCCGTCACTTGGTCAATCACACGCATGTCTTTGTTGTTGTTGTTGCTCATGTTGTTGTTACTGTTGTTGTTGTTGCTGCTGCTTTTGTTGTTTGGGTTGTGCTCTCGCAATCAAATTGGAATCGTTAGCGCAACAAATTGAATCGAATCAAAGCTTCGACGTGTTCGCATTTAAATAATAGCCAAAGATTATCAATTAAGCCGATGTACAAATTGATAGTGCTGGCTTAATTCTCTACGCCCCCTCTCTCTCTCTCTCTCTCGCTCACTCTTCGCTTACCCCTTTGCAAATGCAACGAGTACACCTCGCTGGCATTATTGCATTGAAATTATTTAATTATCGGCTGGTCAGCGATGCCTTTGTGTCGATGTCCGATGTCCGATCCACGTGAACAAACGCATAATTGCACTGCCAGAGGGGAGTCCCGCAATACAGAGAGAGAGGGAGAGAAAGGAAAAGCAATATACGTTTATATATATTATGTATATGGTAATTCATTTATATAGTACACGTTGAACTGTATAATATGCAGATTGCAGTTATGAATTTTTCTTGTTTTTATTGCTCCGTCGACTAATAAGATTTTCATTTTTCACCACAAGCATTTTCTACCCAAAACCAACAGACAACAGAGTTATTTTTTTATTTTTCATCACAATCGCTCTGATTTACATTATAGCAAAGTAAAGTAAACTTGTTGGATAGGCTACATTACATTAAGCATCATTTTATTACATCATAAAAGTTAATTACAACTGAAAATACAAAACAAACAGAAACAAAAGTTTCATTTAAAATGCAAGCTAATATTAAAAGTGTTCATTTGTGGTTATAGTTTTTTTTAAGGTAAAAGAGTTGTTTTTTTAATGAAGAAGAGGCTATGATAAATGCATTTGTATTAAATGATTTTATTGTACTCATTAAGATCTTTTGTGGGTGGTGTTTAAACAAGCTTCTGTTTATAGTATGTATCTATAGGATAATAATATATACCAAATTTTATTTGGGCTCAGAGTTTGCGAAAGACAGCAGGGATAAAAACGCATCAAAGCATTAAACTTCAGCATGACAATTTTAATTTTCTGCAAATATTTGCATGGGAAATTGTGCTGTCTGACGTGAAGGACGAGAAGGAAAGCGAAGGGAGTTCCAGGAGCAAAAGGACATAGCACCTGGGAACGGTATGGGCGACAAGCTGCCAAACACTCGACTGGCAATAAATCAAAACTCAGCTAATTACGCAACAAAGAGGCGACTCTTCGCCGTCTGAATGCTAATTAAAAACGAGAAATGGACGAGGACCAACCCTGGGTACATGGTCGAAGGACTCAGACTGCCTTTTAGCCAGATCCTTATGCAAAGTCAGCAAACAGCTGAAAGTAGCAGAAAGCAGCTGAATGGCCAACACAACTTGGCCATTAACAATAATACAAATCCAAAATCCGGACTCAAATCAGTGGGCAATGAAACGCAACCAAATCGCAAATTTATGTGCCACGAAACAGGACTTTCTATGCCAGCACCTATGACTACTCAGAGCGGGTCCGAAACTGCCATCTAGACGTAATTAATTCGATTATATTTCATTGATTTGAACGCCCATGCTCATAGAAAATAAAATTTAATTGAAATGCCGTGCCGTGCCGTACCGTGCCGTACGGTGCTCGGCAATCCTCGGAGAAGCTACAGACGCAAACGTAAATCAAGTTGGCTTGTTCTTTCCACGTCTGGCCAAAAGAGGGAGAAAAGTCGGGGCAGGGGATTAGGAGGGGTGTGTCCCTTTTTGGAGGCGACAACAGTCCAGCTATATAATGGTAAACAAAAAATCAACGTGACAGGAAAGAAAATTAGCAAAGTTCGCTTAGCGCTCCATCTTGACTGTCCTTGGCCAAAAGTGGCTGCCTTTTGGGCTTAAGCTGCTTTATGCCGCCCCAGGACATATAAATTGAAGGCGATGAGTGTCTCCAGAGTTTGTCCCAAGGGACGCGAATCTGGTACAAACCTGAGCGCAGCCTCCAGTTGAGACCCATTGGATGGCTGTCAAAGACATGGCAACAAGAATTTCAACTCCTGGACATTGATTAATAATGTTTTTATATAAAAGTACAAGGATATGCGATTTTTTTTAGAACTGCGCACGACTGAATCTTTCATTGTTATTGTTGCTGTTATTATTATTATATTCTGACGCTTTTCTTTTTAATGACTTCCGAGGACAATCTCAGAGCTGGACAGCTAAAAGTAGTATAATCAAAATATATTTAAAGAAAAGCTTAGAAATACTTTCTTGAATACAAAATTCGAGAAATTACTATATACTGTTCATGAGCGTTGTTTTATTCAAGTTCTTTTAGACATAGAGTATCTGTTAGTCGACTATTTCAATAGTTTCACACTTAAGAGCGTTAATTTGTAAAGACGACACAAACATAAATCATGCGAAAATATTTAAGGGTGTGTTTCATCGGGGGAAAACCGAATGTAAACGAATAGTCGAATAACCGAATAGCAATCGCAATCGCAGTCGCCTTTGAGCTTAATTCCTATTAAAGCCATCGGTGGTTTCCTATTAATTATGAGCGTGGACAAATTAAAAGATGCCAAATACCGAGTCAGAAACAGAGTCTGAAACACACACACACACACACACACATACACACACATTAAGTTTCAGTCTGATTTCATTATAATCAATGAGTGCATTAGTCAAAGCCCACAAATTCAAAATTGGTCGACGTAGTCAATGTCTACGGTCGTGTGCAATGGCTAATTAATAGGCAAATTCCATGGGCAAATTGTCCCAATAATTAGGCATGCACAAGTGCACCAAAATGCCCTCCAGTCTCATCCCAGTTTCAGGATGAAAGAGGAAGAGGGGAAAGTCCTGGACTGAGTCTGCGTCCAGACAAACTCACCTTCATTTGCAATAATTGCCGTTAAGTCGTTGTGCCCGCCCAAAGGCAAGAGCCAATACCCCCCTGAACTAGGTAGGCAAAGTGGATGCGGGTGTAAGGGAGGCTGGATTGAAGGGGGTGAATGGACTCCACATGCGTTAAGTGCAAATTTGTCGCTTTGCAATCGACCGACAGTTAAGAACTGAGAACTGAAAACCGACATCTACCTTTGGCTATTAACAACATTGCAGCACTTTGGCCAACGTTCTTGGCCAGGGATATTAATAAGCCTTTGGGCTTTATTGGAAATATTAACAGACTTGTTTTCTATTCAGCAGTGGAAAATAGGAAAGTACCTTAAGCTATAGTTACTTGTAATTGATAATAAAGTAGCAGAAGGAAGCTGCAACCGGATTATGATTCCAGAAAGTAATTCTGGTTAAAACTTAATCCGATTTGTAAAGAATGAAAATGTTAGCAGATGGAGATCATTGCGGGATAAAAATAATTAAATACTATAACGATTTATAGTTAACTTATATGTGAAAATTTGTTAAGAGTGTTAAGGTTTCTATGTAATAAATAGATCTGTGTTAAAAGAGAATCATAAGAGTGTCCAAGTTATTAAGAAACTGATTGTAAAATTGGAAAAATGATTCAGTAAAATCTATTTAACCTTCTCAAGGGATTTTATTTAATCCCTTATTTAAGAAAAGTACGTCGGCTAAAACTAGCTTGATTGACTAGTGGGACTATAACATGCGCATCCCTCGTGCTTAGTGTTTCCTAATAGCTTCAAATCATCAAGTCCTGTGAAAAATTCCCCTGATTTCTCTATAGTTTACACCTGAGCATGCAGGTAGCACAAGCCGCTTACATATTCAAAGCTACATCCAACTAATTGTAAGTCAATTCCGGCAATTACATCGTTCTAGTCAAGGTAGTTTCTTGGAACGATTGATAGTTACCTTAAAGAACATGGAAATTACCGGAGTTGGCATTTGGCCCCCTTAAATTAGCGCTCCACAATTAAAACCCAATCAAGATGTGAACAACTGTAAAGTTTTCCCACAGCTTTTAAACTGTTTTGTTGTGGCTTACTTGAAAAGCCTTTGAGTGTTCGTGTGTGTTCGTGTGTGTTTGAGTGTGTTTGTGTGTGTGATTTGTTGTGGGCGATGCCCAAAACAATAGACAAACTAGCAATTAGTTTTTGGGTTCCACATTTTTTTCATTTCTTGGCTTGTTTTAAAACTGATGTTGAAACAAATTAAGACTGACACACAATTCGAATAAGAATAGTTGATAAAATAAACACGACCACGTAGTAGCATGTTTAATATTAAAGGGGGCACCCAATTTACTCATAGTCCCTGTTTCTATTTTCCAACATTAGTTGTTGCTCTTGTCTCTTGGCCTGGAGACAAATGCGTTCTGATTTTTATGTATTTTTAATGAAACTTCAACTGGGAACAACTCGCAACTAGAACTACAAACAGGAACCACAGTTGCGAGCTGTCGTCGTTGTCGTTGTCTTCACTGTATTTGTTGTTGTCGTCACTATTGTTGTTGTTTTTGTTGTTGTCTGTGTCGCATTGGGGATTTTCACAAGTGGGAACCAAAACATTTGTTCCTAGATTTTCACGTCAGACTCTTCTTTGTGGGGTCGTTGGGTTGAACTAACAAGCCAAAAAGAACGAAAAGGGGAAACTCCATTTCACTTCCCTTTCTCTCTCTCTCTCTCTCTCTCTCTTTTTTTTTGGTTTCATAAGAGGGCGTGGCATGGAGAACATATACATATAATCATTAACAGTGTCACATGCGACATAATGAGACAGGGCACAAGAGGAACAGAAGAGGGTGAAGAGGAGGAGGAGGAGGAGACAGCAACCAGACAGGAGCAAAGACATACTCCAAAAAAAAAATGCTGCCGCTGTCGCTGCTCTGCTCTGCTTCCAGTGTTGCTTCCACATGTTGCAGCAACACAATCTCGCTTAAGTAGTTTACATTTTATATGCAGCCCATAAAAGGAAACATTCGCTCCATTAATGGAACATAATTTTTCGTTTTCTGTTCGTTCGTTCGTTTGCTCAACGTTCTTCGCTGGGATTTTTGTCAAGTTTATGAAGATTGAAATGGTAGAGCAGCAGTTCTATAAGTTTGTAGGGTGTTCAGGGGTGACGCAGGGGTGTTCAGAGCGGCCTGCATCATAAAAGAAGAGTGCATCAAATGGGATTTTAAGTTGTCGCATTTAACAGGCAACAGCAACAACTACAACTGTAGCAACTGCAACTGCAACTGCAACAGAGCGGGACTCTACAAATAGATCTATCAAATTTTGTTGCAGCTGAGCGGAATGTGGGGTATGAGTTTTGAGAGTTTTCTAGAGGTTTTGACATAAAAGACAGTTCTCTTTCTTTCTCTCTCTCTATCTTTCTCCCATTGGTTGTTCTCTTTTAAGTATTTTGGCATTTAAGATTGGGCTGCATTTTGTCATAGTCTGTTTTTTAAACCTTTTATGTCATAGCTCATTAGATGAACTGTCGTCAGAGCTGTGTATTATATGCCTTAATAGCTTTAAAATATTAATGTAATAGCAGCTGAGTCATTCGAGTGGATTTCTAAGACAGACTGACAGACAGACAGACAACGGATGTGTTCGATCAAGCATTTAAAGACAGGAAATTATAGCAATATATACCAAGTCTATGAATTTGTTTGGAGTACTCCAAAATCGAAGTGACGTAAAGCTTTTTACTTGATTTATAGCAAATAGATAAGCTCAGCTTAAAAATTTATTATAGAACACATTAAATTAATTTAAATTATTTATTAAAAATGACAATTTACTTTGTATAAAATATGTTAATAATAACCTAACCATCAAATAAAATGTATTTATTAATAAAATATGAGAATTTGAAGTTATTAAAATCCTTTTAAAATTCCAAAATTATTAAATTATTAATTAAATTTAATTTAAATATAAATTTTTAGTAACATCTTTTTTGCAACGCTGGACAAACGATTCAGAGCTTTAAATGTGAATAGACAGTGATAAATAAATGTTAATTAACGGTCGCTTTCCTTTTGATAGACTGTTGCTGCTCTCCTCCTCCACCGTCCTTCTTGCCACTCCCCTCGCCTGACCCATGTGCATGTGACGATGTCAAAGGAAATTAAAAACGAACCGACCCATCGATGATGATGAATTTATGCGAAAATTTAATTATTTAACAATAAACAGAGCAGACGAGAATGCCGACAGAAACAGAGAGAAAGGAGGTAGATGGAAATGGGGGCGTGCCAAGGGGAGTACAGGGCAAATAACCGCTGAAAAATTAATGCCGATTGGAGGCAAATGGCAATAAATCAACGTTCAAACAAAGGAAGAATGGAAAGAGGAGAAAGGGGAGAGGAGAGAGGAGAGTGCAGAGAATGGAAAGAGGAGACACCACAACGTTTAATGAAGAATGATAAAAAGTGAAGAATGGTGTTAAATAAAAATATGAAATGGCAAGAGGCTAAGCGTTGTTGGCCAATACTGCAGTGTTGTTGCTGTTGTTTTTGTTGCCCAATTAGTCCAAAAGGAAGCTAACGACTCGCAACTTGTTGACAAGAAATTAACAAATTGCAAAGAGGTCAAAGTAGAAGAGAGTGTAGAGCTGGGATATTGGAGGGGAGGGAGAGATATCATATCGATAACGAGACACTTTTGTAAAGTAATTCAATATGTTTTTACATTGGCCACAGTTTGCCTTCGTCATCCCAAACAGAGATCAAACGTGGCCAAAAGACTTTGTCTGTCTCTCAGTCTTTCTGTCTTTCTGTTTGTCTGTTTGTTTATTTGTTTGATTGGCGCACAAAGCGTGAATTGCTGAGGTGCTTGCCCCAAAGGCAGTGGCAGTGGCTGTGATTGTGGCTGTAGCAACTTGCTGCAACGACACTTGAAACTTGTTGTAAGAAGCGTTCGCACTGCTTTTAAATGCTCGAACTTTTTATTACACGCCAGCAGCAACAGCAGCTTGGGCTGGAGCAGGAGCAGAAGGACACTGATTGGCAAAAGCGGGCAAAGTGTGGTAGATAAGAGAGGAGTGGTCGGGGAAGGCTGGGTAAGTGGCAGGTGCTTGTCATATGACACCAATAAATCGCTTCAATTGCTCTCTGAGTGACGCCAGTTACCTGAGGGGGGCAGGATGACTCTGAGGGGGAGTAGGACGCTTTGGAACGTTCAACGTTTGGTAATGAAAAAATGCCAATACCAAAATGAATGTGTAAATGAAATGGCTATGAAGGCATCCACAACTAAGTTGTGTATGTAGTGTGTGTGGTGTGTGTGTGTGTGTGTGTGTGTTCGCTTCAATGAAGCGTAAGTAATCCTTTCAATTTAAACGACGCCAACGTCAACGCAGGTGAATAATTGGCAACGAAATTACCGTAAAATTAGCTTGGTAAAAGCTGAAGCTGAAAGTAAAGCTACGGCTAAAGCGAATAGAGCTTTAATGCACTGAGGAAAAGGTGGAGAAGAAGCTTTAGAATATTCACTGAATTAATATTAGCGAAATATCTATGTAAAATTAAAACTATAATATAAATTTTGAATAGAGTGTATGACTATAGATTAATAGTTACTTAATATTATAAAAATCATCATAAATTTATCTTAAACTCAAAGTTTTTAACTCAAATTGTTATGCTCTATTATTTCAGTCTCAAACTACTAAACTCTTTTATTATCCGTTGTTCAACTTGTTTCCTTTTGAGTAAGTTTCACAGTCAACTGGTTAACTGAGAAGTTTGAAGAAGCCACTGGAAATCAACACAGTAGCAACAGCTGTTGTACCAATTCTTGTCCTTGTGCTCAGCTACAGATGGATAACCTCAGATGACAAAAAAACGGGAGTAAAGTAGAGAGTTTGTCACCTGGTGAGCTACCAAGTTTGGGATATCAGAGAGTAAACTGAGAGGAAATAAACAACAGCAGGTCCAAAAAAGCTTCACATGTGCGATTATCCAATGCCATGTGTTGTTCCATGTGCGCATTCAAATGGAAGCTGTGAGCTGTGAGCCAAGAGTTGTGGGCCAAGAGTTAAGGCCAGAATGTGCCAGTCCATTCGCATTTAAGCAAATGGCGTTTTTGGCAGCAACTCGTCGGGTTTCATATATCATTACCAACAAAAAAAGATAAAAACAGCTGAAAAAACACAAAAAGAGATCAACTTTGTTGAGGTGGAATTGTTTATGAGTAGAGAAAGAAGAGAGTGGAAAGTGGCAATGAGCAGCAGGCTAGGAACTCTTGTATAAATTGGCTCATTATGAAGCTCATCCATAATCTATGAACGTCAAGGCTATGAGGCCATAAACTATGCTACCAAACCTCGTCCCAATCAATTCGATTGCCAAGCCAGCGCCCAAATGTATGCTATGCAATAGGAACGTATTCCTGAGCTGACAGGAGAAGGATATGGAGAAGAAGAAGGAAAAGGAAAAGAGTCCTTAAAAGGGAAACCCAAACCAAACTAAACCATTTTCGACACGTGTTTAACTCGTTTTTCAAAGACTGCGCCTTGAACTCGTTCCATGGCCATAAAACAATTCACTTTATGCGCACGAATTTAGCCATTTTGGCAACATTTGAAGCGTTAACCGAAATGAAAGCAAACTGGACAAACGCTGAATCCAACAGGAAGCCAAACTCAAGGCTAAAGTCCATGACTCTGCCAGCTGTATATATATATACACATACATATATGTAGTATATAGTAGTGGTATATGTATTTTGGTAGCAAACGAAATCCCTCTAATGGCATCCTTAGACGAATTTATAAATTTTAAACAGCTCTTGCTTAAATAGCATTGTGTGGACTCTGCTGTGAAGAAGAGCTACAAGAAGAAAGAATGAAGGATAGAAGACCACCAGCAGTCAGTTGGGGCATTATTTAATAAATAAAATGTGCATTCAATGAATTTTAAGAAGTTGGCAGCATTTCAAGTTGCCTTCTTGTAAAGGCTTTCAAGCCAAAAAGTTGCAAAATATTCGAAAAGCTCTAGACTTTAAGTTAACAATGACTTTCAAAGGCACAATTGATAGCAAGTATATGAACTGTATCTTATCCATCTATGCCCAGGAGATGTTTAAGAACCTCAACTCATCGTAGCCGGAACTATCACACCTTCCCCAATCCGAAGCACTTGAGGTTCTTTCTGAACCACAACAAGTGGTTGCCTGATGGATGAGTTACCCAAAAAAGAAGAAGTAACCACAACTGAGACAAATATGTGTATAAAAAAAAGACGACGGTAACTAAAAATTGTGTATAAATATTTAGCTGCAAGCTATTTGCACTTCATGCTTGACATGCCACATGGCAAGAACAACAACAACAGGAACAACAACAACAACAGGAACAACAACAACAGTAACAACAAACACGGAAAACAACGACCACAACAAAAGTCCAGCAATTTAGGTTTAAAATATGTTAATACCATTTGCTATTGTTGCTGTTGCGGGTCGTTTGTTTGGGCCAACTGCTATTTGAAAAGGGGTTTAGCTATCTAAAATACCTCAGAAAATATTTTAGAGTTTGGCTTTTGGATTTTGTTGTGTTATACCCTGTAGCTGCCAGTAATGTGGTATATTAAGTGGCGTAAATAAAAGAGCTTTAGAAGTTAAATTTTTAAAAATTACACTATATTAATTATTATTAATTGGAATTTAGAACAGTCTTACACCATTTTATTTATACAGTAAACCTTTAATGTATATTTAATGATTTTATAATTTATATCACTATATATTTTAATATCTTCTGACCACATTTACATGTTAGATTATCTCTATTTCACAACACTACGCATATTCTACAGGGAATCTATGAGTAGATTTTACTCTTGTTATCACAACTGTTTTGTTTTCTTTTCAAAGAAAATAGTTTAGCCTGGTTAGAGAAGCTTGCGTTGTGTTTTTGGACAGGGGCCTGTCAAAGAGCAAATTGTTTTTATAAAATAAATCAAATTGCTTATCAAAGAGATGATTTAGTGGCCAAGAAGGGATGAAGAAGGGGGAGAAAAAGCAGCTCAACTTTAATAATTGCACAAGTTGTGGCCTCTTATGGCTCATAAGTCAATAATGAAAGTTCCCTAGGATAGATAGAGAAAGAGATTCATAGAGTTTCAGAGTGAAGGGGGAGAAGGAAAGAGAAAAGAGGGGAAAAGTACAAAGTTTTCAGGCAGGTATGCCACTAAAAATGCGTAACCTGAACGCATATTATTATTATCTCTTGTGAAAATTTACGAGATCAAAAATTAAAATGCCCTTAAGCAGAGAGCATAGAGCATTGTGGGAGAGAGATAGAGGGGAGAGTAGAGGTGAGTGATGGGAAAGAAAGTGGCTGGGGCTAAGAAATTGTTGCAAAATAATTTTATGGCTAGCCAAGGGTTAGGGCCAAGCAATCTATAACCGCATCAACGGCATCCAAAACGGTAGAGAAAACTTGTGGGTGGCAGGACCTGACAACAAGGATAAGCAATGGAGCAGCATTTTGTCCATATCCTTAAGGGCATTTTCGGACGCTCTACGTTCTACGCTCCACGCTTCAACTACCAAATTGTCCATTTATTATGCGGCAACGCCTTTTTCACTTTTGCCCTGGCCAAAAGAGAAATGAAGTGCCCGAAAAGAAGTGAAGAAACCTCAACTACTCCCCCTTCCTCACATGCCCTCAATAGCACTGCTCTGCAGTTCATGCTAAGTGGTGGCATTAAGACAAGCTGTGTGTTTTAGGGGGAGTGACCTGCACTTAAGGTGCAGCATCGGCTACATTAGCCGCACACTTTGCCACGGAAGTTGCACAATTAGAAAAGCCAGTCAAACTTTTTGCTTGGTTGCCTTAACTTGGCTTTCTTTTCTTTCCCTTTTGCCCTATCTCCCCCTCCCCCCCTACTCCCTTTCTCTTACCATTTCTCTGTTGGTTTTCCTCTGATCTGCAGCACTTTTAACTTGCATATTAAACAAGAAAGAAAAGTACAGTCGAGCACGCCCGACCGTAGAATACTCTCTGCAATTTATTCCCGATCATTTTAATAAAGTCGGTATCCAAGTATATCAATTGATAGTCCTTGCAATAAAAGACGTTGAAACAAAAACATCTGTTTGTATGTATACACACACAAACACACTTAACATTATATGTATGCACGCACATATGTATGTGTGTATATGTTATACATACACAATTGGTTGGCACAGCCAGCATTCGCGGGCAGCGCTGCCGCTAAGCTACGCAAGCAGCGAAAACGTTCGCTCACATGTTTGTATGTTTCTATCTCGCTTGCACACATGCATTGGCATTGCGTTCAATTATAAACTTTCTTACATGTCTAGCTCTTTTTGTTTATTGTCCGATTTAGATGCAACTTTCAGGATAGTTTAATATGTTTTGTCTTCAAACGAATGTGAAATAACAATACTGTACGATAAGAACATATGCCTTAAAATCGGCATTGAAGTTTGCAAATTATCTAATTTCTTGTGAGAAAAGGGGGCGTGGCAGTCCAAAATTTTTGATGACAATACAATTATACCGTCTCTAGGAACCTGTGTACCAAAATGGGTGTTCCTAAGTGCCATAGTTACTGAGATATTCGCCTAAAACATAAATTTTTTTCGAGGTGTTTCTAGTTTTTTGCTCATTGTGGGCGAACGGGGCGTGGCATCGAAAAAAAAAAGATTCTTGTATTGACTGACTTAATATCGAGTCGATAGAGACCAAATTCAAACTTGTAGCTCTTACCATCTCTGAAATCTGTTTGTTCATACGGACGGACAGACGGACAGACAGACGGACAGACAGACGGACAGACGGACATGGCTATATCGACTCGGCTTGTGATGCTGATCAAGAATATATATACTTTATGGGGTCTGCTACGCCTCCTTCTGCCTGTTACATACTTTTTTTTTTGCACAAACCCAATATACTCTCTCTTGCAGAGAGTATAAAAATAGTTTTGCGCTTGCAATTTTTCAATTTCGCTTTAGCAGCTGTCTGCGAAATATCAAAAAAGACGCCTGTCGATATGCATAAAATGCTGTTGGCCGACATTAGATTAGATATCAGCTCAGACAGCGTCAGCTTTTGGCCCCAAAAACCAAAGGTGCAAATCCTTTGGCCAGACGTTGAAAAATTAGAAATGTTTCGCAACTGAAAACTGTGGATAAAAACCGTTGCTTGTTTGCTGGCCTGGCCTAAATGGTTGGATGGTTTCTTGGTTAGAAGCTTGGCTGTTTGGTTGCCTGGTTCGTTGGTCAGCTGCTTTGCATTAACTCAGGGTTATGCAAAGCAATTTGAAGAGTGCGGATTTACGCTGAACAGCTGTTTTCACAAAAACCAAAAAACAAAAAAAAAATTGAAAGTAAGCAAGAAAAGTTAAGTAAAATAAAATTAAATACTATGTAAGCCGGATAAAAGTAGGTCAGGTGGAATCAAATTAAAACGAAAGCATTTAAAACTAAAGAGGCACTTAGAACAAAATACTTAATACTGAATATATAAACAGCAATTTGAATAAAAATAAGCCAAATTACACTTTGAAAAAACATCTTACACTTCTGTTATTTGGACATTCCAAAAAACCACACTCGGTTCGACAGTGTAACGTAATATTTTGAATGATCCCCAAATTTTCACTCACATTAAGCCAAGTACAAATTGCCTATCAAAGTTTTGAAAAAGAGCCTAAAGCGAGCAGCTGCAAAGGTTCCTTCAATACAAATTCCTTACACACGCACACACACACACACACACACATACAAAGAGTTGGGAGTGGGAGATCTACTACCAATCATTTATCTAAAAAAACGCCTTAAAAGACAAAACCAGGAAGCAACAAAATTTCAGCTATATCAGCCCAAATAATTGAATAAAAAGCGCAACACAAAAACGAAAAGATGTCGAAGACTTTTAGATGAGACTTTAACTTAACTTTTGGCACATCTGTGAGACTTTTAGAGACAGGGAGTGGAAAGGAGAAGGGAGAAAGGAGACAGCAGCATCAAAAGCCCGCACAAAATACCAGAGAGGCAACAAATAATTTATACGCAAATTAAAAACAAAAAACAAAATTGGAGAACCCCAATGAAAATTAAAATGAAAGAAGAAGAAGAAGATGAAGAAGGAGTAGCGTGTGCCAAAGTGTGATTAAAACTTTTTCCATCCAGAATGGGGAACGTGCATTTCTTCTACATGTGCAAAGTACTCGTAATTGGTATTATAAGATGTATATTTTTTTTATTTTTACCCTGTTCGGCGTAGCTGCTAATCGAGGTGTTCGTAGAAAGGGAGGAGGAGGAAAGGTTTCCGGGACTTTAAAGTGCACGCTCAATTGGTATAATGCCGTAATCAACGACATTTAAGCGGGCTGTTGCAATAAGGGTGACAATCGATTTGCGGACTGAGGGGTTGTATGCACTGGCCACACGCTGTACACTGTACACCTTGCAACGTAGCTCACTTGGCTGTCGTTGCTGGGCTTACGAAGGATTAGCACGACACCCAAAGGCAATTTGAATAGGTGGCACAATTGGGAAATTGTTTCAAGCGATTGCAAGTGACACCAACCACCAAACAGACAGGGAGACAGACAGGCAGACAGACAGACAAAGAGACAGGCGGAGAGACATACCAATTGACAGAGGTACAACCAATCTGAATTAAACCTCATCGTCTCGTCTGTTGCCATTCACATCTTGCGTAATTCTATTTGTCATTTTGATTATGACATTGTAATGCTTTAATTGATGCCACAACGCGTTTCTCCTATGGGATTCTGCACAGAATGCACAGAAGGCAAACCACCCCGTTTGTGCCCCTGTACTAGAATGACTAGACGTCAATGACTCGACAAAAAGGTCCCTTAGTTTCAGTTTCTTTATTGTATGTGTCGCGTCTGACAAATCCTATAAACAGCCCGAGGTGAGGGTGTTCAGTGCTCTTTTCTATTTATATTCTTTTTTAGCTAAAGTGGTGTCTGAAATCGTTTGAAAACTTCAATGAATTTTAAATTGATACTGTACAGTTATGCTCGATGGTATAGAGAAAGTTGTCACAGCAAAGGGTGTGATTTGATTGTTCACAGTGGAAGTCAAATCTGTCATTTCCTAAACAAAATAGGATAATACCATTTTTGAGGAGAGTAATTGACTGCTTCCGAAACAAAGTAATTTTAATAAACTTAAATATGTTAAAGGTGAATAAAATGTAATTAATTACTTGTCAATTTTAATAAATTAAATTTAGATTTGAAACTAAAAATACATAGGCAATAAAGGATACTTTTAAAATAAATTACTAAAATGCGTAGATATCAAAAACTCTGTGTTTAATTGGTTAATACATAAGTTTAATTAATTGTAAATTGCATTTAAATTGAAATTTTCTGACAATAAAAAACACTTTTTGAATTCAAAAACTACTTAATTTATAATTTTGAATATACATAGAATGCAAAACAAATACATAACACAGAAAAATAATATTTTAAGTAAATTTAAAAATAAAGTGAATGCAAACAGAGTTCAACGTGCTTTTACAGCGTATAATATACATTGTAATAAATATGAAAAGTTTTTTAATTTCGCCTCAAAACTGTTTCTATTGAAATACGCAGAGCTGTGTGTGAATGTATGACGAGTGCAGGACAATAGCAACAGAAGGATATGGACAAAGATATGTGTGTATGAGTGTATGTGCGAGTGTGTGTGCAAGTGTATGCAAAAGCCGAAAATTGCGTGGTGGACTTGGTTATGTGGTTGTTGCTATGGTGTTTGTGATAAGCGACAACAACAAAGCAACTGAAAACCGAAACAGTTATTTTGTTGCACGCAAAGCGAAGCGGAGCGACGCATGGACACGCAACTGAAATTACCAAGGACACATGGACATGTGTACATGAAATTTGCAATGAAAAATCCACAAGGTATTCGACGGCACTCGCCAGGACTCAACCGTCAACTAGCAACCAGCAGCAAAGCATCAGGCAAATTGTGGCAAGCAAGCGTAAATGTTGCACGTCGACGTCGTCGTCGTCGTTGTTGTTGTCGTTCCACCTGAGCGGCGTTCTTGGGGCGGTTGCGTGTCGGGACAGGGTAGACTTGGCAGTAGTCGAGGCAGGGTAAGCAGCGATAGTTGCAGCTGTTGTCGCATTCTAATGCAACGCACAGTGGGCATGAAATATTGTTGACAGGTGAAAATGTTACACACAAACAAAGTAGACAAACAGACACAGACAGGCATAAACAGGCACAGAGACGCGCGAGTTAACGATACTGAAACACGAAAGACGAGCACAACCGAAGCTGCTGCTGATCAGAAGAAGACTCAACCCGAAGACACCTTTCTTTTCCCTTTGGGGAGAAAGTGAGCAGCGTGCGGCTAATATGTCGAGGTGGGAAAGGAGGCTTACACGACAGCTAAACTCACGGCCAGTTCACGTGTCGAGCTGCCATTTGGGCTGGTATCCCATGAGGAAACCTCCTGTAATAAGTGAAAGTGGGTGTAGTGTGAGGCATATGTGTGTGTTATGTGTATGTTTGTCGTAAATGGGATCACAAATGTGGCAAGTATTGGGTTAAAGTAGAAGGGTGAGCCACAGTAGTGCACATGCCCAGCCCAGCCCCCTCAACCATGCCACACCCTACCCCCTTTGGGGCCTGGTGTCAGTTTGCAACCCTCTGGGCACATCATGAATAGCTGATTAGTTGCATAATAAATTAAAATATTTGTCACTTACGTTTGTTGCAATGCTTTGGAAATTTGTTGTGAGTTGTCCATGGAATTTACAATAACAAATTACAAATAACAAATCCACAAATAAGAAAGTCAAACAATTAATATTCAATTAATAAACTATGTGGTGATTGCTGGCTTAATTTGCCATTTATACAATACTCAATCATAATCAACAATTAATGTAATTGTTGACACACTTTTCACGATTTCCAGTTTATGCAAAATAGCGTTGATTAAATGAAAATTGTTTAATTTGCCAACTTCGCTTAGAATTACACGAAGAGCGATAACTTTAAACGCGCTTATCGATAATTGTTTGCGTGTTGTGTTTACCGATTAACAATTTTACAAAATTTACATAAAACTGCAATTTTTAGCTGTTTCGCACACTTCAAGTGTGAACGCAGTAATTTATTGCTAGAATACAGAAAATTGGGTTTAATTCTATAATAGGATTTTAAAAGTTTAAAAATTATTTAAAAATTTGACAATTGGGCTCTCAAATGCACAAAGTAGGAAACATTTTATTTTAACAAATTTTATTTCCGAGTATCTACAATTGCCTAGTAGAACTTTAGGGTACTGCAATTCAGTTGCCTGTTATTATTTCCACTTTGAGTGTACGCACGTAGCAAAAGTCTCAACTGTTTCTCTAATGTTCCTGAAAATTGAATTTCTTATTATAATATTTTTGTGGATGTCTGTGTAATTCAGAGTGCAACGCTTACAATAACAAGAAACTGCAGTGGCTAATCGAGGAGCCGAAGATATAGTACTCTTTGAAAGTAGACGGTAAATAGTAAAAAACAGTACAAAATAGATACCAAAAGTGAAAGCTCTTACCATACATATTTGTATGTAAATTTAGTTCGTTAGTAAGTTGAATCTGGGGATATGTTAGTTGTTCCTTAAGTTATTGACTAACTTTATGACAACGTAAATAATCAGTGGAATTTAACGTTACTTTTAACATAATGTAACATATGACTTGATATAACTTAAGTACCCTTCTTCAGGGTATCAGCACATTATACGCATTTGCCTGCGACTACAACAACGTAAAGTGTTTGCCGTTGTCGTTGTCGTTGCTGTTGCGTTATTACGTGCTTACGTAAAATGCTGGCGCCGCTGGGCAAATTTGTTGGCCTGTCTCTGATGACGATGAAAAAAAGGAAGGAAAATTCGTAGAGAAAAAGAAATGAGAAGAAAAGAAAGAGAAAATAAAAGAAATGCGCAGCGCGCTTTCTATTTATTTATTTGATTATGTTTGTAAGTTTGTTGTGTGTGTGCGGCGCACAAAATTAAATGAAATGTTTATTCAAACGTTTAAATTGCTTTAAAAAAGACCAAGTTACGACAAAAGGGGCAAACAAAGCATTTTGCCAAAGAGCCTGCCAAGTTGTCGCCAAGTTCGTTGTTGTTCCTTTCTCCATATACATATAGATTCATACACATATACATATATATATATATATATATATATATATATATATTTTTTTTTATGTTTTGAATGTGCTGTCCTTTTATCTCAAACTACTTCTGGCTAACTTTGCGCTGGCTATCGTTATCGTTTATCGTTAAAGTGAATCATGTCAACCGCATAAAAGGGGTGACAGCAGTTGGGGCACATCTTGGATTACCATAAAGGATTTCCCATTTGGTCCTTGGCTCACTGCATGAGTCTAGGCGGCATTCATTTTTCATATATCTATATCCTGATCCTCCTATGTGACCCCTACCTTTGTTCAATTTAAAATGCCAGCAACAAGAGCGGCCAAATCAAGACTACTCGACTGTGTGATACCCAGCAGTTTAGCAGTACCAGCAGATTCTTGATTCCCTGTTAGTATTTTCCTTTCAAATAATATACCTTCTTTCATTTATTTCAAGGTACAGGGTGTAGAAACAACAACAACAATGATTTTATAAATGAGCTGCCGCCGCAAGCAGGAAACGAGCAAATCGTTCAAGATGAATCCTTGCCAAAAAGGCAAAAGGGATTCCAACAAAATCTCGATGGTCAAAGCCAAAGTGCAATGTCCGTGATGACTTGGCAGCAAAAAGGGCTTCGCTCTGAACCAGGCGACAACTTTGACGCCGGCAACTCTCGACATTCTAGTTTTGGAGCTCACTTTTTGTTGATATTGACTGTCAGAACCCCCAGCCACGCCTCCATTCAGCCTACCCCCCAATAATACAGCAGCAATCAATCATGTGGTTTAAATTGGGGTATTTGTTTAAGGCGGTACATTTTCAGATATTTCCGTTCGATTCCGATAAGGATGTGTGTGTACGTGTGTGTGTGTGTGCTCTGTTTAGTCTTATATGCCTGTCACTTGACCAGGACCCTCTTTTGATTTTTATTTTGAGGTTAGGCGTTGAAGCGTTGTGGCAAAAGTTTAAAGTGCATATTTGGTGATTGCTTATCGGATATTTTGTGTATATTTGGTTTGTAAAAACGAACAAAGTTTGTAACAGGTATGCGAAGCTTTTCTTTGTGAAACTTTTGAAAAGTTGTGGCTACTGTGTATAAAGGTAAAAACTGTAACACACAATAAAAGTAAAATAAAAACTAAATAAAGTGTAGTTATTGGGATTATGAGTCTTATAAATATACAATACTTTAGTATTGTTAATAATTAAGATTAACTTTTTTACAGGGTATTTTCTAGTCAATTCTGTAAAAAAAAACTACTAATTCTGTGTACACTTTCCCAACTACTTAGTACAGTGCAAGATTGCTTGTCAAATTACAATCTACAATCTGGCAAAGGCCTCTGGTCAAAGGCAAAGTTTCATTTCTTTGCTTAACTAAAAACTTTATACGGGTCATGAATTGGGGAAGGAGTTACGGTATTGGATGGGTAATATCTTGGCAGTCACCTTATGGCAGACTCGTATTAATCATTCGCCTGTCACCTAATGTAAATATTGTAAAATGAGTGGAAAATGTGCCAAAGCTGTATTAGTTGCTGTTGTGACATTGTAGTAATGAACTTTCTCGCAAAAGTTTCTCATAGAGTTGCAAAGTTTTAGAGATTTTATTCCCCTGGGCAGTTAATGAGGTGGTAAGTGGCAAGAATCAGTCTAGATGGGGTAGTTTGCCAGCAAAGGCTTTAAATGAGTAAATTATGCTTAAATCGATGACCTTTTCAAGAAAGTCAATACAATACAACTAATGCATAACAGTGCTGAAAATTTAGCTAAATTATAGCTAGATTTGGCAATTTTGTTTTAAGACAAACTTTTTAAATATTTGTCAAAGAATAACAAATTCTTTGACTAGAGCTGGAGATCTTAAACTATACATTGTTTTCTCATTTACTAATCATTAAAAAAAAAAATATTAGTAACATAAATTTAAAAGTAAAGCTAAATTTAGACTCACCACTTTAATTATAGTTTAGTGTAACTTTAGTGTCGAGTGTGCTTTGAAATGTCAAAATATGAGCAAAATACGACAACCCTAACAAAGCACCTGTGATAAATACCCGCATGGAACGGGAAAATCTCATTTATAAGCTGCTTAACAATTTGACAAATAATTGCATTTGCAAATGCAATTCTAACGCCAAATGTAAACATATTACAAACTGATTTCTAACTCAATATTGGCCAGGCCTAATGTGGTTATTTGTCTGTATACATGTGTGCATGTTTGTGTGTGTTTGTGGGCAACTCCCCGTAGTCTAATAAGATTAAGGTGAATTGCGAATATTATGAAAATGACCACAAAATGCTACAGAATGTATTGCGCCATTTAAGCCACAAGTGTGCTGTAATAAAATATACTAAATGTTTTCTTATTGATCAAATATACATACTAATACAAGTCCGGATACACAACACAAATACATATGTAATGTATCTGAGCATGTAACAGACATTGTTGGCTCGTTTGCCATCTTGTGGCCGTAGCATTTGAGCATTTAATGTTGTGTTAAATTGAAAATTTGCATAAAATATTTGTTGTTCATATTGTTATTGTTGCTGTTTATTTATCGACAGTATAGGTTAAGGTGCATGTGTACGGTGTGCACACACAGGTAAATATTTGTGCATCTGGATGGCAACTAAATATTTGATGCAATTTGTGTGGCAATTTAATGGTCAACTTATCCATACATAAATTTGTATATAAATGTATCTTTATCAATGGTATGTTGATATCTTTGTGTTCGTTTATCCCTGGGTCAAAGTCTAAACATTAAAAGCGTCAGATCAAGCGAATTATTGAAAAATGTTTACTATGTATATATACTTATATTTGCATAAAGTGCAAAGAGCAATAAATTTGGGCAATGTAGGATTGCAGTTCACAAGTTGGTCAAGTTTGAATAGGTGAAAGTATGAATATAGATTTAACAATGAACTTTTTTTTATAACAGAAAGCGAAATCAATTAGTTACTAAGTTAAGTAAAGTACATTAGCTATTAATTTATGAGATACATAACAAGACTTTAAGTATTTCAATTTGATTTAAAATTGTTAATTTCCATTAACAGCTTTCACCTTAGCGTGATTACGAAAAAACTTTAGATCACACCTCTGCGTATCTTCAATCTCATAAAACAGCTGAAAAGCTGTGAAGCCAAATTATATGCTTTAAAAGTTAAATAATGTGCTTGGAAAAAACTAATTTCAGAGCACTTGTGCTAATCTCAATTTCAACTTTTATTTTATTTAAATTTGATGCTTTGTTTCACAATGATAAAAAAAAAAAGGAAGAACTAAAGCCGAAACGGAACTCTAAATACAGTTGCCAGTTGGCACGCCCCTCTCTGGTCCCTCACTCTCTTTAGTTCCCAGGCGGAACTTTATGTGTTGCCGCGAAATCTCAAAACAATCAATGTGCGAGAGTGCAACAAAAAAAATATAAACAAAAACAAAAAAAAAAGAGAAAAAAACAAAAGAAGGGAAAACACAAATAATATGCCACGGTTGTTGTTGTTGTTGTTACAGGGGCTGTCGTGGGCGTTGATGTTTGCTTAACGAAAATACACAGCAACAACAACTGAATGAGAGGAACCGAAAGGCAACTTCAACTTTAGTGCGAAAACTTTTGCCACTTAACTTTTGTGAGAGCAATGGAGAGAGGGGAAAGCAGAGAATGAGAGGCTGTAGGTGCGGGGTGAACCAATCTGAATCCCAATCCCATACCCATTCCCAATCCTATGGCCAGTTTCAGTTCCAGCTTCAGTTACCATTCCCCTCAGAGACGAGACTGCTACGAATGCCAAAGCAATTAAAATTATTGCTGGCGAAAAAGTAATATTTTTCAAGTGCTAAATAAACACACTATAAAAGCCGCGAATGCGAGCCGACAGCCGAAGTCAATATGAGCCCTAGATGGCGCTGCTCCGTTCACACACACACACAGAGAGAAACACACACACGCAGAGTAACAGAGTTGAGGAAAGACGCGCACAAAAGTTGATTCAATGATGTTTTCAAGAGTTATTTACATATGCAACGCACAGAGTGAGAAGAGAACTTTTGCGAGAAAAGCGCCAAAAGAAAACTCTCCTCAAGCTTTTCCACCCCAGCAAATATTTGGCCTGCGCCTTTTTAGCTATTCCAAATCGCTGGATGGACTTCTTCTTCTTTCAGAAGAGTAAAGAGTAAGAAGGAAGAGTGAGAAGTGAAGAGTGAGATGCCTCTTGAAAAGTTGGTGGCGCCTGATGGGTCGCTTGATTGCCTGCTTCTTGGTTTATGAAATGAAAGAGAAGAGTAGTTGTTAGAAGATGATGGAATTGTTATATACATACGTGTGTGTGTGTGTGTGTGCGTTGGGTAAGAAGCCAATTATGATAATGCTAAAGTTTATCAGTTTGCTACTACCTCAAAGTGGAAGATAACTTACGTTGACTGAAAAAGGATCGCTATTAAAAATATCAAGTATTTTGTTTTGACTTTTATATGTAAGAAGAATTATGCAAATAGAGTTCTCTCAGGAAAGCTCGAAGCTTCTTACACTCTTAGTACCTGTATTAGTTGGCTGTCTACTCTTTCAATCCACTCATTAATTTCATTTACTTTATTTTTATGATAATCCCTTTAATAATAATAGCGACAAGGAGTTCTCTTATATTTCACTCCAAGATATCTGTATTCAAACCCTTTTTTATGGATTTTTTTCCACTCTTCCTATATAAAAGTCATATATGTACATAAGAAAGTCAATTGCAATTATGATTTTGTATGTTCTTTATAGTTTTACAGCTTTGCCAGCTAAACAATTTTCATGTCAAACCCAATTGCTAAACCCTTCGAAAAGTGAGGTCCTCGCACATATAAACTTATTCTTTTTATAGCTTACCCTCTAGGCCTTACGGGAAAAGTTTTCGTCAGTTCCTAATAGCGCTCCATTACTTAATGTTAAAGCTTTCGCCCGAAAGCAAAGCCGATAAAAAGAAAAGAAAAGCAAGAAAATAAGAAAAAAAACTTGCAACATTTGCTGAAAATCTCAAAATACACTTTCACCTAAAAGTTGACAGAGATTTCGAGGGCAAATTGCAGGCAATTGGTCGGTGGGGAGGATAAAGAAAAGAAAGCAGCAAAGTGTGACAAAGTATCCACTGTAGAGGGAAGTGGAGGGAATGAATATACGTATGTGTAAATGTCTATTCGAGTGTAGAATTTGATTGCACTTGGAAATGTCTTTATGCGAGTGTTGAGCCAAAGTCATCGATGATGCTCTGTCGATTGTCTTTTATGGCTTGGAAAATAAACTTTTGCTTCACTTCGGCCATACGCTTCGTTGCACCAACGAGTTGCACTGAGGAGTTTAAGAGATTCAGGCGTAAATTCACTTAAATTATGCGTATGGGAGGGATACCCCTACCCTCATTCCGATCAGTCCCTTCAATCCCTTGCCCACGACTTTGACATTTTGAAGCAATCTGCTGAGTCACTCACTGACAAACACACACACACAGACACAGACACAGACATACACTTACGCACTTGTGACCCCGCTGTGACCCACATTTATACGCTCGAATTGATTTTGTATGCTGGCAATCAGCGCAGGACAACACACGCGGCGTATACACAATGTCCTGCAACCCCAAAAGCCACACTAAGCTCTAACTCTAGCTCTAGCTTCTGCCAGCCATTTTTATTTGCTGTAAATCTGTAACGAAGGCACGCACTATTTTCGGTACAAGTATTTATGCCAAGTCTGCAACAATCCGCAGATTTCCTTCACACCCGAACCTTCTCACAGAATCTCCTTTCTCTTTCTCCTTTACTTTTTTTGATAATTTAATGCCTGTTTGAGTTAAGGCTACGCATCCTTTTTGCTATGACTTGTATGTGTGTCTGTGTGTGTGTGAATCTGAGTTTGTTGTATTTGTATTCGGTTTCGTTTTTGTTTCAGTGTTTGTGAGCTTTTCGACACATAAACTACACTATTTAATTGGTTCGGCAACCTTGGATTGGGATCACTTGGGAGCGAGCACGTCCTTTGAATGCATGAGGAAATTTTTTGCATACTTAATGCAATTACCAAAAGGTTTTCCCTTTGGAATTGGCCAAAAAAGAGGCTGGAATTTGTTGCCAAACAGAAATTGATTTACCTGACAGCTTGGCATTAGAACCAACAACTGGCACCATTTGAAAGTCCTTGATAAAAAGGGTTAGTTATGATATCGCACAGAGATATGGTAACGCATCCTGTATTAACTTTTCACATGTACGATTGAAACATAAACTTTTCGCTTTGCCAAAACAGATGAGTAATCTGCTCAGTGAAGAGTTGATTCCTATAAGTCTCCTCATGATTACATCCATGTAGAGTGTAATTCTTAAATGAAATTGGATAAGTTGTTATTGATATGTATACCATATTTTCTGATTGCATTTGGTTATTAAGACATGTTTGTAACATATATTGCGATGCAAATTCAGTTATAATTGAATTTGAATATCTGTTTCTGCCATGAATAGAAATTCAAATCTGAGCTGAGTTCAATTTCCTAATATAATTTTCATGTTCATTGATTACAGCTTCTTTGGTGTACACTCTGTCAATATAATGACATATATTGGATAGATGATAGATATATATTATGTGGTCTATTAAACATAACTATTTTTAAATACATAATTAGTTTCATATTTCGACAAAGACAAGTGATTACTGTACTTAAGTGTCTTGACTAACTATAAGTTATTAAGAAAAATTAAATTGGAACTTTTTAGCTGCCTTTTTAATATTTTTGAAATACTTTCTATTTAAACACTTTTGTTAACAAGCTAACTCAAGCTGTTAGCTGCTTCTTCTCTATTGGAGTTACCAATCTCCGTAGTTGGACTATGCACAACCCATAACTATCTTCAAGCTAACTAACTACAACTTCTCAGTAATCTTTTCTCGTCTTTTCTTTGCTTTATTTTTTTGGTTTTTGTTGATCGCTCTTCTTGCATATATTACGAACATTGAGAGACCAATTTCGTTAGCCGAAACGCAAGTTATTTGCTCATTAAAAGGCCGGGCCAACAGCAATTGCAGAGTGCATCAATTGTTGAGGCCAACATTGAGTCCCTTTGCGTGTGCAGCTCAGCTTCAGCTTCAGTTTCAGCTTCGGTTTCAGTTCCAACTTCATCTTCAGCTGACTGCCAATTTGGCCAGAAGAAGGCACAAAAGGAGGATTTGTTTGCTCCACTTGAAGCAGCGCCGCTGGCGATATTTCACTTGAGGCGCAGATAGATCCACATGGCTCTGGCCTCAGCTTATCACGCAAATCTGTCAGATAAAGTTTTGCATACGTGCACATGCATACATATACATATATATATGTACCGATAACTGGCAGAAGAAGGCGGTCAGTTGGCTCTTTCTTTCTGCTCCTTTGGAGCCCCTTTTGGTCCCCTTTAGACCCCGTTCTGAACCCCATTTTCAGCTCCCTTTGGAGCCCCCTTTGTGGCATCTCACGTTCCGTTTCGGTTGAGGCAACGTGGCTTGCAATTAAATGTTGCTTTGCTGCTGTTGTTGATTCTGTTGTGTCCGCTATTGTTGCATGTTGTACAGTACAACCTGCCACCAACTTTCGTTGCAGTTGCAACAATCGTGATCTTATCATTTTCTTGCTTTGTTCATGTTCGATTTTGTGAATTTGTTTTACTTACTACATAGTACTACTATCCAAGCTCTCGATATTCACTCGATACTGTTTTTCATGACATTTCCCGACCGCATTTGCAAACAGACCGCGTCCAGTCAGAGTCTCAGATCGTTCTCTTTTTCTCTGTCCCCCTCTTTTCTTCCTCTCTCTCTCTCTCTCTCTTTGTCTCTCTGACCATGTCCATGCTTTATTTTCCATTTAAATAATTTATAAGTTAAAATCTCTGTGCTCTGCATTGTCCCGATCGTGATAAGCATTGAGTCTGCGATGAGACCGTTTACAAATTTTACTTTTTCTCTTTTTTTGCATTGTTCCAAACCGCAACAAAAAAAAAAAAATGTAATAAAATGTATTTAATTTATTGAGACTTGCTATAGATTTATGACCCAACATTTGCGCTTATTGGGCATTAATGTCAGCAAATATTAAAGGATTATAAAAACAAATATTGTCAAAAGGATTCAGATAAGCAAATTGAATATTTTAATCAGATATCGTGTAAAAAAAGTTATATAATGAATAATGTACCTGGTGTAATTTATATTCTTTAAATATTATCTACACTTTTTAAGGTAAGAAAAAACAAATCTATTAATCAAAAAACAATTTTCAAAATAAATTTGTATTCCTTTGTGGTTTGACAAAGTATTGAAATTTAATGGGGAATACTTTATCATTTATAACATACTTTTAATAATAAATGTAACTGCAACCTGTCACATCATCTTTCTCTCTCTCTCTCTCTCTCTCTTTGTCTATGTCCATTAAACTTAAGTTTTAATAAAAGGTCCAGTATCGCTATCCGTATCCTATCATATACCAACTTAATCGAGTCGGAACTGTGCCTCGATCAATCACGCCCACAATTCAAATCAAACATAAATTTAATAAAAATTCTTTGCATACTAAATTCGTTATCTGCTCTCAGTTTGATACAGCCAAGATGATGTGGGAAAAAATATAACAACCCTTCGATAATTAAATATAAAAACTATACATTGGAAAAAAAGTGAAAAAATGGAAAAATGGTTCGTTTGGCAAACAAATTGCAATTTAGATTTTGCAGAACCTAACGAAACGGAACGAAACGAACGAAACTATAACTATCTACAAATATATTTTAACGTTTTTTAAATTGGTTTTGCAATTTGGTTGTGTTCGTTGCTATTGGTGTTACCGCAGCACTGCCGAGATACTCATACTTGAAGATACACAGCACGCGATATGCAAAAGATACAACCCAAACACATAGACACACACTCATACAGAGAAGAGCAAATAACGGTAGCTAGGTAGTTGAATCCAACTGAATTGGTAGCCCGCCTTCCTTCTGCTGTCGTCCGTCAGGTCGTAGATGTTAATCGCTGCGGCACTTTGGAGTAAGTGGCATTTTCCAGCGGGGAGCAAGAGAGGGAGAGAGAGAGAGGAGAACAAGATGCAGATGACAGTTGGAAAAGGAGAAGGAGAAGGAGAAGGAGAAGGAAAAGGAGATGGGGATGGAAACACGCTACTCGACTCTTGATATGGCCAGCCCCACTGTCCCTAACCTAACCAGTTAGTTAGCTAAATGGGCGTGGCTCATGTCAGTCCAAGTTCCAAACGTTCGTGGCAAATGTTTGCGGATTTGAATTTAAATTGAAATAGGATGTTGTATATTCAAATGAATTTTAACTTAAGGGCAAATTGAAGGGGGGCTTCTCCATACTGCCCCAAAGTGCATAGAGCCGTTGTTCAGATTAACATCATCAGTTGTGGCATTGATTGCTCGTAGATAGCACACGAAAGTGCCGCAGGGTTGCACATGTAACCGCAGTCGACAAAAAATTTCACTGAAAATTTTTTAAAGCGTTACCACGAATTATTCATACACTCACTAGCAACAAAATATCTTATGAGTTAATACTGATAGAAGTCCTTTTTATTCTGATAACTTTGAAGTATAAATTTACTTTTCAATTTTGGGAAAACTTTCTAATAATTGGAAGATATATGGAAGATTTAATAAAATAGTAAGCTAAGATTACATATATCTTAAAAATGTATATTAATAGTAAAACACATATAATTCATTTTTTTTATAACTATTCGGGATGTTCTTCTACAGATATTCAATGTATTTGTGATCAAAGGCAACTATCAAATTGATATACCCCACAGTTGTTCATCAAAACACTGAGAGCAATGAAGTTATCTATCACATTGCTTAAACGAAACAAAAAACTAATGGATTTTGTAATAAGTTTTAGTTTTCATGTTTATATTAGCATGCTAATAGTCGCAATTTCTGTGGATATAGATGAGGATGAGCACTGAATTGGTAGAGCTCATGGAAGCTTAGGCCTCTGTTTACTTTTCACTTGATTGCAGTGGACAAAGTTTCTACCCACACACAGGTAAAATGTGAATCGCTATCTGAGGTTACATTCATGGGAACTAGAAAATGGTAACTGAAAACTGTTTATTGGACTGGTTTAGTGAACTCCCCCAACGTAAAAATTGCTGATAAGGAGCCAAGCTGGCTACAAATTATAAACAAGATATGCTGACAATATGCTGCACCCCTGGCAAACAAACCATAAACGATAATTAATAGAGAGATAATCTAAGCTGTTGGGGTTCAGTGTTCAGTGTTCAGTGCAATGCATTGGCTTTGACAAATCTCATGCCATGGCATTCGAAATGAATTATTTTCCCAAAGAACGGGTTCGTGGCTGCAATTTCCATGGAAATTCTCCCCACAAAACGTTGCTGACAGCGACAGAGAACAACAACAACAACAACAGTTCTAGAGCCTGTAACCATAAATCTTGTAGTCTTTCGATTTTGTTTTTCTATCCACTTTTTTTTTGTTTTTGTTAGTTTCTCATTTTCCAGAACTAGAACCAAAGTGACATTCGCTTTGGGAGTCAGACAACAGACTTCATCTTCATTTGCAGCCCAGCCTCATTTTATTAAAACCATTTAAGAGTACACGATCTGGAAAATAAACTAGAGGCTTGGCCAGGCACGATTTTGGTCGAATCAGAACGAAACCCAGCGAAACGAGACACTTTTCACATTGAATGCAATATCGAATCGAGAGACAGGGACCTTTGGGGCCACAAGCTACAGGTGGTTAATCACCAATTAAGCGCTACATCATACAAATTTGTAGCCCCAGAGCTGAACCCTTTTTTTCTTCGTTCATTTCTCCCCGTTCTTTATTATGTCACACTATTTGTCACTTGTCGCTGGGCGCCAAAGTGACCCCAAAAAACGGGTTCCCTAAAACATAATCTCTTGAAGCTCTCTCATGCCGAGCGGCAAAAATTGAATTGATTAATAAATGTGCTTGGACTTACGGAGCTCTTTTAGCTATTGAAGAACTTTTTTGTTGGTTTTTTTTTGTGTTTTTTTTTTTTTTTTTTTTGGTTTTGTTGAACTCGTAACGCATAAATCTCAACTAATTTTGTGTAATTAGTTTGCATAATCTGTCACGGTCGGTTTTTCTTTAATTTTTCCTTTGCTCAACTTCTTCTTATTTTTATCAGAAACATAATGAAGTTTTATTCGGGTTCTGGTCTTGCATTCTTGATGTGATTATTTTAATAAATGATTTTCTATTGATTTTTAAATGCCGAAGAAACCACGGTATTTTGTCAAAGTACGAAAAAAACAAGAAAAACAAAAACATAAGGAGAAGGCCAAGTTTTGTAGAAGTTATGCAATTAATTTTCAGCCAGATCAAAGTGTTTACAAGTTATTAAGTGTTCAGAGTTCAGGCCAAAACGGCGGTCTTTTGACATTCTATATATATTGGGAAACCAGTAGTTACGGTAGCTGAAGAGTTTAAGATTCTTGCCGATTGAGAGATTGAGCTGTGATGTGTGAATTAAAATGGGAAACATAAACTAAGTGGCAACTAAATTAGTTGATAATAATACGTTGTTAGAGAATTTGTAACTAAAATAAAATACTAATTAGGAATATTTGTTTCCATGGTAATAATAGTTTTATTTAATATTATACCACAAAATCCCTTCTTCGATTTACACACATTTTGCTCCGTAAGCTAATCCCATGTATTTTGCTAAAGTGCGAAAAGTTCATTCGAAGACCTAAACTCAATTTGGCAATAACTATGGGTCAAAACGGCAAACTGCAAACTGCAAACGGCAAACAAAATACCAAATTTATAGAATTTCAAACTCCATTTTCCAATTGCACAGCTCTGCGGAAAATCAAAAGGCCCAACACACACACACACACATACACGCTCTAAAATAGACAAAATAAGCCAAAAACTAGAGAGAGAGAGTGAGCGATTTTTCATCTAAATTCAAATCAGTCGAAACGTTTAATAACGAATTTAAAAACTCATCAGCGCAGTCAAACAATGGCGAACGGGTTAACTGAATTTGGGTCTGAATGCATTTTTGACAATTACCCCATTCGAAAATAAACCGAAACTGCAGCAAAGTTGCACTTTGATGATGATAAAACAACAAAAGAACAAACCTGATGGAACAATTCACATCACGCATCAAATGTATTCGTCAATCAATAGGCCAGCGGCAAATGCACTCATAATTGAATTTTACCTGCCCAGTTGGATTCGGAAAGTTTGCCAAGTGTTTTGTGTATTATTGAAATTCGTTTTGGCTCGCACTTCGCACTTCGCTCTCGACCCGAACTGGACACTGGCGAAACACTCTCAGACAAAAGAGCTAAAGTGACTGTATGTATGGCAATCAAGTAGTTAGGTTTAGTACACCGATATCCAAATACTCTAAGCAGTAAATTGAGAACAAGTTTGTTCAAGTATTTATAGATTTTAATTGTATTTATTGACAGTTTAAACTTTCCATTATTAGTTTGAATAAAGAAGGAAATTAATAAATTGTTTTATTATTAGATTAAAATAACTATTAATTATAAATATAATAATAATGATATATTTTTTAAATAAACTATTCTGTATATACGCTCTTGACAAACCTTTTAGCAAATTGATTAAGCTCTTGAGTAAGAACTATGAAATTTTAGGTGTTGCTGAAAATGCCTCAACAAATACTATTTAAAATTCATTTCGATTATCACGAAGTTTGGCAATCTGAAATGTAGTCTGAAATACTGATGATAGTACTCTAACCCATTCTGGGGAATATTGGAGTTCGGGTTCTATTTGCCGGGTGCAGTCGACTGCCAACTGCCGACTGACGACTGTGATGAGTTTTGCTGGCGATGAAACTGTTTAAATGGAAAATTTTGTGCTGCAAAATCGCGTTTTCAACAAAATGAGTTTTAATTGCAAGTTTTCCTAATGCAGGCAACACACGCACTCCTCAAACATTGCGTGTATTCACTTTGTCGTTGTTGTTGTTGTTGTTGTTGTTTATGTTGTTCATGTTGTTGGTGCAAATTCGTTAAAATTTCTGAACACGTTTCCCCCTAAATGGCGCAAAATTATGTTCTTTATGATAATTTGTATGTGTATAAGCGAATTTACAGAGTCCCCGACGTTAACTCGTTACGAGTATTTGAAATTTCAATATTGCCAAGCAGTAAATGTTGCCTAGCATATAAACAGTGCCCCTCCCCCTTCCCGAATACTCCCACTTCCTCCGTCCTCAGTCTAGTCAACAATGAATTGTTGAACAGGCGAAGAGACTGCATATTTTTGGCCACTAAAATGAGTACTTACTGTGTTTGTCTTTGTGTGAAAAGCCTTTGGCTTTGGGAAAGGCCAGGAAAATGTGAACAAAATTTAAATAGTAAAAGCGCACTTTAAACGATGTTCGAGCTGTTATTAATTAAGTTCATTCACTATTCTAATTAATTAAAAATTAATCAATGTTAGCTGCGTATATTGATAACAATTGTCAAACTTAAAAAAATTATCAATTAATTATGTAGTTTAATATCTGTTTATCGAAACTAACTAAATGCAGTTATATTATTAACAACTTGTTAATTTTAAAAACTACACAGACAAAAAAATAAATAAATTAAAATATAAAATTATTTAAGCAAGATCTTAAAGGCTTAATAAAATTATTTTATTTTAATTTTCAAATATATTATTATCAATTTATTTAGTTAATTTTGCAAACGTTAAATTAAAAATTATTTGATTTTTTAAACATCAGCTTCAAGCATAAATAGTTTTATTCTATTTTTAATATTCAAATTTATTATTTGCTATTCTTCAGGCAGCCGTTAACAAATTGCTTTGGTCCAATTGGAAATGAACTTCGTCATGGAACTCAATTAAAAAGTTGTAAAGCACTCAACGCTCCTCTCCATATTTGGTTGTACACTACCTTTAGTGTTGGCCAAAACCAAAAAAAAAATTGCCAACAACTTCGCTTAAGGCCCGTGTCCTATACCCACCCATGACCATAAACAGATCCTGCTTTTATAGCCAACGGGCGGACCAATTCTGTTTGGAGCTGCACACAAAACATTAACTGCCATAATATTTTGATACCTGTTAATTGTAGAGTGAAGAGGTATGCTGTATATGTGTAGGAACGTATGTAAAAGGAAGATGGATACATCACTGACCCTATGAAGTATATATTTTTTCGATCAGCTTTATCTCATGAGTCTGAACCTGATCGAAATTTACGCAGAATTTAATGACAAAATGTTATCCAAATCGGAAAACTATAGCTTTTGGGGTGCGAATCGATCAAAATTATGACTTGATTGGTTACAAAACTACTTTACCAGCTATGATAGCTGTCATAGAAAATAATCGGTAAAATCAAGTTTTTCGTTTAAAACGCTCCCTTAAACTAACTCACACCAAATTATATTCAAATCGGACTACTATATCGTATAGCTATCATGGGGAAAATCAGTCAAAAATATACTCATTATATGAATTAGTTCGAAAACCGGTTCTGATTATTTCTTACTAAAATTCCAGCAGCCCTAGAGTCCACCATCTGAACGATTGCACTAATATATACACTAACCCGTCTTATTAGACACATATTAAGTATGAATAACGGGTATATTAAAGTCGCGAATCAACTAAAGCTTATTTATACCCAGTGAAAAGGCATTTCAAAAGGTCTGATGAATTGTTGAACCCAACGTAAAATTCCGTTTAATGGAAAGCAAAAAATGTATACAGGGTAATGGAAAGTCGTTGACGCTCGACACAAATTCGCGTGTTTATTTTGTATATTTATTTGTTGCCTTATATGTTGCAAATGAACCCAGTTTTCGTTTATCTCTATTATTTTTTGTTGTAATTTACATCTGTGTATGTTCTCTATAAAAAGAACAGCAGAAACAAAAGCAGAAGAGCACAAAAATAATAACAAACATATAAACCAATAAACTGTAGACTGTAGAGTGTAGACTGTAGAACTGTATTCTGATGAGTCCTGGTTGAAGGAGAGGGGAACTACTGGGAACTGGTGTAGCATCATGTCTGTTCGTACAGGTATTTGTTTTTAATTAAAATAAATATTACCGTAACCTATAAAATAATTGAAAAACAATTTAACATTATTACGCGAATTTCACAGCTTTTCCACCAGTCCATCTGTCCACCTGTTCATCTGTCCATTTGTCCACCTGTGCAACCGTCCAATAGTTCACCTTTATCTGTCTGACAGTGTGTTTGAGTGTGTGGTCTCTTCGTTTCTGTTTATTCGGTTGGCTCTTTATAGCACTCCCGTTGTGGTTTGCACCTGCTGCAGGTAAATGTTAAGGATGTTAAGGGTTATACCTTTGGCACAGATTTACATGCATATTTATTTGCCAACCAGCCTGACCAGCTGCAGACGTTGTCGCTTACTCTATCTTTTGGCGAGTTTACTGCCAATTATTGTGCGGGTTGTCACCGACAGGGATGCCAGATGGTCGAAAACATGTTAACAGATTTATCGTGTTACAGTAGTTGGCAACACTAATACTATACCAGTTTTAAATACAAGTTAGTTCTCCAACTGGAGTTGTCTATCAACTGTTGATAAAGGTATCTTATAAGTTCAAATGTATCTTACTAATTAAATTTAGTGTAAAATTCAAAATATCGATGATATGTATATACATATTCGCACATTTTCTTAAATTCTGGCTTATTATATTTTGGCATAATTAAATTTGTACATACTTTTGGCCATTAAGCAAGGAGGAAAATCTCGTGCACTTGAGCGCAAAATACAAATGAAAATCTTCTTCCACAACAACAAAAACAATTATAATAATTATTTAATTAAAAACGTTGCACACTTTATATTTTTATGTTTTATTTTTAATCAGAAAATTGCATTTATAAGTGTGTGTGTTGTTGTTGTTGTTTTTGTTGTCTGCACTGCGAAGTGCCTGAAAAAATAATTCCTTTTGATGTGCGTTTGCTGCAACAAGAGTTGAAACTTGTCTGGGACCAAAATAAGTAGAGCAGTTTCATAAATAAAGGTCATAAGGTCACTTTAAAATGTATGCACACTTTAAATTGCACTCAGTGGAATGTTGAGTAAATAAACGAGATGAAGATTGTATTTATTGTTTCTTTTATATCTATTAGTAAATAAACGTTTTTTAATGACAATCAAAAATAAATACAAACTTTTAAGTACCAGATATTATAGCACCCAGTATCTTGTCGTCGATAAAAGCTTTTACCTTGAATTCAAAAGGTCAGCAGATAAAAACTAAATCATTTAAAGTTGACACTAAGCCTCATTTAGGTTCAACACAATATCTTAGTGTAAACTTGAGGTGTATTATAGACCAAGAGCTGCTACTACTGGCCCTATTCAAGCATAGTCAAAGAAAATGCAACTGGGAAAAAAGCTAACAAAAGCATCTAAGAAATCTATGATAATATCCAACAATTTGAAGCAAATCATTTGGCGGTTAACGTCTGTTACAAATAACCAAGCCTCAATTAAAAACTCGATTGGTGGGAGAAAAAAAAATAAAATAAAAAAGAAAAGAAAAGTACAAAAAAACCAAAAATCAGAACACAAGTTGGAGCATGTACTATAATAACAATAAATAAATAACAAAGGTAAATAGCGGCATGGCAAAGCCTCAAATGGCCAACAATAACAAAATCTGTTGAGTTGATTCGATGGTGCCTAAAGTAGCATTTCAAGAATCCAAGCCCAGCTTCAAATCGAGTTGAATCGAGTCGAGTTAAGTTGAGAATTCATCATCAAATTTCGATTAAAAGGCGCGTGGTGCGATTGAGTTGCCCCGAGGGGCCACTAGAGGGGCAAAAGGGGCGTGGCAGCGGGGAGCCAACTGGCAACGGGCAACGGCCAACTGTGTGGAGTCATTCGCACTATTCAAGCTTCATTAGGAGCTAAAGTAACGAAAACATTTTGATTTCGATCATTACAATTTCCTTTCATGAGACCTCATAAGCCATGCCCAAGACCAGTCAGTCAGTCAGTCAGTCAGACGTAATGCGAGAGCTACCGAGCGAGTTTCAGTTACTGGCCATTTCGAACTGGCACTGAGAATTTGGCTTGTGTTTGCATTAAAGGGTTACTGGATCAAGCCAAAAAAAACCAACCAAAAAATGGAAAAAAGAAAAGAAAACCGGCCAGAGAACGTAATCATTAATTCCCAAAAGCTCAGAGCTCAGAGCAGAGAGCTCAGACAACGCCTGATGTTCAGATATGATGCCGATACAACTACAGATTGTTTTCAAGACTTTTTGGTTTTCAGTTTTTATTTGGGGCCATCGACAGTCAGAATACTTGTACCCAAAGAAAACTATGCTCAGGGCAGTAATTATGACGAGCCATGGTCCAAATATTGGAGCCATTGTAATGCGCTTCGAGTGTATGGAACATGCTGTGCTCTTGCTGCTGTTGAGGCTGATTGTATGATGACCATGTTGAAAATGCTCATTAAAGGTACTTCAGGAATTAAAGCATTTCACAATTGTGTTTATGGCCAGGTTAACGCGCCTCCATCATCTACCAGAGCGGCTAAAAGAGCTGAACAGCTGAGCGCTTTCGATTTGAAATGCTATTTATCAGTTGTTGTTATCTACTCGTATTGGTAAAATACAATGCAAAAGCTCTGAGGGGGCAATTAAGCTGAACGTGCCACGATTTGGGGCAACCTATGTAAGTAGTAGTTTTTTAGCATTCGGTTTTTTTCAGGGGGCGTTTTGACACAACCACCGAAAGATATTTTAAGTTTCTTTTACTTTGAGGTCGGTATTTGGTTGAAGACAGCCAAAGAAATGGAAATTACTTCAAACTCAATGGTGTTGCCAACATTTTGTGGCCAATAGAGGTCAGCTTACCCAACGAGTAATCACTAAAAAGAAAAAACTTTTAAGGAATAAAGACTACAAGGTATTTAGACCTGGTCTAAAAGTCTGCATATCAGTCTATTCTTTGAGATGTTTCGACTGCCTCATTACCCTCTTGTTTTATGGCCTTTTAAGCTCAGATCAGACAAGGTATTATAATGTAAATTACTGTAAGTTATTCTTTTGTTGAAATATTAATTTAAGTTAATCCCAATCAATGTGAATGTATTCACTATAGTTAATTCTACTTCTAATATTTAAACCATCAACACAAGGCAAATCAGAGCTTAGTTTGTGACTGAAAGACATAATAACGTGTTTTTGAATTTATTAATTGTTTAAAATTGCAAATCTCAGTTTGTTATAAACTTAAACGATACTGTGTTTAAATTTATAATATTTGAAGTCCGAGAGAAGGTAACTGACTTCTACGATCAGTTCCGCTTCGACTAGTGTTTCGACTTGACACAGTTAAGTTGAGTCGAGTGTTCAGAAAGGGGCGTGAAAACGTTAAGCCACAAGAGTTTCGCAGATACTACAGGGCTGCAGAAAATGCTACGGAAAAGGCAGCAGCCCATAAACTGTCCGCTGAAACGACAGTTTTTCATTTGACAAAACTGTATCTTTGGGTTTTTTGTTACACCTTACAATGATCATACAACGATGACTCTGTGGACCCCGTGCGGAGAGCCATGAAATTTCCCAACAATGGTTAGCACTTTGTCCCGCTGAGCGAGGCAACCATGAAGTTCATGCTGAGCATCTACCTCTTCTGTGTTTAGTACTGACAGGGTCTACCCTGGGATTGGGCCCTAAGTTAGCTATCTGTGAAATTTGAAATTGTGTACGCACATTAATTTCTCATCATTGGCATTGGCATTGGAATTGGCAAGGCGAGAAGGGAAGGGAAGAAGGTAGGGAAAAGGGAAGAGAAGAATAGAGAGAAGGTTGTCTGGCCATAACAGGGTGACTACCGCTGTGTATTAATGGAAATGTTATAAGAGATTAGAAGGTAAGAAGATACAAGATACAATTGCAACTGTTTGTGATTTTAATGCGAATTTTTATGCTTTGGTCATACAATTGTTATTTACGACGGATTGGGTTGCAGTTCCATGCACACAATAACTGTTTGTTTTTCATGGGGTATATCCTGTTTTTCTTATCAAGGCGTGAGCTACCTAAACTCCCCTCATTATGGTCAAGATCATGGATGGGAATGCATCGAAGACTTTCTCAAGGTAATCAATATCAGCTACCAATTTTGTACAATGGTTTTTATAATTATTGAGTTTATGAGGCAGAAAATCATATTACTCAGGGAACATTAAATGGAAAATACAGAGAAATGGCCTTTTTCAAGCTATGCTACAATAACTGAACAGTTCCCTATACTTAAGAAAATTATATTTCCAAAAAACCATCAACAATTTCAGTAATTAGACTAAGCTTTTAAATGTATTTACATATATGTTAATCAAATGGAATCACTTTAGTCTTTTGATAAATAGCATAAGTTTAAGAATAAAACCTTGACTTACTGTTTAAAGTAAATGCATTTCTATTTATAATCTTTTGTTAAAGAAAATGTAGTTCATTATTTCATAATAGCCAGCTTCACATCTTTGTAGTAAAGTTCACTTTATCCTCACTTAAATAAACTTAAATAAATAAAATTTAATTATATCAGAGCATTTCAACTTTGTATTCTTTGCGTTGAAATCCCAAGTAGTTTGTTGTTAGTTCCGGTAAAGAAAACAACTTTAATTATGCTGCGAATGTAAACAAATAAATACACAGATACATATATATACATATGTATATATCTGTACACTATAGTTCCTCAGTGCAAGTGCACTTTATGCAACTTTTGAGCCACCTTTTTGTCGTTTGTGTCAATTTGCCTTTGGCTTCATGTGCGGCGACATTTGCAACAATTTCCCTTTTCAGCTGGATAATAAAATGAGATACATAAAAGAAAAAAGATACACGTATGTATGAACGCAACTTTTGACTTTCAATTTAATTAAAAGTCAGTTGAGAAAAAGTATAATTAATGCACTATTATTCAATAGTAACATGCGACGAAACTTTTGCAGAATTGTGTGCTGCCAAGCGGAGCGTGTGGCGTCGGCCGTGTATCTAACAGATACTATCTATAGCCGGGCTTCAAAGAGATGCGGATAGAGAACGTGTGAGAGAGAGATAGAGCGAGATAGAGGAGAAGTGTGTATCTTTGTGTGCGTGCATAATTTTCAATTCAATGCTCCTTTACTACCCCTTTTTTAACCACTGTTTGAAACTGCCACCTGCCACCAGAGCTTGCAACACACAGTCATGCTAAACTAGGCAGAAAGTTGCAAGCTCATCGTTTGACAAGACCAACGAAAAACAAAAATATAAAAAAAATGAAATAAATCGAGAATAGTTAATGTTTTTGTTTTCAGTTTTCAAAGTAGTTTCTTTTGCATATATTTTTTTACGATATTTGCTTAAATTTGAATAAATTTTTTCACTAACTAATAAATACATAGTTGCTTACAAATAGTTTACTTTTGTATCTTATTCGCTTTTTGCTTTAACAATAATTTCAATAATTTAAATTAAACTTACAAGTGACTCTCAGTGCTTTGTTTTCTTACTTTCTTCATTTGTTAATTATAATACAATTTAAATGATTTAATACTAAATCTTACAGGCTAAATAAATACAATGTTTTGTTTGCTTTGAATGAAAAAATAGTAGTAGAAAGACAGTAAGTATTTATGCTGTTAGTTGTGCTTAGAGATCGCATTGAGTTTTGGTGCTTATATACAGAATAATAGTCATTATTTTTTGTCTTATACGATTTTTTACGAACTAATTGTTAAGTGTTCACACGTCTCTCAAAATACTACTAATAGATTCAATGAAATTCGAATATTTTTCATGGCATACTACAAAAATATATCTTGAATAATTCCATCAGTCGAGTGACAAAGTGTGAACGCAGCATTAAGGAGAGTTCACACCTGTCAGTTGTCTGCTGAATTATACTATTAATTTCCATGGCATTAAGACTATTGAAATTTCATAAAAACTATGCAAATTGTTAAGTGGAATTTTAGGTGAGTTTAGAGTTTAGAGTTCAGAGTTCAGAGTTGATTGTGAATTTGGACACGTGTGAACTGGTCTTATGTGCTCTACTACTACAATTTTTTCATAGTCTGTGGGGTGCTGGGTGCGATGTGCGGGGCGCGGAGTGGGGAATTTTGGCATCACAGTTGACAACGACACGACGAACTAGGCAAAAATGCTCAGCTGCCTGCGACGATAGTGCTCCGAGGATCAGTGCGTGAACTGACGCAGTGTGCTTGCGTTGTTGTTGTTGTGCGCCGACTTAAGCTGGAAGGAGCGGCGTCCGGTGGTGGCACAGAGTCCGTTACGCAGTGGCAGCGCTGGCGGCAGTGGCGGTGGCGTCGGTGTCTTGCTGCGACCCATTTGCTCCAAAGGTAGCGAGTAGTGGGCATTGCTGTAGATGTAATTGGGATCCATGATCTCGCTGCTGGCATCGTTGTCAAAGTCACGTGGCTCACGCTCGCGTTGCTTGAAGTGCTCGTGAGTTATGCGCAGTTGCTGTGGTGCATGCACCATAGGCACATCCGCATACGAGTAACAGGAATCACCTACAGCTGCTGTGGCAGACAGAAACTGTGGCTTCGTATAATGATTAAGCTTCGATTGCTGTGGATGTTGTTGCTGCTGTTGCTGTGCATGTTGCTGCTGCTGCTGAAGTTGCTGCTGCTGCTCGCGTCCCATTGTCGCCGTCTTCATGTGCAGCACAAAGCTGGCACTGTCATCAATGCTACCAGCCAATGCTTTGTTGTTGTTCAGCTTCTTCTCGTGCATCAGTGTCGCCGACATGGGCACCTGCAGCTGCTGGAACTTATGCTGACCATCAGCGGCATTCAGGTCATTGATGGGCATGGGGCACATGCCGTAATGATGATGCGGTGCAGCAGTACCTTGATGCGGGGCAGTGTAGGTGTTGGGGAACGTCGAATGGATGCCCAAGGAGCAGGGATGATGCTGCAGACGTGACATGTAATCTTCATCGCAGAAAGTCTTTTGATACTCGCGTTCTTTGCGTCCCAATGCCGAGTTGCCCCAGAGTCCACCCTTGAGGTACTCACGGATCTTATGACGACAGCGGTACAAAACCAAAGCCAAGGCGGTGATCGTAGCTGCGGAGCCGACTAGTAGTGCGCCGATCAGTGCCTGCTTGCGAGGATCTGTGTGTGTGCAGCCCATCAGTGTGGGGTTCAGGTTTTTCAGTGCCTCACCTCGGAGACGTTCGGGGAACTCGCAGAGCAGCTCCGTCAGCTGATCCTCCTGGCTGGCATTCTTGGCAATCAGCAAATTCCTCAGCCACATAACGCGGCAATCACAGGATAGAGGATTCTCCGACAAGTCCAGTGTGGTCAGATCCTTCCAGGGGAACAGACCCTCTGCCAAGGAAGTCAGTGCATTAGCCTTCAATACAACATGTCGCAGATGTGGCAGACCACTGAGTGCTCCTTCTTGCACCTCAACTAGCATTTTGTTAGATGACAAGTTCAGATACTCTAGATTTCCGTTGGCTGCAAAGGCACCGGTCATAACACGCTTCAGTTTCAGGGCTCCATTGATGTCCAGACGCTTCAGTTGCTTGAGGCCTACAAAGGCACCCTCGCTGATAACCTCGAAGTCGTTTTGGCCCAGGGAAAGTTGCTCCAGACGCACCAAATGGCTAAGACCCACAGAGGGAATTCGCGGCAGGCGATTATCGGAGAGATCCAGAACTCGTAGCTCCTCCAGACCAAGGAAACTGTCGTGGGAAATGTTCTGCAGACTGGCTCCCTTGAGCTCCAGACGTGTCAGACCTTTCAGGTCCTGGAAGGCACCCGATTGTACGGTCAGTAGGGAGTTCATGCCCAAGAAGAGTTCAGCCAGACTGGGCATTGCCTGGAATATGACAGGATCGGGTACCGATGTCAAGGCATTATCATCGAGATACAGAATTCGCAGCTGTTTCAATCCATCGAATGCCTTAGGATCCAGAAAACCGATGCGGTTCTCTCCCAAATTCAATTCCTCGATCTTCAGCAGTGGGGAAAATGTGCCCTGATGCAGTTCAGAGATGAGATTTCCACGCAGATTCAACACAGTCACAGCGGATAAACCAATGAAGGTTTTATTGCTAATCTGACCGATTTTATTGTGGTTCAAATGCACCTCTTGCAGCTTTTTTTGGTAGGCAAATGTGCGCTGAGGAATTGTCATTAAATGATTCTGCGACAGATCCAAAAATGTCAATTCTGCATAGAATTGTATGGATGAATCGATGGTCTTGATCTTATTGCTCTTGATGACCAGTCGCTGAATGGAGGGATTCAAGGCAATGGGCAGTACGTCCAGCTGTCCCTCCCCACACTGCACGACCAGAGTGTTATCGTCGCATTGGCAACCGGGTGGGCAATTAGCCAAACCCTCTGTTTGGCTAACACAAATGCTGATCAAGATGCAGCTGCAGATGCAGATCAACTTTTCCAGTTGTTGCATTTTCTTTCCTTTTACTTATTTTCCTCTTGTTCTAGTTGTTTTTGTTGTAAACGCCTTCGGCGTCGATTTTCGTTATTGCGGTTAATTTCGACGTACGTGTGTATGTGTGTGTGTGTGTGTGTGTGTGTTGCTTGCTTCTAGTTGTCCATAGTGCTATAAAAGAGAAAGGGAGACACAAAATGGAAAACTTCTTGATTAGCTATGTTTTGTCATTATGAAGTTATTTTTATTCATTTTCATCATTCGAAAATTTCACTTATTTATAGATTTTCATTTTACATTTATTTTTATATTTCTATAAAAGAATTTGATATTTAGTGTAAAAATATTTTAGTTTTATGGAAAAATGTTTAAACTATAATGAATATTTTATGGAATTGTTTTTTTGTAAAATTTCACAATTTTATACTTATTTAAAATTAATATTTCTATTTTTAATATCTCTAGTTAATTTTCAATTAACCAATTTTCGTCAAATTTTCAGATTCGAAAATGTGTTTTTGTGTTCTTGTGTGTTCTTAATATCTTTACAAATACAAATTTTATTTAAGTTTCAATTTTTAGTTTAAGCAACATTTCAAACTTAAAACTTGTTTTAACTAACACTATACATATCTTTTCACACACAACTTACCTTATTTTTTTGAAATGTGCAGAGCAACAATTTGTTGAAGTCAGCAAATCGATTTTGGATTTTTTCAAATTATAAAAATATAAAATTATAATTTGTTTGTTTGGTGTTTTTGTGTTGTTCAGCTATTTGAAGCCAATTATTTCACTGCACTTTAAATAAATTTGTTTCAAAACTGAAAATTATCACATGCAGCTAATAATTTGTATTTAGCCAATTTATAAATTTTTTGTTGTTTTTAACTAAAAATATTTTGTTTTTTGTTGTGCGATTTTTGTGTGTTTTTTGTGTTATTTGTGGTTTAGTTTTGAAAATCGTGCGCGATAATCCAGTGGCTCGCTTTGCTGCACGCTTCAAGTTGTTGTCACACGGCGTTTGTTAGGTTTTCGGTGTTTACGTTCTTTTCGATTTACGATGTGGCTAAGTTGGCCAAAACGTAGAGAAACAGTCGGTGCTTGGCTAGTGTACAACCGAACACGACGAAGCAACGAACTACACTGATTTAACAGAGCACGTTGCTTACTGATGATACCTCGGTTCGATTGTTTTCAGCTCCCGACAGCTGCAGCGAGGCGTAGATAATTCACGACACGGCCTTGCATTGTACGAAGCGAGAGAGTGTGAGCAAACGAATGACGGAGCGAAGAAGCGAACAAAAGAGCGTAAGCGGCACACAAAGTGGTGCGAATGAGAGCTCAGATAATTTTAGCTGAGAGTAAAACTGGTTTTGAGAGAGACGTTCATATGAAGAAAGGGAGCGAGTGTGAGAGCGAGCAATAGTCGAATTTCACTCAAAGGAACTCACTCAGTTATCTAGTTATCTGAGGCCACCCGACTCATTGTACGTTGAAGTTGCAACACGCAAAGCGGCACAGTTGAGGCCAGGCAGCCATCAACATAAACACGGCTAAAACGCTGCTAGTTTTGTGGCCAAAAGAGCCATAAAAAGCACCAAGTAGTTGGCAATTTTCGACTTTATATTAGTTGCGTTTCAAGTACTTGCCACAATTGGAAGCAAACACACACGTAGGCCAAAAAAGAAAAACAGAAAATTCATTAGAAAAATATACACAGAAATCATCTTAAGTAACCATTTAAAGTGAAGAGGACAACGCTTAAGTGTGGTTTATTTAAATGTTGCACTAAAACACAAAAACTGTGCTCTGGTAATTGATATGCCGCAGCCACAGTCGTAATACCTTTAATGTATCTTATGGATACACAGTATGCACTTGACGCAATGACGTTATATATGAGTGTTGTCTGGTTATTTCGATGCTGATGCTCTTCTAAAGTGTTAAATATTCAAGTGCTGAAAACCTTTTTTCGACTTAAATACAATATCTCCACACAAACACATACGCACACACATGTCATGGGGAATAGCGAATAGTTATTTATAGTGTCATTTGATACTTGGGACATGTCTGTCTATTGGTTTGTTCAATGCATTTTTGAGTTATAACCCAGAGCGAAGCTGCAGCGATTCAGATACAGATACAGCTACAGATAGAGAGACACAGATGCAGATATATACGTTATATGCAGAGACCGTTAAACTATTTACACACACTCGCACAACAACAGTGGCAACAAGAAAATCAACTATAAATGGCCATAACTTTGTGCCAACATGCCGAACGAGTTGCTGGGTTGTGGTGTTTGTTTTTCAGGGGGGTTTTTCCAGCTATTTTTCCGACTGCATAACTTGCATATTTTTCCCATCTCTGAATATTTGCAAAAGTATGCCAAATATTGGTTGCCTACGTGTTTATGCTATGAAAATCTGTGCAGTTTGTTGTCCAAAAGCTGCATGCATAAACAAATGTATCTAAATCTACATTTGGCATGTCCTGATTTTATCCCAAAACACACTCCTATTTCCCAATCTGACCAATAATTATTTTTGCCACAGTGGTAAGATTCCAAATAGTATAAAGTAATCTATTTCATTTATGCCAAAAATAAATTTATGTGGCTTCAAATGCAATAAATATAAAGAAAAGTTAACATTGAGTTGGCCATAAAACTAAATCTGTTAATAGCATTGTCACATCATTTAAGCACACGTACTAACTTTTATGAATAAAACATTCACTTTAGTTAGTTCTATATTTAAATTAGCCTTAAAGTTTATTACTCTTCTTTGAACTGTTTGAAAACAAAGGCTCAAGTATCTAAGCCTATTTTGTATCTAAAGCAGACCACAATAAAGGTTGAACCAATTATGTCTTAATGACAACGTCAGCTTGTTACTTGCCACTTGCCACTTGCCACATAGGAAACAACAGTGTCTCATAACTAATTACAGCTCGCTCCATAAAACTTTGCACAATTTCCGTGGTGCAAACGCACAACAAAAACTAAAACGACAAAATTCAAACCAGAAATGCAGCACATTGTACCACAAGTACCACAATGGCGTTACTAGATCCAAATCTAATGCCACAAATTGCTGCTGCTGCAGGTGTACGATAAGTATTTGTTTTTGGACTCTCACGTTACACATAACATCAAGTTCTAGACTCGGAGCAATACTCAACTCTGCGGAGAGAACGGGGCTAGAGGAAACTTCGTTTTGACGGGACTTTCAATTTGCGACAATGTGTTAGAATCTCTTGGCAATAAATTTTAACAACATTTGACGCAAGTTTTCTTTTTGTGGCAACACGAAGAAAAAAGGGTAATCACAACTAAACAATAACTGGAAATGTTTGTTTTCGTTTGCATATATGAGAAATTGTTTAGTAAAATGCTAAAAGCACTTAAACAATTAGACAGATTTTCGGGGGAGCCATGTGTAATTAGGTAAAACACAACTACCGTTGCATTCTACAAAGCATAAATGCAAATAATGCATAGACAATGACTTGAAACGCAGCCACGCCAAGTAAAACAACCAACAAGCAATGAACAAACAACAACAACAACAACAACCGACAACCGACAACTAACAACAACAACAACGACAACAACGAAGTACTTTGGGCAAACAAAAACGAAGGGCGAGGTAACTTATGGGAACTCTTAAAGTGACCAGCCATCCATCCAAATCAGTCAGTGGAACTAAACTAAAACGCAACTATAACATACCCTAGAGCGTGCTTAGAATAAAACTTTGAATGTTTAGAACAAAAAAAAGTATTTAGTTCAAAAGTTTTGCTATTAAGACAATAACAAATTAATACCAGTTTAGTAGTTGCTCTTATGATTAAATTATGTTGAGTTATGTATCAAACTATAATAAATTCGAATTATATAGTTTATCATGAAAGTGTTTTCACTAAGTACTAAAATTTATACTCGACTTCCAAATAAAGCAAATAAATTATTACACAATTATTAATAATGATATAGAATCGTTATTCTTTTATGACAACAACTATAATATTGATAATATATATTTAATAAATATGAAGCATATAAATAACAAACTCTCCAGATCTCAAGTATTGAATTCAAACAAAGTCTGAGAATAGATTTTTATTTCCCAGATAGATATGCAAAACGACACCATAATCATATATTATATTATATATATAATACATATTATATTTATATAAATATACATATTCCAAAAGTTTCAATAGAAGAGTCCGAAATTGAGTTTTCTTTACCTGCCTTACTTAAGTAATTTCAAGCTACCCTTTACGCATGCTCTTCCCTGCAGGGTATGCACTATCATTGCAGCTGGCTGCGCATGCGCCATGAGTCGTTGCCTTATTGTCGTGTTGCCCACTGCTATTGTTGGCTTATTAGAGCCGTTGTCTTAACAAGAAACTTGTTAGTTGCAACGGGTTAAGACCAGCAAACAAAACGAAGAAGAAAAATCTTTTATTTGCTCTACGTCGCGACGACGAGTTTGCCACATCAGTCGGCGACTTTGAACATAAATATATATGTATGCTATATATCTGCAGCTGCCGACTTGTTTTAAGCCCTATTTGTCAGCATTTAGGCAAACACTTTAACAAGCCCCGATCAAATCCTAGACGAAGACAGACAAAGAAGTCAGAAGACAGTTCCGGTGTCGGTCTTATGGACCATGTTAAATTCAACTTCCGCAATCTCAGCTCTACTCGGTGCTCATTTCCTATGGCACATTGTCTTGGCATCCAATAAAATATCAATTGACTCGCAATTAATCATATTCCAAATGTGCAAAGACCAGTTATATAGAATAGTTTAGGTATTCGTTTTTCTTTGCCTGGCAACCGGAAAAAGTCTCATTGTGCCATTGTTCCTGTATTGTACTGAGTTCTTCGCTTATTTTCCTACCATTTTCTCTTCACACTTTTTTTTTTCAACTTCTTCTTCATTCTTTAAAGTCGTCCTCTGGTGCTACTCGTTTTTAGAGAAATCACAATAAATAATGAATCAAAAAATGAGCGTTAAATGCGAGACCAAGAAAGGGAGGCTAACAACAACAACCACAACGAGTACTACAATAACAACAACTACAACAACAAAAAACAGCAACGGAAGTGAGCACACAATGGACCAAAAGAAACCTCCTCGCCTTACACAATGGGGCTCAGACTTTATCCCCTAGGTAAAGGTTAAGTTTAAATCGATGGCATGAAAAGTAAGTAAATACCTTGTCCATACATCTCTTTGTACCGCTCAGTACATCTCAGTCCGTCCAACTATCCATCTGTCTTTCTATGATTGCTTAAAGGTAGCTGACCGCTTGCTGACTTGTGATATTTCCCTCTGTCTTTTTGTCTACATTTTCAAGCTGTTTGAGCTTTTTTTTTTCACTAATGCATCGCTGGGTGGGAACTGAAAGCGTCATCAAGTGTTTGGCATTTCAAGAGCACGACAGAGAGAGAGAGAGAGAGAGAGAGAGAGAGAGAGAGAGAGAGAGAGAGGGAGAGGCGGGTCCACAGCTATCAAAAGGTAAGCAGACTTTCAGTACTTACTGTAAGCCCTGAATACTTTTCAGAATTATGATGAAAAGATATCAAAAGCAACCGACAAATACATATGAAATGAATTTCTCTAAACTGGAGCAAAGGTTTTTTTTGTCTTATTACAATAAGCAAGCTTAACCAGTATAACCCTTAGTTTGGCTTAGTTTTAATACTAAGTAAAGGTCTTTATTACCAAGAACATAAAGCAGAGAAAAACAACATTTCACAACTTAAATCTATAATGAACAGTAACTCAATGAGTTCCAAAATAATTTTGTTTTCATTGCAATTAAATTGTATTTTCTTTAAGAATTATATATCTATACACCTGCTTTCCACTTTATATGCTAAATGATTTACAAATATTCCCTTACTTTTATTACTTTCCTATAAACTTGGCTTATCAATTAAATTACATGCGATAACTCTTCTTTTACGACTTCTCAATGGTTTGTAATCGATATGTGTCTGAAGACGAACTTAATAGAAACCACTTTGCATGTGGAAAACTTAAAGATCTAGATACTTAAATCATCTTTGGCAGCTTGAAGAACTTACTTTCTATGTTAACTGAAAGTTCCGCCCATATCGAAAGACATGAGCAGCCCACACTTTTGTTTTCCATTGAACTATGACTCAGATGAAGAAAAGCAGTCTTGAAGAATCTGGCCTACACCTGATGTTTAAACTGATAATTTCAGTGTGAAATTGAAGAAACTCGCGAGGAAATTAGAAACTAAGATTTCGAAGCGATTAGGCCGCACAACATGCCTTTTACCACTTGGTAACCCCAAAAAAAAAAAAAAAACTACAGAAAACATAAACAGTTAAAACCAAAATAAAGTTCAAACCTTGGGCAATTCCAATGAAATGAAAAACTCAGGCGCCAGTCAAAGATTTTGTTTTTCCAACGAAACTAAGACCACAGGAGTGCACCACATAATTACCTACAATGGGGAGAAAGGAGAAAGAGAGAGAGAGAGAGAGGCAGCGATATAGGGCAGAGGGAGAAAGAGAATACCTAAAGCTGGAGAATGTCTTTAACATTGGATTCAATTAATAAATGACGTTAACGTGCTGTCAAAATATGAAATTGTTGATGATGCAGTGCCATGTGAAGCCAGCATGTGGCATCAATAGCTACACATGTGTATCTGTGAGATACATCTACAAAAATATTTTTGAAAAAAAAAAAACTTTCAGATAGGCCCAAGTTTCTGACCAGCACGCAAAGTGCAACTTGATACCGTAGACTTCATAAATTATAATTTGCTTGGCTTGGGATCATAAATAGCCGGCAGCAGTCTCAAAACCTGGACACTTGACTACCGATTATAATCAATCTTTGAGATAGATTTGCTATAGACCACGGACCGTCCACAGACACCAAAATGATGAGACTAAGCTTAAGACTGATCACGCAATGCCTTCAAACTTATCTTTCCCGGCTGTGAACACTTGAATTTTACATGTGTCCATGTCCAGTCACTCGCTGCTTGGATACGCCATGCAAAGGAACGATCCTGCTGTCCAGTTGTCCGATCTTTAAACAAACAAGTAGAAAATTCTTAACTTGATAAAGCTCGGCTTTAATAGACCCAAAAGCTTTTTAGACTTTGGGGAGAACACTATTTCCTTTTTCTGCAACGTAATTGAACATTCCTCTAGTTTTCTCCTAGTACAGGGTCTAAAAATACTTTATGCAAACATGTGTCTCCGCATTGTCTGCGACACGCATTTATCAGGCGGCATTTATCACGACGATGACGATGACCAAGACGAAGAGCCACTAACCAAGACTGGCATATCAAGTTGCAGTTGCAGTTACCATGGCTAAAAGACTAGAGACTCCATTCCAAGTCCGAGTCTGGCCCATGATTTGTTTTTGCTCTGTCGTTCAGATAACTCAAATGCGATATGCGTATCTCATAGATTATATTTGCTGCATGTCAGTTTTGTTTTTCCTTCTTTTTCTTCTTCTTCTTCTTCTGGCTATTTTTGGCTTGCTGCTAAACAAATCTCTTTTGGCTTTTCCTGTTCCCTGTTCACTGTTTCTTATCCCTGTTCCAGGTTCCCTCTTTAGCGTTTTGTATAAACAAATCCCATTGATAATTTTGCATAAATTATGCGAGCGAAATTAAATGAGCAAAGCAATTACAACAACAGTGAATTCTTTGAACGGATGTGGGAAACATTCCAGGATCTGCATTGGAAGAGACAGAGAGAACGAAAGAGAGAGGCAGAGAGATAGAGAGAGATAAGAAGATAGATTTGCACATCTGTTTGTGATTTAGCTTTTCCGGTTTCGCATATGAAATTGCTTAATTGATAATCGAAAAATAAATAAGAATTTGTATTTTAAATTCATAAATAATAAACAATTAATATGCAAGACAAACACACATCGCACTGTGGACAACAGATGGCGCTAGTGACGTAATTATTGAATAAGTATTACAACAAAATAGTTTCGAATCAAGCTAAAATCTTTTAAAATGTTTTTAAAATAATTATCGTTACCAATTCATATTCCAGTTTATTTAAAAACTAAAAAATTTAATATTACAAAATTTAAAATAAATATTCAAACTAATTTTAAATTAATGTAAGTATCTTAAAGATACTTGAAGACTTAACTTCACAATTTTAGAATGATATTTTAAAAATTTGACGTAATTGTATTTAATCAAATCAGCGACGCAGTTCAGGGCGTCGCTTAAAGTCAAGTTTAAAGCTAAGCTTGACTGAGATCTCTGAGACCTGACCATAATGGGTGTCAAGTGGCATTAGGCAAGTCAAGCGAGGCGCAACTGGAAGTCAGTTTTTGTGGCAAGTACCTGTACATGTATCTCGTCTAACCCGTCAGCGGCAAAAGGCGCAGGTTAGCGTAAAAATTCAAAGTCGAATGGGCGAGAATAGAGGGAAAGTGAGAGAGGAAGAGAGAGAGGAGAGTTGGAGAGACAGAGAAGCAGCTACATCCTCAACAGCAGCGATGCGTGTGTAAACACAGCCCAAAGGCAACGCAACGCAAAAGATACAGATACAGGTCGAGTGTCTGTGGATTGTAGACTGTGTACCGTGGACTGGGGACTGAGGACTGAGGACTGAGGACTGTATACTAGGCAGGTGTGTTTCTCACGCAGAGCAGAACTGAAGGAAAAAACCAACGTTGGCAACATCCAGGCTTCGGTTTCAAAGTGTGGCAACGTGTGGTAAGTTTTTGACCGGCGGCTAACTTGCCACAGCGCCACATACACGCCTGGCTGACTTCAGCTGCAGATTCAGCTTTGACTTTGGCTTTCGATACAGAATCCGCATCCACATCCGTATCATCCTCAGCTTCACTTACGACTTCTATTTCTACTTCAGCTTCAGCTTGAAGTTCAGCTCATTTGGCCAGTGATTCGGAAATGCGTATCTTCATACTACTCTCATGTGTTTGCCCCTTTTGCTGTCCTGCCGCTTTTTGCCACATTTGGAGGCATAAATCAACTAAGGGGGAAAAAATAATTACGGCTGCTGCCACAAAATTTGCACGTGGATTCATTGCTTGGCATTCGCAGCAATCTGTTTTAAATCATAGCAAAATGCTAGCATGTTGCAATTATATACTTACAACATTGTCTGCGGTGATTGCTGCAGCTTATCATTTAATACGCATCTACCAACGTTTTCTTCTTATTTCTTTTTATTTTTTTATTGGCCAACACACTCGGAAAAAACACCAAGACTAAGGGCCAAGTTAAGAGAGTGAACCGAAATAAAGGTTCTTATTTAATTGTAGTCTACACTATCAGCGAACAGGATTCATAAAACTTGTGTCTGTTTCGGTTTCTGCTGTTTAGACGGACTTTGATTATGGCCTTGCGCCCTTTGAATTTTGGCGCTGCATAAAGCGTATCTTTAAGTTAATATTTCTTTAAAGGTAGGCTGAACCTGGCTTGAAAATTGTTTTTCTCTTTTATTTCTTCACAGTCTGTTTGCTTTTTGAAAAATACTTGTTACACTCTTCCAACGATAGAAAGATAAACGGATATATTTAGAGATGAATCTGAATCATTTGAATCTGAAAATATTAATAGACTTTAAAAGACATTTATGCCTTAATTAAATAATAATAAATAAATAGCACTCAAACCGTTGTGTCATTAACAAATCTTTTATTCTTTACATTGCTGACTAAAAGAATTTTACGATCATTTGATAACAAATTTAACCAATCAAAACAAAACGCGATGTAGCCACAAGATATAAAGATACAACGATTTGCCTAACTGTAGTTCGTATAGAAGATAGTTTTTCATGGAAACACTTTGGTCCCAGTAGGTTGCAGTCAGTTTGTCGCCAATGGAATACAACTTATTTTGATTTCTTTTATTATAATCAAAAACGCTGACAATGCACATAAAAGACCAACAAGAAAATAGAAAAGGAATCGAAAGGTGCAGCGCAGTAGGTTTCCTTTCTATGAGGCGAAAGATCATTGAACGGAAATTTATAGAAGTCAGTGTATGCCATGTATCTGAAGGTAGAGAGCAAAGCATTTATCTTTCATTAGAAAATTAAAATCTACGTGTGGCTCACACACACACACACACACACACAAACACTCACAGAATCACACACAATCAATGACCACAATCTAAAGGTTAAAATTTTGGGTTTGGTCTTTTCAGCCAATTGATTTTGTTGGAAGAGCAAACCAAGGTTTGGGTCATAAAAATGCATTTTATGTGATTCTTTGAAATTGTTCTCAACATCAGAGATTTATGCGTGTCCTGAGAGATTGTTCTCTAAATGCTGCGACATGTTCTGGACTAGTTAGACCAAGTTTCAGATATTATCCTTGCTGTAGGTCCACTTTGGCTATTTCATTATAAATTAAATTGTTATCGCGACAACTTAATCGTGCTATAAAGCTGACTGACCACTCCCCCCTCTCCCCTTGCCCCTTACCCCATACCCAGTGCCATGGTGTGTGGCAGAAGCAACTACAGTAACAGAGTCAGTGGCAACTTGATTCTTTCTTATCTCAATTTGAAATTTGTTAATTGCCGCGCACTTCAAGTACTTAGTGTATCTTTTAGGTCTTCATCTGTCTTTTTTATTTTTATTTATTTTTTGCTTGTTTCCTTTGCTTTTTCTCTTATTTTACTGCGTGTTCTAAATGACTTTTAAATGTTTTTAAGCGTAATAAAATTGTTTGCTTGGCATTGCGTAATGAGTTATTTTTTCTCGTAGTGTGCCACATTTGGTGGCAATCTGCTCTTTGGCATCTCTTTAGTACGCCAAAGGCGCATTTTAATTAATTTTTTTTAGTGGCGCCTCTCAACTCAAAGGCTTAAAAAGACGCAGCAGAATGACCCCCAAAAGTGACTAATAAAAGCCAAGATCATGAACTGAATTATAGGTGTAGACCCAGTTAGCAAATTTGTGTTAAATATCTTCTAAGTCACTGCCAGAAAGGCAACAGTAGAGCAAGCGCGACTTTTTTATGCCCTTAACCAGATTACAAAAGTAACAAAGATAGTTAATTTAAAAATATTTCGAGTTACTTGTAAAATATATAATATTTTGGGACATACAAGTTCAAAGTCTATCCTAAAACTCTTAAAGATTTCAAGAGCAAGAATCACCTTCTTTGGCATAAAGCGTGGCCTACTACAGAGTACATTTTATTGGACTTCCCTTTTGGTTCACTTTATGGTTTCTGAAAAACACTTCGATTTCATTTAATATCTTATTAAGATTGCTTAATAATTGAGATAGTTTTACACTGACAGTTCAATCAAGTTAAAAACAAAAGCAAAACAAGTTTAAACAACGAAAGAAACGCGAAATGCAAACTCGCTTCTCTACGCACGCTAAATAGTCCATAATAAATCATGAATTTTATGGTATCAAAAGTGAGGACACAGCTGCCAGTGGAAGGGCTGCCTGAGAAGTTCAAAGGAAAACGGCAATCAGAGCAGAGACAAAGCAGAGCCAAAGCAGAGACAAAGCAGAGGCAAAAGCCAAAAAGCCAATATTATACTTATGTATTTCTGATATACAAGGCATAAAATAGCAGCTCGAAAGTGCTGACAGACCGTGCGGTTCGATGCACACACAGAAAGCCACCAAAGGATGAGGGTAAAAAGTCGAAGATGAAGTCTTTCCTCTGCTCTCCGAGCTGCGAACCAAACGAATGAACACTAAATTATGACTATAGGTAGAGGCGCTGACAATTCAATGTAAGGTCTATAAGGAAATACTCGTAATACGACTAAGGCTATGAAAATTTATGCAGCATAGCACAACTACTAGAGGGGATCGAGGGAGGAACGAGAAGAGAAGGAACAAGTCCTCTTCACTCTTCAAATCGACATGCACATGTGGCATCGAGTGCATTGCTGTTTGGTAATCCGTAAAAAATGATGTCATAATAAATTGTAATTTATGAGCGCAATGCACTCCACTCCTCACATTGCTAACTTTGGGGGCCTATACTTTCTATATACAAATACATATGCATATACATATATATAGATAGATGCATCTATAAGCTAGGAGCTGAATCTACCAATCCAATCTAGCGACAAGTTAGGCCGTCATGTTGACAGATGAAGGTTCGTTCATGAGAGTCTGATGAAGCCATTATGATGACTTAAGCTGGACGCTTTTCTACACGATTAATTATAACATCCAGAAAACATAAGACAGCAGAATCGAAACGATCAGATCCAATGAGATTCGAACTGCTTTTGGGCATATTTATAAAAATACCTGGTGATCTCCGTCTCTCCCTGTCTGTCAGCTAGTCAAGACTTGGTTTCCTGTGCGCCAGTTCCATAAAACAAATGTCAAGTTTAATGCTTCAATGGCCTGGGAAATGGCAATGGAAAGGGAAAATGTTGTCTCTGTCTTAACAAGCTGACAAATAGATAAAGTGCAGTCAAGTTTTCTTCTTTTCATTTTCATTTTCATTTCCATTTTGTTTTTATTTTATAAAGTAGCTACTGCCAAGACGACAGAGTTGATGTATCGGCTGGTTGTTTTGATCTGACATTGGGCTATTTAGTATGCAAATGTATGATTATGTCTAACAAACTGACAGTTAAAAAAAAGGGGGGAAACTGAATACAAAGAATGTTTAATAGTTTAATCCAGAATATAAAAACTAGTCGTAACTAAAAGAGTATAAGTTTTAAAACTTTTTTCGAGCTCTAATAAAAGCGCAGTTTTTAGCTATAATACAATACAATCCACCAAATAATCCCCATATTTCTGAGTTTATTTACTGTAATACTTCCCTGATAACTATTATTGAATTCCACCCACTTTAAGAACAGGAAATTAAACAATTTCACGCCAAATGCCGCATTTAAGTGTGCATCAACTATTTTGTCGAAACTCAATGTTTGAAAACAATAAATATAAAGTGGCTTTAATTAAAAATTACAATTTAATTCAACGAGTTTCGGAAAAACAGACAGAAGTTTCTTTTGTGGAGAGTGAGACAGACGGAAGCCAACATAAACAAGAAACTATGTCTGCATTGAAGCATAACAAACATTTTAATCATTGCAAGCATGGAATGACAGAAAGTATCTGTCAGATACTCGACGACAACTGGGCAAACTGAGCAACTGAATGCTGCAGCTCATTAGCGCCTGGCGGCAGCGTCGGAGCGCAACGAAGAGCGACGTAAAGCGACGAATGCGCCGGAAATCAATTTCCCCCGCCATTTTCAAAAACTGTCACACACACACACACACAAACCCCCACTCACATGCACAACAAAAAAGTTTTTGAGATAAATATGAGGTTTATATTTTTGAATTTCTAAAACAATAATTGCATAATCAACGGTGAAAGGGTAAACTTCATGTGCATTCACGCAGTGGAGTCGCCCCTGCAGCCCCGCCTCCTTATTCCCCACTGAGGAGAGTAAGGAAAGTTTATGAGCCGTAATATTTGGCAGACACTCGACGAGGTGTGTGCCACAATAGTCGAGAAAACTATTTAAACGACTTTCAAATTGAATTGTTATGCATTTTAAATTAAAGAAAATGTTTCAAGAATTTTGTAGTAAATGTTACAAGTGATCAAATTAAATAAAAGTCAATTTATGGTCGAGTAACGATGCTGTTAATGTATTTTCATTCTATACTGTTTTTGTTATTTTGTTTTACTTGTTTATTTTTTCAGAGGATAAAGGACCACCAGGATAAAGATGATGATGCGTTCAGCAAGCAAGATAAGATGAAGGCACTTAAATTTAGTTGTTCTCTTTGTAGTTGAGGTTCAAGAAACATTTCAGCCAATGTATTTGTTATTTTTTTCTATTTTCTCATTTTTTTCTTTTTGTTTTTTGTTTTTGGTTTGCGCGAGAAACGAACAAAAGCTAAAATTGAAAATTGTTAAAATATACGCCACACACACAGGCACACACACACAAACACATACACAGAACACACACCCATAGCTACTTTCTTTGCTATCGTGTCTGTATTATTCTTGGCCTTTTTGCCTGGTTTACTTTCCTTTCTTTGCTGGCCCCTTTGGATTTTCTTTTCTATTTTTTGGTTTTTTTTGGCATCGCAAACAATGTGCAAGACGCCAATAAATAAGCACAGAAGGTTTTGGACACTGTACAGTGGACACCGGACACAATATAGGACGAGCACGTCGGGGATGTCGAGGTATATCGAGGATGTCGAGGAATGTCGGGGTATATATGGTATGCTGCTGTTTGTTTGTGCTTGAAAATGGTTTTAATTGTTGTTGAATTTCCTTCTTTTTTTTTGCCCTCGTTTTTCTGTGTCGACTTTTATTTTATTTTCTTTGTGGTGGGATTCTTATATTGGCTCTCGCACATTGTTGACCAAATATAATAAGATAGCTCAATGCTGTGTGTGTGTGTGTGTGTGTGTGTGTGTGTGAGTCTGTTTTGGTTTGTTTTGGCTAAAAGTAAATTAAGTGCCAATGTTAATGGCAGTTATGGCCGGCATCTGGATCAGGAACAGAGCAGACAAACAAAGCTGGCCATTTGGGTGTCTTAATGTTGCAGTAATAATAGCTAAAAGTGTGTATTGTATTTGGAGATAGTAGCTTAAGATTTATTGCTCAGTCACAAGTACTTTCTATTCACACAGCCCAAAAAAAAATATATATACATATATAACTTTGGTTAGATAAACACTTTTAAATACATAAATGGCTGTTTAAACTGTGAGTTAAATTGATCAAATATCAATTTCAAACTGAGAATTCTTTATTAACTGATTCGAAATAGTCTTTAAAATACAACAAACTAGCCATTAAAGGGCGTCCAAATCCATTGGCCAGACAAAATTTGATTAAAGTTAAGCAATTACAAGTCTTGACGCCAAGAAGAAGCTAAAGTTTCCCATGTTCCCAAGCTTTACCAAAGCCACAAATAATATAACAATTTAAATAACAAGCATGGAGCAGGCAAACACCAAACGCGTTAGTTAGATAGATTGATCTACATGTACACGACAACAACGTGGCCAAGTAGCTCTTGCTTTGGCCATGGCCTTAACTTCTACTCCAACTCCAGAATCCAGGCTCCAGCTCCGACTCCGACTTCGACTTCGACTCTAGTTCTTGTTGTGGCTCCTTGTTGCCTTCTACATTGCTTACATTCTCTGTGTTTGTCTGTGTTTACTTGGCCCTGTCCTGGAGTACCGAGCAGGCTTACAGGCTGCCGGTTACAAGCCAACGAGCCAGGCCAAGAGCATGTCAAAACAAAATAACATCTTTAGCGCGCAAACATGACAAAACATCAGAATTCCAGCAGATTAACGTCAATTTTAATTGCATTCACTTAGCCAAGGCAGGCACAGGCTCAATTCTCAGTTCTCTATGAGAGCCTTAGAGCAGAGCCAACAGCATCGAGGCCCAAAGATGAAAATATGCATACCTTCATAGAGAAGAGAAGGAAATAATTGACGAAGTCATATATACCCTAGATACTTAAATATGACAAGAAAATGTTTTTAAAAATTTGTGTTATAAAACTTATTACTAAACTGAAACTATATGACTAACTTAGTAACAAGAATTGACATGGACTTTTCTTGCTTTTAAATCATAATAATCCTATCTTTAAATTTTTAAAAAATTAATAAATATCTAGTTAAACCATCCTAACAATAAATTCCTTTTCGTTTCAGTACTTTCAGCTAATTTAACTTTGAGCATATATTTTCCATTATTTGATTAGACTAATAAGAAAGCAGACGACTCATTTATCTCCTCAAATTGGACAGGTGCTTTTTTGGTTTAAGCCTGGCTAACTTTTCATCAAAGTGATTATACCCCATTGCAAGTGCATTAAAATATATGTATGTACAAAATCCACACACAACAAAAGGGTTTAAAGACCAACTTGGCCCCAACAACAGAGGTAGCAGCGGTAGGAACAGTAGAAGGAAGGAGCAGGAGCAGGAGCAATAAGGCAAACAAAGTTCCACAAGGTTGTGATTAACATGCGATAAAAAATGACCAGGCAACAGCGTACTACACTGGACAACTATGCACCATACCAGGGCAGCGCAAGAAGGCAATTGGCTACACTGAAAAAAGTGGAGTAAACATAATTACTTCCAAAAGGATTATTAAACATTATTTTAATTAAATTTAAATTTCTTGTAGCAATTTATTTGTTAAGAAAATTTACTCAGTTTATCAGGTTTTTATAATTAATAAGAATTTCGATTTAAATATAAGAAATTGTATATTTCTATATACGTATAAAAAGATTTTATACAATTCTTTAACAACAAATTCTGGACTTGACTTTTGAGTCTTACTAGTAATAATATAAATTTTGGTTAGACTAATTTTTTTTACACCTCTATTTTCCTATGTCTTTTGGCTCCTTTTTGTAACAACTTCTGCTTAATAACAGATAAATTTCTATTAAGCTAAAATGTTGATTTTAAAATTTACTTATACTAATAAATAACTTCAACTTTATTAAAGTGATTTTTCATTAAAAAATTTGTGTTCAATTTTTAAAAAGTTTATAATTTTTACTTATTTCTTTTCAGTGTAGATCTGGACTTGAGCCTGCTGGCTGTGTTGTCTCAAAAGGTAGAAGGTAGCTGCTGCTTGGTCAAGTTGGTTTACGTGTTTGCATTAACAGAAATGCAACTGCGAGACCCTCTCTAATCTCCACTCTTCACTCTCCTTCCTCCATTCTCCATTCTTCAGTCTACAGTCTCCCACCTTCTTCTCTTCACTCTCCACTCTTCAGTCTGCACTCGAGTCTCAACTCTCGGCCACTCAGCGTACAAAAGTTAAGTGTCTGGCTGTCACATGCGATTTGCACCTGCCGGATGAGCAATGGGTCCCGGCATCGGTTTAAGCCTGGACTTTAGTTTTGGCTTTGCGTGGATTATTTATCAACTACGCCACATCACAGAAAGAGGCTAAGTTTCGTTTTAAGCAGCTCACAAGAAGAACGCGTGCAGTGGCTTAGATCCACGTTGCCAGATTCTATACGTTTTTATTTTCATGGTCTATAATCAGGGCCAAGACCAGAGAATTCACGGGCAAACATTTGCACAGCAAAGCCGATACGTTTGAGCCAACTCAAAAATGTTGTTCATAAATTTTAATATTTTAATTTGAGCCATGTTGATGAACACATAAAACGTGTCATTAAACGTTCAAATGGGTTTTCATTGTGGGACTTTGTAAGCACACACACTCATACACACTAACACACAAAAGGTAAATGCAATTTCTTGTTAACCTCTGTTCCAGTTTTAGTTCTTATTCTTATTGCAGTTGGACATCAACACCGACGCCACATTCACTGCCACATTTAGTGCCACATCCAGTGCCACTTCCACTACCACAACAGAGTTTACATTTCCTGTGAATTTGTGCTTTGATTTTAGGAAAATTAACAACAGCTCAAACAACCAAGCAACCAAACAGCCAACAAACCAACCAACCAGTCGAGTCAACATTACGGCCCAAACGAATCAGCGTCATCATCAACAGCAGCAGCAATTCAAGCAGCGATAACTATGTGAATGAATCGAATTACAACGAACTGTGAATACTCTTATTGAGTGTAATACACTGCGAAAATATTGGCAGGCTAAACTATAAATAAATTAAATAAGTTCTGTTTAATTTGCTTTAGACATCTTTCAGTCAGTAGAAATAATTCAATAAATATACACTTGAGAATAAAATAAATAAATTAGTTTTAAAATAAAAATGTTTCATATAATTTAATTAATATATTTGTATTAAGAAGTAAACTATGAAAAGAGATAATCGAAATCAACTTCTTATATTGTGATACGAATACTATGATGACTCTGTGATTTGACCTTAGCTAAAGTGACAAAGTAAATGAACAGATAAATAAATTATATATTAAAAGTAACAAAATTTACCATATTCGTTGCTATCTTCGTGACCAAGTTAGAGTATTTCAACAACGTGCAGTCAGTCGTATTGCAGCATGGCATGTTGTTTGCTTCGCTGGTTTCATTTGCTACCAACTCAGAGACTGCCTCTGACTCTTTTCATATGGCCAAGTCTCAGGCTTGACAACAGGCCAGGAACGATGGCACGCTGACTTGGCTTTTGGCTACGCTTGTTTGGTTTAGCTTGGCCGCAACGGCTAAACAGGTTAAAATGTCGTTCAAAATGTCAAGTCAACACTTTGATGTTGTCCGTGTCCCAGTCCCTCTTCCTCTCCTTGTTCCTGCCACTGAGTGAGCGGCTAAAACCATTGCAAACGTTGGCCAACAGCTTCAGATTCAGCATCAAAGCTAAAACTACAGCTACTACTACAACAACAAGTCTTGAGCTTTGTTTGCGTGTGATCTGCGCTTTATTTATGCAACATTCAGCACACGACGAAACATGCAACATTTCCCAAATTGTTAAGTGCAGACATCGTGCTGTCGATGTCGCCACAGTCATCGTCCAATGTCCCAAAACATTGTTGTTCTAATGCAGGAAGAAGTTTTTGGTAATTGCACAAAATGAAAACAGTAGCGGTGCATCTGAGAATGAGGTCATCAATTAGAAAGGGTTTTTGGCATTTGTGAAAAGAAGATCCAAAATAAAAAGAGGATGTAGGAGCGGGCTAAAAGAACATGGCCTAAAGCAACTACATAACACGTTCAATCAGTGGAAGTGGAATGTAGAACTTAATCGAGTTTTCCCAATTTAAATGGGTAATACGAAGAATATGCTTATAATATATATATATATGATATACCCACTGGAATTGGTAACAAATCAAATAATGAATTCAATAGCTAATACTAATTTCATTTTTAAGTGCTTCATAGTCTTATCTACCCACAAAATAATTGATAAAATATTTTTTTATTAATTTAATTCATACATACATAGATACATTAAACTACACTTCTAAATTTTTATACCATTGCCTAAATCTCAGCTCATCTATCTGAAATTGACTAATAATTTCGATTTTTTCCCAATGCCAGCAAAGGGTGCTGGTTGTTCGTCTGTCTAACCGAATGAGTGGGTCTCAGGATTACAAAACTGACAATCAGATCATCATTTACCACCATGATAGCTCCCGCATTATCGAACATGCCACAATAGTTGGGAGCGGAGAAGACAGTGACCAGTTGGCGTCGGGCGAAGAATTCGTAGCCATCCTCGACGACCTGGTGAGCCCGACAAATGACATCGATGCCCATTCGAAAGCAGAAGTTTCGAACTACATCGGCACCAAAGGTAACGCTTACACCCCGATCATTACCGCTCCAACCGAGGACCTTATCATCGGGGTCACTCCAGAGAAGATCACAGACAAGACCCTGTTCGGGTATTTCGCAGGGTCGCTTGATGGCCAGTATATCTTCAAAGCTCTTCAGACTAGGACTCAGACCGCCATGGACACAGAAGATTCTGCCACCGACTAGTGCCGCAAGTGGCATACAATCATAGGTATCCACAAAGTAACGCCACAATTTGACGGAGTATCGACGCTTACACTCATCGTAGAACCCATAGATACGATTAATACTGGCACTCTCGTGATTGCCGCGAAGTAGCCACATTATTTGTGGATATCGCACTTTATATGCAAGAAGTAGAGTGAATGTTTCAATCGAAAGTCTGCCCCGATCCACATAGTCGCCTAGGAATAGATACTTGGTATTCGGAGGATGTCCAGATGCCTGTAATATTCTTATTAAATCCTCAAATTGGCCATGAACATCGCCACAAATCTTAATTGGCGGCTTTATTTCCAGCATTGTCTTCTCCCTCAGAAATATTGGTCTGGCTTCCGTGCACACATATCTTATCTGGTTCTCATGGAGTTTTACTCCCTGACTAGGAACCTCACAATTAGCAAGTGCACTGATTATTAAATTCAGATCGAGATTTGGTGGTAATGAGGTTTTGTGAACTCTCATAGATGAACGTCCATCTTCACTGTTTTTTTCGCCCATATTATTTTAAATAATTTTTAAATTTAGTTTCGACTACAAATACCAAACACTATTGATTTAGTTGAAACGGCTTGAGTGTAAAAGAAACCATCGCAAATGGCAAAAATTAACAAACAACAGTTTTGCGCCCCAGTTCGGGCGCCAAGCGTCGCAATGCGCTCCTGAACAATGGACAGCACGAGGCCAATGCTTGTCAAAATGTTGCCCAAAAGGCTGAACCTGAACCTGAACTAAAGTTGTTGCAATTCTGAGAATATTTTACACTTGTTGAAGCTGACGACAGCGTTGAAGCCACCGCCAACGACGACGACAGCGTTGTCGATGTAAGTTACTTGGGTTTGGGTATGGAATTGGGTTTGAGTTTGGGTTTGGGGCCTGAGTTTCTGAACGCGCTTGTTATGATTATGGGCAGGGAGAGAGAGAGAGGGAGGAAGAAAGAGTCGAGGTCTTGAGTTAGTACTACGGTTTCGTGTTTTGTTTTCTTTGCACTTCAGTTGTATCACATCAATGGCCATTGTGTACGTCAACTTTGATGTTTCGGCAAAAGTTGTGAAGTGTGAGGTTTTAGACGTTCTTATTGCACTTTGCCGCAAGACGGACGATGGTCAGAGCGCTGAGTACACAGACAGTGGGCAAGAAAGAGGCAAAGACAAGAGTAAAAGAGACCAAACTACCGCAATGACAGGTGAAGAATGCCAAAAACGTTTCAAGTGCCACAGTTGTTACCTGGTTTGCTTGGCCAGCCTGCCGTCTTGGCCACTCCAAAATCAACTCAAGCCTTTTAGATGGAAAGCGCAACGTTGAAGGCGGGAAAATCGACAACAGCAGGAGTCAAACTAAAACTCAAAGTCGAGTCCGAATCCGTATCCGAACCTGACTCCGACTCCAAGTCAAGTTTAGACTGTTGCTTGATTTTCGTATTTATTTTGTTTACACGTTTTCTTTGAATTTTCTGTTCTAATTGAGTGAGAAGTGCGATGAGTTTGCAGTTTTCCATCACACATCCAAAGAGTCTCCTCGCTCTATCATCATCATCATCATCATCATCTGTTGCTTCGTTTTACGCGGCTTTAATTGGATTTTCATACCTGTCTCCCATACCGAAACCCAAGCTCAAACTCTTACTCAAACCGAACTGAACTGAGCCCGTGATGTTTGATTGGTGTTTGTATAATGAACTTGCATTATTCTAAAGTCAACGCAACCAGGTGAACAGCTGCTTTTGTTATTGTTATTCTTGATGTTGGTGCTGCACTCGTTGTAGTCCAAATGTAACGCGTGAAATTTAACACACATCATCGCGTTTTGCTCTTGAAAATTTCCTCTTTCTTTTTTTTTCCTTTTCAAAAAGATCCCAACGTTGTGAAAATAAAAGTTCTATAGCTTGTATTATTGACTTTGTTTATTTAATTTATGTTATTATTGCCTGATTAAGTATGAGTAAGGGAAATGTCTGCCCTGCTCAAAAAGGGTTTATGTTATTTCATTAAAAATTGATTAGTGTTAACGCTCACAAAATTACTGAGCTAAATAACAATGTAATTACCGTATGTTAAGGTGTGGAATTCCTTCAATTGAAACATAAACAAAGTCAGATAGTTTTAAAAGAGATAAAAATTATAAGATAGCAGTTTTTGTACAAAGTCTTTTCTGCTGCGTAAGCAGGAAGCAGCAGAGATGATGCAGGACAGGAAATGGGGAAAATAAGTTGATTAAAAACAGTAAAAAACCAATTAATTGGGATCAGAAGTCCTATATTCAACTAGATGAAAAACATATTAAAAATTAATTAAAGTCCAAGCCTCTGAATTTATATATCAAATATATTTTACTTAATCTATTTAAACTTTCAAATAATCATTTGTTTTTTAAGTTGTAAACCTTTTAAATTATTTCAAAATTAACAATTTATCTAACTAAAAATTTGGTCTTTCCAAAAAGGGTCTTGTCTATTAACTTGATTAATTTATTTACATATACTAAAATTGAAGATTTAAATGTAAATAAAACAAAACAGAAAAGTTGTAAAGCACATTAGACGTCTAATTAACAGTTCACCAAAAGTTGTGGGACCTTAAACAAAGTGTAGCCCTTATATAAACTGCACCATCTAATTGCAATAAAAAATAGTTAAACAAACACACTCACACACACACACACACAAACTTAGAGTAATAAACATGCTGCCTGTTGGCCATTTTTATGAGCCTAATAAAGCAAACAGAAACAAAATTCATCATATCTGGAGCATAGAGACTCCTAATGAGCAACTTGGCCAAGGAACTGCAACGGCTTTTAATGGTCCCATAAAAATGTGGCAAGTGGGCAACAGGGCAGTGGCGGCATTTATAATGGATGGAAAATGAAAAGAAAGAAAAACACAAAAATGATACAAGAAAATTAAATGGCTGCAATAATTAAAACACCTGTTTTAATTAGATAGAAATGCATGTACATGTTTCTTTCGATGTTTTTTCATTCGTTCTGTGAGAACGAGAAGAAAACTAAAGCTGAAACCGAAACCTAAACCGAAACCGAAACTGAACCTAAAGTCATTCAGCGACAATGAAGATAATATGAGAGCATGTTGAAAGTTCCTTAAGGTGTTAAACTGCAGACACAATTAATGATCCGTCTTTGGAGTTGTCGGTTGTCGGTTGTCGTCGGCGTCTTCAAAGTTGGGAGCGAACAACTTTATCATAGGAGGAGCTGCCAGACCAGACCATCCCAGCTGGAAGTAACTTCGTTGGAAAAGTTGGAAAGCCACATAGCGATTACCGATTTACCGTTCTGCAGTTTAACTATTGAGTTTTCCACGTAATGGTGCACTGTTTTGTGGGCTGTGACCCTTTGACTGCAACCACAAATATGCCAAAACATTATCATCAGCATTTGTCATTTGAATGTCTTGAGAATTGCATAGACACACACCCTAAAAACAAGAAATAATCCTTTCGGTGAGAAGAAGAACTCTGTCAGCCTGTCAATGTCTAACAATGAGCATTGCAGCTCATATTTATGTACCCTGTGCAGAGGGTATAATCGGATTGTTGAAACAATTATAGTTGTTGGTTGAGAAGAACTTTTTTTGCTATTAGAAGAATGACTTTATTTTAATTAGATTCCAAATTTAAATAAATAAGAAAAATTTAATAAACAGCTAAATAAATTAATGATTTTTGTCAGTTTTTTTATAACTTTTGAATTTAAATGTATTATCTTCAACATAACAGGATATGAAACAATAAATTTCATAAATAAATCTAGATTAAGAAAGAATATATAATAAATACTTTTCCTCCATATTCGTACTGGGTATATCATGGTCAGTTAAGCTCGCTTGTTCCTTTGTTTCGTGTGCACTTTTCTTTTTTTCTAGAAGTTGTTGTCTGCCCCGCCCTCTGCCTGCTGCCTGCCCCTTTGCTTCTATTCTTACTTCTACCGCTTCTACTTCAAATGAAGTGCATTCATCCGGTGGCAATCCTTTTTTTTCGTTTGCTGCTCTGTCTTGTGCATCATTTCACTTGAATTTGCGTTGACATCCTGCAGACGAATAGCCTCCGATTCAGAGTTCCTCAGTATCCTGTTGTCTGGTGTCGGTTGTCTGTTGTCTGTCTATAGAACGAGCGTCGCTGACATATCCTTTAACCATGATTAAAAACGCAAAGTAAATGAAAATTGTTTTGTGCTTACGCCTCTTAGCACACCTTGAAAACAACAACAATAATAATAAAAGAAGAAGAAGAACAAGAAGAAAAGCAGGAATCCCAACAACACTGGAATGAAACTGCACTGAACTTGAGCTCAAAACAGAAAAACTCCAAACAGAGTTTTGAGGCGCATTCAGGACAATAGACAATTGTGCCTTCCTCTTTCCCATACTCTTTATTCCTCTGTAGGCTCCTCATTCAGGCTCTTTTCAACGTATGCACTTAAAATTCTACAGATTTTCCCACTTAGTGATAAAGTTGCCTTTTGTCTAGGACCGACCCCCCTGTTGGAAATAAGCCCAAACATGGGCTCAGAATGGGGAAGCGTCTTGCGATTTCATGCTTAAATGGAGTCGTTAAATTATTTTCTGAAATTGAGTCGAGCGTTTGTTGTTATCCTGTGTGCGAGTGTGTGAGTGTGTAAGTGTGTGTGTGTGTGTGTAATGCCATGTGTGTGCGCGTGTGGCATTGACATTGACATTAGAGCTCCAATTTACTTGGAACTCGGCACGTCGAGCTGTAAACGGAAGTACTTCCCACTCCCCCATCACAAAGCCACTCTCTAGCATTAAATTAAAATATGTTGCGCGTACATTTCTTTTTTTTTCTGCTTTTATTTTTTGTTGTTTTTTTTTTTTTTTTTTTTTTTGTTTTCCTTAATTAAAACCAAAATGTTATTGTCTGTGTTTGGAGTTTTTGGTTTCCTTGTGACATAGCACATTTAAATGCATTTTGTATGTGATTTCACGGTTTAACGTCTGACACTTTTGTGTTCCTGCAGCTAATGGACTATATTCTCCTCCCAACACGCGCTCACAAACTTGACAGTGCTCATGATTTCTTGGTGGCCCCGTTTTGACTGTATAGTGGGCGAATCAAGTGAGAAGTTTTATGCAAAGATGTTTAACTCCGTTCTACCGGTCTAAAATCAATTACAATGTTTAAATTCAGAAGTATTTTTGGTCCCAGGTATTTCTAGACCATCTGTAATTTGAGCACTGACTGTTGTAAGAAAATTTAAGTTTCATATATTTAACACATAATTCTAAACTTTTTATTTCTTAAAATATTTTTGTTTTAAAAATACAAAGATTTATTCTAAAATCTTTTGTAATATTTTCAGGCTGAAATTAAAATTTGAAACTAATATTTTGGAACGATTTTTTGAATCGGAATCTTGAATCTTAATTAATAAATATTTTATTGTAATGAAAATATTTATTAATATGCAGATACACATCTTAATGTCAGGTGAGGCAAATAAAGTCTTGTTGTTCATACCACTAGAACTCACATTTCCACAATTTCAAATTTTACAAGCACATCCATTTCGTATCTTTGGCTACTTCAACTCCTTGATACTACCTGAAAAAACATATTTCTCTCCTTAGTTTACATGGAAACTCAATTCAGCGACTTACTTAATGCATTTCGGAATCCTTTCTCCAGTTATCTGGGTCAAATTTGTCGCATATCTACACAATACTTCAATTTTCTCAAACAGCGTTTTCAACTTTAAGTCACACATGGTCCATTTCTGCGACAAGAGTGAGAAAAAAACAGGAACGAAAACTCAGAACAAGGTCAGATGTAAACCAGGGCGGCGAGAGTGCAGACCAGAGCAGGCCAAGTCGGGCCAGATCAAGCCAGGCCAAGCCCAAAGCCATGCCCAATATAGCCAATATATCACACGACGCCTACAATTTAAACTGCCAAAAAAATGAAATGCAAACAGGGCGAACGAAGAGAAATGACAAACATTTATATAAATAACACCATCGACTCCAATTAAAGCAGCTTCATGGATGCCAATACCCTGGGGATGGGAAGCTGGCGGGTCTTTTGCTCTTCTGCTCGCCTGTCTCTGATAAAAACCGCAAAGCGATATATTTTAACTGAGTTTGTGTATTTCTGCGACTACAACAATAAAAATGCAAAACAAAAACGGTTAAAAAAGGATTTTTTTTGCGCTTTTGTATGCCGCGTGGGCGTGGCAGGCAGAGCGGCCAGAAGACATGCACCAACTTCCAACTGTCATTCGCATGGAAAACGATGACGTACAGATGCACAGCACAACAACAACAACAACAACAACAGCGTAAACTGGAACAACATAAACTACCATCAGCTCTGAGCATAGCCCTAGCATATTCCATATACCCTAGAAAAATGAACTTTAATTAAATATAAACAAATATTAAATAAATTACGATAAATGTATTAAAAACAATAACAAACCTCGAGATAAATTATAATTATTTTTAAAATTTAAAAAAAACATTGTCATAAGTTAGAAAATTCAAATTTAAATAAACATTAAAAAAATACTTTTATTTAATTGAAAATAAATCAGTTAAATATACAAAGCATCAAAAAAATATCTCTTCAGTAAAAAATGTGTGACCTCGGGAAAGATTTATTCCTAAACTATGTCAGCAGTAGGAATATTCCGTTTGTTTTATATGAAATATCATTTAGAAAGTTAATTTAACTACAAATATTTTAACTATATCAAGATCATTAATATATTTAAATTATTAAGTTAATATTCAGTTTAAATTCAATAAACAATTTTTGGCGTTCAACAAACATATTTCTTTATACGGCATCACAAAACTAATATACCCTTCACATACTCATCAAAATGTGGCAGCAACATTTGGCAGCAAGTGGCGAACGACGGACAAATAATAATTTATGCATGCGTTGCGGTCGCCGGAGACAGTGCCTGCTGCAAGGAAGTGGAGCAAGAGGGGCCAGTGCCAGCGAGGGGTGTAAGAAATGTTTGCGGGGAATAACCGCAAAATGTTCGCTTTGCTTGTACTTGTTGTATTTGTAGTTGTTGCTATTTACAGCGTACAGTGTTCCCTCCCGTTGAAGCAATATGCATACACAATATGCAATGCAAAAAGTGAATCTGAGCTGCAGCCGGAAAGCGGAAATTGTGGCAAACGCCGTCGCCCTCGGCTCCTGTTCAGCTCAGCTCCCTCGCACTGGATCCTTACTTGCTTGCCATTACCAGTTCCCGCTCCAGTTCCAGTTTCAGTTCCCCTTCCCCTTTCCATTCCCATTGCAACTATCTGAAAAACCACATGACTTGCGACCGCTGCTCTCAAGGATTTATGCATCGCCACCGTTTAAGTCAGGCCAATCTGTTGGCTTCCTTAGCTTCTTCAGCTGCATTTACGCGGTTTTTGTCGCACTCAACGCGCGCTTAAGCAATTTTTGGCTTTGGCTTTCAATTTGCAATTGCAATGGCCAAAAGAATCTCTAAATTACATGCACAACGCGAAGCTGCGTTGCTCCCAAAAAAGAAAGAGGAAAGAGAGGAAAGAGAAGGAAGAGAAGGAAAGGGCGGCTTAGACAAATTGTCATTGTTGTGCAATTGTCTCTGCCATTGAGTTACGAGCTTTGGCAACCCACTAGAGTTGCCAGCTGCTCTTGTGCGGTTTTTATTGAATGCTGTGTCATCAACCACAGCCACCAAATGCCCCACAAATTGTTTATTAAACGCCCTCCATTATCAGAATTAAGCTATATATATAGAGGGTCAAATTTGTTAAATCCTATTAATATATATTCTCAAGAGACTTATTAAGCCCCGTTCTCCAAAAAATAGTAGAGAGGTCTATTATGCAAAATGTGCATAACAGGCAGAAGAAGGCGTGGCCGACACCTTAAAGTATATATATTCTTGATCATCATCCACAGTCGAGTCAATATAACGATGTCTGTCCGCACCGTTGGACATACAGACAGACGGACTTCGCAATATCTTCTAGACTACAAGAGCTAAAGCCGCCAAATTTGGAATAAAAGTACGTCTATATGTCAGGCAGATCAAGTTTATTTTAAACTTTGCCGCGCCCCCGAAAATTGTAAAAAACTATTTTGTCATCACCATAACTTGAAATCGACAAGAGCAAGAGAGACCAAATTCTCACATTATTTTGTACCAAGTCTGGACCGGATCAGCCAACTATAGCCTATAGCTCCCATAGGACTAATCAGTTTAATATTGGTGATTTGTATGGAAAAACGCGCACTAAAATCCGTATGAAGTCTTCATTATATATTGTCTTAAAAATCAATTTTATTTTTAACTTAACTTAATATTGACTGCAAAACAACAGTTAATATAGAAAACTCAATTATCTTAGTGAAGTGTATTGATTTGCACAATGCACATAATCTCCTGACTATAGACACATATCGACTACCCCAAACTACAGGCCATTTAACAAAGCCATAAAACCAACTGCACTCAATGCGACCGCCATTAAAACCTCATCATGAACACAAATAAAAAGAATGTCAGAAAAAAAATGTAGGAAAATTGTGCAAAACGACATATGAATTTAATTGCCTAAATAATCCTACTCAAGGCGCGGAAATCAAACCGAACAAATGTTGACAATTGACAAAGGAAAACGGGGAGGAAAAAATGGATGTGGAAATGAAAATGGGACGATGCAGCGTTGATTGCTTTTAATAAATATATAATGTATCCACACTCGAAAGCAAATGAGAAAGAAATCGAAATCGAAAGCGAAATCGAAATCAAAATCGACAGCGACATTGAAATGATGCAAGGACAATAGGAACATAATTTTTGTTTTTGCTATAGAAAAGTGGCCGCAAAGGAACAGCGACCAAAATTGACATATTGACAGGCAGACAAAAGGCAGCATATGAATCAGTGACATTTGATGGGGTGGTTCCGGTTCCAGAACCAAATTGCAATCGTCAGCGGTGGCGGTGGCGGTGGCAGTGCGAGTGTCAAAAAATAACAAACATTGCGACAGCAATAAAAATAACACTGAAACATGGCATGGAACAAGCGTCTCATCTATAAAGGCTGTGCTGGATGCTTAATTGAAGCTGCAGTAGTAGCAGCAGCAGCAGCAGCAGCAGCTATAGAAAAATCCAATCAAAACGCAATGAAAATCTAGAGAATAGCAGGCAGCTGTGACTGCTCTCTCCCTCTCTCTCTCTCTCAGTCACTCTACCGCTATCTCTGTCTCTATGTCACACACTCAATATGGCTGTTGATGTTATTCTGGCAAATAATCACAACAAGGCACAACAAGGACCTTGTCAAATACACGTAAGCGATATAGATATAGATACAGCTACAGATATTGAGATATAGATACAGCCGCAGATAAAGCCCGGCTGCAAACAAACATGATAGAGGTGTAGATAAAAGGAGTCGAAATCTGGGTCTGAGTCGGAGTCTGATTCTGAGTCGGATCAAGGCTGCAGTGTCCACTGGAGCGTGCATGAGCGTTCTGCACTCCGTACCCCGCACCTCTACTACCGTTGTAACCCGCCCAAATTGCAGTCACCCCGGGCATCCAAACAAACAAATCCAATTTTAGCCACAATACACAAATCCTGTTTTTGTTTTGCTCCGATCTGAGGTCGGCATCAGAGTCTGAGTCGTAGTCTGAGTCCTGCGTTCCTCTAGTCACATTAATAAATCCTTTTGCGCAACAAAACATGCTTAAAATAAATATGTATATAAAATTTTATCTACCAACCAGTTTTGTAGTTTGTGTTTGGTGCAAATAGTTTTCCCGTTCCCCGCATAATGTTTTTGTTGGTTAAGATTAGCCAAAATACCAGACACCTCCCAAACCTCTCAACAATAGAGATTTCTGCTCTATATCCCAGTCTGTCAGTCTGTTTGTTACGATTATGGTCCATTCAGACAGAGACATTCACTCTCAATGTTAAGGTTGTAGTTACTCAGGACTCTGGACTCAGTACTCGGTACTCCGAATTTAGGACTCTGCTCAGTACTACAGACGCATCTGCTTTTGTTTGGGAATTGTTTTTAGTCACTTGAGCTGGTTTGTGGTCCTGTAATGAATACTAGAGAATGGCGCAATGTGTTCCACAAAAATAATGATGAGAGCTGGGAAAATGTACATATAAATAACTAGAGGGTTTAATTGAATAAACTCTAGACTACCGACAACATTTTATGTTTTGTAGATTGAACAATGAAATTGTTTTAGAAATTTACAAAAAATGTAGATCCGATTAGAATAAACTTTACAATCGAGTTGCAATGAAAGGCATTTATAAATTGATATACTCTGAATATATATGGACCATTTTTACTCAACTATACTGCCAAAAGTTGTGTATATCAAAATGTTAAATTTGTTACAAAACCTGAAGAGAAATCTCAAATTAGCCTAGTTAAAAATGATTTTATTTTATGGTCGAGTTTAGTATGTTGCACTTAAAGGATATAAAAAGTTGTTATCCCCAACTACACGAACCATTAAGCTGCACAAAGCTCTTAAGCTATTAATAAGCACAGCTTCTTCTTCTCCTCTGACAACTAATTTTATGGCCATCACATCAACCAACAATGCCAACAAACAACTACCAGGCCAATCAAACATGACCCCCAACACTCACACACTCACACACGCACACACATAAACACGCGCACCCCACACGAGGGGAAACCCCAAAGCACATAAAAAACGCCCACATGACAAATAAGACAAAGCACACATAAACCACGCCCCCTCCAAATGCCTAAAACTCATTCCGCTGATCAGGAGTGGAAAAACCAAGCCAAAAACAGAGCGAAAAGAAAAGAAAATTGAGTGAAATATACGAATTTGTTAGCTGTGTTATGTAAATTGCACACAAGAGTGTCGAACAGATCCTGACACATACATACATATATATGTATATGTACATATATATAAATATATATTATGTAAATAAAAGAAATAATAAGCCACGCCGAACCGCAGAAAAATCCTAAGACAAGGGAGACAAAAAAAATGTTTAGTAGGATAAACTACAGCCGCGTAGTCGAGTGCAAAAGACCCTGTACACATTGTGAAGCAACAAAAATACACTTATTTTACATAAGCAACATAATTTCAATCGAATTTTGTTATGAACCGATGTTTACCAAAATTTTTGACAGTTAAATTTCGAAAGTTTTATAAATATGTCTCAAGTTATTCAAACTCACCACTTTTCATTAACTTATTCGTCGGTTCTGTCAAGTTGATTATAAATATGGAATGACTGAACACATGAAATATGGAAAATCTGCGTTAAAATCAGTGATTTTCAGCAAATAAACCATAAAGAAACTATCTGATATGGTTAACCGATCCAGAGTGGTTCCATATATCAAATATATTTACTTGGTTAAGACAATTCCAGTAATTTGAAAATTATAGAAACTTTAAAAACTTTTCCTACAATATGCGGGGTAAAAATCCAAAAGATCTCTAAAGTCAATCGGATATACATAGCTATATCGACTCCACTATTGAATATATTATTATATTTTACTATGTTTTATTTTTTCTGAAACCAAGCAAACCCTTCACTCCCTTTGACTACAGGGTCTAAAAAAAAACACTCTTGCAAAATTATTTTCATGATGCGTTGATGATGTTTATATTTACGATACGACAAATATGCAGTAGATGGTTGACAGGGCATGATTGGGGGCTTGTGGTTGGTGGGCGTGTCGAGGAGGGGGTAGGGATGAAATCATTTTGTAATATAATTTGTGTTGTTGTTGCTGGGAATACACTTTTATGGGAGCCGGAGTATAATCAACATTATCCAAAAACCGCAAAAGGCGCCTACAAAATGTTGAGGCGCGGCCTCCTGTGGCGCAAAGCCTGGTCGGTATTATCATCTCATTGCACAGGACTTAATCCTGCGGCAAGTTATTAAAGCGTAACGCAATGCTTCTTTGCTTCCTCCGTACTCCCCCCTCATCCTTCTACTCTACCCTCGTGCTCATCCTGGTTGTCCTTGTCTGCGCTGCTGTCGTCGCCTTCCCATTTTATTGTTCGCGCTGCGCTTAACTTGTTTCGCATTGTGTGGAGATCCAAAGGACGCTGCCTTAATGCTAAATGATCCAATATCCTGTTTCCTGCATTTGTCCGTACAGCAGCCAGCAGCCTAGCAGCTAGCAGCCAAGAGCCAACAGCCAACGTTAAAAGGTCCTTTGTGGCCTTGTCTCAACCCTGCTCATTCCTGGCCATTATTTACCCGCTCTGTGCGAACTTTAAGAAACAAAACTCCTTCTCAGTTCATTCGCGAAGAAAATGTATGGCATACAAAAGAAAAAGTATGAAAAAAAGAGATAACTATAAGAATGAGACTGATTCTTTGCACACGACAACTTAAATAGCAAAATGTAAAGTTTTTAATTATGCAGCTCGTCTCAAATTGTTAGACCGGGCACTAAGTCTTTTCATTTCATCTAGTACCAAAGACGCGATGCCCAAAAGTTAAAATACACATAATTAGCAGTAGTTTTTTGTCGTTTGCACAGCGTACTTTCCTACATTTTTATTTTATTTCCATTCATTTTTTGTTGGCACTACTCCCAATTCAGCTGCTATTCACTGTGTATCTTTTGGATATGCCTGTCCCTCGGACTGACGGACAGACTAGGCCAAAAACTAGGCCAACAGTGCCAATAAGTACTTGATGTTTAGTTTAGCTTTGTTGCACTGTTGACAATCCCTGACGACGATGCCTCGTCTAATTAAATGAAAATATTAATTATGACAAAGGCAGAAATGGGCTTTCAAATGGTTTTGGAGGAAAAGTAGAGCCCACTGAGGATTATGCTGTGAACATAAATATGCTTTGTAGTCCATTTAAAGGGTCGATTTAATAAAAAACAAGGATTTTGTAAGGTTAACTCCTCAGCAAATAAGGAATTATAAGAATAATTAAAACTCCAGGAACGAAATTCACAATTTGTAAGATTTTCAGTGAATTAAATTAAATGAAACTATAATAACAGTAATGAGCAGAACAATAAAATACTAAAACACACATTTTTAAAATTCTTTAACTTGAAAAAAAAAAAAACAATACCCTATTTAAAAAATATTTTCATGCTAAAAAATACTGTCATATATAGTTAATACATTCCGATGTCCAAATAACATTTTATATTATTTTTATAATGGCCAGAATTGCCCTTGGCAATAAACTTTAGCAACGCTTTCAAGTATGCTTGAAAATTTAAAATAAAAAATTAAAAAACAGCTGAAAAGTTTCACTTTTGCCGCAACTTTTAACACCGTCGCCTTTTATGGCAATGTGGCAAGTGTGACAAAACATAATGGAATGTGGCAGGAGTTTAGCCTGAGGCAAGGCATGCGCATAAATGTAACATGTCATAATATTCACCACTAACAACAACAGTATCACACAAAAAAACACGGACACCAAAAAAAAAAAAAATACATCGAAAACATGCCACAAACATGACATTGAAAGCCATTGCATAATATCAAAAACAAAACGAAAACAATGAATGAAAAAGCAAAATTTTGCGCCTCATTTTTTTATGCCAGGCAAAACATAATCTTGTTAACAAATTCTGCGTGTGTGTGTGTGTGAGTGTGTGTCTCACACATGAGACATGTAAAAACACACACAAAAAACTTGAATAAAGAATTCTTCAAGTCAATTCAGAAAACATGCAGCGTTTGTTTTGTTCTACATAATGCTGTAGGTGTGACACTCGTATGTATAAATTTCAACTTTGATCCTTTAAGGATAACTCCGAGCACTCTGGGACTGCTGCCACAGAGCACCAGAGCCAATTGCCGACTGGCACGCAATATAAATAAACAACAACAAAAACAAAAACAACAAAAATATAAAAATAATATATAAAAGAAATTTGTGGCAAAGTCTCCGCTCAATCTCTTTCCTCGTGTGCAACACTTGAGGCGTTTGTCATGCTCCTACATCATTTCCCTCTCCCCTCTCTCCCCTTAGGCCACTCGACAATTTCCTACTGGCAACTTAAGTTGTCAAAATCAGCAACATTTTATTTTTTTTGGTTTTCCATTCTTTTCATGAGGTCTCAAATTATTTTTCTTTCATTTAACTGTCATGTTCTTTGCATACACTCAGTCCAACATACCTACTCTAAAAGTGTTCCTTCTGTTTGCTATTGTTTGCTTCGGTTTTTCCTCTGAAAACAAAATATATTCCAATTTCTGAGCGTAGGTGTTGTGACATTTGACCGCGGCTTAACATCAAAGAAGTTTCTCTGTCGCAAATTCGCCTGAAGCATTATATAATCACACCTACGTATTTCATTTTCAAGTCTTTTGTTTTTCTTTCCGCATTTCAAATGAGAATTAACCTAGGCTAATAAAGAAAATGGGAAAGTTACCAAGAGTGATTATATAAAGATACAAAATGTTGTATAAGGAAAGGAAGAAAAAATTGAAATAAATTTTAGTTAACAAATAATTATATAAACAAAACTGTGTATTTTTAACAGAACAAAAACAACCAACTTAAGCCAAAGCTCTATATTAAAACATGAATTTAAAATATATTTCCTTGAAAAATTAGTAAAAGGTTTAGTAAAATTTAATATATTTTTGATCGAAATAAAATTGCATAAAATAAATAAATAAATATACATATTAGCAAAATAAAGAAATTGTGATTTCCATTAGTTTGACTTGAAAAACTCCTTTGCTCTTAATAATAATGCAATGATTAAACTACCAAAGTATTGTAGTCTGTAATCCTTTATACCCTTTATGCTTTAGCACCCCTGGCATAACCACAATCACATCAACACCTACTAACTGACCTACCCGCACCACAAAAAAGGTGTACCTATGCTATAAGTAGTGCAGCTGTAACTTTGTAAATCCACCCCAGCATCAAGTACAGCTCAGACCCTTCGATAACACTACACTAAACAAACAAACAAGGGTATCATGACAGCCCACAAAACAGAAGAAAAAAACACACTACATTACAACATGTACAAAAACAAACACAACCCCAAAATATGCACTTGAACTGCCCGCAACATATGCACTTTCGTTTTATTTGGTTTCTCCTGTACCCGACACTTTTTTATCCAATATATGTACTATATATATATTTTTGCAAAGTATGGCGAATTTTTGTGCTGAACAGGGGGCAAAAATAACTAAATTATGGACTATGACAAATATTATATTGCATTGTGCTTGACAACCCTGTCCGGAAGTGAACATAAAATGGGCACGTTCTTCTGCTGGCAATCGGTGATTAATCATTGTGGTAAATTGAAAACCCCGAAAACAAAAAACTAACAAAAAATGACGACAAACGCAAAAAGGAAAATTGGAAAATAGGAAAATAGGAAATAGGAAAAATAGGGGCTGATTGCTGTTTGTTGCTGGCTGGACGACAACAGCAACTGTTGCCAACAGATCCATTTGGTGGAAAGCGTTGCATTTTGTTGGTCATTTTGTCAACTTAGTTGCCACCAAACAGCGTAACGTGGCGACTGCACGGCCGTGCCCTGTAAAATTTATTGCTTTAAGCCGATTACAGCGTAGTCCCCTCACCCTTTCCCTTTCGTACAGCTACTAGTTTAGTAGTCGCTTCAGTTGTTGTTGTTGTTTCTCTCCAACGTTCCGCTAAGTAGCAACATTTGCCGGGCTTTAAGTCTGACTCTGGCTCTGACTCTTTCGGCCCGGCCAAGAGCAGACAACTCGGTGTTGACACCGCTCAAAGTGGTCACATTAAGTAAGCTTAGGTCTTAGTAGTTTTTAGCCATTGTTGATAGTCTCGTCTACTGCTGCAGCTCTGACTACGACTATCACTCCGGGCCCGACTCTGACTCTGGCTTGGGCTCTTAAAACAACATGGCCACGAGCTTGTGCCCAGTTAGCAGCATGTTGAAAAAGTGTTTGCTATGTCAGTGGAAAGTGGAAACTGGAGAAAAGGGATTGCAATTGATTTAATCGGCGTAAAGTAATTAGAATTGTTAAATCACGGCTTTGATTCGATTTTAGACCTCAAACTTAAATGAGTTTGGTTTGTCCTGTTCAGGATTAGCATCAGAGTCGATATTCATAGCTAAAGTATTTAGTAATATTTCTTAATTAATTTGGGCATGACGTTATAGTTGAGCTATCGCCATCAAATTAACACATTATGTGTGTGGTGCCATTAAAACTATGCTCACGAAGTTTGGATCGGATCGAACAACTATAGCCTATAACTCCCGTAGGACAAATCGGTCGAAGATTGGTGATTTGTATAGTAAAACGGCCATTAGAAAGAGAACAGGGTCTTTTACAGTCGGCTCTCTCGACTGTAGCCTTTCTTACTTGTTTATTTCCATTACTCGAAATATTTCAGATTTTTTAAATGCATTCATACAAATATTTTGTGACCCAATTTTGAAGCAGGAAATGTATAGCAAATCGACCAAATCGTAACACAACTGACCCTCTGCCAGGTTGTCTATCAAACAGGGACAATCAACCCTCATTGGGAAACGAACTTAAGTGCATTTTTGATAATATCAAAGAGAAAAATTATTGCAAATGTTAGGAAAATTGACATGGCTAATGTTCCCTGCCAGGAACTCATAAATTTGCTCAAATGCACTTCTAAAACTAAACTGACCCACTGCAATCGATAAGTGCCTCCATGCGGGACACATTAAATGTTGAGGAGTACTTTTCTAGGGCATATCGATGCGCAATTGGAAAAGTGCGTAATGGAATGAAAACTGAAAAGTGAAAAGTGGAAATTATTAAAGCGCATTTAATGCAGTTTGACGCATGCGCCGACATTATTCCCGATAACTGCGCAGAAGCAGCTGCTACAGTGAACTACGCTGGAGGGGAAACCACCACCCCTAAGGGTACCCCTCGCTGGTAGTCACCCCAGCATCATTATCCTTTTTTGGTCCTTGGCACACGCAAATGTGTTAATTCCGCGTGTGTTCTCTCTCTGTCTATCTTTACATCCCTCTTTGTCTGCCTCTTACTGCCTCTATCTGATCAATCTGCCACTTTATCTACCACTCGACTCTGCCCTCTGCAACATTTGTGTGCCACATGTTGAAAGTCGGGATGCGAGCTACGAGCTACTACATTAAAGGGGGTTTCCCTTTTGCACGTCCATTCTGAATTTGTAATTTATGCCAGAAAATCCTCGCATCCATTATGAAAACATCAACACACGTTGTGCAAATCAAGTAATTATCATTAGAGACGTTCTACATAATTATCGAGCCGTACAGTTAGATTCCTGGGCGGGTATTTATAGGTTTTTGGCAGCATGTTGAAATATTTTGATTTATGGGTAGCTAGGGAAATGCATCTGACAGTTTACGATTACACTAAGCCATGTGGTAGCTAAGCTCTGTGTGAAATTCGAGAAAGTGTAATTAATTCAGACATATACAAATATATTTTTTACAACTGCCATAAAAAAAGGCGTAAAAATGATTCTAAAATTCACTTTGTGCTACTGCAAAAACCTTTTCTACTCTAGAATTTTGACACTTTGTCAAAATATTGTTCTCATACTTTCTTATATGTGAAATAAATACAACACAATGTATTGTTTGATTATTGATAGAACCTTCAACAAGAAAATAGTTTTGTAATAAATAAATAAAACTTTAAAGTTTGTTTGTACCTTCACATACTCATTAGCAACTTTTCACAGCATTTTCTTCAAAACTTTACTTCTATTTATAGAGTTTCAAAGACCTTTTGTGATTGCCTTCAAAAGAGTCAAAAAAAGTCTTTAAACCTATGGAAAAAACCCAGGACTAAGAAAATCACTCTTTTAACCATCCCAAAATATTTATCTATCCTTGAAAACTTACTCAATGAAAATAGTTAGTTTTGTGGAGAAACCTTATCGCCTACACTCCACGGGCTTTTAGCCTAATGTCTCTATTTGGATTTGAGCAAAAAACACATTAAGATATCAGCGTAGAAGAATTGCTAGTTTCAAGGACTTTTGACTGACCTTGAGGCTGTCCTTATGAGTTTATTAACAGCACACGCCCGGGGATTCACCTATTGCAGGATCGAAGTTACTTTTGCGCATGCGCGGCGCGTGTTAAGGGCAACGGGGCAAGTCAAGCGGCGAAGGATAATGATGCAGGATGCACTCAAGGCTGCAACTGGACCTTGACTTGGCCAAGGACGAGCGTGCTTTGTTAGCCTAACCCATTTTGGGCTAATTATGCGCAATGTGTGTCCATCTGAGGGTCGCGTGAGTTTGTGTGTGTCCTGAAAGTCGCCATTGTTTGACATTAATTGCACTTTTCCAGCTGAGTGCGTGTCCTTGCTAGCAACTTGCTCAACTGGGATAAGTCAAATTAATGCTCGCCTGCGCCAAGGACAGTCTCACTTCCAATGGCAATTGGTGTGAAAACTGACAAAGTGTGTCCATGCACGGTTCCCAGAAGGTCCTTTAACTCATATCGCCTGACAAAACAGAAAAAGAATAATGAAAGAAGAAGAAAATATATATGTACTTTGAGTGAGTTTGGTCCAAAGGACTCTCTGGCCCGCTGTGCGTTTATATTAGATAAAAATTTAATTTTGTTTTTGCTTTGTTTCGTTTTATCTGACTTCAAGTCGAGTCGAGTCGAGTCGGGGATTTATGTATGTCCTTGGTGTGAACTGCCAATAAAATTGCTTGTGCTCGGCATAGCCTTGGTCGTTGTAAAAATGCAATTATGATTGTATTATGGTCGCCTTTGTGTTTAGTTTAAACATTTTGCTTCGTCCCTTTGTTCAGCTCTTTAGCTGTTTGGATGTTTCGCAGCCCGCATCCATATCCTTATCCCGCAAGTATCCTCAGCTGCACACACACACACACACACACACACACACACACGCATAAATCCATACACTTCTGCAGTTATCATTCCGCCTCTGCACACACATCATACACAGGCACATACAGATTCACATACACTTCTTACACCTCCAATCGAGGATATCTGAATGCAATGAATGCTGGTCGATGGCTAATAAATTATCTACGTATTATCCTTCCCTTGAAAGTTGCCTTTTGTGAGTTCTTAACAATGCATTTTGCTTTGTCTCCGATTCTCTATCTTTATCTCTCTATCTTCATATATTGGTATCTACATCGCTCCAGGTGCTTCAAACACCTTTAGTGTGATTCTGTGTGTGGCATTTCTCTAAACAGTAGAAATTAATGAAGCGAATTCAAGTTGATTTATAAATATAGCGAAATATACTCAGTTACCACAATTGGCGATATAATCTACAAAATCTACTTTTCGAATCAAATACTATTTTCTCATCATCATCACTTGGAAACAAATAGAGCTAGAGAGACCAAATTCACACTTAATGTGTATGGTGTGTGTATGTATTATAACTATAACTTATGTATGTTCACCAAGTTTGATGCGGATCGGACAACTGGAGCCTATAGCTCCCATAGGATAAATCGGTTGAAAATTGGTGAAAATTTGTATGAAGACATGTAGTTTTAGTTGAGCGATTGCAATCAAACTTACAAATTATGTGTATGGTACCATCATAACTATCCTGACCAACTTTGGTCCGGATCGTACAACTATTGCGTATATCTCCCATAGGACTAATCGGTCGAATATTGGTGATTTATATGAAAACAAGAAAGAAAAGTACAGTCGAGCACGCCCGACCGTAGAATACTCTCTGCATTTTATTCCCGATCATTTTAATAAAATCGGTATTCGGGTATATCAATTGAAAGTACTTGCAATAAAACACGTTGAAACAAAAACATCTGTTTGTATGTATACACACACATATACATTTGACATTATAAGTATGCACGCACATATGTATGTGTGTATGTGTCAATTGGTTGGCACGGCCAGCATTCGCGGGCAGCGCTGCCGCTAAGCTACGCAAGCAGCGAAAACGTTCGCTCACATGTTTGTATGTTTCTATCTCGCTCGCACACATGCATTGGCATTGCGTTCAATTATCAACTTTCTTAAATGTCTGGCTCTTTTGTTTATTGTCCGATTTAGATGCAACTTTCAGGATAGTTTAATATATTTTGTCTTCAAATGAATGCGAAATAACAATACTGTACGATAAGAACATATGCCTTAAAATCGGCATTGAAGTTTGCAAATTATTTTATTTCTTGTGGGAAAAGGGGGCGTGGCAATCCAAAATTTTTGATGACAATACAATTATGCCGTCTCTAGGAACCTGGGTACCAAAATTGGTGTTCCTAAGTGCCATAGTTACTGAGATATTCGCCTAAAACATCAATTTTTTACGAGGTGTTTCTAGTTTTTTGCACATTGTGGGCGAACGGGGCGTGGTATCGAAAAAAAAAAGATTCTTGTATTGACTGACTTAATATCGAGTTGATGGAGACCAAATTCAAACTTGTAGCTCTTACCATCTCTGAAATCTGTTTGTTCATACGGACAGACAGACAGACGGACAGACGGACAGACAGACGGACATGGCTATATCGACTCGGCTTGTGATGCTGATCAAGAATATATATACTTTATGGGGTCTGCCACGCCTCCTTCTGCCTGTTACATACTTTTTTTTTGCACAAACCCAATATACTCTCTCTTGCAGAGAGTATAAAAACGCGCACTATGAGTACGGGGTCTTTCTTACTTGTTATTTTTATTATTTTAATAAAATTTCCAATAGTACTATTTATTATATTACTTATTTTATTGAGTATTGAGTAAGTTCAATCTTCTCGTCATACTCTCTGATATTTAACTAAAATGTATGATCTAAAATGTATGATATGAAATGTACGAGTTTTGCAAAAATTCAAGAGGCAACCGTCACCAGGTTTGTAAATTGAAGTGCAAGCAAAAGAACATCGATAGATTTTCATTTAAATACATAAAGATGAATCGATGCTTTTGTAGTATCGAATTTAAGTATCGCTTTTACAACACAAGTTCGGATGACATTTGTTGCACAACCCATGCGCAATAATTACAACGCGGATTTAGTTTTGAGGTTTACAAAATTAGGTAAAATCACCAAACGGATCTTTGGGTAGATTTGTAATGGAAAAACCCTTAGATAGAATATGTTATAACTGTACTCAATCTGCTCAAATGTGTTACACAACCTTGTTTAAAGTAATCCAGTTTTAACCTTTTCAGCTCAAAATCCCTTCAACTTTTACCTGACGACAAAAATAACTTAAGGTAAAGAACCATTTTCTACCTGATGTCAGGCGTCCAGAAACCCGTTTTACCTACAAACTTTTGCAAAAATATTGCACGTCTGGTTAGGTAAGCTTATGAAACATATATATTGTATGTACCCTACGTCTCACCCTACAGTGTGAAACAAGGAGTGGACAAGGAACGACATGGAAGAACATTGCCGCGTTTGTATGGGATCTGAGTTCCTCAAGGACATCTTTATGCAGGATCAGCTGTTCAAGGACGCACCGAGTCTTGTGAAGATGTTAGGTGAATGCGTGAATGCAGAAATCAATCCAGATGATAAACTTTCAAAAAGTATTTGTATATCGTGTATTCAAGATACACAAATTGCCTACAAATTGAAGAAAAACTACGAGAAGAGTAATCAACTGGTAAAACAGCAGATTTTAGAAGACGATGAATTTATCAAATCACTGGAAAGTGAAGAATGGGAATTGAGACAAACTGTGCCAAATGTTAAAATAGAAAAAATTGAGAAAAGTAAACAAATTCCAAACACAACTCAACCAAATGAGGAATCGAACGATGCAAAAAATACACGTAAATCACAAAGAATCAAAAGAAAACGGTCTAAAAAAGAAACTTTAAATAATTCGAGGGATAACGTGGACAATGTCATGTCTAAGCCAAAAGATACTTTACCTCAAAACACAGATTCCACAAATGAAACAGTACCTATTGTGAGCTTGTACTTAAAAGACATCGAACACAGATGCGAAATTTGTGGCAAATCTTTTAAAACGTATTACAATCTTCAGTTACATTCGCATTGGCATAGAAGAGCTCGTGGAACTAAAGTAGCCAAACGTGGTTTCTACCGATGTTTAGTTTGTTCAAAGTCTTTTCCTTCACTGGCTAAGCTCGAGATTCACGACGTCGTACACACTGGCGAAAGACCCTACAAATGTCCAAGCTGTGTCAAAACCTATACTACTAAATGGGCTCTTAAAAAACATTCGGTTATACACAAGAAGGAAGCCTCCAAAAAACTCTCCAAGTCGCAATCGAAGCTTCAAGAACACTCTTCCGAACTTCAATCGGAATATTCGCAATTCAAACAGTCTTTAACACCAAGCGAGACCTTACAGCCGATTAGTGATTGCGACTTCAAATGTATTCTGTGTACAAAATCTTTTACTACACGATCAAGTCTCAAGATTCACACTTTGGACGTTCACATTCAAAATAATAAAAGGAACTAAAGTTGTATAATTTTACAATAATTCAAAGAATTTCTTATCAACTAGGTTTTAGTAGCTAAGTATTAGTGCTGTAATTAATAAATTAAGTCTATGTATTTGTTTCCTTAAAAACCTGCTAAAATACGTTATGAATTGGAGAATTTTTTCTCATTTAAAACTAGCTAAAATTATGAAGATTTAAGAAAGTAAATTTTTAAGCACACTAGATTTTAATTTTTTTTTTTTAAATATAATTTAAAGAAGACAACGTTATAAATTTTCCTTATAAACTATGTTTAATTAGTATAATATTGCTAAGTATTATAATTCAATAAAATATATTAAACTTTATTAAGTGAATTATTTTTTCTTACTTAAAACCAGAAAAACCAGTTATCTTCGAATCGACGAAGATTAAATACCCTTGCAGTCATGCATAATGCGTAACTATGGTTATAATAACCAATTATTTATATGGAAGCTATATGATATAGTAGTCCGATTTGGCATGTAAGGAATGACAGCAAATGTGTATTGCATAAATTTGGTTAAAATCGCTCAATAGGCACTGAAATTTTTCATTACGGACAGACGAACATGGATATATCGACTCTGCTGTTGATGTTGATCATATATATATGGTGTCCTTCAGTGCGTTACAAGCTTCGTGACATTAACAATATACCCTCTGCAAAGGTATAAAAATTAAAATGTTAAGTAAAGTATAAAGTTAAAACAATGCTTTAAATATAAAGTTTTAAAAATACAGAGAAAATACTAATAAATATTTAAAAAAAAACTTTTTTTTATTAATTTAATATTTTTAAAATTTATAATTTTCTAACAAACGATTAGTCTTGCTAAGAAATTTCTCAACTTACTATGCGTAATGCCATCAAATTGTATTCTATGTTAGCCAACTGTGAACTGTTGGCTACTGTCTTGGAACGTTAGCTTTAGGCTAATACCCTCATAATTTATATTTAATGATGCACTTTTCCTGCCTTTAATTGACATTTAAATTGTCTGCACAAGTCGAATTATATGATAAGCTGATTGACGTGCCCCAAAATCATCTATGAGACTGCTTAGTTCTAAGTTTGATGCTTCATTTTATTAATTGATGAGTGCCAGTGGCGGCATTTAACCGTCTAGAACCTTTAGTCTAGACAATGATGACAACATTTGCTGCAGGTCAAATAAAAACCAAAAAACAAAAAACCTTTCTTGAACCCTGGAATGCTTTTAATTTGTACGCCAAGCCGTTGAAATCATAAATCAAAATGAGTTGAGCCAGTGATTTGGATGGAAGGCAAGTGCCGTACTGTAGTATCTCCAACTCCATCTCCATTTCCATCTGATAAACAACATTTTGTATCTGACGGATCGCGCTGCTAATCGTACATATCACTGTGTTCTCTGACTTTGAACGTAGGCATCATCCGCATAAATTACACAAATTGCATTTCCATGTCTCTACAGTTCTGATGGATCATCGCTCGCGTCGTCGTCGTCGTCGACGTCGATTCTGGATGCTCATCAGCATAATCGTTAAAATAACAGCGCAATGCACTTCGATTTCTGTGACGACGAAAAGTGGCTACCGTTGCTGACGACGGTACCCCCAGGACCGGGTCCAAAAGCCGGTCCAATATCACTCCCAGTCGTCTATGGCCCGCAGCGAGCCCCAAAGAGACAGAACGAGAGACAGAGGGGAAGTGGGAAGAGTAGAGAGGGAGAGAAAGAGAGAGAAAAAACAAAACTGGGCGCCGCTGAATTGCCCATCGCGTTGGACGTTGTTTATTGTGTCGGTAAATTCGGAGGCATGTTTAAACAGCGAAATGAACTTGTGGATAAACACCATTATGGTTATTTGGCATCCACTTTGGATGCCACTACGCGTATTTATTTGCCCACCAGCTGCAATACCGCCATCGACGCGATGCTGGACAAACATTTTTGGACCAACTCTCAGATCTGAGTTCTCAGTTTGCAGCCTCCAGCTCGCAGCTCTCAGCTCTCTACTCCCAGAGGCTGAAGCATCTTTTCAGATAATCTATGTGGTGACTGTGGGCGTTCAGTTATACTCTGTAATAGGCATACTAAGACAGGTATTATGTTTAGTATAGATTAGATAAGATAAAAGAGTCCCACTGCCTAGGGTATCTTAAAGTTCAACATTCCCGCCTATAGCTGCTTTGCTTGTTTGTGGTTGATTTAGTTATTTAATGCAAAATTGACATGAGCACTCGTTTGTTCACATTCAACTGTGACTTGGACTCAAACTCAAGTGCATCTTCATTGAGATTGCTCTAAGTGTCTGTCTATCTGTATGCGTGCGGTTGTGTGTGTGTGAGTGTGGTTGTGTGGCTACGTGTGTGGCAAAAAGCACACCACTTTTCGCCGATTTGACATTGTGGCTTGCCACTCAAAGAGCTGTGAACACGAATGAATGTCTTAGAAGGCACAGAAATTGGCAATTGCTATTTGCCAAGGAATTATTAAGGGCTTTTAAGGCAAACATATATAAATGGCAAGATAAACTGAGAGTAGAATATAAAATAAAAATAAATAACTATCTATAAGTTAGTCCTACCGAAGAGCGTATTTCCTTATCAAAAAGCAACTCAAACGATTTAAGTTTCCTTATTCAATTTAATACTTACAAAAATCTTGGAAAAATAATAATTTTTTTAAAAATATAAATATTAAAATATAAAAGCAATACATCTTTTGTAAGCAAAAATAGCAAGTAATTTATTAAGTTTCGATATGATTTATTATAGCCAAATGACTCTTAATTAATTGCTGCACTAAGCCAAAGCTGACTAATTAAATCCAATTGGAAAAGCTACAGATTATATGATTTCCCATAGTTAAATGACATGTTTTAAGATTAAGATAAACTATTTCCTCTATTTGGAAGATAAGCTTATTATACCAACTATATTTAACCATTTTTCCAGACAAGTTCTCATAGTTTCTTCAATTTCCTGCTGTATTAAAGGCCATAAATAATTGAATGCCTGCTGAATGGTGAACAAACACCGGACAATTAATCATTACACAATTTAACGCAAGTGCAAGCACTTCCGACTTTTCTGCTAACTACGATTGATTTTTGCAAGTCAAAGATTTAGTTCCCACACTTGCATCCTTACACATCCTTGCCAGCTGCTACTGCTGCTGCTGCATGGAAGTCAGTGAAAAATTTGCCAACAAATAAAATTCCTCAACGGCAAAAGGACGACAAAAAAAATGAAGACCAGCAAACAAAGCAGAGAAAAGCAAGCAAAATATAAGAGAAAAAAATGAAAAAGGGTGCGACGCTGCAGTAAACTTCCGGCTGACCAAAAATGCAACAGGACCTGGTCCATCGCCTACTATATGTATACCAATACAGGACATGGCACTTTTTGTTCCTTTATTTTTGTTTTTGCGATTTGACGCTGCTGTTGGTTCGTTTGTTTATTGCCATTCCACGCCACGCCACGCCACGCCATGGCAATGCCATACAATGTCCTTCCGGTCATTTATTAACGTCAATGAAATGGGTCCAGTCCAATTGCAACTAAGAGATGCTCTGATTTGTTTCCCTCGACCTCTCACACTCTTCATATCTCACTCGCTCTTTCTGTTTCTCTCTGGCTCACTATCTCCCTCGCTCTCTCTTTGGTTTTCGACCATGTTTGCCCTGGGTTGACGCTCGAGTTGGCAACGATTTGTCGCAGAGTCAACACAAATTTAACTCACTTCGTTTTAACACTCGAAGGTTGTGACCATGTCCTGCTCACGTTCACATCCGCATAAAGCAACATTTTTGCCATAACATATATCCAAAGTGGACAAAAAAAATATGATATTTGTTAGTTGTTTAATAAACAAAGTCAGAAAGCTGCTATAAATTAGTTTGTAGAAAATCTGAAGTGAAGAAAGTGATAAAACTGGTAAGCATCGAATTTTACAGATAACTTTAAATATAAATAAATAAATTGGTAAGCAGGGAAGAAATAAACTTTAATTTAAGTATGCGATTAGTTAAAGGAAATTTTGAGCTATTTGAAAAAAATTATAATCCAATTTATGATCCAATATGACTTGAATGAAGTATAACTTCTTAAAACGGTTATGGTATTCAAATCAATTTATATCCAACATTGCTAAAGAACTTTTTAAATATTTTAAAATATTTTAAAAATTATAAAACCAAAAAACTTTTGAAATCCTTAAATGATATGGAGTTTAAGTTGCCTGGGAGTTTTTTATAAGTCTACTACTTTTCCCTCCATCAGTTGGATAATTTATTGAATACATTTGAGTTGTCCACTTCCTGTCTGATACTAAACAAAAGTCTTCCGAAAAACATTAGACACGCTTATTAGATATTGCTACCTGTAGACAGCGGAAAGGTGGTAACATTTAACCAAGACAGTGTCACAAAATAGTTTTTGTATGGCAAACCGTAGGGCAATTGCAATCGCATGACAATGCATTGCTCATTGTTAGCCAATTTCATGACAATTTTTCAACATCCGATCGCCAAGGGAGCGGTAGGAATGGGAATGGGATTGGAAATCGGAATGAGAATGGGAATGAGAATGCGAATGCCATGTTTCCCGAAGGATAACAGAGAAAAGTCACAGTAGAGACATTTGTTTCATATTTACTTAGTGCAAAAGGAAACCCCAAAACAGCTGAGCAATTGGATTCGTTGTTTTTCTTCTTGTTTTTCCTGTCAGTCATCAATGTCATGCATACAATTGTGAATGACACATAAATATTGGCACAATGGCCAAGAAGACGAAACAAGGCAAGGATTACACACACACACACATACACTCACACACATGCAGGCAGAGTGAGTCCGAGATTCGGGCTCAGACCCACTTCCTTTCATTGTCATCTTTGCTGTTTTGGTTATTGTTGTTGTTGGGCTCGGGTTTAGCCTGGCCAATCTTGCGACATTTCCGTTTCCTTGTGCAATATTTGTCTTTGAGTGAGTGACACTTTTAGCCAGGTTTGCAGGGCGTTGCGGCAACATACAAAGCCAAATGGTTGGCTAATCCTCATGTTTACGGGACTATTTACAGCCAGCTCCTGACAATTTTAACAATAACCAAAAAAAAAAAAAATCGACATGGAATACCAATTCAAAATATCTAAAATGCCATTAGAAAATTTTCTTTTCTTTTGTCGCATTTTGGCCACTGTTTGCTTATCTTTTGGCCGTGGCGACAAGCACAAGAAAAACTACTTTTGGGAAATTGCTTTAGAATAAAATTTAATTGAGGATTACGACAACACCCAGGGCAGATATGCAATTGTGTGTTAGTTCCTTTGTGTGTGTGTATGTGTATCTGTGTTTCACATATAATGCCAGTTATCCTGCCTTAAGGCTACTTAGGGCCTGTCTCACATATTACACATATTACATTAGTTTCTGTTCTGGTCTTGCCTCCACAAATGGCTCTTTGGCTCCTCCTCCTCCTCATTCTTCTCCTCCATCTTCTCTGTCTGGCTAAAACTCTGGCTGGTTGCACTACCAGCTGCCATTTGAACATGTGTAATCATCGTACGTGTCGGCAATTGACAATTATTATTACGTAGTTTGTTGCCATTAACAGGAAGTGCTGCCAATTTCAACAGCAGCTGCCAAAACTAAACGTACACTACAATTTTATCAGCAATGTAAGAAGATAACTGAGTTAGTATGGAATTATAAATTTGCAAACTTTTATATAATTATATTTAACCATTTTTATAAAGAAACTGATAGTCGTTTAAGATCTCAGTTTTGGATCAAATATCTTTAATCCCGACCCATTGATTTATTTGATAACAGACTTGTAAGCATGTTCTTGACCTTACCAACTAATTGTAATAACTCTTTTCAAAGAATTCCTTTAGCCAAACAAGCCGATCAATATTTCCATTTTAACCAATAAAGTTCTGCATTTCCAACAAATTTGAGCAATTTTCTTCAATTAACTCAAGCTCAGTAGAAACTATGACGTTGAAAATAATACAAAAACACATATAGATAGATAATCATGGTTCTTGGCAGGCGAATCGAACTCAAATTACATTTAAATGCCATGAAATGCTATTTGATTTCTTTCTCTAAAAAGCCATAATTACAAACAATTGTCAGTTGACTGTGTACTTCTCACCACCGATTATGACGGTCTGCGTGCTGGAAAATTACACGTTATACACCATTGGGGTCTTGAGAAAAGAGGGAACTGTGGAGCTGGGGGAACTTAGGAACTTGGGAGCATAACGAATAATATCCATACCCAATTGGTATCGGCATTTGGAGTAGTCTCTGGCATTTAAGGGAATCCAAAGTCAAATGACATTTGTCACGCGATGCTTTCGTTTTCAAATACAGACGCCTATAAAATTTGATTTCTTATTGAACTTCTTTAGAATCATTTGCCTGCTCTGCTTAATTATAGCCACAGTTTTTGGTTTTTATTTTCATTTAATTTTTTGTTTGCTTTTATTTTCTTGGAAAGAACACTTCAGACAACGCATCGTTGATTTTAATAACTTTCAACGGAACGTAAGAACAAAGTTGGCGACTTTTTGCTGCACTGCATTTTATGCGCTCAAGGTAAAGTTTTTAGCGGTCTTAGCTCATTAATCACACGGCACAAAAGCCAATCCACCATAAGGTAAAATAAAAAGTAAAAAAATAACGTTGTGGAATGATGGAACTCCATAGAGCAAGTCGTATGCATTCAAGTCTAACAAATCAACGTTCAATTTGCTCATTGAACTATGATCGCTTCCAAAATTCAAGTTGAAAGTCTTTTCTTGGCCGGGACTTGCCAAACTTGATGACATAAAACTTATGCTGCGACTGCGTAAAGTTAGCAAAAAACTTTACGTAATTTATAACGCAAACCAAACGCCAGACATAAGACTGAAAAATTCGAATTGAGAAATGAGAACTGAAAACTGTAGACTGAAAACTGCGACTGCTTTGGGCGTCATGAAGATACTTTTTCAATAAACTTTTCACCTAGTCTTATTCATATTTTATACACAAGTTCTACCAAAAGGCATTTCAAATATGCACCGAAATCAAAGGAAATACGAAGTCAGCCTAGAAGCGAATTAAGTATGGTACACTGAGTTAAATTAGTATGTTCTCAAATCTAAAATCTATATCTTAGTCAGCATTTAAGTACTTTAATTCATTTATTTTTGTATCTAAACATTTCGAAATCACAAAGAGTTTTGCTTCTGTGTTAAAAATAAAATTAAGCTTTAATCACTAAATTAGTTGGCATAAAATTTAAACAAAATACATTAAATATCTCAGAAAAAAAGAAATCGCTAAAAATATTCTATTATAATGGAAATTAATTCTGTTTTGAAAAAAAATATATACATTCAAAATTACTTTTAGTTCATTTTAAGGAATGTTTTTAAAATAAATAAATTTTAAGCATTTTGTTATTAATAAGATTTTGACCTTCTTTGAAGATGGTCTTACAACAAAAGCCATAGTTCGTGGATTAAAACTATAATTTTATTAACATTTTTTAATCTTTGCACACAAAGTCAATTATTAAGTTCATTATCTTAGAACACATAGAGTTGTAACTGTGCAGTCAAAAACTATATTAACTTTGGCATCAAATTGTGACTAAAAAAGATTATAAATTATAAATTTTTTTAGATTTAAATAAATATTAAATTAAACTTTGAATATTCGTTTGTTTCAATATATTTAAGTATAAAGTTTGAAACAGACTTTATTTGCGTGTAAATTACATTTTTAGGACTTACATTAAATTCGCCAAAAATGATACCCTGATCAATAGTGGTCAAGTCTTAACTCTGGCGCCCTTATAACACCGTCATAATACATACACGCCTCACACTCACAAAGAAGACCCTTTCTTTCTTTCTTTCTTTCTTTTCTCCTTTATCCTTTGTCTTTTGTTTCTTGTAAAATCAGTTTCCACCTGCATCCTTTCAAGCGAAGTAAGCGAAGAACAGGCAACTGTATCTTTACTTTTACCTAAACTTATTCGTATACCTTTTTATGCAGGTATAATACGCGTGCCTTGGTCCCGAGGTATCTCTACCTTTCATACGATTAGCATTTGAAATCATTAGCTGGGTTCTGGTGCTGGTTCTGGATCTGTTATTCGGACTCGAACTCGAACTCGGACTGGTTATGGGCTGCAAGGTGCATTCTGGAACCACAATCGTGGTCGACCAACATCATCATCATCTTCATCGTCATCGTTATTTTATCTGGCAATGTGCATCTTTTTCTACCTTTTGTTTCATTCTTTCATTTGGGCCTGTTTTGCCTTTGAAAGCCAGCGGCGTCAAATTTGTAAATGCACCTGGATTTTGTTCAGTTTAGTTCCTTTGTCTGTCTGTCCTTCTTTTTGGTTTGGACCAGACACAACGATATTTGTTGATTTTCTCTGTTTCTCTTCATCATTTTTATGCTGTTGTTGTTTTTCTTGATGTATGTGAGCATTACTCTACGTCTTGTTGATTATCCTTTGACATTGCGAACGTGCAGCCGTTTTGGGAATCATCATCCATCAAAAATGATTGCCCAAAGATGTTTCATGTGATTTGAAATTCAAATACAAGCGATTCAATTAGTATAATTGCAGTTATTTTGGAGCTCTGCAGGTGTAACTGTTTTTTTTTTTTTTTTGCCAAATAATACCAACTATTTGAGGGATTCTATAGAAAGTAAATCTCAATGTGTGTTTTTTGTGGGTGCGTACAATGTTCCAATGAAAAATTAAGTAAAAATGCATTAGATGTTCAAGTTAAATCAACAAATACCATTGAGAAACCTGTTCCACAAAGAGACAATCCAAATTCCAACTCGAATTTAATTTTTTAATTTTAACTGCACATGTCTTAAGTAGAGTAATCTATAGAGATCCAATCAGATTGCTACTTCCATAATAACTTCAACTTGCCGCCCAACATAAATTCAATATTGGAAAGCTCATGTTTAGTGGTCGATAGTACAACCTGTTTTGATATCAAAAATCACATTATTAATGTCGCTTTGGGTTCTCTGCACCGTACTGAACTGAATTTTGGGCAAAGCATGGACATTATGTGGTCGTATTTCATTGATAACATAAGTAAGTATATTAAATATATGCCTCCAACCAAAACTTTGAAATGTCGATATTGTCAGTGTTTGGGACTTGAGACTCTATCTAGTCACTCTTATCTAAACTGAAGTTTCTTTTAATTAAAAGCAAAGCCAAAGCAATCGATGTGAGAGAGCGAGAGAGAGAGAGGGAGAGAGGGAGAGCGAGAAACTGTGCCAATGACCCGCATCTGTATAATGTCTCCAGTCTCTTCACTCCTTCTCTGTGTCTCTATGTACCCAGAGATACTCCGTTCTCGGTTCTCTGGCCAAGAGCCGTGGACCGTGGGGCCAAGACAAATGCAATAATGCACCGGGACATTATTCATGCCGTTATCAGTGGAATGGTCTACAATGCGGTCGGGTTAACACACACACTCACACGCACACACATACACATGCAGCTTGGCAGAGAAATGCGTTGCACGTACTACACTGTTCAAAACAATTTTGATGCTTAAAATATGCGTAAAAATAATAAAACTAAGTTTAACTAAAACCAAAGTCTTTGAAAAAGGTTTCAAAATTCTTAAAACATTTAGTTTACAAAACTACTTAATGAAAATGTATAAAAAAAGTATATAAGAAATTATCAAATTTATAAATATTTAATCATGAAAGTTTATATTTTTGTTTATTGATTAATTATTTATTAAAATTTATTTTCGTTAACTTTTTTTCGTACTTATACTTCATACTTACTCACCAGAATTATCCTTGTACTGTTAGAGTAAACTAGAATAATAAACATTCCGAAATAAAATAATCTACTTTAGGTAATGAATTATTAATATTAATATTAAACATAAATGAATGAACATGATCAAAGAAATATAATACGAAATATTAAAACTAATATAAGCATATTTATTACTTTTATCTAAATACTTCTCCATTTAAAACTTAAATAAGCTTGTCATTTTTATGAGTGTACGAATCGACAGCAAACTCTTTAAATATTTCAACCTATCGGTTTTAAGTATTCGAATTTCGATTTTTCTGGCAATTGGCCAGCAAGCAATTCACTTCTAAAATGCTTTGCAACTTTTATGTGGCCCTCATGCACTTGGGCCAATTTGAAAAGTGGGCGTTGAGTGAGCGATAAGCGTCCGAAACGTGCAAAAGTTGTAAGAGGAAAAATCGAGTGGTTTAAAAAAAGAAATAAAATTGTTTGCTCTGGTTAATTGCAGAGCGGGAAAAACACTTTCCCATTCGTTGAATTCCACCTGCATACGTCACAGCGCCAGGATAACAATCAGGAAATGCCTTCACGCACACAGTCCTGCGTTCCAGGAGTCCCAGGACAATGTTTTCCCTCCTTTTATACCCTATAATTTGTGGAATCGCTTGCGTGTGCACTGCAACATTAAAAAAACCTGTCTTTAATAACGGTCAGACACTTTTAATTTAAGGTCGTAACTCTGGACCAACTTATCCTTGAAGGTAGACAGAGCTCTTCACTCACTTCATTTTTACCTGTCGTCTTTATATAAGAAGCTGCCATAGAAATATATATTAATTAAAGCAAGAAAAATCAGGTTTATCTGTTGATAGTTGAGGCAGTCAAGTCACCTTGGCAGGTGATTGTTTTAAGTTCTCTCGAAGAAAATTATTCTCATAATTGCAGTGATTCTTTGTCCCTCAATGCTACAGTTTACTCTTGACGAGTAGCTGTCAATTGCAGTTTTAAAATAATTACCGTGTCGTTAAGTGCTTTAGTTTATGAGAAGAGAAGGAATCAGAAGCCCAAGAACTGATCTGTGAGCGTTTAACCAATTCTATAAGAGCTAAAAGTTAGTTAGAGCCACAAAGAAATTAATATATGTACAAAATTAACACTTATAAGGAATTGATTATTATTAATAGCACTTATAAGTTCTTTAACTTAAATATAATTAATTCCTTAAAATACCTTAAGTTTTGGTTTTTAACTCTCCAAGTTGAAGCTATTGTTTCCCCACTAAAGAAGACTCTTGTTCCACTGAGTTGTTAAGCTGCTAAAGTTTGTAATACGATTTGAAATTGTTTTAAGCTGCGATCATAAAACAGGCAAGACTACTGTTCTCTTGGTCACTTCATAGATACGTTTTATGACTGACATCAGTTGTTGTCTATAAGCACGAAATCAATAACAATTTTTCACAAGTTTTTTTGGAAAACTTTTTCACACCCAACAAGCGATGGCCTTTTATAATGTCACACAAAGGAGTCCTAAATGATATTTATGTTGGCATTTATGTAAAAACCACAAGAAACCCCATAAAGACAAACCGACCGAAGAAAGCCGAACAAAAAGAAAAGTGATGAGCCGACTAACATGCGTGTAAATAAATGCGAATAAGTAAAGATTCAAAGGTCTATGATCTAAGCCTTTGACTGACGCGTAAATTAAATAATTTCTTTGTCCGCAACAGACAAATTTACATAACAGCATAAAATAAAAAAAAAAAACAAAAAATTTGGTATGTATTGTGTCCAATGTCAGCGGGAGATTCAAACTGCAGTCTTTGATTACCATAAAGAATGGGGAGAATAAGAGAGCCGCAGACTTACTGACGACCTATTGAACTCAGCTGAATAGTAATTTAAATTTCATTAGCTGCAATGCCAGTAGAATTCACTACTTGTCTACTGTTGGCCAAAAGACCCCATCGAATATGCTAATGGGAATTTCTGGCACCTGCCTAAAATTGAGAGACTCGTCAGCGTCAAAAGTGCCGTCAAAGACAATTGCAGGACAATGGACATGCATTTTTAATGGATTTCTTTGTTTCCACACTCACTTTGATTTCTAATTAAATGTTAATAAGTGAGCTTGAGGTTGCCAACTCTTTTGGGCCTCCAATCAAATGTTTTTTGAAATTATTCACCAACAGACAATGAGACGCTTCAAGCTGGAGCGGAAATGTGACGACCATTTAAATGCTAAGCAGCGCCCTCTAGTGTCAGTCGCATAAATTTCAACTGAAATGTGCACTCCACCATTTCCGGCGCCCATAAAGATAACACTCATGTGTCGCTTCGGAAATCAAACTAAGTTTTTCTTTTATTTTTCTCTTTTTTGTTTGTTCGAGTAAATTTCCGTGTTTGTCTTTTAAACTATTCTGCTGTCAAAATGTTTTTTTGGTTCAACTCGTATTTTCTCCACTCTTTTGATTAGTATTATTGATTTAAGTAACTCCAAACTCATGTTAAGATCCACATTTGTTGAATCTGTCGGCTTTTCTAACAGCCTTTCAGTTTTATCAAAGCAATTTACTCCGCCCATTATCATCACAAATGTTAATTTTTTGTAACTCAATTTCTATTTTGAAATCGGAAACTCAGGAATTGGATTTCACTCTGAAAAACAAACTCAATATTATTTAAAATGAATTTAATATTTGAAAATTTAAGAATATTTATTAACAATATAAAATATTTAAGTATAATTTTTTCTAAAAATATGATTTTTTCGGCGATCTAGAATAAAAACCGAATGTTATTGCAAATTCGGACTGTGATCTCATTGAAATTTAAATATCATTTTCAGTAAAACTCTGAGCCTGAGCCCGTAGCCTGTTGATTTTCCGCGACATGGCCAGCTGCTTGGGCTCTCACAGGGAAAATGCAAACAACTGGGGACACAAAACAAAAGTTGGCTTAAATTAATGCTCTGGGTCTTGGATTCTGGTCGAGGCTATCAGCTGTCAGTTGGCAGTCGCAGTCGCAGTCGCAGTCGGCAGTCGCCGTGTGACACATCAAAATAATCCCGACAGCTTAATTATGTACGGTTTAATGTGCGGCTCATTGCCAGAGACAAACAATGACATCCTTTTCCTATATACATTTTTGGCCTGAAATGTTTGTGTATGAAAGGATTTATGCGCAAAACGTTGCCCACCCGCAAGGCCACAGGATAACCAGGCAAAGCATCCAAAATATGCAGCCAACTCGGGAACTCGGGAATGTGAAAAGACCAGAAAATTGTGGTGGGAGGAGGTAATTTTTTTTTTTTTTTTTTTTTTATGAATTTCCATAACGTTTGGCTGAGTGGTTTAAGCGTTGGCCCGTCGGCATGTGAAATTTCGAGGTAATTATTTGCAAACAAAAAAATACTGATAAAATGAGGAGAGCAAAAAAATAGAGATGAAGAGAAAACCCGTCAGCACATGGCAATAATTTTCCAAGTGGGCGTCAACTTTTTAATGAGAAAAATGAACGCGTGAAAAAACAAAAAAAAAAAAACGAAAAAAGGAAAAAAAACGAGGCAAAAGAAATGTAAATAATTCTTATCACTTTGAATGAAAGAGAGGCAACTGTCAAATATCACACCCCAGTAGGAACAACCGCAACAAAACCCCGCCACGGGGTGTGGAAACTAACACCTCGGGCGTCTATGCAAACCGCTCTTATCGAGAGTACAGGATTCAGGACCGAGCCGAGACTTTAGACAACAGATTCGGCACAGCATCAATCAGTATTTTAGGAGCAGCAAGTTCCTTATCGCTGCACAAATAATCACATTTTAAATATATCAAACGAGGCTGAAAAATGAAAGCCAAAACCCGACTCGAGACATGTGTAGAAGTGTCTTCCAAGTTGTTGTCAGTTTTTGTCAGTTGTTGTCTATTGTAGGTGTTGTACAAATGTTTGTTGGGGATTTTTTGGTTAGTTGAGCTATGACAAACAACGCAACGGAAGTTTTACTTTTTCCACAGCGCTTCACGCTAATCCCAAGCGATAATTTTCCAAGTATCTATATATACATACATATATATTTAGGTATGTATTTATGTGCCCCCCCTGAGACGCGAGTGAAATAATAATAGCTGACATTGACATTGCGCACCCAGCGATAAGTTTCAAGTAACACATGCCGGTAATGATTCTCATTTGATGCTGATGAATGTGTGTAGAGGCACGCGTGATATATATTGTATATCCCCTCTTCTCCCCTCCAATCCACTCCCCCACAAATCCCCCTTTGAAATTGTGAGCCAGCTTAAGGGATGCGGCGGAGTGAGAAGCTTGCGCTAATACGACATCAGATAGCCAAGTTACTTGAGTCTGGTGTGAGTGCTTTGGAGCTTGTAACTGAGCTGAAGGTATTAGCCGAGATTAGAACTGAATTGTGCTAGATTATTTGCGTTTCTTCAGCATCAGTTTCAATCAAAAGTTTTCTGAAATGTCATTTTTATCAGAACCTGTTTACGCAAAGTATAGACAGTAGACAGTTCTACTAAAGCATAAATCCATATAAGGAATACTTTAGTTATCTAGTTTACTTCATGACAGCTATGAATTAAGTTAAACTTTTCTTTATATATTAATTATTATTTATATAGGGACTTAGGGACTTAAAGTATAGTTGTTTTATTAAAAACATCCATCAACAAGTAGAAAAACTACATTTTCTTAAAATCAAACAAGAAGAATTAATTAATAAAATTTTCATAATTTAAAATAATTTTTATTTTTCTGTATTTTTATAATTTTTTTACATTTTATTTTTATAATTTTAATAATCAATTAATTATTATTGATTTTTTTTATAACTATTTAAATGATGCTCGTTAGCATAGACAGTAAATTTTTTAAGTAACTCAAAATATATTAAACATTTTTTAAGACTTTTTTTCCTCCCTGATCTCACACTGTGACAGCGCTGTCCTTTGTCTCTTTGTCACGCCCTTAACACATTTCTAATAAATATGTCGATATCTTTGTGTATATATGAACACCCTCGGTATTAATTTCAAGATAATTTATAAGAAATCTGTTATTGTCTTATTAACACAACGCCCGCAACTGCAGCGCCATCTGGCGTCAGCTGCTTAACAAATTGAGATCTCTGGATCCATATTGCTAAAGATGAGTTGGCACCTTCTTATAAACCGCATCGCGACAAGAACATAAATAAACGAAACAAAATGAAAAGCGCAACGAATTTGACACAGCTGTGGCCATCAAACAATTTGCAATGCCTTGAGCCACGCCCTCACGCCCTACCCCATTTTAGAACGCACACATTTTTATTGCACAATCAGCGCACAAGTGTTGCACTCGAGGCGCCTCCGATGTGAAGGGCAATGCCAATGCCGATGCCACACCCACTTTACACACAGTTCGTAGATGAGTTCATGCCACAGTAACGAATTGGAATCGGTGAGATCGCCCACCTTTTCGAAAATGTGCGGCACTTCACACCCGGTCCACAAATAGTTTGAGCTGTATTTTGGGTATGCACTGAGAAAAATTTCGTATTAAAATATATGCCTGAAACTCTTGAACTTAACAAGGATTCCGTAAGCACGATTATTCAAAAGATAGTGAAAATTCTTAAATATAATTTTAGTTTATAAATACAAATTTTGATATATATCAATATTCAAATATAATGAAAATATATGAAATCATTAATATATATTTCAAAATGATCCCTCAAAGTATTTGATTCGAGTATTTATTTTCGGTAGAAATCCTAAATAATTTTTCTAAGTGTACTATTCTGAAGTTGAGAGAATATTTCAGGGAATGACTGTGCCTAATGCGCTTGCACTTGAGAGCGCTATTTGCTTAAGTTCCAGCTGATGATGACTACGCTTCTATGCTGCACTGTGTGTAACACAAATAAATTAAGAATTTTAATGCGGAGAAAAAACAAAGGGATTTCGGTCCGATACCGAACCGGTTCAGAGTCTGGCGGCGTCGGGCACGTCTTCATGCTTAATCAAAATGTGTTGTAGCCTCGCTGCTCGGATCCTTTTGAAATGCCGCTGCCACTGTAATATTTAAACCAGATCAGTTCCATGCCGCCGCCAAGACTCGGAATCAACCATTGAGAGTTTTAGTTTTTTTTTTTTTTTGAGTCTTCAGTTCAGTTTCTTCTAAGGAAAATTACCACAGCTTCGCTAATGAAAGGCAAACGAATGAAATTTTAACGAGCCTACAATTTCCATGCATTCCCTAGTCCCTAGTCTACTTTTCTTCTCTCTCCTTTCCTGTCCAGGACCTCCTGTGTTGTTTGTCCTTAAAAGGTGATAACGCCGCCGTTTTGCGTTCATATCCCTTTTTTCTCTCGTTTTCTTTTGTTATGTAACGAATTAAGAATTTATGCCTGGCTCAATTGTCTTATGGCGATTATTAACATCCATTTAGCGCAATTGTTCTAACTGAGACAAGTCCCATATAAGAGGCTTATAGTCTGCTAAATGATTTTTCTTTAAATTTCGAATTTCGACAGTAGCTGTGAATAAAAGTTAATTTTATAAAAACAAAGTAAAATATATATTAAGTAAGAGACTCCTAGAACTCGAAATGAACTTCAAATACTTTATTATATATTTAGAATATACTTTCAGCTAAGAGACAAGGTTTCAATAAATTTTCCAAAATAAAATCTATACTTTTCTAGACGAATGTCGAGAGAGCATATGATAAAATCCTGTTAGGAAATGAAAGTGATTTACAAGTCTGTCAATATTTCTCTCATAAATCATAGAAAAAATGTAAAACTTATAATAATGAATAATTTAATAATAGTATTAAATAATCTAAGGAAAATTAAAAAACAAAAAAATATTTGAAATACTTCACACTAGTATTTCAAGAGCCTTATTAAGTAATCAAAGATTTTTACAACTACAAATACTTTAAAAGATATGTTTAGTGTATTTTCTGTAATGAGAAATTATATCTGTATATTCGTCTGAGTATTCTTACTTCAATTACTATATATTTTACTTCTGATCTACTTTTTTTAAGGAAAGATTTCTAAACATCCGTCAGAATTTTACAACTTAACTAACGCTATAATAATCTGCAGATTTAATAAAAGACCCAGTCTTAATATAGAGTCGCCGAACAAAGAAGCAGAAATATGCATATGAATAACTCAAACATAGGTGAATACATTACATGAATAAATAAAAAATGAAAAACTTAAGAATTGTGTAGACAAATGTTGCTTAGAAAGTGCAGTGAAGTACGCAAAAGGCAGGTTTCTGAATGCCAATGACAAATTTATGTATAAACTTTAGCGCTAAAGTGCCACTAACTAACCCATACAAGTACAGGCTTACATTCACACACACACACACACGCACTTCCACAGACACACACTCGCAGCACACATAGAAAGCCGAGTGCAATGGCACGGCCAGGCGCCCGGGCGTATACTTTATGAATAGAGCATACAAAGTGCAATCTATGAATAGAGCGGGGTTTGTGTTGGACAAGGGACAGAGGGGACACAGCGAAGGGGGATAGGGATGGGGATAACCTCAGGCTCGCTTGAGCACTTACAATAAGCACTCCCACGTTGATTATTATTAAAGGCGCCTTTTGAAAAGAACGCAGAAGCCTCTCTGACAATGTCAATGTGCTCTGTGCTGCTCTGGGCGCAGCTTTTAATGATTTATTTGAGAAAATTTACACGTGAGCGCCAGTCCAAAAACAAACATACACAAACACAGAAAGGAAAGATGAATGGAAGCCCCCAACATACAGAGAGAGACAGAGAGACAGAGACACATATGAAGGGGGAACTCGGACGCTGTTGAGGCATTTTTTGGTTAGAAGATACAGATACGGAACGGCTGTATTAAGTTGCCAGACCATGAAATGCTTTGGCACGTACATACTACGTAGCGCCAATTTTGTGAAGCATTTTTTGCATAAACAAAAGCCAGGTGAGAAGCAGCTGCAGTCGCCCCATATACACCCCCTTATTCTCCTTGTACCATCTCTCTCGTTAGGTCTGTGTGTTATTTCAGTTACAATTCGCGCTTTTTCATATTCTTTTAACGATTTATCATGCGAAAATTGTCTGGGCCAGGGCTACGCTCACTTTGCATATATGCAAACCAAAGTTGCTATTATTATTTTACCGCCCTTGTGGCACTACGTAAATTTAGTCACGTTGTTTAAATAATAATAAACTGCAGCATATACACACACTCACAACGAATTATGCAAAAATCTCATCAGATTCTGTTACAGATGCAGATGCAGAGACAATGGCAAAAGTTATGATGACAATGCGCATACGACCTGTGGTCTGGGCAAACAAAGGTCCCACGGTTTTGGAACTTTAAACTGATGCCACATCAGATACAACTTAATCATTGAGCCGTTAAGTGAGTTTGAGGAATGGGAAACGGGCAAACAGGTAAATATTCACTCATCAACTATAAAAAAATTAAACGCAATTAATTATTCAGCCATATCATCAGTTAAAAATCTTTGATATCTAATTAGCATGAAATATACACAAAATCTATGTGGACAAGATATCAACTAAGATAAGATGTGTAATTTAATGGCTGACATCAAAAGCTCTGATTGGATAAATGAGTCTGATAAACAGTTAAAGACGATCATTGCTTTTGGTTCCCATTTGCCAACTTGTTGTGACTCGAAACAAGAACAACAACAACAACATAAACAGGTAGTTTGAGTCTGCAATCACAGCAGTTCGTATTTATGGTTTAATGACACATATAAAGTGATAAAAATGTTACTACTTATTAGCCAAACTGACGCGGAAGAGGCTAAAAATCGATGTCTGATGTAAAGTAGAAAACAATATTTACATATAAAATAACAATAAAAGTTTAAGTATTTATTTAACTTGTTATAAAAAAAATGTTAAAAATTTAATTAGGTATTGAAATAAATAAATTATGATTCAAATAAGCACTAAATGTTGAGTGTTGTGTAGTAGAAAGATTTTAAAATTAAAATAACAATAAATGAAAAAAAAATTTTTTAATATAAATAAAAAGTTATAAATTTATTTAATTCAATTTAAGAAAATGCTTATTAATCTACTATATGTAATAACCAGTTTATATTAAACTCGATCAGTCATTAGTTGGACTTTAATACAATTAAATACAAGTGTTCAAGTTCAAATTAAAACTAATTTTATCTTTGTTTTAATATTTCATTTTAATGTTATAATTCAACTTTAAAGCCAAGTAAACCCTTTCATAATTTATCATAAAAATGTATCTAAAATATTTATAATTTCACAGCATTTAAAAGCTATGTAGTTACTTTAACCCAGTTCTCACAGAACAATTTGAAAACATGAGCTCCATAAAAAAATACACTCATGACCACATAATTAGCATTCCCTCCTCGAAGAGGTAGTTGTTAATTTAGCTTAGCAACACTTTACCATAAAGTAGAGAGAATTCTCGGCACTGTCCTCGACCTACAGCTATTTGTTACATTTTAGCAACAGAGCTGAAAATTATTACAACCGATGCCAAGTTTGGGCAACAAGAAACAAAACTCCGGGACCTACTTTCGCTAGAGGCAAATAAAAAGGGGGTTACCAAAAATAGCCATGGACCCATATAAAGAAATGCTTAGTAGACACAGTAAAGTACAACTTCCCTACTTCCCACTAATCCCCCTGGCTGCCTAGAGTCACATATAAGGCCATAAAATAGTTGTCGCAACCTGGCGGGATAAGCATCTGACTCTCTGGGTATTCATCTGGACTAGGAATGTTCCTTGCAGCTTAAAACCCAAAACTCGCATACACACTGATTACTTCGTTAAGTTGCATGTTGCTACAAATTGTTTCCAAAGAAAGGCAATGGAAATAAAAATTATTGCCCCAAAAGAAACTGGCAAGGGTTAAAGGTAATAACAACAACATGAAACTTGTGAAAGGTGCTTGGATTGTGGAAACTATAAAGCTAAACTAAATAACAAGAACTGCAGGAGCATCATCATCATCTTTCTGTGATTATCTTGAACCTAGATTCTAGTTTATGTCGGATGCTACGATCCAGCGACATCAGACACATTCATTGGATCCCTAGAGACTAGGGATGGAGATGGGGAGAGATTCCTGTCAAATATTCAGCTCTTATCATATGTTGTCATCATTTCCGAATGATGCACAAGTGTACCAGAACCAAACAGACAACAAATTAAAAGCCACTCGCTGGGCCACTGGGAACTTCATTAGAGAAAGTCGCAGACGATGACCCGCAGATCCCAGAGACAGACAGAGGAAGAGAATGACCGAAAGAGGGAGAAAGAGAGACAGACTGTGTGAGACCCATTGCCTACTAATTTTTTTAGTAGCTATGTTGTTTTGTGTTTTGTCAAAGCTAATTAGTACGTAAAAACATTAACAATGGATCGGATCGGATCGCAGTGATGAATATATGACCAAGTCTGAGTCAAGTTTGACTGCATTTCAAGTGTGAAAAGCATATTTTGGATGTATCCAAGTCTTCAAGTTTTGGGCCAAGTCATTATTACAATGACATTTGCATAATACGCGTATTATGCGTATTAATTACAGCGCGGACATTTGCATTTAAACGCCTATTTGTTGGCCAGGCCAACAGCAGAGACGGTGGTGGGTCTTAAGACCCAGTAGCTAATGTTTTCTATGATCCCAACTATAATTATTAAATTAGAAGACAATGCAACGACCCTGACATAGGCTAAAGACCTGCAAGATGCGTAAGTTTTGATAGGTAAAAACTGGAAACTCAAAACTGGAAACCAAAAAAAAAATATACAGAAAAGCGACCACCCGAGCGTGGAGACCTGAAGACCCCAAAATGGAGTTGCCAAGATGTATATGGAGTTTATAAGCTAAAACTGGCATACTATATAAACAGAAAACAAAAAGAGTTATTATGTTCAAATTAGCATAAATTTAACGCTTCAACGTGAACTGATGTAGGGAGGAAGTTGTTAGAAATGCCTGAAACAACAAAATAAAACATGTTCAATGTATTAAAAGTATGTAAGACTAATTTCTTAATCACAGTTCTGATGTTCATTGTGGGTGTTCCCCAAGGGAAGTCATTTATTTTCTCCTTTTACACTATTCAATTATTTAACATCCGATTTAAAGTTCCCATGGAACTTACGTAATATGTACCTTGGGTAAATCAGTTCTGGATGTAATAATGTCTGTTCTATCATATCTATAACGTCACAGTTAATCTCACGTATGACTTTATATTTAAGATGAATGAGTTACTCCTAAAAATTAATTGATATATGCCTTAAGTTCTATTTTATCCTAACACATTTAAAAATTCGCTGCCCAAATGATGCACATCTGTAAAGTGTTCCAGTAGCGACTTAACACATTTCGGATAAACTGTGTTACAGTCTGCTCCCGCATGCCCCAATCTTTCAGCCTGTAGATAATCGTTATCCGTATGCTCGGATAAAGGATCCCTAGAGCTGGAAGGCCTGAAAAAAGTAGTAAACTTAAGAAATGTTCATATAATTAATAAATTTACTTACGTTAGCAGTATGTGTAGCAGTTCTCCCAGCAATCCGTTGCGTTCATCAAATGGAGCTGAGGAACTTTCGCAAATACTTTTAAGTACACACTGGCGTCCATTGAGTTTCATGCGTAGAGCCAAAGATTCGAAGCTTTGGTAAATGGCCCAACGATAACCATTCCAGGCCTGTGTGCTCTCATCCACAACTCTAGTGACAACTCCCAGTTCCTCATCAGACTTTTGCATAGTTTGCTGAAATATGGTTGCATTATCTCCAAATTCTCGATCGTTTATATCTGTTAAGTCCTTGGTGCGTATTTGCTTGGCTCTGTTGGGCAAATAATATTGTGCCTTAAACACATAGCCAGTGGTAATTGACTCAATGTCCAGATCATCCACTGGTATACCAAAACCAACAATAAACTGTAATTAAAGCAAATTAGTGAATATAGAATTTGAATCTTAATTTAAAACCAACCTTGAATCTGGCAGGATGTGAACGAGGATAGATCAACGGCAGCCAACGCGCCTTTCGGACCAAGAGATCATTTTCACTACGCTGACTGAAGCTATAGCTTTCGTTGTAAGCTAAAACTACAGTCAAATAAAAGAGGTATACAGCTAGAATCCACTTAACTTTTATAAAAGTCATTATCCTTTGGATCTTTCAATAAAAATCAAACAGACCGCACAGTTTCGTGGTTACTTCTTAACTATGCGAATAAGTTTGGATAAAGATATCTTCTTACTTTCTTTTATTCGTGGAATTGAAAGGAAAGCAGAAAAAAACGAAAGTGACAACTGAAAAAGCAAATTTAGCACATTAAAAACGAGACGAAAGCAACTGGTTCAACTATTTCGGACGCCACTGTGTGCTCATTTCGCTTATAGCTCTAATATATGAGAGTTTTAGTTTTCTGAGTAAATGCTTAGAGTTCGCGTTCTTTTAATTAACACTAAGTCTACACAAGACGGTTCATACACTGCACAAAATTTCTAAGTAACTGGAAACTTTAAAAACTTTATATACTGCTTTTAAATAAAACCGTTTAAGCTGCATTCAATGGTTTTTTATTGTCAATTGCATAAGTTTATCCAGATTATGATGTAGTTCACTAAAGTGTTGCAGCAAACTGCGGCGACACTCCTTGAAGACACGGTCACAACCAGCTCCCGATTGACCCACTTTCTCGGCATAATAATACTCATTATCTGCATGTTCTGAGAGCTTATCGACCGACGAGGAGGGTCTGTAAAAATTATAGAAAATATCCACAAAATTCACTCATAATGATAACAATCTTTACTTACGTGAGTAGTATATGCAAAAGTTCGGCAATTAATCCATTTGTAAAGTGAAAGGGTTCTTCGGCTACTTCGCAGATGCTTTTCAGCACACAAATGCGTCCCTGATAACCCAAGCGCTTGGCCAATCCCTCCAGACCCGTGTAGACCGTCCAGCGGTAACTACTCAGTACTTTATTGGTACGTGTGAACAACTGTTGGGTACTCTTACCCAGATCCTTGGCGCCCACAAGAAAGTTCTCGAACATGGGACGACGTCGACGTGCTCCGACCGATCCCAAGGTGGGCACCTGATTAATGGGCAATGCGGTGGGTGTACGTAGTGAATCCGGTGTCTCAGGTAGCCAATATTCCGCTTTAAGCACATAACCGGTGGTGACTGCCTCGTATTCCAGATCCTCGAGTGGTATACCAATGCCTCCAATAAACTGATTAAGTAAAATTCTTAACGATCAACACTTAAAAGGTAACTAAATTGCTTACTCACCTGTACACGTGTGGGTGATGTGGTTGGAAAGATGAGCCAAGGTATGGGTGCTCTTTTACTGCGTTGATGCTTTGATAGACTGCCGTATTGTGCTGTCGTCATGGACAATAAGCTAAAGACTACAATTAGATACAAACAACTATTTAAATTGAATTCTATTCTCGATTTCATTTTGTAAATTCTATATAGATTTATTAATAAAACACTACACGATGCGTTCGATGCTTGTGCTTCGGAGAGCAGAGCGATACTGAGTAATTATCTAAATCAAGTTCTTAAAAGTTCTATCTCTTGCATTTATTAACAAACAATACTTTCCAGAATACGCCTTCTAGCTACACTGTTTTCTATTTTTTTTCTTTTAAGAAATATGTTACAGATTCCAATAATTAGCACCAACCAATTGACACTCTCCAGACTAGAGACGCTCAGACCCGTTAGCTGAAGATGGCCAAGTTACTTGGCTAGGTCATGCGGAAACTGTGTAAAACTTGCATATTCCAGTTATAGCCAAGTTCTTAGATCTTTTCACCAATTCATTCATAACAATTTTGTCGATACAGGGTTACTTTGAGTATTTTTTAAGAATATATATAAGATAAAAATATCTATACATTATTTTTTTATACAACATGCATTATAAATTTATTTTTTTTTTTAATTTACAAAACATCATTAAATATATTAATACTAAATATATTAAATTTAACATACTAAGTAAGCAATGTATAAAAAGTGAAAAAATTATTATTTTTTAATAAAATTTTAATTATTAAAAAAATTTATCAAAATTTAATATAAAATATTTAATTAAATTAATTTAAATAAAATATTAAATTAAATTTTTTTTTAACTTTTATTTTATAATAAATTAATAAATAAAATAATTTTTCAGTATTAATTTTCTTAATTTGTTTTCTCACCCTGTAAATTATTCTTTAAGTTTTCACACCCATATTTAGCTCAACTTTTATCTGCATTTTTATACTCTCTGCAAGAGAGAGTATATTGGGTTTGTGCAAAAAAAAAAGTATGTAACAGGCAGAAGGAGGCGTGGCAGACCCCATAAAGTATATATATTCTTGATCAGCATCACAAGCCGAGTCGATATAGCCATGTCCGTCTGTCCGTCTGTCTATCTGTCCGTCTGTCCGTCTGTCTGTCCGTATGAACAAACAGATTTCAGAGATGGTAAGAGCTACAAGTTTGAATTTGGTCTCTATCGACTCGATATTTAGTCACTCAATACAAGAATCTTTTTTTTTTCGATGCCACGCCCCGTTCGCCCACAATAAGCAAAAAACTAGAAACACCTCGGAAAAAATTGGTGTTTTAGGCGAATATCTCAATAACTATAGCACTTAGGAATACCCTTTTTGGTATGAAGGTTCCTAGAAACGGCATAAATGCATTGTCATTAAAAATTTTGGGCTGCCACGCCCCCTTTTCCCACAAAAAATAAAACAATTTTTAAACTTCAATGCCGATTTTAGGGCATCTGTTCTTATCGTACAGTATTGTTATTTCACATTCGTTTGAAGACAAAGTATATCAAACTATCCTGAAAGTTGCATATAAATCGGACTATAAACAAAAGAGCTAGACACGTAACAAAGTTTAGAATTGAACGCAAGTCACTACATGTGTGCAAGCGAGATAGAAACATACAAACATGTGAGTGAACGTTTTCGCTGCTTTCCAGCGACAACGCTGCCCGCGAATGCTGGCTGAACCAACCAATTGTGTATGTATAACAGACACACACATACATATGTGCGTGCATACATATAATGTCAAATGTATATGTGTGTGTATACATACAAACAAATGTTTTTGTTTCGACGTGTTTTGTTGCAAGTATCAATTGATATACTTGGATACCGATTTTATTAAATGATCGGGAATAAATTGCAGAGAGTATTCTACGGTCGGGCGTGCTCGACTGTACTTTTCTTTCTTGTTTATTGATTCCACCTGCACCTTTAAGTTCTGGCAGCTCATATGCAACTTGCAATTTTGAGCTGAAATCAGTTGAATATTTGCATTGTTGGCGATGAGTTCAAACCATTATAATCTCATCCTCTATGGATTATTATTTTCCTTTCTGACTGCTAAGCTTTACTGTGTCCGTGCCGGGTTTGTCTTTACACGCGGTGGCTCTGTCGGAGTAAGCCAAAAGAATTGCCACAAAATTGCATTTAATTATGTTGACTTTATAGTTACTATCCGCAGTGGCCATACCCTTGGATCTGACGTATCGCAATGTGTATATGGCTTTTAACTTTGAGTCCAACTATGGTTTACCCTCAAATAATTCCCACAATGAGTGGATTGACAGGGTAGGTCAGTCAAAGCTTAAAAATCAGAATATAGACTAAATTATACATTTATAGTGGGATCTGGATGAAGGATTTCTGGGCATTGGCAGCGATGTAACACCCATAGATGGACGTAAAGCTGATAACCCAGAAAAACGATCGATATCCAATCCTCCTCAATTTACACGTCACGACTTTTATCGTTCGATGGTGAACTATTTGGGTCAATTTGGCTACAATGGAACTGCCTGTTTACTGCGTGCAATCTGCGAAGTGAGCGCTGCTCCATTGGATGTTCACAATGGTGTTTTGGGCAGCATATTCAAAGTTCTATTCATGTGAGTAACTTATTTAAGCCTACTGGTCCAACAGGGACAAGTGATAGAACAACAAATTAGTGGCCTCACGCCTTCCACAGGCCAACGACAAGCGCCGCTGAGCTGCGACTTCAGCACGTGGATAGCCTCTATGTGGCATCAGAGATGGGCACGCGCCACTTGCAGTGCTCTGATTACGTGGCTGGTTGTGCACAGAGTATGCTGGACATGATAAGCATAGTGCTCTAAATCTCATGTGAGCATGCAGTTACACATTCTTATATTGCAGATACTTTCGTCTACTAAATGCTAAATTTAGTCCATTTTACAAACTAAACGCAGTTTTGCTATATCAAAACTTTCTTACATTTGTTTGCTAAATCCGACATTCTACACTCTAGCTGAAAATAACATTACTCTTGCTATGATCGTAAGTGGTGTGCTCCGATAAGGATTCATCAATCAGCATAAATAGACTGGATTGGCACTTGTATGCGTAAATAAATATTTATTAAAAATAAAAACTTAATGTGTTTACTATATTTTCAGAAATGAACCTGATACAAAATGCATTTAGCTTCACTTTTGAACTAGTTCCAGTAATGTGCATTAAACTGATTTGCTAACTTTGCTACAGTATTCCATTAAGTGCACAGAAGATTTATAAATAATAAATTTTAATTTATTTACTTTTACTTAAAACACCATTTTATAACCAACTTGTGTTGACTTTAGAACTAGTTCCAGAAATTAATAATTTATAAGTATTTTGTCTTTACTGCAACTTTTCATAAAGAAACTTATGTAATTTAACAGTTTCAATTATTTCACTATTTGCATACATCCACATTGAACTAGTTCAAATAAAATTTACAAAATTAATCTTTGCTTAACTTTCACTTAAAAGCCATATTTATTGATCACTTTCGATCCACTTATTATTTGTAGACTATCTTTTGAATAGAAGGAATTGTATTTTATAAACCAATTCAGTTACTTTTTAATTTGTATCTTTACACATTGAACTAGTTCCATTGAGTATTGTTTAAGGTTCACACCATGCCAGCTTGCTTTTCCTCTTAACACCCATTAATTGTGGTACTCCTGACTTGTTGACTCTTCAATTGTTACTTCCACTTGCAAATTCCAACACTCAGTAAGAAACTCTCCAACTCCAATCCACAAATAGTTGACAAAACGCATTGGAAGCGATGAGTTCACTACATTGGCATCAGCATGGATTTATTTCATTTGGATTATTACTTTTCTATCTCACTGTACAGCAGTCCTGTGTCAGTGCTGTGTTGTTCTTTCCACGTGGCGGTTCAATCGGAGTAAGTCAAAGGACTTGCCAAAAAGTAGTATTAAATTAAATAAACTTACAAGGTTTCAGGAGCAGTGGCCATTCCATTGGATCTCAGATATCGCAATGTATTTATGGCTTTTAATTTTGGATCCAATTTTGGTTTGCCCTCAAATAATTCTCACAATGAGTGGATTGATCGGGTATGTTGCCAAAAGTAGGAATCCAGCAAAAACTCACACCTAATTGAAATTTATAGTGGGATTTAGATGAAGGATTTCTGGGCATTGGCAGCGATGTGACGCCCATCGATGGACGGAATTTTGATAACCCAGTAAAACGTTCGATTTCCAATCCTCCTCGATTTACACGTCACGACTTTTATCGTTCGATTGTGAACTATTTGGGTCAGTTTGGATACAATGGAACTGCCTGTTTACTGCGTGCAATCTGCGAAGTGAGCGCTGCTCCATTAGATGTCCACAATGGTGTTTTGGGCAGCATTTTCAAAGTTCTGTTTATGTAAGTAGTTGAACTAGCAATCCTCCAATTAATTAGTGGCCTCACGCCTTTCACAGGCCAACGACAAGCGCCGCTGAACTGCGACTCCAGCACGTGGATAGCCTCTATGTGGCATCAGAGATGGGCACGCGCCACTTGGACTGTTCTGATTACGTGGCTGGTTGTGCACAGAGTATGCTGGACATGATAAGCATAGTGCTCTAAATCTCATGTGAACATGACTGCACTCAGAGAATTTATTTCACAAAATTTTAATATCACTATTTCAGCCTAAATAGGTTCAGATTAAGAAATATCATATTCTCCTTACAATCGAACTGAAAACTAAATATTATTTTAAAGGAATTGATACACTAAATAAACATGAAATGTTTATCATTAATGGTTTGTGGTTTTATTCAAAATACATGTAGTTGTCTATAAAAATTGAGTATACAATTTATCTTCTTCCAAGTGAGAGTTCAAAATGTTAAAGGTTTGAAGTTCGTTTGAATAAATTACATTACAATAGTTGAAGTAATCTATTTATTTTTTTTTGCAGTGTAAAGATTATAGAACTATAAATGCGAAAATCTGTGGCAATGTTTGCATAAAAAGCAAGCGAATAAAGTATTCACTCCTGCTGTGCGAAATGTTTTAATTTTGCTTAAAGCGCTTAAGACACCACATTCATCGTCCTGGCAACAAAAGCAGATGACGTTGATGTGTCGGGGCCGGGACCGGGACCGGGACCGGGACCATGTTCGTGTCCTAAGCTGGCCGCAAAGGAATCCGCAAATACACACACACACACAACGTGGCATATGAGGGACAAGAGTATTTGGTGTTGATGCCCCGCGATTTGTTGAAGAACAAGGCGAAGAGTTCTACTTCAATGCCTTCATTCTCTCATTCTTTCTTTCCATTTTACTCTGTTCTCTTTTATTCCAGTTCTTTATTTTTTTTGGCAGCTCTTTGCCTCTTTGATCGCTTTTTCCGCTTCTTTTGAGAACTCTTTTTGTTTGAGTTTTGAGCCTGTCAACAATGGTATTTTGGTTCTAAGGGCCAGAATTTGAACTCCTCTTTTTTATACATATGTGTATGTTTTATTATTATTATTTTGCTTGTTTGTTGTGTCTTCGATTTGATTTGCCGCCTTAAGAAAACCTGGCTATTGTTTGGAAAAAAAATATAAATAACAAGAAAGAAAAGTACAGTCGAGCACGCCCGACCGTAGAATACTCTCTGCCTTTTATTCCCGATCATTTTAATAAAATCAGTATCCGAGAATATCAACTGATAGTACTTGCTGTAAAAGACGTTGAAAGACGGTCAGCTATGAAGTTAAGCCTCTTTTATAGAGATATCTATGGTTTTAAGCCGAAAGTTTCCAAGTGATGCGGTGGCGCGAATGATTAGTATTCGATCGATGAACGGGAAGTCGTGGGTTCGACTCCTGGTCCGTCATCAAAAAGAATATATTTTATTGTGTTGTTTAAATGTGTTGCATTATCGAAAAAAAAAATTGTTTATTAAGAAATTATTTATAAACAATTGAAAAAAAAAAATTTTAAACTGGGTTTTGATAAAAAAAATATTTTTATTACTAAATGTGCAACCGCGACTCGAACCCACGTCTCTGCGTTCGCCGACCAAGCACTTAACCTGCAACGCCATCACGATACTTGAAAGTTTATTGCCCAAACCATACATATAAAAAAGGCTTAACTTCCTAGCTGGATAACTATTTTGTCAAAAATAGAATTTTGGTCGGCACGGCCAGCGTCTGCGAGCAGCGCTGCCGCTAGAAAGCAGCGAAAACGTTCGCTCACATGTTTGTATGCTTCTGTCTCGCTTGCACACATGCATTGACATTGCGTTCAATTATTAACTTTCTTACATGGATAGCTCTTTTGTTTATAGTACGATTTATATGCAACTTTCAGGATAGTTTAATATATTTTGTCTTCAAACGAATGTGAAATAACAATACTGTACGATAAGAACATATGCCTTAAAATCGGCATTGAAGTTTGCAAATTATTTTATTTCTTGTGGGAAAAGGGGGCGTGGCAGTCCAAAATTTTTGATGACAATACAATTATGCCGTCTCTAGGAACCTGCGTACCAAAATGGGTGTTCCTAAGTGCCATAGTTACTGAGATATTCACCTAAAACATCAATTTTTTACGAGGTGTTTCTAGTTTTTTGCTCATTGTGGGCGAACGGGGCGTGGCATCGAAAAAAAAAAAGATTCTTGTATTGACTGACTTAATATCGAGTCGATAGAGACCAAATTCAAACTTGTAGCTCTTACCATCTCTGAAATCTGTTTGTTCATACGGACAGACGGACAGACGGACAGACGGACAGACAGACGGACAGACGGACAGACGGACAGACGGACATGGCTATATCGACTCGGCTTGTGATGCTGATCAAGAATATATATACTTTATGGGGTCTGCCACGCCTCCTTCTGCCTGTTACATACTTTTTTTTTTGCACAAACCCAATATACTCTCTCTTGCAGAGAGTATAAAAATGGTTTGATCTGGTGAGAGCGAATTACGCCTTCCTTGATTTCGAAAAGCTATTGAAATCATAATTAGAAGACAAATACTTCACATTTCGAGAACAATGGCCACTGAAGTCTGAAGAAATCCGTTTTGATTGATGGTTAGAGTTCTTGAATGTTCAAACGCTAATAAAGGTTGAGGTTAACTAAAGTTCATTAAAGTGGAAAGTTAACGAAGCTAGTTTAAAGTGAGCTTAAAATATGTATGTATGATTAGCTTTGGTGAGGAAAAGACTTAATAACCTTACAGATCTATATAGATAGTACTCTTTTGATCTTTACTTTCGAATACAATGATTTTATATCCGTTAGTTACAACTTATAACTTAATTATGTATCAGTTTTTTACTCAATCTTTAAGGAGTTTAATGTTTCCCTTGATTTTAAGACCGATCTTTTCAGTTTTTTGCTGAACCTTTACAGAGTTTATGATTTCTGTTGATTTTTAGACCGATCTTTCCCATGGCAACTATATTAAATAGTCAAAAACCTCTTTATAAATTTGGCTAAAATATCTCATTAAGCAAAAAAGTTTATCTCTTGACAACATTATATTCGCCCTGTAGTTTCTAGGGCAGCAGCAAACAAAGCGGACCAGACTGAGAGACGTAAAGCAGATGAAAAGTCGAATATGTCTGTCGATTGAGCTCTTGATCCCAATTATATTTACTATATGTAATCATATATGACTCCATTTAATCACTTTTACGTTTAAATACATCTTAGAGATCTATTTTGAGTGACTCGCTTTACATTAGAGAATTTTTCAGACGTTGTGATCGTTAAGACAGGAATCTCTCTACAATATCTTGTTATTTTCTTTAAAAACATGTTTAAATAAAAAAAAAACCATTTTATGCCAACTGCAATACAATATATTTTTTTAACGCCTTGAAGTAGTTAAAAATCGCACTAGGAATGGATTTCTTTAGTTGGGTTTTACGACTTTGTTTTGTAGCTAACGAATACGCACATGAAAGTCATTCCGCTGATTTATGGCACATAGTTCTGAGTTGTAGTTTTAAATGCTGTTCGCCACACATAAAACATTTTAATAGACTTGTCCAAAAGGAGATCACACCAAAAGGCAGGTGGTTCAATCTGCTTTAGAGTGAAACCGCAGTCACTTCCTGTGGGGAATTGGTTTCATTTGTGATACAAATTGATTTGTAATTAGTTGCAGTTGCAGTCAACAGTACGATTAACTTGGCAGTTGGTCTAGCCCCCAGATACACTCCATACACTCCACAGTACATGGAAATTCTAGGTACGCGTCTCGTACTAAGAAGTCTAAGGTTACAAACCAGCTGTTCCCAGACATGGACATGCCCCAAGGAATTACATATCCACTTGAGTATTTCCATACATAAATTATACTATTGGTCTTTGCATTATCCTTGGCAATTGACAGTGCCTTTAAGTAGTACTCTCTCAACTGACAGTTGTGAAGGCGTTCTCGTGACTTGTAAACGCTTCTTTAGAGGCTGCTGTGGTTTACCCGAACTCTCCAGCATGTGTCAACAAATGTTGAAGCTGTCTGAAGATCCAAGTATCCATAACATATCAATGTATCGTATGAATATATCACTCCCCGACTGTTGACAGTTGGGCACAGTTCGTGTCATAAATCAGTTTCCGAAAAATCTATTCATTGATTAAAAATGGTTTTAAAACTAAGAAATTTTTAATAAACTTAAAGTAAAATACTTGAAATAATTAATATTAACATTTAATAAATTAGAAATAAAACATTAGCATTTGAATGATTCTAGTAAGACGAGTTTTCTGTTAATTATATTTAAAATTAAATTGCATACAAAGAATAAAATGTGATACTTAAAGAAATTTTATTAATTTATAATAATATAAATTTTATATTTTATTTATTCGTCAATGTTCTAACATATTTCAACTTACGAAACAAAAATTATAAAAGAATAGTTATTTAAGCTTTATTTTAAATCTTAACATGTTTGATATTAAAATTAAAATTTGTCGATTCCTTAAACAAAGTTTTTAAAATTTTTTGTCTTCAAATTTATAAGGCTCAAGACATGAATTTAAAAGGATTTTATCTATCAACATAATAAGTTTATACGGTCCTTCTGTCTTTATCTGTCTATATCCAGTCTCTCCCTTCCTATCTCTCTATCTCTCACTCACTCTCTCTCTGTCTCTCTCTCTCTCTCTCTCTGTCTCTCTCTCTGTCTCTCTCTCTCTGTCTCTCTCTCTCTCTCTCTCTCTCTCTCTCTCTCTCTCTCTCTCTCTCTCTCTCTCTCTCTCTCTCTCTCTCTCTCTCTCTTTAACAGTTTATTACGTTTATTTGCAGGATTTCAATAGTTTTCAGTTATTAAATTAGACTTTAATCCACTTTGACACGCACATATGAACATTAATTGAATTCACAAATGAGCAGTTTATATGAAATTTATAAATTAACTAATTACCGTGTCGGTTTTATCATTGTTATCAATATAATTATTATAATTGTTGTTGTTGTTGTTGTTGATGTGTTTGTTGTTGGTGTTTTTCCTGCTGCTATTGCCACAGATTTACACGCCCCAAACAATTGGATTAAGTGCATAAAATGAAATGGCATTTAAAATGCCTCTTTTAATAAAAACTCGTACGTTTTACTGTAGTGCGGATTTTCTGGTTTATTTTAATTAAGTTAATGAAATGTTTCTGTGTTGATTTCACTGATTCCATTTCTAGTGGTTTTCTTTTTTTTTGGTTTTTGTCGCACCAGAGAGATTAGACCAGCAAATTGCATTGAGCTGCTGATATTAATTAATAACTACAATTATCTATAATAAAAGCTTCAAATATAATTTATTGATAAAAATTATAGTTCATATTATATTTGTAGTATATTTGATTCGTTTTTTTCTCCCATGAATGTTTCGATTAGTTTCATTTGAGTGAATTTTCTAGGAGTCACATATCAAATTGATGAGAAATTCAGCTCCGTCTAATCATTAGCTGTTGTCGCTGTTCCCACCGAAGACTCTTCTGTTCTTATCTGTAAAATCAACACCTAGTTTCCTGCTTAATCAAAAGTCATCATTTACTTTGCATAATTCAAATAAAAAGGTCATACAAGTCATCATCATTCATATTCATGTATGTCATAAGAAAACTGCCCCATAATTTCATTGCACCAACCAAAATTCTACTCCCTACTCCAACCATCCACTCCTCCACGCCCCCTTTCAGACAGCTGAAAATGTTCCTTCCCTGTTCCGTCGTCGCACTGCATTTATGATATGATCGATTGCAACGCTTCCAAACTACTTTGACATTAATTGACTCCAAATATGCACAAGCGCATGAAATTATGAAAATCTTATTAAAGTCAACCAACCAGGCGATCCCTTTTGTTGGATTTTAGGAGAAGGCAAAATAAAATAGAAAGAAAAATTCACCAGGCAAAACTTCATAAATGCTAATGTGCTCGACTGCCTTGACGGTCGGCTAAGAAATGATTGATGGACTTTAGCCAAGGCGATGAAAAAAACTTTGGTAGATTCGTCATCTTCTTATTCTTCTTCATTTGAGGTTTGAGGTTTCTATTTACAATTGAGTGCAAAATTATGCGGTGTACACCTACCGCCCAACTCAAAAAGGATCAATTTCCTAGTCACCAAAAGAAAAAAAATAGAAAAACTCCTTCACCTTTTACCTTTGCGGCGTTTTTCGGCAACTCTCTGAGCCAATTTAATCCCACGGCTTAGAGACAGCGAGCTAGGCTTAAGCGCCTTAACGCATGTTGCAACATGTTTACCAGACCCTAACAAAGGTCTACCTATTATTAGTGTATTCCTGGGCTGGATTCCAAATATTTTGAGGTTGCCGCCTTTATTTGCAATATTATTTTGGACGAATCGGTTTTGCAATACTCTAAGGACAAGTTGTTTGTCAGCACACAAAAAAAATAATAACATTTTAAGACAATGTCTTTATATAATTCTTAGTAAAACCCATTAAGCTATTTAAAAATTGCATAAACTCAAGGATTTATTTAGGTGAATAACAAGTTTTGTTTTTAAAACTTATCTAATCACAACTTAATATTCCTTAGACAATCAACACAAACTCTTGGTAATTAGTATATGTCTTTTAAATTAATTGATTACTTTGATAATAGAACACCCAAAAACGCCCAAAAACTAAACATTATACTAACTTCTGATTTGGTAAGTGGACTGACTGCTTTTAGTTATTACACAGACAAAATGTTCACATGGAAACCAATTTGCTTGGCCTGAGCTAGTAGAAAACTCGGAAAATAAATTTATTCTGGACTCTTTTATATCAGACAAACTGTCTAAGGTTTTGTTTGGTTTTTGCTTTTGGGATCCTGTGCGTGTGTGCCATATTTATGCATGTATAGTATGTAGTACATGGGAGTAAAAAGCATTTTGTGTAAATGCGGCGAAAACAAGCTCGAGACTAATTACAGCAAAAGATAACACCAGAAAGCAAACCGCACCAGGATAATAATCTAAGCAAATTTATCAACAGTCAAAACGAACACACGCACACTCACACGCATACGCCCAACAAGATGGAAATGGAAATGAAAATGGTAATGGAAATGAAAAGAAAATGCCCATGTGGGTGTGTAACAGGCAACAAAAGAAAGGCACAAATGGCGGTTAGAGGAACAGAGAGAAAAAAAAACAAGAAAGAAAAGTACAGTCGAGCACGCCCGACCGTAGAATACTCTCTGCCTTTTATTCCCGATCATTTTAATAAAATCAGTATCCGAGAATATCAACTGATAGTACTTGCTGTAAAAGACGTTGAAAGACGGTCAGCTATGAAGTTAAGCCTCTTTTATAGAGATATCTATGGTTTTAAGCCGAAAGTTTCCAAGTGATGCGGTGGCGCGAATGATTAGTATTCGATCGATGAACGGGAAGTCGTGGGTTCGACTCCTGGTCCGTCATCAAAAAGAATATATTTTATTGTGTTGTTTAAATGTGTTGCATTATCGAAAAAAAAAATTGTTTATTAAGAAATTATTTATAAACAATTGAAAAAAAAAATTTTAAACTGGGTTTTGATAAAAAAAATATTTTTATTACTAAATGTGCAACCGCGACTCGAACCCACGTCTCTGCGTTCGCCGACCAAGCACTTAACCTGCAACGCCATCACGATACTTGAAAGTTTATTGCCCAAACCATACATATAAAAAAGGCTTAACTTCCTAGCTGGATAACTATTTTGTCAAAAATAGAATTTTGGTCGGCACGGCCAGCGTCTGCGAGCAGCGCTGCCGCTAGAAAGCAGCGAAAACGTTCGCTCACATGTTTGTATGCTTCTGTCTCGCTTGCACACATGCATTGACATTGCGTTCAATTATTAACTTTCTTACATGGATAGCTCTTTTGTTTATAGTACGATTTATATGCAACTTTCAGGATAGTTTAATATATTTTGTCTTCAAACGAATGTGAAATAACAATACTGTACGATAAGAACATATGCCTTAAAATCGGCATTGAAGTTTGCAAATTATTTTATTTCTTGTGGGAAAAGGGGGCGTGGCAGTCCAAAATTTTTGATGACAATACAATTATGCCGTCTCTAGGAACCTGCGTACCAAAATGGGTGTTCCTAAGTGCCATAGTTACTGAGATATTCACCTAAAACATCAATTTTTTACGAGGTGTTTCTAGTTTTTTGCTCATTGTGGGCGAACGGGGCGTGGCATCGAAAAAAAAAAAGATTCTTGTATTGACTGACTTAATATCGAGTCGATAGAGACCAAATTCAAACTTGTAGCTCTTACCATCTCTGAAATCTGTTTGTTCATACGGACAGACGGACAGACGGACAGACAGACGGACAGACGGACAGACGGACATGGCTATATCGACTCGGCTTGTGATGCTGATCAAGAATATATATACTTTATGGGGTCTGCCACGCCTCCTTCTGCCTGTTACATACTTTTTTTTTTGCACAAACCCAATATACTCTCTCTTGCAGAGAGTATAATAAAAGGCAACATAAAAAAATATGTAAGCCTTGTGCTTTGCATGTGTGCATTGCCAAGGAAGACATAGCACACAAAAGGATACAAGTGAAAAATTATGCGATAGAGACTCAACTCTCACAGCAGCAGACAAAAAGCAAACAAGCTCCATCTACGAATGGGCCAAAGGCCAAAGGGCAGCCAGTTCAGTTCAGTTCAGTTCAGTTCAGTTCAGTTAGGAGCCAGTCAGAGCATTCAGTTCAGTTGTTTGTTAAGTGTGAACTTGATGCAAAAACATGCCACGTGCCGCAGTATAACCAAAAAGGACCAACCAAGTACAACCAACTGGGAGTCCCCAAGCAAAGCGAAACATTAATACACTTAGTTGGAATAAAAAGAAAACATTTTAGCATAAGAATTTCAACAGAAAGCAGCATATTTCTACTTTCTGAATTGATTTCAGAAATAATTTAAGATTTAAGTCATCTTAAAATCACTTTTATAATTAGTTTAAATGTTAGCATGATTTTTGAAGGAAATTTTACTGTGAAATTCAGTATTCATTTAGATAGTAAGTTTAAAAAATGTTATTTTCTTAATAGGAATTCTCCTCTAAAGTATTAAAATCTTTCAGGTCTGCTAAAGATAACACAGTTGAGGTTTTGAAACTCAAAAAATTGCTTCGATTTTAAACAAATTTTTAGTTTGCCTTACAACTACTGAATTTTCTAAGATACATTTTCTTATATGGATACAAAAATTAATAATAAAATTGTATTATATGTTTCTCAAAACAAGTGACTATTCTGCTTTAAAGAATAAGCAAAAATTACATTTTTTTGGGAGTATGTTTTCGTCATTTGCGTAAAAAGCTGTCTACAAAGGTGGCAAGTTAAGTAATCTTCAATAATTTTTAAATAACCAGATTTATGAAATTAGAGGAAAATAAATATTTCATTATTACCCGATTGGTATTTAAAAAATTATATATCGTGGCATTGTCTTCCAATATAATAAATATTAATTGTAGCCTCGAATAACTTTTTTTGGAACCATATCACAAATGGTAACTGATTTCTGAACAGAATAAATTACTCAATAAAACTATTAATATTTAAGAATAATCTTACACTAATCTATGCCTTTTTAATAAGTCTTTACTTATTTAAATTTAATCACTTTCAGCTTAGAATCCCTTTATTAAGCAACCTTGAAATTTCTTAACTTAATCAATAAACATTCTATATTCTATAAAAAATCGAATACCAATTCTTCGTAACATTCAAGCCAACTAAATAATTATACCCTTGGCAAGTAGAACATTTGATATGGCTACAAATCGCATGTTACTCGAGTAAATCAACCAAATTGTTGCCTCCCAGCACAAATAGCTGGAGGATATGGGGAATTGTGAGGCCTCTGAAATGTCTGGCAAACCACACACTCCCACACACACACACACACACACATTTACACATACGCAAACACACTTACATACAAGTATGCCGTCCGATCTGCCACCCAAAATTTGACCCTGTCTGAGTGTAACAGCTTTTTAGCATAAATTTCCAGTTGTACGCGGCAGGAAGTCGTCGTGCCTCAGTTACTTGCCACAATTTCCATTAGCGCCGAAACGCCAAAGCGCCACATGTGACGTTGCCAGACCGTTTGACATTTTAAGGAGCGCCAAAGCGAGCGAGACCCACAGGTAAACCCCAGAGAAGTCATGCCCTGCCCTACCCCGCCCTGCCCTAAAAATGTCAACTGTGTTCAACACGCACAATTTAAGGTAAAATTCTCAAAGGCAAAATGAATATATAAACGATGGACTAGCGTTAAATACACATAAGTGAATAGCGTGGCCAAAGAGCAAACAAATGTGGAAATGGATGGAAAAACCTGCACGGTATTCAGTCCCCAATGCTTACCTTTCGGAGTTGTACGGTCTCAGGTCTCTGTTCTACCATCTCCTTTCTCAGTTCTCCAGTTCTTCAGTTCTACAATTTACAGTTTCCCCCCAACTCAAACAGTGTTGCCCTGCACACCTGTGGGAAGCTCTCAAATTTCAATGCAATGTTGAAATAGAAATTAAATGCCAGACCGCATTTTAGACTAATGCCAAAATTGCGCGCTCCTAACGTGCTCGTATCGGCTTACAGCAACAGCATCCCCCTCATCTCTCCTTAAAAGGACAGGTATCCTGTTTATTTGGCTGGCAGCCTGAATCAACCACAACATATACACCTACTTCCTCTGTGCAGCCATGTCACATGAGACGCCTGCCAAAAACGCCCTACAAAAATTGAATGCCTCCCGAGGCTAACCACAATATTCGAAGGAAGTGGTGGTGGTGGTGATGGTGGCTATGATGTTCCCAGGTTGTACAGGAACAACCCAACACTTAGTTTCGGAAGTGGCTCATAGCTGAATTACCACTTGATGTATCTCATAGATAGTCTGATAGTCTGTGGCCTTAAACCCAAGCAAACTATGTGTTTTGAATTTGCAATGCACAAAGGTCCCTTTGGCATGTGCAAAATTTTGATGGGTTTCCCGATAAGTCGATGCCTACAAACCAAAAGCGATTATGAACGATTCGATTTTGTCAAAGCCAAAATGTAAATTGAGTGCATACAGGCTCTGAGCCCAAGACTTTCAGGCCAAGTCAACCATTTGCCAAGATAACAGCAAACAAAGCAAAGAGTTTAACCCAAAATCAGTCATCAGGTGAAATCTGGAATAGCATCAGTAAAAGGAAACTAAAACTAAAGTAAGGAAGAAAGAAAGGGTATCTTTTGAGTGCATCGAAATCTTGATATTCCAACAGGACCATTGTAGAAGAGGATACTGTCGGGCGAGCTGACTTTAACAGACCCTGTATTTATTCAGAAATGGTCCAAAAGCGTACACAGTAGTTAAATTGTATTGAATAGGTTATCTACGATAAATTCCTGACAAATAAAGAATATAATCCTATAATCTTTTTAACAAAGTTTTAAGATACTTTATAGAAATTTGAAATAAACTTAACCTGCGTAAACCATAGACAGACTTTCAATCCAAATTTGGTGGCTCTATCTCTTGTAGTTTAAAAGATCCAGGACAGTCGGACAGACGGACATTTCTATATTGTCTCGGCTGTTGATGCTGGTTAAGAATATATAATATAATATAACATATAATTTATGAGGTCGGAAAAGCATTCTTCTGCCTGTTACGCACATTTAGCTTCTGACAAACCTAATAGACCGCTCTACTTTTTAGAATACGGTGTCTAAAAAGCAAAATATTTCTAAAAATTTGTATATTTTCCATAGCTGTGAAAGCGCAACTCTCTTCGATGTAATTTCCACGAATTTTGAGTCGTTCAAAGTCGCAAGAATCAAACGTTTTGTGACTTGGGAACTACTTTTTGGCCAATTGCCGGCCAACATTAATAATGCTTCAGTAGCGCCGCTCGATTGACAATAGAATCGGGTTTTGGAAATTCAGAACAAAACTACATATAGTCAATACCCGAACTGGATGTCGATTTCGATGTCGATGCTTTTCAATAAAAGTTCCGACAAAGGAGACCAAAACAATTGAACGTTTCACAAAAGAGGCACAAAATTAGAGCTCAACGTTGAGTCGCAGCATTTGATTACTAAGAAGAAGCAGTGCAAAGAACATGGAACACTGGACGGACATCGAGCATCGAGCATCAGAGCAGAGAGTAAAGGTCCTGCCCATTGCATTTGTCATTCCCAGAGAGTTCAGCAAAGTACAGAGAATTCTACACACATTTCGCAACTCGGAACATACCGTGTGTGAGTTTGAACAATTAGTCCACGCCCTTGAGCATTTTTACACCTGGTAATTGCTCCACAAAACGTTGTGTAATTTTTCTTTAACGAATCTCAAATGACTTTTGGCTTGACCCTAGTCCATTGTTCCAAATGTTCGACCACAAGTAGACCGAAGGTCCTGCAAAGGATGCTGTGTACATTTTCAGCTGCGAGAGTTAAGAAACGCATTTGGAATTGCTTACTTTATTAAAGCATTGGAGACATTTTATGACCTTGGCTGCATTTTTGTTGGCATGATTAATGCTTCATCCGAGAACAGTAACAATGTTGACCAAATTGGTTTTTGTGTTCGCATATTTCTATTGATCCATTGTGCAGCTGAAGGCGTTCGGAGCTGATCTCTTTGTCGGTAGAGCACACCTTTCTTTACACCTTGAATCTCTTTTTGACTTAAATGCGTTTACAATGACTGACTTTTGAAAGATTGTTCCAAGGAATTGGCCCTTGGTACCAGGTATTTGGCCAGCTGAAAAATGGGTCACAAAAAAAATGGAAAATACTGAATAATTTACAACACTGGCATATTATATAGTATAGCATTAAAGCACTTTGCAAACTTTTACTCATTCAACTGATGACTTTTCAATAAACCATTTAGATAAATCGTTGCTCCATCAGCTTGATGACGACACAAACTCATTACGATGCACTTTCCGTGGCCAATTAGAGAGAGTAGAGTGGTGAGTGGAGAGTGATCTTAAATTCAATTTAAAATGCATCAGCCTGTTTACCGTAATAATATCAACACATTTATGGATGCCAGCCTGCACTTTAATCTTATAAATATCCACAATATCACCCTCAAGCGTTCCTGCATTCGATTTGCAGACTCTGGCCAAGACGAGGCCACAAAGTCGCAGGCGCACACACAAACAGGACCAGTTTCAGTTTCAGTTAAAGCTTCTCTTCTTTTTATCTCCTCTCCTTTACTCTTCTTTTCTCTTCTCTTTTTTCCTTTTCTCTACTCTTCACTCTTGTAGATGCACCAGGTGCAATACTTTAATGAGCTTTTGTTGTTGCTCCCGTTGTTGTTGTTGTTGTTGTTGTTGTTGTTGTTGTCGTTAGTGTTGTTGTTTTTGTTGCTGTCGAGCTTAACAAGTGACCGACGTCGCCTGCGCCTGCGGCTGCTGCGTTTTTCTGCGTGGCTGAAGCTTAAATAAATTTTAACTTGGCACTTTTTTGTATGCAATGCGCAGGATTTTTTTCTTTCGAAAGAAACAGCTGCTTATACCCTGTGTAAGTAGCTTCAAAGGGTATTTGTATTTGGAATTTGAATTAAGATAGTAGTAGCAGAGCAGTAAAAGTAGTAGGAGAAATGGTGGTAGGAAAAATAGTAGTAGAAGAAATGGGAGTAGGAATAGTACTAGGAAAAATAGTACTAGGAAAAATAGTAGTAGTAAAACAAGTAGAAAAAATAGTAGTAGGCAAAATAGTAGTAGTAAAACAAGTTGGAAAAATACTAGTAGACAAAATAGTAGTAGCAGAAAAAGAATAGTAATGGTAGTAGCTTTAACAGATATGGTAGATATGGCTACAGAAGTATTAAAACACAAAGAAAGTAATTCGAAAATACAGAATCAGAAATAATTATTTCGGTATATTGTTCGCATACATTTTCTGATAAAACATGTGCTTGAATCAAATTATTTCAAATTTATATTTATTAAAATAAAATATGTTATATTCTATTTGTTAATATATATAAATATTTATACTTAAGTAATGGGTTATTGTCATTAAAACGTCAATTAAGTAAATTAAAATGATTTACATCAATAATAGCACATAAATAAGCTAAGGTAAAATCAAGAATTTTAAAATTATAGTCGACTACAATTTATAGAACATGAATTTTTATTCTACGATTATAGAACAAAAGTATATAATATAAGTTCTTTTTAAATTTTAATAAAAATGGAAGAAAGGGAAATGTTAAAACTAGTTACACTAACAATACGTAGTATATTTTATATGATTATTGGTAGTGCATTGTAACGTATGTTTACAAACTTAAACTGGAAATGACTGTACTAGTAATAGCCTAGTTACTATTTCAACTTAAGGAAGTTGTTACAAGCTTTGCGTGTAAGTATAATAAACATAATGTTAGCAGTAACAAAAGTTAATACAGTGAATTTGCTGGGTATGTCACAGTCGGGCAATTTAACTTACAGCTTCTCGGCTGCATATCAGTTATGAAAAATTCTTAAATTTTATTTTGTATCTGTTTTGCGCTGCACAGTTTATGTTGTTAACTGATATTTTTGCATGACGGCGAAAAAAATGTTGTATGCTCTGTGCTGTGTGCTGTGTGCTGTATGCTGACTGCCTGAGAGTACCTGTGCGCATCTGTTATCCTGACAGCAAGCAGGTGAGGTGCGCTGAGGTGAGGTGCGTTTAGGGTCGTAGCAAGTTGACGTGCAGCGAATTCTGCTTTTGTCGCTCCTCGCACGCTGGGGAGGTAATCGATCTCTTGTGGTTTATTTACATCCGTTATTGAAATTCACCTTTTTTCATTGTTGTTGTTGTTGCTGCCTTCGATTCCTTTTGTTTAATGAATTGGCTTTGTAGTCCTTTTTGCTATTGTTGTTGTTCTTGTTGTTGTTGTTGTTGGTGCACTGATGACAATTGCAGTACAGCATGCAGCTGGGACCTTCGTTTACATCCGGTGCGCGCTTTTTAGCAGATTTTTTCTTCCGTTTTTGGCATATATTGCAGCCTGCGGAAGTAAAACACATTCAAATTGCTTAAATGTTAGTTTACTGATTTCTATATGTAAAAACATAACTAATACACTACTAGTAATTTAGTTACAGATTAATAACAATTTAAAGTCAGAATCACTTTTGTTAAACTTGTATTCAAACTGGTACATTTTAGTGCCGTGGGTACATTAATCCTTGCTTTTAAATGGTACATCTTTAATGTAATCGAATCGAACTAAACTATAAAGAATCAAACTCTCGTATTGAATTCTATTTTATTTATTTATGCATTTTATTTGTTTAAATACTGCATAAATTATTAAAAAATTCAAAAGCCAATAAATGTAAGTAAAATGTTTAAAGTTTGGTACTTTTACTGTACCCCAAAATTGTATTTTGTTAACAGATTAACTAAACTTCCCAGACGATCTTCCATTTATTGACCTTCACCTGTCCTTGTATTACCATCTCCATTTATAATCTATACAATTTCACTAGCTATAACAAAATTATATGTCTGTGGCATGACTTCCCTTTATAACAACGAATAAATCGAATACTCTCAGGGGTGAGAAATTCACCTGTCCACACGGATTTCTAACTTTTTAATACATAAATTAATGCTTTAAGCAAAACACAAAGAAATCCACGATATTAAAAAATGAAAGACGAAGATAAAGGCACAGGTATATTGAGATTCCACCTGCAGTTGAACATTCAAGAACAACATATAATAATCCCATCAACATTTTTGGATACGCTTTGCAAATGAATTGTACCGCGCTCCAGAGCCGTTCAATAAGCAACCGGCAAAGACCCAGTCGGTCTTTAAAGAGGGTAGGGGTACGAAGAGGGGCCACAAAGCGTGGATAATAATAATGTGGAACAGTAAATGAGCTGGGATCGCTCAGGACTGAGGACTGAGGACTGTCGACTGGCGAGTAGTGAGTGGCGACTTGCGACTGGCGACGACTTCAATATAGACTGTGAAGTTCTGTATTTGCACCTGCAACGCGTTGCTGCAGAAATTTTGATGAGCCGTGTGTGACTTATAATTAAATTGAAGTTGTAGATACAATTTGATATCAGCTTCGTTGCGCTACATAAAACATATGAGTGTAGTATACAAAATTTTATAATGGCTAAGCGCGAGTTTTGAATGCCTTGAAATTTACATTTCTCGAAAAAAAAAAAAAACAAAAATGTTTCAATGTGAAAGGAAAACATAATAAAAAGGAAGAAGCCGAAAGATCATATAAAAAAAACCGTAATACTTGCAACTGTAACAGAGCGTACAAAATTATCATTTTTTCACACAATTTTGATTGTGTGAAAGTATAAAATATAATAATAGTACTGAATATTAACTTTAAGAAAGTCATTATGAGCGTTTAATTAATGTAATTACAAAAAGTGTGAAGTTGTCAGTGAATATTTTGCCGCTTTTAAATTTTAATGAAGGAGATAAAGGAAAAACAAGAAAGAATGCTATAGTCGCCTCGCGACTTTAGGATACCCGTTACTCAGTTTAATTATATTATTAACAATATAATATATTATTAATAATATTACAATATGTTAGGTAATCGACCCTATTGATTTTAATTCAGATGACTTGAGAAACGCAGAAAATTTTCATACAAAATCATTTTTACAGCGTATTTTTGACCGATCGTCCCTATGGGAGCTATACGATATAGTCGTCCGATTTGGATGAAACTTAGTCAATATGTTTATATTATTGACAGATATATTCTGTGTAAGTTTCACTTCGATTGGTTGGCCAACGCAAAAGTTATTCATATAAATTCATATTTGGAGCGTATTTTTGACCGATTGTCCCTATGGGAGCTATATGATATAGTTGTCCGATTTGGATCAAACTTGGTCAGTATACGTAATCTAGACGTGTACTTTCTGTGTCAATTTGGTTTAGATAGCATTACTAACAAAAAAGTTTTCTATACTAAAACATGCTATTTTTACCTGTTTTTACCTTTGTATGCACATAGAACGCCCTAAAGTGGGCGTGTCAAAAAACAAAAGCAAACTTGTACTGCTTGGGCATTTTATCTTTCGTTTGCGACCACTCGGGCCTTTCTAGCTCTTATAGTCTCTGAGATCCTTTTGTTCACACAGACGGACAGACGGACAGACGGACGGACGGACAGACGGACAGACGGACAGACGGACATGGCTATATCGACTCGGCTTGTCATGCTGATCAAGAATATATATACTTTATGGGGTCTGCCATGTCTCCTTCTCCCTGTTACATACATTGCAACGAATACAATATACCCTTTTACTCTACGAGTAACGGGTATAAAAATTGTTTTAAGCACAAAAAATATCATTTTACCGTATTCTTAACTTAAAAACAAAATTTATATTATATCTATTCTCCTTTTTTTCTAAATTATGAAAGCAAATCTTTCATCGACTAAACCATTTTCCTTTCTATTTCTTATATTACCATTAAAAACTGCAAATTTAATACGAGCATTAACCGAAAATAAAGCAGGAAATCTGCATATAAATGTCCGTTGTCACTGTCGAATAAATCAAAATTCACACACAGTTCTCTTGGCCAAGTCCCGATTGTATGCAAAAAATTGTACGAAAACAAAAAAAGAAATATATAAATAAATAAAATGTAAAATAAAATAATACAAGAAACAAAAAAATCATTCCGCAGGTGGCCACAAACCAATGGTCGTTAGTCCGTCCGTCTGTCCGTCTGTCCGTCTGTCCGTTCAGCGTTTCAAGTGTTTGTCTTTGCATCCAGTTGGACAAATTTACATGCGCGCCTCGCACACAATGAGACAACAGCAGCAGCGGCAGCAGCAGGTAGACCCAGCTGGACATTTCAGTCTGGACACATTGGACAATGGTCACACTTCGATATTCAAATAGTTTTTTTGTTTTTTTTTCCTTTCATGTATGTACCTGAGAGTGTGTGTGTGTGTTTTTTGTTGCTACGCTGCCTGCTCAAGGCACACATTTTGGCATTAAACGAACTGGGTAAATATGTTTTAAATGGAAAAACTTGTAAAGGATGTTTCGTCGTGTGATTTCCGCTTTTGTAATGGTCATTATCCTTGCCGCGTATGTGTGACATTTGTCAGTACCCAAATGTGAGTCCTATTGTAGTAAAAAAAAAAATAATTTTAATTAAAGTACGGACTCTTAAGCCCTGTGAGAGTGTCCAAAATGCATCAATCAACACAATCACAAACCAAAAAAAAAAAAAAATCCGTTGCCCATCAATACGAATGAAATATTTTTTCCTTTTTTTTAAATCCTTTGACAGCCAATCAAGTGCAACGATCTGGCAACGATAAGCACTTGAGCATAACCTATGATTGGCATAGTAAATTGAATTTTAAATACGTATGTATGTATGATTTTAAAATATTTCAGATGCATATCTAAAACCATAACACGAATGCTAGCGACAAAAACCCACTACCTTTATACCCTATAAAATGGCAATGTTTTTTCTAGAAGTATTGCATACAAAATTAACTATATTACAAAGCAAAAAGATCATAATTATCTGTGAAATCTTCCCTTTGCGACTGGGGAGAATAATGGATACCCCAAGAGGAATGCAATAACCAACCTCATCGACATAACAGTCCAACAGACTTTACCGTTCCTTCCCTTTTGCTTTACCTTTTCCGTTTCCCTTTGTCCCTCGCCCTTGTGCTGCTTTGGATAAATGGAGTGCCGTTGTAATTGCAGGCTGAGTGCAATGCATTTGCATGCTGCTGAATATGCAAAGGATACTTCAATTTTCGCAGCATAAAACTAAAAACGTAAAACGTTGAATACCCCTTTGCATCTAAAAACAGCGCATCTGGTCACACCTGGGTGCCAGTTGTCGTCTGTTTGTTGGGAAGGGGAAATGGAATGAAACGCTCATTTGCATACGATTGACAGCAGTGGAGGGGGCAGCGGGTGGAACGGAATCAAAGTGCAATACGAATCAGCATAGAAAAACAAAGACAACAACCAATTGACAGCAGATTTTTGTGTTACGCCGTGTTAGATGAAAGGGGGAGTCGTAGGGGGAAGGGCTAATTAAAAGCACATCAAAAGCGCCAAATTTGCATAGCAAACGAATCGAAACTTCGGCAAAAAATACTAAAAAAAAATTTTATTAAAAATTTTTAGTTTTACATTATTTTCTCTTTTCTTTTCATTTTTCGTTCCGTCAATGCAGAAAAAAACTTTTCTGAGGAACAGCAGAAGCAGAGGAAATGAAACGGTGAGAAGAGGGGAACGGAATGAGAAGTTTTTTGGTGGGGAACACGGCCAATAAAATGTCAGCGTAGAAAACTTTGTTGGCAAACTATTTTAATAATTAAACAAACGCAAACTGATTGTGATAAGTAGCAAAATGACTTACCAATTTTCAAAAAAACAAACATTGCTTTGACTGTCCCAATGGCCATAAATTAAGCAGATGTCAAATTTGCATGTCGTTTGTTGGAAGCTCTTGGATAAATAGTGATGATAATTACACACTCCGGTTATATTGCGAAATTAAACAGCCTTTATTTAATTTCTCGCTTATAAACTATCAAAAGGTACGTATGTATGTATATATGTAAGTCTATTCAACGGTTTTGCTTGTGCTCGCCGCAGCAGCCGCCGCAGCCTTTGTGGCATGATGTTTGGCCACCGCTTCTTGGGCTTTGCTCAACTGTATGTAACCTTCGTGGGCACGCGAACGTAGCTCGCTTTCCACACTTTTGTTAACTGATTTGGATATGACCGCCTTGATTTTCTGGGTTTCATTGAATTTGCCCTTTTTGGCCTGAATTGGCGCATCTGTGGGACAAGAAAATATTTGTAAACAATTTGATATCCACTTGTTGGCAATATTTATTACTCACTTGATCTCCGGGTAAATGCTGCCTGTTTTTGTTGCTTCTTTTTATTTTGAATGGAAGCTGGTAACTTGGCTTTCTTAAACTTTCCTTGAGGCATTGTTTTACTGCTAAAATTATGGCAAATAAATAAATAACACAAGTAGCACGTTTTCAGAACTGTTTGGATAAACAGCTGATTGCCTATTGCATGTGGAGGTCGGTCGATAGGTCGATGAAATCGAGCCAAAATTGCTCCACACTTAACGAAACACTGCTCCTCAGCAAAATTCAAATTTGAAGTGCATAATTCTCGCGCTAACAGTTTCACTTAAATAAAAACTTCACTCAGCTCCAATTTAGATTATATAAATTTAATTATTTTTTATTTACTAAAGCAAATATAGCGATAAGCTATCAACCAAGAACAGGGCGATTATTCGTTCAACGTATATTATTTGCCAGCTAACCTACAAAGAAAAAAACATAAATTGTACATTTATTGCGAAAACCAAAAATTATTGTTTTGATATTTGTTTTAACAGGAAATAATTTAACATTTAAAAGCATTGAATATTTGCATTTGATTTCTATGTTTGTTTGAAATGGTTTTGCTTTCTTGTACATATGTATATTTTTATATAAGTATAATTAATTATTTTGTTAATACACATAACTAAAATCTACAACGCGCTTTAGATTTAAACTCGTATTTATATTGAATTTTTAAATTTTTTTTTTTCTTTTTTTTGTCTTTGCTCGCTTGGCGCGCGCTATATCTCACTTTGTGATTAATGCATTATTATTTGTTTTCGTTTTTTTTTTGTTTTCTATAAAAATAGTTTTACAAAACTTTAATTATTTTTTAAATATGTAGGTGTATGTGTAAGTGTGTGTATGTGGATTTATGTGGTATACATGTATACAGAATAAACGTAAACTCTAAAACAATTAACTCAATTTACTGACTATAATGCCAGTTACAATTAAACCTATTATCACAGCAATCACTAAAAGTATCAGTATCTTACGACGATGGCTATTACGACTAGTAGCTGCCTTCTGTAGATCTCTGTTCCCCGCCTCCACTGCATCGGCCGCAATATTTACATTGTTCTCAATAGTTTCTGCAAAAAATGGGACACATTTGAGTCAAGTTCTTTATGCTATTCAAAGTAACCCAAAGTGGGTTAAAGTTGCATCTTCTGTGTTTGAACACACGCGTCGGTGACTTACGCAAGTCTGCTCCCTGCTCATTGACCATTGTAGACAGTTTGTTCATAATGGCATTGCAATCAATTATGTCCGCCTCGATTTGTTCCACTTGGTGTAGTCGCTCGACGAGCATACCATGCTGCCGCTCTAACCCGGCCTGTTCCTGCCGCTGCTGCTGCAGCAACTCCGAACGGGCAGATACCTCCGCCTCACGATCGGTCTCGACGGCCGCTTGGTAGCTTCGGCGAGTTGCCTCCGAGATCCGTTTCTGCTGCTTCGAGTATTTCTCCACAACATTCCGGAACTCCTGGGTGAGCTTCTCCAGCTGCAGCTTCTGGGAACGATCACCATGACGGATGACAGCCTGAAGGCGCTGCAAGTCCTGACTGGTCGTCTGGATACGTAAATTGGTCGATGTATTGATGTTATGGATTTTCTCGCGCAGTTTCGACAAATCCTTGGAAGTTCCAATTAACTTTTGTTGCTTCTCCAGCTGTTTGGTGTTGTTATTTATGAAAAGGATATTCTGGCTTATGTCCTCACTCAATGAGACAAACTCTGTGGGGCTGAAACCGGAGTTGCCACTGGAAGAAGTCCCGGCAAAGCTAACATCGGGCGTGGCACCAGACGCAGTAGCTCCATAGTCGCGATGCGTGCTCGAAGGATTGTTCAATGCCTGCGACATGGTCACTCACTCTGTGTTTGTAAATCTGGTCACTCTGGTGCTTGGTTCCCTTTATTTTTTTATTATTTTTATCTTTTTTCCTTTTGATTTTTTTGTGGGTGTTGCGTGTTCTATGACTGTCTGTCTGCGAATGCAAAGGGCTTAACTTTAGTTATAGATACCACAGCAATCTACAAACTAACACGCTTCGTATTACACAAACAAACAAACTTAAAACTGGAGCCAAACAAATGATTCACTTCAACTGTAGAGTTTATCAGCAGCTAACATATGACAAATACACATGTACATGTACTACATACATGTGGGTACATAATGTGGGTACTAAAGACCGTTTGTGTGTGCGTGTGTGTGTGCCTGTGTTTGTGTATCGGGGCACTCACACTGGTTTTTCAATAACACATACAATTGGTCTCTGCCTGTTTGTGCCACCAGCTTATATGGCTTCCAATTATTAGTTTAAGTTACCTAGAATTTACTTCAATGGGCGAGTTGATTTCCAGTTTCTTTTTAACTAATTTGCCAGTGCGCAAGCCTTTCACTGCACACAAAGACAAAACGAATTATCGATATTCGATATCAATCTGTCGTCGTTTTGCAGCCCTACGCCAACGAATGCCAACACACATTAGGCAACACTAAACGCTGATAAGCAAATAAATTGCGCGCCGAAATTTGTCTTACATTTATAAACACAGCCTAATTCTTTTTAAATATATACTGAAAAAGCTTAAATTAAAATCTATTTGCTCCATGTTAGTTGCACAAAACCAGAAACCGCATGACGGTGAATCTGTAATTGTGTCGAATAGAACTAGAAATGGAATTTTAACTTTCTTTGCCTGTAGACAATTAAAAAGTCAGTCACCCAGGCGAAGTACTAAACCAACACATGTGGAATTGCGAATTGCACGTGCGACAATTTATAAACAATACATGTTGTTCACTCCCTTACCTTAAGATACAAAAAGACAACAAATACTTTTTCTTTACGTTGATTTGTAATTCCGTAGCTTTAACGTACAGAGTTATGCTAAAAAGTAAAAATCCTCATTACTCTTGTCCCCTAGGCTGGCATACTTAATGGGTCTTGGCGGCCAAACGCTTGTCGCGTTCCTCCGAGATGCTCAACTTGAGTCCCTTGCCCTTTGGCAGAGAGATGTAAGGCTTGTTGCCCTTGCCAATGATGAAGACGTTGGTCAAACGCGTGGCAAATACATGACCCTGCGAATCCTTAATGTGCACAATATCGAAGGAGCCGGGGTGACGCTCGCGGTTCACAACAGTGCCGACACGTCCCAAATTTCTACCTCCGGTGATCATGCAGAGGTTGCCTATAGATATTAAAGAAGCATAATTAGTTGTTATCTACGATTGCATATATATGTAATAAATGTAATTGCACGTAAAGTTACTGAATTTGCTGGCTAAATGCATAAACAGAGACCGTCGTATCAAAAATTGCTATTGGCTTTGTATTTGAACCACTAAACTAGTATAAAATATTCGTTTGAGCGGTCTTCGAACAAGCCAAATTTATCTCTAGAGTGCACAACTCACCCGAATCGAACTTGATGTAGTCGGTGATCTTGCCGGAAGCAATATCCACCTGCACGGTATCGTTGGCGTGCACCAGAGGATCGGGGTAACGGATGGTGCGACCATCGTGTGTCACCAGGAAAGGAACACCCTTGGCACCCAATTGTGTCTTGCGGACCTTGCACAGCTTGTACTGCAAATAAGAAAACCATAAATTTAATTAAATCGTTCTGTAAAATTCTTCTGATTTCTTTGGAAGCATTTTCCAGTCTTAAGTAGTTTTGTAATTGTACGTAAAGTTACTGAAACTGCTAAATTTGCTCGGATCAGAGACCGTCGTATCAAAAATTGCTTTGGGCTTCATTTTGAACCATTTAACGCATTGTTATAGCATAAAGCGGTCTTCGATAAAGCCCAGAAAGAATACTTTGAAAATTCAACTAAAACTTACCTTGGCTTCCTCAGCGGAAATGCGGTGAATGGTGAAACGTCCCTTGACGTCATAGACCAAGCGGAAGAACTCTCCGGTCTTCTCGATGGTGATGACATCTGTCACATAAACACAAATAAAGATTATTATATTTGCCTAGGAGGAAAGGGTTATTGACATACCCATGAATCCAGCTGGATAGGTGGGATCCGTGCGGACCTTGCCGTCAACCTTGATAAGACGCTGCATGACAATCTTGGTCACCTCAGCGCCATTAAGAGCGTACTTAAGACGATTTCTCAAGAAGATCAACAGTGGCAGCGACTCGCGCAGCTTGTGTGGACCGGTTGAGGGACGGGGGGCGAAAACACCTCCCAATTTGTCCAACATCCATGCCTTGGGTGCGGCTAAACGCTTCAAATGCTTCTTGGGTCCACGAGCCTAAAAAGACGTAGCACGACACCGGTTTAAAATCAATTCAACTCAATTCCATTCCCAAGCAATCAATTGTAACAACAAACAAAAACTCGCAGTATATCATTTAAACACTCGCACTTTTAATTAAATGCTCACATATTCAACGAAAGCAGAGTTTGCTGCGTTATTTGTATTACATTTCACTCGATTTTTGTTTGTATTACGCGTCGATGGCAGCGAATTTTAAAACCATTTATATTTTTAGCCTTACCATCTCGTACGATACGTGAAAAAGGAAAGGAAGTTGATGCGCTGTCAGTGCATTTGACAGCTGCTGACAGCGTTGCCACTTGCGTCAGTTGAGTGATGCCAGATATTCGAAAAAGCGTGTTGTCAAACATTTGCATTTTCAGGGTTGTAAAAAGCGGGCACAACATTTAATTTAAATTTAAAACAACCACTTTCTTTTACAATTGTTTATTTTTTCTGTTTTATATATAGTTTCATAATCAATACTCCCAAACGCACACAATTCTCGTTTAAGATATTATTAATTACAATATGTAAAACCTACTTATACATTAAAGGGTAGTGTTCTAAGCAAACATTGTTGCCAATTAACTGAGACAACAAGCATAATTTACCAAACATTTTGGTTTTCTTTAATGTATTTTACTTCTTTTCTCTGGGTTTTTGTTTTTAATATAATAAAAGCACATTCGCTTTTTATTTTTTGTAGTTTAATGTGTTTTTTGTATTGGGGGAAATTTTCTTGTTTTTGTACATAATACAAATTGCATTTAGCATGCATAGAGTTTTGTTGATGTTTTTTTTTTCTTTTTATAATAGTTTTGTTTTGACGCGCAATGAGACTTAACCGTATGAAATAAATTGTAAGAATTATTAATTGATGTATGCAAGTATGAATGTTAACATTAGTTATTAAATGGCTACACATGTCATCGGTCTGTCTCGTCTGTCTGTCGGTTTGTCCGTTCAAATTGGATTTATGTATGTATGTATATGAGGGTTCGCAATTATGTTAACGTTTACATATCTCTCTTTTATCATTATTATGGTTTTGTTTTTTTTTTTTTTTTGTTTTAATTTATTTTTTGTTTTGTTATACTTTAGTCAGTTATTGTTGCTTTGTTGTTGTAGTTTGTTGTTCAGTCCAACTTTTTCATGGATTTAAGAGCACGCTCTCGCAGCTGCTTCTCCAAATCCTCATTGATCCCGGGTCCACCGGCAAGCAGCAACGGTAACTTTCCATTACGCTTTCCAGCTGTCGTGGAAATCTCATCGTCATCGTCATCGCTGCTGCCTTGAGAACTGCTATCTTGACGATGCTTGTTGCCGCTGCTGCTCTTTCGCTTATGCTTCTTATGCTTTTTGCTCTTCTTGCTGTGCTTCTTGTGTTTCTTATGCTTCTTCTTCTTGGACGATGAATCAGCCTCCGACGCAGAGTCACTCTCCGATGTATCCGCTGTCTTTTTTGACTTTTTGCGTTTCTTTTTCGGCGCACGCTCGTCTTCGGAATCACTTTTAGATTTTTTGTGACTACGCTTACGGCTTCGATCCAAACTCTTTTGCTTCTCCTCCGTAGGCACATCAGCGCTGGACGTGCTGCGCTGCAGTTTCTTGTCCCCGCGTCGTTTCTCTTTCTCCTTTTCCTTATCCTTCTCCTTCTCCCTTTCCTTCTCACTTTTAGCAACAATCAACGTTTCGTCCTTGCGCTTGTTTTGCGACTTTTTCTTATGCCTTTCATCGCTGCTTTCATCGTCGCTGTGATCGCTGCTGCTGCTACTGCCCGAGCTGCGTGATGCTTTCCCCTTGCCAGACTTATTATGCTCCGTTGCTGAAGACTTGGACTTTAAGGTTTTACTAGTTGGCGCCGAGCGGTGACTTTGCTGGCGCTTTTGTTGCTGCTGCTGATTCCGCCGCTGCTGCTCATCGTCATCGCTATCATCGCTGTCATCAGCGCTGCTATCCGAGCTGCTACTCTGACTGTTATCCCGAGCTTTCTTCGACGCAGCAGCAGCGCTTCGCTCATGTGACTTAAGGAACGGCGAGGGAGTGCGCGACAGGCTGGCAAGACTGCGATGCGCTGACTGCGACTTCTGCTTCGGCTGCGTCTGCGCTGACTGTGGCTGCTCTGCCTGTGAATGAGACTCTAATTTACGCAGCGACTGTTGGGACTGTTTCTCCGACTGCGTCGGCGGCGCAGGTTTCGGATCTTCTCGACAGAGATCAATAGTGTTGACAGTGGGACCAGCAAACTCAACAGAACGACGAGCAGCAATGGGACTCGAGCGTCTGCGACGGGAATTGGAACGACTGCGACTGCGTTGGCTTCGACTACGACTGCGACTACGGCTGCGTTTTGCAGGCCGAGGGCTGGAGCGGCTACGACTGCGACTGCGACTACGATTGCGCCTAGGCATTGGGCTGACACTGCGCTGCTGCTGGCGACGTGGAACCGGACTAACGCTGCCGGAACTGGAGCGCACCATACGCTGCGGTGCCTGTTGCTGATGATTTCGTGGACCACCCATTGGCTGACGATGTTCGGGATGATGCTGATCCCAGCGGTTAAAGTTGCCCTGCGGTGAACTACGCCGATCGAAACGGCGTCCGGGTGAGAATTGTTTGCGGAACTGTTGTCCCTGCTGCTGACCACCCGGACCCGGTGACTGGCGGCGATCACGGGAAAAGCGTGACTGTCCACCGCCACCACCACCACCAGGTGGAGACAGGCGGCGATCGAAGCGTCTGCCACCATTGGGACTGTTGTGTCTGGCCTGCCAGTGAATGCGTCCGCCACCACCGCGTTGACTGGGACTGACACCCCGATGCTGTTGCTGCTGCCACATGTTCCGATTGTTGCCACCACGTCCACCACGACCTCCTCCGCCACCGCCTCCTCCGCCCCCACCTCCGCCTCCACCACGAAAGTGCATTGCCGGCGAACGTCGTCGATTATTAAAACTGTTAAACATGATAAAAACAAAATCAAAGTATGCAATGAGTAAAAATTAATTAGCACAAAATTATTAAATTATCAAAAAAACAATTTAGAATTAATTAATTTTAGTTAAAAGAGGAATTCAACTAATGACAGTAAGGTCATTCCCCGAGATTTCTGATTTTATTTGGATTTGACATAATCACAAAGTAATCTTTATAAAAAATGGATGCGTTCAGCTGATTATTTATATAGCCAATCCTGAATGAAATTGTTATAAAAACTTTTAGAAAAAAATATCGTCAACAATTAGTATATAATTTTTAAAAGCTATAGTAGACCGACTTTGTATACTGATTACTGATCCATTACAAATAACTGCTGAATGCATCCAGTAGTTTGCACTCTATATTTTATTTTCTAGCTTACCGCCTGGGTGATCTGGAGTAGCGCATGGGCGATCTGGAGAGCATGCGTGATCGCGAACGACGACGCGAATTGGAGCGTTGAAAACGTCCCCCGCCCCCGCCATTGTCTTGACGCATAGGACTGCGCCCGCGCGGCGAGAAGCGTCTACCATGCGGTGGCTGTCGTCGTCCACCGCCACTGCCACCGAACTGCCTCTGACGACCGTCACCACGCTCCATTGAGCTGGCAGAGCCATCACGATTATTACGATATTGTCGCTTATTCTGCACACTATTCTTGTTCCGACGATGCTCGAAATGCTGATCCTGTTGTCGCTCCGGTGACAATGAGATGCTGCTGGCCCGAGATCGCGAACTGCGACGACGCCGATTACTGCGAACCGACGACCGCGAAGAACTACGCGAACGGGAACGTGCCGCTGGTGAACGTTTTCCTCCACTACGGGATCTGCAATATGAGATGGTATTAATAAACAGATTTTTGCATGGTTTGAAATTCTTTGGATATTGATATTGATGAGCAAATTCCATGATTGCAACTAATGTCAACTGACAACTATTAATCGATACAGTTCAAGATTACTGCAAACTGTCAAAAAGTGACACTTTTAGTAATGACATTGATATACTTATAGCTAATCTGAACGATTCATAGACTTTTAGGTTGGAAGTATTTAAGTTAAAATAGTTTTATGATAAAATGGCAACAATTTTCTTAGAACATTAGAGTACTAAGCAGCTTTAAGTACTTCGAATTAGTATATTAACTAAAATATATATTAATGATAAAGTGGAGAGTCAAATTCTATGTCTTGACTACGATATCTACACAAAATAGATCAATTTTAACATACTCTTGTCCTTTATATGCCACTTTTATAGGCTATCTAGATAACTATAGTACTTATATACTTAATAATTTTTTTAATTGATACACCTTTTTATGATTCTACTTTCTTAACTGACTATACATGATTATTTTTACATAAAAAGAGAGTTTATCAAAAGTTCTACTCTTTTTTAAACAGCTTTCCATATAAGCTATAAATTATATATTTATCACATTTAAATTAATATAAATTTTATGATTTTCTTTCTTTTCACATAAAATGAGATCTTCTACTTTTGGATACACTCTCAGAAATTTCTAAATCTTTCTTGTTCAACAATATCAATATCCGTTTTTGTAATCTTGTTTGGTTTTCTACCTGGAGCGACTGCGTGTTGAACGCGAACGGGATTTGGCCTTTGATTTGGATTTGCTTGCTGGTGCAGGTGACGATTTCTGAACAGAGTGGCGTCCATTTAAGGTCTTTGGGGCATCACTGGTTTCCTTTGGGGCCGCTTGCTGCGCCGAGCGAGGGGAACGTGAACGAGAGCGCGCTGATCGCGAGCGACGACGGCTGGAACGACGTTCTCTTGAAGCAGCGCGTCCCTCGCTTCTTCCTGTCGTTGTTGGTGCAGCAGCTGCTGACCCAGCAGCTCCACCAGCTGAGCTCGGCGAGGCAGCGCCGCGTTTTCTTAGACGAGCTGCAGCATTGGCCGCTGCCTCGCGAGCTGCGCTGTTAATCGGCGGTGCTGTAGTGCTGCTGCCGTTGTTGGTGGCAGCCGGCGCTTTGGCAGCAGAGCGAGAACGGGAACGTGAACGCGACTTGGATCTGTCGTGACGACGCTGTTTATCACGGGGACGTGACTGGGAACGTGAACGGGAACGAGAACGTGATAAGTCACGTTGTCGTTGCTGACGCTGCTTTTGCTCTTCCTCGCGCTTGAGTATCTCGTCCTTTTTCTGTTGTATAAACTCAGCGGGTATACCGCTATCGCTGTCCTGTGCGGAAAGAAGCAATGCCCAAAGTTCACCCATAAATTGACGAGCATTGCGTCCGTTAAGGAAGCCAGTCATATTAATTTGCATTTTCTTTGGGCAGGGATATTTCTCTTCCTCTAACTGATTGTAGACGAATTCGACCACAACATCGTCCTCGATATGAAGAATATCGGTTATCTTTTTACTTATCCATGGTCGCAGCACGTCCAATTTCACTTTGGACATGTCCACACGCTTGTTGAGGCAATCCCCGAACTTCATTTGCTTCATCAGCTTCTTTTCCTTGTCGCTGAAGCGCGTGTCCTGTTGCTGGTTAGTCCCCTAAAAATAAAAGCAGAAAAGGTGCACATTACAATAAATGTATGGTATTTTACAGCAGAACTTCTATTATGCTGAGTGCACACTGAGTCACAACTGACTCTTAAAGCGCTCTTTAAATCTATTTGACTAATAGACATTATTTTCTTTTAAATTAATAAAAATGAATTCATTTTAAAATTTATCTAAATTTGCTTATTATTTCTCATTACTCCCATTTTATTTTGACTGAGCTCACTGTGACTGTGACTGAGCACAAAAACAGTGTGAACGTAGCATTACTACAAGGCGAACTAAAGAGTGTGAAGAGGTAGGAGATATTCTACTTTGTTTTGTTTTCATATTCGTTTTGAAACGATTTGGCTTCCGAATCGAGAGAGCGTTTTCTCTCGCGTCTTTCGCCTTTTTATTTCAACCATGTGCTCCACTTTATGCCGCTTATTTTAAGGAAACCACCCTTCTCATGTAAAGGACATAGCTCCATAATGCAATTGAAAACTTCGCATCTTTGTAAAATCTGGTATTAAAGAAAACATAAGCAAAACAATAATGCTGATAATCAAAGAAACAAAAAAAAAAATAAAAATGGCACTCAATTTTTTTTGTTTTTCTTTGTGTGCACTTTCTGCAGCACCGTTTATCGATTGTCCATTGGCCGTAATATAAGAAACACCCCTCACCACATAATTCGTAATAACAACGTACCGTGAACATCATTTTGAAAAGAACGTAGTAGCACTTCCTGGCGATACGATGTTTTAACTGGGCCGGAAAATATGTTTTGTTTTTATTTCATGCCACAATTGATTCGCGCGCTCGCTAAACAACAAAATGCAGCAATAATTTACTGTAACCCGGCACCACGCAACAAAATTGTCGTCTATACATACAACACAAACGCACACAAGCACTCAGCGCATATGCGTTAGTGTGAGTGTGCGATGCGACTTTAGATTGCCAGGAGAAAAACACTTAAGCCGCCTTGTTTATAATTGCGTTCACACAATGTAACTATTTGGCTAGTTGTTAAACTACACTAGCTTAGTTTCTTTGCCAATTTTCAGTGCTATAATTTCTAATTTTTCGCAAGAAATTTATGCGTGTAGCTAGAGCTGGCACTTGAGTTATATTGTATCGTTTAGAACAAGTTCAATTGAACTACTCACTTTGGTGAACGAACAAACTACATCCCTGACGTCGGTCATACAATTCAGCTCTTTAGTTCGCTCATTTTGGTCCCACCACCGGTATTTTAGCGCTTTATGGGATACCGGAAAAACAACAAGAAACGAAAGCCCTGGTTTATATTTTGTGAGTTCGTCGGGAAATTAAATTCAAACTAATTTAACTGATTTACGGTGAACAGAACAGTGAATACAGACAACTATGTTAACATTTCACAACACCATCCTACTGTTTTATATTTAAATAAGCGGTTAAAATGTCGTTTTTTGTTTTAAATTAAAAATGTTCAAGTTGTTGAAGTTTAAAGTTATTCTGGTTTTGAATGTGCTGCTGCACATTGATCAAATAATACAATTAAAAATTTTTAAAACAAATCGAATGTTAGCTCATATCGATAGTGCACAGCTAAATTGCTTTTTGCAAGTCAATAATGCTATCGATAGCTGCTGCTTGAAGCATGATGAAATGCAGCTAAGCATCACATTCGATGCAATTTAAATGCATATTTTTACAATACACAAATGACACAGCAAAATCCATTTTATATTATTTTGTAATTAAACGTATATTATAAAATTTTCAAAGTATATTATGTACTCATAAGGGAAAACTCTTTGTATCTTTTATTTAAATAATTTAATTCATTAAAAATTAGTACATACAAATAAGTTTTTTTTTTCAACAAAAAGTTATAAACTTTTTTATAATTAATTTATTACATATATGTAAATCTAAACTAAGATGTCTTGCCATGAACTGTATGTTTTTCTATTTAATTGATTTTTGTTTTTATTTTCACTAGAAATCTAAAATTGTGCACTTCAGCAGTTGTTGCTCGATTAATTTTAATTAATTTAAATGCATTAATTTTAATTGTTAACTTAATTTAGCATTATTTTTCGAGCAAAATTTCATTTCATTTTTACAGAGCATTGGAGAAGTCTGGATTTTCTCGATGAAGGAACTGCAAGTGCATAAGTTTCACTAAGTTACTTCATTGTATGAAATCCCCGACATAAAGATTGACAAATTAAAAAAGATTAAATAACATTAAAAATTTGATTTCGCTACAAAAAATAATTCATCATGTGTGTAAATTTAGACGCTCCACCTTGCAAACTCGCTCAGTTCTTTTGGTTGTTATTATGTTGCCAGTGTGATCACACTTTTGGATCCACCCTATGGTATCATATTAGGCTCCTGAGCTGCTCCCGTCGAGTATTTGGGTTTGCACACACAGCCACTTTCGACGAGCACATAATCCTGTCCAGTTAGCGTCACTGGTCCCAATGGAATAACCAGGAACAGATACGGCACATACGTTTGCGTGCATTCGCCGCGCACTACATCGCATTCAGAGGATCTACAAATTAAATTATATGTTAATAAATAAATTCATTTTCTAAAATGGATCAATTTTTGATTGAATAACTTTCAGCCAAAAATTATACAATGCTTTTTAAAAAATAATTTAACGTCTGGCAACATTTAATTTGATCTGGCAACATCACAGTAAAGCTATCGATAAACTATACAGCAAAATCTAATTTCAAAAGACCATCTCTATGTGTAGTTAACGTTTCAAAAATCGCTTATGGATAGAGCGAATCTCATTTTATACTCACTCGCAAACCTCAAAGACCACCTGTTGCAGCAGATCAGGGAACTTTTGCACAATGGTAACGGGTTGACCAGAGGTTAAACTAACGCCATACATGGGCGCCGTAGTGTTGTAGCGTGTCTTGCAGAGTCGCGCTGGCGTATCGCTTTTACACTGTTGCGCTGGCGAAGCGTTCTTTAGCGAGCGACCTGGGAATGAGTTGTCAAGTAATCAATGGATCAATCGATCAGTCAATCGTTGAATCAATTGCTGGCAACGCCATCATTAGCATTTGCGGCTGACCGACTTACCATAACGATTGCTTCCGATAGCCTCATTGTTAACCTCATCGTAGGCCCTCAACAGTGCACTCGTGGTTATTGCTGGATCCAATGTGTTGGGCAATTTGCTTTGACGTCCACGTCGCGAATTTCCGTTCCAATTGGAGAATGTACGCGCAACGGCCGCGCTGCAATAGATGGACGCAATATGAAGACGCGTTAGAAAAGAAAAGAAAGTTTTGCATTGTGACTAACGATTAATGAGTCACATGCACACGCAAACAAACATACATACCTGGGATATGGCGTATTATTGGGTCCCAGACAGTCTAGTGAATCTGTCAATGCATCGCCTGACAAATATTTAAGTCCACGCGCACCGGTGCATTTACTCTGCGGCGCATCATCAGCGCCGCTGATGCTGCTGCTGCTGCTGAAGCTGGGCCACAACGCCGCATCGGCGCATGCGTATGTGAGTACAGTGCTGATGACGCAGAGAGCCGTTAGGTGCTATCAAGAGAAGAAGAGAACACACATATCCACGTTTAGTTATACACGTACATACAGATGCTAACAAGAGAAGAGAATACACATATACACGTTGAGTTACACACATACATGCATACTTATGTATTATGAGTATTTTGGAGAGCCAAGCCTATATTTATAACGGTTTATGAGCGCATGCCAATAAATGTAAAATCAAAATTTTCTGACTCATGAGGCTGAGAGCACAACAAAGAAAAACAGTAAATATGATTGCTCGACCATAGATACCACTTACTAATCTACATATTTGCATAGATTAAATAATATAATAAAATTGCCGCTTTTTAAGAGTGTTTAGTAGATAAAATATTAAGTAAAGAAAAGTTATGAGAAATTTATGATTTTAGATTTAGTTATTTCTTTAACTAACTTTGATTGTTTTTAAACCAATTTAAAAACAAGAAAGAAAGGCTACAGTCGAGCGAGCCGACTGTAAAAGACCCCGTACTCATTCTAGTGCGCGTTTTACCATACATATAAGTAGTTTTCGAACGATTTGTCCTATGGGAGCTATAGGCTATAGTTGTCCGATCCGGACCAAATTTGGTGAGGATAGTAAGACCCATACACATAATGTGTGAATTTGGTCTCCCTAACTCTAGTCGTTTTCAAGTCATGGTGATGTGAAAATAGTTTTTTACAATTTGCGGGGGCGGTAAGGGGCGTGGCAAAGATTTAAAATAAACTTGATCTGCTCGCGAAGCAGACGGACCTTCATTCCAAATTTGGTGGCTCTAGCTCTTGTAGTTTAAAAGATCTAGGTGATCATACAGACGGACGGACAGACAGACAGACGGACATCGCTATATCGTCTCGGCTGTTGATGCTGATCAAGAATATATATACTTTATGGGGTCGGAAAAGCCTCCTTCTGCCTGTTACGCACATTTCGCTTCAGACAAACTTAACAGACCCCTATACTCTTTTTTAGAGTACGGGGTCTAAAAATAACTTTTAATAAATTTCCAACACTATTTCTAATTTGTTCAGCCTGTTGTTACACACTGTCTCTTAATGAAATAGTAAGACCAACTATTAATTACTTTTTACTCGTTATAAGATCACATTAAAATTCCTCAAACTCAATAAAGATTTCTATTTTCCAAAAAAGCAGACATACAGTGCTTGCGACTTGACCCGCTTCAACTTTTTTTTTAATGCTAGGCAAATTAGAAGATCTCATAAATAACCACAATAACAACAGCTAAGAAATAAAATAAAAACACAACCACAAGAGCAACAACAACCGCAATCGCCCCCATAACCGTACGTGAAAGTAAAAACAAAAGAAGAAATTCCAATTGGCGCGGCCAAATCAGACAAAGTAGTAGTAACAACATGAAAAATGTTAATACATTTTTCAACAACATGCAAAGTTGGCTTCTAATACGGTCTGAACTTTTTATTGCTACTTGTGGCTGTATTTTTTTTTTATATGGTTACCATACTATTTTCGTTTCATTTTATTTAGGTTTTTTTCTCTTTTTCTTTTTGGGTTTTTGGTATTTTCTTTCACTTTCTCTGTGCAGATTTTTGTTGATCAAGTGTTGGCCTGACCAAAAAATAAAGGCAAAAGGCCAGTGCCGAAAACCAGTTTCGATTGAATCAAATTGCAGTCGGACATAATTTGCTTTTCATACTAAAAGAAGAAAGATACGAGCAGAAAAAAAATGTAAGAAAGGCTATAGTCGAGCGAGCCGACTGTAAAAGACCCCGTACTCATTCTAGTGAGCATTTTTACATACAAATCATCAATTTTCGACCGATTTATCCTATGGGAGCTATAGGCTATAGCTGCCCGATCCGAACCAAACTGTGATGAGCATAATTATAATGGTACCAAACACATAATGTGTGAATTTGGTTGCGATTGCTCAACTAAAACTTCATGTCTTTATACAAATCACCAATCTGCGACCTATTTGTCCTATGGGAGCTATAGGCTATAGTTGTTTGATCCGGACCAAACTTAGTGAAAGTGGTTATAATGGTGGCATATACATAATGTGTGAATTTGGTTCATTTCAAGTTATGGAAATGTGTAAATAGATTTTTACAATTTTTGGGGCCGGTAGGGGGCGTGGTAAAGATTTGAAATTAGTTTAATTTGCTCACGAAGAAGATGGACTAAAATTCCAAATTTTGTGGCACTAGCTCTTATAGTCTCTGAGATCTAGGTATTCACACAGACGAACTGTTGATGCTGATTAAGAATATATATACTTTATATGGTCTGCCACGCCTCCTTCTGCCTGTTACGCACATTTCGCTTCAGACAAACCTAATAGACCCCTCTACTCATTTTTAGAGTACAGGGTCTAAAAATGAAGAGATGCCCGCTGAGAAAATCGTGGCACGTTCGTATGTGTCATGCGAAAATAGATATAATAAGCGCAAGTTTGACAGTCCAGGCATCGCCGACAGGTTGAGCTACACCACCACCTGATGCTTATCAAAGAAAAAAATAACAATAATAATAATAATAATTGCAGTGCGAAATGTTTTTCTTTATTTATTATATGAATTTTTGTTCATTTACTTTTTGTAAATTGATTGAAACATTTCTTTGGTAACTTTGATTACACATGCCCATTATTGTGCTCTGAAATTTGCTTTGTCGACGTCGGGACAACAAAACTTTCTTTTCAATTGCACATTTGACGAATGTTTGAAGTGGCAACCGGACTTATTATTCACATTACTACCATTATTATTATTATTATTATTATAGCCCATTGCGTGTCTGTTTTGTGGGAAGTAAATGAAAGCGAAATTCTATTATTTAATTCTTTACACATTCATTACAAGAAATTAATGAACTGGTTGTGACTCTGTCTTCGCTTTTGTTGCTCAAGTCACACGCAGACCACAGACTGACAGACGGACGGGCGAACGAACGGACGGGTTTGACAGTGTCGGGGCCACTCTCTCCTTAACCCTTAGTTGGCCCTTTGGTTAAATTCTGTTAGAGTTGTCATTAAATGCGCCATTGTCAATGCCGCATTTTGTTTAACTTTCTGTTTTCGGGCTGCTTTAAACAATTTTGTTTAATGCTCATCATAAAAGTGCACAATTCCTCCACTAACTAAACTTAATTGTCATTAAAGCAGACTGCTACATAGCCATTGCCATTTGAACCTGTCTATAAGACAGCAGCTTTGGTTAAACATACCCTTTAAGAGGGTAATATAATATGTAACGCAGGGTATGTTAAACTTGCAATAAAGTTTTTGGCCTTGGGTCGGGTTTCGTCCCGAGAAATATACCATTCAGACCACTTACAGAGTATCTTAACTTCGATATACCTCAGTTAACTCCACTTTCATGACTTTGGAATCATTTTTGTCACTCTTGATTCGATGCGGACAATTTGAATTGGTTGCCTGCGAGGCGATTTGGGAGTGGAATTGAAGAAAAAGAAGAAGAAGAAGTGCCTAATGAGGGGCAACTTTCTTAAGTAGCCGCCTGACATTTGTGTGGGGTTCATTGAAATTGTCGCGACAATGAGTGGACAGAAAAAAAAGATGCAAATAATTATCATAATTATGAAAAGCGCCTTTTTTTCTTTTACTTTTTTTTAGTTTTATTTTTTTGCTCATAATTGGGTTAGAAATTGTAAAATCATGCATTAATCAAAAAGCCATTGAAGGCGCTCTCGGCGACAATTTTAACTTTTCGGACTAATGCGCAGTCATTAAGCGCTTACATAACAGCAACAATAATAACAACAACAACGCACAGAATGTTATGTTTTGTTACTATTGTTGTTGTTGTTTTTGTCGTAACAACAACATATAAAAAGCAAGGCAGGCAAGTTCGAAAGAATAAGAATCAAAACTACAGCAAAAGAAACAGCAAAAAAAAACTGTCAAGATCACACATAGCACACTTACATACATATGTGAACACATTCACACACACTCTTATACATTTGTACAAACGTATGTACATATAAGGTGCCGTTATAACGAGGTTAACGACCTAAATTCATCTCTCTTTAGCTTGCCTATGCTCTCTGTCGCTCTTGGAACGCCAAAGCTTTTGAAAAGCACATAGGCGTTTAATAAACAATATTTAATTCTAATACAAAGCCCGAATTGGCTCAGACAATATGGGACGCTGTGCAGCGTTCAAGTGAAAATTTGTTTTGGAAAGCATGGCAGAGCGCAATGGGGCGACGACAGATTATTGACAGCAAACAAATAGTGGCAAATACATGGCTCAGAACTGGTTTGTTGATAAGCTTTGCCATCAGCTGCCAGTGCGCTGAGAGCTCCACATTCTCAATGGATGTCAGTGATAATGTCTATTGATTGAAATAAATTGCTGTTCGTTGTTTGTATGGCACAATTTTCAAGGCCTTTGTTGCTGCTGATGATCGATCAGTCATTCAAACAGATCGTGCAGGATTCAATGGAGTACACGTCAATCTGACTTCATCACCTAATTCGATAAGTGAACAAATGAACTCAGTAGTTCACAAAGTACAACTTTTGTTTAGCTAAACTACAAAGTAATGTACTCATATTAATAGGGATAATTTAGTACTTTTATATTTTATTATGAATCGGTTACAATTCAAAAATGAACTAGCTTATTCAGAAAATTATACCAAAAATTTCCAACACTGCTTGTCATACAAGTTTAGCAATAGTCAATCGATTACGGTGTCGATAAGTTAAATGCAGCGTTGCATCGGCTGCAACTTGAACAGTTCGATTTGGTTATTTTTTGATTTTAAACGGCAATCTGGCTATTTCAGACTGTTTTCCTGCAGCTGCTAAGACAACAACAACAAGATTCCACGCTTCGGCGTGATAACCCCAGGCGACAAAACTTTCAATGCGTTTTTTCGTCTCTTCTCTCACTCTCTTGGTATGCAAAGCACGTTTCTCAGAGTCAGAAACCACAGCAACAACAACAAGCATTCATGAGTAGCCTTTGTTAATTTAACTTGAGGCACAGTTAGACGCAGCTTATACTTGTAGCATAAAAGCCGTGTGACAGAGCGACAGACAAAGAGAGAGAGAGAGAGAGAGGGACAGATAAAGACAAGTGCAATGGCTGTCACTATGCTGGCTCTCTTTGTCCTCTGCCTCCCACACAAGCACACACACACACACACAAACGATGACAACAGCTTTCATTTTGAGCTACTTCGCATGCTGTGTGCGTGTGTTTTGGCCATTGTCCGGCGGGTTCGCTGGCGGGTTTGCGATCGTGCGTGGAAACGAGGTTAAGAGCAAATAAAACAAAAAAAAATTTCGCTGCCCCCAAGTAGAACCGAAATAATAATGATAATTAGCTACAGTTTCTAACACTTTTACTCATTACTCTCATTATTGGTAAGCCCAAAAATTTCACTAGCGAATTCCAGAAAAAATAAAAATAAAATACAAAACACTCGTGAAGGGGTCCAGGGGCCAACACAGTTAATCCATCAATTACCGGCTCACCCGGCAGTTACTGTTAGTTCTTAGCGCTACATTAAATAAAAACAATTAACACAAATTTATGACAATTTTCTGAGGTGCCATCAGCATAAAGAATTTTTTATCTTTTATTTTGTTAGCCATTTCTAACTATTTTACACCAAGCAAACGGCAATCAGAATAAACACAATGGCAAACATTTTGACCTAGAATCGTTCTTTGTTTTACAGTTTTTAATTCCGCTTTTATGCCGTTTTGCAAAAATTCAAATTGTTTTTAAGGTTGGGTTCATCTTCGTCACACTCAAGATGGATAGCAACAACGACAGCACCAACAACAACAAGAACGACAACAACAACAAAGATCAGGGAGCATGAAGCTGTCCACGCATGAATGAGATTTCATGTGTGTGTTTGTGTGTGTGTGTAAAAAGACCGGCTCCAAATACTACCGAGAAGAGGCAAAGAAGAAGAAGAGCGACAACAACAAACACGGGACACCATAAAATAACATCAAAGTATGAATATGTTTAGCCTACTTTTTATAAAAAATAATATAAAAAAAACTTTGATTTGACTTTGGGCCAAACTGCCTGCGGGTCTTTGAAATCAGTCTGGGAATTCGTTTTGAATCATCATCTATTTTATTGCTACTGGGACACGAGCACCTATTTCTGAATGCTTCAAGCCAGGTGTAGAATTGGCCAAAAGTTTAACAAAAATTGTTAAAATCAGTCAATGTTATTGAAGCATGAGGTCAATCATTAAAAGTTCTCTATATATTTTTAATCTTAAAACCCCAAGCTAAGTTTATATAACTCTAACTTTAATTCAGTAAAACAAAATGAGGAATTTAGAGACTTGAAAAAGTTAATAATAATAGAAATTTTGACTAAGAAAATTGTATTATACATTCTGGACTTTATTTTAATTAGACCTAGGAATCGGTAAAAAATACTGTTTTTAAAAAAACTCAGTATATTTTTTAATTTATCTAACTGCTTTTTTAACTTATTTACTAAGCAAATTTAGTAAATTTTTAATTTTTTTTTTCGAATTTCATTTAATGTTATATAAATCCTTACATACAATTGATCTTCTGCACTTTTTTCTTTTCTATTAAAAAATATTATTTAAACAAACCAAATTTTTAGTTTATTTAAATAACTAAACCTAACGATTAATTAAATTAATGGCGATTTCTTTCAGTTTGTTCAGTTTCGGTTGCTAACAAAACCGATGCTAATTTAATTATGCGAATGCAAATTACGAATTTTAAGCTATCATAGTTTAAAGATCGTTTAACTTTAACCGTAATTTGCCAATTTTGTAAGACGAATTAAAGGAAAATTCACAAATGTTGGCTAAGAACGTGACAAGACTAACAAAACAACCAAAAACCGAAACTAGTAAAAGTTATTTGAGCAAAGTAAATTCATTAAAAATTCGATAAGGCTGCGGACTGTATGCATGTGTGCATAAGTGTATGTGTGTGTGTGTGTGTGTGTGTTCACAGCAGGCAAAAAGAAAGTCAACGAAAGGTGCTAATTTCAGCGAGTGATTGGCTTTGTAACTGAAAATGGGTCGTACGTCGTTGGCTATGACAGCAAAAAGAAGAAGAAAATCAAAAAAGAATTCCTGAAGAATCCAATCCGGCAAAAGAGCAAGCCAGTATTAGCCAAGCAGCCTTTGCAGCCAAACCCAAAAATCGTTTAATCTTCAAGCGGACCACCAAGGTGTTTTTGGTGTCGCTGTTAGTCCCCTCTCTCAGGTGGGTTGGTCCCAGTCAGAGGCTGTAACTACTCATAATATAAGCGTGTATGCGAGTATGTAAGTACTTGCACACATACAGAGACACACATGCATAGCTGAGTTTAATGGTATTTTACTGATACTGGTTTGCAGTGAGCGTTCAAAAGGAATACAGACAGAACAACAACAAAAACAACAAAGAAGAGGAAAAAGATGAAGACGATGAGTGAGAACAATGCCAAGTTCAATGCAAAGAGACAGACAGCGTACGTACGTGTGAGTATGTGTTCGTGTGTGTGTGTGGTGTGAGAGAGACTGAGAGCAAACTTGAGCTGAGCCAAAGCTTCCTTGTGGGCGCTTTATTGGCTGTCTGTGAGTCTCTGAATACCCAGTACTTTGTCACTCACTGCACTCACTCATGACCGAAGTTACTTTCCTTGGCACTCCTAAAGTTTTCTGCACTTCAAATTGGCTAAGGACATATAAGAATTGCCACTTTAACTTTTTATAGCGTATCTTTAAGTCAAGCAGTTTTGTCTAGCGCACTTGAGTAATTTGTACTTTTTTTGTTTTTATTGGGGTCACTTACTTTGACAGAACTTCTACTTAAGCACCGGTATTCCATTTTTAAAACTGTGTGTGTGTGCGTGAGTGTGAGTGTTGCTGTTGTTTGGTTTGTTTATTGGTTTGCTGTACTTTGGGGAGCAGCAACGTTTATTTGTTGTACTTTTTTTTTTTTTTTTTTTTTATGTATACAAATTAAATTTGCTTTCTACACAACACTTTTAGGATTGAAACACGTAACAGAGAGACAGTGACTGAGAAAGACACACAGACACCAACACACTCCAGGCAAAAAAGGGGACAACACAAAAGAATCTCAATTTCAAAAACAACGTCTTGGTCTTGATTTTTTTAGTCTTTGGAGTTGTGGTCAGAAAACGCGGCCAAAACAACAACCGAACAGCTCGAGCGCTCACCTTGGACTGACGTGCACAGGTAACGTTTACCATTCCTTAAGCACTTGGCTGCCAACAGTCGCAGTCGCAGTCACAGTCACTGCCATAGTCACTGCCACAGCCACAGCCACAGCTGCGACTGCTACTGCTTACAGCTACTGCTGCGACTGCGCAGCGACAGCGACGCATTGCTCGTAACCTGTTGTCGCCGCTGTTGTGTTGACTCTGGGAATTGGAATTGAAATTGGTCTGGTCTCGACTCTTTGCTGTTGCTCTTGGTCTTGCTATTGGCCACGGTCTGGGCCAAGGCGGACGCATATATGTTAGCCGCACAAAACTGCAACAAAAGCGAATGACGAACTCCCAACCGCTGACGGAATAAAGACATATACAAAAAATATATCGAAGAGTAACTCAAATAACGCACAAAGTGAACGATTTCATAGTTGTTTAAGATTTCTCACCTAAGCACAGCTTAAGCTCTCCGTCAGCTCAGCATAGAATATTTCCAATAAGAAAAATGATTTTATCTTGAAATTTAATTTAACTTCTTAAATTAATAAAATAATAGGCAAATTTTCTATATAAAATTAATTTTATGAATTTAAAATGTATAAAAATCAGATTATAATAGTTAGCTTAAAATTTATACAATTGGCTCTAGTACAATTTCTATATAAACTAAATTTCCTGAAATAGGTTATTACTTAAAACTTTTAACAGTTTTTCGCACTCTTTAATTCATAATGAATCTATACGGTTTTGGAACCAAGTAAGCGATCATTCAAAAGTCATGTTTTTCTAAAAAACAATAACAGCTTATACATTTAGGATTCAAGATAAAAATTATTAATTAAAGAAATAAACAAAATGGACTTGCCTGAAGACTTAACAACAACTAAATTTACCAGTAGTGGAAGCCAATTTTCAAACACTTTGTGGATGGGTATTGGAATAGCACTTCTAGTGCTGTTTCTATGCTGTTGTTGTATCCTGATGGTGCTTTGCAGTCCCTGTTTAGGAATTATGAGTTGTTGTACAATGTGCTGTAATGAAGCCGATGTTGAAGACTAACTTTTTGAGTTTTTAAGCAAACACACATCCAAAATGACATTATACGTTAAAATAGTAACAAAGAATAATAAAAATGTATTTGTTATTGAATTTTTCTATGCTTGCATGAAATTATTCGTTAGTTAAAGGACTTTTCATCTCAGTTGTTCTAATGGCGAGACACAGTTTTTTGAAACAGTCAGTAAGCATTATTCTCAGTCTAAATTTTCTGTGTTTGAACTCAATTATCATGGAACTTGGTGATAGTAATAGTCCACTTTTTATTATTGTATTTGCATTGGCACTAACAGGTTTATTAATTTGTTTCTGCTTTTTGCTGTGCTTAATTAGACTCTTATGTACTTTTTGTCCTTCACGAGGGTTTATTGATGATTAGTGAGATCAATGGAGTCGGAATACCTTAAACTGGGCAGAGTGGTACGAAAAAGCGCCTGTTCTTCTGATAACATTACCATTATGAAACAAAAATTTCGCTTTAATGGATTTCAGAAAAGGAAAGAAATGTGCAATAATTTAAGGTAATGAACTTTTAAGTTTTTTGTGAAGTATTTAAAATTTGTTTTCTTTTTTTAGTCACAGCCTTCTATTTGTGTTCAGAGCTATTATTAAGTGAACCTATAATATGATCAAGTATCGTAGTATTGCCAGCTGTCCACAAACAAATGTCCTGGAGTGTCAATAAGATCATCGATAACAATTATGGGGCCTTGTGAACAAGAACTTCTTATCGAACCTCGATTAATTGAAAGTTCCATACATATGACAGTGTATGTGTGAAGTCGTATGTGTGTTTGTATGTGTATGTACTTGGACATCTTATTTCCAAGTTTTCTCCCATCATAAATTGTATATTAATAAAAACCGAAAGCATTGCGAAATGGCTGAGCTTGCGACTGCAGTTAATTGAATTACAATTAATTATATTGCATAACAGTATATTCTGTAAATATGTGTACGTACATTTATATTAAAGTCGCTTTTCATTTTGGGAAAGTTGCCGTTATAGCCAAGCTATATTAGTTTCAATTTGTGATGGTTATTATCAAAAGATGGAAGAAAAAATAACAGACACTCACACTCACACATACGCAGATGCATACACGCACACACGCACATTCAGTTACAAAACTTTCAAAGTTGTTGTTGTGTTAAACTTTTCTCTTTGGTAAATGCAATGAAATTTAAAGTCAATTGTCGTCGCGGCCGTGCAGAAAAAGTGTTTCCACTGTCGGGTATAAATAAAATTAATAGTAACAATTGAAACAAATGTCTCACTTGCCGACGCGCAACAATAAAAACATTGTCAAACTGAAATACAAGTACCAGTTACTTCTGTTGTTGTTGTTGTTGCAATTACTGTCCACGCAGGTGTCATCGACAGTTGTCACTGCCGCACAGTGGGCCAGAATTGTTCTTTTCACGTAATCTTGAAACCCTTTAAGTAAATTTACTCTTAGAAAAGCATTAGGATTTAAATTTGTAATTGTAAATAAACACAATTTTCTTCTTTAAGCATAAATATATTATTTTAAAAAGTATTATATATTTATTCCTTTTACTAAAATAATTTTTTTTTCCTACCGCTAAATTTAGAAATAACTGTATTTATCATTCTAAATTCATTCTTCTGTGCAAAGAAAGTTTTGTGTAATCTATTTCTGTAAACTTTTAACCACTGTGCGCCGACCGTTGTTTGGTCACAATTTTCAGCGAAAGTAACTGAACGAGTTCCAATGCCAATTGTGCGGTACTTTTATTTTTGTGCTTAACCACTATACATTAATTGTCGTAATAGTTGGATTGCCAAAAAACATTAAAATGAAAACTCTGGCATTGCGCATAGAATTTAAGATTTAGAGAAAGTGAAAATTCAAATTTTAAAGTGATTAAGACGAATACTTTGGCTGCCATCCAGTTAGCCTTGAAGTTTGAGAATAGCAAAATTCTTTAGTCTAAAAATGTTTTGAAATTCACGTAGAGCATAAAATTTCGTTGCAGTTTTTGAATACGTTTGGTTGATGTTCGTTTTGCGCGCGCCCAATGCATGTTGCTTTAGCGTTATCGATTACAACATAATACAACCGTGCGTACACAAACAACTGTTGACTAACACTGCTGACAGTGACCGTGTGTGTGTGTGTGAGAGATTGAAGACAATGGCTGCGGCTGCGGACGGTGCTGTTCCTACCCTTGCAAGTAAATATTCAACCAATATTATCCAATAAATTTAACACAATATGATAGTTGATCATATCAACTCCATCACAAATATGTTTGCATTAGTTTGTCGCACTGCCAGCGCATAAAACTCAAAAAATTTTGTGAGACCGCGTGCATGTGTTGGTTACTCATTTTTTTTGTTTCTCTCTATTTGCAGTTCGCTCTAGCGTGGCTGTTGAGCTGTGGTCGTCAGCTGGTGCAAAACAGCCATACGAACACAAGCCCAATTTGCCGCGAGAGGAGACGAAAAGTTCACGTTCGATCTGCTTCAGTCCGGATGGACGTTACTTTGCCTACTCGAATGGCGCCGAGGTGAAGGTGCTGCTTGTGCCAACTTCCAACGCTTCTAACACTGGTTGGCCAGTACAGTGCACGCTACCGCGTCCAAAGGCCTTCTTTCTCAAGTTCTCACCTCGTGGCAATTATCTGAGCACCTGGGAGTACTATGCCATTACCAAGGATCGTCCCGAGGGCGCTGCCAATTTGCTCGTTTACGATGTCGCCACTGGCAATGAGGTCTTTGCCATTGTACAAAAGAATCAAACGGATTGGCAGCCCTCCTGGTCATCAGACGAATCGATCTTTGCTCTGGTTGTAGGCGGCGAAGCGCTCTTCTATGATTTGTCTGCCGGTCCAGCTGAAGGTTTCGCGAGCACAGCCCGTAAAATTGGCGGCAGTCGTGGTGGTATGCTATCCCTTGGTCCGGGAAATAGTCCACCATATTTGGCATTCTATACGCCAGGTGCCAAAGGCGCACCATCCATGTGCAAGCTCTACAAGTATCCCGCTCTGGGACAGAACCAAACAGTGGCCTGCAAGAGTTTCTTTCAAGCGGATCGCGTGGAGATGCTATGGAATAAGCGTGGTAGTGGACTTCTACTGCTAACCAGCACGGAGGTGGACAAAAGCGGTGCTTCTTACTATGGCAATCAGGCTGTACATTTTATGGCCACCAAGGGGGATACTTGCTCAGTGCCATTGTCTAAAGAGGGACCCGTTCATAGTGTCAAATGGAGTCCCAAGGCAAATGAGTTTGTTGTTGTCTACGGCTTTATGCCCTCCAAAGCGGCCTTATACAATCTCAAGTGCGATGTTATCTTTGACTTTGGCGAGGGACCTCGTAACTGTGCCTACTTCAATCCATTCGGTAACCTCATAGTGCTTGGTGGCTTCGGCAATCTGCCTGGCGCCGTTGAAGTCTGGGATGTTAGCAAACGTGAGAAGATTGCTAATCTCAAGTGTGCGGATACCACGCACTTTGAATGGCATCCAAACGGCGAGTGGTTTATCACTGCCACCACAGCTCCTCGTCTGCGTATAAGCAATGGGTATGTGATAGTCGTATACATAGCTTTTACTTCTATTAGAGCACGAAAATCTGTTCCAATGTACAGAGATATATTTTAAAATTGTTTATTTACTCTTTCGACAGCTTCAAGGTGTATCACTATTCGGGAGCATTGCTGCATGAGACGTTGTGGCCACAGGGCCAAGAGCTATTGGCCATTGAGTGGCAGCTGTATGCGGACAACACATTTGCCGAGCCAAAAATAACAAAGGCCAAGCATGAGGGCATCAAGTCCAGCCAGCCGGAGGCCAGCAAGAAGGCCTACACACCGCCCCATCTGCGTTTGCTTAAGGAGGGAAAGAATCCGGAAAAGTATCTACCGCAGCCAACGGTGCCGGGACTAACAGCAGCAGCAGGAGCACCAGGTAATAGCAGCAGGAAATTTTGGCATAGACAATATGACTTGGATAATCCGATAATGCGGCGATGCCAAGGCCAGGGTGAACAGCAACTGGGCCAGGGCTGCCAGCTGGTAGCGAGCGTTACCAACAGCGGCCACACCAGCTCAAATGCCAGCTCAACGCGGCCCAATCGACGCTATCGACCCTACCAGCATAGGCGCTACTAAAATTATAAAGATTCATCATTCCATTCCACTCATACAACCAAAAAATAATTATCCCAAAATGCATTCAGTAGGACATTAGAGCACGTGGCTGTAAGTAAACCAGTAAAATTTCTATGGTTATTTAGATAGATGATTATATTATTGTACGACAAAAAGATAGATTCAAAATTTTCTTATCTAGCTCCGGGGGAAAACATATAGAGGAGAATACACTTGAACAAATCATAAAAAAGATATTTATTTTGGAATTTACTTAGAGATTAGAGTAGTGGCCAAGAACACAGACATTGTTTATTCTAAGAAATTTTGATTTGAATTTGACTAACAAGTGAATAGGAGACTTTATTTTTGAAATCAATAAGTATTTTATTAACTATTACTAATAATTCTTTCTTTCTTATTGGCATTATATTTTTAGGTGCGGGTGCGAATAAAAACAAGAAGAAGAATAACAACAGCAACAAAGCAAAGGGCAACAATAACATCAACAACAAGCGTGAAGCTGGAGATGCCACACCCCCAGATTCAACTTCAGCTCCAACTGAGAGTCTGGAACAGTCGGGATCAACAGCGATCATTGGTGAATCGTCGCCGCGTAGACAGGCGCCCAGGCAACGCCCGCTGCCAAGACAACAACATCAACAGCAGCAACAACAACAACAGCAACTGGATCATCCAGTAGAGTTTGGCACACCACGTCATCATCATGCCAATGGCAATGTTGCACATAACAATAGCGGCAACAGCAGCGGTGGCGTCGGCAGCAATAATAATAGCGACAAGAACCGTAAGATTAGCAGCGTTGCCAAGAAATTGTCAGACATCAAGAAACTAAAGTTCCGACAGAGTCAAGGCGAAACCCTTGAACTGAATCAATTGAATAAAATTGATATGGAATCCAAATATCTGGAGGAGCTCAAGGCACTCAAATTGTCCGTCTAAATTGATATGCCATCAACTGTTAAATGTGTGATACAACAAACAAACAAAATGAAATGCGAGTTTACTGCAAACAACACGAATATGAAACACTCAAGAGTTGAGTTATTTCTGGGCCCCAATAATTGTGTAACTTTCGAACTTCCTGTACATTAATTGCTTTCAACAAAAATATGAAATGTTAGTGCTGTTTTATTTACGTGCGCAAATTTTTCAAAGTTAACAAAAAACAAAAAAAAAAAAAACACCAAAACATAAAAAAACAAACAAGAACAACATATAAACATTTTTTCTACTATTGTGATTTTTTTATTATATATTTTGGCAAACCACAATAATAACAACAATCAACTCATTCATGTACCAAAATTGTGCTACACAGTAAATAAATAATTTGATGAAAACACAATTTATGTTTCCCAATTTGATTTCTTTTTTATAAACTCCTCTTGTCCGTTCTCCTTAACAGCCACATAGTAGCCAAGATCCTCGTATTTATGCCGCATATAAGCTATATAACCAAAGACGCCAGCTGCTGCTGCCAAACCTATACCCATAATAATTTTGTTCTAAAAAAAATAAGTAATTATCTAAAACATTTACATGTAGTATATTTGCGGTATACCGGTTTTGTGTAGAGCTCAAAGTTGATCAGTCTGAAAACACTGGTGCTACGCATGGAGCGTATTCCTTCACCGGGTTTTTGTGTTTGTTTATCGCTCATTGTATGTGTTATTCAATATTTTGCATTTAAGTTTTAAGAACACATTGCACAATTTTAGTAAACAATAGGCATGTGTTGTGCATCGTAAATCGATTGCATAAATCGATAAACTCGATATTGGTCCTTTCCAGCACTAAGCCCAAAAAGTGTGACCGAAACTAAAAAAGGTTTAAATCGGCGAAACCACGACAAAAATGAAAACGTTTTTATTATAGTTTTGATTTAAATATATTTGTAATAGTTCTCATAGCACACAATTAGACCAAAAAATTCAAGACACGCATTTATGTTTCCCAATTGGATCTCTTTTTAATAAATTGCTTGGTGCCATCTTCCCTAAATGCCAAATAGTAGCCAAGTCGCTCATATTTGTGTCGCACATACGTAACGTAACCAAGAAATCCAGCGGCTGCACCAACGGTCAGTCCCAGTAATACTTTATTCTACAGATAATATTAGGTATATAAAAGTGAATTTTTTTTTAATAATATGCATACTTGAGTGGTGTTAAGTTCTGCCTGAATCCGCTTAAATACATTTGGTCCCATGAACGGTAATCCAGCGTTATAATTTTGAGTCTGCTTGTCACCCATTGTATATATTTTTTGAATAGTCGAATTTGGAAGTATATTTGTTGTAACGAACGAATCGTATGTGTAAATATGATAACACATATGCCAGCAAAGTGGCATATGTAAGAAATTTATATTTGACTTTAAAATCAAAGATGTTGTGATCGATCAGCTTTGGAGATCTTCAAAGAGTTCTTTCTTTATACACATTGTTTACCCATTTCCATAAACAAACATCTTCCGTTTTTAATAAATTGTACAATTAATTTTATGTACATCTTTAGAAGTTTTAAATCAGGTCAAATGTCTTTTGCTCAGCACAAAAAGACATGAAACTAAAGAATTTACATTAAATGATGCGTTGTTTTTTTATATACATGAAAGTTTCAGCAGCCTGCCGCTTCCCCCTTCCGAGTCACTCAAAGTCAAATTGATATCCCCGATCCACAAAACTGAGACCTCGTTCCGAGCTAACGGGAAACCCGTACATAAACTTTATAAAATCCTTGTAATCCACTGAATTATTAAGATCCTATAATGCATGAATTAAATATTATAATTCTTTCAATTATATAAGTCTATTTCACTTACCTCTTCATCAACATAGCTCTCAAATCCACATAAAACATAATATAGATTCAATGGTGGATTAATGGGAAATCCATTTCGTTTCTTAACCGATTCGCGTTCTTTTAAAATTTTAAGTGCACGATGCAGAAAGTTGGGCGTCAGTTCCCGGCAGTAAGTGACATCGAGATGATGCAGACGTGGGCAGGCTTCAATAAATTTGAGCAGCATATCATCACACAAATATGTCCAGTTGCGCAGACAGAGCATCTGCAGATTTGTCATGCAAGTATAGCGCTCCAGAAACTCAATGGGATGTGTCCAACTACAGATTGCCAATGTCTGGAGTTTTTGATGCGACCAAATGGGCAAGTCCGTATCCCAGCCAGGCTCCAGCGGCATATAATAGCCATCAACAGCAATTCCAATGATTTCAGAAGCCTTCAGTTTCATAATTTCATAAAATTCCCATACCTCGCGTATTTTATGATCGTAGCTATCAACACTAGACAGTGGTGGTATACACCACTCCGTGTCCAACAGCACCACAAGTTGTTTGAGTGCTGGTAGCTTTAGCACATCTGGTAAAACCGATTTAAGGGTAGCCAGATTGAGCTTCAGAGTTGTAAGATTTTTAAGATGTTCCACACAGTTATTTAGCCGTAATTTGCTAATAACATCGTACATTCGTATGTCCAGTACTTTCAGAGTAGAAAGTCTCCTGTTAAGAAATGGGAAAGTTAACACATTTACATGTTTTATAAAAGTATTATTGACTTACATGCAGATTAGATCCAGATATTCCTGCTGCAATTCATATGCCTTGTGCTGATCTTCATACAAGTGCAATTCCTGAAGGTATTTAAAATTCTTTAGAAACTGTCCTTGAATGGGCGTCGTTAAACGCAATAGCCGTAAATTAGGCATTAATATTGACATTTTATATATGCTGCGATCCGATGGGTAACAGTCCATGTCCTCTGGATCATAATAGAAGCTGGTGACATTGGGTAACTCTTTTATGTGCATTTCATCCAAGTCTCTGAGCAAAGTGCATAAACAGCTTGATACGTTCATTAGTTTGATATACGGACTCATTTGTTGGATAAAATAACACAAATCTTCATAGTTGGGTAACCATTCACGCCACTTTTCCATGTCGAGCAGATCATAAAGATGTGAGCTGCTCCACCGGTTCAAGCAGATCAAATGGAAGCGTTGACACACCTTGGCGAAGGCAATCTCACTGCGCAGATCCTGCAGTCTCTCAAATATACATTCTAGGCAATCATCGTTTAGTTTAAATATGTCACAGTTTTGCTTATTTGACGCTGAAGACGTGGGTTCAAGTGCATTCGATGGATCCTCAGCCATGACTTCAACAGGGACTACAATGAATTCCCATTAGAAATATTAAAAAATTTTAAACTTTAATTTGCACATACCCGAATATTCGCAATCAGATGATATTTTGTGGGGTACGGGTTTTGTCCTTGCTTTTTTTAAGACGAAATTAAATTTGTAAAAATTCGGCTCATAATAACAAACAAAAAATTTTACGTCAGCTGTTTACCGGCAGTGTTGATAAATTTTACAAATTCTTCAGTTTTGAATCGAATCAAGCTATCGAACCAATCTTGTTAGGTTTTAGCTATATACGGTATTTAATTAGTTAAACCACAGCAATAAAGCTTTCATATAAATATAAATGCATCTATAGTAATGTAAAATAATTAAAAATACATATAAAGAGAACTAGTTCGTTCAACCGAATGCGCCAAATTCGAAAATCAAAATTGAACTTGCTTAAATGATCCAATTTTACAGCACTAGCTGTGTTTTTCAAGTGTTGTGCAAGAAAAAGTAGCATGGCACCAATGATATATCGAATAAATCGAAATAACACGTGTGTGTGCGTAGTTGAATTTTATACCCTTTTATTCTGACAGCAACGAGAACATCGTTGCAAGATTTTTGTTGTAGAAGGTAAAAATCAAAAAAGAGCACATAAAATAGTCTGTAATAATGGCAGACCTGCAAAGAATAACCGATGCAATTGTGCATGAATATCTGAAGACTAAGGACAAAAATCTCGCCAAAGTGTTTGAACAGAAGCTAAGAGCGGTAAGTTTTAAATGCATTCCGTATTTTTTTTTTTTTTTGTTATTTTACCCTGCAAACAGCTCCAGGTGCATGTGTGTGTACAACTGCACGAGAAGACTGTGTCGGCAAACATGTGTGTATATATATGAAATCGATTTAGTTCCATGTACAGTGTATAACTCAACAAATGCCGCATGCAAAAATGTTAATCCAAAAACACGTGCTTCCATTAACCACCAATTTTCGTTTTGTTTGTGTATTCTCTTTGATAGCCTACTGTGGGAAAGAACACTCCAAAATTGACAGACATATTGGCTTTCTATCAGACTTCGCAAAAAATACCAGCTGTAAAGAAATACGGATCGGACAGCGACGAGGATAGTGATGATGCAGAGTCAAATGAGGAACCACCAGCAAAGAAAGTCGGAGCCGTAACAAATGGAAATGCTGCTAAAGCGGCTGCTTCGTCCAGTAGCGAAGACAGTGATTCTGAGCCAGAGAAAAAGGCACCTACAAAGGCGGCACCAGCAAAGAAAGCAGCTGCTTCAAGTAGCGAGGAGAGCTCCAGCGAAGAGGAGTCGGCCAAGAAGCCAGCTGCCAAGGCATCACCTGCAAAGGCACCTGCAAAGCCCAAGTACACCAGTAGTGAGGGAAGCAGCTCGGATGAGGAGGAAGAACCGAAAAAGAAACCAGCAGCTGCTCCTGCGAAGTCACCAGTTAAAGCCGTCCCAGCTAAGAAGGCTGCTGAATCCTCAAGTAGCGAGGACTCATCTGATGACGAGAAACCCGCCAAAAAGGCAGCTCCTGCTAAGGCAGCTGCTAAGCCCACGCCTGCTAAGAAAGCAGCAGAATCCAGTAGCGAGGATAGTTCTAGTGATGAAGAGCCGGCCAAGAAGCCCGCCGCAGCAGCAGCTGCCAAACCAGCAGCTAAGAAAGCCGCATCCAGCAGTGATGAAAGTGACTCCGATGAGGAGGAAGAGAAGAAACCAGCTGTTCCAGCGGCCAAGACTGCAGCTAAGGCAACTCCTGTGAAGAAAGCAGCTTCCTCCAGTAGCGAAGATTCTTCCGATGAGGAAGAACCTCCTAAAAAGACTGCACCTGTAAAAGCCGCGCCAGCAAAGAAAGCCGCCGAGTCCAGCTCTGACTCGTCATCCGAGGAAGAGGAAGCACCCAAAAAAGCAGTTGCCAAGCCTGCAACTCCAGCAGCTAAGAAGCCAGCGGCCAAGGCTGAATCGGAAGACTCCTCCGACGACAGCGACAGCTCTGAGGATGAAAAACCAGCTGTCAAACCGGCAGTAAAGAAAACTGCAGCGCCGTCAAAGAAGGAATCATCATCGGACTCTGACTCTGACGAGGAAGAGCCAGCTAAACCAGCTGCTAAGGCTGCCGCCAAGCCAGCTGCGAAAAAGGCTGACAGTTCTGATGATTCCTCATCTGACGAGGAAGAGCCGCCGGCAAAGAAAAAACCTGCTCCAGCCAAAAAGGCAGAAAGCAGCAGCAGTGACAGCGATGATGATTCCGATGAAGCCAAGCCTAACAAGGAGGAGCCTGTGGCCAATGGATCTGGACCTAAGGCAGGACAGAAGCGCAAGTTCAGTGGTGGCGAAGAACAAGATGCAACGCCCAACAAAAAGTACAACAACTTTGTTAAATCCGGAGAGCAACAGGTAATTTCCCATAGACAAATATCAAAGTTTGATATATCAAGTTTATAAAACTTAGAATCAGAGGGATAAATCAAGTCTGTCTGTCCTTTGATCTTAACACTTTTTAATTGGTTATATTAAGTTAAGTTAAGGAGACTTTGGAAATTGTCTAGATTATACCACTAAACGCCTAGATTGGCGATTCGTTTAATCTCGATTTCAAAAATCATAGACTCTTAAATAATGCTTGAAAATTCTTATAAAAACATTTCAAAATTGGTAATCCTTTATATATACAACAAAATGTGATATACAAATTTAGTAGATTGGTCCCCCTCTTAATTAGTTACAAGTAGACTTTTTAGACCCCATACTCTAAAAAAGAGTAGGGGGGTCTATTAAGTTTGTCAGAATCGAAATGTGCGTGACAGGCAGAAGGAGGCCGACCCCATAAAGTATATATATTCTTAGTCAGCATCAACAGCCGAGCCGATATAGCAATGTCCGTCTGTCACCACCTGGATCTTCTAAACCACAAGGGCTAGAGCCACCAAATTTGGAATGATAGTCCGTCTATATGTCAGGCAGATCAAGTTTGTTTTCGACTGTAGCCTTTCTTACTTGTTTTAAATATAAAACAAATATTTATTTATTATTCAAGTCCGATGAATAGTTATTTAATACAGAATAATATATTAACAAGTATTTTGAGATAAAGTTGAAGTTTAGCACTCAAATGAACTAAACTAAAATTTAAAAAAAAGTACGGGGATTATAAAAGAAAAAAAATGAATCCTAAATTTTTGCTTGTGTTGGAAATAAACTCAAAAAAACTAAATTAAATATTAAAAAAAATATTTTCTTGCCTCAGTTTAATATTGAGGGTTTATGTTTATTAGATTACAAATAGAGTTTTTAACATATTTAATTTTAGATTAAAAATATTTACTCAAATATTCGTACATTTTCAAGACTTAACTAGAAAAAACAAGAAAAAAGATAGTTGCCTCGCGACTTTAGGATACCCGTTAATCGGTTCTAATATGTTCTAATGGGGTATGATATAAATAATGGTGCTTTTGTTTAGTCGACGAACCCTAGTGATTTTGATTGAGATAGATTGGTGAACACAGCAAATTTTCATTATTCAGACCGATCTTTCCGATATAGTCGTCCGATTTGGATGAAACTTGGCCAGTAAGTTAATATTGCTAACAAATATATTCTGTGTGAGCTCCATAAGGATTGCTTTGCTAGGTCAACGCTAAAGTTTTTCATACTAGCTCTTATTAAGAGCATATTTTCCACCGATTCTGGAGAATAATCCCTATACATATAGTTGTCCGATTTTTACACTATGAGTAACGGATATAAAAATAATTTCTGATACAATTTTTTAAAACCATTGAAATGGGAGACCAATAAGAATTCTTCAAGGATTTTCTTAGTCGTAATTTATAACGATAAGACGTATTAACTAAACAATTAGCCATAATTATTTTAGCCAATTAATGTTCAAAGAAGCGAACGCTGACTATGAGTGACTATAGGTTAAGCAGACTTAGTTTTCCCACAAATCTAAAGTTCTGTTAGTTCTATTAGTTAATTTCCTTACTTAAACTTTTCCATTAGTTAATTTCTTTACTTAAACTTTGTATAAATTCTTCAACATAAATTAGCAAAATGGTTTCACCTCCACACCCGCTAATAATAACAACAAGAACAACAGCAATGCTGGAAGTGGAAGTGGACGACGTAGATCTCCATTCCGGCGAGTGCGCACCGAGGAGATCCTTGTGGATTCCCGTGTGCAGGACATGTCCTTTGAGGCGAAGGTGAGTGCCACAAATGCATTTGAGTGTGGCGCGCTGTGTCTCTGTGTGTGCGTGTGTGTGTTTGATATTGACTAAGATGTTTTGGACATTTCAATAGTTGGTAGGAGCAGGGGGTGACTAGTTAAAGCAGCGCAGGTTACACACAAATTAGCACAAGCGCCTAAGTTAACAAAACAGTCGTACTAAACTGAACTGAACTCAAATCATTTGTGGCATTCGATTATTATTTGTTATTTACCAATTCCAATACGAATTTGTGATTGCTTGGCTAATTTGTGTATAACTTTTTGTTTGCGTTGCTTTCTAGGATGGTGGCTTCAAGAAGTTTAACAATGGACCACGTGGACGCGGTGGCTCTGGCTTTGCCGGTCGTCCAGATCGCAGCAAATGGGAGAGCAACCAAAATGGCGAGGGTGGAGACGGCGAAGGCGATGGCGGCTTTAAGAAGGGTGGTGATCGCAAGAGTTTTGGCGGCTTTGAGCGCAAATCCTTTGATGGACAGCGCGGTGGACGAGGTGGACGTGGCGGCGGTGGCGATCGTGGTGGTCGTGGTGGCTTCGGACGCGGTCGTGGCGGTGGCGGTGATCGTGGTGGACGCGGTGGCTTTGGACGTGGCGGCGGTGGTGATCGTGGTGGTCGCGGCGGTTTCGGACGTGGAGGTGGCGGTGGTGGTTTTGGCAATAAATCATTCGATTCGGGGCCAAAACAAAATAAGAAAATTACATTTGACAATTAATGTATGAATTAGTTTAGAAATTACTACAAAAACTTACGTGACACCTTAAAAAAGAAACACAAAACCCAAAAACAAAAAACAAAAATTTACAAAAAAGAATCCAAGTGAAATACTTTATTAATAATTTGTTATTTTTATTTCACTACAAAATTTTTGATGTTATTTTTTGGGTTTTGTTTATATTATGAGAAGCCCCATACACACACAGACACATGTGCAAACATACATTTAATTACAAATTTTTATATAATATGATAATAATAATAATAATAATGATTCATACAGAAAAATGCTGCCGGCTCCTGGGGAGAACGAGCCAATAAAGATTTGAAATTTACGCGCGGAAAATCGTTCAAACACGAGAAGACCAAGAAGAAGCGCGGCAGCTACAGGGGCGGTCAAATTGACACGGGCGTCAATTCGATAAAATTTGATTAGATTTATGTAACTACCACATAAACAAACATATATATTCATAAAACTTAAATAATTAGTTTGTAAAGCCAAAACAAAAAGAGAAAAAAGAAAAAAATCCACCACATTTTGTAAAGCAGCAGAAATCTTTGACTATAACTAAGTAACCATTATGCACTTTGTTATAAATTAGATATATTTATAATGGTTTAGTTTATGTATTTTGGACAACATATATGGAACTCGTGTTCAGCAATGCCCTGACAATATTAAACATATTTTATTGTTTTATAACTATCAAAAACTAAATTGATTTGTTTTGTAAATTGGACAATTATTGGTTCGTTTTGCTGAACAACGAGTGCATATTCAGAAATTATGATATACTTAACCATTATACAAATGTTTTATTCTGTTTTGCAACAAATGCAACTTCAATATATTATATCATTTTAGATAAACTGCTAAAAATCACTATCAATTTTGCTGATAGCGCATTAAAACACGTGAATTCTGTATGTGTAATAAACGTATGAAGCAAAAAAAAAAAAACTTGTTTATTTTTGAGTTTAAATTAGATTAGTTTATTCTAAGCTAAGTTGAAACCGGTTTATGATTATTAGGGAAATTCTACTTTCGCACATATATTATGCTATTCTATATTTTTGGGTGAGTTCCTATGGTTGACTATATGTTATGTCGAAAGATCAGCTTTGAGATACAACTCGAGTGCGTTTTCTGAAACGTTGAAGTGATATGTTTTAAAGATATATTTGTTTATATGTATAAATATTTAATTTTAAGTCATTCTAAAACTAACAGACTTATCTGTCTATGTAATATAGTATGTCTATTTCATATTCGACTGATAGGTCTAAGTTTTAGTATCGAAATAATTTACTACTTCCGATATACCTACAAAGTGTTTGAATATAATAACCGATTTCATTAAAATGGGATAATTCCAATTATTAATTATTCAAATATTATTAGCCGACAATTTTATTTTCCAATTATACTTACCTCGAAATCATAATTAAATTTAATGTGACAAATTTTGGATTTTCTATTTTTATTTCAATGAATATTTGCTTTTTTTTCGATTTTTGTAACATTGTTTCATTCTTAGTTCTGTTTTCATATTCCGTTTACATTTAGTATTCAATGTATTGTCAAGTGTTTTTTTTTCTTGTTGTTGTTATATATTGAAATATATATATATAGTTTTGTATATTGCAATATATATAGTCACTTATAATATGTAACCTTATAATTTCAGCAGTGACAACAAAGCAAAACAAAAGCAAAAATAATCACAAATTATATAATTCATTAATCACAATTTGTTTTACAATTATATAATTTAGTAGGTATTTTAATATATTTTTAATATTTCCATCTACAATATTAGTATTCGAGTTCGTGTGTGTGTGTGTGTGAGTTTTAAAATGTAATCAGCATATCAATTTACAACATTTCGTGTCATTTGGTTGTTCGAGGCGACAAAAATACAGCAGATATTACAAATATTTAACTACATAGAACTATAAAGATGCATGTATTGGGGTTAACTAGAGGAACGTGTGGGTGGGGGTGTGTGGGGGTGCAAAGGTGCGTGTGCTTTAAAAATAGTTCAACAAAAAACATATACATTTCTTTTAATATATAGTATATTTCTTTGAGTAGCTATATGAGATTCCTGTCGTTTTTTGTTTAAAAGTTTCTTGGTGTCGTCACCATTCGCTTTTACTCGCTCATATACGGATAGTTGATGTCACGCAAGGGCACAAAAGTTTCCTTAATGGACTGCGGGGATGTCCAGCGGAGTATATAATGTGGTCCGCCAGCCTTGTCGTTGGTGCCAGACTTTCGGCCACCACCAAATGGCTGTTGACCCACCACAGAACCAGTGGACTTGTCGTTAATATAAAAGTTGCCTGCAGCCATTTTAAATTCCTCCAAAGCGCAGTTGACAAAATCTCTGCAAGGCGAAAGAAATTAATATTAAGTTATGAAAATCAAAGTCGAGTTTTGGGTAGTCTTATCACTTACTCGTCCTGTCCAAAGATAGCGCCTGTTAGAGCAAATGGCGTTGTAGTATGAACCAGTTTCATGGTCTTGGACAGATCAGCGTCTTTGTATACATATATCGTCAAGACCGGTCCAAAGATTTCCTCAGTCATAATACGATCCTTGGGATCTTTGGTTTCTACTATTGTTGGATTCACAAAGTAGCCCTTGGAGTCTGAATAGGTACCGCCAGCAATGATTTCCAAATTTGAACTACTTTTGGCATGCTCAATGTAGCCGGTAATGCGTTTAAATGCTTTATCATCGATAACAGCCGAGGTAAATGAGCTCACGTCTTGTACATCGCCAATCTTCAGTTTTTGAGCCTCACATACGAGTCCCTCTTTGATCTAAATATATATATAATTACAATACGCTATTTTATGTTATTGTAACTGCTTACCTTTGGCCATAATGACTCTGGAACATACATGCGGGAGCAGGCTGAACACTTTTGACCACTGTACTCGAATGCGGAACGTATTGTGGAGGTAACAACCGATTGCACATCGGCCGAGGAGTGAACAAAGTGGAAATTTTTGCCACCACATTCGCCAATAAGGCGTGGAAAATTATGATATTTATCGATGTTGTTGCCGACCTGTTTCCACAAGCGACTAAACGTCCTGCATATTAAAAGTAATAACAATCAATGAGGAATCAATAAGAAAACCAGGCGTTAACGTACGGAACTGAGCCGGTGAAATTGATAGCAGCCAGGTGTGGCGAGGCAGTTATTGTATCACCAAAGACTGGCCCATCCGCAGGCACAAAGTTAACGACGCCATCGGGCACACCAACCTCTCGCATAATGTTAAAAATACGCCAGTTTGAAAGGAGCGCAGTGTCTGAGGGTTTCCACAGCACGCCGTTGCCCTGAAAGGTTCAAGGATAATGAGTTAAGAAGTGGAACTACACAGTTTGTCTGTATAGATGTAGTTGTCCTTACCATCATGGCGGGCGTGTAGGCCAAGTTGCCACCGATGGCGGTAAAATTGAATGGACTGACTGCGGCAATGAAACCATCGATGCCACGATAACGCATTGAATTCTTTGTGACCTTTATGTCTTCGCTAATGGGCTGATACTTGACACATTCCTTGAGAAAGTAGGCGTGGATACTATAGGGTTTAAACAATAGCACACTTATAAGTTTCTCTTGCTATGCAAATTGCCTTTTAAGTAGTTATGTTTACCGTATAAAGTCGATTAGTTCCGCAGCCGCATCGATTTCAGCTTGAATAATGGTTTTGGCCTGTCCCAACATGGTCGCAGCATTTAATTCCTGACGATATTTGCCAGCCATTAAATCGGCTGCACACTCCCACATCTTCAAGCGTTCGGAGAGCGGTACACGATCCCATTTGGGCTGAGCTTCCACTGCTGTCTTGATAGCTTTTTCCAGCAGCTTCTTATCGGCATAGTAGAATTTGGCTAACTTATGCTGATGATCGTGTGGCATCACCTGATGCATAACCTGATCCGTTTTGTACTCCTTGCCACCGATGACTATAGGCACTTCCTCGCATTTCGAGGCGGTGGCTTTCAATGCCTTTTCCAGAGCTATACGTTCCTCTGAACCCTTACGATATCCTAAAATAGGCTCATTCGCCACGGTAAAATCCTTAAGATTTGAATCCGGAATAACGCTGCCCAGACTGCGTGCACAGCTATGTATTGAAAATGGAAAATGAATTAGTATCAAAAATTTTAAGTCCTTTTTTTTACAGGTGTGTTCCACAAATCCTCTTTCTCAAAAATTAATTACATTTATTAGGAATTTTTATTCAATTTTAAATAATTTATTTTCTACAATTTCTTTCAAGTAATTTAGAATATTTTAATATTCTAAATATTCTCAACTTAATGCGAGTTTAATTCAATTTAAGCTGTTTAAAAACAAAGTATCCATCAATAAGAATTAAATTGAGTTTAATTTAATAAATTATAAAAACAAAAATTGTTTGCTGTTCGTTAATGTTAAATTACTAGAGATTTGTGGATGTTCTCCTACTTACCTTTTCACAAGACTTTTGGGCACCGTGGCACCGGCAGCTGAATTTCGCATCAAACGGTACATCTCGGAGATTGGCGTGGTCCTTCTGGGTCGTCAATTATTTGTCGCTGTCTTATTATGCAAAACTAGAATTTTGAATTGCTGCAAGATAACGGAATGCACACAGTGCACAAACAAAAACGTTTCATTAATTCCATTTATAGAATTAACAAACAAGCGAGCGAGCGAGCGAGAGAGCGAACGAACGAACATTCTTTATCAGCTCAACCTTGAATGCTCGTTGGGGGCCTGACTGTTGACTTTGACAGCCGGCCACAAATCACAATCGCGTGATTTTACTTTGATAAGAAGCCAAACGTGAGGCGGCGACACACCCTCGGTCAATGTTTTGAGATAATAAAATACTAATTGAAAACAATTCAATTAACGTATAGTTTATATGCCTCACACATACATACATACATTTACAATTTACAATTCACAATTACTCGTCTCGTGTGTGAAAGCAAATGCCAACTGGGCAAATTCAATTCGTGCGACTCTTTCAAAGTTCACATACATGCGCACTTATGCAATAAACACTCACAACTACACACACACACACGTGCGTACATACGTATATAGATATACACGTAAACATTCACAAACTTAGCGGCAAATTTTTTGACAAGCATCAGCTGTTTTTGCAGCGTCGGCAGCTGTGGAAATTTCCTATTCCTAAACTTTTGCACTTGAAAAGGGGGAAGAAGTTGGCGGGGCTTTCTCGTTTAACGAGGGTAGCGAAAGCGAGAGAGAGAGAGAAAGAAAGAGCGCAAAGAATACACCCCAGTTGAATGGATTTTTGTGGTAAGTAAGCACTTTTAATACTATTGTTATTACACAAATAATGCATACTCTTATAAGTGTGTATGCTTGCCTTGCATGTCAAGTGTAGTGACATACATGCATACTAATACACATGTATTAAAATACTTGTTTCTGTCAGTACTGATTTATGTATGAATACATACACACAAACGTCTAGGTTAATTGATTTTTACTAATAAGCGGGCGGCAATTTATACACATATATGTATACGTACAGTATATGTAGTTGACGTCTGTGCACACATACATATACATACTGCAACAAATGGTCACAAGTTTTTGAGGCCAAGTAAAACATGCGCAAAATCAAACAATTCTCAGTTGCAGGCTACATACATACATATACATGCATACACACAAACACACACATATGCACGCGCACATTATATGCAGTCAGTTTGGTTCACTTTTGGCATTTGTTTTGTTGTTGTATCTGCGCCCCCATTACGCAATGTTATGTTTTGCATTGCCTTTTGATTTTATATGCAAAGATACATATTACATATATCCTCATTTTGGTCTCACGAACTATAACTATATTAACACTTTATATAGATTCTTTGCAATTGCGGGCAGGGATTTATTGCTTACTTAATGTACGATTTTGCGAGCGATGTGGATTTGAAGTCCGTGTGTTTGTTTGGCCTTAGCGAGACTACCTTCTATGTATCCATCCGTTAGACTAAAATGAATGTGTGAGTTTGTATGTGTGCCTGTGCCAAATTTTAAAATATTCACGAGCACAGCTGATTTCAATCGATATCGATAGTTATCTACTTTCCGCACGTTTTTTTTTGTTAATCGGCGGCCGTTCAGTTAACAAATGTCCCTAAGCTCCAGTATTTTGTCATCTGTTCAGCAGAAACTATTGGCTTTTAACTATTGGGACTAAAATACTGGTAACCGAAATAATAGTGGGCAATTTTTTGGTGTTAATAGTGGGAAGTATTTGCTTTATCGACTATCGATTGCTTAAGATTTGAACCTACAATGTATCGGCACTGCTTAACATCATTTAGCAACACTTGATATTTTTTTTGCTTTAAACTGTGGCGGCAAAAGTTTAAAAAGAAATTTTGCTTAAGAATGAAAAGATAATCCTGAAAAGTAGATACTGAAGGAACATTAAACAGTAATTCAATAAATTTTATATAAAAAATGCAATTTATTATTGAAATACAATAAACTATACTAATGCACTTATAGACTAAAATTTAAAGCTTAAATATTTATCCAGTTCTGCAACTTAACCGTAATATCCGCCTCCTCCGCTACTCGCACTTGCGCTAGCGAATCCTCCGTTGCTGCTCGCAAAAGCAGTACCTAGTTAAATGAAAAAACACATCCAAAACACTAATTCAAATCAAACGCACAATCAAAGTGAATATGGGTCAAGTGCAGCGTTATACTCACTGATTCCATTGCCCGTATAGGGATAACCATAGCCATAGCCCGGATAACCATAACTTGGATAGCCATAGCCGCCTCCATAGCCGCCCCCGTAGCCTCCACCATAACCGCCTCCATAGCCCCCTCCATAGCCGTAGCCGGGGTATGTGTATCCGTAACCTGGATAGCCATAATACTGTGGGTAGCCATATCCGTAGCCACTGCCATACAGGCCACCCCCGTATCCACTGCTTGCCCCAACTCCTTGTCCACCGAAATAGGGAAATCCACTATATTGTGATTCCACCAATTGACCCTGTAGCAAAATTGTCCAAGCGAGTGCCCAGCACATCCAATAACCATGTCTCATTGTTAGTTTTGTGTACGACATATTTTTGTTGAAATTTCTCTTGTTTGAATCTTCCTGGCAGAGCACAGAACACTGAATGAAATATTCGCGGATTTCGATGTTTTTATATGCCATAACCGTATTATTATTATTGTTATGATTATTATGATACAAAACAATTGTTAATGATACCTAATCGTTGAGCCATCAACTGTTCAATGTTGTTGTTTTCAGTCAACGCCATGTTGGTTCATTCGAGCGTGTTACACATTGCGTATGAGCAATTTTTCCACTTGTAAATACTGTTATGAGCTCAATAGTATTACACGATAATATTTGAATAATTTTGATGTTTTGCTGATAAATACGATCTATTTAAATTTAAATATATATCGTTTTAGTCTATGCATCACATTTAATCGGTAAAAAGGTATTCAACTCAACTGTTGATTAAATCATATGACTCAGAACAGTTTTGTATACATTATAATCAGTTAAAAATCGAAATTTTAGGGGTTCACAAGCGGCAACATCGACTTTAATGCTTAAACACAGTCATTAACCTCACAATTTGATGAGGCGGCATTAAAAATATAAACTGGGGTGATTTTTTTTTTTTGGTTTTGTGTTTTTGTTTTGGAGTTTTCCCCAACCGATTTCGAACTCTTTGAGGTCCAATAGTTTAGATGGTCATTGGACAACAACGCCCTTCAAATGAGGTCAGTTGTCATAAGCATGGGCAATTAATACAAATTTTATAAATAATTTTGTTGATTTTCAATGCTATATAAGTTCATTGCGAAGGATTTTTAGAGTTGGTTGGCTTTGATTGGGTTCATGTCAATATAAATTAACTGGTCATAATTGTTATTTGGCTACCTTCGGTGACTTTTGACGCTTTTCGGCAAACAATTAATGACATACTTTTGGTAATTAAAAGATAAGATACAATTAAGTTTAATTGCCTTAATGGAACTTATATTGATTTTCTACGAATAAATAAAGTTTCAGAATTTTATTGAAGGAGTTTTTCATTTACAAAAACTCTTTAACAATAATTTTATTTTAGAACATGATGATAAATATTTAAAAAATTCTAAGTTGTTACTGTTATTTTGAATGTATCATAGTCAATTTGCTAAATTGCTTACTGTATAAAAAAAAGTTTCCACTTCCTGCGTCTCAGACTTTGAAAATTGAATTTTTGAAGACTTTTGCTTGGAACGTTGACAAATTGCACTTCAAATTACAAGTCAAAAAAAAAACTTTGACAATTTTTGTTGTGCATACCTGCATATGTCACACACATGTGCATACATACACACAAACACACACCTGCATACAAATTTGTGCACGAATTATGTACAAAATTTCATTCATAAATTTTTAAAACTAGTTCGTCCTTTGTGTGTAGGTGTGTGTTGTTACACTGCCCAACAATAGAAAAAGAAAGAAGAAAAAACGTTACAGCGACAATTTTGTACAGCTTTTGCTGTAGTTGCTGTTGTTGTTGTAGCTGTTGTTGTTGTAGCTGTTGTTGTAGTAGCTGTTATTGTTGCTGTTGTTGTTGTTGGTTAGTATTTCACTCCAATGCCATTTAGTGCCTTGGGTCCCGTTGTATGCAGCTGACATTTGTGTATTTTTACCTTTTCTCTTTCCCCTCTCTCTCTTTTCCCCCACTCTTTCTCTCTCTCTCTCTTTCTCTCTCTTTCTCTTTGCTGCCTGTCTGCAATTGCATTCGTTGTTCTTGTTGTTGTTACTGTACTACACTGCTCCAGGTGTTGTATTGCATTTGTTGTTGTCGCTTTGAGTTTTGAGTGCATTTTAAATTGAGTTACCACTGTACTGCGCATGTCGCAGCTCAAATGTAGTTCTAGTACAAATGCAGGCACCCTGTATTTCTTGCATTTAGTATTTAATTCACTATATTTTAGTTTTATGACGTGTTAAAGATCTGTTTGCACAGCGCTCTGTTATTTTATTTAATTGATGTGAATTTTTACTTTTGAATGTGTGTTTACAGAGTTGAACTGGAAATATTGAAATAAGCTTTCTAAACAGAGCAGAGTTTTAATGATTAAAGATCTGATATATAATTCGACTACAATTTAAAACTTAGTATAGACTCGGAACCAATTAAATCTTAAGACCAATTGAGATTTTAAAATAATAGTGATTTCAAAAATAAGTTAATACAATCTTATGTGGGGAAATACTAAAAATTAAATAGGATTTAATACAGTTCTTAAGAAAATAATGAATTATAAATACTCCAAATGAGATTTTTAAAAATCGTGCTTTAATATAAGCTTATTTGGGGAAATACTAAAGAATTATTGGGATGTAGTTCTTAAGAAAATAATTAGTAAAAATTATTAAAATTAAAAAATAAATTGTAGAGTAATACTACTGATTTAATAGTAATTTAAAAAAATTAATAAGTTAAATGGTTTCTTAGAACAAAATGTGTAATCAACAAACAAAAAACATAATTGACAAAATCAAAGCTGTTTAAATTTAAAATTTTTCAAATTTTTTAAGAATTTGAAAATATTTTAAAATCAATTATTTCTATATATTTTTATATTCAGTGAAAATGTTCAATGTTCATACACCATTTTTGTATGATCAAGTTTATTAAATGTTTATAAAATATTTTTTAAATATTTCAACTTAAACTTATAGTTAAATGAGTGTAAATACTCACTAAAATAAAAAAATTAATTAATTTTTTGAGCGGTTCTCATTGAAATCTTTGAAAAACGATTTGAAATAAGCTCATAATAAATTTTGTTCCCATTCCGATCACAAACCCTTTTCAAAACCATTTTCCAACCACATTGGTCGACAATTATATAAATACAGTTAAGTTTCAACTGTTAAAGTGTACAGGAACTATTATATTGTAAAATCGGAAACAAAAGCTCAACGAATGTCTTTTATATTTCAAGTTTGTCGTTTTTGTTTATTTTAAAGGCCTCAAAACAATCAGAGTCATCGGCCAACAGCTGACACCATTTTCTATCTGTTTTTGAATGGAAATTTTCAACTTAAATGGTTTTTACCTGAGCAACATTACCCATCTTTCCGCCTTCCCTATTTACCATTTCTTTCACCTTTTCAAAATGTTACGGGCCTTTAAAAACCATTTTCACATTAAAAAGTTTTTCCCAAACGTTGAGGTAAGAGTTTTTCCCCGTCTGCTTCTTGAGCATCCTTCAGCAACTTCATTACACAAATTTTATTTTATTTTATTCTTATTTTTTTTTTTTGTTATAAGGACTGGTTAAAAATGCTAATTGTTTGACCAGCTCGACACTCAAGCGTGAGCTACTCATTTTGGTTTTGGTTTTTTTTGCATGTAATTAATTACAAAATATGAAAAATTGTTGCTATAGCAACTTTATTTATTTATGTTTGTATTGTTGTTGTTGTTGTGCTGCTGCTACTGTTGCCCTTTGGGGCGGCTGTTGAAATTGAAATTAAAAAGACTAATTAAAACTTGAAACAAATGAGAGAATTGACCTAGAATGAACACTAAAAGAGTGATCTGTTCAGAGCAATATGAAAAACTCACTCAAATGAGGGAAAACTCTCGATTACTCTTTCCTCTCCCTCTCTCTCTCTCTCTCTTTCTCTCCCTCTCTCTTTCTTTCTCTCTCTCCATGTCTCCCTCTCTCACGAAATCAGATGCGTAGAAAATGCAACTGCAAATGTTACGCATACGCCGCGTGCAACAAACAAGTAAGCTACATAAATTGCACTCTCTTTCTCTGGCTGCATCTAGCCCTCTCTGTTGCTCTCGCTAGCACTCAGTGCATGTGAAAAAAAAATCAATTAAAATGCACTCGAGTGCAATTTCAGCATTTGCTTGTTGTATATTTTTGGCTTAAGAACATTTTATTTGGTATATTTTACTTATTTTTCCTTTTTTTTTGTAAGATTGTTTGCTTGCCAAAAATGAGGAAAATGGCAACATTGTTGCCACACTGTGCCCACTGTATCGCTCACCCACTGTGGCTAACATTTTGCCCTTACTCAGTGCTCGGTGCGGCATAATTTCAATTCAGTTATTTGTGCAGTTTCGCTCAGTCAAGTTGTGTGTGTCCTGTATGCGCTTCACAGCCGTAAACCGATAAACCGAAAATCATAAAACAAAAACAGCGAAACCCAAAAAACCCAAAACCGACAAACGACAACCAAAATTCGAATTTGGCCACACGGCAGCTAAGCAAACAAGTCAAATCAACGTTCATAGTCTGTCTGTTTAGTGCGCCATATACCCTGTAAAAGCCATCTAAACAGTCTACATTAATTACCCGGCCTTAGCTTGGGTAACAGTCAGCGGGACAGTGAAACAGAAGCCGCCAAAACCGCAACAAACGTCATAACAAATACGGTAGCCAAAAATCCGGTACTGCCAGTAAGAGAGATAGAGAAAGAGAGAGAGAGAACAGTGTCAGTGTGAGTGTGTATGTGTGTGAGTGCATTTTGAGTGTACTTTGGCGCCCAAATCAGTGGACAGTCTAATGCGAACAAAACCAATCAAGAGCCAACAAAAAACGTAAACCAAAAACCAATCAGAAAACTAAACCATTGAATTTATAATTAAACGCAAAACTCGTTAATTTGATTAGCGTAATAATTTTGCGCAAAAACTGAAATATAAATACAAATCATCATCGTTTCTCTCGACAGGTGAGTTTTTCATTGACTCCAACATTATAATTAATTTAAGCATCGTATATTTACATGTTTTGAGGGTATTATGTTAAAGGGTTTTGCTCAATTTTTATGGAATTTTAATTACTTTAATAGGATAAAATCAAATAACTTTTAAGACCCCGTACTCAAAAAGAGTAGAGGGGTCTATTAGGTCTGCCAGAAGCGAAATATGCTTGACAGGAAGAAGAAGACAGAAGAGTATTTGCATTTGCGACCCCACAAAGTATATAACTTCTTGTTCACCATCGACAGTCGAGTCGATATAGCAAATTGCAAAAAGCTATTTCACATCACCATAACGTGGAAACGACTTAAGCTATCGAGACCAAATTCACACATTATGTGCATGGTACCATTATAACTATTCTCACCAAGCTTGATTTGGATCGGACATCAATAGCCTATAGCTCCCATAGGACAAATCGGTCGCAAGTTGGTGATTTGTATGGAGACATGGAGTTTTAGTTGAGCGATTGCAATCAAACTAATATATTATGTGTATGGTACCATTATTACTATCCTCATCAACTTTGGTTCGGATCGGACAACTATAGCCTATAGCTCCCAGAGGACTAATTGGTCCAAAATTGATAATTTATATGGGAAAACGCTAAGTAGAATGAGTGAGGGGTCTTTTATAGTCGGCCCGCTCGGCTGTAGCCTTTCTTTAATACTATAACTACATGAAATACAGAAATGTTTTCAGATTTAAATTAAAGATTAAACTTTTGTGTGAGTTTAAAGACAGTATTCTAAACTACAGGATAAATCCTTATCTTGCTTAACTGTAACTCACTCCTTTCTACTGCCACTTTGCTGGCATTTTAAAGCAGTATTCATTACAGAACATCATTAGATATTTCTCGTTTGATTGGTTTTTTATGAGCGTCTATCAGCTGTAGTATATCAAATACAGTTTTAATTAATGACAAGAACTATGGACTCTCAACTGACTAAGACCTTTTCTTAGCTGCTTGAGAGATGGCAATCGTTCAGACCCGTTCCCATTCCCATTCCCATTGCTGATGCTTCCTATAGACTCGAGGCGGTGAAGCAATGTAATTTAAAGCAATTCGTTGGGTAAATCCCATTAAATGTTCAAGAACTTAGCTTCAGCTTTGCTGCATCACAATGCATTGTTCTCAACGTAAAGAGGACAATGGGTCCAGACAAGGACATACACACACACAAACACACACACACAAACACACACACCGAGGGCAGCGATGACTAATTATAACTCCGCTAGACACTAGAAACTATGAAAATGGAAAATGAGGGAAAAAAATAACTTGACGTTGCTTGGCAAGTAAATTAACTAAGCAAAGATTTTGACAGAGAAAATAAAGAGCTCATAAAAAAAATGTAAAAAATGTACTAAGTATCATAGGAAAAATAGGAGGAAATAAAGGGAGACAAACGGCAAGCACAAAGCAACATGCCGCACATTTGCACAGTGAAAATAGCAAAGGAAAAACAAAGAAAACAAAAATGAAAACGAAAATGAGAAATAATGAAACTACAGAAAACAGAACAACAAAAAAAAATATATATATATAGACTTTATATATATATATTTTTACGTGTACAGTAATGAAAGGCCTCGGGCATAAGTTTTAAATAAATATTTGACTGTGTATGTGTGCATGTAATTTTACAGAAAAAAGTGAAAAAAATAACATAAAGAGTAAAAAGTAAAAAGTAAATAAAAAATAAAATAAAGAAAAAATGCAGCGACGAAAGCAAGCCAAAGAAACGGACAAGAGTTTGTGGGGGCATTTTGGGGGGAAGCTGTGGAAGGAAGCTGAAGGAGTGGAGGGGAAGGTGGGATAGGTGGTAGGGGGTAGGGGTAGTGGGTACTGGGTAGGGGACAAGGGGTAAAAGGACTGCTTGGACAAACTGCTGCATATGAAAATTATGACGGATGATATGTACACGGAAATGTTAAGATAATAACGAAGAAAAAATACTCTTAAAAAAATTGTGTCTACATAATAGTTTCAAAAGAATCAATAAGGGTTTTATAACTATTTAAGTTGGAGTTAAGAAATCTAAGGGGGTTTTAAAAATGAACTCAAAAATAGTTTATATTTAAGCTATTTAAAATCAGAGCTTAGCGGATTTAGTTAAATTAATTTTATTGGATTTCAGTAAGCGTCTATTTCTAGGAAAAGGGCTGCTAAATTGTTAATGAAAAACAGCTTAAATTTATTTAAAATAAACACAAACAAGTAAGAAAGGCTACAGTCGAGCTAGCCGACTGTAAAAGACCCCGTACTCATAGTATTTGCAATAAAACACTTTGGAACAAAACCATCAGTTTGTAATAGGGATGCAAATCGCCAAGAAAATGCCGATATCGATATTAATTAAAATATCACATCAAATCAAATATCGATATTGTCAACAACTGAATTCAAATACGCTATAGATATAGACATAATAACCAAATATCGCAAGCGATATTATATCGCATTTATAATTACTATGGTATTGAATATCGATATATAATAAATCGTATAGTATGCATACATGTGCGTGCATCGTCCGCAAGCAGTGCAGTCGCTACACAAGCAGTGCAGTCGCTACACAAGCAGTGAAACGTTTGCTTTGACGTTGCGTGTAATTGTAAACTTTGTTACGTGTCTAGCTCTTTTGTTTACTGTCCGATTTGTATGCAACTTTCAGGATAGTTTGTGATACTTTGTCTCCAAACGAATTTGAAATTACAATACCGTACGATAAGTGCAAATGCCTTAAAAATGGCATTGAAGTTTGAAAATTATTTCATTCTTGTGGGAAAACGGGGCGTGGCAGTCCAAAAATTTTAATGACAATGCATTTATGCTGTCTCTAGCAACTTACATACCAAAAATGGTATTCCTAAGTGCTATAGTTACTGAGATATTTGCTTAAAACATCAATTTTTCCGAGGTGACCATAGTTTTTTACAATTTGCGGGGGCGGTAAGGGGCGTGGCAAAGATTTGAAATAAACTTGATCTGCTCGCGAAGCAAACGGACTTTCATTCCAAATTTGGTGGCTCTAGCTTTTGTAGTTTAAAAGATCCAGGTGTTCATACGGACGGACGGACAGACGGACAGACGGACATTGCTATATCGTCTCGGCTGTTGATGCTGATCAAGAATATATATACTTTATGGGGTCGGCCACGCCTCCTTCTGCCTGTTACGCACATTTCGCTTCAGACAAACTTAATAGACCCCTCTACTCTTTTTTAGAGTACGGGGTCTAAAAACATAAATTAATGTATGAAACCTTTGATAACATTTATAAGATACTTAAATCACTTGTTAAACAATTAATAAACAATAACTTTACTTATTACAATAAAGTTCTTTTGAGTTTTCTTAGATAAACACTGTTTTAATTTGCTATAATGAATAACTAAATGAATTCTTAATACTATAAAAAATAGATTATTTCAGGATCTTCTTGAACCCGGTTCAAGGAAATATTTGATTTACGAAATGAGCATTTAACAACTATTTTATTTATGTTTTTTTTACTCTAATAAAATATGACAATTTTGCATTTAATTAAAAATAATTTGCATTTATTTTCTTATTATCGTTAATTTCCTTGTTAAAGATATCTTTAAGTTTAAGAAATGTATGCCTAATCTGAGAATAAAGAATTTTAGTCTTCTCACCTCTTTAAAAAACGAAGTTTTAATAAATAATTTTTATATTTTGTATTCGGTTTATGAATACAAATTTTGTATGCTGTGTAACTGACATGTTTCTATAAATTTATGATTTAAGAGTAATACATACACATACATTATACATATACATACAGAGTTTAAAAAATATTTCTTAAAATTTATAAAATTGCGCGTTTTTGGCTTAAATTTTTGTACGATTTGGTATGACATAGTCTTAAACTACTTAATATAAAATTTCTCACATCGCAGCTTCAGTTTTTTTGATTTCTCTCCGAAACTTGACTTTAAATTTAATAAGCTTTCCTTAGATTAGCATAAATCGACAACATTCATAGAAATATTTCTATTCCGAATCGACTAAGCCAACAAACACCAAATCTGATATTAATAAACCGCAGGTTGAACTTTGATAAGCTACTTTAAAGATCAAGAGAGGTAGACAATTGTTAAGAATATATATAGCTATAATCTATTATAAATTCAGTTGCTTGATACCCTATATACCCTGTCTGAAAGTAAATGCTGCTGATGATGTGGACGATGACGAGCTGGATAGGTAAATATGCACAATAACAAAACTGCCTCACTGTTGACTGGCTGCACATTGGGAATGGGTTGTGATGGGGGTGTACAGGGGGTGGGCAGTAGGGTAGGGGTAGGCACTATTAAGGTCTTAACGACGACGCAGTCTGGCCCCGAAAGTAGGTTGAGGTAGCCGCCGAGACGGGAGCGAAGAGCGTTAGGAGAGGAGCGTCGAGCGCCAAAGCTTCAAGCGCCGCCATGTTTAGAATATGCACACAAAGCGTAAGGCCAACAAAAGCAGCAAGAAGGGTTGCCAGATGTTTCGAGAGGGGTTGAAAGGGGGTGGACAGGGGTACTGTGTAGGAGGTTGGCTTGTTGCTGTAGACAGTGTAACAAAAGATTTGCTTAGCTTTCATGTAAAGCGTAAAATACAAACAATTATGCAGCTGGTTGGTAGCATACAACCTTCTACACCCCCTTTACATACTACCCCTCCCCATCCATGATACCTTCTGCATTAGATCTTAGCAAGCAGCCTGCATTTCCTATTTAGTAGGCCGTCGAGCCACTTGAGCCCGAGACTTTGCTACTTGAAAATTTGGACAAAGGCGCCTCCGTGTAGGCGACCGTTGCTTTCTGACATGTCAGAACGTGACGTGACGTGAGCTGAACAGAGCTGTACCAAGCCGAGGTCTACAAAATATGACAAATTACAAAATAATTGTGCGCACAGTCAAAATGTTGTCCTCGCTGCTGCTGCTGTTGTTGTTGCTGTTGTTGTCGTTCCCATTCTCATTCTCATTTTTGTTCTCCTTCTCCTTCTCTTTCTCCGTCTCATTTTCATTTTTTGCTGTCGCCAGTCCACCTTGCAATATTAATGAACTCTTTTACATCGTCTGTCATTTCCATAGCATTCGTTTTTTTTTATTTTTTTTGGGGCCAACGCAACCGCAATGTTACGATGAATACGCCGTTCTCATCTCGAACCCATTTCCATTTCCAGTTACCTTCCCTTATCACATCCCCATCTCGATAGGTATTCACAGTCTGCGCCTAACTATTTGCATTGCCGTCGCGTGGGCGTAGACTCAACCAGCTCAGAACTCTGAACTGAGAACTCAGAGCTGCGAACTGCGAACTGTGAACTCAGACCGGTAGACAGAGCGTCAGGCAGTCAGTCAGTCAGTCAACCAGTCTAGCAGTCTGTCAGGCCTTTAGCTAGGCAACTGGCAACATGGTCTATTTACTTTAAGCCACGCATACACTCACAAGCACACACACACACACACACACACACACACCAACTTCGTTTATGCCGCAAACAATTGTGATTTGCTAAATACATGCATTTATTGCTTAATATTATTCTAAAGCAAATAGTTTACTTTCTATTTTATTGAATCCAAATAAAACTTTATAAATTTAGCTTTTAAATAAATTGAATTTTATAAGAGTTTTGTTTGAAAAGAATTAAGTTTTATATACTCGCTGAATACCTGTATTTACTGCTTAGCAGTATTCTTAGAAAATAGTGTCTACACCAACCTGACTACCCAACTCCTGTACACCCCTTTCAACCCTTAAAGTAATACAGATTTAAATGAATTTCTTTTGAAATATATAGCTGTTCTAAAAAGCATAAGAAGATAAGTCAAATTTAACGACTGAAATAAATCAAGAATATATTTTTTCATCCAATAAGGCAACTTAAGATAAGCCCTGCAGACTAACTATCTATACAGAGTTTTACTATCAGACTACTTACATATGTATATCAATTAAAGTAACTAGTTCTCATATATTTTTAATACGAACATCGATTTAAAACGTTGGAATTTGCAATATTTATTTCAATAAATGTTTTAAAAAATTAAATTCTATATTGAAAATAAAATTGATAACAGATTTCACTAAAGAGTTTTGGTTTCTCGTCAAATAACGAGATAAATTACTACTTAACCTATAGTCGAAAGTATATAGTAATTAAATTGTTTGAATAGCTAATGTTTTTATAGCTAATAAATACTAATCGCAATATTTAAATTAAATTTAGATATTTTCAGCCAAATAATTAAACAAATATATTTTAAATCAGCTGTTCTCTATAGCAAAGATTGTCTGCATAATCAGCGTCCGAAAATTCTCTGCTACAGCGTATTTTTTCGTTGAGTTCTGGCTACCGCTCTGAGTGTAGTCGGAAGCCGTAGCAGAGCAGTAGCAGAGCCGTAGCAGAGCAGTAGCAGAGCCGTAGCAGAGCAGTAGCCTAACGATCGTTAGTGTTCGCTCTATTATGCTCTTAGCTCTGTTGCGTTAAAAACTACCGCTATAGTAAAAACGATAAACTCTCGGAGCCGTAGCAGTAGCAGAAAACAGAGAGCGAGATGAGAGCAAATGCTCTTTTGAGCTACGGCTCTCGTGAGAGAGAGTTTATTGATTTTGTTTTTTGCTACTTGCTTTAGCGGTAGTTTCTAACTCGACAGAGCTGAGAGCATAGCAGACCACACACTTTCGATCGTTGGGCTACGTCTCTGCTACAGCTTTTGACAACACTCAGAGCGGTAGTCGTTGCATACCACAATTTGTGTTGCTCTTGCTGCTACAAAGTAGTTTTTCCAAACATTCTAAATAATTATTTTATCTTTATTTTTAATTAAATAAAAAAGTATTCTGTTTCCTTTGAAACAACGAAAACTAAAATTATTTCAAAACAGTCAAAATTCTTCATTAATAAATTCAATATAAGTCGTATAATTTTAATAAATTTTATCTTCCTTTACCAACATAAACAAACAAATTCATTTTTAATCTTATCTTCCTTTAGTCTTCCTTTAGTGCAACGTTTTTATTATCTTTAACTTTAGCCCAGCTAAAGGTAACTTATATTGTTCCTTTGCTAAAATCATCGTTTAAGTAATGCTTGTAAATCCTTTAAGCTCATTTACAGCATTTACTGCGTGATACTGTTTTGGTGATAAAGCACTGCTGTTATCACGACATCCGCTCATGCATGAACTTATGATAATAAAGCTACTTACCCATATCGAGCTGTTCGGGGCATTGACAATCCCTCAACTATATATATACATATTTTTGTGCACCTGCTCTACCTTATGCTCCTGCCGTTTCCCACGGGGAAGAAAGTGGGGTGTTGGGGGAGGTAACCATTACGTTCCCAAATGAACGCGTTTGCCGAGTTTTAAAGTTAGTTACCCAAATGCATTTTATATGGCCCGTTGGCCGTTATATGTATATTTGTTTGCATTGCCTTGTGGGTGTTCATTAAAGTTTCTGTTTCCCTGATATGCATCATGGCTTAAAGCTTACAACGTTTTTTACTACCATCGTGTAGCCAGTGAGCGGAGCGGGAGAGACAGAGATGAGCATGAATATTCGTGACGAGATAGTTGGCGTTCAAACTAAAAAGGAAATTAAAGGAAAATGTGCGTCGTACTTCTGGGTCTGAGTAATGGAAGTAGTGTCAGCTGAAGGGGTTTGAGGGTTTGTTGGGGTCTCTATACAAACAGTTGTCTAGTAAGATAGAATCCAGTTAGCAGACAAACTGGTAGACAGGCCGACGGACTGATAGACTGACGGACTGACAGACAGGATTGCCAGTTGGACTTGGCTTATTACATGCCACCACTTCAGCAAACAGTTTGTGTGTGTGTGTGTGCCGGTGTGTGTGTGTGTGTGTTTGTGTGGTTCTAGCCAAAAACTTATTAGACAGTCGGAAATTGAATATTGTTCCTGTAAAATTGTTAAATGCTTTTTCGCTCACAGCTAGTCTTCACTGTACAATTTTCATCTTTTCTTTTCTGCCTGCCGTTGACGTTTCCTTTTTATTTTGTCTTATTTGAGATTAACTTTTCCTTTTTTTTGTTTTTTTGTTGTTAAGAACTATTCTCATTCTGTGTGACAAGTGTGTGGTTTTCACTTTTTGTATGACTTTCAGTTTGTTTGTTACGTATACGACAAGTAATTAGCAAAAAGTTATCAAATTCTGTAGAGTTTATTATGTAGTTTATCGAAAAACTAATGGGTTTTTATCTAGTTGTTGAAATGGATTGCAAAGTTAAAATGTTGAAAACTTATTTTTATTTGGAGATTTCAATGAACAAGTTGCTTATTTGGAATTTTGAATTCCGGTCTCAAAAACAGAAATAAAAATGTTTTCTGTGGTAATTGGTTGTTTTAAATTTGGAGTTTATTCAATGTTTAACTTAAAATATAGTTTTTAATCAAATACTTAAATAGTTATACAGCTTAATACAGGTTTTTTAAAAATATTTTTTAAACTTTTTAGACTCACACAAAGCACTGTCAGTTGCTGCCTTTGCCAACATGTCGCAAATATGCTTTTAAAGCTTACAACGTTTTAATGGTTAATTTGCCTTTTAAAAAAATCGCATTACCCATACGACCCGCTGTTGCCACGGCGCATAAGCTGCCACCGTGAGTACAGTTAGGTAAAATACAGATATGTACTCACAGCCCAGAGACAATAATCATTTTGAGCACAAGTCATCATTAGTTACATTTTGTAGCGTACGATAAGCTCATTAGACCAATGTCAGTTAAGTGGCATTACGCATACGCCGTGTCTGTCACACGACTTTAACAGAATGCTTTTAAATTGTAAATAATCTATACAAAGTTGCACTTGCAATTCACCTCGCCCAGGTACTGTTTTCTTGCTCATGCTCTGGTCTTGGTCTTGCTCTTGCTCTGGTTTTTGTTCTCGTTCTGGTTTATTGAAGCTGCTTGAAAACTGTTGTCTGCGGCATCTTTGTAGAGTATCGTCTGTTTCTCTTTCTCTGTTTCTCTGTTCTCTGTCGACGCTATCTATCTCTGTCTGTTAATGCCACTTGAGTGCACCGCTTGGCTGGGTTTAAACTCTTTGCTGGCATTTGAACACAGCTGCAGAGCTGAAGGAGCTACAGTATCTGCAATACCATTTTGCATTTGTTCTCACACAAACACACACACACGCACAGCACACAGATACAACTTTGAACTTGGAATTGAAGTTCAATCCTCCTTTTCATCTTGGCTAAAAAGCACAAACGCATGTAAATTGGCCAATTTCGAGCTATCCCTGGCAGGCCACTGCTGCTCCCAAACAGAAGTGCAAAAAAATTGCATTGCTTCCTGCACGAAATCCTTTTCTTTTCATTCTTTCATTTGTTCTTTCTACTTTTTTATACTTCCCTGCTCTCGCCTCCCCTCCCCTCCACCTCGTCTCGATTCGTCTTTTCTTTTTGTTTTATATTTGGCATGCAGATCTTTTGATTTGCTACTTGCACATTTTGCTGAATTTTCTTTTCCAATTTTTTTCCTCCATTTTATTTGTTAGTTCTTTGACAGCCGTCGAAGACCTTCCGAAACTGTTGAAAGATATGCATCTCCCCAAAGAGTTTTTCTGCTTATTTTCTTTCTACTCTTGGACTCGTCGTTGCCATGTCAAACGACTGCGAAATTAAAATTGAAGCTAATGACATAGAGAAAATTTGCAACAAAGGGAAATAGAAAAGAGTCGGAAAGGTGATTATAATTGAATGTAATTACGTCAGATAATAAGCCATTTTAAGCAATAGAAAATCATTCAATTTCTTAACTAAAATGTACAGCTATTTTGTACTAATTTAAAGCAGATGTAACAGAACTTAAATGAATTGCTTTAACCATTTGTGTTTTTATAAATTTAAACTGTGGAATGATTAATTGAAAAATATGAAAACAAACATTCAGTTCATGTCTCTTTGGCCAATCAAAACGAAGGTAAAGTCAAACACGTTCAATATATTATGTTAAATCCATGTGATCAAGCAACAGAGCACATTGTTTTTCTTGGAAAAGAAAACTTTTATCGTTGAGCTTTGTTATTTCTTGAGATATATGTGTCTCGTATGATATATCTAATGGCCATGTAAATAGCATGTAAGCTGCCAACGTTCTTCTTTTTTATTTCCACCCATTTTTGGCTTCCACCCATTTCTACCACCCCCCTTTCTCCCTTTGTTCCCTTTGCTCTTCATGTCACATCAATCACATGCCGACTTTCCTGCATGTGCAGCAAAAAAGTATGCTACATTTTTTGCACTTAAGAAGCTGGCACTGCGATGCTTTGCCGCTGTTTTACTTGGTTTCTGGTGTGTTGAATTTATTGTTGCTACTGAAGAAAACCGCACCAGTTGGCAATATATATTGTGGTTTGCCACCACCACTGCGATTTGTCAAGACAACCACAGCAGCAAAAGTGGCAAAGGCAGAAAAGGAGGCAAAGGCAGCAAATTTAGCGGTGGCAACGTCAGTTTGACTTGACTTCTGTCGCCTGCTCATTAAAATTTTACATAAATATTATGTTGAACACAAGGGCGTCAAATAATTAATGATAAGTAATATCCGAGAAGTTGCCTTCGTCAAACTTTGGTTGACCGCAGAAGCAAACTCGCTGATAATATCAGCTCAAGGTGTGTTTGTGCTTGTGTGTTCGACGGTTTGGAATTCTAATTTGATTAGCGCTAAGCAATCTCCATCAATACACAGACCCACTAACACACACACCCACACACACAACCCACACACAGGCTAAGAGATTGATGCTTGGCAATCGCTTGCACCCGGGCTTCATTAAAACTTTGGAGGTAACGATTGGCTGTGGTCTATCCTTGGAAACAGCGAACTAGAGAGCAACGGTTCGCGGCAAAGTTAACCACGGCGTTTCAATAAAACTGAGGTTCACCCACTGGAAGCAGCTTCCACTTGAGAAATGTGCAGTTTAAGAATGTTAAGAGGAATGTCGCCAATATATTGCAAATCATTTCTAGATTTCTAAAGCCTTCACTTAAAAGGTTTACTTCAATGAACTTTATTTGATGCATTTGTAACGCTTTAGAATCCAGAAAAAAAGCGCTAAATACTATTACATTTGATTTTAGCCTTGAGTGTTTATTCAAATCAATGAGCATTAAGAATTTGTGTGACAAATTTACTAAAATTCATTAAAATAAACACAAACATTGATTGATTATTGATTACTTTAATATTAGTTAAAAGAAATTTATAAGAACAAGGTCATTGGAAACTGTAAGCAGAAGATAAACAGCTAAAAGCCTTAAGACTTCTGATAATTATCTAAGTTTTAATATATATATAAATATTTAACATATATTTCTTTCTATTCAATCGACCCTAAATGCTCAAAGACTCACCTTCCTTTATATTTACGCTAAATTCAATAAGGAATATTTCTTATAGTGCGAAATTTAATTGAATAATAAATATATGACATGAGAGCCAACTAGAATTGTCATTTATGTTCCAACGTCCAATTAGCCCATTTTATATGGCAGACAAAATAAATACACGTTCTCAATGCTCAACTTAACAGCATCAAAACATATATATCTAGCTGTTCCCTGTACAATTAAATTAACAATCTTTTATGCATTTCTAAATGTTGGTCGAAGCGAATTTTGCAAAATCAAAAATAATTACAGCAAAACTATCAGTTGTTGTTGTTGTTGTTGTTGTTTTTGGTGTTGTGGCAATTTCGCATATTTTTGCGTAGCATTGTAAGCACTATGGAAACTGCAAATAGTGGGGATGGTAGTGGGAAAAAGAAAGAATACTACAGCTAAAAATAAACGACAACGTTGGCATTCTAAGTGCCTGTTCATCGGTTTGGTCTGAGAACGAAGAGCGCAGACCGAGCACTGAGTACAGTAGAGCGAGTAGCTCGACCAACGGAATTGCATTGCATTGCCAAATGCACTGGGCTAAGAGTGAAAGAGAGAGAGAGGGAGAGAGAGAGAGTGAATGAGAGAGAGAGAGAGAGGGGGATAGGAAATGAGGTGTGGGGCAGCATCACTTTTCCACTGTAGATGTCACAGGGTTGGCAGCAACTTGGAAACTTTCGCTCTTCAAGTGCCCGCACTTTGGAGCAAATATTTATGAAGCTCGATAAGTGGATCTTGATAGCCGTGGAGCAGTGAATTCCTTCGAGTGACAATAAGCAAAAATATCAAGTATTTTATCAAATCGGATTACATGGATTTCATTATTATTTTTAATAATTGAAAACACATGAAATCCAATTAAATTTATTCGTCAATAGTTTTAAGCTTTTTTCGAATTTATATAAATTTTAAACCTTTATTTAAAACGTTGTTTATTCAGACATATTTTTATATGACAAATTTCAAGTAATTTTTATTTAAATTTTAATTTTTGAATATAAATAATAAACAATAAATAATTGCAGTATTTCTTAGAAGAATATATATTTTTTTGTCTAAAACTTACTAACTTATTAAATTTAGTAAACATGTTTTGGTAAATTGCCTTTGTTTTAACAATTTTAAAGAGATTTTAACATGTTAAAACTTAAATAATTTTTTTTTATTTATTTTAATAATTTGTAGGTGTTAATAATATTTTATGCAACTTAGAAGTTTGGCAAATTTTTAATAGGTTTAAAATATTCAGTACTTTAATAATTTGTATAACATGGATTAAATTAATCATTTAAATATTTCTCTTAAATATGTCTGTCAAAAGTTTAAAGTTGTTTCTTAAACAATAAAAATTGTAAAAATGCTGTTAAATTTTTAACGAATATTTTATTTACTTGGTTTTTATATTTTCACTATAATTTTTAACATAACAAATGACATTACTTATTGCTCAGGTATAATTTAATTTTTTAACGTTTTTTTTCAGGAACTAAAATTTTTTCAAAATATTATTTCAAATTTTTTTTGGTTAATCATACTTTGTACAACTTTGTTTAATTAGTTGATTTAAACTCAATGACAATACTCTTAGCGATGTTGCATTTCAGCCCTCGTATATGGCATCACTTGTCTATAAGTCTGCGTATATGTTGTCCATATATTATGCACTAAATCTGTCGTTTTCCTTCAATATGTCAACGGTGTTGGCCGTTGACGCCGTCGCAGCTCTTCTCCTATATTTTTTTTGTTTCTTGTACAAGAATTTTGGTTTATTTTCTATTGGGTTATGCTCTCGCCTGTTGTGCGTGTGTGTGTGTGTGTGTGTGTCGTCGTCGCTAAAATTTAATTAATGTGAAAATTTGCACAGACTGCGGCTATTTATAAGTTGTTGTAAGTGCTCGCTATGGCATTTGTCCCTTGGATACCCCTCAATACCCCTTTGGATACCCTGGGATTTCCCTCAATATGTATGCCATGTGCAACGTAATTGAAATTTGTGGCATAAGTTGCCCAGAAACACAAGTGGAAAACCTCATCTGAGCTGCATATCGACTGAATTTTACTCACAGTTAATTTTCCTACTGACGTTGCATTTTCACATAATGTTGCCCGATATATAAGGACGAGAATATATAGTACCATATATGTATATATGTTGGTATATTTGGTATATGTGTTTTCACGCCGTTGTTGGCGCTTTAATATGCAAATGTGACATGACGGCGATTTTCTTGTTTGCATATCAAACAAATTGATGAGTTGTGAATGTTCCATTTCTGGCGTAGGCGTGTCCAAAACATCACAAAGCCATCCAGTTTGTCGAGAGTACACAGCTAACAAAAGCACTCGAAAAAACTGAATACCGAAAACTGACGACTGAATACTGAAAACACTGAAAACTGAGCCCAATGTCAGCAGGTCGAGCACTCGACATGCTTTTTTAATACCCTGGAAGCGAGTTGAATAACTGGGTAGTTGTAGTAAATGCATAAAGACGTGTTAATGAATTCAAAAATATTTTGTTAAGGCTTATTGAGGCAAACATGCTAAAGAAATTCCGAGTAAAGAAAAAGATTAAACTTAATTTTGAAAACGTTGAACTCTCAAGTATTCAAAAATTATGCTTCATTTTTGAACTTATCATTAAATTTATTGTTCTGCAAAATGATCTTAGTAATCGGTTTGTAAATAGAAATTTTTATAATTTAAAATATAAATTATATTTTTTTATTTTTTAGTTTTAGAAACCACGTTTTATCAGCATAAAAGACTGGAATAAAGATCTCATCACACTTCTAATAAATTTGATTTGAACAATGGTCAAAAATGTTCATAAGAAACTTAAGTTCAACATTTTTAGTATAATTCCAAAAACAATGATTATTGTATACTCAAAATTGTTGGAGTTTGGTAGTTTCTGTTTTTGAAAATTTTTTTATTATTTAGTTGTGTATATAACTGAGAAATAGTGCTCATAATTTTTCTTAAGAATGGAGGAATATTTGTAAAATATACGAGTATCACTTCTCTTTCAATTGCTTACATTCTCAGGTTTTTGGAAGTTTTTCATTTTTAATGCTTAAATATTTAAATAGTGTTCATTACACTTATTGATTAATACACTTCTTGTGACTCATAAGAACAGAGATTTTCTTACTTTTATCATTTAATTATACATATCATATTAATCTGTTAATCAATTTTCATAAAAAAGTCTGGAAAAGTATCCACAAAATGTTTTTAGTATATGTACAAAGCCCTTGATTTTTATACAGGGTATATTATAGTCAAATAATTTAAATTGTTCCAGTTTATTATGTGCTGCCTGCTGTTGATATTCACTTAAACGCACAGGTGAGAGCTTCATGCTACCCCCACTCACCCGCTACCACCGCTCACCCTGGAACGGTTGGACGTGGCTGCTGCTCAAGTCTTGAAAGCATCAATGAAAAGTGTAATTGAATTTTGATTTAAAGTCCTTTGATATCAGACACAAGACACCATACAGTGGGGTCGCCACAGGGCCTGAGCTTGGGCTTGGGCTTGGGCTTGTGCTTGGGGTAAGGGTTAGGCAGCCACTTCAATTTAGTTGTTTTGTTCAAAACCCTTATCAGGACTCCTGTGCTTCGTCCTTCGTCCTTGTTGGTATCAATTTGTGCAATGCTTTTGAAAATTTATCGGAAAAGTAAATCGATAAATTAGAGTGCTTACATGTGTGTGCGTGTGTGATTCGGTGTGACTGTGTGTATTTGTGTTGGCCAGACTTCTGGCCAAAGCCGAGCCAAACCAAGCCATTCCCAAGCAAAGCCAGGCCAGGCCAAATGCGACCAATAAAAATAGTTGCAAACACAATAGAAAAGTTCTTGCAAATTGATTTGTTGCAGATGTTTTGGGGCTTTGCAGCCATTGTCAGGAAATACCAGACATGTGGCCTGCCAGAGACCCGTATTTGGTCTTTTACTTTAATTACTTAGATTAATTGAAAAGCTCTCTATGCGCCTGCATCTCTTTCTACAACTCTATCTCCATCTCTATCTCTTTCTCTTTGGTTGCTTTTTTTTTTTTTTTTATTTGTTGAAACTGCAAATTGCAATTTTAACTAAGCCCCAATAGTTGGCCAAGTTAAATTGGGAATCGAAGTTGCAGTCGCTTTTCATTAGTTTGTAGAAAATTTTGGAAAAATCAATGCTTGCATTTTCAGTTTAGAAATCAAACATGTTTGATTTGAGTTTTGTTATTGTTTGATTTTGTTGTACTTTCCTAATGAATATGGATAACAATTGAATTGAAGTCTTTGGAATTTAATTGGATTATAGGAAATTTTATTATTGGATTATAGGAAATATTTTAGTAAATTTAGTCTAAAGTAGTTTAAATCTTAGCTTATTATATAGAATAATCCTCACCACATTTTAAGACCCCGTACTCAATAAGAGTACAAGGGTCTTATAGATTTGTCAGAAGCGAAACAGGCAAACGGAGGCTTTTCCGACTCCATAAACTATATATATTCATGATCAGCATCAACAGCCAAGTTGATATAGCGATGTCCGTCTCTCCGTCCTAGATCTCAGAGACTATAAGAGCTAGAGCTACCAAATTTGGTATGAAAGTTCGTTTATTTGGCGAGCAGATCAAGTTTATTTCAAATCGTTTCCACGCTCCAAACCGCCCCCGCAAATAATAATAAACTATTTTCACATCACCATACCATGGAAATGACTAGAGCTATCGGGACCAAATTCACACAATATGTGTACGGTATAACTATAGTATAACTGTACTCAACAAGTTTGGTCCCGATCGCACAACTATAGCCTATAGCTCCCATAAGACGAATCGGTCGAAAATTGTTTATTTGTACATATGCGCACTAGCATAAGTACGCGGTCTTTTTCAGTCGGCTTGCTCGACTATAGCCTTTCTTACCTATTTTTATGTGCGAACAGCTTGAAATTTAATTTTCATTTTAAATTGAAATTGTTCTATAAATAAACAAAAGACTAAAATTCTTCTTATATTAGAAATTCTGTTATATTCTGTTATATTTAATAATGCACTTAAATTCTTAAAAAATAATAAAAAATTTGTTATTAAGATTTTCAAATGTTCAAATGTTTTTCTTATTGCCTTTTATTGATTTATTGATTAGACTACGCTTTAGGACAACATAAAATTCTTTGAACTTAAACTTTAATCGTTTTAAATATATTTCAAGTGTAAAACTGAACTTTCACCCATTGCAATTATGCTCAAGTGTTCAGTTCAGCGCTTTTATTTAACTAATATCCTTCACTTCTCATGCATAATGAGCTCTTAATCCTCATCACAATTACACGGGTTTTTATGCCACGCAGCAGCTGACAACTGGCAACAGAAAGTTGGCAACACTTATGGTCCAAACTCATTACAACCTCATTAAAGCGCTACCTTGTCAAGCATTATTTTTTCTTTCGTTCTTTCTGGTTTTCCAAAAATCAGTACGCTGCTTAAATTTGAGAGTCCCCCTTTCAGCTTTCCACCTGCCCACATTTTGCACACCTAATACCCTTTATAATTGCCGCATATCGCCGCAAAAAGCAACTCTAACGGAAAATATTTTGTAATTTAAAACGCGCGACAGACCCAAAAACCTTGCCACACACCTTTGTGGCAAAGAAGCTACATGCACCCTCTCCTCAACTTGGGTTCATGGGAGGCAAGGTGGGACGGGGAGTGGGCTGGTGCTGGGGATCAGCAGGCGGCAGCTGCAGTGTTAGCGCTAATAGATCCCAAAGCTAATGCCCAAAGAGACACACAGACTACACTCAGCAAAAAAAAGTAGTTCGAACTTTCGAACTCGAATGAATTAAGAATTTTGGTGGGTTAGCAATTTTAGATTAAAGTATTTTGAAACCAAGTAAGAAATTGTGATCAAAATATACTATTATTGAGTTAAAATACTAGATTATTGAGTATAAAATACAGTATTTTGAAGTAAAAAATACGGTGTTTTGTTTAAAAATACTGAATATTTTAATACAAAAGTGCGAACTTTTGAGTATAAATTACTGTTTTGTTTAATTGTGGAATACTGCACTTTGCGTATAATAAACTGAATAAAATATACTGGAATTTTTGAGTTTAAAATAAAAATTTGATTTTGGAGTGTAAAATTCTAAACTATTACTTTTAAAATACTGAAAATGAAATACTCGAGTTTTAAGAGTGACAAAATGGAATTTTAGGTATGCAATAATGCATTATTGAAGAATTTTTTACAAAATGGCTTTAAATTTTGTGATTAAAAATATACTGAAATTTTAAAGTATGACCCATTTGATATTTTTAGCTACAAAATCTAAAATCTTTTGATTAGAAAATACTGAAATGCTTTAGTATAAAGGACTGGATTTATTTTCTCAGTGCACACTCCATCAGGTAGCTTAGTTGCTCTCTCTTTGCACATGTGCGGGTGCGAGGATGTGTGCGTGTGTTTGAGTGTGTGTGTGAGAGTGTGTGTGTATTAGACTAGAGCATGAATAACGCGCCTCGCTTAGATTGGGGACCAGCCAGCAACCAGAAGACCCACAAAGTCAGCCAAAAATGTGTTTTCGAAACGAGCCAAAGCCAAAGCCAGAACCAAAACCAGATTCCGAGCCAAAAACCAAAAAAAAAGCACTGCACAGTTATTTTAATTAGAAACGAAGTAATTTGCATTTTTAGCGCACCCAGAACGAAAGAGAGGGAGAGGGAGATGGAGAGAGAGAGAGAGAGAGAGAGGGAGCGAAAGCGAACGTTATGTAAAATTTACAAATTTTTTTTCAATTTAGTCGAGGGCGTATTTTGGCTCTTGGGAGTCATGGAGGCAAAAAAAAAAAAAAAAAAAAACAATAAGTGTACTTAAGCGCACTTTAAATGAGTAATGAGAATGTTGTCGGTAAAAAAGTCAGCAAAACATTTTTGGAAATTAAACAGCTTTGAAGTTGAATTGGTTTGGAAATGAAGAAAAAGTTGCGAAATGAAGAAAGATATAAAAAAAACCAACACAAAAAGGATTTGGTGACAAAAAATATAATCAAAATACATTGCAAAGATTTAAAACAAATTAAAAAATTAACAGTTTAAAACTAAAAACTTAACATAAAACATACAATTAAGTAATTTTTGACCGATTTACCCTTTATGAGCTATAGGCTAGAAGATCCAGGTGTTCATACGGACGGACAGACAGACGGACATTGCTATATCGTCTCGGCTGTTGATGCTGATCAAGAATATATATACTTTATGCGAACGGAAAAGCCTCCTTCTACCTGTTACTCACATTTCGCTTCAGACAAACTTAATAGACCCCTCTACTCTTTTTTAGAGTACGGGGTCTAAACAGTTTTCAGAAGAAAGTAGCAGAAATATTTTTTAATTTTTGTTTTTCTTTAACTTTTTCTAAAGATAATCTTGAAGTATTCTTTGGAAAATGAAATTCCCAGAAGCCCCAGATTATTATAAATCAATTCTTAGATTAAGCATTACATTTTCAAGTTAAAAATATTTAATTATAGCCATAATATGTTTTGCATAAAAAAATTATTCGCTCAAGTTTTAAAGAATTTTTTTTTACTTTAAGTGAGTGACTTGATTTTTCGCTTTAAGTGAATTTCCGCCGAAAACTGACCCAAATGGGTATGTGTGTGTGTGTGTGTGTGTGCGAGAGATTTTTTAGATGAAAATTGACATTTAACTGTCATTATCACAAAAGCTTTTAACTTGGCCAAGCGAATTGTTGTTTGTTTTGCTTTTGCTTTTGCTGCGTTTGTCAGAAAACGGAAAATGGTCGCAACTTGAAGGGACAGAGAAGAACTCTGGCAATCAGTCAATCAGTCAATCAGTGAACAACTTACATAAAGTCAGTTAGTCAGTCAATCAAATGTAGAAAGTCGAAAATCGATAGGGATTGGGAAGGGGAAAGGGAAAGGGAAAGGGAATAGGAACTCGTTTCAAGAGGTGTCCTTAAACGTCTTTAGAGTATCCTGTTATTTTGTTTTGTTTGCATGCTGTTCATGGGGAAACCGATGTAAAAGGGACTTCAAAGTGTCTTCGACAAACCCAAATTCAATTTCTTTTTGTTATGCGTCAAAGGACATGCAAACGTAAACTGATTTCAAATGCAGCAAACGGTGGCCAACGCTTAGGGCCATCAATTTTGGGTATCCTAGAATCTTGTTCCACTACTCCCCCGAACGTGATGGTATGTAAACAGGCTTGGGCAAGCAGAAGTTTTGGGGGTAATACGAGTACTCCTGGACATTGGGACAGTTGGCAACTTTTGGGTGGTGTGAACAATTTTGTAAGCGACAGACAATGTCAGCTGCTGTCAGCGCTAAGGAAATTTGAATAGGCAAATCGTAAAGTCAAGATGACAGAATACGATATTGTACTATTGGTATACAAGGTTTTAACGAGGGTTGTTCATTGAGTTACGTGCAATCAACAGGCAATTTACATTATATGATAACAAACATTTATGTTTTGTTTTGTTTCTCATTTTTAGTAAAAGCATATAAATAATTTGTGCTTTATACACTTTAATTTAAACAATTTCTAATTCATTTAAAGTCTGCACATGCTTTGAATTCAGCTAATGCTGAATTTAAAGTTTAATCTTTACTTTTAGTTTATTTTTAATCAAGCGTAAGCTGAAATCTTATTGGTTTAATTTTTTTCCATCGCAAATCCAGTAGAATGTGTATTTATAAGCTCACTTAAGTCTCATTTTTATAAGCTCCTGAATATATCCTAGTATTTTCACCTCGCATCTCATGACATTTGCATACCTGAATGGCCGTAAAAATACGCTACTGTAAAATCTGTTTCGCGTCCTTATTTGCTATTCATGACTGCACACACAAACACACAACACACACACACACACACAAATACACCTTTGTGACTTAAGAACCTTCATAAAGTTTGACGATTTTTAATTGCCCACTTCGTGGATACCTAAGCCAGAAATGTCATGAACCAACTATGCTAAAAAAATATATATAAATTACCACACGTCTGATGGCTGATAACTTTAATTGATAGACTTGAAGATACTACGTTGTGTATAAAATTTATACTATAAATTAAAGTAATCATTGGACAATACTTGACTATTTGAAAATCAATTAAGTCATAGCATGAAAAGGAATTTAATAAACAAATATATTAAAAAAATATTTAAAAACCGATTCCATTGAAAGAAAAAATATAATACTTTGGAACTGAGTGTTTGTGGCCTCTTCTATGCTGCCTAGTACTTGTCAAGTCTGTAACATAAAGCTAAGCTTGTATTAGGTAAAAGTCTTTAACTCCCTGCTTGTGGTTTTATGTGTACAGGGTATTTTTACATGGAAAAAAGCCAACCTATGAAATTTGCACATCATCATTATCAACACAACAGTGAAAATTATCTGCTCAAGTGAAGCTGGAGCACAGTCACCATCACCATCACCGTCACCGTCTGTCCAAAAGTGCTAACAATGCCGCAGACTGTGCCTCCCTGACTGACACGCCCCCTCTTCTTCCCCCCTTCCATACCCCTACCCTACACCCAAAAGCATTTAGGAAGCTGCGACGGCAACGCGTCAAATGCCTCACGGCAACTTCAACTTTGTTGCTGTCCTTGTTGTTGTTGTCGTTGTTGTCGTTGTTGTTGTTGCTGTTCGGTTGTAACACGGCAAATAAAAATTGAAAGCAAATGAGACAGCAGAGACACGGGACAAGGATGCGGCTGGAGACACGGAGACATGCTGATGTCGCTATGCTGTCCCTGTTCGGGAAGCGACCAGTTTCCTCCCAACCCCTCCTTCTCCTACCCATCTACCTCCGTACCCCCCCGTGGTCCTTTGCAGCTGCTACCTTGCTACGTATGCATAGCGTTCTCGAGTCTGACAGCTTGCGCTGAAAAATGCCGAGTGTCGAGTGTCGGCCTCGGTTTTGGTCTCGGTCTCGGCTTGGCTTGGTTTGGTTTGGCTTGGCTTTTCGAGTGGTTGGTAATGCGTGACAGGCAGCCTTACATGCCACCTAGCCCCCCTGCTGTCATACCTCTGTTGAATTCAAATTTGATGGCGACTGTGGCTACAGCAGCGCACGTCCTGCCGCCAGTTCCCGTTTCCCTCATTTTCCTGCCCGGATGTGAGCCGACAGCGGCGTTTGTCTATGTCGTGTGTTCCGTCTCTTTCTGTCTACATCTACGCCTACAACACCCCCCCACCCCTGTTTGCCTCCCTTAGCAGCCCCTGTGCTTTGCCCATGCTTCGTTTCGTATACGAAAGTTTAAGCGAATTAAATTATTTGCTTTTTAGATTTCAATATTTCCGCAGTGGAGATTTTAGTCGATATCAGTGTGGCGTAAAGTGGTTTCTCTGTCTGTGTGAGTGTTTTGGCCGGGTAGCTGCAAGCGGGGGGAACTAAATTGAGTTTGATGATGCGCTGTAATCATAAAGTGCTTTGGGGCTGAACAAATTTTGTGGTATGAGTTGGCTCAGGTAACTCATAAGAGATAGACTTGCACATGTTTATTTCTGGAACAGGTTTCTTGCCCCTCACTTGGCAGAGAATTTGATTTAACTATTAAACTCTGTCGGTTTGTGTGTGTGAGCGTGTGTGTGTGTGTGTGTGTGTGCTTGTGTCTGAGTGTTCTACTCTAATTTGTAATATTGTATTTGCGTTTCAAAGGCGTAAAGAATTACGTTTTAAATTGAATATTTACATAAAATCACACGAAGCATTATTTCGGTTACAAAGAAGGAAAGCTACAAAATATAGTATATTCTTGATTGTTTCCATATTTTTGAAAACAGATATTTCTAAATTAAATTGTGGATAGGTTTTTTAAAACAGCTTATATTATTTTAGTTTAATTAATTTTTATTCATACCAAAGAAGTCTACGCAGCGGTTGAATAGAAATATTACATAGCCTGCTTTTAGGCTTCGCTTTAAAATAACCGAATTTAATTCAGGTTTATTTTCGCTTGAGCTGTGTTTGAAATCATTAAAAAGAAAACACCAAATAGACTTCAAAACACACAGAAACAAAAAGCAAATATATAAAAAAAAAGCCCAGCAGTCTGCTTTCTGTGCCTTTAGCTTGCTTTTCTATTTAAATTCCAACTCTAATTCAATTTTTCTCGCTGAATTTGCCTTTTTATGGGCGCCACGGTCGGACGTCTAGGCGGGCAAATTACCTAGGCAGCATAAATTAATACATAGTAGACTTATAAATATATATAAAGTATTAAAAAAAATGAAGAAATAAAATTAAGCTAAAGAAATGTAAGCATGATTATTATAATGCTGCTGAAAAATGTTATTTGCATTTATTTGAAGCAAAAATATTGGGAATGAACGCGGGGTAGGGAAAGTGGGGCCAGGACATGGCCAGAGGTAGGGTGTGGCAGCAGCTATACATATCGTCCAACTGAAGTTTGCTTTGCATGCCCAAAAGTTTGTCCAACTCGAAGCCTGCTCGACTTACATCAGCTCAATTTCGTGCAGGTTGAGTTGAGTTCAGTTTTGGTTTTGGTTCAGTTTGGTTTGGTTCTTTTCTGAGAAGGAGGACTGTAGTTTAGAAACTATTGAAGCGCACACAGCGCGAAGCGCATTCATTTACTCTTTGTGGGCGGTTAGCCACGCCTCTGTTTGCTGGAGTGAGCAAGTCCATTGCATGCCTGAATGGTCGCGCAAAACATGCCATCATCATCATCAAAGGGAAATTAACCTAAACGGCCATGAAGCTGTTTGCTGGGCGTTACTGCCACTGAGCTTCTTTCTCTTCCTCATGTTCACGCTCTTCCTGTTGTTGTTGTTGTTTTTGTTTTTGTAATTGCGGCTGCTTTACACGTCTCAGCAGTGTGGCCAAAGAGAGCCAGAGTGAGAGCAAAAGCAAGAGCGAGAGGGAGCACGAGAGCTTTAAGCTAAAGCTGGAAATGTAACTGTGAATGTGACTGCTTCTGAGCAAAGGTTTGAATTTGGTTTTGGGTTTGAGTACTCACTCTCTCTCACTCTCAGTCTTTCTTTCTCGCTCTCTCTTTCTTGCGTTGTTTTTGTCGCTCTCTGGCTTCACATTTTTGCTGATTATGAGGTCGAGCAAGCTGGAAAATGTGATAACCTCCGGTTTTGGTCGCTTCATTTTGATTGCCGTCGTTTCTTTCCTTTAGCCTGCACCTCTCTCCTTCCCCTGCGCTTCGATCTACCGCCTGCATACAGAAGTTTGACCAGTTTTATCCACAGTGCGTCGTCCTTTGCCACTTCAGCAATGAGATTGGGTTTTCTGCCAGAGTTCCGCCTTTAAGTGAGCCATTCCTTGTATGTGTGAGTAATCGTGTGTGTATGTGTGTGTGTATGCTCGTACTCGTATGTATGCTTGTGCTTGAGTGTGTGTTCAGCAGCATCCTTTATTTTGTGCTAATTGTGGCTACTTTTGCTGGTTAACTGCGCTAATTGAAGTTTTTGCTGGCAATGTTTGTGGATTTATCGATACGCCATTTGGCTTCGACAGCAGACTGTTATTGGCCTTATTTGAGTGGCATTCAATGCGTACAACAATGGGTGCAACTGATTTGTTACATAAACCGTTCATAATGTGCTTTATCAACCATTTTTTAGACACAATTTTGATCTTCAAATTCAGCATGTTTGATTAGAAAATTATGCGTATCTGGTAGAGAAAGGCTTGTCGCTTATCATAATCTAGGTATTCTTGATGGGCATCAAGAGACAATTCAGTATATCCCTGTTCCGTTGGTCACTTTTTAAGCACATAAGATATAATTCGAGTCATTAAGTTTAGTTTCAACGTATCAAGAAGCTCAGGTTTGTTTTACAATGTCTCTACCTTGTATATTGGACTAAATTATAGGATTATCTGTATAAAATATGGTATAAATTATTTCAGATTTCTTTGGGAGAGTTTTATTTCACATATTGTGTCCAAATGACTGATAGACATATGTTCATAAGAGCATTAGACAGCCTTAGGAACAAAGAGTCCTAAAATCCAAGAAGTTGAGGGCTTAACCCTAGCTAAAAACCTTTTAACTTGCTTAAAATGTTCTACAACTTATATTTAATAAAATTTTAATTAACTTTTTTCATATTGCGCACATCGTTTAAGCAAAATGTACGCACATTTTAAGTCCTCCTATTTTATTGCAAACGAAACACAATTCAAGTTGTCGATAGTGGTAAAAATATGCTTTATTTAACTACGCATTAACTATCTGACTACAGGGTATTTGCTCGTCAAGCACACTGTGTTATGATTGACATGAAATTTATTCCCAAGATTTATTGTGTTATCGATGCGGTAAAGTAATTTCAAGTGTCTTGTGCTCTAATTGTATTTGGTTCACTGCTTTCAGGGCTTAACAAAACTTCAAAGTTATAATTGTTATTGAGTTTTGGTTGTATTGTCTGTGTGTGTGTGTGTGTGTGTGTGTGTCCTTGCTGTGGCAAAGTTATCCCTATGCATTTAGATGGATTTCAGCAAGTTCTTGGTTAATTTTCTTAACCAAACTTAAAGTTCACACTGAGAAATTACACAGGCAACTGTGTGACATACTTTCAACCCTTACAGCGATTTCAGGACAGGACTTTTAATTATTTCCCTTGCGACACGTCCTGTGTTGTGTCCTCGTAAATCTCTGGCACATGCTGTGGTTTACACTTTTAGCGTGTGACAAATGGAAATATGTATTTACACACACACACACACACACACACATTTGAGTCTGTGTGTGTTGTTGTAGTAAATGAAGCAAGTGCACAAAAAGGCTAAACGGGCATATCCTTATTAGAGTATCTCCTCGGCAAATTAATCCATATTTATAAAAATAGCCATTAAAACGAGTGGGGTGTTCACATGTTTGTGTGACAACAGAGGGAGGAGTAATTTCCACTGCTTTCTCTTCATTTTATAAATACATTTTCATTTGGCTTTGTGCATTGAAACATGTTTAAATTAAAGAGCAGCGGCTTGTAAAATGCGCTTGCTTGGCGCTGCTTACTTCTTTGACTGCCCATGTCCTTCTTTTGCCATTTTTAATACAGTTTATCAGTGTCCAATGGACACTGCCCCTCTGCTCCCCTCTGTTCCCTTCCCTCTGCTTCATTTCAACAAGTTATTTACGCTGCGAAGCGTACTCAATTCTGAGAAGCCGTTCACTATATGCATGTGTCCCCTTGTCCACTTGTCCTCTTGTCCTGTTGTCCTCTTTTCCATTCGCTCTCCTCTCCTCTTGTCCACTCACTCTCCTCTCCTCTTGTCCTGCCGGTCAGCCGTTCGATAAAATAAAAACGTCTGCTCATGTGCATACCTCGAACCGCAGACTGAACCGGACCAAGTTTGAGTCTTTGTTTATCAACTTGACCATGTCCTGAATGTCCAGAAGACCTGCTCACTGTTTCCAACTCGTTCGTCAGCAGACAAGTTCCTTGCAAAAAAAAACCGGACATAATCAACTTTGTCATTCACTTTGTAATGCCAAGTTAAAACGAATGAAGTTAATAAGCTATAGTTAATAGAAATTTATTTAAATATATTAGAAATTACAATAAAAGTGAACTTTAAAACTTTCTAAACTGCAATCATTAAATGAACAATGTAATATACAATTTTTAAAGCTGAGCAACTATAGTATGAAAAGTTTTCCAGTATCAGTGAAAACTAAAACTATAGAAATCATAACAATTTAATTACAAATGGTCAAAATATTATGGCTTATAATTATAATATGACGATGAAACTTTAACACAAAAAAGTTTATTTAAATATGAAGAAATTGAATCATTAATATAAATCAAAACTTAAAGATAAGAACTAATTAATATACTTATAATTATAATTGTATTTAAATAAAGAATAAAAAATACAATTTATTAATAATAAAATAAAGTTTAATGAAATTTTAACATTAAATCTCATAATAATTTGCATAAAAGACTCAAATTCATTTTTAAATTTAAGTAACACTAATTTTAAACTTTAGAGTATTAAGTCTTCGTTATGGATTGAATAGTTAAAACTTTCTTATTTCACTACTCATTTTAATTTGCCTGTTCAACGAACCACAGCTGCTGATTTTACGAGTTTTATGTGACGGGGACCACAACAAAAACAACAACAACAAAAGGAACAATGTGCATTTTGCCAACTCTTCACTTTACTTATTTATCGATAATTGGAAATTGCAGACCTGCTGTTTATCACCTTCATCTCTCTGCATCAGCCATTTGGCCATTTGTCCATTTGGCCATTTGGCCATTTGCATACTGCCATTCTTAGCCACATTATCCGATAACCAGGGGCAAGTCGCAGAGTGACTCTGTAGCCCCGTTGGCCAGTCATTGATACATTGATTCATTGTCACCACAATGCCACTGAATGTCATTATTAAGGCACTAGAGTGGGTATTGGCGTATGCTATATCTGTACCTCTTCCATGACTTTTGTTTCATATGCTGAAAACAATAATCCTTACCGATTCTCTCATGCAACTGTTCTTTCGTCTGTGGACGATTGAAAAGGAACAGACTTTATATAGTCAGAGTGCCTGCAGTTTTGTGATAAGCGTCAATCCCCGTGCCACATTAGGCAGCTCCTCTACTCCCCTACCTCTCTCGCTTTTTTCTCTCTCTCTCTCTCTCTCTCTCTCTCTCTCTCTCTCTCTCTCACTTTGTTTCTCCTCCAACATTGCATCGCATTTGGTGGTTGGCTAATGAGTTGCTAATTAGAACTGCGAGTTGAAAATGTGAGACAATGTGAGCATTGCAAATACTAATTTGCTAATTGACAAGCTTAACCGTTTGCAGCAAGCTTTAAGCGCTAGATGGCGCTTTTAATTACAGTTCTATAACTTCACTGTATAACTTTTCTATACAGGAAAAAAGCATAGTACCTTGCTTTACCTTATTTAATAAGAGCATCGAAATTTAAAGTATAAATTATAAAATCTGTACTTAAATCTGATCTGCTGGCATATAAGTGATTATTCTCAAATTTAATAATAAAAAATAAAAAATATTTTTAAATACAAATTACAAACAGGGTATCTTGTAGTGAAGCTCTTGGTTTTTAGCGCCACATTGTTTGTGCAGTAAGTTCGTACTATCTGATAATATATCTGATTATATTATAATAATATAATAATATAAATAATGCGCTTAAAAAAATTGTTATTTTACCTTCACGACTTTGAAATACCCTTGTTTAACAAGGCTGAGTCTTCACTGAGTTTATCAAACATACTAACATTTTACCCAGCCGACTAACAATACAAATATTTATAAATTTGTAACATTAAACTTAGCAGCTTTCATATTTTAATCGACACCTAAAAGTATGCTTTAGTTTTAAATATTAAAAAAAATTGCATGACGGGTTGGTAGCATGACGAGAGCAATCTTACCTACTATATTTCATAACCGTGCTTCATGAATGACTCTAATAATCATCGCTCTAACCATATTACAGGGCAGCTATTAGTCGACCCGTTTAGTCCCTTGCTCATTCCAATCGGGTATTAAATGCTTGTGTTGATAGTCAAATCAACATGTGGACGATATTTTTCGCTGACTGTCTCTACCTCTTCAGTTTTCTTTATAAGTGATCATTTGTGCTAACGGTGACACAGCATTTTTTTCTCTGAACGATTTTTGCCAGTAATGGTTAATAGTAAACATTTGCTTGTGCGAAGAGGGAGGGAAAGAGAGCGGTAGCGGCGCTAGCAGAATTATAAACAAAGCTAAAGACATGTTATCTATAGTTACGCTCTCTCGCGTTTTTCGCTCTCGGCCTGTGTCTATAGCGATCGCTTTCACCTATAAAGCTGCGCCGAAAATGTGCTTTATGTTTAGTCTGAACGAGGCCTTCGTTTAGAGCAGACACACTTCGTGATAAGAGATAAGAGAATGACCGTTATTAAAGTGACGCTTGGTGCGCGTCAATTGGCGCTGTTTGGCGCTAGATCGATGCAGTCGACTGCGGCACAAGTTAAATTGAACGTAAGCTGCAGTGCATTTAGTGATAAGAGAGTGGTTTTTTAATGAATTTCACACTTGATTGATAAGGTGTCTGATGAACAAAGTGTCGCCGCGTCGCGTCCCTATTCCGAGGTGCCACGTCCAAGCAAATTTAAGTTTTTGCGTGCCTTTTTGCCGGGCGGAGAGTTTCAGAAAAAATCCTTTATGGAATTCACACATGGCATGAGACAGAAACATGGTGATATCTTCATTATACCGGGTACATTTGGACGCAAGGATATGGTGGCCTTATTTAATCCCAAAGATATTGAAATGGTGTTCCGTAACGAGGGCATTTGGCCTCATCGCGAGGGTTTCGACTCTATGGTTTACTTTCGGGAACACATAAGAAAGGATATTTACGGGGAAGCGAAGGGTTTATTATCTAGGTAAGTCACCAACTTTTTATGGTGAAAAGTCTTCGATTAACAAACTGGTCTTTGGTGCAGCCAGGGTAAGGACTGGGGAGCATTCCGTTCCGCTGTAAATCCCATATTTATGCAGCCCAAAGGCCTCAAGATGTACTACGAACCTTTGTCAAACATTTACAACGAGTTTATTGAGCGGTAAGCAAGTAAAATCTGATATGGATATAGATGGTTTTCTATATAGACGATTTTCCCTTCGGTAGCATCAAAGAAATCCGTGATCCAAAAACTCTGGAAGTGCCAGCTGACTTTGCCGAGGAAATAGCTCGAATGGTCTTCGAATCGATTGGATTAGTTGCCTTCAATCGTGAAATGGGCACAATTAGAAAACGACGTGACAATCCCGATGCCCTAAGGCTATTTAAAATCACGCGAGAAGTCACGAATCTTGTATTTGAACTAGACATGCAGCCCTCAATGTGGAGACATGTGTCGACTCCCAAATTTCGTAAAATGGTAGGTTACCTCAATGAGAGTCTTGATATATCTCAGCGATTGATGGATGAGAGCTTGTCAGAGTTACAACAGAAACGGAAGTCAGGTGAAAAGCTGGCCAATGTTAGCATCATGGAGAAATTGTTGGAAATTGATCCAAAGATAGCATTAGTTATGGGTCTTGATGTATTATTTGGTGGTGTCGATGCCACTGCCACTTTTATCTCCGCATTGTTGCTCTGCCTCAGCAAGCATCCGGAAAAACAACAAAAACTACGTGATGAGCTGCTCCAAGTGATGCCGACCAAGGAGACATTGCTGGATGAGGAGAGGATGAGAGATCTGCCATATTTGCGTGCCGTACTCAAGGAGACTCTGCGCTACTATCCCAACGGTTTCGGCACCTTCCGGCAATGTCAGAATGATGTTACCCTCTCGGGCTATACGATACCCAAGGGTACAAATATTCTACTCGCCTCACATTCGCTGTTGAAGGACGAAAACTATTTCCATCGAGCTGAAGAATTCCTACCCGAACGTTGGCTACGCGATCCCGAGACCAAAAAGAAGGAACAGATCAATCCATTCACATTCCTGCCCTTTGGGTTTGGACCACGCATGTGCATTGGCAAACGTATTGTGGACTTGGAAACTGAGACATCAATAGCCAAACTCATACGCAACTTCTATGTGGAATTCAACTACGATGCTTCCAAACCATTTAAGAGCGACTTGTTCTTGGTTCCGGCCATTCCGTTCCAGTTCAAGTTCACCGATGTGGAAAAGTAGTTCCAACGCTTAAGCCAAATGTGACTGAACATATTATATTAACCGATCTTTAAACGAAAAAATTATCATATATAAGTAGCAGAACTTGTTTTAGTTTATTTGAGTTATATTCTTAATAAAATGTATATATTGTTGACTATACTTGTATAAATTGATTATTAAAAGAGCCTAAAAAACCAGGCACAACGTTGTTAAGCCCTGTACTCTAAAAAAAGAGTAGAGGGGTCTATTCGGTTTGTTAGAAGTGAAATGTGCGTAACGGGCAGAAGAAGGCGTGGTCGACCCCATAAGTATATATATTCTTGATCAGCATCAACGACTAGAGCTATCGGAATACACAGTATGTGTGTAGTATCATTATAACCAACCTCACCAAGTTTGGTCAGGATCGGACAACTATAGCCTATAGCTCCCATAGGACAAATCGATCAAAAATTGCTTAACTAATTGCACTAGAATGAGTACGGGGACTTTTACAGTCAGCTTACTCGACTGTAGCCTTTCTTACTTGCTTTATTAATATTACAACTGTATTTGATTTTTCCCATAGTTTGTATCTTAATTGAATAAGTGAAATTCCAAGCTCTATAGTTATTAGAGGCTTTAATCAAGTACTTCAACAGAATATAGAGCAGTTAATGTATGTATGCCATGTACCTGATAAATTATCTCAATGAAATGCAAATGACAAGTTTTAATGAGCCCAGAGGATACTAAAGCATATTAATAGAGTGTATTTAACATATTTCGCAAAGCCACTTGATTATCTTAAGCTCTGGTAAATGCTTGATATCTGCTTAAGTGATTCAAAGTGGTTCGCTGGCTCATCTGGTGCTTGGAACCACTCACAACCCACAATCGCAGCCTTGTCTTAAACTGTCTCAAGGCAACTTTCACTTGCATTTGAAGCTCATTTGGGATTCTGAAAAAACCCCTCCTACCTGCATTTCCCCTCGCTCAACTCAAAGGCTTTTCGTCATTCGCTTCAATGCCGTTTAAAGCACTTGACAACAAATTCTTTTTTTCCCATTTTTTCGGATTACACAAAAAATATATAAGTTGTCTGCCTAGAAGAAGAGAGGAAGAGAGAGAGAGAGCGTGATAGAAAGAAGTAGAGAAACGTGTAATTAAAATATGCGCAATTAAAATGGAGCAAAGGAAACGCACAATGCTTCTAATTCGAGTATGAAAAATGCAGAAACGGTGCTTCGTAAACCTACATATATGCATGTATGTGTGTGTGTGTTTGTATGTAAATGTAATTTACATATCACATTTTCAGCATATGCGATTTGCAAGCATATAAATTGAAATTTCATTAAGAAAGTTCTTGGCTTTCGCTTATCGCAGCGTACGAAGAAAAAGAGATGACTCTGTCTGTTCTCTTCTTACCACCGCTCTGTTCGACTCTTCGCTGCTCTTTGCTCTCAGCTTTGCTCTGCTCTGCTCTGTATCTTGTGCTCTCTCCCACTGCTGCTTTTATGTCACTTCAAAATTGAAATGTATAATGGCATTCATATGTATGCATTTGTGTTTCTGTCTATGCGAGTGTATGTGTATGTGTGTGTGTATGTAAGTGAGCGAGCGTATGTCGGTGTGAGTGTGTTTGTGTGTGTGTGTGCATAGGCGCACTTGAGCGACTTAATTGTGTCGTGTTAACGTCAAACACATGCAACAAACATGTGCAAACAAATGATGCTTGTCAGTGTGTGTGTGTGTGTGTATATGTGTGTATGAGACAAAGCGAGAGCGTAGTGGCGAGAGTGAAAGGCAGGGAAGCGGAGCGACGGGTGTTGGGGTCTCTTTGGCACGTTTATGTCAGTGCCGTGTTGACAGATTCAACCACCCAACAAAAAACCCGTTAGCAGCCCACCTTCCGTTGTGTACACACACACATACACACTCACACACACATCAACATATATAAAGCCACTCTTTTATTTTATAAAAACACATATACAAACATTCACTCAAGCGGCAAAACATATCCGTACACATCCGTTATGCCGTCAACGAACCCCAAAGAACCCCTCCCGCGGCATCCCCTTAGCATCCAGCATTTTGTTCAGCTTGTACTCCCCCTCATCCCCTTTCTTTCCTGACTGCTGGCAGCCATTGCCACCTGTCATAAATTTCCATATGCGCGAAAGGTTGAACGGTTATTTTTACTTAACTACAACATACAGGATATAATATACACTTTCCTCATAAACCATGCTATATACCATGATACAGCTTCAGTTGGCATCCAAATCTTAAAATCAAGTTTTGGTTTATCTGGAAAAGCTACAAATAAAGTTATCACTACTTTAAATGTTAAATGATTTATGATCTCATCTTGAATTTAAGATAACTATGTATCTATTTAATTTATAGAAAAGTCCCCCGTCGGACTGCTTGACTCTAAAATATCATGTACATATATGTCTTTATACAAACACACGGAATAAAACACATCGAACAATATCTAACTATACATCTTCCATAACAATAAATTAATCCGACCAGTTATTGCTTTTCAACGGACTGCTTTATCGACTGCAACCACTCATGGAGCTACATATATGTGTCTAAGAAAACCTGACCAGGGAATTTACACTATGCTTCAGTTCGGTAGATCTAGCTATATAAGCCAAAAACTTTGCCAAACTAAAAACTGAATTTCGACTGAAGTCTTAAAAGATTTTTAAAATATTTAAAAATATGAACAATATTCACAAATAAAGCCTGAGAAATGAAGAAACTACTTGTTAAACAACTCTCTCTCAATCTTCGCTTCCTATTCAAGAATTAAATGTTTATAAGTTAAAAGTGCACACTAGTGACACAAGTAGTGTTAGCCCAATAACTCTATAGCAATTACCTAGTTGTTGTAACTGTTGCAATTTCAGTTGGGTTTGAAAACTTAATACTTTTGTCGCAATTAGTGCAAGTAAAACTAATTATTTTGGCTGTCAAGTGAGTAATCAAAAGTCCTTGGGATTCTGCTGTTTCATCCTGGCTCACATTTCAATATACTCTCTGCCATTTTGTTAGGGAATGATGCGAACTTTTTGGATAAGTACTAACGGCATAAAAGCAGCTGTTCCGTACTGACTCGGAGGCTGGGATAAATTGGAATTGGAAGGGAGTGGGATGAAAGGGGGTGTTTTTTTTTTTGGGAGGGGGGGAGATATGGGTACGTACGGCTTATGCATAATAGACATATGTGAATGGCTGGAAAAACCCATTTTCATAACTGACTCAACGATACTGCGTTCACATTTCGATTATGACAATGCTAAAAATACGGCGAGTGAAATTCAAATGAAATTTTCAATCAGCAAAAAACCGCCCATTTGGCTGACCAGCGAATTTTCCATTCTTCTTATTATTAATTTTTTTTACCCACTGCATTTTACTAGCACACCATTGTCTGGGAAAATTGAATTTTCCATTGGAACAATGGATCTCTCGTTACTGCCGGCACCTGTTGTTATGTGAGAACGGCTTCAAACTGATAAGCTTTAAGCCAATGGAGCCAATTCTGGCTAACCAATCAATTCAGTGTTGACGCCTTTTAATGAACGCTTTTCCTGCATTTCATTTTTTCTTTCCATTTTCCAGCTACTAGTTCTCAGGCTAGTTAGTTGGCTTAATCACAATGTCCAAGCAATCTGAGTATGCCAACTGGGCGTTCACATTGAAAAGTGAAAGGTAAAGGTAAATCGGGCTCTCAGTCGACCAGTCTCAGGGCTATCTAACCAATTCGAATTGACCAGGTTTGTAGCCAAGGGAAAAGGGCTTGTGCTCTGCTGTTCTGTGGCCAGTTGACAGTTTCATTAGTTGGTTAACATGTCCTGTTGCTGTGCAAGGAGTTGCCAGTTTCTGTTTCTGTTTGCATTGTATTGCCATGTTGTGCAGGATATTGGCTAGTCTGTCCGCAGCTATCTGCTCCGCAACTCTCCTCTTCTCTTCACTTCTTCCTGTTCTGTTCTGTTCTGTTCAATGCAATATACTTTTCTTCCCTCCACCTGTCTCCCCTTCTTCTGGGCCATGTCTTGCTGTGGCATACACCGGAAGTAGACTGATAAGTTTATGTTGACATGTTCCCCCACTCCCTGTGTGAGTGTGTGAGTGTTTGTGTGTGTTGTCAGCTGAAAGCTTTCATAAGTTGATTTAAATCTTAACTTTTGACAATTTTCATTTGACATTATCTTTGCTTACTCTGCTTAACGTTGCAGTCCAATCAATTTTCTCATTGAGCTTGTTGAAATTCTGTGTGCAGTTTTAAGAAACATGAATTAATTTTAATTAATTAAACATTTAACATATCTTCACATCTTTCATACTAAAATAATGAGTATGTCTTAAATTTATTAACAAAATTTTAGATGAATTCTTTAGTTATAATTCGTGTTTATTTAAGCTTATTTAAGCTTATTTAAGTTTTATGTTTTCAAAAAAAGAAATTTTAAAAAAATGTGGAAACTTATTTTGAACTGTTTAAAATTGTATTTATTTAATTATTTTTACATGAGTTTTATTATTTATAAATTTTCTATTAATTCAAAAAATGATTAAATGAAAGAATTCTTAGTTTAAAAAATTAGTACGCTTATATATATAAGAATTTATACAATTTTTATGCCAAAAAAAAGTTTTTAAAAAGCTTTAGTTTAAGTTAAATAAATTTTTAAAAATTTTCAATGGATTTACAACTCTCTTTGCTTAAGCGAATTTAAAGTTTGTTTTTACCCCCTTGTCAGACAACATTTATCTAACATCTTTTTAATACCTTCAGCTTAATACAGTTTTATCTAAAGTCTAGTTTATAAAAGAGCATAAGCTTGAATACAACTAATAATAGTTTAGAATGTAAATGTTCTTTCAGTTTACTCCACAGCACCTAATTTTCATAGAAGGAAAGTGGTTGGGAAAACCGTTTAGGCACTGTGAGTGGCTCATAAAAAGTCCAACATGTTTGCATTGCATTCTCCAATCATAACCCTTTTCAAATTGGAAAACCATTTAAATCCTGCGTCAACTCAAATCACCTTACAGAATCGAACACGTATACTCCTTTTAGCCACCTGAAAAACGTAATGGAAAACTCACACAAAACATTTGCTTGTCGTTTTTGTGCTGTTGACCCATAAAAACAAAGAAGGCAAAGCAACGGCAGCAACATCCAATAACCAGTCACAACTGGCCAGGGACAGAGACAGGGACAGGGACTGGGACAGGATAAGGGGCAGTGCCAGGATCAGGGCCAGGTCCAGGTTTGCGTGGGGTAATTTCAGTAGTGAATTGAGCAAACTGTCAGTTGCAAAAGGCAGATCACGAGGCATACACCACCGCATAACACTACACAGCATAACATAACACAAGAACAACGACACAACACTACACGTCACTGGCAAGTAAATGTTTAGCTCTCATACCAGGTACCTGTCGCTTGCTGCCTGCAAACCTGGTCAAACACGAGGACTGAAAAAAGATACACTTTAAAAAACATTTAAAAACTAAAGCGAAATTTTAGAATTTAGTTAAACTTATGTGATAGGGGAATACTTTGGTATTCAGTCGTGTATTTTATTAAATAATTTAAATTTTATATTTTCAATCATTATCAAATAATTTAACTTGTTTGCTTATGATTGAGTAGAATTAATTAAATATTAGGTAAATTTTTAAAGTATTTTAATTAGGTCTTAACTTCCATTTATTTACTTTCGAAATTTTATAATACTATTTTATTATCTAATGGATTTTTTATAACTTTACTTCACATTGCCTTTCCTTCTTCTTGTCTCCGCCTTTATCTCTGCCTCGGACTTTCATTCTTTTGCCAACTATTGAATCGGATTGGTTTCAATTCAAATGGTGTACTCTCTTTTCTTACTCTCTTTTCATAATATTTACTTTAACATCATATCTTCTTTTGCATTCGCTCTCTTCCTCTCTCACTTGGTTCACTATACAACTCTTTCTTCTCATTACTCACTCCTTCACACTGTGTTCCACACTCATTTTATATAACTGTATTTTTCCTATTTTCGTTTTGCTCTTATAAATAACAAGAATTTACTTATAACGATCAGTAGCAGACAATGAGACTCTCCTACCTCACTACCTCTCTTTCCTTGTACCCCTTTTGATATTCCTTGTTTCTCTCAGTGCAGTATGCATAGGCTTTTGGAATGTTGTCGTTGCTGCTGCTGTTAGTGTTGTTGTTGATGTCGCAGTTGTTGTCGTTGTTGTTGTAGCAACTTTGTTAGCCAACACGATGAAAGAGGCATGAGGACACGTCGTATGTTGCTGCATGATAATGGCCCATTGGAAATGGACGTCGACGTGGTCTCATGGAGTTTTTGGCATATGTGTATGAGTGTATGAGTGAGTGTCCGTCTGTGCGTGCGTGTGTATGTGTGTTTGTCTCTGCCTATAAAAGTGAACGGAAGTTAATACGTTTACCTGACTTTTTTTTTCGTTTTGGCTTTTTTGCTATACTTCTCACGCAGGTGGCGCCACCTACATTGTTATGTCCACTTTGTTGTTGTTGTGGTTGTTGCGCAAACAGGGTAAATTGAATTGCGTTAATACGCTTATGGCATATACGAGTGCTGAAGTCATGGTAGCAATAAATGGCCAAAATAAAAATGCATATGAAAATCTATAATAAAAATAGCCAACAAATTGAGTTTAAGTGCACAATAGAAACACACACACACACACACACTCCCCCACGCACACACCCACATAGGCATCAGGTCAGCTGAGCTTTGGGGCTTATAAATATAGTATAACCGTTATGTTTGCCCAAATGTAATTGTTACATAAAAGTGTGGGGTGTCTGAGGGGAAAGAGGTATATTTTAGGGAGTGAACACTTACTGCTAATGGAGTTACATAAACATATATGACTCTGTTTATTGAGTGCCAGTTGCGATAATCATTTGGTTTAGCTCATCATCATCACAGACAGTAGCACTTAGTTAAAAGTTAGTTAGATTGGTTTGAATTTTAGTTAACTGTGTGCAACTATATATAAAATTCATATAGCCGTAAGGGCATCTTTATACTATATATTCAAAAATGATTTTAAAATGATTTCAATTAGTATTAAAATATATTCCATTATATTTTTTTGCTGTGAATCTGTTAAAAGCATTTTTTCTCAAAACGAGTACAGAAGCGAAATGTGCAGAAGGAGGCGTGGCCGACCTCATAAAGTATATATGTATATATTCATGATCAGCACTAACAGCCGAGACGATATAGCAATGTCCGTCTGTCTGTCTGTTCCTTTAAACACCTGGAATCGGAGACTATAAGAGCTAGAGCCGCACAACTCGGATCGGACAACTATAGCCTATAGCTCCTCAGTCGAGAATTAGTGACTTGCATGAAAAAATTTTGTTTTAATTGACCGATCCTAACCAAATTCACACATTATGCGTATATCATGATTCTATCTATCCTTACCAAATTTGGTGCAGATCAGACAACAATACCCTATAGCTCCCGTTAAATTCAAATATATATAATAATTATGTGATCTTTTCAGAGTCTCTTAAAACCCGTTTTTTAAACATTTGTAGTTAGGTAGGTCCAATAAAATTAGTTCCCTAATTAGTCAACTCAAAATATAGATAGGTTTTCCTTCTTAAATTTAAGACTGCCTTTCAGCTATCAAAACGCTTTAAGAAGTAAATTAAATTGCTTAAAACATAATTATTGGGAAATGGTATTCCGTATAACTGTAATTGTATCATAGTTCTCTTTGGAACTCTATTCCATTCGCCTTTACTTTATTATTTACACAGAAATCCCGTAGTCCGATTTTCTAAAATATTTTCTTGGAAAGAATTTTTATTTTATTTTGCCTGCTTCAGACGCTGTCTAAGCCAAATGAATCCCCATTTACGAAGTCCTTGTCGCTGTCGTTTGCGTTGTCCTGACAAAATTGCATTATTATGTATTAGCTGGTTGCTGGAAGCACTACTTGCAACTCCATGTGGCAAGTGCCACCTGCTTGTAAGTGGCTCCTACTGTCAGTATTAGTTCTCTTTCCCTCTTTCTCTTCCGCTCTTTCACTCTATTTCACTCTGTCCTTTTGACAATTTCTTAATACACTAAAAGCCAACGTCAGAGTTCAAAGACAGCGGCTGTTGCAATCGCCTTTTACTTGCATTTTTTTCTGCATTTATTTCTATAATATTTTCACTTTGATTCAATTTCTTAATACCTTTAAGTTAACATCCGCTTGCCGGTTGCCTTCAGCATTTACTTCCGTTTTTTTCCCGCTGTTTTTCCGCTTTTCCCGCATCGCATTCTCTTGCATTTTCTGAGTCTTCCGTTTTTCTCGCTGTTGAGAGTTCCACCGGCACTAGCATTATCCCCGCAATCAGCGTAACTGTAAATCACACACACACACACACACACACATGCACACATACTTGGAACTATTAGAAAAGCAGTTGACACACACATACAGAGACAGAGAATCAAAATGGCGTAGGAAATGATGCTGTGATGGCTGCCAAGTCCCGTATGCTTTTGTATTATAAATGTAACTGTAACACGCAAGCAAACATTGCACACGCACACCCACACACACACACCCACATACACCGACAAACAGTCATGAGACAGGACACTTTTCTGCAGGACATTTCTCTCTAAACTCAACTCAACTAGACTGAATTGAACCCAGCAGGACTCACGGAACTTTCGGTTCGCATCGTCGCCAAACTGACGGATATTCCGGTGCTTGTGTCAAACGCTTGTCATTTTATTTACTACCCACACACACACACACACACACACACACACATGTGTATCTACACACGTGTAACTGTAGTCACAGGATCTGATGTCCTTGTTTCGCATTTTATCGGCTTAAAATGCGAAAATTGCAAATAAATGCCAAGAGTTTTACTAGAGTTTCACTTCCAAACGCTCTCTCTCTCCCTCTCTCTCCCCCTCTCTCTCTCTCTCTCTCTCTCTTTTTCCTCGTGGCTACTAAATTATTTACTTTGTTGTTGTTAGTTGCTTTCGTTTTTTTCTTCTTCTGCTCTATCTCCATTTTCTTCATCTATCTTTTTTATTTACCGTTAAACGCTGGAGTGTATTGTATCTGCGAGATACACGTACTCGTCAGTTTGCTGTAAAAAGCTCTTGGCTTTAAATAGGATAGAATTCCCGACTCTAATTCGCCAGTTGCAATGTTCATTTCGATTCATGTGCATTTCAAGTGCTGTTCAAATATCACACACACACAACCATACACACACACCCACACCCACACACAAGCTACACAAATAAATCTCATCAGATTGTTCGATTGAATTCTGCTAACTGGATAAATGGTAACTGGTAACTGGTAACTGGAAACTGTTTAGCAACTTTGTGAACCAACTGGCAGCAATTCCAGCCGATGAAAAGATTAGATTTTTCTTTTGTGTTGTATAGATTACTGGGTAAAACGGCGGGACTCCGAGAGGGACAAAGAGAGGGAGAGTGAGGGAGAGAGGGAGCAAATGTGAGACAGCTTATATGAGATTGCTTAGTTTGCTTGTATAATGAACATTATAGAGTTTGTTTAATGTGAAGCTGCTTAGGTTGTTGAGGGTCCACGGGTGGTACCTGTTGGACCCACATTTAATAAGCTAACGAAAATTATTTATCGAGCACTTGATGTCAATGGAGTCACAAGCCACAAACTTCTTCAAAATATCATTTATATCCATGAAAATGCTGAAATATCTAATTAAGTACTCCTTTACCTGGAAAAATAGTAGTGAACAATCCGCAATGCTACAGTCGAGTGCGCCGACTGTTAAAGACCCTGTTCTCATTCTAGTGAGCATTTTACCATACAAATCAGTAATTTGTGAATGATTTGTCTTATGGAAGCTATAGGATATAGTTGTCTGATCCGAACCAAAGTTGGTGATGCTATTTATAACCATGTAATACGCATAATGTGTGAGTTCAGTTGCGATCACTCAACTCAACTCATATAAATCAACTATTTTCGACCGATTTGTGCTTTGGGAGTTATAGGCTATAGTTGTCCGATATAAACTTGTTATGGATAGCTTTATAGAATTTATATACTTAATGGGGTCGGCCATGCAAATTAATCTACAATTATTGAATAAAATATTAAAATTAGAATTTTGAAATGAGAATTAACATTCTGTTCAATTGTTTTTAAATTTAAAGCTTATGTTTTAAAAATTTTAAGTTAAAAGTATTTTTAACTGTTTAGAGAACTAGCCCGCTTTCATCACTAGCGTGAACAATAGTGTGTACAATAGTGTGAAACTGATTAAATTTAAAACGCTTTAAAACTAAAGAGAAATTGTTTATTTTATTCTGTTAAATATAAATAGTTACTTTAGTTCTAAAAACGCTTAAGTGCCACCTGTTCGACACACTATAAATGCAAATGGCCGAAAATGTGGCCAAGACGAAAAAAGAACTTGGCAATTTTCCACTTTTTATGCAATTAATCAAAAGTAAACAAAAACCAAAACTACCCCGAAATCCCGTAGAACAGCAAAGCTCCAGAAACTCATGAATATTTCTATATATATATATGATAGTGTGTGTGTGTGTGTGTGTGTGTGTGAAGCAGCAGGTTTATAGATATGGCAAATCGACTATCAACCTCGGAGCTGTTCCCTGTCTCTGAGTGTATGTGTGTGTGTGTGTGTGTGTGTGTGTGTGTGTGTGTGTGTGTGTGTGTGTGTGTGTGTGTGTGTGTGTGTGTGTGTGTGTGTGTGTGTGTGTGTGTGTGTTTGTGTGTAGAAACTCAAAAGCAAATTCAATTAACCCTGCGGACCGTAGAGAGTGTAATCAAATACACTCAACCAATACAAATAAATGCAGACGATGATGATGATGATGATAATAATGATAATGAACCTTACGATTCGAACTAAAACCAAACTAAGCCGGACCCGGAACGGACTAAGGACTACGGACAGCAGACAACGGACAACGGATAACGGACTACGGACTAAGGAGCGAGGCACGCGCCACTTTGAAGCGAATCGAACGAAAGGTGGTGTCATAAGAAGGGGGTAGGGAAAGTAGAGGGGCAGGTAAGGAGGGGTTGGGTAGAGCAGACGAGCCACAACGACACAAAGTAACTAATTATCTCGCCTTATCCCACACTGGAGGTGGAATTGTGTTTACCCAAGTCTAGAGAGCTCTCTCTCTCTCTCTCTCTCTCTCTCTCTCTCTCTCTCTCTCTCTCTGTAGAGCACTCAGCGAGGCGAAATTTTTAATATGTGCGGAGAAATCTAAGCGGACGGACGGACAGACGGATGGACAGACAGACGGACGGACAGACGGACAGTCGGTTGGACAGGCAGAACAACACACGTGACGAACCAGAAATTGAATGCAAACTCGATATGTGTTTCACGTTTCAATGGACAATGGTCGTTCGAGTCCTTGAATCCTTCAGTCCTCGAATCCTTCAGTCCATCAGTTCTTTGCCAAAGGCGACAAACACTTCAAATGATATGTGTCAAACTCTTTCACTGACATATGCGACTCTCAAACCAGTTACCCAGCAACAGGCACGACATATTGAAACACCTCACACAACACACCCACCCCCCTGACTGGTCCTTCCACCCCTCAAAGAGTTACAAAAAAGTGCAAATTTCTCCCCATTTTGTATTGTACTTTTTTTTGGGGTACTTCTGCCTGTCACTTTTCTTTTTTTTTCTTTCTTTTTTGGAAAATTCGTGAAAAGCGGAAAAGCGAAAAATATGAAAGAACGTTTTGTGTGCCGTTTTTTCAGTTATTGTAACGAGCATTGTTTGTTAGCACATTTTTTTCTTCATTTTGTAGGGATCATCCCACTGTGAACTGTCAGAGATCTCGCACTTCGTCCATTCATTCGATTAGAGTTGGGTTTGGATGGAGTTTGGGGGAAGTATTGGAAACATTAGGGGGAAGATTGGGAGGGGAAGAGAAGGGAAAGGGAGTAGTATTCCCTTTCTTCACTTTTGATTGTGTGTTGATGGATGCTTGAATCCTTGTTTGTCCTTTTCTGCTTTGCTCAGGAAATTGGCATTGCCAGCTGGTTTGCCAATAGTTATCCCCTGGAGCCAATCGAAGTTTATAGTAGTCTTCAGTTATTCGTTGCACTTAACTTGGCTCCAAATTTTGATTGTTAACGCTTGGTAAAGTCCAAACATTTTGCTAATGTAATTTGAAAACTTACGAGAATTGCACAAAAGTTGAAGAGAAATGTTTATTTAAATTAACTAAAAGTTTCTTCAGTAACTGTTTTTACATTAAGTTAGTAATATATTTATATTTATGTTTAGCAAAAGACAAATATGTAATTATTATAGTGTAAAGACCTGTGGCTTAGAAATAAGTTCCAAAATATTTAAAATAATCCCAAGAAATTTCTAATTTAATACAAAATTGTTTTGATAACACCGTTCACCCGCAAAGTGCAAACTTTTATATACCAAAATCTATATTTAAATAAATAAATACAACAATTTTAAAAGATGTGCATATATTTGATTGATTTCGTAGTTTTTCCCTAATAACTTCAAGTATAATACAACAATAATACTATTTAGGCCAAATAGACTATTTACCCGAAATTATCTTAGATTTCTTATCTGAGGCAAACTAAATTATTTTCGTCTTCACTTCGGTTTTATGAGCGGCGGACGATTCGCCGGGCCGCTATAGCGATCGGCTTTTTACCGAAGCTCTCTGGAGGTCCATGAGTGGGCAAGCGTTTGCTATAAAAAAGTCTTGAGTTTGGCGCATTTATGTGTTGTATGGTTAGTGATAGTACCTATAAAATTTAAAACATAATATAATATAATAGTCCAGATATGCTATTTACCCCCAAGTATCTCAAAATTGTATTTTTAAATATGTAAATATACCAGTTTCTAAAGATTTGCAATTATTTGAGCAATTCTTAGTTTCCTTTTTCACTAATAATTTTCAATAAACTAAAATAGTCTTGTTAAACTCAAGTCTGACCGCATGTATCTCAAATTGTATCTTTAAGTACATAAATATACAAGTATTAAAAGATATGTTAATATATGACTGCATTTAATGATTACGTCTTCTGCTTAATAATTTCTAACAAAGTCCAAAATATTTCTAATTAACAAGAATGTAAAGTACTTCGAGCACGCCCGACCGTAGAATACTCTCTGCATATTATTCCCGATTTTAGGATAATATTATGAAAATCGTTTGCTCATACGGACTGAAGACCACAAATATACATGTATACCTTGTGGTGTCAGTTTTTGACAAAATTTCAATAGTCAAGTCTCAATAGTGAATTTGACAAAATGGGTTCGATTTTGAGAGTTTTGGATTTTTATTGCGATTGATTCTGCTAGTCATCCGTAGTATAAAAAGGCATGACTTTTTAAGATATCGCTTAATTTGGCTGAATTATGATCATAGTTATGACATACAGAGGATATATAGAGTTATTCGTCAAAAGCATAGATTTTTTCCAAAGTGTGTCTAGTTTTAGCATCGAAAAAAAAAAAAGATTCTTGTACTGACTGACTGAATATCGAGTAGATTCGAACTTGTAGCTCCTTCCATCTCCGAAATCTTTTTGTTCATTCGGACAGACAGACGGACATGGCTATATCGACTCGGCTTGTGATGCTGATCAAGAATATATATACTTTATGGGGTCTGCCACGCCTCCTTCTGCCTGTTACATACTTTTCACAAACCCAATATACTTCTTTTTACCAGTAAATATCTAAAATTGTTACTTTAACTTAGTAAATACACATATTTATATTAAAAGCTATGCAAATATTTGATTGAATTTTATAACTTTTTCCATTTCCAGTGACATTTCTAATCGAGTTTAAAATTAACTCAACATTCACTTCAGATTTGTCGTGAAGTTGATCAATCATCTGATGATTATTGAGAATTGTTATATAATTTAATTGAAATTATTTTTTCCTATTTGAAATTTAAATTTTGGCCAGAGTTTTAATCAGTTAAACATTTTTGGCTGAAGTTAAGTTAAATCCCAGTGCCACAGAGCAACAAAAAGCGAAAAAAGAGAGAAGAAAAAAATTCACCACCAAAAGCAGCGACAACAACAACAACAACAACAACAACAACTAGAAGTGCAACATCGGTGTTGCCATTTAGCTTTTGGCTGTTTGGTTTGCATTACAGAGTCGAAAAAGTTTTTAATTTGCTTTTACAGCGTTTTAAACTTTTAAGACCCTGTAGTCAAGAACTGTAGAGGGTTCATTAGAATGGTAAGACAAACATGTGCGTATCAGAAACAGGTGGCGTGGAGGGTTCCATAAATTCTTTAACATTTTTAAAAAGCTTTCACCAGGGAACTATCTTAACCAAAGTTTACTTACTATGTGTACAGTCGTGAAATAGGAATATATAAATATATATCGAATTAAATTCAATATCGACTATGGAAAATAATTGAACAGATTGATAATCTAATAAAAGAGCCTACAGCCTGGCCTACAGCCTAGCCTACAGCCTGAATTATCACTACAGGGTCTTTTAAAGTCGACTCTCGCGACTGTTGCCCTACCTCTTAGTTTTTTTTGGTGGCAAGTTTGTTTTATATTTTTATTTTCTTGTGTGTATGGAATACAATTTTGTGGCAAATTAAATACACAAACGAAGCGTGCACTGCCACACACATATACACGCAAACACGAATACATGAACACACGAATACACACGCACATACACATGTAAACTCAGCATGCGCCGCGCAGTATGCAACGAAAATTTGTCTAAAGCTGCGTGCGTGAAACATTTTAAGCTTAACGGTATACCTAGACCTGGCTATAACCATGCCGAAGTGTATGTGTGTATGTGTGTGTGTGTGTATGTCATAAATTGCTGGAGATTATATACAACTGCATGTATGTATGTAATTTTATTTTGAATTGTTGCTCTTTTGCCGCTTTGTGCACGAACTAAATGAAATATTCGTGGTGCAGCTAATAAATGAAAATGTTTAGACTTTTAGAGGGAATTCTTGTGGTACATTTTGGCTACATTAAAGCCAAAGTTAAGAAGCAGCTAATATTATATAGTGCGCCAAAAATGTCTGGAATTTTACAGTTTCGTGCACGAACTTTTAATTATTTTTAAATATATATTAATTGTAAATATGGAAATTACTGGTGTTGGTTGAGTTTAATTTTAGAGGGGAGTATTACAACTTTAAAAGTGTTCACTTTTAAGTCATGAATTAATAAATGAATGCACTTCTCAAAGAAACTTTTTATACAATTTAAGACAAGAATTATTAGTCTATTCAAAAGTGAAGATATGACTGAAAACCTGCTTAAAATACTCTCAAATATTTAAGTTGCTTTTACTTTAACTTATTTATTATAAAAAATAAATATATAAATGTTTTTAATAATTTTATAAGTAAACTTTTGGCTGTTTCATACCCACGCTGTTAGTTAGAGTGAAGAGTAGTAGTGGAGCTATAGAAATTCAATATTTATAAATTTCTTTTTCAGTTTAAAATATTTTATTTATGCTGTTCACCTGGCAAAGGTAAGCAGTATTTTATAAAAATATATATTTAAAAAATTTTATAACAAAAAAGTTAAAAATATTCACATATTAGATAACATATCATACTCTTTTCTTTTCCCTAAGAATTTCAAAATATACTATAATACTAAATACAGTGAAAGCTCTACTCGCAGACAGCTCCCTCAGGCGGACAGCTCCCTTAGCCGTACGAACTTTACAGTCCCAAGAGCTTGATTTTCATACAAGAACATTGGAACCGTGCCTGTCCGGCCAAGGGAGCTTTCGCAGTACTTCTTTTTGGGTTCACTTCCCGCAAGTATCTCAAATTGTATCTTAAGTAAAAGCTTCGCTCATATTTGATTAAACTTAATCATTTCTTCTACTTATTTTTTAAGTACTTCTGACTAAAAGTAGTAAACATAAAATTTTACTAAATTTAATTTTTATTTTCTTACTTTTCGCTTACTTTAAAGCAGAACTGAGTGCTCAACTTGACTTGAGTTTGTTTAAGTTTTAAATTGAAAAGGACATTTAGTTATCTCTTAAATATACTCGTATATATACAAACTGACATATGTATGTGTATGTGTATGTGTATGTGTATGTGTATGTGTATGTGTGTTTGTGTGACACTTGCGTAATCTTCTTTACCAGAGACTTTCCTTTGTTGCACAGTTGTTTCAACATTTCAGCGAGTGTTTCTCTGACTCTGAGTAACTTAAGCTTTCAATTTACCTAATTAACAGATGTTTCACATATGTACAACATGTGTGAGTGTTAGTGTGTGTGTGTGTGTGTGTGCGTATGGTATTTTAATGCTTGGTACACACATGTTTTTGGGATCCCCAAGTTCCCCAGATTCCACTCCCCAAAGGCGTTTCAATGCTTATCACATTATCTACTTTGTGTTCAGAGGCTATTTAAGTTCTGACTGCTGAAAAGTTTTTTGTGCCATTGTTCAACACTGTGAGCATTTAACCAAGTATTTAACCTTCCCCTCAACCCATCCACCACTCTTATGACCCGTATGGGGTAAAAAACTTTAATGGATTTTAGTAAACTTCTTTTGGGGGACAAAGAATTTTGGTCTTTTAAAGTTTCTTTGGCTTATTAGCATGGCTTTTTGACTTTGACTTCTTTTTATCAATATTTTAAGTAAGTGCCACATACACACACACACACACACACTCCGCTCCGTGGTCATATTTTAAGAGATAGGCAAAACATTAAGCGGATTAGTTTTGTGTGTACTGTGAAATTTTCTTTGGCTTTTCCCTCCTTTCACCTGCCTTCACCTCAACTCACCCCACCTCATCCCAACTCAGTTCACCTAGTTGGCCCGGCTCAGACATGGCAGCCATTAGTTTAGTGTCGTCCCTTAGTTTACAACGTTGGAGTAGACAGAAATGGGTTTCTTCGACTTGAGCTTGAGCTTGAGCTTCTACCAAGTCCATTCAAGCCAAGTTATAAATTGTTGGCTATTAGTTTAATGAACTTGCTGCTCCTTTGGCTTTTAAGTACTGTTGGCCATTTTACTCTTGCTCCACTGCATTCCTATGGCAACTAACGGTCAACTGGTTTTCCAAATTACCTCTAAGAGTAAATCTATAAGAGCCTAAAACAGATTTAATTGGACAAATGCAAAGCAAAGTCCACAATTATTGAATAAACAATTTATTCACTTTTGTTCTATTTTCCTTTTAGTTTAAACAAAATAGTTATCATTAAATTTATTTATGAATTCTAATGAATATTCGTTTATATTTATGTTTAAGACTTGTTTTAATAATTTATCCTTTAGTTCGTCTCTGATTTTCCTTGATTTATTAGGCATTTTATTTATAACTTTTAATAGATATTTATGTGTATATTTGTTGATAAACTTTAACTTATCTATAAATAAATATAAGTAAACATAAAAGTCATTAATGAATTTATTGATGCATTTTAATCAAATAAATAATAATTTAATATAATTATACCCGTTACTCGTAGAGTTGCAATGTATGTAACAGGCAGAAGGAGGCGTGGCAGACCCCATAAAGTATATATATTCTTGATCAGCATGACTAGCCGAGTCGATGTAGCCATGTCCGTCTGTCCGTCTGTCCGTCCGTCCGTCTGTCCGTCTGTCCGTCTGTCCGTCTGTGTGAACAAAAGGATCTCAGAGACTATAAGAGCTAGAAAGGCCCGAGTGGTCGCAAACGAAAGATAAAATGCCCAAGCAGTACAAGTTTGCTTTTGTTTTTTGACACGCCCAATTTAGGGCGTTCTATGTGCATACAAAGGTAAAAACAGGTAAAAATAGCATGTTTTAGTATAGAAAACTTTTTTGTTAGTAATGCTATCTAAACTAAATTGACACGGAAAGTACACGTCTAGGGATTACGTATACTGACCAAGTTTGATCCAAATCGGACAACTATATCATATAGCTCCCATAGGGACGATCGGTCAAAAATACGCTGTAAATATGATTTTGTATGAAAATTTTCTGCGTTTCTCAAGTCATCTGAATTTAAATCAATAGGGTCGATTAACTAAACGATTGTACTATTATTAATATTATTAATAATATATTATATTGTTAATAATATAATTAAACTGAGTAACGGGTATCCTAAAGTCGTGAGGCGACTATAGCATTCTTTCTTGTTTTTAATTGAATTTTAAGTGCATTTATTATGAATATTAAACTAATTTGCATCTTTAAATTTATTTTAGGCTTTTTGATAAATATATATACTGACAAATTGTCAATAAATTAATAAATAAAGTCTAATTAAAATTTGTAAAGAATTTATTTAACTTTTTGCGAGATTTTAATTGCATTTTTAATTAATTTGAACTGAAAACTCATCAGTTAATTAATTTTTTTTGACTAATAAATTATAGTATCTTTATTTATTTTGATTAAAAACATGTAATTCATTTGTTTATGATTTTGAAGTGAATATACTATATATATTCAGAATATATTTTTAAATGAATATATTATTTATATTCATAATGTATTCACATTAAAATCATTAAATTTTCAACTGTGAATTCATTGTTGACTTTCACATAAAGATTAACATTATAAATTATATTTAAATAAAGCTTTAAATCATTTTAATTTAAAAACATTTTTATTTAACTTTTTAATTACTTTTAACTGAAAGTCAAATTTATATGAGAATTACTTTATTAGTTTATGTAAACACTTTTGTCTGATCAGGATCAAACTTGTTGAGGATAGTTATAATGGTACCATATATATAATGTGTGAGTTTGGTTGCGATCGCTCAACTAAAACTTCATGTCTCCATACATACATATCACTCACTTTTGACCGATTTGTCCTAAGGGAGCTATAGGCTATAGTTGTCCGATCCGGATCAATCTTGGTTAGGTTAGTTATAATGGTTATAATGTGTAAATCGCTAAATTGACCTTTCTGTTGACGCAGATCAAAAATATATGTTTACTTTATGGGGTCGGAAAAGCCTCCTTCCTCCTGTTAACTGACCCTTCTACTCTTTTAAGGGGTCTTAAAATAAGCTCATAGCTTACAATTTTTTTTAAATATTTACCAGCGATTAATTTTTAGTATTTATCACTGAGTTCACAAATAAATCTATTAGTTAAATTTTTGTTAAGCCCAGTTAAAGTTTGTGTGAACTTGAACTTAAAAGCTTGTGCATAACAATTATTGGCTTTTCTTTAAATTATATATTTTTCAAAGTATTCTTTCCTATGAGTTGTCTGATTTTTTTTTGATTATTAAAAACACCTTATGTATCTATCAGATACATAGATACTCATAAATATGTTTATGCTTCTCGATATGTAGCTAAGCATTTTGAATTTACCACATTTTGTGACAATTAGAGCTCATTCAAAATTTAACACGACCTAATTTCCACAAAACTTTCCTGTCAAACATTTCCACTACCCCCTCTTCTCTTCCCCCTACCCTTTTCCACTGCCCCTCCTACAGAGGAGCAGCAAAGATAACCACATTGCATTTAACTTTGGCAACAATTTTCACACAGATACAAATTTACACAGGCTTTGGCACCAATACATATGCATATTTTATACATAAAGCATACACTTTTGGCTACAAATGAAAACTATCGATACTTCAGTTACCGTCGATGGAATATAATCGATGCCGATACCATGACAGGAAGTTGTGGTTATTAAAAGTAGTTAATAGCCGATAAATTTCAAAAAATTTAAACTTTTTGGATTATTTGAAATCAAGAATTAAGTAAAAGTTTATAAGTTTTGTCTAGTAAAATTTGCTTCACGTAGCATCTTGAATTCGATCAATTTGTAAATAGGACACACTTATTTATTTATGTATACAATTAATTTTTCGTATATTGACACAAGCTTTGTTTGTGTGAAGTCTATCGTATAAACACACACACGCACACACACACACACACCCATACACACACACACTTAAAATGTAATTAAAATTTTATGCGCATGTAAATGCAGATGGAGAAAGAGTGTAGGCGCAAGTGTAAGCCCTGGTGTGTGTGTGTGTGAGTGAGTGTTACACTGATGATCTTTCTCTTTCTGCCCTTGTTGACCCCTTCCAAACACCTACACACACAACGAGATTAATAATAATTTAATTAAACTCGCAAGCTTAATGCACTTCGCTTGTAACTTTACTCATTTATATTTGTGTGTGTGTGTTTCTCTCTGTGTTCTTTTTTGCTCGCCATTTCTTTAAGCGGCGCTGCCAACTTGTTTTTTGGCTCTTGCTTTTACCCGCTCTCTTACTTACACTATGTCAGCTGTGCGCTCTCTTCCCTTTGACTGTAGGCACTTAAAGTAATTACTTTGTACCAAATTTTAAGTAAAGTGTACCGTTTTTTAAATACTCTTAGTTGCTGGATACAATTGGTTTGAAACAATACTCAAAGTCAGTTTAATAAAATTATTTAATAAATGAACAATATAAACAGAATTAAAAGAGAAAGAAATAAAATAGACAATATCTAATATGTACCAGTTTATTGGGTACACTAGCTAGTGCTGTAAACACATGTACCCGTTGGGTACACTACTTTTTGTGCCACGAAAATTTAATTAAGTTTTGCACTTATCGCTGCATTTTGCCACAAAAGTTGAGCATCATTTTTTGTCTCGCTTCAACTCGCTGCATTTTATAATAACTTGACTATCGCTGTCCCTTTTCCCCCTTTACCCTTGCCCTTTCCCTTTCACTCTGTCACTTTGTAGGTAGAATATTTTTGCGTGTGACATTTAAATTGTGCACCACGCCCACAACAACGCCCACTTAACCCACTTCTGACCAATAATATTTTTTTTTCCATTCAATTTAAGTTTTTATATTTTGTCAATTTCCCATTTCTTTCTCTTTTGTTGTTGTTTTGCTGGGCCATAAATAAATGTTTTTTTTTTTATTATTCAATTAATTGACTTTTGTGTTTATGTTTGTGTATGTCCTGCAGGGCTATGCGGGGCGGGGGCTGAGGGGCGGGGGCGGGGACTCAGGGACACCTGTGCACAGCATTTAGCACTTTGGCAACAAATTTTAATCTGATTTATGCTGAACATATGAAATTGTTTTCCATTTTGGGATTTGCTATCCCTCCTCCCCTCCCTCCGACTCCCTCTCTCTCCCTCCCTCTCTTTCTGCTTGATAAATAACCATATGAATATTTATATTTATAGTTTTTTGCTGTATTAAAATTTATTTGTGCATTTTTATTGTCATTTTTTTCGGGGTTAAAAGTAAGCAAATATAGTCTAGTAGATACCCTGTATTTTTGCTTTTATTGTAGCCACGAAGCACATGCAGCTATTCGATACTCTAGTTTTTACAGGGTATTTAACAGATTTTGTGCATAAATAGCAAAACAATTTTAAACTTTTAAGTGTGCAACAAACTGTAATTCTGCAAAAATTCATTTATTTAGTTAACAACAATAAAAAAATAAAATAAAATAAAATATAAATAAAAATAAAAGACAATACAGTGAAAGCTCCCTTGGCCGGACAGCCACGGTACCAGTATATTTGTCCGCTCAAGGGAACGTATTTTGTATGAAAATCTTGTTCTTGGGGTTGAAAAATTCGTCCGGCTACGAAAGCTGTCCGCTTGAGAGAGTTGTCCGTAAAGTAAAGTGTTTTTCCATTCAAATAAGAATTTTCAATTTCGCTTATTTTAAGTTTTAAATTTTTATACCCTGTGATTGTATATTGCCTTGCCAAACAAGCCTTGACCGTCGGTCCGTCTGTCCGTCCATATGAACACTGAGACTGCAGAGATGGCAAAAGCTAGAAACATCACATTTGGCACATAACTGCTTTACACTCATTAGATCACGCTTCACTTACACTTTTGCCACTTTGCAGCATGTGCAAGCGAGAGAGAGCATGTGATATTGAGCGCTTTTGCTTCTTCTCTTTGCTTCTTCTTGCTTTGTTTTGTTTTGATTCATCTATCGTTACCAGATCTTTTGAGTTAATTTGAGTGTTTTCTTCTTCTTTGCTTCTTCTTGCTTTGTTTTGTTTTGATTCATCTATCGTTACCAGATTTCTTGAGTTAATTTGAGTGTTTTCTTATAGAATTATCGATAGAATGAGCTAAAGTTGAGATACAAGTTAATCGAATAGTAACTTAGCTCAGCTTTTCTTATAATAGTTCTTTTGTTCGTAGACGATATTTTCACCAGTTCATTTCAGTGGCTCCATCGAAATAATTCTTATTTATTTGATCTTTACGAACGTCTCACAGGGTATCTTACGATCCGGAGAGCCCAACTGTATTCTTCTTGTTATTATTTCAAATTAACGAATTTAGAGTTTATTTCAATTTTTATAACAAATGAATAAATATTTACTTAATACTTTAAGTCGGCGTATATATACATATAAATAACTACTCATATAAATTATTAAAAACTATAATATTTATTTTTTAATTAAAATCTAATTTTGATAAGAATTTAAAAAAAAAATTATAAATAAACTATTCAAGCAGTAAGAAAGATTAAAATTGTTAATTGGTATAAACTTTTAACTACATATCCAGATTTTATCAATATTAAATAATTTCAATGATTATTTTAAGAAGAAAAATTTATTTAAATTTTAATTAAATCGAGCAGTCTAAAAAAAAGCTTAAACAAAGAAAAATCAATTATTTAAACAACTAATTGATGGCATTAATGTTGTTGATTAAATAATTTAGTATAATGAACTAATATAGTTTTAGGTCGACACAAAAAAAAGTATTTTTTTTAAATTGTTTTAATTTTAATTGTTCTTGTCGTTATGCATATTAATTACGTAATGAAATTTGTATGCAATTATAATTCTTGGAAGGGGACAAAATGTTGTTGCTTTTGTTGTTGTAGTTGCAGTGTTTATTGAAAATTATGTTTTAATCCTTAACAGTAATTTGCATTTGTAAATTCCAGTTGTCAAGCGGCTTAAAAGGAAGGGGAAGGGGATGGGATGGGGAAGGGGTAGTGAAGTCTGACATTGTTTGCATGTTATTTGACATGTTTTTACAGTTGTAATAATTTTAATTGCAGATAACAGTTAATAATTGATGAATTGCAACTAAATTAGTAAATCGCATCGATTTTGCATTCCAATCGGTTTGTTTTCAAATCTGCGCATTTTGAACGTCGCACAACTTGGCAGCACTTTTGTTCTGTTTCACTCACTCATTACAACGAACACAAACTCACTCAAGCGTGCGGCAAGCCGTGAATTGTTCACTCTATTTGCGTGCTCATTCACACGCTGCACTCAAAACACTTAAAGTGCGTTGTGCAACAAGTGTAAGCGAGACGGCCATAGTTCGAAATGAAATGGCATAACAACTCAAATGCTCTCAGCTGTAAGACAACAGCAGACTGTTACTTTAACAGCTTGCCTATAAGTAACATTTTAGTGCAGCCCCTAACGTATGCAATACATGTTGTTCTGCTATGCGCACTAAACTCGCATTGAGCACGCACACACAAAACTCAATTTAGCAGTGAGTTGCCAGTTTGAGTTGCATGTTAATTAACAGCACTGCGGGTGGCGCGCTCTCAGAGAGTTCGCAAGAGAGAGAGTGTGAGAGAGAGGGAAAGAGAGAAAGAGCGCGAGCTGCTGCTGTTTTAACATTTTGTTCTTATAAGAAAAACTGAGCGCAAAACTGAGTCATTTATAAAATTTTAATGGTGGTGTACGGTTCGTTCAGCTCGCATCGCGTCGCAACGTCTCGTTTTGTTGGTCAGTGAAAATACAGAAAATCCAGAAAAATTAACAAAAGCCCAATATATAATAATAATATTATGTATAGCAATTGTTGTCTCGCGGCGTGCATTACACTGTGACAAATTACAAGCAACAACAAAAGAAACAAGAAAAATAAACGAAGCAAATTAAAAGCGCGTCGCGTCTGAAATTGCAAATTGCAATAAAGTCTGAAACGTGAAGAAGAGGAAGAGCAGTGTACAAACAGCAATTGAAAGAAGCGGCAAAAAAAAGAAACAAATCACAATATAAAAAAAATAAACAACAACAAGAAAACAAACACAACTACAACTACAATTGAGAAAAAACGTGAGCGCAATTTATTTTCCCCATTTTGACTGCCCAACAATTTTTTTTAAACGAGCTTTGTTGTCTACCGCGTGAGTTTTTAGTTCTCTTTCTCTCGCTCTTTCTCCGTCCATGTGTGTGAGTCTTGTGCAAAACTTTACAACGGTTTATTAAGTTTATTGTTTGTCCGTTTGATTAACAACAAATTAAGCATAATTAAGCGTTCGTTCTCTCTTTACCCGTATTTGTTCATCTTTCTCTTCTGTTGAGCAGCCGGCAAAGCCGTCGCGTGTTGCTTGCCTATGTATGAGTGCCTGCTTGTGAATGTGTGTTGTACGTGTTTGTGTTCATTTATGTGTGTGAGTGGTGTATACAGTTTTTATGCTCTCTCTTCCATAAAGGCATTTCGAATCTGTTGTGTTTTTGGTAACATTTCAATAAATGATGCGATACAAACAGTATATTCTGTGAAAACTGAGTGTCAGTAGTTGAATAACTCAAAGTTCAACAGATTAATAAAACGATTGATATATTTAGTAATATACTTTGACTAAATAAATGGTTAAGAACGTGTTAATCCATGTGGAGGGTATGCAAGATTCGGTGCAACCGCATCCGGCTCCCCTTTTTCGAGTGCAAAAACTCAAAGACAGCATCCACACATCACATTCGTATTCGCATTCGCATTTCACATCCCCATCCACCACACGCCGCTTCAAATTGATTTTTGTATGGCGGCGGCGGCGTCGCATTATTTTCTTATTTGCTTCTCGCGTTTTGCTTTGCCTGTGCGCTCTTTGTTTTCTTCTTTTTGTTGTTGTTTGCCTCCTTTTGTGCCTTGCATTCTTGGAACATTCGCCGTTGCCGTTTACGCGCCTTTGGATTTTCTTGCTCTCTCGCGCAAGCCGCTCTCCGCTCTCTGCTCTCTTTTGTTTAATTGTGTGTGTGCGAGAGTTGTGTGCGACCAGTCAGTTTGACAGTGTTCAACACTGGCGGTTACCAGTTGGGATTTATGTATATTTTCTAATTGGCGTGGGTTGCAATGCGCACGGGATTTTATATTTCAGTTTTTTTTTTAAAAAAGCATTTTTTAAGAATCAATTTTTGGCAGCCCTTTGCCTTAATCACTTCCGCTTGGTAAATCTTTGCAAGGCGTTGCCTGAGCTTAATTCTTATCAGAGTGCCAGGCAACAAAAGTTGAATGAAAACGGCGACAGCAGAAACTTTTGTGTCATATTGGCTGCTCTTGGTGTCCCGACCGACCGACCAACATTCCGCCCCCTCTCACCCATCAAATTCAATTGTGATTACTTTTAAGGCAACGCTGTCGTCGCTTCGTTGCACTTGAAAAGAGACAGATTTGAATTTAAATTTGAATTTACGCTCGTTGCTCTCTCTCTCTCCCCCATTCATCTCTCTTTCTCTTGACTTGGTTTGGGGCTTTGCACAAAGCTTGAATCTCAGGCGTCGCTTTGTTGTTTAGATATTTATGTTATTGCTGTTGTTGTTACCTACTCACTAAAATCATTTACACTTGGCACGCTCACTAAATTTGGGTTGGTTAAACATCAAGTGTCGACACACACAAGCAAACAATAAACTCATACTATGAATGCACATACATAGGTATGTACGTGTTTAAATATCTACATTCATATTGACATTGACTTGGAAACCAGAAATCTGTGAAATTCTCATTTGTTTTGTTTTTAGAACTGTTTTATATCTTATATAAGCTTCAACTTGAATGCAAAAATCTCCAGAAATAGAAATGGAAAGAAAACAAAACGAGTTCTCACGCAAGAAACTTAATTTTTTTACTTTTAAGTAGAGTTATATTTAAATACACCTACAAAAAAGTATACAATGTTATATAATATCGCATTATTTAAATTTTTAAAACCAAAAGTTGAGAAAGGTTTTAAGAATTTTGTATTTAATGACTATATAAAATGCTACCATCAAGAGGTTTATAAATTTTGATGAATCTATCTTGTTTAACGCTTAACTAGAAATAATTTATGTACAAAATATCTTTCGGAAATATTTGGCATTTGACTTTTCTTGTTTAAATTAAGTTTTTATATAGTAGTAGTATCAATTTCACAGTCTCTTGCATTTAAATAAATGCTTTTGTTGCCAGGGGTTGACTTTTTAGATGAAGGAGAGCAAGTCATAATTCGCCAAGTAGAGTGAATAAATTTATTGTTTAAAAAACAGCTTAGTCTTGTTTTCTATTTTATTTATATCTTTTGCAAATTGATCCATATGTGCTGCAGTATCTTGAATACTATCTATATTTTGCATTTCTTAACAGGTTTAAATTCATTTATGATTCAATTTAAAACGTGTCGAATTCTAAGCTTTTCTAATAATTTAAAATCATATAATTTGCATTTTGGAAATTGACAACAGTAAAATTTAACTTTCTGTCCTGCAGTCAAGTTATATAATCAATAAACAAATATATGTACTATATTTTATTGTCATATTATTACAAACCAAATAGATCAGAAGTGTTCGAGCATTTATCTGCATATTTCTGTTGTGTGCATGATTTGAGGCCACTTGTCTCGCCCAGTTTCCTTCCGAACACTCTCTTGCAGATGTTGTTGCTCTTCTCCTTAACATTGCATTCAGTTGCAATTGCTTTGGCGTTTGCTTTATGTTGCATTTTCTACTCTGCGCTTTGCTGCTGCTCTTCTCTCTGCACATTTTTCGCACTGTGCCTATTTTGTGCTTTTTTTGATGCACACGTCGCATTGCTTGCTTTTTTTTTTGTCTGGCCTTTCATTTGCAGTGCTTATGTTGTTGTTGGTGTTTTTGTTGTTGTTATGTGCATTTTCTTTGCTATTTTTTCATTTACTTTGGTCTGTCGCTTCGTTCGTTCTGCTGCGTTGAATTTCAACCTGCCAAACGAGCATAAAACATGTGAGGGGATCTCGGTATGTGCGGATATAGTGTGTGAGTGAGAGAGAGAGAGAGAGAGAGAGAGAGAGAGAGAGAGAGAGCGGGAGAGTGATAGAGGGGGGAATAGAGTGCGAGAGGAACGCATGCTATCAGATTGGTAGCTGTACTTTGTTGCATTTTTCTGCTGCAATTTCTAACTGGTTGGGTTTGAGCTTAGTCTCGTCTTAGTCTCGTCCTCTCCCGCTCCATCTCCTCCACCCTCACTACCTCTTGTTTTTTTTTTTTTTCTTTATCGTACTTCTTTTTCTTCATTTTCTACTCATTGCCGTCGTCTGTAGGCCGTTGACTGCGTCGCCAACGTCAACGTCGTCGCTGCATTGAGTGGCGTTTCTCTTTGTCTGCCTTCTCAGTCCCACTCCCGTTCCCGATGCCACCTCCACCACCACCCCCTTTTATTGTTGACCCTGCGCGCCACTTATTGCAGTTTCCTCTTGCTTTTGCATTTCTTTTGCTTCGAAGCCCCACAGCGCAAAGCACTCAACCCGTTTCCATGAAGCAAAAGCAGAGCTCAGAACTAGAGTGGGTATCCCTCTCTCCACCCCCTTCTTCTTCTCTTCTCTACTCTTTCATTCTCTCCCACCGCTGTTTATTTAGAGGTGGGCGTAGGCATTATTGTTGCTAGCTCTGAGCACTTAACCGCCTTCCGTCTTTTGTGTTTTACTGTTTTGCTTGCTTGCTGCATTTTTCACACTCTCCAACCAGAGACGAACACCACATGAACCGCCACTACCAGCAAACCACCTGACCCGCAAACAATTGGCGCTGCATTCTGCCATCCGCTCGAATCGCCGTCGTCGCCATCGTAGGCTCACAAATGTCATTTAGACGGCTACCAGAAGCAAATCTCCCTCCGGGCTGGTGAAATATGCAACGCAAATGTAATCATTATTGATTTTGTGGCCAACCTGCCCACTCGGGCAGGGAACCCCTTTTAACGCTGCTTACACAGTGCGAAAAGTCTGACAACGAAGACTTTTTTAATTTACAAATTTTAGTTATACTAACTATGGATACTGATTTTAGTTAAAGTAGGTTAAAAAAGCACGAAGCATACATTTATTGAGTAGAAGAGTAGTATATACTTTTTAAATATTCACTATTATATATCGTAACACGTGATTTTTTAAATACTCTTGTCTAAATTGTCTTGTTTATATCGTAATTGTAGGTAATAGCTTACTTTCTTCCAACACTATCAACTGAATCTTTAGTTGAACAATTGCCATATAAATTTCTTCGCGTAACTTTTGTGATTTTTATCGCAGATTGTCTGACTTGCAGTCTACCTTGTGTTTATTTCTACACTGGGAAAAAATCTAGAGCGATAGAAAGGAAAAAGCACGCAAAGAAACGTAGAATGTTATACTTTGACTGAATGTCTCGCAGTGTAGTCTCTTTAGCAGTCAAAGTAGAAGTCGAAGTTTTGTTGCCGAGTTCTGGTTGTCGGGTTCTCTGCTGTTTCTGCTGCTGGTCACATTAGTATGGCCGATTATCCTGGCTGTCAGGTCGCTGCTGACTGCTTAAATATGCAAAACGTTGCTGCTTGTTGGCCGTTTGCGGCCAGAAAAGCAACAACCTCAACGGGGTAGATGGGTGGTGGCAACATGGGTATATCATGGGAAGGTAGAATCAGAAGAGGTCACGTTGTGTTTGCTGGTATAACTGCGGGCTCACTGCTCTCTGACTGACTCTTGACTGCTCTAACCCACTCTCAATCCCAATTCCAATCCTATTCTATGCCATACTTTTTCTATGCCCGCCTGTCCAAAAGTTGTGTGTAAGTGTTTGAGTGTGTGTTTGGGGTGTGTGTGGAGGGCACACTGGAGGACACTCTTGACTCGCACACATTAGAAATTTAACAGGTTAATGTCCAGAGTCGTAAACGAAACCATTTATTTATGGCATTTGCACGTTGGCATTTTTGGCAGGACTTGAACTTGCAGAGTGTTTTCTGTGCTCTCGTAATTTACATAAAATATATGAGGCCTCCTTCGCTCCCTGTCTCCCCTCCCCTTACACATACACTCCCTGTCTGCCCCTCTCTTTCCCGCTCTCTTTCTGTTTAGCCCTTATCTTGTAGCACACGCTATGCGTGAGTGTGAGTGTGTGTGTGCGTGTGTGTCGTAAATATAAAAATCTCTAAAGCAGATGTTGGGCACAGGGAATGAGTGAGACAGAGAAAGCGAAAGCGAGAGACAGAGACAACACTGAGACCTTGAAGGGCTTTGATAATAACTGTCCCGTTTGGCTGGAAGCTTTATCAAGGCTTGAGTTACCATTACCACCTCCCACTCCCATAGCCCCCTTCTCTGCTCCTTGTTTCTCTTTTTTTTTGTCGCGAGCATATGATGCGTGGCATAAGCTTAACATATATGTATAAATGGAGGGTTTGTTCTGATGGAACGAAGGGAGGATGGGGAAGCGACTGTCAGATTTGTCAGTCATAACTGTCTGGGAGCATAAGGAACACAAGACAGGAAGTTACTAGTGATCCAAGAGGCTTACAATTTCCAAAACATCTGAGTCTGAAAACAGAAAAGACTTTAAGTATTGTATCAATTATTGATTGTTAGCGATAGAAGCTCAAATATGATAAAGATGGATTTAGTATACCCAAGATACACTTATATCAAACTCCAGTTACTAAAAACTGCTTAAATTATAATAAATGTATAAGTTTAAGAGCAATTAGATACACATAAAGTCATGAATATATTTGAGGCCAGATATTATAGCCACAAGAATATAGCCAACAACATGAGCGACACTTTCAACAGGTTAGTTTATGGCCAATAATAAAAGAATATCAATTCGTTGCTTAGTTTTATGTGCTAGTTTATTTAGTTTAATGGTCTGACTATCTAAATCTTTTGTCTTATGTGTTAACTTCCTTTTTCACATCAAAGGCAGCGAGTCAAATCTCTTTGATAGCAGCCTCAATTTATTATAATTAACTGCAGCTGGCAAATGATAGTAATGATGCTGATGATGATTGTGGCAAATCATCATCAATTTCTATCTCAAATAATCAAAGTCGCTTATTGAAAAACATGCGAACAAAATGATAAATGCGTCTGTGAAAATTGCAGTGAATATCCATTAATTCATGGATCTATTTTTACCTTATTAGCCCAAGCATTTAGCGTTAAGAGCAACAACTGCAACTGCAATCCATCCGCTACAATCTGGTTGTATCTTTAGTGCTCTGTGCTGCTTTTTTAACCAGTTGCATTTCATGACTATTTCTAGGAATCTTCAGATACAGATACAGATACAAATACAAAGACAGATAGTTTTTGTTGCTGCTGTTGCTGCTTGCTAATTACAATGCAGCAGCAGCAAGAAACCAACACCAAAACGAGATACATTTTCCTACTGCTCCTGCCCCTTGCCTCTCTTCAAAGTGGTTTTTCCTTTTCGATTGCCGTCGGCTGTTGCAACGCCATATTCGCAAAAATAAAAAAAAAATTCAACTCGACAGATTTTTCTTTCAAGGAAAAATCAATTTGTCTTGTTCATCTGTCGAAGATTTCAATAATTGAAATGCCTTTCCTTTAAAACTGAACACTCAAGATACGCGTTAACCTCTAAACTTTTACTGGCTTTTATTTTATATGGTTATTATTATTATTATTACCGAAATGTCAATATGTCACATTTTTGTTGCTTCTACAAAAGTTCGTTTATATATATATATAAATTTTTGTTTTCGTCAGCAAATATTGTGTCGGTCGCAACCTGTTAATATTTATAACTATATATTTTTAGACCCCGTACTCTAAAAAAGAGTAGAGGGGTCTATTAAGTTTGTCTGAAGCGAAATGTACGTAACAGGCAGGAGGCATGGCCGACCCCATAAAGTATATATATTTTTGATCAGCATCAACAGCCGTATAAACATCTAGATCTCAGAGACTAAAAGAGCTAGAGCCCAAAATTTGGAATGAAAGTCCGTCTACTTCGCGAGCACATCCAGTTTATTTTAAATCGTTGCCACGCCCCCTACCGCCCCAGTAAATTGTAAAAAACAATTTTCACATCACCATAACTTAAAAACGGCTAGAGCTATCGAAACTAACATGACATAGTATGTGTATTATACCATTATAACTATCGTCACCAAGTTTGATCCAGATCGGACAACTTTAGCCTATAGCTCCCATAGGACAAATCGGTCGAACGTTTGTGATTTGTGTAGTATGGTGTATTTTACAGTCGGCTCGCTCGACTGTAGTCTTTCTTACTTGTTTTTATACTCTTTTTGTTTAGCTTTTGTTATTGTTTATGCAAATTTAGTGAGACACAGTCCGATCTCGTTTGCATTTTAACTACAAGTTAATTGTATACACAACAAGTTGATCGAATTCAAAAAAAGAAAAAACTTTTTGCGTATACAAAATCAAAATTTTATATGAAATGGGGCGTATTTGTTAGTGGTGGAAACATGTTGATCTTCAATCAATCAACTGATAAGATCAACTGATTCATCAAGTTAAAAGGTTGTAACGAAAGCCAAGTTTAAAAGTCAATTTATAGTATAAGATAATTCTAATAAATATTATTTAAATACAAGTTTAAGACACTAAAGACACAAACTAAATATTTGTATAATTAGTTTTACTTCTAGTAAATGTCCGTCCATTGATTGTCTGATAATTCCATTGCTGTTAGCTATAAATAAAGCGTTATAAAAATACATCAATTAAAATTCCAAAACCCAAAATAATTCTAAGTAGTCTAGCATGTTGTTTAGTGTAGCTTGGCAACAGAAAAAAGAAGAAAAATAAAAAGTGTTAAGTATTTGGCGCCAATTCACAAATTGTTCGTTTTGAATTTTGTTTATTTAACAATTTTTGTGCAATTAATTATACAAAATGCATTATATTCTGACGCATTAACAACCCACTCGCGCTCTCTCACTCTCCCGCTCTCTCTCTTCCGCTCTCTCCGTCTTGTTTTTCTATCTGTGTTTTTAATCTCTTCACTTTTGATATTACGCTCAATTGGAATTGTGCTCCAGCATTTGTTTCCATATTACTCATTCGCTTTAGTCACTCACGCGCTCTCTTTGTATCTCTCTCTCTCGCTCTCTTTCTGTCTGCTTATATGGCTTTAATGATATTTTAGGTTTGTTGTTGTTTGTGTTTTTGTAGTATTAACTAGTGTTTATGTAGTTGTTGTGTTTAAAGCATTTTGGCAGCTGTGTTGCCATTTTCATTCATAGCCTCAGTTTGTTGTTTTTGTTTGTACATTATTATCATTAGCTTTCGTTCTCTTGCTCTGCCTTTTCACACTCGATCTCTATGTTGCTCTATCTCTTTCCCTCACGACAGATGGCAAGTTCATTAACTTTTTGTTTGGAGCAAAAAGCGGGAGCAATAATATGTCAAAGAATTTATTAGTTACCATTGTTGTTGTTGTTGTTGTCAGACATGCGATTTTTAAATTATAAATTTTTGATTTGATTTCTTCTTCTGTTTCTCAGTTATACATTAGATATTGACCTATATGGAAATAACATATTGCGAGTATCAAAACTCTTGAAAATACCAAAATACGTCCGGTTGGCTGTTTGGTCTCGATCTTGTTTCAATAGTCTCCGACTACCTGCTGTGCCGGTTTACTTTTTTGGGGCTACCAGTTCCGCTTTAGTATCGCCAAAACCAAAGCCAAATCTAAATTCTGATCTGTTTGACGTCAAAAATATATATATCTGAATCTTTACAGAGAAACAACACCGTTTACCGTTTATCGGCTCAATATAATCTGCATAGAAATCGCTTGATTCTATATTTTTGTATGTTTCCTTTTGTTTGGAGCGTAATTTTCCATTTCCTGCTCAGTGTAAACAAGTATACGAAAATTTTCATTCGTGTTCGATTTCGAGTAAATAACAGCAACAGCTGGGAAAATTCATTTTATTTGTTTATACGTATACGTGTGTGTACTGAACGCAATTTACAAGTAGTTTTTCTCCAACATTTTCATGAACTTTATTTATTAAAATACTAATAAACAACAAGTTGTGTTTTGATAAAAACATCTGTTGATTTACTCAACTATAATTTGATTAATTGGTGAATGATAAAGTTGAGTGCATTTAGGGGTATGAATCAATATGGAATTTATTTATACCAAATATGCAAAATAGTTTAGACACATAACTTAACTTTAAATAAAATGGAATATTTTACTAATATTTATTTTCTTTGTTTTTTCATTTCAGGTACGTGTTGACTTATTCGTAATCAATTTAACAGGCTCACAGCCATTTTTTTTTGTGTATGTAAGTTTAAACACATTTTGTTGTTAATGTGTTTGTTCTGGCCATAAAAGTAAACTTAATGACCTGGGGCAGGTGGGGGCAGGTGCTTCAATTTCCAGGTAGCAATATTTAAATTTACTCTAAAACGCTGTCGAAACACATGTTTTTTCGTTTTAACATTAATCAATCTACTTGATTTGCATTAAGTTATCAGCAAATCGTTTAATGAGTTAATCTTTAAGATTCTTTTACAATGTCTGAAGATAATTATCTGGTAGGAATTTCATGCTGTGTGTGTGGCAAAACAAAGGGAGAGAGAGATAGAGAGAGAGAGAGATCGACCTCATTGTGGCTAATAATGTTGGTCAATTCATCAGATGTGTTCAATAAATCAGAGGAAATGAGCGTAGCGAGAATCGAATTGGTAAAAAAAGATATAGAAATTACAGACTAATGAAATCGTATTCTTTTAAGCATTATTTTCTTTAGGTAATAAACAAACTTTACAAATAAATAATTAATGAATGATTATTTAGCACTTTTTTTTAAATTTCTTAGTTTTTGTTGTTATTTTCTGTAGTTATTTTCTTGTAAATCTTTTATCTTTATTGGTCAACCAGTGGCAAATTTACTTCTACTTTCTCACTTTGTTCGACTGTTTTCCGGTTCAGTGAACTTGTGGCTACCAACAATTTTAGGCCAGTTTGTAAGTCAGTGAAGCTAATAGTCAATTTGAGCTACAATCGATAAAAAATAGTAAAAAATAATAGAATTATAACTAGTTGGTGTTAGTACTAACAATTTCCGTTGAACGCGTTTGAGAAGCACTTAAAAATTTTGCTGCTGTCAAGGAAGTTTATTATTTTCAACTCGCTAACAGTTTGTTATTTTTTCTTCACCCCTCACTCTCTCTCTCTCTGTCTCTCTCTCTCGTCTTCAATCACTGCCTGGGGGATGGATGTGGTCTGCTATTTAAAAAGCATATATAAATTTTATTTCTCGCAAATAAATATCATAAAACGCTGACAGCCTTGGATGGAGCATGCGAAAATTCATGTGGTGAATTTGTTGGCTTTCTTTTCAGTACAATAGGAAAAACTAGTTCCCCTCCATCACCTCAACGCTCCAACTACCCATCATACCATATATAAGTAGTTACTGCAATTCTCAGTGTACCACATGCTTGGGATAAAAAACTTTTTCCTTAGCCTGAGCTGCGGTTTCAGCTGCAGAAGTAGCAGTAGCATCAGAAGCAGCAGCTGCAGCCAAAACTCTTGTATCATGTCAGTCATTCAGTCTTGGGTTTCTATATACGTTTACTTCTCACTCTCTCTTTACCTCTCTCTCTCTGTCTATCTATCTGTCGCTTTGTCTGCCTGTCTTTCAGTCAGTCAGTCCGTTGGTTCGTTCTGTCTGTCTAAAAGTTTTCCATCATAATCTACTTAACTTTTGCTGCAATCAATTGCAGTCTTCTCTCTGTCGCCTCATTGCATTTTGTACAGCCTCTTCAGCTTTACACAGTTTCTTCTTCCCCACCTCTCTCTCTCTCTTTCTCTCTGTCTATCTCTATCTTGCTCGCCCATATTTGTGCAATTTCCATTGTATAGATACAATAGCGTAGAGAGACAGTTCGGGCGATACTCGCTATTTTCACTATTGCGTTAATAGAAAAGTTGTCAATGTTTTTCACTGGATGTGAGCTGCGGATGTTGAACGGACGTATCTCTAGATGGTTCTTATCTTATCGTGCGGCAGTGCGGCAGAGTGTACGGAGTGGAGAACAGTTTGCAACATGTCGTTTGCATAGATGTGTTCGTCTTTCTCTCCGTTCGTCCATCCGTCCGCTTTTCCGTCTCCATCTCTATTTCCATCTCCATCTCCTGGCTGCCTGTCAAGTTGTTCCACTGTCAATCAGCTACGGCCACAGCATCCAGTTCAAGTTTTGCTTGTCTATTTTCATACACACACACACACACACACATGTACACATATTCATACAATCACTGCACTACAAATACAATATCTTATAGATGCATTGAGGCAAAATTGCAGTTACTTCTCACAGCACACAGTTCTCTCGCTCTCTCTCTCTCTCTCTTTGAATTTTGGTCTCAACGAGTTCATTTTCCTACCAAGTTGGAGGTTGTTTACCCTAGAAATAATTTAATTTATTTTTTATTAAATATTTTATACATTTTATATAATGAGTTGAAAAGAAATCAAGATTTAGACAGAAAACTCGCAAATAATTATAAATTTTATTTAAGTAAAATTTATTTACTTGATCATTTATTAGTTTAAACATTTTTTGGAACTGCAATTCACTTTTATTGTTTAATAAACTCATTGCATTCTCATTGTTAAATTGATTACAATCTTGTTAACTCTGATAGTGCATTTATAGAAATTGTTGCCTTTGTATTGAGTTAAGCTTGAATTGGTTCTGAGGCTGGGCTATTATTGTAGTTTAGGTCAAACAAGAGAAAAAGAGAGACAAAGACTAAAAGAGAGAGAGAGAGACGTGACGTGGGACGATTCAGGTTCGCTATGTACTTTGTAGACTCACCTATTTGTCCATGTCTATATCTAAATGTGTAGATAGATTTATATCTAGTATATGCAGCTGTAACCCTTTGTGTGTGTGTGTGCACATCTCGTTTTTCAGAATTGGCAATTGCCCTCTCGCTCTATTTTTATATACCGTTCTCACTCTTTCTCTCTGTCTGTCTGTCTGTGCACGCTGAGATTTAGCTTTGCATTTGAGACTTTGGTGATTGTTGTTCGTTTTTGCACATTTGTTTAGCAGCCTCAGCTAATTGTTTTGTATAGTCAAAGCTGAGTGGTGAGTAACGAACGAGTATCTAAAAGTACGAAAGTATCTATACAATTGCACGAGCGTTTCATTTTGTGCACATAATTGTAATTGATAGTTTGACTTTTACACACTAACTCAGATGCACTGGAAGGTAGAGTACAATGTGCATAAGTTAAGGGCTCGTTTACGTTGTTGTTGTTTTTGCTGTATTGATGCTGTGCACTTGTAATTGGATACTTAAAATGGGCCAAACCAAGGTCTTCCATTCAGTCGTGTAACAAAATATATACAACCGTTCTATAAGTTGAACTATGATATTTTTCGGTCATACTATAAACGCAACAAATTGCTTACAAGTGCAGGTACGCGTCGTATACGTAATATCCGCTCAATATTGTTCATACGCCCATGGGCATAACAGTAGAAGATGTAAAAGGAGTGAAAGAAATAAGTGCAAACTGTGTGCAAATTATGCACATCTCAAATATAAAGTATCTGTATCTGTATCTGTGTCTATCGTTGCCGCTGTTCGTTTAAAAGTTCATTGTGCGTTCATTTCTATCGCAAACTCAATCAAATGCTTCACTTTTCTTTTTATTTCCATCGTTTTTCGTTTCTTTCTGTTTTATTTTTTAATTCTTTCTTTTCGTTTTTGTTTTGGCTCAGCGAATGTGCAGCGACGTCGAAGTCGACAGCTGCGTTGGCAGATTGCGTGTGCTTTTCGTTCCGTTGGTTACTTTTTTTCGCTCTTTTTTTTTGTTCACTTTACTTTTCGCTTTTTCATTTTGCGTGTATCAAGCGTTCATTGCCCGCATGCTCTCCCTCTGTCTCTCCCACTCTTGCTTAGCGTCTCACTATGTTCCTCTCTCTCTGTGTTTGTGTGTTGATATGTGTATGTGTAATGAATTTGTATTTTTTGCCCCTGTTTCTTTTTGTCTTTTTTTTGTTATTTTGTGAATTCCGCTTTGAGTTGCATTTTGATTTTGTTTTATTTTTAACGCATTGAAATTGTTAATCGGTATTTCGCTTTGCGTTTGTTTATGCTAAATGTTTTGTACGCTTTTTGCGAGAGAAGTTGAAAACGAAAGGAGGGCGGAGTGGGGAGGGGCAGAGTCGTAGTCATAGTCTTTTGCACTCTTGGGTCAGTCGTGTGTAACAGTATAACAGTAACTGTTACTGTAACTGTTACTCAAGGTCAATCAATTGACCTTTTCAGTGATTTATGTTTTATTTTCTGATTGGATATTTTCTTCATCTGCCAGTAACTTTTCGTTCATTTTCCCTTTGCTGCCAATTTGTTTCCATTTCATTGGGAAAGCACGTGCTGTGTGCGAAATTCAAACTCTCCATTCATTCGTTTTATTGTTGTTAAGATAAGAATTGTGGCTTTATTTTCTAAGAGATCTTATATCGATGGTTTTGCTAAAGCTTATCGAAAGTAAATATTGAGACTTTGATAAGACAAATAATGCCAAAATAATTTCATTTAAGTCATTTATTGTCAATACCTCTGAGTTGCTACGATTGTTAACAAGCAAATGGAAATCAAAATTTATTTATTTATGTTTTTAAAAATCAAAAAAAACTATTTTAAATATTTCTTAAATATATAATTTGTATCCACATTTAAAGGACTGCTAAAAATACTTATATTTTTTAATCTTTTTTGTCGACTACTTGACTAATTTCCGTCATTATCTATTGTTGATTGTAGAACATGTGAATCACTTGTATTTTATTTTAGGGTAACCCTCAATCAACAGACAGTCCATAATATAATTAGACATATGAGTTGAATTCAACATCAATTTTAGTATGTTACTACAGTTTTATCGCCAACTCAATCGGGCTATTAAATATTTGTTTATGTGGTTAACAATTGTTGTTATTTACATAGCTTTCCCTTTATCAATGCCCTCCCCTTTCTCCCCCCTCCTCCTATAACAAGTGCTAATCTTGCAAACAGATTGCTTATCAATTTATGGGCCTATTCGAACGATGTCGTCGTCAAAGTTCTCGCTCATTCTCATATACATTTATAAATACATGTATGTACATATATATATATATACTTGTATATAAATACTTTGTACAGGGCCTATCGCAATGCATGCCATGCATTTAATCAGTTTATAAAGCGCCTGTATATATAGGGCTTCTACTCTATACATATACATATGTGTATACATATATACTTGTTAAGTATAAATACTTACGAGACTCAGTCTCGTACACTGTGATGCATTTTTAGTAGCTTTAATTTCATTTCATTTCAACTGGCCAAGAACAAGAACAAAAGCTGTTTTGCATTTCATTTTATTTACATTTTACGCTATTTTTATTATTTACTTGCGTTTTCCTTTTTTTTTTCTCTTGTTTTTTTCGCATATGCTTCTTGCCTTTGGTTTTTTTTTCTGTCTTTCACAACGTTTTTGCATTTTTACTTTGGCTTGCAAACTATTTTTGTTTACTATTTACTTTGTGTCGCCGGTCGCCGGCAACTGTGGTGCCGACACAGTGAGTGTGTGCGTATGTGTGGTTATAGCAAACGGCTGGGGAAGTGAGAAAGGAAAGTGGGAGAGAGAGGAAGAGGCGAGTCGAGCCTGAGGTTAGTTCTTTCCGCTTAGTGCGTTGATTTCCCGACCTAGCAGGCGACAATATTTGTTGTGCACTCAACGCAATGCCACGAGGAGTAGTCAGCACAATAGACAAAGGCCAGGCCAATGGAAAGGCGCTATAGTGTACCCAATTCTCCTTCTTCCTCTCTCTCTCATTCGCTCTTTGTCTTTCACACTCACTTTCTGCCTCTTTGTCTCTCTTGGCAGTTGAACCAGACGAAGCATAGGCATTTTTGCGGTTATCGCACAGTGGTTCAGGTGATAACTTTAATGTGTGCTCTGAATTTGCATTATTTTGAAGTCATTATTGTGGTTTATTGGCACGTGTGAAATATTGCGAATATTTTACAAAGCTTTAGATACTTTAACTCAAACGAGTTGTACTTAACATAAAGAATTTTTAACGTTCAAAGCTAAAATATTTTCTTATATATTACTAAAATAATAGAATTTATTAAGTTTTTTGTCGCCAAATATTCTGATGGAAATTATTAATAAACTGACATATTTATATAGCGCCGTTAACAAAACGTTAATTGGAATTCTTTAACTGCCAGATGTAGTTTGTTCTTTGAACTTTTTTAGAAAGTTTCCATAGATTTTATATGTACATTTTTGTGGTTCAGATTCGTTTAAACATGTTATCACTATGGTTTTCTATAACATCGCTTCCCACGCTGTCTACATTTATGTCTCTAAAAACAACGACACCACTGTGCCGTGTTTCGCCAGGTTTCTCTCAACCTCCCGAACTCCCCTCGTTCTCTTTTTTTCTTATTTCTGCGTGCACTGCCTGCCAGATAAGTTTGTTGTTGTTGTTGTTATTGCTGTCGTTGCATGCCACTCGCAATGGCGCAAAAAGTTCCTAGACCACTCCAAAAAAAGAAGAGAGAAAAAGAACACGAAATTTATATGCGTCGTCGCGCATGCAGTCGCTGTTGACGCCAACGCCGGCAGTGCAGCCTGCGTCGAATGTTGACACGTACAGCGGCAGCGTCGTCGTTGCTGTCGCCGTCGCGCCTTGTATGGCTTTCAATGGCAGCAGATTATTAATATTGCAAATGTGTGCGCTGCAGCCAAAGAGATGAGAAGAGAGTGAGAGAGAATAGAAGAAGAATAGACAAGGCGAACGGAGCAGAGCGGAGTAGAGCGCAACAACGGACGAGCCTATAAATATGTTTTGGCATTAGGCCTAGGCCCGGGCTTCACTTTATCTGCACTTTGTTCTTCTCTCCTTCTTTCTTTATTTCCTTTTTGTTGCAAATTGCACAGTCTCTGAGCACAGACTATTGATCTTAAAATACAGTTAGACAATTTATTTTGAGGAATCTTTGACTGTTTAAATGTTTAAAACACGAAGATCAATTAAACAGATCAGATTTTGGTCAGTAACACCATTTACTTTAAAGGGTATTTAGTAATTCGTGTAACTGCAAATATATTTTTTTTTTTGGTTTTTCATTTTTTCTCTTTGTTGGTTTTCCGATTTTGTTGAAAATCTGTGTTGCCGCTGACTACTTGAAATAATTGCAAAAAAGCAGGCGAGTTGTGTGTCGCTTGGCTAGCAACCTGTCTGGCAGCCGTAGGGCAACAGCATTATGAAACTTCATTATCGTTTGTAACGCACATTGCACATTTGTTTGTACATCGTCATCATCATCATCATTGTAAACATCATCGCCATCATCATGTTGGTGATCATTATCGTTGTCGGCTGCTCGACATGCGCTTTGTCTGTTGACTTGCACTGTGTATGTGTGTGTGTGTGAGTGTTGTGGATGTGGAGCCTATCGCATGTATATATGTTTGTATGTTTACATAAATATATATGTATTTGCACACATACATACTTCATGCACACTCCACTTGGAGCTGTATTATGTGTGTGTGTGTGAGAGCTGACTGCGCTTCAGAGCTGTGTATAGCAATTGAATATTTGCAAGAGATTTCCGTTCATTAAACCCGACAGCGAAAAGCAGAAAAGCAGCTACAACAACTGCAACAACAACAACAACTACAGAGCAACGACTGTAGGCGGCCTTTGAGTTTGAACCTCTCTCCCTGGTCCTCCCAATATCAATGGGTTTAGCTTCTGGCTGCACTCCACTCCACGCGTAGTACCGAGTACTTCACATTTTATATTGTGTTTTTTTTTTTATTTTCTGTATATTTTTTTATTTTATTCACTGCGTCGTTCCTGTGATTTCGCTATAATTAAATTCCTCTTTAAAGTTGAACGACGTCTTCTCTCTTTTTATGTTTTTTCTTCTGTTTTTTTCTATTTTTTTCGTTTTTTTTTGCGCTTACCAACTAGTGCAAAATTTAATTAAAGTGGGCGCTCAATTTGGGAACAAGATTCTACGACCGCCTACGCAGCGTAAAAATGGTTTAAAACTTTTGGTTTTTTGGATGCACATCAAGTTTTTTTTTTCGAGGCTTGGAAGAGCACTTAGTATAAAGTTGATGTGGGTTGCTAGAGTCAATTTTAAGCCGAGCTTAATACTTGAAGAATGGGAGGAGCACCACCAAAAGTTGATGGAAACATAATGAGATTTTGTTATTTAAATAGGTAAAAACTATAAATTTTACTATAAATTTTAACCTTTTGGAGATGAAACTTTTTCTACATGTTAATGCAAACATTTTTGGTAGAAGATTTAACAATTGCAATTAGCTTTTATTATATTTAATCTATGCTTAGTTTGTTAAACTATTAGTTGTAAGCATTTCAGTACTTTTTCTAAGCTTTTCTTTTACTCTTTCTATTACTTGAAAGAAAATTAAGTGAAAATTACTTAAAACATTATGAATTCATTTGAAGTTTAGTTTGTTTTATCATTTAAGAACCCACATAAAAGTTCATTGAATTTTCTTCAACTGTTTTTCTTGTCTTCGTATCTAATAAAAGTTTTCTAAACTTAAGCACAATTTTGTTTTGTCACTAGCTACACGCCTCGTGCCACCTTTTCCGCTGCCTACCTCTTGGGTGCTGAAAATGTTGAGCATTTTAGTGGTACTAGAAGTTGAAGCCTCAACTTTAAGTCCACCCACAGAATTAAAGTTGAGGTAAAGTCGACATGTGTGTGAGAAGAGAGGAAAAGGAAGAGGGGCTGGAGAAAAGCGGAGAGAGAAGACAGCTTGAATGTAATGCAACTACTATTCTACGTGCCTGGCTTCTTTGGAGACTACCTGATGGCTTCTCTGTTCTCAATTTCTTTCTTTCTCTCTCAATCTCTCTGTTGACCTGTGGCAAACTTCTTGCAGTTTCTAATTGCCGTGTTACAGTCTCTTGTAGTGCATGTACATGTGGTGTGCGTGTTTGTGTGTGTGTGTGCATCATGTTGCATGTTGTAAGCAACTTGGTGTGTTTCAAAGTTTGTTATGCTTTTAGCTCTTAGCGTTTAGTTCTAGCCAGCTGAGTTTATCATAATACCTTTGAAGGTTTTTGCGGCAAAACGATGAAACAACATCTAAGCTAACTTGAATGACTGAATGAGTGAGTGAGTAAGTGTCTGACTGACTGACTGACATGCGGTCCACTTGGCGGATGTATCTTGGTTCATTCTTTCTATTTTCTTTTATTTTTTTTTTGTGTGTGTTTTTTTGTGGCTTGGTTTCGTTTCGCATTTGGTTGTTGGCAAGGTAAAATTGCAGTGGTGAAAAACATGTTTCTCAGTCTCTTCTTCTTCTATCTCCATTATCCATGTGGCAGTGAAAAACTGTATGCACCGCGTGTTTCCTTCCACAAAAGAAGATGATGATTGCGATTATCATGATGATGATGATGATGATGATGATGACGATGACGACTATGGCAAACAAGCACGCCAAGTTTTCAGCTTTTGTTGTTGTTAATGTCTCATCCTCCAGCAGCTCCTCCACCTCACTTCTCCTCACCTCATCCGTTTTCACTCGACTCTCCTGGGTCGCCCAGGGTTGTCGTTATTCATAGAACATTGCGAACATGTTTGGCCATTTTCTTTACTGTCGACTGGCGGCCTGTTTGGCCGCTTTTCTTTTCTGTGTTTTATGTTGTCTTGGCCTTTTTCTTCCTCTACTTCATGTCGTTGTTGTTGTTGTTGTTGTTGTTGTTGTTTTTGTAGTTGTTTTCTTTACGGCATGCATTGATGCATTTTTCCTGCTAACAACCAGATGAGATAGAGCAGAGCTGCACAGAAGGATGGTTAACCGAGAGAGGAGGGTAGATGGTGGTTGAGTTTGCTAGCTGGCCGGTTTTTGGGCTGGTTTTAAGTTGGCTAACTTGACTGCTTGTACTAAATATGCACTAAATGCTGTTTATTTCGCTATGCAACTCATGTGTGCAGTTGTGTTTGTTTGCTTGACTGCTTCACTGCCTTCCCCCTGCCCCCTGCCTTTCTGCCTCTTAACATTTTCTTTTCTCTCCACTGTTTTTCCATTTTCTGCGTACAAGTTGTGGCTCAATGACTCTGGCTTGAAAAGTGGCACTTGAACATTTGCATTATGCTGTCTTGTAAGTGCAAGAAAGTTTTTAGCAGAGAATGTGTTAGATTTTTTCTAGCTTTTCATGCTGGAAAAACACCAGAAAAACACAAGCAAGTTTTTCATTATTACAAACATTTTTTTTATCGTTTGAAGATTTCTTTAAAAGTAATTTTTGGTTTTTTTATTGACTATTTTTGGGAAATTTTCTCTTTTGAAAACCTTTATGAAAAATAGCATAATTGCTTAAAGTATCTGTAAATATTTGATCTGTCTGTGTTCTACGTTTGGCTTCTAGTTTTATTTCAGTTTTAAATTTGTCTTTCTTCTTCTATCTACCTCTGTTTGCTGCTATAAAAGCAAATTTGATGTGGTACTCGTATTTATTTTAGCTTTTTTTTTTGCCTGTTTTTGGCACTCGAAAGGGGAGTTTTTGCTTTTTGTGGATTGCTGGTTTTCATTTATTTGTGCACCAGAAAATGTGAGAACGGAATGAAATATTGTTTGACAAACTTTACAGTTTCATGTGCAATTTAAATTGTTTTTTGGGGCTGTGAAGTTTTTTTTAGGGTTTCAGGTTTAAGGTTATGCTATAAATCATAAAACGAAGAAGAAGATCAAAGTTAAATTTAAAGGATTAACTAAAGTAGTTTGACATTCAAAAGCTTTAAAGGCTCCAAAATTATTTCAGAAGTTTTAGATACAAAAGTTTTGCACACACAATAAGAGCTAGTTTATGGCTTAAATCTGAAATATCTTTGGCTAACATTAAGCAAAAATGCCAAAAATCGTTGTAAGTCCATTAAAGAAGAGGCCCTCGTAACGGTATTTGGCGTGTTCCATTTCTACATTTCCATTTCCCCATTTTAGAAACATCATCAACTTCACGTGTGTTTTGTTGTTTGTCATTTTTCAAGCGATTCATCAATCACACAACTAAGATACTTTGCTCAAAAAGTATCTTTCGCTTGCTCAAATGTATCTTTCGGTCAGCTGAAGCTAAAGCTGAAGACAAAACTCTTCAAACAACAAACTTCGCCTACAGCTATCACATAAATAAATAAATAAATAAGTAAATGAGAGAAAAAGGCGAAAATGTACAAAAACAAACATAAAAGAATAAAATAAGAATGAGAATGGGAATGGGAATGGGAATGAGAATTCTCTCTGCTCTCTGCTCACTGCTCTCTGCTCTCTTGTATAGTTCGAACAAAAGCATTTCAAGCATTTTCCTTAAGCGTTCGCTCAAGTTTCATTAGGTAAAGCAAAGTTTTAACTGGCCAAAAGGGCCAAAAATAAAAAAAATATAAATGAAAATGAAACAGATGAAAATCCTGCGTTTTCCCAAACACAAAAGCCATCATCGTTGCCAAGTCCCAAAAGGCTTGTCCAGGACGAAAATCAAAAGCCAGCACCCGTGCGGCTTTTCATTATGATGAGGTCGGAAAAGCGGCACCAAAACGTGCGCTTTATTAAAATCTAATTTCTTATTTATGCTACCAATTTTTGTTGCTATTAGTACTGTCGCTATTGTTGCGTCTTACTAAAGTCGCGTCGTTTTTTAATTAAATTTTGAAAAATTTATTTGAAGCCACAAAATGTTAAACAGTTACAAAAAAAATGTATACACACACACACACACAGATTGCATTTTATGTTACTTGTAATAATCTAAGTTGGCATTTAATATTTATTTAGCTGTTGCCAATTTAATTGAAATTCCTTTTCGTTGGCCTTTCCCTAATTATATTTCTGCCCCAACGCAAATCCAATAAGCATTATGACTTTGCCTCCAGTCTCCAGTCTACCCACCTCCCACTCTTCCATTTCCCGCTCCCAAATGTTGTATCTCCGTTAACGTTGGCAAAACATACGACTTCTTTGCCAAAAATTTAATGTACTTGCCATAATTTTGTAAAAGAACATTGGCCAAAAGTAGCACACACACACAAACACACACACATATACACAGAGACAAAGGGCCAAGGGCCAATATGGGGGTTTGCCCTGTTAAACTTTATGGCCCAAACGACTGCCGCGCTAAATATGCCCCTCCGCCTAATGCCCCCGTCTTGAACTCTCACTCCCTCGCCCTCTCCCTCCTCCTCTTTCTCATTGTGCGTTGCCCTGAAGCCGTCAGCTGCCTGGAGCTGCCTTCAATAGGCAAAAATTGTTGCCGCTTTATTGAATTAAAAATTGAAACTGCCTCGCAGGCAGGAGACGTCTCCACAGGAGTGACAAAGACATAGTAGAGAAAGGGACAGACAGAGAGAAAGAGAGAGGGAAAGAGAGAGAGAGAGGGAAAAGTGCTACTGTTGCTGCTGCCTTTTGCAGAGCGTACATTAAATTAATAAATTAAAATAGAAAGCACTTTATTTTAGTACTCTACTTCTCTCACTCTCTCTCTCTCTTTCTCTCCTTCTTTTGTCTCACTCATTCGCAGAAATTATTAATTTATGTCATTTAAGAATGTCGTTTACTTTTCTTACGAACATTTTTGAATTAGCCTTCATTCCCTTCCTCCCTTTACCCCTCGCCACTCACCCTCAAAACACTCAATGAAAATGAAGTAAGCCTCGTTCTCCTCCCACTTTCCCATCCCCCTTCCCCTTAGCATAATCAAAAGAAAAGCGATTTCCAACGCCTTATAATTGAACTGGCAGCGTAAGAAACTTTACTCCGGATTCAGTTTAGTGGCTTAGGTTTTGCGTCATTTCCATCTAATTCGTACAATGGGAAAACTTTGCCAGAATATTGTTCTATTAATGGATTAAATTAAGTGCGGATTTTTTGGAAGAAGATTCGTCTCATTTTATGTTCCATTAAGCGCTGCCCAATTATGTTTAATATCATAATTATTCTATGCTTTGATAGCCAAAACAACTATAACTATAAAAAAAATGAATATAATTTGGTCAAGGAAAAAAATTTCCAATCTAATAACTTTGATTTATAGCAATTCCAATATTTCATTTAAACTTAAGTGTTGGATTTTCGACTGTTGGTTGAATTTTTACACCCACTGTGCCAGTTCCTTCCGGCATTATCTTGCTCGCTGTCGTCTCGTTGTTGCTGTTGTTGTCGTCGTTGTTGTTGGTCCCTAATAGATTTTGTATTTTGATTGATTGCCTCGCTTATTCAATTGTTGTGCCCTCTCCCTCCCCATTTAACCAAACTGCTGTCTCTCCTCAGACGTATATATTCTTCTCTTCCATTTAAGACTGCTTCTCTACCTTCCACACACACACACACACACACACACCAACACACAGCAGAGACAGTCGCGTCTGTTGGGCTTATGAAGCGTGTGATTGGTTTACTTACATCTGCTTATAACTTGGCGACGCCTTGCCCCATTCCGCCCACACCTCCCAACCCGCACTCGGCTATTCTGACAGGATTTAACTGCATTATTAGTTAAATCTTGTAGCATAAATTTCAATATCGATGCGGCTACGTTATCAGTGTTGCGTATACGCCCCATGCCCCATGTCCCGAAGGTCTGTTTTTTCCTTATATTTTTATGAACGTCAACTTAAATGAATTTTAATGCCATTTAAAGCGAGTTTCACAGGCACTTGCACGTTTTAGTACTTGTTCTTTAAGTTGTTGCTTTTACTAGTGTGAAACCCTAGTAGTGAATGGGCACTGTATGCCGTTGTCAGATACTTTTTGATGCGCACTGTTGCATAAAATCCGATCCAAACGCCCTGGACTGAAAATGCAAAGCTATTGCTATCGCTGTCACGCACACACACACTTCATGCTCTTCCCTCCTCTCTTGATCACCATTTGAGTTACTCCTACAGCGCCAGTGTGCATGTAAATTAATACACTTGCCCCGCCCACAGGCCCTTATCCCCAAAACTTGCTGGCTCTCACCCTTTTTGGCCCAATGGCATTTGACCGAAAATCTGTCGATGCCAGATACTTCACGTTTATTCGTGTTTGTACGTGCTGGGAAATTTGGTTTAAAGCTTTGCTACGCTTATTGCGAAACGCCAAACTCCCCACAGATAGTTGCTGTTTTGAGTTGCGGCTCCTGACGCATGCAACAACAACAACAACAGCAGCAGCAACATGAGTTGCAACAGCATCCAATTTGCTTCAGGTCAGTTTACCACAACAACAACAACAAAAACAGAAGCAGTTGCAGTTGCAGTTGCAGTAGCCTTACCTGTGCCTCTGACAGTGGCAGGTGTATTAAACGTATCATGCAACATGCCAATTAACGAAAACTTTATAATTTCCACAGGTTAGTTAATAAGATAATTAATTAGCCACTGTTATATAAGTACAAAGCAATTGCTATGAAATAAGAGAATTTCTTGCCTTGAAGTAAATCTTAGCTCACTGCACTTTGATTAGGTAGCCCAATTAAATGTCTATTACGTTTGAACTTAAGAAAGGTAATCTATATATCTATATATACCTTTGGTTAGTAATTTATTTAAGCAAGTAGTTAAGGAGAACTTTACCATTGAAATCTGTTTATGAGTCCGCAGAAATTAAAGAACAAATCGTTCTCTCTTTTTAGTACGAAATGGAAACCTTTTTCATAATTTCCTTCTTAAATTTATATGTATTTATGTTTTCATATACTTAGGTTGATAGAGTGATCAGGCTAGACTTACGATATGATAAGCATAAAAAAATTAGTTTGATTTGATTTGCTCTATGTTTGTGGTTTCTATGCATCGTAATATGCATTAAATCACTTTTGCTCCTCACTGAATATCTTCTTGTATTTGACTAAATCATACATTTTAATTGGTAGTTAAGTACCTATTTATATAAATCAAGACATACACTCAACTTCTTACACTTCTTTATAATTTGAATCGTTAATCTCCTTTTTTCCAGTTAGCTTACTACAAATTTATACCCAAGCATAAAAGTTTTATGCTAAAAGGATTCCAGATAAATCAGAAATGCAGGAAAATATTTATACTACTTTTTAGTTAAAAGTTTTCCTCAGTTTCCCTGAAACTGCTTTTTCCATTAAATACAAATTCTAGTATTTTCTACCTTTATACTCGTTTGTCATTTAAATGATACGCAAATGTTTTAATATCTGAGTGGAAACTTCAGTTGTTTCCATTATACTTCACCTATATGCATGTATATCTATCATGTGCTATCTGGAATAAGAAAGATACATTTGTATCTGTATCTTTACTTACTAGTGTTTTTATCATAACAACCCGTTTTGTGAAATTAACGCCCAGCTGAAGAAACAAACTCTTCATGTGGGCGTAAAGGCGTGGCTAGTGTAGGGAAGTTGGCTGTCTTTCATGATAATGATGATGATGATGACGATAATGATGATGGCAATGCCTTGGTAAATCGCATTTCATGCTCTGGCTTCATCTCTGGGTGCTAAAAAGGCGAATGCCCCCAACAACTACCGAAGAGATTGGAGGCTAGAGACAAGAGAGAAGAGAAGCGAATAGTGGGCAAAGGCAAAAGGTGAGAAGAGGGAGGTGTTTGCTGTTGCGACTGCTGTTTGTAATTTATGCGATTGCAACGGTGACTGCCGCTACTGCAACAACAACAACAGCAACAACAACAGCGAGAATAATGAACAACAACAAGAACAACAAACAAACATGTCCGACCATATTTTCACTCAGTGTGTATTTTTTAATAAGATTTCTTCAAGCAGACGAAGATGACGACGTCTCAAGACAGCTGTCTGCATGTATGTGTGTATCTAACACCGTGTATGTGTGTGTGTGTGTGTATCTTCTCTGACTGGCAACATTTGTAATGTTTCGTTGCAGTTTGCAACGCGCCGTTGACGTCGATGTTAATAAAGATTCACCTAGCTAAACAGGCAAAGGGGGGTCTTAGACTGCCCCCCACTGGGCTGCTATTGCACCTGTGCTAAATGGTAAGGGGGTGGGCGAAGAAGGTGAGGTAATGGGCGGATAGAGAGTGAGAGAGAGAGAGAGAGAGAGAGAGAGAGAGAGATAGGTGGCACTGAAGGCGTCTGCAGTGGTCCGTCTATGGGTGGCCTACTTAATTTATGAGACGCGAGAATTTGCAGTGCTGGCAAGCAACAAACAACAACAACAACAACAACAATAACAGCAACAACAAAGACAACTTGCAACAAGACGCTGAAGACAGCAGCAACGGCAGCAACTGTAGCATAGCGCAATTTGTAATTAGTGTAGGTACATGGCACAAAATCTGCTGCTAAAGAAAATGCATCCAACAGATACTTAACGCTCTAAGGCGGCAATGACGCTGGCAACAACACCAAAAACAACAACAGCGACTAGAACACCAACAACGACAACAGCAATAAAAACAAGAACAACAGAGACAACAACAGTTGCAATAATTATGGGATGCCTGGCGACATCATGTGATTGACCGTATTATAGGACAGATAGAAGAGCAGCTGTAGACACCAATAGAAAAAGAGAGATAGAGACTAAAAGAAAGAATTTAGCATAATGTATTCATCAATTTTATGCAGTCTTATGCAAAGTCATGCAGAAATTTAAAGAGCTCTCTAGATATCACTATAAATCTACCAGTTTATAGTCTATATTTAAACTCCATAAGAAACTGTTTGACTTTAATTATAATTTATAAACAAGAAAATTAAGACTTATCCCAAAATATTCAGCTACTGCATCCTTAGTCTGTGAAACCATTTAGTAGAGTGAATCAGCAGTTGCTGTTTACTGATCGAATTACCTGCGGAATGGCCTTAACATATACCAAGTGTGTCGATACTCGTATTTATCTTATACAATTCATTAAATTCATTTCCATGTAATAATGTAATTTGCGTCTTTTAATGACAATATCAATTATCCTTCCCACATTAATTTATGGGTAAACATATGATATTATTATGTTTATCACACATTACAACGACATGTAATAAATTCTCGATTAATTGTCACAAGTGTATTGTTCTGTATAAATTGTGTGAGAAGTGTCGAATTTAATACATGTAACTTAGTTGTGTTGTATTATGGTTTGAACTAACTAACAATTTTCATTTAATTTGCAATTATTTTGAGCTTAATGCCTGTCATTTGAAAGTTTAATCTCTCGAGTATTAGAACTAGATCCACAATTCAAAAATGTTGCTCAAGCAAAGCGTCACGTCATGTGCTTAATAACTAAATTGTTGGATTAATAAATAAAGTTTCGTGTTTGCATTATAAATGAGGTGTAGACCACACACAGTGGGAGAGGGGGGGGGTTGAGGAGATTGAAAGTGTAAGTCAAGCCAACAATGAACCCGAAACTTTAGTTGAACAATGTTCCTATAGAACGTAAATCAACGTAACGACCCTTGGCTAGTGTTAAATTTTAATTTGATAAGCACTTTTCCATAACACACACACACACACACACACACACACACACACACAACCAGTGGAAACTTTAAGCCACAAAACTGCAGATGGTTTTATGCTTTATAGCATCAAGTAGTATGTAATAAAATAGATGGAATATATTTTGTTGTAGTCATCAAGATTCCTTTTGTGGATTTTCTAATTAAATGTCACTTTTTTTCTTGTCTCTGGCATCAAAATTGTTTGCATAGTTTTGTCCCTCTGGCAGTGGCATCGTTATAATCATCCTTTAACAGCACATTCACTCCAAGTAACAGTCACATACATGTCCATTCAAGACAGCACATGTCCACGTCATCAAATGACATAGATAGCATAAAGGAACGATACATAACGGTATGGAATGGTACGGAATGGAATGGAAATGAAAACCTGTGCCAACATTTTGACACTTTTTTTTCTGTTGTCATCTTCTTTGTGTGTGTGAGTGTGTGTGTTTATGTGTTGTTCATTGCATTGTCTTCTTTGCCATTTGTGACATGTTTATTGTGTGTTTCTCTTTCATCACCTCTTTCATTCTCTATTTGAACATCTATGTACGTTTGTGATATAATCCTTAATCCTTCAGATTTTTTCTCTTTTTGTGTCACAAACCAGAAAATGACTCTCATTTAGGCCCCAGTCGTCGTCTCTTTACAATTTTGACACTAACTCTCTGAACTGTATTTGGTGTTCTCTACTGTGTTTCCTTTGTAATTGCTCATAGGGGTTATATGTCTTTTATCTTGCCATATTTTCTCTGATGCCAGCAAAAAACAGTGTGCCAACAAAGCATGATAGAGATAGAAACTCGAGATAATAAACTGGAAAGGAATAAAACAAATGATTCAGACTAAAAATGGTGAATTATTTTCTACTCTTTTGATATCAACTTAAATGTAGTCATCTAAATATTAATCATTTAAACTAAAAAACTGCTTTTGTTCTATATTTCAAATCAATACTGTACCGTGTGCCTTAATAAACTTCGAATTTAATGCAATTCTTTCTCTAAAATGGTTTTTATCTTACTGTGCAACCCATTAGAATCTATTTCTATCTATCTATCTGCCAAGTAATCCCTATAAATTATCACTCAAGTTTCTCTTCAAACGCCTTTAACTTGTCTGTAGTTGACAAAGTTATTGAATAACCACTGTAGTAAATTAATTTAAGCCAACTTGCTTTTGTTGGCCACGAATCGCATGTGTTCATTCGAAACTTCAGAACTAACTCGCATTCAACCAAAAACGCACGAAATTGAAATAATTGCTTTATCATCATCATCATAGGGAATTATTTTTTGGCAAATGCCACGCCCAATCGATGATGATGACAAGTTTGGTTATCGAAAAGTAACTTTCAATCTATTTCCCGTGCATGCTCCAACAATTTTCATGTGCGCGCCACACAAACATTTCCTATAATATTTAATAGGCAATTTCGGCCACACACACACACACAATGGCAAAATATCTTATATAGTATATATATATATATATATTTGTGTTTGTGTGTGGGGAAGTCTTAGTGAAGGAAATGGGATAGAATTGTCCCTCCCAGCGAAGAAACTCCCACCGATTTGGCCGTTATAGTTTCGCTTTTGTTGCTGCCATTGTCGCGAGCAGTGAACATAATTTTAATAGGTCATTATATTAAGGGATTTTGTGCAATTTGTCTGTATGGCAATCCCCTTGCTTTCTATATACCCTCCCTACCCCCTTTGTGTCTACGACTCTGTGTTATGGGGGGATTTTAGTTGCTATTGTTATGGTTTAGTTGCTGTACTACAAATGAATTGAGTGGAGAGGCTTCAGAACTGTTTGTATTGATTGTGGTGAGACTGTGCTTTATCCCCTCTGTCTCTCTCTCTTTCACACTGTCTCTGTCGCTCTTATGTAGTGATGCTTTGTCTCATTCCTTTTCTGGTTATTGGCCATTTGCCACAAGCTGACATGTGCGTTTAATTGCGTTTCACTTATTTGACACAAAATTAATATGGCACTTGGCATTTGCTCTTTGTGTGAGTGTGTGCACATGGTGTGTGTGTGTGTGTGTGTGTGTGTGTGTATGAGTGTCTCTGTATTTGTATACATTGAGGTGTGTGCCGAGTGCGCAGCAGCAGATCCAAAGTTTCATTATGCTCATACAGCCCACATAAGCATGCTATCATTTTGGGGCCTATAACTATTGTTTTGGCCACATCAACAATAATAACAACAACAACAACTATTATTATTGTACTATGTGTGAATAATTAAATATTTCTGCAACATTTGCGTTTTGCTTTGTGACTTGTGGATGCTACCTACATTTGTATGTGGATTATATACTGAAGTTTTCATTCAATTCCCAAATGCTTTGTTCAAACTTATGTTATAGCTTAAAGTAAATATTTGATGGGACAGTTTATATTACAGCAAGTGACACAGTTTTAGTTTATTTAACTAAAGTTTTGAATATAAAATGTGTACTTATATTTGAATACATTAAGAAAGGTTATCAAAGTGAGTAACTGCAAACGAGATGTGGATATGACTGTATAACAGTGACTGATAAACTATTTTATGTTATTATAAAAGTAAAAACTGTTATACCTAACTAAATTTTAAATTATTTTATAAATCCAAGTCGCTTAGTGTCTCTAAAAAATGTTTTAAGTGTTCAATTGATTGTTTTTAATGCTTTTTTGTCCACGCGTTGACAACTCGAAGTGAGTTTTGACTTGAAAAAATGTAACACATTAAGTTTATAAATTGTTACTTCATTTTTCAGTTGAAATCTTCGACAGTGCACTTGTGTGTGTGTGTGTATATCCGTTATGTGCCATTTGGCCGGAAGTTTGTACCGTCAAAGCCATTCTAAAACCTTTTAAAGTGAAAAGAATATTATTGCCCTCTTTTGGGGTTGTTCTTGTTGTTGTTGTTGTTGTTGGTAGTGCTGTGGCAGTGAATTTTGCGGTGAGAGGAGAGTTCGGGATGCTGACCATAAATCAAATTATGTGCACCGCACCACGGCCAGCTATAAAATCAGCCTGAAATGTTATTAAGTGCGGCCCAGGGACATTCATCAGTCTGAGGAGGAGTTCTTGTTGACCATTTCAGGGTTTTGGGCTTTACAGTCAAGTATTTTATGTTATTAATATTAATATTATTATGTGCACAAGCATTCTGTTTGTTGTTGTTCTCTGACAGTGTATGTTCAAGTGTGCGTGTGTGTGTGTGTGTGAGGGGGTGTGTGTGTATGCTCGTAATTATGCAGTTTAATGAGTTTTCGTTCTGTCCACCATCGCTCCCCGAGGCCAGAAATAACAGTAACAGTTTGTGCCTTTTGGTCCAGCAACAGCAGCTGCAAATGTGTCAGGTGTTTCAGCCAGGGAGTAAGCCGAGTCAGACAGTTTGAGCCCATTGAGTTGCATATGTGCATTATTAATTTTTAAAATTAATGTACATCAAATATCTTTTGCCTAGCTGAACAAACTATCTCTCTCTCTCTTTCTCGCTCTCTGATGCCAATCAAGAGGGATAAAAGTAATGCTAGAGACTATATAATGACTATTAAAAGTGTCAACTAGCAATATGTTAGTTTTAAGATAAAGGGCGCAATGAAAACTTTGTTATGCAAAGCCGTTAAGTGAGTTTTAATAAAAATTCAAAGTAAATCTGTTCAAATAAGTAAATGAAAGTGCTTTGAAAGTCGTTAAAATTTAATTGTTTAAACTAAAGTTTTATTTTCTATCTAAGAAAGCTTTAACAATTACTTTGCAAACTATGAGCTTTAAGCGCAATAATCATTTAATATTTAAAAGCTCATTTCAGCTAGTGTCATTAGCACATCAAAGAGCAAAAAGTGGCTATAAAGTTTTGCGCATTTTCCTCCTTTTTTCCGGCAATTAAAATGTGTTAATGAGAATTGTGCGCACACATGTTAAAGAGGGAAGTAAGTAAACTTCAACTGCGACTGATTGGATTTCTGTAAAACGCCTCCACACCCAACAGCGACAGAAGCAGCTCAGTAGGGCAAATTGCAAAAAAGAAAAAAAAAAATAAATATATAAAAAAACACGACTCCCCGAAAAGGTAAACGCTTCTGTTAAATAATAAAAAATATAATAACAACAGTGTGCACGCTGAGTGTATGTGTGTGTGTGTGTGTGAGTCAGTGTGTGTTTGGGGTCCATAATGATGACAGCAATGATGATGAGGTTGTTTCTTTAGCACCAACTTTAGCCTACCTTTGAGGTAAAGTTTGACTTTGATGCTGATGATGAGGATGATGATGACGGTGGTGTTGTATGGCGCTGAACGGTTGGTGGTTGCTCTTAGTGTTGGTGTTGGTGTAGGTATTGCTGATGATGGTGTGATGGTGATGGTGGTTGGCAGACGACAACTTGACATGAGAGTGTTGCTGACTAGAAAATGGCATTTTAGGCAGAGTGAAAGCAGCCTTTCCAGCCAACCAGCCAACAAGCCAGCCTGCACTTGATGTTTGTTTTTCCTTGACTGCCATAAACGGGGGAAACTCCTCCCATGTCGCCTTGTTTCTGTACGAATCTACGGCGAAAATTGACGTATAAAGTCAACGGTGCCGTCAACAAAAGTCTCTCAACGCATGAAAACATTGTGTATGTGTGTGTGTCGGTGAGTGTGTGTTTGTGTGTGAGTATTGTTTTTTCCTTCTTTTCTTTAGAGTCAGAGATGTCGACGTTTCTCTTCATTCATTTCAACCATTTGTACATCTAACCAGCGACAGCAGAATCACATGACCCCCATGTGTGTATCACGTACGGCATTTAGCATTTATTGTGTCGCTTCATGAATTTCTTGTGGGAGACCAAAAAATTCAATTGCTTTGTTTCGTTTTCTTTTCCTTTTTCACCAAGACAATGTGTGGACTCTCTTTGGTAAAATACAAATGCTGCAAAATCAAATGGCAACAAATGTTGTATACAATAAACTATAAGCGCCAGAAGTTAGGCAACAATTGGGGACGGGAAAAAGTGGAATTATTTTATTTTATAGATACATAATTTCACCTGAATTTCTGAGCAAAAGTTCAAAAGTAAAATATTCTAAAATACACTTCCATTATTCCGTTTTCCGTTGCTTTACTAATCACTAATCATTGAATTTCTAGCAATTCAGCAACTAATTGGCATAAAAAAATAATATATTTGTAGTAATTAAAATTCTTAAGCTTATAAAGGTTCTACGCTATAAATCTAATGGACTTTTTTTCACTAGGGAATGCACATTTACCAAGCATAATTCTCATATGCAATTCATTTTATGTTTGCCATCTTGATGGTGAAAAACAAGTGAAAGAAAAACGAATGAAAACTAACATGAGGCAGATAAAAGAGCTCTTTCATTATATCTTGGTGATTTGTGACGCTGTTTTTCTCAGAGTGCCAGGAAATTGGAGAATTGGCACACACACACGCACACAACGAGAGTTTTGACTGAACGATTGCATTGTGTGTGCTAGTGTGTACCTGAGTGTGTGTGTGTGTGTGTGTGTGTGGAAAGCTAAAGAAATTAGAAAGCAAACCGGTTAGCAAAGCCAGACTTGGCATTTATATGCGGGTTAATTAAAAGAAAACTAGTTACGTTTGCCTTTTTAAAGTTTTGCAGTCACAGATGCATCAGCAGCAGCAGAAGCGGCGGCAAAAGAAAAAAAGTCATTAAAAGCTGATGCCAAGTTCGCATACAGTGCGTATGATTGATAATGAGTCTGAAACTGAACCTGTTACTGCCGTCGGCTGATGTCGATGTTCAAGTCTCTTAGCAGAACAATCCAACGACTTTGCCATAATATCTTCATCTTCATCTCTTGCCAATGCAATGTTAAGAATTTACAATGCTTGTAACGGAACTTATTATTACTACACACGCATACACACACACACACATACCACATTCCCTCCTCAAACGGGTTGCATGTATTCATAGCTATATCTCAGTCTCTGTTGTGACTCCATGTCCGTGACTGGCAGCAGCTGTCTGTGACGCGGTTTTGTGGCACAGCAGGCAGTGCGACAGAGTCAGAGCCAGAGCCAGAGCCAGACTGGAGACAGATTCAGAGACCCCAACCGAGAAATCCAAACTGTCGTCTTTGGCATATTCTGGTCATGTGTTGTGGTATTGTACTGTTTTCAACACAATCTCCGGTTCACACAGTCATCATAGTCTTCAAGTGTTTGATATTGAAATGTGCTCTCAGTGTCAGGTTCTGACTTTAAATCAAGACTTTCCACAAGCTCTCGGTGAGTTTTACTACATATACCCCAGGCAAGGGATAATGTATTGCTGAGTTGTTTACAGATTGAAGTAAGAAATTTTATAGAGAGGCCACTTTTATGTGTGCTTAAAGTTTATTTAAAAATAGGTTCATAAGCTGTAGATTTGAGGATATAAATTTCTAAATTTCCAACTGCAGGGCATCTTTCAGTTGTGTAAGCTCCACAGAAACCTTTTTACTTATTTTGCTATTGTACAATTGTCATACCTGTGCTGAAATTCACAATTTCATTGGACCATTGACAATGAAATGTATGCTGGTACTTATCTTATATATATACACAGATATATATGCCATATAACCATATGTTATGTTATGCCAGACAACTTCGTATGCGAAATGTGTAGAAAATTGCTTTAGTTTGACATTCCTAATTTGCTTTATTTGTGATTGTCATAAGGAGGAGGCCCATTGGCCATTGACCATTCACACAAGTTGTGACTGCTGTTCCCAAAAAAAACTTTTTCAACTCAATTTTGTCATATAGTACGACTGCTAGATGTTGGTATAGCATAAATTATGAATACCATCTGAATAAGAAAATCTGACTCATAAGCTCTATTCAAGTCATTCGATGTGACTGTGTGTGTGTGTGTGTGTGTGTGTGTGTGGGTGTGATGTGTGTAATGATTACAACAGGAATGTCAAAGTGTTATACGGTGCTATGAAGTTGGTAATTCATAAATTAGAGTTGCCAGAGTTTAGTTATAACTGAAAGGTGTTTTTGGGTATAAACTGACTAAAATGGAACCAAATGTCTATATTTTAATAACAATTTGAGCTGAATATAACTGAGATATAGACAAGTTAACTTTACAAAGAGTTTGACTGAGCATTTCTTACAGAAATTTGGTCTAATTAAAAGGTCAAAGGAGGTTGAAATACTGTACAGTAAAATTATTTGTGAATCTCTAGAATATCCATAGCTAACTTCAAGTTGAATTGCTTACAAAAAATATCTAAAATATATAGCTTTTTAATGTGGAGTGAATGACATCTTTAAGCTTCTCACTCAATAGCAGGGGAAGGTTCATTTTCAGCACTTAGTATAACTGCTTTTGGAGCACTGATATCTGACAGTTTTGTTTGTTGTCACACCTGGGCAGCAGGCGACACAGGAGATTTGCATATTTGCAAACAACATGGGACAACATTCATGTAAATAAGTAATTGGGCGTGGCTGTTGGTGGGCGTTGTTACTCTGGCTATCATTGACTGGATCGTTGCTGTTGTTGTTGTTGCTGCTGTTGAAAGAGTAGCATGTCAAAAGTAAAGTGCAGGCGGGTAACAAAATTATGCGCATTTATATTTTGTTAATGTTTTTGTTGTTGTTGTTGGTGTTGTTTCTGTATATTCTTTTTTTTTTACAGTTGCGACCCGCATAAGTTAAGTTAGCGACAAGCTGCAGCATAGACTTTATATATATTCTATCTCTAGGCTTACTTACCGTTACATGGGGAATTAGTGCGCATAATTTCATAAGCAACAACGTCGACGACAGGGACAACAACTAGGGGAAGTTTGGCAACCATCGCGTTGGCCTGCGCAAAATATTTTGGAGTCCCTCCCTTGTACTCCTCCCCCACCCACATCCCTAGGGAAATGCTGCTGTTGGCAGTGGCATACAGCATACAGCATTCAGAATCATATGTATGCGAGATGTCTGCATATAAAGTTATGCTGGGAATTTGTTTCGCTTACACGAAAAAGTAAGCAAATAAATAAAAGTAAAACAGACAGAGAGAGAGTAGGAGAGTAGGAGAGAGAGAGAGAGAGAGAGGGAGAGTGGAAGTGGAAGTGGGAGAGAAAACTAAAATAACGTTGAATATCTGTACTAAATTGCACATGAAGTGATTTCAAGCGTAAGAAATTTTTCATGGCGGACAACAGGGGTATGGGGTGCATGAGGGGGATGAGAGAGGCATCGATATTACGTATATGTGCACATACATTTATACCTTGGAATATGAATATAAAAACTTGGCGCAGTTTCAAACTTGTGTATATGAATGCGAGCTGAAAAAAAGATAACAACAATAACAAAAACAACAACAAATTCATATCAAAATTACAACAACGTCTGGGGAAATGATGAACGAGGCGCGGCGAGACCTCTGAGTTGTTGTTATTGTTGGAATCTCTCGTTGAACAAAATGCCGGAAGCCAGAAAAATAAAAAGACCTCGAGAGTTGACTTGGCTCGTCTTGAGTTGACTGAAGAGCAATTTGATTAAATGCATTGCGGGCATTTTACAACCAAATTATAAATAAATTAGCTAATTTCAAGTTTTCTGTGTATGCTTAAGTTACAATAAATATCAAGAAACTACGACTAATTTATTGAACCATTTCCTTTTCTCTCTTTACAGTGCAACAGCAAAGCAACAGTATTTTTGCTCAACATTAAATAATAATAATAATAACAACTAACTAATTAGTTATAATAAATATATATATATATATATATTGTATATGCAAAATCTCTAGAAGTGATTATATGTTGCATTTCTGAAACAAACAAAGGAAAAACCTATAAAAATCTTAAGAAGAATAAGATTATATAGAAGAACGCAGCGAGCTTAAAGCCAACAAAATAATATAAAAGTAGTACGATTAGTAAAAGACACCACCAATTTAATTTGAACAGAAATTAAGGATTATATTAGCCAAAATCTAATAGATGTCTATGTGTATTACATATATATGTATTGATCATCTCTGAACAATATATAGTATAATAAAATCGAGTATATATTTACAACTTAAGCCATATATTAACGCAACTAAAAGACAAGCAGCTAGGAAGGAATAAAAACTAAGGACCACAAAACGGTCAATCATTTAAAGTTCATTGAAAATAAATAATAATTATTATAAAATAAAAAACAAATCAAATAAAAGACAAGACACAGCTCGTCATACAAAGTACATAAAAAACAACAACAACAACAAAAATGGAGGACAATAACACAAGCAGCAGTGCGAGCGGTGCGCCCATCAAACTCGAGGATCCATCGGTGACACTCACAATAAGGCTGATTATGCAAGGAAAGGTAAGTTGAAAACATAACCAAAATATATAACTATTTATAGGATAAAACACAGACAGTTATAGTAAAAAAAGTTAAGTTAAGTTAAAAGTTAAGACCCCGATCCATAAAAATAACCAATCTTCGACCGATTTGTCCTATGGGAGCTATAGGTTATAGTTGCCTGATCCGGATCAAACTTGGTGAGGATAGCTATAATGGTACAATACACAAATTGTGTGAATTTGGTTTCTCTAGCTCTAGTCGTTCTCAAGTTATAGTGATGTGAAAGTAGTTTTTTTTCAATTTGCGGGGTCTGTAGGAGACGTGACATATAGCTCGTGTAGTGCAGAAGATCCAGGTGTTCATACGGAGAGACAGACATCGCTATATCGACCCGGCTGTTGATGCTGATCAAGAATATATATATATACTGTATGGAGTCGGCCACCCCTCCTTCTGCCTGTTACTCACATTTCGTTTCATATTTAATACTCCTCTACTCTTTCTTAGAGTACGGGGTCTAAAAAATTGTAGGGTTATAGCTATAAACTTCGATTTGAAAGTCTATAAATAAGATTAACTAATCTACAGTTAACAAGAAATATGTTGAAACTCCTTTTAAAATTTTTATACCCTGAACCTTCCCTCAATATATGTACTATCGCATTCAGTTTGACCTTCGTAGTTATACAACAAAAGTGTATAAATATTTTTGCTGCTAACAGGATAAGTTTATTATATTTTAATACAAATCCCAACTAAGCTATGCTGTCTTAATGCTTGACTTAAGTCTTTAACTTGCCTATCTGGTTAGCTACTTGAGTTAGGAGCTGTTACCAAACAAATTCTATAGAAATGTTTTGGCAACACGTCAATTGTAATCCCCGAGCCTGACAGCGGCGCGAAATGATGTTTTCAGGCTTTGCCAATCAATTTATTTTAGCCGAAAACCTTTCACGATAAAAGAGAGAACACTTTTTTTATGGCTTTTCATTTCGTGACTAACTTTTGCTACATTTTAAATGTAAATATATAAAAATATATATTTTAGAAATGTGTACGACGAAAAGCACTCCATTGAATATTACGGCTTAAAATATTTATAAATAAACAAAATGAGCAAAGTATATAGAAAGTTTAGGAAAATGGAAAACCTTATTTATTGCCTATCTATCGCTACTGAAATACCATAGAGTTTATATTCTATAGAGCAAAACTTTCAAATGTTCTACATTTAACAGGTATTTTAATAACAAGAAAACAATACAGTTGAGATAAAATAAATGAATGCATGATTTTTTATGCAAATTAAAATTATATACGCCACACTTGACGCATTATTACAAACCGAACAAGTGGAAGAGCAGTAGGAAAGATGGGGATGGAGGGGGTGGAAGACAGGGAGGGCGTTTTTTATTGTACCATATAAATGTGATATTAAAAGCAATAAAATGTGAAGTAAGAACTGGCTATTAAACAATCATTACGGCTCACAAATATGACTAATAAAAATGAAAAAAAATGAACATTAATAAATGAAATGTGCATATAAAATCAGAAACCCAACAGAGTGAGAACATTTAGGGGGGGTATCAAGAGGGAAGTACTCAACTAGAGGCAAGAAAAAATATATATTTATATATATAAAACGAATTCTCTTGTTTGCATATTTTCAAATTAATACAATCCAGGGGCAATCAGTTGATTCAACTGACCGAAAACAAGTAATATGAAATAAACTGTATTTATGTATTTATTCATTCATATGCTTATGCAAAATACTTCTTACAAAAAAAAAAAAAATAACAATTAAAAATGGAAGAATCGACAACAAAAATGGAAATACTTTTAAATGAAACGATGCGTTATCGATGAAAATATTTATTACAGTGTACAAAGTTATTGAAAGCTTGTTATTAATATGAATTTGAATAACAAGTAATATTAGCAAGTAAAAAACGCTAAAGTCGAGCGAGCCGAATGTATAAGACCCCGTACTCATTTTAGTACTCATTTTGTCATACAAATAGGCATAATTTGAGCGATTTGTCTTATGTGGGCTATAGGATATAGTTGTCCGATTCAAACCAAAGTTGATAAGGATACATTTATTCATCATGTACACATAATGTGTGAGCTTGGTTACGATAGCTTAACTGAAACTACATGTCTTCATACAAATAACCAATTTTCGACCGATTTGTGTTAAGGCAGCTTTAGGCTATAGTTGTCCGATCCGGACTAAACTTTGTGAGGACAGTAATTATGTTACCATACGCAAAATGTGTATATTTGGTTCCGATAGATTTAGTCATTTCCGAGTTATGGAAATCTAATATTGTATTTTAACAATTTTCGGGGGCGGTAGGGGCGTGGCAAAAATTTTAAAGAACCATGATCTGCCTCATATATGGACGGACTTTAATTCTAAATTTGGTAGCTTTTGCTCATATAGCTTAGAAGATCCAGGTATTCAAATGGACAGACAGACATTGCTATATCGTCTCTGCTGTTGAAGCTGATCAAGAATCTATAAACTTTATGGGATAGATCACGCCTCCTTCTGCATGTTACGCTCATTTCACTTCTGACAAACTTAATATACCCCTCTACTCGTTTTTAGAGTACGGGGTCTAAAAATATTTAAAGAATTTTGAATGTTTATTAAAGCGGCACAAATAAATTTGTTGAAATTCAATTAAATACGCATTACAACTGGTTGTTATTCGCACCTGCTAAAGCAATAACTAATATTAATTAATTACTTATTTAAATAATAAATATTTATCTCAAGCAAATTCACTTATCGCTTACACACAACAAATAAAAGCAGAAGATTAATAAATATTAGTAAATAAGTTCCCAGATAATCACATAAATCAAACGAATCTCTTAGTGCTCCGACACTAAACCAATCCATTGGTAACAGGCTTAAAAAACGCTTTAAAGTCTCGAAATATCAGCTTATTTATTTAATAACTGTCAACAGACACTACAAACTATTATTCAACCACATTAAGTACAGCAACAACAACTTCAACAACTTTTAAGAAAGCTTTAGACGGGTGCTAACGGCTATGAAATACTCAGCATTTTTATTCAAAGCTTAAAATTGCTCAAACCTTATATACTTATACTGATTCTCTGTACCTCTAAGAACGTTTTGTTTATAAGATCAAGTAAAAGTTAATAAATTAACAAACCCATTATACCCTTTGCCAGGGTATACACTTTACTGACAGCTTCAAAAAGCTGTCACGTAAATCCGCTGTTTTGTTTTGTTGTTTTTTTCTGTTGCCACTTTTTAGTGAGGCTTTTGGCACTTGAGCGAAATGTTAAGACGCTGGTTTACTCTTAGCCTGGCCAACAGCAGCAGCATCAGCATCAGCTGATGTTCAGTAATTTGATATGAAGTTGAAGCGCGTGTTGAGCCGCCACTTAGCCGACTTACAGTTGCGCTTTTAAGGTGTGACCAGATTTTGATTTAAATTAAAACCATTTGTATCAGTTTGTGGTCACTGTTGGCCAAGTTATGTGTACACTGAAATGGCAGAGACAGGTGCAACAACGGCAGATAAGGCGACAGAGCGACGCGTTGTCAAATGCAGGGCATCAAATGGTTAGACAGAGACAACGAGAGAGAGGGAGAGCAAGAGATAAATACAGATTACATGATGTGTAGTTGAAAATTGGCAAAATGGCAAAAAGACGAAAAAAGAAGAAAAAAAAAATATATATATGTGTGTGTATGTGTATGTGTGGAGACAATTTATAACAAAAATAGCAACAGACAGACGGAAAACAACATTTCTTTTCAGCTAAGATAGACTAAGAGAGCCAAACAGTAGGCTACATAGAGTGTAAGAGAGAGAAAGGGAGAGACAGAGAGATAGGGCAACGAGGGGCGGAACTGGGAGTTCGATCAACGCGGCAGCCATGAATAATTGCGCACTCTTTGGCCCAAGCTAAAATTAAGTATTCGCAAATGTAAATGTAAATGTTTTTCGCATTTTGCATTATTTTATTTTTATTTTTATTTTTGGTATCTCGAATTTGTTGATTTTCTTTATTTGTATTTATTTTTTTGAATTTGATTTTGTTGCACAAGGATTCAGGCAATAAATTCTCAAGACACTTTGAGCAGCACCGACGACGACTGCTGCTGCTTTGCCTTTGTAGTATGTTGGTCTTTTGATCGATAGTTATAGATTAGCGTGATTTATGAGTTGTTGCTGCTGATGCCGCTGTCGACGCTGCAGTCTGCAAAGTTGACAAACACACACACACACAATCTTACACACATACATATATATGTACATACAAAATATGTAAATACATTTTTAGCGCAATGCAAATCAAGTGGCAAATAGGAAAAAAGAAAGAATTTATATATATGTATATATATATATAAATTTTCAATTGACAACGTTGAGCGTTGAATGTGCACAAACAACATCCGTGTTGACTTGTTTAATTGAGCATGAAACGAAGGGATTTTGTGAGTTAAGAGTCTAACGAAGTGGGATTTATGGCTATGTGGGATTGACAATAAAAGTGGATGTATTCAGAAAGTTGAGGTAGGGCCAGCAGTCGGATGTTTACTTTAACATTTATCATATACAAGAGTAAACATTGTCTGGGAATTGCATTAATTAATTTTGACATATAATATAACATTTAGTTAGACTAATTGGTCTAAACCTATTCAATATCTTTGAAAATTAATGTATTTACGATAGAATCAGTTCAACTAATTTGATTCAATAAAATATGTATTAATTGATATGCTTTTAAATGAGATACAAATGTATCTTATCCACATTTCAGTGCTCTTCGGTGTGAGAGACACAATGCAAATCATTTATTATGCAAACCCCTCGACAGCAAAAACATTTTGGTTAGAGTGCATGAATAAATCAGTTAATTATAATTAGACAAGCGCCTGTAAAATATTGCGCATTGAACACAAAATTCACATTGAGATGAGATGCCGCCGAATTCTGCATCTCTATGCAATTTCACTAATTAAAAATGCATGATTCAAATATAATAGCAACAACAACAGCAGCAGCAACTGGCGGTGTAGCAACAACAAGCAGACATATGTATATATAGTACATATTACAAACAAACATTCACAGACGTCTGACAATTGCAAAATACTCGACAATTCTGGGCGAGAGTAGTGCAACCCACTTTTTTGGGTTGATTTTCTATGCAATTTACGGCTGACTGCCAAGAACCAACAACAACAGCAAAAGTAGAAATACCAAAACCTATACAATAAAACAACAGTGTAACAAAAAGTGTAGGTCTTGATTTTTTTTTTTTTTGTTATTTATAATTTTCACATTGTCGCTTGGTTGAGTTTTCTTTTTGTTGGTTTTTTCCATAAATTAATTAGCTGCGTCACGACTTTTGCCTCCAACTCCGGTTTTGAGTCATATTCAACGTCTGTCTCCAGAGACTTTCACACAAAAGTGCAAACAATTGCAAGTCAAGCACTGAAAATAAAACCAAATAAAACAATAACAATAACAAAATATACAGAATAATAAGACCAAGTTAATTAGAGATGCAAAAGGCCTGCAACTTTTGGCCTTGACATCATGCAGTACCAACAACAAAAGCAGCAGCAGCAGCAGCAGCAGCAGCAGCAGCATATTGGCTTAATCATCTACAATATAAATCTGAATATCGACAATTTGTCTTAAATTCTGTGCTCATTTCTGATTTTTTGCATTTCTAATCTTAATTAGTCTGCTATTGTTCAATTGCAATTTGAAATCTTTTGTATGAATCAGTAGACAGAGCTTTATGGGAGTACACTCAGAAGATTGACTCATGGCATTTGAGAAATGATTGAAACTTTGAAAAAAGAAGTAGAACCTGGGAAGAATTTGTTATGAAAATGAAGGTGTAATGTTGGAGGCGTGGCCTACCCCATAAAGTATATATATTCTTAATCAGCATCAACAGCCGAGACGATATAGCTATGTCCGTCTGTGTATGCTACCATTATAACTATCTTCACCAAGTTTGGTCCGGATCGGACAACTATAGCCTATCGCTCCCATAGGACTAATCGGTCGAAGATTGGTGATTTGTAAGGAAAAGCGCGCACTAGAAATAGTACGGGGTCTTTTACAGTCGGTTTGCTCGACTGTAGCCTTTCTTACTTGTTATAGATCAACTTCTAGGGAATTTAATAATCATAATATCTGGGAAATAAATTAATCTTTATATAAGTATTTAAAAATACAGATTAGTGGGAATTTTCAAGCAAACCAAGTTTATAGTTTAAGTGCTAAAGAGACCTTACTGTACAAGGTAGTATATTTTTCAGTATCAGCTAAAAATAAGTTTTAACGATCTAACTGTTCTTCGCTTTGACAAATTGTCTTTAAAGACAGAAAGACACATTTCCCAAACAACTTTGTTCACCTTCCTGCGACAATTACTTCGTCTAATTATCAGCGTATTATATGGCAGCTTTAAGGGGCGGCGAACAAGCTTACAAAACTTGGAACAGATTGTCTAATATTCTCAGGCGAGCGCAACATTTTGATAGCCCATTTATCATCACACAAACTCGTAAAGCATGTGGCTAAGAAGCAGAAGAAGAAGAGGAGAAGTAAAAGCAAAAAAAAACAATAACAGCATTAAATAGTGTAAAGAATGGATGGTGCTAATTGTGCCACAACAAAAGAAACAAAAGAATGAACCGAGAAGACCCGCACTATTTTTGATGTTAGTAGAGCACGAGCAAGTAGAAGACAAAGAAGAAGAAGAAGAGGAGCAAGTAGAAGTAAAAGACGAAAACGAAAATAGTGGAGACAGCTTAGCAAAGACAACAACCTAAAAAGAGTAACAACAACTTCAAGTCATGCTGAACGTGCAATTTTCTGTCTACTACTGTTACTGCGTTGGTGGAAACTCTTGAAATTTATTTGTATACCCTAGCCAAGGGTATGACAGACTTGATCAACTTCGTGCAGAGCTAGTAGAAGCACATATTTGGCAGCTGTAGCCTAAGGACTTGAAACAAATTGATATAGGTTTAAAAAAATAAATAAATTATTTATAGCGCAGTTTACTGGGTATCTTGAAGTCGAATCCGCTTTCGTAGTTGTCTTTTATTCTACTATTTATTTTTTTTTAACTTTGTACTTTTGGTGTTAATGCGACGACGTTGAAATTGCTACAAAGCAACCAAAGAAAAGCTAAAAATGAGGCACAAAAAAACGTAAATAAAATGCAATATACGGTACAACAGCAACAGTAACAACAGCAACAAAACAGAATTGGCAAAACCGTGAGAACCATTTATGGAAACCCAGTGCCACCGCGCACACAGTAACCAAAGAAAAATTGCAAGAAAAACTTTGCAACAAAATGTTGGAAAATGCAATGTGACAACTGTTCGCAGCTGCTGTAGAGTGGAAGGGGGAAGTGAGGGAAGTGTGGGAAGTGAGGAGTGGGGAGTGGGGAGGCAACACATGTGTGTGCCGCTTGTTGCACACATGTGTGTATACACTGCGTTGGTCTTGTCCTCACCTGCCACACCCCCAGCCCCTCTCCACGCGCATCCTTTTAATAAATCATGCTTCGCATTTGTCGCGTTGCATTTTTGTTACAATTGTTGCTGATGTTGCCACGGTTGCTGTTGCTAGTGCTGCTGCTACTGTTGCTGCTACTGCTGCTGCTGCTGCTGGCATTCGAAATGAAAACAGAAAAGTGCAAACTGTACAATTAAATAATTTACAATTTGCCAGAACGAAACACAACAGCAGCAGGAGCAGGAGCAGGAGCAGAACAACAGCAATTGCAATTCTTCACAAGTTACAGCAGGTGGCATTTTTAATTTGATTAAATGCCATCAAGAATTTCTACTCATTTTGGCCAACAGCTACATAATTGGCTTCAACTGTCGAAAACAAGTCGAAATGAAATTGTTAAATTTCATAATTAGCACAACTAGAATACACCGCGTATCTTAATGATCGATGGAGATAAAGAACTTAGATATCTTAAGAAAAGATGCAAGAAATTGTATTAGAATGTGAAAATTCTCCATTATGTTGTGTTCAGATTAGTTATCTGAGAGACAATAATCTGAAGATAATTGCTAAAGTAACGTTAATAAAGTTTATTTTAATTTAAAACCAGCTTAAAAGAACAACTCTTATTCGAAGCAACACAAAGAATTTATCTAAGAATTACTTAAAGTATAAAGCTTAAAACTTTTTCACTTTAGTTCATCTTTCTTTGGTAATTGAAATGAAATAATTTTATGAAATTTCAACAAATTTTCAAAATATCGAAATATGAAGTATATTAAAATTAAATGCTGCTTTAGAAGAAAACTGATAACAAATCGTTAAAGTAATTCATTGTGAAGAAATAAATTTACTCTATACAGAAAAGCTCTTGGGATCAAGTTATTTTATATTGTAATTGTCTAAAATACCTCAAATATACATTGAGTACATTTTAATGCCAACATGTAAATAAATTTTGAATTGAATTTTTAAACAAAAGCTACAATATCACAATTTCATATAAATAAATTATTAAAGAAATGAAAAACTCTTTGAAGCATAACTTTTGTACATGATAAATGTTAAAGAAACTTTAAATCCACATTTAGTAAATTTTAATGCTAACATTTAAATAAGAATTGAATTGAATTTCCAAAGAAAATCTGCAACAAATCGATTACAAACCAAAAGTTTTAAGTTTTATAAAATTTGTTTATCTAGTAGAAATATCAAGAGCTTTTTGCTTGGTTGCTTTCCAGACTTGACCACAGTCATTTTCGTTTGTATTGTTCCATTTTGCTGTCATGTACATTTCTTTTATGCATATTTTACAATACAAAACTCACTGCATACGTACACATAGATACACACACACACAGAGATACGAACAGCAAATGACATGCAAAATTTGGAATGCAGAACCGCAAAAGTGAATTTTTGCATACAAATCGATGCTAGCTTGTAAAGTTGGAAGTGCAAAATTTTGGCATTTAATTGTTAGCATACGAAATGGCCAAAAAGGACAAGAAGGCTAAAACTATGGCATTTACTAAAATTGTTGTCAGATTTTATGGCTTCAGAGGAGCTGCAACAGAAATGCAATCAAGTGAAAGTGCAAAAAATTGTTTATGCCATGTTCAAATATTCAATGTCTTTAGATTTAGCTTTTTGCTTGACCCACACACACACTAGCAAACATATATAACGATTTATGCAAATTGCGTAAGCTTCTAAGCCGCAAGTGGCAAAGGGCCAATGGGTCTTTGGTTTGTGCTAAAGAGATGGGAGGGGTGGGGGTATAGGTGCCACTGGTTGGGGCAACATTTTGGCCGCATTATTAATGATGATGAGCGTCCGACGCTAATGAGCCGCACATCAGACTTAATAGGCATTGGTCTAGGCCGTTTTCAAATAAGAGTAACAGTGCGTATCTGCAATCGTGAGTATTTGTGTTTGTATGAGTGAGTGTTTGTGTGTGTGAGTGTGTGGGGGGCATCTGTGTATTGTGCGTACGCGTACTTATGCAAGAGCAGACCTATAAATTATAGAGAAACGTCAAAAATTTGTCTAGAGTGCAGACAGGCATAAGAGCTCTCCTATTCATAGACCCGTACGCTATAATCATGCCAATAATTATGGCAATTTCTTCTGACATTCGTGTCTAATAAATATTTTGGCCATTTAGCTTGTTTTGCTCCTACTGACCTAAACCCCCCTCTACAGCCCCCACCACCCCTTTCAAAGCCATCATAGGCATAATAAATATTACAGAAGATGACTAAAAATGCAAAACTGCGCATAAAAGCAGCTAGAAACAAGACACGTACCATTTTTACACTGTCTCTGAATATGCTGGTATTAGATGAAATGAGGGAATGAGGAAGGTAGGGAAGTGGAGGGATAACAATATATATCATATCATACTTATATTGTTGTGTTGCCTCCTTTTGCATTCTGTCACACACTGGCAAAATGCCCAAAATGTATACAGATTGTCTCTATGGCAATGGATGAGCATTTAGAAATTGTGGCAGACACTGAGAAAAGTGCACTTTGTGAAGGTTACAAGAGATTTTTGGGCACTAAGTGCCTCAAGAATGCGTTGAAATATGAAAAAGCAAAAAAGCAAAAAGAGTAAAGAAAATTAAATATAATGGAAAAAAGATTTATTAAACATAAAAGTCTCTGTGCTTTGTAGGCCTATAATTTGGACTAATAATAACAAACTATATAAACAATGTATAATAAATAACAAAAAATAAGGAACGAAATTATTTAGTTTTTGGAAGAATTTCCAAGATTTAAACAATTGTTTTTTATTTATATAAAGAAAATTTTATTGTAATTTATGACCGAATTAGTAGTGTTTTATTTATTTAAATTGTTAAAAATATTAAGAACCCTTTTAAAGATTTTATAAATATATTTCTTCCTAACGATTAAAGACTTTTCCATTTGTTTCCTGCTATTTGATGTTCTATAGATAATAAAGTAATGTCAAGCAAACCCCTCAAAAGTTCCCTCATTGCTGTGATTTTGCTCATAATATTTTATGTGCCATAAATTTGAATAGCATTTTATGTAGAACTCAAGTTATTGACTGGTTAAGTACAAGTTAAAGACCTAGTTTAAATAAAAACATAAAATTTATGTTCAGTAAAACGCACAATTTGCGTAATAAAAATATGTTAATAAATATTTTTACATTCAACCAATTTAAATCAATGTCAATTATTTGTCCTCGATTTGTTTACGGTGAATTACCGATATTATCGATATTATTACGTTTATTTTTAAGCTCGTTTTAATTAGTTTTCAGCCATCTTCGTACCTTGTTGACCATGAAGACAGTTGACAAAAGTGAATGAGACATTTATAGTCTGAAATTTTATTTTTTTTGGCAATTTGTGTCTACAGATTTATTGAATTCCATTTAAAAATGCAGTTTTAATTAGTGGCAGTCAACAAGCTGCAATATTCAACAGTCAAATAATAAAAACAAAAATCAAGAGACAAATAAACAAAATATTTCCAACTAACTGAAATTTCATAACATTCTTTCATAGATAAACGAATGTTGAATGCTGCCAGCTGCTGTGTAATTAATGTGATTTGTTTCTGAATACTTTTTAGACCCCGTACTCTAAAAAAGAGTAGAGGGGTCTATTAAGTTTGTCTGAAGCGAAATGTGCGTAACAGGCAGAAGGAGGCGTGGCCGACCCCATAAAGTATATATATTCTTGATCAGCATCAACAGCCGAGTCGATATAGCGATGTCCGTCTGTCCGTCTGTCTGTCTGTCTGTCTGTCTGTCTGTCTGTCCGTCCGTATGAACACCTGGATCTTCTAAACTACAAGAGCTAGAGCAGCCAAATTTGGAATGAAAGTCCGTCTATATGTCAGGCAGGTTAAGTTTATTTCAAATTTTTGCCACGCCCCCTACCGCCCCCGCAAATTGTAAAAAACTATTTTCACATCACCATAACTTGAAAACGACTAGAGCTAGGGAGACCAAATTTACACAATATGTGTATGGTACCTATATAACTATCCTCACCAAATTTGGTCCGGATCGGACAACTATAGCCTATAGCTCCCATAGGACAAATCGTTCGAAAACTACTTATTTGTATGGTAAAACGCGCACTAAAATGAGTACGGGGTCTTTTACAGTCGGCTCGCTCGACTGTAGCCTTTCTTACTTGTTTATTGATCGATACGCAAAACTTGTTCAAGTTTTAGTGAGAAGCAAAATGCTTTCAATACTTTTCCAGACAAGCCAATTACAGTTTTCATCCATATATACATATATGTATCTGTACCTAAACTAATGTGTGTGTGTGTGTGTGTGTGTGTGTGTTCGCCTGCGGCTATGCAGATATTTACAATCAATTAAAACGCGTTGCCGCAAATTTAATTACGTCCGACATTTTGCAGATGTGAAGAGGAGTTCGTTGGTTCTGCTCTGGTTTGGTTCTGTGAATCTTTTTCTGTGGCACTTAAATATGCAAAAGTAGTTACAGACCCACACACACACACACTCACACACACACAGACCAAATCACACAGACACATTTTATAATATCACTTAATATTTAATCGAATTTGCACATCAGCCGTCGACTTTGTGATAGCAGCGAACAGCAAAGAAAATGGAAAATGGAAAAATGCAAAAGATTTAAAAGATAAAAATTGCATGGAAATTGGCTTGGAAAGTAATTTGGACCACGAAAAACCCAATACGAATTTAACAATCGATTTTTAAAATCAAAATCAATTAAAAAATACTTTAATCTTAATGAGTTTAAATATAAGAATATAAAGTTTATGCTCTCAAAACGAATTAAATTTAACACAAAACACTTTATGTTTGTTTATTTACAGGAAGTTGGTAGTATTATTGGTAAAAAGGGTGAAATTGTCAACAGATTTCGTGAGGAGGTAAGTCCAAAAGTTAAAAAAGTTATCAGGAGTTCTATAACTTATGCAAATTTGATACATTTTTGCAGTCTGGAGCCAAAATTAACATTTCGGATGGTTCATGCCCGGAAAGAATTGTGACAGTATCTGGTACAACAAGCGCTATCTTTTCGGCATTTACGCTAATTACAAAGAAATTTGAAGAGGTATGTGTGCGCTAGATTGAAACGGTTTCAAACTCAAGTGACTTCCCAAAACAAAAACCTTAATATTACATAAACTAACAATAAATTGAGAGGAAATACTGAAAAGTTGCGAAATTCGTGCTCCAAATCAATCGCAAAAGAATTCGATTCTCATGAGGAAGAGAAAGTTTTTTTCTTCTTTTTGGTTGAAAAATATAAATGCTCTAATGATTATTGTACTCAATACTTGAAATGAGCTCTCGCTTCACATTACTAACTTGAAACCCGTTTCAGTGGTGCTCGCAGTTCAATGAAGTTGGCAAAGTTGGTAAAACTCAAATACCCATTCGATTGATTGTGCCCGCCAGTCAGTGTGGATCATTAATTGGTACGTGAAAAAAAGAAAATAAATTCTTGTCATTTGGCTAACCTGTTATATTATTTATGTAGGCAAAAGTGGCTCAAAGATTAAGGAAATACGTCAAACCACAGGCTGTTCCATACAGGTAGCCAGCGAAATGTTGCCAAACTCCACGGAGCGAGCGGTTACCTTGAGTGGCAGTGCCGAGCAGATAACCCAATGTATCTATCAGATATGTCTTGTCATGTTGGAGGTTAGTTTCATCTTGAATATAAATTTACTAAATATCATTGATTAAATCTATTCGTCTTATTACAGTCTCCACCACGCGGTGCTACCATACCATATCGACCAAAGCCACAGGTGACTGGGCCAGTTATCTTGGCCAACGGACAGGCCTTTACCATTCAGGGCAATTATGCGGTCCCCACACAAGAGGTATGTGTACAGTGCCTGCAAATGCAGTTTATATTTTGTATATAGTTTAAGCAGTGTTGTAAGACGTTATCGAAATGGTTATCGATCAATATACACATATAACAACGCCGCATTCTATAGCTACTTGCCGATACTTTCTCTCTATATCTATCAACTGAAATATGTACTTATTATTTTAACCCTTTTAAAACATCATAATACCATATTATATTTTAATGTCATTTTCAAATGCTAAATAATATTGTTTGTTGTTCCTTTATATTTAAATATATATTTATTAATTTTCCTCTTTGCGCGTCTAGCTATTTATTAAAATTATAATTGATAATATCACTACTTGAGTTTATGTCAATTCTCTATCTCGGTCTCTATTTGCCTCTATATGTGTATTAAACAATCCACAATTACCAAAACAAAAGTCTTTAGTTTGTGTATCCAATCTAATCTCCAATATCTCCAAAAATTCTTTCTTGCTCGTTTAGATAATTCCTATTATGATTTGCACCTCTTTCTCTATCTATGTCTCTCTCTTACACTCTTTCTCTATTTTCTACCTCTCTTTCTATTTCTCTATCTTTGTCTACCAAAAAAACACAACCTTTTATTGAGCACCCTTTGAACCTTGGCAGCTGTCTAGAGCCATACCGTCTTGTGACCCAACCTTTTTGCAGTTTTTGAAATGTCCCAAACGAGTGTCTCGAGTTGGGTACACTTCAGAATTGTACCTAACTATTGGTGCTCGTTGTCCACTTAATACCCAGTCGTTTACCGTTTCGTTGCGCTCATACGTATCTCTTGTACCGTTGAACCCAAGCCATAAGAAATTCTTCATTTTCAAATGTCCCAAGGTGGCCCCATCCAGAGTATAAATATTAACTAATGTTAATCATTTACAGCAGCCAACTAAAATTGATTGATAAATATTTTAATAATATTTTTATATGCATATTTTTTTTTTTGTGTTTTTTTAGTTTCTTTTGCACTCTCTTCTCTCAGGTTAAGAGCTTGTAATGAGTGTGTGCGCTCTGTCTCTCACTCTCTCAGCTTTCGTGAAGTGCATCGTATCTGTTTTTTTGGTGGCAGTCGAACTTTTGTAAGCCCCTATATTATATAGGGTGTTCCACATTGAGCGGCTGTTTAACCGAGTAACCGAGAAGTGATCGAGTGAGTTTGTGCGGGGGCTTAACTACTCTCTCTCACACTCACTACTCTCATCTCTCTGTTCTAATGTAATCGAATCGAGGGCTCGCGTGCAGCGTGGAGAAGTATGTTCAAACTACACTAGCTCTATAATATAATCCACAAAAATAATACAAAATTTATACCCCATGAACAATACACAAATCAAAAATCAAATCAACCAATTTAAACTCCGTTTGAGTACCACCAAAAATCAAACTAATAGTACTGAATACTTAAAAACTTTCCATAATTGAATTTGAAAACTGAAAACTTTCTTTTTCTATCTATCCTTTGTTTATTGATTTTTTATTTTGTTTTCTTTAGTATATATACTTAAATCTTTTAATTTTGTGTAGTGCATACTTACGAATTAAATATTTAAATATTTAGTTCTACAACAATAATCCATTGCCAAACTTTTAAATCAATTACAAAGTTCACCACAGAAACAACCAACAATAATAAAACAACAACAGCAATTAAAGCCACAGCAACAAAATTAAATCAACTGAAATTCAGATACACTCATGGTCAGAATAATAGGTGTGAAAAAAATTTTTTTTTTGTTTTAGAATATTATTTAATACGAAGTGTTTGGTACTCCGAAATTAATTTTTTTGGTTTGTCCAGACTGTCTACACGTGATTTAGGTGAGTTCCCAAAATATATATTGCACATAGAATTAATTAAATAGACATTTCTGCAAAAACTAGGATTTGAGCTGGCCACATTAATAGGTATATTAAACAAAACCTTTAAAATATAAATAATTAGATGGACTGTTTGGTTACTGAAGATAATAATCACAATGTTGGCAATTTAGTTGATGTAGAAAAATTAGTTTTTCCGAAATTTGTTTAGTGTTAGATGGGTCCTGTTGCATATTGCACTACAGAAGAAATGAGAATTATTTGATGACTTTGTGATAACGGTAAAACTATCAGAAACATCGCCAACTTATTTTTTCGGTCACAAAACATTTTCACTAAAGTTAGAAAGCCAAAAAAAATATTATGAACAGTGGAACCTCATAATCCTCATCAATAAAGACAAAAAACCGCACTGTGCCAGTATCTAAGTGTGATCCTTCAAGCCATTCAGGACAATTGGAAACCAAATTGGGACTGTAGTGTCACTCCGAACTGGTGGAAACCATTAAGTGGATGCAAATCTGCAAACAAGAAGTAATCGGAAGGTTCCACTCCTTATACCGGTTTATTTGTGGACGAGGAAAGAAATTGGTCGTGGGCACGAAGCTTGGCAGGAAACAAGGGATTTCAAAAGATGACGAAATATCCACTGGAGCAATGAAACAAAAATTATTTTGTTTTCCTAAGATGCCCAAAGGAACGTTCGTTGTCCAAAATGGAAAGAACTTTATATTTGGATTAAAAAAAAATCGTCAAGTACTGAGGTCGATGACCCACGCGCTATGCCAGATTTACCTAGTAAGAAAAACGTCTGGATCATCGAATTGACGCTATAATGGATCGCTTTTTTTTATGCAGATATATTGGGGACAGTTGTGCCAACACATACAAGTGAAGAAATGTTCCTCAAGTGGACATTTTGACAGGATCATCATCCTAAACACATATCACAGTTTCAAAAAAATTGGTTCCACGGGAATATTTTTGATGTCCTTGAAGGGCCAGGTCAATCCCTAGACCTCAATTCAATTGACAACCTCTGGCAACATCTAAAGCATCAATTACGAAAGAATATTTCCCACAACAAGGTTCATTCAGGTGAATAATTTGGTACAGCAATCCTTTAAAGCTCTGAAGGACTTTAGCGTCGTCCATGCGACGAAGGACTATCAAAACTTGTTCAAATAACGGTGGATATTCTGGATATTAGCCCACTTTAAGAATTTATGTTCAATATTAGCCCATTAATAGCTAAATTTAAAAATTTTGAATTGTTTTGTTTAATATACCTATTAATGTGGCCAGCTCAAATCCTAGTTTTTGCAGAAATGTCTATTTAATTAATTCTATGTGCAATATATATTTTGGGAACTCACCTAAATCACGTGTAGACAGTCTGGACAAACCAAAAAAATTAATTTCGGAGTACCAAACACTTCGTATTAAATAATATTCTAAAACAAAAAAAAAATTTTTTTCACACCTATTATTCTGACCATGAGTGTACTTTAGATGAGTTTTATGTAACATATACTCGTATATTATTACCACCAACATTTACCATTAAAACAACAACCAAAAACAACAACAAAAACTACTACTACTATTACTACTACAATAGCAACAACAATAACAAAGCAATTAGCAAAATGCAACAACATACTATTCAAATATCGTCCTGCCCGAGCCCTCACATCATTCAACTCTCAACTCCGTATCTCTCTCCGTCAATTTATCAACAAAAAAAAAATTGGAAAAAAATGTGTATATATATTGTTTATAACTCTCAAATTCCCAGCTCAAAATTAAATTTCGTGCAACAAAATCAACAACAACAACTGTAATAATAATAATATGAAGAACAACAGCAGCAGCAATAACAGTAAATTGATATTCAACCCTTTGAGCCCCCTTCGGCCATTGTTCCAAAAACAAAAGTTTCAAACTAAATAAAACAAAAGTTTTGTGTTGTCACATCAAATTCAATTAATGCTCGAAAAACAAAAACAATATTTCAAAATAGTTGTACCATTTGCGCTCTCACACTTCTTATCTCTCTCTCGCAACAATCGTTCGCCGTCTCTCACTCTCTCTGTCTCTCTCTCTCTCTCTCTCTCTCTCTCTCCGCTGTTTCCTGTCCCTGGTTTATTGTCGGTGTTGGATTTTAGCATAATGCGACGTGTAGTTTGTAATGAGTAAATCCTTTTACCTGTCACCTGTCGCCATCCTTCAGTTATCAGTTTGTCACATTGGTTTAATGATCCACAAATGGACCGTGGGTACAGCTGAACACATTTGTACCTAAAGCGTAAATGGGTACAGTTAAACACATTTGTACCTACAGCGTAAATGGGTACATTTATACCCGACCTTATGCTGTGCAGAATCGTACCCATTTAATACCAAAATATGTACCCCTTGATAACTTTCACGTTGATCTTGTCTATCCAAGCTATATTTTCACGGTTTGAGCTCCTATCGATCCCTTTAATCAAGTGCCCTGAGAACAAAGTCCGTTCCAAGTCTTTAGCCTCATTTTCCTTTGACAGTTTTCTTACTCTCTATTAGTTGTTTTACCAAGTCCACCATATCATTTATCGATAATCAATCGTCTGACTCGATTACACCAAAACTTTGCACACTTTTCTTAGTATTATTTATTTTATGCTTTTTTTCAAAAGCTTTTCCAAAAGTCCCGAAACGAACGAGAATTTTGCAAGCTTCCAACTAAAATACATTTCGATATACTTTAGCAAAACAATATACTTTCTATATCAATTTTTATATACAAATTATCTAGCTAAAAAATTTATTTTTGGTATATCATTTTTGTTCTTCTACTTTTTTCTTCTTTAAAAACTTTTGCAAACCAAAAAAAAATATATATTCCCACGTACACGAAACCAATAAACTATTACATAAAATACTGAAAAATATAAAAACAATACACGCCTTTAGACCTGTCCAGTATTTCCACTTGCTTTGGCTACCGGTGGTCTACATGCTGGTATTTCAGGCTTAGCGGATCCTTTGTTAAAGGGGGCACATTTACCAGGAGCGGTACCAGCACACCACCATCACCTACAGCAAATGCCTGATGTGAGTTTTGATTGATTCGAAAATACCAAAAAAAAAAAAAAAATAATAACAAAAAAATACCAAATAGTAAAAAAATCAAACAACAATGCAAGTTCGACCAATAAAAACCAGAAGAAGAATATAAAAAAGTCGAGCCTGAAAGCCGAGACAGCATTTGTTACTTTTGGCATGTGCGTTGCTGTACCCAAAAAATACTGTTCCCCTCTTACCCCCTCACTCACTAGTAGATATATTCCCTTTGCCTGTATGTAAACCTATTGAGCTCCCTGCCACGCCCACCTTTCGACTGAATCGCCTCCGAACTTTGTTGTATTTGTGCATTGCTGTTTATTGTTACTCGTATCGCATAATTTCCCGCCCAGTGTATGTAGTTTTTTACCTACTCCGAAACCCCCTCTATCTCACTCTCTCTCTCTCTCTATCTTGCTCTCTTTATGTGTATGTAGGTCTCAGTATGTGTTTTGTAGTTTGTGTTCTTGTTGTAGTTACCTTTAGTACCTCTGCCAATTCTTTTATGATCCCAATGTTGCATCTGTGGTCAGGTCACATTTCAATAACATTAACGTGCTCTGTTGTCCCCCAAGTTCCCCAATCAACTGCTGGACCACAAAGTTGTTAATACCCCCTGATACCAACCCACCTACAAGTTTAATCTTTCTTTTTCTTATTTAGTTTTAGTACGGGACTCTAAAGAACTTCTCAGACTTGTTGAGCCCAAACCTTAAAAAAAATAAACGCATTAAATGCACTTTCATGTTCCGAGTTGTAGCATAAATATTGTATTGTTTTAACCTTTGTATGTATGTATGTATTTGTGCTCATAAGAGATATGCTTATGTCAAATGTGACTTTGTTTGTTTTCCCCAAAAAAAGAAAAACGAAAAGACATAAATTTCTCCCTCTACTTTTTTTTATTAAGTTGCAAAGTTTATTTCCATTTATTTAGAGGAAATGCACGGAGAAATGTGTGTGCCATTTTTCATATAACGAAGCGAATCGCATGTATTATTTGTTTATGCATTAGATAAATATTTGATTTCAACTTGTCAAAAAATAGTCCACACACACGCACACACATACATAAAGACAAACACATGCATATATACACACATACATGCATAAACATGAACGTTTCAAATCAATATTTCCTAGATTTTTCCATTTCCCTATACTTTTTTAGTCATTCCTTTTATACTTTTTAGCTTTTATACATGTGTGTGTGTGTGTGTGTGTGTGTGTCTGTGTCTGTATTTGTATGCTGCATTTGATGCATACAATATTTAAAAAGTATTTGCAAATTTTGCATTCGATTTGATTAATTTATAAAGCTGGCAAGTGTGTTTTGAGCTTCCCCTTCTAGATACTTTCTAACACCCACTACATGAATATATACAAAAGTATATATAGTATATATATTTCTTAGTGTGTGTGTGTCTGTGCAATTTGCTGTAGGTGCTCTTTGGTACAAAACTTTCAATTGCAATGAATTTGCAAAAATCCTTGAACTATTAAGTAACGATACATCGCTTTAGAAATCAACTAAAATACATTATGTATTCCTATGGTATTTGCATAGAACTTGCGTTTTCTGAAGGTTTACAAAGTTTAGAGAGTGTTTACAAATTAGTACTAATTACAACAGTAAAGTGCAACAAACTATCTACAGAAGAATTACTGTACTTTCATTAAAATAATTGGTAATATTTTTGGGGGAATACAAAATATATACTACTACAGTGAAGCTCCTAAAAGTATGCTAGGAATATTTGGTATGAAATAGATTGTTCTGAATACAACTGTTGAGATTCGTTTAAACTCTTTAACTCTTTAGATTGTTAAATATAAATAAATCTTATAACTAACTTCAACAGACTTTTGAGTGCACTAACTTCAAAGCTCATTTCATGCTCGTCTAACGCTCGACTGCATTAGTATGTATAAAATATTATATATTCAAGTATCTCATGGTTAGGACTTTGAAACTAGAACCATAAATCAACAGTATAATTGCCTTTGCAACAGCAGTGATATAACAACAAAATTAAATACTCTACATGCTCTTCCATAAATATTCACACACACACACACACACTCACACACACACACACACACACACACACATGCTCACATACTCTTAAACATTCCAACCCTGTACAAAAAAAAGTGAATAATGTTTGTCTGGTATGTAACAGTTTTGTTTTTCTCTAATTTGTTTTTCTTGTTTTTTTCATTTAAATTTTTGCTTTGCTTTTAGCATAAAATCTTTGTTTTGTGTATTGTATTTAAATTTGTGTTGTTCGTTTTTCCATACGATATTTTTTAACTGTTTTTTGAAGCTGTACGCGCGTTGTGTTGTGATACCAATCCCGATCCAAATAAGAATATATATATACTACTACTTCTATATAGATATGTATCCCAACCTAAATCCGACATGAAAGACTCAAATGACTAATAATGACATATATCCCTCTATCTATCTCTCTCTCTCTCTCTTTGTGAAGAACATTATCATAATAACAACAAATATAATTGATTATATAAACCGATTTTAATGTTAACTCTGCACTTTCAACAGGTTGCCAAGAATCCGTTGGCCAGTTTGGCTGCTCTAGGCCTGGCCGGTATGAATCCAGCCAGCACCGGCGGTATTAATCACACAGGTGAGTGAAGGATAATATCAAATTAATATATATAATTAATGATTGGTTTATGTTAATCCTATTCCGTGCTTAGCTCTGGCTGCCTTGGCCGGATCGCAGCTACGTACGGCTAATGCGAATCGGGCACAGCAACAGCAGCATGAGATGACCGTCTCGAATGATTTGATTGGTTGCATTATTGGTAAGGGCGGTACCAAAATTGCTGAAATACGTCAGATCTCCGGCGCCATGATACGCATCTCGAACTGTGAGGAGCGCGAGGGTGGCAATACCGATCGTACCATCACCATTAGCGGTAATCCGGATTCGGTTGCATTGGCCCAATACTTAATTAATATGAGGTGAGTGATATGAAAATAATTATTAATAAATGTTAGCACATTTTTAATCATTTGTGTGTGTTTGTTTGTGTTGTCTAACAAATTTTGTCGAATTGATGATGATTTGCAAATTGACAAAGTAAGAAAATAAGGTCTAAGGAGGTCGTCGGTCGGTCGTATCGGTCGTCTCGGTCTCTCAGTAAATATTTAATTAACTATATACATATGTATGTATACTGGTAAAGGTTCTGTGGCGGCGCGTTCAAAGAACTTGTTAACACTAGGCTTAAGCTCAAAACAAAACTCTGCGAATATTCTATTCATAGTGTATAAGTCGTAAGCCCGCATTCAGCACTAAATTTGCTGCATTAATTTCATATGTAGTTCCAAAAAAATATACTCAAATGTAATGCACAAATTTTCATGCATAGGCAAAACTAAAAAAAAAATAGAAATTTAGCACCAGACAAAAAAAAAACATAAGCATAATTAATTTGTTTGTTTTCAAAGCATTAACTAAAATATAAATATATAAACCTACTTAGCATCTAGTCCACCAAACGATGTATATATATGAACTATATATACATATATACTAAAGTCTCAGCTCAGCAGTCATTTTGGAGGCGGAGGAGGAGCAGGAGCAAAAAGGACAGCACCAACTAAACCAACATCACGCGTCGCACTCTCAATCTCTCTCTCTCTCTCTCTCTCACTCACTCTCTCAAGCACAAGCAAAATAAGCAACTGGAAAGTGAAAACTGAAAAAATTGGTACTTCAAAAAAAAGAAACTGCAGTTCAACTGACTAAGAAAAAAAGAAAAAGAAAACATTAATCCAAATAAATAAATAATTTAAAATGAAAAAAATAAAAAAATACAAAACAAAACTATGCTCCTCTCTCCCCCCAACCCGCAACAAACTTAACTTAACCAAAAATCCCACCAAAGCAAAGTTCAATCCCAAAACAAAAACAAAAAAAAAAAAAAATTATAACTCTTTCGGTCAAGTCCAAAAAGAAAATATAAAACAAGTTTTCTACTCCTACCATCCAAAAAAAAAAAAAATAAATTATATTTGAACGCCGCTCCCACCAACAAACAAAACCAAACCAACCAAATAGCGCCAAAAGTTCTTAACGGAACTTTGCTATACCATCCGTTTACTCCGAACCGTTCCTCCACACAAAAACCTCCTTAACCTTTTTTGCATAACACAAAAGAAATTAAAAAAAAAATACCAACTCAATTCCACAAAATCACAATAATGTTTTGAAAACTTACCTAAAAAACCAAAACAAAACAAAATTAAAAAAAAATCAAAAAAGCAAACAATATCCCATATGTTCCTTTCTCTTTCTTTCTGTCACTATCTATCTCTCTGTGTACCTCATCCACAGCGTTGAACTGCAGAAGGCCAATCTACAGGAACAGGCAGCACAGAATGGCACTGCAGCCATGTCAGCTGTTGGTGGTGCTGGAACCGCTGCTGCTAGTGGAGGAGGAGTTGGTGCTGGTGGTGCCGCTGTAGCAGCAACAGCTGCTGCTGTCAATGGCAACAGCTGTTTGACTGTCTCACATTCTGGCAGCACCAGCAGCAACAACAACAGCACTAGCAGTGGCAGCAGCACAGCCAGCAGCAATGGCAGCACCAACAATTATGCCACCAATGGCACACAGAACAACGGCAGCAGCAACAACAACAACACTAGCAACAACAACAACAACGGTGGAAGCAACAATTCCTCAGCAATGGGCATCAATTCAACGGCAGCAGCTGCTGCTTTGGGAGGCAGCTCCTTGGCCTCCGCCCTGCAATTGTTGACCAAACCGGGTGCACTTACAGCACTCTCCAATCTGAGTGCCTTGGATTTGCTCAGTCTGACATCGTTGGGCAATAATGGCAATGCCACTACCGGTGGACCGCCGGTTCAAACAACAGGCGTTAATCGTGCCAAGGGTCACTATGCGACCTCTCGCTTTAGGCAGCATCAGACCGAGGCTGGTGTCGAGTCAGAAAAGGCGCGCAACAAGTTTAATCCCTACTAGGGGTAGGCCAAATAAGATAAGCTATAGGAAAGTGAGCTATAGCCCAAAATATATCCAGAAAATTGAAGAAAAACAAAATGGAACAGAGAAAAGCGATCATCATTTGCATATAGTCGAGTTTAGTAGTAGATTTTTCTAGTTTTAAACGAGTTTATAGCGTTGCGACAGCTTTAGAGTTAATAATTCTTGAAGAATTTTGCTCTACAAAAACAGAAAACAAAAACAAAAAACAGAAGAATTCTTAATAAGTAATTAGTTTAAATCAAAAATGAAAATTTGTAAAAGTATTTAAAATTTGAAGACAGTTTTTTATAAATTAATTGCAACAGTATCCAAAATAGTTTATAGTTGAGGCAAATATTTATAATGTTATAATGCCGTAATATCTATATCGAAAAAGAATTGAAGTAAATTATATGAAATGAAGAAGAAGAAAAAAACATAAGATAAGACTGCCAAATATCGGCGGCTATATAAACATATAATTGGAGTTTTCAAGCACTTGAACAATATATTGTTTATCGAATATAAAATAAACAAAAGGAAACAAAAGAAAAAAAATTTAAGAAATTAAAAATGGAATTAGCCCAAGTATTCTAATCAAACTTTGACCAAGTGAAATGCAGCGTAAGGACCCTAGTAGAGACTCCTTGTAGGTGTTATTCGAACATATATATACATATATATATATATATATATATGTAGATTTTTGCCCTTGTCCCCATTTTTTATAAATATATAAGGAAATATCGTACATTATAGAATTTGCCAAATTTTAGCGCATCCCTAGCAAGAGAAGTTTATAGAATGAGAAATTTGAGAACGTAGAGAGTAAAGTATTGTGAATCGCTTAACAGGTAGCATAACCCCTTTGCCCCTTAGCCCTACCCCCTTTGAATCACACTCACACTATGTAACATATATATATACGATGTCATTCGAAATCTCTCCAATAATATATCTGTACTAAGTAATTATTCGATTTTTTCTCTAACTAGCAACTAAGCATTAATTGTATTTCATGCTCTAGATCTTAAGTATATACATATATATATACCCCTCTGGCCTCTCTTTCCAATCAGCCATTTGTCAAATAAACAAAAACAAAAAATACTTCTCAAAGAAGTTTTAAGAAAAATTAACAAAAAAAAAAATAAAATCCAACGCATTGTGCTGAAAAGTATTTGGCACAGCGACTTTTATGGACCAATTCGCTCTAATTGACGCAATCGACGCAAATGAGCGTACAAAAGCATAAAGAATAAAGCATAATGAAAGATTTTTGAATTCACTAGGAAATACTATAAACAACTTGGTAAGCGAGAGCGAAAGAGAAAGAGAGAGATGCAAAATAGAAAGAGAGAAAAGCATACATACACATAGGTATACATAACATACATACATAAAGGTATGTACAATGAAGTATCTATGTATGAGAAAATGATACGTTATTATGTATTAGACTTGAAGTCTTGAATTGTTTATAAATCATTCGATAATTCAGTTAGTTATATCCATTGATTTTCTAATTTCTAAATTATTGTATTTATTATACGATTGTACATTTGTTATTACATATTATTATTAATATTATAATTATTATTTTATTTTCAAATAAACAAAAAAAAAAAAAAAACATTAAATAAAATCATACCAAACAATTTTTGAATTGGTGAAAACGGTAAACGAAATGTTGAAATGAAAGTATTCGGAAAATGAAATTGAAATTTGTCTCCTCTTTACACAATATATAATTAATATATAGTACTGTATACATAAATAAAATAAAATTAAGAATTTTATTATTTCCTAAGGCAAATGTAATACACTAAAACAATTATTTATAAGCTAAGCGGGCTTACGATTTTATATAACCAAATTATAAACATTACACACATACATACATATATAAACGTATACATACATACTTACAAAATTTATACTCGTATATACAAAGTAGTTTGAGCAAAAGCAAAAGTTATAATAAATGTACTACATAATAAACATTTAACATGAATAGAACAATACACACACACACACAGAAGATTTCCTTAAGTAAACTTCAACTGGAATCGCTTTATCCTTGATCTGCGATTCTTAGCTATGCAAAAAACAACTAGCAGACTTACTTATATGCAAAGAAACAAATTATATAAAAAAAAAAAAACAAATCCAAAACTGCGTTTGTAATAAAGCAAAAAAATATTTTAAAAAATCTATATTTTTAATCTAATCTTTAAAAAAAATAATTCTTAAATTTAGTGATTCCTGGAAAAAAAAACTTTTGTGGTCAACAACAGTTGTTAGCCAAAAGAACAGCAAATTCTAATTTTCAATTCATTACTTTAAGTAACTAAAAAGAATAATTAACTAAATTATGTGTTTCAACCTTGCAGAATATCAATGGAGACCGCTGGACTGCCCATACCTGGTTATCATTATATTGCGCCCAGTGCAATTGTTAAGACACCCATACACTAAGTGCAACGCAACTACAGCAAACAAACAACAAAAAACAATCAACAAATATGAAAAGTTATAACAAATCGAATGCAGCGAGGGATTGGAACCGGAAAAGCTGTACAGCAACAGCTGACAGCAGAGGCGGTGGCGGTGTCGGGGGACAATGGAAAAGTCGAAATGTTAAAATATATAAGCAATAAGTAAAATGCAAAAAAAAGAATATAAAACAAATGAGAATACAGCAAAAAATACATTTAATATAAAATTAATAATAATAATAATAATAACAAATCATACAACATGAAGTCAGAAACATATATGAAGGAGCAAAAAGAACATAGACATTATTTACAACTCACACATACATACGCAACGTTCATACACATAGATACATTCATACAGACAGACATTCAGACAAACAGACATACAGACATCTAAGAATACATACGCGTTATATTTATTCATTGATTCTTATTAATTATGCTATTTTTTATTAAGTTTAAAAACAAATAATGAAATGAAGAAAACAAAAAGCAAAAAACAATAAGAAAATTTATGTTAAAACCGTTTTAGGGCGCTCTACTTCAATGTAGGCATGCCCAAAGAGTAAGAACAGAACAGCAATTAATTATAAGCTTAGTCAAAATGAAGACAAAACATACAAAAACATATAAACAATAATTATAACCAACAACAACAACAAGAAGAAAAAGAAAAAGAAAAAAATGCAACAAATACAGCAAAAGTAAAAGCAAATTTCTAAATACAATTAAATTTTAAGCCAAGTAATTGTGCATGAGCATAACCAAAAACAAACACAAACAAACAAAAACATTTAAGCATATTTAAAAAAAAAACAAAAAAAAAACAATTGAGAAATGAGTAATATTTAACAATAATTAAAGCCAAGCAGCAAGCAAAGAAAACATGAAACAGACAACAAATTACATACTAAAATAAAAAACAAGAAATTAATTAATTAATTTCCAACTTTGTTAGGCGACAAATTTTGTGCGTTTGTTGTTAATATTTATATACATACAATTAAATACATAAACATATTTATATATATATACCTATGTGTATATATATGAATATTATACAAACATATACTATATTAAATGATATAATAATTTTTAATTTTATTATTTTTATTATTGTAATTGTTATCGAAATTGTATTTGTGATTTTTGAATATGTTTAGACTGAAGGACAAAATTAATTCTGTTTATTGATTAAACTACATACATATATTAACTATGAAATAATTAAATTAAATTTAAATAAATTAAATACGACTTGATTTTTACATTTTTCCAAATTAGTTATAATTTTTTCTATACGGAAATTAAAATCATCATAAAAAACATCAACTGAAACGGGAAACATTTGAAGCCAAATTTATTTTTGTTTTAACAATTTGTTTTGGGTTTTTAGTGAAAATGTTTTAAAATTAAGTAAACAAAAACAAAAAGATAAAATTCAAATTACAATAATAATATTTAAGCACTTTTGCGGCGATTAAAAAGACTTTTCTAATCCGTGGAAAATGAAATGAGAATAATGGATTTAATTTAATTATTACTATTGCGAATATGCTTAAATTAAAGTATAATTTAAATTTATTAGCTGTTAAATTTATACGCAAAACAACATCAAAAAATAAACTGATTTTCAATGTTAAAATTACAAAAACAAAGAACAACAAAAAAATAAAATCAATTAAATTAATTTTATTTTTAAATATAGTTTTAGGCTGGGCAGCAAGAAGCAAAAACTAATTAACAAAGTAAATAACAAATAGCTGTGGCTTGTTATATAAATTACTAAATAATTTTAAGCCACAAAAGTAACAAAAATTTAGTTACATATTAACTCACTCATAAAAGAAGAACACTCACACACACACACACACACACAGACAGACAGACACTTATATAAGTAAAATTTAAATTAACAATTTATGAAATATATATATATATATATATATATGTCTGTTAGGTTAGGCTCTAGCCTCAAAATCAATCCGTAAGATAGTTCAAGAAGAATTTCAAAATGCAGCACGGGCAGCAAAATGTGTCAAATTTTGATTATACAAATTAATTATATACCGTAAGGCAAAAACAAAAAAAATAAGGAAAAATAACACAAAAACAATTACCCAAACATATCCACAACAAAATGAATTGCAACATAATTAATGTAATCAACATAAAGTTATAAAACAAAAAAGAAAAAATACAAAACATATAAAGGTAAACATATCCCAGATAAAAGAAATATAATATCATTTTTAAATATTATTATTAATTTTATTTGAATTCTCAAAAAGAAATCTAAAACTTTCTTTATACCCCAATTATCTTACTTTGTTCTCATAAAAATAATATTAATAATAATAAAAGACACTTATGATGCAAAACTTGATTACAGGAAATTGTTAGTAGCATAAAATGAAACAGAATTGATAATACTATTAATTATTATAATGAAAATGATAAATGCATTACTGTTAGCTAAGACCCACTCTTTAATTCTAATTGACTTAAACATAAAACTAATGTTTAAAGTTAATGTTTAAACATTAAATTTGAGGATCAAGCAAAATGTGCAACACAGGCAGCAAAATATCTAGCGAAACTATTTCGTGATTTTAGTGACAAATATTTCGCTGATGACAATTTGAAGCAATCATTTTTGAACCAATAACAAATGAAATTAAATACGTTAAATGAAAGCAAAGCCGTATATCTATATATAAATAAAAATATTATATATATATATCTATATATAAATATACATATATTAAATAAATTATTATGTACACTTGTATTTAATTGTATTTGAAATATTTAGTAAATTTTTTGCGCAAGTTACAACCAACTACATAAAAGATATAAACAAATGAAAATAAAGTAATATTATGAAAATTAGATGAGAATGAGGATGACGCACGATGACGGGTTAACAGCGGATAGTAACTGGGACTATTTGTAACATAAGAGTTAAACAAAAGGGATAATAATAATTATGTGCATGTGTGTGTGTGTATAAAGAAACTACATTTAAAATAGCTCAAGAGAACAAACAATTTCAAATGGATTTTTACTAATATGTGTATTGTGTATGTAAATTAATCAAACGATTTGTTGAAAACTTGTAAATTTGCAAAAGGAAAAATACGTGTAAGAAAAGCAATTTTAATGGTGCCTTAAAAACCAAACCAAGCAAATTTTCTTCTTGCCCCACAACACGCGACGACAACAACAACAAGAACAAACAAAAAAACCAAATAACAATTTTTGTGGCAGTGTGAGTTTTTCTACCTTTCCACCGAAAATTCTCTCAACATAATTTCCTATCAACTTTCCCAGCTTATGTATGATAATTAGTTAATAATACTATATTTGCATATTCTCATAAGCCTTTCGACATAACGAACTTATCCCTTTTAGAGACGTACATATGACCTACAATTGCTCAAAGCTATTCGAGTTTCAACAACCAAATTAACAAAAAATATAAACAAAAACCAGTGTGTAGAGTGGCCCGTTATAGTACATGAGAACAACAACAAAAGCTAAAACTAAAAAATATATTAAAACAAATATATATTAAATATTTATTTAATAACCTTAGCTGCAAGTAGAAAGAAAACACAAAAAAAAAATACAAATAAAAATAACACCGAAATCCGAATTATAATCCGAGTATATAAACAATTAGACAGCAAAAATAACAAAAAAAAAGAAAAAGAAAATTAAAAAATACTTATTAATACACAAGACACATATAAATGTTTTTCTCAGTGTACTTACAAATCACTTGAATGTATTTGCTCACATTTTTACAATACATGTCAATAATTAAATAAATACACAATAAGTCGAAAAACAAAAGCATTTAAGGCACTTGACATATGGATTGATTGATGGATGGATTGATGGACATAAACAATTGTTAAAAGGCAAATGTAGAAAAGATAAAAAACAAAACAAAAAAAAAAAATATTTATATACATATACATAAAGAAAAGAAGAAGAAAAAGCCTATTTTTAAGGTATTTTAGATATTCTTATTTAATATCCAAAACGTGAAAAGGTGTGGAAAATATTATATGAACGATAATTTTAATTTAGTAAAACAGAAATGGAAACACAGCGGTTAAATCGGGTTGATGTCGGATATATGAAAATTTATTAACTAAATATTGGTGTTAGACGTTGTTAAGCATTAACTTAAACTGGAAACTCATAAAACTGGCTAATAGAAATACTCCAATGACACTAGCCGAAAGCAGCATCTAAAGACAGTTAAAGGCTGGCATTAGTAGCTATCAATTGTCATGATGTTGTTGTAGTTGTAAACGGCTTTTGCTTTAAACTTAAATGCTAGTGTCATTAGGACTTAAACAAGGCCCAAAAACATGACTAGAAGCTAGAGAAATCTCTAAGACATACAAATAATATATATGTATATATATATGTGGATTTGTTTATGCTGTCTTTATGGTAACATTTAAGTGTTCTATCGTTCAGTGAATTTTGAAAACTTTTGCGCAGTGTAAACAGCAGTAAACAGTAACCAGTAACCAGTAAACAGTAAATCAAGTTAATCAATATAAATTACTCGTATACAATTTGTTTTGCTGCATTATCTCTCGAATGGTAATATAATATACCAGACAGAAAAGTAACTACGTGTATTCCAATTCATCAAAGCAATTGAAAACGGAAAAAAATAGATGGCATTCAAAAATTCGTATTGCCAATAAATACGATACGAATATACGAAACAGCTAAGGTTTCTCACAAAAAACATAATAATAATAAAATATATAATGAAAACATAACATAACCAATAACTTATATAGATCAAGGAAATAACTACATAATATATATACATACATATATCTGAACAAAGAAATTTCAAAATTTTAACTAAGAATACAACAATTTTAAAGATTACATAGACAGACAATATCTCTTGGGATTCATAACAGTCTGATGAGATCGGAATTGGCTAGAATATTGGCGCATATATGTATGTATATATACCCTAGAAAACTAGAAAACTGTTTTCAATGAAATTACCATATGTATGTACTATATGTGTGTGTTTGTATATGTGTATAAACAGATAAATAATTAAATGAAAACAATTAAATTATATATGTAAATGTAATGAAATCACTATAAAGACAATTGCATTTCCGAAGACACAATTTGAACTAATCGTAAAATAGCAATGGAAAATTTAGGAAATTAGTTATTAAGTGTCTTGTCTCTATCTCTATCTAACAGTCTATCTAAAAGTTAAAGAATAGAAAAAAAAAGTTAAAGAATGAAAATGCAGCGTGAAAATTGATAAAACTGAACAATTGGGATCAACTTATATTTAAAATATAAGATTAAATTATAATAATACAAATAATACACAATCATAATTAGGACAGAGCCCTAAACAGCTAACTGTTCGTACTTGTCGTAGCTGTACCACAACCAAATCTGTAATGAAGTATTGCATAATTGTGCCAAATACACAAGAAAACAGTTAAACAAAACAGGAAATTATTCAACAACTGGCCAAAAACTGTATAACAAAAGAATTTTGTTTTAAGCGACAACAACAACAAGAAACAAGAACAAAAATGAACAAAAACAAGAGCACAAATGACAAATTTGCTTTTTTTTTTTGGGGAACAAAACATAGGAATTATACGAATTTCAACAATACGCAAGTTTTGTGAATTTATTTGAAAGCCAATAACATTGACAGCTATTTAAAGTTCATATTGCGCAAAAGGAGCTTATTTAAAACAACAAAAATAAAACAAAGAAACACAGCAACAAGAATAACACATAATACTACTATATAATCAATTTACTTATTTAGAAGAAAGTGGCTAAAAAATGGCTTACAATAATATATTGAAAAGTGGCTGTATTTTTCAGTTTGGAACTAACTAATTATATTTCAAATGTGTGCCAAAAACCACAGGGTGAACCATTTTGTTATAGCTGTTTGATTACTGAGAATACCGATTATGTTGACTATACATTCTCGCTATTTAAAGTTTAGAAACATTTTCAAAACAAAATTCGTTTCTCAGCCAACAAAAAAAACCATTGCATACTTTTAGGGCAACTGCTTTCGGTTTCGTTTCTTGTATATAAATATATATTTTATATAGAATGCTGCTTGATTTCAAAATGTTTCGCGAAAATTTCAAAGAGAACAGTCATATAATAGCAAAAATAATGTGAAAGCGACAAAGAAATATTTGAAAGACAAAAATAAAACATATTTACAAGTTGTAGAAAACTGCAAGGCAATCATAAAACTAGAGCTTCAATAAATGAAATGAACAATGTCATAATACAAATCGGAAGAAGAAACAACTATTAAATGTATGGCTCATTATAAAGACAATGCCTACAAACATGTTTTTGGATAAATATATACTTAAGCCAATGAATGGAATAAATAATACTTGATACTTGCGTTATTATTATGGTAACATAAAAGAATTAACTAAATGATAAAAATGATAAAAGCTAGTGCCAATTTGTAGTGCAAATTTTTTGTTTGCCGATGTGTGTATTTGACGGGTTTTCTTTTTGGTTTTAAGTGAACATAAAACAGTTGGTTTCAGAACCACCAATTTTTGGAAATTTTGAAATAATTAAATCTATATTAGTGGAGATTAAGTACGATTACTCGAAACCTAACACACAGCACCGCTTGGTATCTGATGTGATCTATTTAATTAAATGAATGAATGCGCAAAATGTAGTTGATGAGCCTGAAAGCTCAATAAAATACATTTATGTTCATTGCACAGCCCACAAAAAAGAAAAATAAATAATAATAATAAATTGATACAGTAGTACAGTACACAAAACACTCTTTTATATATATATGTATGTATTGCAAACAAAAGAAAGAAAATCACAAGGAAAATTTTATGTAAACTGAAGGAAATTGGGGGAAAACATCAAATCCATGATGTGGATGGAGACTAAAACGTATTTGAAAGCAGCACTGAACAACTTTTAGATAACGATGAAAATCACAATGATAATGGAAATAAAACACTAAAATAGTAAGGGTATTGAGATGAATCGATAAGTGGATTGAATACTTGTTTATCTGTGTACAACAATAATATTAACAAAAAAAAAAAAAAAAACATAATTCTTGAATGTGTACTATGAACAAAAAAACAAAATGGAATAGAAATTTAAAAAACTCAAAATGAATTAAATTGCATAGAAACAAAAGCTGAACGCTATACACACTCGTACTCGTACTCGTATTTGTACTCTTTGAGTACTAAGTAGAATAAGCTAATCTATGGGATTGAATATTGACAAAATCTTAAAGATAACTTGGAATTGATGCAGTAATCTAAGAAAAGCTGAGAAATGTGGTTCAACCAGTTGTGAATTTATACCAAAAGAATATTCTAACTCACTTAGAACTGCTTTGGCGGGTTTAACTTAGTTTAGCTTAACAAAATTATCAATTTCGAATTCGATTTCGATTTCAATCCCATATGATATGGCCAATTCAGCACGAGATATACAAGAATACTAACATACATATACATATGCATACATATATACATTATGCTAGATACTCGTACTTGCATAACACAACATAATCACAGCAACAAAAGTAACAACAAATACAGCCATTAAACTACATACAATAAGCAACGGTAAAAAGCGGTATTAATTCATCATTGCGGAATGTACAACAAAAATGGTAAAAAAAAACAAGAAAAAAAAACAAAAGAATGTTAAATAAAAAACAAAAAAGAAAATGAAAAAAGCAAACATTATTTACAATATATTTACAATTCTATAAAAAATTATATTTAAAAGTATTTACATATATATAAATCATGTATATGGACAAAACCAGATCATCAAGTGTATGAAAGTACGTTTGTGCGGATAAATATAGTGCAAACAGATTAAAGCCGTGACACATACACATACATAAATAGTACATACTCACACACACACACACACAAACACTCTCACACACATTAACCACAAAAGCATCTCGTAAATATGTTAAACAATAAATTAAAATGGAGATACTCACACACACACACACACTCACAAAGTTAAGTGCATTATAATTGAATTTATAGATTTAAATACACCAAAAAAATATATATATATATTAAAAAACAAAAGAATTGTATTACTACAAAACGATCAAGCTATTAAATGAATTATTTTAACCGATTATTCTAATGATTAATACCAGTGCATATGTATTTATTCACAACTCATATACATCAAATATATACAATACATATATACACATACATACTATATACATACATTTACCGCAACAATTTAATTTCATCGTCTCATTCTCCAGTCAGTAAACCCTGCATACCATCCAAAAACACCAAAATAACACAGATTTCTGCATTGATTTTAGCTTTTTATTCGGATTTCAGCATCTGAGGAGTAGAAACTATTTTGTATATATAATTCTGAATATTTGTGGCTCTAATTTGTTGAGATTTAGAATTCAGTTTTTTGTTAAATATTTGAAAATTTTTAGTCTTTAAACCTTTTGGCTTCAAATCTGTTTCGAAGTATATTTAACTGATTTTTTTATCATCCATAAAATATTTCTTTTTATAAACCCTTGAAAACCATGAAAGCTGCTCACCCTCTGTAATCCGAAGTGGGTTAAAACCGTGTACGGTGTTATTTAAATCCACACATTCATAATCACTGCAAACTTAGACAAATATCAAGAAAGATTTTTAAAAAGAAAACCAATTACAAATCTAAACGTGTTGCGTTCTGGAACTAAATGTGTTTTGAGTCAAATTTTTACTTCAAATACCAGCAAAAAAAAAAAAAAAAAAAAAAAAAAAAAAATTAATAATAATACATAAAATGAAGAAGAAAACTAAATAGAAAACCAATACACAAAAGAAGAAGAAACAAAACAAAAGAAAACTGGAATATTATGAGATACTTTCTATATGTATTGCGTGTGAAGAAAATTGAAAATGTACCACAAAATGGGGAGAGAAATGAAAAACCAAACAAAACAAAACAAAACAAAAAGTAAAACAGAATTTAACACAATTTTTGAATTCATTAAATAAAGGTATGTGTTTAGATATATTCAAACAAAATAAATTTCATGTGTTTTCTTTTCATTGGAATTGGGAGAACTTGGCAGTGGTAAGCCCTGTAACAGGAATGTTTTGATATTGGATTACATATATTTGGGTTTCAGAGTGGACAAATAAACATTCCTATACGAATATTCACTCATTTAGCTAATTTGGCAGCCTTTAACTATAAACAAAATAATAAAATTATACTTAGTTAAACCTAATAAAACAAATAAAGTGATCTCAGAACTTTCCAGAATCAACAAAAATTTATGGAACTCAATTGTAACAGCACTTAGCATAGTAAATGGGTGTTAAGTGGGATAAAATATTTGTTAAGCAGTGTACTAATCACATGTGCACACAAACATACTTCCTAGTCAGTCTCTCTCTCTCTCTCTTTCTCTCTTTAAGTGTCTCTCTCTGTTTTTTCTTTTCTTTCTTATTTGTCATTATTCATTCATGAAAAATTGGCAAACAAATGAAAGAAAAAAAATTTAAATGTTGTCAACATCAAACATAGAAAAGAAAAACAACAACAACAAAAATATGAACGCGAGTCTCGTTTTAATTTCGTAAACAAATCGTTAAGAGAGGAAGAAACGAATCGGGGAAGAGAGCGTACGAGAGAGCGTGGGTGAGGGTAACAAGAGACAGAGAGTGTGTGTATGAGAGAGAGAGGTACAATACTTAGCAAATTCTATTATAAATTGTTTGTATGTGTATTAGCATTTTTGATTGAGACTTGTGATAGTCGAATATGCGATTTGTTAGCCCAGTTGATTAGATTGATAAGCACAAGTAGCTGTGACTGTGACAAAACAAAAACTAAATTGAACTGTAAACCCAGTGCAAATCTTAAAGCACGTGTTGATCGCTTTATTCAGCGATTTCCCTACAGTACAACTATAGAAAAGTTGAATAAACGATCGAAAGTTCCCAAATAGGATTACTTTTATACCCCATGCCGAGGGTTGTATGAAAACGTTGTTGATCATTAATGTTATCATTACTCTAGTCTCCGTTTTAGACACGTGTTTTATTTTATTCAGTTGTTAATTAAAGGAAACTTAATTTTTTAAAATAATATTTTTGTTATTAACTTACCCAAAACAATAAGTGTTTTATACATAGAAAAAACAACCTTTCCGACGTGGATGCAATTCCTGTTCTAAATGTCATTCAAAATATTCGCAAGCCAAGCAAGAGTATTGAATATTCGATTTAAATACCAATGTATTTTTTAAAGATATACTTGCCTTACGTGATCAGTATAAAAATTGCATACTTAAATAATTTAGTTCCGGTTTATGCGTTCATTAATTCGTTTATCGTCATTTAACCTTTAATTCATTAATAAAAGTTTGTTTTTAAAAGAATTAGTTAAAATTAAAAATTTTGCAGATCAATCTGAGTGTGTTTTCTTTTTCTGGGTAGAGTATGATGTCTTCGGCACTGTTTTATTTCAAAAACTTTCTTTTTGTTTCAATTTATATAACTTCTGTTTGTAGCAAATGATTTATTTGAATGGGTTGGGTAATAATTACATGCAATTCGTGTTTAAAAAACCGATTTCATCTAAAAAACATGTAATGATAATTAGTGTTTAGTGATCAAAAGCTTTTAAAGCTTCTGCTTAACACAAATTCCTAATTATTCAAGGTCAGCATAAATATTTTAGCGGATGCATATGCGTAGAGTATAGAATAATAATGTGTTAACATCATCAAGTGATTCAAAGTGTTAGAAACTATTTAAAATGTCATAAAATAGACTGACATGCATACAACTCAGTATGACAGGTCTGAAGTAGTCAGTGAATTAAAGTAAATGCGTTGTTTAACCGGTTCTCCATCGATCCAAGATCAGGCAAAAGTAAACTTTTTAAACTTTTGAGAACTTTTAGAAATCAATTGCTAAACATGCTCTAATTTCACTTATTTTTTCTATCTTTTTTGGAGACTTGCCAAGTTATATTGTTGTTTGTTTAGTGCATTCAGAAAGCGAGATAAAAATAAAATAAATCATTATGGAAATATCACGTGAATGGCGAGTGATAAATGCCCGAAAATAACTCAAAAAAAAGTATTAAAATCACAACCAACGAGTAATAAATAATAATAATAATAATAATGACGAAAAAAGTCAATATTCAACTAAAGTGTTTAGGGTTTTTAATAGCGGATGTGCGACAATTTACTAAAATTGAACATCATTTATAGTAAATTATTCCATAAAAAGGTGATAAAAACAAAATATTTGTGATTTTAATTATTTTGTTTATAACTTTTCTATTTTAAATAAGCCGACATAAGATTTTATTAAATTTATATTTTTTATTACTTTCCAGTTTATGAATTTTAATAGAATTCTCAATACGAAACTTCTAAATCTAAGCTAATCTGGTTTATAGGTTTACGGTAGGGAGAGAGGCAAAACAATCACAAACACTTTCACTGGAAATCCCATCTCATCCAACAAGTAGACGATTCACCAATAGAACGACGACACATTTCGATTATGTTTAGTTAGGGACAACGATCTTAATCAAATGTTGTATAGGCTCAAAACTATGGCATAAAATCAACTATTAGATTGAGTAATCTTATCACTTTTGGAGAGCACCTGCACACAGTTGTGCACAGGACAGGGCCTGATGAGAGACCAATTTAGAAATTGACCGAAGTCGGAGGCGGTGTAGAGGGTGATGAAAGAGGCGTTGACAGTGGCAGAGAGGCAGTGACAGTGCCAGAGGGAGAGGGAGAGGGAGAGGCACTGACAAAGAGCACGACCAAACCACATTATGGGCCGATTCGCTGTGGGTCGGTGGATCATGCTCGCAGTGTGTCTCGCGTTTCGGTGCCGCGAACAACGTGAATTAATTTGCGCGGATTTAAAAATAAACTTGGCAAAACTTGTGTAAAAACGTGCGCATTTAAAAATAAACTTAGTAAATGAACGAATTTCTATATACATTGTGGTAAACAAATGACAGCCATGGAAAGCTCCACCAAAGCGACAACATCGCCATCAACAAGTGTCCAGGTACAGGGTCCATCGGCTACAGGAACCACTGCCAGTTCAGATCCTGAAGATGTTACGCTTGATTCCATTCTAAAATATATTGGTCAATTTGGACGTTTCCAATTGATCATATTTCTGTTGATCTGTTTGCCAATGATGTTCCATGCCATGTTCTCGGTGACATATGTTTTCACGGCTGGAACTGTGATGCACAGGTGAATATAGCCCTGAACTATGTGTGTGAGTGGAGTAGCCTCTAAAAACCACTCTGATTCAACAGATGTAACATTACAGAGTGCGATGGACCTGAGAGTCGATACGATGAGCCTTGGACTGAATATACTATACCCATGAATGGCAAGGAATTGGATAAATGTAATCGTTATGAAAATTCTCAACTCTCGAATTGGGATCAGTTTCAGAATATTTGTTTGGCCGAAAACTATAATAATGGCAAAACCGAGAGTTGTCCCCACAATGGATTCGTTTTTCGCGACAAAGAGGTTACTATTTCGAATGACGTGAGTATCAAAGTTCCATTTTGTGATTAAAACCACGTCAACCAGACTATGGGGGCCCCGAGACTTATCAGCAGACTCCGATTTCTGCACATTCCACTGGACCAAGCGATTTTTCAAGAACTCACTACAGATTAAATGTCAGATGATTTATGTAGAACTGGTTACTTTTATTACTTTTTGGTTGTTTATACTATCCAAATAGCTTACCAGTTTAATAACTTTGAAAAGCAAAAGTTTTTCCAACATTTACGATTAGACATAAACTCGAATGGGGCCTTAATCGATTAAGTATTTGTGATAACAAGTGAATAGACAGCTGCAGATTGTTAATCGATTAATTTAGGCACTTGTTACAAAATGATTAATTAGAAATTAAACATAGTAGTTATACTAAATGATTGTCATCAGCTGATTTTAGTTTAAAAGATGAACACTTGGATAAGTAGATAGAAATCAGAAGAGCTGCAAATTTCAATTATTTGGATTAAAACGAAGTTTCCCCTAAAAAACCTCTAAAACAAACATATGTATTATCACAGCTGTATTATCTAATACCAAAGATACAATTTTCTACTATATGGTGATGAGAGTAAAAGGGTTTATTAAGTTTGTCTGAAGCGATATGTGCGTAATAGGCAGAAGGAGGCTTTTCCGATCCCATAATGTTAAAATTGTAAAAAAAATATTTTCACTTAACCATAACTTGAAAACGACTAGAGCTAGAGAGACCAAATTTACACATAATGTGTATGGTACAATTAAATCTATCCTTCCCAAGTTTGATCCGGATAGGACAATTATACCCTATAGCTCTCATAGAACAAATCGGTCGATTGTTGAGCAATTGCAACCAAACTAATACATTATGCTTATGGTACCACTATAACTATGCTCCCCAATTTGTTTCGGGTCGGACAGGTATAGCTTATAAATCATTTGCAGATTGGTAATTTGTATGGAAAACGCGCACTAAAAAGAGTACGGGGTCTATTACAGTCAGCTCGCTCGACTGTAGCCTTACTTACTTGTTTAAGTTAAATTCTACGTTTAAATTGCTTTCAAAATTAAAAAAAAATTACACGTATATACGGAGACTGGATATAAAAACTTTAGATTTATATGTAAATCCCCAGAAGGGGCATTAAATTGGTCAGAACAGTTATAAAATTCTTGGAATTCAGTTGATAATTTTGTTTACACTTACTTAAGTGCTGCTGATAAGCTCAAGATACAAAGTTTCATCAGTAGAAAGATAAATACGTCATAAGTTATACGCGTCTGGGTGATGTCTGGAGTACATTTTTCAGGGCCACGAATAGGAAAACAACTTGGATTAGATATGCAAAATAATAATAATGAATCAGAACGAATCAAAAACGGCAGACAAACTGACTGACTCAAGTGAATAATGAGCTGTGAAATAAATCTATTGTTACACTAATTTAATGTGAAAACTTTTCCATAAGTTAAATTATTTGCATTGTTGCGACACAGACCCATCAAATGAAATTGTTCCTTAATGGTCTCTCGTATACTTTATTTATAGTTTGGCATTTACTGTGACGATGAATGGAAATTGTCACTTGTGGGCACCATCAACAATCTCGGACAATTTGTTGGAATACCGCTTGGTGGCTATGTGGCTGATCGGTAAGTTTTCCCACACAACTCAAGTTGTACTTGATACCTCTATTTTAATACGTTTTCTTTTTCCTTTTACAGTTATGGCCGCAGTTTTTCCATTGCGTTGGGTGGAATTTTGGGTGCCCTGTTGGGAATTGTGCGCTCCTTTTCTTCAAACTATGCCATGTTCCTGGTCTTTGAGTTCCTGGATAACATGACGAGCAGCACCCTGTATTCCACATGCTTCGTCATTGGCATTGAGCTCGTCGGTCCCAAGCGTCGTGTGCTCGCCTGTAGCGTCATTACTGTCTTCTATGCCATCGGAGAGGTAGCTGTGGCCATGTTTGCAAAATTCTCTCAAAACTGGCGGACTCTACTGCAAATTACCTACACTCCCTCACTCATTCTGCTTGCCTACTTCTGGATTCTGCCGGAGAGTGTGCGCTGGCTCCTGAGTGTAGGAAAGGAGGAGCGTGCCAAGAATATTCTACGCAAGGCAGCCAAGGTCAATAAACGAAAGCTCTCAGAGAGTGTTCTGGACAAACTGGTGATTGCCAATCAGGAGAAACTACAGCAGTCCGAGGAGAGTAAGTTTCCAATTCGCGAGGCTTTTAGCAATTTTAAATGGCGCATTGCCAACTGCTCCTTATGCTGGATTGTCCATGTACTGGTCTACTATGGGCTTAGCTTGAATGTGGTTCTGCTGGACGGTGACAAGTACAACAATTTTGCCTATATTGCGCTAGTGGAGATTCCGGGATTCTTTATGCCTCTATTGATAATGGATCGCTTTGGGAGACGCTACTCTCTCTGTGGGCTTATGCTGCTCAGTGCTCTTTGCTGCATTGGCACTATATTTGCTGGTGGAGATCAGCATGTTTTGCAACTGGTTCTCTTCCTTATCGGCAAGCTGACTATCACTGCCAGTTTCCAGGTTCTCTACTTCTTCGCCTCGGAGATCTTTCCAACCAATTTGAGAAACAGCTTGCTCAGCTTTTGCTCCATGATGGGACGATTTGGTTCCATGATAGCTCCACAAACGCCTCTACTGGTAAGTGATTTCAGTAATTTCCTTTTCTTGTAATGCCAACTAATAAATGTATCTTTTGATTTAGGCCAAGAATTATGCACATGCTCCTGCCATTCTGTTTGCCTCCGCTGCCATAGTTAGTGGTTTCTTGACGCTCTTCTTTCCCGAAACCACAAACATTGTGTTGCCCACAACGTTAAAGGAGGCGGATGCCATTGGTGTCAAGAAGAAGCCCTCAAAGGGCCAAGAACTCAACCTGTCGGCATAACAAAACATTGATTGTAGAGCTAGTAAATTTAGTTTTAAACGAACCACAAGACAACTAAAAGACATATCCATTAAAAATATTCTATTAAATATGCCATAGATATAAATAAATATATGTTAAGTTTTAAAGCAACGAAAGTTTGGAGTTTCTGTTAAGGAATGTTGATGGATTTTGGGATTTTATAAAGTAAGTTTACTCTACATATCGACAATTGATAAGTTAAACGAAACAATTTATTAACAAAGACTGAGTTTTAAATTATAAGAGCTTAACTTCATTTTATTGTCTCTTTAAGTTTAAACACGTCCACAGGATTTTTGTATACCTGCCTTTGTAGTACAAACTGGAATAACTTTACAGGTCGAATTCTTATTAATATTGAAAAAAAAATACAATTATAATTTTACATAACAAGGACAAGAAAAAGCCTACAATACAATCGTGGCTATTATTTAACAAACTTTAGGTATTTGTTTATAAAGACACTGGATACATTTAAGCTTAACTGTCTCTTAATTTAAATTCTCTCTCTTATCTATTAGCTCTCATTTAATACTTTGTATAAGATTGTTGCTTAATGGCTTTGCGTAAAGAACTGTGTTATGGACTTGTTACCCGCTGTGGAGTTAAGAGTACTGTTTACTTGATTCTTGGCACTGGCTGGGGATGTCTTCTTTTTGGCTGGGGGCGTTACTGTGCGCACCTCCAGTTGGTTAAGTTCACGCTGTAGTTTCTTGGCCACATGATAGTCTAAATGCTCCGGCATATCCACATTCTTTATGTAAGTTTTACACTCAGCGCAGAGTTCCATTATAACGCCACTGGAGCTGGCAGGTGGTTCCGGTGTCTTGGCGGTCAAAAATTTGGTTATACTATTTACTGGTTTTGCAATGGTTGTGTTAGTAGCTGCAGCCTTTTTGACCTTCTTGGCAGGCACTGGTTTAGCCTTGGGTGAGACAATCGATGTCGTTGTTGCATCAAGACGACTGCGTTGCATTTCTTCACGTTGCTCCTCGCGCAGTTGACGACTCAACTGCTGGGCAAAATGGTGATCCCGATGGGTTTGCAGCATCATAATGTCGTCTGGAATTTGAGCATTACACTCGGCACATTTGACCGTCTTAACAAGATCTGCGCGTAGCTCTGGCTGTGCAAATTCCACGTAACTCTTTGTATAATCGCTGCTTGAAACTGAATCGCTTGAAGTAATTTGCTCAAATTTACGCTTCGATGTTGAGGGTTGTTCCGATGTGTCAATCTGCTCTGGAACAATTGTGCAGCTCGATTCGATCTCGTCTAGTTCCGCAGCTAAGCCTTGCACATCGCACGAGTCATTATCCTCAGCTGATTTATTTAAACGCTCCTCTTGCTTGCTTTCCTCCTTTTGCTTTTGTAAATACTTGGCAAAGAAACTTTCCTTCAACTCGGGCGGCGTTGAAACTGGCCCAGTTTGATCTTCCGATGAATCCTGAGCAACCGTGACTTCAATCAGTTTTCGTTTGTATTGTTCAAAGAAGCTTTTTTTTGCTGGTGCTTTAGCTTCTACAGGCTTCGCTTCTACCGCCTTAGCTTCTGTCTTAAGTTCAACTTCAGCTGTTTGTATAGCTTCTATACCCTTTTCGTTCGCTACCAATTTTTCGGGCTGTTCGCTTTTTTTCACTTGCAAAAAGTTGGCAAAAAAGCTTTTAGTTTTAGTCTCTTCGGGTGGTTTTGGTTTCTGATCCACAATTGTCTTCTCCACTCCCTCCTCCGAGCTGATACGACGTTTCTTGGCCGCCTGATTGGCAAACATTGTCTGTAGACTACTTTGTGCGTTGGTTTGAGTTTCAAATTTACCGACACTAATGCCCAGAAATTTGATGGCATTGTTAAGCGCTGCTTCGCTTCCAGAACGCAAGAAGGTCTTAGTGTTGGCTTTAATCAGTTCTAAAGCTTGTTTCGCCAACGTATCTTGATCACTTTGAGTAATTGCTGTGGAACGGGAGCTGGCCACCTCCTCTCCATCGATGTCCTGGACAAACTGCACAACCATTTGCTTAGCTTTGCGATTGTTTTCAATGAAATCCTTCTCCAAGCGATCGTTCATCTCGCTGGCCAGCTCACCCAGCCAATGTTGTAATGATTTTAGACCTGTTATATTGTTGCGACCTGGAAACTTTTTGCAGCATCCAATACTTTTGGAGTAAAACCTTGGTGTGACCGCTTCCAGGTCAATGCCACGAGCTATGTTGTGTAGCCAGGTGCTAAAATTACTTTTAATTTAGTTTGTTATATTATTTAAAAGTCCGTTTTACTCACCCATTTTTCTCGTCCAGCTTGCGTTGCAGCTCCGCTTCGCTGTATTTGAGTACTTGGCCCAGGAATTTAACCCGTAGAGTCTCGCATACTGTTTCACCGAATTTTCCACCCAATCCCTTGATTTTTCCTACAGGCAACTGGTCAAACAGAGTCGGTATCTCCGCCAGCGGAAGTACTGTCTGTTTGTTTGGCTTGTTCATGCCAGCCGCCAACTTAGCCAATATCTTATTGTGGGCAATTCCTGCCGAACACTCATATCCCGTTTCCGCCTTCACGGCTGCCCGCACCTCGCCCGCAATACAGGCGCCAATTAGAAGACGCAGATCGCTCTGTCGCACGGCTGGTAAATCATTGGGATCGTAAGAGAGCATATAACGCTCATCATCCACATATGGATTGGTAAATCTGTTTGTAATCTTATTCACATACTCTCCAATGTTTTCGTACCCAACCGCATGGCAATTGACAAGTTCCTGTGGCTTAAGCGAGAAGGCTCCCTGCCAAAGTATTAAGATTTTTATTTAATGCTCTCCATGAGTAAAATGCACTCACTGTTTGTAGCTGCTCCACTCGCTGGTTTACTGTTTCTGTTACATCGAGGTAAGCTTCATCCACGGATGCTCGTTCCAGCAACTGAGTAAATCGTTGAAGCACATTTGCCACCTCTTTGCCCGCATCACGGTATTTGCTCGTGTCTGCTTTTTCCCTTATATTGGGCACCTTACAGAGAATTATGTCGTGACAGAGTTCTCTTGCCTCATCGCCCCGCATGTGCCGAGTCACTCCTTTGGCTCGTGCCGCGTAATTTACAGCAATAATGCCTCCTCCGCGCCAGGGATTGTATTGAACTACGGCCAATGGCTTGCCTTGGTATTCTGGCTGATGTTTCTCCTCGACTTGGCAAAAAAAGCAATCCATGTCCACCAGCAGGATGACGCGATCATATTTGTTTTGCATGCCAACAAAGGCACGTGTAGAATTACTCATGATTGCGCTTTCAGTTTCATTATTTGGAATTTAACATTTTAAACCGCATTGCAGAAATTGCGCCTTTAATTTCGCAATCAACAAGCGCCGACAACAGCTGTGGTAGAGTGCGACAAAGACAGCTATACTTAAACAAAGAGTGTTGGAAAATCACACGTTTATAGCAGCATACTTTTAGTGTTTATGCATCTCTCCTATAAACTTCAAGCCTGTATACGCTATAATTAATATAAATATGCATTTACCTACCAGCTGATTGAAATAATAAGAAGTTTATGTCTGGTTGAATTATTGAATGAATTATTAAAAATATTACACAAGCAAAAAAGGACATACACAAATTAGTTAGTTTAATTTATGGAACGTGTATATTTGCAACACACTTCCAATTGAGCGCTCAAATTTTATTGTCAAGAAGCGGTCAGAAACCTAGCAGCATTTGTGTGAGTGGGACAACGACATCCAATGCCTAGAAACAGTGCTGCCACCTTAAAGTCTTTGATAGTCAGCTGTTTTGATGTTTATAGTCTCTGTTGAGTATGGCAACGCTGCAGCTGAAAAAATGTAAACAGGCAAAATCAATCCGATTAGTGAATTTGCAAAGTAAAATAGTAAAATTTTACTTGTGTGTGATTGTTAAAAAAATGTTTAAAAATGTGGATATAAAGCCTGGACTAACGCATTAGGCGAAACTAAGGTGTAAGCAGATAACTCCATTAATTCTGCTAAAAACTTTGATTGTACGCAAAAAAGTTTGAATAATTAAGTCAAAATATAGCTATAAAAACCAATAAGTGCTTTCAAATTATAGTTATGGTGATAATTGATCTCCAAATATACGAATATTTATATAAATATATTCTATGCAGTTGCGGCACCTTATATAAACTTTTGGCAAACCGCAGAACTATTGATTTTTTTCAAAGCCGCCTGCCAAGTGCAACACACACCCAATTTACATACATACAAACGTGAACGAATACATACACACACACATATACGTAGATTTATTCATTTGGGTTAATGCACGCATTCAGTATTTATTATCAAAGCAATTATTGATTTTGCGTTTTGACCAAAGGCCTTTGACTGGTCAAAAATAGAATACATTCCGTGTCGAGCTTTGGTCTATTTCCGGCTTCATTTCAGTTCCTCAACCGTAATAAATATTCGCCGGTTGGGGAATTTGTGTTGTGGGTGCGTCATACAAATATTTACATATACATATATATATATTGTAAAGGTAGCATTCCTTGACACTCTTGATTTACCATGGGCCATTTTATGACTTAATTAGACAAACTTTGACGTTGCCTAGCCCAAGTCAGAGTCAAGTGGCAGTTATATACCTATGTATGTATATTTATTACCTACCTAAATACTGTGACAGCTCCTGCTGTGTGTGTGTGTGTGTGTGGTATGTGGGGGTGTGTTTTGTATACGGATATTGCCGTGACCTAATTTTGCTTGGTTTATGTTAGCAAAGGATTGAGACCAACGGATGTGGCAGGTGCAGCACTGACCTGTATTAATTTATCATGTCATATCTATCAAAAATCACTTAACGATTTTCGTTAGTTATTAGCTCTAGGCAGTGCATAAGTTAATATACTCGTATTTATCATTGTTGTGTTCGGTTGTGTGAAAAGCTTAGCCGACATTTACTTGGGTAATGTTTATTTATATAATAACTAATTTATAAACTTCTTTCCACTCCATAAAAACTATTTTTAATAATAGTGAATACCCCTGCTTGAAGTAATTATACTGTTTGTGTGTGTGCGTGTGCAAGTGTGTGAGTGTGCGTGTGTTTCCGTATTCATTTAGCGTCTGACCCGCATATGAATTTAAAATTAATTATTAAAATCCATTTCAATTAAAGTGTGGTAATTTAAGATGGCAAACCCTTTTAACTATCTCGACTTGAATTGCAAATGTCCCTATCTACAGCACGCAGCACAAAAAAAAAAAAAAAAAAATACGCACATAATTATGTTAATGGTTCAAGCCCACAACAACGACAACAATCACTTGACCGAGCCCCCCCGCGATTTGCAGAGCCAACCAACCCACTCAGTCTCAGCAGAGGTACTCGTCAGCACTCAGACGGTCGTCATCGCCATAGTCTGTTTTAGGGGGTACACAGAAGCAAGCAACTTGTATAGTCGGACAGTCTCAGATGAACGCCGGACGATGAAGTCATTGGGGCGTTATATCGTATTGTAGACTTTGCTTGATGTCTTTCTGTCTACAAGTGTTCTCTTTTGTTTTGTGATTTATTCGCAGTGACGACGACAACGTTGCCATGGTGAAGATATTGCAGGCCTATAATTTTGCCAAGCAGCAGACATATGCGCTCAATGGCGATATTCTTGCAGCCACCTTGATTGGAAACAATCGCATTGCCATCAGCAGCGCCGAGCAGTTCATTGAGATCTATGACATAGCCGGGAAACAACAGTCCCTGCAGGAACAGCATGAATATGTGGCACAGGATGATCAAACAACAACAGGAGCTGCGGGAGATGCAATATCGCCGCCGACAGGAATTGATGAGCGTATGCCGTCCAGGTACACGCTGGCCACAGTGGGTGAGGTGGTGCAACTGATTTACTGCGAAGCGGGTAAGTTTGAAGCACTTTCTGAAATTGATAAGATACTACATGCACTCTTCTTTGAAGGAAAGTACCTTCTTACGCTGGAAAAGGAACAGGCTGGCAGTCCGGTTCACTCAAACAGCACCAGTATCAGCTGCACGTCGAGCAGTAACAGCAACACTGTTTGCTCCGAGGATGATACCAAGATGTTTGTACGCATCTATGCCAATTTTTGGAAGTTTCCTGATGCTAAGCTTAATGAACTGCCCATCACAATACGGATTGCCTCAATGACTACGCCCAAGACGCCGCTGGTGGAGAGCATTGATGTAATTGAACTGCCTCTTCGGAGTCCGCCTGAGCTGGTTCAGTGCTGTCAGACATCTGGAAATGTTATTGTGAGCAGCAGAGATCGTATCTATCTGTATGAGTATACACAGTGTGTACATGAGAACACCCAACCGAGATTCTCCTTCATTGACTTTCTGCCCTTCAAGTTCTTTGTTCAGTTGAACTTTGTGCCATTGCGTCTCTGCCTGGCCGAGAATGTTATAGCCTGTCTAAGTCATCGCTACTGTGTGGCTTTTAAAGTGGTAGATGCGCTCTCTAATAAGACCCAGGCTGCAGCCCAAGACTTAAGCTGCCTAGACAACGACTATGCGGGCGATGAGCCGTTGTCAGAGTCCCTAAGTTTGGGCAGCAAGGCCAGTGCTGCGGCTGTCAGCACCACACACAGTCAGCAGAGCTGTGACAGCGACTCCCTGCAATCCTCGAGCAGCGCCAAGCCTGTTTTGGCCAACGGAACAGGTTTAGCAGGACGCACTCCATTGGACTTTAACGTGGCAAGACTAGTGAATACCGCATATGGACGTGAATTTGAGCCCGAACTGCGCTCTCAATGGGATCAATGTGAGAATGGCAGCAATCGGTTTGGCGGCCAGGATGACAGTAGTCAGGAGATAACTATAACACCACAACGAGCAGGAGACATCAAAATTAAACTAATCAACGAGGCGAAGGCTATGAATGTGAGAGGCATATCCGCTGGCGGCAGCAGTGCCCTGGAAGATGCCTCTGTGCAGTACGATGTGCGTAAACTACTGCAAATCTGCATGAAGTCATCCGAGCCGCAGTCTCGAGTTTTGGACATACTGCGTTGCATGGACCTGAAGGCTATTTATCAGCGCAGCAGCGAGCAGCAGCTCGATGAGGACGACGAGTATGATATGGGGAATCAACAGGTGCCCAGTGCAGTGACCACATTCAAGCATGCGAATCGCCGTACACTGAAGTCCTCGCAACATCAGCGGTGTGTAGGACATGCTCTACTTGTGGCCAGTAGTGTGGATGGATATTTATATCAGTTCTGCGCCCAAGGGAAGTGGTACAGTGAGAACGAGAAGCCAGTGGCTAATTACAGTTTTACAGCGCCCGTGCTTCAGGTGCATCTAAATGATTATGTCGTCTACGCAGTTACATCCGAGTCCGTTGAAACTCACACCTCTCGTATTGGTCATAAGCTCTTTCATAATCGTTTCGAGTACCCCAGCATTGGTGGCCTATTTCCAGAGGAATCCTCTCCAGATGTTAGCTCTGCTATTGCCGTCATTGGATTGGCTGCTTTCATGCATGTCCAGTTTGTCTGCGTTAATCGGGAGCAGCTGGTGTTGATCACAAACGCAGCTTTGGAGCAACATAAGCGACGGAGCACGGGTGAAGTGGCTGTGGTGGCAGTTAAACGCAATATTGCAGCCAGACTTTTGGCTGAAGCCAAGGCCAAGCACAGTAGCTTGCTGAGGAGCAGCAGCACTGCAGCCCAATCCTCGGTGGTGAACGAGTGGACGCTGTACAGCTTGGAGGTGCCCAGAGTGGAGCACATTGTTGAAGATCTCGAGGGCATTGCCGAGTCATACCGCAGTGCCAGTCATTCGAATTTCTATGATCTCATGGAGGAGGCCCATGTCATGCTAAGATTGAGTCTCACACTTCAAGGAGAACGTCTTAGTGTGGACAGGGAACAGGAGCTGCGTAAAATGTTTATGATAAACTGTAGAAAGCTGGCAGATTTTTCAATACGGTTAGAATTACTAACGATATATAGCAATGCCCTTTATAAAATTGGTTATATTATTTGCAGCTCCAATAAGCAGGAAGTTTATCTGCAAGCAACCGGTTTCTATAAAATGTGTCAGCTGCAATTGGTGGATATTTTCAACAACTATATTGCACAGTTTGAGGACAAGAAAGAGGAATTGGAAACTGCACAACTAATTGGATTAATCTATACCGTTAAGATTTTCCTGCTTGGATTAGGCACGGATCGCCAGAAGTCCTCGTTCTTGCATCAGACAGTGACGCCGTATTTTACTCCTGCCCGTGTGCTACAACAGGGCTATAAGCAGGTGCCACTCTCGCTGGAGTTCCTAAATATGTTTGTCAAGCACGCACCATCAGATTTGCCCCATATAATGCTGAGCTCTCCTGTTGTGGCGGATTCCATGAGTGGTGAGCTCATCAACTATCTGAAATACTTGACAACGCTGTAAGTGTGTGAGGTGCATAATAAGTTTAAAGAGTATTAACAAATTACTTGGTATTTTTAGCACACCTGATGAGAGTCTTCTTTTGGCTGTAACAGCTTGTCGCATGTCTAATTATCTGCTGGCCCAGGAAGTCATAGCCAAGTCAACACGTCGTAGCTTGGCTACGGCCTTAATCAGGCACAAGAATGTGCTTTTCGATGACAGCACTGTGCTCTATCAACGACGTCAGCAAGCCGAGAACCACAACCAATCCCAAGTATCTGCTCGGAAGCGTTCACGTCGTGGAATTGCACAACCAAAGGGTAAATCTTCAGGCGGATGCACAGCGACTGCAACACCGACACCCACACCCAGTGCCATTGTTTCCTTCTCGGATTTTTGTGAGACCATTTTGTTGGCCAACGAGCAGCCTGCATTGATTGAGGCTATAAGTGATGCCTTCATACACGCTCTTTGCATTGAGCACAGTATCACACTAGACGTTGTGTTGCAGCTATTTCTCAACTATATTGCCTCGCACATTGGACAGAAGGGTTATCAGACATCGCAGAAAGTTTTTGTTAGCATATTGCAAGTATATTACTATGATCTCTACGACGTCAGCTCATCGCTGCAGCCGAATGAAGTTCGATCACAAACACCACCTCAGTTGGACGATGACTACGATGAGGAATGCAGCAGTTCGCGTGCTCCTTCTTTGCACAGTGAAGCGGATGTCCAATCATTGTCAAGCTCATGTGCCAGTTCGGCCCCGGATGAGCGATCAATAAGTGGACGCCAACAGCGTATTGTCTACGACCAGCTACAGGATCAACTAGGTGGATCACCCTTTCAGAAGCGCAGCTCAAATGCTTCGCTGTCTCAACCACAACCGGATGATGATTTGGCTATGATCAATTTAAAAGGGCTTAAAATACTATTCCGCATGTATATGGGTCGGCTAAAGTGTCTGGGTGATCTCATCACCGACCTGCAGTCCGCTGATGTGGAGCAACAGAGCAGTCGAGAGGAATTCCTCAATCTTCGTATGGAATGCATTGCTTATATGGTGGGTCTGGCGCCAAATTACTGTACTAAGCCCAGCGTACGAAATGTCAATGATCCTATATCAAACAAATTAGTATTTGTGCCCTACATTCCCGATTATAAGCTGCCAGAAGGTGAGGAATTCGAGCGGCATATCAATGCTTATATTCGACCTATTCCCTGTTTGCTGGAGCGACCGCAATACTTGAATCGCTTACCCCCCTTTGAGCGGGCTGACTTCAGCTATCCCAAAAAGGATGAGGGAGAGTTCGAGGTACGCTTTACGGGCTGGCACAATGAGTTGTTGACTCTGACACTCAAGATCCAAAGTCTGTTGGCTTCCAGTAAGGTTGATCGTGAGATTATATCCGAGTTCTTGGCATTCATACAAAAGGCGCCGAATCTGATGGGCATTGATAGCTTCTTAGTGATAATATTGCCCAAGAATCTGGCAATCAATTATATGCTAAGCTTTTGTCCTGCCTATTTGTGGCAATATGGCAAGGTAAGTCCTGTTTATATTTATATTTATCAAACGTGTGTAATCAACTTGGTTCATTTCTGATAGTCATGTGGCTTTACACCGAAGCATTGGGAATCCTTACTGCGCAAGATACTCAGCAAACAGGATTCGTTGCCAAATTGGAAAGCACACATTGCAGGTTTGCATAAAGCTTTTTAGCACTTCAAATATTTCTTCTTAAACTATAATATCAATCCCCTTTTGTAGAGATACTCAACAATCTGGTAACGGAGCTTAGCTTTGAGGAGCTGCTACAATGCTTTCCTAGCGAAGTAATCCAGAATCGAAATACAGCGCAGTACTTTGCCAAGGAATTTGCAGAAACTTGTGTGTTGTACGAGCACGAGCAATTGGTTTTCAAGACACCAGAACATCCAGAGGGCAGCAGGGATCACTTACCGATGGATAACATTGATGAGGATAATGTTTTTGAGCTGACATTACGCAAAGCTGTGGCCAAACAGCGGAGCATTGCACTACGTTCCATGATTGAGTCTACGGGGACTCAACTGTTCGATGCAACCAGTAATCCTATGTATAATCTATAAGTAACCTGGGTTTTGCCTGGATTGGTTGGGGCATTCCAATTTTTATCTAGTTGAAAAATTTATCATATTGCAAATTGAAAAGATTGATTGATATATTTACGAGTTTAGCAGAAAAACAAATGTATTCGGAACACTTTATATATAGCACTTTATATATTTACATATATGTATATCTAGTTATTATGGTTAAATTTGAAACTAAGCATTCTGTATTGATATTATGGTTTGACACAAACGCAACATTTCGATTTCGGTATAGATTGTAGTTGTTTTTAGAACAGATTTACGACGATCTTACGTAGGTTGTACTATAGTTGTAGGCACTCTTATTCAGTATTCACTTGTGGCACGCCATATTACACCTGTTAAGGGTTAAAACAATTTTATAATTTACTGCAAAATAAATATCTGTGTTTTTTTTTTAGTTTATGACACTTGCTTTGCGTACTTGAATGTGTATGCCTAAGTTCTCATTTGGCAAGCTTTAGTAATCTTAATATTTATAACAAAACACTCTTTCTCTCTCTATCTCATATACATACAAAACACATACACTCCAACATCAAGTGATATTTTTTAAATTCGTGCATATATACTTTAAAAATAAAACAATATTAATTATATATTAAAATGTCTACTGTCTAGTTTATTAGATATTTTTTGAAGCTGTTAGCAATTAAATTTCAGATTATTACAATTATATTTGTGGGCGTTTGTTGACGCTATAAATCTTCTGGAAAACCTTTCTATTCCAGTCGAACTGTTTAGTCAACCAGGAACATCTCAGGCTGCAGCATGGCTTTACGGCACATAAGGCTGAAAACTATTCAAGAACACGCTGTAGATCCAGCTTGTCCAAAGAATAATCAGTTGGAGGAACTGATTTCTAATCTCATCCCATTTGGACGCTTTCATGTTTTTAATGTTCTTTTGCTTTGTATTCCCATTATATTCAATGCTTTCAGCAGTTTTTCATACTTATTCACGGCCAGCACAGTGGAACACAGGTAATTGTAGCACAGTCTTTATAATCTTGACTAAATTTTCTTGTATTTGTGTCTTCTCAGGTGCAACATCAGCCAATGTGATAGTCTCTATAGCGACTTTAGTGCACCTTGGTTAAACTTTACAATACCAAAGAACTATGGAGATTGGGATCAATGTGAGCAATATGAGGCAATGCCTGGCATCGAGGGACACTGTGAAGCACATCACTTCAATAAGAGCAACATAGTTGGCTGTGAAGAAGGCTACAAGTTTATGAATACCGAGAATACCATATCCACAGAGGTGAGAGCTGATCTATTAGAAATATGTCTATAACTATTTGCTTTTAGTTTGAAATCTTTTGCTTAGATCAATGGAAGCTTTCCATGGTGGGCACAGTAAGTTGTATTGGATACTTTCTGGGTAATCTTCTTGGTGGCTACTTGTCGGATCTGTAAATAATTTCACTTAAATTTTTAAAACGCCTACAATCAGTGTGTTCCTTTTCAGCTATGGACGCAAACCGATAATCACAGCAGCAGGAATTCTGAGTTCCTTGTGTGGACTTGTGCAATCGAATGCTCCTGGTTATTATAGCTTCTTGGGCTTGGAGTGCCTTAGCATGATACTGTCTAGCACCTTGTTTCCCACTGCTGTTTTGCTGGCCATGGAGCTAGTTAATCCCAATCATCGAGTGCTTGCTGTCATGGCACTCACAATGACTAATGGACTTGCGGGCACGGCTTTGGGCTATATCGCCGGATACTTCCTAGACTGGCGTATGCTGCTCCGCTTAATCTATACTCCAGGCTTGATGCACTTACTCCTTATATGCGCTCTACCCGAGAGTGTACGCTGGCTATTGAGTCAGTCCAGAGAAGACGATGCTGTTCAGATTTTGCGCGATGTTGCTCGTATTAATCAACGTCCACTATGCGAGGAGAAGCTTAATGAACTGAAGCGAAGGAATCGCCAGATGGTGGCTCAATCGGAGACAACTGATGGACATTATAGCTTCCGTCAAATCTTTAATACACTCGGTCTTCGCATATCCCTCTGTTGTTTTATCTACTTCTCAATTAATTTCTTTGATCTGGGCTTAGTGATGAATCTGAAAGATTTAACTGGTGACAAATTTATTAACTATAGCTTGACATCATTTATGCAGTTGCCCGGAGTTTTGATAACCGCTCTTCTCATGAATCGTATTGGACGTCGTCGGGCATTGTGTCTCTTTCTGGGCTGTTGCTCAGCACTATTAATTGGTGTGGCCATATTCGATATGGGTAAGTTTAACTGAGGAGTAAAGTAGAAGTAAAAGTAGAAAATATTTAATATTTTTTATGATTCAAAATACATTTTTTGATCACAGACTATCCAGATTTGTCATGGTATCTCTACATGGTGTCCAGAATGGCATCATCATGCGCTAGTACGACTCTGTTTTTTTTTACTTCTGAACTTTTTCCCACCAACTGTCGCAATAGTTTGTGGTCCCTTTGCATTACTTTTGGTACAATCGGCTACATGCTGGCACCCCAAACTCCCCTCTTGGTAAGTTCATAAAATTCAAGACAATTCTGGTTTTAACACATCTATTGTGTTTTAGACTAAATACTATAAATACGCGCCCCATTTGTTGTTTGCCACATTTGCATTGCTTAATTCGGGCTTAGCCTTGTTTTTCCCCGAAACGGCTAATAAAGTTTTACCCACAACATTGGAAGGAGCTCGTGCTCTGGACAGAAGAATGCCGGTGAAGCATCCAAATGAAATAGACGTCTCCAAAACATCTGTGTAAATAACAACGAATTCTTCTGTAATATAGAATTGAGCTTAAATATTAGTTTATAAGTCAGCAACAAGTTTTAAGCACACTAAGCTAAAAGCTGTAACTAAAAGTTAGGACTAACTCACGACCATAGACACCCTATGAGTAATAGGGTGATTACATTTGTTTCTGGTTATGTAAACTTATAAAAAACTATACTTGTCTAAAAATTCACATTACTACTACTCTGCTTATTGGACGCTTTAAAATGGCCGTACAAAAAATTGGAGTTTCTAGCTTTTACCATCTTTGAGATATCGGCGTTCATACGAACGGACAAAGGTTCGAGGAGAAACGAAACGAAATGAGGAGAAAATACCTCCTTCTACCTGTAACGTACATTTCGTGAAAGCAGAAGCAATATACCCTTTTACAGGGTATAATCATTTTCATGTGAGGAAATAAAAGTCTGGAAATAACTGTGAGAACTGCATTAGAGCTGAGATTATAATGATCAGAGTTCATTCGAAGTTTTGGATGCCGTGAAACGTCTTAATGGTCCGACTGTCGTTAATCGGAAACGCGAGAAAAAATTGTGGAAAATAAACACCACACGCCCCACCCATTTCTGACAGCATTCCGAATCGGTCGCTTATGTAAGAACATTTATTCACCAAGTCAGCCGTATTCAGTCTGCCGGAGACGGCGTTGATTAAAGCGTGATGAATCAACAGTTGGAGCAAGATGCGTTCAAGGAGAAGATAGCAGATATATGAGAGCAACGCGGCAGGCTCTGGATATGTTTGCGTGTCTGTTGGAGAAACGCTTGCATTTGGATAGAAGAGCACAGAGTATGCGTATGCGATGCCTTCGTGGCAGTCTGTGTATGTGTGTGTGTGGGTATGCAGCTATTGGACTTTGATTGGTCAACTGTTCTCTAGTTAGAAGAGCACAGAAAAGAGGCTATTGAGAATGATTGAATGCATATAGATGTATGCGAATGCAAGACCAATGGCGCGGGCAGCAGTGGTAGTCAGATCTGTTGAGCTAGCTTTGGTAAGAAGAGCGAGGAGCACTAGCAAATGAGAGCAAGTTTGTGCCTATACGAGAGCAATGCGGCAGGCTCTGCATGTGTAAGTATGTCTGTTGGAGTAGGCAGCTGTTATCTCTGAACAGTAGCGCTTGCATTTGGATAGAAGAGCACAGAGTATGCCTATGCGATACCAACACGGCAAACTCTGTCTGTGTATATGTGTGTGGGTATGCAGCTGTTAGACTTTGATTGGTCGAGCTTTCTCTACTTAGGAGAGCATAGAGTACAAAGTACGGAAAATGCATGTATACCCATAGATGTGTGCGAATGCAAGGTCCATAGCGTATGCAGCTGTGAAAGTCAGATCTGTTGAGCTTTGGTAAGAGGAGCGAAGAGCACAAGCAAATGAGAGTATCGTTGTGCTTATATGGGAGTAACGCGGCATGCTGTGCATGTGTGGGAGAAGGCAGCTGTGGATCTCTGAACAGTAGTAGAGTATGCTTACGCCCGCGAACGCTGGCCGTGCCGACCGAAGGTATTTGTATGTATTGCATATACATGCATACATATGTATATACATAAAATATCAAACGTAATACTTCAATATCCCAATACCGATAATATATAAAATAATAATATAATCAAATAATCGGGAATAAAATGCAGAGAGTATTATACGGTCGGGCGACATCGACTGTACTTTTTTTTTCTTGTTTTCTATTATTTTTGTGATATTTTGTTACTGAAGATAATTTTTAATAACCTGACCTGCACACGCCACGCCAGGGGGCCAAAAGGATGCGCTGGTAATTGCCGTGGAAAAGAGGATGATAAGGCAGAGGAGAAAATGGGGAGAAATGGAAATATACAAGTTATATTGTCAGGGGTTAGGGGTTGGGGTGTTGGCTTGAGTTGGGGGTCTGAAGGATGAAAGGGTTAACTTTTTACCCATCTATTAACAAATTTCGCTTTATTTACGCTGCATGTTATGTTATAATTATTAATTGGCCAAAGGTAGTTAAAAGACCTTGCGCGCTAGTTGATTAAATTTGATACAGTTCATGCCGAATTTGCTAGCACGAATTTTGGGTCAGAAAAGGGTTAAAACTGTGGTTGATTTTAGGTGACATTTATGAGAGTTATTAATATGGGAAGGGCACAAGGAGGGCTCATGTGAACAGTATTAGATAAGTTTTATCTTGTAAATATTATATAATAGTTCAGGAATATAGTCTTATGCTCTATTTCCAATGTGCGATAAATTTGAAAATTTTTAAATTCTCTTTGTTGGGCATTGCTGTTAAGTAACAGTGGCTGTTGTAATTGCTGTTAACTGAATGGGATTGCTAACATGCACGCATTACCATAAAGTTAACAGCAAAAGTACAGCCGCTGTTACTTTACAGCAACGAATGCTTGGCAACGCTAGCGAAGACATGAACCTGTGGCAAATGTTCTAACCGACAGGGAATTTCATCAAGGTAAAAGTCCCTGCAGTCGAAATAGAGATGAAACTGTCACAATACTTAAAAAGTAATTTTGTTTTTGAAATAATTTGAAAAATAAAATTGAAAACAATAAAATTTATACTTTGTAATAATGTAAACTATACAAATTTATTCTTAAGGAACGCATTTTACCTAATCATGCACTTATTACACTTTTAATTCTATTTTCTGCAACTACACACTCTCTTTATTCTCATATTTGAGCATTATATCGCGCGCCAATTTCATTTCATCCAGCAAAGCGCCCAACTGTGCACATTCAATGTTAACAGTATGCGTGGTATCTTTTGGTAGTCCATCGACCAATTCTTGCGAGATTTTCAGTTCCAAGGTGGCACAGTTTGGGGGAGTTTCTCCCAGCGAGGTAATATTTCGTATGCTCTGCAGTTCATTAACTGAAAGTGCAGAAAAATGATTAAAATAAAGAATTCTTAGAAATACTGCGAGATGACCTACTTCTAAATGATTTATCTATAAGTTTTTGCCGTATGTCTGCGGCATGGGTGTGTAGTACGCGGCACATGGCCGCCGCATGATCCTTGGGTAGTCCAAGCTGTTGGATTTCCACGCCAAAGATCGATTCAATGCAACTGTGACGAGCCGCATTCGTGAGCATATAATGAATGCAGGCGACGGCTGTTTTGCCATCATCTGTCACCGTCGATGTAAGTGATCTGACAGCATTTTCCTAAGAAAGAAAGAGAGAAGTTAGTAAAGATAAAGATTTTGATTAGAAACTGAGCTCACCTCAAACTGCTCGCCAATGATGCGCTTGGCAACGAGTTGTGCCAATTGCTCCAAGTTCTCCACGCTCAGATTGGAGAGCGTGGCTATGATTTCAGCTAGAACCCAATCAGGACAATCGCCATCGCCGCAAAAGCGAAATTTCTGCAAAAATAAAATAAAAATAGACAAAAATATCTTTTAGATAGACAAACAATTGTATGCAAGATTTAACTAAAGGACACGCTCATTCGTGTCCTTTTCTACAACGCCTACACCCACACACGCTCAAGTTTCCCGCTAAATTAAAGAGCAGGGGTTCGTGCCCAACAAGTTCGAGTGAAAAGCGAAGGAAAATGCGAAAAGTGTCCCATATTTGCATATGATTAATTTCATACGCTTGCCTGCTAATCAGCGAGCAATTTGTACATACAACTCAGCTGACAAAAGGGGTGTACAATTGATGGGGATAAGGGGTGGGGCCATTGGTGGTTAGAGATGGGCGTTCTGTCAGGAGTCCCAGAGCTAATGAACAGCTTGTAAAAGTGTCGCATACATATACAAAACAGAAAAAAAAGGAAAAATGGAATTTTCAGTTTCAAGTGCACGTCACGTTTATCTATGGCTAGAATTAATAAATTTTCAACGGGGGAGCAAAAAATAATAAACAAAAAAGAGAAAAATAAGAGGGATTACAAACGACTCGCCGTTAGTTGCTTAACGGTTAGCCGTAAATTTATGACACTTGTTGCAGGACTCCTTGTGCCATCTCCACCTCCAATGAGTAGACGCTCTTTTAGCCATGTCTAACGGTTTAGAAATGTAAACGACAACGTTTTATAATTATTTTATGAACTTCAAAGTTGACAAGCGTCGACGAGTGGGTTTTTGGGGTGTGTGTACTGCCGTACTCCCGTACGGCCGTTTGACGGGTATATAAGGACATTGGTTGTGGCAATTGCCTGCACAGTTGCTCATTGCTAATCCACGAGTGCACGCGTTTCCTGTGACACTCAATCAAAACTCCAGCCATAATTAAAGTTAAAGTTATGTTTCAAATCTGGAGACTGTTTCTGCTTCTGGGCATCTGCAGGCAGTTGTATGCTCTGCCCACACACACGGCCACAGATCTGGAGCTGAACACGTGTGAGCTACAATTGGCCAAGTACCGCAAGTTTATACTCCAGGCCATACTAAGTTTCGAGGATGTCTGCGATGCGTACAATGCACGTCCGGTGACTCCAGAGGATAGCTCCTCCGACGTCTGGCTGTTTCATCAGTACGCACCACCACCCACATCACAGCGTGGCGAGATTTGGGCGTTCTTCAAGCTGCTAATGGCCCAGTTCAACGATGTCGAGTTTGCGGCCATCATCCGGGACGCGGTCATCGAGCGTTGCCGTATTAAGCTGCAGCGGGACGACAAGCGCAATTCGGTTGTGCTTGGCAAGAAGCAGAGATTCCATTCCTGGGGAGGCAAACGCTCGCAGGACACGTTGTTGACATTCCCCGAACTGGCGGCGCCAGTTTTGGGCGCTGGCCTGGATCATAATTATTATTAATCACAGCAAATTGGCAAATGATTTGCATGTCATGAAGTTTAATGACAACCGTTTTTGCTCTCACCAATTAACTCATTCCAAAAATGTATGAAATGTCAGTCAATCACATAATTACTTACGGCACTTATTCTCAATGTTAACAACAATAAATATGCAACGAGAGGTTTACATACCATTCTTGTGGAATTGTTTTAATTGTTTTGATTTTCTATACTACTGATTTTTATAGGAACGATAAGCAGTTATCGACCGCCACCACCTAAAAATATCGGTTAAGCACAAGCGCACGCTAGTCGATAGTTGCCGTAGATATATATCGATAAGATAATTGGCGACTCTGTTAGGATTTAAAACTTTAACATTGAGAGGGAAATTCAAACTGTTATCCAACTGTTGTTAGCAATGCATTCAATTAGATCAATGTTAGTGTATTAATAAATTAATTCATTTGACCTACTGTTTATCAATACAAATTCAAGATTCACGCCTTCAAATGGCCGATCAGCTCTATAAAACACATCCATGTTTCACCTTAAAGTGCTTTATCAACTATTTGTTGATTGTAGGCAGCAATCCCGATAATCCTCGTCTGATTGACAGACTGATTCCAGTACGCACTGAAGGTAGTTTGGCCAACGACACGACACAACAAACCCATTAAACTTGTCTGTACATATATATGTATGTGTGCATATATGTGTGTACAGTGGGCGGGAAAGTATCACTCGGAATGCATGTGCAATTCTCAATTATCTCATCTTGGCTCTAGGGTTCAGCTCAAGCCTTTAGCACAGTGTACACGTTGAAAACAAATGCAAATTAATCGCATTAGGGCAATGGCATAAATCTAATTTCGAAAAAATCATTAAAAATAATTTTTAATCGAAAACAAATCGTAAAAATCAATCAATATATATATAGAATCTGCAGTGTGAGCACTTTTTTTCACAACAATTTAGATTGTCGGGAAGTATTAAGGGGATGGATGCCTGAAAGATTGGGGATTTCTCTGGCAAACTATAAACAACTGATAAGAGCTCGATTTAGTTAGATTAGGAAGGCGGGTTTCCAACAACATATCCCTATATTTTATTTTTTTGTATAGTATGCCCGATCGAACTGTTTGCTATTATTATATAAACAACCAGGAATTCTAAAAATAAATACTATTTGGTATATTTATATAGTAATTGATCCCATGGACCCGATTTTTAAAGCGCATAAACTGAAACAATCTAAAGATTCAAATAGACTGTCTAATCAACCGATTATAATCCGCGCAACATTTCAGCTGGATGACACTTGCATGTGCCGCCCCCAAAGTACCACTGGGCACCAGGCAGATCAAGACCCATTGGCCATAGGCTATCTGCCACTCATTAGGTAAATATATGCAGGCCAAATCTGTATATTATAATTCCTCATAAATCAAATCACATAATAATGCAACGCAATTCACCCATGTGGATGTGGATGTGGATCTGGATGTCTTATCAATAGAAATTTTCTCTTTTTCCTTCAAAGCCCTAAATAAGGTGTGTATCAATACATACCTGATGGAATTCCTCTCTTGCCTCTCTCACAAAAATGACCCACTGAGATTTGAATTTATAAATAAATTAATAAACCTAAAAATTAATGCGCTTTTAAATGCATCTACTTATTTACAAGGTTGGTTCAAAAAATGTCTCAGAAAAAGCGCCGACAAAAAGCGAACAAACAAGAGAAAGCAAATGACCGATAATAAAGAAGGCAATGAATAGAACAATTGAGAGAGAAACAATAAGAGGATTATAAAACGAGTAATAGAAGCCTGGATTTTTAATGCCTAAAAATTTGTTATATTTAATTTATCTTATAGCACTCTCTTTGCATGTTGAAGTACTATATAGTATGTACTATATGTATGGTTGATCACCGTAAAAAAAACTAGGCCAGCATGTACATAATGCTGATAACACGTTCCCAAACAGCTGATTAAACATAATCCAAACAAAAAAACTAAAAAAAAAGAGAAACAAAAAGAAATCACGTTTAAATTTAGTCATTGAACTTAACATTAGAAGAGGAAGACGCACTAAACCAACTGATAAAGAGAGTGAGAGAGGGAAAGAGGAAAAGAGAGCGAGACTCTGTAGTCGCGCGACTGGCTAGCAACAACAAGAGAGTGTCAAATTTTAAGATCCCCGAAAAGACCCCACTTAACATTTCTATGATTAAGTCAAAAAACTTGATTAGTTCGCGATTAGACACACTAATGAGACCACAAAAGACTGCAAATAAAGTAACGCCCATGCGTTGCGGTTCCTGCCGCCAGGTGGCGTTGCAGTATTGTGGGCGTGCAGGCATGCAGAAAACTTAATTTAACGGAACTTGTTTCACCTCGCCTATTGTACCCACTTATGTGCACTTTATTTACACTATGTCTAGAAATATTATAGTGGATTCTGTCCTGATTTTTTAAAGAAAGTAAGCTTAATATATTTTTGTTTTTTTTTTACAATCAATAATTTGCTTCCACGTGTCATCAAAATGGGCTATAAATTCAGACACCTACAACTATATTATAGGCATAATATTAGGTAGTGCCAATCACAGACATCAAGGCTATGCCATTGACGTCACAGTGGCATTACAACATTTTACAAATAGTTTGTAATACTATATACCAACAGATAACGCCGGTTAACCCTTAACTTTAAACTATACTACGTTTTATAGCTGGAACTGAGAGCCCTTTTTTTTTACATAGTAAGAAAAAGGGTTGATTAATTTAAGAAAAGTAAGAAAAGTTTTTTTTATAAAATTTTTTTTATTTATACAAATTATTTATTTTTATTAAAGCAAACTGATAACAGTCGAGAATTGAATAAAAAATTAATAATTATTTAATTAATAATAACCGACATTATAAACTATTTATATATTTATTGACGCAGACTAAAACTAGTCAAGAATGAATGACAAAAAATAATAAAAAAGGGTTTTTATAAGGTTAAAGTTGAAAAATTATAAAAAACAATTAAAAAAAATATTTAAAAAAATTGTGATTTTTTTTTGAAGTGTAAAAATTGGTAGCAAAATAATACAATCTTATTTGGTAGTTATTAATAAACGATTTATACAAATAAATACATATATATATATATATATATATATATATATATATATATATATATATATATATATACTTTATATATATATTGCTTTACTCGATTTAAATGCACGTCCTGATAAGCCAAAAGGTGACCCAGTTGAGAATAATGAGAGTCTTTTCAAAAATTGTCAGATTGATTGGCTGCTCTGCGTATGGCACGGGGAAGTACCAATTGAAAATACCCTGTACTCTAGGCAGAAATTCTATGCCCTGTGGACTGTGTTAAGGAAAACAATACTCCAGACTTTATGCCGTCGTGGATCTCCAATAGAATAAACAAAATAATTTACCAGGCATGCAAAACGACTCAAAAATAAACAAATTAAATCTTCTCCTTTTTTTTATTTAACGAGAATTATTCAAAGCTCGATGTGCTAGAAACTTTTGCTGAATTGGACTGAGATACAAATAGTTTGATTTTTGTTTAAATTTTTTAAATGTTTTGTTTCAATTGATTGTCGGTAAAAGAATAACAGAATATTTAACTGAAAGAGGTTAATATAATTAAATAAAGTATTGAATTTTAGAAAACAAATTTTATGATTACTTATAAAATTTATTAATAATTTCAAATTATTTTTTTATACTATACCTAACTTATTTGAAGAATTTAGTTTTCCACTCAAACTCTTTCAAATGTTTAACTGGCGACACGTTCTGTAAACTACGACTATTTACCCAGCTGACTCATGAAACAACTTTTGAGACTACAAACAGCATAGAGACAACAGATACATTTGTATCTATGCATCTGTAGCTGTATCTGTGCAGTGCAATGTACGCATTGAACACTGAATGTTCAAACATGTTTTATGTTGCCTTGTTCGTTTTTATGTTAATGGTCCATAAACCGGAACCGGAATGAAAATGACAAAATATAGCTAAACAATTTTTACATACATGTTGCTGCTCATATAACGATCTTTCACGCCCCTGTCACGCCCCCGCAAGATGTCTTTATAGTTTCAAAGGAAAGGCGGAATTGCTTGAGGTCGATTATGTATTTTTAGTTAAGTTTTTTGGTTTTAGTTTTTATAGCTCAACATTTGCCAAGTTTTTTTTTGTATCTTTTATTTTACATTTTATTCAGTTTATAGTTTTATTTTGTGCTCTTTAAAGAGAGAGAAATTGGCAATGAATTTGTGTTAAATTGACATTTAAATATATAGTGGAATATATACATTGTGTTTAAGTATATATGTATGTACATATTCTTATAGCCTAAATACCAATCAGGCGATCTTTAGTTGTTCAGCTTATTTCATTCATAATTTTCAATTTCATTTGTTTAATTATTGTTGACAGAATTTACAGATTTAAGACTCTAATTATCATAATTATACTAAATATACTTTGTTTAACATTTCTTCTAATAAATTTTAATAAAGAAATGTTAAAAATATGCCAAATCTTGTTTATCAGCTGATACAATTGGCAATCACTTAATTAGTTAAACTTTTTAATTAATATCTGTATTTATAAATAATAATACAGGTTTAAAATCAACTGAACATGGAATCTTTCCAGCTTCCCTGGCAACAATATTCAGTTTAACTAGTTTCTAGAAACAGAAGTGCTCTAATTAGCCATAAATTAAGCTCACTCGACTTTACAATGCCCTGTAGTATTATGAGCAAGTTTTAAGAGCAAAAAACGTTTTCAATACTATTTTTAAAAATTTCTAAAATATATTTTAACTATTTTACATCTATTAAATCCCCGTAAAAAATGATGAATATTTTTGATTTAAACATAAAACATTTTTTATACTGATATAAATATATATATATTTATATACAATTTTTATTAACTAGCAAAATAACTTCTCTAAGCAAAAATACATAATTTTTTTCAAAAATACCCGAGTCTATCATACCCCTCTGCAAACAATTTAAACTTCCACGGCAGCAAAAGGTGTTGGAAAAACTGTTAATTACTTAACTGAAAAGGGTGACAAAACTGCATAACTAACAATCTGTTCGAGACTTGAATATATTATCTAAGCAAACACAAAATCTAACACTCGACTAACGACAGCTAAGCAAACATTTGTGGCATGTTTTGTCTGCCACACCGCAGACTATAATTAGAGCCTCTCAAAAAAAAAAAAAAACAATAGGATCGAAATAAAAGCAATACTAACAAGTAGTTTGGGTCTTCTGATAAGGCATAAAACTGTTTGATCATACAGAGTGAAAGAGTGAAAGAGAGAGAGAGAGAGAGAGAGAGAGAGAGAGAGACAGAAAAAGAGTTTCAATTTTGTAAGTACACAGAAAAAAATGTTCCTAATTTAGTTCTCGAAGCTCTTGAGTTTAACTTGACTTACTTCAGTACAAAATAAATATGTTCTTTAAATGTCATAAAATGATCATTAAATGTATAATTTAATTAAAAAGTTAATATCAATCTATATAATTTAATATTTTTTACATCATATCAAAACTAATAACATAAATAATGTCAAATAAATTAATTCAGGGTCTAGCTTACATCATTTTTCGATCTAACCCTTATTTTGTTCAGTGTATTATTAATTTTTTATGGTATTTCAGTCAAGAGTTGTTTGCTTATCAGCAGACACAATAGGCGATATCATAATTACAGGCAGACGACGCGTCTGTCTGATGTCAATGAAACAGTTTTTCAGAATACCAAACAATACGCATACGAGTACTTACTATAAGTACGACATATAGTACTATATGTATTTATTTACTGGCACTTATGTTTGCTCTCCTATCGAGGGTGTCTGATGAGCAGCAGTGAAAAACGTGATCGGCTCGTGTTCGATCGACATCGGTCCAAACCACAAACAAGGCCTGACTGAGTCTTTAAATAGACGTAGTGTCTCGTCCCGCCTTTCAATATTTGCATAATAAATCGCATAATTAAGTTTTGAGTTCGAGCTGCAATGGAAAATTACGCGACAGAGTAAAAAAAAAACATTACGCGATGTAAAAAATAATCAATATAATATAATAATAATATTTACTATATAATGATGCACAACGATCATTGTCGATCAGCGATTTCTAAGCGCCTATTCATTGACCCCAACACTAAACACTCGGAATGATCACAGTTTTAAATGAAAATATGTGTAAATTTATCTTTAAATTACATGATCTCTTTCCGTTTTCATTTCATTCGCTTAGATTTGATGCCAAATAGTTGATCACGCTTTGATCAGATGCTCTAGGTCAGTTACGGCATGATTTCCTCTTGTCTCAACGTCTCCGTCCTCGTCGTCGTCTGCTGCCAAAAATAAACACAACGCTAAATTTATGAATTTCGTATTTAGTTTATGCTGCGCAGTTTATCAGCAGAATTTCCACTATCGCTCTCCCCCGCTCTGATTCCCTCTCTTCGCGTCTCTCTTTCCCTTCTGTTCGTCTGATCACCGATCACCATGACCGCGAATGCATTGATAACAAATTGAGTCGCACGCCTTGCTTCTAAATTTAAACTTTTTGCCGGATTTACTTACGTGTACTACGCGGCTTTGGAACTGAACCTTTTTAGCAATAGCTACTAATTAGTAGTAACAACGCCTATTTTTTTTTTAATATTGTACTTTCCATAATATATGCAGCTATAAATACAAACATGTGTTTTATTTTCTTGATGGCTGATAATCTTTTCGCTTTTGGCGCCGCTGATGTTGCTGATATTGACAGATCTGCTTATTTCATCAGATTTAGGTCCCAGCCCTAGACCCAGACCCAGACCCAGACCCAATTCCCGACATTTTCAGTGGCGCGTTTAGCTTAAGCTATAGCAGAAACTACAAATTATGAAGAAAATCTGGAAAATGTTTTAATTTTTCAAGAAGAAACAAGTTTTGAAATAAAATTTACTAATTAACTGTATAATCATACTAAATAATAAACTTAGAGGTTGGTGTATATATAAGAGCTCTACCTATTAGACATTTCATACAGTAGATTATTAAGCTTTAAACTTTCATTTGTTTATGTCTCTTAAAGAATTCTTAAATTATGTTTTCATAAAAATTTCGATTTTTCAAAATTTTACAACTTATTTCAAATCGGTTATAACTAAGATTATGTAACCATTAGTAACTTAACTTGATTTTCTAATTACTTTTGTATTCCTCGATCAGTTCGCAGAATAAGATTCTATAATTTTTGAGAAAATAATTTGAAAAATATTGCTATTTATAGAAATTGGCGAATATACTGGGAATGCTACCCTAAAATATGTATGCATATAGAAACATCTGTTGACTTTCTCAAACAGTTTTATATAATTTTAACAATTTGATGTAGTCGAATTGAGTTTAACAACGATAGTTTGAATACGACTTGGTCTGGTTTTGGAGTTGGCCAACTAGTTTGCAGCTAAAGCCACAACTAATGGCTAAAATACTAAATCACTGCAAAACAACGTCCTGAAGACAAGGTAACACACACACACATACAGGCACCAACACACCCATAGAGAGAGGGGCCAAAAATGAAAGTCGTCAGCTAAATAATGCATCACATCCGTTGGGGAAAAGATTATAATTTGCGTACATACTATATCGCAACTGAAAAGTGTTACAGAAATAGACAGAAATCTGACTGCTCGAATATATATATGATATATGGCATAATTGAGATTATTTTTTTTTCATTCTGCCTCAGTTTCAAGTGCAGGGCATAATCGTGGCTGCCATAGACTGCGAATTGTGAGTGCCACATGGCCACACACTCCTAAAAGGGCAGTGCACTACCTCCACTACCACCAGAGAAAAGGTGAGAAAGAGAGGAGGCCAGGAAGAGTGCCAGATATCACCCTGAGATACGAGTTGTCTATGTATATAGATATTGCATATAGACGAATGCTGATGTAGTGGCCGGCAAAAAAATGAGAGAAAAAATTGCAACGAACCACTCCAGAAAAGATGTATCGTTAAACCGGCTTTTTAGCCAGCTCGACTAAAGTAAGTTGGTGGGAGAAGGGGTGGTGAGAGGAGGAGGGACCGTCTAGGTGAACAAGTGCCGGCCGGCACTCTAAAAGCCGCTTACTGAGAGGCTGCAAATAAAATGTCTTGGACTTGGGAGCCCCACAAATCTCAGTGATCGCGGTGTATGCAGTTGCCACCCAAAGAAAGTCGCACAGTGGTGTCGCATCGATGGGAAACACTTGAAAATAAATCAACAGAAAATCGTGAACCCTTGACACACACCAAAAACCTGCATTATCATTAAGCGAATCCAGACACGCAGATCACGCACTTTGAGAGCATCACTCGCCTCTACCTAAGACCCGACTAATACTCGGGTCGCCGCCATCGGTGAATGTCAAAGAGTCACGCACGCCACACTCACACACACATACACAGACACTTACACACTATCACACACACACCACACACACATAGACATAGACAGACTTTCTATGACAAGAAATAGTCTCAGTTCCCGACGATGCGTGGCGGAAAATGTCGACAATTTCACAGAGTTGAATTGATGTGGGTACTACGAAGTAGGAATGGAAATGGAAATACTTATACGTCACTTCATGTGGGTTTTCAATGGATTCGTGGCATATATTCAAGTACACACATATCTAAACAATGGTTATGTCTTGAAGAACCCCTCTCTGTTTATTACATTTATCATTATCATTATTATTATTATTACAGGGCTTGAAGTGAATTAAATCAGCGGAGTTCCCACTGTGCACATACAGCTACTTATTGAAAACTTACAGAAATATATACATAAGTCTAGACCTTAATTGTGCATTGTTTTCAATTGTTTGTCCAAGTCTGAGCCCTAAATGAGTTGGAGAAACTATTCAAAATCATTGAAGGAATTGATAAAACTTTTAAAATTTGTGAAAATCCGTGACAATGTTTATTTATTAGAAACTTACAGAATGAATCTGAGTATTACCAGAGTTTAAAATTGAAATTCGTATACTTTTATGTAAAAAATTTTCCTCAAAAGCTTCGAAAATTCCGGCTTAGTAAAATTTCTCCGCAGAATTTAAATACACGTAAGAGTTTTGACTCCAAAAGTTTAAAAAACTCTTCATTATTTAAATACTCCCCCTTCAAACTGTAACAACCGATATGCCATTTGCATTTCAATGTACCGCATGGGAAAGTCGATGAAGAAATGAGATTACGTAGTACGTACATATCTAAAACGAAAAACGACAACTTTTACACAATGCGCCCCAGAGCATAATTGATTTAGAGTCGACAACTCGACGTAGACAACGGGAAAGAAACATAAATTGCATAAAGAAAAGCGTGGGCTGTAAAGGTGCTCAGAGATCGGCGATTGCAGCCCGACAAGACCTCTCGAACGACAAGCAATAAAACGTCGGTGGACAGAGAGCGAGAGAAAGAAGAAAAAAAGAAACAAATCAAGAAAAAATACTCACGCAGAGAGTAGTTTTATTTGCTCTCACTAATCGAGCGGGTTCAAGAATGATAAGATAAATACTTTTTGGCTGCAAAGCAGCAGCCCGTTAATATAATATGTTGACTAACATAGAAAAGTATGTCTAAGAACAGCAAAGAATATTAATATTTACATAAATATAAGCACACACGAGTTGTACTGATTGTAGGCTGATCATGTCTATCAGGCCTGACACATCATGATTTGACTTTGTCTCCGACAGCGGCGCCTAAAACTAACAAAAATAGCAACTAAATTAAAACTAAAGCAAAACTACAGCTATAATCAGTGAGTGCATGCAAAATGCAGCAGCGATCGATGCGTCTCATCGGCCAGCAGGCAACGAAAGAGAGAGACACAGAGTGAGAGAGGGAGAGTGCGAACGACGCCCGCAAGCAAGCAGGCAAGCAAGCACCTTCTAGATTGCTCTCTCAATTTCAATGCTGCTCTCTCAGCTACGCTCTCTCTAACTGGGACTTGTGGACTGCGCCTGTTGGGCAGTCTTGGCGGTGAGTTGCCCTAACAACAACCGTTTATTCGTCTCTGAATCGTCGAGGCGTACGGTACTGAAAGCCGGACAGCAACAGGCAACAACAAAACGCGATGCGGTCCTAATTGTTTGTGTTCGCTGAAACTAAAACCACAACTAAATATAAAAATATAAATAAATATATAACAACATCAAATCAAGCAGCAAATAAAAGCGCGCGAATTATATTTTGTAAAGGAGAAGCAAATAAATAATATAATATTATTTCTTCCTCCAAATTATTGTAAAAATTTTGATTGTCGGTCGTCGTTTTGTTTAGTGCGTTGCGGTGTGTTTGTGTTTCGTTCGGTTATTTAAAATTTTAAATTTTCTACATAAATTTGAAATTTGTACAAAACGAGAGTATTTCATTGTCTGACGCGCGTTGCCATCGTCCATGAATAGCGCGCGTGATGCACACATGAAAGAAGATCAATAAGAAAGTTGAGCAAAAGAAAGGAAGAGAAAGAAAAGAAAATTAAAAAAGTAATAGTGTGATACCAGTAAAGTTCCTTAATACAAGTGGGAAAAAAGAAGAGTAAAGGAAATAGACAACAAAGTCATATTCCAATCAACGGTTAGTCTCTCTCACTAAACCAGAGTATATTTACTCGTACCATTATCAATAATTCTCATTCCAACCATAAAGAAATTCATTCGAGCATTTTGTTTATAACTATTTGCCAATTAAAATTTCCATTTGGCTTTGATTTTCAATGTTTATCAATATTATTTTTGTCTAATTTACAGGCCCAGCAACAACAAAAATAGTTCCTTGTTAGAGCTCTATCAAAAATAAGAAAATAAATCCCATCTATAAAATGATTTCACACAGTCCACCTATATTCAGTCACAGTCCACCCGTTAGTTTCTTAGCGGACTACATGAGCGGACATCAGCGTCAAGCATTGAAGTAAGTTTTTTCAAATAACACTTGATAACTTGATAGTTCCCTAACGAATCCCAAAAAAAAAGAATCGAAGTCAACCCAATTTGGGTGAACATTCAATCTGAACAACATTAATTGATATCAATTGAATACACGAGTTTCGGCAACCAATCAAAATTCAATATTTATTTTTATTGCCTTTTTTTTATAACTTTTTCTAAATTGGAGGTGAAATTAAATTTTAATTTAAAGAGCTTTTACAATATATTAAAATTTCTTCAAGTCTTAAGCTTTCACATTAACATTCTTTTATAGAATTTCTCTTATCATTAGATTAGTGCTAAGTATTTTCTGATATAAACGAAGCAGCTGCCTACGTGTTTAAATTAAAAAATAAAAAGAACAGAGTTTTTTTTATATCAATTTTTAAAAACTGCTGATTAAATTATAAATATGAGGTATAAAATGTGCATTTAATGGAAAGCTTACTTCCGCTCATCGTTAATCAAAATCATAACTTCTTATAAGTTTTCTTTTTAAAATATTCAACTTTTGTTTCTGATCAAAATATACATTAATTAAAAAAATAAATTGGAAATTAATACTCGAGGAATTCGCCTTCTAAAGTAAAGAAATTTCAAATTTTGCCTTACACATTCCGTATATAGTATACCATTTTCGAATAAACAAAAAACCGGCATTTCAGTATTTCTGCAGAATTTATTAAACTTTTGGAAAATCATTTCGAATTTGAAATTAAAAAATCAGTCAAGTAATTGACCTTTAACAACAATTCAAAAACGGTATTTGAATAAAGTACAAATAAATTCCTTATGTAGATTACTTAAAAAGTTTTCAGGTAAATAATATAAACAAATAAAATGCTATTTTTCATGTAAATATCATTGTAACACGTCTGTTTGTCACTGACAGGTGTTGGATAAATATTGCAATACAAATTATTCGAGATGTGTAATAATGAAATAACAAACTGTTGACTATACTTTGTTAAAAAAGAACTACTATATAGTATCTGAGGAAATCGTAGTAGGTGTGTAGAACATGTGTATTTTCTCAACAATGAAACACGCACTAAAAATATTTCTTTCTTTTTTTTCGGATCTTCTGGTTGACAACAGAATTTGCGAAAAATAATTTGTTGAAAGCATTCAAGATCAAGGCGATCAAGCGATCAAAACAAACTTTTGCTTAGATTTTTTAGTGGGAACAGGTGCAGGGGGAGGGAGGAGGGAGGAGGGATTTCATGCGGTGTGGAGAGGTCTTTCTGGTTCGGGAGACTCTCTACAATCTAGATAATCACGAGTATGGTAGATGGTATTTTTGGTGAAAACAAATTTGCGCGTGGCGCTTGAAATTATTCACTTTTTTCTTTGACAGAATGAAAAATTAATAATATTTAGTTGAGTCTCGAGGTCTCTTGACGCAATTGATTTAAATTATGCTTGACCATATTTGAGCAATTGCAATAAAAATATATATATTACCGTCAAAAGTCAAAGCTAAAAATAAAATTCCGTTGATATAAAAATAATAATATAATTAGATATTTTCTTTAAGTTTACATTCAGTCGATTATTTAAACTATTGTTATCAATAAAACTACCCCAAGTAACTCAGTTAAATAAGTCGCAAATTGCTATAAATTTTGTAGACTGATTCCTAGTCACTTTTAGACACTAAAACTACCTCAAGTAACTCTTCTGTTTATAAAACAATTCACTTGAAATTGAACAAATTAGTTCTCTTATGTTTAAAATACTTAACGATACCAAGATAACAGAACTAATTGCCAATCAGACGAATATATATAATTCACATTAATGTTTGCCGAATCTCTACTATCATAAGTCCAATAAATAGTACATATATGTCCTTATCGGACAGTGACTTTATAGTTTTTCCCATGTCTAGCCAAAAACAAGCTGATATGAATCAGCATAAAATACAAATAAAAAAAAAAAACTGCAAACAGTTTGTTCCAAAAATAATATTCTATAGTGAATCGTGAGTCAGTCTGAGACCCAAACAAATGAATGTGCATAGGCAAATAGGCAAATACGAATACAAATACGAGTGCGAATACGAATACGAATAGGAATACCTTTCCCCAAGCTGAATGCTATTCAAATCAAGTGCGGAGGTCGTGCGTAAGAGACTGAATAACTTCAATGCTTATCAATGGCAGAAGCCCGAGTCTCTTACTTTACAGATAGTACAGAAAAGTATATAGTATATATATGTATGTCGGCTTGAACAATGCAATGTTAAGTACTATATGATGTCTATTATCGCATGGTGGAAAATAAAAGACTGAGCCGGAATAAAGACGGACCTTATCAGACTGATAAAAGGAAAGTTAACGTGTAGAACTTATGGCCCCAGGCAGACAAACGAGAACTCGAACGATTGATTGTTCATATAATGCAGAGATATGCCTAAATAAATATACCTAAAATCATCCCAAAATTCTATATATACTAAATCTTAATCTCTGCTCTCTCCTTACAGCTACAATGAAGACACCAATAGGGCTTCCCGTTATTGCCGTCCTCAGGCGGTAACTCTGGCCTCCAAAGCCATGGTCAATAATGCCTCCAATGCGGCCCAGGGTCAACAGTTGCCTCTTAAAACTGGCGGTACACCCCTCGGTGTTGGCAGTCGCTCCGGTCGCAGTTATTTGGAACGTATGGTCTCGGCCCCATCGCTCAATACACAGCCCAAATCGTGTCTAAGCCGTAAATCCTGCCTGCACAAATGCAATCAAAGTTCCCGAAAGATTTCCACGGATGCGGCCCCAACGGAAAATGTCACAGAAAATGGCACAGTGGAAAGTTGCGATAACTGCAACGACAGCGTCGCTGTGCCACACGGTGAGCAAAGGTGAGTTCAATGCATCTTGCATAAGTGGGTAATACGAGCGATTTTTAACCGCAATCAAAACTTGGTAGTCTCCGTTATGGAAGACAATGGTTTCTTACCACAAATTGAACTGAATTGTGGTACGAAGCGATGGGGGTTGATCAAAGCTGTAACCCAATAGGGTTTTATAGAAAGCGAATTGTCTGTATCTCAACCGATGTATGTACAATATATATTCTTTACCTAGACAATTTTAAACCGAATTTGGCCAGAGCTCAAAAAACAAATGAAAACAGACCACAATCTAAACATTTCTCTTGGCAGTCGTAACAATTTTCTTGACGTCATCCCAAAAGCACATGTCACAAGGATACATATAGAAAGATATAGCTAAATCGTATAATAAAAACTGCATAAAAGCTACAAATAATATAAAATATATTTCAATGCGACAATCTACATTAAAATATATTATATAAATATATAAAAAGTTTAATGCAATTCTGCAAAAATTATCTAAAAACACGCCACAAACTGTCGTTTTCTTTATATAATATAAAGATAAAAAAAGTCAAACAAATTAAGGCTAGTATAAAGATTTTGTCAGTCTCAAATTGGCGCCATTATTTAGCTTTCTCTTTCTATATACATAAGTGTACGTCTGATCTGTATAATCTTGAAATATTGCACAATGCCAGCAAATGAAAGTGTTAAAATGCTTTCCGTTTATCATTTCGACCCGGCTAAAAGCTTTTATGCACTTGAATTTGACATTTTGAAAATGCCTAAAAATAAAAAAAATAAAATAAAAATAAAAAAAGGAAAACAAAAAACAGAAAATGCATCTCAAACAAACATCAGATGTCAGAGCAAGTGTACTTAAATTGTAGATATACTATTTTTGGTTAAGCAATGTCTAGACGGAGCTTGTCGAGAGCTGATATCACCCAAAAGCGAAATACGACATACATATACGTATACCTAGTGTTATCAATGTAAACCAGATACACATACACAAACACGAATACAGATGTACAAATACACATATATTTATGTAGTCAGATGATGTGTAGTCTTTTTTTTATGTGCTTGCCTATCACTGAGAAAAATAAACTGTAAAAATTATTTTTGACTACACCCAACAAACTTTAACCTCAAGTAACTCGGATATAGCTTGACAGATTCTGTTAAAATTTGGAATGTAACTAGTTGAATGTGTAATAAGGTTATTAAGATAGATTTGATAAAAAAAAGTAAGAAAAAATTCTGTAAAGATCGATTTTTAAAAATTTTAATATCTCAACAAACTGTGGTCTTAAGTAACTTGAATAGTTTACAACATATGCTGCTTAAATTTAGTATGTAACTAAATTAATATATAATAAAGTGAATCAGAAAGGCTTGAATATATACAAAAAATTTTACCAAAAAAATTAAACAATTCTTAAATTTAAAAGTTCCTAAATTATAAATTAAATATAGCTCAAAATCAATATAATTTGCTTGGAATTTCGCACAGACTTTCATTAATCATTATGGGACTTCCTCGGAGCTGTCTGTCACCAAGACATGTCTCTCTATTAATTACCCCACAAGATCTGAGACAGTTTACCAGGTCACGCCAAGGCCATTTCAAAACTATACGCGTGATAATTTCAATTCCAAAAAAAAAATGTTTTTTTTCGTGTGTACAAAATATATTTCAACAGAGCAAACTATGTGAATGTAAAACTTGTATATTCATATGGGTGCCAGTGAAACAGACTGTGCATGCACACATCACGTGTACAGCTGAGAGAGATGCGTTCAAATCAAAAAATTTGTCAAAATTTTCAAAATGAAATCTATAAATTTGTGATTTTACATGTTATACCAATATATAGTTGGAATGTATTCAGAAAAGTCGCCCACATAAGCTAATTTTTGTGTTTAAAGGGTAGGTGAAATTACGGAACTAAAATTTCATAATTAGGCATTAAAAGCCTGACAAGGTTGCAATTTAAAGGCCATCTGATTGTCTATCATATGTCAGTTGAAAATGTTGTAAAAGCTTTGAACAAGGTCTTGGCATAGTAGACTATATCTTCAGGTTATTGACTTGATCGCAAGGAAATAAATATATAATACCAGCTATATAGACAAGTAGAATTCCAGTTTATAGTTTTGGATTTAGTGTTTGTAAATTATCAATTATCATAACTTGTAAGCCCTTTTGGAAACTCATTTTACTTCACACCTAAATGGGTCTGTTAATTTTTTATTCCATACCCGCACATTGTAAACCGGACCCATTATGCATCTGATATTTCGGTACAGGTTTCGGCTAATGCATATTAATGAGTGCACTCCCAAGACAACAGACAGCAGAAACAAAATGAAGAAAACGTAGAAAAGGAGACAAATTTGAAACTCGTTTTGAATAATTTTCCTCAAGTAAATGTGGCCTATTAAAAAAAATCTATGCCCACAATGAATGAAAAAACGATGTAAATTTTGTCTCTTGGTTTTCTCAACGACAATTTCATAGCAAGCATTTTAATGGTTACACGTACCACAAAGATTCAAAAGAGAGCAGGAAAGCGCGTTGAAAACGAGACCTGCTCTGCTCTGCTTTGCTCTGGGACCCACACACACACACACACGATAAGCGATCGCCCGATCCAACGATCGCCCGACAACGACGACAGAAAATAATACACACTCGCACACACACACACATAAAAAACCTGTTAAAGAAAATGCAGCAGCGTCGATTGCATGCCTTCAATGCGTGATCGTGATCGTATTCGTCGCATCGACAGCGACAGCGACTGCGAATATGGCCAGTTGGCTAAGTCGGCTGTTTGATATTGGCGACGGCTAATAAACAGAGCCAACATACTCAATACTCATATGTAGAAAGTACACATTTTCTGTGTTAATAGCTACTAATATATAAACATATTTATTTCTATATCGATCTTTGTTTGCAATTCATTAAAGAAATATGTTCTTTAAGAATGATTCTACGATTACTCTCTGGGGGTTCGTCGGAAAGTTTTTTATCTACTGACCCTATAAACAAGCCCCTAACAACTTGGAGTAGGTGTATTTTTAGTCTTATCATAAAATTAGTCGACCTCTTATCAATCAGAATTTACTTTTTATATGTAGTAAACGGTTGTAAACTTAATTTTGCTATAAATACTTAAAAAGAACTGAAGTAGTCTAAATTTGCGTTAATTTCTCTTACATATTTAAACTTTCTATTCAATCACAAATATATAATTTGTAAGCATTATATTTAGAGAATTCCTTGACTTTCAATTAAATAATCTCAGAATATTTAACGACTTTATTAATTCGTAGGTTTTTCCACATTTTGTCCACAGACATTTCTGTCCATGTCTTCCCCAATGGGCGTGTTTTATTTACATCTGAATATCGTGGGAGTCTTTCGACGTATTAAGATAAATATAAGCGTATATATATAAAATTTAAAAAACAAATATATAATATTAAGAAATGTAGACTTTACCGATCATTTTCTTGGCAATTATTGAGCGTATACTTGTATCTTTTTGGCCTCAAATAAAAAATTAGTACGTGACGACCAAAATAGACTGAAATATACATTATTTTTCCACACACTCTATGTGTGTGTTTTTCGGGGTGTATAAGCCTCCGGCATACTGACGTAAAAACCGAAATGAAAAGAGAACAAAATTTCAATACAGTAAACAAATTAAGTTAATAGATTTAAATTTGTGGTAACAATCGAATTTTAGTAACAGTTTAAATGCCAAATTACTGGCAATGGGGAAAGAATTGGTGACAGCTTCCGATAAGTGCAATTCTCTGGCAAAGTAGATCGGAATACTTAAGTCTTAAGTACTATATAAGTACTATTAAATGTTGACATTTTGGCAACTTTTGTTTGTCAAATTTAAACATCGATTTGCCAAAAATAAACAGAGCAAAAAATTAAATGCAACGTCGCAGTTTGAACATGAAATCAAAACAAATCCATAAAGTTGTAGCATAAATTTAGAAATCCTTAATGATACTTATCTTAATGGGCAATTCTTAAAACAATAAATTTAAAAAAAAAAGTTGAGGGGGGACCCAAAAAAATTGTATATATATATAGCAGAGTAAACTGAAAAAAAGATAAGACCCGGTTCAAGGTTGGAAGAGATTCTATTTTAAAATCGGGCTTTTAACAAATAAAACGAACTCAAGATCAATATAAACAATGTTTGTTTATCTCTATCTCTTTCTAAAGCTTTTGTCTCTTTCTTTTGTCGATTTACAGCCGATTGCCCAAGAAGCATGTGATCTTTGCGGATGACGAGGGTCTATCACTAACAGAGGTACGCGTTATGTCAGAGCCCTCGAATGTACCGCCCTATTGGAGCATGAAGTTCCTGGAACAAATCACACAGGGTTTGGTCAGCCCTCATCCTCCAGATCAATGGACTGTGGACTTCAAACAGCCAGCATCCGACTATTTAACATTTAGGTAAGACTCCATCAAGAAAGCTATATCCAACTATAACTAATCGAGAGTTTTCTTTCTTTCTAAAATCAGACAAAAGATTGAGCGTGACTTTGTTTCGCTGGAGAATGTGATCGTAAAGGACGAGGAATCGATTGTGGTGGGCACCATTAAGGTCAGGAACATTGACTTTCAGAAGGAGGTGATCGTGCGGGTGACCTGGGATGATTGGAAGAGTCAGCAGGATATATTCTGTACCTTTGCCCGGGCCTATGGACCAGCGACATGTGCTCACGTTGTCTTCGATACATTCTCATTTAAGATCACACTTCCACCATCCTCCAAGCGACTGGAGTTCTGCATCTGCTATCGCTCAAATGATGTCGAGTACTGGGACAACAATGATGTAAGCACTGACTTATCTACTGATCAGTTACACAGTTATTAATTTTAATATATTCTTTATAGGGTAAAAACTATACCATCAGCAAGCGTTCGCCCTTCTACTACAATGCTCTGTCGCCCTATGATAAGGGCCAAATTCGCAATTCCAGTCAACAAATCCGATCCACCTTAACCGATGCCCTTGCCAAGGCCCAACAGCAGCAAAGTAATCGGAGTTCGGATCCCGTAACGCCCTATTGGTAGAGCACTGAATGTAGTTTTGAGTGTTAAGTCATTGCTAACTATATATAGCTATAAAACAGGTCTGTCCGGCTGGACAAATCGCTAATGGGAAGGGATCCATAAGGTCTTTTTTTGGTGGACATTCGACTGTTCAGCCGCAAGTGGAATTGATTTCCACACACTGACCCATCCAAGAATTGGCTCTAAACAACTTGGAAATACAACAGCAAAGAAAATTATACAATGGATGCTTGAAAAACAGCACATCCATGTTGTGGGGGAAAACTCATAAAAAGAAAATGAAAAGAAAAACAATTTTGTAATTAAAACTCCCAAAATGTGCCATTGACTTGAGGTACAATCAAACAGAAACTACTTTGAAATCTAAGCTAAAATCAAGTTTTTTAAAAACCAACTCAATGGAATTTCAAGATCATATCTTTATACACACACACACACACATATATCTCTAAAAAGAAACAAACACTTGTTCTATGTTTGATTGTCAATTTTTTTAGTTTGTACATTTTATTATTTTTTTATTTTTTAATTCATTTTTTATTGGATGTTTGCCTGTACGTGTGATTGATTGTCTACTCTATATCTATATCTTTATATATATATATATATGTTTTCATGTAACTGATACTAGTTTAAAAACAAAAAAGAAGTCAAAAACAACAACAAATTATATTTTAAAGCGTGAGTTATCCTAGCAAACCATTGTTTCGAAATTATCTTCAAATAAAGAAACATAAAATTCAATTTAAAAAAAATACACAAAAAATCACTAAACGAATACAACAAAAATGTAGCTCATAAGTTTTTGCATGAGCAAATTTTTAATAGAAATTTATATTTTATTTTATTTTTTTGTTTTTATTATAATTATTATTGTTTTTGGTTATTTGAAACTCTAAGACTGAAATGGCTTGTTACGGAGAAAACACGTCCTGCAATTCACTATTAAACAATAAAACAAAATATACAAAATAAAAAAAAAATATAAATTAAAAAAAAAACACAAAAACTTACAATTTATAATACAAATAACATCACATTAAACAAGATTTGAGTGTTTAAAAATTGTTTTTGTGCTTGTGAACCCGACTTTGAAACTTATTCTTAAGCGATTTGTACATAGAATAAACACATATATACATATATATATATATCTGTAGTTATATTTACATACATCATATACCAGAAAATTGCCTGTTATATACATTTATATACAATTTACCTATGCGTTTAGTTTTCTAAAAAAAAAAAAAAATAAATAAATAATTAGCTGTAGTCCTTAGAGGTTATTTAGTTGTAAGTCACGCCCATGCCGCCCCCCCTCACCCCTTCCCAAAATACTGACTAGATACTGAATTTTCTTATATTAAACTCTATGATTATTTAGTTTTTAACGGATTTGCCAATTGCAATCAATAATTGCAACCACAACATGTACACACAGTGAAATTATGATACTATGAGCTATTTTATATAACTATTATTAAGCTCAATTTATCATAAAGAAATAAAAAATTTTAAAACAAAAAAATTACAATATTGTTATAGTATATTTAAGGGATTTTTTAAAAAATATTGGTGTACTGAACGAGAAAGTTCGGTCATTATATAAAAAAAAGTAGATATAAATATATATAACTACACCTTCTGAATTCCGGTTTATAATATATGGCTGCTATACTATATTTCTAGACACGATTCTAGAGAACTGCTAGAGTCTACTCTCCTACCCCTTTATCAGTAGTTTGATCTGACCTTAAGCTATATGCTTGTTTTATCAATATCAGTAGAATCTGTGATGAGGTCATAGGTTATCTTAGCTTGAAATCAGCTTTATTTAGCATGCAGTTATAGTATAGTATACTCGTAAACCCCTTATTCCACCTGCTTTTAATAAATAATACCAGATTTAAGTGTTTTTATGTAATAATTTATTTTATTTAGAGGTTCTGGGATTAATTGTATTTGTTTTCATTTCTAATGGCATTTAAATAGCGTATCATATCTATTGCGTAATATCATAGTTTTGCCTGTCTGCCTGTCTAAAATGTAACAATTGTATTTTGAGGTTTGGTGAAACAACATACAAGTATATTTCTTCAATATAGACTAAGACACTTATGTAAATTTATATGGGGGCATATATATAACTTACATATGTTGACTCCTAATATACATTGATTTTGAAGATTTGTTTAAATACTTTAAAGTTGAGTACAGCTAAGAAATGTATTTTTGTTTTGTTTTTTTATAGAATGTAGTTTGCAGTTTTTAAAGTAGAAGTAGAAAAAGAAATGCGAAGTTTTCTTGGAATGGTTAAAGACCGTCGAAATACGCGTACCGCTCCAAACACAGAGGGTTTATCAAAGTTGATTGAAATGAAATTTTGTAAGTAATTGTTAGAAAGTATGTTGATTTCGCCAGCTCATTCGCATTCGCTGCTATTGGTTAGTTGTAGTTCCATCCTGATTTTAATCCATTGCTCCATTACTCTTCCCTATGATTTTAGACTAAATATCGATATTTCTCTGTTATTTTTTTGTTTCCTTTTGGGGGGGTGTCCACAAAACTCGAAAATTTTGCTTTGCATTGGTTGTGGGTTGTGTTCTGAAAGCTTTGGTTTCTTAACAAATTTACTTATGCTCCTTGGCCTTCAGGCTGGCGGGCATCTCTGGTGGTGGTGGACGAGGAATACCCAGAGCTACCTTAACACCATCATAAATGAACCATTGCAGGGCAGTGAGTGTACCAATCATAATGATACGGGGCGTCAGACCATTCCACATGCCCATGAAGCCCAGAGACTTGACTATGCTGCCAGCGGTGGCGCCCTTAGTTTGATTCAGCTTGGACACAACCACATCAGCGGGATGGGAAACCACGGCGCAGAAGACACCAGCAATGTAACCAGCAGCGAAGGTGACAACCAGCTGTTCTCCCTTGGAGCAATCAGCACGAGGCTTGGGTACCACATACCTGGTCAAAGGAACACACACACATACACGCTTTAGGCATTTAAATAAAAAGCCAATCCATTTGTTGTTACTCACTTGTAGAGCAGCTCCACGGTACGCTCAAAGCAAGCGAACTTCATCATGGTGTATGGGATTTGACGCATCCACAATGGCACCAGACCCTTGTAGAAGGCAGTGATACCCTCCTCTTTGACCATCTTCGGAATTACCTCACGGAAGGTGTTGGCATAGCCGGGCACGGTCTGAATCTTAACCTTGGCGGCCTCAAACGGTGCTAGCGCAATATCGGCAAAGACCTCAGCCGAAGCGGAAGCAGCCAGATACAAATAGGTACGATACAGATAGGAGTTCTCCTCGCCAATGATATCAGCGTATTTTACTTTGAAAACTTCGTAAAGACCAAACTTGCATAGACCCTGTAATCATATCATGTGTCATCAGGTTCAATAAGCTGATTAGCTGACTTATGTAACACTTACCTGAGCGGAATATCCAATCAGAGTGGGGAACCAGCCCTTGGCAAGGCCACGAGCACCTTCCTCAGCAACGGTGACCTTGAATCCATGGATCAGATTCTTGTACTTGGCTGGATCCACCTGAAGACGGCACTTAACCAAATCCAATGGCACAACAAAGGTGTGAGTTGTACCACAGCTCAGAATACCGCCAATACCGCAAAGAGCGAAGTATTTGTTGCTGCCAAACTCACAGGAATCATTTGAGGCAGATGCTGCGGCAGCTATCTCGCGACCAACAACTGGTGTTGGATCATTGCCAATGGCTGGGACAGCTGTGGTCTCGCTCTCAGCGCATTGGACGCGAGTGAATGGTGATCTAAATGCTGAGTTGCTAGCAGTTTGAAAGAATGATGAGAACATCTTGGCTATTGTCTAGAGCCTGCAAATAAATGAAGAGCAGAAGAAAATATTTAATTAGCACACGTTTATCTAATTCAATCAGCTGCTCAGACGGGCCAAGAAAATTTTCACTGTCAGTTGATGGTTCACTTTTCTAGGTTACATAATGTCGTGTATATACTGTTGTCAGATACTGTGAAAAACGAACAACACACAACACACTTACAGTTTAAAAACGATTACATAAAAAACAAAAAATTTGTGAATGAAAAATATATCACTCTGAGCATGTGATTAGTTTTTCTTATGCAATTAAAATATCAAAATCTTTTCTCACTTACGTTGCGGCCGACCGTGGCGTGTCAAGGAATCGGATTCAAAGAATGAGCGTCAGTGTGACCGCACGCGACTCCACCAAATATACCAAATAATGTGCATTAATAATTACTAAGTGTACCTTTTGTGCTTCTTTTTTGAATAAATTTTAGAGCAAAAATAGATATAGAACAATCCGCTAAAAATTAAGAATAATTCAAGAGCGAGCGTAAAATTTCTTCAAGTTTTCAGTATATGTAAGTATATTTTTTCTAAATCGAAACTATGGTCACACTCCTAACTGCTCATATGGAGCGCATTTTAAAACTTAATGTTTACGCATTAATATGAGTATTTTAAAACATTAAAATAGGAGTCATTTTGCTTTTCTTATGTAAAATGCAAAATATTTTACCACCCAGAAAATACTACCAATATGTTAATAAAACATTCTGTAATTGCATCGCTACAATTGCGTCCGGTTTTATTGTAATCAACTATATTAAATATGCTTAAATTTAAACCTTTTTGAATTTTTTTCCATGGTGTTTCGGATACATTCTAAAGTGTCGTAGAAGAAGGGATTGCTGTTTAAAAGCCATCGGACATTTTAGACATCGAAAGGGACTTTCGCCCGTGTGGATGCGAGTATGCACCGTTAGAGCATGCCTTTGAGTGAATGCTTTCGGGCATTGTGTACATTTAAATGGACGTTCTCCAGTGTGTATTCGAGTGTGGATCTTCAGATTTCCTTTGGTGCTTAAGCTTAAGTTGCAGATCTCGCAAATAAACGAATCCTGGGCTTGTAGGACTTCTTTTTTATAGGTTTTGATTGACTCAAATTCTTTCTTTGGAGGATAGCTTTTATTCCGTGTTTGTAAGCAGTTGCATTCTTCTTGATTCTTTATGCTGCTGCGTGTCCTTAAATTATGTGTTAGTGTTTTATTTTTTGTTGTTTTTATTTTGGTTTCGTCGAGTATTTTCTTTTCCTTCGTTGGTTGCAGATCTTCAAAATCCAGCATGTCACAAATACTTTTTAGTTCCTCGAATTCGTCTTTAATTTCAATTTTAACAGCATTAATTAAAATTTGTTTGCGGGCAAAATGCTGCTGACTTGTCTCGACCATCCGCTTGAATTTAAGTGCATTCTCTGCCATTCCTATGCAGCTTTCGCAAACAAATTGCGGGAAATCATCATTTGTTGTTATAAGCTCGCAGCCTGCGAGCTCATTCAAAACATTAGCCATACATTGGGGCGCAGTGCTTGAATCCTCCTTTTTCATTAGCGGTGCAAATATGTGCGTCACATTTGAGGAATTACTCGTGCAGGAACGACATACTTCCATTGTTATTTTGAACATTTATTAAATTATTTACATTGTCCTAGATGTTATTTTACGACGCTCAAGAAACAAATGACAGGACTGCATAAAACTTATCTAAACACTTATATCGATACCGATATATTATGCACCATTTCGATTTACAATTAAGTCATATTATGTTAATAACACAATTAAAAATAAACTTTTTATGACACTTCATGCTTTATTATAGTCATGCAATTATTCATTGTCTACTTTCAATTGATTATAATTAAACAACTTGCGGGAACAGAGCTTATTCAAATATTCAACGTTTCTCTTTCAGTTATCGATAACTCTTGTGTTGGCACTTTCTAACACTGCAGTATTTGAAATAGAGACAGCTGCCTGCATCAGGCAGCGGAAAAATCTTGTTAAATTAGTCAGAAATCTATTAAATATTGTCGAAATTATTGAATATAGTTGAGAAAAATGTACACCGATGAGGTGCATACGCCACAAACACTTAGGACCAGGTATTACGCCAGCCTCAATGAAATTAAATGCCGAGTTACAACAAGCGGCAGACGCAGCAGCAACAGCAACAACAATTGTTTGACGGCGGCGTCAACTGCGACGCCTACGAATGGCGCGAAGCAGAACAGATCAAAGAGTAGTCCCCAAATGTGTGCCATAGTTTGCACACCACCACCCAAAAGACTACAAAAGGTAAGAAATCCCTTTGAGGGAGCGTTGACTGAACGCTTACATCTACCGCTAATTGCCAGGTGAGTGTCTAGTTATAGCCACTTTAAGGTTAACTTCCTTCTAATCACTTGTCCTTAGTCCCTCTCTCTTTCAATGTCGATCGCGTACACCGCAACTCTCGTCCACCCAGTTCGAGTGGGACATCGAGGAGGTGTCGCAGCTGAAGCCAGCGGATGTGGAACCACACGAAACGCAATTTCATGACTCGCCGGATCCCGAACAGGAATCCAAAGCTCAATTGGCCATCAGTGCATTTTTTAAAGAATCTCACATAGTTCCCAGTCCGGTGGACTGTCCGCTGCGTAAGCAACGTATAATACTTAATGAAATCGATGATAATACGCCCATATCGAATAAAAGCAAACCTCGCTCCCGCGACTGTGAAGTTCAAACAGAACTCACCCTGCCCCCTGTTTTGCCCAAGGCTCTGGAGGATGCCCTGCGTCCCTATTTCCAGCCCCATTTGGCTGGTCCGCGAGTCATTAAATCTGGTGACGGCGTGGATGTTTTTAACAGTTCCATGCGGCGTAAGCTCTTTGACTTGCAGAACATCATTGTGCTCGGTGAAATGGAGGAACAAGAGCAGCGTTCTGAACAGGAGCATGCCCAAATGGTGGGCTCAAGTCCCCAAGCCAAACAGACCATGTTTGCTGGCCGACTCTCCGACTCAACTGGCGAGGAAGGAGGTGAAGGAGGATTAGATGGCTCTAGTAGCTTTGGTTGTCTCTCCCCCATACGCAATCTCTGTGGTCTGCCGCCGGGCACTCCAGACGATGGCAATGGTGCCTATAGTGCACGAAAGCGCAAACAACTGCTTCACGAACTCATCGAGCTGCCATCCCCTATTGCACCATCGGAGCATTTAAGTCGACGTCTATATCGAAGCAACAACAATACCACCAACACCAGTGAACATGTCACACTTTCTGAACTCACGGGCACTGGACGAATGGCGTGTAAGTTTACACCTGATCGCAGCTCTTCGCCCATGGCACTGGAGTACTCCACAGACAGCAGCATCAATCAGCGAGTGAGTCGCTTGCGTGTGAACAGCGCACGCCAAGTGCCAAACAAATCACTGATTGAGGAATTAGACCAGGCGCTGGCCGAGGAGGTGGAGGCGGCTGAAACAGAGCCGGACTACGAGTCAGATACGGAGGAGGAAGATGGAATGCAGCTATCCCAGATGTCAACCCATAGCTTTAATTGCAGCTCATCCAACTCGGACACTCCACGTGGTCTACGGCGTCGCCGCTCCGCAAATCGCAAGAATCTCTCGCAATCGTTTATTGCCAATCTTTTGGATGGTGAAGAGCAGACTGGGGATGACAACGAGGTTGAACAACCTGGCGATGGCAGTGGTGAAGTAGCACCTCCGGTCGAGATTGTTGCCGAACCATATCCAGCACCACAGCGCGTTGGATTCTATCGCACAGACAGTGGTTTCAACGAAACCAGCAGCACCTGCACCTTGGCCTGCTCCCAGGAGTTGCCCAGTGGCAGTAACTATGAGTGCGCCTCTTTGGACGTCTCTATGGCCTGTTGCTCAACGCCCTCTTCACGTTCCTGACAGAAACTTTTTTGTCTAATACATGTTTTAGTTATATAGTCCAAATTCTAATGCAATAACCATTTCCCAATCGAAAGGAAAGACTAGAGAAACTGCAATTGTAGCCCACCGTTTATCACTAATGCCTTTCTTTTGTATTTATTGTTAAGTTTAGTTAGTATTGTGTGTTTAGCGAATTTAAATAATGTTCATCATTGTCCACATAGTTGCCAAAATAGTTCTTTAAGTTATCATCGTTTGCAATTTCATTTTAATTGTCTATTTAATATTATACGTAACCATTTCAATTTTAAACGATTTTAATAAAGAATTTAAAGAAAAACAAAAATTTTAATGATTTTAATTCTCGTTTAAAATTTCGCGCTACCATTAATGTTAAAGTTAACATAAATCAAACTGTAGTGGTACATTATGTTAACTAACATTGCAGCTTACAAGCATAGCAGTGTTAAGTTTTCCCGTAAGCAACGATCTTTGCTCTGTTTTCCAACATTGTTTGCTCTCTAAACAAGCAGCAACCGAATTTTGTTTTAGTTGTTGTTTCAGCGTCGAAGAAGAAGTAATACGGTGTCGGTTAGCGCGTGAAATTGTATAGATAAAAATAATTTGAAAATCAAAAATGTTGATTGTACGTGTAAAATAGAGGAATATGAAATAGTTTTAAGATATGCAAGTGATCGAGATTTGTCTACATATTGAAACTTAAGTGCAAGTGCATTAACTTATATTTATTTGTTGAAAGCGGTTGTTGAATTTGTTTGCTTGTTTTTAATTTTGCCGCGTTCGCTATTTAGTTATTGAATTTTGACGGTACGCGTGCGAAATTATTGTAATATCAGCAAACAGCAACAACAAAAACCACTACAATATTGCTGCACCAATTTTCACCTGTGTAATGTGGTTGTTGTTGTTTTCGGCGGCTACGTTTGGCTGATTTTCGGTCTTAGATATTTGTGTTTGTGTGTGTGTGTGTAGCATGCGTGAATTGTTATAAATAGGCAGATAGGGAGCGAGAGAGAGAAAGAGAAGATCACTTCTTGCAGGCGTAGAGCAGTAAAAATACACAAACAAGCGCGAAAAGAAAGTGCAAAAAAAAACAGAAGAGATAAAAAATATGTTTTTTGTAGGCCAACGTTGAAACAAATAAATTAGAACACAGCGACAACACAGCACATAAACATAAATAAATCAGGTGAAAAATGACCAAGTAAAAAAACATAACAAAAGGAAATACCGGATATTGTGCTGTTTCTCTTTTTCTTTTCTTTTTCTTTTTTGTTTATTTTTTTTCTCTTTGCAAATCAATGAAATACCAACCAAACCATTTGGCAACACTGTCCGAATTCCTGTTACAAGAAACCAGTTAGACTCCAAATATCCTATTGCAATCGGCTGCTGCATCCGTTTTGAGCGAAAGTTTTTTGTATGGGTGTCTTTCTTTCTCTCTTTCTGTCTTTCTGTCTGTCTGTCTTTAACCACAAAAGTGCAAAAAACAAATGTATGGAGAAAAAAAGTGGCAAACCTGGTATAAGACTTGGCCAGCTGTTTTGCCGATCACAGAAGAGTTGAAATAAATCTAGTCAATTAATAGTTTGTGCCGTGAAAGTGTGTTTGAGTGTGCTCAAGTCTATAATATATACAATTTAATACAATTGCAGTGTTATTCGTGTGTTGATTGAATGCAACATTGAATATAATAAAAAAACGGAAAAGTAAAAAACAAAATAAAAAAAAATTATATAAAATCAACGTCAGTGCCAATGCCGTTTGCTGTCGTATATTGCTATTGAGGTAAGCATTTACTTTTTTTCTTTATAGTCAGCTATAAAAAACGCTAAACATTTGCATTTTAAGTTGTTTGGACAGCGACTAAATACAAAATGAGTTCAATCCTTGAATTTTTCAAATGTAAACGCAACTCGGTGATACTCTAATTAGGAACGTTAAACATTTGCACTGCTTGCAGTGACACTGATAAAAGCACAACAAGCAGTGCAAACATGTCTAATTAGAATGTTAGGCTTTTGATTTAAAGCGGGGGTTTTAAAATTTAAAGTTTAAATAAAATTTAATTACGGGCTGGACTAGTAAAATACTTTGTAGAATTTAACTTACATTTTAAGCCTTTTTTGCTTGCCGTCTTGTAAAACAACATAGCGGGGCAAAGCATTAAAAATGGGTTTTATATGGAATATGTGCGTGGAACCTTCTAAGTCAGATCAGAGACGGTATACTGCTGTTGCCATGTTGTTGGCCGGTTCTCTTACGGCTTTTGTACAACTTCCGCTATATGTTGTTTCATAGGAAAAAGTGTAATTAAACTGACACTGCGACAAAGACGGAGACAACGAAGGAGACGAAGGAGGAGAGGGGGACGGCGATGGCGACGGCGACGAGAACGGGAACGGGAACGGAGACTGTGTAGATATGTTGGCAAGTGAGCACTTTGTAGGTAGCAAACAAAGAGTATAGCACAGACCCCGACTATAACAACAACAATAATGATAATCATAATAACAACAACAACAACAATAATAACAAAAACAATGTCTGGGTAAACAATGAACCCTGGTTGCAGCAGCCTCTCATGGGAGTCATAACTTGTTGTTGCAGTTCTTGCTGTTGTTGTTCCTTTTGTTGTTGTTGTTAGCACTTCAGAAACCGGTTACAAAACCATTAAACTCAAAAAATTCTAAAGCATTGCTACAGTACCGCCTATCTACAAACGTCTATCTCTCTCTCTCTCTCTCTCTCTCTCTCGCTCTCTCCTTTATGCCTTTACCTTTTCAGCTCACATGCCTCGCTGCGCATGCGTGCAACTTGTTGCCAGCTGTTGCTGCCGCTTGTTGTTGTTACTGCTGTTGTTGTTGCACTTTCATTAAACGACGGTTCGTATCTGTATACACTGCCCACCAAAGAGCATATTTCCTTTGTTATCTTTGAGCGCATCTCTTCTAGTCTGATGAACACGCAAATGACACTGGCTGAAAGTGTAATTAATGCAACAAATCAATGGAGCAAAAATAGTGCATAAAGTTAATAAAAAGTATGAAAAAAAACTGCAGCGCAGACTTTGAGTAAAGTAAAAGCTTCATGGGATTAATCCTTTAAAACTTTGGCTTAAGTAGGATTAATCATGATTGCGTTTTTAACATTAAAAACTTTAATTTTAAAGATTTAATTAAACAGTAAATACATACAAATTTAAAATACATTTTGTTGGAAAATATATTTTAATTATATAAATGTTAATTAAAATATATTTTCTAACAAAATGTATTTTAAATTTCTATGTATTTACTATTAAATTAAATCTTTGATTAAGTTTGTAAAAAAAAAAATTTAAAAACTTTCAATTCAATTCTATTTAAAATGCTTTCATTGATTTTAAATAATACCCTTAATAATATTAATAATCATTGGACTGATCTATAACAATAATTCATAAAGAGTAACTAATCACAATTCATTAATTTTGTTATCAAATCAAATCTTCGACACAAAAAACGCTAATCATTGAAAATAATGTATTAGTTTATTAACAAATTGCATTGGAATAATCTTTAAAAATGAATTCCTTAGAACTTTTTATTTAAAATACTTTTTAAAGCAAATACATACATTGAAATAAGGTTATGTTAACAAAAAAAAATTTTAAACTAAAAAAATAATTAAAAATACATTCAAAAAGATACTAGAGCTACACAGCAGCTGTCAGGTACTTAAATAAAAAATAAATAATTTTTTTTTTTTTTTAACACAAATTTACTGCTGTTAGAGTATTTAAAAGTTGATGTATTTGGCGTTAGTTGCTTCTACTTGTTTTTCCTGTTTGTTTGCATACAAATTCAATTTCTAATTTACTATAAATAAAATGTGAAACACGTTTTGCATCCTTGTGGCACACTGACATCTTTTGTGGCTCCAAGTAAATTTGCTTAATTAATTTCAAAGCTTTTGCTTTCATTACCCCCTTCCCTCTCTCTCTCTCTCTCTCTCTCACTCACTGTCTGTCTTTGTCTCAGGTGGTTTGTCCAGTCATTTGCATTGATTTGCAAATTTCGTTCGATTTTTATTGTTTGCTTGACGTAATTTGTTGTTATTTATTATTTGGCTGCTTTAAGCCGATAGCCGACTAATCAATTTGGCTTTCTTTTCTTTTTTTGGCCAATTTATGACACAGTTTCCCATACAATTTAGTTGTCAATCTCATTAGTCAAGGACTCGATTTTCAACTAAACATGAAACATGTGTGTTTCATTAAATATTTATTTTTTTTTTTGGGTTTTCTTTTTGTGTAATTTAATGCTGTGGAATGCCTGAAGGAATCGTCTTTCGACAGCTGTTCAATTAATGTGTGTTTGTTCCACTGTGCGACAGTGACAACAACAGCTGCGTTTGCCAACAGAAAAGCAAGAAAACCAGAAACTAAACAAGAATGAACGTTATAGTCGCCTCGCGACTTTAGGATACCCATTACTCAGTTGTATTATACTATATACAATGGGGTATGATAATAATAATAGTACCATCGTTTAGGCAATCGACCCTAGTGAGTTTAATTCAGATGGCTTGAGAAACCGAAAATTTTCATACAAATTCATATGGGAGCTATACGATATAGTCGTATATATCCTATAGATATAGTTAAGCAATTTGGATCAAACTTGGTCAGTATATGTACTCCCTGTGTAAATTTGGTTTAGATAGCATTGCTAACAAAAAAGTTTTCTATACTAAAACATGCTATTTTTACCTGTTTTTACCCTTGCATGAATATATAACGCCCTAGAGCGGGCGTGTCAAAAAACAAACTTGTACTTCTTGGGCATTTTATCTTTCATTTGTGACCTCTCGGGCCTTTCTAGCTCTTATAGTCTCTGAGATTCTTTTGTTCACACAGACGAACAGATGGACAAAGCTATATCGACTTGGCTGTTCATACTGATCAAGAATATATATAATTTATGGGGTCTGTCATGCCTCCTTCTCCCTGTTACATACATTCCAACGATTACAATATACCCTTTTATTCTACGAGTAACGGGTATAATAAAAACCAGATCAGACTATTAACCAGACAAACGGGCCCTTGACTCTGACTCGAAGTGTTGTTAAATAAACTAAACGAAGCCAAATGTAAAGTGTATTTAAACAACAACAACAACAACAACAACTGTACAGGTATAACTATAGATATAGCTATAGCTATAGCTTTAACTTGTGTTAATTGCTCACTTTGCATTATATTGCAAGTTCATTTAACGGTAGATTTCCATGCGGCTCGGTAAGTTGGAAAATCAAACAGAAAACAGCTGCAACATCGGTTGAAAGCAGCCTCAAAAGTCAGTCAACTAATTCAATTAGTGCCATGTGAATTACTTGCCCAAATCTGATGAAGCTATATAGAATATAAAGAGGAGAGAGAGAGAGCGAGGAGAGTGGGAAGGGGTTGGCAGGGAAGTCTGGGAGGTGACAGATTGTGGGTAAAGTTAAACATTCCTGATGAAGCTATTGTAAGTTCATTTATACCCACACTAGTGATGGAACTAAACCAAGTAAAATTGTGTAAGAATCTAAAAAACTTAATTGATTTAATAAAAGTGATAAATAAGTACAGTTTTTTATGGGAACACTTTATAGAATATGCTTAAGAAAATGTTAAGATTTCTTATAGAAAAATCAGCTTAGGAAAATGTATTTAGAGCATAAAGAAGAACTAGAAACATTAATGGGAAAACAGAAAATAATTCAAATTTTAAGTTCTTTAAGCTTTGAGTGGAAAGAATAAAGAAACAATTTTAAATAAAAGTAAAAATTAGCACAAATAATTTGCAATAATAATTGAGTGTTAATCGATTCACGATTAAACGGAAAGTGAAGAACAGAAAAGTTATTAAAGATTTCTTTTTTTTTATTTTTTTCTACTCAAAGTCACTCACACTCTGATAATTATACGGTAATTGTAATAATTCCTTTCTAGCAATTTATCAATTTAAAATAACAAGATAAGATAAGCCAGTGATTAGCTATAGAAATCGTTCTCAATTGATTGATTATAAGTCATATGATGATTGGCATTGAAACAAAACTTCCTATAAGCAACAGAGTTCGAGAATGCCAAAGGAAAGTTTTTAAAATAAACTTAATAATTTAAATTTTTTATATATATTATAAATTTATTTTATAAAAAATATAAACTTAAAAATTTCTTGTTCTTATATTTTTAATATTTTATTTTATTAATAAAAATAACTTAATAATTTTTTTTTATTTTTATATTTTAAATATTTTATTATTTAATTAATGAAATAAACTTTAAAACTACAAGATTTTTATATTTTAATAATAAAAAAAAACTTAGTAATTCCATGATTTTAAGAAATAAATAAGTAAATTAATATCTTTTATATTGTAATAATTTATTTTATTAATAAAAAAAAAAAAATTCATGTTTTTTTTATGATTTTAATGTTTTAGTTCATTAAATAAATAAATTAAATAATTTAATGATTTTTTTATTTTAAATTTTTATTAATTCATAAAATTTATTATTTTATTTTATTAATAAAATACATTTAATTTTTGTAATGTTTTTTTTTTTTTAGTTTTAATTTTTTATATTAGATATTTTTAATTTTATTTTACTTTTTGGTTTCATTGCCCCATTTTTAGTCACGTTGCCATCTCTAGTGTTTGCATGTCCCATCGCTAATACTTCCGAATTAGCTTTGCGGTCGTTGCTTGTTTGTATATACTGTATAGAGTTCTGGCCAACTGGACCGGCCTGTTGGCCTGGCTTATTATCTCACAATGTTAAGCTAGACTACCAAAAAACAAAGCAAAAAAAAAAAAAGAAAAAAAAAACTTTTGTGCCAGTTTCATTTTGCATTGTTCTTCAGATTCCTAACAAATCCGAGGGGGGGTTTCCCTGCGCCCTCTTTGTCTGTTTCTAATTTCAGTACTCCAGCCAGTGTTACCAGAGTTTCGTAGGCTAAAACCGCTAGTTTGTTAGCTAGAATAAAAAGTTGCTAAACAACTTAACTTCTTCATTGATCAAATAAATTTGTAGCCAAAACCTTCTAGCTAAAATTCAGAAGTTTAGCTAAAAATTTAGTAAAATTTTTTTCTGTTTAAATATTTGAGCGTCAAAATTAAGCTAAAAGTGAAATAAATATTTATAGCTAAAAGTAGCTATAAAACGGTTAGACAGACAACACTATTCCGACTTTATTGTTTCACCCAAAATTGCGGAATAACAAAACTTTTCTATTTGTAAATTTTTGTGGGTGTCAACGGTGTTGGCGGTTTTTGTGGCACTAAAGTCACACGATTGCCTCAAATGCCGCGCCCCTTAACCCATAAGTAGCAACAACAACTATAAGAAGAAGAAATAAAAAAACGTAAACAATTGTGCTTTTGTTTACTAATTTGTAGTTGATTTGTTCTTGTTGTTTTTGCTTTTGTTGTTACTTTAAGTTTTTGTGTCTTTGGCTTTTTATCATTTATGTTGTTTACTTTCTTTGACTTGGTTTAGTTCACAGATTTTAAGGGCTCTCCCTCTCTCTCTCGTACTCTCCCTCTTTATCTACCATTCTCTTCTCTGCTTTTGTTGAGAGTTGAAAGTTCATTTGCCGTTTTAATTGCCAGCTAATAGCTCGAAAGTTACCCGAATTTTCATTTCTGTTCGTTTATTTTGTTTTTGCTTTTGTTTTTCATTTCTAGCGTTTTTTTGGGCGAACGGAATGGCAAAAGTTCAGAGACATTTTGTAATTGAGTATTTGACTTTTTGGGAAAGTTTTGTGGCATTGTGGTGCAAGTAAATACTAAATGTATAATTATATAGATAGTTATAATACAATTAAATCTTAAAAATAATAGAAAAAGATTTTACAATTAAAATTATACATTATATATTAAATATAAAACGTTTAAGCCTCAAAAAAACACAAACAAATGCAGCTAAAATGTAATCAATTAATAGTTATTGATTAAATGAATAATTATTTATATATAGTTATAACACACTTAAACTAAAAAATAATAGAAAAAGATTTGATAAAGAAAATTGTATATAATATTTAATTATAGAAACCTTAAGGACCACAAAAAAAAAAATTGTATCTAAAATTAAATCAATAAATAGTTTTAGCATAAATGAATAATTTTATAGATAGTTATAATACGATTTAACTTAAAATAATAGAAAAATATTTGATAAAGAAAATTATATATTATATTTAATGAAAAAACCGTTGAGCTAAAAAAAAATGCAGCTAAAATTAAATCAATATATAAAACAATAATATAAAATATTAAAAAAAATATAAATGTAAGCTTTAAGCATATAAAATGTTATATTTAAATGTATTATATTGACATTTTAATCATTTGAGCCGCAATATTAAACGTGTTTAGAGTTAAAATTTTTATTGGCTAACTAAAAGTTTGTCATCATTTAATAGAATTCTTCGTTGCTAGAAAACAATAAAATTATTAATAAAAAATTATTTTCATTTTAAACTTATTTATATAAATTTCTAGTATTTAATTTCCACTGCTCGTTTATCATTTCCCAAATAATTAATTAAAAACTGTCTCAATTGTTTTCAATTATTAATACTTTTCTTGTCTGCTGCTGCTGTCAGCATGTTTGTTTATTTATTTATTTATATTTATTTTTCTTTGAAATTATTGCTGAATTAATTATAAAATTTCCGACAGCCAAAAGACAAGTAACAAAATGCCGCAAATTTATTAATTTTTTTTATTTCATTATATATTTTTTAAGTAACATAATGATGAATTGTAATTATTTGTTGTTATTGTGAATTGGTGTGTTCACGTTATGATTTATTATGAACAATTAAAATCAACAATTAAATTATCAGCTAGTATTTATAGGCAGTGGAAGCTTATCAAAAGTGTTTTGAGACATGTTTGCCTTGTACTTGGCTGGAAGAGTATTAATACGAATTGGATTCAAAGTAGATATATATATATATATAAATATATATTGACAACTGGAAGTAAAATGTATTGAGAAATCAGTGGATCTGTGACTAATTGGCAGCAAACACGGAAAAACTAAATGGCATTAAATTTATAACATTTTAATGGCCAATTAGTGGCAGCCATAAACACAGAATTGTCTGTTTATTTTGGCCTAGGACAACCGCTGTCCGCAGTCCCCAGTCCACAAGCCACAGCACACAACACACAACCCACAAATCACAGCTCTCAACTCACAGTCCACACGCCACACTCCACATTCCACAAATATTGAGATGTCTAGTAAATCAAAAAAACTCTCTTTCTGTCTACCTCAAACACCCTCTCTCTATCTCTGACACCTTTCCTCCCTCTCTCTCTATCTCTTTCCCTCTCGCAGGTTAAAATCAAACGCGTTTCAATTTCCAAAATTCGATGCCAATTATCGTTTTGTGAGTGCACAATTTCAGCTCACAGTCGAGTTAAGTTGGTCAAAATTGCCATTTGGTTAAATGGCAACAAATTGCTACAAATATATATACTATATAATATCGTTTATAAACTGAATTTCCTTTTTAGCCGGTAGATTCTTTATTGTACTTATTCTTTCGGCCGTTTTGCTTTTGTGTACATTTAATGCTATTAACAGCTTGTCAGAGCCTCTTGGCCAACTTGTGGTCTATTGAAAAGTGGGCAACATGAGCAGCAAATTGCTTGCTTTGAGTTTGGGTTGACGTCTTGCTTGGGATTGGGGTTCTACTTACCTGCGGTACCAGGTAAACTTTTGTGCGCAAAAGTAATGAAAATACAAAAATAAAATTCCTGTAAAAATGTGTTAGTCGACGTTGGAATACCCGTTACATATGTTATGAGGGGGCGTGGCTATGTTCTAAAAATGTCATTTTGTGCATAGGAGTTATATGTATCGGTCTGGTAAATTTGAAACCCATGGACTTTATAGTTTGGGTGTTATACGTATATAAATAAGTAAAGTAAATTGAAGTGGCCATAACTCTTAGAGTATATGGAGTATTTAAATAATTATGATGAGCGTACGTTTATTAATCAAAGCCACGCCTACTTCTGTTTACTTTAATCAGTATATACCCTAACTTCAGGTGTTAAATGTATAAAAAGCGTATAAAAAAATAGATTGAATGAGTTTTATTTTTCAGCAAAGAAAGTTTCATGACAACCTCTTGAAGTTAGCTTCCTTTTTACGAGCTCTCAAGCTTCTCTCTGTTAACTACCTGTCTCAGTTGCACTCCTTGCCTTCCCCTCTCTCTTCCGCTCTCTCTCTCCCTCTCTCTCTCTCTCTTTCTGTCGCTCTCTTTATGTCTGTTACTGTTGCAGCTCAAGTAGAAATATTGCTCACACACACACACACACACATGCATAAATATTATAAAGCAAAAATATCTATGTAGAATTGCGATTGTTGTCGCTTGTTTTTGTTGCCTGTTTTCAGTTGTTGTTGTTGTTGCTACTGTTGTTGTTGTTGTTGGCAGTCACGGGTCTATTTCAGTTAATTATCGCGCCCGCAGCGCAGGTTAACTTGACTGTCCGACTGCCACCAGCCGCATGCCCACCTCAGCAGCCACGCCCCCTTTCGTAACGAAGCTGACGCACATTGACTGATATTTTTGCTCGAATGATCTAATCAGAAACAAGTTAAATTTGAATTGTTGTTGTTGTTATTACTGCTGGTGTCGCTTTTGTCACTCGATTACTGGTGATACTATGTGTGTGTGTGTGTGTGTGTGTGTGTGTGTGTGTGTGTGTGTGTGTGTGTGTGTGTGTGTGTGTGTATGTGTGTGTGGGGGACAATCGATTGTTGTTATTGGCTTCCATATAAAGTCAATTCTACTTGTCCGAACTGGTATGCACTAAAGAAATATTTATATTCGAAAAACATTGTCGATTGCATTCGTTTTAAAATTGCAAGAATTTACATAGTGCAAATTTGACAAGAACAATTTATATAATTACTGTTAGATTAAGATGGAACAAATATATGTCCAGACTGAGTCTGACTGATAGAGCCATGGTTCTCTTTTTAAACCTCGTACTCTAAAAAAGAGTTGAGGGGTCTATTAGGTTTGTTAGAAGCGAAATGTGCGTAACAGGCAGAAGGAGACGACCCAATAAAATATATATATTCTTGATCAGCATCAATAGCAGAGTTGAGGTAGCGATGTCCGTCTGTCTGTCTGCCTGTCCGTCCATATGAACACTTGGATCTTCTAAACTAAAAAAGCTAGAGCCACAAAATTTGGAATGAAAGTCCGCCTATATGTTAGGCAGAAAAAGTTTATTTCAAATTTCAGTCACGCCCAATACCGCCCCCAAAAATTGTGCAAAACTGTATTCGCATCACCATAACTTGTAAACTACTAAAGTTAGTGTGACCAAATTCACATATAATATATACAGTTCCATTGTAACTATCCTAACGATGACCCGGATCGGACAACTATAGCCTATAGCTCCCATAAGACAAATCGGTCGAAAATAGGACATTTGTATGAAGACATATAGTGTTAGTTGAGCTTTCGTAACCAAACTCACATTTAATGTGTATATGATGATTGTAACTATTCTTATTAAGTTTGATTTTGATCGGGCTACTAACTGCTGTAGCTCCCATAGGACAAATCTGTCAAAATTGACTAATTTGTATGGTAAAATGTGCACTAGAATGAGTACGGGGTCTTTTACAGTCGGCTCGCTCGACTGTAGCCTTTCTTACTTGTTTTCTGAAGAAAGCTTTCTAGTTTATATGGATCGTAAAAATCTTTCTTTAAAAAAGATTTTGAATGAAAGATAAGTACGTCAACGGGAATAAAAGTTTATGGAATTTGCGTAAAATGCTAGATGGAATGTATGTGGAATCTATTTGTGGAACAAAGCAATAATGCTATGACGAAAGTTGTCAAAACTTTAAGAAACGCGATAAAAAAGTTTATTTAAAGACTCAAATACTTATACTTTACTAGAATTTCTTAAACTTTTATTAATTATATTTGTGGATTTCATGTGGAACCGGTGTAAAATTAAATTTTAAGAAAATATTTCAAACTTGTTAATAAATTTACCACCCAAACTGGACTGTTTATCTTTCAGTTCCCTATTCATTGAGGCTTTAATTGATTTTATAACTTTAGTATCCGCATACTAATATTTAAACTGAAGATTATTAAAGCTAATGGTATCATAAAAAATAATAATAATAATAATTATTATTATATTTTGCTTATCGGCTGAAACACTTTGAGTTTGTTTCACACTTCCGTCGTTTGGCAAATTTATTGTGATTATGAAATATTTTTGTTTTAACTGATAAGCTAGACATATTGCACGTACCGTTATACAGCTGTGTGACTAGCTTTAATTGTTAACCCGAACTACAAACTGTCCAACAAAGTAACACGCTTAGTTTCAATTAAGCGATAAATTTGTGCCAAGTTATCATAATGTCTAATGGACATAATCGAACTGCAGCAAAACCCATGACTATATATTTATATATCTAGCAGAAATCAAGTAAGAAAGGCTATAGTCGAGCGAGCCGATTGTAAAAGAGCCCGTACTCATTCTAGAGCGCATTTTTCCATACAAATCACCAATTTTTAAATTGTTTTTTCTATGGGAGCTATATGCTATAGTTGTCCGATCTGAAGCAAACTTGGTGAGGATAGTTATAATGGTACCATACATAAATTGTGTTAGTTTGGTTGCAATCGCTTAACTAAGACGTCATGTCTCCATACAAATCACCGACCGATTTGTCCTGTGGGAGCTATAGGCAATTGTTGTCCGATCTAAATCAAGTTTGGTGAGGATAGTTATAATGGTATCATACACATAATGTGTGAATTTGGTCTTCCTAGCTTAAGTCGTTTTTAAGTTATGGTGATGCGAAAAAATTTTTTACAGTAGGAATCGTGGCAAAAATTTGAAATAAACTTGACCTGCGTACACCAAAGACGGACGGATTCCAAATTTGGTAGTTCTAGCTCTTGTAGTGTTTATACGGGCAGAAAGACGGGCATTGCTATATCGACTCGACTGTTGATGCTGATCAAGAATATATATACTTTATGGGGTCGGTCAGGCCTCCTTCTGCCCGTTACGCACATTTTTCTTCTGACAAACCTAATAGACCCCTCTACTCTGTTTTAGATTACGGGGTCTAAAACCACCTATTTAGTTTGTCTAACAAAGCAATGTTTTTTAGCTTAAACCGTATCTTTGTTTTAAATGCCGTCAACAGAATGTTAGTGATAAATAAGAAAGACATATGACTCTATGACAAAGGAATACCCTGTAAACAGAAATGTCTGAAATAAAGTGCTTCACATTTCACTTGGCTAACCAAAAAATGCAATAAAAATATATAGACTATACAAATACCCTGTAAATATTATAGTTTTTGATTGGTTATGATGTATGCAATATGCTAAGTTCATTGACAATATGGCTTAAATGGATTTCGCAGCGGTTCCTTTGATAGTCATAAGAAAGTTTTCATTAGGCAAATATATACCCGTTTCTACTGTGTAAACAAAACAGGAAAAAAGAAAATAACAGTTAAATGGCCACATGGTTAAAAACAAATTCTATTCAATTCTATTATCTGCTGACGCTTTTTGTTGACACTTTTGGCCGTCATATCGCTATATGGCCATATCGCAAAATCAACAAATGAAACAAAAAACGTTAACAGATAAATATGGCAACGAAAAGCGCTAAACAATTAAAACAAATATCAAATAAAATATAGCAAAAAACAAAAGAAGAAAAACTTCTGAAATATGCACAAGCAGCAGTGGAATGAAAGAGAGCGAAACAGTTAACTAGTTAAAGAGTGAGATAGCAACAGTTTTGTGATTGCGTGCGGGGTCATCAACTGGTCGGTCGCTGGTCGCTTGGTCGGTCGCTTGGTCTTTTGGCCCCCCGGGCAATACTCGAGCTGTTTTTGTGGCCAAGAACTTTATGGCCGTAACAATAATAAATAATAACAATAATGCGCGCAGCAAGAAAATAGAAAAGAACATAAAAAATAAAAAAAAAAAATGGGAAAAAAGTGGCTGAAAAATTGAACAAAGACTAGAAGTTTGATTAATGGGCGGGATGGCAAGTGTTTAGCCTCTTGGGGTGAAGGCTTTAAGCCAAGACTGTTTAGTCATAGCCGCTTAAGCTTTAGCCGGTCTAAAAGTACAACAAATAAATTTCTGCTTGCGGCTTCTTCTTTGATTGAGGTCAATTTCAGCCTCAAGAGCAATAATGAATGATTGAAAGATGACGATTCGCTACACAAAAAGCTCAAAATCAAACACTTGATTGGAGATCAGTTTGTTCTTTGGCTTTGTGGGTGGAATGTATGTCAATTATGGCCAAGATTTCTCATACTTTACACTTAATGTCTGCTTGACATATTTATGGCATTTAAATAGATCAACTTTAGCTTAAATAATAAATTAAAAACAAACAAATTTAAACGCTAATAAAATAAATTCTTTGTTTTCCCATTTACTAGCGTAAACAACAGATGTTTTTTTTTTGTTATTTGTCATAACTTTAAACTTTAAACACATTTTGCTGTTCTTTCAATGTCATTTAAATGTCAACAGTTGATGCTCTGTGACGTCATCAGCGTTAAGCTGTTCATTGAAGACTTAATCAAATATTTATATTATAATAATCAATTTGCAAACCGACTAACCGAAAATTCTATTCAATTATTTTACACTTAAAACACACACAAAAATGCGTGTTATTTCAAAATGCAATTTCAATAAAATAAAGCGACAAATAAAATGCAATTATCATTGAATTTGGAACATAAAAACAGCAGAGACTATATTATTATGGAAATATTAACGCAAAAAAAAAAAAAAAAAAAACTATTTAATGTGTGAACATTTATAGCTGTAAACTTTGTATACCCTGTAACAATGGAAACCTTTAAAGTGTTGAATATTTGTATAAATACGCATATAAATTTATTTAAAATATAATTTATTTATTTATTAACTTAAAAGTGTTTTTATCAAATTTTAAGCATAAACTTCATATCTAAAAAATGTTTTAATGTCTCTTTTTAATTTATTAATTTTATTTAATATTTTTAAAGAGTTTTTGGCCAAACTTTAAGCATGAACTTTGTTTCTAAGAGATCCTTTTTATCACTTTTTATTTTTATAATTTAATTTACTAATTTTATGGTGTTTTTCATTAAATTTTAAGCATTAACTTTATTTCTTAAAGTTGGTTTTAAATCTCCTTTAATTTTATTAACTTAATTTATTAATTAAAAAATGTTTTTGATTACACAAACTGCTTTAAATTTCTTTCAAAATTTTTAATTTTCTTATTATATTTTTTTGAATTTTTTTAATGCAGACTTTAAATAACAGAATTATCAGTTTTGTAAATGTTTAATTTTCTATAAAAAATTATTGAATTTAGTTGTTAAATTTAATAATTTTTATTAAAAATTTTCTTTTTTAAAAGAGACTCAAAGAGCCCTTTAATAAGCGATTTAAATCTGACTTTTCATCAGAAATTTATCACTTATAGCAATCCCGAATTTCTATATCAAGTCTACAGGGTTTATCTAAGTCTAAAACATATCAACTCATGCTACTGTGTACATATCTGATTTATTTTTTTGTAAGTGTGACATTTTAATGAACTCGTTTGCTGCTCATAAAAAACAACAAGTATGCGTTCATCCGCCTCCACTGTTAATTAGTGGCACTCCACAAATCACCAGAAACTCTAAACAAAAAAAAAACAAAAGCAAAAAATGAATTTGATGTTGACGCCCAAAAATGCAATTAAAATATATAAAGTGAAAAGTTTTGAGAGTTCAAGAGTTTTCCTCTCAGATTTTTTTACTGCTTTTGTTAGCCGACAAAACTCAGTCACGTTTTTGTACACAGTTGGCAGAAGTTATTCCTACCTACAGAGGGGGAGGGGGGGGATGGAAAATTGCTCGTAAAGCGATTTTCCAGCGCGTGCCTTAATAACAATTTCCCAAAACTATTCATTCGTACAGATAACAGATAACATATAATGGATTGGGAGTCTGATATACTATAAATGCCATCATCATAGTCATAGTCATGTAGTCATAGCATATTTTTGCATATCCTGTTATACAAATATTTTCCATGTAACAGTTTCCCAGTCACGGTTTCTACTTTGCCACATGCCACAGCCTCCCTGTTCCTGTCGTTCCTGTGCCGTGTGCCCCCAAATCGACTTTGTTTAACACTAACTACCGAGTCAGTCGGTAACATTGTTGTCGAAACGAAACTTTTCGCCAAAAATAAACAATAATAATAAAAATTTAAATTTAACTGAATTTACAACGAAGCACGATTGCGCTATTAAAGTTTATTTTAATAATTAATAATATAATTTGCGTTAAAAAATAATTCTTTTTTATACTAAAAAAAACTATGAATTTCAAAAGTAATTTTTCTGCTACAAAATATTTGTTAAATTAATAATACAAACGTTTCTTTGCATATTTAAATTTTAAAAATGTTTATATATTTTTTGCTCTAAAAAATAAATTTTAAAACTTTTTTTAAAAGTAAAACTTGTTAGGACTTATTTTTATTTTTTATATAGTAAAACCAATAACTCTATTTAAAAATTTACATAATATAAAATAATTCCATTTTCTATATTTTCAACTTTTAAAACACTTAAAAATTGCAACTTTAATTCAGAATTACTTATCTCATTACATTTTACTTTAAATATAACATTTGTTTCCTATGCTTATCTTGTCAAAAAGTTTCTTTTTTTTTAACTTTGAATTGTTTCTAGTTAAGACACAGAGAGAGACAAATTCCCAAATGTTTTCTTTAGTTTTGTAACAAACGAAATGATTCAACTTATAACAACTGCTGTTTATACCCTGACAAAAAAAAAATAGCTGGTGTTGAGCTAAAAGTTTTGCTACAGCTGTATAGACGGGGAAAAACACAGCTAGCTAGCTATGGAGAAGAGTGTTAGCCAAGTTAGAGATGTGTGGAATGAAGGGAATGAGGGAAAGTCAACACCTAACCGCTGCTAAACAAAAAGAAAACAATGTAATGGCGGCGAGAACAGTCAACCACGCACAACAACAGCAACGACAACAACAAAAAATCCTGTGGAAATGAGCGAAGTGAGGGAAAATGCTAAAATGGTTGTGGGTGGTGGCCCAAATGCCAGTTGCCAGTTGGCAGTTGGCAGATGAAAAATAACAGAAACGTAGAGAATAGAAGTGAAACTGCACAGTAGCAACAAAGTGAAACAATGCGACATGTTGCGCTTCAAAGGTTTTGGCAACAGTCCTGTACCAGACACAGCCTCAACCACACGAAAACACCCACACACACACACATTCACACATCATACACACCCACATCCCAAGGGCTTGACCTTTGCAATATTATAGTATTTAAAGGGGATTTTTTTATAAAACTGGCACTGAATGTGCTTTTTGCATGAACTTGACACTCATTTGCAACGTGGGTGCTTAATACCCGTAAGTAAATAAGTTAGAGTTGTCATTTTTTCCAATCTCAAAACGATCGAAAATATACAGTAGAAAATATAGCTATTTTAATTGTTAGACGACGCCTAAAACTATGCAACACATATTGAATATCGGGTATTTCATAGTCAGGAGACGTATTTTTCAATAGCAACATAATCTGCAATTGGTTTATAAACTGCGGTGAATCGATTGGAATGCAATTTGTGTGATAAACCCAATTTTATCGCATTGTCTGCATTGTGCCAAAGTTTAGAAAGTGCTGTATTTTAGGCACAAGTTGCCAATTTTGGGAATTTGAAGGAGTAATTGGGTCTTTAAAGTATAAGGGAATAATCTTCAAAGTCATTTAGGCAAGTTTTATGCATAAATAATTTGAGTTCCTTGCTAATTTCCACCTAAATCAAAAGCAATCAATAATATTGAAGTTAAATCTCTTAATAAATGAGCACTTAATTATTTAGCAAATAACATTTAATCAAGCATTTAAGTCAAAGCTTTAAATAAGGCATGAAATTATTGCATAAACATTAAATGCTCTCTGAACATTTATTATGAATTCATTTGAAAATCGTTTTTATTCGAAATAAGAGTTTGATTTTCTCATCTAAAATATAATTTAAAGTTGTTAAACGTTTTAAATTTCTTGTTGATTGAGGCTAAATGGAATGCAGAACAGAAATTCCAAAGAGATTTCTCCAATTTTCCTAACAAACAATCAAACGAGCTCTCTTTTCATATTTGTTTTATATTCATAGTTAAATTATTTGAAATGCTAGTGGTGTGTGTGTGTGTGTTTGTGTGTGTAGCACAAACAAATATAAGCTTAGTACTATTTCTATTTACTAAACATACTCATAACGGATTTGAAATGAATAAATGAACAGAATTGATTGCACATTCAATAAGTCGAAACATAAACATGGAACATGAAACATTGAAACAAATGAATTTGTGTTCGAGAATCAAAGGAAAACTCTCAATCAATTTTCATATAGTTTTTTTAAGCATTTAAAGTGAGTTTTAAGAGATTTGGAATACCAAATTGAGGGATTTCATCTATTTTACACACAATTTTATTATATTTTGTTTTAAATATAACTATTTGAGATTTTAAACAATTCTTTAATTAATTAAATCCACCTTAATTAACTTAAGTTTTTTTTGTTTCTAACTTTTTTTATGTGATTCATGCGACTTGTCCTCGAAATTGTGCCCTTAAGATTAAACAAAAAAAAAAATAAATACGATAATGTGACATTTTTTAGTGATAAGTACTTATGCCAAAGGTGTAATAAATTTAACGTATCATAAATTATAAACAATTTGGTGATTGTATATTTCGATAATTGTATTGAAAAGTTTCTTATTCTAACGATAAGGAAGGAATCAACAGTTTGCATTCTTCTTGATGTATTATAAAGTTAGTCACATTGTTATGTGTAAGCAAAGTTATCGGGTATTAGCTTAACATTTGTCCAACTCACATACCTTATCTGACACTTTAAGGCAAACCATAAAGTTTAATTTTCTCTTCTCTATCAAAGAAAATCAATTTGCGATACTCAGCAGCTGTTTTTCAGCTAAAATTATGAACAATTCGCGCACTCATCAAAGCACTTAAGACACTGATTTCGATAAAATAAAAAAATTATGGACTTCTCCCCTCATCCTGCCACGCCCACAGCGACGACTCGGAAATGCCATAAAAGAAGCTCAGACTTTACAACTGTACATAAAGCGTTAAATACTCTTATATTTATAATAAACAATTCTCCACTTTGCTTATCAAGAATCAAATAATTAAAAGAAGAATGTGACAGGAAACAGGGAAGGAAAAGGGGAAGTACCGTTATTGAATAGATGGCAACCCTAAAGACTTGTGTAGGAGGCAATATAATAGAAAACAATGACAATAACCATGACTATTAAGGAACTGATGAACTAACAGATATCTTAAGAAATTTTTGCATTTCTATTTAGATTTTGTTTTAAAAATTAATGAAATATATATTTTTAAACTTTTATAAAAATATATCGGACTGATAAGCTAATAAATATCTTAATAAAATAAAATTAAAAACTTAATAAAATATATTTTTAAAATTTTATAAAAATGTAAGAGACTAATTAAATATTAATTAAATATAATAAAAAAATATTACATATAAAAAAAAATTAATATATTTTAAAAATTTATAACTGATTTGTGTACCCAAATTTGTTTATTACCTTTAAATTTTAAATGCTTAAATTTCATTTAGTTTTGAAACTTAAAAATATTATTTAAAGACAGTATAAATTAAAGCACCGATGCTTAAAAAATATAACTTAATATAGTTATTATCAATCGCTTAAATCAAAACTAACTTTAACAGCCGGCCTACAAAATTACACCAGCTGCTTTGGTCACCAGCGTGGCAATCCAATCAGCCAAAAGTTCAATGTATTGTTCATTCCATTTTGACCATTAAATTAATTATAGCCAACCATTGAATCATTAAAAATAGGTTAAATATATTTCGATATTGTGAATATTAAATTGTATTTTAAACATTCATAATTTCGTTCTTTTATAAACAATACTAAATAAGCGCATACAGGGTATAATAAAGCATACGAATTTGTTAAACAAAGTGCTTTTTAGCAGCCCATAAAAAAGCGTCATACAACTACAACTACAAGAAGAAGAGGGAAAAATTGAAAAAGCAAAAGAGCAAGAGGCAAATTTCCGTTTGTGGAAAGCAAATAAATAACGGAACTGTGCACAAAACGTAAACAATGAAAACGATGCGCAGAATTTCAGGTAGAAATATTTGCAGCAATTGCAAAGTAAAGGTGAAAAACAGATGCAAAACTAGTTGGCAACTGTGAACGTTTGTTGGCCAACAAGAGTAATACAGCAATAACAAGAGATAGCTGAAGCACTAAGACCAACAACAAGATATTAAAGTGGGAAATGGGAAGTACTTAACATAGTAGAGTAGGTAAAAGGCTGAAATGATAAACAAAACAAGAGACACGAAATGGACAAACAAATCCATGAAAGAGCCAAATGAAATGGAGCAAATCTTTTAGCGAAATAGCGAACAGAAACAGAATGAAGCAAGTCAAGACAAGTTGAGACAAGTCGAGACGTGGGCGGGCAATTGATAATGTTGGCTCACTGTGTGAGAGGAGCAAAAGACAGTTTTTGTTTTGGGGTGCCAAGAAGGGAAATCGCACAGCGTTTCGGAAACAATTTGAAGGCCATAAAAGTTGATGTGGCAGCAGCCAGTAAAAGAGGCGTTTTCCACGCCTTCTCATAATCCAAACTGGCGGAAAAAGCAACGGAAGTTGAAGGGAGGAGGGGAGAGGAGTGTGAAGAGGAGAGGTTATATCGTACACCTTGTAGAACCTGTGACAGCAATTGAGTAGTGCATGTTCAAGACAAGGCTCAGATATTTCGATGAGACAGCAGTTGCAAGCGACAACAACAACAACAACAAAAAGAAAAAAATGAGAGAAACATTGAAACCCAAAAGCAAACAAACAAATAAACATAAAGCAGCTGTTTCTTAAGAGCAACAGCAAACGACTAAAAAGAGCGAAGGAGTGGGAGACAGAAAGACGGAGAGAGAGAAAGAGAGAGAGATAAAGAAAAAGTGTCTGACAAAGAGGGAGAGAGAGAGCACCGTGAGACTGCAAAGTGTGCAAACAATACTCTCTCGATTCTCTTTGCCGGCTGCCCACGCAAATATTGCTACGCTATCAATCAATGCAGCCCAATGCACTAAGGCACAGTGGTGCCATGACAGTGTTAAAGTGATGTAACATTACATACGCAGCAGAGTTCAATATATGCATTAGCAATTTAATCTAATATAATTTTTTATTCTCCTTTGTCTAAGTAGTAAATATTTATATTTATTTATAAAGCTTACATAATCACTTTAGTAATCTGTATTAGCTTTGAAAACTGTTATAAGCAAACACATATTTTGTCGTTAGTTTAAAGTCGCTTTAAATAGCGTTTTTTAAGTGACTAATATTACAGTTTATTTGTTAGCTAAGTAATTAACATAAATAAGTGCTAAGTAATGCAAAACTCACGGTAAAACAAGCGATAAGCTGTGGGTGACTCGGGCAATGTTTAGCTAATGAGTTATAGAAAATAAATAAATTTATTTTGTATATGTTTTAAAATACATATATTTAAATTTATAATTGTTTTTATATCAATTTATTTATTTATCGTTTATTTACTTAGTTAAACTATTAAACTCGCTACTCACTTTATGCCCACTGCTTACCCACTGTGCAGACATAGAACATAGAATAACTGCGATGTTTTTGCGTTCGGCTCCGTTCGTTGCTTGCTTGCTCTCAATTTCTTGCTCTCTTTCTTTGTGTCTGTCTGTTGCGCTGTCTCGCTCACTGTGTTGGCTTTCGCTCACTCTAACACTCACCGCCCACTTGTCACTTGGCATTCACTCATTCATAGCTAGACTGGCGCACTCCTTCCCCTCTTGCCATCCACTTCCCCTACCTATCAAACAAACCTTGTTACCCCTCCCCGCTCCCTTTGTGCTGCTATTGCCTGCCTGCGCCTATTGGCAACGAGACATCGCTGCTTGTCGACGACTGAAAACGACGCTGCGGCAATTTGGCCACGGCTTTGGCTTTGGCTCTTGGCGCGTTGGGCGCTTTGGCCATATTTCAAGTGTTTCGACTGCGTTCAGTTTCAGTTCTGTGGCTGCAGTGCCAGCAACAAAACGGACGTTTCAACTCGGAAGAGCGTTAAAAATACGTTTTTTGTGTGACGGCGCCTAAAGTGCGAGTTTGCGAGTTGCGATTTGTGAATTGCGAATTCGTATGCGAGTGCGAGTGATACGTGAGTGAGTTGAAAAATTATTCGAAACGCGTTTGTGTCGCTTCAATTTTTATTACGTATACGCCGCGTGCCGTTCACATTTAGCCATTTTCTATTTGTTTGGCAATTTATTCGTCTTGTGTCACAAGGCATGCCAAATATGAAACGAAAAATGAAAATGAAAATGTTAATGCCAGGCAAGCAAGAACCGTAGAACACAACAATGAGATAAAGCAACAACAGCGATAACAACAACAACAACAACAATAACAACTTGAAGTCAATGTCGATAAGGCGGCGCACGCGGCAAACAATTCGAAAATATTAGTGCAAAAAACAAAAGCAAATTGAAACTACGGCACAACAAAAAGAAGAAAAACAAAATAAAGTAGTAAAATTTCAATAGTGCTTTTTCATCTGTTTTGTTTGTTGCTGCCTTTTCACGTGATACGTGCGGTCGCCTAAGATAAGCAAAAAGGTAACAAAAAAAAAAAAAAATAGACAGACTGATTGTTGGACACACGGGACGTATGATTGTTATGCGGCGTCAGCCACAACGACAACGCCGACGACAACGAATGAATGCCACAATAAAAGCTAAAAATAAAAGGGAAATAAATTAAACAAATGCAAATAGTGAGCACAGGTAATATGGATTAAAATGAATGAAATTAATATATCACATTTATTGCATTTCCATAAATTATAACCGTACTGTATACCGTATTTATGCCAAGAAACTGTTGCCTCAAATATTTGTTGCCGGACCACAAATCAAATGTCCACACATTTCTGAAATTTCTATGCGTTAGAAAATTTATATATATACATATAAATATATTTATATAGTATACAGTATAAGTATTTGTTTTTCTCGGAAAAACTTGATTTGTGCAATTGATCGTTCTGTTGACAGCAAATAAGCAGTCGGAAGTATTATCATTACTTGGCCATTAAATGAAACTCATAAATGCGTCAACAGCGCTATTTAATAGAAATAACAGCTATTGGCATGCACTTGTAAAAATGAAAATAAAATCAAAAAAAATTATTGTTATAATGTGCGAAAAACTTGTAAAAGAGCCAAGTTTATATATTTATTTTATTGTTGGTTAAATAGACTATATAAATATGATAATTAATATTGAGTTAATAACAAAATTGCTTGTGAAATTTCGCAGTTTTATATTAGTAAATATTGGAAAATTTATTTACTTATATTTTTTGTGACGTCACTAGAATGTTGGCTTTTTAATAATTTTGTTTTTTTTTTTAAATCATATTTGCTGTATGACACCATTTAGATAATCCGATTAATTGCAAATTTATTGCTTTCGGCACTAGCGAAAACTGTCAACTGCAGTAATTACAAGAGTTTTCAAAGTTAATAACAAAAGTTTTTAATGCGCTTTCCGCATAAATCAAAAACTCCCAAAAAAAAAGTTACTTACAACCATTAGGAATTGGCTAAAACGAGCTACCGGCATTAAAGGCCAACAATGTGAACGGAAAGTTCAGCTGCCAAATTGAAAACATAACACAAGAACAGGGCAAATAAAAGTGCCAAAAAAGGGCCAACTTTTTCAATTGGCCACAATACACACACACACACACACACACACACGCACACACACACACGCACACACACACACTCACTCACACCCACACTCCACTCCAAGCACACTCCTCACTAAGTGGCAAAAACCTAAGCACTCATCATTATCCACACATGACCATGTCCAATGACAGAATGTTCTGTTATTTACGCCAGCTATTTCTATCGACAGCTTCATAATTTATGGCCCAGTTATTGATTAAGCCAACGCCTTTTCAAGGTAAATCCATTCAAAGACTTATGAGATGGCTATCAATGAATGAATTTCATTTCAGTTAATGCAAAATAAGCAATTTCTTTTCGTTCGTATTTACGTTTACGCTTAAAATATGAAATGCACTTGCTGCCATCATTTTCCACTGAGTTTTACTCTTGGCCATTTGCAATTTCGGCTCGCACCGTTGGCCAAGCGGAAATGAGCTGCGCTCTGTGACAGCCGCTGGCAGTTTCCGGCCATTTTGCTTTGCTTTTTGGTCGGTTGGTAGACAAAAATGGTTGTATGCAATTGTTGCAATTTTATTGCCATAAAATGGGGACAACTGTTTTTGGCTAATCCGTTAGCAAATTTGTTGACCACTTTTCCCGCTTTTTTTTCGGCTACCTTTTGACTGTTTTTTTGTGGGTGAATGAATTGCTTCCAATTTGTTTCATAGCCTTAAAGGCTTTAAGCTAACAAGGCTTTAATTTCTAAAGATTTTTATTCAGTTTTATTTATTAGACCCCGTACTCAAATAGAGTAGAGGGGTCTATTGGGTTTGTGCCGACTCCATAAAGTATATATATTCTTGATCAGCATTAACAGCCGAGTCGATATAGCGATGTTCATCTTTCTGTCTGTCCGTATTAACTCCTGGATCTCGGGGACTATAAGAGCTAGAGACACCGAATTTGGAATGAAAGTCCATTTATGTCAGGCATACCAAGTTTATTTGAAATCGGTACCACACAGCCTATCGCCCCCGCAAATTGTAAAAAACTTTTTTTACATCGCTATAACTTGGAAACGACTACAGCTATCGGGACCAAATTCACATATGGGGACATACAGTACAGTACAGTACCATTATAGCTATCCCCATCATATTTGGTTTGGATCGGACAACTATACTATATAGCTCCCATAGTACAAATCGGTCAGAAATTGGTGATTTGTATGAAGACATGTAGTGTTAGTTAAGCGATCGCAACCACATTTACATATAATATATATAGCAGCATTAAAACTATCTTCACCAAATTTAATCCGGATCAGACAACTATATCCTATAGCTTCCATAGAACAAATCGGTGGAAAATTACTTATTTGTATGGAAAATGCTCACAAGAATAAGTGCGGGGTGTTTTACAGTCGACTTGCTCTACTGTAGCCTTTCTTATATGTCTTTTGTTAGAATTTGATGAGTGCTGTCCAAAAAGTTATTTTAATTGTTTTGCATATTTTCATTTTCTAACTGCAATTCATCCACGCTTGTTTGCCTCGTACTTTAACTTGTATTATGCTAATTGTGAGTACTTGCTCTTTCCCCATTCATTTCTTTCAACCCTCGGTCCTTAACCCTCATACAACATTACCCAAAGGGCCAATGGTTTTATTCAAAGAGATTTTTACTTTGTTGGCACAATTTTTGCTGGTTTCGCTAATTAGTTGCGGAAAATTTATGCAGATAAGTTGAGCTTTATCCTTAAAGTCGACAGCTGATGGAGCAAAAGCTAAGCTAAAAGTACCCTACCTAAAAAAAAACAACAGTAATCTAAAAATCTAGACACCAAATTGAAACATATTTTATGCTCCGAAATTTCCATTGACAAATCTTTATAAATAACTTATTCCGATTTGTTAAAAATTATCGAATTTACATAAGCTTTTAATTCTTAAAGCTTATTGAAATTATTTACACGCTTCGTGCTGCTTAAAATAAGTTAACGTAATGCGATTATGATTAATTTAATTTAAATTTAAAATTAAAAGCTTAAGCTGCTTATGTCACCGTTAAAATGAAAGCGTAAACTTAAGTAAAAGTCAGTACTTTTTGGGAGAATCAACTTAAGCACAGAATATATAGTATAAGTATTATTACTTCACTTTAGTTGTTATTAAAGTTAATCCATCGCTTGTTATGGGCGTCTTTAACTTTGGCGATACTTTATCATTTATGGGCGATGCATAAAAATGACAGCTTAACGCACAAGATGATCAATAAGCCAATCCTCAATTGTCAATTGACAAGCGATAAGCGATAAGCTGTGATACCAAGGACCCAAAGTTAACTTTGATGGCAAAACGCGAAAATCTTTTCTCGCTTATCACTTTAACCCACATTACGTATCACATTTTCATGTGGCAACTGTATATACACTCCGATATATCTGTATATGAAAATGCAATGTAAAGCCATTCAAGTGTAAAAACGAGCGGTAAAAAAAAAGCAAAAAAGAAAGGAAAAAAGCGACCACACACACACACACGCACACTCAAGCAAACCATGCAGAAAAGCAGGCAACAATATTTGCACAAAATGGTGAATTCAGCGCATGGAAAACTCATTTATCATATGCCGCCCCAGCAACCGCAACACGAACATTTGCACAGCAACATAAACAACAAAAACAACAATGACAATAACGGCAAACAAATGATTTAAAATTAATCCACTTAAAGCCACTCAAAGGCGTTGTCATAGACCAAAAGAGCATAAAGTGTACTCACACACATATGTTCAAAGAAAACTCTGTTAGAAAATTACAATTACAATTCCAATTAAATCCACTAAAATTACAAAAAAATCAACTAGAAAATAGATGCTACCGAAAATGAATGCTTAAATTTATGCCCTGCTATGTTATACCCGTTTAAACTTAAAAAACACAAAAACTATTGCATACTTTAAGGGTTTTATGCAGCCAAAAGCCTTCAAGAAGCTATAACTTGAACAACTTCGTCTTGATCCAATTAATTCTAGCTTTTATACCCCTTTATATTGGTCCACCACCTACAAACCCTTTCAGTCTACCCTTTTTTTCCACTCTCAACGGGTATAAAAATGTATTTTATTTACATTTTACTGGAATTGATGCCGATACCATAAAGTGGAATTCAAAATAAGCCTCGAAAAGCGACAAGAGTACAAAATGCTAAGTGACATTTGAACTCAGTTGAGTAGAGTAATGAAATTCTGGACAGAAAAGCAAAACAATTGGCCGACATGTCAAAAGTAAAGTGAAGTATATTGAATAAACTGCTGAGACTTAAATGGAAAATGCTTCAAGCCGTACATATATTGCTCTTTATGCGCTTGTCAGAGTGATTTCCCGGAATTGTAGTATTTTATTTTGGTGAAAATTCGAAATTGTATCACTTTCAATTTCTGTGAATTTCTCCGTAGATTTCCGTGTGGGTGGAGTTTGTTTGATAATGAACTTTGTGGTCAAAATTCCGAAAAAGCATATTTATAAATGTTTTTTTAAGTACATAAACTAAGCTTTGTATTAAGAGATGAAAGGAATAAACTGATAAACAATTTGCTCAAACGTCATTTAAAATGAACGTTTTCCATTTTATACTGTTGAATTCTTTCTTTTGAGCCAGCATATTGCATGAAAAGCAGCAGGAAAATAAAAAAATAATAGAAAAACAGCTGAAAGTGAGGAAATTTTTCAATTTCGATAGAAAGGCTAAAGACATACCATAAGTGGGTGCCAAAGGATGAAAGTGGGCAGAGTGTGGATGGTGGCGGAGTGTGGGGGGCAGGGTTAATGGTACGGCTTCATCGGCACGGCTCAAATGTGGGTCACACTACCACAGTTCAGAGTTGTGGAGGTTGAGGGTTGTCAACGTAACGACCCGCTTTCTGGCCAAGGCGCCGGCAAATGTCGACGACGTCGCACATATGGCCAGTACCAGGATGAGCTACGTCTACAAACCGCACTTTATGTGTGGGTGGCATGGGCGTTGGCGAGGGGGAGGGGGTAAGGGGGGCTGTTGAGCCTGCGGTTGTCGTCAGCGTCATAGTTTAAATCGCCGCCATCGTTTTTTACCGTTACAGCGCCGACATTTTATTGCTGCATCCTTGCAGTTTTTATAGACCCATCCGCAATGGTTTGCTCTCACCCTCTCTCTCCCACACACACACACACACGCACACACAATCAAGCACAGACATTTGTTGTCTCTGTCTGACACGCCCATACAATTGTACATGTGTGTTTTCCCCTTTACACCCACTTGCAAATTGTTATTTACAGTTATTTTAGTGCATTGTGCGGCTGATACGTTGGCGGAAGTGGAAATGACAGAGGAAGTGGAAGTGGAATTGGAACTGATAGTTGAAGTTGCTAGCTCTGCTATGCGTCAAGGCCTTTTAAACACAGGCACACAGACACTCACACACATATGATACTATATTTCTTCGTCGCTATGTCTAGGTATATGCAAGAGTTCAAACAAAAAATGTAGGCGACGTAAAGAACAAGAAACAAAAAAATTGAAGCTACAGCTTTCGTTTGATAACAAGAAATCGTCGAAGAAAAAATGAAAACCAAGCAAAAAAGTTAAACAGCCAAAAAGAGTCGAACTTAAGGTTACCCTAAGCACATCAGCAGATAAGTATGCTATAAAAAATGTGTTAAAATAGTTAGTTTATTGAATCTTTAGAAACTTTGACTATAAAACACATATGTAGTTAAAGAATTACTTAAAACACTTAACTATTTTATTAATAAGTATATATTTTACTATATGAAGTAGTTTGTTAAGTGTTTTATGAAGCTATATAAGCCATTCTAGCATGATAAAATAAAGTTATTCTCTCAACAGTTAAAGACTTTATTAACTTGGTTACTATTGCTAATTTAATAGAAGTATCTACTATCAAATATACAACTAAAGTGCTAAGACACTCATATCCCCCATTCAAGCACCTTAGCTGCAGGGTGTTGTCGAAGGGCGACAAAAAAAATCAGCGCACATGTGGCAGAGAAGCAGCAGTTGCCCTGGGTGCAGCCCAAATGGCTGTGGGGTAGGTTAAATTCGTATGTACACATGTACATATGTACTGGGTTGGGCAATACGTTCGCCCCACGGACGTTTCTGTCTTTCATTCAACTTTTTTTTTTTTGGCGACATGTATTGAAGAAACGTTTTCCATTGGAAATATTTTGCTGCTTTAATGTTGATAGTCAGGAAAAAAATAAACTGAATTCTTTTGGTTTATTTCTTTATGGGTTTGCCATAAAGCATTTTAAGCAAAATAGAAATGATAAAAGGTAAGCAAATAATCAAGTTTGGGTACAATTTTGAAATAGAAATCGAAAAAGCATTGAAGCAAGTTATTGAAGTAAGATAAATGTTCACATTTAAATATAGACTTAGATAGGCATAGACATAAATAAAGATAAGCGAAATGTAGATAGAAATTGATGATAATTTACGCATAAATGCATAACAACTATTAGATAAAACCTATTGGGGGAAAAGCCCAAGAAAACTTGTGATAGAAATTGGTTATTAAAAATGATAATAATAAAATTATATTACGTTTTAATAAGTAGATAATTGTTATACATATTTTAGGTCATGAATGAGGCATATAAAATTATTTAAACAAATAAATCAAAGTGTGTAAACAAAAATCTTTTAAAAAATTACTTTAAAAATTAGTTTTTAATGTTCAGCATAATTTTGTTTAGTTCCGAAAATTACTTTAAAATAGAAGTGTTTAAAAATCAGTATAAATTATTTATTTTAATAATTACTCTTAATAGAAATAATCCACAAAAATAGCTTTTTATTACTTTATTTATTACAAACATGATTATGACCTTTTCTATTTAAGACAGTTGTTAAAATTAATCTTTAATTAATGGATTATTTAAGCTATTATGTTAATATTTAAATTATTTAAATATTTTACAAATTAACAAAAGCTTTTCCAACCCATTCCATTTAAAAACACTTTGAACTTGGTCTATTTACTTGACCTTTATTACATTTACCTGTAGCCAAAAGGTTGGTCTTAAGCACTAACTAGACGTTGTCTTCGTTTAGTGGCTCTTAAGCACTAACTTCTTCCTTCTTCTTCGTCTTCGTTTAGTGGCATTATAAATATTGTATTAATTGATCTTTAACTTAGGTTATTTAAACCTTTTTCGTAACGAAACCTTTGTGTAGATATAATCTTATCACTGATATCATCATCAGCATTTTCAATCATAACCGGAAGTACATTTTGGCATCGTTTAAAGCTAAAATATGATTCCTGTTTGCATCCTTTTCATTTATACCTCGTGCCACATTGACACTGGCTACGTGCCACCGACTTTTAAGCCTTGTCGCCTCTCGTGGCAGCTTCACTCTGTCTGTCTGTTTGGCTCTCTGTCTGTCTGTTTGTCTGCCTGTCCTGTCCAGTCCTATCCTGGACCCTCTTTGCTGACTGTATACATTAAGAGCACATAAGCTGTCCTTAAACCCCTTTTTGTGCGGGACTTACGGACATTCTCTGTGTGCACACGCGTACCTACATTTAATACAAATTTGCCAGTTGTGTGTACTCCCAAAAGCCAATTACGTGCTCAAATGACTACCGGAAATGAGAAGGAGAGGGGCTTTCAAAGGAAGAGAAAAGGGTGGAGGGAGGGGAATGTGACAGGAAGAAGTGCTGGAAATATGTGTTGAATAGCGAGTTCAGGTTTATGCTTTTTCGGCCTGGCTATAACATTTATAAGATCACGTGCTCAATTATTAAGCCACTAAATAAATAAATAGCGGCATTCTGACACGTGCCCACAACCGTAACGACAATAAAGTAAAACTCTGACCAAATGTGCCAGACATCGACATAATAAACTTCTCATTTTGCCACGCGCACACAAAAAAAAAAGAAAAAAATTTAGTTGAACGCATTACTCATACGCAGTGTTGTACCAGCCTGGTGTATTATGTATACGTTACGTATACGTAACGCAGCGAGATAAATCGTTCGCTTTGTATAATTTGTATTAATTAATTAATCAGCACCAGCAAAAAGTGAAATGAGCGAAAAGAGCAAAAAAAAGAAACTTTGTTTGATTGTTTTTGTTTGGATTTGTTGTTGTTGTTTTGCGGGGGTCGAATATACGACCTCATTCTGTTAGGTGATAAAAATCGGGTAATTAGCTGGCGTTGATTTTCGCACAGGACATGCATATTTTATTTAGAACACAGAGCAATTAGATAGGTGTTTGGACATTGGGTCTATGAAAGTGGAACAGTTGGAGCCAATTCGAATTTACTCGCCTCTGAAGCGCAAAAATATAATTCACTTTTCCATACTGCTTGGGGGGTCGAAAGCAAGAGCGAAAGCGTTTAAACGAAGGTGCAAATTAAATCAACATGCATATCCGTTTGACACCATTTCGCAAATCACCCCTGAATAAGCGACTCACCAAGGGAGTACACCAAAAAACATAAGGGACAGAGAAGGGAACGTGAGAGGGGGGAATACAAAATGGCGCGCATATTGCAAATGACCGAAAAAATAACAGAGAAACAGCAACAACAGCAAAACGTAATGAAACTTTCGGGCCCCATGTGTGTGTGTGTGTGTGTTGGTGTGTGTGTGTGTGTGTGTACTAACCTTGTTAAAAACTGGAGCGCAGATATGGCAAACTGGGAAATGGATAAAGGTAGGAGTAACTTCATCGGGGCGCTAGTTTGGAGCGAGTACAACAATAAAACAAGTGCAAACTTTTTGTTTCGTAGACCCTGTACTCTCAGTACAGAGTACAGAGTGTGTATGGTTGGTCAGACAAAGTAATTTGTGTTTGCAGGCAGAAAAAGGCGGATCAAAGAACTATATCCCATAACTCCCATAGACCAAATCAGACAGTTATCTATGGTCTATAGCACCCTTCGGTTAACCAAATAAAATCCTGTGCTCTAGAACGATTACAGGGTCTTTTAAAGTCGCCTTGCTCGACTGTAGACTTTTTCCTACTAGTTTTTTTTGGAATCCCTTCCACTTGAAGTGCTCTTTGCTGTGTTTTACCACACAGAGCAGAGTTTTTCCCACAGATTCAATGTGGATTCCCTAACAAGAAAACAGCATTAACATTATGCGAGCTATAATCCTGCATACAAACAGCATAAGACAGATAGAAACCTCTAAAGTATTACATATATATATATATATATATTTTTATGCACTGACAGCAACAAAAGAAACTTCTGGGCTTAAAGTCAGTCTGTGATCAAGTATAATAATTTATGGATACTACTCTAGGCACGTAAAGTTGCAAATCAATTGCTATAATGTAAAAAACAAATAGAGAAATTAGGAGAGGAGTCAAAAGAGAGAGAGAGAGAGAGAGAGAAGTTTTTGGAATAAATTAAATAAAATACTCGAGTAAAATAAACAAAATATACAAGTCAGAAATAACAACAATTAAATAAATTATAGAGCAGATGCTAACAATGGCATAAATTGAAACAGAAACTAAAATAAGTCAACCAAATTCCAGACAAAATAAATAAAAATTAATTATCTGCATAGTACGTAAATAAATTGTTATATTTTATAGACACTCTGTCTGTCTGTCTATCTGTCTGAGTTGAAGAGACAGCTAATATGCTTCCATTTAATTGTTTGCTGTGATTAAAAATAGTTAATACCACATAATCCCAAACTGAAAATGGGTGGGGAAACAGTATATATATGTACAAAAAATGAGAACCACCAAAAATAATGCATTTTGTTTGTACACACACTTCTGTGCGACTGAGTGTGTGTGTGTGTGTGTTTGAAGTAAGAACTCAACGTGGGCAACGTGACGCTGTGACACTCGCTTAAATAAAAGATTTTTTAATTAAAAAAATTTTCACCTGCGAAAAAAAGTAAAACAAAACGAAAAGAAAAGAAAAACAACAACGACGACGACGACGACGGCGACGACGACACAATTTTCCTCTTTGCGCGCTCACATAAATAAATGCAGCCACGCAGAGAAAAACAACACGGAAAATGAGAACAGGAACAGCAATTTAAGATACAAAGACACGAGGCGGTTAGCTAGAGAGGGTAAGTGAGGGGCGGGGCAGAGTGTTGCCAATGGGTCAAAACAGAAAAATGAGCCGTGGGCGTGAATATAAATAAATGAGCAAGCAAACGATGGACGATGGTCGACGGTCGAGGGTCGATGGAGGTAAAAAGTAAAAGGGCGAAGGCAATAATTAAACCGATACGCAAACAATTGAACGATAGGTGGCGCTGCAGGTGCCAACCGCAAAAGACAGCAAACAGAGAGAGAGAGCGTGAGAGAGAGCGAAAGAGCGAGAGAGAGCGCGTACAAATTGTGGGTGGCAACGCTGAAATTAACCCATGACTTTAAAAAACATTCGTTAAGCGCTGTGTGTAAGAAAAATGACACAAATGATGGACACAGCTTAAACCAAGTGACAATGACAACAGCAAAATGGAAGACAGACCACATGCTGTGTGTGTGTGTGTATGTGTGGTGTGTGTGTGTGTGTATGTGATGTGGTGTGCGTGTATTTGGTAAGGGCGTTTGCTGTGAATGTGTCATCAGACACTGTTGGTCTTAACACGTTGTGCTAAATTTTGAAAGATGATCAAAACTGCTGCCATCACAAAATTGGGGGCGTGTTTGTGGGTGGCAGTTGACTCCATTATAGCATGAAAAACCAAAATGAACACATCAGCTACGTAAATACATCATCAGAATTTGTACGTGTGTGCCAGAGAGCACTGTAAGTGATGGGCAACAGTGGAAAAGACAGATAAGATTAAAGCTTTTAGTGACAAATTTTCACTTATTTCCAGTCCTGTCTCTACTCCTTAAAGATAGAGTTGAATTTTCCCTTTTTGTTATCCATAGAATTTATTACTTAAATTATATTTATTCATAATTTAAATATTTGCAACGCTTTCTGCATTTAAATAGATATTTTACTTTCATTTCTTACGAGCATTTCATTGGAATTCCTTTTTTGGAATATGTCATTAGAAATTTATTGAATTATCGTGACAGTCATTTGTGTACCCTGTACAGAAGAGTAGCTCAGTGGGGTATTTAAAGGCGAGTAATTGTTTTGGGAAGAGTACTGAATTTTGGGACTTTTAAGACACTAATTAACTTTATTTAATGTGTATTATAGTTAAATTAATTAATGTATAGTATTACGTTATGTTTTATTGTAATGTAAATCAGTTATATGTATAATATTATTAATAGCTTTATTTATTTATTGTTTTACATTTTACATTTATTTTATGAGTTATATATTTTAAATAATTAATATATAGTATTGTTATATAATTCAATACAAAAATAATATTAATATATTTATTTATTTTCTGTTTGAGATTTAAATTTTTATATCATAAAATAAATAATTTATTATTTAAGGTATTTATATTAATTGTTTGAGATTAACACTTTAATAAAATTATAAAACTAATAAATTAATTTATAAATTGTTTGAGATTTAAATTTTAAATATAATAAATTTAATAATTTTATTTTTTAATTGTTTTAAATTTAAAATTTTCCTCCCGTTCACCAAGAAATTTATTATAAACTATATTGTGTTCAACTTAAGGCTCTTTATATTATTACAGGGTATCTATTTGTCTGTCATTTGATTTGTTCATTTTTATTCGCCATAAAACGTCCAACATTTCGTTGTTAAACCATATTAAAAATTCAATGATTGCATGAAAAATTAAGTTATTTATTCAAATTGTTTATTTGTGTTTTTTTAGTGGTTTGACATTTAGAAATACATCACTTAATTTTATTATTGAGTTCATTAAATTAAAAGTATATGTGTGTTTTTTATGCTTAAAATGAATTTAGATACTTAAACTAGATGGAAATAAATTTTAAAAAATTTTTAAAATTTAACTATAGAAGTAAATTTAAAAAACATACTGAAAATAAAGCAGAAATAGTTATAAAACATTTTTTTAGTTTTAATTAACAAATTTTAATCCGGTATTGGATAATATTTTAACTATAATATATAAAGTAAAAAATTATCTATATTAAGTTTTATATTTTAATACATTTTTTTTTTATAAAATTTAATTCTTTTTAAACCGCTTCAGTTAATTCTATTTGATAGATGTAAAATGTTTAATTCCTTAAAATTAATAGCAAATTAACATAGCAATTGTATTTATGTGTCACGTATCTTTTTATCTGATAAATATTCATATATTCGATATGCACACAGATACATATATAAGTATATGCCATAAAGAGCATATCGAAAATTACAAATTGGAAGAGCAATAAGCAAGAAATTTTAATTAAGTTCCGATAATCCCAGAGGCGATATTTTTATTTTTTATGACCGAGACAGGTAAGAGGAGTGAGCAGAGAGTAGAGAGAGAGGACAGAGACAGGACACACTGTTTGTGGTATATTGGACATCAAGGATATTGCGATGCAATTTTCATTTATGAGTTTGTCTGCTGCAACTGTTGAACAGAATAAAGGCATTGTCTGGTCTACAAAATCAGTCGACAATTTGTTGCCAGTGGACAAGAAGATATGAGAAATATAAAAAGGAAAACAATGAGACAAGAAGACAAACAGACAAGTAGACAAGAGAGGCAACTACTTAAATAACCGAAAACTCGAACCGATTTATGGTCGTACATCAGGGCGTATGCTTGCTATCTGAAGTCAAACAAGCCAGTTTCCCTTTTGTCCATGTATTCGTCCTTATGCTATCGCTTCTGCTGTAGTTATTGTCTTCATCCTCTGAGCATGTGTAAGCTTTAGTGTCTTAAGTTATAAATATTACTGCTTAAGCTGAATATTTATGCAACTGTTTAGTAATAAAAGCTAAAAGCAAATAATTTATGGAATAAAGACATTAAAAGATGAGATAAAACAAAAAACGGCCAGCAGGACACAAGAAAAAATATGAAAAAACAGCAAGAAAATGTGAATGAAGAAGAAAAAAAAGAGGAAAACGTGAAAAACTCTTCAAGCTTAATTCAAACTAAGTGGCTCAACATCAAGGCAAGTGACGACGACAACGACGACGACGGCAGCGACGGCAGCGCTGATGATGACCTGAAGAGCGTCGGGCCAAAACTGACTGTGTAGGGCAAAAGGGGAGTGGGAAGGGGCGGGCAGCACTCAGTGGCACTCGACAGGCGCAATGTGCAACATGAGTCCAATGCAACAACAACAACGGTGGCAACAACAACAACCGTGTGGCAAGTGGGCCACAAGCCACAACAGGCGCCAACAAACACCTTCGGGCTTGTGTCGACTACAGAACGGCATGAACAGCGGGTCGCATTTGCAACAGTAGAGTGTAGAACACCCTCTAATGAGTTGCCCTTACAGGGTGTTATGCCACAGTGGATTGAACTCAATTTCCAAGTGACTACAATTTGCCAAAAGTCCTTAAACTGATATCGATTGATGCTTTTGATTAAAGCTAGATTAAATATTTGCTTATTAAAGTTACTAATTTGAATTTTAAATGTTAATTTAGTTAAGTTTCTTTAAAAATTTGAATATTGTTCAACTTTGGAGCCTATAATTTACTTAAAGTAGCATTAGCTTGGGATTCTTTAGAATTAAGTTTATTTTTTATATTTTATTTTATATCTTATGGTATAAAATATCACACCATCTAAACGTTTCTATAAAGAATATACATATTTAAATATTCTTTTTTATTTAAATTGACGGAAATGTAAGCGTCGTTACACTAAGTGTGCCCATTTCCAATCAACGGCGTAAATCCATACAAAAATACTAGATTCTAAACCTAAATCTAACTATCGATATCGCAACTATTCGATATCTCATTATGACCCGCAACAGCCTTGTTCTGTCTATATCTTTTCCATAGAAATTTTATTAGCTTGTTACTATTTCATTAAAAATTGATCTTTTGTTTTAAATTCTTTGTTTTATATTACTTATTATTTTTCTCTAAAGAAGTTTCTATTGAAAGTTTATCTTATGTATTTAAAATTTTCTTTTTCTACTCCATTTTTATTTCATAAAAAAGATTTAGTTGCTTCACATTAATTTGCTATATCTTGACTAATACTTCATTCTTTTTGATGATTTTTCTATATTTTTTATATTTTCTTTTAAACTTTTTCTCCTGCATCTCTTCAGTTTCTGCTCCATAATCTACTTTTTACCCACTCGTTTTGAATGCATAATTTTGCCAGTCATTTAGTTAATCCATTTTCTGCTAATTTTAATCTTAAAATCATCTACAAAGCTGCTTTATCACTCACTATTATTCAAGTATGCTAATTTTTAGCTAGAATATAAATCAAGTTCTCTTTGATATTTAGTAACCACTGTAACAGTGGGTTAGCAAATAATGTTAACAGGGTGCCATCGACCAACTCTTGTTGGCTTTAGGAGTATAGCTTGACGCTGTCGGGCTCTGTTGGGCTCTCGGGCCCTCAGGCCCCTTGAGGGCAGCGAATTATGTGCTTGCATTGAGTGCATTAGCACCCGGTTAGCATAAGGATGAGAATGTAAATGAGACTAGAACGAAGAGAGAAAGAGAAGAAGGTGAAGGAGAAGAAATACTGGGAAGCCAAGGATATGAGGATGAGGCTAAGGATGTTTGTTTTAAGCACTGCCCCAAGTGGAGGTTACCATGTGGCATGCGGCATGTGGCATGTGGCAGGCAGCGAGGCCGTGAGAAAGCAAAGCTATTGTTATTGTAGTGCTCGAGCTTGGAAGCCCCCAAAAAAAAATGTAAAAGAAAAAACAAAAAAATAAGTGTGCCACAGCAATGCAGGCCAAAGTAAATTATAGTTGCTGTTATAGCCTGCTTTGCTGTTGTTGTGTTGTGCCTGCTGTGCGGTGCTCTGCTGTGCTGTGGCCCAAAAAATGAAATCAAAATCAAATAAAGCGAAGCGCACGTGAGTCAACTCGAATCCAATCCCAAGTGAGCTGCCCAAAAACTGGAGCTCAACTTATGCCAAATGGCAGTCCATGCAAATTAAATTCGAGTGCTGATTGTCCTTCCCCCCCCTCCCCCATCCCCTTCTCTCCGCCCTCTTCGATCTTGTCGGTTCTAGCCAAATGTATAAAGACCCTAAATAAAAGGGTCACAGGTGTACTTTGTGCCAATTTGTGTTTGTTTTGTGCTCCACTGGCAGCAACTCTCAACGGTGGCAACAACATTACATTGCCACAAAAATGCATGACCCAAAGGGACTTGACACGCCCCTTCCCCCTATCTCCTCTGGCCATAGAGTTGAAATCGCATAACGACCTGAATTACAAATTAATGAGCGAACACTCAAGTATGCAAGTCGGTTGAACTATGGATTTATCAGTTGTGTTAGCCAAATTTTTAAGTCAACTATAGTTTTGACCAAAAATCTGTTAAATAAAGCAGAAAATAAGTAAATTTTATGGGAAATTAACTTGTTTACTTGCCAAACAAAAGCAAACAATTCTGGTTAGTTTATTGTTGGTATATAATTAGATAATATAAAAACAAATAAATTATAAAAATAATTGAATTAAAATAGTTTTAATGTAAAAATAACTGAATGATAAGAATAAAGTTGTTTTAGGGATAAAAAAATTTTAAAATTGATACAAAAAAATGTATACAAAGATTCAAAAATATTATAAATTTGTTTCAGATTTTAAAACTAAAATGTCAAAAAATACTTGATATCAAAGTTTTGTTAACTTTACCATTTTGTGTATAAAACTTCAGCTTAAACCAAGGGATTTATTTGTAATTTGCAGAAGTTGACTGCATAAAGGAATATTTAATGGTAGTAAAAGGTCTTTTTGCATTTCGGTCGACTTAAACTAGTTAGTATAGCAAATATGAAACACAAGCTACTTAAACCTCTCAAATATGTTCTGCAAATAGCAGAGGAAAATGCACAACTCGAATTGCGAGAGAAGTAAGAAGAGTTTGTTACAGTTTGTAAATGAATATTTTAATTTGAAATATGCTTCGTTGAGTTTAAATGCAATTTTTAAGCACACTTAAGAGGTGGAAGCTGAGCAACAGCAGCTGCTACCTTACCACACACACACATGCACCACAGATGTACACGCACTCACTCACTCACACACACACACACACACACACTTTCAAACATACACCAACTTTCCCTTTGATGCCAAAACTGACAGAGGCTTATAATACTCTGGAGAGTGTGAACGAAAGGAAAAGAGAGAGAGCGAGAGGATAAGAGAGTGAGAACAGCAAGTAAATTAGCTAGTTTTGTAGAGTTGCCAGATTTTCAAAAGCAGTACTATTTAAAAATGCTCTTTATAATCAGAATCACACGGTTATAACACAGACAGAGTCAAATAAAAAACGACCCAATGGCTGCTTGTCATGCAATGTCTAATATTAAACTTTAGTGTTGGCTTGGCTATCACAGCCAAAAGGAGCCAAAAGTAGCCAAAGGGAGACAAAAGCCAAGGACAGCACATGAATGACGTATTCACATTATTCACACACTTGAGTGCACCCAAAAAACATAAAACAAGAAAAGTAATTGCCATAGTCGCAGAAGTACTGAACTGTGCAAGACCCTGTACAAAAGTTTTTTTTGACAAATAAAGTTTTTTTTAGTTGTAAAGTTATTATTAGTTATTAAAGAAACTTATTTATTAATTATGGTATTTTTTTGTTATATCCTAAACTTCTTTCAATTTCCAGCCCAACAGTAGACCCTTGTCAGTTTTACAGTACAGGTCTTGGCAAGGATAAACTTGGTCATGAAATGGGTCTGCCTGTTAGACAGTTTGTCTGTCCATCAGTCCGATTGTCTGTCTGCACGATAGTTGATAGCTGATCCATTAGCACAATTGGACTTGGACTGTTGCTTCAACAATTCCTTGCCACAAATGGCAGCTACAATTCATCTTGCTTAGAAGAATAGTTTATCATGCAACTTGATTTTGGCCCTATGCATTTTAGTTGGCTCCTACTACCTTACTATACTATATGAATATGTGGATATATGGAATAACATATGTTTTCTTTTTTCCTCTTTTTTTTGTTTTGCTTGCAGAAAAGTTGCTGAGGAAGGCAAAAAACGCTGGAAAATCAAAAGTCAACAAAATAACACGAGGAGCAACGAGCTGCTGCCATGAAAGTTGCCTCGGAAGCAACGTTGCAGCAACAACAAAAACATAGAATATTATAATAATTATTATATTATATTTATAATAATATTACAACAAGCGAACTGAGCCAGTGGCAGTGGCAGTGTCAGTGGCAGTGTCCCTGTTGCAGTTGCACTTGCAGTTGCAGTTGCTGTGGCAGCTGCCCCAATGATAACAACAATAAAGTCACCAGAGACACAACCAAAACGGAAATCAAATTCAAAGATGCAAATTTCACTTTGTATGCAAACAAAGAAGAAGAAGACGAATAACAAGAAGCAGAATAACAACAACAAAATTAGAAGACAAACATTTGTACAGCTAACAAAATAAGTCTTAAACATAATATCAAATCCAGTTAACATATCAGTTAGCCACGACAAAATGATCAAAAAAGGCATTTTAATCCAACGCAAAAGCCAGGAAGATGCCAACTATACCAAACAGCTCAAAATGGAGCATGCCGATCTCGTGGCCGAAATGCAAACTGTCGAGAGTTTGCCCACCCACGAGAGGCTGCAGTTGGCAAGACTGTAAGTATTAGGGGAATGAAGGATGGAATGGGGTAATCTAGGGTTAATTTTAATACACTTCAAGGATAGTCATGAGTTTTTAGATGGAAAATATTAACAAACTTAGTTTAAATTTAATTTTATTTTATTAAAAATTTACATATTTATTTAAAACTAAAACAGCTGCCGCCTACAAACGTACCTTAGTCTCTGCATTCGGACATACAACTAAACTGCAGACTAAAACCGCTCGCATTGTGAGTTGGCGTAGCGGTACATTTACAGCTATTTTCTTTAATTTGTCTTCGCATTTACTTTCGTTGCGTTCGAGAATTTGTCAGTGATGCGCATTTTTCAACATCCCAGCGGGATTTCGGCAACAATTAAATTACATAAAACATTGACAGAAATTGATTCTTTTCTCAAAACAATTATTTTCCTTTATAACTCTAAGCTTTTTATTCTAAATAATTTGCCTTGCTTTAAGTATATAAACTAACAAAGCCCTAAAAATTGTTTAATTAAAAAACAATTATTTACAAATCTACTCTCCATATCTGATTCAATTAAAAATTATGAAATTCCTCATTTATAAACTGAAACTATTTTGACACGAATTGTTTTTTTGTTCTCATTCATGAGGCAAGTGTAAAATTTGTAACATGAAAATCCCCATTAGTGTCAGATTGTGCATAATGGAGGTGTAAAATAATTAAAATTAATTGGTTTTATAATAAATAAACAATCCACAAACTGAAATTGAAAGCTGGATTGAAAAGCGTTTAGAGAAGCACATGCGATTTATTATGGCTAAAATCGATATTCACCATGAAAGAAAAACAGATGTGAAAGAATGTTTGTTTTTTTAGATCCTGTACTCTAAAAAAAAGTAGAGGGGTCTATTAGGTTTGTCAGAAGCAAAATGTGTGTAGCAGGATGAAGGAAGCATTTTCGATCCCATCATGGGTATGGTCTCAATATAACAATGCTCACCAAGTTTGGTCCGAATTGACCAACTGTAGCTATAGCTCCCATAGGAAAAATCGGCGGATAATTGGTGATTTGTATGAAGACATGTAGTTTTAGGTGAGCGATTGCCACCAAACTCACACATTATGTGAATGGTGCCAATTTAACTATCCTCACCAAGTTTGATCCGGATCGAACAACTATAGCCTATAGCTCCCGTAGGACAAATCGATAAAAAATTGGTGATTTGTATGTAAAAATTTTGTTTAAATGAACCGATCGTAACCAAACTCACACATTATGCATATATCATGAGTCTATATGTTCTTAACTAATTTGGTCTAGCTCAGACCACTATAGCTTATAGCTCCCATGGGACAAATCGGTCAAAACTTGGCACTAAAATGAGTACAGGGTCTTTTACAGTTGGCTCGCTCTACTATAGCCTTTCTTACTTGTTTTCTTTTATGGCCAACTGCATGTGGGCTATTGCCAATTTGAAAATAAGGTTAAATTGAGAAGCATTTGAAGTTACAACTTGTAGTATATAATTTGTTGTGTATTCAACAATTAAATTCGCATTTAATTAAACGCTTCTTGTGTTGTTATTTAAACTTTTGCTTAAGATTTCTCAAGGGGACTGAGCAAAGCCATGCAAGTCCATGCACGTTCATGCGTGCAGCAACCACAGTAAAGAAAACTTTTTTTTCTGCAGTGCGAAATGAAAAGTTTTGATTGATTTTAAACTTAGTTTCTCTGGGGCAAGAAAGAAAGTAGAGTATGAAGAGTAAATAAAAAAAGAATGAAAAATTGAGTACTAGAAAGATGATTTACTTTGATCTCAATTGTTTATTTTTCTCTCTCTCTCTCTCTCACTTGTTCTTTCTCTCTCTTTCTGACTCCCACATCGTTTAGTCGTCGCACCCAGCAGCTGAAACTGGCCCGCCAGAAGGAGAAGGAATGGTTGAAACTGCAACGGGCCAAGGGACAGACAAGTAACGGTGGGAACACTGGGAGCAATCTGCTAAATGGCAGCGGCACTGGGGACACTACACATCATTTTCGGCATGCCAATGGATCGGGTACACTGAGTGGCAGACGGCATATATCCTTTGAGAACAGTGTAGTCCTTCTGGAGGCCGCATCGAGGAATGATATGCCCGAGGTGGCAGCATTACTGCAACATGGTATTACACCGGATGCGGCCAATGAGGATGGACTGACGGCATTGCATCAATGCTGCATTGATAACAATGTGGACATGCTGCGGCTTCTGCTCGACTACGGGGCCAATGTGGATTCGCAGGACAGTGATAAATGGACGCCGTTGCATGCGGCTGCCACCTGCGGCCATTTGGAATTGGTGCGTATACTCATACGGCATAATGCCAATCTATTGGCGGTCAACACCGACGGCAATATGCCCTATGATCTCTGCGATGATGAGAACACTTTGGATTTCATCGAGGGCGAGATGGCCCAACGTGGTGTTACCCAGGAACTGATCGACGAGACCCGTTCGTCCACGGAACGTGTCATGCTCAAGGACCTAATGGAGCTTGCGCGTTCCGGTGGAGACCTCGAGGAGCCAGACTACCAAGGTGCTACACCGGTGAGTCTCAACAGTTTCCAGTTCAGTTTTTAGCTTTCTTAAACCCATTTTATTTGTACCTTTAGCTGCATATAGCTTCGGCCAATGGGTATGTTCGTGTGGTGGAATTCCTGCTGGAACAGCACGTGAATGTGGATGCGATGGACAAGGATCTGTGGACGCCAGTGCATGCGGCTGCTTGTTGGGGACATGTAAGTACAGTGGGCATGAAAATCAGAGTTTTTAATAGAATTTTAGAAGGAAAAACAACGGTTTTATTAAGTAGATTTTTTAAACGATTTAAATTTGACTTTTTTCGGTAAATTATTAAAGGAAAAAAATTAATTGTTTTACAAAAATCGGCTTATAATTGGTCTGGGAACTAGTCAAAATTTTAGTTTATTAATTATTTAAATATTAAACCGACTAAAAGTAATCGCAAATGAATAACTAATTATTTAATTCTTTTAAATGTAAGACTTAAAAAAATTAATTGTAAAAAATTAAAACTTTTTACTAAAAATAACTTAAATGTTAGGTATACAAGAATTAAAAAATGTATTTAAATTAAATATAAATTTTGAAGGGTTGCGAAGAACGCAGAAAAATCCATGAGGAATAATAAAAAATTTTATATCACTACTTTTACAAAAAAAAAACTTTAATTTTGGAAAAGAATTTTGAACAAAACTGGCAACAAAGCCTCCTTCTACCTGATCTGCATGATCAGAAAAATAACAAAAATTACTAAAAGCCAAGAAATGAAATTCTTAAAAAATCAGAGTTAAATAATAACTTTTTAAGTATTAAAAAAAAATTGAACGAAATTCTTTTTGATTCATTGCCTGTTAAAATTCCATTTGCATATCGATGTCCCCTATAGACTAGTTTATAATATGCATAAATTTCTATTTGAATAGCTCGAAGTGCTGGAGATGCTGGCACAATGTGGTGCTGATTTGAATGTGCGCAACAAGGATGATGAGACGCCCTCGGGTAAGCTTTGATTTATTTGTTTAAGACCCCCTCCCCTAAAACAGCTATATTTTATATAGCTTTTTTTTAAAACTAAGGTTTAAATATATATTTAAGAATGTTTAAGTTATGTTAAACTTCTTGTTGTCTGATAAACCATAGCTTCTATTCCACAAATTTCTAAATTTCATTGACCAAACTAAAAATAAATCAATTTTTTCAATTATACAGTCCACCTTAATCTATTATAAACTCTTTCTGTTTATTCTTATCAGATATTTGTGAGGATCCAGAGATACGGGAACGCATTGAGCAGCTTAAAACGGAGCAGGAGAGCAAACGACTGGCGGAGGCGCAACGAAGGCGCGTTCGACGCTCCCAGAGCAACAATACCAGGTAGAATAAATCATATAAAAATTCATTTTGAAACCCCAACTAATTTTGACCCTGTTTAGAGCACAATCCGTGCGTCGCACTAGTTTGCGGGACAAGACGCTGACAACCAAAAAGGATGCCGTCGAAGAGGCTCGTCTGCGTTTGCAGGCACAGGAGGCTACGGACACGACATCCAACTCCACAACGACAACAGTTGCTGCTGATCTGCCCAATGGTTATGCCTATCACACAGCCAACAACAGCAGTAGCAACAACAACAACAACAACAGCACGAATGCCGAGAAGCGTCCCTCCAACGCCAGCCTGAATGGCCAATTGTTATCACACTCGAAATCCGCTGATGCCGTGGATAACATAACACTCACAACGACACATTCCTATCTGCCGCGACGTCCACCCGATGGTCGCGAAAACGATGAGCAGCTGCTGCTGAAAGCCAAGTTGGGTGACGGTAGCGGTGCGGGCGGCGGGGAACTGCAGCGAGCCACCTCTGCCGCAGCTGTCATATTGACTGACAAGGGCACCGCTGCGAGCGCTGAAGCGGTGCAAATTCAATCCTCGAAGGAGGCGGGAAATGGCAAAATCAACGTACAGGTCACCGTTTTAGTGGGTGAGTTTAACCAGACATATCTAATCCCAGACTTGAAGCACACAAATGTGCCACACCTAAGCATACAGCTAACACACAGACATACATACCTGTATACACGGCTACACACACACACACACACACACACACATACACTCCCTCGCTCACTCACTCACTCGTAGTAGCCAAAGCTCCAATCAAAAAGCGCCGCTTAAATGCTTCCTTTTTGTGCCAATGTCAATGTCTATGTCTAATGTGTATTTAACGACTCTACTAAAAAGAAAGTCAAGTCAAATATGCTGACAGCATGCTTAGTACATAGTGGGGCATGCTCGACTTGTGTATACGCTGTAATTTAAACAATTTGTATCGTGAGTGTCTTTTCGTTTAGTTTCATTTCGTTTTCATTTAGTTCTAAATTCATAAACAATATATTTCATTTAATTTAATTAATATATTTTATTTGTGCTTGTTTTGCTTAAGTTCAAATTTTATTAATTTAGAAAACAAATTTGTCAACGTAAAATATTTAAAAATTAATTTTCCAGGCAAAGATTGTTTGAGATAAAATTTAATTTGTTGAAATAACTTTTTAAACTCTACAATAATTATTAAAAAAAAACTTAAAGATTTCATAATTACATAGTTGTTCAAAAATTGTAATCTATAAATGCTAAAAAATGTCTTTTTTGTTTGAAATTTCTTAATAATTTAATAAATTTTTCATTTTTTTATTTACTTTGATTATAATTTTTGTTTTCAGTTTGAGTTTGTCAATAACTGAGTGTTTTTAACAGAAACTAAAATTATTTAAAATTTAAACAAAACTTCAACTAATAAAAATTCAATTTTAAAAGTTTGTTAGATTTTAATTCTAATAAATTCTACATAAATTTAGAATTATTTCTAAACTCAAGTGTATTTGCTCTAAAAAAACTTTTAATTTATACAAGAATTTTATTTTTTATTTTGTGTTTTTACAAGGCTTTTTCCAGTGTACTTTTACTATGTAGAAACTTTTACTAAAAACATTGTTATGTGTCTAGTGTAAAGTGTAGTGCATAGTAGTAGTGGTTGCTCTAAAAAACTATTTTAATTTATTCAACATAATTGTTAAACAACTATTCTATAGGTTTTCTTTTAATACTACTAAATTATATACACAACATAGACCAACTTCTTCTTCTGCTACTAACAGCGAGTTTGTAGAGTATACAGAACACAGTCAAAATTTACTCCTATGAAAGTATATAAAAAATAAAAGTTAAATAACATTTGCTTGTAATTTTTATGTTTATTTTTCTGTTTGGCTCGTTGCGCTCGTTTTGTGTCGTCTCTGCCTGCCTGCATCATCATCAAAAACCACCAACCAAACACACACCATCAACATCACCCAACAAAACCCAAAAAACCAAAAAAAAAACAACAACAACAACAACACGACTCACGTAGACACAAACAGCACGCATCATCAGCAGCAGCATCAGCACCAGCAACATAATAATCAGCAGCAACAACATCAACATCAGCAACATCAACAACAGTTGCAGCAACATGCGCTGCTGTTGCAACATCAGCAGCAGCAACAGCAGCAGCAGCAACAACTGTTGCAGTCACAGCAGCAATATGTTGCTATGGATGCGGGTGCCGTTACTTTATCAAATTTGAAAAAGCAACGTTCACTTTCCCGTACTGCAAATGTGCTTAACAATTTCGAACTCTCATCAACAACAACATCTGCAACTGCAGCATCTGCAGCAGCAGCAGCAGCAACAACTGCAACAACAACAACAACTAATGGTTCTGTTTTAGGAGCCGCCACTACGGTTAATCACAACAACAACAACAATAACAACAACAACAGCAACGCTAACAATAATAACAACAACGGTGCTGGACCAATTGCCACACAGCCACTTGGACTTGGCCAAATGAGTCCCAGTTTGCTGGACTTTGAGGCAAATGCACCAAATGCAACAACAACGGCAGCAAATGCGAATTCCGTTAACAAATTCAGTGGCATCACCGGGGATGTGGTCAGTGATAGCACCAGTTCCAGTCGCAAGTGCTGTGTCCTAATGTAAAGTAACCACAGCACAAAGATATCTATAGAATAAACAGGGTATTAACAAAAAAAAAAACATAAACAATTGCCAGCCGTTAAGCTTACCAAAATTGTGTGTGTGTGGGGATGGGAGAAGGAGGGAAACAGAGGGGGGAGGGAGGAAACCAAAGGGTAAATGTGGGTAGATAGTTAGTGAACATGGCTAAAAATAGTTGGGGTGGGAAGGGGCTATATGCATGCGTATGTATGTTATATATGTACTACTTGTTAACGGTAACAATTAGCAATTTTTGAAATGCCTGGCAAACCGCAAAATGATAGCAAGCAAAAAGTGTCTTTTTATTAGCATTTTAGTGGAAAAAAAAAAAAGAATTCAAATTAAATCCAAAAATTCAAAATCAAACGAAATTCAATTTGTAAATCATAAAAAAAAAATAATTGTAAAATTATAAACTTAAAAAAAATGGGTTCAATTCTATGAGCTCGACATTTACGAAAACGGCTCAAAGTCGTGGCATTTTCCTAAGCCAGTAAAAAATTATAGAAAAAACAGTTAAGAAAACACACACACACACACGAAACACATACGATACAAATTTATACATATATACGATTTATGTATATGTTTACACATTTTAATGTTTACTAAAGCATAGAAGTTTAGAAAACTAATTGAAAACCAATTTGATGTGAGCAGTTTACGATAGTTTATAAATTTGTTTATTAAGAAATTGTTAAGAATGAATGAGAAAAAAACTGTTAAGAACTTTTGTTTATTGCTAGTTCTTAAACTTTTGCTTCGTAAATGTGAAATAGCAAAGCAAAGTATTATGCAAAAGTATAAAATATACTATACACTACATATACATAAATATAATTAATCTAAAAAAATCATACATATATTAGCGAAATTCTAGCTACTTATTAAAGCAATGCAATTAAGCTATAAAATTGCAAGCACATAAGCAATTCAACAATAAAAAATAAATTAAAAACAAAAAAATAAATAAAATAAAATTTAAAAAAGAAAAATCAATTCATCTAAATGTGAAATAGTTTAAAAAGCATTATTGCAGCTTCCAAATAAAAAAATAAAAAATGTAAAATTTGTTTATAACATTTTCCTTTTGATTGCAATTACTTTGCTCTGCGTGATTTGAATTTAGTTAGCATAAAAATTGTATTATCTATATATACAAACAGTTTATACGATTTTTAGTGTTTATAATATATACGAAATTCCACATAATTAAGTAAAAAACAAACAAAAAAAAACAATGCGCAATTTAGCAATGAGACTTTATGTTGAATTATTTTAGTCCAAGTCGTGCTATTTATTGGAACTAGCATAAAGTTTTGTAAAATAAACGATTGAGAAAAAAAAAAAACCAATGAAACAAATATCCTAAAAGAAAAATATATTGTTTTAAATGTATTATTTTGTGAAAATTTTAAATTGGGAAATAACAAGTAAGTATTTAATCTTGCAATTTCTTGTAAATATTGGAAACTCAAGTTATATTTGATGATATGTTAAATTTATTTAAAACAAACTAATCAAGAGACGGCTGAAATGGCAGCACTGTTTTCGCTTACATAAACTGCAATGCGGCCTACACTAAGCCAGCTATCGATAATCTAACAATACCTGTACGCCAATCGATATTTTTCTACATTTAAACTATCGCATAGTAACAAAGGCCCGCTACTACGCTTTTATTTGAATTTTATTAGTTATTCCACAGTATTAGTATTATTTAATTTTAGCTTTTTGCTGGTTTTGCATGCGATTTATCCTTCTGTCCACCACATGACGCAATCGTCTGTCCGGTTTAATCAGCTCACTCTCGCTCATTGGCTCAATGACTTGACCCTTGCGCGTGATAACCGCCGGACGTGTTAACATGCGGAATGCCGTTTCCGGCACAAAATTACGTCCAATTGGCGCACGTATACTGGCCTCATAATCGGCCAGGGATTTGAAGGGGAATGGTATGCTGGAAACCATATGTGAACGCGCCTGTTTATTTGTCGTCTCATTAATGTACAGATTATCCTTGTTCTCATCTCGTCTCTTTTCTGGTGCAGCCAATTTTAGTAATAACCGCTTGTTGCGTCTCTTGATTGCCTCCTGGGAGATGCCAGCGCCCGCCCAGGAACCCCAGCCGGGCATAGCTAGTTGAAGCTCCGAATTCTTAATCTCGGAATCATTTGTTTTATCTTTGTTAAAATCAGCTATAATGTCATCATCCTCAAAGGCCTGACTAATTGTCAACTGACGCTCAGCAGCAGCATCGGTCTCATCATAGTCCGCCTCATCATCATCCGCTAGGGCATCGTTCATTACATCCGAGGAACGAATACTTTGCTTCAACGTGACTGTAGCGACCATGTTGGGATCAATGGTGCTAGTGGCTGTTGGCGTTAGCTCCTCTTGTTTCTCAACTGTCTTAGTAAGCTCATTAACCACCGCTAATCCTGGTTTCTGTGTTCCTCCTTCGTTAAGCGGCTCATCTATTTCTATACGTTGTTTCTTCTTCTTCAAAGTCAAATCTTTAAGGTTCTTCAACGCATCTCGCTTCTTTTTTAAAGTCTTCGCTTTCATTTTAGGCTGTTTAAGTTTCTCTGCTTCCTTTTTCAGCTTTTCTAGCTTTTTGGTAAGCTTACGCCGTTGATTTTCTTCATGCTGCTCGAAAATCTCATCAAGAGTTTCACTTTTTACCGGCGTTTCCACCTCCTCAACCACCCAGCCGTTTTCCACTGTGGCAACGGGTTTCTTCTTTTTAAGTGTCTTCTTTTTAGCTGGTTTTAATGGTTTCTTTTCCTCCTTAACTTTTTCTTCCTCTGCAGCTTTTAGATCTGCTCGATGCTCTTCAAGAAGTTTTTCATTTTCATTGCGCTCAGTCCAGTATTTCCGCCAGTTAGAATCTTCTTCCTCGGGCTGACCTTCAGCCTTTACTGCAGCTTTGCCTTTTGTCCACGGATTAAAAGGATCGTTAGCCTCTTGCACATTGGATTCTATCTTTTCAGCATGATCATCTTCACTTTCCGACTCAACCTTCTTTTCGGTTAGTTGACGACTTACTGCCAATTGCTCTGCAAGATCTTTGCGTACATCCTTGTCGTACTTGGCGCGCACTTGCAGATTCTTGGCCCATGTGCCAGTGTTCTTGTGCCGCAAACTGGCACGCTCCATTACACGACTCTTTTCCAGAGCATTTAGTTTTTCCAGTGCTGCCTCTGGATTGGTCTTTTGCAGTAATTCGAATTCCTTCATTTGCTCCTGAATCTTTTGCCTCTTTTGCAGCTTATGAAATTTCTTGGACTTGATTTTATTCTGCATACGTGCCTTGGCCGATTTTTGGGATTCTCGCATTTTAAGATAGGCCAACTCCTTACGCCTAGCATACAACTCGTCCCGGGTCATTTTCCTCTGCAACAATTCGCGTTCCTGTTGAGCCAAGGCCTTTTCATCGGTGGTGTCACCAACTTGAGCCTTGCGTAGCTGCTTCAACTTGTTGTTGTTGGCCTGAAGCTCCTTGGCTAAGTCCGATTTAAGTTTAATATTAAGATGCTTGACATGAGCTGAAGTATCGATATGAATCGTTTCCGATGGAATTGGAAATATCTGAAAGAAACTTATGGTTTATAAAGTGTTTATATTCAGTTTTGTTACATTCATACCTGAGTTTCCGCAGAACGCTGCTGAGCCACAACGGCATCCCATCGGCCCAGTTTCTTCTGTACACCTTCATATCCAATTTTCCGCTTGATGCGATCGGCAACAGGTTTTTCCAGTGGCTTTTCCAACACCTTCTTCGTACTGTGCACGTTCTTCAGCTGCTTTCCAGTCTCAATGTGTTTGGATGTTCGCAATATCTGCACCAAATCGTTTAATCCCACCGCCTTAGATGCATGCTCCGTGTTGTTGTTTCTCTTTACAAGCTGAAACTCATCCTGTTGGGGCTGATGTTCGTCGCGGGTGGATTTTCGTATATGCTGGCCGCCTCCAAGATTGCTGATTGCCTGTAGCAGCTTCTTATGCGCCCTGGGTTCATATTGCTCTTCATTATCGCTCATAATTGAGAATGTTTAATACAAAATTTTAACAAAACACGCGGTACTGAAAAACAGCTGATAGTATCGATAGCTGTTAAGCAAGAAATTTATCGAATCGTGCAGACTTTATTCAATTACACTATTGAACATAGTAAGCGAATGAGCTGCACAGTGCTAACCTAATTGTATGTCAAATAAACTGAATTCTATTAGATTAGCTGGAATTCATGCGAAAAGATACTGGGACCAAGCAAAACCTTTGAACTAAATAACCGATTCAATTGTTTATAAAAGCATAAACAATTTACCTTACTTTTGAATTGTTTTGTAGTTTTTACGAAAGGTACGCTGCTTGGGAAAATAAACATCAGCTGGGAATATCGATAAAATATTGCACAAATGTGTTTATCGATAAGCCGATACGATAAAAATATCCCCTAATGAGACGCAAATTTCTTAAGCAAATTCGGCGTCATCGTGCCATGGCGGATACGAAGTCTGGCCGTTATGCGAGCAGTAGCGCCGCTATATCCCCACTAGTGCAAGGACCCGAGAATCTAGAGTGTAAAAACTTTCAAGAATACCTACGAACCCGTCAAACACCCGAATCCCTAGAAAAACTATACAATTACCCACCCATTTGCTTGGCTGTCTTTCGCGAGCTGCCCGAAATTGCTCGACAATTTGTAATACGGATACTATTTGTTGATCAGCCGGTACCACAGGCTGTTGTTAGCTCGTGGGGAGCACAACGGGTTGCCAAGTAAGTGCATGTGCTCAGAAATTTTTGCTTTTTGTCGCACTGGCTCCCATGAGCCAGCACATTAAATGTATGTATATATATCAATAGTTTAATCAAATCCAATTCAGGGAACAAACGGAAGCCACTAGCTGTCTGAGCGCTTTAAATGTCTGGCGCGTTACGGCCATACCAGGTGGCCTGGCTGCCTGGGAACTATCACCGACGTTTAAGAAGAGCGTGCGCCAAGTGCTACTCGGCGGTGGAAAGCCATGGGCGATGACCAACACTCTGGATAAGGATTCAAAGCCAAGAGATATTGCATTTCTGGACTCATATGCTATGTCACGCTGGCGGTGTGTCCTGCATTACATGGTCGGCACGGGCAGTCGCAACGGAGGCACAGATGCCGAGGCCATAAGTCCAGACGCTGTGCGTATTTTACTACATGCAAATCTAATGAAGCGCGATGAACGCGATGGCATCACCATAACAAGACAGGGTTTTCAGTTCTTGCTGCTGGACACACGAGCTCAGGTGTGGCACTTCATGCTACAGTATTTGGAAACATGCGAAGAACGTGGTATACCGCTGGCCGAGTGCCTATCGATGTTATTTCAGCTGAGCTTCTCCACGTTGGGCCGCGACTACAGCTCGGAGGGCATGAGCAATCAGATGCTGACATTCCTGCAGCATTTACGTGAATTCGGACTGGCGTTTCAACGGAAGCGCAAGGAGGGTCGCTTTTATCCTACGAGACTAGCGCTAAATGTAACAAACAAGGATGCTGCACAAGCCGCTACCTCAGAAGATGAGCGTATGCAAGAGAGAGGCTACATTGTAGTAGAAACAAACTATCGAGTCTATGCCTATACGGATTCACAGCTACAAGTGGCTGTGCTGGGTCTTTTTACAGAATTGCTCTATAGATTTCCCAATCTTGTTGTCGGTGTACTTACACGGGATTCGGTGCGCCAGGCACTGCGTGGTGGCATTACAGCAGAGCAAATTGTCAGCTATCTGGAGCAGTATGCACATCCAAATATGAAGCTAGTCGAGTCGGCAATTCAATCGAAATCTTGTCTGCCTCCCACAGTTGTGGATCAAATTAAACTATGGGAAATGGAACGAAATCGTTTCACCTACACCGAGGGCGTTGTTTATAATCAGTTCCTGTCACAAAATGACTTTGTCACTCTACGCGACTACGCGCAATCCATTAACATGCTGGTTTGGCAGAATGAACGCACACGCACAATGGTTGTCCAGAAAAATGGTCACGACGATGTCAAACGCTACTGGAAGAAGTATTCAAAGAGCGGTGTCTAGCGATCGATCTACACTATACATAACATTATATTTAAGATTATTCAATTATTTGTATACATAATTTAAGAGCGCATGCGACAGTTGTCTTTGTAACAAGCAAACAGAATAATTGTTATCCATTGATTAAAGGCAACTGTAGAGACATTTAATAATAAACAATAATACTGTTCTTTATCTAAAAGCAACCAATAATAATTACCCAAAAAAATCAGATTTGTTTAATTTCGTTTATAGATATATAATATATAAAATACAGTACATAAATTCATAAACAACACAAAAGAATCATTAAAGCTTGACAATAATCGTACTTAAATGCAAGAGCAAGAAAGAAAATAAATGGAAAGTTTAGTATAAAATTGGACGCTGGGGCATGCAAAGATTGTAATAGCTCTTCTTATCCCAGAAGTCCATGCCTTTCCACCCGCACCAGCCTTTAATTTGAATAGTTGATAGCTCATCGGCGCCCGTGTAATGTGGATCCAAAATCAAGAACTTCGCCTGACCCGTCTGCACACAGTAGTCCACTCCAATAATTGTGTGCGCCAGCACACCGCCTCCAATCATAACGGGTGTGCCCTGGGTCTGAAAATGCATGGCCAGCTCAGAGGCAATCGTTGTGAGTTCAGCTCCAGAGGCCACATGCAAGATCTTGGAATCGACATTGAGGAATCCTTGCAGGCACATGCTCAGCTCCGTGGAGCCAATCCATTTTGAAGAGCCCACAAATGAGGCGGGTTTATCGTTTATTTTGTGCAAGTATTCCTGAATTTCCAGATGTGTGGGTATTGCGCGTTCCGTGTATCCCTGCAGCAGGAACCACGAGCAGATTGTCTGCAGCGAGCGATAGGCACAGCCCCAACCCTTGTCCTGAAACTGCTGCTGCAAGTAGTGATAGTAATGATAGTTGCCATTAACCAGATACTCCTTGCCATCTATAACACCGCTGGGCCTTACACCCAGATGCGTGTTAAGCAGTGGCGTCCAAGTCGCTGCATCTGCGGCATCAATATCGCCCTGGAAATGACACTGATTTGCGCGCCTAAAATAGGGACGTGTGACTGGCAAGGCAAACTGTCTATGGAGCCGCTTGCGTTTCTCCTGCACACTTGGCTCGTCATCGCCGAGTTGCTCCAGATACGCACAGCTCAAAAAGTGGCCAAACTCATGTGGATAAAAGTGGTAGCTGCGTGGAGCTAGCAGTTTTGGATTCTCTGTGGTTTCCTGCTCCGTTAGTCGCTCGGTGAGGCACTGCTCGAACAGCCGCAATGATCTGCAAATGCTCTCAATGAGTACATCGTAAAGCCGCAGCAACTTTGTCTTCTTGCAGAGTATGGCCATGGCCTCCAGTTCCAGAGGCACCTGCACTTTGCTGGGTTCTTCGCTTGTTATGCACATGCTCAGAGCAGGATGCGGTGCGGCATCACCGCCGGCAGGTTCACGGGTTCGACAGCGTAGCACATCAATGTTGATGACATCATAGTCGCAACCCACAGCGCCATAATGTTTGTCCAGCTGTGGAGCAGACGCAATAGTCTTCTTTTTGCCACCACTTGGGGTTGATGGTTCAGTTGGAATTGGAATTTCAGCGATTAGATTCTCAATTAAGGATTCACTGTTGAAACTTTTGTGCTGAATACCACAGTTGCTGCTTACATATATTTTGGTCTGTGAAACATTAAACACCAGACTTCCATCGGCTACACGTTTACGGAGCACATGCATCTCCTTGGCTATGGCTTCCGGGGTCGGCAAGGTGTGCAAATAGAAGCCGCATTTTAGTCTCGTAAAACAGAAATCGTTGAATAGTTGTGGTGCCTCCATTACTTCGTACGGTACATTTTCCAACTTTCCATGCACTAAGAACGACGCTGTTAAGCCAAGTAATGTACCCAATTGGCATTGTAGCACTATGGGATTGTCTGTTATATCCACCGACGAAATCACTTCCTTTAGATGTGCTTCTGTGTCCGAACAGTCACCAAATTTCACCAAACCACACAGATCAAGTTCGGCTGGGAACTTGTGTTGAATTTGCTCATAACTCAGTTGCCCTACGCTCGCCTCAACAGTAAAACTCAAGAGCAGCAAAGTTCCGTCTCCATAGAACACGCCATATAAACAACCGCTGCACTGCAGCTTCACACGCTCCAGGCGCTACAAAGATTGTTGTGAAAATAACAAGTAAATTATTCGGCTTAATAGTAAATAGTTTACCTTTAGCAGAAACGATGATATTCTCAATTTCGGAAGCATTTTATTATTTTTTCTTTTTTCGAAAACTAGGCGTGAAATATCAGTATTGAGGTACAAACTGCACAGCTGGCAATTGTGCTATCGAAAATCGATGGTGTTATCGAAGTGCATTGCATTTGCAACGCCTATCGGTGAACAGTGTGACCAGCCTATCCATATCCCATTTTGAAATTTACCGCTCACCATACTAAAAAATAATGTTCTTTAAAATAAAACTATTTCCAGTATACACACATATAACATTTATTTAATATAATATATATTGAATTCGGCATAGATTATAGATTCGCAAAAAAACGCTTTAGTATTTGACTGAGCAAGCAGCTTTATGTTATAATTGTATACGTACTTTAGCATTACTTCACTCAATTGTTACCAGCACGACGCATTCAGAAATTTTTTGTTTTTGCTTGTTTTTTTTTTTTTTTTTGGCGTTTTCGTTCTTTTTACTAAACGTTAATTCTATCAATGTTATACATTTATATATTTATATATATATATATACAATACAATATTCAAAATTGTGTGCAGTCGCCATTTCATTCCTAGTACATTCGGCTTTACTGGAATATCTTGCTCCTTTTGCATATTTTTTCCTCCATTCTTTCGAATATTTACTAATTTACAATACGTATTAAGCAATTTGTTAGATACGAGACTATAAACTACTAGTATTATTATTTTCACAATTCTCTAATTAATTTCCATTTACTAATTTTGTTTGGTGTACGCATTTAAGCACTTTTTGCAATACAATACAATCCCTTGAATAATATTTGTTATCAAATTCCTTCGGCCAACTTTATCGCTTCCTTTCTTTGCATTCGTTCCTTTCCACTTTGTGTAAATAAGTTTACGTTGAACACTTAGATAAAACGCTAAACATGAAATTTAAAACACAAACATCCATTTCTGTGGCGCTACTTTTTCTGCTTAGCAGATAAAATTACGTTTGTTGTTGCTGTAGTTGCAGTTGTTGCTGCACTTGTAGTTGAACTTGTTACTGCTGTCTTGGCCATTGGCTCCGTGCGCCCCACGGCTAAAGGGACAACACTGGCGCTTGCTGACCTTGTCGTTGTAATCGAAGATTTCTTGGACGCATCGGTTTTCGCTGAAATAAAATATTGTTAGCTGTTGTCGTTGCTTTTTTTGTTACAACACTTACCGAGCTCGGTTTTTTTAGCTTTATCAGAGTGCTGCTCTTTGGACGACGGCTTCTCTAGCGTTTGTGTAGGCGATGACGACGATTCACCCTCTGCATACTCTTCAATAGCTGGCATAAATCCTTCAGATACGCTACTACTGTCTTGGGTACTAGTCGGCGAATCCTTTTCCTCGGCAATGCGTGGCAAGAGCTCACAGCTGCCGGGTATGGCCACCACACTATTGATTGTTTGGCTCTCAGTTGAAGCGGTTGTTGTCCCAGTTGCTACTGTCACCGCCGGTGTTGGCGTTTGTCTTTGAGATTCCTCAGTGCTGCTGTTGCCAGATGACTGTTGTTGTTGCTGCTGCTGCTGAGTAGCTGCAGTTCCAGTTGCAGATCCACCAGCTGATGGTCTCCATGTGCCTGCGACAACGCGTTGATGCTGATGCTGTGTCTGCTGTTTGATGGGCGGTGAGCAGCACAGCGGAGATATTTTTGTCTCAGCACTGCGTGGATGCAATCGATCCGGGGACAAGGCGCGACGCAATAGCGGTGAGCTTGGCTCCGCTGATTTGGTGCGTGCAAATCCCGCTTTCTTGGTGCTAGCACTCACCGCCGCCTGGAGTGTGGGTAACGTGCTACCCGGACTATACGACTGGGTGGTATTTGAGGCGCCAGGTTGGTGGCCCACCAAAGGAAATGCCAGTGGCGATGGCGAGCGAGTTGGTGACGATGGCAACGGTGAAGGCGACGGAGTACGCGCCAGTGGGGACAACGGAATGTGACCAACACTCTTGCGGCGGTTTGGCAATGCATTGCTATTGGATGTGTGCAGAGTCTTTAGGCCACCACCCGCTGATCCGCCAGCTGTGGAGCCTCCAGCGCCAGTGGCTGCCGCGTGCAACTTGTGCTTGAGTCCATGCAAAGTCGATGGACGTTGATATAATTGCGGTACAACTCCAGTGGGCGAAACTAGAAATATGTGCACGAATTTAATAAAACAAAATGTTTACGGTCCCGTTATGACTAAACCCACCCGGAACGTTGCCCACAGATGTTGCGCTGTTGCCCACAACGGCACCTACATGTGGCAGCAGGACAACTGGACTGGATGGTGGCAGTTGTACACTCAAAGCAGCAACTGGTGCAGAGATGATGGTATTAATTCCAGGACCATTTCCATTTCCATTACCATTGCCATTGCCATTAGAACCGGTGGGCGTGTTGGGGGACGAGGACGAGGGTGAAGTGGATTGGGAAGAGGAGTTAGCTGCAGATTGACAGCAACTGCTGCTGTGATACGACGAGTCGAGCGGTGAGAGATTGCGTGCCGAAGGCGTGGTGGGTGAACTAGTGCCCGCCGAGTACTGTCCACGTAAAACCACAATTAATAAGTCGTTAGAGTTCCCAGTTAACTGTAAACTTACCTGTTGCATCTCGGCATTGGCACGTTTGCTGCTTATGCGTCGGAACAATGAAGTTTTACGCTTCTTGTCATGCTCCCGCTTCGTCTGCTTCTTTTGTCGATTCAGACCCTTCTTAGCCAACTTGCTTTGCATGAGATCACGCTTTCGACCACCGCTCTGTATACTAGTGTGCTCCAAGGGTGTGGCACGCAGCGTTACATGTTCACCGCCGCTAAGCAGCAGCTGCAACACCTGCGTATGGAATAAACCCTGCACTGGCTCACCATTCACATGGGTGATGAGATCGGCGGGCCGTAGACCAGCCTCAAAAGCTGGACTTCCCTCATCGACAGCCATGACCAGATGGTGCATTGTATAAAAGTCCGTGTCGCCATAATACACGCGTATGGTATGTACGGTGAAGCCAAATCCACGTGGTCCGCGACGTATAATAATGGGCGGCTTCAAATTGGTGACCAGCGGCGAGAGTTCACGACAAGGTGATGTATCCCTCGAGCTGGCTGTGCTCGAGCCATTGCCACCGCCACCAGCACTGCCAGGTGACTGGATGCCGCACAGTTGTGCTGCCAATTGGGTGTTATCCAACGATGACATTAGAGAAAGACCCAATGCTGAAGCGGATTTAACAATTGATCGGGATCGATGATGCTTAACTCCATAGGAGGAAGAGGGTCCACTGCTGCAGCTGCCGTCCATGGATTTCGGTTGATGGTGCAGTGCCAATGGGGACTGTTCACGAATGTTCATGTTCTCCGTCGAGGAGCTACCCGCGCTTATTGTCTCATCCTCAATAGAAATGGAAAAGCGTGGCAATATATCACGGGCACAAACGCCTTTACGCTTTCGATTTATTTGCGGCGAAAAGTCGTCACTGTCGGTTTGCGAACTCTCCGGTGTGCTGCGAGAGAAGCTGCTCACGCTTGTCGGCTGGGGGGTCGCTGTCGACGACTGTGTCGGTGGTGGCGGTGTCGCCGGTGTGCTTATTATAGTCGTTGTGTTCGGTGGCATGCTGTGACGTTGCTGCATACGCACCGCCGCCGGTGTTGGCTGTTGCAAGTAATGCTTGAGCATGCGCAGCTCAGCATCATTGCCAATGGTGACGTTGTGCAACAATTCCGGCAAATATTCCGTATCCGGAGTGGACGGCACCTTCAGGCAGGTGGATGAGAGCTGCAAGAAACAACAATTATTTGTTATTAGTCTCTTTTTCATTAAAACCGAAAGCATTTCATTATTTAACTTCTTGATAAGCATGTTAAACGATTAACATTTTTACCAGGACCAAAATTAACAGAATCTGTAATGCTAATTTTAACAGGGACGCAATAAGCATGTTAACAGAGCGAGAGAGAACTGCGTGCAAGAGCGTACGGAATTTGTATTGTATTAAGACATAAGATTGGTTTGCAATAAATTATTACATCTAATAAATTTGTTATACTTACATCCAGTTTACGCAATTGTGGAGTATTCAAAAATTTGTTAACCACAACCTCTTGACCCGCCGCAGCCAATGGCTTTAGTTTGGGCATTGCACCCGTTGCAGCTGTTGCTGATATTGCCGTTGTTGTCCCAGTTTCTTGTGCCCGCGAAGGCAACGTTGTTATCGTTGGGGTTGTTTTCGTGCCGTCGGTTGTTGTTGGCGTTGCATGACGGGACCAGCTGTAATGCTGCTTACGATATTGGGGCGTGTAGGAGTTGAAGCTGCCAAACACTGGTGTGTCATCAGTGTCATCGGTATCCTCACCGCCTAGATCGTGATTGTAACGATCCATGCGAGCTGCAAAATAAACAAACACGAGTTTAAATGTTGTAATGCCCTAGAGATTTGAGTAACTCACTATCAAAGTAGCTGGTATCATCCTCATGGGACAACTGTGGCACAAACTCAGCCTTCTGCCGAAGCAGCGAATTCCAGTCCATGCCCTGAAAATAGACATGCTCCTTCACTTCCAATGCACCGATTTGACTGCCCAAACGATCGCGTGGATTCTGTTGCAAGAGCTGAGAAATAATATCCTTTGCCTCCGATTGCACGGGCCAATCCTCGCTGTCAGGCCACTCGATGTCATCGTTCACCGTATGGGCAAAGAGCTCCTCAGCGGTCTCACCAAAAAATGGCACACATCCAATGAGAAACTCATATAATATGATGCCCATGGACCACCAATCAACGGGCTTACCGTAACCCTGACGTAAAATCACCTCCGGGGCTATATATTCAGGAGTGCCGTACACCTGTAAGAGAGGTTATGTATTTTTATGTACAAGAGATAAAAATTGAGGTATTTTATACCTGTTTGTCGGAAAACTGTCGCGTCTCCGAGTCAATGTAGCCCTCGTATAAATTGGTAGCCAACGACATCAGGCCCATCTTGGAGAGACCAAAGTCGGTGAGCTTAATGTGGCCGAGTGCCGTGATCAATAAATTATCCGGCTTGAGATCGCGATGGACAATGCCATAGCTGTGCAGATACTCCACGGCTAATACTGTTTCGGCAAAATAAAAGCGTGCCATGTCCGCAGGCAGCGGTCCAATATTCTTGAGGAGCGTGCCACAATCGCCGCCCTCAACGTACTCCATGACCAGGCAGAGATGCTTCTTGGTCTCAAAGGAGCAGTACATGCTAACCACAAATGGATTATCCGCAAATGATAATATATCACGTTCGGCAAACACTTGTTCCACCTGATTCCGCAATATGAGATTATTCTTGTTGATTTTCTTCATTGCAAAGCGCTGGCGTGTCGTCTTGTGCTTCACCAGATAAACAGCGCCATAGGCGCCATTTGAGATCAGCTTGGCAATGTCAAAGTCGTTTTCATGCGGTAACGGTTGCTGTTGTGGTTGCTGCTGCTGTTGTTGCTGCTGCTGTTGTTGCAAGACACCCGCTTCCGATGATGCATTTAGTTGACTTATGGCCAATGCAAAACTTGGCGTTGCTTGACCATCACAAGCCACCGGCGTCTGCGGTGGCTGCTGTGGCATCACCGGCTGTGGCGTGCAACTGCCGCTGCCACCAGAGTTGCTCGCATCGAGAGGCAGTGCATCCAGTGTAAGGCTGCTTAGCTGCTTGGCTGCGCACGTTAACGGAGAGTTGAGTAGTAATGCACCTGTTGTAGCAGTTGACTGTGATTCCAGCAACTTGTCGCCTGTCACCTGCTCCGAGCACATTTGCTGCGTTTCCCTCAGCTCCTGTTGCAGCTCCGCAATAGGATCACGATTTAGACCTAATTTATGTATGATATATTGCGGTATGTCCGCTTTGATCACAGGCATGGCCTTGGCATGTCCTTCGGCAGCCTCCAGCAGTTCATAGAACTCCTGCGGATCGAATTCCAGACATTCCAACAATCGCGCTGGACGTGAAATAATTAACAGCAACTTTTTGATAACTCCACTCAATTCAGCAGCAGCTTCTGGTGACTTCTCCTTTGTCTCCAGCAGCAAACGCTCGAGATTCTCGCTCAACTCGTAGAAATACTGTGCGGTAATCAGCTTTGCTTCCGATTTATGCAAACAATCACGTGCCATCTCCAACACCTGATGATGCACAAAGCTGCGAAAGCATACAGGATAGGTTATATTAGTAAAAATAGGGAAAGCTACAGACGAGAACAAGGTCTCGACCTGAAAATATTGTACTCACCGCACAATGGGCTGTGAATCGCGAAAACTGTTGCAGGCCGCACTTTTATTCTCATTGATGAAATGCTTTAAACGCTCCTCCATTTGCTGTGTGGCCTTGGGAAAGCGTTCCTTGTATAGTGTATTCATTACCGCAATTTCATTGTCGACCACAGGGGATCGCGAGGGACTTGACAGCGAACGAGAGCGAGGACGAAAGTATGGAGACATGCGACCTCCTGTATTCCCTGGCATAGATGTCATTGAGGCATTGGCGCTATTGTTGCCGCTGCCACTGCTATTACCACTGCAGGCGGCGCTTAGCTCGACACAGCAGTTTACGCAAGCGATCGGTGGTTTTAACGGTTGTGGCTGCAACTGTGCGAGCTTTGGCGCATGCTGCGGTTGTGGTTTGTGCGTGGCCAGCAACATTGCACAATGCTTGGGACAATGCTGCTTCAGATGCTCTGCACAACAAGCGCCAGCGGCGACTGCAGCTGCATCCTCTTGACCCGGCGGAATGTTGTGCGGCAAATGATTAAGTCCTTCCTGACTGGAGCATTGAGACTATAATAAAGGAATGGAACCATTTAATGTTTTCTTCTGGAAATATAATAAAATGCTTACCGATAGATTAGAGCTGCCTGGTGTGGTGCCGTAGCCAGACGAAGGTAACGATGCCACCGACCAACGTCTGCCGTCAACAACGCCGCGACATGAAGCTATACGTTTAATGGGCGCAAATGCAAATGGCATAGGTGAATTCAGGCGTGGGCTATCCGCGGGACTGGCTGAATACGGTGAGTGGGCACGTGAACCAACCACAACAGCTGCCGCGTTGGTCACTAAACTTAGGCGATGGTGGGCCACACCACTAGAACCGCCAGCAGCACCACCGGCAGCGGAGCCTCGCATTACCACACCATGTAAATGATGATGCTTGGACAGGGCAATGCCACTGCCAGAGCGTGAGATATTAAGGCCAGGCGAGGCAACCGATGGTGCAGCAGCTGGAACCGAAGGAGCTGGTGCATTACACAGTTCTTGTCGAAAATAGTTGCCAGTTAGACAGGGAGCTGATTTACCCAGCGAGGAGTGACGCATTCGCAGCAAATTTGATGCTTCTGAAGAACACAAAAGCAAGGAAGTTGTTAGTAAGACTGCGATTTTAGATCATCTTTAAACTTACCGCTGCTCACAGCCCGCATAGAGTTCGTGTGCTGTTGATAGGAGATTTTACGCAACAATGCCGTATAGCCACGAGAGTGTAGAGAACTCGAGCTCCCGGATAGGCCACCGGAAGAGCTCTTGGTTAGATTCAAATTGCGCATCAACGAAGACCCATTGTTGCTGTTATCAATTCCAAGTTTAGCCGGAGATGCGGGCAATAATTCAATACCACTGCTGGCATCGTTGCCTCCACCAGCATTTGAGGAGCTAACGGATGTTGCTGCCGATAGAGCAGCAGCTGTAGCTGCTGCAGCGGCTGCCTCCTGTTCGGAATCATCAAAGATGAGCACACGAGCCGAGTAACTAGACTGTGGACGTATGCGTGACAGATTCGCTGAGTTCAATTGACGCTTGGTTATGGGACTGTCGCTGTTGTTGCTATTATGGCTGCTGTGGCTACTGCTACTGTTGATGGACATGTCACAAATGGCGCTGGCATCGCTTGCATTAATTTCGCTGGCAATGCTGCGATTAATGAATTCCTGCTCTTGTTCCTGTGAGGATTCATCGCGTTTTTGTGGTGTTGATGTTGAGATCTTGCTGCATGTTGTGCTCATTGTTGTTTTTGTTGTTGTTGTTGCTGCGGGTACGGCAGTTGTTCCTAACGATGACGACGACGACGACGACGACGTCGCTGTCGTTGATGTTGATGCTAATGTCACCTGACGACTCATGATCTTTTCTACGTTTTGCTGCACGCTTAACAGATTTGCATGTTGTTTTTGTTGTTGTTGCTGCTGTAGTTGCTTCTGTTAACTTTGCTGTTAATTTTATTATTATTATTGCTGCTGCTGCTTGGCATGGCGGCTGCTGCTTCTGCCGCTGCTGCTGCTCTCGCTGTTGCTGCTGTAAATGGCCAAAAAGAATAATTAGCATAGAGCTAACAATGTCGCCGCTTCAAGCGCCTCAGACACTGGCAATTGAATTGATAAACACACACGGACACACACACATATACACACACACTCACAAAAACATACACAACAAATTTGAAAGAAACTTTTTTAATTTGTTGAATTTTCATTTTCACACACGTCAATGGAAAATTCAATATATGTAAATATACGTATATATATATATATATAAGTATATGTATATATATATATATATAAATATATGTATATATAAATGTATGTATATGTAAATACATATAAAATAGTTCAGCTACTGAAAGAGTGATCACAAAAATTTACAGTGTGCCAATAAAGTGTTCGCACGGTTTGCTATTTTTAAATTTATCGACTTGAAAAATTAACAAGTCGAGCTAAAATAAATATAAATGTTGTTGCACATTTGTTGTTTTATTTAATTATGTACAATTTATCCAATTTGATAGTTAATCTCGACATTTTCCGCACACTTTCAAGTAACAAAAGAGACTTTGATTTTAAACTCATGAGACAACATTTATTGGAGGAAATTTAATAATATTTATATACATACATATATATGTAGAGATTCATTTAAATTTCTCTTAATGACGCGTTTTAAAATACATATAGTATAATTGTTTATATACAGTAAGTCAAGTAATTGTTTTGTCCGGTATTTGTTTTTAATTTTCTAAAATAGTTAAAATTAGTAAATATTATTATTTGCGCTTTATAACCTTGTTTTAAAAGACATGAGCGCCTAGAATAAAATATAAAGTTAAGGTTATTTGTCTTGTAAAATAAATTTAATGAGTTTTGTGGTTTGACCAAGAATTATTCAGCTAACTGTAAAGTGTACACTGTACACTGTGTGCTATATGTAGTATATGAGAAACACAGAGATTATAAACAAAAGGCGCAACTGTCGCGATTACCACCCATTTGCACACCTTGGCTGGGGATAATAGCCGGAGACAATGGACGGTAGGGTACACGGAAGGGTGCATACAGCAGAGCGTCCAATCTACTGTTGTGGATCTGTAGTTGTCGTAGTCACGATGTCGACGTCTGGTCTGCGGTTATCAGTTAAGTGTTCAGTTTGTTTTTATTTAATTTTTTATATGTATGTATGTTTTGTGACACTTATTTACACACACACACACACACATAAACATAAATATATACAACTGTGAATTTTCTCTCTCACTCCTTCTCTTGCTCACTCTCAATCTGTGTGTGATTGTGTCTCCGTCTGTATTTGTTTAAATTTTACTCGTATGATAATTGAATTTGTATTTTTTATTTTGTTTCAAGTGGTAGTTAATGCCGTCAAGGGCAGTTGGGGCCTATTTAAAGGATTTAAAGCACAATAAAAAAAACTCGATTTAATTGCGTTCACAAGTCCCAAAAACAGTGACACATACATTTGTCTTCCGCGGCTACAACTCCACACCTCAAAGGCAAGGCAAATACATCCTTATTATTGTGCTTCCAACGAACACGGTGAGTGTGTGTATGCGCTGGTCGGTGGTCTCCTTATGGGCCGCCCACTGGCTGCCTTGTACGCACACGCACACACACATGCACAGACACGCACTCTTGGTCACACACTCGCACAGAGAGTGTGGGGGCAACAATTAATTGTTACACTCTTTAAATGCACTTTGGGTACTTTGCACATTACATTATATATCTAGCAGATATTGCGTATTAGCACACGCACGTGCATCGCACGCACAACAATAAAAAACTATTTATTAAATAATGATTTTAACGAGATACCACAGCGACGAAAAATCGTTGTAACAATATCAATTGGTCTTTGTATGGTACGGTCACACCCGACTCACTGAGTTGGGGATGATAAGCGCCAGAGTGGCAACGATACCATCCATTGCGATACATCGCTTAATATGTATCGACTAAATCATCGATTCGAGTTTGTCACTGCCATTTAAATATTTGTTTTGGAACGCTAACAAAAATAATTGTTTACATTTACTAATTTTGTTTATTGTTTTCTTGTTATAGAGAAATGTAAATTAATTCGCATTGCTTATTATCATCATTATTTAAAATAATCTGAATAAAAAGCAAAAATTTATCAGTAATGAGAATATATGTATATATATAATGTATATATATAAAGCAACTATCGTTAGCCATAATTCATATTTGTACTATGCGAGGTCTGGTAAGCGCTGGATATGTTCTTCTGGGACGATGATTGCTGTGTATGATGTGGGTCTGTGGCAAGATGATTATTTTCCTGGCACCATTCGACAAAATCATCAATGAGGACTGGCCAAGCTCCCTCTGAATCATAGTTACTCATGCGATCATCTATATTGGTAGCAAAGTCGAGGAGCAGGTTCCAAGTGTCCCTCGAAATGGCTCGCTTATGTTTTTCCTCAAGGAATTTACACCAAATATCCAAGAATTTGAAACGATCACTGAGCACTATGCACCAATATGCAATGGCCATGTCCAAATCAATTCCTTTTTGACCCGGATCCTTTGCATAGTTGAATGTAAAATGATAAAAATCTTTAAATTTGCCCGCATCGTTCAATTCCTGTTCCAGTAATGGCAACTTCGATTTGAGTTTCTCAATACTATCAGTGCCTAGATCACACATGCCATTGATAAACTCATCACGCGAAAATTCACATTGCACTTCAGCATGAAACTTCCAGGCAATTATAAGCACCAGTTTGGAATCTGGGCTGAGCTCCAAATCCTCCAGAAATCGTATTACACCTTGTGAACTGATCTTTTGTGCATCACTTGGATCCCGATAGCGCATAAACAGCTGCTCGATACGCTTCCGATCCAGCTCCCGATAATAGTATTCAGGATTCTGAAAATAGTTATCGCTAGCCAAATCCATTTTCCAATCATTCTGTTGCAGGCAGAAAATGGCCGTCTGTTCGCCAGTCTGTGTTAGCGAAATGAATTTTTTCACCTTGTCTCGGTGCTGGCTTGATTTCAGTTTGTTCTGTAAAAATAAACATTATTAATAGATGACTAGTGCAAACACAAACACATAGTCAAAATAACTACGAATTGCATAAATACACCAACTACAACAACAATTTGTGCGTGCGCTGGCGCTTCAGTGTAGAAAGAAAGAAGCAGCACCATCAGCCAACAAAACAAACACTTAAGTCAACGTACACTGATCCATAATCAAATCAAGTTGATATATACAATTTTATAAAATGCCTGCACTTACCATTGTTTTTATTATTGTATTATATTTGTTACTATTTACTTAATATTATCAAAGTTTTCTCTGTGCTGTTGTTTCGACCAACGAAACTCAGAGATGCCTTAGATATCGATTATTCGCAATGATACGGTAGCACCACAAAGTGGCAGCTCCGCATTGCTATCGATAAACTACATCTGACTCAGTATTGATTTTCTGTGGAGCAACAACAATTGTCAATAATAAGAAAACAAAGCAGACGAAAAACATTTAGAGTAACATCACGCATAAATCAGCCATATGCATTCCTTCACACTGTTGCTTGTGGCGCTCTGCGCCGTCGTTGCACACGGCAGCGATATTACAAGCATTGTGTTTGGAGATATTAAGGAAGGTGTTGTGGCAGCTTTTGGTGACTTTAACTCCGACGAACTTACAGACATATTCGTCATTCGTGATAAAAGAAAAACACTTCAGATACTCTATGGTAAGTAGCTATGTGGCTTTATCAACGCTACACCAATCATTTAATCAATGGCATGTATTGTCTAAATTACCTGTATACCACAGTGGTTCATCTTAAAAGATTGACTTGAATACGTCTTGTATTTGCAACTTAAATTCTTAATCGTTATGCCTGAATATAGTTATAATTTGGATGTTGAAAATATTGATTCTAATCTGATGATAATACAAATGTTGCCTGTGATTTTTTTTACATGAAACACAGGAGCGGATACGGAACCCTTATTGCGCCCAGGAGTTATTTGCAATTATGGTGATAAGTTAATTGCCAGTGTTATACCTGGAGATTTCGATGGAGATGCACTTATGGATGTCTTGGTCAATGTAGAGAACGGAAAGGGTATCTACGACGTTTACATCAATTGGGGCAATACCACAAAACTGAATTGTTCCCGCAAACCAGTCATTCAAACATTTGGTGAAGTAATGGCTCTTGATTTTAATCGGGACATGATCATCGATTTGTATGGTCTAGACACAAATAAGATGCGGTGTTTCTGGATATTTAGCAATAACCGGGAGCCACCGCGTGCCGAACACCAACCCATGCCCACGGGAGGCAGTACCCAAACTCTAAGCATACCCAACGCTAATGCCTATTTGGACTTAAATGGCGATTATCTGGCCGATCTGTTCCTGCAAACGAATAATGCTTACGAAATCTGGTATGGTGTTAACGAGCGTGATGGCCAGGAAAACTTCAGTTACCAGCATGCGATCGCAATCCAGTTGATTGGCATCAAAGACTATGCAGTCGGTCAGGCCGTTTTCATGGACTTTGAGCTGCGTGGTGTGCAGAATATTGTGTTACCCTTTTGTGTACAGGATAATTGTCGGAATTCAACGATACTCGTTCATGACGGCAATGATTTCAATGATGTCCATGTCAACTTTAAGGACCCGCAAGGTGTTCTTTGGGGATTTGTCCCACCAGTGGCCGACGATGTTTATTTGAAGACCATCACAGCGCGAAGTGGTGACTTTAATTTGGATGGTTATCCAGATTTGTTGGTCACCTTGCAGCCGTTGAGTGTGCCCAAGCCCGTGATGCAAACGTTTCTCCTGGAGAACGTGGCCTGCAAGACATGCAGCAAGAATTTCAAACGTACCTTTGAGGTGCGCTGGAATGCTCTGTCGCCCATGGGTAATAATACAGTTGCTGGGGCCTTCTATGACTTCTATCAGGATGGTGTCCTCGATGTTATTCTTATTGAAAAGCAACCAAATGGAAACTATCGTCCGCTCGCCTTTCGCAACACACTCGACTACGATGCTAATTTCGTCAAGGTGATTGTGCTAACTGGTTTGGTGAATGCACAGAATCCCACACCACGTACACCACTGGGACGCAAGAAGCTCACGTATGGCAGCAATTTGCCCGGTCCAATTATTACCTATAGCACAACGACTCAGGATGGTGATCAGCAAAGTGGCAGCAGTGTTCAGTTACCACAATCATCATATTTTGCACTACAATTGCCCTACACATGCTTCGGATTGGGTCGCACACCCAATTTTGTTGATCAGTTGGTGGTTGGACTCTATGGCAAGTGGCACAATTGGACTCAGCTTATACCAAACTCGCAGATCATTGTGGTGCCCAAGCCACTTGATCAGCCGCAGCACTGGAAAGCGTTGCTCTTTGTGACGCCCAGCAAGCTGATCGTAATGAGTGTTATCGCCTTGGGTGGCACCTGCCTCGTTATTATGCTCATCATAGTTGTGCTCTACATTAAGGAGAAACGCGAGGATCGACAGGAACGCTTGCAAGAGTCTCACAGATTCCATTTCGATGCAATGTAAATGAACTACAAAGAAAAACATTTGCAATGCGGTTGCTTTATTTTATATTTATATATCTTTCGTTGTGTAATTAACATAAATTTCCACATACCCAAGTTTGTTTTTATTTTTAACAGCAAAAGAAAACAAAGCAAGAAATCTTTGTTGGTTCTTTACAGACTTTCAGAGTTTATCTGTGTTTATTTGAAATCTCAAGAGAAAACAGTACTGCGAACCAACTGGGATTGCCCATTAAAATTGTATAATATATAGTTTAAAAAATGTGATACAATACAAAAAATCCAATAAATATGATTAATAATTTGATGTTTTTCCTGTATCGACTTGGAGAGTAGTTGGCATATTTTGTGGATAATTAATACAGTCGAAGTTCCCAAAAGTGTTAGAAATTTTGAATTTTTTATTTTTTTTTTTTTTTTTTTTGTTAAAGGCGATTAGATTTAGGGAAATTTGACTGTATTTTATGTTTACTTGAATATGAAAAGTTAAGTAATGTTAATGACAATTACGCTTAAACAAAGTACATGGGATTCCTTTTCATGAACTCCGGATTGATCAAGCGACGCTCGTATTCTTCCTTTGGCGAACGTGTTAGACGAGGGCTGTAATTAAAAATCGAATTTAGTTTGTGTTTAACTATGATTAAATATATTTGCTACTAACCCACTAATATAGACACGTCCGCGTGCGGCAGCCAAATGGGCCAGATAGGCTGGTGCCGGATAAGATACAGAGCGGTTGCAACGTGGAAACATGTGGCACAAGTTATAGGTCAATTGTTGCAACAAATCAATGTCCAAATTTCCAGTGTTCTCAATAACATTGTAACGAGTTGGCTTGGCTGTACCCTGTATAGACTGATGGCTAACCATAAAGAATTGCATCTCGTTTGGATGCACAATTTGGCGATCAACAACTGTGCCAGGATCAACATTATTAAATTTATTTTTAGCATGTGGCTGGCCTTGTGGGAAGAAGCGTGTATGATGACGCTTGACCACAATTATACAACACAATTTGGGTTTAATACCCAGCTATACATATGAAAAGAAATTGGGATTAAATCAATATGTACATTTATAAACTCTTTCATCTTACCTTGGTGCAAGCCATTAGAATTCCCTTTAATTCCAGATTTTTAATTATCATAAACTGGCCATCGCTGACACCATCACGATAATAAATAATGTGCTCGGGATATCGATTATGATACTGATGATAGACCCGCAAATGCTCCGTTACAATTCCTTCCATATCCTCGATTTCCTCCCGTGCACCGCCACCGCCACCGCATTGCAGTCTATATTGCATGTTATATGATGCTCCAAAATTATCATGCGATGCAGCTACACCAACAACACTTGGAATTTCACGCTGATCTGGTGACGGATGGGCGACATCAGCTCCCAAAAACATAGCATTCGGTAGATAGGTCAGAGGATCATCTTTAAGCTTGTGATTGATACCATTTAGCTTTGAGTTGACCTTCAAAAGAACGTTATCCACCAATTGTGCATTTAGACGTCGTTCAACGCTAAATTCTTTAATGCATTGGGTCAATATGCCGTACTGAAGTTCCGCCTTTTGTTTAATAACATCGTATGTGGCACCACGTGTTGGGATTACCACAAATACCAAATCATATCTATCTGCCTTTAACTGTTTAAAGTGCTCATCCAGACTTCGCTCGTCCCGGAACTTACGTATATCCGCCTTCTGCTCAAGGCAAACATTGAGTCTCCCACCTTGCATTAGAATCTATTAAAATTGCTTGTTAATAATTAATAAACAAATTTTCTAATTACACTTACTAGTTTTTCCATCTCAACAAGTTTTCCGTACTGAAGACGTGAAGTTTCACAATTTAATATGGCCCATTTGTGTGCCTTTGGAGTGCTCTTCAAGAATTTGCAACTCTCCATGTACCATGAACCATTGAATGGTCTTTTAAAATTCTTGTTACTATACTCCAATTGCGGCGCTGTCAAACAACGTGTGTGGACCGTTATGAAATCCCCAGCAATATGTATACCAAATCGACTAATTGTCGGATCAGCATTATGATTGAAGTGTCTCAACAAGTTCATTATCTTCATTTTACGCTCATTGGTCGATGTGGCCGCAAACTTGATCATTTTTGAAACTTGATTGGCGCCATCCTTGCGCTATTGAAAGAAAGAGAAATTTGTTATTTAATAAAAGTCTATAATGGTATATATAACGATCGTTAGCACCTACATTCAATGCTTGTCCTTCCTCAATGCGACAGAGTTCCATGGGTAAGAAAATGTTCCTGGCCGCCGGGCCAACATGCAGACACGGCAAATTGGGGTACTGCAGTCTGTAGTTGCGTGAAGTAAAGTAATCCGCAATGCTCATCGATTTGCCATCCAGTTCAAATTTCTGGGCACTAGCTGGTTGGCTAGAAAATCCATTCACTTTGTAGACGCGTGGTGCGGATGCAAAACTTTTTGGCGGCTCATAGATGATATTGATGCCTTTGAAAAAGCCCATAACGCGCCACAAATCATTCTCTAACCGACACTGCTTGAGATCGGACATGCGATTCCTCAATACATGCTCTTTAATGTAGTCTAGCACTGGCATGGCGATGGGAAAAGATTTGTGCGACACATCGACATTCACAAAAGGTTTGTCGCCGAGCACAAAGCTCTGGTAGAGACCGACCAATACCTCATATCCATCATCCAGCGAGTTACATTGTCCATTATCAGACCTCTTGAAAAAGGATCGACCAGCGCGTATAGAACTCATGTTGCAAGGGGCCGCCAGTACCACCTCCAGACACTGTAGGGCTCGCATGGGCTTATCATAGATCTTGTCCTTCATATAGCTAAAGGTATTTATTTCAATTTACAAATTATATATATATTTTTACAGGCTATACATACTTGCGTAACGAACTGAGCTCCACTCTAGATTTCTCCGTTTCTTTCACCGTAATTTTGTAGTGAACTTTACGACCGTGACGATCAACAACCTTTTTTTTTTGTTTTAAAAAAAGTTTATAAAGTTAGCCAACTAATAAAGCTTAAAACTGTAAGTACTTGCCTCAACTTCCCCGGTGACATTGGGTAATTTATCCACAGCATAGCAAGACTTACGTCCATCAAAAGCTGCAATATTATTATTCAAGTGTTTGACTCGAAACACTTCAAAGGCTTCCCGATAAAACTTTTTGGGACGCTCGGGATTAAAGGAGACGTCGTAATGATAAGCAACATCTGGCATTTTGCTTATATCTACGTCCAAGTAATTAACTCCACACGCTCCAGGGGTTCCCAATGTGCCGCGCTTTATTGGGCCTACATGTGGCGGTGGCGCTGGTAATGCAGCTCCACCAGAGCTTGCTTGGCCACGTTGTGGGTAACCGCCCTGCTGACCGCCTTGTGGACCACGGGGATATTGTCCTCCCTGTGGACCACGTGGGTATTGTCCACCTTGTGGACCTTGTGGGTGTTGTCCACCTTGTGGACCACGTGGATATTGTCCACCTTGTGGACGCTCTTGTCCACCTTGTGGCCCACGCGGATATTGTCCACCTTGTGGACGCTCTTGTCCACCTTGTGGCCCACGCGGATATTGTCCACCTTGTGGACGCTCTTGTCCACCTTGTGGCCCACGCGGATATTGTCCACCTTGTGGACCTTGTGGGTGTTGTCCACCTTGTGGACGCTCTTGTCCACCTTGTGGCCCACGCGGATATTGTCCACCTTGTGGACGCTCTTGTCCACCTTGTGGCCCCCGCGGATATTGTCCACCTTGTGGACGCTCTTGTCCACCTTGGGCACGTTGTTGTCCACTTTGCGCCCAACCTCCTTGCTGCTGTTGTGGCTGGCCCTGAGGACGTTGTTGTCCACCTTGGGCACGTTGTTGTCCTGCTTGTGCCCAACCTCCTTGTTGCTGTTGTTGGGCAGCACTGCTTGTAGATGCTGCCTGACTGGGTGCGGGGGCAGCCTGCGGGGCTGCATTTCATATTAAAAATAAAAGCGCATAAAATGCATGACGTGGTCATATGACAAAATTCAAACTACAATTTTTGTGATTCCCCAATATTAAAAATATCCAGATTATTTTACTCAAAGTAAGCAAAAGACAGAAAAACACCGCACCATCGACAACAGGTATACAAAATATCACAGGTAATAATTGTGTTCTTCCCCCTAAATTAAAAATTCGAAGAACTTTCCAGAAGAAAAATATATGTATGTATGTATATATCAGGGACAAGACCTAGCCATGTATGCACTCAAATACAGACATAATCACACATATACATATATGCTGCAATTTCACATTGTTGCACTTACTTTGCCGTTGTTGTTGTGGCTGCTGGGGTTGAGAGGGCGCTGGTGTCGCAGCCTCCTTTTCCTTGTACTCTGAAATTACATTTCCAAGTTCAACGGTGTAAATATCTTAAGAATTCTATACATTGAGCTTCCCCTGTACTTACTATTCTTCTTTCCCATTTTTACTTTTGTCAAACGTAAAAAATTTTAACCAACTTCTGAAATTATTACTTCTGCGTCTGGCTTTGACTTTGTTTCTGATAATTTTGTTTTTTGACCATTCAGTTTTGGTCGTTTTTAAACACTTTAGCGTGCATGGTTGCTTCACCGCTATTAATCGATAGCGCACTGCAACAAATCGATATATCGCTTAAAATGGAATTTGCGCTCAAAATTCAAATATACCGTTTAAGCTCGCAATACCAAGATAAGAGTGGAACAAACCTTTATCAAAATTTCCTAATTAAGTTCCATAGCCAATGTTAATGCGGGTTTCAAATTAATAGACCATCATTATAATAAAAATACATTTTTTTTGTCGTTGTTATGGTTGTATCAATTTTATTTGGAATTGCACTTTTACTTTGCCCAATTACAGCAACCAATTAAATGTTTTACAATTTTTTTTTTATTATTATTTTCTCATTTTTTATGCGTTAAAAATATTGTAGCCAAAAAATAATGATTCACAATATATAAAGATATATATATGTATTCATATTTGTATAAATATATATTTTAATGCATTTTCTCAATTTGCTTCAACGCATTTGAGTAAAAATTTCCATTGCACAAATGTGATTTTCAAATATATGTCAACTCGATTTTGTTGTAATTTTTTCTAGAATTTGTATATAAAATTTTACTAACAATTGCACAACTTCGTCCGCATGATTTATATACAGTAAAAATAGATACAGTAATTATACATATGTATAAAATGTATAAATCATATATAGATAGTGTATATATATGATTTTATAAGAAATCAATTTTGCTTAAGTAATTTTTACGCTTCGTGAATTCAACTAATTTATACTAAAATGACTCATACATTTATAATATTAATTACTAATATATTAAAGACTGTGGAGAACAAAAATAGTTATGCCAAAAAATTGCACTACGATTTCAAATAAATTGTAATAATAATAATATAATCATAAAATAATAATAAAAAAAAACAAAATCTTTGCTGCAAAGTAAATTATATCGTAGTTGTCTCCCCGATTGGTTATTGCTGCAGCGTCACTTAAAATATAAAACTTAACAAACAATATTTAATTATTTTCATTTTTTCTATAATTGGCTCGGAAATTGTTTAATTCGTCCAGGCAACAAAGCATCTTGTATCGATTTATAGCTTAAAATTCAATTGTTGCTGGTAAACAAAAAAACTTAAATGCTGCATTTAGACATAGTTCGTTTTACATAATCATAATTCATACATATATGTAAATATATGGAATTGTTTTCGATTTTGTGTGTGTGTGTTTGATTTTTTTTGTTTTTTGATTTTTTCTTTTAATATTTGTGTTGAGAAATATCGTTTAAAGGAACAAGAGTCATGCCAAACTATTTTTCAAAACTGTTTTCAAACAGTTTCTGAAATTCGTTCGTACAATCAAGCATTATTAAAACATAATGTACATGTCGTTGCTCTTAAATCAAATTTTATGTTTTCTTAGAGCTCACATCTTAGCATGCCATATGCGTTTGTTGTATTAGTTTTTTTGTTTTTTGGTGTTGAATTTTCATTTAAATATTTTATTCGTTTCATACATTTTTTTTTCTATCTTTTTCTACTTTTACAATATTTTTACGTAGCTTCTTTTTAGATGCTGATTTAAGTGGGTTTTTCCATTTTGAGCTTGTTGGTTGCTGCTGATCCTATGCCTACTCTATATCAGGTTATATAACAGGAATGCATGACTAATAATAATAAGATACAAACTATAAGTAGCTAGATAAAGATATAGATATACCACGTATCAGTTATACGCTACTAAATCTTAAGAGTTGTGTGGCAGGGGGATTTGGGGAATGTTTACTGATTTGTGCTAATAAAAAGCCAAATTATAAAATTGCTTCGTTTAAAAACTGATAAATTCTTAGAAAACTTTTCACTAAACACTTTCTAATGTATGTAGTATATATATATGTGTGTGTGTGTGTGTATACTAAGTGTATGTGTGTGTGTGTTTTACAACAAAAATAAAAATATCTCTCGGGCAGGCAGGCAAACTTGAACCTAGAATTTCCAGGTTTAGGACTTTTTCACATTGTGCTTGCTAACTAAGGCCTGCAATTTGTGCAGTTGACTAAGTAGATTGGCATTGGTCTCCTCCAGTGACTCGAGTCGTTTTTTATAATCATGATTTTCGGTAACCAAAATGTCAACACGTCTCTCCAGTTGATCCATATACTCTTTCTTTTTACGACGACTTTCCTGAGCGGAGATCTATCAAAAGAAAACAAAATTCAATTGGCATTACAATTTATAAAAAAATAATAGTATTTTATTTTCTTTACTCACCTTATTCTTGATTTTGCGTCGTATCTTTTTAAGTGACTTTTCTTCAGCTTTGGTCAGTGGCAACTTCTGTGGTATGGGATAACCCTCGGCGAGAAGCGTACGTTTCTCCTCCTCGGTCAGAAGCAGGGTGCCCGTTGAGCCTTTCTGTAAACCACAAAATTAAATATTTAAAATTCAAATGTAAATAAAGTTAGTTAGTTAGAGCCATTCAAATATTTTATTAATCCTTTAGAGAAAGGTAAGTTGTTCAAACAATCAATTCTTACCGGCTGCGAGCTGATCAACGGCGTGTGAATGGGTTGCCTCGTGGATGTCGCAGCATTTGAGGCACCATTGTTGCTACTTGCTGCACGTGTGATGGCAGCAGCAGCAGCTGCAGCGCGTCGCGCACTTCCACTGTTAACAGCTTCGGGATTAGTGTTGGCTGCATTGTTAACGCCGGTGATGGAGGCAGATGCGTTGGGCGAGAGTGGAGCATACAAGTGTTCAGGCGACAAGTTGCCCTCGGAATCATCGCTGGGCAGTGAGGAGGGCGGCGTTAAGGGTATGCCATAGGCATGGGATTTACCCGAACTGCTGCTGCTGCTGCTACTGGCCACACTCTGTTTCTCACTCTTAATGGCTATCTTTGGCAGCATAAGGCTTTGACCGTTCTGGCCAAGTAAAAGCTGCTGTTGTTGTTGTTGCTGCTGCTGTTGCTGCTGGGATTTGATGAGGTTGTTGCTGCTGCTTGTGGTCAGCAAAAGGCCACCGTGCTGTATAAAAATAACTTGATTAATTCCAGATCATAAAGTAGAATTCATAACCCATTTGATCTTACCTTTTGGTCAAAGAGCAATTCTGTTTGTAGATTGGCCAAATTGAGGCTCAGCGGATGGGCGCTGCTATTCTGTGAATTTGGACTGGCGGGGCAGCTGGAATCGGGTGACATGGGCTCATCCTTGATGACCGCCTCATCGATCTCGATATCCGAACAAATATCTGGCGATATGCTGCCCTCTCTACCCGATGACACCGACGAGCTGCAATCGTTGTCATCGTACATCTCTGACAAATCCTGAGGTTGCTGAAAATGCTCCATGGCGACAACGTTCATGCCACTGTTGCCATTGACATTACAATTCGCTTGCACCTCGTGGACATGGCTACGGGTGAGGACTGTTGTCGCTGGTGCCAACTCCGTGATGGCTGTGTGTAATGCGGGATTGACGCTGGAGCTGCTCATGCTCAGCATGGTGCTACTGCGGTTGCTGTTTCTTGCGGGCGGGTGTAATGTAAGGCACTTTGGATCGATGGTGATGCGTCCACTACCTGAGTAGCACTCGTCATCCATATCTGCAATGAATTGATCGGTTTAATTATGATAATAGTAATAGTAATTTTAATAATAATAATAATAATAATAATAATGATAATAATAATAATAATAATAATAATAATAATAATGATAATAAAAATAATAATAATAATAATACTAATACTAATAATAATACTAATACTAATACTAATACTAATACTAATACTAATATTAATACTAATAATAATAGTGATAATGTTAATAGTAATAATGACAATACCATAACATAACTTAAGTAAATTGAATAAAATAATAAAAAACACAAAATTATTAAATATTTAAATGTTATTGGCTTAAAGTCTTTCTTGAAAATTAAGTTGGCATTTATCTATATCAAATTTAATCGTCATGCTAAAATTGCCAACTCAGTAATGCCCCATTTAGTATTCCTTTTTTTTACTTTGTTAATTGTTATGGCATGATCATTGTTGACGTCTTAAGTCTCAAATAATTCAAAATTTGAGCAAATATTTTGTAGACTAACCTAATTTTGTTTTAGTCTATTATTTAATTTGTCCAAAAGTATACAGATGTATGTCTATAGAGCTGAAATATTTAACTCAAATATTATACAACAATTTGATATTCTTTTCTGTAACTGTGCAAACAGGCCCCCAAACATTGGATTGGATCATTTACTGCCTAGGCGAGCGTCAGCAAAAAGTCTTGTATTTTATTATTTCAAGGCACTTGTGTTTGCACACGATATTCAGTACAATGTGTACATTTATAGTACTTTTGAATTCTGTTCTGGCCGGTTCTGTTGTTTCAGCCACGTTCTTAGCCCTCCCCTCCCCCCACTCTGTTTTCACAAAATTTTTAATTTTATTTACACAATTGTTGTACAGTTTCCATAAAATTACAAATAATATAAAAGAAACAGAGCTATTAAATACATATGTACATATTAATTCATATACATACGTATTAATACTATATATGTGTATATATATAGGGGAATATTACCAGCAACAACAACTACAATAACTGATATCGCGTCAAAGTACAAAACTTCATGCACGAGTACTGCGTTAAATTGCTAAATGCTACCGCGACAGTAAAAAAAAACACAGAAACTGTTCAAACTGTTTTTTTGTTGTCATTTGTTGTTCACTGTGTACCTGGCCTAAATTTACAATGGAGCCACCAACTGGCAACTGTATTTGTTTTGGCTCTGAAGTTTTAAACGGAGCACAAAGAATTAAGAAAACGTTAACGTAACGGTTAATCAAATTAATCGATAGGGTTCTAAAAGCGAGCCCTATCGTTAAGTTCTACATATATTTATCGATAGGTTAATTGCACACTTACCATCGATCTTGGCCTGCAGGCTTTTTGGTGAATCTGGCAGGGAATCACCATCGCTGTTGAGACTATAGGAATGCTCCGTTTTGATTGGACCGGTGCCGTTAAGCAGCGCATCGGAGATAAGCTTGTCATGGAGTATTACGGCTGGATCCTTGACATCGCGATCATAAAACCAATCGTGCATATCATGATCGCTGCTTATTTTCAAGGATTCCGTCTGTAAAAATATTAAAAAAAAATAAAAACAAAATAAAGACAATTGCAAAAGTAATTAGTAAATGTACAAATGAAATATAGTCGCTCTCGTGCTTGTTGCACAGCGATAACACACTTATATAACTTAGAAACAAAAATGGAAAACAAAAACAATACAGAAACACTAGCAATAATTTAAAAAGCAAATCGCACGAAATGCTGGCACACGTCAAACCAAAAACGCAGCGATACAGATACACGACCCATGCAGATAGCTCAAAAAAGAAAAACACGACAACAACAACTATTCTGGAGTACAGACATACACATGAAATAAGCAATTTTATTTTAAAAAAATACCTATAGAAGATCTAGCAGCCTTGCACGTAGTGCGGTGTGAGGTATGTTCTGCATACACACAAACACACACGAACACATAATATTTTTTGTTTGTCAATCTTATCAGAGGCGACAGTGAGACTATCGTACCCTTGAAATTTTCATAGATTCAAACAAAATAAAAATAAAAGCAATTTCAAGTTATCAGTTATTTAAGTTATTCAAGTCATGAGAACTGAAGTGGAATTACCCATTGGTATAGAATTATATAAATATAAATTAATCGAATGTAAGCAGTTCAAATTGTTATCAATAATAGCCGATATCCTGTCATTGCGATATTTGCAACCTCATCGGATGGTGTCCTGTGTAACTTGAAACTATCGATAAATGGGTCTAGGATATCGGTTGACAAAGTTCATCGAAACTTGGAGCCTTTGCACTCTTGCGAAAAAAAAACCATTAATTGCAATAATGAATATATGCAAAAAAAAAGTGTGTAATAGATTAATAAATTATATTTAAACAGAGCGCGATTATTTGTTGGCAACCTTGAATAACAGCCATGTGCACGATGAGCAAAAAAATGAGATTTGCAACAAGTGTTTGTTTGTTGTTTGCCGCTCGCTCTCGATGGGAACAAGTTTTCTTCGTCTCTTTCTTTGATTCCCAAAATATATCCAGAATGTGAATTTGGAACGTACATACATATTTATTTTTGAGCCCGATGATGTAATCTTAGTGTGCCAGTTCTTGTCACAATAATACAAAAAAAAAAAATAAAAAAAAATAGCTGCTTGAATTTACTTAATTGCTGTAAGCAAATCTACGGCTATAAATTGTTGACCCATATAAATGCGACACTTTCTGTTTGTGCGTGTGTGCATGTTTGTGTATATGCATACGTACAGATATGTTTGTATATATGTAACTCAAATGTAGAATGATAAAAAGTGCATGTAATTACGCTTGGCTTTAAAAACCCATTAGTATGTAAAATATTTTGTTTTTTGCCTTTTTTAAAGTGTTCACATTCTAAGCCACACTCAAATGGAAATCCAGTTTTGGCCATAAGAAAAGGGAACGTCGTCGTCGTTGCTGCCGTCGCGGGCATGGCCACAAGTGTTTGTATATGCACATATGTGTGTATATAGTTGTGTGTGACTGTATTGGCATGTGAGTGTGCCTGTTTACCAGCCGGCTTGCGTGCCGCGGCAGGTACAATTCTCTCTTGCTTGTGGTCTGTCCATCTGTCCCACAGTTCAGTCTCTTCGACTGCTTCTGTGTGGGTCTTCTTTAAAGCTTACCACTTATTCGTACACGGCACATAAACTTAAACATTGATTACCGTTTGCACGCGTGCATTGTATGTAAGTATGTATGTTTACTTTGGTATGTGCGAGGGTGGATTGAGAAATACATGCCGTACTTAAATGAAGATCGCGCGAAATACATATGCAATATCACAGTTGACATTTACCGAAGATCAAACAGAATAATTGCAGAAATGATCAAATGCCTAAGTTATTCGCAGTAGATAACTTTTATTTTATGCTGCAGATTGTGATGCGCCGATGCATCGATAGATTATAGTAATTGTGATGCTTTTGGTATCGATAGACTTGCTGCATTTCCAGTTCCATACCTAATTATGTTTATGATCCGCCCTCGTTTGCGTATTTGTGCACATCCACACATACGTATATGTGGAAAAATATCCCTGCACAAGTGCTTTCTCCATATTTTAGCCGTCTCTGTCACTCTCTTGGCTGCGACCAAGAATCGGCGAAGTAGCTGCGGTAGCAGACAAGCGTAAATAAACTGTGCAAGTGTATGTGCGTGCCTGTTCTGAGCGCGTGTGTGTGTGTTTATGATGAGTTCATCGAACCTTGGAATTGTTGAGAATTAGCAATTCTTGAAAAATGTTACCAAAACGGGCAACATAAACACACAATACACGCACACATACCTCTACATATACTCATCAAATCATCGGTATACAAAGAGAGGGCGAGAGAGAGTGTGCGAGAGTGGGATAGCCAGAAAGAAAGAGATTTTGTGTGGAGCTCAATGATGAAAGAAAGCCAAGAAGAGACAGCAAAAAAAAAAAACAAAACCGCTCACAGGCATTTGGATGTTGTCTTTTTTCCACAGCTACCATCTCCCTCGGTCTCAGCTGTTGCCGACGGACTGTTGGTAGTTCGAACATCGTAGTAGCATGTCGGCACTGGGGGGCAATAAATACACTAGTTACTGACAAATCAAAGTTTTCTGGAGCATCGTTTGTGAGCATTCATTGTTGCACGTTTCAGGTGCTTTTTATTTCGTCTCATTTCGTACGATGAAAGCCGCTTGGGTGAAAATGCCAAGGGCGACTGACAACTCAAGTGACCCTCTGCGCACTCGAGTGCCACAAACTCTCAAGCCACAAAAATAATAAAACAAAAAGAAAAACGAAAAAAAATACTCTTAAGCAATCGTTTGAGTATCTAATGATCATCGGATCATTATCGGTCATATCGATTGTACAATACTTCATGTCGTGCTATCGATGACAAATCCCCGTTATCCCAATGCAAATGAGCACCTGTTGCTCATGTGACGTCACGTGTGTGTGCGACTTGTTTTAGTTTGATGAGAACTTTTTTCACATTTTCCTTGCCTGCACTTTTATTTCAAAATCTATTCAAACCAAGAAAAAGAAAACACCAAATGAGCCGCTCGAGGGGTATTTTTATTTTACATACATATCTCAGTGGCATTAGCATATCGCCTTCGCTCCATTATACAATTTTATTCAAATTTTTTTGTAATCCCAGCCAGAAAAAGGGTGTAAAACACAAAAGGCAAATCAAAAAAAAAAAAAAAAAAAAAAAAAAAAAGAAGAAAAAAACACACATACCGAAAAAGAGAGAAAAAATACAATTTCATAAAAATAATTAAACTGGTTATAGTTTTTTTCTTTCTTTCTTTCTTTACTTTTGGTTTTTGTCTATAGATATTTCGATTTTTTTCGCTCGCTCCACAAATTGGATTGATTAAATAATGTTGCAGCAAGCGAAAACCTTTCACATTTATAAAACTGCAGTTGTATGAGTGTGTGTGTGAGAGTGTGTTTGTACATTTGTACTTTTGTATGTTTGTTTGGCATACAAGTGTATATATGTACTACATACACACACATATGTATACATGTATACATGTGTATCGGTTTCTTTGTGTTGTGCACAGCATTTTTAGTTGCTCTTTATTTCTTTTCAATTTTATGCTTCTCTGTCCCACTGCCTTTCTGCTTCTTTTTACTTGTTCATCATCAGCAACAACAACAGCATAATGATGATCGTCATCATTATGATCATCGCTGCTGTAAAGTGAAAGGTGCTCCCACAATTCAAAAATGCTTTTTAACTTGAAAAATTGCTACGCTTTGGCTTGCGCTTTGGTTTCTTATAACGTTTTGCGTTTTTTGTTTTTTTCGGCCTTTTTGGCCTGGCAGTCGTAGAGCGTGGCAAATGGTAATTGGTAAACGCAAAGTGGCCCAAAAAGAAAGTGGACGAACAGAAGAATGCTAAACGGAAAACCTCCCCTGTCTACCCCTTTCTACCTTTCCTTTCAAAATTAAATGTTAGCAAAAATAAAATACTTCTATTTTAGTATTTAATTATCGTTAAAAATACTTATAATGATTATATAATGCGTATAATTTGCTAGTTAAATTTAGACAAGAAAAATTGTTGAAAATCCGAGATTAATTTGAATAATTTCTTGTTTCTTTTTGTTTTCAACTTCAAACTTTTAAGTTTAGATAAAAATCAACAGCTTTTGTTTCGATCAAAGGCAACAAGCGGCTAATTGGCCAAGTTTGATGTCACTACACACGCACACACACACACACAGAGACTTGTACGAATATTTATTCATTACGTATACGCCATGTTGCAACCCCTATGCAACCCTAAAATTGCGAACCCAAAACCCAAAAGGCAAAAAAATAACACGATTGGCAACAAAAACAGTAGCAAAGTGACGTGTTTCGCCGTATTCGAGTTATAAATATAAACGAATAGGTATAATTATAGCAGCCGGCACACAGCACACAATCAAACTGATATCGCGGGGGCGTGTAACGCCCTCGATGCGGGTTTAGCCTTATCACCAAAATACAAGCATATGGAAGGGACTGTAAATACTAAGTGAAAATAAAGAGAAAAGTACTGTGTGTACGCAAGCAGCGAGATGCCTTGACGTAAAAACCACCCGCCGCTTAACTAATTCGCAGTGTCAGGCAGCGAAAAAAAAAAATATATATATATATATATGTATATATATATATATATATTTGCAAAAAAGAGCACATAAAAAATAGGCAAAAACTGAAAGAAAAAACGGAAATGTTGTGAAAGTTTGCGAAACCCACGCGTGGAGGAGACTGAAGATGAAGATGAAAAACCCAGTTGCCAATTGGAGGCGCTGGCGTGTGTCCTAATCGCATTTTGTGGCATTGTGGTTGAGCTGTTAAAGTGGCTAAAAGTGGTTGACTTTGACGCCTTTCACAAAACCTAAACAAACAAAAAAATACTTTTGTATAAACATCAAAAAATACTGCAGACAGAAGACTGAACAGCCAAGTGGTGGCCAACAGGCGGAAGCAAAAATTATGTAGATCACAAACATTAATCAGCGATACGATTTGATGTCTTAAACTAATTGATCAAGTAAACTTTTGTTAGTGTTGTTTTTTTGTTGGTGATTCACTATAGGGATCATCAATATTGACTCGATTTCCAGATGACTCATTTAATTGATAGTGCTTGGCATTGTGTGTTTGTGCAAAAAAAGTAATAGTTTGATAAGCCAAGGCACAATTGGTAAGTAATTGACCATATTTACGGTATTTACTTTCATGCTTAAGTTTTTTTATTTCATCCCCATAACATCAAAGAAACATAGCAAAAGGAAACCACCTTATGGTCTTATGGTGGCAAACCCCAATTTAAAGTAAAGTAAAAACAACGTTATTACTCCATACTCCTTGCTCCTGCGCAACTGGTTGTCAACGCTTGCTGTTACACTTACACTTACACGCATACATGTATCGTGTAACACTTCATTAGCAAAACAATATGGTACGCCCACGCAACAGAGGGAGAAGGAGTATGGGAGTGTCGCGCACATTCCCCTGCACTCTCCGCACAACCACCAATGGCATAACCACAGCGTCACACATTGTAAATTCAATCTATGAATAATTCACAGAGAGCCTTCAACTCCTGCCTGACATTGACGTCAAAAGTAAACTAAACAGCTGCTCGACTGCCGGCCGCCCACATGTAAACCGATTTAAGAGAGAGTGCAAAGAGCACAAAGTGCTGAAAAGAGAGCAAATCACAGCAGGCAAACCGACCAGCAGCAACAGCTACAACAACAACAACGACAACTAAAAGCTTTCAGTGTGCGCATCCTGCACTGCGCAGCGCGTGTAAAATTCGCATGAATGGACGTGCGACTCAATGAATAGTAGAGGGGGGTGTCGCCTCTCTCTAACTGTAATACGATGATACTATAACAGTGTTTGTGTGTGTGTGTGTATGGACAAATTTAATTATGCGCGCTTTTGCCATATGTTTGAGTCATTTTCATAGAAATGTGCCGCTAACAAAATTTGCAATGGTGCCATCGTCGCATGTTTTATTATTTTTATTTAATTTTTTTGGCATTCGCTTTGTATTTTAACCTGTTTTTGCAGATTGCAACGCTCCACTCCATTCCGCTTATTGGAAATGTCAAAGTTAAGCAATACACACACACACATACAGAGGCATGTACAGCGACACACACACACACACACACACACACACACACACACACACACACACACACACACACACATACATAGAGTAGCACACATAGATATTGTTTTACTTTATAGCATATTGAAAGTATCGTGGTATCGAACTAGTTATTCAAATATGCTGAGCAACCGTCTCTTGAGACACACACTGTTGCTTGTTGCCAAGCACGTTTTTCAGTTTTGTGGGTTCTCGTGTGCATTTTAAAATAGCGGCTCGTTGCACTAAGCCGTTAGAAATTCAACATAACCTCAAAAGCAGCCAAAGACACAAACACACACATACAAACACACATACAACGGAAATACAAGTATTGCACATTTGCATTCACTTGGTTAACTGTTCTATTATTGTTGTTGTTGTTGTTAGTGTTGTTGTGACTGTTGCCGTATAGAAAAAGGGTGTCAAATTGAAATTGTTAATAACATTATATACGCTCATAGAGCTAGCAAAATTTAGTTGGCAAATCTTTTGCTTATATAAGCGAAAGTTGGATCAAAAAGCGTTGAAATGTAAATTATAAGCTGATTTTTACTTTGTTTTTGTTGTTTTTTTTTTTTTTGGTCTTTCTTTTTACTCGCTCTTCGTTTTTTTTTTTTTTTTTTGTTTTGGCCACACTCAATGGTAAAAGGTAAGTTAAGAAAACTTGCTGACTTATTAACTTGAACTTGTTTGTTAATGCTGCAATTTTCTTCTCGACTTGACTTTTGGTCTTACCAATTTTTGCCCCGTTCGGAGTGTCAAGACTGTTTTAACTTCTTTTTTTTTTTCTGGTCAGCATTCTTTTGTGAAGGCGACCGTTGCTTTTTGGCTTTCGTCGACCCAAGGTAATCAGTTTTTTCCCCATTCTTTTTTTCTTACCGAATTTCTTTAGTGCAAAACGACAGAAAAAACTTTGAAATACTAAATGAAAGAAAAATAACAAAGTAAGAAAGGCTACAGTCGAGCGAATTGACTGTAAAAGACCCCGTAATCATTCTAGTGCGCGTTTTTCCATACAAATCACCAATCATCGACCGATTTGTCCTATGGAAGCTATAGGCTATAGTTGTCCGATCTGAATCAAACTTGGTAATTTGGTTTATCTAGCTCTATTCGGTTTCAAGTTATAGTGATGTGAAAATAGTTTTTTACCACAAACATTCCGCTTCTGACACACCTAATATACCCCACTATTCTTTTTTAGAGTACGGGGTCTAAACAAAACTTAAAACGAAACTAAAGTGTCGCATAAAGTTTCTAGTTTCTTTAATGTTCAATGGAATGCCAAATTTGCTAAAGATTGTTTTTTAGGACAAACTAAATATATATATATTCGAACTATATACGAGTAGTACCAGTGTTTGTATTTCCTGTTTCCATTTCTTTTCATTCCGGAAGAATGTGTGGTAAATAACCCCTTCAGAGCACTGTACAGTGTACACATACAATTGTCAAGCACTGTAGTATGCATATTAGATTAATTTTGAAAGCTTCTCTAACTGAACATTTTGTTTCCAAGCAACTTATGCCCTTATCGTCGAAACAAAATGTTAAAATAGAATATTTGCTTCCAGCAGCAAATACTGTCTTGGTCCTTATCAATCAACAGTAAAGCGATCTTATGTATACCGCATACTAAGCAGTATTGGTATAAGTCTATTATGGAATATATTTGAAATTTCTATACTTTAATGGGCACTATATCTATGAGATACATTTTACCGAGACACCATATCCCTCAGATAACTAAAGAAAAGCTTAAAAGTAAATCCTCAATCTTAAAACTTAAAAATAATTCACAAAACGTGTTTATAACACTAAATTCCTTTTACTGATAACACAACGGATAACTGAAATCTTATAATCCACTGCTGTCTATGAATGGAAATACCAACTATATAGTTAAATCTTATCTAAAAACTTTATAATGATCTCTTGAATTATGATAGAGAATCAAAACTGGGTTAAAAATGGAAAACCTTTATAATATCAGTCGTAGCAAAATCGGGAATTACCCTATAAGACCGCTAAACCAACATTTACCTATACAAACATCTAGAAACTCCCCTATATATAGGAAAACATACATTTATTTATTACTTAGAATGCGAGTAATTATTCAATATTGTTGTTTATGTATGTATATGTATATATAGTATGTATGTAGGTCTGTGAGTGCATTTTGCGGGCACTACAGCTACAGATAAGGGAAGCACTTAAGGAATTACGATTACAACAGACAGAGCGCCGATCGGGGGATTTTCTGGTAGAGACAAGTTCTGAGATTCTGGGATTTATCTTGTTGATAAATCTTGGGATTTCACTTTTATTTTCAATCAGGTTCCATTGAAGGTATTATCACTGTTTTGTTTGTTTTCGGTACTAAGCGTAAGCAGTATTAAATATACTATTTAAAAATTAATAAAATTTAAAACTAAATCATTTTATTTACGTTTTTTTATGCCTACGAAAATAGGCGCGAAGCGTAATCAAAACTATTGTGAGTTCTTATCTGGCATTTGGCTCTTTCTTGCCTTTGGGTTACAAAATAATTTCTGATAAGACGCTTGATATGAAGTCCCCCCGCACTCTAGACACATTTTCCAAATCAGCTCCAAATGGTAATTTAAATTCGTTTTATTTCTTCTTCTTTTTTATACAACTAAATGAGAAAACGATAAAGTGAAGTTCACGTTGTGAGAAAAAAACTCATGTTTACGGTCATTTTAATAAATATTTATGTGAGCATTTTACACACAACAACTACTTAGACTTGATGATCATAAAATCCACTCACACACACACACTCACTCACGCACACTCGTAGAGAGCAAGCGCTAGAGAGAGACCGTAAATGATTCTGACGTAATCGAGGGCGCACGCCCCGGCGTTCTGCTTACGGCGGGAAAAAACTGCACGCGCGTTTTTCCCGGGAATCATTTTTTTTTTTTGTTTTTCATTTTCGCCTGAGCCTATTTCGGTCTGGCGTCGCGTCTCATCAAGTCGCATCGTGTCGCATCGCGTCGCGACTCGTTGCATTATCTCTTGCTCAGTAATGACACTGACAGCCAGAGGTTTTGTCAGTTTAAAGTGCAGCGGTAGGCAAAAAAAAAAGAACATAAAAAACAACAACAACAACTACAGCAAAAGTCATTAGTTACTTTGCATTTGGCGCAGCTGATAGCGCAGTGCGTCTTATCACTTGACTGCTTGTGTCTCTTTTTCTGTGTATGTGTGCGTGCGTGTGTGTGTGTCTCTTAAATAGATTCTTTTGCTGTCTTTTGTATTAGAATGTATGATCGTTAGTTCTCATAAATGTTACGCTGACAGTGGCAGAGGCTGCGGTAGCGACAGCGACGGCGACGCTGACGTCGACGGCAACAGCGACGCTTCCTCAACGGCGACATGTATTCATTACTGTTTCCGCAGCGATAAGCAGCTCTCACAAATGAAGCTCAGAAGAGAAAAGAGAGAGAGAAAGAAGGAACACACATACGCACAGGCTACACTCACACACACACGCACACTTACACCTACATGCACATGCACATGCCTTTCATTATATTGAAACTGTTGTCATATGTTTGGTGGGTGGTTGATTTCTATGAAGGGGGGGTGAGCGGCAGCAGACGCGGGCAAATTCGCTCGCTAATGATAATTTTGTTTTTTTCTTTCTTTTTTAATTTCTTGGAAAACTCTAATTATCATTATCAGACAAAACACTTACGTTACGCCAGAAATAGTTACTGACTTCTCGACTTCCCGACTCTTCTCTTATCTTCACGACCATGTAAATGATATTTTCGAACATAAAAAATCACTAAAAAATTGTTTATTGATACCCGTTTCTATACCCAATTTAGTACCCGTACGTAAGTAGCTAACGTAACTGTGCAGATAAAAAAAAAAAAGGCTTGGAATACTCTATCTTATAGTGAAATACATATTTCATATCATAACAAATTTTTTGCGAAACTTTAGCGAGAAATCAAATCGAAATAACAGAATCGAGAACAGGGTGTGTTAGTGTATGTGTGTGTGTATTGGGTATGTGCCGAGTTTGAGTTATATATCATTCCTCAGTGTACAGCTAGGAACTATTGGTAGTAGCGACAAGAGTGTCGATTAGATTTGGCTTTTGGTGGAGAGACACACAGGCACATAGACACTTTTATTATGTTGTTTTATGGGACAGGTTTTTTTTTTAACTTTAACTTTTTTTATTTTTCATTTTCTTAGCTGTCTGAGGAGGTACCTTTCAGGTATTGTACAGCAAACTGCTTAATATGCAGGCACGAAGATCACTTTGATCCGAAAGGGAAAATGATACGAATATTTGAGTATTTTAACTAAATTTTATTCAACAATTTCTAATCTCTCTCTCTCTCCCTCCCTCTCTTCCTAGGAGTATAATTTGTTTTCTCTATTCTGTGGATGCACTCACTCTACTTTAATTTCAATTCAAACAATTCAAATCAGTGCACGTTTTTTTATTTTACAAATGAGCCCACTGATAAGCATTTCTAAGCCTAATGTGGGTCATTAATGAACGGTTTTTTTTAGTTTTTTTTTTCAAAATGCAATTTGAAATACTTAAACACTTATTATACACTATAATAACTTCATATACTAAAATTTAATTAAAGCTCTTTGGGTTTGAAAAAAGTGTAGACTACGAAAAAGTCTGGTCACCTTTTTGGTAACATTTACTTAAGAACTTCAAAGAATATTTAATATAATTAATTGAAGTATTTAGGAATTTTAATTGAATTAAGTGAAAGTATGGTCACCTTATAGCTTTTAAGTGCTTAATATTTAATAACTTCATCGAATACTCTTCAAATAAATTAAAGTCAAAAAACTTTGACTTTACGGGAAATTATGGTCACCTTTTTTAACGTTTATTGATGATTTTTCGAAAAAGGGATTACTTAAAGGAAAGTCTGGCCACCTTATTTCAGTACCTAATATTTATTATTAATATTTAATATTTTTTTCGGGTTTTAAGAAAAGTTGATAACAGAAAACTCTGGTCACCTTACTAAACCTTTAAGGTGCGTAAAATTTGGAATTGTAGAAATATATGTAGCAGCTGTCTACTCAAAAAAAAAAAAAAAAAAAATTCACCTGTTGATCCTATCAAAAATGTTATAGTTATTAAGCTTTTATGATTCTCGGATGTCTCAAGGTTCACACCTGAGTTCGTCACATCATATCAGACCGGGAACACATACTTTATTTATGTCTGTACATCACACATAAAATATAATTAACAGAAAAAAAGCTGATAACACAACGGGATCAAACAAACTATAAATATAACTGGTTGTTTTTGTGTGTGGATTGCTTACCGGATCTAAATCGGAGTCCCATATATCTTTAAGGTCGCCATCGTAGAATGAATCCATATTGAGGTTTATTTTGCGCTCTAAGAACTTTTCAGGTTTTGTATCTTATTTGTGGTTGTTGTTGTTGTTGTTGTTGTAGTTGTTTTGCGCTTTAAGCTGATTTTGCGGTGTTTGTTCCGACTTTCGTTCCACCTGGTTGCAGTCACACAATTTCTTACATATAATTTATAATTTTTTCTTTTTGCTTAATTATTGCCAAGACTCGACTCTTTTCTTTTCTTTTACTTCGCTTTGTTGTTTCTTTGTGTATTTAATAGATTTGAAATGTAATTTTTAAATAAATCCCTTTTCCCCATAAAACTGCTCTTCTGGACGCGCTACTTTATAACACTTTTTTTTTATTTAGGGAGAAACCTGTTGATTCCAGAGATTGTTTTCACTTGACATTGTTAAAGTCTCTCTCTGTATGTATGTATGCGTGTGTGTGTTTGTGTGAGTGTGTTTCTCTGCACGTTTGTATGTGTGTTGCGCGAGTGAATGCGTGTGTGTTGGTTGCTTGTTTGTCTGTATTGGTGTACAAACATACGTATGTATAGTTCTAACTTGGTTTACAACTTGTAGCTGAATTTAACTTGTTGCACGCGTTAGTTGGGGATTTTTTTTGTTTTTTTGTTTTTGTGAGTAATTACATATATTTTAACGATTTAATCAACACGGTTAGGGTTTTCACTAGCTTTTCATAGAAAATAGTTATTAATTATTTATCATTTTAATTTTGGTGTTTTATTTATGGTTTTGTATTTTCATTTTTTATAGCTTTAATTTATAAAATTTGTATATTTTTGAGACAGCAGCACAACATTTCCATATGGCTGAGCATTGGCCATGTATAATAACATTTAAAATGTGTAGTTAATATCATTAACTTTTGCCGCTATTTAATTGAATTGTATATGGTAAATACCAGTGTATTTATTTTTTTTATATATTATTATTTTTGTTAAATATATGTGAGAGAGTTTTATTTATGATGGTTAGCACAATTAGAATATTGTCCGTAGTGCGACTGCAGCCAAAAACGGTACTAAACTAAATGTCGGTGAAATTCTTGTGAATGCGAACGAACTGCCAGCAGCAGCCGCAGTCGTCGACGTCGTCATCGTCGTCGTCGCTGTCGTTGCTGTTGCCGTTGTCGTAGACTCGTTCGAGCAATCGCTCTCTCTTACACACCAACACACACGCTCACACGCTTGCACACAGTCACACACAAGTATAGTTGCAGAGCCAAAAGCAAAGAGAGCAGTGAATGACTTAATGTACGTGCTTAGCTGCCTTTGACGCTCACTTTGACAATGCCGGTTGCCGGCTTGCCTGTTGCTGCCTCTCTTAACATAACTTTCACGCTCTTTATTTAGTTTTTTTTTTTCTTTTTCATTGTAAAGTGAATGTAAGCAGGCGTCGTTCGTTGTTGTCGTCGCTTCGTCGCCGTCGCCGTCGCTGTTGCCGTCGCAGTCGTGAGCCGGCTTTGACGTCAAACCAAGACTTGGGGCATAGGAAAAATAAAAAAGAAACAAGTTTCTTCCGACGTTGACGTTGCTGCCACTACTGTGGCTGCGGCTGCTGCTGTTGCGGCAACATTTGTTAACCTGTTTTTTATTAAAGATTTTTTTTTGTTGGTATTTGATTTGATTCCCCCCTCGCACACACACACACATATATAAACATACATGCACACACTCTCTCTTACACTCTATCTGTCTTTCTCTTTCTTGCTCCCTCTCTCAATACTATGACCGGCTTGAGCTCTGCCGCTTGGCAACACTGCGCTGCTGTTTGCTGCTGCTGCTGCTGTGGTTGATCTTGTCAACTTGACCAAGTTATTTGAACTATGCGCATGTGCAGCCCTGTCTAGCTAGCTAGCTAGCCAAGTTAGCCAGTTAGCCAAGCTAGCTTTGTCATTTGAAGGCTGTTTGGCTTTATACCGGGCCTGGGCCCGGCTGCAGCGACGTCAGCGTTAGCAGCAGCAGCAGTAGCAGTGGCATAAAGTGAATGTACTTTCAAACCAAAGATCCGGTTTAAGCCAGGCACAGATACAGCCATAATGACGACGACGACGACGACGACGGCGGCGACGTTTTCACAAATGCTTGTGTAATACATATGGAGAGGCAGCGTCTCAATATATACGTACATTATACATACATACATACATACACACACACACATACACACTTACTTACTGTGTATGTAGATACTTACATGTGGAGAGCTTTGGCTACAAATTTGTGTTGTATTTGGACAAAGTTAAAATCCATATGTATATCGAATTGTTGTTGGCCAGGCTTACAAGCTCAAACCGGTCGCCTGTTCGTGATTATCGCACAAAATACAACAAACAGCAAGAAAATTAAAAAGAACAACAAAATTAAGTCTCCTCCAGGTTCGGTGCGGTGCGGTGCGTTGTACTCCGGGAAAGTATTCGGAATAGTTTTACCCGAGGCAAGAGAGCAAGCAGGCATCGTCTTTACCCCAGATCAATGAGCTTTGATAGCTCGTGCAAGACGCCAGCCGCCCCAGAGATCTTTTAATATTTTACATACAAACAAACACACACACACACACACACACACATGCTTGCATAGTAAAGAGGAGAGCACATACATACACACACAAGCAGATCATTGAGAATGTGCATCATTGTGTGCTTTTGTGCATGTATTTTGTATTTGTACATTAAATTTCATTTTATATCTGCAACTGTGTGTAATAATTCGTCATGCTGGCCGCATTTGAACCCGCATAGCTGCCGGGCCGAACCAAAACCGAACCGCACCGGGCCGGGCCGGGCCCAACACCGCCCCTAATAAGCAAATCAAAAGAAGAAAAAAAATAAACGAAAAAACCCAACGCTCTTTGCTGTTATACTCTCTTCTCTCTGCCTCTCACACAAACACACGCACACATGCCCGCTCTATGCCATTGTCAGATCTAACTCTCTTTGTATTAAACACTCTCTTCTCAATTTTTCTGATCGTGCGCTGGCGCTTCAAGTGGTTTTTACAGTTACATAGTATATGTATAGAGGTGGAGTGTGTGAGAGAGAGAGAGAGACAGAGAGTGCAGGAGAGGCATAGAGAGAGGGAGAGATACTTTTGTATCTTATGGCTGGCACAAATATTTTTCGCGCAGCGCCCAAGCCACTGAACATTTTTTTATTATTATTATTTTATATTATTTGATTTGTGAATCACAACAAAAACTCGTAGATATATGGGAGTGTATGTGTATGCGTGTGTGTATCGCTGCGTTTCACTGGAAAACAAGATACATTACGTACCTCTTATTGTTGTTGTTGTTGTTTTTGTTGTTATTATTTAGGTGTCGGTGTCTGCTGGTCTGATGTCTCGTTGTTTGCGATTCGCATGTTGTTTATCTGCAGCAACATTTTAATCTGTACTTCAGTTAAGTTTTTTTTATTTATAATTTTTTGTTTTCTTTCAAAAATATTATTTAGCATTGTGATTAGATTTTGTTTTTCCCGCTGTCACAGAACTGCGTAAAGTTGATAATTTAATGACTTCCTCTTCTATGGTACTCAGCTGATCGCTAAAAAATCTTTTAAACGAAATTCTCATTAATATTGAGTATCAACTGATATTTCTTAATTATTAATGAATTGAATATTTTCTAATCACAAGAATGCCACTATCTTGAACTAATGTTTCTTAAAAGGTTCTTCAAGTTTTTTTTTTTTTCTTTTCGACTATGATAAGATAGATTCGATTTCAATTCCTTTTAAAAACTAAACAATTTGTAGGTTTTTAAGCCAAACTAAGGACCGAACCGAACACACATGATTCATGTAAAACCGAAATTCCTTCGGGCCTCATTAGCAATTCACAGCGGGGAATCACTTATCACAAATGGAAGTTTTGCATAAATTTAGTCGACCATAGTACTCATGACATTCATATCTCAAGACCTTTCTAGGCATTATATCGACTTTTTTTTGGGTTTTCAGTTTACAGTTAATTGTTTAGAATTTTTTTTTTATTTTTTAAAGCATAATTTAGACACAAATTTAAATTTTATTTAAGGAAACAATTATTTTTAAGAAAACATAATTTTTAAAAGTAATTAAATTTAATTTTATTTAATTCTGTCCTAAAACTTACAGGAAAATATATTTATTTTAAGTAATTAAATTTAGTTAAATTTTTTTTTTTTTTTTTGGTACTCCCAACCAAACATAATTTAATATTTGAATAAAAATTTATTTCAACAGTACAATGATTACTTTTTACTAACCATAATTGGTAGTTTTAAAAACAGCTGTTTTTAGCTGCTTTTTGCATTATTTTATGGACTTTAAATAAAAGAAGAAGAGGAAATTCTAAGGAACATATGTATGCCAACAGCTAAAAAAAATAGCTAAAAATATATCCATATGTTTATAATTTTTTATTTTCGAAATGTTGACTGAAAAAAAACACATTTACACACATGTTCTTACCTCGAAATTGTGATAAACTAGCATCTTTAGTGACATCTTATCTATATAATTATTATATTTCTTGTTTTTGTTAATTTCGAGTTTATTTCTTTGACACAGTTTTCTTCATTATCAGATTGTAAAAATATCTCAATTGGTTGACTATTTTTTTGGATAACTTTATGAAGTAAACAATTTCGGAGTTTGGGTTTTATAATCTCTGTGAATTTTAACAGTTAGGTAGTCTTCTCAATTTAAGTTTATAAACTAACTAATTTATAAAGGAATTCCCTTTTTTTTTAGCAGAAATGTTTGTTTTCAATCGTAAACAATTTTTAAAAAAAATTTTACTTATGTATAAATGAGAAACTATTTTTAGTGGAATTTTTAAAAATGAATTTAAATTATTTTATGGCACAAAGTAAAAGTTTTTTGTGTCTTTCGTTACTATAATTTTTTTTTTTTTTTTTTTTTATTTTTATTATGATTTTAGACAGGAGCTTTTAGTTAAGAAATTAACTCCAAACAATTCTGAAATATTTTTTAACCCATTTAAAATTAAAAAAATACTGCCTAGGTAATTTAGAAAAATTGACAATATTTGTTTTTTTGAGGCAAACATAGAAGTCTTTTAGGCCCCTCCCGAATTTGTTTGTTTTATTATTTGTTGGGGGGGATCTTAAAATAAAAATGTCTTGAAAGCTGTACAATGAAATTAACAGATGACTGTAAATAAATGTGAGCGTGTGTACATGTGTATTGTAAATTAAATATACTTATATATACTCATACAGTTCACTGATCGATCCATCTATCTACGTGTGTGTAGATGTATCTGTTGCTGTAGATGTAGATGTATCTGTAGCTATTGCTGTACCTGTTCGTGTGTAAACATACAAATAAACAGATCCGCAGTGGCAGACATATTGCCGACGACTCTTGTCGTTATACTAAATGACGGTTGTCGTCGTCGTCGTCGTCTTGGCCATACAACTGTGTCTACAAAGCCTGTGCATTGATCGCATTGGCCTTTTGTATGGATTCGATCGTGTCTTTTGTCCATACACACGTTAATACGTTCCTCCATCTGTCAATGCATTTTGTAAAAATTCAATAAATAAATAAAAAAAAAAAAAAAAAAAAAAAAAAACCAGAAAAGATAAATGCCGTTTATAGGAATTAAAAGCTACGGAAAAATGAAAATTGGTTACGTTTGCACTTGTTTAAACAAATTCATAATACTATACTTATGTACCGCTCGCCCCTCTCCTACAATTTTTTTTTTTTTTAATTTTTTATTCTTTTTTCTTTCCTTGATTTACAGGTGCAGCGCAGTCGCTGCGGTCGTGATAAAGTCAGGTAAAATAGACGAACCGCTTGTCTTATCGTATTGCCCAAATGCTTGACAATAAATTAGATTTTGTGCAAATTTAAAAAAAAAAAAAAAAAAAAAAAAAATGACGCCTTGCGATCCACTCAAACGTTGCTTGGCCTGACCAAATGATGGAGCAAAAAAAAATATATAGAGAACTCGCACAACGGTGTGATTTATATCACAGCCGAAAACGAGATGAATGAAGTTTGGAACGAATTCAAAGACCCTACATAGACTAAGACCCCACTCAGCAGTTAAGTCATATCAAAACTCTTTACTTACTATCTCAGAAATAACTGTTTATAAGTAACTTAAAAAGTACCTTTTAATAACTCCAGTGTTACAAAACGCCCCAATGTATCGTTAAGACCGTTTTGAGGTACGGCAAACATATCTTGAGGCACTTTTTAGCAGCTACGCTGATGTCTTTTGGGCCCCATAAGCAAAATACGGCCAATGTATTGCTGTTGAGGTCAATGATTTCTTATGCGTTGTCTTTTCTGCTGCTGCTTTTCACGCTTTTGGATTTGGCTTTGACTGTGGATTTGGCTTTGACTGTGGACTACGAAGTGTGGACTGCGGAGTGTGGTCTGCGGAGTGTGGCTCACAAAATACTTTGTGAGCATATATTGAATATTAATTAAAAATCAGCGAAGCCGGCTTCTGTAAACACACATAAGCTCGCTTGTTAGACCCTGTAGTCAAAAACAGTAGAGGGGTACACTAATTTTGTCGGCAGAAGGAGGTGTGGTCGACTTTATAAAGTATATATACTCTCGATTAAGTAAATATTTTCTTAAAAGTTACCAAATTTAGTTGGAAAATCTGTCTATACTACGCGCAGATCAAGTTTATTTCGTGCAAAACCGTTTTCATAACGCCCTAACTAGGTAAAAGCTAGAGCTATCTCGATCTAGTTCACATATTATGTGTATGGTAATAGTAGGTGTACACTGATCAAGTTTAATCTGATTGGACAACTATATCCTGTAGCTCCCATAGGACAAATCGGTGGAAAATCTGTGATTTGTATTAAAAAATTAAAGTTTTTTTTACCGATCTCAACCAAACACACATATAATGTGCATATAGTGATCCTATATATCCTCACCAAATTTAGTTCAGTACGAACAACTGTATCCTATAGCTCCCATAGGGCAAATCGTTCGAAATTTTGTGATTTTTATGAAAAAATCACGTGTTAATTGAGCGATCTCCACCAAATTCACACATTTTGTGTATATCATAATGCTTTATATCCATATCAAATTTGGTTAGGATCGGACAACTATATCACATAGATACCATAGACCAATTCGGTTGAAAATTGGTGATTTGCACTTAAGTATGCGATTTATAGCTCATACAGGGTGTTTTGCAGTCGCTACTGTAGATTTCTTACAAGTTATGTTTAGGGAACGAAATGGAATGGAATGAAAGAAATGGTCTCTGGACCATTGACTGCTGTAATGTCAATCTATTAACTCATTTCGATGACATAATGTGATATAGTTGGAAATGATTCACTTATTAGAACAACGTGTATTACAGATATCGAATATATATATCATATGTATCATATAGGCATATTGGTATTGCCGTAGCTATCTAAGGCCCCAATTTGACAAAAAAACAGTATTCAATCAGGTTAAAAAGAAATGCATGTACTCCCAATTTGTTTTTGGACCAAAATGAAGCCCATAAATTGAGAGCAATTCGAACTGAGTGTCATCAGTTCGAGAATCAACGTCAAGTCAATAAAATGTACAAATTTGGTCTATTTTTGTCGTGTCTTTTGCTCGTTACTCACTGGAGATATGTCCAGGGAGATGTGTTCGAGGAATGCTCAGACTCGGAGGAAGGAAGTTTCGTGGCCAGTTGGGAGAGTTGTCAATCGTATGTTTACTGTAGTGGTGATGATTCGTTACTGGGTCAGTGTGATGAAGGGGAATACTTTGATTCCGAGTCGGGAGCATGTGATGCGGCTGCTAATGTGAAGTGTTTTCTGGATGAGGTCGATGAACCGCCCGTGCAGGAGGAGGAAACCGATGAAACCGACGACGAGGAGGAGGAAGTGGTGGACACACCTGAAGTACAACCAACACCACCTACCATGGAGAGTCCTACGGAAGTGGATATACTGAATATAGCACCCGTTGTGAAGCCCAATTGTCCACACAGCGATGATCCCAGTCAGATCATACTTATACCCAGTAATACTTCATGTGAAGGATATTATCTGTGTTATCATGGTCATGCCATGGAAATGCACTGCACAAATCAACTACATTTCAATGCTCACACCGGACAGTGTGATTATCCGGAGAATGCACAGTGTGCGGTAAGTCAAAAGGGTCGACAGGGGTCGACAGGGTCGAAGGGGAGTTCAATACACCCAAAACTGAATGATTATTGAAAATTTTCTTGACTTCCAATTAGCTGGAACAACCGACTTCCCACAAGTGTCTACCCCACATGACGGACTTCTTTCCACATCCGGATAAATGCAGTTACTTCTACTACTGCATCAAGGGCTTTCTGACAGTACAGCAGTGCCCCTACCAGTACGGCTGGGACATCGACAGACGTAGCTGTGTGCATCTGAATGCGGCCAAATGTTTTGCTACCTCAAGACGAGCGTAGCCGGAAACGTGATCGGGTTTACCTCGAATTAAATTAATGGTAACAAAACGAACCAAAAAAGAAGAAGAAGAAGAGGAAAAAACTGGAATTGTATTGTATTGTGTACCGTTCTTTTAGTGATAAGTTCCCTAACATCGTGATAAGTAAAGTGGAATGAAAAAAAAAAAAAGAAAAAACATGACTCTCTTAATTAAATGCAAGTATTTAGAAATCAATCAGTTATTTTGGTAGCTATATAAGCTATATAAAAAGCTTACCACAATTCACAAATCGTCGCACAAAACATGAGACAATCTTTGAGTATTAACATCCTAGGATCGGTCGTCTTTGCTGCCATACTCCTCGGTAGTTTCTACCACAACTCTGCACTGAACATCAGCGATTGTAACAATGTTCCAAATGGGACACTTTTAAATAATACCGATCTGAATTGTACCTATCCTTACATCTATTGTAATGGTGTGGATTCAGTCTACTGTTTGAATAATGAAACCTGTGACACTGACTATAACTGCTCGGACTTCACTATAGTCACTACTGACAACAGTAGTGACAGTACGACGATCAGTGAAATGATCGATTCTACAGTGGATACTACAACCGAAGCTCCAGCGGGGGATATATACACGTCTTGTCAACGGGGAGTTACCCGAAAGTTTAGATATCCCAACAATTGTAACTACTACTTCAACTGTGTGGATGGACGTCTCTCGGTGGACGAGTGTCCCATGGGATTTGTCTTCAATGAGACGGCAAGAGTTTGTATGAAGAATTTAAGGGGACGTGAAGAAATTTACTGTCAAAATTTTTAATTAAGTATCTTGTATTGTCAATTGATTTAGTAATTAATAAATAAATATGAACTAATCGTCTTATCAAAAGAAACTTCAGTCGTACAGTCTATAAAGCGACCGTTTTTGGCTTTCGGAATGAACAGTTTGATTGGAACTTATATGTTGAAACTGGTAGTACTCGTACTTGGCTGCCTGCCTTCTTGGCAGCTGATTGAAGCGGCTTTCCTGATGGAATGTGAAGGGTATATCATCACCACTATACGCAATCCGAATCAAGAATGCAGTGAATTCATACACTGCTCTGGTGATAATTCCTATTACTGCAATGGGGACTGCGATGAGGCGGTTACTTGTAACAATTCCACAGGCATGAGCACGGCTAGGACGGAGGGAACGACCACTCATGTCACCACGGAGGCAACTACCAGCAGTGGGAAGACAGAGGGCACGACGGAGACAACTAAAGTTCACGTAGTACCAACAACAACCACTGAGAAAACCCATCCCACCACCACCGCTACGACTGTAATCAGCAATGATCCGTTTGTGATCTGCAGGAATAGTAATCAACATTTGGTATTCCCATATCCCGCCAACAGTAACTATTACTATGAATGCATTTCCAAACATCTTTTGCTTCAACAATGCCCGCAGAATTTCTGTTTTGACGAGTCACAGGGTCAATGCATACGCCGGAATCCTTATCGATTGTAAATACCAAATCTAAAATTAATAAAGCCCAAAAAGAAGAATGAAATACAATCAGTTAAAGAGCAAACAGTTTTACATTGCCATATTTTTGTGGGAAATTAATGTTTGATAAGCCAACAGAATCGAGACGTTTAAAAGGTTTCGATATCTGTGCTCTCTGCTTTAGTCACCCAGCGACAACTATAGTGACAGCATGCATAATACCAGTCTCCGTCTAATTTTAATAGTTCTTCTTTGCACTTGGTCTCGCAGTGGTGGCGATGTCTTCGAGGAGTGCACTGTAGACAACGATCAACAGTTTATTAAATCAAACACGAGTTGTACCCACTTTATACTCTGTAATGGGGATGATTCTCACGAGGGCGAGTGCCCCGAAGGTGACAGATTTAATGCAGATGAGCAAATGTGTGAGCTTATGGAGGATATCGATTGTCGTACCGGAAGACCCATTAACGGTATTACCGATCAGCCGTTGAATGTGACTGCCTCACCTACGAGTGAGTCAACAGTCATGTCCACAGTGACGATCATGTCCACAGTAGGTCCAGTTTCCACCTTGACTCCAGTGGACAACAGCACTCCAATCTCCACAGTCAGTCAAGCAGCAGTTACTACTGTAGCCAGCAGCTGTCCACGCACGGATAATCCCAATCACATCGTTCTACTCGCCCACGATCAATCCTGCACGGATTACTATATCTGCTACGGCGGACAACCGCTTGCGATGCACTGTGCACCGACGCTTCACTTTAATGTCCTAACCGGCAAGTGCGACAAGGCGGAAATAGTCAAATGTTTGGTAAGTTTTCTTTAGGGTATTACCAACTAATAGATACTTTAATTCCCATATCTTTCTCTGCAGAGATCAAGTATTGCCGTGCGGGAGCAGTGCAAGAAACACACAGTTGACACTTATCCGCATCCGGATAACTGTAATTACTTCTATTACTGCCAGAAGGGTTATCTGATGCTACAGCAGTGTCCATTTTTCTATGGCTGGGACTACGATAAGCGTTCTTGTATAGCCAGAAGTCGCGCCAAATGTTTTGGACCCACTCGTTTCTCATAGGTCGGAACTGCCTTAAAAAATTATTTTTAATTTATTTAAATTAAAATATTAAATGTTTAAAATTGTCTTAAATTTAATTGTACTCAATATGGATTTAGATAATCTTCAAAAATAAATAAAAACTTATTAAAAACAATCTTTTTAGATTATTATAAACTGACTTATCATGGAAGATTTCTTTTTTGAATGGACTTTATGTGAAAAAAGAGATTTGATAAGGGTGAAAATTTAAATAAATTTAATTTTATTTGTTGTGAAAGATAAGATTACTTTAAACAGTCGTAAGTTAAGTTATAAGTCGGGGAAATATATAGTAAAATTAAGTATATATTTATTAATGTTATATTTTAAATTTTATGCTTAAAACTTTTATAGAACACAATTTTTTTTTATTTTTTCATTAAATAAAAATTAATTTAGACCGTTCAACTAACACGGGAATACTCTACTTATTTCACAACGAGTGAATTGGTTATATCTTTCGATGCCAAAAGTTTAAGTTTTTATCATCACGGGTTCTACCCAAGGCCACAAAGAATTTCAGTGAAACTGTTGAATCATTAAATTTTTTTCTTTTTTTTTTTTTTTTTTTTTTTTTTTTTTTTTGTATGAAATTGAGAAATTAGACATTGAACTGTCTCCGGTAACATAAAGTACACTATTTCCGATTTTCTATTTCTATATTGACCGATATGGTCTAGTTTTAGTCAACCCAAGGACAGGAGAGATACTACCTTCCCTTTTCTTTATCGGAGAACACAACATAACATAATTAATTGGGTTTTTATTGTCGGCTACACAATCAATTTGAGCTAATCTCAATTCGATGACTTCTGTTTTGATCGACATTGTAAAATTAATAACTTGAAAAAAGTGAAAAAAACGATCTTCTTTTTCATGCCCGTGTTAATATTTCTTTGAATCTCAATTGTCGATCGTCTGTCGATTGTTTGAAGAAGAAGTAAAAAAAAAAAAAGTAATGCAGAAAAATGCCGGCAGAGAATGTTTTGGTTGAAGGTCTTATCAATACATTGACACGCAATTGAAAAATGTTAATTTTCTGATATTGTCTACTGATGATGATGTGCTCCGGTTTGTGCTATACGAGTATAGCATATATGTCAAGTTCCTCAAGCATTACGAAATTAGAATAAAATTGCGTTTTAAGGAAGCCTGACACACATTGCAATGGCTTACACCTGGAATTCAATAGGTTTATCCTGTGTTAGTAATATAATAATATCAAAATTTTATTAACTTTTATAAATTTTCAGCTATTTTACTGCTCAGCTCGACGTTGTCTGCGTCCCAAATTAACTGGCTGCGAAAACCAACAAATTCAGTAACAATACGTCAAAGTGCTGGAGGATTATGCACCAATAACTTGGCTGGTTCATTTGTGCAGCATTCCGAGGACTGTAGATTGTTTTATCTGTGCATGGAACACGGTGATGCAGTGCTCGCTTCCTGTCCCTCAACAATGCTCTTCAACGCCGAGAATAAAATCTGTGATGCACCTGAGAATGTCAGATGCACTAATAGCACCAGTGGTGGCAGCAACACTAATCCTCCGACAGTCAGTGACAGTGACTTAAACAACATGGTTACGGATGCGGCTACATATTGTGCCACGTTAAGACAACAGCCGGAAAACAATCGAATTGTTTATATTGGCAGCTCGAGCAGCTGCAATAATTACTACATTTGCTATTATGGACAAGCGATACTGCAGACGTGCAGCGCTGAATTGCACTGGAATGCAGTGACAGCCAAGTGTGATTTGCCGGAAAGAGCGGAGTGCACTCTGGACGTACCGCAGAGCTCTCCATCGACTGTTGATAGCTCCAATGTCGCGAACCAACTTATACACTGCCCCGCCTATGGACAGCATTTATATCCACATATGAGACGTTGTGAGTTCTTTATTTACTGCGTTAAGGGATATGCCACGCTGCAGCAGTGTCCGTTTTATTACTTTTTCGATGTGGTCACCAAGAGCTGTCAATGGTCACGTACAGCAGTATGTGTGCGTGATTTAAATTTCCCGCGTCACTAGTAATAAGTCTATCGGTTTCGATTGTTAAATTCACATAGAGTAGCCGTATCGGTATTGTACATATAATCGATATTAAATATCAAATGGAAAGCAACTTATCGATGAATGTGGAAATGATGTCATGCGATAAAATGCCAAAATAAACAAGGCTACGGTCACACTTACTGTTGGCCCTGGTCACTGTTTACACGAATTTTGTTAATAATACAATAGAATGTATTAATTGTGCAGCGCATAAAGATATTTATTAAACGTACATAAGCTATATAAAAATATATAAAGCGCTAATATATCCTTACACAAACAGAGCATACACGTTTTACAACAAACAATGAAGTAAACAAAAACGAAACGAAATTTCAATATTTATTCAAATAATAAATGTCGACACAACTCAGAATCTATGCAAATATAGAATAATTCAGTTGGTACCCAGCCACAGGTAACTTGGTGTTGTTACACATTCTTGACCAAAATTCAACTATTTCAGAGCAGAGCAGCCAGCAATTACAAATCGCTAGAAAGTTCCACACTGAAATCTATATTGTACATACATATGTATATTATACGCAGTGTTCTTTGAAACCATTCGATAAACCATTTAAATCGGGTGTCAAAAGTTTGTTATTTACTTTTTTGTGTGTCTGTGTGTGTACTTACGAAAATATGTTTGAAAATTTGCTTGGCATTTTCCGTAAACGGCCACGCTTTGAAGAGCAAATGCCGCATCATCCCCGACCCAATGATAATTACAGGGGAGACGAGGATGAATCCAATGATGAGAATGATGTTGATGGTGACGGTGATGATGAGAATTATGCGTGCACAGCTGCGTGGAATGGCGCACAAACAAGAAACAACACACAAATCGATAGGTAATTAATAACTAAATAAACGCTCTCTTTTCTCTCTTCTTGCAGCTGGTGAGTGTGTATGTGTGTAGCTATCGTAAAGACAATATCAATGCCAACAGCAACAATCACAACAACAACAAGAACAACAGCAACTACATGAAATCCCACGCAAAAAGCTTATGACATTCCGAAAAATCCAACGGGGCTATAAAAACTTTCAAGATCAAGTTCGCTCAAAAGGCGCGAACTTTGAAACGCAGACGAGAGCGATCAATTCACAGAGGCAGAAAGAGAGCGGGAGAGAGAGAGTCACACAAAGAGCATAAGTGTGTGAAAGCGTAGACAGTTGATAGTTGGTTTTAGATTTGTTTGGCACACGCCTGGCGGCAGCCGAAGATTTCAGTACCACACTGGATCAGCTGCAGGATATGGATATTGATGCTCCTCTGGCGCATGTCATCCAGGAGCACAACAACGGCAGCGCAAATCATCATCATCATCAATATCATTACCACAACAACAATAGCAGCAACAACACTATTGGCAGCGTCTCACCACACGTTTATCACTCGGAATCATCAATGAATTTTGATTATTTACAAGGCCTGCGTGCAGATGCTGCAGCGGCCTCAACGTCTTCGGCCGGCGGCAGCAGTGGCAACAACATATATGGCGTTGTCGATGACAGTAGAGCACTGGACAGGTTGTTATTCCCAACTACATAAAACTACTAGACAACACCATTACCAAAAAAACAACAACAATATCTAAATCAACCAAAAAACAACAGCAAAACATCAAATATCGATTTGAAACATTTAAGTTTAGATATTTTTTATTTAATTTTTGAATTCGTCACCTTTTGTAGTTATCTTTTTGTATATTTTCTCACTGCTACCTTATGTTCAGTCAGCTTTTTAGCATATCATTATCTAATTATTTATTTCTTACTGATTTCTGCATACATCTGTCTCTTTATGGTAGTACATAGCAATACAAAATAGAAATAATAATAATATAATAATAATAATAATGGTGGTAGCCCAAAAAGTGTTTTTGAGTGGCGCCCACACAATATCCATAAAATAACAAAAGCATTGTGTGAGTGCCTCTTAAGTAGTTTCTAAGTTTCTCTGCACAACTGACAGCCTAACAACCTAACAACAACTTTGCTTTGTCTATTTTCATATTGCTACAATCCACAACAACAACATCAACTTATAACCAATATTGGGTAGACCTTACAATGTGAACGAGCGGTAAATCTATATTTATTTTCAATAATTGTTTGTGTCGAGCTTAATGTCAATCAAAAATTCTAGATTTGTAACAATACTTGATCAATTGGATGCGCGTGTGGAGAAGTTCCGCAAGGATGCATTGAATTTACAGGAGAAGAAAGACTACCTCTTAATGTCCATGGATCTCATCAAGAGCAACGAAATGCTGCAAAGCATGACCGAGGGTAACTACCAAATAAATCTCTTTGCTTACCAGTTTGATTTACCTGTTTTGTTTTATAGCCGAGCAGGAAGAGATCATGCTGTATATTCAACGCGTGAGCTCACGTCTGGGCACTGTGGAGCTGAATGTGCGTACTGTGCGGGACAAGTCGCAAGAGGATTCGCTAAGCCAGATTAACGCCCTGATCGATACCATGATCAAAATGGGTGATCCCGTTATGGCCCGCCAACGTTGCCAGCTGTACTTAAATGCCTGCTGCAGCACCACCATGGATCCGAGCAGCCATCTGGGTACGGTACCTGAGGCGGATGCCGGCCCGATCGATAAGAAATTTGAGAGTGCTCTGCTTGGTTGCACACTGGACGATCAGAAGAACATTAAGAAACGTCTACAGGCATTGATGGGCTATCTTAATAAGCAAACTGTTACCAATTAATTGAAAACTAGTTACAAATATCCAGCATTATTAGACACATTTATAAAATATATTATTATATGAGCGATGTTAAACCGATAAACCGAAACCAAAACCAAATTAAAATATTTGATAACAATACAAAACAACAAAAACAACAATAACAACGCAATCGAAGCAAATTTAAATAATAAACGCACTCAGCATAATTGAATTGTTTATTAGTTTAGTTTTTATTGTATAAGTGTAATTTAAGTTAATAGTTATTAATTTATAATTTTATAAGCCTGGATAGCAAATGTCTTGCGGTTTCAACACACGATCACTGAGCACCCAAACGGAGCCCTCGACGCCGAAGAATATCTGCTGAATGTTCTTGGATGTGAGGTAGATAATCTCATTGCCTTCAGCGGTTAAGTTCGCCAGGTGAGCACAGCGCACGACGGCTCCGAATTTGGGCACCACATAGAAGAGTGCACCAATGTAATCAATTAACATGCTTCGACTGGGACCCAGTAAGCTGCCCAGACGTGTAAGCTGGACGAACAAGGAGTTAGAGCTGGTGGAAGCAGCTTCAGAGCTGGAGCTAGAGGAAGCGGCCTCTGAGTTGGAGCTGGAGGTGTGTGCGGAGTCCAACAGCTGTAGTCTTTCCACTGAGCTGTAGAGAGCTCCGTCCTGATCGGAAACAATCAGTTCGCCCTGCAGTCCAAAGGTAAAGTCAATGGGTCTGATGGGAAATGCCTGTCTCATGTTCTCATACTTGTTGCTCATGAGTTCTCTTTGGTGCCAGGTCTGCTCGAGTATGTCATAGGCCAAGATGTATGGCTTGCTATCTTGTATGAAGTAGATGTGCCGTTCCAGCTCACAGCTGTTGGACCTGGGACCCAGCTGCACCACCAGGCTCTCTGTGGCATTGCCATCGATGTGTTGGCCACAATCTATGCGTAGCAGTTCCGCATTCTGCCGCATCAGATCGAAGACCAACAACTTGGAAGCACAACCAACTTCGGGCCACCCCAGGTCCATAACCCACAGACGACTCAAAGCATCCACTTGGGACCAGTGTGCCTGTTGTAATCTGGTGCAATCCACTACGTCGGAAACTCGATTCGCGTGCACTTCACTGTTAGGAAAGACCACTGTGCGCATGGGCAAATAGGAAACGGGCCACTGTGCCTCGATCAGTGTGGGGAAATCATTGTGTTTCACACTAATACTGAGGAAAACTCGGGAGAAGTGTGTAGACAGGTGACGCACATTATAACTGGATTCATTAAGACCCGTTTCCGACATTAACCAAGCGCCATTCGATGACACCTCGAAGATCAGCAGGAAAACGATTCGGAGACATCGCCAAAATTGTGTCTCCATTGTATCGGGAGCGGATTGCAACTGGAACTGAATAAAGCCGGCCTCCAAAAAGCCAAATGCTTACGTTGTGCATAGAATTGGCCAAGTCAAGGCAGTACAAGCCAAATTTTGCATAGATCAGCAATTGACGCATTGGTATATTGGCATATTGGTTAATTGGCATGTGTCATGTGTCAGTCGGCAAATGAATCAAACCGACAAAATGCATTTCTTTTATACCCCAAAAGAAACAATAACATTTACTTTTATTGTGTGACGAAATTTGTTATTAAATATTAAGCGATCTGTATTTATAGGGAGCCAACAAACCTGATTTATATAACCTTTTGTTAGGGCTGACAGCCTGGAGTTCAGGTAGAAACAATCATAAACGATGACAGATGTCAGGTAGTCCTGGATATTTCTAAACTGTACAAAGATTGCTTGATTTAAGTATGGATTATTATCGAGATCAGCATAAAACATATGTCTTATATTTCATATTTAATTTACTATTTTTACTAATAATTTAGAATGTAAAAAATTCTTAATTTGTAACCAGAAAAACTTTAAACCAAAAATTTCATAGATTAATTTTTTTTTATTATTTATTTAATACCCTTGTAGAGGGTATATTGTTTCAGTAGTAGTTGCTTAAACTTAAACTTATCTCTACTTCAAAATTGATCAAAATTTAATTATTTAAGTACAGATACTTTATTTTAGATTGTTACTGTATTATCAACCAATACTTATCAGTAGTGACTCTTGTAACCAATATCAGCCAAGAGTTGAAATTATTTTTCTCTGGCTTAAACTGGCTATTAAAGACCCTGTAGCACTTACTTAGACTTATTTATTGTAAGAGTGTTTATTAATTATTTAAAAAAAATGTAATCCAATTTAATCACTGATTACTTATTAGTTTTTCATAAAGTTTTTTTTTATTTTTAGCAAATTTTGTCGAAATTTATACAATTTTTCTAGATGGGTTCTAAAATCTTTGCCTTTGTTGTATTTTATTTTATCGAATTCAGCTATCTATAGGTTTTTTTTACAGTCCTACATAATTACGATTGCTGCTTTATTATTATTTGAGTCCATTTAAGGCTTTGGGAATCAAATCAGGCCAAAGATGCGCTGCTTTGAGTCATTCCTATAAACGTTATCATTGCTGACAAGATATCAGTGAAATCACAAAAACTGATAATACAAACATCCGAGAAATAGTCTAGTTACGGAATTGTTTTGAGTTGACTTTGGTTATATAGTTCTTAAAACGCAATAGTTTTATGCATATATAAAAGTAGTTAACTAAACTAATAAATTTTATCATGAAACGACAAAAATTGGTAAATAAGCCAAACGGTTTTAAGATTATAATACCTCTCAATAGTTCCAAGAAAATACAAATTTATTTTAATTTTAATTTGTTTGATTAGATTAAGGTTTTATATTTATGGGGTCTTCATAAAAAAAGCCCAAACTGCAAACATAATCAGAATTTTTTACCCACAAACATATCTTGACCTAATAAAACTACATATGTATATATATATGGTAGAAATCGAACTTAATTTGTTGTGTATTCCTATTAGTCATTATCTAATCTTTAATAACCATTATGAATTAGTTGCAGAACTTTGTTGATCTCAGTATTTGAACAATTGTTGATAATAACTTCCTGAGTTAATTGTAAATCCCCAAATACACACGTTCTCACTCTCTCTCTCTTACTCACCTTCTCCCTCTCTCTCCCTCTCTATTTCTTTTTGTTGTTAATCTATAAAGTTTACACTGTTATCTCAGTTGGTTAAAACCTATTTGTCACTGCCAGAACCCTGTTTAATTTTATTACTTTCGTCACCGCCAGAAATCAATTTTTATCACTGAATTTTGAGTGTGCCTAAAATCATATCAAATATATCAAATTTATGTCACTTATATTGTTTATAAAAAGCTCTCTATGTTGTTGTTTTTTTTAAATTTTTTAAATATTTTTTTATTTTTGTTTTAATAAAAAGCGTGCGTCATTTACTTTTGTTAAAGAATTGTTTATATAAATGTATTTATTTAAGAACTTTGTTTACTTTTTCGAGATATTTCTAGATCTAAATTCATCAAGAGCTACTAGTGACTAAAGTTAAAGCTAAATAAAGCATATTAACCGATTATATCAGACCTTAAAAATGAGTTCAATCAACCATTCACAGAGTTGTTGGGTCGTCAGTTAGTAAGCTTTTTTTTTTTTGGACCCCGTACTCTAAAAAAAGAGTAGAGGGGTCTATTAAGTTTGTCAGAAGCTAAATGCGGCAGAAGGAGGCTTTTCCTACCACATAAAGTATATATATTCTTGATCAGCATAAACAGTCGAGACGATATAGCAGTGTCCGTCTGTTTGTCTATCTGTCCGTTCGTATGAACACCTGGATCTTCTAAACTACAAGAGCTAGAGCTATGAAATTTGGAATGAAAGTCCGTTTATATATCAGGCAGATCAAGTTTATTTCCAATTTTTGTCAAGCCCCCTACCGCTCCGCAAATTTCCCCTTTTTACATTACCATAACTTCAAAACGAATAAAGCTATCAGGACCAAAGTCACACATTTGGTGTATAGTACCGTTATAACTATCCTCACCAAATTTGTTCTAGACAACTAAAGCCTATAGCTCCCATAGCACAAATCGGTAAAAGATTGGTGATTTGTATGGAAAACTGAGCACTAAAATAAGTACGCGGTCTTTTACAGTCGGCTCGCTCGACTGTAGCCTTTCTTACTTGTTTTTATTTCGACCAGCTGTGGTGCTAATTACCGAACTCTTGTTATCAGTCGATTGTTTCTGTTACTTGTGCTCCGATATGATTAAAGCTTTTAACGCCATAATATTTTTACTTGATTTGTGAGCGACAAACGGTTCAGTTGTTATTTTGTTTTAGCCATCGACAGTTCACAGCAGACGATTCCAGCAAGGCTTTTGGACATAGCTATTATCATATATACATATTCAGGAATATACGTAACTGTAAACACTACTCGAAATGTGTAACGCTCTCTGTGAATGCCTCAAGTGCCCAGGCAAAGTGGTTTGCTGGTAAGTTCAACAAGCTGTGACTCAATCTGACAATGGAATAGGTGCGAAAATCAGTCATTATTCGTGAAATATCATATATATATATATCAATATATATGTATGTATTACTAATGAGTCGTTATTATTTGTGGAGTGAATGTGGCATCCAAGGAATGTAAACTATGTTTTCTAAGGGCCTACTTTCGGCACAAGCAATTGTAGTGAATAAACTTCATTTTATTAAAGTCGAAAAGATTTTAACTATTTTTAAAATAATATTAATTTAGTTTATTTAAACTAGATTTTTAGTTTCTAGTTTATCAACGGCTGGAACTAAAAACCTTTGGATTTTTTTTGAGACCTTAAATTTAATGCAAATTTTATAATCAACAGAGATGATATGTTAAATCTGGATTTGAATTCGTTAACTAGCGTGGACTAAAAACCTGAATAACTCAGACGATTTCTAGGCTGTAGTTACTAATCATAAAATACATATAATTCTGTAGTATCAGTGCTTTTAATGTTCTTTCCAAGAAATTTATTAATTTTTCAAAAAATTACTACCGTAATTCTTCCCTAGAACCTACTTTCTACCGGAACCTAAGTTATTCTACACTACACTATTCTACACAAAATTCGCAAGCAGTGATCATTAATTTCCTTCAACTTTGATCTGACCTATTCCATAAAAACCAAATTAACTTTTGAACTTTCTTTTAAGACCTTTTAACTAATTATGTTTCTTCTTCTTTTAGCTGCTGTTCATGTGCCTGCAAAATGCTAATGAGTATCTTGTGCTCGATCATCATTATGCTAGTGATTATTGGATTGATTGTTTACTTTACCGTTTATCACAACAAGGATAACGGTAATACGCAGAAACAGTTACAACAAATGGCGCCCATCGTAAAGCGAAGCATACGAGATTATTTTAATAAGGAATATTGATTTCGATATCAGTCAAAGAATTTCTAAATATAAGTTATAATAGCTACCAAAAACGACTACAACAAAAAACCCCAGAAAACGAAGAATTATGAAAATACATATGAAAATACTTAAAACCTAATCTAATCTTTTTATACATATTTGAGCCTAGTCTCGGGAATTTTACCTTATCAGCTGATAGGGTTGAGCTGAATTGTTGGTATATGGCCTATTTGGATGGCTTTTTCGGGTATGGTTTGGTTGGGTAGAGTTGGGTTGGGTTGGGTTTGGTTTGGTTGGGCTTTGCTTGCTACTGACTGATAAGCGGTACCAATATTATAATAATAATATATGATTCATCGAAATTGCCAATAACTTCGAACGTTTTTCCGGGAAACGCAATTAGCCAACGCGACAGTGCTTAGGCTAAGAGAGTCATAATAGAGAGAGAGAGCCAGAGAGAGAGAGAGATCGCCAGAGAGAGAGAGAGACATCGCCAGAGAGAGAGAGAGGTAGAATGGTAGGGAAACCTTCGCAACCCGCTGTTAAACCCTCATCTGCTAGCAGCTGTTAGGTAAACAGAATTTCCCGTGCTCCTTTGTTATACACACACACATACACACACCCATTCGGTTGTGCCTTGATCAGGTAGTTGCAACGTAGAGGGATGAAAACTGCCTGCTGACCTGTATAAACTCAGACTCCGACTCTCGTCTCGCGTCAATCACAGTTTACTTCTTGTCAGCTAAGCATCAGGTCCTTTCCAAGATGTCCTCCTCGAATGCTACACTGTATTACACTGCCATGGAGGACATGTTCAAGGATCTCTTGCTCGACTCGGATGGTGAAAAACAAGTGAATCAAAGTGAAGAGAATGAGGCTCCATTGATGGATACACCCAAGCGAATGGTTCGCATACGTCAGCACAATTTGTTTGCCAAGGATAAAAAGGAGTTCTTCATCTGTCGCCGTCTGCCTACTTCCCCCAACAGGAAGGATCAGGAGTTGCTGCGCCTGCGCCGTGAACGCTGCGAGGGAAAGGAAAAGAAGCCCATGCCACGCCTCACAATGCGAATTTAAGGGGATCAGGGATGATCAGGGCGTCGTGTGATCGATAACAATCCATGGTTGTGGTTGTTTTTTAAGTGCTTCCGGGTTTTATGCTTTAGTTTTTAATTAGTTGTAGTACTAAGTATGCAATGGTGATTTTTTAGCAAATACACAAACCAAATCAAAAAACAACTTACTTTAACTGTTATTCGTAAGCACTGAGAGAAACCGGGGGGAAACTAGTTGAAAGCTTTCGAAGCTTTCACTTTATTACAGTTGAAACTCTTTGCTGTTCAGTATAACACTTTTCAGTGTTGGGTAAGCTGATTAATTACTCAATTACTGCGTCATTTACTGAACTAAAACTTCTAAAAATTAATTCGCATTATTTTTGAGCACAAATAACAATTAACCTATTGTACTCAATATTGCCTCACCACATGTAAGACCTGTTGCATCAAAACTGATTAATTGAATATTGTTTATAATTCAATTAAATGTCTTGCACGAGTTTTAATATAACAGTATAAGTTATACAACAATAAGGGCTGTAATCACATCTATTTTCATTGATGGATGAGTAAATTTAGAAATGATTAGAATGACAGATTTATTTAAATGGGGTGTAATAATTGTTTGTGCGAATTTGGAAAATCCCAAATGAAAAAAAAAAAACTTTCTTTTCTACCAGTAAATTTCTGCATAATAATATATTTTATGATTACTTGCTTATATCAAGTTAAGTCGTTCTGAGCAGATCATTGCCCTCCTCATTTATCTACAAATAAGATTTGAGTCGTCTTGATTACGTTTTTTTATGATTTTGATTAGAATTCGCAACGAGATTTGCCACTTGGCCTTGCTCTTTTCTCAAGTGTCTTTCCTTAACCTTGCAAAATTTTGACAGTGTAGAGAGCATTATGAAAGCTATAGTATGAAATCTTTATCAAATCCATTTTCGGGAATGGGAATTGAATCCTTGAATTAGTTCACTGCACCTGATTGATCAACTATAGTATGACATACACAAATTTATCTAATCAGTAGTTTTAATTAATTTATAAACTAGTTCCGTTATGACTTAAATCTTATATAAAACATAAATGCGATTCATATAAGAATTAGTGAAATTATATCAGAGAATTACGATAAATGTTTTTATCACTTCATGTAAATTCACTCTGGTTACGGCACGAGACTCGTGGATTCTCTAATGAGGCACTACTTGTGTAGCTTCGTAGTGCCCATTGCCCTACTAGATAACACAGAGTGTCAAGAAGAAGAAGAGGGAAAACTGAGAGCGACCGGAACTCAAAGCTACAAAACAAGCGCATAACGAAAGATTTTGTAAAAATCGCTGACGTCAAACGGATAATGCGATTTAACTGGAATTTGGTATATAGATGGTTAAGAGTGTTACCTATGATCTGGTAAAAGTTGAAAACGATTGCACAATTAGGAACGCGAAAAATCGCATAAATCTACAGCAAGCGCCAATGGACACCGATTTTTTTGGTTTTTGAAAAATCAGATACTTCAGATCCTTAGCTATTCATAGACCAAATTTAAGCAAAATCCATGGCTTCTAAACCAACGAAATCAATTAACGAAATACATTTTAAATCGTGCATTTGTTGTAAACAAATAACAATTCAAAAGTATATGTAGCTGGAAATTCGCTGTGACTTTATCATCAATGAGCAAAAGCACGCGGCCGGTAGAAACACTACACTAGAGAGTGGAAGAGTGGGATTGTGGTAGACTGGAAGAGAGTGTGTGTAACATCGGGGAGGTGTGAAAGTGGAAAACCGGAGCGTCAACAGAGAGATAGAAAGAGAGAGCGCACACAAACGAGCGCACGTTTAAACTTGTTTGAACTTGAATTAGGTTGGGGGAATTTCTGTTGGGGCCTCTCAGTAATGTTACGTACGGCGTGTGCTGCAGCTAATAACTATAGAACTATATGACAGTCTGACAGATCATTCCAGTTACAAGGATATACATAATTTTATAATCAGACTTATTAGGAATTTAAAACGTAGTAATATATAGTATATATCTCCCTAGAGTAGTTTAATCGTTGAAATGTTGAAATTGTTTTCCAGTTTAATTTGTTGGTCACAAATTGCCAGTCATACCACTGCTCTTATTCCCGACCCTGAAAAGTACATGCACTAGCAATCTGGTCTATCGATAAGTCCATGATCTGGCATTTTTTGCAAATTTTTATTTTTTGATAAGATTTACTTTGTTGATTGTCTGAGACAGAATCATAATTGACTATTGACTACTACTATACACATACATATATGTATTTAATTTAAAACTGCTGACATTGTTGACTTGAAACTAATTACATTAAATTTTTCAATATTGTATTTTATAAAAAAAAAATCATTTGTTTGTTCTATTGATTAAATTAAAAGTTCATTAAGTTTAAAAATTTTTAATAATGAAATAAAGTAAAATAAAAAAATAAAATATAATCAAATAAATAAAATAAAAATGCTCTACTCGCGGATAGCTCCCTCAGGCGGACAGCTCCCTTAGCCGAATGATTTTTACAGTTTCAAGAGCATGACTTTCATACAAAATCCTTTCTCGTAGGCGGACATCTCCCTTGGGCGGACCAAAATACTGGAACCGTGGCTGTCCGTCCAAGGAGCTTTCACTGTATATGTATTTTATAACCAAACGAACGTTGATCAGGCTCAAAATAAAATATTTTACTCATTTTTAAATTATTAGTTTATTAAAATAAGTAGATAATTAAATAAATTAAAAATTTTACCAAGTTTTACTTAAAGTTAAAACATTCTTTATGTTAAACAAACCTTACTTATACTAACATTATTTAAACGAATTTCAATTTAAATCGGAATAAAGTTGATATGTTTTTATCTTAAATTATTAATTTTTATTCCTAGCGGCTATTTACATATTATGAATTAAATTGTGGAACATACAGACAAAGTTTACTTATATTTTATTTAGTCAAAAATCTTTAATTAGAATCAGAATAAAGTGGATTACTTTTTATTGTTATAGTAAAAAATTAAATTAAAATTTTACTAAATGGAACTTTTAGTTTTAACATTTTAGACAAAGCTTACTAACAAGTATTTTATTTATTAAACAATCTTCAATTAAACTAAAGTAAAGTAAAATGGTTACAATTTATATCCAAATATTATATTTTATGTATAAGTAAATTTTATTTCTAAGTATATAATTTTAATTAAATTGGATTCAAATTTAATCACATTTTAATTATAAAATATGATTAGTAGTTTCTCTTATGAAATAATTGTTGTTTATGCTTATGTTAAAGCCGGATCTACTAAGCTAATTGTTGTTGTTACTCTCTATATCATCTCCTGAAATCTAATCTGTTGAAATATCTTGATAACGACGCTAAGTTTAGACTCTTCAAATGAAAGCCTTTTATTTTATGATTATTTATGTGTTCATATTTAGTCTGAAAAGTGAATCTGGGATTTATATTTAGACTTAGTTTTCTTACTTCTTAAATAATACCCTTTTAATCACTTTAAGAGGTACTCCTAGTATATATCTCTCAAGAAATAACAGATTTTGTTTTGGAATATATTTGTATATTTATTTATTTAAATATCATATTTATCTAAGTTTTAATAATACACACTTTGTTTAGAGCAAAAACAAAAAGTGAATTGTCAAGCAGAGTGTTAAAAGTTAATAGTATAATTAAATGTTAGTGCTTAGGTATAAGATCTACGCTTAATGTCTATGCGGAGAGGTCAACAGTATAGACCCTGTCCCTCGTTCTGTTCAATGTGGTAGTTGCAGTACTGACGCTGAGTGGGCGTCAATCCCATGGTGTCCACCTCGGACTTGAACTGCTGAATGCCTCCAACACCAGCCAGGTAGCCATTTAGCTTGGTTGCCACGTAGCTGCTCTGCAGCAGCTGTGGACTGAGATTAAGGGATGCAGCCAGATCCTTATGACCCTGTAGTCTGTACTTTTGATGATAGCTATTGGGAAAGTTATCTGTGAGTATTTAAAGAGGCTTTCATTTGATTGGTAAACTTACTCCTCAGCTGCAAAGAAGTTCTCCTTGGGCGCAATGTCGGTGGTAATCACCTCGGGAGCACGACGCTCCTGTTCTTCCAGCTTAGAGGCTTCAGCAATTTGCTTCTGTTCCTCATCATGGTATAGGATCATAGAGGCGTACTGACGTTTAATGGGCGTAGTTAGGCCATACTCATGATTGTTCCAGAACAGATCGAGCAGATCCTTGAAGCTGATCACTGTGGGATCATAGTCGATTTCCAGAACTTCTGTGTGGTTACCCCTGCATAGATTTAAGCAGTTAGTAGAAGCAAAGCGTTAGTCAGAAGGCAAAGCAGGGGAGAGAGAGCAAAAAAAATGTCTTTGTTAGACCAATTAATGTCCCGTTACTCAATGCTTACATTTTACGGTACGTTGGCAAATCGGTGGTGCCGCCGGCGTAGCCCACAGTGGTGCGAAGTACGCCCCGCGTTGCGCCATACAGTGATTCTGCGCCCCAGAAGCAGCCCATGCCAAATGTAGCCGTGGCATAGCTTACATTCAGACGATGCACTGGGGAAAGATTCAACTCCTTTTGTTCATTGCGCACGGTGCTCTGTGGAAGGGAGAAAACAAGAAAGACGATGAGTAAAGAACCCAAGAGTTCAATGCACTTAACAGCACACCAAAAAAAGAAATGTTAGGCCGTAGCCGAAGCCTGGCAAGCAGCGCATATCTCCAAATTGATGTTTTACACACTTTAAACACGACTCTTGTAAAAGTTCTTTAGCCTCTGTCGGCGTTTCGTTTGCAACTGCAGTCGACTCTCGCGCTCTTTGCACTTTTAGTTCTCTTTGCACTGGCATGCGATGCTCTCTCTGTGCTACTCAGCTGTTTGCAATGCAGGCGTCGGCGACGCGGCGCACAGCTGTTTGTCGTCGTTGCCGACATCGACGCCGCAGCAGCAAAATCAAGGTCAATTGTGAAAATGAAAGTTAACTAAACGTTTTGCCTATATTTGTACTAATCTGCTTCTATTTATAATCAACTATGGCAAACACTGTTTAGATATTTAATTATAGAATTTTGTCACTCTGAACTTGCCTTAAAGTTACGAAACAAACGCGAAAACATTTTGAATGTGCTTATAGCTTTGACTGTTGGCCAGCAACTAAAGCTGGCCAAAACAAAATGTTGACGCGAACACAAACGAAAAAAAAATATTTGCTTAAAGAAGAGCAATAAAAAAAACTGCGCAACAATAGAAGCTTAAAAATTGCCGTAGTGGCCTTGGACAAGTTCAAAGCACTCGGAAGTTTTATTGATGTGAAGAATTTAATTTTTTTTTTTTGTATAAGCTAATTACACTTGGTAAAGTGTTGAACACTTTTCACTCTGCTTACCAGATCCTTTAGGTCAGGAGTGGAAACATCTTGAGTAATTGTCAGCGACATGTTTTATTTTTTTTGTATTAGAGACTTGTAGTGTATTGCTTTACAAATGTGGAGCAACTGTTGACTTTAAGCGCGTTTCGTCTCATTTTATAGCAGACGCGATGCGCATTTTCTATTGATAGCGCTCTTTTCATCTAGAGAGAGAGAGGGAGAGAGTAAAAAGTGAGAGCTGAGTGTGGCTGTGGTAAAAGTAGCGTAGGCAGCATATTACATACATACCTACACATGTTGCTAAGCTTTCAGAGCATGCGCTCTCCGTGAGAGCTTTCAGTTAAAGCTTTTATAGTATTTTACATCGTTTATTGACACACACTAGCTAAATCTAAACGTGCATATTATTATTTACGTTATGTCTTTATTAAAAAGGCAACAGTCTTAAGTTACTTAATAAACTAGCTATTTGTTCGGCTCATACTTAAGCCGACTCAAGCGTAAAATAAAGTCCAACAGGAACATTTGTATTTTAATTTCTTTCGGATTTTGCGTGTGGTAAAAACCAGGTACGCCAGCCTTTTGCAGCATCGACTGCTGATCATATACCTAAAATAAATAATTTAGTTAATTACTCTTCAGTGGGTTTACATAAGCTTGCCTTCTGGTCCAGCACTTCGACAATCTTTTTATCTGTTTCGAGTAACTTTTTTGTGTGCTTGATTTTCATCAATCCCAGTATATGCTGCAACTCCTCTGGATCTTTGATCTTACCGCGCCAATCTGATACCTCGATTTCGTACTCGTTCTCAACCTGTGCTCGCATTTGTATAAGATGCTTCTCGGTCACATGCTGTAGCTCCATCAGAGCCTTGACTATATCGAAGATGCTCTCATTCAGCACACAATTCGCCAGTTCTGTAAGCAGGTCGTAGGAAATACGCGTCTGTAGGTTTCTGCAGTTAGAATACATATGTATTAATTCGATATTCTTTACAATTACTTAGCAGGTAGAATACTAACTCTGGTAGTTCTGCATGCATTGCTTTCAGTTGATCCACTAAAAACAAGTCGAAATTAATTAGAATCAGAAGTTGGGGATACAACCAACAATAACATACTTAAAAAGTAAATTTTGCGCTGCAAAAACTCTGGCGAAGGCTGCTGTTGGGACTCCTCGACTTCGCCAACAGGTTCGCTGCTATTGGAGCTTGCCTCTTGTGTCATTGCAACGTCTTCCATGCCTTTACTTTTTGTTCACAGTTTTCACATAAAATTTTCATTCAAGCAAACCTTCTTGTGCATTGTAGGCCGCCGGTTTGTTATTCGCTGGCGAGCAGCTGTTTCAATGCGACCAGGGCTGAAATAATCAGCAGCTGCAGTGTGACCTTAACAATTTTATCCAGCCACATATCGATAAGAATAAGATAAAATCAAATTATTTACAAAATTGTTGCTGTTTAGTTCTGAACTTTTTTCTGATTAGAAAAGAAAAGTAAAAGTAGCTCAGATTGTCACGAATTCTCGTTGGAGCTAAACAAAAACTGCTGAGAGGGGTCACACTGGTCTTTGAAACGAGCTGTTTATAACAGTGCCACTGTCAGTGTGACCACACGATTACTTTCTAACGACATAACGAAAAATGCGTTGAATTTTAAATGATTTTATTGAATCGTATATATTTAAAAAATCAGAAAAAATATTTATGATTTGAAATCAAAAGTTATTATTGCTAAGAAGTGATTACATCGGAGCTGTGTGTAGGATCTAGAAATTGAGTGATTTGCGCGCTTTAATAAAATGTTTGTCAGCCTCATAGTTGTAGACACGATTAAATTTCATCTTTCGTCGCTTCTTGAGTTCAGTTAAAAAGGTCGCAGCACCAGAGCACGGAGTAGCAGGCACCTGCGTCTTCTTAGCAATTTCCGAATGGCATTCCCGCTGAACGTTTTCTCGATTAGGCTGACGTGGAGTGTCCACAATCCTCAAGCTGTTTAGGCTCTTCATTATCTGGCTAGTTTCAATCTCGGACATTATAGAATGTTTCAGACGGTTTCAGAATGTTGCGAAAAACAATTGCTAGTGCTGATGACCACTGTTGACTTGCTACTAACTTTTAAACACTTGATTTCTGACTTTTATATTCATTTAATGTAAGTGCAAATTTTGAACAGCCATAAGCTATGCGAAAACTTCCCGATAATTTTGCTCGCAGCTGTCACTTTGGTAGGTAAGAGAACTTGATGATCCTGTAATAAATATTTATGATTTTCCACTGAAAACTGTCTAATCCCATTTTAATGATTTTAAAAGTACGCGCGCAGGTAGAAAGCCACATGTACACACTGGTACGCGCACCATATGATTTCAGACTTCAAGTGCATGGGTGTGTGTGTGTATTTGTGTGGGTCCATGTGTGCGTGTGTGAGAGTAGGCCAGCGAACAGTGTGAGTGGAACTATTGCAGTGGGGATACGTTACAATTGATATTCGTATTACGCGCACGGCGAAGCAATCAAAATCAGTTCTCGTTAATAATTGGCAAACAATTCGTGAAATTGATTTAGAAAAATTCAAAACGGCAACAACGTTAACAGTAGCAAAAGAAACAACAGCGTTGAGATAAAAGTCAAAGCTAACTAAATATATTGTGTAACTGCTTGAACAACAAGATGAAATTGAATTGAAATGAGACAGCAAAAGCAAGTGCAACAAAAAATACAATATCAACGAAAGCAGCTCACTGAAACGATTGTCAACGGTTGGATTTGAATAAATATATCATTTGATCATAAGATTTCTTAAAACATATATACATACATGTATATATAATAAAGCAAACAAACCAAACAAAAACAAATAAGTTATAGGCAATTTGCTTCAAGCATAAGAACAATAACAAATTAAATTTAACTTGACATGTACACAGTAAACAAGGGACCCAGCAAAATTGTTGCTAAGACGCGTCGCGGTAAGTTTAATAAACAAATAATGTGTAAAAAAGTACCATAAAATCCCTACGTATAGGGCCGCTTTCCTGCAAAAAAGTGTTGCTGTTATGTCACAACATGCCGCTGCTGCCGCCGACAGAAGCAGCGCAGCTAAGCTCTCTCAAATGGGGCTCGCGCTCTCTTACGTTCGCTCTCTTTTGTTGTGTATTTCATGCCGGCAAAGCGAATTTACATTCAAACAATAACAAACTTAACAACAACAAATTGCATCATCCACAGGTCTGGCGCAAAACTTTGAAAAGTTTGAAAGCATCAAGGAGAGCAGCAAGAAAAATGGTAGCCAAAACGGCTTTGATTTAAACAGTCCCGAGAAGAATAAGAAGTAAGTTTTCGAAGTAATACATGTGGTTGTAGGCTGCTTATACAAACACTCTAAACGCTGCTGCACTCTTTCTGGCTCTAGCTTATCTGCGTAGTAATTTCTTGTTTTATCGTGGCACGACCTTTGTATATAGCACTGTCATGCTAATTGAGAAACCAGAGCAACCAAGCTAACAACACGTGGGTCAGTGCCGGTTATCACCAGCAGCGGCACATTGACTTTTCTCCCTCTCGTTACGTCACAAAAAAAAAAGTGCTAAGCATAAGAATTTCCAATTACAAAAAAAGTGATTTATTTTTGTACTTGGACCACATGTGCGTTTCGTATGTTTGCATAAGTGCGTGTACCGTGTGTGTGCGTTTGCATAGCTGTATGCTAACATATGTTAAAATGTTTTTTTTATTGAATTTTACAGCATACCGCGACCGGTGTTCCAACAAAGCTTCGCTTCAAAACGCATTGCGCCCACAAAGCTCATTGAGGACGAAGTGATAACGCCGCAACATGAGGAAATAATACGCTATATAAATGATTGTAAGTTTAAGATCGGTTATTATGGACTCCATGAATTGATTACTAATTTTTTATTTGATTTATTTAGCGTGGAACATTTTGGTCGCACAAAATCCATATGATTCCAGCACAGCAAAGGCCGATGGCAAAGCTGATGCCAACAATAACAATGCCAGCAGCCTGGCAACACCAAATCCTGTGGATAGCATCCTAGCCAATACACCTGTGGCGGCATCAACAGCTCCGGCCGTTTGGGTTGAGCCTCCCAGTCCGGCACTTAACGATTTTAAGCCATTCGATTTGGAGTCGTGGTGGGGACGTCGATTGTTCCAGAACATTACCAAAAGCCTTTAGACTGATTGGGCCCTCATCTTCCCCCCCTCCCACATTCAAAACATAGTGGTGTTTGTTCTAGTAGTCGGTGCTTCCGTTTGATTTCCTTTTTTTTTTTTTTTTTGATTTACAATCTAATTTCGACTGGGCAACAAATTCACATTAGATATTAAAAAAGCTATATAGAATTTTGCAATTGTAGAATAGCCATTTGATATGGCTGTTCGGAAAGTGTTAGTGGCAAGAAGTTATAAATATACAAATTTTTTTTATTTTTTTTAGTGTAAAAAAGTAAAATTATACATTAATCATCACAGTTGACCGTGTAAATAATTCGATACAAGAAAATCATTGTACGATTCAGACATATTAAGCTATAATCTGATTTGTTAAGTTTATGTTATAGTAAGTGTGTATAAGAAATTATAATCGCAATACTATAGTCTTCTCTGGTCACTTGCCAGATTTAAAATCTGAAGACTACAGCAATAACGAACAATTCTTATATATCTAAATTTTATTACCTAATAGGTAATGCGCAAAGATGATTGTACCTTTCATCGCCTAAAGATAAATTCTAACGAATGTTATTCGAAATTTTAAGTTTTTCTAAATTTTGTAGGTTTTAAGCTGTCTAGAGATGCACGTTAAATTAAGGCTTAAGAATTGTCATTTTTGAGAGGCAACAAATGTGTTAAATTTATCTAACATGCCATGCAATAAATGTAATTTTGCGATGAAGCTATAATAAATTGTGTTTATTTGACGTTTGTTTGAGTGTAGCACAATTATTAAGCTGTGTTACGTACAATTTTGGTAAGTATAATAAAGAGGAACAACAATTCAAATGTTAACATTGCAGCGCTGTTTAAATTGATTGAAAAATAACGTGCATAGCTGTTAATTAACAGACATTAACAAGGTTGGCGTTGGCACTGCTTGCGTTCTGTTGACTCATTTTTGCGCTTACGTTGCACGACGTAAGCAATTTGCGTTGACATTTCTCTCACGCTTTCCAGCTGAGCGCCGACAAACACATTTCTAATTAATTTATTAATTTACAAATAACAAATAGGATGTCGTGCGTCGAGGCAATCAGTGAGCTGGAGACTCGTCTCGGCGAGACCACATTGGAGGATGTAACTAGTCGCCATCGGCGTGAACGCAAAGAACTGCAAGCCAAACTTCAGGCAATGAAGAAGAATGCGCCAAAGAACAACAAAAACAAGCGAAAGGAGTTTCTAGAGGAGATGGCCCGTTTGGAGGGTGAACTAGAGCAGCGTCACAAGACGGAGCTAGACGAGGCCACGGCAGCACCTGCTGCAGCGCCAGTTGAGCTGCCGGTGGAAAAGCCAACAGCTCCAGACAGTGACAACAACGAAGATGAGGACGAAGTTAATCCAACGCAGCAGCGTGTGTCTAAGGCACAGAAACGACGCAATAAAAAGGAGCGTGAGGCACGTGAAAGGGCTCAGGAAATACGCGTGGAACTGCAAAATGCGGCAAATCAACCGTCTCCAAAGCAAATCGAATTGCAGCAAATCACAGCCAAATTGTCTGCTCGTCGCTTGGCGCTCCACATGATCGCCTCCGATGGTGATTGCCTGTATCACGCAGTGCGGCATCAACTGCAGGTCCATGCACTGCCCGGCCACAGTGTACAGGAGCTGCGCCAGGAGACGGCTAACTATGTGCGAGCACACAAGGATTCGCTCATCTGTTACATGACGCATCCGGATACGGGGGATCTGCTCAACGACGAGCAGTTCGAAGCCTACTGCCAGGATATAGCCAAGACCCATGCCTGGGGTGGTCATATCGAACTCAAGGCTCTCTCCTCGTTGCTGCGTGTGCCCATCGAGGTTATCCAGGCGGAGGGAGCTTCCACTGTGCTGGGCCAGGACGAGTTCGGTGGAGCTCCTCTGGTCCTATGCTATCACCGTCATATCTATCAGTTGGGTGCTCATTATAACTCCACACTGCCGCTAGAGGATTAAGATTGGGCTAGTCAATAAATATAGTCTCTCAAGCATTTGATGTGTAACACGTTTATTAATTTAATATATTGACTCGTTTTTTATATAAATATATAATTGGAAGATTTGAATTATTGTCAAAATTTGCAAGTAGTTTGTTTACGCTTTGTACAAATGTTATTAATTATAATAATAATAACAAGATTAGTTTACGCAGTACTTTACAAAACAAAAGTATTTCAAAATTTCAATCCATTTGAAATACCTATTTTTGTAGAGTCTAGGTTTAAGCTTAGTTAGTGACAACCCTAAAGCCCCGACTTAGTAACGCTCGTTCACAGAGTAAAGATTTAGCTTTAAGCGTGATTTGTTCTAAGGAAATATGGCCTATATAAATGTAGTTAAAAAATATAATTACGTTTTTCTGGAATTTTCAAATCTAACTACGATGCTGACGCCAAGTAAAAAACTTCTTCAAAAACAGGTCCATAATTTTGTAAAAATAACTTTCGAAAAAATTGAAAGAGAATTCCACAAACTTAAAAAACTTAAGTTAATCTCGATTTGAAGAAGTTTTTTGGATGGCGCCACATAAAGTATGTATATTTAGTTATCCTTCTTGCTGGCCTTCTTGCCTGCGGGTTTCTGGGCAGGCTTATTGGGATACAGGACGAACATGAACAGCTGAATGGCGCCCAAGACCCAGAGGAACAAATTCTGGAACTGCACAGAATACATTAGTGAATGGACTAGAAATTACTTGAACCAATACTTACCACCATCACGTGGTTGCGAATGGCAATGGCATAGAGTGTCCAGGCGGAGGCCACCAGTTGACCAGCGAATATGATGGGGAAGGGCATTCCCTCGGTGCTCTTCTTTTTGATAATGTTTGGTAGGTTCAGCAGTGGGGAACCGACCAGCCAAACAAGTATGGAAGTGATTAGCATGCCCAGACGGAATTCAATCTTCTGGGGATCCTCAAAGTTGGCATAAGTGATCACGGCCATCAGGAAAAGCGAGACGTATCCAATCTTTGCCCACATTTGTGTTTTCTTCTCGTTCGAGGCATAATAGTAGAATCCGACCATGAAAATCGTGTTGATGGCAAAGCCAATTATGTTGACCTTTATCATTGGCTGGTCACCCATTATTTGACCCAGTTTAACGCTCATCACGGTGCTGAAAGAGATGCATGAATCGATGGAAATTATTATCTTAAAAATTCGAGTAGCGAATTTCAAAAGACAAATCAATAATTGCAAATTCTACCGATTTTTGTTTGGGGGAAACCTAACGGTATCTACACGTATTTCATAATTGTGAACATATTTACACGTAGCACTTTGATAAGAGATAACAACACGAAGCCTTTAATCTACAAATTGTATTTGCTTTATTAAGAGGTCTCCATGATTTCGTTATTTAAAAAAAGGTTACTAATAAAAAAGTAAAAGTATTTAGAATATTTCCTTTCAAAATTCATTCAAAAGTCTTTGATATAAATTCGATAAGAATACATAGAATTTTCAGAACATAAAGTTTTTATAGCACAGATAACATGCTTTAACAAGAAAGAAAAGTACAGTCGAGCACGCCCGACCGTAGAATACTCTCTGCATTTTATATTCGATCATTTTAATAAAATCGGTAGCCGGGTATATCAATTGATACTTGCAACAAAACACGTTGAAACAAAAACATCTGTTTGTATGTATACACACACATATACATTTGACATTAGAAGTATGCACGCACATATGTATGTGTGTATATGTAATACATACACAATTGGTTGGCACGGCCAGCATTCGCGGGCAGCGCTGCCGCTAGAAAGCAGCGAAAACGTTCGCTCACATGTTTGTATGTTTCTGTCTCGCTTGCACACATGCATTGATATTGTGTTCAATTATTAACTTTCTTACATGTCTAGCTCTTTTTGTTTATTGTCCGATTTAGATGCAACTTTCAGGATAGTTTAATATATTTTGTCTTCAAATGAATGCCAAATAACAATACTGTACGATAAGAACATATGCCTTAAAATCGGCATTGAAGTTTGCAAATTATTTTATTTCTTGTGGAAAAAGGGGGCGTGGCAGTCCAAAATTTTTGATGACAATACAATTATGCCATCTCTAGGAACCTGGGTACCAAAATTGGAGTTCCTAAGTGCCATAGTTACTGAGATATTCGCCTAAAACATCAATTTTTTACGAGGTGTTTCTAGTTTTTTGCACATTGTGGGCGAACGGGGCGTGGCATCGAAAAAAAAAAAGATTCTTGTATTGACTGACTTAATATCGAGTCGATAGAGACCAAATTCAAACTTGTAGCTCTTACCATCTCTGAAATCTGTTTGTTCATACGGACAGACGGACAGACGAACAGACGGACAGACGGACAGACAGACGGACAGACGGACATGGCTATATCGACTCGGCTTGTGATGCTGATCAAGAATATATATACTTTATGGGGTCTGCCACGCCTCCTTCTGCCTGTTACATACTTTTTTTTTTTGCACAAACCCAATATACTCTCTCTTGCAGAGAGTATAAAAAGAATTAAAACATATAGTATGTTATCTGTAGTTTAATCTGCTTTCGTGTAGAACTTGTATTATAACAGTTGTAAAAAAGAATAATCAAAGTTTCTCACATAACATGCAATTAGATACTAAATTAGAGAAAAAGTAAAAACTATAATTCTACATATTTAAATGGCATAATCACTATATAATCTAGAAGTAGATTGACGTGTGTATAAACTATATTTTAATAAAAAAAAAATAAAAAACAAACTTTTATTCAATTAAACGATTTGGTAGTGAGAAAACTTTAGATTAAAATCGTTTGAGTTTTAAAAATGTTAAAGTAAAAAAAAATTTATTTAAATTAAATTTGTATAACCATAAGATCTTTAACCTTGTTCTAAAACTTAACTTATTTTTACTACTCCTAAAAAATAAAGGAAAAGTAATTAAATTACGTTGAAGGATATTGTGGTATATAACCTTTTAGGGTTCATTGCTCGACGCATTAAGGGCATCAGTTATTTTACTGTTACATGTAGGGAGGGAGGGTGGTTCCCCTAAAACCAAAACAATCCCAAGACACGCAACTGTTGATTCTAGCGTGTCAAAAGGCACTTAGTCCCACTGTGTGTAAAAAATAGGGTAGAACAGGCCTAGTTTAATTTTCATTTCCATTTTCATTAAGAAAATTCACACGTGGAGCAGAAACAAGGCCGATCCCATTGCCCCATAGCCTCAGCGAGCAGGGATCTGGGTTTGTCCGACTGATTAGCTAAACTGGAAGCACTTCAACAATAGACAGAACATGGAAGACAAACCCAAGAGTCGACAAGGGAATACTTAATCACTATATAGTAATCATTACGTGTATAATGATAACTTATACGTGGTGCTTGATAAGAATTATGTGTATGAGATTTACTACTACAAAATTTGGTTATATTTCGTATTTAAATGAAAGTAGAAGTTTTATATAATCCGAGAAATAGTCAATGACATTGTTTGATTTGAAAATCCCATTTAAATATAGCCTTGAACTGTAGAAATACCCCTTTTCCCTCTGCCCTCCTACCAACACTCTCCTACACGACCAAAAGTCATGGTGACAATAACAAAATGAATGAAAAAACAAAAAAAAAGAAAACAATCTAATCAAAACTATTCGAGTCTATTTGTGTGTGCAGTGAAGCGTTTAGAAGTGGAATTTTGATTCATTGAATTGACTTGGTTTTACTCACAGCACAACACCACCCAGAAATGGTCCAACCGGATAGACATCACTGGAACCCTTTTTCCGTATATCGTTGAGTAGGAAAAACCCGGAGAGGAATTGTAACGTAGTTATTGTACCGGCAATTTTGGCAATTGTTTCAGTGTAGGGCTCCAATAAGTCGCTCAGTGCGTCCATTTTGCCAGCTGTGTTATGTTTGTGCTTTTTCTTTTTTTTTGTTCTTAACAAACTCGTTTCAGGTCTCAGTAGTGGCGAAGCAACGCTTTAATTGTGCTCAAAGCTGACTAAACAAATGCGAAGAAATAACGAAAACGAAACTAAAAACTTAACGATCAAACGAAACGAACTGCTGCTGCCTTAACAACCGACTACTGGGCTCCAAACTGCGGGGCTGACCACCTTTTATAAACGAAATTGGCAAGATAAGCCAGCTATTATCGCTAGTCAGACTTAATTGCCTATCGATAAAAAGAGGCCAATATGAATACGGTCACCCTTATTTTTGGCAGAGGAAGAGGTGGTGAATTTAAAATATTTTAAAATTATATTGCAAAATGTAGTATATTTCCTTGTAGGAAATGAAATGCTTTCCCTAAAATTACTACTTTTCTCAAAACCACCAACTATTCATAAGTTATTTTAATTTATATAATATAAATCAAACGGGTTTATTTATAGAAAATTAATCCTTACAGTCGCTGCTTAAAATTTAAACTATTAGACATCCTGGCGAATGACGTGTTTCTTCTTCTCGCTCACAAAAGGCACCTTGCCCTTCTTGGAGTGCTTACGCACATTGGCCTCCTTGACCAGCTCCTTGTCCTTGACCGCGCGCATCTTTCGTTGCGCATTAAGCACATGACGTGGAACCTGTCGATGTCTCGCGATTCGCTTGATCTGTGGATGTGCTGCGTATTTCTCCTTGAGCGCCTCCTGGTAGTTGAAATTGGCACGCTCACGTGGTCGGATTATACCCAGCTTTTCGGATGCATTTGCCTTCCACATGCGTATGTTCATCTCATCGGAGCCTGAGAAGATGTAACGATTGTCCAGGGACCAGGAAACACACACCACATGCTGCATACGCTTGGTGTGATAAATATCGCGGGAGTGGCTTTGGTGGGCGTGATAGATGCGCACAGTCTTGTCGTAGCTGGAGGAGACAAACTCCTTGCCCGTGGGAGCATAATCCACATCAGTCACAGCCGAGACGTGATCAAAGTGAACCTTCAATGGAGTTCCCAATTTGCGAGTGTCAAATGTGTAGAGACTGGAGGAGAATAACGACAAGGATTAATTCAAAAGACTTCTTAACGGGGTAATTACACCACTCACTTGCAATCCTCGTTGGCGACTGTAAAGTTGAATGCTTCCATGGGGTTCCAGGCGAGTTTGTTGCTCTTCATGGTAAGGACGACCTTGCGTAGTGGCTGAGCCTCTCGCTGATCGTATAGAATAATGCTGCGGTCACTGGCACAGCAGGCCAGCACATCGGTCTCGACGGGATTAAAAGCTATGGTGTGAAGCGTGTCTACGCCCCATTTCAGTGTCTTTATGGGATCGTTGTGTTTCTCATCCCAAATAGCGCACACTTCTCCACAGGTGGCGTAGCTGTTGTCCTTTCGATTGTGCGAAATGCCATGCAATATATGACGACTTAGTATTGTGTTAATGGGTTCCTCCTCCTCACCCACATCCGGTGCCGTAGAGCTCCACACTTTAATAGTTTTGTCATCACCGACGGTAAAGAATCGATCCCCATTGCGGGCATAGGCAATGCCACGTACAAATCCATCGTGAGCGACAAAGCTACGCATGCTAGTCCGGTTTGCCAAATCCCAGATGCGCACTTCGCCGTCGTAAGCGCCTGTGGCCAGTGTGGACAGTAGCTTCGGGTGCTTGCCAAAGCAGGCAACGCCATCACGATGTCCACTCAGATTGCAGATAAATGGCTTAGCAAAGATGCGATCCAATTTGGTGGCATTTAAGGCACGCACGTATTCCCTGGGACCCTCGAGTGGATGCAGCGCCGGATCATAGTTGCGTGGAACTGCAAATATTGAGGCGTTAAAATATTTGTAAACTGTTTATTTTATGCTCACTTTTGTGTTGCTCAAGTTTGGTTTCCCGGACATAATTGTCCGGATTGCGACTAATCATTTTCACTTTCATTTTGTAGCTGCATTCACTAATAATTCACCAGAATCAACAAAACAATAATTCAAGCGTTGAATAAAAACAAACACATGTGCGCATTTGCCTGTATTAGAGATGAACGTAACTATCGATAGTCGATAGGAAATATCGCATGTTAGCTTAAACAGCTGATTACCGATTACTGATTGCTGATTCCCGCGCGACTCTAAAATTTGAATGAGCGATTATTTCAGTTCGTTTGTTTATTGCACATTTTAAACAATTAGTTTATTGATATTAATCATTTTAATACTGGTAAACTCCAAAAATCATAACTATGCAAATGAAACTGCCAGTATCGTAGACGCAGCTGGTGTAATCATCGGACAGTTTATCCCAGATTGCACGAGCGCCACAGAAGAAACCGGCTCCATTTTGCTGATAAATAACCGCTTGTATTACGTGCTTGTAACGCGGCTGGCGGCACAATCCTTCCATTTTTAAATTGACCTCATCGGCCACTTCGCGCACCCACTTAACGGCATCATTCGGCTGATAAGTCTTACCTGTAAAGCAGAAAGATACCGTAAGTATGTACAAATTTTTATTCTTATATCTCACCTTTCAGCTTTTGACTCACTAAACGCTCAACCATAAAGCGTATAAAGGGCAATGGAAACTTGCAACCAAATGCAGGTCCCATGGCGTACTCGTTATAAATGGTCACATCTGAAGCTGGCAGTGCTTCTGTGTTCTTGGCAGCATCCCCTTCGGAATCGGAGTCTGATCCACCGCCAGTAATGCTGCTTTGATTTGATGGTGAAGTAACTCTTTGTCCGGCACCAACCGATATATTATCCTTCGGCTTAACGCTCTGGGCACGATTAGAAGAGCGGGATTTTTGCACATCTGTTGTCGTAGTGCTTCCGCGTGTGCTTTTCTTATCTTCAAATAGCGGCATATTGTAATAATTTTATGAGTGACTGTATTCGGAAGTTACTGTGTTTGAAGTCGCCTCCAATTCAATGTTGCCACGCCGCGATTGAAAACAAAATGGCGACTATGTTGTAAAGGTTTTTGATGAAAATCTTGTTTTTCCCTTTTATTCATGAAGTATATACCCTGTATTTAATTCAAATGTGTATTAAAAGCTAGTAAAAGTTCTTAAGCCAAATACGTATTTTACTTTTACCATTAATTTATTTATTTTCGACTTGTTTTTTTGGTAAACTTAACAATTTTTTGATTTTTTCCATTTTTCTTAGAATATACAACTTATGGAATACCCTAACAGAAATAAGTTAATTCAACTAGTTAAATGAATACAAAATTTCAATGCTTGAGACGTCGCTTTGTTGTAGGCGTTTCGAATGAGTCGTTCGAGTTACCGCAGCCAGAGGTCGCCCCAGAGCTGTTGTCCAAATGTTGGTCCGACAATTCCTCGTCAACGTCCAGTCCTTGTTGTTGCTGCAACTCTTGCAACTTTCGCATGCAACAACAATTGCGTAAGGCACGCATAAAAAACTCCAAACTCTTTTTAAAGCTTTTCAAATGCTTCTCATCGATGCCTGTTGCTGGTTTGCAGCTTTCAATAGCTATCTGCGCATGCAATATACATTCACTGGCATATCCCAGGGTATCCTTAAGCACGCATATCTGTTGCTTCTTCTTCTGTCGCATGTGCAGATACCGTGTACAGAGAGTTTCTAAACGTCGTTGTTCGCTTCGGAAATCATCCAATACCGAATCGTATTTACCTCTTAATTCCTCCAAATCGCATTTCAGCAGCTTCATCGCCTTTTCCTTCTTGGCCAGCTGGCGATGGGTCTGTCGATGGGAGGCAGAGAGTTCGTCGTAGCTGTAAGGTAAGGAAACTGTTATACTGTGCTCTTAAATGTTTCTAATGAACTGAGGTTGCGGATCTGTTACTCTTTTAAACTGATCAACAAGCTTTAAGCGCAATACGGAAAGAGAGAGCGAGAAAGGAGAGAGAGAGAGTAGAGAGTGAGCTTTTTAGACCCTATCGCCGACGCTAATTGTAAGACTGTAGAACTCCTTACTAGTCAACATCTACACTTACCGTTGCTGCATCAGCAGCGGACTAATCGAGCCCAGTAGCTGCTCTCCCTTGACCTGCAATCGCAGGCCGCTCATCATCTCCGACTCCTCTGGTTCAGTGTCGCTGCAGGAGTCGGTGTCGATGCCTCGGAGTAACTGCAGCAAACGTCCATTTCGCTCTTTTTCTGTGTCCAATGAGAAAGTGAGCTCGTGTAGTTGCTCCGTTTGGCGCTCCAGAGCCATACGTAGTTTGAACTCCTGCTGCTGATCCTCGTAGAGCGTGTGCTCCAATTCGCTTACTTTCTGTAGTATGTGCTCCACTGTCTGTTTGTATGGCTGACGACGCTGATGATTGATCTCGCTGGTGGCTTTGGTGACAGGAGCTTGATTAAGTTCGTTGTTCTCGGGGTGAATACCCTGAGTGCTAGTCGTTGATGATGTCGCATTTGCTGTGATTTCCTGTGTCTGTGTCTCCAGTTGCTTCTTGGAGCCCACACCAAATCTCAGACTGTTGCTTAGGGATCTGGCAAGCGCACCCAAGTTCATCCTTGGTCCTGTCGAGTGTTCAACTGTTTTGTCGTGTTTATTGCGTGTGGAAAGTTTCTTCGCTTTCTTTGTTTGTTTGTATTATTTGTTTGTTTGTTTGCTTGTTTCTTTGTTTGTTGTGTTGTGTGCTGTCAGCTTTGACTGCGTCGCCTCCTGTTCTCTGTTTGCATTTCTCACCAGCAAACACTCTCCATATGGTTAGCCAACTTTTTAAATTGGTTTCAGTTTTTCACACCTTGCCACCAACAGTTTCTTTGACACTCAATCAAAGTTTTACCCAGTGAGACTTTCACATGTTTTGAGGCCTTCTCCGCTGCGCTTGTTAGTCGTGCGTAAAGTGCCATTAGCAAAAGGGTCTCAGTCCTTGTATCCGTCTCTACCAACAACCGTCGTAGTAGTACACTTATTGCATTTTTATGGCTAAAACTTTCTTTGCCTCAAAGTGTGGCCCTGATTGCTATGGCAATGGAATGAGTTAAGAGCTCTGATTGAGTCAATGATGTAGTATACAAAATAGATCACATACAAGTTTTAAAAGTGGTACAGGTAAAAACTGTCTGATCTGAGAACTAGTAGGAAAGGGTATTGTCTCTAAAGGGATGACTGTAAAAGACCTTCTACTATACCATATTAGTTGGTATAATTATGGGTCTTAAGTTAACTTTTTTTTTACAGTTTTTAATAATTATAGGGTCGCAGGTGGGTGGTTTAAATCATATCTAAAATAAAGTTGACTGACTTTTACTTTAAATTTCGTCTCTTTACCTCTCTAAGTCCGACCCAGCTTCTTATAAACTTAATTGAGCCCTGTAATTCAATTTTAGTTGGGACTATAAACAGAGTTTTCTTTTTTAAGTTATAGTATGTGTTATATGTTCAAGTTTTTTATTTATATAATTTCTTATGTAAGATATTTAATTCGATCGATAGCGCGATTATGTGATACTTATAATTTAACTGCTCTCCACATGTTGTAAATGAATTTATTAAATGTGCTTATCTAAGAGCTTTTGTTGCTATCGTCGCTAGACACTTGCTAAACTAATTGCACTTTTAATAAAAAAATCTTATCTTTATTGATTCCCAAAGTGCCCAGTAAATAAAATATGTAGATATGGGTACGAAATTTCATTGCACTGAGTGAATCTATGATTTATGTCCAAAAAAAAACTAATTCCACTGTAGCGTATTTTAAAAGTTTATCAAACCAAAGCAGGAAATGAAAGACATGTTTATGTCGCTCACTCTCTTTCACTTATGTCTTTCTTACTCTTGTTCTCGCTCTCACGTAAAGATAACTGTTTTGGCTCTCCAGCTGCAGCAGCTTTTGGAACAGCTGAGAACGAACGAGCTTCATTACGCTGTGAAGCTTTGACAGTGCTGGCAGTTGTCTCGCTCGCAGCGCAAGCTCAATTGTTACACTTGCAGTTAATAAATATAAATCAAAGTTGTTATTGTTGTTGCTATTTGCTGTTTGTTGTTTGTGCTGTGCTGTGTTGTGCTTTGGTGTGTTTCTATTGCGAGACAATGTCACGCCTAATTGCGGGCGCCCGAGGCCTGTTCAGACGGCATCCCTTTGTGACCAACAGCGCCATCTATGGCAGCCTCTATGTGGGCGCGGAGTTCTCACAGCAATATGTCTCCAAGCGTTGGTTGGCGGTGAGTGAACGCAGTTGTCAGTTTATCTTATACTTTGGTTTGGGGGTCTCTGTGTAATTAGATTTATGTGTCTTGCAGGCGCCAGAGGAGCGGGAGGATATCGATTATACAACAGTTGGACGATATGCGGTAATGGGCACCGCAATCTATGCCCCAACACTCTACGCTTGGTACCCATACAACATTCTTACATACATTTATTATACTTAATTGGTACACACACTCACACGTACCCAATAATGCTCACACATACTCACACTTACTAACCCACTCAGACTCACACACTCTCTCATTCAATTTGTAAATGTCGCATGTTTATGTTTTGTCACTTCTTTTTTTCTCGGTTGTTTATCAATTTGTTTACCATTTGCCAAAAGCTGCTCAGCACGTGTCTGTCTTTTAAGAGCACGCTTACACTGGCTCTCTCTCACTCTCTCTTTGATTTCACACACACGCACACACTCGCGTACGCTCTCTCACTCTCTTCCTCTCTTTAGCAGCACCGGCATTAAGCATAGAGCTTTTGTGTATTAAGCTCCAACCAAGCACGCTACGCACCAAAGTATGAGGCATATGTGCACGCTAAATTATAAGATATGTAAGTGTCGGATAAAAGCGAAAAATATACGGTACACGAAACACCAGACAACAGCTACAAAGAAACACAAGTATTATTGCACTGGTTAACAAAAGTTATCAAATATTTAAATTGAATGTCCTAAACAAAGTTTACCAGTGTAAACAAGCCGAACGAACGAATTTGTATAACACGATAATACACTATGCTACAGCACTCTCTGCACTATTCACTAATGCTTCACATTTTTCGCCTCATTCTATTTGTCACTTTTTATGTTTTTTTTGCTGCTTTCCACTCACCTGTTACGTATGCTTCTCAGGTATAAATGGCTGGATGGAACTTTTCCTGGCACACTGAAGAAAACCATCATTAAAAAGTTGCTGCTGGATCAGTTCATACTGACGCCTTATTGTCTGACCGTATTCTATACGGGTGAGTTAACTGTTATACTCTTTACTTTCTTTTAGTTATTTTAATTTTTTGTGCTTTCTTCAGGCATGTCTTTGATGGAGGGCTCTGACGACATTTTCCTCGAGTTGCGTGAGAAATTTCTACCAACTTTTGAACGTTCCTGTATCTTTTGGCTTCCTGCACAAGTCTTGAACTTTTTATATGTTGCTCCACGTTTTCGTGTTATTTATATGGGTGTCTGCGGCATGATCTGGGTCAATATTTTGTGTTGGATCAAACGACAGAATTTGACCACAGATGCAGCCACTGAAACTGCAACAATGACAACACCAATAACAGTGCCTACCACAACAACTACAACAACACCAACAGGGGAAACAAGAGCAGTAATCAGTAATGTCAAGGCGTGATTAATTTAGATAGTAGCTTATATGTATATTTGATAAAGTGCAAAACAGCTTTTTGCCAAATAAATACATTCCAGATACTGGATGTGAGACGTACGCACAAATACGTATAAACCAAAAACATACACACAAATAAATATATATACATGTATATATCTGTATAATTTAACCTGAGCACAAAATGCGGGGCAACACAGTGCGTATGATTGATGTTGTTATAAAAGGAAACCCATCAATTACTACTTATATATGCTGTCTGTGTCTGTGCCTTTGTGTGTGAGTGAGTATGTCTTAGTGTGTGTCTCGGGTGTGTGCCTGTGTGTGTGTTTGAGTCACTTTATGCGCTGCGTGAGTAAACGTGTTTAATTGTGTGCGTGTGTGCGTAAATGTTTCATCAATATTTGGTCCACAAACAACAACAGCAGCAACAACATCAACAACTCAGAGAGATGGCAACTATTGTAATATAATATTATATGGTAAGTTGGCCAGAAAAATTGCCTAATGTGTTTAGCTTTTAGGGATGAACATATCAAAGTATCCAAATATCGAAAGCATGCGATGTTTTTATAATGTCTTCAAAAATTTATGGGATTATTAGAAATCAGATGGAGCTATTTATTTCAATTTATTATAAAGACTCTTTATTAGAGCTTGATTAAATAATTGTTCATGTTCTCAGAATGAGAATGAGTAAATTGATTTAAAAATATTAATTTAAAAAATTTAAATGTAACAAAATGGTATGATTCACAAAATAAATATAGAAAGGCATAAGTAAAACTATAACAAATTAATTGAATATTTTTTATTGAATTTTATTTTAAGTATCAAAATTAATTTGAAGACAATATAAAGTCTACTACATAGTTTTATGAAAATATAAGTATGTTGATATATAAAATTAAAATCCAAATTATTTTTTTATAAATAATGCAAAAACTTTAAAATGATACTACAGCACGCCTGCTTGCTCTTAAAATATTTCCTCTTAAATCTTTTGATTAACATACCATCTCGATTTTGACTTTTTGCTTTCGATACTAGAACGATTGTCCATCTCTATGAGCTGGAATTTTCCACCTCCCGCCCGTGTTAAACTAATTAGACATTGCGTGTTTATGCCTCTGTCTTCTGTCCAGCATCTGCTTACCTCACCCTATCTCCCTTTTCTTTCTCCTCCTCTCTTACTCTCTCTGACTTCCTCTCTCCCCTTTATCAGTCTCTCTATGCGTTATGTGTCCATGTGCGTCTGTTTAACTTATTGCTGTCTATTTAAATTGCAATTTGTCAATATGCGTGTGTGTGTTTGTGTGTCTGCTTTTACCACACGCCTACTAAACCAAACCAAACCACAGCTCAGCTCAGCTTAGCTCTATCTTTATCTCTTTCTTCGTATTGCTGTCCTTATCTACGCACGTCTTATGGCTGGGCATACAATTAAAGTTCTTGTACAGTCATTAACAGCACATAACTTGGCCCGTTCCGTTTCGTTTCGTTTCGTTCTGTTCTGATCTTAGACTAAACTTGGCAGACGTAGCGCCCAAGTCCACTTGGGGAGTCTCCTCCCATCCCTTTACGCCTACAAAAACAACAAAAGGACTGAAGAGGAGTCGGGGCAGCAAGTCTAAGCAGTTGTGGGTGCCCTGCTCTCTAAGCCCCGCCCCCTCGCAACCCCCCCTTGTCTACCATTCCCCGCTCTCCATTGAGGGACTTTGACGTAGAAAACGTTCGCTGGTACTTTTTATTTACATCCGCTTGTTTGTTCAAAGCGGAAAATTAATTCCATCTTGGCTTGTTTCCGTTTATCTTGAAAAAGTATTTCGTCGCCGTCGTAGTCGACCATGATTCGCTTCGCTCCGCTCTTCTCCTCTCCTCCCTTTCTTTTCCCTGTTCCCCTCTCTACGCTTTGTACTGCTGCTTTACTTTTATTTTCGACTGGCTCTGCGAGAACTACAAAACCTGCTGACCAGCTGAAATTGCCTTCTCGTCTTCTTTATTTTTTTCTATTTTATTTTTGGTTCTTTTTTTCTGTGGCTGCTATTTATGTACTTCTATATTCTTGCGGTCCCATTTTGGCCACTTTTCAGTCGTGGTTCTAGCCTAGTATTGGGGTATTACAAAATTCTCTTTAAGTTTATAATGTAGCTTAAGTAATATTACAGTTCTTTCTTTCGAAAATGGTGTATTTTGTATACTTTTAAAGGCAAACATTTATTTTTTAATTTTTTAAACATTTAACTAATTTTTTGAGAAGGGAGAATATATTAAAATATTAAAAGAGATTTTTAAAAGTTTAACTTCATTTTTACTAAAAGTTTAATACAAATTGATATCATTTTATGTTCTATTATTAAAGAAAGGTATTTAGTTCTTTCGATGTTTTAAAATTCCATTTAATTTATTTATTTTATTTGGCTCTGATAGAATTTATTTAAAATGAACGAATAAATTTTTGAAAATTAAAAACAAAATAATTAGTTCAAATTTATTTAAAAAATATAGATTAAAAATATTGTGGTAGAATTAAGTTATTTATGTCTATTAGAATTGGGAAATTGTTTCCTTTTTAGTCCAATTAAAAATCGGCGCCTAAAACTATGCTTAGCTTTTATAAAACTTAGCTTTAGATTATTATTTCTTTTACATGGTTTAACGTTTAAAGTTTAACATTCTTTGTAACATATTAAAAACCAAGTTTAACAACCTATTTTAAAAAATAATTATAATAAATTACTCGTCTTGAATTCATTATTTGCAGCAAGAGCATAGTAAAGTCAACATGAGTTTGCATTTATGTGTTTAAATTACTTTTATTTTATTTTACTTTATTTTTACTGCTGTTTGCCATTTGCTTTGTAACGTCGAGACACAATGCTTTTGTGTCTGGGCCGCGAAACTAGTGACCTTTGGCCTCCGTCACGCCCCCATAGTCCGCTCATGCCATACGTATATTAAATTAAAAATTAATTTACAAAAACAAACAGAAAAGCTGAGAGCGAGGAAGAGAAGGAGTAGGAGAAGGGCAAGTGGAAGGAAAGAGAGTTCCGTCGACCATAAGAAGCTAATACTTACTAATGCTGCTTCATTTGATTCAATTACCGGAAGCATTCAGCCAGCTGAGAAACTCACTTTTGGCCAAACCAAAAAGCAGAAAGACTTTGTTTATCTTGGGCCTCGCGACACGAAGCACTAAACACGAAGCTCACGAAGCTCAGAACTTGTTGTAATTACCGAGACTAAGACAAATAGAAAATGGCGCAAAAACGAGAAATTAATCAGCGAAGCGACACGACAGCAGGCGACTGAGGGGCGTGGCAGCGGAGTGGGCGAAGGGGAACGCTTCATGGATTTGATGGAACCGGACGTAATGTGAAGCGCTTGGCAAATATGCCCAGAGTGTCCGACGTTGGTTGGCGTTGGTGATAGTGATGGCAATAAATGTTGGCATCACTTGTCCAATGTTTGCCCAGTTTGATGGTCATGACGGTACTTTCACACGCGCGTTGCCGCATTATAATTTTAAACTACCCAGTGGGAATCGAATAGCAGCCAACACCCTATACCCCATACCCTACACCCTACCGCTGTCTTTTGAGTGTCCCCCCTCCCCCCATTATGGTCCACCATTTTGTGCCATCATATAACCATCCGCATCGCGGACACCCCGGTGCGGCACATTTGTTCGCCGGCATGTGAAAATTGATTGCTGTTGTTCATAGCTGCGGGATATGGCCAAAGTTTTTAAGTTCCTCACGCCTCGTATTTCCCCGGACTCTCAGTTCCGTTCTCTGCTCGACGCCGCTCTCCCCCACCTCTTACCTATCCCCGACTTGTTGTTATTGTCGTTTCGGCGCTGAAAAGCTGAAAACAATGCGCATTCCGCTGGCGGCTCTGCTGCGCCTTGAATGAACTTATTCTTCCTCTTCTTCCCCATTTTTTTTTATTTTTTATTTTTCATTTTCCTTTTTTTTTTTTTATATTATTAAGAAAGTTTTATGTATTTTTTGCCGCTGTTCTTGTTGTTGTTGTTGCTGTTGGTCCTACTGGGGTTGGAGTATATTTACATTTGGCAGTTGGCTGCGTTAAGCGGCTTGCGTTGCCATAGAGGCGCTGGGCGTGGCATTCATTCGTAGTTGGTCAGAAAACTTGCTGCTGGTGCTGAAATTTTTAATACTCTGTTACCTTGCCATACAGACAATTTGATGCCAATGGGAATAAGCTTGGCCATGGCCCGAAGGGAACTCAGGGAAACTCGGGGAAACTGGGAGGTGTTTCGGGGGGAAACTGGCGGAAAGGGGAACCTGAAGTAACGCGGTAGGTTGAGCAGTTTTATAATTAAAGAAAGATGGGGAGAAAACAAACGAATTAAAACCGAAACAAGTAAGGATAACAGTTGGCATGGCACCTATAAATGCATAATGGAAAATGTACATTACCTTTGCATGTACCTGGTAATGGGTTCTTCTTTCGTCGTAGTGCTCCGAGTGCATAACGATTCTATATTCCATTATATTGTGTAAGTGACAGCAATTAATTTGGTTATATTTCAAAGTAATAAACAGATAACTTATTACTTATTTAGATCATAAAATGTCTACTGATCGAATAAAGTAATTTTTAAATTTCAACTATTATTGGACAGCTGTTAATGAATTTGTTATAGAAGTGGGTCATAGACAAAAATTGTATTAGAAAACAATAAAACTTGTTGAAGAACCTGTAATAAACATATTAATTAATTAGACCTTGTACTCCAAAAGAGAGTTGAGGGGTCTACTAGGTCTGTTTGAAGCTAAATGTGCGTAAGAGGCAGAAGGAGGCGTGGCCGACCCCATAAGGTACATATATTCTTGATCAGCATCAACAGCCGAGACGACATAGTGGTGCCCGTTTGTCCGTCCGTCTGTATGAACACCTAGTTCTTCGAGACTATAAGACCTAGAGCCACCAAATTTCGAATGAAAGTGCGTCCGTTTCGCGCTCAGTTTGTCAAAACCATTTGCTTAACACCATAACTTGAAAACGACTAAAGGTATATACACCAAATTCACATAACATGTGTATGGTATCATTATAACAATCTTCACCAAGTTTGGTCCAGATCGGACAAGTATAGCCTATAGCTCCCCTAGGACAAATCGTTTTAAAATAGGACACTTGTATGAAGACATAAAGTGTTAGTTGAGCTATCGCAACCAAACTCACATATTGTGTGTACCGTACCATCACTAACCATACAACACATAGATGCGTCAAACGCAAGATTTTTTGAAAGCAAACGCTAGGCTGCTTCTAGACCCCCAGAGAGCTTCGGCAAAAAGCCGAACGCTCTAGCGCCCCGGCAAGTCGATCGCCGCTCAGCAAAAGGCGAAAATAATTTAGTCTGCCTCAGCAAGCGAAACGATGAGCACGGCTATGTCGCTTGTGTTCTCGTTTCGCTTTAATATGTTTGTCTCTTTCTAGCATGCCAGATACACACATTTCGTGACATCTCTCAACGGCAGATTTTAGCAACTGCTAAAATTTGTATTTTCAACAAAATAACCATTGCGCTAGGAAGTTAAGCCTCTTTTAGAAAGATTTCTATGGCTTTAGGTCGGCCGCATGCAAATGTCGCGGTGGCGCTGATGGTTAAGTGTTTGATCGGCGAGCGGGAAGTCGTGGGTTCGAGTCTCGGTCAATCGTTTAAAAGAAGATAATTCAAATTTCAGTTGTTGCATGTTTTCATTAAATCAACATTTTTTTTTTAACAAAAACCAATTTAAAAAAATTTATTTCAATAGTTTATTAACAATTTGCTAAATAAACAATACTTTTTCGGTAATGCCACACATTTTAACACAATAACAGATTTTTTTTTTGATTGCGGACCAAGAATCGAACACACGACTCCCTGTTCGTCGATCGAGCACTAATCATCTGCGCCAGCGCGACACTTGAGTGCGGTCGGCCTAAAAGCATACATATCCCTATACAAGCAGCTTAACTTCCTAGCTGGATCGCAATTTTGTTGAAAACAGAAATTTTAGCAGTGAGCTGGCTGCTGAAATCTGCCGTTACGAGAAATCACATATTGTGTGTATCTGGCATGCTAGAAAGAGACAAACATATTAAAGCGAAACGAGAACACAAGCGACATAGCCGTGCTCATCGTTTCGCTTGCTGAGGCAGACTAAATTATTTTCGCCTTTTGCTGAGCGGCGATCGACTCGCCGGGGCGCTAGAGCGTTCGGCTTTTTGCCGAAGCTCTCTGGGGGTCTAGAAGCAGCCTAGCGTTTGCTTTCAAAAAATCTTGCGTTTGACGCATCTATGTGTTGTATGGTTAGTGGTACCATTGTAACTATTCTCACCAAGTGTGCTGATTGTCTTTAGATACAGTATCTTCTATCTATCTATTATTCTCGATTGCTTATTTTTTAAATATAGCTGCGGGTTTATTTAATTAACTTAAATTGTATAAATTTGTTTGATAGATATGTTTATATTTAAACTGGTTTTCTTAAAACGGCTTGAACAGTGCTCGAACAAAGTTAATGCACAGTGTCTTTTGCGGAAAAGTAGGATTTCTTAGGTCACAACGGTTGCTCAACCTGATATAATTTTTATGGCACGCACGAGGCACACACACAGACACCCACACACACACACATACACACATACAAACACTCAAACACACACACTCACAAGATTTGGGCTTTGCGGGTTCGGCAATTTTGTGCTGATCTGCAACAGCATAAAATGCCATCAAATTTTTGCACGCACACACACAAAAGTAAACACCTGCTGTCAACCCTATCAAAAGCGCACGTAAATAAATAAAAAATAAAAATAATAATAATAAAAAAAGGTAGCCCAAGCGCTCTTCTTCTTCCTCTTCCACCTCCTCCTCCTCCTGTTGTTGTTGTTGTTGGTCTGGCGAGGAAGTTTGTCTCCTGTTTGACTTTTGCCTTTATGTGCATGCAAACGCATAATCAGGCGTAAGCAAAAGGCAACACACACACTCAAACACACACACACACACATAGAGAGATACACACACGCACATCCTGTCGCTGCTTACATTTAATTTCACCTTCAGCTTTTTTTTTTTGCTTTTGTTGTTGGCGAGTTTCCCGCCAAGACGTCGTCGTCGTCGTCTGTGCATTTGACAGGAAAAATTAGTTGGCTACGAAAAGTTTTGGCCTCGACCAAACGACACAACAGACGACCATTCTCCTTCTCTTTCGCACATGAGTGTGTGTGTGAGTGTGTGTAACCTTCTGGCTGTTGTAAAATGTTGTTGTTGCCGAAAAAAACCATAAACAGGTGTTGCTACCTGTGTTGTTGTGTATACCCAGCAAACAGCAACAATGGGGTTCAAAGGGGTATAATAAAGTTGAGCAAATGTGTGTTGTGGCATCTTTGATCCCATAATATCTTTTTATTATTTATTGTATTATACTTTATGAATGTTATTAATATTTATTCAACTACAAATCTCTTTGGTTTATTTTATGTTTAAGCATCGAATTTGATAAAGCATTAAAGTATTATTTTAGAATTTTTCAGTTACCAAATAATTATATTTTTTATGGATTTATCTTTAAGATAGTAAATTGTAAGCTTACTTATTTGGTTAACTATGATCTTAACTTTTATAAGTACTTAAATAAAAATTATTTTGTAAGGAAAAATAAATTAGTTTGTATTAAAGAACATAAGATTTACATTAATTGGGTAATCTAGCTAGAATAGCATTTTGTTTTAAATATATCTATAGAATAAATCCTGATTTTAAAGGAAATAAAAACTAGGTTTAAGCAATAAATTATGTTAAATGTTTGACTTTTCATTTGTATACAAATTTTCTTCTAATCTATTTAAAATATAATACCCAAACTCAAATAAAAAAAATATTTTAAAATAATTTATTTATTAAAAGCTTTTTATATAATTCCCAAACGGTTTGTTTATAAAAATGTAGTGATTTACTTATAATTATATTTTTTTTTTATTTAAAAATTTATTAAAAAAATAAAATACCATTCAACATAATTATAAAAAGTCTTGAACATTTTGTTACAGGGTATCTCAGTAGCTAAACATTCCAAGCTGCTACAACTCTCTCTCTCTCTCTCTCTCGTAGGTGTTGTTGCCGCTGCGTGTGGCCTGCCGCACAATATGTTGCATTATAACGTGTTTGCCCCGATGTCTGTTTTGTACATAATCCGGTGGCCAAAAAGCCTTTGCTCTGCTTTAATAGTATGCTTGTGGCTGAGGGAATTTTGGTAACAAAACTGTTCGTTTCGTTTCGTTCGTTTTGCACAAAAGTTATTAAACTTAATGCAGTTTAATTGACCTTTTCGCAAAAGTTTGCGACGCCTGTCGTTGGCAGCCGAAAGCAGCGGGAGCCTTTTACAACATCCTGTTACTGTTTCTGCTTCTGTTCCTGGTACATCTCCTGGTACTGCTACTGCTGTTGGTCCTTGTTCTGACTCTGCTGCTGCTGCTCGGCACTTTGCCAGCAGGTACTAAGTATATAGCATGAAGTACACAAGAGAAACAATTTTCGTTTTGTTGCGCACATTATTACTTTTAATTACGGCTTAAACTTATTGACTGGAAATTTTAATATGTTATTTATTTACAATTAACGCTCGAAAGTGCTTCGTGTACAACTGGGCGTATGATTTATGCGATTTGTTGCCGCACTGTAACTACTAATGTGCCCAATGGAAGGGTGGAAAATAGGGTAAGGATTGGTCTGCATTTTGCAACAGTTGGCACTCGTAAATTCGAATACTCGTTGACCTCTTCACCCTTTACTCCCCGCTGTCCACTTGTCAAATGTGGCATTGGTATTTGGATGGAAATTGAAATGAAAATGAAATTATTTATGGCGCTCATTTGATGCGACAGCTTTTTGGCCAATACTTGGTTACACAAAAGGGGTAGAAATTGCAAAAGGGTTGTGGGTGAAACAGGGGTAAAATGGGTGTTGGGGCGTGGTGTGAACAACAGCTGTCGATAAATGCTTTACAAATGCATTTTAGCTTTATTTGGTTGGTCAGTCCATGAAGATAAACTACTTGGTAGTAAACTTTGCTAATAAATAGAAACGTTTTCGATTTGTCAATTAGTTTTGATACTTTTAATGAATGAACAACAAACTCAATTACAATGCGAAATGTTTTGAGTTGATGAATTCATTCTTGTTGCTTTCTAATTATAAACAGAATTTCAAGTTATCTTAATTGTACCTTCATTTTGCATGAAAATAACATTTTGAGTAAGCGATACTTAGTTTAAGTGTTGCCACTGCAATTGTCGAGCGCAAGCATATCTTTAGCTAGTTTTCCATTAGGAGAGCAGAGCACTGTGCGTATACATAGCATTTTCATGGCAACGCCAAGAAGTATGCTTTTATTTCTTCTTTTAGCTTCCTCCTCGCTTGCTCCCTGTCAACCAAAACTGCACAAAGAACAGAACAGAGGAGACAAGACCAGTACAGAACAAAACAGAATAGAATATGAAACAAGAGAGTAGAAGAGTGCTGAACATTTTCTCTTTATATTGCGTTCTATACATATTTTAATTTGTTAATTACTTAAGCTGCCGTTGCAGCAAGCAGCAGTAAATTCATAAACCAAATAGCTACAGCAGCAAAGTAATCAGCATATAGAGCGCCCAAAACCACCCCAAGACACACTACATAACCAAGACAGAGGCAGTTTGCTGAGTCTCAGTTTGAGTTTGAGTTTGAGTCGGAGACGTAGACAGAGACGCATAGCAGTAAGTAAAAAAAAAGTGTTGCCTACTTCCAGGCTGGCTCGATTCCCTTTTCTTCATTTCTCTGCTCTCCCGAAAGACATCAGAAACATATTAGCAGGCAAGTCAAGTTAAGCAGCAAGTGGAAAAAAAAGAAACTTGGATGCCACATACGCAGTGCCGACAACAGGGACGTTTTGTGTATGGAAAAGGGCCTTAAATAAACTAAATATATATTTAAAATAAATAAACTTGAGATAAAGAACTGTTGACATGAATTTATCTACAGAAATAATATAGTTAAAAGAAAAATAATTTTAACAGTCTTTCATATTTCATTTACTTGGTAAAAGCTAATTTTGAATCTATTCTTTATATTTTTGCATAACTTTGTAGCTTAAATGCTGTATCTAAAATGTCAGCATATTTAAATAAGCTTCATTGTATTATATAACTTATAATTGCGCCCCATTTTGAGCGGTTTCAAGGGAGTTTCCGCTTCAGAGTCTTCACTGTCTCTTTGGCTATTCTCATTTATTCCCATACTCGTACTTCTTGCTCATCCTACCATGTTAATTCTGTTCTTCTTTTCTGCGCTTTGCACATAAGCGCTTAATGAGTATAAATGAGCTTGATTGCATATTCCAAGGCGCACACATTGGTGCTCGTGTGTGTGCGTGTGTATATGTGTGTGTTATTTAATAGCCTGCATATGGCGTTGTAAAAGTTTTCATTACACAAACAGCAACAACAACATGAACAACAACACGGCTGGCAATTTACAAGCTGCAACTTATTGGCTTGACTTTTGAGCGCAGTTAACACGCGGCGTATGCGTAATGCAGGAAAGGCAGTCAGGCAGTAAGGCAGACAGTCAGCCAACTGCAAGCCAATTGAATACAGTTGCTCGTAAAATGCTTAAGCACCTGCTGCTGCAGCTACTACAGGTAAATTGAACGACAGAGTCCTTTTGGTCTCTGACTTTGACTACGACTGCGACTGCGACTGCGACTGCTACACTTAACGCTAATTTGCCGTTTTACTGTCGAATGATTTTTAAACTGTATTTCGTCTTCTACGTTTTTTCGTTTTTTTTTCATTTTGCATTTTATTTTTAGAGTCAGCACATAAGGCATAGTTATGTGAGCACCGCAAACGCAGTTGCTACTCACGCTCTTTGCGAAGCAATTTTGGGTAAAATTTCATCTGCGGTTGATTTTGATTGTGAAAGGATTTGCCAAATTGCTGTTTGCAGCGGTGCGGCAAAAAATCAAAGGGATTTTACAATACCCAATACATGTGTGTGCCTCTGTGGGTGTGTGTATATGTGGTTATTGTGGCCTGAGTGTGAGCGTATGTGTGTGTGTGCGGCTTGTGGTTCCTGGGCGCCATTTCACAATGGGCCACAAAACTCCTCCAATTGGAGAATTTCCCCTCCATCGTCTACCACTTGTACTTCTGACAATACGTTTAAACAACAGTTTAACAGCAGTTTGCCAGCCTTTTGTTATTGGTGAGGCATTCGCTTTTTGCGTTCTGCCTTTGCTCATCGATGTACAGAGTTTTTGCATCAGTCTCTCAGCGATTTATGGAAATTGTGCAATATTTTCAATAGTTTTTTTTTCATTTTTTTTTATTTATACTTTCTGCTAGTTTGGTTGGATTGTTGTTCAGTTATTCCAAATGGTTTAGCGGCTTTCTGGCAGCTTATATAACTCCAGTGTGCTCCAGTTTAACAGTTGAATTGTTATAAATTCTGTAAATTCTATAAAGTTTCAATTTAAATTTAAATTACATTTCCGCAAATTCTTGCTTGAATTCTTTACTGTAGTTCAGTTTTTTTTTCTTTGGCTGATTACGCTGCGTATACTTAATGCGCATTTGTTGGCATTGCTCTCAACTATATCAAATGGTCTTTTGATTGTTCTGCCATGATATTGCACTTTATTAAATCTGGCTTTTATTTGTACCATTGGCCACGCCTCTTCGCCCATAAATCGAGGGACCAGCGGCAGTTAGTTATTAATTTTTAATGCGTGCACATTTTATGTAATTATGTGCAGCAAATACTTTTGGCTCTGCGCCGATGTTAAAGTTATTTGTTTGGCCTTTGGCGATGAATTGGGGAAAAATTAAACGCCAAGTTATTGGCTGCATTCCTTTTTGTCCTTTGTCCTTTTTGCTTTCTCCATTCACCCTAGTGTTCTGCCTTTGTTGTTTCCCTCGACGCGTGGCTTGCAGGCAGCGAAAGAGGCACAAAGTCAAAGGCGTTATTAATAAATATAGTATAAAGTGTACAGTATAAAGTATATAGTATGTAAGTATGTAGTATATGTACAGACATTCACAAGAATCTCTTGGGCATGGAATTTTTCGTTAACTTCCAAGTTATTCAACAGTGTTTCTGCAGAATAGTTGTAATAATGTTTAAATAACAAAGTTTCCAGTTACTTTTTTGTAGCTTGTGATAAAATAATTATAAAAAATTTCATAATTCTTTTTAAGTCTTATTGTATTCTTTAATTGTGAAGCACTAAGTTTTATAACTGCTGATAATTTAGTAATAAATTTATTTAAGCCCGCTTTGAATTATTAACTTACTTATGAGATATATATCAAACTAAGTAAGTTATTTATTTAATGCTTTGTTGGTCTTATAGTTCAATAAAAATTGCTTTCAAAACATATTAATTATTTGTCTGAAATAGTTTTTATTTAAATGAATAAATTCAGATAACTTTTATATTCATACAAAAGAACATTTTATTTTGTATTTTCATGTAGCCACTTTAGTAATCGATATCATTTTATAAATTATCAATTTGCTGCTCTTTCAAGTTTTGACACAAGGGATAATTTTTTACATATTGAATGGAAATTACTGCAGTTGCTTTGCGTTGCTTGCGGCGAGCAAAAATTTCAAAGGCTAAAATGTGTAGAACAATAAAGAGCGATAGGGAATTGCAAAGAGAGAGGGAGAGGGAGAGAGAAAACAGAGAGGGAGTGTGAGAGAGGGAGACTGAGAATATGGCTGCTGTTTTCATTTAAGTTTTAAGCTACTTTTGTGTCGTCCCTCCATTTCGCCAACTAACGCCATTAGCTGGGCCATTGAGCGCTTTGTTGGCTTTCAATAAAAATTTCCATTAAAATGGCCGCATTTTCCGCACCACGCCCCTCCGCACGCTGCACGCCACACGCCGCACTCCACTCGCAACTCGCCGCCTTTTCTCATCGTCGTTTGCTGCATCGCATAAAATGCGTATGCATATTGCCAACTTGCAACTTGCTGCCGCTACTGTTGTTGCTACCACAGTAACTGGGCAGTAAATTTTAACTATTGCCAGGCCGATGACTATAGTCCCAGCAGCACCCCATACCCATTCCTTTCCTGCTACACTACGTACGGCCACAGTTAGACAGATAAATGGCGGCTAGTTTTGCGTTTGCATGGCTAATGGAAATTTGCATCCAGTTGGTGGCGTTCACAAAATGCGCTAAGCGTTCTGCTTCTTCTTTTTTACTCTACTAAAACTTTTGACCAACTTGCAACGCACGTAGAATGTGCTGTAATGTTGAAAAGTGCTTGGGAAATCAAGTTATTTATTCGTTTAGTGCATAATTATTAATAATTTTTGCTGATAAATAATGAAGGAAATAAAAAATTCTTTCAATACATTTTTTAAAAGCCTTTGAAGCTATTTTAAATACATTTTTTTCACTTTTGAATAAATTCCACTGTTTTACAGGGCATTATTCAGTTCGTTCTAGCCGTGTTTCAAGTGCTGCTTGGCCACTTTGCAGATTTGCTGTACGAAAAGTGTTCGTATTGACTGTTGTCCAATGTGTGTATAAATCTTAATTATGTACAATGCACATTTTCTAATTGACTACACTCCATGCACTCACACACATACATACACACACACACGCACTCTGAGTGTGTGCGAGTTGCATATTACGTATACGTTATGTCAATTATGTAAGAAAAGTGGCCGCCTGGCCATTTGGCATTGCATTTTTCAAGCCTGAGCTGGACCGTAATTTGTTTACCACCGACTGGTGACTATTGAGCTTCTTCTTTCTCTTGCCGTGGAAATTGGCCAAGTCAAGCCAACTGTTAAATTTACTATTATACGGGCTATTATCCTGCCAGCGAAATGCTACTCTGCTACTACAACAACTACTGGCATTCATTATTATGCAACGCCCGCTTTGGGGCTATAGGCGATTTTTTTGGATGAGAAGGAGCACTGCATGTCCCTCTGTCCAGGCTGTCTGTCTGTCTGTCTGGTTGGCTGGCTGGCGCAAAGTTTATGCGCACATATGAGCTTTTAATTGCAATTTAATGGCCGGTCATTTATTATCTAGCGGCGACGACAACGCCAACGACAAGGACAACGACAACGACAACGACACAGCCGACATTGTCCTGGCAGTGCGAGAAAAGGCTTGCAGTTTTCCATTCCGCCTTATATAACTGTACTTAACTGTACTGCATATATATGCATATAGATATCTATATATATATGGTATATATGTATATATTCTTATACCTTGCTACGCTGCTTATTTTCATATGCAAACTGTTTTGACTTTTATGCAACATTTACTCCATATTCCAGCTCGTATTTTCCTACTGTGCCTAAAAAACAACTTTGACATTGTTTTTGTTATTTTAGAATAGAGTCCAATGTGGTTTGTTGTTGTATTTACTATGCCTATTGTTGTTACATTATGGTAATGCATGGAAACGTACTTGCCCCAAAATGTATGCTACGGTTTAGTTAATACTTATAGTGGAGACTTGATGAAGTTTTCAATGGGATTAGAAGGCTAATGCAATAAACCGATCTGTTATTACGATTGAAAATTCTTGAAATCTATAAAAATAATACGTCGAGAAGTAGTAGTTAATATGGTATTAAAAGTCTTAATTAAACAGTTATTTATTAAAAGCATATAATTACTAAACTGGCTAGCAATGCTTACAGTAACTCATAAATACATAAATAAATGAGTAAAGAATTCTCTAACTTTTCCTTTAAATAATACGAAAGCATATAGTTAGCCAATACTAACAACAGGGAACTTTCTCTACTTTTTCTATTAACTTTTATCAACTTAATTATATAAAAAATGTATACAATTTAATAAAAACTTTATAATAAAGAATTTTTTACCTCTCGCATACTATTTACTGCTGTGTGTGCAGTAAATTGTAAATTGTAAATTGCAGTGAAACCATAATTAAAGCTATTATTCTTCGAGTTGTTAAAAACAATTACTGTTTTGCTCAAACGATTTGATAAAATTGTTTCACGAAATAGCTGGCCTCAAAAACAATCGCCTGACATTTTCAGCGGCTGATTTGATATGCATTATTCATGGGTCTAAACGTGGCCATAAACACATTCATATATGTAAAGCATTTGGGCCTTTTTTGAACTCTCGCTCTAGTACTCATTTAGCTTTTTGGCGCAATTAAAATGCGCTAACATGCAAAACAAAAATATTTTCCAACATTTGGTAATACATATACAATGAATATTAGACCCATACAGTTTGCATAGGTGTCAAGTACTAGGCGTGCACACACACGCACTCATACTTATACAGTATGCTTAATGGGTATTGGAGGTTCCATTGTTTGACACATTAAAATGTCGCTTTTCTCATTTAAGTCGCGTGCGGCTTTCAGTTTACATTTCAATTAAAGTTACATAACCCCAAAACAGCAATAACAACAAAGTTATAACGAATAATAGTGTGCGTAAAGAGATGGAGAAGGGGAAGGGGGAGGAAAAGGGGTTCTGTCAGAGGTCGTGGGGTTTCAACCTCTCTATGCAGATGCCGTGATTTTGGCTTGGCATAAAAGTCAATTTCATGCATATTTCATCATTCGTGTACGCCGCGTGACACGCACTCACACACACACACACACGCTACGCCCTTTGCAGTCCACGCCCACTCAATACCATACCTGCCTTGTCGGACCCGCAGCTTTTCAATATTTCATGAGTATTGGCTCTATGGCTGGCATAATCAAACACCCTCAAATACTACACTACGCTACAGAAAGTAAATATAAATATTTAAATGTTTAGAAGAGTTAAACAAATAATAGTTAACATGTTGGCAAACATTTTTAATTTATAAATGGGCATGTGATTTGCGTGTTTGTTTGTTAAGTTATTAGCTTAGTATTTGATTAATAATAATTAAATTTGTTTTGAAAATGGGTAAAGCATATTTATGTTTCTAACTAAATAATGCAGTAGGCCGAGCATCACATGGTCATAGTCAATTAGCTGTTAGCATATAAGTATAAATGTAACTATAAGTATAGGTTTAAGTATAAGAGTATGATATGAGGCCATACTCAATCAGCTGTTAGTATATAAGTATAAGTATAAGTTTAAGTATAAGAGTATGCTATAAGGCCATACTCAATCAGCTGTTAGCATAAGTATACAGTATAATTTAAGTATAAGAGTATGGTATATGCAGAAGAAGCTTGAATAAATGTGATCGAGTTAGTTTAGAGTGAAACACAGAAAAGGTAAAATCATTCAAGATGTAGTGAAAAAAAGTATTGAAGTATAAGCAGAAGAAGAAAACAATGAAATTGTTAACTAAAAGGCTTAAAAACTATAAAAAACGTCATATTATATAAAGAAATTAGGTAGCTCTATTACAACATATAGTAGGAGATTTCTTTATAGCACGCAATGTTTGTAAATTGTTTGATCAATTTATATATTATTTAATTTTTTTAATAAAGTGTTTAGTTTGGTTTACCAAAGAATGTTTTTAGAAACAATTTTCATTATAAATAATTAAAATTTTTTTTAAAATTGTTGTCTTTAATTTATGTTTATGTTTAAATTAGTTGTATTTAGTTTATTAGTTTCATGAAGGGCGTCTGGCTAAACTAAACCTAACCTAACATATATTAAGTTTATGTTAGATTAAGTTATAAGTTTATTAATTAATCATTACTGAAATTAATTTTGAAAAGGGAACAGTATCTCTTTTACAAATGCTATATGTTTTAAACATAAGGGACCGTTAAAGTTATATTCCAAACTAAATTAAACTATATTAATGTATTCAATTTTTATATATTTTTAAAATTAAATACATTTTTTAACTGAGTAATTTTATTATTTAGTTTCATGAAGTTTATTTATTAAGCAAACGTTGAGCCTGCAAAAATAGATTTTGTTTGGCTGCATAGTGTTTTTGCATGTGTGTACAAGGCACGCATACATATGCAAATACACACACCGACATGCACAATAAAGGCAGAAACACTCACACACACATACACACAGATGTGACTGTGAGTTGAAGTTATTTTTGCATACACTCTCACTCGCACTGGCATTCTGCCTCTCCCCCCACACTCCCACTCACACTCCCTTTCGATCTCGCTTTTCCTCTCACTCTCCCTCTCCCACTCGCACTCATATGTATACATGATTCGGTTTATTAGATTCGTACAAAGGCATACAATATGTCGGTTTGTCTATTTGTCTGTCCGTCTGTCTGTCTGTCTGTGTGTGTGTGTGTGTGTGTTTGTGTGTACAGCTGCGGGCAGTTGCTATCTCCCTCTCTCTTTCTGTTCCTCTCTCTCTTTCTGACGGTGTAAAAGCTGTGGGTAAATTCAATTATTTGCTGCTGATATCGTCGTTTGTTTTTTTGTGTTCGCTGCTTTTGTATTCATATTTATTGTACGGCATTTTAAATTGGTATATTTACATTGCTAATTTACGCACACACATACACCAACACACACACACATATGCAGCGAGTGCATTGCATAAATGTTGCTCCATACATGTGTGTTTGTGTATGTGTGTGTGTATTGCATTTGGAGGTTGAAATTCGCATTCGATAGAAAAGCTGAGCAATTAATTGACAAAGTTCATTTTTGGTCATTGTTTTTGGCTCTGCTTTGTGTGCGATAGAGTGAGCGAGATGCAAGCTGTGCGAGTGAGATGGCAAGTGTCCATTCATTTTTACTGCTAAACGCGAAATTTCAATATTTAAACAAATGCACTCATGGACTTTTCTGCTGTGGTTAGCCAAGTTTTCGTCTCAGTTTTGTAATACAATTTGTATGTGTGTGTGAGTATGTGAGTGTGTGTGTTTGTGTGTTTGTGTATGTGTTATGTTGTTGGTTTTGTTTTGTGGCATGTGACTGTCAATTGGTTTCGTAATTGTTGTTGTTGCTCTAATGAAGGCCATATAAAATTGCCATGCCTGACAGGCAGGGGACAGGGAGGCAGGGAGGCAGGCAGTCAACGGATTAAACATTCGGCCATTTTCCACATTTTCACAGACTGTTTTTCAATTTGTATAACGCAACGTCTGCTATGATTTCACAGTTGTTTTAGTCTCATTGCTGTTGTTATTGCTGCTGCTGCTGCTATTGGAGTTTTTGGTACTCTATGTTGACATTCTACTCGAACATTGTACTATATTTGAAATACGTCAGAAAAGTTGAATTCTTCTGGGAATACAAGCGATGCAAATATTAAATATTTTATACAATATACAGCACAAATGTCTACATATTGTGAGCATATTTTAACAAATTTATTGTATTGTATTGGTATCGTAGTACTTTCAGTAATAAAACTTGTTTTAATACAAGTCTTTAGGAAAAATAATAAATTTAATAAACTGAACAGATTTCATACGATTAGAAGTAAGAACCACTGTTTAAAATTTGTATATTATACCTAATGACCCTTTAAATGACTTATGCATATATACGTATGACTTCTAATCAGAGTTTAACTATGCACGTATTTAAATTTCTTTTAATATGATCGATCGACCTTTCTCTAGTTAGATGAGTACAGAGTACGGAGAGTTCTTGCATACCTATACATAAATGCGTGTTACTGCAAGACAAATAGCATATGCAGCTGCGGAAATTAGATCTTTTGAGCTAGCTTTGGTAAGAAGAACGAAGAGCACAAGCAAATGGGAGCACTGTTGTGCCTATACGAGAACAACGAGGCAGGCTCTGCATGTGCTTGTGTGTATGTTGGAGTAGGCAGCTGAACAGTAGAGCTTGCATTTGAATAGAAGAGCACAGAGTATGCCTATGTATGTGTATGTATGTGTGTGTGGGTATGCAGCTGTTAGACTTTGATTGGTCGAGCTTTCTTTAGTAAGAAGAGCACAGAAAATCAATGATTGCATGTGCGAGTGCAAGACCAAACGCGCAGTCAGATCTTTTGAGCTAGCTTTGGTAAGAAGAGCGAAGAGCACAAGCAAATTGGAGCACTGTTGTGCCTATACGAGAGCAACGAGGCAGGCTCTGCATGTGCTTGTGTGTATGTTGGAGTAGGCAGCTGAACTGTAGAGCTTGCATTTGGATGGAAGAGCACAGAGTATGTCTATGTATGTGTATGTGTATGTGTGTGTGGGTATGCAGCTGTTAGTAAGAAGAGCAATGCGAATGGGCTATATAGAATGATTGCATGTGAGAATGCAAAACCAAACACGCAGTTAGCTGTGGCAGTCAGATCTTTTGAGCTAGCTTTGGTAAGAAGAGCGAAGACCACAAGCAAATGAGAGCAATGTTGTGCCTATAAGAGAGCAACGCGGCAGGCTCTGCATGTATTTATGTGTATGTTGGAGTAGGCAGCTGAACAGTAGAGCTTGCATTTGAATAGAAGAGCACAGAGTATGCCTATGTATGTGTATGTATGTGTGTGTGGGTATGCAGCTGTTAGACTTTGATTGGTCGGCCTTTCTCTAGTAAGAAGAGCACAGAAAATCAATGATTGCATGTGAGAATGCAAAACCAAACGCGCAGTCGGCTGTGGCAGTCAGATCTTTTGAGCTAGCTTTGGTAAGAAGAGCGGAGAGCACAAGCAAATGAGAGCTATGTTATGCCTATATGAGAGCAACGCGGCAGGCTCTGCATGTGTTTGTGTGTCTGTTGGAGTAAGCGGCTGAACAGTAGAGCTTGCATTTGGAGAGAAGAGCACAGTGTATACCTAAGCGATACCAACGCGGCAGTCTGTGTATGTGTGTATGGTATGCAGCTGTTAGTAAGACGAGCAATGAGAATGGGCTATAGAGAATGTTTGCATGTGCGAGTGCAAGACCAATAGCGCAGTCAGCTGTGGCAGTCAGATCTTTTGAGCTAGCTTTGGTAAGAAGAGCGAAGAGCACAAGCAAATGAGAGCAATGTTGTGCCTATATGAGAGCAACGCAGCAGGCTCTGCATGTGTTTGTGTGTCTGTTAGAGTAAGCGGCTGAACAGTAGAGCTTGCATTTGGATAGAAGAGCACAGAGTATGCTTACGCGATACCAACGCGGCAAATTGATTTAAAAAATTTTAGTTTTTCATTATATTTTACCATTAATTGTTGTAAGCAATTTGTAAAGGCTATAAATTATCTAAGGTTTCTTCATTAAACAGTTTCGGCTTCATGTAATTTGCAGACTTAAAGTTTGCGTTGATTTGACAAGTTAAATATTGCAGCTTATTATTTAAGTATTAGTTATTAATTACGCGGTATATGTCTGATAACTGAACACTCCCAGTTCCCGAAATCGTTTAGGTAATCGTCTGTTGTCGGCCATTATTATTTGTCTATATCTTTTTGGTATATATTTATGCTTTTTTGCTGTCGTTCGTTTGGGTTTCTTGCTGTTTCGTTAATTACCCAATAATTTTACACATGACGCGACTTTGTAGAGTTTTTTTATAGCAATTTTTTGCGTGTTTTTGTCGATGGCACGCCCTTAAAAAATGGCAAAGGCGTTTTCGCGCTGTGCCACTAATGACAGTGAGTTTTTTGTCTCCTTCCATGAAGTTGTTACTTTGTTTAATGCCACATCGTAGACGAAGCGACAAAGACATTGCCAGCGGTAATGTGGAAGAGAGTGGGTGAAAGAGAGAGGAGATGGGGAAGAAAGAAGGGGAGAGTGGAATTGTAGAGGGGGAGGGACTGTAGTCTCATGCAGATTTGCACAGTGTCAGGACTCAGTGAGGACTTTGGGTTTCATTTTGTGCGCCAATGAGCGGATCAATCAACGTGTCAAATCGTCTTGAAACGACGCGACGTTGATTTTAATGCTGGCGCCCCCTACCGTTGGGTGTCGCCCCTATGTATCCTAATGGTGGGTAAGGGAAATAGAGTGGGGAGGGCGATGCTGGCTTGGGGCTTACGTGCGCACGTGATATCCGCTAAGAAACGCTTTAACAAATTACCAACGGCATTTCGTTAGTTAACTTTTTTTTCAATGCCTCTGAACCTGTGTCAAAAATTTGCCATCACCTGCCATGCGAGTGGGACTTCTCTCTCTCTTTCTCTCTCTGCCTGTCTTCCCTCCCCTCTCCCTCTACCACTTACTCCTCACACGCTTTCAGCCACACAAAGTTAACAACTTAAGAGCCTTTGATTGACATTCGATTGAGAATTACCTTAGCCATTGTGTCAATCAAGCCAGCCACATGACAAATCAAATGTCTGGCCCTGATCTTAACTGGCATATATCAAAATATGCCATTGTCTGAGCACTTCCTGTGCCAACAGCCAAATTCAATTGAGGTGTCACTTCGTAAATTTAATTTGCCCAGTTTTTCACCCCTCCCCTGCCTTCCTCTTTACTTCCAGCTTCTTTTTTGGAGCAAGTTTAAAGCGCTAATCGTTACATTGTTTGACATTGATGAATGGCTCGAGTTCTGGCGAAATAAATTAAAAAATTTCACAAATCTAAAAAATGTCTGTATTAGAATATGAAATAAATTTTGAGCTATAACCCAATTAACATTACAGCTTTTATTAGACAGAAGTTAAAGTAACAAATAAATAAAAATTAAGTCTTAGATAAATAAAAAATTAAATAAATAATTTGTATATTTGAGAATCTTTCTTTACATAAATTTTATTAATAGACTGACTTAGACTAAATGAAGAAAATATATAAAAATTCATACAAAATTGAATTATATTATTAAATTTGCTTATTTAAGATTCGATACTTAAGTGATACTAGAAAATTACTCTGCAAATATTTAAAAATGATAAAATTTTTTTAAAAAAAATAAAGTCAAATAAAAGTATACAGTATATTTATTTAATATATTTAATTTATATTTAAGGTATGTTTTTATACTCTCTGCAAGAGAGAGTATATTGGGTTTGTGAAAAGTATGTAACAGGCAGAAGGAGGCGTGGCAGACCCCATAAAGTATATATATTCTTGATCAGCATCACAATCCGAGTCGATATAGCCATGTCCGTCTGTCCGTCTGTCTGTCCGTCTGTCTGTCCGTCCGTATGAACAAACAGATTTCAGAGATGGTAAGAGCTACAAGTTTGAATTTGGTCTCTATCGACTCGATATTAAGTCAATCAATACAAGAATCTTTTTTTTTCGATGCCACGCCCCGTTCGCCCACAATGAGCAAAAAACTAGACACACCTCGTAAAAAATTGATGTTTTAGGTAAATATCTCAGTAACTATGACACTTAGGAACACCAATTTTGGTGTGAAGGTTCCTAGTCAAGGCATAAATATAATGCCATTAACATTTTTTGGCTTCCACGCCCCCTTTTCTCACAAGAAATAAACTAATTTGAAAACTTCAATGCCGATTTTAAGGCATTTGATCTTATCATACAGTATTGTTATTTTAAATTCATTTGAAGACAAAATATATCAAACTATCCTGAAAGTTGCATACAAATCGGACTATTAACAAAAGAGCTAGACATGTAAGAAAGTCAATAATTGAACGCAATTTCAATGCATGTGTGCAAGCGAGATAGAAGCATACAAACATGTGAGCGAACGTTTTCGCTGCTTGCTAGCGGCAGCGCTGCTCGCAGACGCTGGCCGTGCCGACCAAAATTCTATTTTTGACAAGATAGTTATCCAGCTAGGAAGTTAAGCCTTTTTTATATGTATGGTTTTGGGCGGGTAACTTTCAAGTGTCGTGGTGGCGTTGCCGGTTAAGTGCTTGATCGGCAAACGCAGAGTCGTGGGTTCGAATCGCGGTCAATCCTTTAAAAGAATATAATTCAATAGCCCCAATTGTTGCATGTTTTTATATTAGTAATAAAAAATTTTTTTTTTATCAAAACCAAGTTTAAAAATTTTTTCCAATTGTTTGTTAATAAACAATTTTTTTCGATAATGCAACACATTTAAACAACACAATAAAATATATTTTTTTTGATGACGGACCAAGAGTCGAACCCACGACCTTCCGTTCATCGACCGAATACTAATCATCCGCGCCACAGCATCACTTGGAAATATTTGGAGTAAAACCATAGATATCTCTATATAAAAGAGGCTTAACTTCCTAGCTGAACGTCTTTCAACGTCTTTTACTGCAAGTACTATCAGTTAATATTCTCAGATACTGATTTTATTAAAATGAGCGGGAATAAAAGGCAGAGAGTATTCTACGGTCGGGCGTGCTCGACTGTAATTTTCTTTCTTGTTATATCTATTTGAATAAAGGTGTATAATTTATTTATTTAATATTTTATGTTTCTATTATCAAAGTTAGATATTTTAGTAAGATATTTAGACCAAATAAGCTCCATTCATAATCTGAAACTCTTGCCGATAAACACTGATTGATAGCCCCCGCTACGTAATGCTCATAAAATTAATATATATGTATGTGGGGTATCAAAAACAAGATTTTATCTCATTTATTATTTTTCTATATTTTTGTTGTTTTTATTTTGTTTTGCGAATGTTTTTCACACGCTGACGAAACAAAACTCGTACAGATTCTTTGGATTCCCGTTCAAAATTATGCGAAAACAATGAAATTAACGAACCAAACACGAATAAGAGAATCGCAATCCAGTGAAGACAGTGTAGAAAGGGGGCTGTAAAAAATGTAAAAAGAAACGAAAAGTTAGAGCAAAGGAAAGGCGAAGAAAGTGGAAGTGGGAAATGCTCAGAAAAGCGTAAAATCAAAGCAACCTGCAACGCGCACAGATGGTTCCATAATTAAATAAGCATTGAGAGCGAGAGGGAAAGAGAGAGAGAGAGACAAAAAGAAAGAGACAGAGGGAGAGTGGGTGAGGGTGCTGGAGAGGAAGAAAGAATTGGGTGAAGAATTGCGGCAATGCTGACACCATGTTGAAGTGCCGAAGGTCCTGAAAGTCCCAGAGTCCTGGAGTCCTGGAGTCCCAATGTCCTGGAGTCCCAAAGTCCTGAAGTCGTCCTCGCACTCACTCATTTTGCCATTTAACTAATTGGTAATTTCGTTTCGCGTTGCCCTTCCACAATTGATTTCGGTTTTTGTGTCAGCGACGATTGACAGCGTATTCCAAGTATCCTGTGTCTGCTTCACCCCCGTACCCTTCCTGTGTACTCTCTCTGTACTCTTCAGGTGTCTGACTTACCTGTCGCTGTGTCTCGGGCTTCTCATCGCTTTTTTCACGCGCTCTTTAGCCTATTTCCTTTAGCTGAAGAGTGGAGCATCCGGGCAGCAGCTCTTAGATTCGTTAGCAGCACTTGGGTCCAGAGTGCATGCTAATAAGTAAATCCTGCGATCCAATCCAAAGAATAAATATTTGACAAACGCACGCGTTACTGGACAGACAGACAGACAGAGAGAGAGATGGGGAGAGAGTGGGTGAGAGAGACAGAAGTGTAGACACTTCTCCATTGGAATGTAAGTATAATAAATGCGATTTTGAATTTGACGCTGATATTTTTGGGGTTGGTCCTGCCAATCGTCCTGCCGCTACACCCCACCCACCTCCCCTCCGCCCCCTTTGTTCGTCCTTGTCGTCTGCTACGTGCCACTTGTTTTAAATTCAGCGTCAAAATCGTTTTATTTGCCAATATTTCATTGTGTTGGTGAGTGGCTGGCTCGCGAGTCCTTCGTCCTTCATCCTGCCTCCTGCCTCTATTGTCCTTCGTCGACCATCGTCCGTCGTTCGTCGTCCTTCAATTCACTTTATTAATGGTGTTGGTTTTCGGATTATTTAACGGTGTATTATTTTATTATTTATTTTTGCATTAATTTTTGATGAGTCGAGCAGCAATTCCAAAACGAAAACAACAACAACAACAGCAAAAACAAGTACAAAATAAAAAACTTTGGATGCCAAACAATTTTGGACAATATTTATAAAGCCATTGATGCCAACGCTTTTTATCCCATTCCCTTCTAACTCACTAATGGGTTAAAGCCATTTCTAGTAGGGGGTGGGGGGGGGAGGAGCAGGGGGATAGGGAGGTGGTGGTGGTGACTGGTTTCAGTTTTTGCTATTATGTATATTGGCCATAAAAAAGCTACTTCATCGATTTTAGCTCTTATTTTTTTTTACTTTGCTTTTAGAAATTGAAGCTCTGATTTTCATATTAAAAATCGGACAGCTGCCTTATTATTTATGCGTTAGTTATTTGTATTCCACGGGGAGGACTACGGGACTACAGGGCAACGGGACTACGGAAATGGAGGAAATTCCAATGCGACGTCTACGTGTGACAGCTGGCACTGTATTTCCTTTTCATAGGGAATAATTAAAATAACTCAATTGTTGCTAGCCAGACTGACTTGTGAAGTCACAGAAAATTGTTTAAATTATTATATGATCTTATAAAATTAATTTCGATTTTGGTTTACTTTACCAAGTGTTTTTGCTCTAGGCTGTGTTTCTTGTTAAGTGAGCAAGCCATAAGCAGAAAGTTTCTAACAACTGGGAAAAATAATTTTAGGAAGAATAATATAAATAATAATATTTGAAATCAATTTAATAATTTTATTTTATTTTATAATACTCTGTTTTAATTGAGTTATGTTTGAAAAGTCTAGAAAGGAATAAATTATACTAAATTTATTAAAATTAATATATTATATTTGATTATATTAATATTAACATATTATATATTTAAATGTCTATATTTCGTATTAGTTAAAATATCTTTTTTTTTTCTAAAAATAGAATGTTTTTGCTTTGAGTATTTATTTATAATTATTATAAATATAACTTGCTGACAAAACTAGCTTTGAAATCTATATATTTAAATAATATTTCCAAGTCTATTAACTGTGTAAAGTATTTTAATGCACATACTTATGTCACACTTTAACGAACAGCATTTGCTAAGCACTGCAGGGTATCTCTGAGTACGTACACCCTACACACAACTGAGGTGCTCTTAATTGCCAACACAGATTTGCTGCAGTACTCGTCCCACTGCAGTCTAGCTCTTAATCATATTTCTGTGACACTGTGTACATACTTATGAGTGTAAGTGTATGCCAGCTGCATTAGCTATCGCCCTTTCTCACACTCAGGTTCACTGCCAAGGCTTCTTGTCAAAGTGCTCGCTCATTAGCGAGGCCAATGTCAAAGGCTACGTGTCGCACAAACACACACACACATTGCTCTCTCTTTCCTTTACTTTCTCTCCCTCTCTCTCTCTCTTTATTACCACCTTTCCCTTTAAAGCTGGTTGACACTTCTCAATTTGAGCAACTGGCAACTGAGTTGGAAGGGCTCCCACAAAAATTTACCAGGTGCTCAGCCTCCTGCCACGCCTTAGCTTCTGTTTACCAACTGTCTACCAAAAATATTAAAAAATGAGCTGCCATTTTTTATGCTACCTCTGTTCCTTCTTCCTTCCTTCTGCTTCTTTAGCTACTGTGCTGTCATCTTATCATTTTTCTCACAGACAAACTCCGCGTCACTTCGCTGAAAAGTATGCTATGGAACTTGGCTGAGAGCACGACGAGTGCTTACTGCATGGAGGGGTTAAAATTTGATCAAAGTTCAAAGGGAAAGGCTAAGAAAAAAAAGCGCACATACGTGGGTATTTGTGTGTGTTTGAGTGAGTGTGCACAACATGCAAATTGGCACTCGCAAATTACGACATATGCAAAAGGAGTCCCCGGGGGCAGGTGGAAAGTGGCAGCTGGAGTCATTTGAGGGCTTTCTATGTTTGCCAATTTAGACACACTTTGGCCAAATTTGATTAAAATCTAGCAATTTTTGGGCTAAATTGTACACACATTTACACTTCTAATTTTTTTTTGCAAACTTTGGTTGGACTTTGATGCAAGAAATTAAAGAGAATAAATTTTCTTAGCACTTTTTGAACATTTAAGTGTGATTGGCAGCTGATTAAACTTGTTAGTGAATAAAATATTAATACATTAAATGTTTTTTTTTTTTATCAATATTTTACCTAACTAAAATGTTTGTAGTAAGAAGCTTTGCTAAGAAAATTTAACTTATTTAAATGGTAAAATATTTAAACATTTTCATATAAAGTGAAACAATATAAAAATGCATTGGATTTTTGTCTTGTTTGAGCACACTTTAAGAGACACCACTGTATATTGCCTGTCTGTAGGGCGGTTCCAACAGACTATGCCTGTTATAGAGCTATTAATATGGACATCACTGTTAAAGAAGCGACTGTAGATACTTCTGACTTTTGAAACAACACGTTTGTGTTGTAGTTCTCTTAGAGACTTTTTATTTATAATTTCAAATACTTCATTGTTACTCAATTCTTAATTAAGGTTCGATGTGCTCTCTTTGACGCTAGATTCTAAGCTCAGCTTCTATTTCTACTCTTCTACTCCTTTCGTGTATGCATGCTGTTTCTCTTATACTCAAACGGTGCAACAGCTGTTTGAGTAAAAGAATGAACTATGAGAACTCTTACAGTAGAGACTAAAGTAAGTCTAATTATGCAATTTTACAATTTGTCTTGTTGTGCTGATCGGAAGCAAATGCCTTTATTTCGAGAAGCTTCATTTTCAGTAAGTAAAAAGTTTTTTTTATTGCCAGAGTGTATAAAATTTCTTATTTTCTGCCAACTTAATTTGTCACAGAACGCAAAGTCGTCTCCAAGACGCGAAAGAAAACAATTCATGTTATATAAATTGCACACAAATAAAAGAAAAGGAACGATACAGAAAGCAAAAGAAAGAGAGAGAAAGAGAATCAAATAAGATTTCCTTGTCTTTTTTTGTTGCAATACATATGCAAATATATATGTATATAGAGTAGAGTAGAGAAGCAAAGCTTCTGTGGCACTTAAACTCCTCTGCGCAAGGACTTTGCGTTGTTTCTCATCCTTGGCAAGGAGTTGGCATTTTACTTTTCTACTTTGTGGCTTACTTGCCTTTTAGCTTTGGCCATTTTGTTGTTGACTGTTTTTAATAAAAAGGCAAGAAAAAAACAAAAAAACAAAACATAAAAAGCGCATAGTTATAAATTTTGCAGGCGCAGTCAAAGCGCATTGTTTGGGCTCTGCGCGAGGTGCGTGAAGAGTGTGGGAAATTGGGATTTATAGAGTTATGTACTTATATTTCACAGCACAACGGTAGTAATGGCAATGAGAATAAGAATAGGAGCGAGTGGAAAGCAAAAGAAAAGGGAATTGAGCAATGAAATGGTGGCTTTCTGAACGTTGCACGCAACTTAAGCGTTTGCTGTCTTCAACTCGAAGCGAGTCATAAAGGTAAAATCATAAACAGAAGTGGGTCTGCCAAAAGTCTAGACTTTAGACTCTATACTTTAGACTATGAACAGCACGATATCTCCAACTCTTTCTTTTTTTTAACTGCTACAAAAAAAAAAGTTATAATAATACTAATAATACAAACTTTTTTGGGATTGCCAGCAGAAATGTCTGCAATTTATTTTTATTGCCTCAGAGCGGTCAAAGTTTATTTTTGTAAAGAAAATTTATAAATTAATCCGAATATTTTATTTTATGTATAAAAGTGCCAGCATTTTTATTACATACATTGAACTTTGTTTATGAATATCCTCAATTTCTTATGAGTTTTCTTTGAATTTTGTTTTCATGTCTCGGACATTTCCAGTTTTCATCGATTTTTGTCCCATTAAACTACACACACTGGCTTCTGTTTTTCAGCACAACCCCTATTCCAATTACGAGCCCAAAAACTAAGCCACCCTATATGGTTTCAGTCAACTGTAGAGCATAAAAAGAAGCTGCTGTATTTACAATTGGATTGCTATGGCAATCATAAGGGTAGCCATGAGCCTGAAAGTATGCAACGAATTTTACAGTGTCGGCATTTGTCATGGAGAAAATAAACGCATTGAATGTTTTAGTCGCTTAAAGGTACGAGTATATCTTGTAGCAGAGCTTCAATTACACAGGATTATGTTCAAAGTGTCTAGTATTGAAATTGATAGTATTAAATTTAGTTTAGAAATATTTTCTTTAATAAAGTTCAATTCAAAGTCAAAAATTTTAAACTCTGACTAATTAGACTTTTTTTCCTGTCTAAATATTACATAAGACTGCTGTTGGCCGCTTTTAGAGATCAATGAAATGCTCATAAATATTTCAATTGGCCCAATGACCTTGCGAACTTTATGAAAATATTAAAAATTCAATAAGCAAACTGGAATTCCCATTAGGCTTTGAGTTCGATGCGTGTTTGGTTTATTTTGTGAAGCCTTTGATTGATTGTAGGTCATGTAGACATTGTGAAATTTCTTAAGCTCGACTGCAACTTTTAAGAGCTTTAATTTTTGATTGTTGCAGTGCAAAGTTAAAAGTGGAAAGTAGAAAGTACAAAGTTTTCAATTCCCAGCGCCATCCTTTAGGCCATTCATTTCATTAAAGCAAGACAATGCGGCTTTTGTAAAGCGTTTGCCGCTGCTTCTGCTGCAGATGCTGCTGCTGCTGCTCCTGCTGCTTCTGCCGCAAACCACAACTGCAAATGAGAATAAGGGGATCGGCAGCACACACAGACACACACACATACCTGTCAGGTTCTTCAGATGTGTGTTGTGCCACAGCCTTGAGGCCTTTAAGTGCACCAATGCCGTTGGCATGACGTGCGTGCGTTTTCTTTATTCTGTTTCGGATTTTCCAGCTTTCCCAAGCCGCTTGTCAGCGTCGTCTTCATCATGTGCGGCTCTGCACAGCCTTTGCTTTGGCTAATATAACAAGACTTGATGCTGATGCTGAGATGCAGAGATGCTGAGACTAAGAACTGAAACTGCATTGCGCCAATGCCGCAAAAGTTTCCAACGTAAATCCCTTTTGTCGCATTAACTGCTAACTTTTTGCAACGCATAGAACGCGACAAACTTTGTTTACAGCTACCACCAAAAAAGCAGGAAGTGGGGAAAAAAAAAGAAAATTGGAGAAAAATGAATGAGGAACTCAAAGACAGGTAGTAGCTCACAAATTCCCAGATCCCTTTCTGGAAATTCTGTATGCTCTCAAACATGCATTTGTCAAATCAAAATTTTATGGTCTCGTCACTTTGTTGCCCTGACAACGAGAACTGCTCTCAGAAATTTACCGTCTCGAGTGCACTTTTTATAGTCGACAGGAAAAACTTTGAGAATTATAACTTTTTCAAGCTGTATGCGACACTCATTTTTTTTGTAGTACTGAGAAAATGAGTTGATTATGTAAAAAAGAGAACCTGATATAAAAGTAAGTCCGATAAGTCTACGACATTCTATGGTTTCCTCAATTTATTTCGTTTAATTATTATATAAATTTTGTTTGATTTTGTTATAGGAAATAAATATTTTACTATACTACTTAATTGTATAGATATTTAATTATAATACAAATTTTGTTTGATTTTCTTATAACATATTCATATTTTACCATGCTACTTAATTATACAGATATTGTTATATTTTTCTTTTGAAAATATTAAGTAAATTGTAAAATAAGCATTAAAGTACTGTTCATAAAATTTTGTTGCATACTTCTAGGCTTGATTAAAATTTTGATGTTTTTCGCTTTAATACAACCTTTTTACACTTTTTATAAATTTCCTGTTGTTAAATAGTTTATTTATACAACACTTAACTTAATTTCGAGGAATTCTAACTATTTATTTAGATATGTATATTTCTTTCGATCAGTCTTATAAAATATAATTCAAAACCTATACAATATTAATGCTATCATTTCTTCTCAACTAACAGTACCAGTTATTCATTTCCATTATTATGTTAGAATTATAAAACTTCAAAATTATTGAAAGCATTTTCTCCCTGTTTAATAAGGCGACAAAAATAGTAAGTGTATTTGAAGTTCGCTCTTTGGCCAATTTAATGTTAATTCCTTGTTTATGGCCGTGCTCTTGACAACGTTGAGCGCCTTCTTAAATGGCAACTAATTTGTGAGCGCAATTTGCTTTTTATAACTAAATTCGCGTTTAACTCTTCGTCTGCTGTGACTTGTCCCTCGAACCTCTCGCATCTCTGGTCTCTTTCCCGCTTTCCCCCGCTCCACCCATCATGTTTGCAATTTGCAATTCTTGACAAGTCGACAATGACGTAGCAATTATGGCGAAAGCCGTAAAGAAGAGCAGAGCTACCAAAAGTTACGACTCTCAACTCAGTGTGCTTATCTGTGAGCATTTATCAAAAATCGGATTTTCATTCGTACTCCGCTGGGCGTTAATTGCATGGGACAATAGTGCGGCAAATGAATTTGTACAAGGGATAATTGTTTTGGCTCAGAGAAAACTTATTTTCTCAACGCGTTGGGTGTTTAATTTTGTGCAAATAGAGATCTGAAAAACATGCTCCACCTAAACCAACCCACAACCCTACCGCCCACCAACTCTATCCGTTACAACCACTCAACCACTCAACTACCCAGCAATTCGCTGTCTAAACAAATGTCGTGAACCCAAACGCGCTCATATTTCACAAAAAGGGGCGCATAAATTTATGCGGAATCTATTAGCCAAGAGGGAGACGGAGTCTAAACCCTTTTTTCCAGCACAAGCATCCATCCCAGACGAGATGTCGTCTGAATGGCGAATGCGATTCCGATTCCAAATGCGAATGATGTTTGTGGGACCCTTTCTCATTTCATTCTTTTTATATTTTATTATATATTTTGGGTTAAAGTTGGAGCACCCTGTGCTATGGATTTCATTACATTTGTGTTTCATTTCCATTTGTAAGTGAAACTTAAATTAACTTTTCATATTTTAACAATTTTGATATTTGAATTTTAATGAATCGCTTGAGTAGAGTTAGGAAAACATCTGCAAATTTTGTTTACTTTCACAATTAAGATGAAAGAGTGGACAATTTGTTGTACTAGAATTTAGTGAAACATATATATAGAGGGACTTTCCTTTGTATATAATTTTCTATAAATTATATTTGCTTGAATTCCTTATTAAATTCTTTTCAAACATTTTTTTATCTCTATCCTATCTTTATTAAATCAAGACAGGATTTGTTAGACATCCATTTGGTTCATTATTAACCAGAGAAAAATGAGTAATTTCAGCGCTTCGTTGTCAGATAAAATACTAAAATTTATGAAAGTACATTTTTGTTGATAAGTTGTTTATCAAACTAAGGGCATTCCTATTACGAAATTGCCCAATGTTTGGGTGTAATAAATTTTTAATATATATCACCTTACTCACACTTGAGAGAAATCCACACACCCACACATTGAATCTGGCACATGTGAAAACTTCTCCAAAGGTCGTGGCAGCAAACAAAGCTCATACATTTGCTTGGTAATTGAAAAAGCGGCCTGTGTGTGTACATTTCCACTTTTTGTTGTTGTTTTTTTTTTTTTGGCAGTACTTCTCCGGAACCCACTTGCACACACCCACAGACTCCACTCCACCTCTTGGCAGTGGCTTGTTTCAAGCTCTGGCTGGCTAAAGCCCAGAACTCCAGTGGATTTCATCTCACCTCGTGGGCGCCATTCGGTGACGTCACAATGCGAGACGAGGCGAGGCGAGGCGACGCCAAACAACATTCCAATTGTTGTATAATGATGTACACAGTGCGACCAGTGTTATAGAAGGGATAATAAAAAATTGTTATTGTTGTTTCGCAATAACAACAACAAGAAGAACAAGAAGAAGAGGAAAATAAGCAGAACCGACAAGAACAATCCTGCAATAGCTAACGGTACACATGTTAGGGATACAATAGCGGGACACTCGTAAATAAATCGTGTCAGTGGGTAACAAAAATTCATTCATTTCATATTTTGCTTTATTTATCCCAACTTGTTTCCCCTCTCCCTCTCTCTCTCACTCTCTCTCTCTCTCTCCCTTCCTCTATCACCCTCATACACACACGCACGCCACTCTAGTAAGCCACATTTAGTGTTATTTTTGTACGCGTACAAAATATTTTCTCCCGTCCAGCGAATGGGGGAAAAATAATAAGAACTTGATCATACTTCTAACATACTGTTATAGTCAACATACCCTGTAAATTGGCATTGAATTTAAACTTTTGTAACTATAATTCTAGTTTCTTTAAATATTTAGTTTTAAAAAATTAATTAATTTCTTAGATATTTTGATACATTTTAGTTTTTAAGTTTTTTGTTGTTTGAAAACTTCATTTAATAGTTTCTAAAGCCGTTGATCATAAATAAACAACTCCTCTCCCGTCCTCTCCTGCCTCTTTTGTTATAGGAAACTCAATTTTAATCGGGTTTAGAATATACTTTCTAGCTACTAAAGCTCTCTCACGTACTCAGGAGATATCATAGTTAACTTCAAGGCTATAGAGCATATTTGGCTTTTACGCTCTGCTCTCAGCATTTCAAAGTTCTAAATTGTTTTGCAAGGGTATCAAATACAACTGACTTCACACACACATACATGTCTCTCCCTCTCTCATCTCTTATACTAGTTCCATGCTCTGTCTCTTTTCTACTATCACCATGTGTGTGTGTATTGCTTTTGTATTTTTATATCTGAGCGTCAAAAACATAAAAGTCAGAGCTAAAGGGCACAGACAGCGAGCAGCCGTTGCCCGTGTTGTTGCGCTGCACAGTGTCCCCAAAGAGCGCAACAAAAACCCAACATCAATTAGTGGGCACAAAGACCAAAAAATAATCACAAAAGACAAACAAAATAAAATGAGAGTCAGAAATTAACCAGCAGGTACAGTCAACATGGTGTTACTATTTCTACAGCCTAAAAGTATGCAATGTGTGCTGAATTTTTTTGTTACATTTATTTATTTAACCAGTGTGCATCATATATTTTGGTGGACGCTCGTATTTTTTGATAAATGGTCTACTCTTTTATCATCTTGCTTCTGAGTCCTGAGCTTTCGCGGCGGCTGCTTTGGCGTTACGTTTCGTACCATCCCAACCATCCGTCCCATTCCGTATCGTTTCGTGGCCGTTCGCCTCAGCAGTGGAAAGATAAAATACGTTTTTCATTTGGCCGCCTGGTTACAGTTTCGCTGCAGTTGCTACGTTTCTTATATTGTTTTTGTTGTTTTTTTCAATTTTTTTTGGTATTGTTGATTTTTTTTCGAGCCCGGCAATGTTTTTGTTTTCTTGCTCTTTCTATATTTTGTTTTTGTTTTATTTATATTTTTTCCATTTTTTGCCAGATTGTTTTGTTTTATGCAGCGAAGCGCAAAAAAATATTATTTTCGGTATTTTGTGATTGCCTTCGTTCGCTGTTGCTTTTCTTTCTCTTGTTGTAGTTGTTGCTGCTGGTTCTAGTGGCAACGGTGGCAGAGCAGACACAAATCCCACCTAGACATTGAACATGGCAATGGTTACTCAGTTCCCAACTTCAACTCCAACTCCAACCTCACATCCAACTCAATGCCAGCTCCTTTTCCATTTCCATTTCTAGCTACATTCTCATTTCTAGCTTATGACTTGTTTTACTACTTAGTTAATCAGCTAATTTAAAGTTGTTGGCAAGGCATGAGTAGAAGAGTTCGAGGAGGGTCATATATATAACTGTATGTATGTGTTTGTTTATGGCTTAAGAGAGAGGAGGGAGAGAGTGTGAGAGAGAGAGCCAAAGCTCACATTGAAAATGTTTTCTTTCTGTGTTGCATTTTTTGAAGCAAGTAAATTTTTCTTGAAGAAATATTGTGGCAAATAAGTTTGTTTTTAACTGCATTTCTTTGGTTATGTTTTCTAACAAAATGTCGACTGACCATTTTAATTTCTATAAAACTTGCATAATGTTTAAAGCAAATCGAAGAAATGGTAGTTATGCTAGTATATAAGTTTCAGTAGCAAGAGAACACACACACTCTTTCCAGCTTTCAGACCTCAGCTCTCTTCAACTTTACCTTATACTTATACTTACATATATTCACACTGTCAAGTGTTCTAGCTATGACAAAATGCGTAATTAGACTGCTCTCTTTTTGAGCACTGCTGGTATAAGATGAAGTGGGCGCAACTGAGAGCGCGTGACTATGATTGGCGGCAAAGTCACTTATCCCTCTCTCGCTCTCCCTCTCTCGCTCTCCCTCTCTCACTGTCTCTTCTCTATGTATGTACGTGTCTGCATGATCGCACGCAAGAAGCAACCGAGCTTTAAAAGACAGCGCTTAAGTGTGCAAATATTAAGAGAGCACTGCAGCCAATTGAGCCTAATGCTTACAAAGTAAAGGGAGTAGGTGAAATTAAAGCAAGTGGAAAATGAATTTATTTGACTCTTATCTCTTTTACACACAGTTTATAATACTCTTTTAAAGCATATCGAAAGCCTCTAGAAAGTTTCCAGCACAGACAGATAATTCATAGTTTTAATTGGTAACGCAGACAGAACCAATTATTTATAGCAATCATATTCTTTCTATACAGATATTTTTTGTTGAGAACAAAAAAAAGAAACTTGTTAAGGCAATTTTCATAAATAAGCATTAAAAAGATGCCAAGTTTTATTATTAAATGTTAGGCAAGGCAGACAAAAGTGGAAGGCACGTGCTCGGCAAACACATATCCGCTCACACACACACACATTAGTACACTGATTCACACACTTGAAAAACTTGGTATTGGAAGTGGCCGAAAGCAGTCGAAACAAAAGCCACAAAATAATGTGCCATGAAATGGGAATTGCTCTTACTTTTGTTGTTGTTGTTGTGACTTGAGCCCGCTCTTCTTTTACTTGAAAGAGTCGCCAAGTCGCAAGTGGCTGCTGCATGGCCACGTTTCAGTGCATCTTGGTGGCACAACCGCCACAAAACAATAACAACAACATGAGGAACAACAGCAACTCCTGCCACGACGCACATTTCGGCGAATTTTCTGCAGTGTAACTTTGGAGACGCCTCCGTTTCGCCTCCGTTCTGTCTCCGTTCTGCCTTCGTTCCGCCTGCTGCCTGTCACTCTCACTTTGGACTTGACTTTGCCAGAATTTTTCAATTATACTACTGCAGCAACAACAGCAGACAAACTGGTAAAGTAACACCAATGTGCAGCAAAGTGGCCCCACTGTGCGCTGGGCTTGTTGCAAGCAGTTTAAATCTTAAAAAATACTTTAGCTGGAGCATAAAAGGAGTAGGGTAGTGTAGGGGGAGAAAGTAGTGGGTAGTTAGGGGGTATGCGCAACGTAGTCACAGTCACAATCGCAGTCACTGTAGCAATCGTTGAATGTGTTGCGTGTTTTCTTCCAGGAATTTGGTTTCGCATTCGGTTGGATAATGGCAAAACGGCAGACGACAGTGCACCCTCTACCCCTCCCTCTACAACTCTACCCCTCCTACACTACCACTTCCTGCCCGCCCCTTTGCCGAGTACATACGCTGTCTATGCAGCAAAATTGTGCTATAAAGTCAGTTGCGAGTAACTCCAGGGGAATGGGTAGAAAGGGGAATGGGAAAGGGGTAAGAGGTAAGGGGAGATGGGGTTGGCATCTACCTGGCAGGTGGCAATGGCGCGTGCTGTTACCCTGGTGATTTTCATGTTACAAAGTCGCCACATCGTCTGTCGTCTGTCGTTTGTCGTTTGTTTTGCACAAAGAGTCTCTTGTTGTTGTTGTTGTTTGCTCCCACTTGGTGTGGCATCGTCCAGGTGCGTTTTTGGCTTGATTTCTGCGGCTAGCGGCTAGCGGCAAACGGCATGCAACATAGAACGATGCCACAATGCTATCAACAATTCTCGTCTAGAAATGGCTACAAAATGCGTAATTAGCGATATGCAGCAGCATTTCCCCATTTGAAAGCGAGTGTCTGAATTGTGGAAAATATTCCTAATGAATACACCTTTGGCAAGCCAAAAACCAGAAATAGTGTGGCCAGGTTTTCATTCTGTTAGACGCTGAGATAGCTGGGAATGTTGAACGTTCCCAAGGCAGCAACAAGAATTTTCACTTGAATAATTTCTTTTATTAGCAATGTTAGGGAATTGTTTCTTCCATTTGAGTATTTCATACTTCTACACTGTGAACATTTGATGGGATTTAGTTTTAGAATTGTTATGATTGTTTGAAATATCAAACACTCTGGAAATTTCTTTTTTGAGTATAAAAAATTTATAGACTGTGGAAATTTTATGCTTTTGTTAATGGGAAATTAGTTATTCACACGAGGTCAAAACTATCGGAACTTAAACTCTCCAAGATAAATTATTTTCAATATATATGAAGATAAATGTATTTTGTTGATATTATAAAAATTTCAATTTGTAGCTTTGGCTGCACTGAAATACCAGAAAATATCTTTTCTTACAAACGTGTTTAAGGTTTTTAAAAAACATGAACCATTTTGAAAGTTTTTCAATGGGTTTTGAATGTTCAAATGTTGCTGAAATTGCCAAGAAAACACAAAAAGAGTTTTTTCAACCCAAACCAAATTGTATTTGCTTTTAATCTGAACCTCTTTTGTTGCCTTTAGAAATCGAACTATTTTCATGATTTGCTCCTTTTAGAGTGTATCAATGACCAGTCTTGTAGTTTAGGACTTCCTAATTGTTTTCCAAATCAAAAAGTTTACAAAATGCCATAAAAAAGGGCAACTCCAATATCGGGTTTGGTCCGAAACTCACACACACACACATACACATACACATATACGAGACACTAATACTAAAATATGTCAGTTTTAGGTTTTACGCATTTTGTTGTTGTTTTTCATTTTCATTTTCATTTCCATTTCGATTTTGATTTCTATCCTTGTTTCTCTGTCTGTTTCCCTACTCTATATCTATCTCTATCTCCATATCTATTGGATGGCCTTTAATTCGTTTCTGTTTTCTTGTTGATGTTCAGGAAACACAATGAACGTCAAAGTGGGAGCCTTGGCAATTTCCGTTGCGTTATCGAAAACGAATAAACAATAAAAGCGAGCAACTATGCGAAGAAAACCCGACACGAGCCATCGCCTTAGAGATGAGCGAGTTGCGTGCGACACGTGACACGAGAGAGGTAACACTTGATCTCTTTGTAAGTCAGTTGTGGGTGAAGTCTTTAGATATATTGGTAAAAAGAGTTAAAGAGTAAAGAGTGTTAAAGAAAGTTTAAAAATTTGTTAACTATAGTTGTCAAGTTTAATTTATTAATTTTTGAAAGCAATCTTCAGTTATAAATTTATTCACAAGACATGAATTATCATTATAATTAAATAAAGTTATATAATATTATATAGTTTATTACTTACAATGACAAAATATTTATTAAGGCTTACTTATAAATAAATTTATAACTAAAGACAGTTTCAAAATTTAATTTGTTTTTATATTTAGAGGATTTTAAATATATAAGACTCAAAACCCATAAACCATTTTGTATACTGAAGAGCTATATGGTATTAATATTTTAATTTTTTTAAGAAAAAGGCAGTAAATTAAAATATTTAAATAAGAAAGAACAACACGTAGTTAAATGCAAAGTAATGCAAAAAAAAAAAGGAACAAAAACATTTAAAGAAATTCCAAAATATTCAAGTACTTTTACTTTATAATTTTTTTTAATATATGATGTCATTAAATACTATTTGTTTTATAAAAAGAATTTTATATTTTTACATATATTTTTCAGAAATAAATTCGCTTAATTTTTTGAAAGTAAAATAAATAATTATTCTAAAATATAATAAAAAGTGCTGCGGATAGAAAATATATAGAGAATAGAAATATATAAAATTAAAAAAAATAACAACATGTGGAAAATTATTTAAAGCTTTTATTATTTATATTGTTTTCTTCACCGTTACCAAGTTACCTTTGTTGTCTTAATTACCTTTAAAGTGCATTTCAACTAATTTAAGTTCTGTTAATGAAGTGAACACCTAGTTTGTTGATTATTTCGACAGCCTGTCACGAGTGCATCTCTAATCACCTTCGACTGCCTCTCACACATGCAAAGCAACTTCAACTTGTCTCTTTTGTGCCTTTCGCCAGACGAGAGAGGGAGAGAGAGAGAGAGAGCGAGAGTCGTTTGCAATAGTCCCAATTTTTCATTCTTTTGCTCTCGTTGTTGTTGTTGTTGTTGTTGTTGTAATTTTATTGCTTTTACTTTCAGTTTACGTGCGACTTAAAGTGTGAACTTGTAGAAAGGGTTTAGGGTTATGCGGCAATGGGCAGGGGTCATGTGCCGAGGGAGACGTGGGGTTAGGGAGGGGGAGACGGGAACTGCAACTGGAATTGGAACTAGGATGTCCTCAAATGACAAGGCAGCAGAGCAAACGAATAGTTTCAAACGAAACTTTTTTTCCTCTACTTCTGTTCTGCGTATTTCTTATTTTCCTTTTGTTGTTGTTTTTGTTGTTTTTTGTCGTTTTTTTGTTGTGTTTTTTCTCTGTTTATGTGCAAACTGGCGCCGAACTTTAGTAGCAGTGGCAGTTTTGTCTGGCGAGTCAGAGTAATAAAAATACGCAATGCCGGGTTACGGAATGTCTTAAGCATCAGGAAGGGGTCGGAAAGGGAGGGGGGTGGTGGGAGGTGACTGTGAAAAGGGGTGTGGCTAGGGCGCTTGGCCCTGGACCACATCAGAATGCAATAAATGTTTGTAGTTATCAAAATGTTGCAGGGTTCAAAATGTGACACATACTTGAGCATGTGCGAAGCGGATTCTGATTCACAATTCACGAATATATAACAGTTATAACAGTTTGAAGGGGTGCGTGAGGGGATGAAAGAAGCAGAGCTGCAAGAACGTGCCAGTCAAAGGCACACGCTTAATTTGCTGATTGACATGCATAAATTTCCGGAAAAGCCGACGACACGATGGCAATGACGATGATGATGATGAAGATGGCAACAAAGATGATGCCATTGATGATGATGATGATGATTACGTTGGGAATGTCGACATAGTCGATGTGCACAATTGCGAGTTGAGTTTTAATCAGCGGACTTTCGATTTCAGATCTGCGGTTAAACCGCAACATGGAACATCCCAGCGACCATTTGAACGGACATCCGCTTCGTTTGGTTTCCGGCATGTGATTGAGTGAACAGCGATGAAAAGTGCGACTATTCCGATGACGATGACTATGACGATGACGATGACGATGACGATTACATTACGATGGAACGTTCAAAGGGCGTGCAGATCTCATCAGTTAGGCATTCGTGCTTATTTCCCTCTGTTGCTCACCCCCACCTCACCACTACCCTCTCTTTCTCCTGCTCCCTTTCCATTTCCCACTGCGATTTTTGCTGAACGTGTGTCGATTAATTCGCTGCCTTTTCCGATAACTAGGCATGCATAAAAACCTGTATTGAATTACATTTAGTTGCGTGTCAATTGAAATTTACTTTTTCGTGTAAATGGAGTTTTCATTTCGAGTTTTCCCTCACCATCCCTCTTCTCTCACCCTACAAAAAAACACTCAAATTAGATTAGTTTTTAATTGGCATTTTCAATTTGAAACCTTTTGTAATTTTGATCAGTTTAGTGTTGAAATGCTAAACTTCATTAGGAATTTTAAAATTTTAAAATTTAGGAATGATTAAAACAGTCGAAAAGTATACAGCTAAATGGGAATTACTTATTTTGGACAGTAAATTTTGAAATGGCTTTGAGATATCTCAAATTTCAAAATTGTATGCATACTTTTTACTGATTTGGATCGCATATTTTAATGGCAGCAATACGAAATGCTTATTTGATTGTTATTAAATTTGATTAGGATTTAGACTATATTACTATACTATTCATATAAAATATATGAATTTGGGGGAAATATTTTAGAAAAAAACAAGAAAGAAAAGTACAGTCGAGCACGCCCGACCGTAGAATACTCTCTGCAATTTATTCCCGATCATTTAATAATATCGGTATTCAATCGGTATAAAATCGGTATATCCAATTGATACTTTCAACAGAACACGTTGAAACAAAAACATCTGATTGTATGTATACACACACATATACATTTGACATTATAAGTATGCGCGCACATATGTATGTGTGTATATGTTATACATATACAATTGCTCGGCACAGCTAGCATTCGCGGGCAGCGCTGCCGCTAGAAAGCAGCGAAAACGTTCGCTCACATGTTTGTATGTTTCTATCTCGCTCGCACACATGCATTGGCATTGCGTTCAATTATCAACTTTCTTACATGGATAGCTCTTTTGTTTATAGTCCGATTTATATGCAACTTTCAGGATAGTTTGATATAATTTGTCTCCAAACGAATTTGAAATTACAATACTGTACGATAAGAAAATATGCCTTAAAATCGGCATTGAAGTTTGCAAATTATTTTATTTCTTGTGGGAAAAGGGGGCGTGGCATCCAAAAATTTTTAATAACGATGCATTTATGTAGTCTCAAGGAACCTACATACCAAAATTGGTGCTCCTAAGTGCCACAGTTATTGAGATATTCGCCCAAAACATCAATTTTTTACGAGGTATGTTTAGTTTTTTGCTCATTGTGGGCGAACGGGGCGTGGCATCGAAAAAAAAAAGATTCTTGTATTGACTGACTTAATATCGAGTCGATTGAGACCAAATTCAAACTTGTAGCTCTTACCATCTCTGAAATCTGTTTGTTCATACGGACGGACAGACAGACGGACAGACGGACAGACGGACATGGCTATATCGACTCGGCTTGTGATGCTGATCAAGAATATATATACTTTGTGGGGTCTGCCACGCCTCCTTCTGCCTGTTACATACTTTTTTTTTTCACAAACCCAATATACTCTCTCTCTTGCAGAGAGTATAACAAAGTTATCCATATGATTCACTGATTTCCGATCGTTTATACCTGTGGTAGCTACATGATATAGCTATCCGATTCTTAACATAGTTTAACAGAAAAGTTGAGTGATTATGTTAATGTTTGCACAAGTAGTTCTCTGGTTATAAGACCCGTACTCACATATTATGTGTATTGTACCATTATAACTATCTTCACAAAGTTTGATCCAGATCGGACAACTATAGCCTATCGCTACCTATGACAAATCGATCGAAAATTAGTGATTTGTATGAAAACAAGAAAGAAAAGTACAGTCGAGCACGCCCGACCGTAGAATACTCTCTGCATTTTATTCCCGATCATCTTAATAAAATCGATATCCGGGTATATCAATTGAAAGTACTTGCAATAAAACACGTTGAAACAAAAACATCACACATATACATTTGACATTAAAAGTATGCACGCACATATGTATGTGTGTATATGTAATACATACGTAATTGGTTGGCACAGCCAGCATTCGCGGGCAGCGCTGCCGCTAGAAAGCAGCGAAAACGTTCGCTCACATGTTTGTATGTTTCTATCTCGCTCGCACACATGCATTGGCATTGCGTTCAATTATCAACTTTCTTACATGTCTAGCTCTTTTGTTTATTGTCCGATTAAGATGCAACTTTCAGGATAGTTTAATATATTTTATCTTTAAACGAATGTGAAATAACAATACTGTACGATAAGAACATATGCCTTAAAATCGGCATTGAAGTTTGCAAATTATCTTATTTCTTGTGAGAAAAGGGGGCGTGGCAGTCCAAAATTTTTGATGACAATACAATTATACCGTCTCTAGGAACCTACATACCAAAATGGGTGTTCCTAAGTGCCATATTTACTGAGATATTCGCCTAAAACATCAATTTTTTACGAGGTGTTTCTAGTTTTTTGCTCATTGTGGGCGAACGGGGCGTGGCATCGGAAAAAAAAAGATTCTTGTATTGACTGACTTAATATCGAGTCGATAGAGACCAAATTCAAACTTGTAGCTCTTACCATCTCTGAAATCTGTTTGTTCATACGGACGGACAGACGGACAGACAGACGGACAGACGGACATGGCTATATCGACTCGGCTTGTGATGCTGATCAAGAATATATATACTTTATGGGGTCGGCCACGCCTCCTTCTGCCTGTTACATACTTTTCACAAACACAATATACTCTCTCTTGCAGAGAGTATAAAAATTTAGTTATAACTAACCGATCTCAACCAAACTGATACATTATGTGTACATTGTCACTCTAAATGTTCGTAACAAATTTGGTCTAGGTCAGACAATTAAAACCCATAGCTCTCAGAGGACAAATCGGTCGAAGGTATGGAAAAACTAGCACTAAAATGAGTACGGAGTTTACCACAGTCGGTTCGCTCGACTATAGCTTTTCTGACTTGTGAAGTTTTGCAAAGATTTCTAAGATAATGGCAAATATCTTAGCTTCGATCTACGTAATGTTAGATACTGCTATTATAGCCCTTGAATTTCATTGATTTATACGGAGAGACAAAACGACATCGGTATTTTGTCTCGACTGTTCAAGAATAAATGTAAATAATTCATGATTACTCCTGCTGCCTGTTACTTCAATTCCTTCTGGCAAACTCTATAGAACCCTGTACTCTTGGTAAGCACAGTGTCTGTAAAGTAATCCTTGTGAAGAGGTTTCCATTCCATCATTCATTTCACTAAATGCTTTCATAGAACTGTCGATAAACTAGTCTCTTTTTCTAAGTTTAATCCACAACTTCTAATTATAGTTTTTTGGTTTCACCCACATTGAAAATTCTTTTGCAACTGTTGTTGTTTCCGTTACTTTCATGTTTCCTTTCTGGCCACAAAACTTGATGGGCTTAGTCTTGAGGGCCTGTCAAGCAGCTTGCGCTGTTGTAGTTAAAGTTGGTAATTTTTAATTGGCATGGCAACGATAAGACAGCGACTATCACTAACTTAACCGGGCTCATAAAAAGTGGCAAGAGCAGCAGCTGAAGCATCAACAGCAGCAGCAAAAGCTTCGTCTCTATGGCTTCCGTTATGACTTCCATCATTCGCATTTGATATGCCATCATTGGCAACTAGCTGGCAAGTGGCACGTTAGGGTTTTCATTACTCACACCCTGGGCAAGCCCCTTTCTCTAGTCTCCTCTCTCTCTCTTCACACTCCTCTCTGACGCTCTTATAGCCGCACTTCATTTGAGACTTTGAACTGCAAATAGACAACGTGATGGCGGCAAAGGGAATTTGGTTTTTTTTTGTATAGTTGTGAAGGGGTTCTTAAGAGGGGGAGGTATGTGAATGGGGGTGTGGCAGTATGATGTGTGTCGTCTGCTTTTCACTTTTCACATTTCCATGATGAACCTTTGCCGACTTTGCTTTCGTTTTTGCTGTATTTGCATATCAAATTAAAAGCGCCCGAGTAATTTTAGCGCTTTCATAGAGCGATAGAGATATAGAAGACTAACTGTATGTGGGGTGTGTATCGCTGTGTGGGTGCCTGTAACGGAAACGGAAGTTTGCAGAGCACACCCTTACCACCGTAAGCCCCTCTCCCTGCCATTAACCCACACAACATGGCGCGTTTTTCCGGCACATTGTCTGATGAGCCACCCGCAGCTGTGAAATAAATAAAATACACGTTAGGATGCTAGCATTTAAAAGCTATAATTAAAAAGCGACCAAATACACACACACACACACCCATACACACACACACACAGACAGACAGTCCAGACTTGAAATCAAGCTAGACGAGGATTCACTGTAAAATATTCAAATGCCGCGACGACATACAAAATGGCGCATAGACGTGTAAAAACAGTTAGACCCCAACACATATATCTACACATGTGTGTGTGTGTGTTTGTGTGTGTCTCTGTGTGAGTGTTGAATTGAATTGTATTTGTCTGTGTCTGTGTCTGTGTCTCAGTCGCAGATTATACACGTCGCTGTGTCGATGTTTCTGCATTTTAAAGTGCTCACTGTAAGGCCAGCGAATTCGTGTCCTTGTACAGCCGACAAATAGTTGCGATTACGTTATCGATAGTGATCAGTTTGTTATTTATTAGCTAAAGTTTTAAATTTACATTTGAAAAAATTGTGTTCTAAGAGTTATAGTTTTTTCTAGATAGGCTTATACTTAATTAATTAGTCGGTCTTTAAAGAAGATCCTTGGGTTATTATTTTACTTAGTAGGGAACTTAAGAAATAGAAGAAGAAAAATTAAAATTTCAAATAAAATTTTTATAGTTAGTTTATGAGAAAATTTACAATACACCCTGTATTACAATATATTGGTGTTGAATATTAATAGTATTATATTAATAGTATATTATAGTGGTATTCAGTATAGAACTGGTGTAGTTAACCTAGATATTTTCGATATATTTGAGCTGCAATTTACATTTTTTCGCTTACTATAACGAAAAGAAGTCAAGCACGTTATATACTATGGACTAGGAAAATTTTCCTAACTAGTTCAAAAAATAAATGTAAAATAAATAAAATCTTTTTGAGATTTGTTGTTATAAAAATTTCATAATCTCGAAATTCATATGTGATTTTCAAAGAAAATTGCAGTATTTTCTCGTCTGCCTGCTTAGAGAGATGTAAAGCATATATATTGTACTATATATATTAATGTAGAAAAGTCATTCTCTATAATTTCCTTTAGTGAAATACATTTTAAATAAGTTATAATTTCAAATTTTTCCTGAAAAATTGCTAAAATTTACCGCAAAAACGCTTTGTATATGCGATAAGTTTTATTTTCTTCCCGCACAATACGTTTTAGACCATAAAATTTGTTAAAAAAGTTTTATTTTTGATTTACACAATAATCATAAAGTATACAGTATTTGGTAAGTGTCATAACTATCCTAAGTACTCAGCTTACAAATGTTTTTTTTATATATCCGAAATTTTAACGATTTCAGTTTTTGAGTTCCTAGACATTACAATACTTGTTTCCGAGCATTTTCCCGTGTCGTTTTAGAAACGCTTTTACTATCTGCTCTTCAAATCCCATTGCATTCCCATTCTTAGCTCGTTTGTCGCCTGCCAGACTGACTGACTGACTGAATAACTGACTGACTGATTGTTGGACTGACTGGGGGGGAACATCCTGTTTGGCTGCGTGTGTCGGCGGAATGAGAGCTTTATTATTCAAGATTATCCTGCGGGTATTAAAGTGCCGTACACTATACTCAGTCGGTGTGCGCTTATATTCCCCACGCTCCGAATGCCAACATCGATGACATGTTTGTGTCGCCAGCATGTCTGCAACCAAAATCAGAATCAAAATCAAAATTAAGCTCAACTATAATAGACCTCGTTGGAGTGAAGCGCGCAGTACAACACCGCGAAGACTTTTAGTTACATAATTTGATTAGTTGGAAATTAGTCGAGCAGACTTTTAGACCCATTCTTCATTCTACTATTCACCATCATAAATATTTGAAGCTTCTCTGCTTGAAAGTCAAAGGAACTAGCGGTAAATTTATTTACTGATTATATAGGCACAATGATTTATGAACTGTCTGTTTCGATTGTCAGTGGAGCGTGTGATTAGCCCTGACATGTTATGTCAATTTTCCAAATCATTTTCTATCCCCCAAAATACTCTGCTCTAGCTTCAATCAAGTCTTGGAGTGAAATCAAACAACTGGCCGTAAAAATCCTTTAAAAACTTGCCAGAACAGCGTTCTTTCATTAGGCTAACAATGGCGATTTCGAGTCTCTGATGGAATTAGTTTTATTTTTGGAAGGGATCCCGTTTGATTTCGCTTTTGGCCAGGACTCGTGCAAACCATTTAAAACGCAGATTGTCATCCATTAAGAGATTAGAAATTTTCAAGGGTGTTTTTTTTTTTGGTTTGATTTTTTGTTTTCTGTTGCTTTTGGTGGTCTTTGTCTCTGGTTCAAAATGGCATGAGTTTTGCAAACAGTCGCAGCATACAAACAATCGCCCACACACACACACACACACACACACACACACACATGCCAAGAGAACAAACGCTGGTCATAAAAAACACCCCCTACCCCTCCTCCCCTTCTCCTACCGACTTTTGGGGGCAGGAAGCATCAGCAAGTTTCACATAAAAATCACTTCAAATGTCATATTACGTAGCTTTCAGAGCCAGGACAATTGCCATCGAATTCGTATCGGGAAATTGAAATCTGTGCGAGAGTTCGTCTACTCCAAGACCCGATTGGACAAACGTATAAGTTTTCAGCCAAGGGGGAAGGGGGGAGGGGGGTGTGAGTTTTCCGGGGGAAAATCACCCACACATACAATACATATGCTTGACGTAATCCTTTTTTGTGCAGCACTTTGTCCTTTGCTTGTTCACAGGATTTTCGACAAATTTTGTCTGTTTTGACTTTGTCGTTTTCTTCAATCTGCTGCTTCTTCTTCTTCTTCTTCTTCTTCTTCTTCTTCTGCTTGTTGTTGTTGTTGGAAATCATTTTCAATTGCTTGACCATAGGAAATGGGTGCTCATATTTTAAGTAGTGGCAAAGCAACTAAAGGAAACTTCTTGCTTACTGTTACGCTTCAACAATGCTGCATGAAAGAGTTAACTTCAACACACACAGTAGAGAGAGACAGAGAGAGGGAGAGAGAGAGAGCGGGAGAGAGGAAGAGGAAGAGGAAGAGACAGACACATGTCTGTGCGAATATGCAACAAAGAGCTTATTGTATTCTGCTGTCGGGTAGATGAGTTCAACTATGAGTTTAAACTTAAGTGAAATGCCATGCTACTTGAAGTGTAATTGCATTAGCTAAGTGCCTGCAAAAAACCTTAACTGTATTTATATCAATTTCCAATTGCATTTTCCTCTTAAAGCGTCTGCTTAAAATTCAATTTAATTCAATTAACAAATACAGTTTATTGTACAGAAAGTCCTTAGTTTAAATGTATTTTAAATAAGGAAATATAAGTGCAAATTGTTTATTGTAAACTATGTAACGATAGTTATCGATAACTGCGATTATTTGAATTTATTTCGATTACTTTTGTGAACAGATATTTCTGTTGATTATTATTAAATTGGGAATTAAAGCTTAAAAACAGTTTTTGAAAGTTATATTTTTTAAATTAAAGTTTAAAATAAAAATTTATTAAAAATATATTTATTTTTTAGTTTTAAATATGAAATTAATTTCTATATAGTTTATTGTAAATCATTGTTTAAAAATAAATATTATAAAAAATTAATAAAAAAAACATTAATTAAAAAATGTTGTAAATTTTAAATGCTCTAAAAACTACAAAATAAATCAATATTTTGATTACTTATTATATTTTAAGCCACAAAGTTTGAAGTGTTAAAAATTCAAATTTATAAAACTAAATATTATAATTTAATTTTAGTTAATACATTTTAAGTGACATACAATAGAAACCAAAGAAAGACTGGCTAAAAGAGTCCACTACCACTGCAGCCAAAGGCTATTTGTTGGCAGTGTAACAAGGTAATTTGCCCAAAATTGCGCAAAATGCAGTTTGCTAAACCTCAAAAATATATTTGTGTGCGTGTGTGTGTGTGTGTGTTTGTGTGTGTGCGTGTGTAAATATGCACAGTTGCTAACATGTTTAGAAGCTTTTTATTTATTGTTTACAACTTTTGACAAAATTTGTTCAACTTTTTGTTTCATACAAAATGGACGTCGTCGCCGACAGCGAACAGTTTTTTTTCTGCTTTTTTCTGCTCTTTGTTTTTGTTTTGTACTCGACAAAAGCTCTTCTGATTCCATTGTTGTTGTTGGTTCGCTTAGTTCTGCATGCTGCAGTCGTTGTTGTTGTTGCTAATTGTGCTTGCTGAATTAGGCAAAGCTTAAAAGCTGCGTAATTTCATGTACTCCGTTTACACGAAGTGCATTACGTAAATTTGTATAGTTTCATGAAAAGTTTAATATAATTTCGGGATTTTTTATGTTTTCTGTTATTTGCTTAAAACTGAAACGTAAAGGAAATTCTTAAATGTACTCTTAAATAATTGATAATTAATTATAATTTTGTTCTTTTTGTTATTTTTTAAAGGTAGTCTTTAGGTAAAAACTTGTTTTTTTTTTCCCGTGTACTAATGTGTTTTTACCTCTTTGCCTTCTTCTACTTTTGCATATTGCCATTTTGTCGCTGCTTTGATTTAATGGTGTGTTCAGTTATCACTTTAATAGCTTGTCAATATCCATACAGAAAATGCTGTTCTCATTTTCCACACAACTTTCCAGAGCAGCCACACAAAATACGTTAACCGTTAGCATCGTCTTCGTTCTTCGTTGTCTGCTGTCTACTTTTAGTTTTCATCATGAATTTTCGAAAAGTTTGCTCGCTTCTCGCTAAAATTGCAGCAGCGCCAACAGCAGCAGCAGCAGCATCGGAGGTAACAGCAAAGTTGTTATCTCTGTTGCTGTCGCTGTCGCAGTCTCAGTCGCGGTCGTAGTCGCGTCGCAGTCAGCGTCTTACTTATCTTGGCATGAAATTTGTTTCCACAAGGCAGTCAGTTGAGTTCAGTTTGTTTTGTTGTTGTTGTTCTTGTTGTGTTTGGTTTACAGTTCTTCCTCTGACCGTTTTACTCTCGCGCTCTCTCTTTCTCTCTCTTGTTCTGTTTTCTTGTCAACTTACTCTTGTTAACGGCTCTTTGGCTGACGCTCTTCGTTTGTTTTCATAGGTGGCAGCAGCAGCATTTGCCAGTGCCATTTTAATATGTCCCTAGCCGCGCGAAATTGCTCAAGACATGTTTGTTTTTAAACAGATTACATTATTTTATGAACGCATTTCGTTCTTTTTGCTATTGTCGTTGTTTTTGTTGCTGCTGCTTTTGGTGCTGCCGCTGATAATATGCAAAAACTTGGCAAACAATAACACGCACCCAGAAAAGCACCAAATACTACTAAAAAGTTGCTCACACAAACACACTCCCACACACTGGCACACACATAAGCTTAAGCATACACATACGCACACAAAAGCTCTCAGCTTGCGTAAACATCGCATGGGAATATTGCCATAAGTTTCATCGACAAATTAATGACGAGTAACCATAAACATGCATTACATAACAAAACAGAACGCCAATATTTTAAAAAGGAGTGAGCGCTTAGTGTGTGGAAGGGGGACAACTGCTACACTTCGCTTTGCTATGCTTTGCTGTGGTTTCTATTGTCGTTCACTCTCTTATGCTTAATGTCATGCGACGCCCATTAGCTTTGAGTTGCACTCGAAAGCTGACGAATAGTGCGACAGCCAGCCGACAGAGTTGTCGAAATTAATTTTGTATTGAGCAAGTAATTGGAATAAATTGTTATATAGTATTTGAGTAGCTTAAAGCATATTTTACTTAAATTTATATATAATTCTCGTCATATTGTGTTTATTTGCGTGTTTTTAAATTGTTTTCAATTTATATCTGATTAAGAAAATGACCCATTTTAATATTCAGTTGTAGCAATTTGTCTACTTTGTACTGCAACAATATTTATTTAAAATTATGTGTTTGCTATAAAATTCTTTTTTATTTAACACCAAAAAATAATTTGTCTGCATATGGCTAGAAGAAGAAATGTTAATTGAAATCGTTTTTAAAAATAAACATTTCACATTTTGTTTGCATTGAAAGTTATTTTCTTTGAGCAACTGCCTCCTTCTGTACTCTGTAGTCAAATCCAGTTCTTCCATTTGCAGATACTCGTTTCGTCTTTCGTGTTTTATCAACTTTCAAACTTCTGACATTTCGCAATGCATGTGTCGTGTGTCATACTAAATAATCGCATTCTTTTTCACACTAAATGTAGTATGTATGTATGTAGATGTATGTGTGTAGTTTTTGTAGGTGCCCGTGCACACATAGAGCACGTCAATTGTGTTGACTTGTCGCCTGGGCTAGTTCACACTCGCATTCCACTTGCTGGTATCCATTCACCATTCACCATTCACCTCTGTCCTCGTCATCTAATCCCATACTGACGCACTCCAGACGCTTTACACGTGCTTCATGCCATTTAAGTGGCGGCAACCGGCAACCGGCAACAGGAGCGGCAATGGCAACAGCTCCTTGGCATAATCGCTCAAGAACGGTGGGTTGGTAAGTGGGCAGATGGCAGGAGAAAAGTGGGCAAGTGAAAAGTGTGGCATGTGGCAAGGTAGAGCAGCTAAGACATTTTATCTGTGCCTTTTGCGTTGCCGTCGCGTTCCGTTGCGGATGCGGAAGCTTGTTGATGCTTTTACCATTTGTTAAGTGCTGCTTGTTGCTCCAGCTGTCGATGCTGAGGTCAACGCTGCAGGTGCTGCTTTTCCACCTGCCTTTTGCCATCTCTGTCTGTTGCTCCTTACTGCTTACTGCTTACTACTGTTGCTGTTGCTATTGGTTATGTCCTCAGACATGCAGTAACGTATAGAGAGGCGCATACATCAGGCTCGGATCAGAGACTCATTCCTACTGTGTCTTGGCATTTTCTCTTGGATTTTTCAACTTACTACGTGCTTTGGCGTTTGCTTTTAGTTGCGCTTAGCGCTATGTTCTATGCTCAATGCGCTAATGCTAAGTAACTGTTGTTTGTCGATGCGAGTGCCAAAAAAACAAGGGTAAGGTGAGTTAGTGTAAAGTTTGCCACACAGTTCACTCAATCTAAGGTGCAATTCAGTCAAAAAGTTTTCTGGGAGTCAGAAAAACGATATACATGTTTGAATTCGAGGTTAGTAGCTATACTCTAGCTCAAAATAGATATAACTCTGAGAATCAGATATATGTTCAGCTAAAAAAGTTATGTCACTTTCAATTTGTGGTATACTCTTCCTTAAAAGAGTTATAACTTTGAAAGTCAGTAATTGACAAGGTTTAAAAGATATACCACTAAAATTTGGGCTTACTAGCAGTAATTTAAACCGATTGGGAAAAAGCTTTTACTTAATTGAACGTAATTTTAGCTAGATACTTTCAGCTAAAATTTATCTCAACAATTCCCTGCTATAAAAGTCTTTGAAAGCGTATTAAATATTCGTTTCAAAGTTAACAAAATGTATTTCTTTTTTATAGTTCCTTTATTTTTCACCCTTTTTGGTATTGATACAAAAAACCAAATGTCCTGACAGTTAGATGGAGATGCCAAGGACAGCAGAAACATCAGCAGCTTAAAAGTGCATTTCTCAGTTACGCCAAATGGCAATTTGTGTACGCTACTCTCAAATTACAAGTTTATATACAACTATGTATCTCTATCTGCATTTGTATCTACGTATCTGTATCTGTATCTGTATCTACTGCATCCTGAATCGCTATATTAATGCCAAAAGCCTTTTGGGTACTGCCAGTGACTATTTGAAAAATGTGCATTGCATATTCGCCGATTTACCTTCTCCTCTCTTTTCCTTTCTCTTTCTCTTTCTCCTTTTTTATCTTTTTGCTTACAGAAATGTTCGTTTCGGTTTTGTTTACAAGTTGAGCTGAGCTAGTTGATATGTTCAATCCGCTAACATACAAATTGTCAAGGTGCCAAGCGCCAAATGCAGTGCGGATTATGTTCGTTGAAGGCAAATGGGTAGAAGGGCCTTGAACATCAATATATATTTACCGATTGAGTTGGTACATAACTAGCCAAAAGTAATGGCTAAATTCAACTTGTTTTATAATTTAAGTGTATGAAACGATCTGACAATGTTTTTTAGAGTGTAGAAATAGACATATAGAGAGCTAAACTTTCAGGCACCAATTAGTAAAGATTGTTCATAGTGAGAATCCAATTAAAGATTGAAAAAGAGAAAAATGCTAAATAAAGTCGTATCTGATTGCGAAGAGTATGAAAATTCGATGTAAATATCAAAAAAAATAAATATAAATAAATTCTCATTTAATTGTATGGAGTGTTGGATATAAAAATTGATTTAACAGAAGCAGCAAATTTAATTTTAAGTTATAATACTTATATATACAAAACTCAAATCAATAGAAATACTTAACATATTTCTGTTTAATTTTAAGAGTTTTCATAAGTCACAAATTAAAATTCGTATAAACTGGAATAAATATATTCTTACTTAATTGTTAAGAGTATAAGTAGTCGAGGTAAACACAGTTAAGAAGAATTTAAACACTAAATAAATTGTTACATTTTAAAGTGTATTAAAAAGACAAATTTAAAAGACGGTTACACCAAAATTATTATAAAAAAATTGATGACAGTAAAAATAGTAGTAATTAATTATTTGATTGTTTAGAGTAAGACTATTTTTGATAAAATTAAAATAAATATTATTATTTAAAATATATATACGCTGTAAAAATCAAATCAGTTCTCATTTAGTTGTTTAGTCTACTAACAGATATAGATACTTAATAAATATTCAATATTAAATATATATTTAAACTGTAATAAATAATAAATTCATATTTAAGTGTTGAATTTAATGAACTCAAGTTAATAAAGCAACAAATTGAGTGGGCGAAAAACCAACAAAAATTAAGTAAATTCTTAATAATGAAAATCTTAAACTTGCTCAAATAAAAGTAATTCAAAACTGATATTAAGGTAAATAGCGATTTGTTTATGTACTTTTAATTATCTTAGTTAATTTAAAGAGTGTTTACCCTTTGAAATGGCTTTGAAACGAAAGTCTATTGACTGAGTTTATTTAATTGCCGTTTAAAGCAAAGTTTTTTTGGCATAATCAGGTAGAAACTGTTTACCTGCTGTTTGCATAAATCGGTTAACTTTACTTTACTTAACTCAAACGGTTGAACTAATTACATTTTGTATACTGATTTCAATTAAATTTATATTTATTTTAATTGAATTTCTTTCTCTTCTTCGTTGGTTTGATCGCTGGAGTTTGTTTAGTGAAGCGTTTGATTGATACAAAAAGGGTGAAATAAAACGTTTGTAACACAAAGCAAAGCTTAGACATGTTACAGATCAGAAACACACAATACACACACTCTCTCACACACTCACACACACTTCCACATTTACCGAGACGTCATGACACATGTTTTCTTTCCTTTGTAAATGCTCAAGGTCACACGGGTCTGTTCGTCGTCACGCGAGACTCAAAAAAAGGTCAAAGGTGATCAAAGGTGAGCAAAGTGTTGGCTGCAGCGGCTCCTTTGGGGCTCTGAGTGTCTCCTTGTCCACATTTCCCTTCCTCCCCACCTCTGGCTGTCCATCTGTCCGATTGCCGCAGTGTTGGGTTAATTAATTTCTTTGGCCTTGCTCAAGGTAAAATAAACTGCGGCTTTTGAAAAAAGTTGCCAGTGTTGCCAAAAAAACGTAGTAGTAAAAGAGGCGTGGCTACTAATAAATTACAACAAAGAAAAGTCAATAAAAATCACCGAATTCATTATAGCTCTAGATACATATATATGTGTATATATCTTTCTCACTGTCTGTGTAATTTAAAGCTTTTTTTTTTTGTCGTTTTCATACCCTTGACTTTTGGTCTATCAAGGACAAGAAAGCAATCCGAAAATAAATGAATTGAATTGAATGAATTGTGGAAATTTACGTAATTTTCTTAGCTGCATGTTGAAAATTGTTCACATTATTTGAAAATGCCCCATCATTTGCATGGCTTTCCAAACACTTCCAATTTCCATTACCATCACTCAATCTCCACTTCCCTATTCCTCTCTCTCTCTCTCCCTCTCTCTCTCTCTCTGAAACTGTCCGGCCTTTTGGGGCTTTGTCTCTGCTCTCGTCCGGTGCAAATCGTCACTAACGATGCGCGTAATTTTATGGCTGAGAGTTTCTACTTCATTTAAAGTCGCCTTTGCCACTGGCGTAAAATGTTTGCTTTGGGCTTTAGCTAAGACCCAAAATGCTGATATGGTCGGTCAGTCTGTTGGTCTCTCAGTCTTTCAGTCTCTCAGTGTTTTAGTCTCTCAGTCCATCTCTCTGTCCTTTCTGTCGGTTGTTTGGTTGGTTGCTCAGTCTCTACACACTTCGGTTAGATAATAACTTGTTCAGCTATTTTCTAATAAATTAACTTTGAATGAAGTATAAATCAGCTCAAAGCTTTCGGAGACATGCATAGCATTAGAACAGTTAGAATTTCATATGTACTCAGTTCAACCGACATGCAAATGCCCTGTAGTGTATTTTGGATTGTGTTGATTATGATTAAATTTGGTCGGCGATAAAGTTTCTCTTTTATAATTTATAATAATAAATTTGAAATTAGCTGTTACAGCTTCGAGTTGTCAAACATAATCGCTGTAGGGCACTGAAAACTGTAAAGTTTTCCACATTTTCCACTTTTCTTTTTTGTGCTCAGCATTAACACTCAGACCAAACTTTATAGGGACTGAGAAACGGATCTAAAAGCTGAACAATTTTTGAGTTTCTCGTACCGGAAATTGCTCGGGATTGTTCTTAATTTCCCAGACAACAGCGTTGAGCTGATGGCTTTGCTTATATACTTGTTGTTGTCGTCATTGTTGTTGTTGTTGTTACTGTTTTAGTTGTAGTTGTTGTTAGTGCTGCTGTTGACCGCATGCTTGAGATGGCATCAGTTCCAGTTCTACGCCCCCGAAACACATATGTTTCCAGACTTTTGAGTGATGCACACATGCAGAGATAATTTGTTAGTTGGCTGACTCGGAATACAAATGTGTGTGTGTGGTCGAGTGTGTGTAGCTGAGTGTGTCTGGGTGTGTGTTATCCCTAAAGGCTTCTGCTGCCAATGTGCGTAATGCCGTCGCCCAACTTTTCCCAGTGCATTGATAACAACAGAGAACAAACTTCTCTCTATGGGAACTGCCCAGCGGCTTTTGTCGCATGTTTCCAGCTTGATGAGCCAAATACCAAAAAAACAACAAAAAGTAAAAACCTAAAAACAAAAAGAAAAAAGAAAAGAAAAAGTTACACAACATTGCTTTTACAGTTTGTAACATTCTAAAGCTATTAGGGAACGGAACTTTAAATGCAGGAAGCGTTAGGCAAAGGATTGCAACGAGTATATATAGAAAATGATATATTTCTTAAATACCCTGGAAGAGTATACTATATTTAAAGAAAAATTATATGAAAAAATTATTTTATTTATATTATATTATTGAAAAATGGATGTATTTTAGAATAAAGATTAAATTAATTTTTGTAAAGAAAGATAATTTTTAAAGAAATATAAAGCCTATACTTCGTAGGATTTAAAAAATACAAATGGAACTAGTAGCTGAAACAGACAAAATGTTTCTAAGCATTTGAGGTAATACCAGTAATTCTAATAAGGCTTCCAATTTCAGTGATTGGGTATTATGTGTTTTTTGCTGCATAGTTTCAGGCGCCGCAGTTAAACAACTGTCGGTGCTCATTAAGTCGACTGCTTGAACACCTCGTAGCACACACAAACACATACACACACAAGCACAGGCAATGAACTGATTTTGTCACATTTACACCTAGTGCCACACCTCCAGCCTCCAGCCTTCAGCCCTGCTGAACAATAAATATGTGATGGCAAATCCGCTTTGATCCCTTTCTGAGCATTGTCGTCAATGTTGCGTTACGGCGCGTCTCCATTTGACTTGAGTCTTCTGCTCATGACTTGCTCTGCCTTCGCCTCCGCCTTATTGATGTTATAATTCGCACTTAATCCAATCTAAGATTCGAATGAGCAATTTCAAATTATGATTATACCTAAGCACACGCCCATTCAGCCGCAACAGGCGACCATCGGAGACGGGGACGAAGTCGGAGTCGGAGTCGGAGTCGGATTCGGAGACTGAGTCATTGACTCGAGGGACACTCTATAATAGAGGATGATTCGAGGATTGGGCCATTTACAGGTGTGGGATATTTGGTAGGGGTATTGCGGGGTGTTCAGGTCACGCAAGAGGTAGCGCAAAATAAGAAGAAAATTATTTGAAAATATGACGCTAATGAAATTTTATGGGCCATGCGAAGGTTTATTTTTATTTTTATTTTGTTTTTCCTGTATTTTCTTCTACTCACTCTCTTTATCTCTCTTTCTATCTCTCTGTCCCTCTACCTCTGCCAGTTTATACACTTTGCATTGTTGCAAAGCTGATGCCCAAATAACGCTAAATTAAGCGAGATAAATCTGTGTTGCAGGAGTTGGAGAGAAACGAGCGTTTTCCATTCAGGAGCAAAGTCCACAGTTGCTCGAGTGTTGGGATTAAAATTTCCTTTTTTTTCTCTCTTATTTTTTTTTTTTTGTTTTTCCATTTTCCATTTTCTTTTGTTTTTCTGCTTTCGTTTTGCGACTTCGGGTCTCTACTCTAATATTTGCACAGAAAAATACAAAAAAAAAAAAAAAATCAGGCTATTTATTTGTAAACAAGTTGGCATTTTTAAAAAATTTACATCATTTTTTATGTTTGTGAGCTTTTGTTGGCTTCAAATTTTGTCGGGGGAGACATGGTTTTGCTGCCATCATAAAAATTGGTTATAAAATTGTTTGGCCGTAAATGAAGTATGCGCATTTTTTGATGAATTTGTTTTGAAGCCAAACTGGCGCCAAAAGCAACAGAAATACTTGATATATAAATATGTATATATTTATAATATGAGCAGCAGTTGAGTGTGATTTTTATGAGTTGGTTTTAACGCTCAAATGAGTATAAAAACAAAATATTAATTCTCCGATTTTTGAAAGATATATCTTTTGAAAGTCCAACCAAGCGTCAGCCTAGATAATGTCTTTGTGCAATTAACAATAAATTTAATTTGCTTGGTAACAAAAACTTAAACAAATGCTGTAAAGAAAGGCATTTAAAATTTAAAAACATTTCTATAAATTTTTAAAAAATATTACTAAATTAGCTCCAAGCATAACTAATCTGAAATTATCTGCATAACGGCTTGGGCTTAAATTAAGCTGTTTATTATTTAAATTACCTTATTAGATTCACTCATTGTTATGCCAACAATGTTAAGCTAGGAACTAAAATAAGTACAAAAGAATATGTTTTATTTTCCACGTAATGAAGAACTATAACAATTTTAAGTATTTTATAGGCTACTTGGTAAAAAATATATAAAAGCTTATAAATAAATGTTTGTTCTATGAACTTATTGAATTATTCTTTTAAATATTGCGAAACACTCGGTTTAATTATAGATTTTTCTTGAAGATTATTTTTGTTGACGCTTCAGTTATCAATTAAGAGTTTTAATGTGCGTGACATTCAGAATTTGTATATAAATAGTGGAGCCGATTTGAATTTAATTCCAGTTACATTTAAAAATGTATTTAAAACTTTTGTTTGTTTGCTTCTTGATGACAGTTTTCTTGACGCAAAGTTGTGCACAGTCCACGGGGATACCTAACTGCCCGGATGACAAAATGATTTGCCTTTTAAGCTTGCCTCCAATATGTCAGTGCGTCCGCTAAATCCAAAATGTTTTTATTTTCTGAATAAAATTGCGAGTACATAAACAATTACATTTTTATTTTCAATAAAACAATAAAATTTGCAGAGTGCTAAATAGTGTTAAATATGCTTTGGTTTAGTTTATTGACAAGTAGAACTCAAAGGCTTTTCTACCGCAATATACCAAACCTATATTTTTAATTAAAATATTAAGAAGTTATTCTAAGCAGTGGAAATTAAACCAATTCACCAATTGGTTATATTATTTTAAGTGACACTGTAACCATTTTGCCAATTAGTTATACTATTTGCTAGCCCTTCTCCTTGACCAAATCTTTTAAACTTCCCACCGACCATTAGTCTAATTGATAGATTTTTTCAGTGTCTATATCAATATGAAAACCAAGGGAAACTTTAGACATGATTGATGGGGAAATGTAAATAGTGCTGGGCAAAAGGGAGATTTCAATGCCATTAAATCTGTATAAAACGATTAATCTAAATCTTTAATCAAATTACTTTGACCAAAAAGCGCCATCGTCTGCTGTTCCCTTCATTTTTTGCTGTATTTACTCTTCACTAACTATTCATCTACTCTATGGAGTAATTCTCCGCTTTTACTTTATTTTTTTTATATTTTTTTATTTTAAATTAAAATGTAATAGAAAATTCATTGGGTTACATTAAAAATGCACTTATCGGCTTAACCCGTGGCAAATTGCAGAACGGCAACTCCCCTCCAACAACCTCCAAACCACCTGCCTTCCCTCTCCTCTCTCCACTCTGCCCACTCGACCTCGACTCATACAAATTGCATGAAATTAATTAAAAATGCACGTGTGTGTGTGTGAGTGTGTGTATGGCAAAGTGCCCTGTGTGTGTGTGTAAGTGTGTGTTGTGGCATGCTTTTGTCAAATGGGTGGCCTAAAGTGACCTGCAGGCTGTTACCGCTTGTCGAAGGGGCGAAAGGGGGCGTGCCAGGAATTTCATACATCGATTTATTAATGTCAGGAATGCACTACGTGCCACGCCTCCCTTTCATTTAGAGTGTGTGCATGTGTGTGTGTGTGTGTTTGTTTTTATTTTCTTCTGCCACAAATGTCGCCACCGCTTTGAATATGGGGTGGGCGGTAGAAGGGGTGTGGCAACAACAAGAACAGCAGCAACATTTTTTGACGGCATCCATCAGTTATTTCCAATTTTGCATGTGCAATATTAATGCATGCTCAGTGGAAAGAATTGATGTATATGCGTGCGTGTGTGTGTGAGTGTGCGTGTGTGTGTATTTTACATTGCTCCAAGAGTCCCACGTGATTGCCGTCCGGTGTTGTTGTTGTTACAGCTGATCAAAATGCAATGAAGCTGCAACTCTATACTCTAAAAAATGGAGTTCAGCACAAAAACTGACTGACTATCAAGCCGAAAAGACAGCAAGAACTACAAAAATTAAATTAGACTATGAAAAATACTTTAAACATTTAATTGTTTCAATAAAACTAACAAAAAACTAGTTTACTTTTAAGAAATCAACAAGATTCAATAAATAATTTATTATTTTTTTAATATGTTTATTATTTACTTCAGATAACATTTATTTGACTCGGCAAGAGTATACAAAATTCGTCTAGACAAAATATTTGATGTTATTCGTGTTCATCTTTTGCTTGCTTGCGCTCTGGGAATGTCAAAATAAAGAGCGCCATGGGGAATGGGGAAAATCGAGAGAAAAAGGTATAGAAAAGAGGCGTGAAAGTGACTGATAGAAATGCCGAAACTATGACAGCCCATACAACTGTAACGAGGGCAGTTCAAACAGTTTCTCAAATAAATATTGAACACTTCATAGCTAAGTATATGAAGTAAAGTATATAAATACATATAAATATATATATAATTTTACACTTTTAACATTATACACAACTAATTTCACTATAATTTTTAATGTATCCTTGAAGATTATTATTGTTAACGCTACAGTTATCAGTTAAGAATTTTAATATGCATGACATTCAGTATTTATATATAAATAGTGGAGCCGATCTGAATTTTTTAACAATAAAAGTAAAGTGCATTCAATTTTTAAATAGTTTTCAATTTAATCGAATAACAAAGAAAATTGTCTAACTCTGCCAAAAATACAAATAAGTTGTGTTCTTGTCTATTTATAATTTTTTTAAATATTTAAATGTGGAGAACTCACCTCTTGGCACCTCAAAGATACCCATTTATTACTTAAAAGTTCTGGCAAACTTTTCAAATCTCCCTCGCTGCAAGTAATGCTTACTCTAAAGTGGTTGTTGTTGTTGTTATTGTTGCTCTTGTTGCTTGTGTACTGCTCTGTGTTTGTTTTTTTACACAGTCTGCTGTTATTTTAAACGTATTGCTGCCGTCGTCGTTGCCGCCTCCACTTACATACACTGTAACAGCTTTTAGTTCCCCAACGAACGTCGAACGCATTTTTGCATAACATATTAAATATTCCAGTTTGTTTTTCCCTTCTGGGTTTCAATTTAAACTGCATCCAAACGCACACACACACACATACACAGTGCTTCAACTACAACTACAACTCCAAGTTGAAGCTGCAAGTTGCAAGTCTTCAGTTTCTCATTGCTTTTACTTTCAGTTTTGTGTAGTTTGTTCGTGTGCTCCACATTTCAGCATTTGTCTGCTAGTTAGAAAGGGAAGAGGTGAGTGGTAGGGGATAGGGGATAGGGTGTAGGGGGTTTTAGGGGGCTGCCTGTGGGGCAGCTGCTGTTTAAAAAGTTAACAAGCGAAATATTTTCATGTACTTTCTCGTGGTTTGGATCACGCCTCAACGACTCGACCAAAGAAATGCATGAATGAATGGATGACTGAATGACAGACTGACTGACTGACTAACTGACAGTGGGGCTGCCAACCTGTCTGTCTGTCTTTCTGCCTGTCTCTCTGTGCTTAGTTTTGTGTATATTTTTGCCTGGTTTGTCACATTTGCATGATAAATAAATTTATTTCGCCATTTTCTTTGCTTACATCTCAAGTTTCATTTCTTCGCATTTCTCTTGCCATTATCTTTGATCTGAAAGCCAAGTTCTTGCTGTTGTTGTTGTTGTTGACCGCTTTCAACACCGCGTTAGAAGTAACGCTAATAGTCGGGGACGCAATTTATGAAAATTACTGCACAATGATGCGGACAAGGACAAAAACCGTACATGGTCTTGGACATGGAGCGACCCACGCTGGTGCCACATATACTCTACAGCAGACCCCGCCAAACTGGACTGGAGTAGCAGTCATAAAAAATAAGCACCGCCAAACAGTTTGCTGTTGTTTTCACTCGTGGTCTTTTTTTTTAAGTTTTTCTTTTTTTTTTACTGTTTTTTGTTGTCTTTGTGGTTGTCCCATGCTTCGGTCATGTGTCGCTATATCTGTTCCTCAGCCTTAAATGTTGTTGTTATTGTTGTACTGGTTTTAGTTAGTGTTATTGTTGTTACTGTTGTAGCTGTTGTGACACCATGTGCGCCAAGTGTTGAAATGTTTTTAACGCTCAACTTTGCCGACTGCTTTTAAACACACATTTATCGCGTTGTCCCCACAGAGTATGTAGAGCATAATAGAGAGTTCAGCAATTTGGCGTTCAAAAGGAGACAGAAAAGACAGAAAAAGTCAAATAAAATTAGTTTTTTTAATTGTTTGAAAATTTGTACTTAAAAATTGTATATAAAGAGATAACATTAAACAATTTACAAATAAAATATTTTTTTAAAATAAATCGAGTATTAACTTTGAGTATTATGAAAACTTTATAATGTTTCATATTATTTTATAACTTATTTAATAATTTTATAGAGTATATAAGCCGAGACTTGTTAAATGTCAACTTTTTCTTCTTGATATGAATTTTTTATTTTATTTTTTTTGTTATTTTTTTGTATTTTTTGGATAATTTTTTTCTCTCGGTTCATTTAGCAACGTCGCCATGCAAAACTGCGTCCGAAAATTGTCTGGTAAAGAGCAACAAAAAACAAGAGCGAAAAAAAAAACTTTATATTTGTTCTACAACATTGCGTATACTTGATGCTGTTGTTGTTGTTGCTGTTGTCGATGCTGCTGCTCTTGCTGTTGTTGTTGTTGTTGTAGCTGGTGTCCTTGCGCGGGTTGATAATAATTTTATGCTTACCCAACGAACGTTTTACGCTTCCGTTTTTTATATTATACTCTCTGCAAGAGAGAGTATATTGTGTTTGTGAAAAGTATGTAACAGGCAGAAGGAGGCGTGGCAGACCCCATAAAGTATATATATTCTTGATCAGCATCACAAGCCGAGTCGATATAGCCATGTCCGTCTGTCTGTCTGTCCGTCTGTCCGTCTGTCCGTCCTTATGAACAAACAGATTTCAGAGATGGTAAGAGCTACAAGTTTGAATTTGGTCTCTATCGACTCGATATTAAGTCAGTCAATACAAGAATCTTTTTTTTTCCGATGCCACGCCCCGTTCGCCCACAATGAGCAAAAAACTAGAAACACCTCGTAAAAAATTGATGTTTTAGGCGAATATCTCAGTAAATATGGCACTTAGGAACACCCATTTTGGTATGTAGGTTCCTAGAGACGGTATAATTGTATTGTCATCAAAAATTTTGGACTGCCACGCCCCCTTTTCTCACAAGAAATAAGATAATTTGCAAACTTCAATGCCGATTTTAAGGCATATGTTCTTATCGTACAGTATTGTTATTTCACATTCGTTTAAAGACAAAATATATTAAACTATCCTGAAAGTTGCATCTTAATCGGACAATAAACAAAAGAGCTATCCATGTAAGAAAGTTGATAATTGAACGCAATGCCAATGCATGTGTGCAAGCGAGATAGAAACATACAAACATGTGAGCGAACGTTTTCGCTGCTTTCTAGCGGCAGCGCTGCTCGCGAATGCTGACTGCGCCAACGAATTGTGTATGTATAACATATACACAAATACATATGTGCGTGCATACATATAATGTCAAATGTATATGTGTGTGTGTATACAGATGTTTTTGTTTCAACGTGTTTTATTGCAAGAACTATCAATTGATATACTTGGATACCGATTTTATTAAAATGATCGGGAATAAAATGCAGAGAGTATTCTACGGTCGGGCGTGCTCGACTGTACTTTTCTTTCTTGTTTTTATATATATATTTTAAAGTGCAAAGTTTTGCTTAAACGCTCATAACTGCGAACACAAAATAAGTGGAGTATTAAGCAACAACAATGAATTAAACAAATACTCGTACAGTAAACGCTCGGTAGCTGGAAAAGCTTGATATTTTAATTAAATTTCAATTCGTTAAATAATATTTTTTTTAAGCTTTCTATAAAGAGATTAAATATGGAAAATTACCTATTAGTGGGCATCATTTAGCTATGCATCTGCTGTTGTATAATTACTCTGTAACTTAAAGCCATAAAATTCAAATGTGGCCATATAAGTTTTGTACTGACTGTGGAGCAGTTCATACCTTATAGTTTCTATCTCGTATATAAATTTTGTTGAATGCTCCATTCAATTTCCATTATTTTCTTGGCACTGATTTGCTTGCTCATTGCTGAAAATGTCAAAGGTCAAGGACAATATAATGATGTGGATGTGGCCACCTCGGATGCCATCGCTCAAAGTGTGACAAAGTTTGCACTGAATCTGGTACAGGAAATGGGCAGCGATTATCACAAAACATTAATAATCTCGCCATTGAGTATAATGTCGTCCTTGGCCATATTATTACTGGGTGCCAAGGGTCGCAGTTTCTTGGAGCTGTCCTCTTTGTTCGGTCAGTCCGATATGGTGCTACTACATAGACAATTTGGTCTGATGCTTAAGGATGCCCAGGAGTCATACAGGGAAACGACATCACCTCTGCGTTCACTCGACCCATGGCATAGTGACAGTGTATCAAGGAGCCTTAGATCGTATACAAAGGAGCGAAAAGAAGTTCAGGAAGTGCATGTTGCCAATGGATTGTTCATACAGGAAGGATTAAACATAAATCCAAATTACAGGTAAGTAAATGGGTCGTACCTTTATATAGATCTTTGACTATTTTTACTTCTACTACAGGCAAGCTCTTATTATGAACTATAATGGGGAGTTTTATCCTGTGGATTTCGGGAATGATCCGTATTTGGCAAGAATAATTATAAATTCATGGGTTGATCAGCACACAAGGGGCAAAATAACAGAAATCATATCGGATGCGATCGATACTAATACCCGGCTTATACTAACTAATACATTATACTTTAAGGCATCGTGGGAAATTGATTTCCTTGGTGGAATGTCCAGAATACAGAATTTCTACCCGAACGGAGTTGGATCCCAGCCAGTGCTAAAGATTCAGGTGATCATTGGTGTAGGAGCCTATCCCTATTATAGGGATCCCTACCTGAATTGTCACATTATTGGTATTCCCTATTATGGAAACATGTCCACAATGTATGTAATACAACCGTTGGAGTCTTCCGTGGAGCAATTGGCGTTACTGCAGCAAAAACTAACTGCAGATATAATTGATCGCATGATAAGCCAAATGAAACGTGTCTCTGCCATTGTAGTCTTTCCAAAAATGCACATAACCGAGTCCACAAAATTAAGCAATTTCCTACAGAAAATGGGAATTGAAGGAATTTTTGATCCAGTTCAATTCGATTTATCGCTAATTGCCACCCGGGATAAAAGCATTCCATATACTATTCAAAATGCTGTTAGTAGCATTCAAAATTTAGATAATCAACGCAAATCCCAATCGAATTCACCTACTGATAGAGCTGATCTCGTTATATCGGAAATTGTTCATAAAGTGGATTTCAATGTGGATGAGAAGGGAACAGAAGCAGCCGCTGCCTCAGCTGCTTTTATTAAAAAATCGGGTCCAGAAGTTAATTTCTTAGTGGAAACTCCGTTTATTTTATTAGTAAGAAATGACGTCACGAAACTTGCTCTTCTCTATGGTGTCATCAATGAGCCACCAATTGAACAATAGAGAGAAATAAATTTTTGTATTTATTTGTTGTTTAAAATAAAAATTATCTATTTAAAAAAACTCTTAACTTTAAATATTATAAATAAATCATCAGTTCGAGGGTTGATAATATTTTATCTTTTTCAGAGAGATTTAGTAAATGTGCTATAAGTTATGTGTAACTAAAGTGTGTTTCTTCACACTTAATAGTAATTGTCTGGTAAATTAAAATTAAAGGGTATTTAAAGTAGGGTAAAATTTACTTACAAAATCCATAATTTTCTAAGGAAAACAGCAGCAAGCTCTACCGTCGGACCAGTTTCACAAAGTAAATCAATCAACAAAGTTTCATGAAATGTGGAAACAATTAAGCACCTTTATTGTCATCTTTGTATGTGTTTGTGCCACTGTAAATGCCAAAAAGGCCAAAGCTACTCCACCTGGTCAAGTGAATGTAGCCGTTTCGGAAGCCATTGCTCACAAAGTGTTGAGTTTTGCATTGAAAATGTCCAATGAGCTTGAGGCGGATTATCCACAAACATTGATATTTTCACCATTGAGCATTATGTCGTCACTAGCGATGCTGATGATTGGTGCCAGGGAACAAACCACAAAGGAAATTTCAGATTTGTTTGGACAAAAAAATGTGGATTTGTTACATGATCAGTTTTCTTTAATGCTATCGGATGTTGAGCAGTCCATCAAGGAGACAACTTCGAATTTGCGTCGTTTAGATCCTTGGCATAAGGACAGCACTGAAAACAGTTTAATATCATATCCAGAGTATAGAAATGGAACACAGGAAGTTCGAGTAGCTAATGGACTCTTTGTACAACAGATGTACAAAATGAATCCTGAACGCAAGTAGGCGATTTCAATAAACTATTATTTAATTAACTCGTGATAATCTTTACTTTAATTGCAGAAAAGCCATTTCCAACATCTACAATTCAGATCTGCTCACTGTGGATTTCAAAAACCAACGCATTGAGTCCACAAACACAATTAATATTTGGATCAATCTGCAATCGAACAACAAAGTAGATGAAATGATTGTGAACGAATTCACAGATCGGACTAACACAGTTGTTGTGAGTGTTTTGGCCATAAAAGCGACGTGGGAAATTGATTTTATCGTGGGACTCACTAAAGTACAGAATTTCTATCCCAATGGCATCGAATTTAACGATCAAGCAATATCAGTGGAAATGATGACAGGAGCTGGGGCCTTTCCCTATTATCAGGATATGGAATTGGGTTGCCAGATTGTTGGTATACCATACGATGGAAACATGATGACCATGTACATAATACAACCAATTGAGTCGTCTATTGATCGATTAACTGAATTACAACAGAACTTAACAGCAACCAATATTGAAAATATGATCAAGAAAATGAGAAGAATTTCGGCAATTGTAGTTCTTCCAAAGTTGCATCTGCAGGAAACTCTGAAGCTAAGCGAACCATTGAAGAATTTGGGAGTTAGCAGCATATTTGATGAAATGCAGACATATCAAAATATACGAGCTGCCATCAGAGGATCGAAAGCAACTAAAGTTTCCTATGCACTAACAGTCTCGGAAATATTTCACACTCTTGTGTTTAATGTCGAAGAACACGGCACAGAAGCGGATGGTGCCTCACTCGCTCCTTTGTTTAGATCTGGCTACGAAGTAATATTCCGAGCGGATGCACCATTTTTATTGTTGGTGCGAAATGATTTAACCAAACTGCCACTTATATTAGGTATAATTAATGAACCGCCAGCGGTGAATGAGTAGATTAAGAGACTTTTAATTAAAAAATAAAAAGGAGTGTTTTATAAATCGTTTGCAATTCTATGCACCAAGTTGTTAATTAAGCAAAACAAGTGCTGTCTTTAGCTGTTACGACATCCATTTGAATCATTTCAATACATTTAAGTTCCTATTGACAGCTCATGACGTTGTACGTAAAGTTTTCATTTCCCCTACAGAAATATAAATGTGCCTGAAAGTATGCTATGAAAATTGCAATACACTTTTAATGGCAAAAATTGCATAAGTGAAAACTTACCATACACATGCCAGTTCGTCTGTGTGTGTGAGTGTGTGCGTGTGTGTGCTTGTGTGTTTGTGGTAATGTGTGTAACAATGGCACAGTTAAACGTAAACATGTGAGTTACACTCAAGTACATACATATTTACAAATGAATTTTATTACACAACAACTGAGGCTGCTTGAGCTTTGTAAGCTCAGGTTTTGTGGACTTCCATTTGAAATTTAGTGGCACATACTCTAAAGTGTGGAAAGGTATGTACTCTTTGTGGTTATGCTTGAAGTATTTCATGAAAACTTGCCTTCTCTGCTGCTGAAACGATGTAAAACATTTACTTGTTTAAATGACAATATATTTATTATAATATTGTTTAAGAAACAATGATATGTGATAAATAAACTTAGTTATGCCCAGTAAATAGAGTAAATCCATGCGAATATTTTCATTTCATTTATTTCCCTTTTTACTGCTCTACATATTTCTTATTGCACAAATGTTGCGTATTCGCCGTGTTGTGTGCGTTGCCTCTCAAGTTAATGCCACTTTAGCTAACTTTTATGTTATGCAACGAAGCTAGGAATACCCTTAACTCAAACTAAGGAATCCAACAACAACAACAACAGCGAGAACAGCCCCTAGTAGGAGCACTTTTGAAGTTTGGCCGCGTGCATATCGCGTTCATTGGGCGAAAGCCAAAGGCAAAAACTCAAAAGTCCAAAGCCCAAAGCGCAAACCAAAGCCCCTGGGAGCTCAACGAGGGTTAAACAATCAGAGTGCCAGAGTTATGCTAAAGCTGCTGCATTCTACAAATGGTTTAAATAATAAATTTAACATTATGTGCAGCGCTTTTTCAGTTCAAGGATTTGCAATTCCATATTCCTATTCGCACACGCGGCTAATTAAAGCTTAATGCAATGCAATTCGATTTGCTAAATTAACGCCAGACTGCAGCTGGCTGGCTGGCTGGGCTCCGGCCCCAACTCCAACACCAGCTCCAGCTCCGGCTGTGGCATCGGCTTTTTTAATTTGCATACATTTTGCAAATCGCATTCAGCGAATTTTGCAATTAAATTAAACTAATTTTGCGAGCCGCACCAAACGCTTATTGATCATTAGGAAAGTTGTTGGCATTTTTTGTTTGGCACTACGCTGTTGCCATTGCTGCACCTGCTGCAAATGTATTGGCAATGTGTTGCCAATGCCAAACTAATGACACTGTCATTCCGTACATTCTCCGCCCCACCTCAAATGCCTCGCCGTCCAACCGCCTCCTTCATTGTTGGCAAGCAAAAAGTTTTGCCGTGGAAAACTGTGCCAAACACGGCATAAAATGACAGGCAAATGTCTTTTAAATGACGCGAGTGAGACACAAAAGGGAACGCCCGCGGGATTTGTACCCGTCTCTTTATCCCCGTTCCATGCCCGCGTGTCCACATTGCCAAAGTCGTCTGTCTCTCGTCGCTCGTCCTTGCAGTTATCCTTCTGCTCTCCACCATCGTGCCTGACGATGCGCAACTAAGCCCGTAAAAATCTATTTTTCAAACCAGTTGACAAGGCGTCCCTCCAGACGTCGAGTAGTTTCAAAGGCATCGGGATGTGCGAGGATATTTTATGTGTGAAACAGAAATGAAAAATGGTTCAATGGTTCGTGGCATGTGGGTTTCGGATGAAATGATGGAAAAGGTACGAGTTTATTAAGTTTATACGTTTCTAATAAGATACCGCGAGCTGCATCCATAAATCGAACGACGAATTAAATTAATCAAATAAAATATTAGAGTTTAATCTTAAAGACTGATACGAATTAATGAGTGTATTAAATTCTTTAAATTTTCCTTTCTTAAGAGCCAAGGAAGTAAATCAACAGCTGAAGCTTCCACCTCAAATTTATAAATAAACTTGAGAAATTTCACTGTTTCCAAGAATTCAACGTTTGAGATTTCAGCGTTAAAGTTTGCTAAATTTAAATCCAACTTTTTTTTAAAGAATTCTTTGAACAAGAGAATATAATTTAATGTGTTCAGCATTCCAAATAGTTTTTTTTTTTTGGTAGACACACACAAGACACTGTACAAATAAATACAAATTCAAAAATGAAATAAATAAAGGCAGACAAATGTTTTGTATAGACGACAAGAACGCTTGACAATGATAATCACGGAGACGGAGACGGGGTTGTAGATGGAGATGATGACGTTTGACTAACGTGTCCTTGGAGAGTCATTTCAATTATCAGGCCACAGACGGACTCAGAGACTGTGAGGAAAACCCAAACATATGCTCAAATATGGAGCAATTTTTGACCAAATCTCTCAACACAAACAAATGGAATGGTCGACTGAGGGGCTGGAGGCGACTGGATATTTGGAGAGGTTTTTCCTGGGTCAGAAATGCTCTCACACTGATGTTATAGGTCGTCCTTTGCCAGGCAAACAAACACGGTAATCATGACACTTTTTATGCATTTGCATAAAAAAATGGGCAATGCCAAAAAAAAATCATATATATGTATATATATATATCGAGAACCCAAGCGAAAGTTTTTCTATGTCGTTCAAAATTTATGTGCCAAAGCAAAATCAATAAACTGACGAACCAGCCGAGACCCAGTTTTCATCTAACTCTGACCACAGCTTAAGGGTATAATATGTTGGTGATTGAGTTGGCCAACGAATGGTTTGAAGGAAAATAAGGAAAGAGTTCAAGTCTGCCAATAATATTACAGTAAAGTATTAAAAATAGTAAAAAATTGAAAATCTATAACTTAAAAAGTAATTGTATCATCGAAATCAAACGATCAAATATTAATTTCTTTAAATATTAAAGAATAAAATTTTAAATATACTTAAAAAATTATTTCAAAAATAAAATATATTTATCAACCTTATATATTTTCCACCTAAATAGTCAATTTTTCTACATTACTTTAATTTATAACCAATTTGAAACTTTTTTTTAAAAAAGTAATCGAGAAAGTGTATGAAAAGTTCAGCATATCGATTATGTTTTTCGTACTTTTCTAAACTTTTTTTTATACGTTTTCGCCTTTGGGCTACTTTACCACGGCCTGCTTATCAGTTGACAATAAATTTTTGTTGCCCAGGGACATAAATTGAACTCAGAGGTCCACACAAACCTTTCTGATGTATTCGTGTTTGTATAGGCAGAGAGTGTGGGCAGTGATGGCGTTCAGAGGGATTTTGCTGGGGCGTTAACTGAGGTGGTAGATGAAGAGGGTGGGTCATAAAAGCGTTGCATACTTTGCGGCATTAAACGTGAATTTTATGCATCAAAATTATATGGCATTGCAGTTAAGGAGGCGAAACAACAGATGTTCGAATCTTGAATCCGTGAGCGGTTTTAAGTTTAATTAAGTTGAAAATATTTGTTGCTTTAAATAATAATAGCAACAGCAGAAACGGCAAACAGCCAAAGAAGCAAAGCAATGCCATAAAATCTATAAAAACCAAACACAAAAACGGCAAAGCAAAGCGCAAGCTGAGCAAAAGTGGAGTAAAGTAAAAAAGGCCGCACCGTTGGACGCAAATAAAATGTTCAGTAACTGTAAATACAACGCGGCGTATGCGTAATGTGAGAATTTTATGCAAAACAGTCTTTGTACGGGCAACAGTAACAAGGATAACAAAAACAACGATTTTAGCAATAGCAGGAGCAAGAGTAGCAGCTGAAGCGGTAGAGGGATCAGAATCAGGAGCAGCTTAGACATTGGAGGACATCGCTTGGCGCTTGGCTTGCGTCTGACTATAAAACGGCGCCCAAAGCCTGTCCTGGCAACCATTTGGCAAACGTGGTCGTTCTCAATGCTCTTACTGCTACTGTTGTTTTTGTTGTTGTTGTTTTTGTTGTTGCCCATTGCCCTGGCCTGGCATTAAAATTTGAAGCACCAAATTAACTGCAGCTTTTGCACAAGCGAAACGCGAGAAGCGCTCACAAGCTTTATAATACACTATAACCAATGAAATGGATAAGTTGAGTCTATTAGCTAGTCCAAAAGACTTGAAGGTCTGTGTTTATTAAATTGGTGTTTTTCTAGGCATTCTTTGCTTAAAGACTTTTCTCTTAAAAATCAAAGAATTTTCTTTAAGTCTCTTAAAAAATTAAATATAATAAACTTTATTTCTTACCACATTAGCTCATATTCCAAAGTTTTTTTCCTTTAAATTGTTGTAATTCTATTTTTATCACCAACAAATATTATTTCTTCGATTATTGCCAGTCAATCAGCGTTAAATTCTTTACTGTTTTCTTGGTAACTGGCGTTACTTTTATTTGCAGAGTATTTCCGGTTCGTTTATTCAGTGCATTGACCAGTTTTACTTGAAATTTTTATCGTTTTGGATTTTAAATGTGAAAATTTTTCGTTTTGCTCATTGCTGGTCGTTGTTGTTTCTGTTTCTGTAGCTGTTTCTGTCTGTGCTAGTTTCGCGCAATGATGATGAAAATTAAAATAAAATGAAATACATTTGCTTACAGTAAATACAGCATATAGTATATAAACCTACTCTCACACACAAACACACACACACACACAGACATCTACACAGAGTGAATAGAAGCTCTTTGGCCACTTGACTGTAGAGACAGTTCTGTGCCATTTCCTGTTGTGTGTTGTGTTTCTGGTGGCGCAGCTGCCGCCATTTTGGGGCGCCATTTGCCTAGCGCACGCTATGCTAATCGGAAACGGAAATGGCGCATATTAATACGCAAGCTGCTCTCGAGGAAGTCGCTCGGTCGGCTAAGTAAGCCAAGGCAGGCGCATGAAATTTTTAAAACCTAATTAAAATGTTGAAATGGAATTTGTTAATTTAAAATTGGGTAATTTGCACAAAGTCTAAAGGCCCAAAGACTAGATGCTGAAAATTACCAACGCCACTCGACAACGACGACTTTCCGTTGGAGCAGTTAACAACTTTGTTGCTGTAAATTAACTACTCATAATGCCGCACAGAAGTCCATACTTCCGTTCTGCACTCTCATTCTCTCTCTCTCTCTCTCTCTCTCTCTCTCTCTCTCTCTCTCTCTCTCTCTCTCTCTCTCTCTCTCTCTCTCTCTCTCTCTTTTCACTGGGCAGCGTCTCCAAAGTCTCCAGAATTGGCAGCAGCTATAAACATTGTGCTGCAATTAAGCGTTATTTATAACCGTCTAGCTTTATTCTGGAATCGCCGAATCGCTGTGTTCAAATCCTTCGAGTGAGCATCGCTTGGCTTGGCTGGTCTGGTCTGGTCTGGGCTTGGCTTGACTTGACTTGTTTGCCAGCATTTGGGGCCAATGACTTAACTGTTATTGCATTTTGCACCTTCTTCTTTTACTCTTTTTTTTTTCATTATGTATTTTCTATTTCATACGCTTTGCCTTTTGCTGCTACTGGCGTCAACTTTTGGCGTCAATTGACAACTTTTGTTGTGCTCCTTCTCACACTCTGTTTGCGCTATCTGATTGAGACGCTAAAAGTGTGCTTTAAAAAAAATCGAGAAATAAAAGAAACAAAACGATGTCGGGTAACATAAAGCAGAGCATGACAACCAGCAAGAAATTGAGATTGCTATAACACTACTCCACACCCCCTCTCTCTCTCTCTCTCTCTCTCTCTCTGCTGTCCCTTTCACGGGGTATAGATATAGTCATTCTTTTTGTGCCGTTCCTGCAACGAATGCACAAAGAGTAAATGAAGAAAATAAAAAAAAATAAAAAATTTCTATAGCTCGCTGCCATGCGATAGTCTTGAATACTTTTGACTGTAGTTGGTGTCTGTTAAAAAGGTGTGCTCGCCATGGTTTGAACTTTGGCCAGTTTGTGGCTGCGATGAAGTTTCCACCTTTGCATGACTGCAGTGCTGTAAGTTAAGCATTATAATCGAAGCGTTTAAAATCATAATCAGAGCTGCTTGACATATCAATTTGGGCTTACCTATTAGCGATGATTACAAAAATCACAATTTATTTAGAATCTAAAATCCTCTTAATTAAGTGAAATGTTTTTGATTAATTTTAATTTAAATATTTGTTTTATTTGGTCGTTGATCAGACTTTATAATCTGTTTAAATTTTAAATTAAAGTCAATTTTAAATTTTATTTCCAACTAAAGAGAGTTTATTATAATAAGTATTATATAACTAATTAGTGTGGCGCATCAGCAATCACAAAAATTTATTATTTTATTAGTTTCTCCTTTGATTATAATTTGGCAAACAATTTATTGCATAAATTTATTATAGTTTGTAGTGCATCAACTTTTTGATTGACTGCTAATTGTTCAAAAAATGTTAGTTTACATATTTGTATTTGCTCATATTTGTATAATATAAATAATTAAAGCATTTAAATGTTAAGTTAATTTGCTTTACGTGTTTAACTGATTGAAAATTATGCTGTAATTAACTTTGTAATTACCCAGACTTTTATAGAGACAACTTTTGCTTGTCTTCATTCAAAATAGGGTTAAGAATCAGTCGCTAAAACCATTTTGCTTTTCTTTGACTTAGTTGGATTTTGTTGTTTTTTGTTGTCTGCCTTTTTGGCCATTACAAATGCATCATCATTTTGGCTAATCCCTAATTTCAGATTTCTTATTTGACTGTCTCTCTCTCACTCCCTCTCTCTTCTTTACTGTCCCCTTTTTGCTTCTCCTTAGTTTAGCTGAGATTTGTGCTCGAGTTCGCATTATTAATCTCAAAAACGTTGCCAACTGACTGTCTGAGTTCTCAATGACTCGTTTTGGTTGGTTTACCAGCAGCTTGGTAACCTTTGCCCCCATGAACGACCCAGCAAAGTTGCATTAAAAAAATGGCAGTGCTTTGTTTTTTGTTCGTTCTTTATTCCCCTACTCTTTAAGCACTTGCCATTTGCCATTGTGTGAGTTGATTTTTTTGCTGTTGTTGTTGTTGTTGTTGTTGTATCTGGATGTATTTAGTTTATCGTTCATATTTTTCTTTTCCAGCGAAACGGAACTCATTAAAATAATTCACATGCAAGCATTTTATCGATCGCAGTTTGACGTTGACGAACGTTGTCTGGGATACTTTTCTTCATATTTTTTTTGTTATTATTATTATTTTTTTTTTAATGTTTTTTATTTTTAGTTGCACTCTGCAAATTTTCCGTTTTCCGTTGCTGCTTTTCTTTCACATGCCCGTCGTATCCATCGCCCTTCGGTTTTTCTCCTGTTTTTCCTCAACGTCTGTGCAGGAAATTCATTTGGCTCGCCTCGTGCTATAAATTTTATATGCACATTTACATATTCGACCATTAAGAATTAATAATATTTTAAAATGTTGGCGCTAATGATGCGACAGGAGGCATCAACTCAACGCTGGGCGTGGCAGCTTTTACACTTACCAGCAGAAAGTAGAAAACAAACCCAAAAAATTAAAGTAAAAAAGTAAAAAAATTCTTCAATTATTTGACTAAAAGGGAACAATATAGTGAACAAAGAAAAAGCCAATCACTTTGATCCAATCAATAAAAAAGCATAACGAGTAAAGGTAACTTTGCTGAGGTATTGAACGAATTTTAAATACTCTAACAAAGTGTGATTGAAGTTTACTGTATGGAAAAACTATCGAAATGTACAAATAACTGAACACATTATTATTTTTAAATAAAATTTTATTTTTTTGTTCAAAGGTTTATTTTATAGTTAGTAATACTTTAACTGAAATTTAATATAATTCAATTTTTGGCTTTTATTATATTTAGTTCTATTAAAGAACTGTAGCGTTTTTTGTTAAATTATAAACTATTTTAAAGTTTTCTAAAAGCTTTAAATTTAGAAATATTTGTTGATTATGAATCTTGTGAAGCTGCAAACCACTTGACGTATTGTAGATGGCCAGCTCCAAAAGGTAAATTCAACAAAAAACAGTAACAATATCCTGCAATCCTGATGCGTTTTACTTGTGTGTGCGTGTGTGTGTGTGAGTGTGTCCAAAAATTTTCCAAAAGCCTACCCAATGTAATGGTAAAAAGATATAACTCTTGTTTGTTGTTGTCCTGGCCAGCAGAAAGAGAATGAGTACAAGCCGGCTTTCAACTCCTGCATACTGATGAATAAGCATGTAAGTGCATGTGTGTGTGTGTGCGAGGGTGTGTGTGTGTGCGTGCATGTGAATTGGATAGATTGGCTGTCTCGCATGCCTGAATGGAATTGCATTACCAAACAGCCGACACACGTCGATATCGTCGACTGGGATTCCCAGGCTCCGAATGCTCCAAGCCTCCAATCCTCCATTGCTCCAATGCTCCAACGCCGCAGCCCAAACCAAAAGAAGCCATCTTATTTGTTCATCATCAATTATTGGCGTGCATCAGCATCAGCAGCATCAGCGGCGTTGATGGAAACAATGGAAATGCCATGTATCACATCTGAAATACATATACATAAACTTTATATATATGTATATGTATTATATAAAGCTTTACTTTATACATGCAACATACAGATATTTATTTATATATATACACACACATTTATTTGAGGCGTGGAAAGCGCTTGTTGGTAACAAGATGTGACAGCTTGCATCAGTTGTAAAGTGGGTGAGGGGTTGAGAGGGAAGCTAAAGTCTATGAAATGAACTTAAAACTGATATACTTTCATAACTACTCAATAATTTTCTTTTAAAATAAGTTAATGCACATTAAAAAGAGTTTATTTTAACTTATTTCTAGCTAAGATTTGTAAATAACATTTCTAATCAATGGATGATTGAACTGTTCCTGAACTATTGAAGTAAATAGATACATTTCAAAGATTGGTATTATAGTACCTCATAAGACCATACAGTTCTTAGTTTACCCCAACAACTATCGATGACTTTTCTTTAAAACATAATCTCAATAAGTCTGTTTTAATTCAAGTATAATTCCCATTGAATTTTAATATGTTTTCTGTCCAGCATATCTGTAATTTATTTATACAGCTTGTCGTATCGAATGTTATTTTTCGCTCGATTTGCTTCTGTATTACTGGGAATCCGCCCCTAAAAGAAACCATCTCTATTCACCCTATATCATTTACAAAGACCCCAAAAGAGCTACGAACCAAAAGTTGATAGAACTTTTTCTACTGTTGCTGACGCCTTCGATTTATGTTGAAAAATGCAACACTGCGTAAAGTTTCAGTGGCTTTATTTTTGACATATATATCAAAGTGGTTGGAGTTTAGGTACTTAGTATTTTACCAGTGTAGAGTTGGGGATGTTTTGGGTGTGAGAAGGCCATTTGATGTGGCTTTAATATGATGCCTGCAAATTGGTTTGACCAGTCGAACTTGCCCCACTTGTAAGATGTGGTTTCTTCGGCCTTATTTCGTGTATTGCAACCCTCAGAATGGATAATTTACCAGGGTTCAGAGCACTTTCTCTCTCATTCTCTGATTTCCAATCTCGTTAAGCTGATTTCATAACAGCAACAGCATCGACAGCAGCTCCTTGGAGAGGGTACGAAAAAATACTGCCCCAATATAATGACCTTAACTGGAGTCCACAACTTGCGTCGTCATCGTATTGCTGTTGCTTTAAATCAAACACCACCGCATTTCACACTTCAAGTCGCCGATTCTCAGTGTCCCCAAGAGTTTGTCGTCTCCGGTCAGTTTTTCTTTTCCCCCACTTTCATTCATTTTATTGTTGTTATTGTCTGGCATTGGCGCGATATGATTGCCAACCGGAAAATGTCGAGGAAAATTACATTTCCAATGGTGGTGGTGCTGGTGGTGGTGTCTCTGAAGGTGCAAAGGGAAACGGCACAAGATGAAAGATGGAGAAACGGCAAAGTAACTTCAAAAATTATTTACTACCCGAGACGTTGACTTCATTTTGTTCACTCTCGGTTATCAGTTGGAAGCTCTTATTTATAGTCAGGAGTTGCTGTTGTTGTTGTAGTTATAGTTGTTGCTGTTATAGTTGGCAGCATCTAATTTGTTGTTGTTGTTTATCAGCAAAGTGCAGCAGCCAGTGTTGAAAAGTGTCAGCTACACTTGGTGTCCTTTTAAATTAATTTATTTAAAAATTGCCTGAAATATTTGGAATTTAAGGGAAAAACTTCTAATTTTGTTAGGCTTTTTTGCTGTGGAAAATATAAAATAAATTCATATTAAATTGAAACTCGAAGGAAATATTAAAGAGACAGAATAAGGCTTTAAACAAGCTTTAAATTACTTGATTAACTGCTTTATAAATTATTTAAAATATAAAATTTAAGTTTTTTTCTCTTCCTTAATTATCAAAAACAACTATTTAAACTATATCAAATCTTATAAATTTGTAAATTTATACAATTCCTTAGCAAATTAAATTTGCTATTCTCATTAATGATTTGGTGCAGAGCATTTTGTTAAACGGTCAATTTTGAGTTAAGCTTGTTACGACCTTAAATGATTATTAACCCGTCTTACACGCGTTCGCTTAACCCATGGCTGACCCTTTGAAGTTATCGTTTTTATTTTGTTTGTGTAAGAATTTTTTGTTGTTTTCAGCTTAATATGCACTTTGTGGCCTACAAATACACATAAAAAACAGTTGTAGTAAACTGAAACTGACCAACAACATAAATAAAACTACGTCAGGCAATCAATGTGAGTGCAAAGCGTTTTTACCTCCCGCGGGCAGTAAGCAATATTCCTGGTTCTTTCCGTTGTTGTTGCTGCTGTTCTGTAGCTGTAATACAGGCTCAATAAAAAGCGGACAGATGGACATCAACAGCAGCAGCAGCAGCGGGAAAGATAGTGGAAGGAGGGGAAATGAGCGCTGAGCTGCATGCAAAATTAGCTGAGGAGCGCGCGTGTGCGGCGTGAAAATTTTCGTAGACTTTCCAATCGAGTTGGTCTAGTACCGCAGAGGGTGATGAGAGGGGAACGGCGTTTGGTATGGCGAGCAGCGTTTACACATCAATACAATTTAAGCCCATTAATACTAAAGGCAAAATTGCAAACACTGTAAACGGAAACGGAAGCAAAACTCTCTCTCGCTCTCTCTCATGCGATTTAGTAGCAGCAAGTAAAAGAGGTGGACGCCTCCAATGGCTACTTATACAAACATTCAACCAAAAACTGTACAGGGAATGGGATGGCAGCTTGAATTAGGATTGGAAGTGGAAAGTGGGATGTGGAACTGGGACTGGGACTGGGACTGGGACTATGGGATAGGCGGAATCATCATAGTCTGGCACGTGGTTTGGTTAGATTTGGTTTGCTTTGGTTCTGTTCTTGGTTCTGGTTTTGGTTCTTCTTTGGCTGCTGCTCCTCTTACTGACTATGACTATAATGTGCTTGTGCAGCGTATATTAAAAAGGGAAATGAAATGATTGCGATTGCTCCGAGTGTACTCATACAACAGGCAGTTCCACCAACTCCACCAACTCGAGCAACTCGGCAATTGGCACAATACCCGCAAAAAGCAGACGGAGTCAAGTTAAATTGCCGCCAGTTGGGCAAACATTGAGTGGGCTATCGATGCTATTGAGAAGCGCAGCCGATCTGACCATTCATCGCTGTATATATGTACTATATAAACGAGTATAAAAGTAATTGTTGGGCCCACACAGAAGCAACAACAATGAAAGGGATTTGTTCGAGTTCGAGTTCGAAGCTTGAAGTTTTATTTTTTCTCCTTTCAGTTTTGTGAGTTGTCCAGCCGAATGGCAACTAAAGGTGGCATTAGGCGGCCTATAAATAGGATTTAATAATGATTTGTGCGGATTGTAAGATTTCATACTAACATTAGGGCGGTCAATGAAGGCATCAGCATAGTCCTAAAACAGTTAACATATTGCTTTTGGGTTGGTATACAAAAGGAAAGGTAAAAATAGCTTTAAAATAGCTGAAGTCATTTAAAGTTCTTTTCTTACTTATTTGTTGCTTTTGTTTAATGGGTTAAAGCGTTGTTTTGTTAAAATTTAAACAGAAGCAGTCATTTTGATTGAAATAAGTTAACAGTGTTAACTTGACTTCGGTTGGCGGCTTTGTACGAGTTCCTAGAACCAAACGGTTCACATCCGTTCTAAGAATTTCAAAACAGAATATCAAAAGGAAATAATACATTTTTCCCACAAATCCCATAACAAATAAGCTCTTGAGTTCTTCCTAGAATTTGCCAAACTAAAGGTGGTATCCCCAATTAGCATCAATTTTACCAAAGTGTTTTTTTTTTTCAAAGAAATTGGGAGTCCTAAAGCTGCTGCTGTTTGTAGAGTTAATATTTTGCAGCTAAACTTTTGGGTAAGTGCAACAAAGACCTAAATAAAAAGTGAATGTACTTTTGGGATATGCAACCAGTAAGATCACAAATTGGCAATTCCACTCTTTGCCACTTTTGATGCCGTTTTCCTGATGGCCTCACAAACGAAGCGAGCGCCTTGCTCAACTTTTAACTTTGCATACTTTTAGGCTGCCGAATTCTTTTGAACTTGTGAGAGACTGAGCGGAAGAGATAGAGGTAGAGAGAGTCAGTGTGTGTTTGTGGTAGTATTTCTTTTTTACTTTTGCTGCTGCTCACCGGATTAGAAGTCGCCTTTTTATGGGCAGCACTTAAACTGACACACACACCCATACTTGCCTCAAGTGTGTGTATGGGTATTAAATCTGTTCAAATAACCACACACACACTTATACAGGCGGGACAAGGTAGGTGACATGGGCGGCAGGCACGTGGGAAGGGGGCAAAGCAAACTGACGACAGCCTCGTCGAAGTCATTGCTGATAAATCTTTGAACTCAACCGCAAACACGTAGAAGCATTCGGTGGTTACGAAAAATTTCAAGCCAAACGTTGTCATAAAATGAAAATGTCCTCCACGTTCTCACATTTGTTGTGGGCGTGGCCGTGGCCATGGCCCCTGAAAGTGGCAAGGAGGGAGATGGCTTCTGGGTGTGCGTGTCGCCGATAACACTTAAAGCGCACTGCAGATTTCTTTACTTATAACGAGGCGAAACTGAAGTCTCTCCCGGCTTTCCTCTCTCTCTTCTCATTTTACTCTACTCTCTTTACCCTTCACCCTCCATGCTCCACACTTCACTCCTGGCTGTTGCTTTTGTTGTTGTTTTAATGGGAATCGTTGACGGTTCTTGGAGTTGCTCCCGCTTTCCCCGACCCCTGACTCCGCCCCCTTTTCCCTGCTGCCATGTGCAGCATTTATGAGTAATGAACTTCTTGCTAAAAATGGCAGACCGCAAGGTGTGCGACGACGTCGTCGACGATGATGATGGCATCTCATCCAAATCCCCCCAACCTCTCTGCTCCCTCCCATGTGGCTGGCAACTTTTGAAGGGTGAATTTGTGTGTAGCAACCTTTTTTTTGGACCCGTCGCCATCGTCAACGTCGGCTGCAGGCGTCGTCGTCGTCGTGGTCGTCGTCGTCGGTAGAAGCGTTTGCTGAAAAGTAACAAACTGTGTCAGCTCTTGCCTGGCATTTGAGACGTGACTGTGTGACTCTCTGCTAAATTCCAGTTCCTGGTTCCCGGTCACCAGTTCCCTGTTCCTGGTTCCCAGTTATCCACATATCCACGTGGGATGTGTGTGTGTGTGACATCAAAACGACAATCGCGTGTGAAGCAAAAATTTAATTTATATTTTGACATAAAAATTATAGCAATAAGTGAACGAGTGAGTCGAGCAGCGAGTCAAGTCGCGTCAAGTTGTGTCGAGACGCGTCGAGACGAGTCGAGTGGGTAGAACAGCGTGACGGAAACGCATCTCAAAAGATGGCGTCGGCAGATAACGGTACAGCATTTTCGTTTTCATGTTGCGTGTTTACTTTAAGATGCCATCGGCGACATTCGGCTGATTAACGCGAAATTGATTAAGTGACATGGCACCACGCAGCGGGCAGCGGGCAGCTGGCAAAAGGCAGCACAAAACGAGCTAACTCCAAGCAGGGGATGATGCAGGGTATTGTCAGGGGGAAAGCGGGAAGAAAGGGCCATAAAAGCGCAACGCGTCGTGCTCTAAAGTGATGAATGTGTTTTGTGCCTTGAACAATTTTTGGTAAACGGAGGTCATTGGCACTTGAGCAGGATTGAACATCAAGCATTAAGTGCTTTTCTCTCGATTTATGATAAAAGTTAGCTTAAACTATCGAAAATCGATTAACATCTTAAGTTGGCTATTTGAAAATTAAGAAGCTTTGCAGCTGAAAATTCTGGAATATTAACATTAAAAAGGAGTTAACAACATACATAGCTATAAAAAATAATAATAACTTAGAAGAAATCATATTACTGTTTATATGTCATGACTTCATTTCATTATTATTAATTTTAATCAAATGAGAAGAAAGTCTAATTTTTTACTATCATAAAAAAGCATACAATAATATGTTTAATATGATTATGGTTAACTTTAGTTCAAGTTTCAGCAGATTTTTGTTTTTAGCAGAAAGCATTGAAAGTCTTGAAATTTTAAAGATTTTTAATTATATCAAATAAATATTTTTTTGAAATACGAAACAATTTAATGCTATTTAAGCTGCTTAGTTCTGTAACAATAATTGAAATTCATTTTACTTTCATTTTAACGATTATAATTGTATAATTGTTTAATAATAAACTGTTTGGCATGTCGAGACTTTGCTCAAACTTTGCTTTTAATTTTCTAAAAAACTTATAATTGATAGTTTGAGCAATGTCCGAGCTGAAACTGTTGAACATTTCAATTTGAGCATTATACTTTAATATCATAGTAAAAGTTTTGCTTCGTTTACTTGATTGAGTTTATTTGTTGTTGTTTGTTTGTTTGGCATTGCGCTTTTTGGCGTTTCGATGCTGACACTAAATACGCTCGGGAAATTATACAATACATTCTCAATCAAATGTCTGCTCAATGCTGAAAAATACTTCAAAGTGCCCGTTGCTGTTGCAGTCACTTCACCACCAAACAGCACCATCCAAACCACCCAAACCACCCGATCCACCTTCCTTTTGAGCTGGAAAACCTCCCGCATTTAGCTGCTGCTTTCTGCTACTTTTGCTGCTGTTGGCCGTCTGGGGAAATTTGCTATTTTCTGCACAATAAGATTTACTTGTCTAGCTCGTGCCCCGTTGCCATTTTGGTGGCGACGCCATTGCCATCGCCATCGCCATCGCAGTTTCCATTGCCATTGCCAGAGCAGCGTCGTTGCTGCATTAAAAACTTTGACAGCTCATTTACTCGTTGTTCGAACTCTTGGCTGCTGTAAGAACGTGAAGCTTCTTAGCGGTTATTGTGTGGTGCAGGGTAACGGGAAGCGATGCGGCGTTATGTTTAGGTTTAAAGTCTATAACTGCTGTCGTTGTCATTACCCCAAAGGATTTTCCATGCTTTGCTGCCCCGTCGTTCAAATTGCTTAGTGCTTATTCGCTCGTAAGTGCCGAAATAATGAAATCCCCTTGTATTATCCGCCACATAAGCTTCTATCGTTCTTCTGTACTATGTACCTACTGTAGTTTATTGTTGTTGCTCTTGTTGTTGTTTTTTGTTGTTGTTGCTTTTGTTGCTCTTATTCCAATTGCAGTTGCAGCATTTTCTCTCTTAGAAATTGTTTTGTTTGTGTTGTTGTTGTTGTTATTGCTGTTGTTGCCTGGTTTTGAAATCTATTTTGCTGCACATTTCTTTGGGCGATAAGTCGCAGACATGGCAAATGATGCTGCTGCTGATATGCGCACAGAATGCGGCTTATTCTCTACAATTGATATGCGAAGTCCATAGCTTTGAATGTGACCTTGGGGGCATGTCTGGAGTTTCCTTAAAGTTGCGAATTTTATTGTTAAATAACAAGTTTCTTTAGTCAGTACTCTTATTAAAGGTTTTTAATTTAAAGAATTATCTGACTGCTTTTATAAGAGAATACTTTGCGGTTGAAAATAACTTTAGTCGAAATATTAAATATTTACTCTATGGTAAACCCCAAGATTTATATAGAATTATTTGGCGGATTGTTTGTATTTCTCAGCAAATATTTGGATTAGAGCTAAATTTTAATTTTTTTAATAATTGTTAATAATATAAAAGTTTAAATTATCTTCAGTTTAAGCAAATTTTTTTAGTATTAGTTTCATTATATATGTGTGTGTCTAGTTGCTTTCTACATAATTTTATATTTAATCAAAATTTAATTTTATCTTCTACTCTGATATATTATTATATAATCTAAAACTAATCCCAAAACTTTCTGTCCATATGCCAGAAAATTACTTTTTCGATACGCTGTCACGCATATGCAGCGTTGTCCCTCAACTTTAACACTCATCCATCTCCATTAGGGCATTTTAAGTTCGCCACAGGCTAAAGTCGATCCCTTCTGACTTCTTTTCATATCATATATAGTGCTTGCATGAGCTGTAGGGCTACTCTCCTCTTCTGCCACGCCCACTCCTACTGCCCCATCCCTCTATTGCCAACCTTCCTGTTATGGCCGCTACTTAAAACTGTTTGCTGTTAAATTCAATTTCAATGCTCGTTTGTTTCCATGCGTTTGGCCATTTTACTGGCATTGCGACCAGGATCAGAATCAGCGGCAGGAGTTGGAGTAGGAGCAGGACCAATTCTAGTACCTAGGATCAGGATGAGATGGCCTTGCTTTATGCCTTGCGGTGGCGTTGGCGGCGGTGTCGATAGCACAAAGTTTTGTAAGTATATTGCTTCTGCTGGTGTTGCAGTTCTTTTCATTTTTTCACTCTTTTGTATGTAGTGTTCGTTTTTTTTTGTGATTTCGCTGCAAAGTTGCGCATGAGAATGCAGCAAACGGCTTTTTTATTGTGGCCATTTGCCATAGTGCCGCCAATGTGCTGCCAATTTGGTGCTCTGCCCTGGCAACTGTTGCCGCTTCATATGCGAGGTTTTTAGTGGCATTTTGCTGCTGCTGCTGCTGCTGCTACTCCTACAGCATCTTATGGCTACTTCATCTTCTCCTTCTACTTCTTGGCTCGTGCTCGGACCGGGCAGCGTTTCGCTATTGCACTTCAAATTGCCCGCTTAAATGTGCGGCGATTACCAGCAGCCAAAGCATCCAAAGCAGCCAGGCAGGCAGCGGTTTCAAAGCCAAAAAATGTGTAAAACGAATGAAAAAAGAAACAAAAGAAAAAGCAGTCAAAAAAATATAAAGAAAAGTTAATTCTATTTGCGGTTGCAGCAGCAGCCGCAGCAGCAGCAGCGTCAGCAGCCGTCGAGTCGCATTAACGTTGAATTTTTGTAAATTTATACGAGCATTATACGATTTTTTGCTTTAGTCCCCCCTCTTCCGCCCACTGACCCCGCCTCTGTGCTACTCCTTGGCACTCCGCCCCCGCTCAGCTTTGTGGCTGTCACATTTGGCAATTTCCATTATTTTATGTCCTCGTCTTTGTCGTCGTCATCATCGTCGAAGCCAAAGTAAATTTTATACGCCACTTTTCGCGGCTAAACAAAAATTAAATAAAATTTAGCGGTCTGCTTTGCCCCGCCCCCTCTTGCTTGTACATCCCAAAAAAATACCCTACCATATTCCCCATTTACCCAGTCCCCGCCTCACTGGCCACCCTGTGATTTCCCCCGCCTCCTCAACACCCTGTGTTTATGGTCTGTCTAACGATTCCCGGCCAAGTTGCCTGGCGTTGATTAGCCTCTGTGTGAAGCCTGAATTAGGGCCAAGACAAAACGTGCCCAAAAGCGAAACTTGATGCGACAGCTGCACACTGGCAACGCAGCTATATGATCCAGTGTTAAGCACCATTGGAAGTTTTAAATATACAAATTATTGAAAATCTTTATACTCACAATAATTTTAAGAAATTTATCAGAAAAATATTTTTTTATATTAATAAAAAATTATTATTTAATGCTTGAAACCATTTTGAATATTTAAACATAATTTTCGTCTCAGTTTTATTCAATTGAGCACACTGTACAAGATTGCTCGTCAGTCTCGACGCTGTCACAGACGTAACCACATGGTGACTGTGACTTTGATGCTAACGTTGACGTCAACTGCGACGTCAACTGCGACGACGGCGACGTTCACGTCTCGACACTGAGCGCTCGATGGCTAGAAGCTGGAGGTCAGGTGGTGGAGAGGGGCTTGGAATGGTTGCCTCTTTTGGGGTGGACATGCAAATGAGCCTGTCCCGTAGTTGGTTTTCTGCTTGGACGCTTCGTTGCCTTTGCCAACGCCAACGCCAACGCCATTGCCAACGCCCAGCGTCAATGCCAATGCCATCGTTTCTCTGGTTGTCTTTGTCGTTGCCATTACTGTTCTTCTTGTTGTTCTTGTTGGTGTTGTTTTTGTTGTCTTTGTTTTTATGGACGCAGTTGTTAATAGAAAATGAGCTACACGCGGCCGCCCATCTTGGCCAAATCATAACGGGCCTGCTGTTCAAAAAACCGAAGACGGAATGTTTTTATTGATGTAATTTGCATAAATTTACACTTGCCACTTGCGCGCTCGCAATCTGTCAAAATTTTACGCATCAAAAAAGCAACCAAAACAAACAACATCAAAAAAATATGCGAAAATTATATACATTTATATATGTATATATAAATATAAAAGGTTGCGATTTTGCAACACTTGAAAAGGTTTTTGTGGCCATCATTAAAATAGACTTAATTAAAAGCACAATCGAGGGAAAAACTGTTGCCTTGCATTGCGTATACGCGGTGTATGCCAAATGCGCTTAATTACGTCATTAGCAAAGTCAATAGAATTAGTTGTTGTCATTGTAGTTCCGGTTAGTGTTGTTGTTGTTTTGGCAACCACACAAGGTAGCAATAAGGGCAAACGTTCCATTTGACACTTAAATCAAAATTAAATTGCATAAACGTCGCTGCAGCTGCAACAGCTACAATAATAACAATAACAGCAACAACAACAACAGCAATAGCAATAAGACCAACAACAATAATGGATATAAAGTCGTTGCCATCACAGCCATTCACCGCCGCAGGCGTCGCCGTCGCCGTTGCCGTCGCCTGACAATAACAATAGAAACTGAAGTGGCAAAACAATAACTGGCGCGTCGCGTTGGGTTTTCCGGGCATCAACCAAAAACACAACCCGTACCCGAAAGGACAGACACACACACACACGCACACACACTAGAAAAAATATGCCATCTTTTGTGTACGCGGGAGTAACTAAGGGGCAGTTTCATTAGTTTGCCATAAATGCTTTAAAAAGGATTAGTATATTAAAGCTTAAACAATTCTAAACCAAATTAATTAGTTGATTGAAACAACAAAAAACAAGTTTTTTTTAGCTAGTTTAATTAACAAAAAATCTCATTAAAATGTTTACACAATAAATGCTTAAAGAATTTTAAGTATGGCTTATATAACAACGATTTCAATTACACATTAAAAGTTTATAAACAAATACATTATTAAAAATATATATTAAAAATATGCTTGATGCTCTTTAAGCTATCCTCTAGGCAATTTAATTACAGATAATCCAGTAAAATATTTAAACAATTAGAGCTTTCTGAAATTCCCTTTAAAACAATTTTTTAAATATTAGTAAACATTAAAGTATATTTGGACTTTAACAAAAATGTTATGCAAATTATTTTGACATCATTTAAAGCTGTTTAAGGTGCAATTAATTCATTTTACACTACATATGATAATTTAAATATTTAAAAATGTTTAAATCAATTGCTTTATTCAAAATATATTGGCAGCTATATAGCATTCCAAGATGCCCTTCTGGCCACAGTCTATAGTCAATTTAACATCCTTTTAAATATATATACAACAATTGACTAAGCTGTATATGGTTTTTTCTTAAATTTAAATTAAATATATTTATTACTGAATCAAGTATTTTATTTAAAATAGCTTTAAACCTTTTCAGGCTACCCTCTTGGCCATTGTCTATGGGCAGCACATTACCATTTTCATGTTGCATTTTTTTCGTTATTTTGCAGAATTCTCTTGACAAACTGCAGCGTGGACCAGTGTGCACCGTGTCACATGCTTTGCAATTTTTTGGTCTATGTTAATGAGCAGCTTTTCTGTAGCTTTTGCGCTATCATTGTGGCAACTCAATTGCATTTAAATTGGTCGCTAATCAAAGCATTTTCAACGTGTCGACCTCTGTCATTTGCATTTTTAGACCACGGTGCCAATGATGAGGAGACTCCATTTGCTTCTGCTTCTGCTACTGATTCTGCTTCTGCTTTTACATCTGCTCCCGACTCTTGTTTCAACTGCTGCTTCAGCTCCCGTTGGACATTGCTTTTATTTGCATTGTTGCTGCGTGGCATTGTCCTGGGCACTCTGATCCTGCCGCTTTGGTCCTGCCATGTCTGGCTCCTCTTTGGAACCTTGGCTGTTGTCGCCGTCGTCTGGCCACAAATCGATGCGCAAATTTTTACAATGCTCTGCGGTTAGCAGTCGCTGCCTGTGTTCGAGTTTTTACCCTTTACCAGCTGGTTGACGGTATTTGTGACTTTACTGTAAAATATTTAAGCATTAAAACCTTTTAAAATAACTTGATATTATTTATTGTTTTTAATGACTAAGGAGATCAAACAAAAGTAACTGCAAAATAATTTTTATCTTTTTAAATTTGAAACTTTTTTTTTAAGTTAAAGTAAACTTTTAGTTAAAATTATAGTAAATTACAAATGTAAAATTTTTAAGAGGGTGTATGCTGTTTCGTCTTGGATTTAATTTCTGCTCATTTTTCCTTTCTTCTGTTTTAATATAAAAAATGTTGCTCAATGGGGGACTCTGCGTCTGTCGGACATTTGTTGTTGGTGTTTGGTGTACGGTTCTGACTCTGTCGTTTCTTTCTGCTTCTTCTACCATTTAGTATTCATTTTTAATTTTTATTAAAATATTTATGCAAATATTGAACATATGTTGGCAGCTTTTTTTTACAGTGCTATCTTCATGCCTTTAAAATTAAAATTACGTATACGCTCTCTCTCGCTGGCTGGGCAAAAATCAAAAGCTATTTAATTAGTTGAAAGTGTGATAGCTTGATGTCTGTTGTCTGTTGTCTGTTGTCTGTTGTCTGTTGTCTGTTGTCTGTCGTCTGTCGTCTGTCTCTCGCTTGGGTCCCTTGGGAGTCGGAATGAGCTGAAGTGGACTGGACGGGAGCGGACTGTTGGCTGCCACTGTGACACTTGACTGTTAATTAATGCATGAGGTGCACGGGCGGACGACAGACGATAGCCAACCTGTGTCTGTCTGGCAGTATGCCCGTCTGTCGGTCCATTCGTCCGTTTGCTGCAGTATGCGAAATTAATTTCATATAAGTTTATTGTCGCCTCTTAACTTCATTCCCTTTCCCTCAAATGCAATTGCGGTTCACACGGGGAGGAGTGAGAAATTGGTAGGTATACAAATGGACTTAATTACGTGCACGGAAATCAAGTATTTTCTACAAATTTACGCGGTGCCACCAGCCACTCTACATCCACTCACTCTCACAGTCACATACATATCATATATATATATATATATATATTTATTTATATGTATTCATATAACTCCCTCAATCGGCTGCGGTTACATGCCTCCCTATTTGTTCGTTGTTTGTATTTCAAATTAATCATACGCCACCGTACGTGGTCAAATGGAAATCAATTCATTGCGTTCTGCAAATCGCTTTCAACTTGATTTCTATAATTTCTAAAATAACTTTGTATTCTCTGCATTAGCAAACAGCTGTGCACAGTGGTCGCTGCCTAACTTGGAATAAATTTAAAAAAAATTAAAGTATTCTTTTAAGTTGATTGAAAAACAATCGATTTATTGTAGATGCCTTTTTATGTTATGTTCTACTTTGGCTAGACTTTCTATAGGTTTGTTTTAACAGTTTGTGGGAATACATTTCTGTATGATTTATACTCTTGAATCGAATCCTATGAGTACATTGGCTCTTTGGTTCCCCTGCCACTTGCAACCTGCTGGTGTCGCGTTGTTGTCCACCACGTGTGTAGAGTTGTAAATGATCCAGACAACTGCCAATTTGCGCATCAATTGTTGAATAAAACATGATAATCATAATAAAGCGAGGGGGAGAAAAAAGCAAAAGAAGAAAAAAAAAAAAAACCAAAAATAAAATGAAATAAAATAGTAGACGTGCCCAGATCCCAATGCATAAATGAAATGCGAATCAAAGCGAAGCCAATTGACATGGTCACCAGCCAAAACCAGTCAGTGCTGAACTGTCCGACACAGGCATCGGCATCGGCAATGGCATCATCATCATCAACAGCAGCAACAATAATCAGAGGAAGAGAAGAGAGAGAAACAGAGGGAGTGTGAGAAAGAGGACATTAAGCAAACGGCGTGCAAATAAATAAATGTAATTGAAGGCAATTATTGACGTTAAACTCCAATTGCAATTGGAGTTTTGGTCGGCTGACCACATCCAACTTCCACATTCCTACTCCCTTTTTACATAGCATAAGCCGCATCAAATAAATCGCACATAGAACACATAATATTCGACGCTTTAAGCGCCTGTGCAAATTGTCAGACAAAAACACACATTCACACACAAATTGGATATTTGCATTTTATTATGCGAAAATGAAGGATTTGGTTTGGCTCATTTATGCGGTCAATTGCATTAAAATAAGCTTATCAAAAATTGAAATCTTCATAGAAATATTTACACAAACTGTAACAATAATTATCATCAGATTCCAAATTATACATTAACACACAATGTGATGAACTAAATCGACTTAAAATTTAACTTAAATCTTTTAATGGTCTATTAAATACCATAACGAAATTTGTTGTCGAATTTATGATCTCAGAGCTTTCACTGTCAGTCAGAAGTTTCAATAAAAACGGCTCCACATTGAAATACCATCACGCCTCAGACACCAAAGCATTGATAAATAGCTCAAGTGAGATTGTCTTGTGCACTTTTTGGACCAATCTCTTTCCCCTTACGCACTCAGGCAGTAGCAAGTGGACAATATGGGCTACTCATACTCTCTGTATTCCCTTTTCTTTCCCGACTTATGTCCTCATCGTTGGTTCATGCTTTCAGCAGTCAGTCCTCTGCATCTATAATTTTAAAAGCAAACTCATAAATATTCAAAAAAGGCGGCCAACGTCAGCGACCAACATCGCATTATGGCGGGTGTGTGGCAATGGATGTGTGTGTGTATGTGGGAGTGTGTGTGTATATGGGTGTGTGTATTTTATATGATTCGGCAGAAACCGCCCACAATACTACAGCAATGGGTCACGCCCACATAGCACTCTGAACCGAACCGAAAATTCTATTTTCTTTTTAATAAAGGCCAAAGATGTGCAAGTAGCAGCAAGTTGAGTATGAGGGAATATAGAGGGAACCATGGGGACTGGAGAAAAGTATGGTAAGGGGGCGAGGGTAGGCATGGTCATGGAGGTGTAGCGCATTGCGAACCAAATGGTTGACCGTTGTGTGGTGCTGGCTTTTTTGAAAAGTCGACCATAAAATTGAATAAACCGCATTGAAGCACATTATTTTTTATTAACTGTGCTTTTACTCTCACACCCTCTTTCCATCTCCCTCTATTATTCTGTCTCTCCCTTTCGACCTCTCTTTCTCTCGGTGAGTTCAAAGGAGATGCCGTCACACAAAGTGCTAAACAAAAATCCAGAGCAAAGCAGTGACCGACGTTTGTCAAATAGTCTTTGCAATTTACACACACTGAAAATTGAGGAAAATCGGGTTTCCACCGGGAAGAGGAAGAAGGAGTTTCCGGATTTCAGCTTTGGCTGCCACATTTGGTGCAACGTTTGTTGGTTATGGCCCAATGCTCCATTGTCCCTCTTGGGTAACCTCTGTGTGTGTGTTAGTATGTTCGTATATATATGTGTGTGTGTGTATTTGTGTGCACTTGCCTTTCAAGCACCTTATTTATAAGCACTTTTAATGGACTTGGCTTACGGGGCGTATGAGTATGGCGAACATATTTCTCTCTGTCTGTCGCCGTCTTCATGGTATCTTTTTGTGTCTGTCTGCGTGTCTGTCTCTCTGTCTGCCCGTGTGTGTGTGTATGTGTGTGTGTGCTTCAAAATCTGATTACGATTTTTATATGACACTTTGATATGATTTATTTGGTCATTCAGCTTTTCAAAGGCAGGCCTCGAGCCGCGCCTCACCGAAAGGGTGTCAATGGCTTTTGAAATATCTGCAAAGCATTTCATTTTTGTTTGCCCGCCAGCCAAACCAGTCGACCAACCCAGAGACAGAGGGGGATTAAGAGGGAGATAGGCAGAGAGAATGAGATAGAGAGAGAGAGATGATGCTCGGTTGAGCTGCTTCCTACTTGTGCTTATGGCCGGATAATGTGAGCTTCAGCCAAGTTATTTGCAACTGCTTATTGTTGTTGCTCTTGTTGTTATGCCATGCAGACGACATGGCTTGTGGGCCCTGTAATTGATGACCTTCGCGATACGTCGCCCTGGAAACCTTTTCCTTTTTTTTTTTTGTTCCCTCATACTACTTCTGGGCAGTTTTTATGGCTGGGCACTAAAAATTTTCTTTTTTAAATTGAATTTAATGAAAAGGCGTGTGCTCGGGCCGAAGGCAAAACGAAGGCACATGGCGCCATATTCAAATGGCAGTTAAATATAATCTAGAAGTAACTGTTCCAATAAACGGAAACCATACTTAAGTCTGAAATAATAAAATAGTACCAAATTTTTTTTAAAATTGATTTTTTTTAGAAATTTTTGAATTAAATTATTTTGTTCAGTTGGAGCATGAGAAGCGAAACTTATAGTTTAACCTCTTTTTCGTCCCAAAATATTATTTTATTAATTTTGCTCTTTTGGCGAAACAGTGGAGAAATTGAAATGTCAACAAATCGTTAGGACAATATATATATTTTTTATTTTGTATACATGAGAAAATAAATCGCTCAATGCAAAGTCCAAGTGCTTATCCTGCCCATTTTATTGCCTCGCTTGGGTTTTTACTTCCTTTTTTATAGCGTTAAAAGATTGCTCCCTGCATCGTTATAATAATTATTGCAGGTATTAAGTCAAGTAGCCGCAAAGAGCAGTGGACCCAAAGCTTTTCCGCAGCTTTCCCCACAACTTTCCCTATCCTTTTTTTGTGGTCGCTTTTGCTTCTTTTCTGTTGTTGTTGTTGCGCTTTTTACCTTGTGCCTTTCCAGCTCTGGCTTTGCATAACAATAATTTGTGTCACGTTGTTGCTGTTGTGGTTGTTGTTGTTGTTGTCTCTCTCTCTCCCTCTCTCTCTTATTCTCTCAATTTATACATATAGGAAAACCACAACGATTTTCGCGCAACGCGGCTTTTCACAAATGTGGCGTGCGACAAACTAAATTGTGTTTAATTAATTTTTTGTTGCATAATTCTGGGGATTAGTTTTTTGATGCCGCATTCTGTGCTGTGGCTCTACTGCTGCAATACAGCAGCAACAACAAAACGAATAATAATAAATGGCAAGCGGTTCCATTGGTTTACACACACTTTATGTTGTTTGTGGAATTCTTGTTGTAGTTGCCACACATGTGCAATATTAACCGTTTATTATTATTTGGGCGAGGGACAAACAGTTATTTACCAAATCGTTGGAAAGTATGGAAATATAAAAAGAAAAAGAAATGTTTCTGAATTTATTATAAACTACTTGAGTGAATTCAAAGAAAAGTTGTGAGATATATTTATTTGAAAGTATATTGGAGTCATAAAAACACCGGAAGGGATTTCATATATATTTGCTTTAATTTCTTTTAGTTTTAATAAGAATACTGAAATATTTTGCTGGCACACCTCTTGCTTTGTGGTTAAGATGCTAAACCCATTTCCAGCTATTTCAATAATAATTAACAAACGAAGAATTTTGTTGCAATTCCACTGCAACTGAAACTGCAACTTTCTGGTTTTGGCCTAGGCCAACAACTATTTGCGGGCTGCTTGCAACTTTTCTTTAATAATATTTTCAGTTGACTTGCCACACTCTACTTCGTTTTGCGGCTGTGCGACACACACATACACACCCAAACATATATACACAAACACTCGAACAAATTGCGTCGACGTCGTCGTAGTCGCTGTCGACAACGGCTGCAGACTGTCATTTGTTTACTTGTGTAAACTTTAATTAAATTCCAAAAAGACGACAACGACGACAACTGATGGCAGCTGCAGGCCGCAGATGCTGTTCGCATTCTTCACTGACTTTCCAGACTCTGTGCCCACCTTCCCCTTTGACCTGATCTACGCCCACATTCAACTGGGACACATGTGCTGCATGCTTCTAGGCGCTGCTTGACTACCAATTGCCATAATTATGAGGCAGCAATAGAGAAAGCCAAGATCTGTGAGTAAGGGAAACAGAATGCTGAAAGTATTAGAACAATTTTCGATGGTGAATGCATGCAAATCGACGTTGCAGCATCGCGAGTGTCAAATTTGAAGCCCCTATATCCGGAGCTGGAACCGGAATAGGAATCGGAATTCGAGTTGAAGCTCCTGTTGACCAGACTTCAGCTTCAGCTGACGCACTGCGGCAATGTGCCAACCAATCCAAAACCAACGTGTGTGTTGCCCCGCACCAATCATAGTCCCCGCACAAGTCCCTGACCCTGCCTAGCCCCTCTTCACGATTACTGCCATTCAGATTCCTGTCAAGCATGTCTGTCTATGCTTGGTGCATTGTCAAAACAGTCAGTCCCAGCTGCAGTTTTACGTAATGGTTGATTATGGGGCAAGTTGGCAATGCGTGTTATGTGCGTGTGCTTGTGTGTGTGTTTGTGTGTGTGTTGAGTGTCTGTGTGTGTTTGTCGTTTTCCCTACACCATCGGGGTGCATTGGCACTTTGTAGTCAATGCATTTGGCTAGCACGTTTCCAAGATGTGTTCGAGCCCAAAATACAAGGCAAATCGGCCAGAGCCAAGAATTTTCACCACATTCCCGCATACTTCGCTTTTGAGTACTTCACTTAGAACTAGAATTCACCTACGAATCATAATTCAAACTGACTCTGCAAATAGCAAATCGAAATACTTCTGACTTTTTGGATAAATAGGTGTGGAAATATCATAAGACTAATACCTACTATATTGATTACTTAAATTATGAAAAATATAGAGGAAGAAAATTAAAGTGAGAGAGAGAGAGAGAGAGAGAGAGAGAGATAAGGGGAGTAGACAGAAGATCCCATAAGGTGTATATATTCTTGATCAGCATCTGTCTGTCTGTCGGCCCGTATGAACAAACAGATCTCAGCAGTGGTAAGAGCTACAAGTTCGTATTTAGTCAGTATCGACTTCATGTTTAGTCAGTCAAAGCAATGTTATATGTATTACATATACATAGATACATTTGTTTGTGTATACATATGTCAATTGTATGTGTATGTATATATTTAAATAGTATTTAAATAGGGAATAAAATGCAGAGAGTATTATACGGTCGGGCGTGCTCTAATTTACTTTACTGCCTGTTAGCTCTGCTTATATTTAAGTGTAATATTTCAGTTACATTTTCATACTACATAACTAATTAGGCCCATGGAACACAGAAAAACATATTTTAAAATTTAATATACTAAGAAATAATTAAGTATTCAAAACCTTTTCAGATTTGCCAAGAGTAATTTAATTTTTTTATGGACAAAGAATTTGAGGGGAGTTATCTCATGCGAACAATTTTACTAACTTCACAAACTGGGAAAAAAAAGAATTCAAATCCTAAAAACTGTGGGACTTCAGGCAAAGCTAAAAACAAATGACAAAAGCAAAACTTTGCTTCCTGGCTAGACATAATTTTTGGGTTCTCTACAGTTTTGAAAAACCTGAGAGAGAGAGAGAGAGAGAAAGAGAAATAGAAAGTACCTACATGTGAGAAATCCACAGGCGTTGGCAAACCCTAAAAAACTGTCCAGCAAATGTAATTTGCTTTGGCACAGAGAAAACTTGTTAGGTCTGCACTTGTTGTTGTTGTTGTTGTTGTTCTTATTGTTGTTTTGTTGCGAGTAGTGGTAGTCCTGAGGCTGCTTTTGCTCCTGGAGGTCATTTTTGTGCATAGTTCATTACGATTGAACTGACACAAAGGTCTTTTTGCACACATCCTCACACTGGAGATATAGAATATGACTGCGATTGGAAAGTTTCCATTTGCCAGTCCTTTATAAATGCTCTTTGATTTGGGTATTACGACTTTTAGACAAAAGTAGATTGTTCTATGTATTTAAGTAAATAAGAGTTTAGGCAAAAATTCATAAGTACTTGTAGGCAATCCAATAAAAACTTAGCTTTAGTTTGGTCATTGTCATAACTCCTTACATTGAAAAACTATCTGCTAGAGTGTATTTGATTTCAAAGTTAGCGGGAAATTGCTTGACTTTCTTTTATTTCTTTTGATAATGGCCTAGCCACACTTTGTTGCAAGTTTTCGTGCCCCTGCAAATGTCATAAAGTTGCAGCTTCTTCTTCTTTCCCCGTTTCGCTGTCAACCTGATCAGTTTTAGTATACTATATTCTATATGCCACCCACACAGCGACAACATGAAGTGTCTCCAGGCTCCTCCCTGCAGCCTGCTGCCTGTTGCAATTGCCAGCCACTGTTGCATCTGTGCTTCTGTTGGCCCATTGTCTGTGGACTTCTTCTTTGGCCATAAACTTTAAACTTGGAGCATTCGCTTCTACTTCCTGCAAGCCACACAATGCTCAATGCTCCTGACAAGGCCTGCTGTCCTTCTCACTCTCTCTCTCTCTCTCTCTCTCTTTCTCTAACCCTATCTCTATGCCTGTCTCTTTATATTTCCCTCTGTCTGTCTGTATGACCATTTTGACCGTTAAATGTTGACATTTGTGCATTTCATTGTATATGACCTTTCGGCGCGCCACAACAACAGCAGCTGCGGTGACTACAACTGCGACTTCGACTGCGACTGCAACGGGAACTAAAACTGTAACTGGAGAATGAAACAGAGACAGAGACAGAGACGGAGATAGAGATAGTTAAAGAGATGAAACTGGAGTTGGATCAGGAGACACCAGAATGCTTCTCTGCTCGACTATTGTCGTCGCTTGTCTACTCATAAACTAAATGTAAATTCTCCGCCCTCTGCATCTGCAGCACACTTTTATTGCAGTATTTCGCCGTCTGCATTCGCTCTCTAACCTTTTGCCAACTCTGACCCCTTTTCTAGTACTTATGACCTCCCACTTGCAGTAGTAGTTCTCGATGTGTGTTTCTCCTTCTTGCTCCAGTTATTCTTGTTGTTGTTGTTGTCAACAGGCTGCTCTGGTTTTGCTGATTCAGCTGCTGGGCAGGCAGGGACTTCATTGTCTGGTTGCCTGGGTTTGCTATTTGAATTTAGAAATCTATGGGACATGACCCTTCTAGTTTTATGCGGCATTGTGTGAAATTAAAAGAAGTGGGAGCCAGAGGGTTTAGATGTGGGCGTATAACTAAAAACTATATTTATAAAAAAGAATTGTAAAGAATTGCATCATAAAAGTAAGAGAACAATAATTATAATAATTAAAAAAAAGAAAAACTTAAAGTTATCGAAATTTAAAAAACCCTGAGTTGTGAAAGCTTTAAATAAAATTTAACTAACAGTTGTTAATGGGAATCAAAGAAAATGAGAATAATTTAATGAAGTAATAATGAAGCTATGGATTAATATTAGACTTTGGGTATATCTGGAATTCCATACTCAAAAATTGTGGAGGATCTTAAAGTAAACATGAAGTACTACATAAAATAATATAGCCAAAATAACTCAAAGAACACAATTATGTTATTAATATGTATAATTATGTTTCAATATGTTATTAATTATAATAAAATAGTTGAAATTTCCATAAAAATTAACTTGTTAACTTTTAAAATCTTATCTCTGATCAGTAATGGTATTGGTTACACAAATTATTGGAACAAAAGAATCAGTTCTTTTCTTCCAATCGTAGCATTTTGCTTATAGCAAAAACTTTTAATTAAGTTTCAGAAAAACGAAGCATACCCCTGAAATTTCGCAAAAGATTTTCTATCCCCAAAGGAATTCCAGTAATAAACTGTGGAACACGAAATCCATTTGATAGCTTTCCTTATATGTGTATCAATAGTTGTAACGTCTGTGTGTGTGTGTGTGTTGTTGTCTGGTTTGATGCTAATACCTTGCAGCTGCCACAGATCTTAGTTCCCTAGACTTTCTTTGAGATATCCAGTGACAGATGAAGATGGAGAACAACCCTGGAAACTGTGTTCACTTTCTAATGGGCCAAGTCAACCCCAAAGTTGGCAACACTCTGAGACCTCTTGCAAGTTGCAACACACAATTGTCATCATGGCCGGATAATCGTCGTATACAATGCAGTCGTATACAGTGCAACCCTTTGAACTCATCCCTGGCGAGAAAAAACTGCCATGGCGACGACAACTTGTTACATATATCTTAACAAGTTCTTAGTTCTTAGTGCTGAGTTCTTTTACCCCCTATTCACTACATAAAATGTATATCATTTGCATTGTGCTCGCTGTCCATTCGAGGCTTAACATACGCTGCGTATAAATTGCATAATTTATGTGAATTATGCGGCAAAACATTGTCCCCATCTAGTCTCCAGTCAAGGCAGCATGAAACTCATCTCATTGTTGAGGTCGTTCTATGTGTGTGTCTGTGTGTGTGTTTGTGTGTGTTTTATCCTTAAGGGTGCAATGAACTGGTAAAGTGGCCTTGTCCAGGACATTGGCACGTCGACTACGACTCGCACTTAATTGTCTGAATTGTCAAAACACTTCCTGGCCGCTTCTGGCTTCTGGCTTCAGCCCGAAAATCCAATTAGTTGCAATCGACTTTGGTCATGGCTCAATCACTCAACCTTCTCTTCTCTCTTCAATAATTTCGCAACGTTGTGAAAAACTGACACACACACATACACAAACAACACACAGATACTCACACTCATGCATTGAACAACAACAAAAAATATCACAAAAAAAGAAAGTCAGCTAAAATGAAAACTAGCACACTTTGCCTTACCTTTTCAGTTTTTGGAGCCAAGTTTTATGACATTTTGCCGTTAAACGTTTCGTGTTGTTTCAATCAATGATGCCAATCAAATGGAAACGATTTTTCGCCACACTTTGACAGAGTTTGAAGTGTTCGCTAAGTAGAATGGGAAATAACTCCTTGTTCCATTGAGCACTGAGTATAGATTAAAGAGAGTAAACCATTTGATAGAGCTAGTAATAGAAAACGATTTTGTCAATTGAGATAATTTTAAAGTGCTTTGAACTGAGACTTCTCATTAGTTACACAAACAGAGACCAAACTTATGTTTAAAGTAACTAGAAATATAAACATGTTAAATATTTGAATGATTTAAAAGCAGAAAATTGAATATTTTAACAAGTTCATATTTATTTATAGAAAGAAAATATTTGAAATTTTACCGTCGACATTAAACAACTGACATAATGCTCTTAAGAATTTTATTTATTTAGCTTCGGAGCACTGCAACCTTGACAATTGACTGGAGGAGGAGATAGAGGGAGAGTAAGATGGGAAGAGAGAACTTCATTAAATCTGATATTAAAATTTGGTTGCTCGAGTGTTTATGACTTTTAGGACCATTTCGGGCAACATTTGCCGGTTCCTTAGTCAGCCATTAAGACAACACTGCGTATGCGTAATAAATAATTGAAATTTTCACCGTGGGGCCACTGTGAGAAAAGGTTAAATGGAGACCAAAAGATGAGCTAAGAACTGAGAGATGAGGGCTGAGAGCTGAAAGCAAAAGAGAATCTAAAGAGTTGTTGTAGCACGAGTTGTATTTAGCTTTTGGGCAAGCGAGCGCACCAAAGCGAAATGAAAATAATTTTCATTGCGCCAAGACTCAAAATGGTAAAGGGGATGGGACGATGGGATGGAGAAGGGGAAGGGGAAGGGGACCATAAAGAGGGCAGGACGGGAGAAGTTATGGGGCAAGTAATGAACACACTTTTCGCATTTAAGCGTGCTGCAGCACGCTAATGGGACATCAGCAACAACTACAGTAGCAGCAGCAGAAACAGCAACAGCAACAACAACAACATCAGCCACTGTTGGTACAACAAACAAGTACAAGGCAACAGCAACTGTTGCTGCCAGTGGCGCCTGCTTCTCGACTCATTTTTAATTCCTTGGCACATTTGTGTAACGTGACATGAAATCCATTTGATGTCGTCGTTCTTCTCTTCCATCTCCACTCTCTATCCCCCTCTTCCTTCTTACTCTCTCTCTCTCTCTCTCGGCAGCTCCCAACATTTACTTCAGTCTCGTTCTGCAGTTGTTAACAAACAAACACGCTTTTCTACTTTTTATTGCTAATTTTTATTTTATTTTCTTTCTTTCTTTTTTTTGCGTTTTTTCTTTTTTTTATTTTTATTTTTTCTTCATTTTCGTATCTGTATATTGCAACTGAACAGTGAACAGAACGCAGCATTTTAACGCGATAACTCCCCTGGCAGTTGAGCTCATAAATTTATAAATGAGCCAGCGACTGTAAAATGCCAAACGAGCCGTATAACTCTGGGTAGCTCTGGGATCTCGAGGAAAATCGAGGGGTTTCCAGCTACGGGGCGTAATATTTTGGGTGGGAAAAACTCGCCTTGAAAGCACTCATCTCTTTGATAGATCCATAGATTCCAAAAACTCGCACAACTATGTCATCGTGTTGGCGACAAGCTTATTAAAAGTATGAGAAACTTATTGCCAGCAAATATACATTTTTCTGTAAACTATTTTTTATCTGATCAATTACAGCTTAACAAATTGAAGATAATATTTAAAGAGTATCTCAGCTTTGTTGACCATTATTTATTATTATCTCCCTTAAGAATTGTAAGAGTATTTGAAATTTTCTAAACATTAATTTTGCCGCTTTTTTCTTTTTTTTTCGGTTGCTTTTATTATTTGTGTAACTTTTGTCACTCATAATTATTTGGCTGTTGGGCTGGGCTGTCAACGTCTGGCGGAAACGGAAACAACGAAATGTTCGTCTATCTGTATATTTGTCGAAAATATACTCGAATAAATAACTCTGAGTGCCGAAAAGCTGAGCGGTACGAGTACTTCAATATACATTTTAATATTTCATTTGATTCTCATGAATTTGTAAAACGCTGGTTCGCTGGTTCGTGGAGTCCGCCATTAAAAGAGGCCAAAATCATTTAAAATATGCATTTATGCTTTTACAAATCCTCATTTTCCCACTGCTGTCCCGCTTGCCATGATTGAAATCACTTAGGAAATTTTCTATGAAAGGTTTCGTTTCAATTATTGTTTATTTGTTTATGTTCCTTTTGCTGTTCTGATTAAATTAACATTTGTTTGTTGTGTTCAATATGTTGCGCTTCGTTGAGCTTTCACTTTGAATTCTTATTTATTAAAAGTCCAACAAAGTCGAATAGGACAACAACCAAAAAATGCAATTAAAAAAGTTAAAAGTCAAAATATTACCCAATATTGAAATTGCTGTGCAGTCAAGTGTAGCAATGACTTTTAATGCCGTCTTTAAGGTATACATATTCTCCAGTAAAATGTGATACAAATAGTGTTTAAAAGAGACAAAAATATATTTTGAAAAGTATTTGAATAAAAATTCACAACAAAAATATAAAAAATTAAAACATTCTTTATTTTAATGCTATATTTTACTCACTTGTTAAAGTAAAAGAATTGCAGAAGAAATTTGATTTATACAAAAATAGGTTTATTAACAGTAAATCAGTCTGTCGCAAATACCAAAACCTGAATTCCATTCAATTTATAAAAGTATGCCGAAAAGTATGCTGTAATTTTGCGAGTTTAATTGCCTTAAAGAAAGACTGATATACTCCGTGTAGTTGATGCCCTCTTTTATATCAAGTCATAGCGGATGTAAGTTACATAGCTTAAAATACCCATTGTCCTTCATCAATTTTGTTACTTTTTTTGTACTTCAATCCAATTTATCTTTTGATTAATTACCAGTTTAATTTTTGGGACTATGTTGTGAAAACAACAAAAATTATGGCAAACAAAATAAACAACTTACAGCAATTTTAATTTTGTTTTCAGCTATTACTAGCATTTTTCAAAACTAGTTCTTTGTTTCCATTAAATGGCTTACACACTTCGTACTATAATAAAGTCATTCTCTGCTAGGGTATACGAGCACATTCAGGGTTTCATCAACTTGACCATTTGTGATTAAGTATCTTAAAAAGTATGCAAAACAAATTGCGATTGCAGATGAAATGCGCATCAAAAAGTATGCAACAAAATGTCAAATTAGCAAATGTCTAGACTCTAGACCAATTTTCCCTAATGGCGTTTTATGCACACACATACACAACCATAATCGTATGAATATTTGTTTACTAACAAAAGTTAGTATGCTTTTTAACCCAAAAAGAGACAAATAGCACATTTAACCCCAGATAAAAGGCGATGCGATGGGATGAGTGTTTGTTGTAAATTGTTAAACGTTTTGGCTGCTTAAACACAACGAAAAATTCGTTAGCTGACTTCAAACATGACTGGAATAATTGTCATTTTGACATTTATAAACACACAATTTTAAATAAACTTCAATCAATGCCACAGACAAGTCCACCAGGCAACGCCAACGATAGATTCCTTCTCACAGCACACAAAACAGATCAGAGAACAGTAGAGCAGAGCAGAGCGGAACAGAGAGCATGCCTTAAAAGTCAATTTGCCGTAGGCATTGCTAACAAAACATAAAGCGAGCCCAGACAATGCATATAAAAGAGATGCTGAAATTTCCATACTACTCACAAAAAGTAAAAGCGGTGAAAAAATGTAGAAACGACAACAATAACAATAACGGACAGAGAGAATGGGAACAGCTCCGGTAAAAAGGGGCGAAAAATTTCACGCAGCTTAAAAACCGCACTCACGCACAAAATATTTTTATTTACCTTCACAGGCACAACACAGGCTGTGTGTTTCTCCAGCTGCTCCTGCTCCTGTTCCACCTCACCGTTCATATCTCGCATTCGCATTCTTTGTATCTCTCACTCTGTGTGTGTTCGGTAAACAATAAACCTCACTGTGCCATGCCCCTTTCCTTATTTCCCATATTATAAACTCTGGCCACGGTGGCTGGCTCAGCCGCACCACTAAAAGCGCCTTATTTACGACGTTTACATGCAATATTTACATGAAATCTCTTACAATAACAGTTATGCCTTTTGATGCGACCCCAGATTCTCACAAAGAACTCCTTTACTCCAACCCAAAAAGCGCGCCTTGTGTTGGTTTTTCTTTTCTCACACCACGTATTTTTTATTAATTTGTCAAAAATTGAAGAAAAATCAGGGCTGCAAACCGAATTCTTGAGCAGTTAATAAATTTGCCATAACAGGAGTCTTGGAAATTGGTTTTATTTTAAGAATTTGAACTAGACAAACACTAAACATACACTAGCCAGTTTCGTTTCAGCTGTGCTTTTGCAACAGAACTCTTCAATTTTAAAAATATTAAATGGGTTTCTGTTGAGATTTAATGTTGATTTTCTCCGGCTTTTCAATCATTTGCTGCTGTAAATATAATGTAAATACCTGTGTTCCAGCCCTGGTAACAATGTGCAATATGACACCTGGCCCACACCATCCATTTCCACTCAGCAGGCAAGTGCACGTTTAATATTTTAGCATTAAAACTGATTTTCAACACGTACAGCATAGGCGACTCCGACGCCTCAAAGCAGGCTACAAATATTACGGCCGACGTCGAGCCGCATTCATATGCAAATACATAAAAGGCACACAGACTACACCCAAAAAAGAAGAAAAAAAAAACAAGAAAGGAACACAAAAAGTATATTTCGTATCCGCAAAAAAGCGCGATGCGCAAATAGCGCGCTTCCTGAAATAATAATTCAAATGCTGTGATAAAAATCGACTATAAACCCGCATGCTGTGCAAAGCCACGCCCCCAACACGGCACAGCACCCATACATGCAGTTTCCCGCTATCCTCAAAGAGCTGACTCTCCCTCTCCCTCTGCCTCTCTTTCCCTTTCGGTTTCCCTGACCCTCCTCCCAGTTGGCAATGGCTTCGGTGCGTACGTGCGCATATTTCATTCCCTAACGACCCCTTTTAACTCAGAAAATGTGTTTTCGTTACTTTTAGCATCTTTATCAAATAATAATATTACGCCGCACGAACCCAAACGTCGTCGAGGTGCCCCCCCAACCGCTCCTCACTGCAGCCTTTAGCCCCCGCCTAAAAAAGAATTTGTTTTTTCTCCACTTTGCACTCAAAGAAGTGCAAAATGTAAGAGACAAAAAAAATGTTTAAGAAATTGAATTGAAATTATAAATCCACGAAATATTTATACACTTTATTGAAAATTCAAATCAATCAATTTAATATTTGTAATAAACGTTTGAAAGTTAAAATAATTTAGTAAATATTTTAGCTTACAGTTACCAAAATAAAACATTTTTAAATAAAGTCTCCAGTTAACTGATCGACCCCACTAATAGTAGAGTATTCAAAACAAAAAGCAGAAAAATTGGGCGGCGCAGGCATGCAAAAATATTGAACAAAGTTTCAGAGAGAATTGGATGTGAGGTGGGAAGCTGGCAAAAGTGTACAGAGGGGTAGCAGAGGGAGATAGCGGAGAGAAGAAAGGCAACGTGGCAACAGCTTCGACACTTTTCCTACCATTTCCCGGGCAACACTGAGTCGCGTCGTGTGGCACTGTGGGCGTTTTGCTTTATTTCTTTTGTGTTCAATTGAAAAATTTGCATGCCAAGAATTATGCAAAGCATTTGAAGTCGTGAACCAGAGGGGCTATGGGAGGAGGAAGGGGAAAGGCAGGACGGTGGACAGTTGGAGAGTGGGTCAAAGAAAAACAAAAGGAAAATAAGTTTTGTTTCAAGCAAAAGGTTTGCGCTTTTCTTACGCCCTTCGCTTGGCATTTTTCATTCCTTATATTGGACACACAACGGAAAAGATGAAGAAGAAAAAAATCCATTGAGAAACCATCGAAACCATCGAAGATCATTTGCCTGTTTATCTTATTGTTGTTGTTCCACGTTTTTTTTATATTTCATTTTGGTATCGTGTTTCGTATTTTGGGTTTGGAGCTTCCCGTTTTGGGGTTTGAGTCTCGGGTATCGACCACCCTCCATTATTCTTGGCGGTAATTGAACAACGTGGCTCCACTCACTCTACACTCGTTGGTCCTGTAATAAATGTAGAAAGAGCTCTTTGCCAAAAAAGCTTAGAACAAATGTCCTCGAGAACGCCCAGCAATCGAGAGATACTACATCTTCATTTTCATCGATGACATTGCGCATACGCCCTGTACATCCCTTTCGGCGCTCTGACTCTCTATTTATTTATTTCGTAAGAATAAAGGTTTATTTGGATATTTGAATATTATTATCGCCATAGCATATATTAGATATAAGATGGCGAAAGGTTATGGCAATAATTCTGAAAAGCATTTGATTAGTTTTCCTCTGTGTGTCAAGGGCTTAGACCGTAAATTGGATCGAGAAAACAAATGCTGCAAGTAGAACTTTGAGTTCAAAACTTTTGGCCTAATTTCTAATTGAGTCTTTGAGCCCTTTTTCGATACCCATTTAAATATTTATATCAGGATGTGCCTTAATTTGTTTAAAGTTTCGACTGGGACCATTTCAATACACATAGTTATGCATAATTAAAGCACACACGCCCGAAATGTTGACTCAAAAAATCAACAGAGAAGGAAAGTCAGATGGGGATGAAGGCTGGAATGAAGGTGGGGATGAGGAAAAAATAAATAAATATAAATTTATATAAACTGCGGCCATTATAGAGAGTCGATTTGCCTTTGAAGCACGTTTCCAAAGGTTTTTACATTTTAAATGCTCCAAATGCTTTTAATAAAATTGCCAAACAAATATGTGAGTGTATATTGGTTGTAAGTTTGTGTGTGTGTGCATGGAGGTTGGGGACTTATTTATGGGAATTTACATTTTTATTGAGTTTTTCGCTTGTAATTGCAAAGTTTACTTTGAATTCTTTAGTTGCAAATTTATTTTTCAATTTTTTTCAATTATATTTATGATGAAATCCATAGAATTTTTAAATTCTTTGCAATTAAATAACTTAGAAGTAAGTAATAATTGTAAGTAGAACTTGACTTTATTCATTTTAGTTAAAATCTAGATAAATAAAGGACTATTACGATTTCCATTGAATTTTTCGTGGCCGTTATGCAAAATTACAACAAGTATTGCCTGCTTTTTGGCGCTGACACGTGTACACTGTACAGGAGACAATTTTGTCGCTATCCGCTATCTGTCTAGCATATTAAACACGTACTTAGACCATTTATATAAGCATTGCTTTGACAACCGAACCTACTTACCCCATCCCTAAAAGTATCTCTTTCTCTTTCTCTTTCAGCATATACACTTATATAGATTTTTCTCTCTTTCTTGCATTGCGACCCACGCAATTTTCGTATAGATTTCTTGATGTGGTTAATTAGAGTTTGAAAACAACAAGCTGAACAGACCGACAGAACAAATTGTACATTTGTTTCGACTGCTGTTACTGCATATTTTATACAACAAGTAACAGAAACAAGTTGAAAAAGTTAGTACAAATGACAATGGCCGATGGTTAAATGCACTTTCTACTAATTGTTGTAATAACTTAAAACGCTTTTAAGACCTGTCTCGACGCCTTTAAAAATACAATATCAGTCTCCGAAATAATTAAACTATTTAAGTTGCAAAAATGTTTGAACAAATAAATTTGTATCAAATTTAGATTTATCAACTTTTTATAAAGACTATTCAAGTAGTGATAATTGCTTATAAATAGAACTTCAAGCGAAGTCATTTAACAGAATTAATTTTTTATGCCATGAATAAAACTGTTTGAATTTTATTCTAAGAATTTAATGATTAATTAAAGAATTTGCTAGGGAAGTTTAAAATGGTATAATAATTCTTGCATGGAAATTTTACTTAAAATTCATTTTGTAATTGCTTTAACTTTGGCATGAATGCCTAACTTGCTGACAAATTGTTGATGCTCGGAATAAAAATACATTAAAGCATTTTGTGTAGTTGGCATATAAAAGTTTTCATTGTTTTTCGTAACTGTCTTCGAGGCGACAAACGTGGAGATGCAGAGATACAAGCAAAGAGAGACAGTGTGAGAAAGTGATGCAAAGAGGGAGAGCAGAGAGAGAGAGAGAGAGAGTGAGAGAGGCAGCGAATCTCTCCCTTAAGAATGCCAAAAACTCTGGTGCCAGTTTTTCCATTGATGGTGTTCCCTTTTTCTCTGGTTGCGCACCATTTAGCAAAGTGAGTCACGTTCAAGTCTGCAAATCGTTGGCCCTACGGCTACACCTACCAGCTAGATACACGATACACTGTGCTACACTTTTCGGTTATTGCAAGCACTGTAATTTTTACAGCTTGTCACTTGTTGTGCAGCACGAAGGAAACCCGTGATGCGAACGGGGGAAGAATCAAGGGGTGGACACGACTCTGAAGGACTTACTTGCTACTGTTTTGCCATTCAGTCAATTTTGGTTACTAGGCCCCCGAGACGTCTTTAATTGAGACTGGTTGTTGCCGTTGTTGCGCGTTTATGGCCAACAATAAAATGTACAAAACCTTTGACAGGAGCCAATAAAAAAAAAAACAAAGTAAAAAGAATTTTTCAACATTAACCCAAGTGAATTTTGCTATTTTGGGATTGTAGCCGAGCATTTTAAAGCCCATTGCAGCCACGCATTTTAAATAGGAACCACAACACGGAAATCAACTTGCCTGATGTGCAGAATCAATTTGTAATAGTTGGCATATCTCCAGATACTATAGACAGATACAGACAGATACAGCAACCGCAGCCCCTGAGGCACACAATACTATAAAATTTCAGTTGCCTGTGAACCCTTGTCATTTGCTTTCACATTTTTATGTCATATTATAGATTTTACTTTTGGCTGGGCCTGGCCTCACCATATTATCGCTCCCACACAGCGAAAGACCCACATATCATGTTGCCCCTCCCACCTCAAGCCCCTTTCTCCTAACTGTTTGCTGAGCAGTCGAAGCCAAGTTCATTTTTCATTCCTAACATGGTTTAGTTGCCGGAAATGTTGTCGAAATGAGCTGATTTCCAAAATATACTCACATACACACTTTCCTTCTCTCCCTCCCACTCTCCCACCCCCTCTCCCTCTCTCTTTCTATTGCTCTCTTCACCGCACAGTGGCCTGAAGTTTCGGATATTTGGGTTTTGATTAAATGTTGTTCATTGCCACACACACACACTGCCACACCCAAAGTAGATTGGTGTGTGTTGGCCTTGTTGCTTCTGTCGATTGATTTTGTTTATTGATATGCCATTTGCTTGCAATTTTGACATACTCACAGTATCCAATATGCTATTGGGTTTTATCCAAGCGGAAGACAACTGCAGTTTGCTCCAAAGAGAGAGAGAGAGAGAGAGAGAGGAGGAGGGAAAGAGAGAGAGAGGAGAGTCGCATAAATAAATACTCTTCAAAGTACTCGTTAACACATATATTTATATGTCACATGTATTTACATTTAAGCAAGTATTTCAGCATTTAATGAGGATGGAAACTTCGGTCGAGTAATCCCATATGGTAAGTGCATAATGATGTGAAATCATAATTGAAGTAATGCCAATAATTTTAACTGCGACTGTATGAATTGGGCTTGTTAATTAACATCATTTGAATGACAGAATTCTGAATTTTGCAGATCAAATAATTTATGTAACATTTAATTGGCTTATGAAGGAAATGGCTTTTATTATACATAAGTTTAAATATATATTTAAAACCATGTGTTTTCGAAAATAATGAGTAAAAATTGGTCTTCTCATGGGGTAATCTTTTTCTTTATTAACTTTAATAGAAAAATTTCTTAAAATGTAACTTTTTATATTTTGAATAACTGAAATTCTTTGACAAGATAATTATCATTACTTTATTCTATCTAACTGCAGCTAAATTGTTGTTAACTATATAAACCTACTTAACTTTATCAGTATTTTAATTGAATACTTTTAATTAAATACTTTTTTCGTGTTCATACCAAACTAAATTTATTTGTGGAAATTAAAGTAATTTTCCACTTTTCCCACTTACCAATTCCCATTGGAATTGCTGTAGCTGAACCTTTGTGAATGCATTTGCTATTAGCCGAATTTGTCATGCGAGCAAACCTGGTCCCAATGAGATTGTATACAAGTTATTCCAAGTCTGGTCTATTGCATCCGATGTGCTGTGACTGCGGTCTGGACAACTCCAACTCCAACTACGACTCCGAGCTGTCTGGGCTTGGTCTGTCCAGGCTGTAACTAAGCACAGCTTGCCTATTTCTGAACGAGACTAACTTCTTTTTGCCCATTTCCAAATCGCATTCTTTGTCTAGCATACACAGTTGGCATTTTAGTGGCGCTGGGAAAACCCCAAAAGGAAACTAAATTCGTGGATTGTTGCGCTCTTTGGCGTTTGTCGGTGTTAGCCATATAACCCTGATGTCGTTCAGCTTCAGGTTGAAGTTGAGGTTGAGGTTGCGGTATGAATCGCAGTTGGAGTCGGAGTCACAGTTGTAGTGTGACAAAAAGTGCAAAACGGATGGCAAGAATGAGAATTGTCGTCGGTTGTGCCATAGACCAAGACTAGACTATATCAGACCAGAGAGTTGAGTACTGAGAGCAGAGAGCAGGGCAAAGCTGTGTGCTTCCATTACTTAAACAGCATGCTGAGAAATCAAAGCAGCAAAATATCAATATTTTATGATGTACGCTTCCTGTCCCAAGGATGAGCATACAAATTTGGCTCTGCGGTGTTGGTTTCTGTACTCATTACTCGAAAACTTTGGGTATATGGGTTGCAATGTTTGTAACTGAGACTAGGAAACATGGAACATCTCATAAAGAATACATGTTTTGTGCAGTATGAACTCTTCAATCTTTACGAGTTGCTATATTAAATATAAAATATATAAAGTCTTATTTAACTGCTTGATGAAGCTTCAATTGAATAAGAAGCATTTAAGGCTTTTTTGTTCAAGCACCTAAAAGTATGCAATAATTGGATTAAAAATTAAAAAATTATCTTAACTAACGAGTATCTAACAGTCGAAAGTTGAGAATAGTTTGTACTTGCTTGCTTTTTAGTTCATTCGTTTCTTGTAGTTGCCGCTGAGCATTTGATATTATTATTGTGCACAGCATGCACTTGTGGAAAATCGCGCAATAGTTTTGGAAAACCCCAAAACGAGGCACCCTCTCAACGTTTTAGTTCAGTGATTTTAGGCAGCGACTTCCTCAACGTCCTCGATGGCTGTCGTCTTGTGTGCAATGGACAAAAATAGGGAAAATAGTAGATGAAAAACTAAAAATATGAAAGAAAATTTATACGAAATTACATTTCCTTCAACTCGAAAAGTTTTTCGCCAGCCGGCTCAAGAGCAACAACAACAACAATAGCAACAATAACAGTAATAGCAATAACAAGAGCAAGTGTAACAGTATGAGTAACAGTAACAGCAAAAGTAACAGCAACATCACAGGAAAAGGATGTGTTCGGTTCTGCGTTGTGGTTCGGTTGTTGTTGTTGTTTTCGTTGTAGTTGTAGTTGTTGTTGTTGTTATGGATGCTGTTGGTGGTCGGCATGTTGGATGCTTGTGCGCATTTCCAAATCATTTATCATAATTTTGTGGCATTGAGTACCGCCCCGTTATCCTTTTTCCCCTAAACCTTTTAACCGTTACCCGCTACCCGTTACCCGTTACCCGTTAGCAACATCGAATCAGCAACGTTGATAAAAACGTTGAGCCGTAGCCTAATTTATGTGTGTATTGGTATTAGAGTGTAATATCTCTCACTGGATATGCGTGTATGTGCGAACTGGTCGGTATTATTAATTTCTAATTTGCATAACCTACAAAAGCTTTGAACTTTAAACTCTAGAGCCGAGTCTATTATGCAAAAGTTTTCTATTTTCCACGCCAGTTTTCTCTGTCTTTTTGTTGTTTTTATACAATTTTTTGTAGTATTTTTCGTTGTTTTGTTGTAGAGTGGGTGTTGTGCATAAAAGTTTTTAGCTCTCACAGCAATAAATTCAGTGGAAAGAGAAATGCAAAATTAACAAAATGGAAAGAAAAGGAAAGGAAAATGCGTGAGAGAATTTTATGGTTGCATTGGGCGAAACGACTTATTAATTATAAACGTAATTTGTTAGGCTCTGCAGTGTATTAAGCGGATTAAATATGAACTGGAGTTAATTATGCCCTGCTTACATATATATAGTTTGGAAAAGTGAAGACGAAAACTTAATAATATGAAAAGTAAAGTATAGAAATCCTAAGAATTCTTATGCCCAAATGAAGCGTATCTTCGCTACAATGCTGACTCAATAAGTGTGCATTTAAAATAACCATTTTAGGGTGCTTTTACTGTATCACATTCATGTTTGATGTGTAAACAAAAGTTTGGCACAAAGAAATTAAGTATCTGAGCTGAGGAGTTTGTTCCAACTCGCATATGATGATAATAATTTACTTAAGCTGGCTTCTCTGCCAGGCCGTAACTTATGTTACAGAATCAGAATTTTCACAACTTTTTGGATCGTTGGTGTTCCCCATTTTAGTAACTGTGCGAAGCTAACTAAATGCACAACTGCCATAAAAATAACCCCTACAGCAAAAGTTTTTGAGTCGAACGCATTTTATATGAAACGAAGTATGTATATAAAAAGTTATGGCTGCATTATTTGAACTGCCAATTTTCCGAAGGGGCAAAACCTGCAGAGGGGAAATTTGTTGTTCCTTTTGTTATTGCTGCCAATTGCAAATCGATTTTGTGACTAATTCTATAAATTTTAATTGCGCATGCATAGAACATAAATAAATAATGAGTGTGTTAAGCTCTTTTACCCCTCTCTCTCTCTCTCTCTCTCTCTCTCTCTCTCTCTCTCTCTCTCTCTTTTGCGTATACTATTTGGCAAACAATACAAAAATAGTCAAAACATAAACTATTAAGTTTTATGATGCCGAAAGGATGTACAAAATATGTGTAAGCAAGTAGTTTTTAATACCAGGGATCAGGCCAGCAAATAGTTTTAGAAGCTGTTTTATACCAGACACAGTCAGATAGCAGCACAGACAGAAAGACAGGTCGAGAGTTGAAAAGTTTCTGGCAAAGAGCATAAATTTCTATGCCTGACAACGCACTAAAACCCAACTCAGACTTCAACTGGAGCCTGAAGCTCACTATCTAGAGTCTAGTGGCCAAAGTCAATGCTGGAAGTATTGCAACTTTTTCTGCTTTTCTGCACATAATCAAGTTTCAATTTCCAGTTGTTTCTTGAAGAAGATTTTTTCCAAGAAACTATGCCAGACAGCCGACAAATCTAACGGCCAAGTTGGCCAGTTTTGGCCAACAGTTGTCAACGTCCAGTCATTCCCTGAGGGATTTCTACCAAAAAAGATTCCCGCGTAATTACACAGCACAACAAAATGCCGTTAAAATAGTTAAGGAAGTGCTACAAATATAGCAGACTACCAAGATTATAATTAGGAAACCATACAAATGAAATCAACAGAGTATTTAACACTTTTAACGCCATTTCTTAATTCTTTGTAGCATAGTGTTGGCTAGAATTCCATTATATACATATTTTCTGTTATCTTTTTTTTTTGTTTTACATTTTAACAGCAATTTAGCAATGTCTTTTGGATTAAATTAAAAAGGAAATCATAAGAAAAATGTTGAGAGAAAAGTGTACGAATGAGTTACAAAAAGGCACAAAACTTCTGACTTTGGCTATGCTTCTTTCTGGTTTAGTTGGAGGTTTGGTTCGCTATTGGATTGGCTTTCGGTTTGAGGTCCAGGAGGTTGGGATTTTGGGGTTTCTGGTATACCATACTTTTGGGTAAAGTTTTAGTCGTTTAGCCCTTTCCTTCTTTGCACTGATATTTTAATGCTTCCTTTTTTTTTGGCGGACAGAGAAGACGCACTCTAGCACAAGGAGATTTCATTTAATTTGCTCAGCCTCCTCCTCTGGTACTCCCCGATACTCCCTGATGCTCCCTGACACCCTGTTGCCCTTGTGGGCCTTAGAGCCCGTCGGACTCTAAAGTTCATTTCTACGCTCATTACACTTTTTACGAAAATTGTTTTTCAAGCCGCACTGAAGAAGAAATAGATAAAGACGAAGACCAAGATGAAACCAGCCGACAGCGGGGAAAGCTGTGAAACTGAGAAACTGGAGTCGGGAGTCGCCAGTCGGAAAAGCGTAAAGAGGAAGATCTAGGTGGAGGGGGAAGGGTGAAGAGGAAGCGAGTTTAAGCGAAGTTCCCGGTCCAAGCAGGGCTATATGGTTGACTAATTCATTTAATTCAAGAGTTTTAATAAAGTTTGTGCCCGAGCACATTTCTTGGGCCTCGACCCCGAAAAGCACATTCTCTTTAACCAACCAATCCTCTCCTCCCCCTGACCGTGTTGGCCACTTTATTAAGCGTATACTAGCTTAAATTTTTGTTTTATTTTTCTTGCAAGTTCTTTTCGCATTTCGCTTTGGCTTTGGCATCGTCTGGCAGCCCATTTTTAGATTCTGAGCCCTTTTGCCTTCGCCTTGATATAATCAAAAGTGTTGCGACCTTTAGACGAAGGTTTTCCCAACTCTCTCTAGCTCTCTCTTTGCATTTTTTTCCTGGACTTTCCCTCTCTACCAACATGTGCAATAACTCATTTTTCTAGCCATTCGGTAGAGGGAGTCTTGTAGTGAAACCTCTCCAAATTTTGCTTGATTTGCTTTGTGGCCTGAAAGGAAGAAGTAGAGAGGGAAAACCTTTTTTTTAGCGACCCCATCCAAGCTCTCTGACACCCTCTTGTGTATGCAAATTTGTTTGCTCTACTCTGTAATTTATTTTAAAAAATTTGTTAGGCTTATCTGGCATTGGGTTGGAGTTAGGTTCCAGCTCTTTAGAATGTAAAGTTTCTACACTTTTTATATTTTCCCCATTTCATTTTTTGGTTTTTTGGGCTTTTGGTTTGGTTTGGTTTGCCGCCGGACACGAGTTGCTTGGAATTTGCATTTTTTTTCTAGTTTTCATAATTGGCAAAAGTTGAATTCCTCGAAATTATATGGAAAACTAATAAGTGTTGAGGTTTTGATTTACATGCACGAGGCTCGAGGCTTGAACGCCAAAACTTTTGAAGTTTAATGATTGATGGACTGACGAAATGGGGAGAGTGCATGAAAAGGGATTTAAATTAATCAAAGTAAAGTTTAGAAATGTAAGAAAAATATTATTGAGTAAAATAGAAAAGTTGATAAAGTCCAGCGTACAATTGTTGAAAGTGAAAAGTTCTCCCCGGGGTGGAAAATTGAAAGTATAAAAACCTATCTATCATAGACGGAAAGTACAAGTGTGGCTAGAAAGCAAAAGCTTTCAAATTAAATGCCATCAATCAATAGAAATGTATTTCTTCTAAAATTATACATTAAGCATTTTGCAAATCTTTAAATATTTAATAAAATCTTAAAGTGTTTGCTTCAACAACTGCAATAAGTCAATTCAGTTCTTCCCCTCGAAAGTTACCCCAAAGCAAAGCGCAATCTCCGAGCGTATTTTAACCACATCCGTAGAACTTTACACATCTAATCGCATCAAGCGACCCCTTTGCGAGAAGTGCAACCGCAGTGGCGGTGCGAGTGGCAGTGGCAGTGGCAGTGGGAGTGGGAGTGGCAGTAGGAGTAGCAGCAGATTGTGTGTTTTCTCTTTAGTAAGCCAAGTTAAAAGGGTGGTGCTACTGAATGAATCTTTAATAGGGTCCAAGTCAAAGACCAAGTCCAAGTCCCACTTCGTCCTCAACATCGTCGCGCCACAAATCTCGTTGCTGGCATATTTCAAATACAGCTGAAGCAAACATTATGCATTCTTTGCTGCAAAAACCACATAAATCTGCCACGAAAGCACACACACATACACACATACGTACAGTCACACACTCACACACAGTTGTCTCTCATAGACTGGCAAATTGGGGAACTGGAAATGCGGCATTTCTCAATATGCGTTACACGTACGCATTAATAACTAATATATGCATATACAGTAACAGAAAGCTAGAGATGAGTATATGCTGCCCTTCCCCATCCCACTCCCCCTTCTCCTACCTCACACACACGCACACACACCCTTCACACTCTCCACACTCGCAGATTCATGTCTGACTTCTTATTGTTTGCCAACATGGCATATATTATATATGTATAAATCTAAAAACTGCTCATATCGTGTGCCACTCTGTCTCTATATATGTGTGTGTGTGCTTACATTTGTATGTGTGCTGGGTATTTGCAATTGCTCGGCAAAATATGATTACTAATGCCAGAGACCCCATTGCCATATCCAGTCAACGTGCGTTATATTAACTTTTATATTCTCTCACATGCAACGGCTTTTGTTTGCACTTCGAGCGCTCCATTATGGTACACTATAAGCCATCAAACAGTATGAACTGAGGTCTATTAACTAGAAAACTGCGTAACTTTGATGTCTGTGTGTGCATTTAATGTTCATAAAATACATATTTGAGAGCGGGAACTAGTTACGAATCAAAGTAGTAAAATCAACTCATTTTAAGCATTTGTAAAAGCTTTAATACAGAACAGAGTTGTGAACAGAAAATAGAAATATTTATAATATATATTAATGGATCACAAAAGATTACTTTTATATCTCTTCTAGTACAACTTAAAGTTATTTTTTAGCCAAACTATAGATATGTTAAACTTTTTTCATCAGTTGTTTAATTTCAGTTTTATATTACAGAGCATCTGCTTATCGTTTTGTGTACTTCCTTTTGAAATCTATTGTATTTTGTTGGCAGGCATCAACATGCCTTGTATTTGTTGAATCGCATGCTTCGTTCTCTCCATTAGTTTCCTTTCATCTCCATTTCCCCCCTTCGTCTCACATCCTCACCCCGCTTGTAATGCTTGCCAGTTTTCCAAGTGCCAAGTTTAATCTGCTACAGTTTCCTTTAGATGGTATTTCAGTACCGTCATCTAACGGGCTCTGTGCATTTCCATGTCCGCTACAAACCGAAGTTCCGCTAAAAACCCATACCCCTATACCCCCTCGCTCACCAAGGGGCGTGGCCGCAACTATACTATCTGCGATGCAGTGCAGTGGGTCAATAGAGCGGCAATGGCGGCTCTGGAATTTGCCATTGTTGCTATTTAAAGCGCATTTGCCGTTAATTTTGCCAGTCGCTTGTGAAGCAACGCGCACATTTCCGGATATCCTGTGTGCAGTGTGTGCATTTGTATCTGTATCTGTGTTCATTGGCATTTCATTGTGTGTGTGTGTGTGTGTGTGTGTGTGTGTGTGTGTGTGTGTGTGTGTGTGTGTGTGTGTGTGTGTGTGTGTGTGTGTGTGTGTGTGTATGTGTGTTTGGGTGTGAGTGTGTGTGTGTGTGAGAGAGTGTGTGACGCCTGACTGCTCATTATGTATTTGTTGTGTTTGACTTTTGGTCTGCCTGGCTGAATGCCTGCCCCGCCCACACTTCGCCCACATCTCTATTGTACTTGCACTTGTTGTTGTTCTTGTTGTTGTTTGTTCTGGCCCGAACTTTAATTGAATAATTTTCAGCCATGAATATTTCTAATGGCCAAACAAATTTTCGCAAGCTCTTGCAAAAATGCAGTATGCCTTCATTGCTTGTTTGTTGGTTTTGTTTGTTTGCCACTGCACCACACCGCACCACTACAATGTCTCGCTCTTGCTCTCTCTCTCTCTCTCTAACTCTTTCTGTCTCTCTTTCTATTTACCTTTGGGCTGGGGGCTGGCAGCATTTTTAATTATATGCACACAAAAGGCCGCCACAAAAGCAGTCGCCACCTTTATTGATGCTCGTCGTTAGTCGTTGTGTCGGCACCCTCCTCGTCCCGTCCCCTGCTTCACCCTTTACTGTCTTCCACCTTTATTGCCCCTGCACTGCCCTGGATCAACCGACAAACAACTGGGCAGCAAAACAAGCAAACAGCCAGACATACTCATACCAATTCTCGTTCTCCTATTCGTAGTCTTAGTTTACTCAGTGCGCAAATTTCATCAACTTGTTCAAAAATTCAAATGTAAATAAATCTAGACGTGCAGAGAGAATCCAGTACGACTACTGTACTAGTATTAGTGCATGTCTGGTCCCACTGTTCTAGCCAAGTGTTTTGTTAGCAGCCACAGCAGTTTTCAATCGCTAGACAAAACTTTGTTTGTTAGTCGTCAGTCGTCAGTTTTGGGCGACGTCGTCACAGCTTCGGTTAAAATTCGCTGCACTCAGCAATATTGGCCCATAAAATGCCTCAGAGCTTTGAACAGTGGGACGAAAGCGATTTGCTGTGGAAATAACAGAAAAGTTTATGTACAATAAAGATAGTTGAAGTCCGTTTAAATACAGGTCTTGGAACAAATTTAATTAATAATTTTATATAGAAATAAATGTTAAATATTTTATTCACTATCTTGAATGTAGGAAGATTGATTGAGTATAACTTTGGGTTGAAATTCAAAAATAAATGATAATACACTTTTCAATAGTTTTATTCACACTGTGCATATGCCATAAGCCGTGCAAATTCAAACTCTTGCCTCACAAACACTCAGGCCAAACAACAATTGCAACCTTGACAGCCATTTTGGGCCAACTTTGGAGGGCGGTGCAGTATGCGATGTTATCTACTCTCCTTTGGTTCGACCAAGTGGCTTTTCAGTGTAGTTGGCTTGTGTCTTGCGCACGTTAAGTGCCTGATAGGCGCGGTCAGGGGGCGGTATGGTGGTTACCTGGTGTAGTGCTTGAATAGACGGTCTGTATTTTACTGGCTCTATAATTATTTGCTATAATCTAAAATTAAATGGGATTTGACAGTTGATGAATTGCAGAGCAGTTCGATTTGAAATGCACTATTCTAAGTACCTAGAGAGCTGAAACCGACTTGGTTAAAGTGCCTCATTGAATAGCACAAAGTGCTTAGTTATGCATTGAATCCAAAGTGAATTGGGTAACGAGCATTTAACCAATAATATCCTGCAGCAAGTGTCCTGCGAAATGGCATTGTATTCAACGAACACAAGGGATATTAGTTGAGTTTGATTAATTTAATGGGGATTGTTTATGTTTTTGGGTACTCTAACAGCTCAATTAATAATTAAATTAAATTAGATAAATTCAATATAATTGCAGATCTTAATTATAAGCTTAAGCAAACACTTTTAATTTTAATATTTCATTTAATTATTTTCATTTTAGTTGTTGTAATAATCAAATTATGTGCACAAAGCTGTCGTTTCAAAGTGTTCCTTCAAAGAATCACAATAATGTTTGGCATTTTTGATAAACATCCTTTGAAATCAGTCCTTGAAACTCAGTCCCGAAATGAGAGTGGGACTACGCAATATTTGCACAATATTTGCAATTGTTGCATACAAAATGTACATTTTTGAAGTTCCATTTCCGTACTGCTCCCCGATGCTGTATTTATTGTATGGGTCGTAATTAAACTTTGTTGCTTCAAAGCGACAACGCTCAATTTGTGCAACAAAGGCAGCAAAGTCGAAATCCAAACAGTGACAGGGACCGTGACCAGTGCCAGTGCCAGGATCAGGACCAGCACAGGCAACAGGACAAGCACCAGAAACAGGACCACGACCAGTAAAAATCAAAAAGGACCCGGGGAACATTTTACATTTTACATTTTTGAGCAATTGAAACGTGCTACGCATTGTGTGCTCTACTGAGAGTCGGGACAAACAGGACATTGTTGGACTGCACTCTCCACTTTCTCCATTCTCCATTCTCTACTCTCTACTTTCTCCACACTCTTTTGGCTGCTTTTGCTGTCGTGAGAGTGCGCTGTAAACTGTTGTTATTTTAACGCAATTTTCAAGTGGAATGCAAATTGTTTAATGATTTCAATTGGAAAATTGCTGGAATACTTGACGAGCACGACGAGCACCAAAAGCCATCATCGTTCGCTATGGAATGGAGACCAGCAGGAGACACACAACAATTGCCAGTCAGCCAGTCAGCTAGTCAGTTCCATCAGTCCAAAGAGTCCTTTCCATTCAAAGGCATTTTACTCTGCTCTTTGTGAGTCCATGCGTAGGCATAGACTAGACCTTATTGATAGAGTTGGAGTTGGAGTTGGTACTGGATTGGAATTGGAGTTGGGCCATCTCCAGCACTGGCTGCATTTTTGTATACACAGAGTGTCTGATTAAATTAAGTTGATGAGACGTTCGTGCCCCTTTCTCCCCTCTCCTCCTCCCTCGTTTCCCCATCCACGCTTTACCAACAGTTTGAAGGACGTTTTTGTTATATTGATGCATTGTGTTGGATAGCAGACGCAATTCCCCATCTTCATGCCCATCTCCAGTTGGTAAGCAGTTACTCAAATACTTGACTACTTCACTCGATTCGTTCATTTAGTCCTGCTCAATGGCGTTTCGGCTGCTCCTGACGTTCTCCTTCTGTTTGCTTTTCCTGTCCTGCCCAGAATGAGCTCCAATTCGAGTCTTCTACGCGTTCTTCGTCTGCTCCACTGTCGTTGTTGTTGTTATTGTTGTTGCTACTGCTGAATTTGTTTATCATTATTGGCATTAAAAGGATTCGAAATTGTTTATTGTCTAGCCAGAGTCCTGTATGTCTGCTGTATGTCTCTTTGTCTCTCCGTTCATTTGTTGAATCAGCAAGTCAGTCAGTCCGTCAGTTCGTCAGTCATTCAGTCAGTTTGATACGTGCTCTTTCCTAGAGACAATTCGACTTTTGTTTTAACTTTCTGCCTTCAACATTGTCGCCAATTAACAGTGGATCGTATCGACACAGTAGACAGTTCGATTTAAGAGTAAATTAATATTAACCATAATTTATAATATTATTATATATTATATAAATATGTAAAATATTACTTTAAAATTATTTAACGAGTTTCTCTATATTTAATTAGTGTACTGATCACAAAGTACTGTGCTTCTCTTACGTCACAATAGACCCTTTGTCGTTTGAATGATCCTGTACGCTTTGTAAGGCCCACGGTGCTTATATAATCGTAGTGCGCAACTTTAACATCCTGGACTTGGTGCGTTCGCTTGGGGGATTCTACCCCTTTTTGTTTGCAAGTCAACATGCTATTTGTAATTAATTGTTTTTGCTTCATGGAGCCTTGACGCTGCTCAGAGAGAGCTCAGTGCATTGCACGATTTATTGAGAAATCAATTGTTTAACAACAGGCAATGGAAACCACAAGAGTTCTTTGCAAACAAACTTCTCGCCTCGAGTCGTTCCGCCATGGCGCATTTAACACCCCCTTCCTGCCCCTCGCCCACCCCCTCGAATCCAACCAACTACCTGCCCCTTGGTCTTGTACACTCCATCGAATCAAGTGAAAGAGCTTTCAACTTCCGTTGTTGGCGCTGCAAGGCGAACTCTTGAAGCGAATAAGTTGAATGAAAGTAAAGAGGGAGAAAGAGAGACAGAGAAAGATAAAGAGAAAGAGACTTTGATATAAGCCATGGGCATTTAATTAAATCGATGACAAAATTACGCCAATTAAAGGCAGTCCTGTTAAAATTGTCTAGCCAGCAAAGCTAGGGCAACAAGACATAACGTATACGCAGTGTCTGCTGTCAAATTGCAGGTAAAGTTGAAAACTTTTTGACTGTTTCTGCCAGTTCTATGTTCATTGTTGTTGTTGCTATTGGCCTTTTGACATTGAGACCCATCAATTCGTGTCAATTAATTCGCAAAGACGACAATGCCACGCCCACCAATTGCTGCGCATAGCCCAATTTAGTTCAGTTCTCTGACTACCCTCAAGCTGTGACGCAAATTTTCTTTTGCAGTTTCCTAATATAATTAAAAACTTTTGCCAGGTGTTGCAAATTTCTCGACCCTCTCTCTCTCTCTCTCTCTCTCTCTCTATCTTCAGTTCTGGCTGACTTCCGTAGCAGACGGACACAGGAGAACGCGGTCCGGAAAGATGGCACCGGAACAGGTCTAGCTCAGGGTTTCTCAGGTCTCTTTTGCATGCTGCCTTTTGCAGCGCTCCAAAGTCGTCGAGTAGTTCATAAAGTTTTTCTACCTCTCTCTCTCTCTTTTTCCTCTCCCTTTCTCTGTCATTCTGCTAGCAAGACTTTAAATAGACAAATCTGTGAGGAGAAGCCGATTCCAGCATCGACGCTAATGCCTCTTGTTTGGCTTTTGAGCATCGACTTGTCTCCTCCGACAGTCTGTGTACCAAACAAATTGTCTGTGTGCATTGAGCTTAGCGTGTGTGTCTACCATACACATGTATATGAGTGTGTGTGTGTGTGCTTGTATACAGCATAGAGAGGGGAGAAAACCTATCACTAACTGGTCATTGTGTACATAATGTCCGAGAGTTGAGACTCACGCTTGATGAAGATGAGTTACGGCAATGCCACTACAGCACACATTATGTATAAGTTTGATGTGTGTCTTGTCATGTTTGACTTGAACTTGCCGACAGTTCTCGTAGTTTGCTATTGAAGTGCCTCTAACTCATAGACGATAGACAGTGGCTATTGTCCAAACGGTTACTGACCACACATAAACAGCGGAATCCTTTGTTCAACCCTAAGCTAATGTTACACAGTTCACTTGATCAAATAACCTTAAAGAATAGAATTTTAATCTAGGAATGATTAAACTTCTTTTTAAATGGTTGAAAATATGGTACCAATTTATAGTCTAGAAAATTTACACAAAATATTAAGTTTATTTTATGCTTAATTTATAAATTTTTCTTTTTGGATTATTCCTCTGTCTGCCTATTTTATTTTATGCTACCTTTAAAGCCTGTTGCCTGCTTTTAACCCAAATATTACTCCTGAAATTGCAATGCATTTAGTCTATAAACAGTTTTACTAACCTTACAACCATAGTCAAAGCCACAAAATTAGTTTTGGTATAGGTAAATGTGAGAATTTTTGCATTTTGGACTTTCAGACAGGACAGCAGCTTTGTCAAGAGCCTCAGTAAATTCATAAACTGTGATTCCTACAACACCCAAATGCAGTTGCAGCTGTAGCATTTGGTACAAAATCTCTCAGCCGCAAATGCACACTCGGGATTGACGGATGAAGAAAGGGGCGAAGGGGAGGCGAGTAGAGAAAGAAGAAGGGGGACAAAGAGACGACAAGCAAAAGCTGAAAATACTTAGAACTGAGGCCAAATCTGTGGCGTGTGGTTGCCAGAGACGGAAGAATCCAAAAGCTGAAGCTAAAACTGAAACTGAAACTGAAGCCAGAGCTGAAGCTGAAACTGTTGTCTGATGGCTGATGCTTCTGCTGCTACTGCTGAGCTGAGCTGAAGTCCACGACTCGGTTAGTTGCCAAAGTGCAGTAAAAACTTGCGGTGGCATAAAGAGCTGCAAAATTACTTGCAGCCGACTAGGACGACGAAGAGGGTCGTCCTGGGCCTTGTCCTGTGCCTTCTTTCCATTCTGCTGCCTTTGCTCGACGTTGTACTCGACAAAGACCAACTTTTGCTGCTGCTGTAAAGTTCTCTTTGGATCGCATGTGCTCGCTGCGGCTGTTGAATTTGAAATTTTGCAGTTTGTATTATTTTTGCTGTTGCCCCAGAAAAGGCATAGATCACATGCTGTATGAGTATGTGTGTGCGTTTGTGCGTCTCTCTCTCTCTCTTTTAATGGGTGTGTAACTGTGTGTGTGTGTGTGTGTGTGTATTAAGGCCCGCGGCAGATGGAAACTTTGTCAATGCGGTGGCACTAAAGTGCGGCAAAAACAAGCATCAAGGACAGCGCAGCAACACAAAACAGACAACGGCAGACAGACAACAGGCAAATACAAAAAGCAACAAAACCGACACAAAAAAAAATCATCATAAAATGTGTTGCATGCTTTTTGGCGCGAGCGCGTTTTCACTTGTGTTCGTCTCGCAGAAACAATTGCCTGGAATGCTGTTGTTGCTCCATTGCAGTTGTTACTGTTTTCGCCAACATGTTGAGCCTAAATCGTTAAAGTTTTTCACAAATGCACTTGCCACAGGAACCCGCTACGTGCCTCCCGCCAGTTTGCTTCAGCATGCCTCAGCGAAATTACACAAAGTTTCGCCTTGTTCCCAAAAGCGACGCAGCCGCCTCATGTTTAGCCATAGTTGTTGTTGCTTTTGTTGTTGTAACTGTTGTTTGTTGTTGCTGTTGTTGGTGTTGGGATGTGTACTTCAAAATTTTAATTTAAACTTGCGCCATTTTGAAGGCTTTAAGTGGTTGCCAGCTCGTTGACAGTTAGTCCTGACAGAGGCCAGCACTACCACTAACAACAACAGCAACAACAACAACTACAATACCAACAATAGTGCCTGGCAAAGGCTTTTGCTGTTGTTCTTGCTGTTGTTGTTTCCCGCTGCAGTTGTTATTAGTGCTCGCTGCTCATGTTGTCGCTGTTGCCACAGTGGCTGCTGTTGCGTTTTTATATTGCAACAACGGACACACTGAAAGACAATTTTACGCTACAGCTGCGAGGGTCGATATCAAAGTATATAAAAAGTATGACAGCAAAACTAATTAACTAATTTTGTATTATATAATATCTTAGCTTCAATTTAATTTGTTTTAATTATGATTATCAACAAATTTTTTCGTAAGAATGAAAAAACTGAAATAATTTATTATTTCTACGTAAATTTCTTATTTAAAATTTTACTGAAATGAAATTTGCTTAAATTAATTAATTTATATTTATTCTTTCATAAAGAAATTTGTTAAAAGTATTTTGTTAAACATTATTTTCTTAATTAATTAATTAATTTACATTTTGAGCTGTACTTAAATTTGTTATCTTCTATATAATCAATAAATCTGATTTTAATTTAGGAAGTGTAATTTAATTAACACATTTTTTGAATTCCACAAAGAATTTCTATTTCTATTTCAAACTATCTTTATGAGATAATTTGTTAATGACATTCATAAAATAGTATATTTTCCAATTTACTTAGTTGCAGTACTTTTACTGCAAATTTTCTGACAACAGTGTTGTTATTAGCTAATAATATTCAAATCACTGTCCAAATACCATTCACAACCCGCTACCCTAAGCTATCTTCTGCTGTCATAAAAGTATCCAAACATTGTTCACCAAATTAATTAATTCCCCCTCAACCTGGTACTTGCCACATTAGAAGTGTGCAAATATAATAGTTTGGGGCAACCCTCTGTGCAAGTAGCTTCATGCGGGCCAGGGCTGCATGCACTTACCATTTGACGTTCCCCCGAACTCAACTGCTACTGTTACTGCCACAATTCTGTTGCACATTTTTAGCCAGCCTGCAGCCATGTAAAAGCTTTGAATATTTATGCAACAGTAGAGGCAGAGGCAGAGGCAGAGTCAGAGGCAGCGACTGTAGCAGAGGCAGCAGCAGGGGCAAAGGCAGAGGCAGAGGCAACAACGAGTCATCAAAGCCCACCCATCAGCCTGCGTTAGCCACGCCCCGGCGCCCATGCTGCTGTCGCGCTGCTGTGTTGCAACAGTTGCTCTTCACTTGTAGCTCTGACACATTTTCAGAAAGTAGGGTCATCATCAGGAGGAGGTCCTGCCTCAAATTTGCTTAAAACTTGGCGCGGAACGGGCTGGAAAAACTTTGCTGCCTTTTTTTTGCGTCTTTTTTTAACGCCAACACGCGTAAGTGCCCTAATTTTTTTTCCTATATATATTTATACATATACTGTACATACATATATACATAGGTCTGTTGGGTGCTGTTGATGGTGGGGGGGTGGGATTCAGGCTCAGCTTTTGTCAGTTTGTGTTTTCAACGCTTTTCCTTCGTTTTCCTTTTTTTTATTCTTTTTTTTTTTTGCTGTCGCTTTTCTTGCCACTTTTTGCGGACTGCCATGAAGCGTTGATATTGTTCGATTGTTCATCGTTGCGGGGTAGAGAGCTGTATAGAGGATGGAGGGGTTTACTGTGGTTGTTGTGCTGTGCTGATCTTTTTAATGAGTTGGGTTTTGTGGCGGTGCGAAAAAGTTTTCTGCCTTTTGCCATGAAATGAGGGCACACCAAAGGCTTTTGTTGTGCCACCAAGCACGCCAAATGGCTTAAGAGAGCGTGCCATGGAATCCGAATTGGCCTTGGAACCACTCGAGTGGTTTTCGCTTGCGACACTTGACAACTAAAAGCAATGCAAAACAGCTGCTTTCTTCGCACTAATTTGCATTAAATGAGCTAAAATAGATTTCCCAGATACGAACTGTAATTGATCATAGGTTTACAGTCGACTGATAAGAAAGAACTATTTTGGATGTCCACAACATAAAAAGATCTTTCATATTTACTCTTAAATTAAGACTCAATTTGCTCACAAACTTTATAGCTTTTAATCTGAAATTTAATGCTATGCATTGTGGGTTACATAAAGTTTCATAACTGCCAAGTCATTTATTTTAGCCCATTGCAAACAAAGAGCATAACGCTTATTGCATCTGAGCCTCCCTATTCAATCTGACTTGTGGCTAGGGCAGAATGAGAGTTCAGAGAGTTCAGAGCATTTTGTATGCACTTTATAACATCAGTCTGAACGGAACAGAACTTTTCGTCATTTTATGGGACAGTAGCAGCTACAAATCCTCGGACAGCAGATGCCCCATTCCTGCTCTGCTCTTCTCCCTCAACCCTTCCACTCTCCGCTCCCCTTGAATTGCAGAAGAAAAATGTCGCAAAATGTTGTCTGAGTGCCACCCCAGAGTTGCATTCGGCCGTTGTCTACGTCACATAACTCCCCAGTTTAATTATGAGTTGCTTTTTGAGTTCATTACGCCGCTGAGCAAACGCGGTTGCCCATAACGCGCCTCCAGCATTTGTATATATTGTATATCTAGCTATCTCTTTCTTTTACTCTCTTATACTGTCTCCCTGTTTGGAGCTGGCGTAGTTCATGAAAATTTTGCACGTGAATGCAAAAAGTGCGCACCAAAAGCGCACAATTTACATTTCTTACACTCGCAGTGCTCCCAAAAAGGAAGCCCGCTAACCGAACCGGGAATCCCCCAGCTCCCTTAGCTTGTGCTGGCTGTCAGCGCGGTTTTTGCGCTGCTGTCACAACACACACATACACACACTCACACACACACATTTCATACACACACTGAGCACAACAATAACAGAAGCAAAAGCACACTAACCCTCACCCAACTCATCTGATTCTTTATGCTTGTCCTCAGTCTTCATCTCAGTCATTTTGTCCTTGTCCCACTCTCCGTCTCCTTCTCTCTCTGTCTTTCTCTTTCTTTCTCGCTTTCTGCTGCGTGACGTGATGTCAGTTGAACTGACGTACACTTGGGGATTTTGCGAAGCAATGTTTTTAAACCAAATTAAAATACGCAACGAGCACTTTACTCGTCATTGCATTTGTTTTGCTGTCAACTTTACTTTCTCAGAGTGTCCTGTCCTGAGACTTGAGCACTTCGAGGGTCTCCAACTCACACACACACACATATATACACACACGTAGAGAACTGCGACCTTCTTGAGCTTTAAGTTTTATTAATTTAATTAAACTACTTACAAAGTTGTACACTTCTCTATCCACGGCTAGCAAACTCGCGCTACCTGCCAACAACTGCGAACTGACGCGAAGCACTGTAAGCCATCCCACTCTGCCACTCTGCCACTCTCTGCCGCCCTTTCTGTTGCCTTGGCCAGAAGCAGGTCCAGTCCACGACATGCGCTGTTTAGCACCTAACTTGCCTTGGCCAAAAACTAGACGACACTCTTGTTGAGGGAAAAGAGCAGTAGGGATTGTAACAGTAGGGTGGTTTCAAAAGTCCTTGGCAGTCTCAAAACAGAAAAGATTTTTGAAGTGATAAGTTTTCAAAAGAAATGCTATAAAATGTTTTACTAGAGATTTAAGTGTAAGGATTATACCTGAAATAATTTGTCTATTGATAAAAAAAAAACTACAAAAAATAGATTGAAAATCAGAATTATACAAATTTTAGGCCTAAATTGCTTTGAATATCTTATTGACTCAATTTTAAAAAAATCGCAGCCTAAAAGTATGCAACAAAATTTAATGACGCATAGAAAACAATCCTCACAATTACACACTTTTAATTGTCGAAATTAAACTGGGATTTGAAACGGAATTTGTAGGAAAACTTTTTGAGAAAATACTTGTTCACTTACCTCTCTATTCAACCATCAAACTTATAAAACTTCCCACCTGCTCGCTCACCTGTGCGCCCCTTCTTGGTATACCTGGAATACATTTGATTATTTAGCATTTAGCTTGCATATATTTTCTTTTCAGTAGTGCGCAAAACATGATTTCAGTTTTCAGAGCTCAGTTCTTGCTCCCCAGTACTTACGCTCGAATAAATTTTAATAGACATTCGTAGTCGTCGTTGCCCCATCCTAGCAACAGGATATTATTGTTGTTGTTGTCGTTGTTGTTTTTTGGTTTGCAGGTCGCTTGTGTTTGGACTCGGAACGTGTGTATTTGCATATAAATTATACCTAGCCGTTGACTTTGTGGCCTCTTCTGCAATGCCTCAAGCAGCTGGCTAGCCCAGAGTCTAGCTAAGACCAGTTCACAGTATAGAAATTGTGGAGGGGGGCGGACTAAGAGGTGGTCACATCTGTATGGCCTTAAGGCTGAATGGATGTCTGGGTCGTCTGTCTGGCATATGCTGCTTGTCCATTTCATATCCTTTGGCAATGTTATGCAAATTATTTCAATAGGCTATAATATGTGCCGAAAAATTATTTAGCCAAAACTAACCAAATGTGCTGAAAGAACAACAAAACATTAATTATTTAACAAACATAGGAAAAACCCAGTGGAGAAGGAGCAGTAGGCAGTAGGCAGTTGGATGAGATGCAGGAAAACGAGTTGAAATCCATTTGAAATTATAATAAATTTAAAGTCAAGCCCCTCTCCAGTTCCCAGAAAATTATGCCATGGCCAGACAGCGGTCCGAAAACCCATTAGAGCGTTACCAGAGAGGCTAGAAATCACAGCCGACAGTCAACGGGCGGTCTGACTGGACATTTTAATGATACAAGATGAAAAAATCTGAAAACAACTAGCATATGTCACAATCAATATACACTTCCAAAATAAATAAATAAAACTTAAACTGGAAAAATGCCTTAATTCATTTAAATATACATTTTCTAAACTGTTATTGGTTTTCATTAGTTTAAATTAGGAATATGCCAAGAAGTATGCTATGAAAACAATCAAAACTAATTGAAGGTTAAGAAGCTTTAAATATCTGTTGAATATTTCATTAATCTACTATCTGTAAAGCATATTGTGGCTTCACAGCTGACCCTTATCAGAGTTAGAGCATCTATAATGCCATGTGAACAACTTTGTTGACATTGAAATAATTAATGGGGGATCTCGTTCCGTTATGGGGAAAAACGCGTCCGGGTTTTACACTAATAAACTAGTAGGAAAACATGTTTAAAGTGTTTTATGATTGCCTTGCCAAGCGAGAGGTCGATGGGGTCGCGCTGTTGGCATTCCACTTCACCTTCCCTTCACTCTCTCAGTCCCTGTCTCAGTAAAGGACTGGACCGAGAAATGTGAACCAAACGTGTCCTGCTGCTACTGCTACTACTACTGCTACTGCTGCTGCTGCTAACCGCAAAAAGCAATCTACACGTGTTTTCAAAATTAATTGTTATGATGGCTTTTGTTGACGCCGTTTTTTATACCCTGTTCGTAGCACCCATTGAAAATGTCTAAAAAATATAAATATTTTAACCTTTTGCATAGGTATCCAATATGCCGATGTGGGCAAGTTTGATTTTATTAAAGATATATATTTTTAAAAATCTTAGAATAGTATTACTGGTTTGACTGGTTATAACTAGAAAAATGATAAATTGTAGTAAACTTACAGATTGATTACTAAAAAACTTCAGCATAAGTATCTTTAAGAAAAACTTAACAAAAATATTGTAATATTTTTCAATTACAGGGTATTTCCCGGTCAAATACGCTCTGCTCTCGGCAGTATTCAAGCTTGTTTTCGTTTTTCTGTTTGTTTTGTTAACGCCGCCTGCCATGTGTTCTTTGAGCAGAGGGGAGAAGGCCCGTTGAGGAGGGTGAAGAGGACAACTTGCTACCGTTTGAATATTTGATGAGGGCGTTCCGAGGCCACAACACAAACACAGCCAATTTGTTGGTTTTTTTGACGCCTAAAATTATGCAGCATTAAACAGAGACCCCGAACCCGACCGTTTTTAGGCTCCTCAACGATTTGCACCTTATCAAAACGCGACGACAACCGCAAACGTTGACGTTAGTTGCTAAATAAAAAAAAAATAAGTGAAGGAAAAAAAGCAAACTGCAAACTGTTGAATTCGTGACGTGGTCAAGTAGGCGTGGCACATTGCATTTTAGTTATGTGTTGATTGAAGCCAGGGTTGCAACACGTAAAACTGTCACATTTGAAGACGCCGACTACATGCAGTCAAGTATTTTTCTTAAAACAACTTATAAAGGTTTTGTATCTTATTTAAATTAAGGTAAAGATTAATTATTTTCGGATCTGTTTGATTGGTAAAATAAAATGGGAAGCAAATAGAATACGAGTTTGGACTTTTTTTGGTTCGATCTTCAACAAATAAGTAAGTTTTCATTTTTTTCAAAATAAAAAAAAAAGTAAAACTCAATTTTAAGGTAAATAATTTAATGGTAATTTATTTTAACGAACCGCTTTTAAAAATTCATTCACTTAAATTACTACTCATTAATTTAGATTAGATTTGTAGAGGGATCTGTTAAAAAAATCGATTGCAGCCCTGGAAATGAATTGTGTAGATTTGGTGGTGCCTGCTTTTAGGCGCTGCTCTTTCTCTCTATCTACGCTGACTTGCCGCTCAACTTTGAACTTTTGGCGGCTGCGGCAGTTTTTAAATTGGTTTTTTGATTTCCAACGCCTCTCACCACGCCCTTTTTCCCCTTCCAACGCCCCATCGAACTGGTCCTCTCGCTCTCACTCTTGATGCGGTCAGTGCCGTTTAGGCGCTCGGTCAGCCGAGTTCCTGTTTGAGTGCCAGCAGAGTGGAGAGGCAAAAGTGTAGAGTGGACAGTGGACAGTGGAGAGGAGTAAACTGGTGTGGCGGGCAGAGGTCAGAAGATTTCGACATGCGGTTTGTTGGTTTTTGTGGGTAGGCAGCTGTTGATTTTTGGGTCCAATGCGTTATAATTTCATGCTGCGTTCGTTGTTGTTGTTGTTGCCGATGTTGCTGTTGTTGTTACTGCCATGGCTTAAATTTAAAATGTGTCTTCACATGTTAGGGCTGGAGTAGGTGGGCGGAATGGGCTATAATGTACACACCAATAAATTAACAATAGCCTGGCCAATATTCGAACTGCCGCACATTGTTGCCACACCCACACGCCCCATACCGCTTTTAGCCGGCAACTGCATTTATTGGCTCGTAAATTAGCATGCAAGTCAAATAAATTAATTCTTTTTTGCAATATTTGCATAAACAATTTTGCATAATATGCAATAGTCGAGAGAGCGGCAATAACAACGGCAACAGAAATCATGGCAAAAACAGCCAACGGGGCTTACAAAGTGCACAAGATTCTAAAAAGGCCAAGGGGCAACTTTAATACGGTATTGCAGCACAGCAGTGGCGAGGGTTGTTCAACAAATTTTAGTTAGTTTTCGTTAAAAGTTGTGTGGCTTTTAAAAGTATGTTGTATAAATAATAAATAAATTCTTATAAAATAAAATCTGAATAAATTATTGTATATAAATATAAAAATTCTAATTAAAATAAACATTAAATAAAATAAATAAGTAATAAATATTAATAATTTTAAAAATATTTTACAAATCAAACGAGTATCAAGTCAGATTAAAATAATTTTATTTAGTTACATTAAGCATTGTAAATAATTCATTAGTTTAAGAAATAAAAAAAAAATTTAATATACCCATATATAATTTATTTAATCAAATTGTTGCTATAACATTTTCTTCTGGCAACATTTTAAACTGCTCCTTGTAGCTGTTAGCTATGTAATATGTTCGCACTGCATATATGTAAACTGAATACATATACACATACTGTATGTACTCGTAGGTAAGGATACCTGACTGCCCTGGTCGCATGACTAGACATTGCTTTCTCCAGGGAGATTGGCGAGGCGAGTGAACACGGCTCATCGTCCTCGTGTATGTCCTGCTCCTGCTTCTGCTCCTTTACCTGTGCCTCTACCTTGTACTGTGCCTATGCATAAGCAATGCGTGCAACAAGGCAACATTCACCACATGGCTGGGCAATTGACCAAAGGCTTCACTGTAGTCTGCACGCTGGAATGGCCAGAGAACGTCTCTTCATGCATTTGGCATATTTTAATATGTAAATGTAATTTCTCCAATGAGATACAACACAAAGACTTTCACGGAGACTGGGGTGATTGTGTGTCTCTTGGCTGTCTGCCGATGTTTGTGGCTAATCAAAGACAAAGAGACATCACATCACAAATGGAATACAACGAGGTGAAGCAGAGAGTGAGAAGTGGAGTGAAGGAACGTAGTGTTAACAGATAACAGCAAGAGATTACTGTTGATACGCAGGTGCAACAATTAATGACCGTTATGGCTGAACTCTCAACGCCATATAAACCACATTACGCATACGCCTAGTGTGTGTGAGTGTGTGTGTGTGCGTGTGTCTGTATGTATGTGCGTGTCGCGTGTTTAATAAAAAATGCAAAGTCTAATGTCTGCACCGCAAATTGATGTGCGCAAATGTGCGCATAAACGACGCTAGATGGCGCACTTTACGCGTGCAAATTGACAGAAATCGAAGCGAGCGGGATAAACAACATAAATACACACATCAACAAACACACACACACACACCTATATAAATATATATGTATACATAAAGCAACCAACACGTGGATTAAACTCACAGCAATTTCGCGTTTGATGAAAATAGACGCGTTGTTTTTTCTAATCCATACAGTATTGCAATAAAAGCTAATTAGCTATGTCACACAATAGGAAATTCCATGAAAATCTAATTATATTCATGCCAAGTTATATTAAAACCAGTTTATATCGTTTTGCAGTTAGCTCTAGAAATAAAAGCATTTGTCGGAAATTTCGTGAAAAATTAGTTAGTCTTATTTGAATTTATTTAAAGATAATGTAAAATCCCTCTTCAAAAGAAACTGATTTTACAGAAAATATTTAAATATTCGAAAATACTAAATATATTAGATAATTTTGTGAACATTTCATGATATTAATTAAGTCTTATATTAAAGCTTAACTATAAATCAAATTCAAGGAAAACTTTTCTGGCTTATTGCATGTAAGTGTATTAAAAGTGCGTTGTTTTGATCAAATCACTGCCATTCATCTTGCCTCACAATACGCCCTATTTTATGCCTTTGCCTTTAACTGCATTGTGCGCTTTTTTGTTTAGTGATTTGTTTTCCACAACAACAAAAACAACAAAAACGATGAAAATAGAAAAACCAAAACATGATGCCAAAGGCTGCGCCCCCGTCGAAGCTCTGGGGCTTTATATAAAAGCTGTGCGGCAGACAGGCCATCAATACAAAATGGCATAGAGTTGAGTGGGCGTTAACAATATGGCGTGGCGGAAAGGGGAGGGAGGAGGGGCAGGCGGATGTTTCATTGTTGGCTGTGCCTTATAAATGCTGCGTATGTTTTGGTTTTTTGGCTCAACGACTCAACTCGTTTGCAATTTCTCTGCTGTCGCTCTATCAGTTGAGGCCGCTTCATCCCGTTGCTATTTGGTTTCTGGATGCTCGTCCTGTTCCCGAGCCCCGAGTCCTGTGTCCTGAGTCCTGCTCGACCAGCCAGCTAAAGTGTCTGCGAATATGACGCGTCACTCTGGGATCACACCAATTTGTTAAAAAACGAGAAAAGCAGTGGAGATGGGCCAGAGGGTAGGCTGGTCACATTTGTGCGCCGTTCATTCACTCAAAATGTCATCAACGTTGAGACGACAGATTGCAGTCATTTCTGCTAGAATACTCTTTCTCTTTCCCTTCTCACTTCTCTCTTTTCCCTTTTTCACTTTTCCCTATATTTTCTTTTTTGGCTATCTCGTTGTTTGCGGCGTGTATGTGTGAATGGAGGTTTTCCAGCTAGTGTAGGGCATAAAAGAACTCTAAATTTATTAAATTTGCTTGTCAATGAAAGTGGAAATTTTTTGAAAAATTTAAACTAAAGCTGAAAGTACAAAAACTAAGAATAAATTTGTAAGAGGATTTTAATATTACCAATAAATTAATCTTTGTAGTATATACGCAGTCCATACATCATTCCCTGCGTGTTTAGCATTCTCCTTAAACCTTTCTCTCTCTCTCTCTCTCTCTGTCCCCAACAATCTCTGTGTCAGATTGCCTCTGTGACCCGCCTGTGACATTAAAGCTGCTCTATCAGACCAGCCCATATTACTTTTAGCTGCTTCATTCGGTCCTCTTCCTCTCTCTTTCTTACTTTTAGTTTCTTTCTCTCTCTTTCTCCATATCTTCGGCAAAACTGACTGGTGTCAGTCAGTACGTCACTCATATGGGGTTGACAATGTCGACAGCCAGAGAATTAGATTTGAATTTGAATTTAAAGAGTCTTCATAAATTCCCTTTTGTATTAAGTAAGTTTTCACCATCATCGTTAGACAGTCAGAATGGTAGACGGCAAAAACATCATAACTATCATCATCATCATTATCGTTATCACTGTTATCATCGTTACCATTGAGTTCTCACGTTAAGCGCAGTCAGCCAACTGCATTGCAATTCATTTTATGCTTTCAAAAGCGAACTCCGAACTCGAATGGAGGCCACAAAACTGCAAAATACCTGAACAACACCCATAAACCCCATTCATATTCATAAAATTGCATAATCTCGAAGAGTCATAATAATCAAAAACATATTTGCGGGCATACATTACTACGATTCACCGAGTACAGGAACGAGCATAGAACCAGAATCAGTACCAGAACAGTACTGTGAACTCAACTCAACCTCAGCAGTTTTCCCTCTCTTAGCAGCCTCTTTGCCACAGAAATTTTCCACATAAAACTTCAACTTTGCTTCGCTCTGCAAATGGCGACGCTTAGAGAAAAACTTGGAGAGTTATGCACTTATATTACTATAAGTGTTTGATAAAGAAATTTCAAGAATGTTGATTATAGTTTTCTTAATTTGAAATGAATGTATTGTATTGCTATAAATATATTTTTATAACAAATATCCCAAAATCGAGGCTTCTTCAAATAAATGTAGTGATTTTTAACTCGAGTAAAAATAAAACTCTACTAATTACAATTTAAAGATGTAATTGATACATTTGGCAAACTAAAGCATTTCTTCAAGTGTAGCGAGTATTTTGGGTATGAATTTGGGCGAGAAGTCTTGCCGCAGATTTTTGATACAGCCGCCGAGTGGGAGAAACTGCAACAGCAACAGCAACAGCCACAGCAATCGGCAATGTAGCGCCCAAGTAGGCGGAAATAAACGCAAAGAGCGATGGCGTTGCCATGGCCATTGCCGCTGTATGATTTTATTTATGCTCGAAGGCAGAGACGGAGGCAGGACAGCCAGCAGCAAGCCAGGAGCAGGTTAGGAGCAAGCCAGGAGCAGAAGCAAGCCAGGAGCAGTTTCTATGCGAGTCGGTGGCTCGTAAAGTTTAGTTGGACCCGCCGTAAAAGGCGTTGGCAGTGGCACACTCAGCAGTCATCATAAAACTATAAATTTCATATTTGCCGCAAACACACACACACACACACCTACAGTGAGAAGGAAAGAGTAAGAGATAAAGAGAGAGGGGGGCGAGAGGGATGGAGAAGGGCGGTGCTTAGGTCTGCAGTACTGCTGGGCATGTTATCATTAATGTGGGCGAGACTATGATGATGGTGATGATGATGATGATGATGTCTATGATGATGGCTATGACTATGGCATTGGGTAATGTTTATGGTGACGCCTGGGAGTTTTGGTTTGGGCAAGAGCTTTACTGCACCAGCCTTCGCATTTGTTTTTGGCTTTAGCTTTAGCTTTGGCTTTTCTACCTGCTGCTAAGTGTTTTACTCTCTTCCTCTTATCCACTCCCTCTCTGTGTATTGGTGTGTGTGTGTGTGTGTGTGTTGTTATGTAGAGCGTGCAATCATTTTACGAGTCGAGCTGCGAGATCCCATCGCCCAAATGTCAGGGGCAGTCACTAGCACTAGACACCGCACACACACACACATACACATACACACATATATATATACACTCCCTGACTTCCTGATTCCCTCACTCTCTCATTCCTTGGCTCAAAGTGTTGCCACAAATTTAATAAACTCGAGACGTGCGTTTGAGCTTTGCTCTGACATTTCATCTCAAACATTCAATTCAACGTTAGGGTGTATGTATGTGTGTATATGTGTGTGTGTGTGTGTGTGTGTTGATTTTTTAAATACTTTACTCAACTAGATCAAAGTTGCTTTTTAGTTTGTTTTTATTCAGTTTGTGGGTCAAAAATGCAACAAACCAGTTTGACCTCGATTCTTTTAGTTTATTTCATTTTAATTTGTTGCCAGAGTTGATAAAATTTTCCTTCTCTCATAGAAAAATAAAATAAATAGTTACTAGAATGTAATGCACAAATTATACAATTGAGTTTCTATTATTCTAAATATTGCATGTAAACATTTAGGTTTATTTAACCTGAAAATTTCGAGTAATTAAATAATAATACAATTTCATAAAACATAAAACCTGAAAAATAAATATTTAAATTTCAATTGTTTGCCAAATAAATTGGATATTAAATGTCTGATGAAACTTTGGCAGTAAATAACTGATAAAGTTATCGTGTTAAGACTCAAATGTTTTGTAATCAATAGGACTTTTATTTACTATGAAGTGTTTTTTTCCAGACTTATTCAAAATAAGTGTGGTAAAGGAAGTTTCTTTATAAATTATTCGATTCAATTGCATACACTTAGAACTATAAACAAGTCGTTGGTCAATAAAATGAAAGACTCTCTCTACTTTTCTGGTCACTTCCGGTTTTAGGGGTACTCAGAAAACTGCACTCATAACCCTGGCATAATCCATTTCATATGCATACTGCATATTTGTAGTTCCCACTGGGAATTTGCTTTCTGTTTTCCAAGTGCGAGTAGCATTTTGGTAGTTGACGACTCTCTCGCTCTCTTTCCCTCTCTCTCACTCACTCAAGTCGTTTGATATGCAGCATTCCAATAGCTTCATTCTGTCCAATTACATGACATAACTGTAAAAATTTACGATGCATCAGCAGCTACACTAGATGATGTGCCACACCAATGGGTGTGTGTGCGTGTGTGTGTGCGTTTGTGTGTGGGTGTGCATTAGTTAAAGTTTCATGGGGGTTACTACATTCATATTCCCAAACCGATTCAACTGACAATCAACGTTGAATGAGATTGGTAGAAAGAGGAAAAGTGGAACATTACTGCGGTTATAGCCGCACGAAATTTGTAAACGAAACGGAAACTGGTCATAACGCTTTCAATGAAGAGCTGACATGGCCAAGGACGATGTTGTTCATGCCTTTTGCCGTTGCCGTTGCCGTTGCCGTTACCGATGACGATGCCAATGCCGATGCCGATCCGATGCCAATGCTCATAATGATGATAGTCATGAGCATTGGACTGCTCCACTGATGGCTGCCAAATCAGACAAATGTACGCAAAAACCGCAGAGAAAAGTTTTCAGCACCGCTCGGAGTATCATCACCTCTGGGCATTTTCCGATACAAATTCTTCTTCAATTTGATGCTGCGTCGACTGCACTGAAACTTGGCCTGTTCCTCTTGCCATTTTGATACTTCCATTAGTTCCCTCCCCTTGTTGGTCGTGTCTATTGCCTTGGCTTGTTGTGTGCTTTGTCTTCTTCTCCTTGCTACTGGTGTTGTTGTTGTTGTTGTGGAAACTTGGAGCTGACTCGGCAACTGCCAGACATTGAACGATTGATGTGCAATAATTATCCAAAGTTGATTTGTTTGTTTGCACGCCCGGCAAAGCGTAAAAGTCGAGCTTGCCAATCGCCCAACCCCTTTTTGAACAAACCTCCTTCGACCACGCCCACTGCGGTAATACTACTGCAAATGAGTGTTATTATGGAGGCGCCCATTGAAAGTCGTTTGGCAAGTTTTGAGCTTGAGTTTTCTATGTGGCTCTCTTTTTGGATAGTTTTTGGCAGTTTCGCTGCTCCTTCTGATGCTGCTCAATAGATAAGTGCGCTGTTTAGTTTTAAAGCCACAACATAAAAGTTTTCCTCTACATCCCCTTCGTCTCCTTCTTCTCTTCTTCTTCTTCTTCATCATCATCATTTTCAAACAAACAAAACCAGCAAGAGAAAAGTTTTCCAGCATTGCGGTTTTCTTAAGCAGTTTGATGATCTTAGCAAATGAATAAGATGGAATACTTATAGACTCACTAAATGTATTTTAATTACAGAATAAAATATGTACTTCTATGAAGAAATCAAATACTTAAACAAAGATTTAAAATAAATGTTTTAATATATAAAATTGTACAATTTATACAATAAGTTTGTACTTAAGCTTGAAAGATTTAATGAAAGCTTTTAATATTTTAAATATTTTTAATTTATAAGTTTTATTTATTTAAATTAAATATAATTTTTGATTTATGGTACAGTGTATTCACTATTCGTTGAAGTTTTTCTTTTAGTTTTGACCAACTTTTGTGCATCTTATACACTTGACTTCAATTGAGAAATTAGTACATTACGTTTTCCTTTGACGCAGCTAACAAATAAATCGTGGTATTTATTTGAATTGCTGAAAAGAGTTTACTACACAAATACAAATAAAAGTACATACACTCGCACACTCTCACACACACTCTCAATGTGTAATAAAAAAGAAAACTTTTTGTTAAACTCTTCAATTCAACAGTTACAATTTCCCCCCAACTTAGTTTTCCCTTTTGCTTCTTTTGGCTTCTGCTCCACTTGGTTTAGTTGCTTTTACTGTTGATTTACTTTTAGCCTATTGCATTGGCATTTAGTACGTTGTCTAGTTTTTAGTTTTTGTGTACCATTTGTGAGCCGGAAATAAAACACAGGTTTTCGTTTTCCTATCCCATTCCAATCCATTCTATCTGATGCTCTATACCACTGTAGAACAAACGCAATCAAAATACTTTGGCTATACAATTTATTGGCGCAAAAACAAGTTCAATTTCAAATGAAAATCGCTTGGTACAAAGAGCAAGCGAGTAGATAAACATACGAGTACATATGTATCCACAGGATGTAGGAGACATTCAAGATTCAAATAAATATCAACAATACACACAAACACACTTATACACACACTCATACACTACACCTTTGTCTGTGAATTGCTGTATTGTGTGCTTCTAATATAGAAAATAGTTGCGAAATATTTTGCCAAGTAGCCCAAGTATCGAGTACAAGCAAAAGAGCCATGTCTAGTGGCAGTTGGCAAGACAAACAATCAGTTAAGAGCTTTAGAGACACAAGCACACACACACACACACATACACTCACACAAATTTATATGTTAGATAGATACATTGAAGTCCCTGCTCTTTTATTGAACTTACATAACATTTTGGGTTATGGCCAGGGTTAGGAGACCGGAGACCGGACTCGGGACACAAGGACAATGAGGGAATTGGAATATGTTACTGTGATTTCCGTGTAACTTCCTTTAATCTTCCTTTGTCTGTATGTAGTAGTATATGTATGTGTGTGTCTGTGTGTTTGTGTGTGCAATAAATATACGAGAGTGCTTAAGATCAAATCAATTGATAAACAGCATAATAAACTTGTATCCACTATTTACATAAAATTCTCTGTAATAATATTATGCAAAGAGTAAAGTGAGCCAAAAATTCGCTCGCACTTCAACTTTTATACTGAATTCAAGTAGTTTCTCCACAATTTTTGGTCTACAAGCCATTAGTTTTCCCCCCCTCCTCCTGATTACTCCCTGACTTCGACTCCTCCCTCTCCTACCTCTCTCCTTTTATGTACATATTTTGCCATCATAAAATGCTATTTATTTTATATGAAATGCTTTTGATGTTGCTATATCGAAGGCAAAAGCCAGGAAATAGAGCACATAGAGTTTCATAGGGAGAGTAAGAGTGAGAGATAGAGATAGCATGAAAGAGAAAGAGAGGGAGTACAGTTGCTCTGCTCTGTTGTCAGTGCAAGTTTTTGATATGCGAGTGTCATAAATTCTGTTTATTTGGCAGCAAAATGAAAGTCAAACACATTCTTACAATCCTATAAATGCTAATAAATTTTAACTCATACTCTGCTACACAAATTGGTTAAACAATTATAATAACGTTACCTTAATTACCTAACGAAACTCATAGATGACGTAATCGACTCAAATCCAACTTAAACTCAACTCAAAACTGTCTATGAAATGTGTCATAATCAGTTCGACTTAAAATGAAAACTCTGTGAAAACTAATTTATTGTTAGGTAAATAATTTATCATAAATAAAGAACACAATCAGATATTTATAAGAAACATATTGCTAAAGAATAAATAAAAAGTAATAAATTATATTTAATATCAAAATGTTTATTAAATGAATTAATTTACTGTATTTGTTGGCTTATAAATTTAATGAAATATTTCGCTGAATTCCCAGCTGATGTCCAAGACTTTTGTAGCATTTTTGTTAAAGTGCCACGCCTTTTTTCAGTGCACTACTGAGTAGATTTTAATAATACAGTATAACACCCATATAAACGCTACATTATCACTCCGCCCTTGTCTCTAATATTATGAGCTGAGGGGCGTTTTGTTTTTCCCGAAAAAAGGCAAATGTTAAAACCATTTCCATAAACCCAATGTCATAATTACTATGACATTTTTCTAATTTCGCTGACTTGAGCGCCTTGAGTGTGTGTGTGTGTGTGTGTGTGTGTGTGTGTGTGTGTGGGTGGGGAAAGGCACAGTGGCAGGGGTAACTGCTTAGATTATTGTAGATTGCGTGTCCCAAGTTCATAGGCGCCTTATTACACACTTTAATTTAATAAAAAGCTTGTAAATGCATGCACATACATGTTCAGACAGAGGTCGAATTTGTAGAGGTCGGTTCCTGTTCTCGAGGCAGCGCTACGCCTTTTTATTACATAATGAGACCCAGTCGGTCTTTGAGCACTAGCTATGCTAACTGAGCAGTGTTTTGACTGTCCCCACCAGTACCCCCTTACTCCCATCCCCTCCTAACTGCTTCCACCTCCCGCGTCTCATTACAAATTCAACTAGCGGCGCTCGCTGCGAGTGGCGAGTTGTCGGGTTTCCTGTGCCTGCCACAAAGTGCGTGATGCGTGTGCACCTGCAACTCTCCATCGTCGTCGTTGTCGTTGTCGTTTGGGCCTCGTCGCGGCCTCGACTGCCTTCGGCATTGACGTGTCGGACATTACAAATTATGCCCAGGAGCTGCAGCCAAAAGGACCACCATCAATGTCCATTGGACAGAGGCGAGACAATGACGAGCCTCGATGGAGCACAATGACATTGAGCTGGGTCTCTTTCCCTCTCTCTTCCTCTCTCTCTCTCTCTCTGACCTTCCCTCTTTACAGGTAGAATGGGAATGTGGTAAATGTGGCAAATGTGCCACAAACGAAATCGAAAACATAAACGCGACCGTTGTAACTTCGCTGAGATAACTCGATGTGGCAAGTATCTGCGGCATGTTATTTAATTTGTTACGCCATAGACTTTTCGGGTCCTCCGATGAAAGATCCTCTCGCTGGCATACATAATTTATTGTCTGTATTATAACCTTTTTCTTTTTGTGGTTTTGCGCATTGTTTTCACATTTCGATTAGATGAAAGGTCTTTCCTCTTGTTCTTATGTGTGAAATCTTAAATTGCAGCTCTTCGAATTCAATTCAATTTATTGTTGCGTGAGCTATTTTATAATGCCACTAAAAGGTGTCGTCCATATATAAATATATAGCATAGAATTTATGGAGCAATGCGGGCGGTCTCAACTATTTAAAAGTGCGTGCAACGCATTCAACAATAACAATTAAAATAACTACTTGGAATTTTTTTTATTCTTTCCTTAATTTCGTTATGCAACGCTGATCTTAGGGTTTTTGAGAGCTGGTTGGAATGATTACTGAATTTGTTGCAGAGTGTATTTGGTGGTTGTTTTCAGTTTTGAAACTCTAAACAGGAAGAGATAAGATGAGAAAGAGATAAGAGTGTTTCCTGTGATCAAAAAGTGAATAAAATAATTTCTATTTTATATAAAATATTTTAAAGATATAAAAGTGGAGTATAAAATAAAAGTGAATAAAATATTAATTTATTAATTTATATATTTATTTTATATAAATAAATTTTAAAATATATTTCATAATCGGTTATTCGTATAAACTACTTTTAACGTCTATAAACAAATCAGTAAGTCCTATAAACAACTATTAAAAATATCCAAAAATTCTTTATGGAACAGAAATTTTATTCTATGCTGTCAAATTCAAAGTGTTCTTTGATTTTCATAGAATTCGATTATCAAAGAACACTTTAACACCAAAGTCGTAAGAAATTCACTTCTATTTGATAATAACTCCACAGGGGATAAGAGATTTTTGTGAGATCAAAACCAACAATAAAACTGCAGGATATCAGCTCTAAATCACTACACTTTTCTATTATTTCGGTAAAATTGATTTATAAGCTACTCTACACATTATTGTGGTCATTTATAAAACACTTTAAAATCTTCTTTCTTTTGTCCATTGTTTACATATTTCTTTAAGAAATTGTTAATGAATCCTTCGTTTTTTAACCAAGAAAAACACACACGTAAGTTAATTTTTAAGCCTTTTTCATAACGCTTTTTCATAAGCTTGTTTTAAATCCTTTTCCACTCGTATATTCCTTTCAAAGCGTTTCCATTTATGTCACCCATTTGACGTCTTTCTTTCTGACACACTTTCGAAATTGTTGATTAATTTAAATATCTTAAATTCGCGATAGCAGTGATTAAAATGCCGTTACACTGCACTCGGTGGTTGCTTTATGACATTATCATTAACTGCGTAAAAGACCCGCACTCAGAACCAAACCAATTTACCATCCTGTGTGTGAGTGTGTGGGAGTGTGTGTGTGTGTATCTGTTGGTGTGTGGGTAGTGACACTCCCCGTGAAAATGGGAAGTCTATATAGTCTATATGTGAATACAAGAGCTGTTTGTTTGACTGACTGACTGACACATTACTTAACTTCCGTTTCCTGGCCTATGTACATACATAATGTATATATATGTACATATATCTGTCTATATGGCATACTCAACGGTAGATAATTTCACAGTTCTTTGGACAGAGGTGGCAGGAACAAAATGCGTGCAAGCATTTCTCGCATCCATTTGGTAAACCTACAAACGCGCCAAATGTCAGAGAAATTAAATTTAAACGCAAGGCAACAATCCATCATCTGGTAATTACTGCGTCAACACGCCAACACATGCAGAGCGGAACCCAGAACTCCCGGAACTCAGGAACTCAGGAGCCCAGAAAGCCAGAAACCAGAACGGAACAGAATTTAGGTACTCGTTGAGCTGCCACCCAAGCAGCAAAAGTTCTGGGAGTCGAAGGGAGTTCAAAGGATAATGACTTGACTTGTCATAGCTTCCGCTAAATTTAAGAGATTTGTGCTAAAGATCAGGCGGGCGTTACCCAAAGACAAGACAAACAGACAACTCAGATAGACAGCTGGATAGGCAGTGAGTGCAGCGCCTCATTAGAGTCCTTCGTCTTTCGTCCTTCGTTCTTGGTCCTTGTTTCTGGGGATTATTTCTTATCGCACAATTCGCAGCTGCATTGATTAATAATTTTTGTTATTTTATGCTTCTTTTTCTTTCTCTCACTCTCACATTTGATGTTGGCCTATACAATTAAGTTCCCAGCCCACGGGCAACTGTAATTGACAGAGCGAGAACCAGGGAGTCCGAGAAAGGGGCGTGGTCGTGTTGAAGCGTTAATGAAATATCAATGGGGTGTTTTTTGCTCAAATCGGCAAAACACTTAGTTTACTATTTTCTATTTTTTTTTTTTTGTCGGTCTCGGGTAGTGCCTGATGGCGTCGTACGCCTCCTGTTTTCACTCACTTTACCGGGGATCAACATATTTCCGAGTTTCTGCCACTCCACGGGTGGTGTGTCTTAATTTTTGTGACTTGGGCGGTCGACAGCTCGTTGATTTCCAGTTTTCCATTGGTTTTGGGTTCGAGTCATGTCAATTCTGGCATCGGAAACACTCACAAAATGCTTTCAACGCGCAACAACTTGCAATTATGTTGATGTATAAGTGAATGCCACCGGACACGGGATTGGAGTGTACCTTTGATAGAGTGGACCTGCAAATGAGCTACAACCAGATACTAAGAATGATTACATAATCACTCGAAGAGTGGGAGACTATTTGTATTAGGATTCTTTTGATGCAAAACATTCATGTAGTAATCCTAGTAATGTAATGAATCGAAGAAGAAATTTATAATTGAATTTATTGTTACAGAAACAGAATTTAAACATGGCCTTTGCAAAAAGAAATTAGGTTAAAGCTGAAGTTAATAATAATAATAATAATAATAATAATAATAATAATAATAATAATAATAATAATAATAATAATAATATAATATAATAATAATAATAATAATAATAATAATAATAATAATAATAATAATAATAATAATAATAATAATCCTTTATTCTGTACTTTTCTTAAAACCCATTAAGTTCTCCCACAAAAAAAAATACTTTATTTCCAGTTCATACCTAAAATAAAGTCCACAACCTATTGTCACTTTAGGTAAACCTTCCTTGGAGAGTGTACTCATAGTAGAGCTCATCAGTAAATTTGAGCAAAACTTATACAATTTGTAGTGCATAAAGCCACATTCGTATCCACACAGCAGGACATCTGCGGCGCACAAAATTTTCTCCTCACACAAAACTATGGAAAATTATGAAATTATAAATACGAATACACATGCACACCATGACAAGCCCCCCACAACACACAACCGCACTCACACACACACACATACACACTCACATATAGTGTTAACACGACCACCCACAAATGTCTGGCCGAGAAAAGTAATTTAATTGTCGCAGAAATGTCGAAAACAGCTTTGGCATTTTACATTAACATAAAACAAAAAGCCAGAGAAATAATAAGTGGAAATTATAATTACAAGTGCTCACATGTGGTCCCCACAGTTTTCGGTATTTCGATGTGTTCCTGAGTGGTTTCTAGGGTTCAAATCGTTAAAGTTGCCAAAAAAAAAAAAAAAAACAAAAATTATAACAACTAACGTTTAATAATTAATGTGGCTCTAAGGTTAGTCAAAAGTGTCATATTTATCATATTTAAATATGAGCATAAAATATGGCCTACCAAAATGGATTTCTCGTAACATGATCATTTAAATTCCCATCAGTTAAGGATGTTCCAAGAAGTGTCTTAACTGGTTATTAAAATAAGTTTGGCATTAAATTTGGGAAGCAAAAAGGCGCCAGATTTACTCTTTAAAAAATTGTGGGCTATAATAATAGTTAACTCGCTTTAAGGCACATTTCATAAAGTTTATGATTCACATATAAACAGTTAACCATTTGTTACAGGGCTGCTTAAATTTGTTCTCTTCTTTTTTTGGCGATATGATGACGAATATGAGAACACAGTCACGGATTTCTAGTACTTTTTATTACGCACATATTTTAATGGCCATGTGCAGACAACGATTTATGATGCGCCACGCACGCGGTTAATTAGACACACTCACACACCCATACAGAGGGCTAAAAGGAGGCCAAATCCTGAAGATGGCGATAGAGTAAATGGAGTAGGGGACAAAGGGAGAGAGAGTGGGAAATGGAGCGAGTACAGCTCATCGTGTTGTCGTTGTCGTTGTCCTTGCTGCTGCCGTTATCCTTTTCAATGTCACAGAAGAAGCATCATGTTTTTATCTATGCCAACCAAATCGCCAACCCTCAGCTCAGATTTCACATGTGTGAGAGGGGATACACCCCCAACCCCACCCCCATTATAATAGAGGCGGAGGGGTTTCCCCAACTTTTCGCTTATATCATTTAATCTTTAATATCCTTTCTCGGCTTTGACTTTGGTCTTTTTTCTTACATGTTTTTGTTGTTGTTGTTGTTGTTATTGTCACGCTCGATGTGACGGCTTGTCTTAGAGCAGGCCTCTATATACTCATTTATATATGAATGTTATTGTTTGAGTGTGTGTGTTTGTGTGTGTGTGTGAAAGTATATAGTGTATGTGTCTTTCCTAGATTTATCACTTGCCACAGTTGCTGTTGTTTTCATATTATTTGTACACAAAGATACATTCTCTATGTGTATGTACGTGTGTGTGGAAGTGTATATGTGTGTGTGTTTATGTAATTTAATGTTTTTGCTTTAGAAACCTCCACATGGCTTCTGGACTCTTTGCTGCTCGTCTCCGTATTGTCAAAGCTTTTTCTGCGGCCCTTTGCTAGACTCCTTACTCCTCTTGTTGTTGTTGTTGTTGCTGTTGTTTTTGGTTTCTGCTTTTGTTTTTGTGCGGCATTAACGGGCAGCAGCAGCAGCCAAAAATATCTTTATGCCTCATAAGTTTAATTTGGCGCAAATTGTTTTTATTTGCAGTCAGCGACGCCAACAACAAAAGCAACTAAAACAAATAAGATTATGTCTTGGCGCACACAGACACACAGTATACCCTTTAATATGTAATGGTAATAAATATATGGTAAATATTTGTTTTAAGAGAGGAGAAGCAATACCAATAAAAATTAATAATATTTTATGCATGTCAAAGGAATTTCGAATAAATAAATCAATTAAATAAATCAAATAAAAGTTAAAGGTTTTAAGATACTTAAAAAATTAAAAAAAAAAAATTTTAAAAAAATAGTATTTAAAAATATTTTAATCATTAAGGTATTTTACAAAATAGTTTGAAATTATTTTTGCATAAAGTAAAAAATCTGAAAAATAAGTGCTTTAATTTTTTTACATATTTCTATATATTTTTTGGCTTTTTTTAAATATCCTGTTAATCTTCTAAATATTTAAATAAAGTGCTTAAAATTTGCATTGTTTTTAAAAACTTGTAACTCTTTTATTTTATTTCCTGTTAATATTCAGCTTAATATAAAAGTCTCCAAAAGTCTAGCATACCTTGCCAAAGCTATAAATCTATAGGCTGCCAAGGAGTTACATGCATGAAGCCCACACCGAGAGATAGAGAGAGGGAGAGAGGGAAACCGATAGAGGACAGCGAGAAAGAGTTCACATGTGTGATGATACAAAATGGCGTACGCTATTCGTATGCAGACATTTCGCTTGGCACATCTACAAATTCTTTTTGAATGTCATTAGTATAATTGAAAAAGCCATTGGCGCAATGCCAACAACAACAAAAAAAACAACAACAACAGCAACTAAAGAGACAGCAACAACAACAACAACAACAACAACAAAGGGAACTTCAGCTAACCAACCGACAATCGACAACAGCAGAGTTCAAAAACTAACTGTAAACGCCGCCATGCGACACGCGAAATCCAATAAAATTTTTTTCTGTTTTTACATTTTTTTTTGTTGGTTTAAATTTCATTTTTGCTTTGTTTTGTGTGGCAAAAGTTTAGCGACTTTGGCTGTTGATAAAGCGACAGCCGCAACAGCAACAACTTCAAAATCATGAAAAGGGTATGAGTGGTAGATAGATACCCTGTACATAACAGATATGCGAGTGACTTGGACAACTTCTAGTCTTTCAGTTTCTGCTAGTGCATTTTAAACGAATTTATATCTATAGCATATTTCACCCCTCTCCAACTGTTACAGGGTATCTTTGAAAAGAAGCAAATACAGAAACAACAATAAGCAAATGCTTTGCAAATCCAGCCTGCTGTCGAAAAAGTCTATCGAAGGCGACTGCATGTGCATAAATTTAGTTGGTTGACATCAGGAAAATGTACATGAGATATTGCCTAGTCCCCGTTTTAAGTCTTCGTATCTCGTCCTAGTTGTAGCCGTCGTCCTGTAGTCCTGTACTCCTGTAGTGCTGTATAAACTCGCAGTTCGCAACGTTCATGGATAATGTATATATTGCAATATTTATGCAAGATGCAAGCGAAACGATATGCTAAATTATGTAAGGAGACTATCGAAAAATCGTCTAGCCATAGACGTCTAGCAATGCGACAATGCCTTCGATTTAAGGGGGTGCAAAGGGGTGTACAAAGAGGGGTAAGAATTTAATTTAATAAAAGTTATAGTAGGCTAGTTGATAAAGACAATGAACGAGCTAGGGTAATTACTTTAAGACTATTAAATTGAATTAAGATCGGAAGGTTATACTGATTGTTAGTCTTATTATTATTTCATAAAGATTTAAATTTACTAAAGATTTATTAAACAGTTTCCAAACATTTGACACCCATAGCAATTATCTACGTTTAACACTCATCCTAATTACTCCGACTTAGTCTGTCAACTAAAGATCAATCATTGATCCCTCACATTACTTTCAGCTCATTTAAGTTAGCCCCTTTCTTTGTCCATCTCAGACCCAAATCATTAGCAATCTGTGCGCACCCTCATGATACAATCAAGAATTTTTACCAACTGTCTGTCTGTCTGTCATATTTTATGAATCGTTTTGCCCTCATGCCACACGGTGGCAGCGACAGCAGCAACCGCTGCAACAATTTCATTTAATTAATTTTTAATTAATTTTTATTTAATTTTTATTTTCTTTTCTCTCAGTTTCTGTTGGTTATAAAAATTTGAAACTCATATGCAAAGTAAAGTTAAGCAACCTCCACCCCGCATACAGTATACAGTGAAAACCCAAAATAAATCCCGGTCCAATCTGTTTGACTGTGCACGGTTTTTATCAAAAACAGTTCAAGCAAATGAAAAACTGAACACAGAGTCATCCATCATCATTGCACGCCCTGTGACCCGCCACGCCCCTTGCCGCCTTGTTCTGCCTCACACTGTGGGCTGTATATAATTTAAAGGGGAATGAAAAAAAGCGAAATATTTATTGTCAAATGTCACAAACACTGAAGGGCTAACGGTAGGGGTAACGGCCAAGGGGATATGGCTAAAGGGGACGAAACGGGCGCGCAATTCATTTTTTAAAAATTTATATCAATTTATAATTTTTCGTCATTGCTCGCTTGATTAGGCTACAGAAGGGAAAACCCCTATTTTGATTGGATTCCCCTCCCAGCAGTGCCCCGCCCTTCAAAACCCTGTACCGTACCGATGTGGTACGCGAAAAAGAGTTGAGCGATGGTTAAAGCTGCATTTGAGGTTAAGGTTGAATTGGTTCTTGTCTGGTCTTTGATTAATTGCAGGTCTGGTCGGATCTGCTCAGGATGGGCTGTTGTCGTGGTCGGAGTCAGTATTTCAGAGGATTCTCAAGGCTGTGGCCTACTGTACAGCGACCATCGATATTTGCCAACCCTAACAAAAGGTTCTGCACACTATTATACAGCTCTCTCCCTCCGACTCTCTCTCTCTCTCTCCCTCTTGTCCCGGACTCTTCTTTCACTGGCGTTAATTGCTGGGTTTCTGCGCCCCAGTGAGCGCACGAGTTATGAAACTGGTATTAAAGGCATTAAAACTGAAAGTAGCAACTAAGCGAATGGTTAGCACAAGTTGGGGACTCATGGCACAATGTCCTTACTGCTGATCCTGATATTACTCCTTCAGCTTTCACTGCTTCTGCTTCTGCTTCAACTGCTGCTGCGTTGCTGTGATTACGCTCTGTGCTTTGGCTGTGTGATTATGATTTTGTAAAAAGGATTAGGTGCATATTACGATGGTCCTGGCACACAAACACACACACACCAACACTCACACACACATACACACAGAGTACGCAACGCAAACGAACCGCGAAACCTTGAGAGAAAAAGGAGCTGGTGAAAGACGATGCCAGCAGCAAGGATAAATAGAAGCAACCAGGACTCCGACACCGCCAGCTGTTTTCTAGGACATTGTGTACTACACAACAGCAGCAACAACAACAACAACAACAACAACAATATATAGTAATTATTGCCCGTGTATAATCTTTATTATTGCTGTTTTGTTGCCTGCTGTTGTTGTTAGTGGAGAAGTTATATCTGCACCATGATGAAATGCTCCATTAAGCTGTTAACAATAACATTAGGCCACAGTAAGTTAGGGGAGCTCTGTTGCAGATTTTTCTCTTTGTCCATTTGTCGTATGATGACAACCCTGTTCAGTAGTCTTCCTGAAAAGGGGGGCCAAAAGGGTCTTCATATTTTTATGGCTTGCTTAAAGTTCTTAGCCAAGCTTAACTTGCTGAAAAGATGGCCCAGAAGTTGTCTAATAAACAGCAGACTACAAAAAACGAGAGGACAATGAAAAATTTACATTTAAGAAATGAGATTTTCTCAAGGAAGGTTTAACGAAAGGTTAAACCGCTCAATTAGATTAGTAAGAGATAAAAAATTAAAAAAAATAAAATTTAAAAAAGACATAAATTATGTACTTGCAGGTGAAATATGATAAAAGTTAGTGGTATTAACTTAAATAAAATATGACTTAATTTTATCAATTTTAATAGAGATAGAAAAGACTTCTAAAACTCACAGAAAACTAGTACGTTAATTAAATTTTAATAAAAGAGTGTCTTATTTCAGACGCCATGGGTTACTATAGTACGTTTCTTCAAGACAGAATATATCTAGAATAGGATATATCTAAGTACTTGCAATTGAACTTAACAAATAAGCTTCTCAGCCGAACTTCTGTGCACTTTTTTAAAGCAATCCATGATTAATTCTAATCAGATTAGTGATTGTGACCTACCCTATTCATATTTCACGTAAACCTTTGTCATTTATTGTAACTTAATTCCGTCAGAATTCCCCCTTTCCACTATTTCGCCCCTCTAAACATATATCCGACAGCTTATGTTGTGAAGCTCTTCGATCAATCTAAAGCATGCGAAACCTTCAAGAGTCCCTCAGCTGTCACGTTGTTGCTTGGTGTAAATCCAAGTCAATCCTATGGTGGACAAAGGCACACTCACATGTACAGTCGGGGAACTTCACATAAGATAAGCCGAGGGAAACAACACAAAAATCCCCCTTTGCGTATACTCCACCTCAGTGAACCCTTCGAATTAGACAAAAACTCAAGATGCTGCAAATTTGTAATCCTTGCTCAAAAGACGTAGAATTTTTCACTTATCGCTGCAGGGCAATACGAACCGAACACCCTCGACCCAACCAGCCACGCCCCTTTGTAACAGGGTGGACAAACCTACCCCATAAGTTACATACTTATTTAAGTTTTACTTTCCGTTGTTTGTTGATGTTGTGTTTTTATTTTTTATTTTTTTTATTTTCATGCCTTCATTTTTCATATATGCAACTATGCCAGCGATAAGTTATTTGAGCAGCCCAACGGCAGGACCCTTAGACAAGGACATACTCTCACACACACACACACACATGTATAGAGAGAGGAGCCAACAAATTTGTAAAATTCCAATTAAGAATCTTTGGTTTACTTTGTAAGTTGACTCTCAACTTATTTAGACACTACACAACGACAGTTGGAGGGGAAATCCTTACACACACTCACACACACACATACACACACATCGACATATACACACTTAAGCGTAACAAAGAGGACACGAGACAACGGCCAGCAAAAACAGAGAATAAATAAAAGCAAAACAAACTCTCGCTCACACAGCCAGGGAAGAGAGGGGGAGAGAGGGGAGAGGGAGGGCGAGAAAGGTAGGAGAGTGAGCGACTGAGACTGAGACTCAGCAGCTGTAATCCTAGAAGGGCAGGACATCGCTGTTCCCATCCTCTGTGCTCGATTTCAGTCGATTCTAGTCGTCGCTCTAATGGACGAATAAATTGCTTGTGAATGAAATGAGAGTACGCTGACTTTCGGTCCTCGCTGCGCTCATATGAGTGTATGGCGGCAGTGGGCGTGGCAGGACACAACTTCTGCCAAAGACGACGCACTCATACGCAAAGCAAAGGCAAACAAACAAAATAACAAACTGAAATGAAACCAAACCAAACGAAACGAAACGAAACGGAAGCTCGAGACACAACTAAAAACTAAAAGCGACATGCAACGCACAAAGTACAACAAACAACACACACACACACACACACAATACACACACATACAGACACAACACACACATACACTCAGCGCTGCTTGCAAATCTTTTTGGATAGCATAAAGTGACGATGTACCGAACGGGATATGGGATTTGGGGGTTACAGGGCAAAGAGTCTAGGGGTCTACAGGGCTGCAGGATTGCAGGATTGCGGGATGCTAGGGCAAGAGGATTGCCGCAGCGAAAATGCGGCGAAATTGGCGATAAAATAAAATACGAGACGGCGGGGCCAAAGCGACAAACCAAAGACATTTCTAGCAGTGGCAGCAAAAGCAACTCCCATGTCGCAAATATACCCTTAAGACAAAGTATATTGCAAGTCAAGTAAGTTTCGCACTTGATTTTAGAATAAGTTAGAAAGGCTAGAGTCGAGCGAGCAGATTGTAAAAGACCCCGTACTCACTCGAGCGCGCATTTTTCGATACAAATAACTAATTTTCGACCGATTTGCCTATAGTTGACCGATTTGGATCAACCTTGGAGAGGATAGTTATAATGGTACCATACATATAATGTGTAAGTTTGGATGCAATCGCTCAACTTAAACTCTTCATTCAAATCAGCAATTATCGACCATTTTTTATTATCGGAGCTATAGGCTATAGTTGTCCAAACCGGGCCAAACTTGGTGAGTACGGGGTCTAAAAAAGTTTTTTATTTGAGGACTAAGTGTTTTCATATCGCCATATGTTTTTTCACTAAAAATATATCTTTAATGTAATCTTGCATATATTTTAATAGTAGAGTTTTAGAGTATTTGAGATTCGTCGAGACTATGATTTCGCGGAACTGCTTGTTATTTCCATGACATGACCAAAGTCGAGACAGTAACGCTATCGGAAAGACGCCCAAGATGCGAGAGAGATTCAGAGTCAAGCAGCGAGCATATGTAGGTCAGAAAAATGTTGTTCTAGATGGAGGGGAGAAATGGGGAATGGGTTTTATGAATTGCCAGCTGACTGTTTGGGATACCATCTTGTTGTTGTTGTTGTTGTAGGTTGGTTGGCAGATTTTGGTTTTCGAAGGGGAGCAGCTGAGAAGCAACGAAAAATCGATAAATGTCAACGGGGACGAGCTGATAAAGTTGCGACAAAAAGATTTCAAATAGCGCGACAGGACGAACGAATCCTTGCTACAGTAGAGACAGAGACAGAAACGGAGAAAGAGAAAGAGTGAGACAGTGAGAGAATTATCGAGGTTGCAGCAAGCAATAAAGCAATTAGCTGCCAGCAAGGGAGATAATACAACTAATTAAAAGTAAAAGTTATGCGTCAGCGAATGAGATTTTTATTGAGAACAAGCAGCAAACAGCAAGGACCTTGACAAAACCACAACCACAAACACAATCACAACATAATATACACATAACAAGAGTGCGAATGGGCGTGGCATTATGTGTAGCCAGGGAGTATTAAAATGTGCTCCTGTCGTTCTGTCTTCTGTCTGCCTAAATTATGACCTTATAATTTACAATTAAGCAAACGTAAGCATAAAAACATAAGCAGCACATGGCATTATAATTAGTCACTAAAACTAAATTGTAAACACAATAAGAGCACAACATAAAAGCTACTTAAAATGTAACTAAACTTTGTGCCTGACTACCAGACCAATTTGACCCCATCAGATAACCATTCGCTTTATCAAACGAGCTCACAACAAATTGATGAGTTCCTTCCAAGAAAAAGCCAACAAAACAAAGCAAAAGATACTGAAGAAATTGATGAGAGTGAGTGGACAGTGAGTGTATGTACTACCAATATCTTTTACCTCGAATCAATTTGTTCATGTTAACCTAATTGATTGAACCGAATTGTGCCAGTCACCTGTAAGCTTCATTAATTCTCTGTTCAATGTCTGTCAAAGAGTTTTAATATTTGACATCCTTTGACAACTGTCTACAGACTCGTTTATTGTCCAGATAGTCTGGCTTGTTTATCAATCATTAATAATAAGACGTCGAGCTAATACTTTATTAGGGGCAATAAACAAAAAAGATAAAAGAAAAGTTATTTCAGCACTAAAATGTCTTTAATTTTTAGGTATATTAAATATTTAACTTAATTTTCTTTAAATAAAATTATTAAGTAAACTTCTCAATCATTTTTTCAATATTTTTTCAGAGTCAAACAAGAAATTCAAACAAATTTGTTTAATCATTAAAGTATTTTAATTATTTCGGTATATTAAATTTATATATTCAACAAATTAAAGTGTAACTTTCCTTCATTGAGTAAATAACTTTGAGTAAATATTAACAACACGATTTAATTTCATGCAGATATTATTAAATATTTGTAAAAATAAAAAACAAAATCATTTCACTGGAAAAATTAATATTTTTCCTCATATTGGTATTGTTTGTCAACCCCGATGATGTTCTTTTAGTTTATGCAAATAAAAATTGATTAAATCAATGATTTGGTTTCATTGTGACAGCAACAGATTTTTCTATAAATTTAATAAATATTGTTTAAAACATATTTTAAACAGATTATAATGAATGTTTTGTGCTTTACTTTTTAAGCGAATATTAATTTAAGTTTTTAAGTCATTAGTGTCATTAGTTCTGACCTCGCTGCCTCTTTCAATCTCCCTTTCCCTCTCTCCACCTCTCTCTCACTCTTTCCATTTTGGCTTTTAACATTGTTAAGCTTATTGCAGACAGCAATACAACAATACAACAATTGCACAATTCCTGTTCGGTAATTGCTCAACTTGACTGCAATTTTGAACTGTAATTGTAATTAGGGCTCAAAAGCCGTTTTTGCTATTGTTGTTTTTGGCCAGTTCTAATTGTTGCCTATTTATTTGGTTGACCTCTTGTTCAACTTTTTGTTGCTATTGTCTCTATTGTTGTACGATTTGTTGCTGCCTCCAAGGGCTTTGAGTGAGAGGGAGTTGGTGGCCTAGAGGGAGACCTAGTTTTTCTACTCAGCTGACTGCAATTAATTTTGGCCTAAAAATACGCTATTAATTTTAGCCATTTATTAATGAGTTAGCATTTAAAATGCATTAATTTCGCTTTTCGGTTATGCATTATTATTTATTGCTAAAATGCATTAAATTGAGAGCTTATTTATCAGCTGCTCGATGCCATTAACTGACAAATTTCACTAATTGCATTGCGTTAATAAAGTACACCACTAGTAACATTTACAGTAACAACAACAATAACAAATGTGTACAAAAATTTATTGCTACGCTACATAAATTATCAGAACCCGCGTTGCCCTTTGCCACTGCCCCGTTATGCAATCATGTTGAAAATGCAGTCTAATTGCAATTGCAACTGCAACAACAAATCAAAGGAATGCACCCATTCGACAACTGTCTGCGTATGTCCCATAAATATGCATCAATGAATGCAAAAAGGCTCAGCCACGCCCCTACCCTCTCCTACGCTATGCTCTTCTACCGCCCCCCCTTGACCTCTCTTGAATCCCCTTTGATGCGGCTGCTGCTCCTCCTCCACTTCCACGTCCTCCTCTTCCTTCGACTGTTGCTGCTCCTTTCAATGATTTTGCAGGCATTATAATTTAAATGGACTTTGCGAAAAGCAATTAAATAAAATTAAATTTTGTGTTGAGCTTAATCCGGCGCTGAGCTGCATGCATAGTTCATGTTATCCCCTGTTGGATAACGTATCCCCAAACTACCGTTGCACACCTCTTCCCACCATTGCCCACCTGTAGTAAAGTGCGTGCCAAGCTGCCACATCAACAGGCTCTTGCAGTCGACACCTCCACGGTCAGCAGGCATACAAGTGAACCAAGTGGACATGGACATGGACATGGACATCAGCAAAACTGCCACACAACCGACTGTCTGGCCAGAGGGTGTCTGCCGCGGGGGTGTGATAGGGGCGGGGGTGGTGAAACTGGACAGTTGAACGTGCGTTTTGTATGGCACTTTTCATATGAATATGAATTGCTTGCGGTTGTGTTAAGTGGCAGAGTATCGCATTCAGTTCATTTATGTGTATATATCTATATAAATGTGTGTGCCAGACTGAATCTCTGCATAACCCGAAGAGCAGACAACCCATACATACACACACACTGTGTACATTTTTGTACTATGGGATACATATACACGCACTTTTAAGCCAGCGAATGGTTTGAGGCCATGAAAAAGATTCAATTGCATTATGCAAATTGATAGAGATATATCAAAAGACTCAGGAAAAGTATAAGAATTTTCGCATAATGAAAAGTCTTTTAAGATTTATATTCTAAACATAATACAGACTTAAATTAATGTTAAGTTTCAATTTATTTTTAATCTCGTTAGTACAAAACAAAACTCTAAAAAAGAGTCACAAAGAATGAAATTATTTGCATAGAAAGAAAAGTAATTAAACAAAACGCATTTGAAGGAAACCTCATAAATAAAAATTATTTATTTAATTAATAACTATTGATTTCCATTGTCTATTAAATTTTTAACACAAAAAAGTTACACAGAATTCGTAATTTGATTATTGTGTGGCATAAAATTCATTTCCTTTTCATTTATTACAAATAACATAATTTAATAAGGCACAAATAACAATAAAAAAATTACGTAAACTGACGTGTAGACTAAGGGAGGGGGAAAAGAGGGGAGTAAGAAGAGTTTACTCAGTTTACTTCAATTGCTGACAAACTCATTAAAGTGAATTCCGTTGCTGCATAAATATTTGTGGTTTACAGCTGATGAATTTCTGAAACAAATTGTTAATTATCACATCCCGTTATCCAGTATATTTGACTATTCATTGTAGCGTGTTAACAACTGATTGCATAACGGTGGGATATCCTGTAGGGCGATGAATAATTTTCAACTCTTTAGATCGCGTACTCTAAAAAAAGAGTATAGGGGTCTATTAGATTTGTCTGAAGGGGAGTGTGCCTAACAGGCAGAAGAAGGCGTGGCCAACCCCTTAAAGTATATATATTCTTGATCAGGATTAACAGCCGAGACGATATAGCGATGTCCGTATGAATCTTCTAGTCTGCAAGAACTAGAGCTACCAAGTTTGGAATGAAAGTCCGTCTATAATGTACGCAGATCAAACTTATTTCAAATTATTGGCAAGCCCCTTACCAGCCCCGCAAATTGTATAAAACTCTATCTGCATCACCATACCTGAGTAACTGCTACACATTATTTGTATGGAACCATTATTACTATCTTCAATAAATTTGATCCAGATCTGACAACTATATCTAATAGCTCCCATAAGACAAATCGGTCGAAAATAGGACATTTGTATGAAGACATGTAGTTTTAGTTGACCGAACGCAACTACCCTCACACCTTATGTGTATATCATAATAATAACTATCCTCACCACCTTTGGTTCGGATCAGAAAACTAAATCCTATAGCTCCCATAAGACAAAAATTACTTATTTGTATGGTAAAATGCGCTCTAGAATGAGTAAGGGGTCTTTTATACTCGTCTCTCTCGACTGTAGCCTTTCTTACTAGTTAGTAGTTTACATTATAGCTATTAGCTCTTAGTTATAGCCAGCCAAAGAGGACACTCTGATAACTCAAAGCTTTTCTTTTATTATCAGTAATAAAAACACTTTTTAGCGTATTCAATTTTTGAAATAAATTTGTTTATTATTGTTTGCTTGTTGTTTATTATTTTTTCCTTTTATTCATCTCTCTTTTTATTTTTACTTATATCTGCGCTGTCTTGTGCAACGGTTTTGTGGTTATTTAAAATAAATTGCGCTTACAAACTAAATAATGGGCCATGTTTACATCAAATTAACAAAAAACTTTTCATTTTCTTTTTCCAGTTTTCCACTTTTCCTTTCTTCTCTATAAGTACACTATTTGTAGTTATATAATAATAATAATTGCAAAATTGGCTTCTTTAGGAACACAAAATATTATAATAATAATGCTTTTACTGCTTTTCTCTTGCTGCAAATTTGTTGCCTACATTTTTGGGCAAATGGAAATGGAAAATGGAGAAAAAATTAGTATTATTAGATTTGGAGTTAAAAATGTTTGTAACTTTACATTTGAAAATGGAAGTGAATGTAAATATAAAACTATGTGTTTATTTTATTTTGACGTTAATGGAGTTTAAAATTGTTTTTTTTTTTTTTTTTGTTTCAAATTGTTAATTACTGTGTATGAATGAGTGAGTGAGTGAGTGTGTGAGTGAGTGAGTGATTGTTTTTTAATTCGATTTAAATTTAGCTAAAAATTGCGAATAACTTTTTTAATGCGGCAGTTACTGCACTTAGTTTACTTCAACAAAAATGTCCAAAAACTGTAAACTGTTTAATTTACAATGCACAAATTCAGTATAATTAAAATACTGTTAAGTGTTTCGTACGTTTTAGTATCTCAATTGTTTTTTTTGTTTTTTTGGTATTTTTTCTGTTTCTGGTTTTTTATTAGCTTTGCTTGCATTTAAATTCATCTCTGACTTTTTTGAAACGTACTTGTTTTTTGTGTTTTACATTTAATTTATTGGCAGTTGTAAATACAATGCACTTATGAGTGTATTTTGTGTGTATGTGTGTGTGTTAAACTTTTTATATATATATATGTATGTACATTACGCAAATGCATGTATGCGTATAAAATATTATTTATTCATTTGTATTGGTGATTTTATGTATTTGTTGTTGTTTTATTTTCCAGTTTCTTTATATTTTTTTGCAATTGTTTGTAATGTATGCTGTTGCCTTTTATCCTTGCCACGCCCACGTTCAATCAACAATAATGCCCACCAAACTGCTTTTGTTATTGTTGTTGTAATTGTTGTGTCTTTTGTTGTTTTAATGGCATGCCATTAAATAATTTCATTAAATGCTTTGTATGAGCAGTGAACGGCATAAAAAAAGGTCCTTTCATTGTTTGTAGCGCTTGTTTTTCGCAAATTCCAACCGATTCTTCAATCAATTTATAAGCAACCCAGCAAAAAAATGAATAAAACATATAAAAAACTGTAACAACAATGAAAATATTCGCAAATGTGTTAATAAAAACGATAAGCGGTTGTATTTAAATACACTAAGAAAACAGAGTTTAATTACTTTGGTATAAATAGAGACGGGAGTAAATTTATACAGTTTACATTGAAGCCACAAAGGATTTTCTTGAAAAAAGAGTTAATAAAAAAATATTAAAAATTTTTTTGGAATGCGTAGTTTTAAGTATGAAAATCTTTGACTTTTTACTATTTGCAATTTGTGCTTTTTTCGAGTTTTTAAAATAAAATAATTAATTTTTTTAAGTGGTACTTTTATTGGAAATTTAAATTGTAATAAAAACAAATTTTAGTTTTTTCGTATTTTCAATAAAAGCACAATAATTGTTATCTATAGATAGTATTTCTTATTTATTTTATGGATTAAAATAAGTTGTTTAAATATAAATGAAAATCAAATAAATTTATTTAGCTTTTATTTGAAATTTTATCTTTTGTGGAAATAAAAATAAAAGATAGAGTAGAACTACAGTAAACAAAATAATAAATTATAAAAATTGATTTATTTTTTAGTGTATTAATACTGAAACACACAATTAATGAGAAGAGCTTTATGAAGATTGAATAGTTGAAGCAACTGTCACTTAGTTCGTTTGGTTACTGGGAATGGAATTGGGATTGGAATTGGGATTGGGACTGGGATTGGGGTTTGGTATTGTTTCAATTCGAACCATTTTGGTTCATTTCGGTTCGGATCGGAGTGGTAAGCTGTGGTTATTGGTTCGGTAGTCAGTTTGGCTGCTCTGCTGTTTGTGGTTCGTTGGCTTAATTGTTATCAACAGCAGCGTCAGACTCATCATTATACCATTTTTGTATATTAATTTATATGTGTGTGTTTTTGTGTGCAATTCTGATTTACTATAAATTTATTTTCAATTCGTTGAGTGTCAGCTATTAATAATAATATTATTATTATTATTATTTTTCATCGCAGTTATTATGATGGCTTTCATTGTTGGATATTTTTAAATTTTTTATATTTATTTTTTTCTTCTTCCTTGCATTGCCCATTTGTTCGCATTGTTTTTGATTTTATTTTTTTCTGTAATCAATTGCTTGATTTTTATCATACAATTTCCTTACATGCTAATTAATTTGCCGCTGTGGCTGGTTACGCCCTCTCTCCCTCTCTCTTCTCCTCGTGGCTCATTGAAATTGGATTCCAGAAAATATTTTTTTTACGATAATTGTTTTAGTTTTCATGGCGGACTTGGATTTTAGTTGATCGCTTTCTATATTAAAGCTGAATTCTGGTCTGGAAAATGCATTTCCGCAGCTGTAAAAGTCAAGCATTTTTATTTTTCTGGATTTCTGTATTTGTTTTTAATGCATTTCGCTTTCTTTTCATGGTTTTGGCATAGCAAATAAAAATATGTTTTGGTTTTTGTTTTTTTTTAATTTTTTGTTTTGGTTTATTGAACAATTGGTATTTTATTTGATTCGTTTTTTAGAGATATTTCTTCATTATGAATTATAATTAATGCTTTAATAATTTAAGTTGTAGTCTTGTATGTACAAATATCTAGTTGCTAAATTAAATGTGTTTTGTGTTTATTTATATATTTTTATACAATGCATTTGTTTATCGAACTTGCGTGTTTAGCTAGAATTATGAATCATTAAAGGTTCGGGTATTTATGTACAATTTATAATAATTAATAATTTAATTAATTTAATTTAATTTAAATAACTAAAAATATCAGTCTCTTCCACTGCCCCAAAATGTATGCTATGCTTTCTTTCTTCTTTTTTATCGTTATCTATATCATATCGTATCATATCGTTATCGTTATCGTTATCAATTAGCTTTGCGGCCTATGCTCATATTAACGTTTATGCAATTGAATTAATTTAAGTTAGTTAATTAGTTAGTTAGTTAGTTGCCTTGCTTATAAATTCACTGGTCGACTGTTGTCTAGTCACGCCCCTTGGCTTGGTTACGCCCACAGATCATGCAGTGGCTTGCTAACCCCGCCATCATCCAACTCATTAAGACTCAAATTCGATTCATAGTGTGTCAGCTCCGGTTGCCGACTATTATTGCTACTGCTACTCATCGTAGCACTACTCTGAGTACCGCTCTCCAGTCCCCCGCAGCCACAGAGCAGCTCATCGTCCGCATTGCAGTTACACGGCTTCTTGCAGTTGTATGCACCACTGCCCAAGGTAGCTGCCGCTGGCGCCACAAAGTTCGAGCTAAAGGAACTAGGCAGCCCTGAGGCCTGACTCTTCACCGACCTCTTTGCCGTACCTATGCACTCGCAGTTGTTGCCCCTCAGCTGTTGTTGCTGCTTGGCATAGTCGACGCTGTCGTAGGCGGGCACCTGTCCAGCGACACCTGCTGCCAGGTACGCAGGCACAGCGTACTCGTGTTGACTGCGTCGATGCTGCTGTGACTGGGACTGGGATTGGGACTGCGCCTGTGACTGCTGCGCTTGGTGATGGTGATGCTGGTGCTCCAGTGTCTTGGCCATTCCAGCGACACTCAATTCGCGTTGCTTCTTGGACAACTGATTCATGGTGTTGAATTTGCAGGCAGCTGCTGCAGCAGATGCGGATGTTGGAATTGGTTTGTAGCCTCGGGCACCGCATTCGTTGATTGTTGCATAATTGTTGCTGCTGCAATCAGCGTACAACTTGTCCGCAATGCGTGCTGCAGTTGGCACTGGCACGCCCCCAACTCCGCCCTGGTATTCATGGGCCGTGGCATACATGTTCACGGAGGAGGTGCGTGCTGCAAGGCAGCCCGTGACCCGTTTGTTGTTGTTGCCACGTCCGTGTGGCAGTGGGAGGGCAAGTCGCAGTTTTTGCCAGAACTTCTTGTCGTCCCACTCGATGCACGTGCTCGTCCTCAGATAGTGACGCATGTCCAGGTCAATGTCCCGCTGTGGCAAGTCACCGTACAGAATGAATACCACACGCTTCCTACGCTTCACGAGCTCATGCAACGCGCTCTTGTATTCGAAACGCGTCCACTCGTTGTACAGAAAGTTCTTGGAAAGCACGAGGACAAACTGTTTGGCACTCTCCGCAGCCTCGATTAGGGCATCCGTAATATAGGCATTGATGTTGACATCCCGATAGTGCAGGCACAGACGATAGCCGATGTCACTCTCCAGGGTATTAGCCAGAATCTGATTGACAAAGTGCTCGTCCTGCAGACTGTAGGCGAAGTACGCATCATTGGGTCGCTCCTTGTCCAACTGATCGACTGCAAAGCGTGGCGAACGATAGCAAAGGGTCATCAGGCAGCTGCTGGAGTGAGCCCACATCTTCAGCTCGTGACGGTAGCAGAAGAGTCCAAAAATGAGACCAAAGAAGCCCACAAAGGCGCACGTGGCCACGAGGAGGAGTGGCAGCAATCCCTCAATCTCATTGGTGTGCATATAGTGGGCGACCCCATCGCGTAGGGTGCACTTGGTGCCGTTTTTCTCCCTCAGCACACTGGTGGCATTGTTGTAGATGCAGCTCACACGGGCCGCATCGATAATCTTCTCGGAGCTCTGGGCCAGATAATTGCGGAATCGTGACAAATAGCCGCACTCGCAGCTCCACTGATTGTCGGCGAGACTTATTTCGACCAGATAAGGATTCGAGGACAATTGCCATACTTCAAAATGCATCAGGCGATTACCATCGAGTCGCAGTACCTCCAGTTTGCGTAGCATCTGAAAGCTGCCATTGGCAATGCTCGCAATCCGATTCGATTGCAAATAGAGCTCCCTCAAGTTCTCCAGATTGTGGAATTCATTTCCCTCCAGTGAGACAATGTGATTATCCTCCAGATGCAGAACAAGCAGACGTTTCAATCCACTGAATGTCGTGTTGTAAATGTGTGCGACATTCGAGTTGTTCGCATACAAAACCGCTAGATTTTTGCGTCCCAGAAACGAGTGTCCCGCTAGCTCGACAAAGTTGTTGCCATCGATGTAGAGCTCAGTGGTGTCCATGGGCACACGACGTGGCATCTCGGAGTACCCGGCACCAGAGCACTCGACAATGTTCGTCGACCAGGTTTGGTCATGGAAGCACGTGCAGTTCGTTGGACAGGTCATTTCACAGTCACAGGCATCGAACTCACAGCAGTGACAGACGGCAAAACAGTGGGTCTTGTAAGTGCAGAGGAAGTGCTTGGGTTCCGCCTCCAGGAGGGGAATATAAGCACGCTCGCGGTTGTTGAGCAGCTTACAATAAATGGTCTCCAGGTCCATGATGCGGGGATACTGACGCGACGTTATGTGATTGATCTTCTGCAGCCAATCGATATTGCAGTCGCAGGTAAAAGGATTTCCTCCGATGTAGAACTCCGGCATTGCCCGGTGCTCCGAGACTGGAAGTATACGCAAGGACTTGATGTCGAGGGTGGTTATCTGGTTGGCGTACAAATCCACCCTGGTCAGATTAGATTTGTGCATGAATGTGTCAGGGTCAACGGTCGTAATCAGATTATCGTTCAAAAACAGCAGCTCGATGGAATTCGGGATGGAACCGGGTCCAATGCGCTGCAGTTGATTGAAGCTGACGTCAAGGGTTTGCAGTCGGATCTCTGCATCGAGTCCAAAGCGATTTGACAACAGACCCAGGCGATTCTTGTGCAGATCGAGCCATTGCAAAGTGCTGGGCACGTGGCCATAGTCGAAGCTCTCCAAGCGATTGTCGGAGATGTTAAGCCAGAGCAGGGAGGGCATATTGCTGAAGAGTCCATTGATGTCAGAGAGGTCGTTGCCATCTAGTCGAATTGCCTGGATGCTGGAGGTCATTTCGAAAGCACCCGGCTCCACGACAGCAATGCGATTCCTGGCCAGGTTAAGTATCTGCAGACTGGGCAGGTCCCGGAACGTGTGCATCGTTATGTTCTCCAAGTAGTTTCCTATCAAGCGCAGACCATAGAGATTGCCCAATCCCTTGAAGGCGTTCTCCTCCAGCACGGTTATCATGTTCTCTCCCAGATCCACGGTACGTAGGAGTCGCATGTTCCTCAAGGCCAAGGGAACCGTCTTCAGTTGGTTGCCATTAAGGTTGAGATCCTGCAGAGCACTGCAGTTCCTAAAGGCATCCGGATGGACGCCAATCAAGGCGTTGTTGTCCAACGAGAGCAGGGACAGCACGTAGAGTCCATTCAGGGCATAGGCATCCAAGTACTTGAGTTTGTTGTGGGAGAGCAGGAGAGTATGGAGATTGTTCATCGGGGCAAAGGTGTCGGCAGCGATGTTCTCCAGCTGATTGTGTCGCAGATTGAGAATCTGCAGGGTATACAGGTCGGTGAAGATCTCGGGCTCCAGTTTGGTCAGTTTGTTGTGCGACAGGTTGAGCAGGACCAAACGGATGAGACCCGCAAATGTATTGCGATCCGTCCAGGTGGAAGTGATTTGATTGAAGGACAGATCCAGTGCCTGCAGTTGGTCCAAATTGGAGAACAGCTGAGGACTCAACACACTGATGGAGTTGTTCTGCAAGTAGACCTCCTGAATGGTCTTGGACTGCTCCGCAAACAACTCCGAGGGCAGGGCCACAATTTTGTTGGAACTAAGATTCAGCACTTGAAGATTCTTCAAGCCACTCAAGGCTTTGTCGGCAATCATCGAGATCTCATTGTTGTTTACATGGAGGACACGCAGACGTCGCAGAGTCCCGAATCCATTGGAGGGCAGAAGCACAAAGTGATTAAAACTCACATCGAGTAGCTCCAGGTCCAGGCTGCAGGAGCTACCCAGACGCCTCGTAGCTGCCTCCGTGGTGGAACTTGCCTCTGTGGACGTGGCTGCCTCCTTGCTGCGATCCCTGAATCCCAGCTCATTGACGTCCTGCAGCCGGTTCTCGCTCATATTGAGCGCCGAGAGGGCGGACAGGGCACAGAAAATGTTATCCGGCAGTGACCAAATATTATTTGAGCTCAAATCCAGTCTCTCCAGCTGCTTGGTCACCGCGAAGGCATCGGCCTCGATCTCGAAATTCAATGCCGGCCAAAGGATGTTGTGGGTGCGCAGCGTGAGATTCCGCAGCTGCTCGAGGCCGTCGAGTACCTGACGTCCCAGTTTACTCAGTTTGCAGTACTGGATAGACAGCTGCTGCAGACGGGCCAAATGGGCAAACGATTGGGCCTCCAGACGGCTCTTGGCCATAATCTCATCGTTGCACAATATGTGCAGAGCCACCGTGTGCTCCGCGGGAATCACACTGAAGTTGGTCGTATCGAATTCACTATTCACCGTACGCAGATTACATGTGAGCGCAATCTCCGGCTGCTCCAGACCCGCAGCGGGCAGAAAATGGCAGTCGTCCGGTGCATCGTACAGTCCCGCATCCCCGCTAGCAATGGGACGCAGTGTCCGTGCTGGCGTAGAGGGTTGCAACAGCTGTGTGTTGGACACGCCCGCCTCGCCCATGATGGCATTCGAGTGGGACTGTTGTTGGTGCTTGCTGCTGGACAGGGAGTCGGACTGCGAGGGACTCGCTGCTGACTCCTGGCTGCGGCTGCAGTGACTCGCAGCGAGCAGCACAAACAGGCAGAGGCACAGTGGGTTCAACGACATTATTTTCATAATTGAATTCCTTCTCCCAGTAGTGTGTACTGTGTGGGTGTGTGTAGTGTGTGTGGGTGTGGGTGTGTGTGTGTGGGTTTCTCTTAGAGAGTTAAATAACGTAAAATGAAGAAACAAAATGAAAATTTCACTTGCTGCCGGCCAAAAAGTCTGCGCACATATTTTTTGGCTGGTTGTGGCTGCTGCGACCCTTCGTTCGGTTCGGTTGAGTTAATTATAATTGGCGTTGCCAAATTTTTCGTCGACTGTTACTCCCTTCCACATATTCGCATTTTTATTATTTTCTGTTTTTCTTTCACTTCTCTTTTATTCAGTTGTTTTCAACGTATTTTGTTTCGTTTTGTTTAGGAACTCTGATGAATTTTAATTGCTGCGGGCAAACACATAAACACACACACACTCGCGTCACGAATTTCTATTATCACTTTTATTTTGTATTTTATTCTGATAGAGGCAAAAATTGTAACGGTTCACGTTGTAGTATATGTGTATGCGTGTATCGGTGTGCGTGCGTCGTCGTCTTTATACGTCTGGCGCGCACGTTAGCTGAGTGTCGACTGACTGCCGCAACGTGCGCAACTCTCACTTAAATAGAGAGACGAACGCTAGCGACGACGTTGACTGAACGTAGCCGAACACTGCACAACAAGAGCAGAATAAGAAGCAGCAGCAGCGACGGCAGCAGAGCCAGCAACAACAACAGCAACAGGATAGGGAAATTTCAATAGCAAGAGAGCGTAAGCAGGAAATTTGCTCCGCTCGGTTGAGTTTCTGAGAGAGGAAGTTAGAATAAAAGAGAAAGAGAGAAAGAGCGTGACGTCGAGATGCTGCTTAGGGGTTTCTAATCGCATCAAACAGCTGTCGTCCTTTTTGCCTTTTTGGTACTTTTACTCCTCGTCTCCCATTGCGACTCCGACTGTGACTTCGACTTTGTCTCTGTTTTGATAATGAAAATATATGATGTGCAGGCCAGCGCCAATCTTCATACAAATGTAATTTATTTTTATACGCATGTGTGTGTGTGTGTCTGTCGGTGTGTGAGTACTTTGTCTGTCTAACTGTATGCGTATGTGTGTTTGAGTGTTCATGTGGCTGTGTGTGACATATAAAAATAATAATTCCTTACATTCCATTAAATTACAATAATAATTTTAATTAAACTGTTTTGTTTGCGCTTCAAGTAACATTTGGTTTGCCTTGACGACATCCTCTTTTTTTCCCAGCTCGAAATTACCGCTTGTTACCATCAACAGTATCATCATCATCATCATCATCATCATCATTATTATGATCATCTGGCTTATGATTGTGGCTTGTTGCCATTGACTTTATGATAATTTCTGAATTTGGTTCAGTGATAGCTTCTGTCTCCTGTTCTTGGGTTAGGTTCAGTTTAAAAATCAATATGCTGCACTTGTGGCTTATGAATGAACCAAAATGACCGAAATTATGATGATGATGATGATGATGGACAGACAGGAAGTAGGCAAACAAGGAAACACGAGTGCATACAGTAACTCAGAGTCAGTTTAAATTTTAAGGACTTGAAAGATATAAAAATATGAGACACTTTATTAAAATAAGGAGAAATATCCATGTGTTGTAAGGACTTCAAGCTCTGTTGTAATAATAATAAAAATTCGTATTTAAAAAAAATGGAGATAATATGTCATAAAAATTAATCCCACCCCTAAATAAAATCTATCTTAAATCAGTTTCCCACAGATAGTCCTTAAAATAAACTTTGTTAAAAGAACATTTTAAGCAATCCTCCTTTAAAAACCTATTTCTGTACAGTTTCCCACAGTTTTGACCATCAAGATATTCTATGTTCTATGCAAAAACATTCCCAAGTAACAGTAAATGCATTTTCTACAGCTTCGCACCATCTTAAAGTTAAGAATCTCATCAGTCTCATCAGCTCACCTGCCTCAAAAGAGTCCAACTTGTTTGCTAAACATAAACTCAAAACATTCTAATCAAGATGCGGCAATCAAAAATGTTTTTCAAATCTTCATTTAGAATCGGGCTAAGAAATGCGCTAAAATGCATATCTTTGAGTGCCGATTAAGATTGAGATACAAGTTTAAGTAAAGAAAGTGGAGTGGGAGAAAGTCCAAAGAGGATGAGATGGAGGAATTAAGTATGTGTGTGTGGTGTGCGTGTGTAGATGCATCCGTTATGCGAACAAGCCGATTTAGTGTTTGTCCTTCTAATGCAAAAGCCAATAGTCATGCACAATTCACAATTGTGAGAGGATGAAAATGGGAAAGGGAAAAGGAAAAGAAGAAAGGAAAATATAAGGTAAACACTTGCGGATGTAAAAGATTATAAAGAGACAGTAGGACGAAGAAAGGACAAAGATCTTGATGGTGGTCCAGTGCTCTGCATTCAGACAGCTAAAGATATAGATAAAGATATATATATATATATATATATATCTGGATATACATTTGCTTTAAAGGACATTTTGTGCTCATGGCAATTTATCTTCGAAGGAGTCGCTTTTCTTCTTCTTTCCTGCTGCACTGAGGATATAAAAAATTTGTTTGTCAGTTTGTCTCACTGACTGACTGACTGAGTGAATGAATGAATGACTGACTGACTGACTGGCTGGGTGTATGGCTGGTGGAAATGTCTTTATGAGTCTGCATTGTGCAAAAAGTGTCCCTTTGGACCAAGTACAGAAACCGAAACAGGAAGCAGGAAACTGGGAACTGAGAGCTGAAAACTGTGCTCACATGTAGGTAAAGATGTCAAGTCACCCAGTTGGACTCTGGCCTTGTCATGGCCATATTTCTCCACATAATGGCCATTGATTTTCGGCTTTTGATTGTTTACATTTTGGCGTATTTTGACAACTAAATCGGCAGACAAGACGGCAGCCAAACCTCGTGTAGACCTGGCCCACCCAGTCTTGGGTTCCTTTCCTCTTCCTCCTTCCCTTCCTGCTCTGCCCTGCACTTTATAAATTAAATGCCAACCAAATACAGTTATTGACCATTTGACTTGACACATGGCTCGATTTCCGGTTGTCTCTGCTTTCCTTTTTTCCTACCTCTTTTGTAGTTTATTTTCCTTTTTTTGGGCTTTTGTATAAGCCACAAAACTGTGGCCAGTCCTGCGGAATATCGCCGTGAAGGTCAATTCGGCAATTACTGTTTCCAGCTAATAGCAACTGCAGTCCAAGGTTTCGCTACCGCTTTTCCTTTGCTTTTCCTCTACTTCCCTCTATTATCCGCACCACATGCGTGTGTGTGTGTGTGTGTGTGTGTCCTTGGCTGCACTTGTTATACACTTGCTTTTGGCCATTAGTTGTTGCCAAATGAGAGTCATTGATAAAAAGAAATACATGATGTTATTTTTTTTTTTGAATACTTTGTATCTTATCTGATAAATTTGGACCAAGGTAACGTATCTTTTTATCCAAATTGATTATCTATCAACTCTGTGCCAAATTGTAAGAACTTTTCAGGCTTATAAGAGTTAAAAGATTACTAAGAAAACTATATTTTAAATTATTTTAGACCCCGTATTACAAAAGTGTGTGGGTCTATTTAGTTTGTCAGAAGCGAGTCAATATAGCGATGTCCGTCTAAACGTCCTTCTGTATGAGCACCTGGATCTCAGAGACTATAAGAGCTAGAGCCACATTATTTGATACGAAAGTATATCTATAGTGTGCGCAGATCAAGTTTATTTCAAATCGTTGATTGTGAAAAACTATTTTGATATTCCCAGAACATTCTGTGTATGGTACCATTATAACTATCCTCACCAAGTTTCGTTCGGATCGGACAACTATAGCCTATAGCTCCCATAGGACCAGTCGGTCAAAAAATGCTGATTTGGACGGAAAACTATATACTATAATTAGAACGGGGTCTTTTATAGTCGGCTCGCTCGACTGCAGCCTATCTTACTTGTTTCATATTCTTTTAAAATCTTTATTCAATTTTTAATTCATAATTAAATTTACATAAATATCTTTGATATAACCGAAGTTCACTGAACTTCAGAGTAGAGTTGTATCTTCTTTAACAAACTGTTTGAAAAGAAATGCCTAAACATTAAAACAGGGAATTGTCAGTTGGTTCTAAAGAAAGTATCTTATCTTCTCTAAGAAGAATAGAAGAAGAAGAAAGTATCTCAGATATCTTCTGACTGTCATTCTTTCACTCACTTGATGACTTTGTGCCCATTAACATTCTCAATTTGTAGTCCTTTCTTTGAGAGTGTGGGGTAGGGGAGGTGGAGGAGTAGGGTTTTTCTGGCCTGTAAGTCTTAGCCTGGCTGTAAGTTTTAGCTTTAGTTTGCTGCTAATGAGCAATTCATGTCAATTGCTAATTAGTCCGCTGAAGATTTCTATCTGCTCTGTTCTGCTCTCCTCTGAAGCTGCTCTGCTGCTGCTGACTGACTTATCGTGCCATTTTTATAACCCAAACCGAAGCTGCGTTCGGACCAGGCCAAAACACAATGGCCAAGAAATTAGCAAACCCGGCAAAGATAAGTCAATTAGGTTTGGCTTTATAGCTGCCACTGGCGACCAAAACAAAAGCCCAAAAAGAGAAAGGGACGGACGGATGGACGGACGGATGGACGGAAAGCGGTGAAAAAGAAAAGCCAAAAAAAAGAGGAGGAAAATAATAAAAGAGAGCACAACGAAGGAGGAAAACCAAATCAAATAAAATGAGGCCAAATAAAGGCAACAATTAATAAACGCAAACACACAGGACCAAAGAAAAGCAGCCAGGACGAGGACGAAGCTTGAACTGAAACTGAAACTGAGACGGAGATGGACATAGAGATGGGGACGGTGACGGTGACTGCTGCGTATCTGTATCTCTGTGCTACTGTTTAAGGACATTCGTAGAGCGGAATGAGGTCGGAGGTGGAGTGGGGACGGGGTTAGTGGGAGGGGTAAGGGGGCACTGTGTACTGAGGAGTGTCCTGACGTGTATGGGCAATTTAAGCTGGCATTGGACAAGCAACTGACAGGCAGTGAGCTGGGCAGGAAGGGCCAGAGGCAGGGGCAGGGCAGACACTTCCCCCTGCAATACAACGACCTTCTACCCCGCCACGCCCCTCACCAGCCCCTTACCGGGTTTGTCGCTTAATGCCCCCAGAGACGCAATTGTTACATTTAATTGTGATTTTTGTCTTCGTGCTAAAGCAGCTTTCAGCCATCATCCTGCAGCCTTTCAGCCAAGTTTCAGTGCTCCCAATCCCCCTACAACCCCTCTCCACCCTCCCCTAACACACACTTCCCAACGCCGTAAAATATGCAACCTTTTTCGCAGTGCGTCTCTTGGCTTGAGTGAAAGTAATCCGAATTGCTGTCATTAGGCACTGCCTGGATTCCGAACAGATCTCTCCGAGTAGTAGCTGCCAAAACTGAAGACGGCATAGGAGTTGGAGTTGGTACTGGAGCTGGAGTTGGAGTTGGAGCTGGAACGAACCCACGCACAATTAAGATTGACTTGAAAGACGCTTGGCTAATGCCAGTCCCCGTGTCCTGCGTCCTACGTTCTGTATGCTACGTCCTGTATCCTGTTCCCACTTTGTAGACCCAGAGTTATGGCATTGCCGAAAAGTGGACAACGCATGGCGTTTATCTTCTCGGTCATTTCTCATAATTTTCTTGCAAGCTGAGAATTATTGCCAAAGTTAATATTAATGACGTTGATGAAAACCTTGTCATTCGCATAATCAAAAAAAAGCAGAAAATAAAAATGAATAAAAATAAAAAGAAAAATAAAGAAGTCGCTGGGAAAATAAGCGAGCCCAGGAGCACATAAATAAGCTTGTCTGCTTTTGGCCAAAGTCGTCGCCACAAAAGGCCCAAATTGATAACCACCAAAAAGTTGCTCGCATGTGGACACACAAAAAAAAACACAGAGGCGACGACAGGGAGCAGGAGGAGTAGTAGGAGTAGGAGCAGGGAGTAGGTAGGAGCGAATAGAAGGCAGGAGAAATAGGAGAACGCGGAGAGGAACAGGACAACCAAAGTCGTCGCCATTTACATCTGAAAGGCAAAAGCCTCTGGCACAATGGCGACAGGAGCCATGGATTCCAAAGATGCCGAGAAGCTGCGGCTTATTAGACCCAGCCCGTCTACAGTTGCCACTGCCACGCCTCCCCCTCTCCACCCACTCTGCCAATCCTATTCTCCTGCTGGTGATATAATTTTAATAACTTACATAATATATTCTTTTGTGTGGCCAGGCACATAATTGTTAGAAACATTAGGCAAATCATTAGCCCAGCAAAAAGAGAGCGAGACGGAAATATAACCAAAGAGTGAGATAGCACTACACTGACGTAATTTGGAGCGTGTTTTTAGCGCTTGTTTGCTTAGGCCAAACACTTTAAGGAGTATTACTTACGACCATCAAAGATAAGCTAATATCCAAACTGGGCCAAGACAAGCCAGCTGTAAGCCAACTGTTTTTACAGTCTCTACCATTAGTCAGCCTCCATTTCCACTTCTTCTTCTTTCCCTTTCAGAGTCGGACTTTGCAATGCGCCTATAGAGCTGTTGGCCTTGAAATAAGCTGTGAAAACAGCTTTCCATCAACCAGATTAGAACAACTATTAAGTATTCTAATGGTTCTAGCTAATGACGCTATAGTTTAGATTTTTCAGTAGCATAAGTTAGGTTAGGTTAGCCAAAAAGTTGGGTTAGGTTGGAAATTCAAGAAGGTTTTCCACTTTCTAGGAGAAACTGTATTTACAATGAGTTCTGTCTGTATTTTAGGGGAAGTAGAATCACCACAGAGAATTTTCTGTAGTAAATCTGGGACACTTCCTCACAAATCGGGGTCCAAATAACGGCTATAGAGTTGTACGTCTAGAAAAGGTTGTGATAACAGCTTTTCTTCAACCATATTTAGTATTTAAATGGTTTGAGTTAATAACCAAACATTTTAGTTGTAAAAGTTAGGTTAGGTTTGGCAAAAAGTTGGGTTAGGTTGGAAATTTTAGAAGGTTTTTGATTTTTGAGGAAAAATTGTATATGAGCTGAGGTTCATTTGCATTTTGAGGGAAATTGAGTCGCGACGGATATTTTTTGGAGTAAATCTGGGACACTACTAGAGTAGTTCTCCATGAAAAGGCTGTGGAAACAGTTTTGATTGAAGGAAACCATGTATAATTTTAATAGTTAGAGCTATTTAACAGATATTTTAGAAGCATAAGTAAGGTTATGTCGAAAATTCTACACATATTCTTAATTTTAATGAATAATTTTACTTAAAATGAGTTCTACTTGAATTTTAGAGGACTTAGATTTAACACTGGTATGACTTTGGATAAATCTAGAATACCTTTCTTGAAAATTCTTGCTAAGAAACTCTGTATATTTCCAAACACCTTTACTTCGGTCACAACAACAGGGGTTAATTGAGAAATACCTGAGATAATAATAGGAGCAGTAACAACACACGGGTGTTCACTTTTTCTTCTTCTTTTCTTGTATGGATTCCCAGACCAAAATGTCAATTGTTGTTTCATTGTCAAAGACAATGCAAAAATTCCTCTCCGAATCGTTTGAGATACAATTCAATTTTAGAGCCTTCGACAAACGATTCATCATCGTAATATGATTTGGAATGATATCCATCAAGATAGTAAGACATGCAAAGACATGAATGCATAGACCTTTAGTTGTTTGTTGTGTGTGTGAATGCAATGTGAATTCTCCTATATAAACTGAATGCTTTTGACTTCATTTCGTAGTTATAGCCATGTCAATAACTGAATTTTAACAGGTTCCATTTATCATTGCAATTTCAATTGATGTCCAAGATATTCGAGCACACCTCAAAGACTTTTTAGGAATTATGTGATTCCAGATGATTTTTGGCCTGTGTCTGCTGTCAAAGCAATCGAAATTGAGTGAACCCAACCCAATTCAACCCAGTCCTAGCTCTGCTCGATTCCAGTCCAATTCTGGCTATAAAAGGGAGCAGGAATTGAAACCCAGCAACAAATCATACAATCAGACAATTATTTTTCAGCTCTAACTTTCTGTGATTTTTGTTCTTTGTGCCTGACCCAAATTGAGAGTACTCTCCTCCCTTTCTCCCTTTCTCCCTCCCCCTTCTCTTTCTAGCGCCTACTCCGATTTCATAAATCAGAACCGTTTCTGTTTCTTGGTTCGGAGACCGCCCCTAACTTGGCAAAAAGTGTCAATTTCCAAAATGCTCGTGTCGTTGGCTTTTCATTATTTTACCTTTCAATATTTTTTATATATATACATATATATGGAGTACTTGTATTTGATGGGTTTTTCCCTGGTAAAAAGGAACGTAGTATTCTAAACAAAGGCGTGAAAACAATGCAATTGCATTTGGGAAGAGCAATCAGTGTTGCTTTTGTCTCGAGTCCCGTTGATTTCACACTGTTTAGCTTGACATTTGGCTGTCAATCAAGGCTCTGACAATATGTCCTGTGTCCTGCCTGGAGCGGAGTGCGACAGCTACTATAATGCCATTAACAGCAGGGACAGTGTTGACTGCGTGGCCAGCTCCGCAGGACTTCACACCAAAAACTCATTAAATCGAGAATATCTAAAGAAACTAAAGGAAAAATGAAAAACAATTCGAGAAACGAAAAACAATACGAAAAGCGTTAGAAAAGAAAAGTCAGTTGTGCAGTTGCTTTCGGTTATACAGTTGTATGGTAGTCGTAGAACTCAAAGAAAATTCCTTTCGCTGTGCGCCGCATGCGATATTCGAAAACAACAAGAAGAAAATCACAGAAGGAAAATGAAAATTTAACTGTGACCACGATGGCACCATGTGCAAGACGTTTACACTGCCTGCCTGTGTGAGTGCGTCTGTGTGTGTGTGTGTTTGTGTGCGATGCTAGCTGAGAGCACGACAGCTGTTCGCTGTGGTGAGTTTGGTTGTGCAGCCCGTGCAGACATTACAACAACTCACCGCAGTTTACGCGCTCCCACAACATTACGCGCTCTTTGCTTGTCTGCTCTCTCATGCTGTGCCGCTCTCGCTCGCTCTCTCTCTCTCGGCTTGCTTCGGGCAGCTGCTTCAGTGGGTCAGTAAGGGAAATTTTTTGTTTCTTGCGTCTCTCTCAACTCTCACTGCGTGGGTGACACATTTCTGGAGTCGGTTTAACGTTTGTATGTTACTGCTCGTTGTTGTTGTTGTTGCTGTTGTTTTTTATGGCCCTCGACTAAAGTTAGTTTTAATTAATTGATGCACAATCATTCTAATTATGCTGGTAGGTAGCCCTTGAGAACTAGCACTACTATTAAGCATCGTGTACTAAAAGTAAAGGAAAACTCACTCAATTTTTTGTTGTTGTTGTTGGCCATTTTGCAGTTTTCGTTTTATGCACGTGGCTTTGTTCCTGGCTTCTCGTGGCTTACTTTTAGCCCGAATTCGATGTCAATGTCAGCTCACCTGACCTCACTTTTGCCTCTTAACTTCGTCACGTTTCTTCAAATAATTTCATATTTATTGACAGCCATTGAACCGTTACTTCTACAGTTACCGTTAACGTTGGAAATGGTGTCTTAATCCTTTTTGCCACTCATGTGCATCCTTTGAATTGGCTTGAATAAGATTTTATATGCTAATTAGCTGCTCTTCCTCTTGACACAAAACAAGCTAAGCCCCAAGGCCTTGCTTACAGTATCTCGACTTAATCTGAATATGATGCATGTCGCAACATGTTCTCTGCTGCAACTAAAGCTGTGTTTAAAACACTTAGTGGCAAGCTTATAACTCCAAGATCATAAATATTATGTTTTAAGTAAAAATGAATTTCTTAGTAACTAACTAACTTTATTTAGTAGATTATTAGTTACAATTACTAAGATAATATATAGATCTTTGAAGAGATATGTAGTAAAAATTAAATTAGAAGATTTTGTAGGGAAATACGAGTAAATTCTTTCATTAGAAACTTTCACCTGCAGCGTTAAGTTGACGAGTCCTGTGTCCCTGTGGCATCCACAAACGGAGGCAACTCCTTGTGCCTCAACCCTTAGATACAGACGACTACTGCTGGGCTCCACATCAAGTTCCCAGTTTTGACACAGTTTCGGGGCAAGTTTTAGTTTTATGCTCGGTTGAACCAAATAGTTGTGCGTCGAGCTCAACGTGCCACGCACTGTGGCAGCAGCTCTGCAACCGCAACTATGCACGAGATGTGGCAACAAGCAGCAGGAGAGCATTGATAAGGGGTATGGCACGTGTGGCTGGTGAGGCAGGTGAACCAGGTGAGCCAGATGAGGCGCGTGTGGCAGTTGAGCCAGTTGAGGCACCTCAAACGCCTACAACAAGCAGCAACTCATACAGTTGATGCCACAGTCATTAAAGTGCCACAGTCTGGCTTTGATTTTAGCCAAAGGTAACACAAAGGTAACAATTGTCAGTCCTGAAAGGGGGTATTGGGCCCAAAGGGAAAAACACCCAAAATGGAAAAGAAAAGCGTGGAAAGGTGGAAAATGAAAAGTGAAAAAGAGAAAAATGAAGAAGAGCTCACGCCGCCATGGAAACAATCGAATTTTGGGCGATGGGGTAAAAATTTTTCAGGCATAACCAAAAGCAAATAATTGACATGAAAGCGTTTGAGCCAACATCAAAAATAGTCCAAAAGTGAGCAATTAGAAATTGAATTGGTGGGGGAAATTAATTAAAATACGCCCAGGAAAATGGCTGTATCGTCATCGGGTATGCCAATTACATTTTTCAGCAGCTCTTTCCAAAATTTTCATCCTTTTTATTTAGCTGGAAAATGAGAATTTATGATGGAAACCACAACAAATGGAAATTCCTGCACAGACTAAAATTCTCAGCTCGAAAGTTCAAAGGTTAGCTTAAATAACTATAGACTAGAATTTAGTTTAAATTATTTAATTTAATTTATATTTATTAGGATTTTATTAACTGTAGTTTAGCAAATCTTTTTAATCAAAGTATTTAAATATATTTTTTGTAAAGTAGCTTTGTAAGTTTAACTGTAAAAAAATAGTTAAATTTAAAATAACAAAAATATAATAACCTTTGCAAGCTTATAAAAGTATATCCAAATTATAATAAATTAATATAAAATTTTTGCTACACAAAAAATATCTATTTAAAAATATTTTCTGTATAAAAACTTGATTTTTTAAATATTAATTATTTTAAACTAATATTTTATATTTTTAACTCAGTATTAAAATGTAATTTAATCAAGTGTTTTAAATGGAAAAAAATGCATCCTTTAAAAATTTATTTATGCAAAACATTTTCTGTTTAAAAAAAATTAATTTAATTAAATTAATAATAATTTTAAACATTGCCTATATGCAAATATAATAAAAAATATTTTTTTTGCGTTAAAAGTATTGTAAAATATGTCGTGTTTATAAATAATATTAACTTAAAATATGTTATGTATAAAAAAATTATAAAATATATATTTAAATATATTTTATTATATATTTATTATATATACATGTAATTAAATAAAATACTTTCTGTATAAAAATATTAATATTAGACACTTTATGTATAAAAATATGTTAAACTAAATTTTTGTTTAGCTTAAAACCTTTGTCATCTCTGTTCATAATTTGATTTAAAGAATTTTTTATTCTCAAATCAAACATAAAAAGTTATCAAAAATAAAAAACTATTCTACCATATAGATACATACACTCTCACACGTATATAGTGTGTGTCATGTGCTATAAAATACTATTAAAATCATGTCAAGTGTAATTTGAGAGTAATGCTTCGATATGCCGTTAGTTAAGCGCCAGTTCCGGTTTTCGCCGGGGAAACCCCCTTTTCAGTTTTGATCTGCAGGCGTTAAATTTGTCAAAACACAACCAAATATAGGGAGACACACACACACTCACACACACACACATGCTGCTCCTATTTGAAATGTCACAAAATTTTCTAGTAAAATTTTTTTGTTGCATATTTGAAAATGCGCAAATAAATTTTAATGCCAGCTGCACACACACATACACACACACCCACTCACACACATACAGGCACACAAAAAATGGCCAACGGTTAAAGTTTCAAGTGCAGTCCAACAACACACACACACACCCACACACACCCACACACGCACACACAGCTATGCGGGTGTGTGGAAAAATGCCATAAATTACATTTTATGAAAAACAATTACGTATAGCAAAAGTCCGCCCACAAAACTCCCGCCCCCCGCTTGCTCCACCAACGCTCCGTTTCGTGCCCCTGAATTCTGCCCTGTGCCACGCCCCCACTTCCCTCATTCGCCCTGCCAGCACTGACAGTTCTACATGTGCCCGGACTGTGGTTTACACTTGTAAGCATTTTGCCTAGCATATTTCATGCTGCGGCAGAGCGAGGCAGCTAAAGAGGGAGGGAGTGAGAGAGGGAGGGGGGAGTGGGGTGGGGGTGGAGAGAGAGAGAACAAGTCGCAACATTTGCAAGTGTGTAAATTTCATTATATATTGTCGCAGGCGGAGTGGGAAGTGGAAATAAAGGGAGGGTGAAAGGAGGAGAGAAGAGAGGAGCTCGGGAAGTGGTTGGGGTAGGGAAAAGGGGAAGTAAAGGAATGGGGGAGGAGTTACTGTTACCTGCAACGCTTCAATTAGCCAAAAGCCAGTAACAAAATGTGGGGCAACAGGTCGAAAATGTGCAGAGATACGAGAAAGGTTAGTAAGGAAGGGAAAAGGTTGAAAGGAGAGAGGAGAAGATAGCAAGGAGTTAGCTGAAAGGACTTAAAGAGAAATGAGTTGGGGAGTAAAGGGGCAAAGGGGCAAGAGGAAGAGTTCTTTGACTTTGCCTTTTGCTTTCACTTTCGTTGCAATTTTTGGATTTTACCTGCGGTCGCCATTTGCCTTTCTGCGTTTCCGTTTCCGTTGCTGCGTTTGCAGTGCACTGCCTATACATCATTTCCGGTATATGGTTTTATATGCTTTTAATAGATGTCTGCATTGGAAGCAATTTATTTTCGGAAGCAAAGAATGAAGCTACGATGTCTAGTATCTGGTGTATTTCTCGCATCCGGAATCGTTGTGGGTTATGCTCCTATTTGCATTTTATGTATTCAAATTGTGACATTTACAGACACAAACACAAGCACACATACACACGCACACGAAAACACACTCCAACACACACACATACACTCACTTACACACACTCGTACACATGTTCCACTTTTCATAGTCATAGATATTCATTTGTGTGTCAGTCGTTGCCTGCCCCACCCACTGTACCTCCAACTCCTGCTCCGCACGAATGAATCTAATTGCGCAAATGTGTGTTAAATTATATTTTTGCATACGCAGACAATCATACATATCTCAGCAGAGAGAAAGAGAGACACAGAGTGGAAGAGAGGGAGAGGGAAAGAAAGGGAGAGCAGCAGGTGTGCTCTGTGGTTGTACCAGTTGTTGTTACTCTGGTTTTGCCAGCCACACAGTTAGCCAGGTGTGTGAGTGTGGCTCAACGGGTGTGTAGGTATGGCTGTAGCTGCAATTGACAGAGGGCCAAGTTAACAGTTTGCTAGCAAAGCTGCAGTTATGAGCATTTTAAAGATATTATGCAAAGAAATATATTATTTTGAATTATGTAAAATTATTTTATTTATTTATTTAATATTTTAGAAAAGTATTTAAGAAAAGTATTCAGACAACTGAATTTATTTTAATTTCCAATTAAATCTTAACTTTAGTTTTGTAATGAGCAATTCCAAATTAATAAACAAACAAAAAAATCCAAAAATAAAAAAAAAAAACAATATAAATCTAAATCTAAATCTATTCCTCAAGCAGAACTTATTTTAATTTCCAATTCCCTCTTATATTTCCTTTTAATTTTCCCAACAGCCGTTGATATTTTCATATTTCTAATTCACAGAAATTTTTATTTTCTATTTTTTTAAATTTTTTTGTTCACAATAAATTACAGGGAATCTTAACTAATTCACTTTTAAATTAAATTACCAACGAAATTGATTGATGAAACCTCAATAAACAGAATCTGAAGAAATACTTATACTCCAGGGCGCCTTCTGTGCATTAAATCAATTTCAAGTTGGAATTCATAAAAATAAATTGAATTCGGCGAATACAAAATTAAAAAAAAAAAAAAAAAAAAAAAAAAAAAAAACTTGGCTCCTTTCTCATTTGCTTAAGTCAAAATTTTCAATTGTCTCATTATTGGCTGTTTTATGGCCGTAACTTGTTAAGCCGCCCTCGTTGTAATAGAATGTTCTGCACAGCCCCCACCCCCATGCCCACTCCCACCCCATCACTTTTCCCTGTCCTCCATTGTTACTTGGTGTGTTGTATGGCTGGTGTGCCATAATTGTCAGTAGCTTTTGTTGAATAATTGCTGCCATGCCGAATGCTGGAGAGGCAAACCAGATGAGCAAGACGCACATACATAACCTGTAAAAGGAGCTACATTAGAGTGCAGCGACTGGAAAAGACCCTGTACACTGTCTGAAGCAAAACTTTTGGGGTTTTGTATGTGAGTCTGTGATTTTTGGTTGGATTAATTCTACTAGAATAATAAAGTATAGTTTTCGATTCTAATCCTCATCACCTCACATACTCCTACACTCAACTAGATTACAGAGTCTACGAACACTCACAGATACAGATACATTTACACATATGGCAATGCCAGGGGCACTTGCTGCGGACTCTGCTGCAGCTCCTCGCAACGCATCCTTTGCTGCTCCCATGTATGCTCCATATTCATGGTTACTCTTGGCTGGCAAACAAATAACGGGAGAAGGGAGTACGGAACAAGGACCAAGAAGACAACAGACAGAAGCCAGAACCATAGACTTTCGTCTCGCTCTTCAGAACTTGGCATGGAAATTTAATACATTTGGATTTAAAAGTCAAGACATGTTGTTGGCTCCGCGTTGCCAGGCGGCATCAGAGCTCTGAGGGATTCGCTGCCGGTTGGGGGTTGGCATGGGCAGAGGGAGGTGGGAGTTGGAAGGTGGAATAAAGAAGGGGGCCAAAGAGGAGCACTGTGTTGACCCGGGCACAAACAAATTGCGACTTACACGTTGCTATTTTACATAAATTACAAAAACAAGCAACAGAAAAACACCGCACAACAGGGAATGTGGCATGCCCCACGTACGCTGGCAACGTGCAGAAAACGGGCGACATTTTTATCAATTAGTTTAATCTGCCTGCTTTGAGGGGGGCGAGATGATATAGAGGAAAGCTGCGCCTTATCAGCACCACAAACAGCAGCAGTTGACAGCAGTTTCCTTCAGTTTTCCCTCAGCTTTTCCCCCGTCACTCGCTTTGCGGTTGCTTTGTTTTCTTGTGTGTGGGCGCGTGTGTGCGAGTGTGTGTGTGTATAAAAAACTCCTTAAAATTGATTCTGATTTTCGATTTGTGCCAAACAAATCTCAGAGCGAGACATCAGACAGCCCAAATCAGGCAAATTATATTAATTTCCACATTGTCAGTTGCTTTGACACAAATACCAAGTTAAGAAGAAATCTTTTGCCAAAATACTTTGCTTACCAGACAACAAAAATTACCAAAAAATCGATTATTTTAAAGCACAAACTGTCCCGAGTGAGAGAGACAGTGTGAGTGTGAGTGAGCGAGACAGCTTAACTTGGGACATTAGCCAAACTTAGTTGACGACGCAGACAACGACAACGACTGCCCAAATAGGAAAACAAAAAGAGAACTTCCTCTGAAAAATAGACAAGTATTCAAATAAAATGAAAAAATCAAAGAAAAAAAAAACAGACCAAATCAAAAAAGAAATTCTGTTTAAAACTATTGGTTTAAGCAAGCCAATTTGTGTGTACTCTAACTCATAGATATCTATGGAAATTGTTAGTATGTAAGTTCTATTTGTTCTTCTTAAAATTAAATATTACTTTAAGTGAAACATTTAGTTATTTCTTTAGAAATATTAAAAAAAAATTGTATCTGTTTGGATTTAAGCTATTTATTGGACTCACTTTTAAGCCCCGTACTCTAAAAAAGTGTAGGGGTTTTTAGTGGGGTTTTCAGATGTGAAATGTGCATAATAGGCAGAAGAAGTCGTCGCCGACCCCTTAAAGTACTATATATATATTCTTTATCGGCATCAACGAACGAGTCGATGTCCGTCTGTCCGTTTGTTCGTCCATCCGTATGTATAAACACCTACATCTTAAAGACTATTAGAGTCAGACTAACCATAGTTTGAGTGAAAATCCGTCTTTTTCGCGTGCAGATCAAGTTTATTTCAATTCGTTGATTGTAAAAATCTGTTTTAAAATCACCATAACTTGGAAACGATTAGAGCTATCGGGATTACATACACACATTTCGTTTATGGCATAATTGTGACTACCCTCACCAAGTTTGGTTCGAATCGGGCAACTATAGCCTATAGCTCCCATAGGACAAATCGGTCGAAATTAATGATTTGTTTGGAAAAACGCATACCAGAATGAGTACGACGTCTTTTGCAGTGGGCTCGCTTATCTATAGCTTTTCTTACTTGTTTTTATACAATTTTTTGATTATTATTTGTATTATATATTATACATTATTTTTATGATTGGCTTATCATTTAATACTATTTAATTTATATTTTGTATACAGAATTTACTTTTTTATTTAATGTATTTTCTTAAGTTGATTTAATTTGCGCAATAGTAAGATTTTCCTTCCTTTAAGTTAGGGACATATCTTCGATAGAGTATCGAAAGCGGCGAAAAGGCTGACAGAACACTCAGACCTGTGTCTCACTTTTTCCCTCCGTCCGTCCGTCCGTCCGTCTATATCTCTCTTCTACTGTCTGTCCGTCCCTCTTTTTGTCACACACTCCACTACATTGTTAGTTAGATGAAAAAAAAACACTAAAATGCTCTTATTCAAATGCAGATTATCCTTTGCCGCACCCACTCACACAGTCACACACACACACTTGCACAACTACAGTTGCCTAGGCTTAGTCCAAGGATTTACTTTCATTTGTATTCGAGGAGTGCGTATGTGTGTCCCTTAGTTGTAAGTGTGTGTATGTGTGAGAATGTGGAGGACTCTAGACGACAACGAGAATTAGACAAATGAAGTAGAATTTTGTATGTGGCACACATACACACACACACACACTACACACTACAAACACACACTCAATTTTAAAGTGCACAAGGACACTTAAGTGCCTCCTCGTTGTGTTCACATAATTCGATTTATGTAGTTCTTGTTGTTCTACTTCAGCTTCATCTTCAACAAAGTCCAAATTTGAGCTCTAGTTTGAGTTTGAGTCCGAGTTTTAGTCTGAGTTTTAAGTCCTATTTGAAAATCTAGTCATGGCGAACTTCGCAGTTTGTCGCATTGAGACTGTCTTGTAATTTACATAAGTGTTTTCCCACATATTGCCACAAGTTTCGAGTGCTGGTGACAATAATGACACTTTTCTCTTTTCCAATTGCATTTTCAACAACAGCAAAACAGCAACAACAACAACAACAACAATTCAAAGCTCATCATCATTATCTTCATTGGCATTCAACTATCAGACAAAACATTCAAACCTGACCACAATCTGCAGTTGGGAATGAGGGAAAACCCTTGACAAATGTGTATCAAGTCGAATCGTGTTGAATCGTGTCAACTCTAGTTGAGTTGCCTCTGTATCTGTATCTGTATCTGAATTTGAGTCTGAGTCCCAGTTAAATTCTCTTTGGTTGTTCATGTTTTTGGCAATAATCGATTTGACACATTTTGATTTTTGGTCAAACATTTGGACACTGTTGGTCTAGAGACTCCAACAACAATAACCAAAGTCAAATCAACAACAAAAACAATCACATTTCCAGCATTTGATTATCGAATTTATAACAGAATGCAAATCACAATACAATACTCGTACATGTCCAAATATTTAGGTTAAGAGCACGCAATTGTGTTACAGTTTTGGCTTTTGAACAATTTGGCATTGATGAATTGACTGGTTGATCTTAAACAAACTCATATTGACAGTTAATTTGCAGACTCTTGATGCAGACAATCATACCAAATTACTGATTGTTAATATGCACAACAGATTGGAACTAATTAGTTGGTTTCAACTAAATCAAAATTTAGATTCTAATACCTTATTTAGATAGTATTCTATGTATAAAGATATTAATACTACAGTGAAGACAAGAGTTTTCCATATAGCGAAACAGATACTTTTAGTTGGTTTTCGAGTTCTTTACTTTGCCTATTTTGAACTATAGTTTTATCAGCACAATATGGTGTGAAATCTGTTTCCATATCAACTTACCTTTTACCTGGAAATCGCACTCCAACGGAAGTGGTAGCAAATTGTTTAGCACTCGAAAAGTTTTCAGTTCACGTTAACTTCTTAACCGACTTTTGTAATTTGGATTTTTGGGTCTCAGATTTCGTGTTGTCACAACAGATTGGGCATTTTTCAAGTGCGCCTTCTGCGAACGATCGTAAATCCTATTAGATCCTTCCTGCAGTTCTGCAACATGTGGCAGCTGCACTCGAGTCGTCTTTCTTCAATACAGATCCTCTTTTTTCGCTCTAATCGGCTTTAGCTCAATTGGAACAATTGCTGCTGTCAGCGACTGTCAGGTAAGTCAGGTAGTTGCCTGCTGTTTGTCGCCAAAGGTAGTTTTAATCTAGTATTCTTAACAATGCTTACATCATTTTAACATTAAGAGAAAATACTACATAATTTTATAGCTTTTAAATGGCCAAATAAAAGCCAAAGCTTGTCAGAAAAAAACATCCAAAATCTGTAAAATTAAACAGACAAGAGATCTTCACACCTTTTATCGAAACAAGCGAAGATTCAATAATTCTGGTAGCCTATCAATGATTTCAACTTATCCAAACAAGCTGCTTAGTCTAGCTGCTTATCGGAAAATTCAGAAAAACAAGATCACAGCGATCGATCGGAAATGACTGAGCATTTTCATTGGCTTCGGGGTAGGGCGTGGCAGAGGAGAGAGTAGGGATACAACCCATGTATCGTCTTAACAAGTTTCATGTTAGTTGTAGCTGTAGATCTATAATTTGATGCCCAAAAGACTGAGGCCATAAAAAACCAAGGCGTCTTCTGCTCCCAAGTCTATTTATCACAAAGCAACACAAAATAAACGAGATCATGACAAATCCGTGCCGACTGACAGACGATTGAACCTGAGACCGAGACGGAGACCGAGACCGGGACTGAGTCCAAGACGGAGTCTGACTCTGAGTTCGATTCCCCGATTCCCAGTCCCAAATCGGGAATGACTTTTAAGAATAAAAATTGAACTCTTTGCCTGCTGTCGGGCCATATGGCTTGAGTACGGCTATAGACCCGACCGTACGACCGACCGGCTGACAGTGTCTGCCATATGTTATACTCTTTTCGGCAATTATCCTTTTCCGTTTTCATTCTCTTTGGAAATTAGTTTCAGTTTCAGTTTCGATTTGCTTGCATTACGGACCAAAGGGAAGCCGATGCAACTGCAGCCAACTTTGTATCTATGTATCTATGTGTGCATGTATCTATGTATCTTTTGTATGGTGCGCACATAAAACCGCAGCTAATGTGCTTATGTACGCTCAATAAGATGCTGACAGGCGTTTGCCTTTTGGGGGCCAAGGTGAAGGGCATGTCTCGTTTTCCATTTTTTATGCAGTTTGGAAAATAGAAAAAGAAAAATCAAAAAGGTTTTTCGTGTAGCCATAAAACTGCCAGCAACTTTGTGGTGCACAGCTCATCATCATATCCATATCGCGGACATATATATCTATGTACATATGTACATATATCTGCTTAGCATACTTGCCACGATAGTGAGGCACTAAATCTAACGCCCCTGCCAATGGGTACTTAGCAGCAGCTGTCATATCCTTGGCGCTCCATGCGTTCATCCTTCTTCAAAGTGTATTTGGTTCCGTCTAAGGACATTTTCGTCTCAGCTTGCAATTGAGTTTCTTCCAACATACTACTTGTCTTCCATCTCTTTTTTCTATACATCTGTCTCTCTTTCTCACTCTCTGCCCTGTTAAACTCCAGATAGTTTTGTGTATTTTGATACTTTTGGTGTCATTTATCATGACCTTCTGCTGCTGCAGTTTCCTTTGGCCCCCAGTACCAAAAATAGCAGAGTCTGGCACAAGTTCTTAAGAGTTAATAAATGGTCCATTGCCCATAAGTTAAAATTATGCAATCGATGATGAACTCGAGTGTTTTAGTATCTTAGCAGTATCTGCAGAAATGCATAGAGAACGATGCTAATCCTGTAAGTAGTTCAGTATAATCTGTGCTATCGATTAAATCATTGAGCTGTAATTATTCACTCTTTAGTCTTTTAGATAAGACTCATTGATTTCGACGCAAATAGACAAGTGACTCAGTGGAATTAGTAGAGTTTTAAGGTGAAGATAAATTACTTTACATATTTTACTTTTTAAATTTTCTTCCAGTTTTCAAAATATTCCAATGGAATATTTTATTATTATAATTATTTTAATTTAATAAGTTAATGCAACAAGTAAATTATTTATTGGCTTATCAAGCTCTCACACTTTCACTGTAAAATGCCTTAAAGCTTCAAGTCAACGTTGAGCAACTTATGAAATAAGGCAAGAAAACTGCTAACCAAATTTTAGCATATTCTTAGAAATTTTAATTTTGTATATCATTAGCATAGTTTTTCCCTATTCAGCTGAAGACATTGCAACGATTTAATTTGTTGCTTCGCATAGACGAAAACAAACAACAATGAAAAACCAAAACGAAAATGAAAATGAAATAAAAATTGAAAAGCAGTGGAAAAACGAAAAATCTGCGCAGTTTTCCAATCGCATGCTGACTTACTGACTTCCCCCCTTTCCACCTTCCTTCTTGCCCCTTCCTCCTTTCCCTACTCCTATTGCTGTCTCGACTTTGGTGTACAAGTGAATTTTAATTTAATTTCCATACAACTAGACGGTTGAGATAGACGTGTGCGCCAGCTCAGAAGCTCAGAGCTCACCCCCTGCTTCCTTCTAGTCCTCCACTTGGGAGAGGGGCGCTCTCCTTCCTCTGCTCAAGAGACGAGGCGCTTTAATTGTGTGCGGCATGACAGCGCACAAAATGGCGACGAGAGTTGCACGTCATCAGACGTAGCTTCTATGGCTGGCAGCTGCCCCTCCTGACTCCTCCATCTACCCCCTTACCACTCCTAACAGTCAGCCTCTGTGCGATTTTCGTATTTAGTTAAACAAAATTAAAACGTGATTTGTTTTCTTGTTTTCGCCTGGCACTTTCTTCAGCTTCTCCTACTTCTTTCCTTCGTTTGCACATTTTTGGCGTTCCTGAAGGAAGAAAATGGTTACCACCCCCTTTCCTCTCCCCTTTCTCCTTCCCTGTGAGTCTACCTAAAAACGCCTCGAGTGTCTGACTTGTTGTCTAACTTGTGCCTCGTGGCTGCTCTTCATTATGTTGCAAGCTTTAAACATTTTAAATTCAATGCGCGCCTTTTGTGGCACCAATTGAAAATTTATTGCATTTACAAGTCGATTTATTATGCAAGCCAACAGTGAAAGAATCTGGCTAAAAGTGCGGTAGGAAGGAGTAAGGAGAGGGGACAGGGGAGGGGAATTGTGGTAGCTGCTTCTCATCAAAACTGCCTGTGGGTTCTACTCTATGCCTCTGCTGCCATTTTCCAATCTGCACTTTCATTTCAATGCCCGTTGACAATTTCCATTTGGCGTCAATTCCCTCCGCTTTCCCTCTATTCATCCATCTCTTTCCATTACCCCGTCCTCTTACCCTACTCCTCCTCCTTCTCCCCATCCTGCTGTTCTACGTGCTCGTCCTCGAGCCAAGTGAACCGCAGCTGGTAACCAACTGACGTTTAGATTTGATTTGAAATGTTCAAATTACCAACATTATAAAAGATGAACAACGTCAGCTCACAGCTTAGCTCAGCTACGTCAGTAGCCAAAACGAGGGTGGGACAAGAAGTTTGCGTTCTTAATGAGAAAACAACTATTAGATAAACTTTAGCTAAATTTTGAACACAATTTCTCAATAAGAAGCTACATAGTTTTAAAGTTCATCTTAAGTAGTTCCCATACTAACAAAAAAAAAATATTTTAATTCAAAATTATTCAGTTACAATTACATTATAAATCTATAAACTTACTTATTGAATAAAAATAACTTTTATTGCTTATTGTTTACTTTAAAAATTTACTTATAATTATTATTTTTAAAAAATTTTAATTTTTATTTGGATTTATTTCATTGTGAGAGTATTCAAAATAAATAAATGTTGTTACCAGTATTTACTACTTTATATAACAAATTTATGTATTTTAATAAAATATCCAAGAACTTTACATGCCACCCTCGCATTCGCACATTGAATTCCATCCTATTTGCGCCTTTCACTAAATCTGTGTGTGTTTTAAACGCATCAAATGCTTGCGTGTGATTAGTTTGCATACAATTTGATGTGGTGTGAAAAGAGGAGGGGGTTGAGGAGGGAAGGGGGTGAAGCAGGCAGCGGAGATTAGATACAGTGGGTGGTGGCAACTGAAGAGAAGATTGGATGAGTCTTGCATATGGGAAGGTTGAAGCCTTGTTGACAAGTAGCTGGCAACCGTCGTTGTCATCATTATCATTATCAACGTCATCATTGACAACATCATCGTCATCGTCATCAGTGCTTAATTTCGCGGTTTCACGCTTAAAGCGCGTAATGCTATTTGCAACTACTTCAGCTACAACTACAACAAAAACAACAACAACTTCAACTAAAACAACAACAGCAACTACAACGATTTTGAGGTACAACAAGGCAAATGAGCATTTGAATACTGAAGGAATTGATAATGCTACGAACAATGGGAATTTTGGGCGGCTTTTGTTGTAGTTGTAGTTGTAATTGTACGTGTAACTGGGCGTGGTCTACGGTATGTGTGATGTGTTGGATTCTAATCTAATGTGTAGCCATGTCCCTATGTGTGTGTGTGTGTGCGTGTGTGTGTGATTGGTTTGTTAGCAGCACGTTAGTCGCTTAGTTAGTTAGTTAGCGCCTGAACATTAGGATAGTTAGATAGAGACAAACATTTGGCCTTAATATAACTGTAACTGGATGACAGGCAATCATCAGAATTCACGTGCCAACTGGCAACTGGTGACTGACAAGTGACAACTGACAATTGGTAACATTGCCAATGGCAACTAACGTACTTTTAGTGTTGGAAAAATTGTGCCTAATGAGCATTTGAAATACGCACATTTGCCTATCAGCAGCAATCACACAAACCGAGCAAGAGAGCGAGAGAGAGAGAGAGAGAGAATGGTAGAGTGAGAGAGATAGTGAGCTGGCCAGAAGCGTTAACGTGTCGTTGCTAACTTGTTAACATGCCCAGCACCCGCAGTCGCAGTCGTAGGGACAGAGCCGCTGGGCAATCGGGGAATTGGTCTCCCTACCTACCTCCCTCTATCTCTCTCCCTCGCTCTACTCACTCTCACCTAGCATTGCCATTGGACCTGGCATCGACTCTTGTTTTGGCCTGTGTGTTGACAATTAGCCCCAGTTAATATGATTGCCACTTGATGTCCTGATGGGCCACTCTCCCTCTCCCTCTCCCTCTCTCTCTCTCTCTCTCTCTGCGGCTGGCAAACGAGCTAACGCAATGCGGCACTAAAATGAATGCTCCATAATATTCAGTTGCACGTTTCGAGGAGCTTTGAATGTCCAGTTAAGTTGGTAACAACACGGTAATTAAACATTTAAAATTATAATCAAACAATTAACCACAACTTAATGGTTTCTAAAGGTTTACTTTATTTTGGTTTAAATTTTAATAAATTTAAGTTCCTTACCATTAACTAAAACTGCCCAAATTGTAAAAAACTATTGTATGTATAAATCAAATAGCTTATCACTTAGTCTTAGTTTCTTCTTAAATAAAAAAACAGTAAACGTAGAAATATTTATGAATATAATTAAAATAGATTTTAATCGTTTATAACTACCAATTTGATAGCCAACTGGGCCAACGTTAAATTTGCACAAATGTTGCCAGTTTTTTATTAAAACTTGACTATAATTTTTCAGCCCAAAAAAGGCAATAAAATTTATTAAAAACATAATTTTTGTCAAATTTAAGTACATAGTTTGTTTATAATTTATGTGAGACACTTGATCATGGTTAAGGGCATTTCAGTTTCGTTATGGCTTAAAGGCATCATCAGTTTATGGGCCATGTTTCATAGTAGACCCATTTCTGCCATGTGGTCCACATAGCACAGAATCTAATGTCAGCTTAGCGCGCAATTTGTTGCTGTTGACAGCTGTGAGATATTGTTGTTGTTGTTGTTGTAGCTGCTGCATTCAGGCCAAAAGAAGGAAGAAGATGGCGAAGAAGAAGAAGAAGAAGCAGGGCAGTCAGAAGCATTTGCCATTTACTATTGTGCTATCCTGTTCGGTACTGTTAGATTCTGTTCCCAGTTCTTGGCTCTGCTGTGAGTGTCAGTCACAAATGCTAACGACATTTTGTTATTTACTTATTGCATTCATTTACTCGAGCAAATCTCCCTCTCTCCCTCTCTCTTTATCACTTTTTGTCTCCTTCTGACTGTGACACTGTGAACCACATTTCCTCATTTGCCAAAGGGGAACTTAGCCTCATCTTGGACTCATCTCTTTGCTATTTTTAATCTGCGGCCCTTTTGTATTGCACTTAACTTGCATTGCAGTCTCTTCGCAGCCTGCTCTCTTAAGGACCTCAGAGTGCATTGTAACTCCTGCTTTGCTCATAGACCAGAATTTTACATGAACAATGGGCCTCATATAATGGGGCAAATTGAATTTGAATTGGTTCGTTGGCTGCTTGGTTGGTTCGTTGGTTCGTTGGTATTCTCTGCACAGAGTATTCTTCTTTCTTGGGGAGTCTCCTCAGCACATCTTCAGCTCAATAACGTGCTCATTGTCATGGAATTCAGTGTGAAAACAATGGGCCAAGCCAAGTCGTAGGAGTCCTGCAGGACTGCCGGATTGTCCTCATACCCATTCCCTAGATCTATTGTGCGTGTTCTGTAAATATTATTCTTCTTAAAAAATGTAGGAGCAGATACAAGATACTCCGACGTACTATGAACAAAATTAAAAAGGTTATGACAAGCAAACCATTTGTCGAAAAATACTATAAGGCCAAGGCAAAAAGAAGGAAAACGAAGATAAATGGGAAAAAATGTTAAGAGCCGAGAACTGAGAACTGAGAGCTGAGTACTGAGAGCTGAAACGAACAATAGCAAAGAATGAGAAGAGATAGGCCAAAACGTCCAACTGGCTATAAAAATCAATTGAAGTCGAGTAGAAAATCAGAAGCGTATTATTTTTCTGGTTTTGTTGTGCACAATTCACAGCAATCTGGTTGTTGTTGGTTTTGTTCCTGCTCCTTGTTGTGGCAAATGACAAAGAAGCAATTATGCTGAGAACAGAAAGGAGAGAAGAGAACAGAAAAGAATAGAAGAGGAGAGACGAGGCGAGGAAACAAGAATGCAATGAAAGTGCTGACAAATCAAGCGAATTATAATGAAATTCAAACAAATTGTGATTATTAATTTGTTGAAGGTACAAAGCTAGTTTAAAGACGTGTCCTCTCGAGTGAAAGCAGAAGGTGAAAAACACGTTAACAATGCACATCACAATATGAAATGCAAAGAAAATTATGGAAGACAGTTCAAATTGATTGGATTCTGGGAGTGAGTTGTGTGACCCAGAAAAAGGTTTTCAACGAACAATGTAAGTGAAATTTAAGCCAATTGATGTCATTAAAATCAGCACACTTATAAATAAGTTTGAACTATAACACTTCAGTTTTACAATATATATAACTAAACATTTTTTTCAGCTTCCACTCTTTTGATAGGCTTAAGAGATTTACACTACACAAACTTGTTACCATTAAAAAGAGTCGTAAGCACAATTAAAGTCCATTCCAAAAAAAATTCTTATTCAACACATTGTACCGACTTAAGCTCTAATAATAATCCTCAAAGAGTTGTGTTCTAAGCCAACCACAAAATCTCATTTTAAACTGGTTAAATCCAATTTCTACACGAACTAGTTCCATACCACAAATACCCTTCAGTTATATGGCTCACACCATGCAATCAGGGCCTTAACATATGCAACTTTTTCTGGCTTAAATGGAAGGTAAGAGACGGAAGTTGGCGGAAGGGGGAACCACAGATCAGACCTTGACAGAGACACGAAACGGGATTCGTTGTGGAATTTGTTGTTGGCCATGGCCCGATTGAACAAACAGCTAAACCAAATGATAATCCTTTTTCGGTAGTCCAATCCCAGTTCCAATTGCAGTACCTGCAGTAGTTCCAGCTGTTGTTATTGTTGCCAACAAATTGTTTTGCTTTGTTTTTGGCTTCTATCTTTTTCTTCCTCTTTTTTTGTTGTTGGTAGACAGAAATGACAAATCCACTGATCCACTTTGCTGTACAGTAGCAACCGCCTTTATGTTTTGACAAAATGTTTTTGTTGAGTGCCCATTGACTTTGGTGCAACTCGTCTCGTCTCGTCTCGTCTCACATGTGTCTCGTCTCCTCACATTTGTTGTTGTTTTCATGCAGGTTGCACACACAACCCGCATTCGCATTTACATTCACACTGACATTCACATTCACATTCATATTCGTATTCGTATTTGTATTAGTATTTGTGTTCCTGTGTTACCTGAGCCCTTTTTCAACGCTAACAATTTCCGTTTGGTCGTTTTTCGGTTTCGAGTTTGGACTAAACCCACACACATATTTTAATTTTCAAAACAATTCACGAACAGCAAAAGAAGATAAACATAAAAATTGTGTCCAAGTTGAGTCCAATACGCAGTCGTAGCGTCTGTAAGCGGATTATGTTTTTCGTCCATGCGGAGGAAATGGAATCTCGCAATTTTTATGAATATGAAAAGCCGCTTTGGCCGGCAAAACTAACTAACTTCAAACAAAAACATCACAGAAACAAAGCACACCAACCCACAACAAAAACAACAACAACAACACACAAAAAAAAAGGGTATGGGTATGTTATTAGAGCTCAGTCCGAAAGCTTACAGCTGAGCATACCCTAGCAAACAGAGTAAACAGAGCAAACTGAGCTGGTAGATCACTACAAAATCTCTCATTTACATTCCTTTCATTGTAATCTAAATAATTTGAAATGCTCTTAAGTTAAATTCACAGCACAGGTTGATTTATTGACAATTTCACTTGCACAAACTTGTTTGGACTTGCAATTGTAATGTGCATAAATCATGTAAAGTTTTAGTCTGTCATATTCGTAATTTGTTTGCCATTCAAGCTTTTAATATATTCCACAATCCCTCATATGGGAAAGTGTATTGAAATCTGTTGAACTGAAAGATTTCGTATTGAACATAATGCGCTCGGTGCTCTGTGCTGTGTTAATTAGTTTTGGGCACTGCAATTTGTCACAGAGTTACAGACATGACTGAATTGAATGGGTGTCTTTTTGGGTGTCTTAAAGTCTTAGCTTTGGGAGAGTGACTTTAAGTTTTGGCGCCCATAAATATGCCATAAAACTATTTGGTTGCTTGACTAGAAGATAAAAGGGGCGGACAGCAAGTGTGGTAAACGGGGCAAAAACAAACCACCACCAAAAGTGATACAAGGGGGAAGTCTTCTGAGACTTTCCGAGACAAACCGAGACTACTGTGTACCATAACAAAGTTAATAATAATAAAGTAAGGGGGGTCACACACATAAACACACACACACACCAAATACACACACAGAGTGAGGGAAACCCGCCCCCAGACGCTCAGAGACTTTGGTAGTCGTCAGTGATGCCGCCAAATACGATTACAATTTGTTACACTTACACAGCACAAAAAGTCAGTTCATCCCCCCCCAAAAGAAAAGCTGGCGTTGCGACGCCAAAGAGTCGCCAGTTGTGTTGTCTTGTGGTTAAACAAATTTTTTGTGGAATCTGAATCTGAATCTGAATTGTGGAATCTGGCATCATCAACCTGACCAGCAGCAGGCATTACCCTATGCTTAGAGTATAGGAGCATAAATCAGACAGACTGTGTGTTGTCTCAAATCGATTGGGTGAAAGGGAAAGTTTCCCAATTGCTGGCCCAAGGGATGGTTCAGTCTAATCAAAATCAATGCAAAGGGAAATGGTTAAACTACACAATAGTCTCTTGGCACACGCTCTGTTTCTCTGATTCTCCTTCTCTCTCCGTTTCTCTCCCTCTCTTTATTACTCCATCCTCCTTTTCGCTGTTTTCAACGATCAGCCGACATCAATTAATTTATCAATGTCAGTGAAAGACAAGACCTTCGGGAATTAAACGACAATGACGATCCATTCATGAGTTATTAATAAACAGTCTGATCGAGCTAACGATCGTCTTGGGTTCTTCTTACTCTCCCTCTCTTTTATCATTTCCTTCTCCTTCTCCATCTACTTCTTCACTTTGCCATTCCGGAAACGGCAGTTTGCAGTTGCTCTCCACATTTCTTTTGACTATAAGAAAATACATAGAAATCTTGTGACTTTTATTAATTACAACTAGATTTTTATTTATAACAACAAATTGTTCACATTTATCAAATTGGCTTAGAACATACATCTACGTAATTATAAAGTTTTGATTTTGTATTCTATTCTATTCATTTATTTTGTTATTCCATTCAGTTTCATTCATTTGTTGTTTCTCGATTCTTAAAAATCTCCGGAATATTTGAGTTTATGCCAACCAGCGCGTTGTCTTCTCATTTCTCTATAGCTATTGGGCAGTCCATAGAGAAAGTAAATGGACAGACCTAAGATGGTTGAAAAGTTAACTCCTTGGCATTAATTTAACTGATTCAATTAAGTTTATAATACTTTAACTAGTAAACAATTTTTTAAATACCAGCAGATTGTATTATGTAGTACTTTTTGACTAGCTTAAGACTAGTTTAAGTTCAAGTAAACTAATAGAAAGTTATGTTATTAGTAAGTACTACAGTACCATGCATTTTATATCACGTTTTTAAGTTAATAGATTTAACAGGTTTCATTAAAAATAATAGTCCAAATAACTAAAAACTCTTCAATTCTACTTACTTTCAAAATTGGTTAAACAGTAACAACATTTTAGGCATAGAAATCTATACAAATTTTTTAATATTTCTACATAATTTCTTCATTTTCCTAAAGTTTTAAATTCCTCTCTGATTCATTAGCTTTCATCTACAGCGCGTTGAGCCACTTAATAAATTTCGCGTTGCATTTCCACAATTTTTTAAGTGGCTGTGAACCAACTAACGGAACTTTCAAAATTTTCACAAATTCGAGAAATTTTGCAATTGAATTTTCAGGCATTTCCCGATGGAATTGACTTGACTGCTGCACTCACCCTCAGCACTTATCATCTAGTATTGCTTCCATTTAACTAGCAAACGGCTTTGCAAACACACAACTACAGTTACAGCTACAACTACAGCTACAGCTACAAGTACAACTACTTAACATTAGATTACATTAGTAGAGTGTGTAGTCTAGTTTTACATTTACAGTATGCTACAAAATTGCACCCTCTTTGGTTCTTATGCTGGATTCATTCAATTGCTGTTTCCTCAATGTACGTAGATTGCGGCCGTCGGCGCATTGCCGCATCCGCTTTCGTTGCTGCTGCTGCCGCTGCCACACCCCCTGTCGTACTACCTACCCCACCATCACCTCCCTCTTTCTCTTGAGTGGCCTTCCCCGTTAACGCTTTCGATCCCGGACGCTGCTGCAGGCGATGCGAAGGACCTCGTTGCAATATGGCCTCCAATTTCGCTTTGAATAGCACAGGCTCTGGTTCATGTTTAGATTCTGGTTCTGGTTCCGGTTCTAGAAGGCCACCGTTTGCTGCCACTACCAACATGTTCCTGGCATCCACATTGGGCTCTCGATTCAAACTGGGTCGCTGTTTGTGCAAACTAATGCTGTTTATGGTCTTGTACAAAACCGGATCGAATTTCGGTGGGCGCGGTATGTGGCTGGCAGCTTCGGGCGATGCAGTCTTATCACCATTAACATTACCGTTACCATTACCTTTACCGTTACCGTTTTCGTTGCCGTTACCAATGGCTACAGATTGAGGCGCTGCCTCCGTTGAAGTGTCTGCATCATCCGGGTCCGTTTTGAGCTCCCGTATGGCCTTGAGCAGGAGCAGACGTACATCGGTTTCACTTTTCGATTGCTTCAATTGCGGCCTTGTTGGTTTCTCTTTGATTTTTTTAATCGGTTTTTCAGTGTCCTCGCTGCGTTTAAGCTTATGTGCATTGGGATTCATAAAGATGTGACTCAGTCGATCCTTAAACTTTTCCGAATGCAGTGGATCATCAACAACTGAGGTGAATGAAGACTGAGAAGCAGTGGAGGCAATAGAAGGCACACGTTTTAGTTGCACTCTAAGTTGGGGTGACACCCCCTCCAGCCCCTCCAAATCCGACAGCTCTTCTTGGTTCTGCTCCTCCTCTTTCTCCTCCTTCTCCGCTCCTTCCTCCTTATCGACCAAGAGCTCCCCTTTCTCCAGGTATTGTCTGGTTTTGGCTGCTTCCAGTTGCTCATAGAACGCGACACTGTCGAACATCTCGTCCAACATTTGACTTGCAGCCATTTTACACTCCTCTACTTTGCGAAGCTTCAAGGAGTCTTCACTGGACACCTCATCATCATCGCTGCTACTATTGTGCACCGTGGCCACAATTGTGGTCTCTATGACACTGGGTAACAATTCTGAATCGATGCTAAAATTGCGATAAAATATGTGTTGTTGTTCCATTTGTTGTTGTTGTGTGTCTTCAGCATCGAGGACATCGTCTAGCATTGCGATTACTGAGTGCTCGTCCTCACGAAGGTCACCATCGTTGGCGCCCAACGTGCTCCTAGAATATAGACTCTTTGTATCCTCGACATAAAAGATTTTGCCATTGGCGTTTTTCTTCTCTTTTAAATCATCGAAGACCTCACTTAAGTTTTGTATTTGATCCAAACTACTCGAATTCATTACAAGTTGTGTTTCGTTCGTAATTGTGCTTAGTTTTGAGCTAACTCCATTACCATTAACCCCAACTAAAGTTGAATTTTTGGGCATTTTTAGTGCCTTGTAGAAGGCAACTCTTTCGGGATTACGTTTCCGGGGATTTCGGATGTCATAGAGACACCAGCATGCAATAAATATGGGTATTCCTATAGCATTACAGTTAGTAGTACAACATTAAAGTGACATGCGTTAATTCAGAGCTACAAGCATGCAGAAATATAAAAGAAAAGGGAGAAAACTCACCCACAATCATCCAGACACCAAAACGTATCCATGTCCAGCTATCCAGCTGTAGCATGAGATAAATATTAATAAAGATGCTAATGGCAGGAACCACAGGTACAAAGGGCACCCGGAAGAGGCGACCCCGTGCCTCACGTGGCTGCAGACAGGTTAAAATTATCACTGCAGCAATTAGGAGTATGAGCAGAATGAGCAGAGTCAGGGCCCAAGCCTGGGCCGATCTGATGGCTGAATAGCCCTGCATGAGCAGTACGCCAAGTCCCAAGGAAAGCAGACCTAAAATTTGGATAGTAATCTTTATAAATCAAATCTTTCTCATTGATAAAAGCAGAAAGGAAGTTTCTTCCTTTAGGCATTTTGTACCCACAGAACATAGTTGTCAACACGCCCACAATTCTCGTTGAGATTTGATTGGGTTCCGCAGTTCGATGCACATTGAAGAGTTGAGTGCAAACCGAGCTCCAACTGAAGCGTTCACTCCTCGATGTCAGCGATGTTGATTCCGAGATGATCTGGGATGTTTGTTCCTCTGTTTCAGTGTACTCCATGTAGCGCAAGAGAATGATAGATATAGCCACCACACTATAGGCCAAAAGAGTGCCAATGGACAGCAGGCTAACCAACTGGGCCAAGTCAAAGAGTCCTGCTATTAAGGCTGTAAAGAGAGCAGCCACAATGGATCCCGTCACGGGAACCTGAAAACGTGGACTGATCTTGCCCAGAAATCGAAAGAGTAGACCATCCTGGGCCATGGAATACATGACACGCGGTAATGGAAACAGTGCTCCAAAGAGACTGGCCAAGAGACCGATCAATCCACCAATGGTCACAATCCACATGGCCACAGGCCAGCCGACGTACTCAAATGCATAGGGCAATGGAGCATTCACATCCTGCACATAGTAGGGCAGCATCAAGGTCAGTACAGTGGACACTCCAAAGTAGCACAGGAAAATGATAAGCAACGAGAGCAGTATGGAGCGTGGTATATTCTTGCGGGGATGACGAACTTCCTCTCCCGTGGTGGCAATGCAGTCGAAGCCCACAAAGCCAAAGAAACAAGTGGCAGCTCCTTGAAGTGTGCCCTCAAATCCAAAAGGAAAGAAGCCTCCTTTGCCCGGATTCGTGGCGTTTACTGTAGCTGCATCAACAGTCCAATTGCTGAAATCGGCTGAAAGATAAGTAGAGTTTTAATATAGGAATTAACAGTAAATGTCAGTTTAATTACCCTTAATTGCTCCAGCAATGATGACAAAGCCAAGAATGAATATATTAAGGCACGTGACAAAATTGTTAGCCATTGCAGAGGTCTCCACGCCGAAGGCCAAGGCCACTAAAAAAAGGAATAGAATATTTTGAATTAAATAGATACATCTTCTCAATTGCAGAACTTTAACATTTTTATCAGTCTAATAATTTTTAAGATTATTATACGAGACACATTTACTTACCACCAAATACCACTACCAAACCGAAGGCAAGAAAATCAAAGTAGCTGCCCATAAAGCTCACATGCATGGGCGCCACCTCGGCGAATGTTTCCTTCAGCGTATCATTGAGTAGCGAGTCCAGGTAGAGGCTAATGCCACGACAGACACTTGCCGTGCCTATAACATACTCCAATATCAGATTCCAGCCAATAACAAAGGCCGCAAACTCCCCAATGCACACATAACTGTAAACATATGCCGATCCGGCCTTAGGCACTCGAGCACCGAATTCCGCATAGCAAATGCCTGTCAAGGGATAGAGATTTTGATCCATTAACAGCCAGAGATAGAGATAGAGATTTTATCATACCTGCGAGGAGAGAGGCGAGGGCGGCTATGGCAAAGGATATCATTACCGATGGTCCCGCCTGCTCCTTGGCTATTTGGCCAGCCAGGACATAGACGCCGGCGCCCAACGTTGAGCCCACACCCAACGCCGTGAGATCCCATAGGCCCAGGACACGATTCAGTTTAGTTTCCCCCTCAGTGCCATCGGCTGTAAGGTGTTTACGTCTAGTTAGCACCTTCCAGGCCGAATACTGTTGAACCATTTCGGTATCTCTGCAAATGGAGGTTCATTAAACTCAAATTGTTTCATTCCATTTTACTGTGCTGTGTCTAGCTTAAAATTGGAGCTATATTATACAATTATCTTACGGTTCATTCCCTGTATTTAGGGTGTTGAAAGAACATAAGCTATAGCTGCCAAGATCATGCAAATTTAATGACTTGGATCTATATATTGTCCCAGTCGCTTATCAATCCTCATTACCCATGCCTAGCTAGCAAGGCTTTTGATTATACAATCCACTGCGGAATTATTGAGCTCAATAAGTCGAGGCTAAGTCAATGCGCCAAGCTTCAATTCATTTCATTCACATTTACTATATATACATATACATATATATATATTTTGTTAATAAGTAGGTTTTCTATATAACAAAGAAGTGACGCACAGGAAAATTGAATTTACATTAAAAGTCATCAAAAATCAGTTTATTTATAAAACTTTTTCTAAAAATAAAATAAAATTTCTAAGAAAACAAAAGAGTTCTCCAGTGTTCAGAGATAAAAGAAGTATTTTATAGACTATTTAAAGGGAAACTCATAATAAATATAGTTTTATCTTTCTGCCCTTTTTATATCATCATTATTTCATTATTTTTTTTGGGCTTGGTCCTCTTATCCAATGACTACGAGAGCTAACTGATAAGAATAAAAGCTCAACTATTAGATATTCTTCATTGTTTACATTTGTTTTTCTTCTTCTATGTTGTTTTTGCGTTCTTTATAGAGATAATACCAGGTCTAGGTAAGGCCATTGTCGAATAAAGAGTTATTATATCACATTCATCTTGCAGTTATATGTTCTTAATTAGTTGACTTACCAACTTTTAAACAGTTGCCGACTGTTTTAGCTGCCTCTTCTGCAATTGCTGCAAACTCTGTCCAAATATTTACTTAGATCTAATGACGTATTTGCAAGAGGAAAATAAAGTGGGAGTTCTGTTGTCTCCCACACTAAATGTGTATTCAACTCAATTCAAGTTGCTTCCGATGACAACAACTGACAGACTTCGCGCTCTGAATGCGTCTGCCCAGACGAACACAAAGTTAGTACAATCAAGTTTTCGAATTGTTCTTTAAGATAAGAAGACAATGTTCCACAAAAGCAGAGCGGGAGTGAGAGTGAGAGAGAGCGTCAAGCATCAAACACTGATAAGAGACACAAATGCTTGAGAAAATGTGAGAAAGAGCGGTGAATAACAAAAAACTTTGAATGCAACAGGTAGCTGAGGAAGAAGAGTGCGGAAAGAGACAGTGTGAGGGTGTGTAATTAGAGCGACTAGTCTGAAAATTAGCAGGTACGCTATATAAAAACACAGGGTGCAGCAGAGAGAGCAAGAGAGAGAGGGAGACAGACAGAGAGAGATGCTGTTACGAATACAGTGGCTATTTTTACGATCTGGCGATTTTACGATACGAGTGATATCAACTGATTTCTCAGACTCTCGACACTACCCGCGTGCTTGCACTTGTCATTTATTGTTATTTATGTTGTTCAGATAAGATTGTTAGTATTCACTCGTTGAATTGCCGTATTGATTGTTCGGGTTTTTGTTGTTTTCTGTTCTGTTTCCGATCTGCCGACACGGCTTTAGCGCCGACGCTTTTCATGTAGTATTTTGTATTGTTTTTTGCCTGCTGCTCTTAACGCGCTCAGTGAAAAACGTTAACTGAAACTGTAAGATAATAAACGCTTACCTATATGGTCAGCAGCAAAAGCTACAAATAAACTGTATTATCTGAGAACTGTGAGATGGATTAGGAAACAGAGAGAGAGAAAGAGAGAGAGAAGAAGAGAGAGAGAGAGAGAGAGGCAGAGATATACGCCTCTTAAGTAACACTTAAACTTGGCCATAAACGCTCGTATTTTGTTTGCTTGACAATTGGGTCAGTGGCAGCAAATGGGTTGAATGAAATTTATAGATTGAAATCCCATTCTTAAGTGTAGTCCAAAAATAGCTTTAATGCCCAAACATATATCTCTCTTCCCTAAGTAGCTGAATTAAGACATCGTATATACAATATAATTTATAAAATTTATTTTTCCTAAATTTTCATTGATTCTTTCGACTGTTTTGATAACGTTGTGAAGTACAAAATGTCATTTCAACACTCAGAAGTGTCAAGACTTGCATTATAATAATTATATACGTAAGCAATAAAGTATATAATTTATGTATATTGATAATAATGAGATTTTTGGGTAAAGTTCTAGTATTCTCCATGTTCAGATTATTAAGATTGTATCATTAAATCTCATTAATGGACTGAATTGATACACTTAATAAATACAAATTCAAATAGTTGTAGATATAATTATAGCTGATAGCTCCAGGAATATATATTCACTATAGGGAATATATATATAAAATATTTGTTCACATATAGAGAGAGGCAGAGCGGGACTCACCTTCTCGTGTGGCTCTGATAAATGCCGAGCTATTAGCGACTATTAAATTATCTATAAACTGATTACGGGTATTATTAAACTGTGCTGTGTTTGGGCCATAGACCACTAGCAGGCGTTTTTGGTTTCATGGGACTATGCGTCACATTTGGAATATACACTGAGAGAAATGTGTAACTATAAGCAGTAAATCTATTGGGCACAAATATAAAATCAAAATTTTGTAGTCTAAAATAATTATATGTTCAGTTCAAATCAGTTGAATAAATATTAAAACACTACATATTATTTATAAAGTTTATTTTATTAAAATTTTCGTATTTCTGTTAATTTTATAATTGCTTGTTTTTCCGGAGTACTTTTAATACTCAATAATTTTTTTTCAGTGTATGCGTCACAATTGGATTACACAAAAATTGCCGCAGAATCGTCGATCAACAAATACTCACACTCGAACTCATTCGCATACTCATACTCATGTGCTAATACTCATAGTCGTAGTCACACTCGTACAGTAAACGCTCGAAATGCTGATAAGATACTCGAAATGCTCTTCACACTTTCACTCTTGATACTATGGGTGAGGAGAAGATTCGTATAAAGAAGGGGTACTTTGGGGAGAGGTGGTCTAAATCACAGCAGCACGCGTTGTATAGGCATTAAAATTTTACTGCCACTGACTCAGCTACCTACTAAGTGTTTACATACACAAACGAATACATAATACACACAGATACATGAGTATGTATTAAATGTTTTTTGGGTATTTTCTAGAGGGAGCCGGGTGGAGGTGTAACTTAGGGGAGTTATCCAAGAAAATGAGCTGAGATGTGTTTAGCACATGTGGCTGGGATTGCAAATTGGCATTGTGATTGCCTTTGTTGTCGCCAGCAAATATAAATGATCTAATTTAAATAATTACGCCCACAAATGTGATGCCTCAAAATGTGTTGCCGCCTTCATTTAACGCCCCAGCGACAGCATCAAATTAGCTGCCAAAGACAATGAGAATTATTCCGGTAGAACATGGTCGAGAGAAATTCTTAGACCGCAAGCAGGTTGCCTTTGTCTATATCAGACTTAAAGTAGTTATTTAAAGGCATTAAAAAGGTTATAATTAAATCTTGAAATCGTGTTATAATACATATATTCAATAGTCTCCAAAACAATATCATAAATTATCTTTAAATATACATATAAACAATATACATATAAACAAATTTCGAAATCTTTTTCTTTAGTATGTTTAATTTTGAAGAAAATTGCCTGACAATCGCTTTTTGAAACCTTAATTTTTTGATTTTCGGAGACACCGACCATTGACTTAACCTCACTTTTGATTCCTGTTTGAATTTTGTGGAACATAGAAATCGTTCTGGCCAATTGATTAACAAGTTTGAACTGGCAATGTCAATTCCAGCAGTCTACATTTGTCAAAGCCATTTAGTAGTAGGCCAGGCAAAAAAGTCATTCTGTGTAAGCAAATCAAAAATTGAGTTGACTTTAGCTCAACAGAATTCAAACTCAATTTCCATTTCGAATTGTTTGCTGAACTTGCAGAAACATGACTGTTTCATACACCGCTGAGGTTGCTACCTGTCAACGCTGTGGCTGCTTCTGGAAACTATTGGCCAGGTAAGGCCGTTAACTGTTTGTCTTCATATGAAAAGTTATGAAACCCAACGCTAGATGGCGTGCAAGTATCTATAAGATAATCTGGTTCGATCTGCTATTGTTTCTATCCTGTTTTTATGCCATGGCCTTTTTGTATCGAGTGGTGCTTAGGGAAAGTGATAAACGGTAAGTTGGAATTTTGTATATATCTTTTGATTTGAATATATATTAATGCCTATTAATAGATTCTTTGAGGATATCGTTCATTATTGCCGCAACCATGGGGCTTTGATACCGCTCTCCTTTGTGCTTGGCTTCTATGTGGCCATCATTATAGATCGCTGGTGGAATCAGTATATATCAGTTCCATGGCCAGATCCGTTGGCGGTGTATGTGAGCACCTTGGTGCGAGGTCTGGACGAACATGGACGTCTTATGCGTCGTACTATTATGCGCTATGTTTGTCTCTCTCTGACAATGGTGTTGACAATGATATCGCCAGGAATCAAGCGCCGTTTTCCCACTTATGACTATCTGGTGGAAGCTGGTTTGCTTCATAAGAACGAAGCTAATATTATTTCGGCAATGGATGAAAAGTTTCCGTCACATTTCAAATACTGGATGCCTATTATGTGGGCATCCAGTATTATGACTCGTGCTCGGAAAGAAGGACGCATCTGGGATGATTTCTCCCTCAAGTCGATGATCGATGAACTGAACAAGTTCCGTTCCGGTTGCAACATGTTGATTCACTACGACACGATCAGTGTTCCTTTAGTTTACACACAGGTGGTAACTCTGGCAGTGTATACATACTTTTTGGCTGCCATTTTTGGACATCAGTACATCGAAAGTCATGATGCTAGCTTTAATAATGTAATCAACTACTATTTCCCAGTCTTTAGTACTCTAGAGTTCTTCTTCTTTATGGGCTGGCTGAAAGTCGCTGAGACTTTAATTTGTCCCTTTGGCGATGACGATGATGACTTTGATTTGAACTGGGCAATTGATCGCAATCTTCAAGTTAGCTATTTAATTGTGGATGAAATGCACAACGATCATCCAACTCTGGTGAGGGATCAATACTGGGATGAGGTCTTTCCCAACGAATTGCCCTACGCCGATGAGTCCCAACGTCATGCTCCCCCAGAGCCATCCACAGCCAAACTGGACTTGTCAAAGATTACATCCTCCCACATACCCAAAATACCGACAACAACTTCCACGGATGAGATCGATTTCACAAATTTCGATGGCGAAGATGAGATCACCTATGACAACGAATTACAAATTAGATTCGCCTCTCGTCGTTTCAACATACATCGTAGCTCGTCCTCTATTACCTTTGCGGATGTCAGCCAGTTTGTGTCCAGCGATAGCCGTCGTGACGAAGGAGAAGAGGAGGAGATTCAGCTGCCTACACGAGAGACCAGCAAGGATGACTTCGATCGCCTGAAGGAGGAACGCGAACGTGAACGTCATGCCAGAACTTTACAGCACGCAGCTATGGCATTCGATCTGATTAAGGAGGAACTCCAAAATCCTCCCATTTCGCAGGCTTCTTCAAACGATCCTAATCAGGCTTCTCATTCTTCAAGGCCTCCAATCAGGACTTCTGTGTCCAATCATACGCAAACTGATAGAAGTTTCGTTAAGAAGCAACAGCGCTAAAATTCTGAGGATTTGGTATATAGTATATGTCTATACTAAAAAAACTAAATAAAATATTTTAACAATAATAAATTAGTCAAGTTTATTTGATTGATTTTAACTAAGTTTAAACAATATTCAATTTTAAAAAAAAATTCTTTTAAAGTAGGCTTTTCTCTAGTCTTTTTTAAGAGCTAAAATAAATACTGTCACTTTTCAGTTTATTAAGCAGTTTCAATCATGACGGTGACCTATACCTCTCGTGTAACTACTTCGAGGCGCGTAAGCAACTTTTTGCGTTTGTTAGTAAGGTATGAAATTAATAATAATACTATAATGATCATATTATATAAAAAATACTTCAAAGATGGCGTGGTAGTATTTACAAGCTAATCTGGATGAATCTACTACTTTTTCTATTCATATACGTTTTACTGGCCATGTCGTACCGTTATCTTATGAACGAGGATTCCCGCAGGTAAGTAACGCCACAATAATTTTATGTTACCCATCTTAAGTTTACTATTTTCCATCAAATCTTAAGAGCTTTTGAGGGACTCGTTGAGTATTGCAGTGACTATGCAAATCTCATTCCCTTGTCATTTGTGTTGGGCTTTTTCGTGTCCCTGGTGATGGGTCGTTGGTGGAAGCAGTACTTGAGTATTCCTTGGCCGGACTCAATAGCCCTGCTAGTGAGTTCGTCTATACATGGCGTAGATGATCGTGCTCGAGCAATGCGTCGTACAATTATGCGTTATGTGTGTCTTTGTCAAGTGATTGTGTTCACAATGATATCGCCCAGTGTTAAGAAACGTTTTCCCACCTACAATCAAATCATCGAATCGGGTCTTTTGCTCGAAAACGAAAAGACTATCATTGAGATATTGGATGTGGCATTCCCGTATTATCCGAAACATTGGATGCCAATTGTCTGGGCAGCCAGTCTGGTAAATCGTGCTCGTCGTGAGAACAAAATACGCGATGATTATGCCGTGAAATCGATTATCGATGAGCTGAATAGTTTTCGGGGATGGTGTGGATTTTTGCTGTATTATGATTGGGTTAGTGTGCCTCTAGTTTACACTCAGGTGGTCACACTGGCCACCTATTCGTTCTTCCTGTGCAGCGTAATTGGACAACAGTGGGTAGCTTCAAAGCATGCTGATGGTGATAACATCATTATCCGATACTTTCCCATATTAACAATTCTTCAGTTTTTCTTCTACATGGGATGGCTTAAGGTGGCCGAGACCCTAATCAACCCATTTGGCGAGGATGACGATGATTTTGAGGTAAGAAAATGGAAAAAAAAAACTCGTGAGTTATAATATTTTGTTCTGGGTCCCTTTAAGCCCTAAATCTCAATTTAATATTTTACAACTGATTCACAGCTTAATTGGATGATTGATCGTAATCTAACCGTATCCTATCTAATTGTGGATGAAATGCACCAGGAGCATCCGCAGTTGCTCAAGGATCAATATTGGGAGGAAATCTTTCCCAATGAACTACCCTATACCGATGAATCCAAACGCCCCGTTCCGCCGGAACCATCCACGGCCAAAATTGGACACTCTAGGCAGAGCTTGGAGGGAAAAGCCATTTACAAAATGGATACCTTGGGAATCGACTCAACGCATACTTTTATTTCGAATACGACTTCAGAACCCTACGGCGAACCGAAGGAACAGCCGCGATCCTCCGGAGTAACGTTTAATGAAAACGTAGCCACAACGGAGTCGAGCCGAAGAATTAAATCGGAAACGATTATTTTACGACCAAGTCCCACAAGCAGTAAGTCAAAATCAATTCCATTTTTAACCACTAATTCATTTTTTACTTAAAACTAAAGTGAACCTGGAGGAGCTGATCGATCAGCGCAATCGGGAGAGACGTGAGCGATTGCGTCATCGCTTTCTTAGTATGCGTTCGAGTCATAAGACGGCCAATAGCCGATATGTTTTGACAGTACTACGTCCACCATCCGCTGAAGGCACTCCACGTACTATTTCCGAAGAGGGCGAAGAGGAGCATGATGAGCCACCAATATCTGAGGGTTCCAGTCACAGGCAAGAGAAAAATGATTAAAGACCTTTGGATTGAAATTTATTCTGAAATAAATTCGAATCAAATACTTGATTTAAATTCACTGAATGTTGCAAAAACCTCATTTCCATTCTTATTTCAATGACGAAAATGGCTTTTGATAGGTTAAGACAATGCACACAGTTTTTTGAATCATTTATAAACCGCACAGTGACAGAAATGGTCGGATGGGGGGAGAAGGGCATGGCGGGAAAGTTGGGAAAATGCCTGTTAGCTGACAAAAACAACAAGTGAAATGGCTCATTGTTTGCATTATCATATCTGAACATCTGAAAATCTGACGCGATGCGTGTTATTATTTTTTGCACTTGACAGCATTTTCCAGCCCCGACTAAAAGCTCGTAAAAAAAAATGCATAATTTTATTCGAAGGTATAGGCTTAGAGATACCCTGTAAATTAAATTTAATAAAATAGTTAATTATAAATAGAGGATTATAAAATTCTTTTTAAATATTAAAAAATTATTGTCTATTTATTTATTTTGTTTAAACAGTACTACTTAACATATACCCCGTGTATTCATTCAATGTGTAATGAGCATAAACAGCAACTGTCAGTAGCTGTGCTGTGGATTCATTGGGTAGTTAAAAAATTGTATAAATTTTAATGTCAGTTGCTATTTATGAAAGTTTCAAAATTTTATTATTTTTAATGCTCGCTTGTAATGTGGTTCAATGCGGTTGGTTCATTCATTTCGCCTCTTAACTCATTTGGGTGTTGACTTCGTTTTGTTAAACAACCATTCTTGTTTTTTGTGTTATTGCATTTTTTGCCCCAATATGTTGTAACGGTGCCAATCAGTCAATCTTTAATAATTGCACATCAATATGTACAATGTCAGTTGACCACAGGCCAAGCGGCAAAAAGGCACCAAAATAGCACAAAGTGGACTGTAGGATACACTTTAGAAAATTATCATATATTTTATATAAATGTAACATATATTTATACTGTTAAATATAATTATATAGGCAGTTTCACCTTACAAAATGTACTATTAAAACAATAGATAAGTATTTATTTTAAATCTTTTTACTAAATACATTTTTTTATAACGTTAAATTTAAATTTAGTATTGTCAAGTCTTTAAGGTATTAAGAGTTTAATATTCAAGAAGTTTTTGGCAGCTATTTATGAGTCCAGAACTTTCTTAGTCATATCCAGTTTAGAATGTCCCTGAACATACATTAAATCATTAACAGTCTACAGTGAATATCTTTGTCAGTTTTTAGTATTTTACATATTTCAACTGCAATATTTGTAATACCCTTTGCTAGAGTATTTGTATATATGCTTTTTATTTGGGAATCGCGTGTGTTGTGTTTTGCCCATGTCGCCTGGTAGTGCTGATTGATGACTTGCTGGCCACTTGATCAAGGATTGCAATGGCCTGAGGAGTATGGTGGATGCTGAGATACTATATCTGCAAGCATTCGCTGGAGTCAAATAAAAAAGGGGTTAATTTAATTTCGCGCACGAACGCATTTGTTCATAATTGGCAATTAGCACTGTCCATTGGTATAGCCAGCAAGATGGCCTTCCATAACCATGCACACACACACACACACACACACACACACACACACACACACACATGTCAACATACAGTGCGGTCAGCGTTTACATTTTGCATTTGGCCAACGGCAACAAATATTTGTCCGTGTCCGTTTTATGTTTTCTGTATAACTGTATCACTGTGTGTGTGTACGTGTATGTGTGTGTGAGTGAGTGTGTTTGTTGCCGCTTTTTGTAAGCGATTTTTTAAAAAAGTGGTTCGAATTATTGAGGCGTTGAAACAATAATCATCGCCTCACATCGATATATCGAATATTTATTGGTTGATTGCAGCTGTTGCCTCGTTAATTGCAACTTCCATGCAAAATGCAAAATGCGTTTAATGCGTACCATTTGGGGTAGGGGCAAGGGGTGGTAGGGAAGAGTTTGTGCCTCCTCCCTAGTTTTGGCAACTATACGAAACCATTATTCACACCATTTTTCAAAGTCAATTTATATAAATTTAATGCCACCGCTGGGAAGGCACATTTGATTCAACTAAAAAGTTACTTTTGCTACCTCGTAATGGTGGAATATTAGGGTAGTTTACCTATAGTCATGCTCAAAGTAGATTAGATAAATAAATATCTTTTTTACGCTATTTATATCTAAGTTTTAAATCCAGGTATGGCTATTTTTTGCTCTACAAATATTTGTTAAGCATTTTGCATTTTAATTTTCTTGTTTATTTATGATAAAATTGCTTCAATTAATTGCCAGTTCCTCAACTTTCTTAGATGATAAGCTAAAGGGCTTTTCAGTTATGCGAATCTGAAGTTGACTTTTATGCTTCACACTCCGAAGAAAATCAAGTCTTTTTATCTTGAGAGCAGAAAGCAGTTGCCTTCAGTTTACCCTGTGCTTATCTTGTATCTCGACGGGTGAGATAAGTCTTTGTTTACAGCGCATTGGACTGTCTTTCAAATGGAACATAACCCCATAACACACACACTTTAACACACAGATACACTCACATATATACAGACACTTTGGGAAAAGCGCATTAGTCGCTAGCTGGACATTATCGTTAACATCTTTGGCTTTCATTCTGGCTAATGCTAATGTCCTTTCGTTCTATTCCTTTCCCCTTCTTTAGTGTCCAGTCTCGATTTGTCTACCTTTTCGGGTATCCGATTTTGTTGTTACAAGGCTAATTATGTGACAGCCTATTAGCAACTCGATAAATATGTGCCCAGCGGAGAGAAAGGAGGTAGGGAACGTGGGGCATGGGGCTTGGGGGTAAGCGAGCGGGTTTTTTGGCCAAATAGACTCATTCCAATGGAGAGATACTTTTTCATGATGATGCTCCGGCGAAAAGTTTACTTTATGGCGCCACCTCTGACTCCTTTTTCTCCTCTCTCCTGTCTCCTCGCTCCTTTCTCGTTCTGCGCCTCATTCATTAGATATGCGAACCCTGCTCCCGGGCTGATTATGACAAAGCACTTTTACCCAATTGGGTAAATTAGGTGGAAACTGAAAACTAAATGAAACGGAACTCGGCACACGCCCACTTTTCCCGGCCAACAGCCCGTCGCTCTAATTTCGAAAGACAGTGTAAAAAAAAACAGACCGTTCAGAACAAAAATACGAGCAAAAAAAAAAAAAGATTGCAAAGAATGGAAATGGAAATGGAAAAAATACCGTTGCTTTTTGACGTTTTTAGCAGGCAGAAAGAACTCGGAACTGGAGTCTCGGACCACGAACCATAGCAATTATTCTGCATTAACGAAAGGGTTTAACATTTGCGTTTTAGCCAGTTTTCAGTTTTCAGTTTTCAAGCGACGTTCAGCAACGTTTAACAACAACAACAGCAACAACAACTACAAGCCGCATATTATGAGAGGCGGTGGGTGGTGAAAGGGGCGGGGGCATATGGGGGGTCGGGGGTAGTTAAAGTCCTGGGGGCTTGTACGCCTTGTAATTCATTCGTTACGTTGCGTTTGTGACGTTTTTTCTCTCCTTTTTTTTTATTTTTGTGTTGCTGTTGTTGTTTGGCCGCAGCGACGACGATAAATTGTTGTAATTAATTTTTATTTAACTGTGAAAATGGAAATTCTCGTTTTATTTCCTTTTTTTTTTGTTATATATTCCGTTGTGCTTTTTTGTGTAACATTTTCAGAATTGGCTTAAAATGTAAATTATTATTGCGGCCAGAGAATTGTGTTCGTCATGTTGTGCCGGTGTAGACCAGACCAAAAGGCAGAAGGCACCAGGCAGCAGCAGCAGGCAAAACCCGTAGGCGGATTGTGTGCGGATTTTGGTCGGTGGAACGTTTGTCGTGTCTATTAATTAAGCTGCATGTGTGTAGGGCCAGGCCCCTGTCATACCCTCCACCCACACCCGTGCTTAAATTCGAAGAAAGGAGGAGGAGGAGCAAGAGGAGGAGGTGATGGAAACTGTGTTGTAAGTGATAATTACAAGTTGGCAACTTTTACACTCAATTGTCGCAATTACAGGGTCGACACGAGCTGAGTCAGTGGCCCAAAAGTAATTACAATTAAGCAGACAACATACACATCAAAACAAAATTGCAGTCGCAAGTTCTTTATTAGTTTTGTGTATTCGAGTGTTTTACTAAAAGTTTCTTTTCGTTTGCTAAATTTATCAAATACAAACGCTTTTCTAATTTCCAGCCAAGAGACTCTTGTTTGGCTAACAAACTTCAACTTTAACTTTAACGCTTTGAATCCTTTCATTTAAAACAAGCTGAAATCTTGGCCAGAATTTCATTCCCCTTTTTGAGTTCAATCTTTGCCCAGTCAAAATATCGCTATGTAATGTGGGAAAACTTTTGTCTAAGTATTACCAATAAAATTGATGGAGAAATAGTCCAAAACTATTTGGTCGTAGATAAAAAACTTTTTCACCCAAACCAAGCCAAGCAAGCCAGCAAACAACAACAACAACAACAACAAATTCCAGTTAGCAAAAGCTTGGCTTATATTAAAATTCCAAAACGAACAAATAGCCAAGAGAGAAAATTCGAATAGAAGAAAAATGAGTAAAGAAAATGAAAAAGAAAAACAAGCGTAAAATGAGTGCAAGTGAACTAAAAGTGAAGCTAACTGAAAACTGAACTCAAAACGATTTTCGAGCAGCCAAAAAGGGGTTCAAATTTTTAAGTAAGTGTTTGGCTTTAGCTTTACAGCTCCACCAAAGAGATTCAGCCAAACTCCTTTAGCCGAAAACTACAAAACTCTGGAGTTTCAAACTCCAAAGGGGAAAAACTAGAATAAAGCACAGGAATGTTGCAGCAAGTTCAGGGACAGAAAGAAGAGGAAGAGCAGGAGCTTATGGCACAAAATGAATGAATAAATGAATGAATAGATAACTGAATGAATAAGAGTTAGAAAGAAGTACTAAAGTTGCTCAACCAGAATGGAATTCATAATTGCTGCTGGACTTGTGTTTTTTTTTATCCATAATAAGCAAACTTTACTGCACTTTGAATATATCTTAAAATATTTAATATTAAATTATAGCAACAAAATTATCAGGAAATCAAATTAAATGCCTTTAGTTAACTACCAAATTAAAGCACAACAAATGCCCTTTAAACTGTTCATTTTCAACTACTTGAAACACCCTGAATAGGCATTTCTATTAACGCTTTAGAAACTTTTCACAAATTTTAGGCCAATTATTGACACATTTGGCGAGACGCCACTAAAGTTGGCTGCCAAAGAGAAAAAAAAACCCAAAAATGCATATAAAACCAATCAAAGTTTCAAACAGTTTCGAACAGGTGTTCCCCCCTCAAACGTTTGTCGTACTAAATCAGTTCCCCTACCCTTCCCTCTATCCACAAGTTTTCCCCTCTTTTAGCCAGGTTGTCCACCATTCAAGCGAAAACACGCACAACTTTTAGCTACTTGTAATTAGCTTTTCTTGTTCGATTCGCTGGCAACCAGAGCCCGAAAGCGACAGTTCCTAAAACGCTTAACACGCAGGCCTTAACCAAACTCAACTTGCCCCACTGCTCCCCCGTGCTCCTCTCTTTCTAGTCTCCTCGCCATCATAGCAATACATTTTTGCGTGCTTCGGCAGCTAGCAAAATTTGTTCTTACGCTCTGAAAGATTTAACTTTTTGATTGAGAAAACATCATTAACGCACGTAAAAGGCCAACTATTTACGGTTGTGTGCGTGTGCAAGTGTGTGTAAGAGTTCGAGTGTGTGTGTTTGTGTGTATGTGTGCTAGTGTCTAGGTTAAAAGCTTTGGTTTTTCTGGCGCTAAAAATCAAATAGGGGAAAGCATTGCCAACCAGAAGAGCGTTACAAGAAACTTTCTAATCACATTTACCGCAATTACTAACAAGGTTTTTTGTTAACTGTGGTGAGTATTTGAGCTCTTGTTGCCATCTTGAGGTTTTTTTCCGGCCAACATTGAGGGCTGTAACTTTTTGGGGTTTTTTTTTGCGGCATATGTAGTACAAAGTAAATTATATAATTTAATTAATTATGAAATTTTTGCTCTCAATTTGCGGTGCTTCTTCCAGAATTTCAGCAATCAAGCGTGCTATTTAAGCTAATCAGCCTTTGATTAAAAGTACAAAATTATCCATTAGAAAAGTTAAATTATTTAGAAGAAAAAGGGAATAACGAGTCTAAAAATAGCACAACAAATATGATCATTAAAAAAGTTTTAAAGAAAAATGTTTTTACCGTGAATACATCTAAATGAGATAGTCTAAAAGCGTTTCCTTAATAATTTTAAATGAATTTGAGCATCAATGGGACAACTTCAATATTTTTTAAATTATACTTTATGCAAAACTACTTGAGCTCTTTTCAAAAAAGAACCACTTTAAATAATATTTATTTAAAGCAAACTTGCATCACCGCATTCTAAGTCATTAGAGAATCCAACGAACCAGATCACAACAAAACTTCCCCTTTTTTGTAACATTTAATGAAAGAGAATTGTGAATAATCAATTAAACCCTATCATCAGGGTAAGGCCGCAAACAATAGTGAATTATTGCATTTTCCGAGGGTAACCCAAAACATTTAAATCGAGCTAATTCAACCCTAGCAAATTGATAATGCATTATCTGCTTTTCATTCTAGGTAAGATCTATGCTTTAAGGGATCTTTCACATGCTCCATCAAAGTCGAGAATGTTGAACTACCTGAATGCCAAATTATTTATATCGCACTTAAATTGCCAATAAATAGAAATTTTCAGGATCTGTTGTCCTTCGGAAAAAAGGGGTGAAAATGTCGTCGACAGCTGTGCTCAACGCAATTTACGATTTCTTATAGAATCGCTGAAGCATAAAGCCGTTGATCAAGCCGCTCCCTACTTTAATCATAAGTAATAGTACCTACTGAGACCCAGTTCCTAAGCAAACAACAATGAAGTACAGCACAAAATTTAAGAAATACGTAAAAGGCAACAATCTTAATCTTTTAACAATTAGGGACCAATCGCTAATGATAGGGGCGCATTTCGGATACCAAGCGGCAAAAAATAACAATGATAATCCAAAAAAAAAAAAGAAAGAAATTAAAGTAAAGTGTTTGGTACTCCGTAATTGGTATTTGGAACGTGGTAGTCGGTATTTGGTACTTATTCAATGGCATTCATATTTGAGCATTAGTTGGAATCTGGTTCGCTAAACAAGTGCCCGGGATTATGGCCAAATCGAAAACTTCCAAAAACATTTTAAATGCCTCGGCGGACTGCCAGCTGTGTCGCCTTCATTTTCAGACCCAGTTTCAGCTCCTCCCTTTCCCTTTTTTCCACAAAAGTCTGTTTATTTGGTGGCTTGGATCGCAAGGAGAGGAGAGGGAGTGGGAGTGGGAGTGGGTGTGGGTGCGGGAGCGGGAACACAACGCCACGCTTAACAATATTTCAAGCGCCAAAGTTTTCTTATGGTTTGTGCCCACACAATGCGACCAAGGAAAAAAGGAAGAAAAGACGAGCCAAACGAAAAGAAAACTCTACGGGCTAAATGTGAATGGGAAAATTCAGGCAAAATTCCTACGAGTACTCGTCGAGCCAACAAAACCAACCAACAACAAGCAGAAATTGATACAGAGCTTCAATTTGGGTAGTTTGATTTTGTCAGCTGGTATGACAGGTTCGAAGAAGTTTTATTTGGGTAACAATTAAAATCAAAGATGAAATTTTATATAATTAAAATTAATAATAACAAGCTCAAGTCTATTATATTTATTACTAATTGATTATAGTTTTTTCATCACAGATTAGTTACTACGTTAATGTAGTAAACCATCAGAAAATAATCAGTTATTTTCCTCAATGCTTCATTATTATTTAATAATTAAATTATTTACTTTATCATTAATTTTTAACAACTTTTAAGTTTGCTTAAGTTATACATTTAAAAGTTAATGGCAAAATTAAAATATTTAGCAATTTTCAGGTCATTTTAAATTCGACTTATTTCTTTATTTCTTGCAAGCTCTGGAAATAAAATTCTTACACAGAGGCAGAACCACAGTCATACACACATAAACACAACACACACACATACATATATATGCTCATGTACACACATACACTCACAGACATATGCATAACCCAACACTCACTTACAAACTCATATATACTCACACATTTAGAGCCATTCACATATTCGTCAGTTGAGAACGGAAAAAAAAATTTGCTCGCTTCGTTTTCTGCTTGAATTACAAATTGCAACATCAAAAGTTTGACGTTCTTCGTTCGGTTGCTGCCGCTTACCCCCATCCCCTGTCCCCTGTTCCCTTCCCTGCCATCACTTTCCTTACCTTCCCTGGTCCCGCCCCAAACAGGCTCTACTTGTGTTACTGTTGTTGTTAACAATGCTTTTCGGTTTTTCTTAGCTCCTTGTTGCTCCCAGCTCCCAGTTGCCAGTTCCTGCTGCTGTCGCTGCTGTTGTTGCTTTTGTTGTTGCTGTTGACGTTGCCGAAAGGAAAGCAATTTTCCAGCAATATGTTCTGCGTATTAGAATTTTGTTTACACTCGAAATGGAAAACATGTTGTGCAATGCAACAGTGTATATGTGTGTGTCTTTCTCTCTCTCTCTCCCTCTCTCCTTTTCTTTCTCACTATCTTTCTCCATTTCTCCATCTTTGAGGGTGTGTTTGTGTGTGTGTGTGTATGTGTGTGTGTCGCTCATTTGTTTACTTTGAAATCGAGTTGTCAAGCTGCCGACTCATAAAGTTTTTGGCATTTTTAAATGCATTTTAATGCCATAAATGCCCTAAAAAGTTGCAAGCATTCCACAAATTCTCAAATAAAATGCAACATTCAGTCCATATACCACTCCCCCTAACCTCTCCTCCCCACTCTCACACTTGTCCCTATGCTAATTACTTTCAACAGCAGCTGTTGTAACAACTCAGCCATGAACTGCTCAATGTATACACTAAAAATTATGCATAATTATTTTAAAGCATTTTCATTAATTAGCCAGGCAATGTTGCTGTTGCAGCGTGTTTCCATCTTGGTGTGTGTGGGTGTGTGTGTGTGTGGGTGTGTTTGTGTGTGAGTAAGAAAGCTTAATGTAGGTCGCTAGGTGGCGCCACCGCACAGATTTCGACAATTTAACACCTTCATTATTAATTGAAGATGGACTAAACCTTGTACAACAGCCACGAAGCAGCCATCGCGAACGCTACTTCAACGCTTTTATTATAGCCAAGTTAAACAGGGCAAAAAAATTTTACGTTTTGCCCAAAACTTTACGCTGAAAGCTTCGCCCACAACTTTTGGAATATTAATGATGATTTGCTGCTAACAGACAGAGCAAGAGAGAGGGAAAGAAGGGCGAGAGTGAGAGAGGCCGAACAGAGGGAAAGAAAGATAAAGTCACTAAATCGAAACTGGGTATAACTACTAAGGAATGTATTATAGAATCATAAGTACTTATATTAAAATGTATTAACTTGTATAATACTTAAATTAAGCATAACAGATTAGATTTAATTGCTTAAAAATATTACTCAATATTTAAATAAGGATGTTTTAAGGGTATTTAACTGCCAATACTCCGATTAAACCTTTTTTGATTGTTTTCTGGAATGTTTTTTATTTCTATTGTTGTTGTTGCCGCTCCTGCACATGGCAAAGGGAAAATGGATGAGGAAATTGTTAAGGAGTTTTCACTTGGTTTTTGCCTTTGGCTTATTAATGCAGCTCGATGCTCGCTATGTTAACTATAGCTAAAAACTCACCGCTTGCCTTTTGCTTTTAGCCCTCATATTATGGTTTAACAGGGCATAAGATTGCTAGAGATTTATGCTGATAAACTCGTCCACTTCTATAGCAAATTCAAGAGTTCTTAATTGCCGTGCAGGTCAGACGAAGGCAGTTATTTGAATGGTTATAATTGTGCTCTCCACATTCCCAATGAAAGCGAGACAAAGAGAGGGAGAGAGAGAGGGAGAAGGGGTGCGATAGGAGCGGCATGAAACAAAAGAGCTGGTATAATTGATTGGGTGGCTCTTAAAATGATGGATGCTTCATTTGTTGCTCTGTTGTTCGTAAGCAGCTTGTCATTTGTTAAGTCAAATGATGCAGTTCGGGATTAACTGAGAAGGTGCTGATGTAGCAGAAATTATAAGCACTCTGATTTATACAGTAGGAGAAAGAGAGTCATTAAGAGAGAGACAGAGGAAGAAGTTAAATACTTTGGCCAGGAAAGAAAGCTTATATTGCCACTGCCTTTTAGCTAACTTTAGCAAATAAAGCTATAGTAGTGTTGAAGGAATTCCACAATTGCTAAAGTATTTGTTGATTGACTTATAAATGATTCCCAGGTCATCATCTCAAATCAATATTTAACCCAGTTATTTCTAAAGCTTTTCAAACTTTTCAGCTGTATGTGAACTAAGAACACATTATTTTATTTAAATAAATTTTTAGCCATTTTAAGTATCTATTCATTTTTTAAACATATAAGAAGACATTAGGATTATTGATTAATATAAAGCATCTTCGGGGAGTCCTAAATATCTTTTTAGGCTGAGAATTTATTTTGTGGGAGGTCTTTGAACTGATTTGAATATATTGAAAATGTATGTTCCATGATCAGTGGTGTTGAAATCTTGACAATTAATGCAAAGTAGAGACGTTTAAGTACTTAGTCAAGCTGTTCGACAGTTGCCATTTGCCTGCATTCTACATCCAACATCCTGCGTTCTCTGACAATTCTTGATGCTCCTCTTTGCCAGACACATGTGACAATGCATGACGTCTGGAGTGCTTTGTGTGTGTGTGTGTGTGTGAGTGTGTATTTGGACGTCTAAGAAGTGTGTCTGTGATTGCTATTGAGTTTTGAGTTGACAGGGGATATATTGGTGGCATGGCAACGGCAGTAGCAGCAGCAACTGCTGCAGTGGCAAAGAAGCAGCGAAATCAAATTTCCAGCGCGCACTTTGCGAAATCAAATACATGGGCCAAGATGTTGGACAGAAAAGGCGGAATCTAACTGATGGAGGGGCATGGCAAAGCATGAAGTATTTGCCGAAAATACAGAAAACGCAGGAAGAGAGAGAACAGAAAATTGGGCACAATGCAGCCAGGAAAATAGAAGAAAACGACAGCAAGAAAAGTTGCTTGTGAATGGAATTTTCTTGCATTGTAAAAAACAGAGAAGAGAAAAATTTCGATTTCGGGGCGAGCCAAGTGCCACATGATTGAAGTGGGCTGAGCTCAGTCTGTCTGTCAGTCGTCCTGTCTATCTGTCTGTCTGTGTCGTAGTCGCTCTGTTGTCGCTCGGCTCTTGGCGCTGGCCAAAGGCAACTTACATGTTTGCTAACAAACAAATGCACACATCAGGAGCAGGAGTCGCGCCAGGAGACATACACACACATCAGAGGCACACACACATACTTACATACAAACATCGTACATTCAATATGAGTGCAAACAACGATGGAAAGCAAAGCAAATAGAAAATTTCTGCTGCAACTCGTAGAGGACGAAGACGCAGGACGCAGGATGAAGGACAAACGTCGACGATGTTTGACATATTTGCTTTGACAGTTCCAAGTGCACATTTTAGCCACGTTGCTGCTGCCACGACTTCAGAAGCTGCATCTTTTACTACAGCTACTCCTACCATTTAGTCCTTTTAGTCCTTAGTCCTTAGTCCATAGTCCTCATATGCCTTTTGCCATTTCGCTCGTCTTTTTATGCATTGCAAATGCTGCTTTTGGTCCTTTCGTTCTATTACTCGCTAGCTCATATCAAAATGGGCACTTAAATAGCCAGAGGGTCCTGTCGTTTGTCCTTTTTCTTCCATTCTCGTTCCCGTTCTCTTGTCTGCTCTCGTTTGATGTCTGCTGACTGCTTTCTGCATTTGCGTCTAATAAATATTAATGCAAATTAATCCAATTAAAGTGTGGCGTCAAAATTGTAAAAGACCTTATGATTTATATGACGAAATACCCCTCCTCTTTTCCCCCTCAAGAGGGATCATACATAGACCTATACATATATATTCTTATTCATATTGCACTTAGTTTTGGTGGTTGTTGTTCTGTGCTAATTTGGCAGATGTTGCAGGGTTGCTTTATCCCCCCAAACAACAAGTAAGCAAATAGACAGGCACACAACAAACACACACACACACACACACATGTACACACTCACTCATACAGTCACAACAAATGCCCATGGGATTGTCTTAATCAAATTTATGAAACGCTAATGAGCAAAGTCGCTAAGGAATGAGATCTCAAACTGCAGCTAGAGAGGGTAATCAATGCAGACAATGGTAAAAGGGGAGTTCCCAAAGAGCCCTGACAGATTATAGCCATATAATACCCAAAACAGTAGCTTAGCATTATTGTAAATAGCTTGAAAGCCAGAACTCTAATATGTCAAAGTATCAGAAGCAAAAAGAAAGAAAAATTAAATGCCTTGAGCTTATTTGGCAAACAATGAAGTTAAACTGGGAAATTCAGAGTTTTTCAAATCATTCTCAACTATTGTAATGAAAGGAAGTAAGACAGCTGAACAAATGTCAATAAACAATGTTAATTAGCTTAAGCTGCTTCTAAATTTCCTACGCTGGCATTTAAAATGATTCGGAAATACTCTTAAAGAAAATTTAAATAAAATAAAATCATGGAATTTGTTGATATAGTTGACAGATCTGCCTGATCAAGCTATTGAAAGTTTTTTTTATGATTTGTTTAAGTTTATTTAAAAGAGAACACAATGCAATCAAGTTTGAAAACTAAATCGTTTACCCAAGGAACCCAAAAATCCATTAGCTATAATACTTATCACGCTCCACACTCTGGCACGTTTAGTTTCGACAACTGTCCCCGATCTCCCTTGCTTCCCTTTTCCTCTTGCTCCCTCTGCTACTACTCCAAGCCCTCTTGCCCCTCTGTTCCTGCTGGTAGTTTCTTCCTGACTCAAATGACAAACTTTGTGCGTTTTGCAGTGTATAGGAATTTAACTCGTTAACAAACCATAAAGTGAAATTTATGTTTGCTACGTGTGAGTGTCAGTGGGTTAGTCGCTTGAACCCCGAACTTGCCAGAATCCGTACTTAAGCCCGAACCTGAGACCGAACCTATATGAAGCAATCTGAAAGCTCAAACTGTTGGTTTATCCTTTTCTCTTTATACCCGTTACAAGTAGAGTTAAAGGGTATGCTGTAAATGAGGGAGAAGACATCTTCGACTCTGTAAACTATATATATTTCTGATTAGCATCAAGAAACGAGTCGATGAAGACATGTCCCACTGAATACACAAAAGGTCTATTTAAAATTATTTTTTTATTAGTTTGAAAAACTTTTTTGTTATTTTTTTTTATAGATTTGTAGAAAATTATAACGCAATTTTAAAGGGGTATCTAAAAGTCTTGTTTCGACTAAAGAGTTCTTTTTTTATATATATATTTAGAAGTTATCATTAAACTTGGTGATGTGCATTTTGACTTTGAAGTTGTATCGTCTGCCATAGAACGAGTTGATGGTGTTGTTGGGGGTTAATGCGTGTTATCCAATGCCATGGAAATCGAAAGGATAAACCAGACAAGGACTGACAGTCTGACAGACTCACTGACTGGCTGACAGGATACCAGCAGCCATTGTACTGCGTTCCCTTTGGCTCCTTTCGACTGCATTTGACGCTTTGACTACGTCATTGCACGTCTGCAATAAGATATGTGTTGGGGTGGGATAGGGCGGTGGTGGAGCCTGGCGATGAGGTGAAGACACCCACACACACACACACACACACATAAGTGTATTCATGACTATAACTGATATTTTACGTGCTCCACTAGTAGCATATGAGTGTAAGAGTGTAAGAGTGTGTGTGTGCGTGTGTGTAATGATTCGGTATATGTTTTATGTCCTTGGGTAACATAAATTGAATTTCACAAAATTGTTGAAGCATAAAACCTGCTTCAAGTGAATTTTAGCCTGTTCATTCTCGTATAAAATAATGCCCTTTTTGTCAGTCATTCTCTGTGTGTCTCTATAGTTCTCTTTGCTGACTTCCAGTGACTCTTTTTCGGATCTATTGAACAATTTACTCGACCACAGCCAACAGCAATGGAATTCGCCAAGTCACACAACAAGAACAACAGCTAGAAAAACAGCAACAATAATAACAACGACAACGACAACAACAATGACAACGACAAGGACAAGCTAATTTACAAGGCGTTTTGTGTTTAGGCCATTGAGCTAACAAAAATTGGCGTCTGAGTCATGTGGCCTTCTCGCAAACATGTCTGACGCATGTCCTGCTCGTCCTGTTTGGCGCATCCGCCATTTACCACCCGCCATTTGCCATTCACCATTCACCGTGGCAATCGCCGCTTCCACATCAATGCGTCAATTTGATACGCCACAAGGCGACGGTTGCATACAAAGTGAAATGGCAAAAAAAAGGACACACAGGACATACAGGACACACAGTAGATACTCACTAGAGCTTTTCCCATACCTCAGCAATGTTTTGCAAAATTGTTGTCTTTTCTTTATTTCATTTTATTTTATTTTCTGTTTAGTCATTTTTTTGAAAACTGTTTTTACTTCTTTTTTCCTGCTCTTCAATTTTTTCTTCTTTTTTGGCATTAAACTTGAAACAGAAAACAGCAATGGGACTATAAGTGTGAGACATGGAGATAACTTGGAAGTAGGAAATGAGAAAATGCAACTAAAGTTCGTCAAATTACAACTAAAGAGCAAGAAACATCTGTTAATTAAAGTTTTTGTGTAAATCTGGCTAAATTTTTATTAAGGTAGAGTTTTTCATTATTTGAAACTGTTTTCTTCAAATAAGAATCTAAATTCTTTAATCTTTTGAAATATATACAATTTAAATTTTAAATATTTACATGTAACCTGTATTTTATAATCTGAGAATGTTATAAAAAATTATATAAAAATATTATACTTAGCCCATAAAATTTTTTTATTGTTAGACTAGTTTTAAACATACAAAAGTAAGCTTTACCCCAATACTAATTATCTGTTAATGATCATTAATCAAACTAGTTCCTGTGACCCACTTAATTGAGTTGCCAAATGTCTAATCATTACACGCTCATTACTCATTCGCTGCGTTGTACACACTGCAAAAAAAATTGTTTTTCTTATAAAATCACTTAAATATAGAAAATCATTGCACTAATTTAATTTGGTCGACAGCTCAGCTGACGAAAGCTCAATGGAAATGGAGGAATAACAACAATTTTGTACAGCAGGCAAAAAGGAGAAGAAAACGAAGGCGAAATGCCACGCCCAAATCGCACGTCGCAACGCTTGCAAATTCTGGTTACTGTTGTTGGCCCAAAAAGCAAAGGGAAATCGAGGGCGGAGCGGTTTTAACGACAGGAAGTTGCTTCATCATGACGTCAACTACACTTCAAAGGCCGCGTCAAGTCGTGTGTGCCTTTATATGTATGTATGTTAAGGGAAATTAGAGAAGGATAGGAGTGGGGGAGGGGGTGAGGCAGTTAAAAGAGGGTTGAACTTAAAGCAGTTTCAGGGACGGAGAGTGTATGAGTTGGCTGGTTTTTGCCATTGCCTTCATATGAAGAGAAGTGCATCTAATTGACACTTGAGTGCTGCTCCGGCAAGTGGCTCAAGAAGGTTGCGAATCCTTTGGACCTGAAATTGAAGCTACACCCAGAAACCTCGAGACTTGAGCCTTGAGTCTTCGTGGCAGAAGCAACTGCCTTCTAGCCTCAAATTGTAATTGCCATTGGCCATTAAACGTTTCCGGGCTGAAGCTGAACCGTCGGGGGTTGAGGGATTCTTGGGGTGTAGAGCGGAAAGGGGCCTGAGGAGATGTGATGGAGACACTTGCACACACTTCAACTTTTATGGCCCACAATTTACGTGCGGCACTCGGCAACAAAACAACAAAATGGCCGTAAACAGATGCCCGGCACCCCAAACCGTCGCCATAACTCATCAAATGACCAACGTTGTTGTCAAGCAGCCAGAATGATAGACTTTAAACGGTGGTAAAGAGGGGAAGGAGGATAACAGGGCAGAGGAAAGCAGCAGAGGTTATTTTCTTGAGCGCACGCAACCAGAAAAGGGGCAACAAATGAGGTGAATAATTTTATAAGCAAATGAGCAGATTACAAACCGAAAATGGCACAAGACATTGACCAGAATTTGGCCCATCATATTCGATGCCCTCTATACTACATAGTCCCATGGTCTTAACCCATAGCCACAACTATAATATTCGACTTGAACCCGAAAGAAACAAAAAAAATTGAAAACGAGCTTGTTGTTCTCTTTCAACTTGTTCAACTTGTTTGTCGTTTTTGTCGTTGTTTGCGCTTGTCAAACCAATAAATGTAAAATTTTCTTTAAGTACATATCAAAAAGGATCATAAAATAAACCAATAAATATTGTATGCAGTGGAGAGTGGAGAGCGTCCAAGCTGCTGCTAAGAAGCACACCCACACCCACACACACACACACACCAACACACCATGGTTGTGCGTGTGTTTGTCATTGGCATAAAAAGCAGTCATCAACCGCATTGAGTTTTATTGTGCAGTTTTCTACTTGATGCCTACTTGTGACAGCTCCCGTATCCTCTCACTCTCCCTCTCTATCTTCTATTCTCTTTTTCCCTGCCTAATACACCCCTCTCTAGTTGTCTACTGCTTCTATAGCATAGCAGAGACATAAAATAAATAAATATATGCAAATGTATTGTATTGTTTGCATTGAATGCTTTAAGGTGCACGCGCTTCACTTATTTCCTTTGAATCAAGTATATATATATACATATATATCGGTGTGTGTGTGTGTGCGTGTGTGTTTGTGTGTGCTTACGATATGACAGGAGCGAGTTAGGATAACAATTGAAACTGCATATTAAATAGACATCAACAATGGCATCGCTATTGGCCCTGAAATCGGGAATTCCACATAGGCAACTTACCTGAACCTTAACCCATAAAGCGCGTGCACTCGAGCAGATGATATAACCCCTAAATAATGCATTGATCTATATCAGACATCCCTGCATACCCAACATAAACATACACACACATATACTTCCACATATGTGGGTACTTTACACATAATTATTTCGAACTGGTTTTGTTGTATGTTTCTATTAGCCACATTTGATTCATGGCTTTGATGAGTGCGACTCAACAGCAGCTTGTAATTCATCGGGTTTTCCCATCGGATAACGCTGCTGTTGTGTAAGCACTTTGTTGATCTACTGGGAAGTGTAAATAAAAGCACAAGTACGCTTTGAAGTTAGGCAGGTCATGGTACAACTGCGGTACAGATAGTAGTTAAAAAGGGAATAATTTCAAAATGTGGAAACAGACGCATGAAGCTGAATATAAATTGTGGAAGCAGCAATAGAAATAATAGATATAAAATTAGAAATTAGAGAAAAATTGGAACAGTTTAGTCTCAGCTTTAGATATAGAAAAAGAAGTATTAAATATTTTTTTGAGTAATTGTAGTTATAGCAAATATTATCTAACGGACTTGAGAACATGTTATCTTGTAGTCAGGTATCTTATTCCAATGCGCTTTCATTATACTGTTCTTAAACGCAGTTATCGAAAAGAATAGGTTGTATTATTATAGCAAAGGAAGGTGTAGAAGGTAATTAGTAAGGAAAATTGGAGACCAAACTCACACATTGCGTGAACTGTTTGGTGAAACCTAAGAAAATTTTTGAAAAAATGAGATGACGTTTTTATACAGGTCTTCCTATAAACATTTGAGCTTAAATCCCTAGTTTGCTTTGAAATCCTTTGATCATATTGATTAAGTGATTATATTCATATAATTTTGTCTTCTGAATAAATACGGGATTTTCCACAGCCGACTCGACTGATCTTTTTCTATCAAATTTTTTTAAGTCAGTACTAACTGCTTAATTTTAATATAGTCTGTAGTATAGAGCTGTTAAAACCATCGATGTTAGTGGACATCGCTTAAAGCTCAGGTCTCGTGTGGTATCTATTAATTTCAACGATTGCCAATCACTTGTCCATTTTAATGACTCTCAAATTGTGGCGCAGTTGTCCTTTGTGAACGTCCTTTGTGCGAGAGTGTCGCCTGTCAAGTGGCAGTTAAACTGTTCCTTCCACTTGGCTATCGGGAGGTATCTCTGTATTCATGGTTGTAGGGGGCGACTGCTTTACATTCATTTGGTCAAACCACCACCAGCAGGATAAAATTCCACAGCTATAGCTATATAGCTGGCTAGCAACCATCCCTCGTGTTAATCTTCTCCAGCCCTGAGCAATACTCCAGTTTACCTTATCGCTTGGCCATGCGACGCTTTTTAAGTAGCCGCCAATGCGTTAAATTGTGTTTTGTTATTATCAGAGGAGACTTTGTTGTTGTTATTCCATATGACACTTTTGTTAGCCGACTTTATTGGGGATCGAGGGCTAAGGGGTCAGGGGTAGAGGGAGTGAGGTATCGCCACATAAAAGGCGTTGAAAGCGTCGACACCTGCGGTCGATTGGGTAGAGCTGAAGAAAGGTCCTTGGGTCCTCAGGTCCTCGCCATCCAAGTTGCCTTCTTTGTTAGGTGTGCGCCGCATTTTTGTAACTTGCGTGTCAAAAGGTGTGAGTGTGTGTGTGTGTGTATGTGTGTGGGAGTGTTGGTGTGTGCGCGTGTATTGTGCAATTTATTTTAATGCCACACGCTTCGGGCGCCGCTTTTAATGCCAAACGCGTCGAGCTAATTTCGTGGCATTTATATGCGTTCCCCTCACTTCCCACTCCTCTCCCCTCTCCATCCCCTACAGACACTTCCCCCCTCCACTACGCTCACATCTATCAGCCCCTTTGGCCACGCCCTTTGGAACTTTCGCGCTTGGCTCTGTCCCAGCTGTGCGATCATTTATTTTTTTGGACGATATTGCGCGGTAATTAGATTATAAAATATGCTATAAAATATGTATTCACACTGCTCTGCTGCTGTTGTTGTTGTTATGCATTGTTGTTTTTTATGACACTAAAACATATGTATCCAGAAACACACACACAGTCATACACACGAATATACTCGTAAATGTTGCATGCCCCATACATTTTATGTCCTTTTCGGACTATGAGCATTCACATCCTTTGGTCAATTTCATGCCAACGGAAGCATTTAAAAGCCATGAAAAAGCATTTCTCCCCTCGCTGATTTCATTGCCCGCACTACTGCTCCCCCATCCCCGATCCTGCCCCCTCCGTCGACAAAGTTGCATCCCAGCAATTTACAAATTAAGCAAATCAAAGGCAAAGGCAAATGAGTGAGAATTAGTAATGGGAAGTGGAGCGGGGCAAAGGGCAAAGGACAGAGGGTAAGAGAGTTAGCGCTAAAAGCGTCGCAAATGAATAAGTAATGAGTATAACGTTTTGATATACCCTGTAATCTAGGAGTTGGCTAAAAGAGCTTAAGCAGAAGCAGAACCCACAATATGACTTAAATTCAAATTTAAAGGAGAAGGTTAAGGATAATGAATTGGATCTTAAATCAGTTAGAAAGTTAACATAGTTTTCTACAAACTTAGTCATAAGGTATTCTTTAAAAATGCAAAAGTTTTATAGAAAATCTAAATGTACACAGCTTGAAATTCTTGATTTGAACTTTGATGCGGGAAGAATCCGTCAAGTTATCGCTATAACTGATATAAACATTCTATTAGGGATCAGGATTTGTTCATAAATAAAATATATGTGTTAAATTTACATTAGTCTTCTTAAAATTTAAGTTTTAATATATTTGGGTGACAGTATCAATGGCCAAATTGTACTTAAAATTCTGAATGTTAATATGAATTTTAACGAGTTCACTTCAGTGCAAATACGAGTATCTGAAATAACTTTTGTTCCAACTGCAATACACTCTTCCAGCTAGCTTACAGGGTATGCCAGAGTGCCATCATATTGTTCAATCACAGCACTCGTACATGTTTTCTGTATGCTGTCTGTCAAATGCTTTGATGTGTTTGTCTCACTGAAGGTCCCTTTTGGTCTTTGTCTCTAACTGCTTTTGCTCCAGTCTCCGACTTCAGTCTGTAACTGTTTTGTCGACCATCGCGCCCTGTAATATGATTATATTCATAAAGTATGAACTCATTGCCAGTCTCACATGTAGTAGGATGCTGGTGACAACTGCCAGACGATAGAAGACAGTTTCCTTTGCCAAATAAAAGAGCGGGAAAAAGAGGGAGGGAGAAAGAGAGAGAGAGAGAGAGAGAGTGAGAGAGAAAGACTAACTAGCTTTGTAGCTGAGCATTTTTGGGCTATGTGGGTCGCATAGTTGCGGATGGAGACAAAGCAAAATGCTGGTTTTACTGGTGGCCATTAGGGGTACTCCCTGCCACCAACATTGGTGGCCACATAAGTGTTTGTGTGTGCGGCAAATTATATTTGTACATTAAGTTTTCGCAGCGGCAACAGCAGTGGCAACAACAGCAGCCATAACAACAGCAACAACAACTGCCAAAGGCAGCGTAGAACGTCAGTTGACTTTGTTCCTTCTTTTAGCAGGGCATCCTTCACGACTCCACTTTCATTTCTACATCCCTTTTCCCTTCTCCTTCCCTCTCAACTGCTTCTTCCTGCGCCTCTGACAACTTCTGCGTACGCCACAAAAATTCCTAAGAGCTCATTAATTATTGAGATACTATAAACAAGCTGAAGCTGTAGCTATAGCTCTTACTCTTTCTAATTTCTGCTCACTCTCTCTCTCTCTCTCTCTCTCTTCCGTTCGTTCTTTCTTTTTCTCATACTGTCTCTGTTGCTTCTGCTGCTTTTGAGGCAAATGAAGTCAAGCTCGTTTGTGGTTGCCTACAGCCCAGACACATTTGCTTTTGCAACGTGTTCTGAGTTCCCCGTTACCCACACCCTCAACCCTCCTGGTAACCTGCGGCTCCTTAGCTCCTCTTCCCACCTTCACACACAACACCCTCGCAAGCAAACGAAAGTGGACAGTTTTTCGTTTAATGTATTGCCAAAGTTGGGTATATCAATGCAAGCATTAACTTTGTTTTGAGCTTAAAATGATTTTTAGTTGTGTGTGTTTTGACATTTCATTTCTTAAATAAATGTTTTTAAGCGGTAAGCTAAGGTAAACGGAAAAAAGTTATAAAATAGAAAATAAAAAAATGTATATTTAAAAACTTCTTTTCCTAATCTTTTACCAAAAGGAGCACGAGTTATTCGACTAATATGTAGAAACAAAAAATATGTGAGTAACAAAAAGATGAAGGTGTTATGTTAGGTTAGGTGTCATATTCTTACGCTCTCTTAGAAACTTTAAGTGGAAAATCTAATCACTATTCAATTTTTACTAGAGATATCTTTTTAAATCCTTTATAAATTTCCTCATACGAATTTATATGTATATACGACTGCTCCATAATAAGTAAAGAGTTTCTTGGAATCAACACAATAAATAAAAGTATTTATTGCTACAGTAAAGAGTATTCGTTTTTCGGTTTACTTGTAAATAGTTTTGGTTGCTTGTTACGCTTGCCTCATTTTCACTTTTCCCTTTTGCAGCACTTGCTTTCATTTCATTCTGGTCGCTGCTTTTACTTCATTTTGCTCACCACAAACGCACACACAACACTCACACTCATACACAAAATACACACATGCACAACACGCGCCTCTTGCCTTATTCATAATTTATGCCAGAAGCACATTGGGCCTTCCATTCGGAGCACCGGAAACGCCACCATGTTTATATGTGTGTGTGGGTGTGTGTATGCGTGTGCGATGCGTGTGTGTGGAGGCATTCCTTTGGGCATCGAGTAGAGTTGGATTGTGGGGAATAGTGACAGGGGCAGGGATACGGGTGGGGCACGAAAACGCGTGACAATAAGAGGCCACGACTGACACTTGAACTGCGCTCTTATTGTCATTTATTGTTGTCGGGGCAAAAAAGCCCAACCCCAATTTGCACGCTCTTTTCCATAAATGCACCCGCTGCGCTTGGGGTTGAGTCGCTGCTTTTTCTGAAATTGGTTAGGGGGATTCCGCATGGGTTTGCGAGTGGACGGGGAGAGTGGGTGTGGACTCAAATGTCTCAGGAACGGTGCTAAATTGCACACACACACCGACACACAAGTGTTTTGTCTTCTGGTTCAGGGGCAGGACAACAAAGGTGGTGGTTGTGGTTGGAGGGTGGAAGTAAAGGGAGGCGTGGCGGGGCGATGGGTATGTATTAGCTATAATATTTGACCCTTGCGCTGCAATTAACGTCACATAGAAGCGACAGCACACAAATTAGAGCCAACCCAAATAAAACATATTGTTATATCCGAGTGTATAATTGTTATGGGAGGAAAGGGGGAACAGGGAATACAAAGGAGACTGGGGAAACTGGGGTACAGAGGGAGACCTTTACGACACCCCCCGGAAACTTGTGTCATAACTTTTACTTTCATCGTTTCAACTAAACTTTAATTTACTCATAACTATTTGAAGATATATATTTTCAAGATATTTACTTAAAAATAGTTTTTGGCCAAAATGCTGCATAAATATGGCCAAAAGTGGCATGGAAAACAAATTCACATATCTTTAGATAGAATAGAATGAAATGGAGATTGTGTCCAAAGTAATGCAACTTTAGCTACAGTTTTCAAACTATTTTCCATAGCTTTTCCAATGCAGTTTAGGGAAAAGTTTGGCAAGTAACCGATTGTTTGTTAGCCAAGATCGTTGAAAGCGAATCGAAAACTGGCTTTTGTGTTAACGCATTACTTAAACTGGGCTAAAACATTTCTAGTTTTAAACGAAACACCCGCTGAAAAGCACTACAATCCCGCTCTATGCCGCATAGCTCACTTTTAATTTGGCAGCTTTCAGTTTTTGCAGTTTTTTACAGATTTTCAGTTTTTTGTTTTCTTTTCTTTTGAAGTGTTTGCTTTTTGGGTCTGAATTGGATATGTGCGTGTGTGCGAGTGTGTGTGGGTGTGTGTGTCCCATTGAAATCGCCAATCGATTTAGTTCCTTTCTGCTTTCAATACTAGCTTTTGCAACTTGCCATTTCCATTCAGTTACCCATACACCTCTGATTTGTTCTTTCTATCATTCTATCTCTTTCTCATTTTGTCTCTCTTTCTCCCTCCTACTCTTTTGATGTCTCGCATGTCTCCCTCTGTGTAATTTCGCTTCAAACACTTTTGGGCATTTGATTTGTTCGCCTTACGCCCAGTCCAAAATTTTTGTGATTTGTATGCCACCATCACAGCCAGCCCCTACCCTTCCTTACCCTTCCTAGCACCCTGCTCGACCGTTGCCCGGTACTGCAATTTTGTAGGTCAATCCTAGACTTTTTCTTTTAGTCAATTTTCCCATCTACAAACACACACACACACACACACAAAACACTCGCAAACACACACACTCTCATGCACTGGGACGTTGCTTGTTGGAAATGTGATTGTGACAGTGGGCGTGCCATCTGCCACGCCCACCACAGTTGTCATGCCAAATGCAGTGCACACATGCCTCGTCTCTCTAAGCCTCTCTTCTCCTCTCTCTCTCTCTCTCTTCTTCTCTCTCGTTCTTTCTCTTTGCTCATTGCATGCAAACGTCTCGGAACAATAAATTCGCATGCGTTTCCCAAAAACTAAAAATTTGTGTTTGGGGCATGCAATGTGGAACTGAGGGTAGCGAGGGGGGAAGGAAAGGGCTGAGGGAGTTGGAACTGCAGGTTCGAATCGTGCCCCAAATCGTTGTGGCCATTGCTGCCACCGCATAGTGCATATTTGATTTTATCTGTTAACTCTTTTAGCCACAAATCTACACAACTACCAATGTGACTTGCCTCGTGTTGTTTGCCTCGCTTGAACCTCGAATGCAACTGACAGAAAGGCGCTAGCCCTGTTCTCTGTCCTCTGTCCTCAGTGGCCTTAACCCCTAGTCCCTGTTCCCCTTTTAGCCGCTTATAGGACTGCTGCCAATGCCGCTGCCGAATATCCAAAAGCTATGCCTATAGGCCCTAGTGCTACTCCAGTTCTTCCGTCTTCTCCACTTCGTACTGCTCCTCCTGCTTCTTCTACTGGTCCTGCTAGCAATGTCGAGCGTTTTCGGCATAAATGCATGCATACAGTCGGAGTTTCCCAAGCTTTCCCATCCGCTCTTCCCTCACTTACCCCTCACTGTTGTTGTTGTTATTGTTTTGCCTTCCTAACCAATTTGTTTTATGGCACACACGCACACACTCATTTGGGCCTCACTTGGGACTGGAGCATAGCGACTTTGGCATGTACCTTAAATATCTGGAATTATATTAGCTTACTTATGAAGTAATTGGTTTTATGCCTAAATCATTTATGTAGCCTAAAAGGAATACACTTATAGTATTAAGGCTATTCCTACTCCACATTAAATGCCCCCTTTTATCTTTATCGATTTTTGCTTTGAATATTAATTGAGAAGTTTGCAGAATGAAAACTAAGTAAAAGTTTCTATTATATGAAATATTCGTCAAATAAAGAGTTGCAAAGTTAACTGCAGCCAACTTAACTAGTTTGGTGTGTCAAATAGTTTAACTTTACCGAACTAATATGAACATTACTGTTTAATTGTTTAACTGCGGTTAAATCGATTGAGCCAATTATATCAGTTATAAAATAAATTTATAAATTTCTGCATTTTTTAAAAAGAATTTTTTTAGTGCACTTTGTATTCGTTGTGGCTGCACATTCCTTTAGTCAACACTGGCTTTTGTTCTCTTATTTATTTTTTTGGCTCTATTTTGTGTTTGCTGCTCGGCAACATCGGAATTTATTGTTTATTGTTTATTGTGCTCTGTGCACTGTGCAATATGCGATGTGCGATGTGCAATTCATGTTTTGTCATATTTTTGGTCGATTCTGAGTTTGAAGTTTGATTTGTTTTGGCGTCCCGCATAAAATGTAGTTCATCAGCCCAGCGGAAATTCAAAGCGGGCATTGTTTTCATATTCAATATGTTTCTCGATTGTGATTTATCCCCATTCTCTAACTACCAGCCCCAACCCCAGCCCTGCTGGACATTTCAATCGCTTGTGGTATGGTCACAGTCGGTTCTTTGGCATCTCTTTGTTGCCATTTTAGTGCAAATATTTAAGACAAACAAAAGGAAAATCAAGAAAAGCAGCAAAATGCTACAAGACTGTCTCTAAGTCGCTTCTCAATTGCGAAAGTCCAAGTCAATGCAAAGCTAAGAAAAATATAAACAAAACAACAAGAATATACATCAACACACACGCACACACACTTACACACTCACACACACACACACACACACATACACTCAATGAGCTGGTTTGGCATTTATCTCTATCATGTTACAAATTGCTCAAGTGCGCCAAGATATTGAATGGGAAACCAACGGAGCAGCTCTAACTTTGACTTGGCCACGTTTGGCTTGTCTTTGACCACATTGCTGGACTGAAGGAAAAGACACAGACCCAAAGGCTGAGAGACAAACTGACAAACTTGTCTTCCTGCTACCCGCTCCCGTTTTCCCTTTTTCCCTTCCGTTTGCTGCTGTTGGCCGACGGCTAACAAATCATTCAAGAGTGTGTCCTGTGCCTCTATGTGTGTGCGTGTACGTATGTGTGTGCCTGTCGGCTAAAGTTTTCCAAAGACAAATAAAACTGTTAAGTGAACTCTTCAGCTAGCTTTCTGTCAGCTTCCACCTCCACATCCTCCTCCATCTCCCAAACCCCCACCCTTCAAGTCTGCCCTCTTTTGGCCTAGATAAAGGGGTTGTAAATATCGAAATTTGTAAATATGCATGAAATACGGGCATGTTTAGCATTTGCAAACATTTGACAGCTTTTCCCTCCAAACTTTATAGTGCCCCTGGCCCCAGTAAACGCTTTATACTCTAACTTAGAGTGTTTTAACTTTGTGAGCTATTATAGATACAAGCTGAACCAACTGTAGATTAAGTTTATAACTAAGAATAATTAGATTTATAAATACTCAAATGAATAATGAACAATTTTTTGTATTGACTCTTACTTAATTTAAACTTTATAAAACTATGTAAAGGAAACAATTCAGAACTTGTTGAAAATTTCATTTCATACTTAACTTTTTTATATATTTAATTTTTTTCAAAATTTCAATAATTCTTTTTACATAAAATTATTTAAATTTCTAATTATTTTTTGTTTACTTATGTTTATGAATTTAATATTTAATATATTATATATATTATTATGTTTGAAATAATCTACTCATATCTATATATTAATTTCATTAATTCAGTAAATTTTTATTTATTTTTTTTTTTTTTATTAGTTTATGGTTTTCTTTTTTTTTATTAATTTATATGTTTATATAATCATTTTTATATTTATTTATATACTTGTATTTATTATACTTATTTGATTCCTTTTCATATTTGTATTTATTAATTTACTTAAATATATTTATACATAGTTAGGGTATCTTCTATTTGGATTGAACGAAATGAAATTTGTTCTTGTCTTGATTTGCCCACTTCAATGGCTACTGTTGAGTTGAGTTTACTTGTGAGTTGCTTCAGGTGCGGAAATAAAGTCTCCCTTGACCTGTCTTCCGTTCAGAGCTTCCTCCTCTTCCGTTTGCATTGACAATGTCCGTATTGTAGTTGAGTCAATATATTATACATTGTCGTCTCTTGGTCTCTCTCTTCCGTTCCCTGGTTGTCTCTGTTTCTCATTTCTGGGACTGGTAAACTGGTAACTGGTAACTGGTGGCTTCTAAACAAGCGCTTAAAGCTTTGTTAGCAGTTTTCCAAGTGAGCCGAGAGGGAGGAAATGAGAGGGGAACTGAGACAAAATGGGCAGAGGGTAAAAGAGAAAAAATGCACAAGTAGCACAAAATGTCAATGTAAATAAATAAATTTTTGAAATGTACATTCCTCGCTATCTTTGCTACTATCTGTGACCTGTCCTTTCTACCGCCCCTTTCACCACGCCCTCACCATCCTCCTGTGCTATCTAGTATCTCGATATTTCCATATATGCGAATGCTGATGCTATATTTTTTATTTTTGTTTAGTCTGCTGTGTTTTGCATGTGCTGTTATTTCATCCCCCATCCACTGCTCCTCCCATTCCCTTTGCTTCTCTTCCTCCTTTACGCATTTACAGAGAGCTACACATGTTCAGGTTGGCAAACACATTGCGCATACGTAACGTTGTACCGTGGGAAATTGTTCTTGTTATTGTTGCTATTATTGCTGTTATTTGTTATTTGTTATTGTTGTGTTGTTTTGTTGTTTTTCTTTGTTTAATATTGTTGTTGTTTGGCTTTACAGTATTACTGCTAGGCCATGGGGGAAAAAAGTCGCTCGTTTTAGGCTTTTGTCGTAAATTTTTCCATTTTCCTGTTGTCTTCCTTAATGTCATAATTCCAATGGCCAAAAGGCTTTTCATAGCTATTTGCATTCGACATTGACATCAAACTGTACAAATATTTTTAACCACACATAGTAAATGTAGTTATTTAATATATCAAAATCAAAATTTTAAGTTATATTTATTTGACATTTTCTATTAAAACTCAATGTTTAATGTTCATTAGTTGTTTAGCAATTTTTAGGTTAATTGTTTTTGTTTGCCCAAGGTCATATCTGTCCCCCGTGGCAGTTAATTTGTTGTTATTTTAAAAATAAACTGGCATTTGTTATTTTTACTACAAATTACTGATGTTTTTATATGAACTATAAAGTTAAAACCGTTCAAACTCTACAACTTTCGGCTTATTGGGTTATATGCTTTCAGAATCTAATTTATTCGCCTTAATTAACCGTAAATTTAATGTTTTACTCAACTCAAGTCTTGGCTGAAATTTTCAGTCGTCTTACAGACCTTCAGTTAAACTGGTGAAACCGATGCATCGTGTGCCTGTTCCGTATAACTCTAGTGGAGTAGGGGAAAAGCCAAAATGGCACCAAAGTTCAAAATTGATTAAATTTGGTTATTTCTTGGCAATTATAATGTTGCTGTGTTTGCATTACGAATTGAGCCATTGGGAAGGCATAGTGGAACCAGAGCTATACTCAACAAAAGTGCCAACTTATGAAATGGCCGAGTACAAAAAGCGGTGGTTGGAATATGGCTATAATGCCTGGTTGGCAGACAGAATTCCATTGCGACGCGAAGTGCCAGATTTGCGAGATGATCGCTGCCTGAATATCAGCTATGATAGCTTAAAAGATGCCGAAAATACAGTGTCCATAATTATAATCTTTCGCAACGAACAGCCTTCCATGTTGCTGAGAACTCTGCACAGTATAGTAGACAGAACTGATCACGAGCTCATTGGTGATATAATGCTGATAAACGATTTCAGTGATATGGGCATCTGGAAGGATGAACTCTCGGTTAAGGCCTTTGATGCATATGTTAGGCATCAAATCCATCCATCAACTAGAATATATCATATGGAGGAGCAAATGGGTTTACTGCGAGCCAGAAGATTTGCTGCAAGAGAAGCGTATAACGATCTATTGGTCTTTCTAGACGCACACGTGGAGGTCAACGATGGTTGGCTGGAACCGCTGATGAAAATTCTTATATCAGAGTCTTTTTCACTTGTTTGTCCTCAGCTAGATCTTTTGCATGAGCAGACGCTGCAGTATAAACGTGTTCTAGAGCAACGTGGTCTCTTTGACTGGACCTTGAGGCGACGGGAGGTGCCATTGCTGTGGCACCAACTTAAGGAGTTGCCACATCCCTTTGAAACGCCAGTGCCGCATCTTTCGGCATTTGCTGTAAATGCGGATTTGTTTAATGGTCTGGTGCATATGGATGTGGATATCGCATCACCTGCAGCCGCCGAACTAGAACTAAGCTTCCAAATCTGGCGTAGTGGCAACCGCATACTGCAAGTGCCCTGCTCTCGCGTTGGGCATCTGCAACCCAGCGATCTCAGCTACATGCAACGCTATGGCAATCTTAATGAATTGGGTAAAAAACATTTCAATGTAAGCTTTATTTTATAATATTTCTGACAGGGATTAAACTAATAGTTGTTTCCCCATAGAGCTATAAGCGTCTAGTGGAAACCTGGTTAAATGAACCAAAGTACAAATCGCAGGTCTATCAGTACCAACCACAAATCCAAAAAGCCCTAGTAGAAAACATCGAAGACGTTCTCAACATAGTTGGAAATACTACTTTCGAGTCCTTTGACTGGTATTTGGAGCATGTGGCAAGCGATTTGTTGCAGCATTTTCCCCTCCAACCCCGCACTGACCTTGCAAATGGTACTTTGCGGCCTATTCAAAAGCCCAACTACTGTCTAACGGGAAATTTGATAACTGGTCGCATCACCCTTGAGCCCTGTGCCTTTTCCCTGCAAACATCTCAAAATTGGACTCTTACCTATATGAATGATCTACGACTGAGCGAATATTATTGTGTTGAGGTGTTGGACAATCAAGCACTGGCCCTCAAACAGTGTCACGACCTTGGGGGTCGTCAGAGCTGGCATTTTCATTTGGAGGACAATCGATTAGAAAGCAATATTTACAACCTACAGTTTGATGATCACTTAAACCTCACTGCCAGGCCGTATGACTATATGGGAGCCAACCAAATGTGGTACTTTGAGCATATTAATGTGGAGGCTATGAAGCTAAATGATCTATAGAGTTGAAGATATCAGTGTCCTTAAATTTGTCTATATAGTTTTAAGAGCACTGAAATCGAGAGTAATATCTTAAGGTTTTGATCTATGCTTTATCAATTAATGTTTTTAAAGGCTTAGAGCTCCAAAGAAATTTGATCGCAGCTAAAAGTATGCTACACATTATATAAATTCAGCAATTTGGTGTATGAATTTAACATAAAATAAATGAAATGAATGCAGCGTTCATCGAGAGTTTAAACTACTGACACATTTTGTAAGATCAGTTAAGTATCACAAAAGTTATGAAACTTTTATATAATAATATGTCAATTTGAAAATTATTTATATTTGTATATAAAATTAATATAATTAATAGAGGTCATTTTATGGCATGCATGACTTAATTCACTTATGAGAAAATAAAATAATTCGGACCAAATTTTAAAATCTTCTTTACTAGAAGTGGCAGCATTGGCAAAATCATATTAAATGCCTGATTGGATTTTAGCTAGTTGTTTCATTTTTTCCAACTGCTTACAGCGCCATCTATTGGCAACTATAAAGTCTCCAATTCTTAACAGACGTTTCTTCCTTGCCCCTAAAAGCATGCTTCTATTAAAAAACTGTATAATGTCTGATATGTTTTGCAGCGCCATCTACAGTTGTCTAACTTAAAACACCGATCACAAAGCATCTAAAAGTATGCTACAGTTTTAATTAATGTACGTAGAGTACGCAACACTTTTTGAATAAGATTTTAAATAAAATGTATGAAATGAAATCAGTTAGATTTAAAAATGTTCGAATAGCATAAAATGCATGTCGTCGAGTAATGATTAATTATGTTCACGTCATATTGGTCATAGGTTTGCCTGCGTGCCAATGCAACAGCTGAAATCGAACATGATGCAGCATTTTTGAAGCAGGACAAGGTAGAGAGCTGGACAGGAACTTGTCCGGAGTCTAGGCATTGCATTGCATTGCGTTCATCATCGGCTACCGTTTTGTTAGAGTATTTTACTTATCAGGTTGCTCGATGGCAGCTGCTGTTGTTGGTTTGGGCTCAGCTTGTTAACGAGCGACACACGCAGCAAGCAAAAATCATCAACTGTTTTGAAATTGATGCTATCAGAGTTAAATGATAATTATCAAAAGACAAATGGTACGGTGCCTGCTTGTGTTTTTTTTTCTTTCTGTATTTTCCTTATACACCATCCGCCTTCTCGTGCGGCGCTTCTTCATCGCCATCGCCATCGCCATCGAGTCCGTTTAGAAATGCAACACTCAGCGGCAGTCCGGGTGTCCAGAGTTGAGCCAGTCGGCAGATATCAGCCACAGATAGAGGCGGTGGCAGGTACAACTACAAGTACGAGTACCCGCAGCACGGGCTGATGATGTTGCTGCTGCCGATGCTGCTGCTGCTGCTGCTTGCTTGGAGGAATCCATCAACATGTGTACATATTTCAAATCCAATTTATGTACTTGCATAGCCGAAACGCAATTACTTCGCAGTTAACGCCCATCCACAGCCACAGCCACAACCGGAGTCAGAGCCGAAGTTAAAGTTAAAGCCATAACCAAGAGATGCGTTGCAAATCTGCTCACAACAACGAACTCCGAGCTGAAGTCAGCGCACCGCAATTTTAGCCACTGCTCTCACTCTGGCTCTGACTCTGGTAACTTTAAACAGTCGCCGGTTTGTGTTACCAACTCGTTGGCTTGTAACCGATCCTGCGCCTATAAATTGCAACCAATACACGCGGCTCATACCCGCGGCTGCTTGTTATACACTCTACGTAGTCTGCAAAAGGAGACTATTCCGTCCACTTTGAGCAAAATTTTATCCAGTTTTACAGAAAAATTCATTATTAAAATATTGCAGCAATATTTAGTATATTCATTGGTTAAACTTATTTCAGTGTATCTTATTTTAAAGCATTTCAGTTTAATTAACTTTTGTTTATATTAACTTAATTGTGGACTCTATTCTATGGTATACAACTATTTACGACTGATCTTAGGGTGCGTTAACTTTATAAATAAAAGGTTGTTAAAACCATATTTTAAATATAATTTTATTGTAGTATATAGAATTGGTTTTTAGATTCTCCTTATAGAAACTAATTCATTTTCCGGAATAAAAAAGATTTTAGACGATGTCAGTAGAAGTGTACTTGTTGGTCATGATAAGTATGGTTATTTTCATTCAACTATTAAATATTTTATTAAATAAATATACATTCTAAATTCTAAATTAACAAACTCAAACTTTAATGTTATTTTTAGAAGGGCATTTAAAATGCGTCTTAAATTTATTTAACACATATGTTTTGTTGTTGTTGCTGTTGCATGTTGTTTGGCTGTGTTTGCGTTCTTTCTCGCTTGAATTTGGCTTGCATGATGACCAACATGCCAAGAAGTTAACAAGTTTGCGCCGTCGCCGCCAATGGGAGAAAGGCCGTCGACGACCACGACGACGATGGCGATGATGATGTTGATGATTATGATGATGATGGCGAGGAAGTGGAAGAGTATGACGAAGATGTAGACGAAGACGAAGCCAGAGTGGAGACTAAAAGGCAACGTTGAGGCTGCGTTGACGATGAATGCTTAAAAAGAGCTGTGTAAATTTTAATGGCTGCAGTTGCATCCGCGGCAGCAGCAGCAGCAGCAGTAACAGCAACAGCAACTGCAGCAGCAGCAGCAACATCCCCCAGTCAAGCAAAGTGATCGTCAGTCAGGCAGGCAGCTTTCAACAGGTAAGTCCAGACCAGGGTCTAACCTGGCTCGAGACCCAAACACAGAGTCGCTATGTGTATGTGAGTTCCAGGTTCCAGGCCAGTTGATCGACTGGTGCGTAGGGCGCCTTCAGCGGGCAGAACGCTGCTGCCACTGCTAACTGCAACGGCAGCTGAGGCAGCGACTGCTGCTGGCGTCGCTGCGTAATTGTAGGCCACTGTTTTAGCTTGTTGTCGATAATTAGCGCTTGTTACCCCGCGCACCGTTGGCCGCATGTTTTATATCCCTCTCACTCTCTCTCTCTCTCTTACTCATTCTCTGCTGCTGATGCTTCTGACGCTGCTTATGCCTGGTTATTATTTATTATGAGCTTGTTGTTTTTCATCATAGCTCATTGCCCATGACCATGCACTGTGCTGTAAAGGAAACATGCCATGCCCCGTTCCAAATGACTCTCCTTTTCTCTCTCTCTCTCTCTCTTTGCCCCCTCATTACCCTTCACTCCATGTCCCTTGTCTCGCGACCAACGCATTTTCCATAATTATTTCGAGAGTTCTTAGGGTGCAAGAGCGTGCGCGCCTGCGCGGAAAGGAAATTGTAGAATGCGGCATAGGAAAGAAGGATAAGGAGGGGTAAGACGGGAGCAGCGTGTGGCATAAACGCTGCTGTTTAGCCAAGACACACACCCTCCCCCAGATGATCACTTGTTGCTCTCGTTATTGTTAATGCTGTTGTTGTTCTTCTTGTTGAGCTGGCATGACGCGTAATATCATATAAATATAAACAGGGAGCAGTTACTTTTCAATTTTTGTTGTTGTTGCTGTTGTTGTTGCAGAAATTGTTACATGGGGCAACAGTTTTCAGTTTATGCCCCGCAGTTGTTTGAGCATCTCAAGTTGTTAAGGATGCCAGCCAGAGATGTGAGAATGCTGCCTGGAAGCTCTCTCTGTTCTCAGTTCTCTTTGGTTTCACTTCAACTCAGACACTAGGGATATATTATAGTAATTACAAAATTAAGTCGAAGATCTTTTCGTGGTGTAAAACTTATCTTGCAAACATCGCTTGACTATGTGGCAAAATCTGATTGCAAGCGATAAGATTTTCCAAAGGCAGTTAACTTGGCAAGGAAAATTCAGCTTTAATCTTAAGTGGCAATAAAAATAGATAATGTGTATGTTACCCATAAATTAAAGTATTTTTTAACGGAAAACGTGTTTTTCTCTTAACGCAAATATTGTATTTAACAATGAAATATTTTGAAGTCTTAAACTGGAAATAATGGGAATTTTATAGCTAGCTTTAAATTCAGTTTTAACCATGAATATAAAACTTGTTTTTTAATAAGAGAAAATTTAAAACAAATGTTTGATTACTTTATTATTTATTTACTTTTAAGTTTTAAAAATTAAAAAACAAAAATTATTTTGTAATTTTTTGTAAGATACAAACTCTGTAAATCGCTAAATTATAAGAATTTTATAGTAAATTATAAAATAATGGGCACTTTACAGCTAACATTTATTTTTTGTAGAGCAATTTAATATATTCAAAAAATTCATTTAATTCCTATAATTGGTTTATTAAGAGTTAAAGCATAAAAGCCGAAATATTTTTTATGTTTTAACTTAATTATTATTGGCAAATGTAGGAAAGCTTATTAGTTTATTTATTTAATATTTTTCTATGTATATTTTTACTAGAATAAATGCATTTAAAAAGCAACTTAAAATAGAATATTTCATACACAGTTTTCTTGTTTATAACTTACAACGATTAGACTCTTCTTTCAGCATGACATTCAAAAAATTGAAGGTCATGCCCAGGTAGGTCAAATGAAATTATCAAAAATGATTATAGTTTTGTTCTCTGTCGGCTTCTTGGCTTGCAAAACGTACATCTCGGTTCACACATCTGCATTGGCAAACCACAATCCCAGTGGCTGCTTATCCTTCAAGGCTGTTAAAACAATTTACACCAACTTTGGTGCTGTGGTGTAGCGGAGCAGGAGGGCAGAGCTGATGAACTGACAGACTGACGGGGTGTATCGGTATGCCGAAGGGTAGGGGAAGCGGGGAAACAATCGAAACTCGCATAACTTTGCCGTTGTGGCTATGCTGATCGTTAAGAGCATTTTGTGGTGCCCTTTTGCACCACCTCTTATCCTGCTGTTCCACAGTTTCTCCGTCCGTCCGTCTGTCTGTCTGTCTGTATGCAAGCAACAGCAGCAACTTAATCGACATCGTTTTCACATTGTCAATTGTCTGCAGCACTCTGCATGTCCATGTCCATGTCCTCCACAACCTTCACCCATCAACAGCAGCAGCAGCCCGCAACAAACAAAAGCCAAGTCACATCAAAAAACACAAAAAAAAAACACAACAACAACAACAACAGGAGGAAAATGGAGAATAAAGCTTCAACTTCAACATCAGCAGCAGGCAGGAGACTTCAGTTTCAGCTACAGCTACAGCTACAGCTTCGGATTCAGCTACAGCTTCAGTCATAGCCTTCGTTTTGAGTCTCAGCTATAGTTTCAGCTTCAGCATCAGCATCAGCTATAGTTTTGGTCTTAGTCTCCTGTCTGGTCGCTCGGCTTTCGACTTCCTGTCAAAGTTCAACAAACCGCCCAGTCAAAAGCACTGAGACTTGGCCAGTTGCTATCTCTGCTCCCCCATTCCTACCTTCCATACCCCCTTTTCCCCTTTCCCCTCTTCACATCTTCTTTCTTTAGCCCGCTTAACCATGCGCTATAATTGCAGATTGCAGTGGAAAAAGGCGAGCAGCAGTCGCAGCAGCAGCAGCAGCAGCGGCGGCAGCAGCAGTTGCTGCCTACGTTTCGTTAATATTTTTGCAAATTTTTTTAACCTCCACTTTGCAGCTCAACATCGTCGTCGCCGTCGTCGTTGTTGTCGTTGCTGTTGTTGTTGCTCCTGGCACAACCAAAAACGTAGCCGACGATCAAAAAAATCTCAGCTGAATTCGTCTCTGTTTCTCTCTCTTTTTGGACCCCGTAGTCAGGAGAAGTACTGGAGTCCGTATGGTTTGTCTGGGAAGAAATGTGCGTAATAAACAGAAGTAGCTGTTTCTATATGAATCTATTCCCGATCCGTTTCAACAGTTGATTCTATATAGCGATGTCCGTCTGTTTGAGCCTTGATCTAAGAGAATATAAATCAGAAAACTATAGCTTATTGGAGCTAAAACAATCAATTGGAATGAAAAATATGGATTATAAGAAGAATATTATCTTATTAAAACTATGATGATAAATAGGATATAATAAGTACAGGGACTTTTCCAGTCCATACGCTCGTTTTTAGCTTTTCCTACTCGTTCTGCATACGATCGCATGTGTACGCAGAGTAAACCAGTTTACCTCCAGCCTGCTCCTGTTGCAGCTCCACTTCCCACTCCCCACACCTCCCCCTTTACCCACATCTCCATCCCAATCTTCTGCTGCTCCTCATATGGTTGGGTGAACGGTGTCTTCTGGTTGTTGCCTGTTGCCTGTTGCCGTTGCCTGTGATCGATTGCTGTTTGAGCATGCAAATGTGTAAAGACGCCTCCACCGCCGTTTGCAAGTCGCAAATTCGCAATTCGCCAGTCCGAAACCGGCTAACTGGCTTGCTTGGCCAGAAACGTGTCCGATTGCAGCAGCTTTTTTTTTTGGTTTTTTTTTTTTTTGTTTTTTTTTTGGGCTGCAGCGACAAAATGCTAAATATATTTGTAAGTTTGTGTTTTGAAATATGTTGCTGACGATCGCTTGGCATTGATTTTCAAGCTCTTCCCTTCAGTTACCACCGTCACGCCCCCAATGCCCTGCCCTTAGCTTTGGTGTTGCTAGAGTCGTGAGATGTTTGCTGCTGATTTTTGATGAATTTATTAAGATTTTTAGTTGCTGTTGCTGTTGGCATTGCTGTTGCCATTTCTGTTGCCGTTTGTTGAATAGAAAACTCTAATGAGTTTTTGGAAGCCAAAAAGTCAGTACCTGCCGAATGCTATCAACGCCTTTACGCTTGAGCTATGATTAGTGTCTTGGTTCGGGTCAACCGCAGTTGGGATTGATATATGGCCACAGTAATACCCCGTTGTCCCGTTGGGTTGACCGCGACCAAAGACCACACATTTTGGGTACCAAATGCATGACAAGGACAAACATTTGACTATTTCCAAGCAATTGGCCGTGTCTAACAAAAGGACGGCACAGTTAGATGGCTTTTCTTCGTTCTCGGGTCCTGTCGAGCATTTCAAAATACACACCTTCGATGGGCTCACAGCATGCCAGCTGTTCATGTTGTCCTTTTTCTTATTTCATGCCCAAAAGGGCCCAAAATCTCAAAGGTTTGTTTAGCCAGCAGAGCAAAGTAATTGTGCTTTTTGGCATGGTTATTGTGGCTCAGGTCGATTCTACCTAAGTATTACCACTGCCACAACAACAACAACAACAACTACTACTACCAATCTATCTATTCTCCTATCTTTCTCTTAATATTTCTTATACCAATGACAGCTGCTTCTTTGTGTCTTATATATCCTGCTCCTTTTTGAGCATATTCGTTGTGCCCGGCGGGCTATTTTCTTGCCGTGTCTTCGCCGTGTTCCCTTTTGTTACGCAAAACGTTTGTTTATCCAAAAACGTTGGAAAAACAGACGGACAAAGCGAGGAAATTGGAAACAATTGCTGGCTTAGTGTATTTCTATACCCAATGTTTTTATACATTCCTGATTTATTTTGATCGATCGTTTTTAGTTTTCTTTTCAGCTTAAGAACTCTTAGTGTTCTCTTTCGTATTCTGAATCTTTCTCTTTTCTCTTTCTTCTCTCTTTCTCTTTATTTACCCTTATTTATTTATAGTCTTAATTTTGGTCACTTTCCATTCATTGAAAATACCCCACAAATAGTTCCTGAAAATTGCACATGTCCACACACCGTTTGTGTAGACATTTGACAAGGATTTTTCACCATACTCCTGAGTCTGAGACTTTAGAGATCTTCCCGGTTCTCATGGCCTGCCAGGTGGGCTGACAGGATTCGACTACTGTGGCCACAGTACTGGCAGTATCTGAAGAGATCCCCACAGTTAGCTCAAGCATATATTGTCTGATATTCTCGGTAAGATACAAACACTTAATAACAAGAATAGTTTTTAGTAGTAGTTTTTAGTTTTTGGGAAAATAAAGCAGAGTCTTTTCTGAATAAGTTTAAAAGTAATCAATAAAATTGCTTAAACACCTATTATATACTTTAAGTAATACTCAACTTGTCCAAATCTTTATCACATATTTTGTTGCCAGAAAAGTATCTGTTATTCTTAGCCCTTTTGCAATTGTTAGCCAAGTTGACAGACACTTCAGATCTCGTGGTGAGTCCTTGAGCTAAAGAAATGAAAAGAATTTATAATTTAATTTTATTATATTTGTTGTCTGTGCAGCTGTCCTTATATAAACATGATCTAGCAGAAAACTCCTTTGAGCATTTTTCAAGGACTTGCTGAACGCATCAAAGCAATTCCCCAACTCATCATCATCGTTGCTCAAGTAAAAGTAAAAAATGTACAAAAAAAATAACGACTTAAGCTCTCAATCAATCAGCAGCTGGCTAAAGCTATTGTCAGTATGTGAAGGAAGTGGAAACCCAAACAACTTCAAGATTCAAATAGCATTTAAAATTATTGAATACCAAATGCATTAGGCATCTCAATTCTCAATTCTCTATTCTCAACTCGATTTCATGCCTCCACTTCCAATGAATCCACCAAACCAAATCCATAACTGACAAATCATTTTGTGGCGAGTTAAGTTAAGTCTAAGCAAATCTTTGACTGTCCGTTACTGAGCTCTGAGCTCAGAGCTCTCATATCAATTGGCTGTGCAGTTAAATAGCTTTTGGGTGTGTGTATGGGAATATGGGAATCCAATAAAGCTGTCACATTTGCCCGCCACTAAGAAGAAGCCTTTTGTATGCCATCCCACTGTTGTTTGGGTGTGAAAATCAAAAAGAAACTTCACATGTCCCCCAAAAAGTATTCCCCCAAATCCCCTTCTCACTCCACAGAGTACAGCTCACAGCTGGTAATGCTGTTTGGGGGCAACTTTCGTGCAAATTGCCAAGTGCTTTTTGGGTTTCAAGTTTTGTGTATGCAGAACTTAACAAATTTCCATAACATTCACACCAAACACACACAGATACACACACTCAGCACACACCACAATGCAATCCATATGAGCCAAGACTTCAAGCAGAAACCAAAGCTTCGTCTTCGATCTCAGGCCTCATTCTCTGTCTCTCTCTCTCTCTCTCCCGCTCTCTCTATCTCTGTCTCAGTCACAGTTCCAAGTCTCTGTCCAGTTTCAGACGTCGCTCTGTTTTATTTGCCACGTCATTTTTGTACACCCTTTAGTTAAATGTTGCTAAAGGGTATATAGGTCATATCTGTATATAAATATTTTTCAAAATCCCGAAAATGTTTTTGAAATTTTAATACTAATATAATTTACACTTAAAAATATTAATTAACATTTTTATAGTAAATTTATTTGCTTGACAATAAAATGGTTTAAATACAATTGTTTTGGAATTAAGGATTTGAGTGATAAATTAAGTATATTAAGTAAGTTTTAATTAAGTAATAATATATTATTATTAATATAATATTATGGAAGTTATTTAGTTGAAGGTATATTCAAGTCCAGTTTAGTTATTAAATTGATTTGATTCTTTTTTAAATTCTTTTTCTTCTGTAATTTTTTTTTTTTTTTTTGGCTTGCGGTTAAACAGAGTCGCCGTCTGCAATGTCGTTTTGGCTGGGGTTGTATAACTTTTTGATTTTTTAAGTAGACACCTAAATGTGAATAGCGCAACGAATCGTAGCAATGCGAACCACGTTTGCATCCACACGACACACCCCGCAACCCGGAACGCTCTGTACCACTTTTCCCCTCTTCACCCCTTCTCTCTCCTGACTCCTCTTTGCATTCAAGTCACAGTCGCGAGTCGCATCTGTCAGATATATTTTTGTGGCTGCTTAGTGAAGTGTAGTTAGGATCGATGCTTCAGTGGGTCCAGCTACAGATTCGGCTTCAGCTGAGCTTCAGCTCTAGCTTGTTTTCACCTTAACCTACACGAAGTGATGGAAATGGTGATGGCAACGGCGGCTGTAACAGACACTGTAACTGCCACAACCGTTGCTGCCACAAAACCGCTGCTGCCGTGCCGCTGCTGCGGCTGCGGCTGCTGCCAATAATGCTATGGAGAGGCGTGATAATGCAGTTTAGTAAGTGCTGGCCAGGCCGATTCGCTCTTGGACTGTTGTTAGTTGTTAGCAGTCGCATCGCAAAAATTTACCTATAAGCCAGGCGAAGCATAGATCGCTACGTGGCCAAGAAATGCCGTCTAACGGATTGCATTGGTTAGGATTGGATTCGATTGGATTGGATTGAGTGACTGCCTTGTGTCGCTGACGTTGTTTTGGGCCTTTTGGGCCTATAGGTCTGGACCTGGGCCACAATGTGCAATATGCAGCACTTGGCACGATATTTGTTGTTGGTTTTAAATCATTTAACTTCACTGACGACGATGATGACGACGATGACGACGATGACGATGACGATGATGATGATGATGATGGCAATGCAGATGGCGACGCGAACGGCGCAAGACACTTAAAACGTGATCGAAAATTGATGTTGCGCTGCAACCAGGCAAAACCAAAGCCAAAACTAAAGCTAAAGCCAAAGCCAAAGCCAAAACTAAAATCAAAACTCAAAACCTCGAACCACAGACAGACTCCTCAAAACATCTTGGGTTCTGATTCTGGGAGTGCGGGGGAAATAAGGTCACGTGCAAAATATGTTCGTGGTGGTGCTGGTCGAGGTGGTTTCTAACCCAGGAGAGATGTTAATGATTTGCAGCTCCAACTCCAACTCCAACTTTGACTACAACTACAACAACAACTGCAACTCGCCAACTCCAACAATTTTGCATATTTTCTCTGGCTGTAGAGATAGTAGGTAATATGGTCGTTAATGTGCCCAGTTTTACCTTCTCTCTACTTCTACCTTGATCTCTGTTACTCTGTATGGAGTTCAAAAACCAGGAAGTGACTCAACAACAACTACACAAAACGGCGAAACGGAGGTGAAAAATATGACTTGGTTATTTATTGTTGAAGTGTTGCAGTGCAAAAAGGCAGCAAAAAGCACAAAAACCAGCAAAACCCAAACCAAAACCAAAAGCGTTGTTCGTTGTTGGGCCTAAAACTTCGTTTGGGGTATTTAGCCAATGATTTATTTAGCCTGGCACGCCAGGCGGTGCACCGCTTCTCAGGAGGAGTTGTAGCAGCTCCCTCTCTTTCTCTCACTTACCCTCCATCTCCCTCTTGCTCCCAGTGTCTATGTGCAGCTGCGACTGCACCTAAAAGAACCAAGAACCAAGAACCAAGCACATACCACATGTACGACTACAATAAGCCATAATTATCCAATCGTTGATCCGACTGGTTGTGCACACACACTCAAAACACACACACACATACACACAACTATTCATATGTATGCAATGATTTAGATCTGGAAGTGCTCTATACTAACTGTACATAACTCAGTTTTTCTATGAAATTTATAGAATCAAAAGAGGCTCTATTAGTAACTGTATTCGCCAATGTTTTCTAACTTTAGCTCTCAAGATTCACTAGGTATATATTTAAACAGTTATTGGTTTGAAAACTAAGCTACTAAAACAAGAGTTTATTTTAGTTAATTTATTTAATTGTTAATCTAATTGTTTAATTTACTAGGATCAGTGGCACCTAGAAATCTTGCTTAACAATAGTTATTTTAAGTGTTTTAATATTAAAAGTGTTTATAATAATTAAAAAAAAAAAGATCTTAATTATCAAATATATTTACTAATATTTTTATTTCATAAATTTAGTTTAGAAATGTAGAAAAAAAATTTAAAAACATCTAATCTTATTGAAAGCTGTTAAAATAGCTTATAGAATTTATTAAAACGAAAGAATTGTGTTCAAATTAAAATGTTGGTATCTAAAAGGATATATTATAATTAAATTCAATATTTTTTTAAAAATTGTTTTGTTTTCTAAAATCAGTTTCAATTAGATATAATTGTATAGTTGGTAGGAATCAGAGTAAAAATTCTCATTTATAGCTGTTTGATACTTGCACAACTTTATACACTTAGACAAATATTTATGTTAAAGATTTAATAAACGATATTGTTGTTTAAAACAAATATAAATACAAATTTTATTATATTCTTTGTATTATCAATATAAACTTAATCGAAATCATGAATTAGAGTAATAAGTACCAAAACATGTAATATAATTTATGGCTTTCAGATACTTCAACTTGTATTAAATTAAATACACTTAAGCTTATAAGCATATAATGTATTAAACAATAATTGAATTTATCTCTCTTAACTATAAATAAATCTAGAATTACATTTACAATAAGCAGAAATACATCCAATCCAGTTTATCGCTTTTGGAATTACTTGTATTAATATAACTTAAAGATTATACAATTAAAATAACAATAAATATAAATAATTTACAGTTGATTGTATTAAATTGCATTTCTTGAGCTCAATTAATTTTTTAAATTAAACTAAGTTTTTAAGGCCAGAATACAATTTTTAATTTACCTTCATTAGGTTTATATGCTTTTTATAGCCCTCACTGGTCTTAGGGGTATATGGTGTTGGTAGTAAAAAGCGTATTTAACATAATATTAGCTACTTTTTTTTTGTAACTCATTTTTTGTGGTATATTGCACTAAATAGTTGAATTTCCTTTTATAATTTCCAATTATTTCAGTTTTTTTTTAATGGATGGTAAGTTGTCTACTTATAATTCCTTTACGCTGCCCATACCTTTCAACCTTTTTGTGTTCCTCTCCGACGCCTCCATCCACTTGTGTTACATGTGCTGTCAGGCATCGCATAGACCCAACTCAATCAATTGACTGGCGAAGCTACAGGGTACAGAGCTGCATCTAAGGTGCTTGAAAACGTCGCATCGATATCGTCATCGTCGTGGTCATCGTCGTCGTCATTGGCAATGCGATTGCTACTCCCGCTCCCTAACTACCCCCCGCACCGCACCGCACCACAGCACACCGCAACACACCGCAGCAGCAACTGATGATGCTCCAAATGCGGCCTGGGCGCTGTCCGAATCGATAAAATGCACCGCGATCCGCGGCACACATCAAATTAGTTATTAATTGAAGTGGAAAGTTCTCAGAATGTGTAGCTCGGCGGGCGGTCAACGCGCATGCGTTCTGTTACCAGAATCGGGAATCGAGTATATAGATTGGAGAGCCGAGTATCGAGTATTGGGTACTGAGATCGGAGGTTCGAGGTCCCGGTCCCCGGTCTTCGATTTGAACGGGAATTGGGATTTGAGTTGAGGTGGCATCAGCAACTGAATGAGTCTCAAAGCTGTGTTACCTGTTGTTGTGTTAGCCTTGTTAGCCATTTTGTTAACCTGTTTTGGCGCTGTGTTTGCGCATTTGAATTTTCATTTATTATACTCGCAAGCGAGTTGCATTTCTAATTTGAGTCATGTGACCAAAAACAGTTTTGTCCTAGTTGTCGCCTCAGTCAAGCTTTCAGGTATTGGCCCGAACAATTGGTGAATGGTTGGTTTTTTTTTTTTTTTAGCCATAAATCTTTTATTTCTTTTTCGATTTTTTTCGATTTGCTGTAGTTGTATGTACACACATTTGTGCCATTACAATGACAACAAATTCATGAGAAAGTACGGCTGCTGCAGCGGTAGCTGCCACAAGACAGACAATAGACAAGGAGAGTGGCAAGTGGTGACAGGGACAGCGGCACAGAGAGTGGGGAGTAGAGCGGGGCAAGTGGGGAGCACTACCTGCATCATCTGTTTGTTTGCCTGTCATTAGAAGAGATGAAAAAAAAATGAAAAAAGCAGCGTTGAATGTCGAGAGTCGAGAGTCGACACTAGACCGAAAGTCTGCGCTCACTTGTGCTTCTTTAGATTGGACTTGAAACTCAACTGAAGTGCACTTGTACGCCAAAACAAGCCACGTCACTTGGCCACTACAAACACACGCACACACACACACACGCACAACACTCCAATGTACTCTACACTCGACTTCAATCTACACACATCGCAATCGCCTTCGCCATCGCCATCGCCATCGTCATCGCCATCATCAACATCAGCGAATGGCCAGCACATCAAATGGCCAAGAAGCCTCAACAGTAACAACAGCAGCTTTTGGCCACGGCTTTGGCTATGGCTTTGGCTTCGGCTATGGCTTTCACTCGACATCTCGTTAAGTGTCTTGTAAATGGCATTGTTTTCGTTTTTCATTCAAAAATGTGCGACGCACTCAAAAAGCTAGACAGAGAGAGAGAGAGTGAGAGACAGAGAGAAACACATGGAGACAATGGCAAACGGAGACATCTACTCCAACTCCTTCTGCTTCTTTCCACTTCACTACCTCGTAACCAAGTTGCACCCTAGACCGTCATCATATTTGTCATAAACTTCATAAATTTCCACAATAGCCTTCCACCTTTATGGACCAAAGTCAGTCTCTCCCTCTCTCTCTTTGTCTCTCTGTCTCTCTGTCTGAGCAATCTAGAGACTTGTCGATGCATGACTGCAACGAATTGCATTTGTCGTGTGCGATTCCAGCTCAAATGTCCAAAAAGAAAACAAACTTAGTTCGCTTTTTGATTGCCACATCAATAAGTCTCTGATTACATTATTGCATTAGCATTTGGATTTACATAATTATGGTTATATCTGTTTATCGATTTATCCATTTATCTGCTATTCTGCCTACGTACCATCGTCTTTATCGTCTTTATGAATAGGTGCAGCTCAAAATGAAATCAAAAATCTTAGCGTATTATCATAATATGCATATTAAGCTACAAAACTGACCGAGTTTCTATATCAAATCTCATCAAGAAGTTCAAGAAACATTTTAAACCAATACACTGCTCAAAACTTATCGGTGACTTGACATTTATTTCCAAGTATTTGTTTCTCTATTCAATCTATTCGATTATTATGTTCAATTACAACTAACGTACGGAAAGAACTGGCATCCGGTGAAAGGATTTTAATCTTAGCATTCAGCTAGTACAAACAACTAAATGAAGTTAGTTGCTTCTGTGTGCGCTTCACGATTTTAAATTGTCACTAGCGATGACTGATGTCTGCAGTGCGAGACTTTTTGATACATATAACATCATTAAAAATATAATTTATATACTTCCGTTATTTATTCAATTTTTAAGTCAGTTTATTTCTGCTTAAGTACACTGCAACAAATCGTATACAAAACTATAAAATAGAATTGTTTTTATTTTAAAATTTTTAGAAAAATTTCACACAGATTTGTATACTTTATCACTGCATCTACTGAGTTTTCACACTTCATTCTATATAAATAAGATTTGATAAGATCTTCCAGAAACTCAATCAATATATGCTGCTTATCGCGATTTCTTAATGATCTTCCAATTCCAGTTCAATTATAAAACTGTGAAGTCAAGTGCAAACTGTAGATCTTCCTTAACCCAACGATCGATTGATTGATCTTGACTGATCGCAGTGAAACCTAAAAATCAAAACAAAAAAAAAACAAAAATACAAGAAAACCAAAAAAAATACAAAGAAGGAGAAAAATTAAATCCACTTATCGCATTAGCAATTGTCAGCATCTGAATGTGGCAGTCACGGCTGCTCCCCGACTGAGGATCATGACTGAGGATCATCTGTAATTTGCTTTCTAAAGTGATCAGTTCGCCTCAAGATTGTGCCTCAGGTTAGTTTGGAGCTCCGAGCTCTGAGCTCTGAAATCTAAAGCTTCTCATATGCCTTTTTGACATCGTTTTCTGTTTGTTGGCATTCATCACAATTTCCTGGTGATCGACACTTACAAGAAAACGGTGGCAATGTATGGTTTTGTACGTTCTTTCATTCGTTTCAATTCGTTTATTCATTTCATTCGTTTGTTTGTCTTGTCATTCATTCAAGCATTTAATTGTCAGGCGACAAAATGCAAACAGATAAGTTCAAGAAGCAGTTCAAATAACCACAAGAGTATTCAACTTTTTCTCGCTATTGATCTTGAAACATGCAACATGCAACATGAAAACATGACCGTGATTGCTGCTTGCCTTTTCCCCGTTTCCCGTTTCCCGTTGCCTGTTTGACTGTTGCCTGCTTTTTTGAACGGGGCTCGAACGGGGCATGCACTTAAAATGAGCTCGCATTCAAATTGCTGCATTGACTTGTCCACTGACTATTTTTTTTTAGTTTTTTCATACATTCAATTCAATTAAACAAATTTTCGATCGGCTGATCAGAGTTCGATCGCTCGATTCGCCAACTTTTCTATTTTGGCCCCAAAAAGCCGAAAAACGAAACAACTAAAGTAAAAAACCAAAAAAAAAGTGCACAGAATTGTAGAAAAAGTAAACAACAAAGTGTTAAGACAAACGTGCAACGGTTTGGGGTCAGTACCATTCACTTTTGGCTCGTTTTAAACTGGAGTTAAGTGCTATTTGAGGTAAGAATTTCATTACGTTTACGTTTACGTACGTGCGCCGTTTTGGGGCGGGATGTATATATGTAGGGGAAGAGGGGTAGGTGAACGGCAACGGCAACGGGAACGGGTGGGTGACTCGAGGAGGGTTTACTGTAGTTGGGGAGCTGCTGGGAGCTGTTGAACCAACTGCGCATGCATATTGCTACGAAGACGACGACGACGACACGTTTGCATTTTGAAAAGTCACGACCCACTTAGCCAACCATGAGTAACGGACAGCGGCCAAAACACACACACACACATACACACACACACTCGCACACACACACTGTCTAGAGAGCCAAGTGTTTGTTTTTCTATAAACAAATCGAATCGCATCGCATCGCATCAGATGGCATCGAATCATACGCCGAATGGCCAGAAGAGTAAAAGACACGTTAACGCATCCACAATCAGAGTGGGTGACTCACCTACAGGTTCGATTCTTATGAAGATGCGTTGATTAATTGCCATACTGACAACTCTCGCACCGCAAAACCTAAAAAGCCACTCAAAAAAAAAGCTAAAGTGAAATCCAAAACTGTGTTTTATGTTTGTTCATTTTCAACAAACATTTTTCTTCTTGTTTTCAGGCCCTATGCTCTTAGCCCTCTCAAAGTGTGTTTTTGTGTCTGTGTGTGTGTGTGTGTGTGTGTGAAAGTGAAGTTTATGGTCAGTCAACGAAGAAGACGAGAAAAAAAGTTCACAAGCTTTTGAAAAAAACTGCGCAACAATAGCTGATAAAACAAATACATTTGTCGCCTCTAAAAGAAATGTACATAAAGAAAGATTCGGTCGAAATGTAAAGATATTTGTTAAGATGCCTACGCTATACAATAGGCCAAGTCCACAACACTAACAGAGACTAGGCCTAGACAAAGTAACTGATGCTGTGTGGGGAAAAGGGGGAGAATTTGAGCGGTGGGAAGGGAAAGGGGGAATAGAGACCGTGATTTATTTGCTTGTCAGTGCAACAGCAACAACCAGCTAACACAACCAGCTAACGAATATGGCTGGTTAAACGATGCGGGAAATTCTTAAAAATTTGACGCTTAACCACAAACAACAACAGCAACAACAATAACAACAACAACAACAACAACAGCAACAATGAGAGAAGGCAAATGCTCGTGACCGTTAGACAAATAATATTAAACACCAGTTTGTATACGTATCGGGGCGATAGGGTGGGGCGGGGCGGTGCGGTTCTGTTTGGTTCGGGGAGATTTTTGTTTAACTGGCCGCAGGGATTGTCTATAGTCTTTTGGGCCAATACGAAATTAGAGAAATAGAGACATTGTCGCCGTTTCGGAGATCCGAAGACACAACATCATCAAGAGCTATTGAAAGCTTTGAGTTTCAACTTCATTTACATAAACAAAAAAAAAAAAAAAAGCCGCAAAACAGTCAAGTCCAGTCCGCAGACCCAGACGATACACAGTCAGCCCTCTACGCTGTTAACTTGGCCTAAAACGCATTTTTTGTGTCGCTGCACGCACGCGCTCATAAATCAAAAGCCAACTTGTTTATAACTGAAAGCGATCAATTAAAACGTTAACGCAAAAAAATAAACCAAGATGCGAACCAAGAGTTCCCTCTTTGTTACCTCTTTGTTGTTGTTGTTGTTGTTGCTGTTGTTGTTGTCTGAGCGATGAGCGGTTGATCGAAACGTTGCTTGATCGTGCCGAAAACCGAATTTGAAACTGGTCAGAGATGGGCAACTCGTACAGTGTCCCATGCATTCCATCAGCCTAATTCTCTGTAAAAGAAACATTTAAGCAACGCTTATTTATTTTCCTTCTCTCTCCCTCCCTCTCTCTCTCTTTCTTCATCTTTATTCCCCTCTCTTTTACTCTTCAGCTGTCTGTTTTTTTGTTGGTTAAAAAGTTTAATACTTGAAAAGAGTAAATTCCAGCGCTGTTAAAGCTGCTAACTGCATTTTGGTGTCGATGCGATGTCGTTGGTAATGAATTGAGGCTGACACTGCAGCTCTCATCTTGGCCAAGACCAAAGGCCAGGCACATCAGCTAATCAATTGTTAAAGCCGAATGACTAAGCCTGGCCATAAACTGAGCCAACATGATAAAGTATCCTGACATTAATAGCTAACTATCTCTCTCCCTCTTCGTTCCTCTCTTTCTCGCTTCCTGTTAGCGTTCTGTGGGAGTCGATCAGGCTGAGATTGCACCCTACTGTGTTCTTTTTAAAGATCGATATATCTTGTCTAGTGAGTAATACTTGCTTGAATTATTAGTTTAATGTGCATTTTTACAAGTCCTCCATAGTCACTTAATTGGCAGCTTCATGATAATGATCCACACACATTTTTAAATCAAAGTCTTACTTAATTAGCAGTAACTATCAATAATCTTCATTTAAAGATCACATTTTATTTACATTAACGATCGAAAATAATGTTTAAACATTTTACTGCAAAATTCTTAATTTTTCGCCGAAATCTGGTATAAGATCAGAACACTTTAAACAAGATTTGATGCATGTTGCGCTGGTTTTATGATCAATAACATGTTCAGAAAAGTATTTAGTCCACTTACTAAACTTACGGCTTATCACTCATATAACATTTCCCATCTAAAGATCTTTTGCACGATCAAATTCCAGTTGCTCACACAGACTTTTAAAATGCTCCTTGGCAGCTTTCTCTTTACTACAACAAGAAGACCTTCCAAACACAGACTGCTACAGGACAATGTTAACTTGGCTTCGATTCCAAAATTCGATCACTATCAGGGACTGCACAACACCCCGAAAAACAATGTTGCTTGGACCTTTCTTATCAGTAAATGTAGCCCAGACCGCGAAAGAGCCAAGGCATTTTGCTCGATTTGACAACACCCCTGCAAAAGGCCAAGTCGAAAGCCGAAAAGGCAGCAAAAATCTGTAAATCAGGTATCTGAGGCAATGTTGGAGTCAAAACGCGTATCGGGATTATCAATAATGTGCAATGCTACAGCTCATAAAATCTCAGTGCTCAGAGAAGCCACAAAGAATTACAAAATTGTACGCAATGGGTAGACTGGCCAAAAGATATCCGTTCCTGTCGGATCTCTTCTTCATCTACATCCTTCTCTCTCTCTCTCTCTTTCTCTCTGTCTTCTTGGTTTTTTGCTGTTTGCCTTGATCAGGTGCCGCCAAGCGAGCCATGAACACTTAGCAAAGCAAAGCCAAAAAGCCAAGAAATTTTGGATTGAGGAATGGGGAAAGGAGGGGAGACGGGAAAGGGGGTGCGGCGATTGCGATGCGTGCGGCGCGATAAGAAGCCGATGCAAACCATTAATTAGGAGCTGAAGATACCTGTAGATTTTGTCCAGTTTGCAACGTTGAAAATTAAGGCTTTAATCGTGCATGAAAATACGTGAAACTTACGCAGTCCGTCCGTACTCAACGGCATCATCTTCATTATTATTGCCATCATTATCATCATCATTGTCATCGTCATCATTATTCGCAGCCCACAGATGCTGCAGCGTGATCGCGATAAGATAAATCGCATACAAATTTGCCTTTATGCAAGAGCGACGAGTGAATCTGAAATTATGATTATTTATGCAGGGTATCAAATGTGCCTTCAGTGCGTGTGTCAACAACCCAAACTCTGTCATTTATTTCAATGAAAACAATCAACAGCTCTCTCTCTCTCCCTCTCTCTCTTCCTTCCCCTTTTCTCTCATTCCCACTCATCTCTCATTAATCGAACGCCAATATGTCAATGTCATTGCATTTCGCTCTGCTTCCATAACCTAACCCATTTCGCACACTCACACACACACACACACATACACCAAGCATAACATTATAATACTGCCACACACAGACACGCAAATTATCAACTCTAACTGTAAATACTCATCAAGGTGGGTATATGTGGGACCAATATACTCTATTCATTATTAAATTTTTTTTAAAGGTATTTTTAATTATGTTGAAAATTATTTTAAATTTGTGTTTGAGTTCTATGTGAAAAAATTTACTTACAAAAAAATATATGAAATTTATTCAATGAAAAAATAAAACGACTTCACATACTACAGGGTATTTCAGTAGTTTGTCTACCTGACTGAACTCTCAGTTCAGTTTGCAATTGGCAGTTGTCGATTTGGTAGATTTTCTGCTGCTTTTTGGATTTTTACTGTGACTCCCTCCTCCGCTCTCCCCTCTCCCCTCTCGTCGTTCCTAGCCCTCCTATCCCCCTAATCATCTGCTCTCTATCTGCATTGAAGCGCGAAAATTGCAAACCAATGTTGTTTTGACAATGTGCAATAATTTGTAGCCAATTTTATGTGTCTACCGGCGGTTCAGCTTGGCTTGTTTCGGTTGCCCCGAATCGACCCCCTTCAGCCGTAGAGGTATGAGCAAAGCAAAGGCAGCTAGCCCAATGGGTAACGAGACTCCGGGCCACATGGACCGGACAATTTATAGCTGCTAAATTAGCAAGAAATGGAAATTAAGAAAAATGTTGCTTTTATTGCAAACAGTTGTAGTCGTCTTCCAATAAAAGCATATTTATTTATACACAGCCCCGCTATGGACATGGACAACGAGTATTGAAATTGTTATTGTAGCTGTATCCCAGACGTTTATGACTTTCGATTCGTTGGAGGCTAATGAGGCAAGTGGTTGGTCTCTCTTTGGTGCAACGATTGGGTGGCTGTTCGCAGTAATTGACGAGGCAGTCAGTCGGACAAACAGCCAAAAGCCAACAGCCAGATCAATGGATATTCACATAGAGCCACAAAGTGAATATTCGACTAGACACTTTAAGCAATTGTGCCTGATTTAGTTTGACTCTAAAACAATATATATATATGTATTTGGCCAAAAGTTCAGGTGTTCCTACACTGTTTTCCTCATTCCCCCAGCGATTGCCTGATAAGCTGCGGGAGCAAGCACTTTGATTTGACTTTGAGCCTAGAAAACTTCAAAACTCTGGATATTTTTTGATGTAGGTACAAAATGTTGGCCACAAATTAAACCAGGGCCGGTTCAAAAACGAAACTTTGTAAATAAAAAGAGTTGAAATATTAGTAATGCGAAAAAAAAGTCTATGAATTCTGCAAAATTCGCACAAAATTTATCTCTCAATTCCAACACAACTGCGGCCCCGTTTGTAAGTAAAGTAAGCAAATCTATAAATAAATAGAAAACAGAAAAAAGTCTCGCTTTTGACACTAAACTGACTTGTTAACCGAAATATTTACGTCGAATGGCTGGCAGTGTTTAGACCAAATGACAGCCGACCCGCAGCTGCAGGCCCAATCCTAACTCTACGCAACCCTCAAAGACAGCCCCTAAGACAGACTTTAACTTTTGCAAGCAGAGAGGGAGAGAGAGGGAAGGGGGAGAAAGAGCGAAGTGGGTGGAGAGAAAAAAAGAATTCAATTGAAAGTTTTGCTAAGTGGGAGAAGACTGTGGCAAGGTTTCATCCATTACGGCGTAACAAATCCCACAAACGAAATTGATAAAACAAAAAACGAAAGAAGAAGAAATACATATTTAAGCCCGTAGAAAGTAAGAGCAAAAGAAAAGTTTTTAATATTTGACGTGTTTTTTTCTTCATCGCCTTCTCTCGTTTTTTTTTTCTTGGTAGCAAAACTTTTTGCATTGAAATAGGTACATTGATGTCGAGCTAGAGCAGAGGCGGGGTGGTGGGGGAGCTAGAGTTGGAGTTGGAGAAGACTACAAAAATTGAAAAGGGTTTAACTTGCGCTTGAACTTTTTGCGCCTTTGTGCCGGTTAACCCATATCCCAGTTACGTGCGCGTCATATGTGTAACTCAAAGATACCAAAAAAAAAGACAGATACAGATACAGATACAGAGATACAAACACAGATTGGTATTCCTTTTGGCTCGTTGATTGCAGATCAAAGCAGCGTCGACGTTGGCGGCGTTTTGCCAGCTAATGATTGATTGTAAAATTTGCTAATTTAAGCAATGTGAATTTATGTTGGTAGATGCGAATCAGAGTTCCCAAAGCTCACAGTTCCCCACAATCTCAATGCTGGACGATCTCTCGTATTAATATAATTTTTATTTTGTTTTTTTTTTTGGTGGGGGCCCCATCAATTTTATTGCGCTTTTAATTGATCATAAAAATTATTCATTCATTTCCACAATGATTGCAAAATCAGCGAAAAGACAACGCTGTGGGCCTGTCAGCCCAGTAAACTAACTAGGAAAAACAACAACAACAAAGCAAATGTACGATAATAGTGATGCGATATCTATAAAATATGCATGAGTAGAAAATCTGAGCTGGGAACCGGCAAAGAGAAGGCGTCTGAAAAGTGTTTAAACCAAAAATTCCAATGAAGCCATCGTGGGTTGCCCATAATGTAAAACGAGGGCATTAAAACAGCTTTGCAAATCGTAAATAACAAAAAAAAAGCTAAAAAAAAAAGTTAAAAAATAACAGAATATTCACGAAACTATGCCAAAGGCAATAAGACATAAGTTAACTAACGATCAAGTGAAGAGAAAATTGTGGAAAAAGTTGTTAAATACCTAGAGAGTTTTACTGCTTACACTATAGTGAGTATATAACCCTCTGCAGATCAGGTCGGTGGGAGTAACTTGTACTAAATTGTGAAACACGAAAAATCACTTTAAGCTTTAGTCGGTAATAGTTACTTAATCAAGTTTATATCATCACCTTGTTTGATTTATTTATTAAAATGCCATTTGTTTTAATTAACTCAAGAACTTTTCAAACAGCTCTCGTGTGGGATTCTTTTTTTTATTTTTTTGTTTATTATGTTTGGTTTGCGAATTTTTTTAGTGTTATGGATACTATGGATTATTTTGCTCCAGAAAGCAAAAAATGGTGAGATACTGAACCCACTCACGCTGATTAAGATACAGATACAAAATCATGGACAATGGTCACTCCGAGGGGAGGTTTGATAGTCTCGTGGCTGTTTATTTACGCCCTGGTTTGAGTATCAAATGTCAAGGCGAATGGTTTATGACTTATCAGCCATATATATGGTACTACTACTCATAGTTAAGCCAAACAAAAAAATGCTAAATAAAAAAACCGCTGCCGTGCAAATATCCGCTATAAAAATGCAAATTAAATGAGGTATAAAAAATGCTGGGAGTGTTTTTTTTTTCTCTTTCGATTATCATTTTTGTGTCGATATATATTTTCTTTTTATATAGTAAATATAAAATAATTTTTTTCGTTTTTTTTGGCTATAAACTAGAAAACATAAAAATACAAAATTATTGTTACAGTTATAGTTATAGTTAAAGTTACAGTTACAGTTACAATATTTACAACGACAAGCACATTGCGTATATCAATATGAAGAGTTATAGCTAACAGATACATGTACAATGTACATATCTAGATATAATCAGTCGATTTATGTTTTTCTAGAGTTCATTCAAACACACACACATACACTTTTGACAATTTATAGGGTTAATATGGCTGCATACACTGTGCATGTGTGTGTGTGTGAGAGTGTGTGTATTTGTGTGTGGGTGTATTCGGATTCGAGCTAATTAACTTATCAACTATAATAACTTATGAGGAGAAGATTTTACATATTATTTGTTGATAGGACAAATTATGTTGGTGAAATAGCGTAAAATTAATAGTTTGTGTCGTTCTTCATGTATATGAATATATATATATTTATGTATAATTTAAGCTTAATCAAACAAAATATCACAATTATTAAACAAATAAACGTACAATTTAACATTTAAGCGGCAAAAGATACTCCTTAAACTCAAAAGATTTATTTACAATTTTACACAGAACTACAAAAACGAAACTTCTAACAGTTAACTAGTTTTTTGCTTTTGGAATGCATTTTGTTGGACCTGAAGAGACAAATCGAGAGAGTGACAGAGATGCATATACTAAGAGATAAAGGAGAAGAGAGAGAGAGAGAGAGAGAGAGAGAGAGAGAGACAGCTAAAGAGGCGTAACAAACAACAACAAGGTAGATTTTAATCGCATCCAACTAATCTGTAGCACTGTTCAGTTCTGTTCAGTTCTATTCTGTTCAGAGAGCTCAGAGCTCAGTTTTGGTTTTGTTTTTGTGTTTTTCTCTGTTCTCCTCTGTAACATGTTTCCTCTTGGGTATGTGTGTGTGGAGTTTCCGACTGTGAAAGCGCATTTGCCAGTTTGATTTTGCTGAATGCCTTGGCCCCAAGTACAAGACACGACACGATACGACACGAATCGAGAGTTTGGGCCAACAGCACACGTGCGAATCTTTTTTAAGTTTTCTATTTTTTTCGTGTCGCAACTCTAACTCTAAAATAGAAAGAGAAAGAGAGACGTGGGTGTTTGCTACAGCAACTGCTTCACAAGGTCATACAACGTTAATTTTAAGTTAATTTCTTTTGGCGCAGCCAACTTAACAATGCCAATATTTTCACTAGCCTTTAAAATCCAATTGTTTAGCTACTTTTCTAAGCTGTTTCTATTGACTTTTCACTTTAGTTTACCTTCTAGCCTGACCTCTTGCAAAAGTTTTTACCTCGCTTTGAGCCAACTTTGCATTCTGCCTGATCTTTTCGACCGTACTCTAAAACTCTTGCCAATTGTCACGTGTAGTTGGGTCCCAAAAACTCGCTCGCTGTACGAATGTGTGTGTGTGTGTGTTACAGTGTGTGCCAAAACGCCTCTGCCACAAACATACGTATTGCAGTATAACTGTCTGTTGCCGGTCTAGCTGTGGCTCTAACTATGGCTGTGACGGTGGCTTTGGGTCTTAGAGCCCTGACTGAATGCAGTGGCCCTGACGATGTCGCTTGTCTCACACTTTTTGTTTTGCTGTTGTTACAATTTCTTTTCATTTTTCTTTTGTTTTTCCCAGCTCTTCATTCCCTTTTTCTTTCTCTTTCTCTTTTCTTTTTTTTGCTCCTAGACATGAGCTCTCTGATGTTGCCTATTTTCTGTGTCCCACACACACACACACACACACACACACACACACACACACACACACACACACACACACACATGGACACACGTTGCATCTTGTTACTGTTACTGTAAAATGCAGCAGTTAAGATGAACTAACGAGTGAACGTTGCAACAACAAACGAAAACGACATCAGCAACAACAACAACAACAACTGCAACAACAACAGCAACAAAAAATGCTGGTACATAGAGAAAATAACAAAAACAAAATAAAAGAAGGAGAATGAAAAAAAATTGTTTTGGGCCTTGGCTGCGTCTACAGCGACTACGACTACGTCTACGTCTGTCTGCTTCTCCTACCTCCTGCTCCTCCTCCTCCTTCTTCCTATACCCCTACCCGCCTTTTGTGGCCAACTGGTTGTTGCATGCAACATCAATTTTCTGAATCTTGCTACGAGCCAGGAAACTGAAAATAGCTGGCCGTAAGAAAACAGAACAGGGCCAACAACAATTGGCTTGGTTAGGCTCCCCCGATGCCGGGTATTCAGATACCGCTGGCTATACCCGCCATATTCCACCTACCACCTACCCACCTATCGCCCCCTCAACCCCTCCACTGCTCCACCCCTCTTCATTTCTACGCCTTTGCCCCACAATTTAACCGACTATTTGGTATTTTACTGTTGACTGTTTTTTGTTGTTGTTGTTTTAGACATTTTTTGTTGTTGTTGTTGTTCATTCTTTCGTTTGCTTGCCCCTTAGCTGTTGTTGCTGCTGCTGCGATTGTAACATGTAACTAGGCTTTTATCGCTAAACGCTTTTCATTTGCATATTGACTGTGATTCGCATTGCATTTGCCGAGAAAAGCTTTTGGAAAAGCTCGTAAGTTTCTTGTCAAACTCTAGCAAGGGGCTAAATTGGGTTCTTTGGGAATCAAAATTCAAATGGAATCAAAACTTGAAGGCACTAAAGTTTAGGGTATAAGGCTGGGCTTAAAAATGTTATTAACAAAATAGTTTTTTAAAATTTGTCTTACTTAAAACTGATCACTTTTCCCTATGTTTCTCTCCTATCTCAACCGAAGTGTTACTAAAAACCAAATATTTAATTAAGGAAATTAAATAATTTACTAACTTTTGTTGTACTTAGTTAGTAGCTCTCTCTTGGCTTACTCTGACTTGGAACTAGAACTGAACATCAAATTAAATAATTTAAACAGTAAACTAAATTTCGATCTCTCTCTCTACTTTTGCTCTCTCTCTCTCTCCCTCCCTCATTCTCTTGACCTTCTGCCAGCTTTAGCAGTTAACGGTATTGCTTTGATTTAACTTATCCCTCTCTCTTTTACACTCTCTTCGTCACTCTCTTTGTCTCTTTCTACAACCTGTTTTCTCGCTGCTCCTCCAATTCACATGTGCAAATTACGCGATGCTGGCGTTGGCTGCGTCGCTGCTTGCGGCGGCAGCGGCAGCGGTAGACTCTGCTGTTGTATGCCACCCGCTAGCGGTATCATCTGCGGTGCAGCGCCGGCTGCTCCACCACCACCTCCTCCTCCTCCGCCGCCCATGAGCAGCGCTGCCTGCTGCTGCTGCTGCTGACTATTGTTGTTGTTGTTGCTGACGTTGGGACGATGCGACTGCTGCGTCGAAGGCTGGCGCCGGAAGCTGCCGGGCTGCAGCGGAGGCGGAGGCAGCATGAACTGCTGCTGATGATGATGCGGATGTTGATGCGGTGGTGATGCCACTGGATGTGCATGCAGCGGCATTGGTAGCTGTTGCTGCTGCTGTTGATGCACATGATGATGATGATGGTAGGCGGCATGATTGATGGGGGCGTGGCAGGGCTGACCAGCACGCTGACCATGTGGGGAGGAGACATCGGGTAGAGCAAAGCGGAGTTTCTGCCAGAAGAGCTTGTCTCCCCACTGCAAATAGGTGTTGGTCTTCAGGTAGAGCCTTAGATCGGGATCCAGCTCCTTCTGTGGTACCTCGCCCAGCACGATGACAATAAGACGACGCCGGCGATCTCGCAGCACCGACTGATGGGCGGACTTGAACTCAAAGCGACACCACTCCGACTTGATGAAGTTCTCGGAGACAACCATTATGGTGCGTCGGCTGCTGTCGATGGCCTGGACAATGGTCTCGGGCAGGTAACCGCCCACGGGGAAGTCGCGCTGGTGCAGGCACAGCTTGTACCGCTGCTCGCCCAGCTCCAGCATAGGAGCCAGTTCCTCATTCACGAACAGTTCGTCCTTGGAGGAGTACGAGATGAACGCGTCGAAGAGTTTCTCCCGCTCGTTCTTGTCCACATCCTTCTGACCATTGTAGAAGAGTCGCACCCCAAACCGCGAGTGGCACCACACACGCATCTCCTGGCGAAAGATGAACACCAGCAGTGTGCAGATCATGATGAAGATGAAGGCGGTGAGTATGGCCACCAGTATGGGAATGTAATCCTGCTTGGGCGGCTGTGTCAGTATCATCTTGGTGGAGGTCATATTACCACCGGCAGCTTCTCCTGCGACTCCTGCACGCTCTGCATAGTTGAAACTGTTGTCCAGGCCCAACTGCAGCGTCTGGCTGCACTGCACCACTGGCAGGGAGTCTGCGGAGCCAGCATAGATGGCCATTTGTACCGCTTGCGTTTGTGTAGCATTGCCTGGCATCTCGCAGTGCAGCTTCTGGCGATCCTGGACATACTCATGTCGTCCCATATAGTCACGCAGCTTGTCAATGAACTCACAGCGACAACTCCAGGGATTCCCTGCCAAGCGCAGCTCATTGAGGTAGCTGGGCAGGAAATTCCAGACGGCAAAGGAGCTAATGGAATTGTGATCAAGTCGTAGAATCTTCAAATGATATAGGTGTGTAAAGGTGAGTGTATCGATGCTGGCAATGGCATTGTGCTGCAAGTAGAGCTCCTGAAGATTATCCAATCCCTGAAACTCGTTGCCATTCAGTGCGCGCAACTGATTGTTTTGCAACTGGAGTACTTCCAGCTCCAGCAGACCATAGAATGTGCGATTATGTAGCGTCTCGATGCGTGAGTGATTCAAGTGCAGTACCTTCAACCGTTTGCGACCAATGAATGCATGACTCTGGAGCTCAGTGAATGTATTGCCATCCAGATACAATTGCGTGGCATCCATGGGTATGTGCGAGGGTAGAGCACGATCGTAGGTGGCGCGACTACAGTCTACCACATTGGAGGTCCAGGACTGATCGTGATAGCAGGCACACCGATCGGGACACTCCATTTTACAATCGCAGGCCTGAAAGTCACAGCAATGGCACAGGGCAAAGCAATGAGATTCGTATTTGCATAGAAAGTCATTGGACTTGGCCTCGATGAGGGAGACATGCGTGGCGCCGCGTGCATAGGATAATTTGCAATAGATCTGATCGAGATCCATGAGTTGCGGCTGTGTGCGTGACTCGCGATTGATCTTTTGCAGCCAATCGAGATGGCAATCGCATTGGTAGGCATTGTGTCCAATATAGAATTCGGGTATCTCGCGATCCTCGGCAATTGGCGATAATCTCAAAGCGTTCGGCTCCAATGTGGTCAGCTTGTTGCGTATGAGATCGACGCGTGTGAGATTGGGCTTCTTGAAGAATGTGTATGGCTGTATTTTGCTAATCAGATTGTCATTCAGATAGAGCACCTCAACGCTGTTCGGTATCGAGCTGGCCGTGATCTCGGTCAGCAAATTGTAGCTGGCATCGAAGGTGCTCAGACTCAGTTCGCTCTCGATCTCAAAATAGTTGCCCAACTGGGCAATGCGATTGGCACGCACATCCAGCCACTGCAGACCGGTTGGTATATGCGAATAATCGAATTTCTCCAATCGATTACCCGATATATTCAGCCACACCAGATTGGGTAGATCCATAAATAATCCCGCTATACTTTTCAGCTGATTACCATCCAATCTGATTGCCTGCAATTGACTATTCTTCTGCAGAGCACCTGCCTCAATGGATTTCAACTTATTCCCGGACAGATTCAGTATCTGCAGGGAACTCATGCGATCGAAGACACCACGGCGTATGTGCGTTAGGGAATTCTCTGTCATTCTCAGACCATAGAGATTCTCCAGTTGTGTAATACTTGTATTCTCTATTTGACTAATCATATTTTCACCCACATCCAAAGTTTTTAGTAGCGGTACATGGGCCAAAGCCTCCGGCACCGCCTGCAGTTTGTTATCATTGAGATGCAGATCTTGCAGTTGACTACAATTGATCAGAGCACGCTGATCCAGCCTGGACAAACGGTTGTAGTCCAGCGAAAGTACCTGTAGATTGTGAAGACCCTGTAGCGTGCGTTGTTCGATCACAGAGATGCGATTGTTGGACAAGATGAGCGTGTGTAGATTACTCAGATCGGCAAAAATACCAGCGGGCAATTGGTCAATATAATTCTCCTCCAGTTTCAGTATTTGCAGACTGGCCAAGGGGCGAAAGATGTGAGCTTCGAGGCGACTGATTTTGTTGGCCGACAAATCCAACATGACCAGCTGCTTTAGGCCCACAAATGTGGCCACATTTATCCACTGCGAGTTGAGCTCATTGTTGGCCAAATCGAGCACTAACAGCTCTGAGAGTTCACCAAAGATTCCGGGCGCCAAGACATTAATGGAATTGTTTTTAAGATAAATCTCCTGCAGCTGCTTCGTCTCGGCAAAGAGCTCCGGGGGCAGTGAGGTCAAGCGGTTTGCGGACAGATCCACAACACGCAGTGATATAAGACCCTCGAATGCCCGATCCGCCAGAAAGCTCATGCTATTCCGTGCCATATTCAAGTGGGTCAGACGCACCAATGCCGATAACATGGCCGACGGCAGACTGACCATTTTGTTGGCACTCAAATCCAATGACTGCAGAGTCGAGCCACAAACTCGCGACTTTCGTGAGCTCAACGAGGCGCTAAAGTAAAAGTTGCTTATGTCTTGAATCTTGTTGTACGAGGCATTCAAATGTTGCAACGACTTTAATGGACAGACCATACCATCCGGTATTAGCCAAATGTTATTCAGGCTCAAATCCAAACGCTCCAACTGTCTGAACTCCACGAAACTATTCGATGCCATTTCCAAAGACATCGTCGACCAATCTCCATTGTGTGTGCGTATTGTTAGATTCCTCAGCTCGTGTAGGCCACGAAAGGAGCCCTCTGTGAGATTTCCCAGCTTACAGTACTCGATGGTTAGATCCCTCAGCTCCACCAGGGATCGAAAGCTGTCGGGACTGAGACTGCTCTGGAAGAACAATGCATCGTTGCACTCCAGACGCAATCGCACAGTGTTATGGGGCTGGATCACGCTGAAATTGGTATTCTCCAGCTCTGAGTTAATGGTACGCAGGTGACAGACCAAGGTGATGTCGTTCTCACCGCCGCCGGACCAGCGGCATTCGTCGGGTGCCTGATATAAGACCGTTTTGCTTAGTGCCGCCCCAAAAATGGGCATGACACAGCTGGCGATGAGGACGTAGAGCATGTGGCTAGCCAGCATATTTAGCTTTTTTCTAGCCAACTAGCTAGATAACCTCCACAAGTTGATATTCTTCTTTCTTGGTTTGGATTCGATTTGGATTTCGTTTTGGGGGGGCCTGCAGTTTATCGTTATTTGCAGCCCATTTTTGTGGATATTTTGAATATCTTTTTTTTTTATTTAAGATCTTTGCACAATCCACAAGAGCGTGTAATAATAATAAAACACACTGCACACACACACTCACAGCACTTTGGCTATTTTTCTCTCTCTTTTTCTTTTATTCTCTGTATTTTTTGTTGTAATTTTCGTTATTTGTTGTTATTTTTAATTCAATTTTCTTGTTTCTTTGCTCGTTCGCGCTGACCGTAATCCAAGTGGGGGGTGCGATTGCGATGATTTTTTAGCTTTAATCAATTTTTGTTGTTGTTGTTTTTTTTTCTTTTTCGAATAACTTTCGAGCGCTCGACTATTTCATTACGATTGCGACTGCGTCTCGTTTCGTTTAACCGACAACGCGTGCACTCAGCTCGAAGTCAACTCAAAAACTGATCGCAGTGAGCAAACGATGGAGAGCAGCAAGTGCCGCTGAGATGCGACTCTTGAATATTGAGTGACTCTCTCTCTTTTCACTCAAATTATGCCTTTGGGCGAGCACTCAATGAACACGCACACAAAGACTGAGAGCGTTGGGTGCACAACCGGTGCGAGCGGGACGGGAAGAGCGAACGGTGAGCAAAACAAACAACAGCACTTCGAGTGTATGCAATGCAGGCAGACACAAAACGCAAAACGCAACGCACAATAGGCGCATTGCACAGTGGGCTGAGTATTAACAATGTTCTATGTTTGCAATTGTGTGTCTGTGTGTGCGTGTGTATGCAAGTGTGGGCCGTGAAAAGGCTAAAGAGATGGCGTGTGAGAGTAGGAAGTGCTCTGTGTCTGTAAGATGAGCCATAAGGAGGAAGTGAGATCGAAAGATAAGCAGGTGATATTCCAAGCTTGAACTTGAGCTCGTTTCGGGAAAATAGAAATAATTCACAAGCTGTTAATTAAAAAGATTTTTATTATTTTACAATTCATAGTATAGTAGTCAGATTGATGCATTATTTATTAAACTTTGCATAGTCTAAAGAACATGAAATGCTTCATAATTATTTACTTCTAAATATTTTTAATTATGCACAAAACATCACTTAATACAACATTAAAAAAAAATCATTTTGTGTAAGATTGAATTTAACTCTACTCGAATCGACGTTCATAAAGTAAATCATAATTTTTTTTGGTATTCGCTAATTTTTCTATACTTGATAACAAAGCTATTATTTATAACTAGCAACCTGCTCGGATTATCCCACATTCTGCTCCACTGTGCACCGTGTGTCTCCCTTGTCTGTTTTGTTGAGCGTCAACGCCAAACGAACAATTTCCAATGAGACATTGACACTCGTCATACCGGTTAGACGAGTTTCCTCTGATCCAAATGAGCCAAAGTCAAATTGAGTGAGTTTCATATTCAGCAAACCTAGCGAGAGAGTGTACGCAACAATTGAGAACAAGCGCTGAATGGCGCAGACAAGAATTTAGTGAGAGAGCCCAAAATTAAAAGTGAGCGTGAGAGCGATCGTGTGATCTGTGGTGGCAGCGGCAGCGGCGGCTTAAGCGACGAGAGCAAAAATAATAATAAAAAATTATTGAAATCAATTGTTAATTCAGGCAATGTCAGTTTGATATACGCGCCATACGTACACACACATAAAAAAAAATTGACTGATTTTTCATGATTTATGAGAGCAGTTGTTGGGCCCTCGTTGGTTCCCCACCTTCAACTGCTGATCGCTGATCGTTGATCGCTCTCAGACCTGACCGGCTGGTCAATCAGCCAAGCTTGCAAGCTGGCCAACTGACAAACTGACGGAATGGTGGACCGACGGACTGACTAACTGGCTGCTTTGTTTATACAACGCGCTTACTCATTTTGATTTTTTTGGAACAAAATGAAACGGAGGCTGATCTGTTTGCATGATCGCAACATATGACTTTAAATACACTTTCAAACTTTCCCAAAAAGTAGTTGTAGTTTGTGTACCTGTTGACGCCGTTGAACCGACAGGTGCTGCTGATTAAGCAAACACATCAACCAGTACCCAGTTCAAGCCTCTGTCCTAAGAGCGAGAGCCATACCCATACTCAATCCCAGTCTCTTCTCGGTTCAAGCGATGCGTATCTGTCAGCCAGCCTGTTAGCAGTCAGGGAGACAGAGTCTTGATCTGGGCCTTCTTGGTCTGTTCTCAGGAAAACCCACACCAACTGCAGGTAGCCTACAAATTGTTGAAAGTTGACCGTGTGCAAACATCTTCGACATGTTCGTTCTCAGGTACATTTCACCCGGTATCTTTTGGCTAGGATTTTGTTACAACACCAAAGCCGTTCTCAATTGTTTGTTCCTGCTTTATTTTATTTCATTTTACTTCTTCTTCGTCTTCTTCTTTCATTTTTGTTGCCTTCTTTTGTGCCTTTTTATCGATCGATCAGGCCAGTTGGGTGTAAGCCAGGAAGTGCTACAACAAAATTAGGCTAAGGCATTCAACCATTGCACAATGTCAGAGATTCTACGGGATAAGGTAACCGTATACCGGTATGTGTCTCAACCGGCATTGATTTGATTTGATTAGATTAGTTGAGTTAAGTAACATTTGCCTCGATGACGGATCACTAGCATTATTCTCAGTTCCCTGTTTCCCCTATTTCCTTCTCACTCTTTCATTCTACACTCCGAGTTCACAATTTGCGCAAATTATTTTTCTTTGTAATCGTTTCGTTTGTCTTGGGCTTTATTGTTGCCCAACCAAGACCGTATTGTAGGTGCATATTGCTCATTGGGTCACAGACACAGTCTCAGTGCCCCTACCCCCTCACCATCCCCTTTCCCTTCCTCATCACAGTTCCCATTTCCACTCACATTATGAGTCACATAATCTGTAGATACTTCAACAGCTGCCGCTGCTTGCGAAAATTATTCGGTGTATTGTAATTGCTTTTGCTTTTTATCAATGACAATGAACGCTCCAGCAAATTGTGGAACTATTCAAATCCAAAACAGTCTATTGTTGCCACATTGCACTGATCTGCTGAGAATGTGCAACGAATCTTGCTATTAAAGCGACCCTAAAAAGATACTGTCACATTACTTAATTGGTTTTATTGATCACTACGGAGATTAAGACCCGTAGAAAAAATTAAATATATTTCATAATTATTAATTTGGAAACTTTTTTATACAATAAGAGTACCAAGCTCTTAATACTTTAAATAAATTTAAATTTCACTTAAAATTTAAATAAATATTTACTCAGACCAGACTTCTGAATTCCCGTTTCTCAATTTTACTATATTATCAACAATGGGGTATGATATATGATAATGGAATATATAAAGTACAATCGTTTAGGCAATGGACCCTAGTGAGTTTAATTAAGAAATACAGAAAATTTGCATATAAATTCATATTTGGAGAATATTTTTGACCAATTTTGGATAAAACTTGGGCAGTATGTTTATATATTTGGATAATGTATTCTGTGTGCAATTGATTAATATAGCTTCGTTAACGCATATGTTTTTCATATAAATTCATATTTGGAGCGAATTTTTGACCGATCATTCCTATGGGAGCTATACAATACAGTCGTCCGATTTGGATACAAATTGGTTAGTATGTTTAAAATATTGACAAATATATTCTGTGTTAGTTTCATTAAGATTGCTTGCTCAACGCAAAAGTTTTCCTTACTAATTCATATTTAGAGCATATTTCCGTCCGTTACTGAAGAAGAAATCCTATAGATATAGTTTTCCGATTCGGACCAAACTTGGTCAGTATATGAACTCCCTAGAGATGTACTCGTTGTGTAAATTTGATTTAGATAGCATTGCTAATAAAAAAGTTTTCTATACTAAAACATGCTACATTTACCTATTTTTACCTTTCCATGAACATAGAACGCCCTCAAGTGGGCGGGGCAAAAACAAATACAAATGTGAACTGCTTGGGCATTTTATATTTCACAATAAGTGCTAAATATTATGTTCATAACTGCTAAATAGCAGCTAATAAGCAACAAGATACACTAATCAACGCTAATTTCATGTTTATACTTAATATTTTTCATTTTTATTAGCTATTTAATACCATTAAATAACAAAACCAAATGGTATACTTAAAACCAATATAAACAAAGCAAATTCCAAAGCTTTGTTTAAGAAAAAATTTATAAAAAATATTAACACCTAATATACAACTGTTTTAACTAAGTGTAAAGTTTTAAATTTAATATGTATTATTGAACAGATATTTTAAAGGTGTTTAAGATAAGCTGACCCCAATAATTAATAATTTTTATAATTTTTATACCCGTTACTCGTAGAGTAAAAGGGTATATTGTATTCGTTGCAATGTATGTAACAGGGAGAAGGAGACATGGCAGACCCCATAAAGTATATATATTCTTGATCAGCATGACTAGCCGAGTCGATATAGCCATGTCCGTCTGTCCGTCCGTCCGTCCGTCCGTCTGTCCGTCTGTGTGAACAAAAGGATCTCAGAGACTATAAGAGCTAGAAAGGCCCGAGTGGTCGCAAACGAAAGATAAAATGCCCAAGCAGTACAAGTTTGCTTTTGTTTTTTGACACGCCCACTTTAGGGCGTTCTATGTGCATACAAAGGTAAAAACAGGTAAAAATAGCATGTTTTAGTATAGAAAACTTTTTTGTTAGCAATGCTATATAAACCAAATTGACACATAAAGTACACGTCTAGGGAGTTCATATACTGACCAAGTTTGATCCAAATCGGACAACTATATCGTATAGCTCCCATAGGGACAATCGGTAAAAAATACGCTCCAAATATGAATTTATATGAATAACTTTTGCGTTGGCCAATCAATCGAAGTGAAACTTACACAGAATATATCTTTCAATAATATAAACATATTGACTAAGTTTCATCCAAATCGGACGACTATATCGTATAGCTCCCATAGGGACAATCGGTCAAAAATACGCTCTAAATATGAATTTATGTGAATTACTTTTGCATTGGCCAAGCAATCGAAGGGAAACTTACACAGATTATATCTGTCAATAATATAAATATGTTGACCAAGTTTCATTCAAATCGGACGACTATATCGTATAGCTCCCATAGGGACGATCGGTCAAAAATACGCTGTAAATATGAATTTGTATGAAAATTTTCTGCGTTTCTCAAGTCATCTGCATTAAAATCAATAGGGTCGATTACCTAAACGATTGTACTATTATTAATATTATGAATAATATATTATATTGTTAATAATATAATTAAACTGAGTAACGGGTATCCTAAAGTCGCGAGGCGACTATAGCATTCTTTCTTGTTTTTTTTTTTTAAATTTTCTTGTAAATGATTAATAAAATCTGTTAGTCACAAAATCTTTTATCTACTTTTAGTCTTGAATTTTACTGAATCTAGTTTAATTGCAGACAGTAGAAAATTAATATGTTAACTTTGTTTATTTGACTTGTTGTCACATGATTTCCCATTTGAATGAGTTTCCTGTGATGATAAAAGAAAGAAAATTTTCTTAATTTCAATTAATATGTGTCATAGCAATGGCATTCATCAGTCCATGGAACGTCGAGTCAGCAAATGAATGAGTTCTTACAACTCTATCTTAATACAGAATGTTTCATTCTATCTCTCTCTTATTCTATCTTAATGCTGCTGTCTCTGTCTATTTGAATAAGTTGGCATTGTTCTTAATTATAAAGCGTTGTCATGTGAGCTTGCCATTCATTCATTCATTCAGTTTCAGCCACAGCTTCAGCTTGAGATACAGCTTCGGATGGCCGTCGGCTTGGCTCAGCTGTTCTTTATGTTCTTTATGGCTTGACGCCTAATAAAAATTAATTTAATTTGTCTGTGTATTGCCAGAGTAACTGCCTGTGTGTATATGTGAGTGACAGTGTGTGTGTGTGTGTTGTATCTGGTGGGTGTGTAGTTAACGCTTATGTAAACAGATTCACTTGCAGTTCTCTCGTTCGTATCACATCGTATCTGCCTGGGCAAAACATATTAATTAGCATTTCCAATTTCGTATGCATATCTTTTTAACTATCTCGTGATGCAACGTTGCACACACAAACACACACGCCCAATACACACACTCAGCACCATGAGTATTCGCATTCGCATTCACATTCGCATTCAGATTCGGAGTCTTCTCTTGGTCAGCGAATTTCATTTTATTTTCAGCTTTTTTTCGCTTTTCGCTCTTTTAGTTTAGTATTTTGTTTAGTTCTTTTCATACTTTTATTGTTTGTATTTTGGCTGACTGTTTGGCATTGCGTCTGTCGCGACTTAACGAGAGCGTAAAAGCGAAAACATCAAAATAAATAGCTCAAAAAATTAACAAGACAGCGTCGCTTTTTGTCTGCTCTTGAGGCCCTGACTGACTGAAATACTGGCAAACTGACAGACTGGCAAACTGGCAGAATGGTAGACTGGCTGACTGACTGACAGAAAGACAGACAGACGGACAGACAGACAACTAATCGAAACGCGTTGCAGCTGCCTCAACAGCGACTCCAGTCTCAAATGGTTGCCTGCAAAGTGGTTGCCCAAGTTGTTGCACGACAAGAGCTTATAGATATATATACATATATACATATGTATATATATTTTTAGGCGCGAGTGTTTACCTACAATGCGCTCTCAAAAACTTGGCAGCACGACTCAACTCAGTTCTTGCCTGTTGCCAGTTGCCTGTTGCCTGTTTGGGTCTTGGGTCTTGGCTTTTTTGCGTTCCAACTGGACGCACATCGGTAAAGGGGCCAAAGGAGAGAGAGAGAGTAAGAGGGGAGAAGTGTGTGAGACAGAGATAGACGCATTGTCAGAAGACGCGTTGAGACGACACGGACAAACAGGCAGCTCGAACAGTGAAGTCAGTCTACGTTCAGTTTCAGTCATGCATTTCTATACTATGTACACTGAAAAAAAAGGCAAATAGTTCCTTACATCGATAAAGCCCCACTCTAAATCTAGTAGATACTTTTTCTGAGTGTAATCGATATCTAAAATTAAGTTCTATAAATTTTATCAATAAAACTTGTAATTGTTTATATATTATTTTATGATTTTAAAATAAATTTGCAAATTTTTAAGACGCACATTATTTTATTATAGTTTCTGGTAGTTTTTCTCAGTGTACTCTACCCACTCTGCTCATCTTTTGTTGTTTGAGCCAATTGTTAGCCGGTTCCGCCAGAGGCAGGAGCATACACAGAAGTCCAGGCACAGGATACACCGGGTAGCCCTCAACTGGTAGCTCTATATAATTTGATGAACAAACAACGACAGCAACCAACAAGAGCAACAACAGCAAACAACCTTGATCTGACTAACAACCAAACAACAACAAACTGAAGACCATTAACATATGCAAAATGCGGCCAATAATAAAAGAAACGCCCTGACTTATGGGTCCCAGTTGGACTCAGTCTTTTAGATGGATCATAAAAGACAGCCCACGACGATATTGTCTGGGCGTTACGCAGTTAAAATTAGCATAAGAAGTCCAAAGCTGATTCATTTCTATTCCATTAGAATTAGTCAAATTATAGAACTGATTCACTTGCTAAATACGACTTGGAAATGGCAAATGGGTATGTCTAAATGGCATTCAATTCATTCAGAATTAACAAAGGGTTCACCACAAGTCACTCGAACTCGAACTCAAACAGGAAATGTTCATGAATACGACTATACATAGTTAAGACTAAATTTATATACTTCTATATCTGTCTCTATATGTCTATTTGTCGTTATATAAGAACGAATTCCATAAATTCAGACATTCGATTCAATTAACTGGTCGCCATTTGATGGTCTGGAACTAAACAGTTGACGAGACAGATCAAAACCGATGAGATCAGTGGATTAAAACGATATTTATTGAACTATTTATGCCCAAAAAAATTACATTGTTCTCAGTTTTAATTTATGAAATAAAGCACGAGGCCTTAAATTTAATTAAATTATAAATAGAGTACTTAAAACTTAAGTATAGTATAGCTAATTAATCAACTTCTTTAAGATCTCTAAGAAATGTGTACTTAAATTTAATGAAATTGTTTATAAACATTTCCTAAACGAAAAACAATAAAATAAATTTGAAATAATACCAGAAACCGTTCAATAATTTTAATTAAATCCCAAAAGACTTTCCTTTATCTCCCACATTAAAGTAAATGTTATAATCAGTTAGTTAAATGCATTAGATAAAGCACACAATATTAACTATCTCAAACCTTAATCAGATACTTTTATTTTAAAAGCTTCAAGATACTTAGCTACACAAAATTTCACACTATAAGAAAATAAGACAAACTGAAATGCCTAAGATCGATTTTTCTTAAGAAGGTTCCAACCAAAAGTGACCCAAATAGCTGTAGACCTAAAATCTAATCAGCTAAGCAACTAATCTACCCACAATCTAAAATAATGAGCGGACCCTGATTCTTAAAGTGCACTATATCTCCCTAATATGTCATCAATTTGCAACTAAATGCAATCAAAAGCTAAGAATACAGCGTCAAAACTGTTAACGATAGATAAACCAAAGAACGAAAATAGACAAGAAAATACCAAAACGATCAATTGAATCACTGAATCACTTTTTAAAGTTCCATAGACAGACTAGTTGATGAGTGCCCAAAGTGAATCAAGATTGAAATCGAAAAAAAACGAATCACAGATTAAATTACCATGTTTGTTTTATTTTTTTTTTAGTTTGTTTTTTTCATCTCCCTCAACACATTTATCTATCCATCTGTCTATCTCTGTTTGTTGTCTTCTTAGGATTGTGAAGATTTTTTTTGTTTCGACTGCTAATTAAAAGCGAGTAAAACACAGTCGAATCAAATAAATTTCTGGCTCAAAAAAGGGTAATAATTTCACAGACATTTCACATAAATAACATCAATAGAGCGCACCGGGTCCCTGAGCTGAGACTGAGAGTTCAAGTTCTCGGAAACGTGGGCCAAACGTTTTTCTAAACATTCTTTTTTGTTTCGGTTAGATATTTGTTTTCTTCTTCCTTTCTCTCTGATTCTCTTTCCTATGTCTTTTATCTAACACCAAAAAGAAATGAAAATAAAAAAAATGTATAAGAAACATCATTAACATGTCGTAGATACGCGCAGAGATTCCAGTTTGATTCTTTTGCTGTATTTTGTTTTATATCTAACTGATTAACAATCGACAGACTGTTCTTCTTCTTCTAGTTGCTGTTGTTGTTGTTATTATTGTTGTTGTTATTATTGTTGCCTCATATCAGTCAGTCAACGCGTCGCAGCTCAGTTTGAGTGAGGTTGCAATGCCCCGCATAGACTTGAGATTTTCAACTTGTACCTCGATCTCGATCGCTGTTCAATCGAGTACTCTCTTGCCCCTAACCCTCTACACCCCCGTCCCTTGAGAGCCCCTTAGCAATCGTGTGAAGCTGCATGGACCATGGAGTAACTTGTATCTGTAAATTTCAACTGTTGCGTGGAGAGGCAGCAGCAGGTTAACACGCCAGCGCAGGTTAAACTGACCCGAGATCGGACCGCATCTCTTTTGTGTGTGTATAGTTGTGTGTTGGTTGTGTGTGTGGTTGTGTTGTGTTGGGTTGTGTTGTTGCCTTGGCCCGAACATTTTTGATTGCTTTTTTAATGTTTCCAATTTATACGAATCATTGTTGTTTCTCTTTTTTTTTTGGTGCTGTGTGTTTGCTACAAGAGTCCATAATTTAGCCAGCACACAAGAGCAGAAAATAAAGAAAAATGCTGAGAAAAATTACAAAATAAATAGCAGAGTGTGTGTTCGCAGCTATCTCTTTCTATTTGCCATGTTGTTCACTCATTTCAAATGTCATAAAGTCAAATGCTTTGTCGGCATTCACTATTCGCCATTAGCCATTCGACATCGCCAACGACTCATCGATTTCAGTTACGCATTGCGGGCAATGTTTTTAATTAGACAGTTTTGATGTTGCGTCAATTGTCAATTGGCACAAACACACACACACATACACACAAACGCACACACGCGAAAAAAGGGGCAAACAAACGTAGCAACAAGTTGGTTGCAACTTAGACGCCTGGGCCTAAAAAGGCGACGACGTTGTCGCCAACTTTGGCCAACAAATCTGTGTCAAGCCATGGGCAACAATCAACATTCAACATCATCAAACACAACAACAACTGCAACAACAACAACAACGACAACCACATCAGCAAACATTCAATATCAAACATTGAACGTGCAACAAACAACAACAAACAACAGGCAGAGGCAACAGGCGGATGATCTGAAGCGCGACAAGTGATTGCCATCAGTTGTCAGGCCGCTATCGTTGATCACAATGTCAACAGCAGCAGCAGCAACAACAACAACAACAACAACAGGCACTCAGTCAGACTGGCGGCAGCAAATTCCCGTGGGGAGCTGCATTTAAAAGGCATTTAAGCCACAAAATCTCAAGACCAGCAGCAATATCAACGGTTTGCCGCAACAATTACAACAAGTGAATCAACTTCAAAGTGTACAACGAATAATTTATACACTCTATTCAAACACTGACACATTAAAATCTCAGTCTTGACAATTTATGTACGATTTAATTAAGATTATTTAATCATAATTAATTGCAAGTTTGAAAATGAATTTCATTGTTTAATTTGACAGTTATTCGTACACATTTAACGCCAAGAAATTTTGGAATTAATGGGACTTATAGGTAAAATACTGAAGTTTATTAAAAGTAATAAATTTATTTAAATGTTTTGAATTTTAAAGCATTTAATACAAATTATATGCATTAATGTGAAGTACGTTTACAGATAAAATCATTAAATTAAAATAATTAAATTGTTAATACATATACCTAAATAACATTTACAATTATAGGAAAAACTTATAATTTAATATGTTAATGTAAATATTCTTAAAAATGTAACAAAAATTGTTATATTAAAGTACTTAACGTTATACTTAGTCACAAACGTTAGCATTTTAATTTACAAAATTGTTTTATAATTAAAATAGAAATATTTGTGTGTTGGACAATTTTACCGATTATATTTGCAGATTAATATAAAATTTAATTTAAAGTAAATAACTAATTAAAAAATATATAATTTAATATTTAATACGTATAGAATATAGTTTTAAAATAAAAATCATTTTCTAAAGACTATTATATATTTAATTAAAATAATCTAATCTATTCTAAGCTCTCTACAGATTTTGTTTAATCACAAAAGATATATACATTAAAAAATAATTTAATTTACAAATTTTAAAAAATTATGCAATAAATATTTTTAAAACAAGGAATTATTTTCTCACGATTTCTAGTCACAACAAGAAAGAAAAGTACAGTCGAGCACGCCCGACCGTAGAATACTCTCTGCATTTTATTCCCGATCATCTTAATAAAATCGATATCCGGGTATATCAATTGAAAGTACTTGCAACAAAACACGTTGAAACAAAAACATCTGTATACACACATATACATTTGACATTTTATGTATGCACGCACATATGTATGTGTGTATATGTAATACATACACAATTGGTTGGCACAGCCAGCATTCGCGGGCAGCGCTGCCGCTAGCAAGCAGCGAAAACGTTCGCTCACATGTTTGTATGTTTCTATCTCGCTTGCACACATGCATTGGCATTGCGTTCAATTATCAACTTTCTTACATGTCTAGCTCTTTTGTTTATTGTCCGATTTAGATGCAACTTTTAGGATAGTTTAATATATTTTGTCTTCAAACGAATGTGAAATAACAATACTGTACGATAAGAACATATGCCATAAAATCGGCATTGAAGTTTGCAAATTATTTTATTTCTTGTGGGAAAAGGGGGCGTGGCAGTCCAAAATTTTTGATTACAATAGAATTATGCAGTCTCTAGGAACCTGCGTACCAAAATGGGTGTTCCTAGGTGCCATAGTTACTGAGATATTCGCCTAAAACATCATTTTTTTACGAGGTGTTTCTAGTTTTTTGCTCATTGTGGGCGAACGGGGCGTGGCATCGAAAAAAAAAAAGATTCTTGTATTGACTGACTTAATATCGAGTCGATAGACACCAAATTCAAACTTGTAGCTCTTACCATCTCTGAAATCTGTTTGTTCATACGGACAGACGGACAGACAGACGGACAGACAGACGGACAGACGGACAGACGGACATGGCTATATCGACTCGGCTTGTGATGCTGATCAAGAATATATATACTTTATGGGGTCTGCCACGCCTCCTTCTGCCTGTTACATACTTTTTAGACCCCGTACTCTAAAAAAGAGTAGAGGGGTCTATTAAGTTTGTCTGAGGCGAAATGTGCGTAACAGGTAGAAGGAGGCGTGGCCGACCCCATAAAGTATATATATTCTTGATCAGCATCAACAGCCGAGTCGATATAGCGATGTCCGTCTGTCCGTCTGTCTGTCTGTCTGTCTGTCTGTCTGTCTGTCCGTCCGTATGAACACCTGGATCTTCTAAACTACAAGAGCTAGAGCAGCCAAATTTGGAATGAAAGTCCGTCTATATGTCAGGCAGGTTAAGTTTATTTCAAATTTTTGCCACGCCCCCTACCGCCCCCGCAAATTGTAAAAAACTATTTTCACATCACCATAACTTGAAAACGACTAGAGCTAGGGAGACCAAATTTACACAATATGTGTATGGTACCTATATAACTATCCTCACCAAATTTGGTCCTGATCGGACAACTATAGCCTATAGCTCCCATAGGACAAATCGGCCGAAAATTGGTGATTTGTATGGAGGCATGAAGTTTTAGTAGAGCGACTGTAACCAAACTAGCACATTATATGTATGGTACCATTGTAACAATCTTCACCAAGTTTGGTCCGGATCGGACAACTATAGCCTATAGCTCCCATAGGACAAATCGGTCGAAAATGGGTAATTTGTATGGAGACATGAAGTTTTAGTTGAGCGATTGCAACCAAACTAACACATTATGTGTATGGTACCATTAAAACTATACTCACCAAGTTTGGTCCGGATCGGACAACTACATCCTATAGCTCCCATAGGACAAATCGGTCGAAAATGGGTGATTTGTATGGAGACATGAAGTTTTAGTTGAGCAATTGCAACCAAACTAACACATTATGTGTATGGAACCATTATAACTATCCTCACCAAGTTTGGTCTGGATCGGGCAACTACAGCCTATAGCTCCCATAGGACATATCGTTCGAAAACTACTTATTTGTATGGTAAAACGCGCACTAAAATGAGTACGGGGTCTTTTACAGTCGGCTCGCTCGACTGTAGCCTTTCTTACTTGTTTTTTTTGCACAAACCCAATATACTCTCTCTTGCAGAGAGTATAAAAAGAATTATATCAAAAAATAATTAACTTTACAGCTTAACATTTACTAGCTGTCATCTTTCAGTGTACATTGATGAAGTCTTACTGTATTTGTGTGCTAAGTAAATGGACTCAATTGTCGCCTGAGTGATGTATCTGAAGCTCAAGTGCATATCGTATCGAGAAATGCTTAATTACTGTGCATTGCACACACTCAATGACAAAGTTATTATACCCCTTTGAGTAGAAGGGCTTTCTGCAAATGCCACAATAAAGCTCGAAGACGCCGCCGCCTGTTATTTGCGGCTCTTGTTGTTGTTGTTGTTGTTGTTGTTATTGGTATCATATCTGGTAGCGTTGCAGCAGCTTTAGCTGTTTTTAGCAGCTGGGAGCCAACTTTCGTGACATGACAATTTCGATGACGACGATGATGAGCCGCTGCTCAAGAGAAGCTGATCAAGATCAAGGCAACTGCGACGATTGCGACTGCATGATGATGTTGTCGCTGACAGTGACGACGACGACGCTGACGATGATGACGATGACGATGACGACAAAGACGACGCACGTTGACGATATGATAGACGCACTCATCACATCAGATCACATCACATCATCAGACGGGACGTGCGCGTTGATTGTCACATGGGCTACTGAAGTTGAAGTTGAGCTTGAAGCTGACGCTGAAACTTGGATTGGTTAGAGCTGCAGCTATGCGGCTTGAGGCATCGGGCATGCGGCATGTGGCATGCGGGCTCCACTCAACGTTCAACGAAAATTGCAATTTGCCGTCATTTTGTAATGAGGGAGCGCCGAGTTGGTCGTCGTTGTCTTCGTAGTCGTCAACGACGTTGACGCTGCTCGAAATTATGGCAAATTGTTTATGGGGTGTTTGAATGGCCAGCAAAGTTATTGTTCTTGTTCACGTTGTTGTTGTTGTTGTTATAGCTGGTTGCTGCAGAAGCAGCAGCAGCAGCTGTTGTTGTTGTTGTTGCTAGTTGGCTATGCGAGGCGAAGCTATAATTTTATTTGTAAATAAATTCACGAAAAACCAACAAAAGAAAAAAAGATAGTGGGAGAGAGAGAGAGAGAGAGAGAGAGAGAGAAATTTAAGGGATAGAGAGAGAAGGTAGATAATAGTGGACCCGCCTAACGCGCGCTCAGATCATTAATCATTTGCGGACAGCAGCAACGCCTGCTAGCGAGAGTCAAGAGAGTGTAGTTAGACTAGGGTTCCTCGCTCTCTCTCTCTCTCTCTCTCTTACTCTCCACGCTGCCTTGTCTCAGGGTCCCTAGTTTGAGTGCGTGTGTATTTAACTAACTCATTATAAATAAGCTGGAATCCCTAACATGCAATTAAATAACGTGGGTCTAATCCTAATGAGACGACAGGCACTATGTCATGTAGTTGCTGCTGCTGCTGTTGTTGTTTCTGCTGTTGGTGTTGTTGTTGCTGCTGTTGTTTCGCTGTTTCGTTGTTCGCGTTGTTTGCGTTTTGTGGCTACTATTCCCTGTTTCTGGCTCCCAACTTGGCCATGCAACATTTGCGTTTGCGCATTTCCATTTCCATTTCCCGTACCCGCAACACAAACCATGCCACGCATGAGTGAAAGCTGCGATTTAGAGAATTCCAGCACTGAAAAAGGAATAGAAAGAGAGCGGGAGTAGAGTGAGTGAGAAGGAGAACACGTGTTCCAAACCAATTGCAAAAGGCATGACTTATAGACAGCTCGATGTCTGCAACAAAAAACCCAAAATTAATCATATTTGAGCTGAAAATATTGTGGCTTCCCATCTATACATGTGGTGCTTTCTATGTTTGCTGTGGTACTGTGTGATTCTTTGTGGTGTGTGGGCATTCTAGGAAAGCCAAATGTTGATTTCAGCAGCGTCTCCAAACCGAGTTCAACGACAGCGTTTCTACTTCTGTCGTCATCGTCTGTTGAAATTTATATATCAGTTCCATTATCAGCTGCTAGAGGAAGTGATCGAATTTCAGACAACAACTTTGAAAGTTGATTTCAGATAGTGAATGAAAGATCGAAATGTTGTTGGGTTTCTTCTCTTCATTTATGACAAAGGTATTTTTAATTGACATATAAGATTTAGATAATTGGATGAACATTCATTACGAATTATACTTATAAAAATCAATTTCTACGGTCTTTAAATAGAAGTTGTTGAAAGTGAATGAAATTTGTAAAGGAAGAAATAAATATTCTTTCAAAAGCTTTAGCAAAAGTTGGTAAATTTATAGTAAAGTAGTTTTATTTGCCATTAAGTTTGTTTTTAAACTATTTACTATATGTAGTTCGCATAGAATTTGTGATACTATAAACTCAACTACTTAATAAGTATTTCTTTCAAAATATAAATAGATTATTCACTGATCCCACCATACACAGTAGTACTTTGTGCTTTACTAGAACTACTTATTTAACTCATAAAACTATTTTAAATACTAAGCTTTGTCCTTGTGTTAACTGTTTGTTGATTTTAGCACTGAATTCAGTTTGAAAGCATTCTTGGTAAACGAGTTGTTCTCACCTGTAATTAGGACTGGCAAACCTCTAGACAATCCAACAATGATGATCTTCAGTAGCTCAAGCTGATCCCTCCGTACGATCAACCCACGCAGAACGTCGGAAACTAATGAGTCGCTGTTGTAACCCTAAGAGTTTAGAGGCCTGTCAAATTCCAAGGAAAATCTTTTATGATCTCACCCAACAGACGTAAGTGTAATACAACAACAACAACAAGAAAAGGGAAAAAATCCCCTTCTATGAGCCGCACACTCTAATTGCTATGGCAACCATTTTAAAGTGGAGACGAAGGGCTATAAAAATTATAACCGCAGGATTTTCACTGTCAGCACAGCCATTAATCCCAGTCGGAAGACGGGTTTTTTTCCAGACTCACTAACTACTTGGGTAACGCCCTTGTAAAGATCTCAAACTTGGAGTTGGAAATGCTCTGTGTTATGTGAGCCGAGAATTTCTATGGTCTGAACTGGTGATCAGTGCAGACCATTGACACCGCTGGTCAGTTCTAATAATTTCGTTCATTATGAATTAATTTAATTTGAACAACGATCGCGACTTTTATTGAGGGGCAGGAAAAGGGGGCAGAGGCGGGGACATGGACCGGGAGAAAGAGTGAAAAGGTTGCCCTCGAGAGCACAACGGGTGGGCGCCACGGATTGTGTCAAAGATATGTGCGACGCATGTGGCGCAAAGTTCCGCCAAATGCACAGTTGGTAGTCGCCCCGGTTCGGTTCGGTCATTGGAATTTTTATATAACCCATTTTCTACAGGTCTCTCTTTAGGTAGCGTCATTTTAAGTTCAGTCAATTTGTGAGAGAGAAATAAAATTTATATATATATAAATATATAAGTTTATAAAAATGTTTCTTGGAAAAGGTCAAACGCAACGAAAAATTGGCTCAAAGCTACATTTTTTGGGAAAAGTCAGAGATGATTGTTGTATTAGTTGTAGCTTGGCCAGACGAGGGGCAAGTCTGCCAAAAGTTTATCTGAGAGTCGTTCTCAATTTTTATTTTATTTAATTTTTTTTTTTTCTTTTAGCGTCCCCGTCCCAGAAACCAAAAACAGTAGACAGGCAACGTTGCGTGTCTGTACGGCTTTGACCCAAAATAAAGTTGGCATTTTGAGTGTTTTATTGCATGGACACAAGTTTCAAGCAATCAACAAAGCGACTGATCAAATGCAAGATCATCCCAATGGACAGACCATACACTCAGTCTTTAGTTCACAGTCCCCAGTCACCAGTCCCCAGTCCTCTCCATTCTCAGTGCTCTGTCTGAGTCTCAGGGAGAGAGAAATATGTTTATAAACATGCACATTTGGCACGCGATCATCAATTTTCGATTCCTACAACTGCGTACTTTAAGATACTTTTACCATTTACCATTTTAGGCCCTCAACAGCTCCTCTCATCGTTATCACTGTGCAACAAAGATGATTTAAAGTGTTTTTTCTCTTCTTTTTCTTATATTTGTTTTCTTTTTCTTATTTCCTACATTTATTTTTACCCGATGAATAATGAGAGGAGGTGTAACTACACATTTTTCACTTGCTGAAAGTCTTCTTTTTTAATGTATATTCAAATACTTGGAAATTATTTGAGCTGTTTTCTGTTGTAACATAATGTTTGTGCCAGTTTTCTTCAAAATCAATCATTTGTTAATAAAAAGAAGAATTAAATCTGTTGGAATGAATTATATGTGCAGAAAAGACTATTTTAAAGTGATGAAAAAATAATTGTTGAATCGAAAAAAAGGTATTAAGTTTTAAAATAAAGTACACAAAAATTTGATTGAAACCATGAATTTAAAACTGGTAATTAATTAGATTTATTTGATGTATACTGACATCGAAAAAATATAAAGAAGGGTTCGAAATTATTAGATAAAACAGTAATTGTTGAATGGAAAAGAAAATTTATTAATTTTTTAGAATTTTAAATCATTGAGTACACAATAATTAAATTGAAATCAAGAAAATCAAACAGATCCATTTTTTTTTCAATTTGTATCTGTTGACATCTATGTTAAGAAATATCTTATATTAGTTTGGATATGAAAATTTTATAGTTTTAAAAATATTTAAGTCATATTTATTCTCAGTAGTCAGTTCTAAAGCCTTCAATGTATATGTAATAATAATATAATCTCCCAGAACAACATTGAAATGGCAGACAAAGGCAGAAATTGTATAATGCTCAGAAGAGGAACCTGCTATAGCATATTAATTAAAGTTTTAGTTTCTGCAAATTCATCATGCTTATGAATGTACGTAGTATTCCAGAGGCTATTCTTGGAGAATACTCTCGAGGGAGTCAGTAAACCCTGTTGATGAGGAGACAGTAGTTGTAGTATAGTGTATGTTTTGGATTAGATTGTTAGCCAGGTATGTTGCGTTGTTGTCTAGTGTTGATTCTATACCTTAATTGTTACACAATGATCGAGCTGAATCTGCGGCTCGTTGGTTCCCAATTATAAAAGCCGATTAGATAACCAACGAGCCCAAAGCGAGCCACAAACAGCGAGTGGCCCATCATCATGTTTTATTATGCCAAGCAGCCTCCTGTTGTCCGTGTTTTGTGTGTGTGTTTGTGTGTGAGTCGGTGCTGTTTTTGGATTATAATACTATAGAACAACAGCAGTAGAGGGGAAAAGACACAAGTAACAAACAACAACAAAAAAAGTTTCGACTCATTCGCTGCCATTTAGAGCAACAATAGGAGACCGGCAAATGTAAACACCGAGCGAGAAACTACGGATCGATACGAAAATGAGCAATAACCAAAAACTGTACCCAACTCGACTCCGGACTCCGGACTATGTAGGACCGAGCAATCGATCGACCTTCTCTCCAACGGCAGCAAAACCACCAGCAGCAGCAGTACCTCCAACACTACCACAACTACAACAACAGCAACAACAACCACTGGCAGCACCACCAACCAACAAGCCAACAAGTATACCCAAATATGCGATCATTACTCATGCGCGATTTCACAATAAATCAACGAGACGTGTTCACAATAATTTTATTCAACTTATTTTCTTGTCGGTTGGTCTCGGCCTGGTCTGGTCTCTGGTCTCGTTTGTGGCTCAGTGTTCTCTCTCTCTCTCTCTCTCTCTCTTTCTTCCTGTCTCTAGCTCGCTGTGTGTGTGTCGATTGTTATTAACTGTATCTATGTGCCTGTGTGTGTGTGTGTGTGTGTCTGTTTGTGTGTGGTTGTTGGCCAGCTAAAGGAGCGCAGGCTTTTATGTTGTTGTCGGCGGCGTCGGCAACAATGAAACCGTTTTTCGTTACGACCATCGGGAATGTGTTGCTAAATATGCAAAGCGAGTCAGTCCACATCGACTTCGACATTGCTGCATTGGCATCGGCATCGGCAGCAACAGCAGCAGCAGCAGAAACTCTCAACCAACCTGGTGGCGGTGGCACTGGCCATGGCTATGGCGGTGGCTGTAGCTGTAGCTATAGCTGTGGCGTTGACTATGGCGTTGGCGTCGACTTCGTGATGTGACGCTTCCCACTCTCTGTGGCCGATTGCCGGCATTGGCGCTTTGGCCGCCTTGGAGTGCAACTATTTTCATGTCGCGGATCGTGATGAAGTTAGGTGCATGGCCACGCAATGGGGCATCCAGTTAAATGCACTTTTGCCTCCACAACAACCACACACACACACACAAAAAGAAGAAGCTACACGATTTAATTGTTACGCACATTGACAGTCTGACTGTCGGCCCAAAGCAAAAACTCTATTGCATTGTTCCCCAAAGCTGTCTTTGGGTTTATGAGCCCCAAAACATATGCAAAAATTGGTGTGTGTGTGAGTGTGTGTGTTTGTCTAGGTTCGTTTACTAGCTACATTTATGCCCTTTAGCCATAGCTGAGTCCAACGATGAGTTTGTTGTGTTAGCCACAAAAGCTTCCCTTGGTAACAAACAGCTATAATTCAAGACCTACAATTGATTTTTAATGAAGGGTTCAACTAACTATCCAGCTGAGTCGTGAGCTCTCAGCTCGAGTTTGTCTTGGAAAACGATTCACTTGGAATTGTATGTGAAATGTTTCTCGGAAGTTTATGAATTTCGTTTTGGTAAGAAAGTTTAGTTTTTGTTTTAAAACTTTTGTTTGTTTAAATTTATATTCGTTTTATTGGTTTTGGTAGGTAATCTCTAAAGTTTTCTTAAAAGAAAATTTCTCTCAAATTGTATTTTATAAATTATCACAGTTATAAAGAGTCCTAGTGGAACAAGTTGGATATCGGCCTAGAAATGGCTAAGCAAATATAATTTAAATATATTTATCAACTAAAAAATGTGTTTATAATTACAGACATTCATTGTATCTGCACTGAAGAAACCATATCAAATAAAATTATATTAAATTCTATAATTGTTTGCAAAATAAAAATCAGTTTTCAACTCAAAATATTAATTATAAAACTTATTGTTTTCCAACTTTAGTATATACAATTTATAACTGAAGTTTATGATTAATCTTTCTAAGATTAAACCTATAAAACTCCCTTGTATTTACAATCGTTTGATATATCAATCAACAAACCATAAATTAGTATTAACTAAGCCAACTTTTCCTATGATCTTTCATAAGAATCCACTTAAGAAAGAGAAATTTGTCAAGCTTGCAATCCGCTGGAGTTTGTGTTAATTAAAAAATGCTGCATATAAATCAGAAAAGTTAAACATTATGAGCGTGTTACGAGAAAATGTGAAAAGCAAAGCATGAAAATGGAAGGAGGTTGATAAGGGGGAAAAGGGGGGCAAAATGGGAGGAAGAATAAAAAATGGAATAATCTGTCAGCAATCTGTGCTATGCGGCACTTGTGTAAAGGGCATTGGAGGCTTCGTCGTGTCGCATAGTTTGCATTTTGAACATGTTTTTATAAATAACGCTAAGGAGCGAAACTCGACATCGAGTCGATGATGTCGATGGAAGTGGATGGAAGTGGATAAAATGGATGGAGGCACTGTCAAATAAACTCAGAAAAAAAAAGAGTGCGATCCACTCGCAGACTCTCTCGTTCTCTCTCTTACTCTCTCGCCCTCTCTCTGTCTCTCTCACTCGGTGGCAACTAAGTAAAGCGCAAAACATGGATTTCGTTTTAAAAATCGTGTCTTGTTCTTGCCACGGTCAGGCCAACAGCCAACAACGAAAAGGGTAGCAAGAATATGCTAAGAGACTAAAGGGGTAAGAGAACTTGGCTTAGAACGCAGATCGACGAACGCTTTTGGTCGCTGTCTCAACTCTGATGACTATGGCTAATATGCATGCAATCAGCCAAGAAGTGTGGCCAGCGGTTAAAGGCAAGGGTGGAGGCTTTAAGCCGTGTTCCTTACTGGCGACCACGAAAATATATTGCGGTTTTGTTAAAAACGGTTGCCACGCAAAAACCAATAGATCAGGCAACAAGTTTTTTTTATTTTGTCTATTTTTTTTTGTATTTTTTTGTACCCCACTTCCCCCTTGGCTGCATGACACATATTTTTGCTTAACGAATGTCACATGGGCACATCGATGAGACTGCCTGGAATGGATTGGTATAGAATGGGAATGGGAATGGGAGAATGCTTCGGAAGATGCCTCACTGCATTTGTGTACATTCACTCTCAGCCTATGTGTTGGATCACGTACGTGTTGCATGTTGTTGTTGTTGTTCTTCCTCGTCTTCTCGTTGTTGTTGGTGTTGTTGTTGTCAAGCCAAACTGCTACTGTCAAAGTCACGTTTTAATGTAACGTTCGACTCGATTCGGTTGCCTGAAATATTGAGATTGAGTTACGAGCAGCCAACAACTTTTGTCAACACGCGAAGCTGCATAAATGCCGCTTAAATGGCCTAAAATATGCATATGCATTTGCTTAGCACAGACCAGTTGCAAGTAGCAAGTAGCAAGTATCAAGCAGCAAGTTCCTAGTTGCAAGTTACAAGTTCCAAGTTCCTAGTTGCAACTTACCTGGCCAGTTATCGCAGCGCGTTCAACATATTTCAAAGTTACACGACTGACGACTCCGACTTGCCCGACACGCCCTTAGTTAGTTAGTCGAGACTCTCTTCCCTCCAACTGTCCAGCTGTCCATCTGTCCAGCTGTCCATCTGTCCAGCTGTCCAACTGTCAGCCTTTCAGTCAGTCGTCTGCTTCAACTATGTGGCCAGTTTCCTGTTGCTGTTGTTGCTGTTGTTGCTGCTGTTGCTCTTACCATGACTGTTTGCAGTTTCTTTGCAGGGCCCAAGTTACATTGCAGTCCATGTTTGCCGCACTCGAAATTCTTTGTAATTTGCGTTTTTCACACCCATTTGATGTAGCAGCAAGTTTTAATCTTAATCCCTGCCACCGAAATTGCTAACTACTCATAAATACCTTTTTGGCCCTAAGACAAAAAGGGTTTAACTGTCAGTTAACTGGCAGTAAAACAGCAACAACACCTACCCATAAATCGATGGTGTTGCCAAGAAATGCTTTTGTTCTGTCCTCACTTATTTTTTTTCTTCTTCTTCTTCTTTCCAGACACATTGAGGGAAAAACTGTCATGTTTTTCATGTTAGTCAGGGTGAATGGTGAATGGTAAATGCTGATAAAGAAACTTTTAATAAAGATATAATAGAACTTCAAGTTAATTGCTGGGTTTTCAAAGCAAGCGTGGATAAAGTTTACATTGAGACAAATTTAATAAGAAATGGTTTAGGAATGGATGAGAAAGGAAGTGAGGCAACAAAAGGATTATCATCATCAGTTGGGTTTGTTGGGAAGTTAAAGAACCCAGGGTGATGATTAATAGGGTTCTTGACCACTAAGAAAGGCTACAGTCAAAAGAGACGACTTTAAAAGATTCGGCAGATTTCAAATATGGGAATTATTTGTCTGAACCAAATTTGGTAGACTGCAAACCTTATTTTTATGTGATCGTGTTCGTTTAAAAATTTGTTTTGAAAGTTGCAAATTTTTATTTGTTAACTGAGCGTTTATATTTAAATATAAGAAGGAAGTAAGTCATGTTCTTTGTCACGGTCTTTAAAACGATATCTATATCAATAATGCGATTTTTAGCTGCGTCTATTGCTTCCATGCTTCATGAGCGGAATGGTATCCGTTCTGTGTCTGGGCAGGAGTATTGCGGCCAAAAGGACTCTTGGCGTTCACCTGCAGCATGTAGTCACCACGGACATCATAGCTGATGGCAATACCCATATAGGCACGTTTGCCATAACCGTTGTTTTGCTTGTATTCCTTGTAGGAGCTGGCGCTAATAGCAGGGAAGTTGCGCTCGTTGCCTGGACGAACAGACTCAGCGAAGTAGCGGGTGGCACGCAGAGATGCCTCAATAACGTTATCAGCACCGGGAACACCAGTGTTAGGGCCATTGGGATAGAAGTCAACATCGGCCAAGCGCTCGGAAGTGCCCATACCGTAGGCAGACGTATGAATGGCATCAACAAAGTCAGCATCACCACGGGCCAGGCCAGTAAGCTTGTTGTCTGGCTCAGCATACATTTTGGAGGGGTCCAGACCAGTGATGCGGCGAAGTTTGTGTCCGGTTTGACGGGTGAACTGACGGCCAGCAATACCGGCAACATGAGCACCAGCTCCTTGACCAATAAGATGGATGATTTCCTGTGGAACATTAGCCTCATTGCACAACTGCACCAATCGATCGCCAAGGACCTCGCCAAGACGCTCCACATTCAATGTTGCAAATTGTTCAAAGTCTTCAATAAGATCGCCCAATGTAATGACCACAAAGTCGCCAGTCGTGGTATCGTCCTGATTACGCCTGCTATTTTGCTCCTCACTGCCTGATTGATCAGCGGAGGGTTGGAGGTTGTAACGTTGCTTATAGGCCTCCACCATTTTACGGTTTGCTTTCTTCACTTGGTCCCATTGTTGAGGCAGACCTTGAATGAAAATAGTGACTTCCTCGCTGCCAAAGTTAGGCTGACGCTTCAAAGTCTGCACAAATGTGTTCAAGTTGAAATCGGTCTTCTCTCCTCGAGCGTCAACAATGTATCCCATTACTTTGCTGGGTTCTGGGGTATAGTTGGGTTTGAAGACGCGGTTGAATTGCGACAAGTGATCTGTATTAAACAATTCAAATATTAATTAGTTATAAGGAGCCGGTTTACCTATTAAACTCATGTCACTTACACAATTTGCTCAACATCTCAGCTCCATCATTGACGGTCATCTCCTCGAGACGGCGCAGGGTAACCTCCTTAAGCTGGGGCAGTTGCTCAATCTCATTAGGGCTAACCCAGTTACTGGGATCCTCGACATTGTTAAGCGAGTTACCCCGTTTCTGGTTACCATTAGGTGAAGCTAGTGTCGCTGACACCAAGCAGGAAATCACACACAATATGCGCAGAGAATTCATTTTTAAAGAACCTTTTCAACTATCGAGCAGCCGTGCAAAACTTTACTGCATGACATTTGCTGCTCAACCCTCAGTTTTATAGCCCCTGGTTAGTACTGATGACCACGAGACGTCTTTCGGGTGCATCGTACTTTCCATCTTATTCAGCATATTTCAAATCAAAGCGCGTTTTCAAAAACTAATTACATTGCAAATCAGTAAAGGGAACCTACAAATTAAGCGAATCGGCAATTTTCATATCGACAATTTTTGCTTTATCAGTGATCTGTAATCAGCTGCAATTCAGTGCGAAATCAGCAAATTAAGCTTAGAATATGAAATTTGTATGTGCTGCTCTTACGTCACATTTTTTACGTTCTGCGAGACTATGTACAACTGCCTGTAACGAAAACGAGCACGTTCATTAACTAATCCGGTCTGAAAAAAATAAATGTGTAGTCTGAAAAGGTGTAATGAACTCTTATCAATTTTAAGTAAAACATTGTATACAGCAGAACAGTAGGTAGTTTGTATGACAAAAAGTGGTTTCAATTGAGCTATTTTAACGAAACTCATACATTATGTGTACATTATGATTTTATATACTCTTACCAAGTTTGGTTAACATCAGACAACTTTAGTCTGTGTCTCCCATAAGCCAAATCGGCCGAAATTTGGTTATTTGCATCGAAAAATGCACACTAAAATAAGTACAGGGTCTTTTACAGTCGTTTCGCTCACCTGTTGCCTTTCATACCAGTAATATATAGCAGATAGCAGTTTTGAAAAAAATGTATATTTGTAACTAACACAAAGTTCGTTGATTCAAGAGTTTGGAATCAATACATTTAGACCCCGTACCCATAGAGTACCAGGTCTATAAGATTTGTTGGAAGCAAAATGTACGCAAGAGACAGTCGTGGCAGAATCCATAAAGTATATATATACAGTGAAAGCTCTACTCTACTCTACAGCTACTTCAGGCAGACAGCTCCCTTAGCCGGATGAATTTTGTAGTCCTAAGAGAATGATTTTCGTAGAAAATCCCTTCCCTTGGGCGGACAATAATACTGGAACCGTGGCTGTACTCTTACTGTACTCTTAATCAGCATCAACCACCGAGTCGTTATAGCGATGTCCGTGTGTCCGTAAGACTTGAGTGCCATTTGAGTGCATTGTAAAGCTTATAACAAGCTTGATCTGCATGAATCATAAAAAGCTTTATTGCCAAACTTATCTTCTAAGTAGTAAGACATAATACAGTATTGATGCGCCTGTTGATGCTGATCAAGAATATATATTCATTAAGTGTTCGTCTCGTTTTGCCTCTTACGCTAATAGAATCCTGTACTATTTTTAAACACGGAGAGTTAATAACATAGACTAGTAGTTTAATGAACAGTCAAGTAAATGTTTGAGTGCTGAACTTGTAAGTCAATATTAAAGGAATCTTAAAGTGTTTGTGCATGTCTATAAAAATGTAACAGCATTTAGATATATATAAAATCGGTTTACTTCCATTTGTTTGTAGCATAGCACCACTTGGAAGATAGTCCACTGATTGGCTCGATTTGTAGATGTATTATACGACGCAGCTGGCTCTGCTGATGAACTTCGTCGAAAGTTTCTGGAGTAAGACGGTGTAGACGCACACTGTACAGTATTGACATCATGATTGCAAAGGAAACAGCCCATAGAGCGGTACCAATCACCATTTTCCAATCGGAGGTATAGCTTTGAAATTCTGCATAAGTTTGACGGAAACTGTGACGATACAATTCCTTCTTATCCTGCAATGACAGATTCTTCCAGCTACTCTGCTCCTTTTCCCGTAAGGCGCATATCTCTGGTGTCACCTCCCGGTAGCGAATAGCTGGAAATGGAAAGTTCGCAGAGTCCACATAAACAGGAGAGCCATTTACTCCATAGCCAACAATCTCTCGTTGTCCACTCAGTGCGACAGTTCCATCGTGATGGGTGAGGCGTCGAGACATTCCCAACAGGAGCGTAATATTGGGTGGACGAGATGCGGCTGCTGTCCATGTTACAGCTGAAGCTACTCCAGACAGACGTAAGCCACGTAAAGAAATCATGTCGATTCAAGGGTCTTTTGTGATAAATATTAAAGTATATTTTTAAAACTGTTCTAAATGTTAATTTCTTACCTATGTCTGCTATTTTACAAAAACAAAATTTTCTTGAAAATACAGAATATAGTTGCTTCTGAAACTGACATGTAGTCTAAACTTGACAAATAACACAAAAATAGTGTTTGTGCCCTTTCAGAGCCTTTAAAGGGCAATTGCCGTAAATAACATTCCCAAAGAGGTTTACTGAGAATGATTTGTGATATGTAGGAAAGAAAAGAAATAATTAAAGTTTATATAAATAGGTCAAACCTTGATACTTCAATACTGGGATAATTTGTTTTCCTCTATAAGTCAAATTATTTTTGGTTGTCCCTTAAGCAAAAGAATTATCTAGGTTTGAACTGTGTTCTTATCTTAATGAAGAAAACTTTATTAGAATTGAATTAAAAACACAATCAGAAACTCATTGCAAATAAAAGCCAAAACAGGAAAAAATCTAATAAATAATATAAAATTAATAAATTTATTTTTATAAACTATTAAATAAGATAAAAATTTCAAAAACAAATGAAGGTTGAAATTTGTATGAAAATGTTTATAGAATTTACACTTTTAATGAATTTTCTGTGTCATATTTTCTGACTTATAAAACAATTTAAAAAAAAGTAAAAAATATGTAATTTTTAACAACTTTATTTCCATTTATTGACCGTAGCAAACAATAATAAATGAAGTCTTAATAACTTTCTGGTCATATTTTAGTTTAGTTAAGTCGATCACTGATTAAACGTTTCGTATTACAGTATAATTTATTAGATAATATAGTTACCATAACCAATACACATTCGGTATTATACACTTCTCCTTATATCCAAATTCATAACACGGTTATTAACCTCTGAATTGTACGATTATTTATAGCACAACAAGATTGCTTAACCTCCATTTAAATGTCAGTTATAGAAATTCCACGTCTGTTGATTAGATGTCCAAAGTGTTTGCACACTGTTATTATGGCATTATGATTTGCCATAAAATTTATTTATCCATGTAGCACATGAATTTACAATCTATATCTGAAAAAACTTAGCCAATTTAAGAGGCTCATCAATTGCTTTGTCAAATGTGAACCGCAAGCTAAAAACCACTTTTCAGTCTTCAATCCGCGCCCGGTTATCAAAAGCAATTTTCGATGTTGTCGATGCCAGTTGAGGGAAACCAGGGGGAGAGAGGGGAGGGAGCGGAATAGGAAGAATCTAGCTTTAACTCTTCATATATAGCCCGCAGCTGATAAAACTCAATACTTTTGTGTGTTTATGGCCAATCAGAAATCATGCCCAAGCCCACCTCAATATATATAAATATATATATATATATATATATATGTACTATATGTACATATACATATACCTATTCTATATGCATAAACAGCTTCTGTCGCATGTGTGTTTCCCCTCCCATCCCTGCTGCCCTACTATGGTCAGTGTACCCCCGAGTGAAAACGAGTGTCATTTTTAGCCAATTTCGCTGTGTTGCGGTTGCGTGGCATGAAAACTCAATGGACTGGACACGAGCCCATCCATGGACCAGGAAGGAGAAGGCAGTGAGGGTTTAAATAAAAGAGAAAAAAAAGTGCGAACGCGTTAACTACATGGCGTCGCCAATCTTAGCTGGAAAACGTACGACAAGACAAGACAAGCCAATTGCAGTCAGTTTGCTGGAGATGGAGCTGAAGAGCTGTAGAGACACTAAGGCTAGAGTCAGACCAGGAAAGAGAAAGAGGGAGAGTATGCAAGTGTGAGTGAGAGAGCGCTGAGGAGCACACAGTAGCGCCTGCGGGCCAATAAGTGTGTGAAATAAACAATGTGCACACGTAGCCGACGTCCAATGGGTTCTTCGTGTTGGTTGTACATTTTTGTGCTCAACCAGACACAACAACAGCAACAACAGTGCACAACAAAAAAATGAAGAAAAATAAATAAATAAATTGCAACATTGGCAGCATATTTTTACACTTTGGCTTGCACCAAAAACCCACGGCCCTGGCACTGTCCCTGGTTTAGTCTGTAGACAACGCAAAACGCACTTTTCTCTTTTTCTGCTTTTTACCACAAGCTTTATACTACAGCGGGTATAATGAGTTTGAAATGCAGTTTGTCGCAATATTATTTTATATAAATTATTTTAAAATCTATATAAAATAAATAATCGGTTTACAGTTATTACTTAATCAGACAGAATCAGAAAAAAAATTGTTAAGTAAATAAAAATTTGGTTTGTTATCAACTTTTTGCACGTATAACATTAGTTGGAAATATCAGCTTTAAATGCATAATATTACTATAATAATTATTATATAGTTATTATTTGTAAAATAAATTGTATTAAATTTAAACTTTTTGTCTGTAGTTCACATTAAATTAGAATTAAAGAAATAATGAACAGAAATTTTCTGACTGCATGTGCAACAAGAAGATGGAAAATATTAAATTTTTCCAGCAAATAAAAATTTCATCTACTATCAACATTAAGTTAAATTTTTTTTAGCGTTATAATTATTTATAAACTGAATATAAAATTTACATTTATATAATTGTATTTCCTAAAACAAACTTTCTTTTTTTTTTGGCACATATTTTAAATTATAAAGCCCTTGGAATGAAGCACTAGTAATAAGATTGTCTGCAAAAAAATACAAAAAATTATTAAATTATTTAATATTTATTACTGTTAAGTATAACATTTTCTACACCAATAACTTAAGTACAACTGCCTTAAAAAACAGCCTTTGAATCACAGAATCATTTATACTTAAGAGTACATTTAATTCGTCTTTAGAGATTTTAATTTGTTTGCTGGTATTTTGTTCTCGCACACCGTTTAAGTGGCCCCGCATGCCTAGGCGACGTTTCCAGCAATACCTTCAGCTCGATCCTGTTTCCCCCTTCCGGTCTCGACTACGATCCCAATCCGTAAGTCAGCCTGTCAGCGCTTTGGCGTCAATGTTGCTAAGCGAGTAGTGGAGTCTGAAGACTGAGGAGTACAGAGAGGAGTAGAGAGGAGACTGTAGTCTGAAGGTCTCAGGACTGTTTTTTTGTAGCTTTTGTAGAGCCTTTTGCCTGGTGTCTCATCAGGCGCTGCCCTTTTGCTGATTAAAACTGCGAAATCCAATTTATTTCAAAATTTATTGTGTCTCACACGCTCAGAGACGTACAGGAATTGAAAAATATCAATAAAGGCATATGAATTGTTACCCAATAATAAATCAAGTGATGCCAGGGACCGGCATCCACAGCGCAAACAAATATGCTTTTTATTGTTTATATACGCGAATACGCATATATAAAAACAAATAAAACAAAAAAAGTATAAGGTTTTTAAATAATACAAAAAAAAATAAAAACTCTTGGCATTTTCGCACCGGACAACGTGAAATATTTCAATGCGAAAATCACCGAAAATCGTTTCGATTGTTGGTTTTTGTATCTTTTTTTGCAAACGATCCAAACGTCATTTCATTTCAATGAGGACGGCAATTTTCTAAGAACGATGCGCATACCAAGGAACCATGGAACGACGACGTACCCGAAGAACCAACAGATCCCAAGCCTCAACAACGCCGGCAATGGGCAAATGGCAGCTTTGGTGTTTCACAAATATGTGCAAACAATTACGAAAAGACGCGATGCGACGCGACGCGACGCGACGCGATGAGACGCGTTGCATTTCCAACCGAATGAAGGGTTCAGTTTCCAAACGAAACTCCAAACTGAATCGAGATCTGGATATATGCTCCTCCTTCTCACTTTAAGTGACTGTCGCTGTCTTTGTCTGTTTGGCTGTTTGTCTGTTGTCTTAGTGATTTTTCGTCAATTAGAATCAACGAACGAGCTGCGAATGTGCGAAGATACATTTTTGGAAGCCCGAAGAGCCCTCAAACCATCAGCGGCAGCTCAAATTAATATCTGTGCAATAACTCAAAGTCCAATGAAGAAACAGTGAAAGAGTAAGATTCACTCTCTCTCTGTCTGTCTTTCTCTATCTACCTCTCATTTTCTCTGTCTCTGTCTTTTGCCTGCACCGCTTTTGCAAATTTCGAACTCCACGTTCCAACATCCTGTTTCGTGCCGTTCATCTTGTCTTTTCAATTGTGGGGCTGCCGCAGTTGTTGTTGTTGCTGTGACTGTGTCTGTTGTTGTTGCCAGCTAGTTAAGCAGTTAAGCAGTTTCGCGTAAACGTTTTTCCAATATGACTTTGGTGTTGTTGTTGCGCCTGTGTGTTTAGGCTGTCTTCAGGGTTGTTATTTTAAAATTAGCACTTTGATTTAAGTTGTCTACACTCTTGGCGGCCTGTCTCTCTAGTCGTTTCCCCGATTGCCCAGGCAGCTGCAACATACTGCAGCACCAGCACCAGCACCAGCACCAGCCTCAGCCCCAGCCCCAGCAGCAGCAGCCAAAGGTGTTGAACAGCTGAGTGAAGGGCTGAGCGGGAAGCGGGGGCGGATGCCAGTATTGCCCCCCTGTTATTGTTGCCGTTTGCCGTTGCTGTTGTTGTTGATTACTGATTGCTCAGCTCTAGCGAAAGGTTGAAGGTTAGAGCAGATTAACTGTTGTTGTTGTTGCTGTCGTTGCTGTTGCTGTTACTGTAGTCGGTGTTGCCGTTGTTGTTGCTGTTGTTGCCGTTGTTGATGCAACCAAAACCTATTATCTACATATCATATGAACGATGATGGAGGATCGTCTCTGTGCATGAGAAATGTCAAAAATACATTGCGGAATTTTAATTTTAATTTTGACTCTTATTTTTCTACTTCCTGGTAAGACAGGTTAAAGTTTTTGAATCATTTATACGCTTTAATTTAAATTTCTTGTTAGAGATTTCATTTTACAAAGGATTGAACTCTTTGCAAACAATAATTTATGTGAAAAATAATTCAATAAACTTGATTTTGAGATAAATAATTTATACTAAAGGTTGACTTCACTCATTTGTGTTTCCTTTTACAAAGGAGTTTCTACTTTTCTAAAATTGTTTGATTTCAATTTTAAACAATTGAAGCTATGACTAACTACATTTGTATTTATCAAATTTTATTTAGAGCGCTAGTAGTCGCATAAAACAGTAGCAATGAAACTTTTTAAAGCTTTTAAGCCGAAAATCTGATTACAAGGTAAAGGTATTTTAAATAGAAAATAGTTAAAACAACAAAAGTAAAATTCAGTAAATTTAGTTAAAACAGTCAAAATCAGTATAAGTTTTATCTAAAACCAATTTGAATAGTTGCTTTTGTTTAAGATGATTCATAAACCAATTTTACTTTAAAATGAATCTGCGACTTAAGCAACTAAGAAGTATCTTGAGAGATCAGTTTAAGTGAATAGTACTTTTAAAATTTCATTTCACTGTTTCCCAAAAAAGCTCACACTATTTAAATGGCTTCATCCTGTTGTTGACCATAAGAAATTCATTAGGCAAACTCATCATCATTATCAGTTTTCTGTGTCTATGCGATAAGTGGACGATAAATCGATGTCAACTTTCACACATTTAAGTTTGTGGCCTGTTTGGCAATCAACTTGCTTATCGTCTGGTTGTAATCAATCATTAAGTATGCTTATCAGATCTAAATTTGTCCGATCTGAATAAAACTGGCAAACGCTGCACTTTTTTTAGCAGCCTCCAGACAAACTACAGAATGTCAACACACACGTACTAGACTGACGAGCTTCCGGTGAATTTGGCTTTTAACATAAGTCGCAAGCTTATCACACACTCATACACACACACACACGAACACGCACTTTAAATGGCCGACTGGCTTGAGAGCTGTTTGAGCCGCTTGTGTTAATTAAAATCAGCTTACGAATAAATTGTGTGTGAGTGTGCCATAAAATGCAGTAGTATCAACATTGGACACATCCATATCAATACTAATCAGACCGCGGGCCCCCAAAGTTTATACATTTTTAATGCGCATTGTGGCCGGAAGGAAGCGCAACACGTAAACGTGTTAATATGGACAGCACAATCTATTAATTTGTCAACAATAAAAGAGACAGAGACGGGACAGAAATGGACAGACGACGGCACAAAGAGACAGACATCAACATCAGCGACAGAACTCGACATCAACATCGACAAGACGCGTCAATGAGAGCAGCAGTATTGGAGCTGTTAAGTGATGCTGAAGAGGGAGTGAGAGAGAGACAAGAGATAGTGAAAGAGAGAGAGAGGAGCGAGGAAAGATGCGATAACGAAGCGGTAGCTTTGCCCAGATTGTCCAGGTTGTCCCAGGTTGTCCCAGGTTGGCCTGGTTAGCAGCTCTTTGGTTGGCTTGACTGGTTCGATGGTTCGCTGCTTGTCAGCACAGCAGGTACGAAATTAATATGCGAGCAACAATTAAGATAAGCGCGCAAAGTTGTGAAGTTGCTGCTGCGAATGAAGGGGCGCAGTCGGTGGCCAATGACTAAACCAAGGCGACGTTTTCTCTACCTCTACCTCAATTCTTCTCCTCTTTTTTTTGGTGACCAATCTTGCGTCTCGCACCTCATTTTGTAGCAGAATGCGGACTGGCAACTGTCGACTGCGTCTGCGGTAGCTCCAAAAAAATAAACATTATCCATTAACCCGTTGCCGTTGTCTTTCTTAAGTTGCCGTTGCAAGGTGGCCTTGATGACAAACGGCGGCTTGTTTTATAAGCGATAATAATATGAATTTCATAAATTTTATGTGCAATATTTTCAGCAGTCCGCATTTCGTAAAAAAATTATATTATTAATTGAAGATAAACGAGAATTTTTATTGGCAATTTTAAAATTTTTTTATAATTTTTAACAACATTGTAGCGAGATCTCGTATGGATTTTTAAAGGCATTTTCAGTGTAAACATTTATTTAAAAGCAATAAATAAAGTTCCAAAAATAGAATACATTTACATGCTTAAAATGCTTAAAGTAATTCGATCTCTAACAAAATGTCAAAAGCTGAAAAGCACAAAATATCTTAAATTAAATTAGAAACTCATTGATTTCTGAGGCACTCTTTTTGTAGAATTTGTGTATGTAAGAAATGGAACAAGTAAAAAAGGCTACAGTCTAGTGAGCCGACTGTAAAAGACCCCTTACTCCTTCTAGTGCTCGTTTTTCATACAAATCATCAATTTTCGACCAATTTGTCCTATGGAAGCTATAGGCTATAGTTTTCCGATCCGAGTCAAACTTGGTGAGGATTATTATAATGGTACCATACACATAATGTATTAGTTTGGTTGTCATCGCTCAACTAAAATTTTATGTCTCCATACAAATCACAAATTTTTGATCGATTTGTACTATGGGAGCTATTGGCTATAGTTGTATCGATTGCTATATCGACTCGGCTGTTGATGCTGATCAAGAATATATATATACTTTATGGAGTCGGAAACGCTTCCTTCTGCCTGTTACGCACATTTCCCTTCAGACAAATCTAGTAGACCCCTCTACTCTTTAGAGTACGGGGTCTAAGCAGGTGTAGTAAACAAATTGTGATCTGTATATTAAAATACATTTCATTCTTAAACTTATTGAATTATTATAAATAAATACATATATTTAAAACAGAAAATTAATCTTAATTCCTTGATTTCATAACCACAACTTGAAATCAAGTTTACAAGTGAATATATAGACCCAAACTGACTTGTTAATGCCAATAATAATTAGCATTTGATTGAAAATGTAAATGAAAATCATAAATCAAACTGTCAACAATTATGTATGTTGCATGCAACCAATTGCGGGCAATGAAAATTATATTGCCATCATTTTTGGCAATTCTTCACAAAACGAGTTTCGCATAACATGAGAACGTGTGAAATTTCGTTTAATTTTTTTTTACTTTTACGTTTTTTATGTCACCTTTTTTTGTTGTGGGATTTTTTAATGTGGTTTTCAGGTATTTTGTCATAAAACACCTGACAGCTGGCGTAATTTGAGCTCTTTGTGAGTCTGCTGTGCGGTTGACAATCTCTAATTGATTAACGATAACACTTTTATTGATGCATTTGCGAGACATCTGTATGTATGCAGGGTATTTCAGTGTTAATAGGGGTACAAGAGGGATGCACTGTGAGGCAAAGTATGTTGTTGTGCGGGACATGGGCGTTACTTTTAGCATTTTTGACAACTTATTTTAGACGCGTCAATTACCGCTACCCACATATGCTGACAGTTGCAATTAAAACCAAGAAACTAAAAAGTTGTTGTACAACAAAATAGTTACCAGCAATTGCAATAACTTGGCTTGTTGGCTAGTTGGCTTGTTAATAGACATGTAAACTGCAATTAAAACACGCTAGAAGAGAGGCCCCAAAGAGCTAACAAAAATATTTTGAACGTTTGTCTCCTTGTTGTAAGTTTTCTTTTATTTATATTTAGTTTTATTTGTATTTGTATTTTTGTGTGTTTGCTTCTTAATTAAAATATTTAAGCACGCAAATAGTAGGCCTGGCAGTTGGCTAGTTTACAACCAGTTAGGCTGTTAGCCAACTAGCCAGTTGGCCAGTTGGCTTGAACTCGGATAAAAAATACTATGCTCAACTGGGCGTGCCTGGCGCTGCTGCGGCTTTAATCAAAGTTTTTGCCAGCGGGGAATCAATCATTTGAAAGTTAAACGTCATCGTGCGTCAGAAAACTCATAAGACAAAACCCAGGCAGCTACAACAACATTACTAAGTAGAGTCATGCGAGGCAATTCCAAGTTGAAATCCTACTTTGGAGGCCCGTTGTGAATGCGAATGTGGCGTGTCCGAGTTTTTAGCGCTTGCCTGCCCCAAAGACCAAGACCAGACTCAACCAGATCTCAGACCAGAGACGATTCCCGGTTTCAACATTGGACAACCAACGCAATCCCACAAAACATTTTTCTTAAGCTCAATGTTGTTATTGTGATTTTTTGTGGTTGTTGTTGTTGCTGTTGCTGTTGTTGTTTTGTTATTTGTTAAATGAAAGCAACGCAAAATTAATGCGTGTGGCCAACGCCATCAGCATCGCCCCCTGCTTATCACTGTCAAGCATCTTAACTGGGCCCAAAAACCTCAACACAATAAACCCGCCAGTTGAACAACAACAACAAAATTCAAGTGGAACTGAAACTAACTAACCTTTTTGAAACTTTAGCCGAAAGTGGAGCTACAACTGAAATGACAAGAGACGATGTTTTAGTTAAATTTATTTGCCAAATATCAATATAAATTTTATTATTTTAGTCGTTCGTCGTTAACATTATTAATTTATGTGACCGCCTTTTGTCTTTGTTATGTGTTTTGTGTGTTTTTCATGTTTTGTACGATTTGAATAGATTTTTAATAAGTGATAAACATTTGAAACGACAATTTTAAAGTCGATTAATTAATTAAATGGCAATTGAATTTGCCAACAACAACAACGGCAACAGAAACAACGACAACGGGAACGACAAAAACATCAATAAAATACAAAATTGATTGATATTCGGGTTTTGATATTTTTTGTTTTGTTGAAAATTAATGAGAACATTTTGTAAATTGGTCGCTCTTTTGGTATATTATATGAGGACTGTTATCACCAATGTCAGTTTAAAGATGTGGTTTTAATAGAGCTTAAAGTATTTTAATGTGTTTTTAATTCACATAAATAACTATTAATGGATATAAAATATAAACTTAATGTAGTGTACAAAAAATTAAATATTTACGGACAAAAAAAAAGGAATTTACAAAAGTCAAGTTTACTTTAGTAGAAAACTAAATAACGTATCGAAAGCCGGATATAAAAATTCTTGTAACTTTCACTCATTACGTAACAAGCATGCTTACGTATATAATGTTTACGTAGTCCAACACGTCATATCCGTTGCATGCCAATGTTACATTCTAAAATTTCTATCTCACGCCCCGTTACATTCTTCCCATAAAACGATTTAAGTTCAATATTTGAACTCTTTTTAATTGATCTTGATTAATCGCACACCAGGCTCCATATCAACTCCATGGCAGACCAACCGAGTGCCACACACAAGCACACACACACACACACACACACACACACACACTTCCCGACTATCATTAATTACAGTTTAATTGCCAAAAAGAAGAAACATAAAAAATAAGCCAAAAGTAGGAGAGAGTGAGAGAGCGAGAGAGAGGGAGAGAAAAAACGTTAATAGTTTTGTCTTATCAGCATAAACAGTTTCTCCTAATTTCATTAGTTTAATGGCAAAACAAAAACTAAGGCCAATCCCCTAGAAAAATAAGAAAAACCAACAAAAAACAATAAGAAACAAGCTACCAAGCTACGCAAAACGTGCAAAGCGGAAAAAAATTGTTAACAATTGTGAGAATAAATTGCTAAATAATTAAGTGGATCAACAGCCTGGTAACAGGCCCCGAAGACCTCAGACCCCAGACTCCGACATCGACTTTAACTTTGAGTCGAAGAACAACTTTGAGTCGAGACTGACTCAAATTGCATATGATTAATTAAAGGAAATAAAAGGCTGGCGACTGAGAATGAGTAGCAGAAATATAAATCTACATATATACAACCTATACCTATACTATATATACTATATATGTATATAGATAGAGAAGAAACTGGCAACTGGTAACTGACAAGCGGCAAACTGGAGAACAAACGAATAACGAAATCTTTTTCTTTAATTAATATCGAAGTGAAGTGAATTTCAGTAGCGTCATTTGCCCAACAGAGTCAGAGCCAGAAACAGAAACAGAGTCAGAGTCAGAGCCAGAGCCAGAAACAAAGACAGGAGGCGTTTTTCAACTCATTAACGTTCAAACGAATTCATTTACATATCGTAGCGACTCTCTCAACTTTACCTGCCTGCCCCAAATTAATATTCCATGGCCAAACATTATTTTTTTCTTCTCTTTTTTTTTTTTTAATTCGGAAAATTTGAAACGCTTAAGAAACGAGCTGAGAAATGGTCTCACACACTATTTGAATGCACCTACCTCTATTTATAGGTGTATTATTTTTTTCGTTCCTTTATTCTTTCTTTTTTTTTTTGTCTAAATGATTTTTATTAACATTTTGCGCGATGGCTAGCGGGGAAGGGAGAGTAAAGAGCAGGAACCGCACAACTCACACGCATGCCCATTACCATTTGGCTGTGTCACTCGGCAAAAGACAGAGACGCCGGCGCATAGTTCAAACCTAGCTCTCGCCTTCGTCTCCCAGTCCGAGTTCGAGTCTGATCCCAAGTCCGAGTCTCAAACGGGCGTCAACTGCATGCCATGCGTAAATGCCAGAGCGACCCTCGGTTCCCGCCTCTTATCTTATGGTATTCATCTTGAAAATTGTTTCTAGTTGAAGTTTGCCTTTTAATTGTTAGGCGCAAACAGCCGACCGACTAAATTAAATTTATACAGCCTGTCCGAATCCAAGTTTGGTTCCATGTGGTTGCGTGTCTTGCCAGTGGTCCAAAACAACAACAACAACAACAACGAAACATAAAAGTTACCCCCGTTTGCGCCACCATTATCCTCATTCAACATCATCACGGTCACATGTCGCCCATTGAGCATGTGCAGCCTTTCAGGTTACAACTCGACCAGCAGGTCAATAAATTCCTCAAACTGAATTATTATAACATTTTTATTTAAAACCTTGTTCTGTATCTCACATAATTAGCATAGTTATATGGGTATTTTAGGGGTTGCATTGGGAATTTGGAGGCGCAACTGTCTAATTTTTCACTCAACTGTCCACATTAACGCATATCATGCACATGAAATATTTATTAATTTGTTCAATTTCACTGACAAATGATAAAAAGCTCGAAAATTAATGAATATATCTAAAATAGGTGTCATTTTAATTAGATCAACGCAGGGGGTTGACAAACCCGAAACCCAAACACACACCGCACTCGGTAGGGAATAGTTCAAAATCAACAGTTATGCATAAATTTAAATAGTAAGTTTTACTAAATTATGGTACTATATGGCTCGTTAAAGTTAACTACAAAACTGCATACTTGTTTAGTAATAAAAGCAAATGACTAAATACAAAATTAGAATAACTAATAGATACAAATATATTTGAATAATAAATGTTGTAGAGAGAGAGAGAGAGAGAGAGAGAGAGAGAGAGAGAGAGAGAGAGAGATAAGTCTAACTTTAAACCAAATCTCTTAAAGAAAACTTTAAAGTAAAAATTTTGACAGAATTTCTAGTAATAATAAATATTGTAAAGAGCTTAAAAAAATGTATAACTGAACAATTAAATAAATCCTTAAGAGGAGAATGTAAAAAACTTTTTGTGTTATTTTTTAAACAAATCTAAAAAGGAAATTTTGTTAATAAAAGTTAATAGAAGCTTTAAAAGAAAATTATACTATCAGAATTTCATTGGCATAGTTTAAATAAGTAATTAAACATTTTGGTTTATTTTACAGGTCAAATCTCTCAATTCTCCCACGAAAAACTTTTTTTACTAAAAAATTTAATGAGAAAGTTTACATTTCTTAAAAGCAGACTATTAAAGAACTCATCATAACAAAAGATTTACCACTAAAAGTCAAAATATAGACGAAAAATTATTTCGACACTAATTTCCAGACGTTTTCATGTTCGATTTCTTAGCACATTTTCCAACACTATAAATTACCATATCAAATGAAACTTGTGTATTAGTCATTCATTGCTTTGTAACATTGTTTCTCATAGTGCGCTTTGTAACGCATGGTAAACCTTTTTGGCCATTGTTCAAGGCCCTGTTTTCTCCCTTCTTCCTCTAGAGGTAAAAAAAAGCGCCATTTAAGCCGCTTGTTGTAGTTCCTATTGCCGTTGTTGCTGTTGTTGGTCTTTTCACAGCTCAACACAAAAGCCCCCAAGACGAGGCAATGTCTCCAGCCGTGAGGACACGATCAACTCAACTTAAGTCAAAGAAAACGTTCAAAAATGTTGCTCAAGAAAATGTACAAAGAAAAAGTTTTTCTTTGATAAAGTTTCATTAGCGTTTCAACGGTCTCTCTCTGTGTGTACACCTGATTTTTTGGGAATAGAGCATTTTTTTTTGTTTTGGACACAATGGAAATGGGAACCCACAGGAGGTGCATAGAGTTAAGTATTTTGAATAGACATCGAGTCAAAGTCAGTTAATGCAATAACACAATAGGCCAGGTCAAGTAAAAAATGTTTGGTTCGTTTTCAAAGACGGATGTGCGTGCATTTTAGGGTTCATTGCGTTCAACACCGCACAAGTTGTTCACATTCACATGACTCGGCAGATGAAGTGCAGTCAGAAAAATATGCAAGACAATTAAACAAATTAACAAAATACAACAACAATAACGAAGTCAATTTTACACATGAGAAAATCGAAGAGCATTGAAAGCCATTACCCATTACCCATTACCCATTAGCCATTAGACCCCGCTCTGGACCCCAAATCGTCGGAGTGCGTCGTTACTGCGCGGGTGTATACCAACTGTCAGCTGGTTTGTTACAAGAAACTTCCCGGAGCCAGGTAATTAAGTTTCAAATTTTACTTTCCAATGGGCCATAATGTTGACCTCCAGCACTGAGAACCCTTTCGGGTCACATGTGTGCCCAAGAAGCAAACGACTCACGGACAAGTTGCAAGAGCCGCATCTAATTTCATGGCTGTTAGCGAAAGGGCCATGGCCAAAAGGTCGCGCAAGATGCACACACACACAACAACACCAACAACAACAACAAAAATATAGGAACATTTAATATGCAGTCGAATGGCTACAAGACGGGCTTTTATTATTGACAAAAACAACAACAAACAGGCCAATAGAATGATCAGAAAACACACAGCATAAGTTTAGTGTATTTGTTCCTATTATTATGGTATACGAATTTTTGATACTCTTTCTTATTCCCTTAAAATGTCTTAAAAGAACAAGTGTGGATTGCTTACTAAAGTTAACTAAATGATGGATAAAAAACAATTTTATTCAATTAATAAATTAAAAAAAAATATTTTGAGGAAAAAAAGTCAATAAAAAAAGTCTTGAGAAGTGATTAATATATTCTTTTAATTTTATTTTATTTTTTTAACAATTTAAAAAAATGCATTTAAATCAAAACGCTATTCACTCTTAAAGCTCAACAAATTTAAATTTATTATGTCTTTATTCGACAATTTGCTAAAGCACACCTTTGCCATAAGTCGTAAGTACTCAGTAAACGGAGTATAAAGAGTACACATTTTTTTATGTAAGGAACACAGCCAAAGTTCAGGCACAAAAAGCGACAAAGAAGAGTCATAAAAACGTTTAATGATGTCACAAACGCAATAAAAATGCAATAAAATGTCAAAATTATTGAATTTACGATACGAAACAAGTTCAAAATAACAACAAAAGAAGCAACAACAACAACATGAACATTAAAAAATACCAGTCGAATTCGGAGGCGCAGAGACAATTTCTGAAACACCTCTGCAACTTCAACTCTTTCACCGCCTGGATGGGTTATAACATTATGTTCCATTGTTATATTCTCTTGTTATTGTTGTTGTTATTCCTTGTTGTAGTAGTTGTTATTGTTGTTGTTCTCGTTGTTCTTGCTATTGTTGTTATTGCTGTTCGCTGTTGCGTTGCATGCAATGTGCGTGCTTTGGGGGAAGGTGTCGCACTGCGAACTGCTCTACCATAACCTTGCTCATTTAAATAAATTTTACTTTATTTTTATTTCGTTTTAGTTTCTTTTTTTTTTGTTATTTATATATATTTTTATCCCCCTCCTCCGTTTGGGTTATTTTTTCGGGTTAACATGCTCGCATCTCTGTGTAGAGGGCAGCGATGCATCGAACCGATTGATTGTTATCTAAAGTGAAATCAAATTGAGTTTCCATTGCCGCCAACCCGTTGACAAACCCCGCCCATTTTTCCTGCGCGGGCACATGAAAGATGGATTTTCGGGAATGGTTCCAGAGCGTCTGCTGCGGGTAGTTGGGTATCATGTTGGGGTTAAGGATCAGAAAAGTGTTTGAGTAATGGACTACATGCGTTGCCACAACGATAAGACCGCCTGGGTCCCAAGCAATTAACATATTTATGCCATAGACACACTGTCTGCAAAGGAATCCCAGTCTTAGATCCCATTCCCAGTCCCAGTTCCAGAACTAAAATTCGAAAACAAAATCAAAAACCCGAAGACAAACCCAAGCCCAAACCCAGACAGCTTGACTGGCTGTGCCTTGATTTTGATTTCACATTTGGGAGCATATCATTGGGACATTCGAATGAATCCTTTTTGGCATGCAGGTCGGCTCATCATCATCACCAGCCTGTTTTATATGCAGGCATGAGCGGGCATACTAATTAGCCCGAGGGTATCTCAAAGTATGTGCTGCAATGGTTTGATTTACTTGCCGAATCAATAAAAGTGTTGCTCCATTCTACTACACGAAGGGAAGCATTAAAGTCGACTTGTTTATGTGTCCGACCGAGCTAACCAACGAAAAGGCTCAAGAAAAGTCAAATAGGCAGGTAGTACAGGTAAGTGTATAGACTCTGTCCTGGGAAGATATTTGAGTGCAAACGCAGGTCTTTAATGGGCAGATGCTTTTCATAATGTATGCGCTTTGAAGAACTCAGAAACAGAGCTATTTACGATACACCACACACTTTAGATACTTTAATATCGTTTTCTGAGATACACGTTCGGTGGTCAATGAGTTAATCCATTGTCTATCAGAAATATGATATAGAACTCTCTCAATTTAAATAAAATATATTGATTAAAATATGCTTTTGCTAGAAAAAATTCTAGTTAAAGTGAATATAAATGGTGAACAAATCGAATTTGGTTGCCCCCGATTTGTGCACTAAAAATAAAATTCTTTTAAAGTCTTAAAAATGTTGAAACTAAAACAAATCATTTGATTGCCTTTGGAATACACATAAAAAATTAAAAACAAATAAAACACTTCTGGAGAACTAAACTGTTATGATTTAAAAAACGATTCTAAACATTTTCTCTATACAAGAGTTTTATAACCAATGGAAATATCTATATATAGATAACTTGGAGATAGATATTCCTTTAAATAGATATAAAAGTTCGCTATAAATCTAACAGTAAGTACTCTTTCTTTCCCTATATATTTCTGAAAGTTATTGTTTGTGTGTTCAAAAGGCTTTAATTATAAATGTTTACTCAGGAGTTAATTACTTCTCAAAAAAAGAAAAAAAGGAGAAAAAAAGACAACACTGTCAACAATCTTTGATTCCATTAGTTTTCACTCCAATTATAGATAAAAACAGTTTGTGTAAGCCACAATTGAATAAATGATACTCGAATCTAAGCCAAGATGCATAACCCAATTGTCAGTTGTGGCTACCTCATGTCGTGAGTGCTGCATGCCCCAATTGAAAATGTCAACCTATCAACAACAAATTAACTCAAAAACCCAAAAACAACAAAAAACATATAAAAAACTTATAAAATAAATAAGACAGCAACAAGAGATCCAAAGACAAAGAAAGCGAGTTGGCTAACAGAGACTGGTCAGTCTATAAGTAAGTTGCCGCCTGCTGATTGCTGTTGCTGATGTTGGGCCTAAAACTGAGTCCAAGACTGAAACTGAGGCTGAGACACAGTCTGAGGCTTTTGCTTTGCTGTTGATGTATGCCAGGCCAAGAGCCCTGGCTAATATTTATGTACCACAAATGTCAACTGTCAATGTCAATTTATATTATGTTGCTGCCACATTGCGGATATGTCGGCAACAAACATATGTATCTCAAAACTGAGAACCGACAACAATTTTACTTTTAATTTTTTGTTATTTGTTTTTGGTTGATGTTTGTTTTTAAGCCCTAACTGGGGACACCTCGAGAGAGAGAGAGAGAGAGAGAGCGCCGTCCTACGCAGCCCCCGATCTGGACAACAACATATTTATAACATTATTTTCGCACACGACTCTGTGTGGGTGTATTTTTCAGATCTCCATAACCTACCTCCACCTCGCTTCCCATAAACATAACCATTCCCCTTCCCCTCCCAATGCCAATCCCAATCCTCAATCCATTTCGATGCCTGCTGCCAATTCCATTTAATTTGTTTTGTTGTCAATGCTGTTGTTGGTATTTAATTTGCAGACACGTTAAACAAACAAAACTTAAAGAGTTAACATGTCTCAAAAGTTATTTGGGGTTTCAGTTTCGGTTCAGTTCGGGGTTGCATGCCACTGCCAACAGTTACAGTTGTTCAAAAAGCTAAAAAAAAAAAACCAACAGCACCAACAAGGCGCACATTAATAATCTTGTTGAACCCGGCAATTTCGACCCTATAATCAGCGAGTGAAACGCATATGCACATACTATATAGAGACGGAACGGACTGATCAGCCAACATAACATACTAGCCAGTTCCTGAGTCTGAGTCGTGGCTCGTTTGGAGTCGCCTGGTTGGTTAGCTGCTTTGAGTCTGGACTGGTAAACGCCTCTGGGGCACCGCCTGCTAATTCCATTGTTTGTTGCTTGATATTTTTGAAGACGTGGCTAATTTGAATCAACCGCCTCTCGCTCATTTTCGCTGTCCCAAAATGAAACTGAAAAGTCCCGGACTGTTGGAACTGTTGTTTTGGAACTGTTTGAGCCTCTTAGTCCCCTCAGTCGTAGCAAATTAAACGCATGCGCAGCACAACATCCTCAGGCTAAACGCATTCGCTCCCGCTCTCAAAAAAAAAAAAAAAAATTATAAACCTGGTGGCCATCGGACATCGCTGCCGCTTCCGTGGCATACCCCCTTTTCCCGACTTCGCCCCACCTCTTTCTAAAGCAAGCATGTTGATAATTGTTTCCTGGACGCGGTGGTAACCTGAACCCAAAGTAAAATCAACCTAAACCTGAAACTGAACCTGAGCTGGCGGCTGCTGCGTCTGCGTCTACGTCTGCGCCGGCGTCTTAAGACATAAATCCAATAGTAAACATATAAATTTAGCTATATGGTTATATGCACAGAGAGAAATCAACGACTTGATTGAGTAAGCAAAGAGATTTTGGTATTTAATTGAATTTAAATTGAAATGATCTCTATGATTACTAGAAATATATCGTTTTATTCAAAATTATAGCGAACTCAAGACTCAGTTTCTCTTCAACAATATTTCACCAACTCTTTTTCGCTCAGTGTAATTTTATAGCGCTGTCATATGAGCTTGTTGGCTCTTTGTCTGCGTATGAGTATTTTGGCTTGTTTAGAACGAAAATTATGCAATTATCATAATTGGTCAGCGAGGCATTTGGCCAATTATGAAATAAATTTATGAGCACCGCTGACCATGCCCTTGGCCCTGTCACGCAATCTCTAGTCACAAACGCCCACAGAATAATACAAAAACCATAAAGGAAGTAAAAAAACTGAACTAAAATTTTAAAATAGTAAAAAGAACACTTAAAATAAAATATTAATAAAGTAGTTAAAGAAAAGTGCTATAGAATTTTTTTTGGTGGGATGCACTTGCTCAAGTCGTTCAAGTCTATCATTGTCCAGAACCGGGGATTGTTCCAATTACGCGGCTCTGCACGCACTTTGGCCCTATACACACTCCTTCAAAATACTATAATACCATATAATGGCTGAGTTGAATTTTTTTCTGTTTTTGTTTTTATTTCTGTTGTTTTGCCCTTTTAAACGCCGATAACCTTTTATGCGCCCGGCAAAGCGAGCGGCTATAAAAAAATAAAAAACAAAGAAGAAGAAGAAGATACTGAGACTTAAGACTCGAAAATGCATTAAATTGAATTTTTTCGTTGGAAATTGTTGACTGACCAACGCGTTTTTTAACGCCATGAAAACTAATTTTATGTTTACACTCACACACACACAGATACACACAGACACAATTCAATTACATGGCCAAGAAAAGTGCTTGAAATGGACGTAACTTCATTTAAATTGTTGGCCATTCCCTGAGACACCGCTTAACAATGCGTGGCGAGTTACCAATATAATACCACGTAATGTCTTCTTGTTGCAAATGCTCTTCCCTTGCACTTTTGCTGCATGCTAATTGGCCTGGGGAATTACATTGCATAGGCATAGGCATAGGGCCAAGTTTAGCATAAACCGTTAACAGCTAGTGATAGAATTTCTCACAATTTAACGGGCTAACAGACAGTCTAATATATATGACAGCTATAACTATCACATTACCAGTACGTATAACCCTTAAACACGAACGTTTTATCGATTGTACAAACCCAAATTCAAATTGTTGGTAACACTTGTTGTAGCCAAAGTTATTGAGTTTGAGGCCTCTTCTCTTAGTAGTAAATGTATTCGCACAGACATCTAACACCTGCTTAGGTATTTAAAACATTTCCTTATTGGATTACCTTTTATATATCCAGTATTTCACTTTTTATACTCCTGTCTCTCAGTGTGCACCACATGCCAAAGACTTCCTCGACTTAAGCTATAAAGATACCAATTTCAACAGTTTTAAAATCAAAAAATATATATGTATATAAAATAAATTATATTTTATAGTTTAGTATAAATACTTACACATACATATATAACTTAACAATGAACTTAATGAAGTAAAAATTTAAACGACGCATAGACTTACATAAGGAGAGTGCGATCTTAGTACTTTTTTAGAGGCATTATTTTAAAAGTTAACATTTTTAATGGAATTAAAGTAAATTCTAGTGGAATTCCTACTGTTTTTTTTATATAACATAAGGCATTAAATTAAATGAGATTAAACAAGTATTACTAGTTAATTTATTTTAAGGATTAAATTCTTTTTATAATTATTTAAATAAGCCGTTGTGAATTGTGATCGTTAAAGTTGAAATAGCCTACGCTTTAAAACAAGAGGTTCCCACTACCGATCTTGACTTCAATAAAAACTGTGTCAACTTAGAGCAGAACTGTCAATTCTTGCACAATCTATAATGGAATCAAGAATCAAGAGCAACATCAAAGATCAAATCCACGATCTCTCGATTTTACCAATCTGATCCAATTGAACTACAATCAACTTATAAAACTGCCACACACAAATATCCTCAGCTCCTCAGGCCCAAGGCCAAATAAACATGAGCAAAACGAAAAATCGAACAAGAATTATGAAATATGCAAAGCAATAAACAATTTAAAATCAAATAAAAAGACAACTTCATATTGGGGAATGGCAAAACCGAGCATCGATTGTTGCTGCCACAAAAAAGAAAAAAAAAATAAAGAATAACACAAAAAATATATATCAATATTTTATGCTTTAAGCATTTGTTTGCTTAGAACGACCCCCAAAAACCAGCAGACGACGACGGATCAGCGGAGACTGTGAATAGTGGTGAGTGGAGCGAGGAGAGCGGTGAGTGCTAACCAGGCTGGGAGCATAGAGTCATGAAGCACACACATGGCACTGAGCTGGAGATGGAACTGAGTATCCGTTTTCTCGGCAAGCTGTCTGCCTACTGTTGGTGCACAAATATGTATGTGGCGGCTGCCGGTTGACTCTCTCCCCCCCTCTCCCGACCACAACTTGCCACGTCCCTGTAGTTGGATCAGTGACTCGTTTCGCCGATTCGCCGTTGTTGTTGTCTAAATTTATGATTATTGCCCTGCCAAGCATCTTACGAGCAGCGGACTCAATTCGCCTTAGCCCAAATGGCGGCAGCTCGTTGCTGCTGCCACTGTAGCTGTTGCTGTTGCTGTTGCAGGCACCATGTGGGGGAGGGTACAACACAAAAAAAAAAGCCAAGTGATTCTGCAGTTATAAAAATTGGATTTTGCGCGCAACTTAATCACATTTTCGCCTTCAACTGGCGACTCGAGAGTCAACTTGACTTGACTCCGTTCAGCTATTTTATTGCCGTCGACTCTTTGTGACTTTTTTTTAGCTTTTTTTTTGGTTTCATTTGGTTTGGTGTGCTCTGCGCCTGGCGAAAATTTACGATTATATCGAAATCTGATGGTTTATACGCGACCGCGGCCAAAAAACTACTTTGTATGTACAGAATAAGAGTAAGAGAGTCAAGAAGAGAGGGAGAGAGAAAAAACAGATACTGTGGAGCTGGGTAGAAGGTCTTTCTGTGAAGATTTACGGAAAAAAATTAATTTACGATTCCAGGGAAAATCAAATTACGTAGTCGTACACTTGAATCGTTTCAAGATTTGCCACCAACAAAGTTTTATTCAAATTACGTTTTAGTAATTAATTTCTAAATAGGCTGCTTGCTAATCCGTGTGACTCTCTAACTGGACTTGAATCTACATGGATTAAAAAAAAATAGTGTTTACTGTGGCAGGTGCTGGCCGCTCAGTGGAGAGGAAAGACTGTAGCTGATTAAGCCAGGCGCTCCGTAGATGATAATAAAGAAACCCGTTTACTTTAAATGTTATGGCATTGCCGGCGATGATTAACCAATAATGATAATGGATGAGCGGACGAAGTAACTGACAGTGCAACTGACTGACAGCTCAGCCTAACGAGTTGGGGAATTCTTCTCTGTTTGCAATTGCAGTGAGTAAGTGTTTTTTATTTTCCCCTTCTCTCCCTCTCCTCCTCTCTGTCTTTCTCAAGCCCTGTCAAGTTATCTCTGTCTTATTCATTTCTTTAATTTTATTTCATTTAATAGCCTTCCAGAAGTTGGGAAAGTGGAAAATGCGGTCACACGACTGCAATTCTAATTAAAATTGAGTAACGCTTCGTATTGACAATAAAATGAGAATGAATAACTATTCAAATACTTAAAGTAGATACGATATGCGTAGGGTTTTATAAGACGTTGTGGGAATTACATAATGAACTAAGCTCATAAAATTGTTTAACTATTTACTTTAACGCAATCAACTAAAAGACAACTCCAAATAAGTATTCATGTGGGTGAATAATAGTAATAATAAACTGAACTCGTTGACAATGAAATCAGTCCAAGTGCAGATAATGATAACGATAAAATACCGATGTTATGTGACGATTATTATAAAAATACAATATATTTAAATCAGATAAGTTATGACAAATTAAGGCAAGTTGTTAATTTGGAGTTAACAAATCTAAAATTTGTCAATGCTAATACATTTATAAAGTATTACTAATCTAAAATAAATACTATATACATATATATCATAGTACTAATAAATTATTAAACATACAAAAGTAAGGTCTAAATGTAATCAAAAATACTTCCCCCACAGTTTCCATTCTAAATCATATTGAACTGATATTTCTAAGGAATTATTAAATACTTGTAAGCAATAAACTATTTTCTAAGTAAAAAGTTCTTGATTACACAAGTAACGATCTTTTCGAAAACCATTTAAAAGCTGACAACAAAACCTCCTTAAAATAACAGTTCATTAACTCAACGCGAAGTGGTTTTCCAACTATTCTATTCTTCGCTTCATGTTGGAAAATCAAAGGATCAAAGTGAGAAAACCCATAAAGCTTTTAATACCAAACAGCGAAGACAGTGAGAAAGAGAGTGAGAGAGAGGAACAGAGAGAGAGAGGAGGAAAACTTCAATACAATTAGTTCAATGCTGAATTCATCAGCTTGCATAGTGCATATATAGTAGTTTGTATGATGGCCTTGCCCCCAAACGCCTTGTCTGGCACTTCACAATATTTACCTTTAGGGGCTTTTCTGTCAGCTCATCTGCGATACAATATTTTGTTGTGCCTAACGCAAGAGGCGTGTGCTCCAAATTGGTTAACTGTGAGGCGCTGCCAGCTTATCAAAGGTGTCTGCGAGTGTATGTGTGTGTGTGTGTTCAGTGTGTGTTCGGTGTGTGTAGATCTAGCCAAGACCCACCTCAGACACAAGCATTTGCCAAAACACTTGAATTTGTTCAGCGATGCAAAGTCATCGGCAGTGGCAGTGGCAGAGACTAAGGCAGAGGCAGTGGCAGAGGCTGCAGCAGAGACTGCGGCTGCGGCTGAGATTGTATCGATGGCAAGGCAAACGACTGTCAGCCAGAGGTTCAAATACTAACACTTAATGAACTTAACTCTGCAACAACATCAAATTTCCATAAGAAAGGCACCATGCAACGAGCCGTAGATTTTCTTGTGCTTGTTGTTGTTGTTGTTGCTGCGTGTATCTATTAGATACGCAGCAGAGTTGCAACAAACTGCAATATGCAAGGCTTGTATGAAGCCTACCTGCCCCACACTTGTTGTTGATGTTGCACTGCTTGTTGCAATAGTTGTTGCAGCTCTTGTTGCTGTTGTTACTTGTGGATGCTGCCGCTCTCGCTGCTGCTGCTGCTGCTGATGCCGCTGCCTGCACAGAGGCATCAAGATACAGGCCAGACTACATTGGTAGCAAGTAGCTGCCGGGTTTTGACTCTGACTCTGACGATGACTCTGATGCCGATGCCGATGCTGAGACTGAGGCATCGAGTTCAGTTTGGGGTTTGAGTTCGGGTTCGGTTTCTGTGTTCTGTGCTCTGTTCTGCAAGCGACTTTGGCAATCAGCAATTAGCAGATATGTTAACTTCATGTTAACGAACCAATTTGAAATTTAAATGCGGCACAAACTCGGGTGCTCATACGTCGTTGTTGTCATCACTTCTTCAACCAGAGGGGCTTCCGATGTCCGTGTGTGTGTGTATGTGAGTGTTGGAGTGGCAGTGTGTGCATTTGTATGGAGACAGACAGCTAAGAGAGTTGGAGCAACTGCCACATCCAGTTCTTTTTTTCATGTCTTCCACTCTCTTTCGTCCTACCACATTTTTGTTTAGCAAAATTTTAATACAAAAACCAAATCGAAGCCGCTGCTTCAAGCGATCCCAGACGATACATATGCATAAAGCAGAAACAACCACACACAACTTGGAACACAACAAAAAAATGAAAGAAATACACACAAAGAAAAAGCCAGAAAAAAACAAAGAAAGAGACAAAAAGATTGTGAGAAAGAGAAAGAGAGGGAAGCATAAGCAAGCTTGTCATCAAAGCCGAGTACGAGTTCGAGTACAAATGAAAAGAGTTCGTTAAAAGCTTCTTCATGTTTCTTCTTGCCTCGTTGTGACTGTATTTGTATGAGTGTATCTGTGTAGCTGCAAATTCTTTTAGGCCCAACGCTTCGTACGTCGAAGAATAATTCTACCTTCTGTGCTTTTATAAATCACAGGAACGACGACCGGCTCTGGAATTCAGACGCTGACGACTGCTTCAAACAGACAGGAAGGAATACAACGACGACGACAACTTAAGCGCGAAAAAAATAGTCAATTGCTGGGCACAAGGGGTATGTGATCGGGCTGCACAGGGATGCATGGGGGACTACCAGGGACTCCTAACCATGCAAAAGATAACAATGCAAGTGACTGGGCCTTGTGGCCAATGCCAAAGCCAAAGCCACAGTCACAGCTAAAGCCAAAGTCAAAGTCTTGGACCTGTAATTGTTGCAACTTGTAGCGAGTGCTAAATTTAAAGCGCAATTTCAAACCGTATGACAAACAATAAATCAGCTGAAACCATCGACTATATCCATTGGAGCACCAGCAGCTGCCATGTGTGAAGGAAGTGGTAAATAGTTAAATAAGCCAAGCAGCCGCTAATATTAATAGGAAAGACTAGCCGCTAGAATACCCTGCAATAAGCAGTTATAGAATTACGGTTGCAATTTAACTAATCAAAACTCTAAAAGTTATAAAGTTTACAAATTTGTTAACTTAAAAAGATAGAAAGGATATCTGGCAGTTGGGCAACACACTTGGCCAGCTTTAAGTACAGGGTATAAAAAGGAATTCAATGAAATTATCATACACATTGACGCTACAGTTGCCATAGTACGTTGCACACTGCAATGTTCTCATGTATATCTGTCGGATTAACTAATACGATTTGCGGTGCTCATAAAAAGTGTAACGACTTCAGCCTCTAGAGAGCAACCTTCGCATCGCAAATGAAGTTTCGCTTTAAGCATGTCTTGAGTATTTTTAGACCCCGTACTCTAAAAAAGAGTAGAGGGGTCTAATAAGTTTGTCTGAAGCAAAATGTGCGTAACAGGCAGAAGGAGGCGTGACCGACCCCATAAAGTATATATATTCGTGATCAGCATCAACAGTCGAGTCGATATAGCGATGTCCGTCTGTCCATCCGTCTGTATAAACACCTGGATCTTCTAAGCTATAAGAGCTAGAGGCACCAAATTTGGAATGAAAGTACGTCTATATGTCAGGCAGATCAAGTTTATTTCCTTGTTGTATTGTTTGAATTGTATTGTTACCGCTCCCGCAAATTGTAAAAACTATTTTCCTATCACTATAACCTGATAACGAATAGAGCTAGAGAGACTGAATTCGCACAAAATGTGTATGGTACCATTACAACTCACCATTCCAAGTTTGATACGGATCGGACGACTATAACCTATAGCTCCTATAGGACCAATCGGTTAAAGATTTGGAATTTGTACGGGAAAACGCGCACTAGAATGAGTACGGGGTCTTTAATAGTCGGCTCGCTCGACTGTAGCCTTTCTTACTTGTTTTTGCTTGATTTTCGTTTTTTTTTTACACCCCAGCTAGCTCTAAAAGTTAACCGTGGGGGGCATGGACATAAATGTGTTTACAGGTAGCTAAACATCGGATCGTTTCAACTACTACCAGGAATATCGAAAATAATGGCAATAATTTTGACCAAGAATTGTTTGTATCGATTGGCTTTGAATAGATATTAAATTTGGATGGCATACCACAGTATAAACGTTTATGAGCTCATTAAAAAATACTCTAAAAATGCAGGGTATGAGTCATACGATCTCAAAAAAGTATTGGCAAACAGATACTCTGTAGAATGTGTATTCTCCCTGATGTCGTGAACAATCATACCTAACTCCTAAATTTTTATGTCATTTTGATACTGAATATTTCGAACAGGCCTTGAGTAAGTAAGTTAACTTTATCCAATCACGACTGTGTATTATTCTTAGCAGTAAATTTAACTACATTTTTTTAATTAATTGGTTTTTTATTTGTGATTACTTCAAGACTATTAGAAAACATATTTATTATAGATTAGAAAAACATCTATGACTACTTTAAATCAGGTAATCAAATATTAATAGTCAGACACGCCTCCTATAATTTAGCTATACTTCTGTTTGCTGGAAACTCATGGTTTTTGCTGCAAAAAGCTTTACGAAAATTGTGTCCTCTTAGAAGCGCAATTTTCAGCTGTTTTGCTCGCAGGCGAAATGAATTCATCATAAATGCCATACACAAGAGCAGGAATTAAATTGCCGTTCAGACAGCCATTCAGTCTGTGAGGCACTAAATGTACGATAAATGCCAGGAAAAACTAGCAAATTTCTATTACGACATTGGAACAAAATATTTAATTGCCTGACAACATCAAAACACACACACACAAACAGTGCAGTGCAGTCTCTGTGTGTGTATGTTATGACAGAGTCTCAGTTGAAAAACCACTCAAAATATAATTCAGTTTGCCACTGGCCAAAAATTGGTCATCGTTGGTTTGGCGTTTGGCTCTGATTTCATTTGAAATTTTTTGGATAGGGAACTAAACAGGAAGAAAGGGGAAGTGTGACAGAGATAACGGTGGCAACAAATAACAACTAGGAATAATTGAAGACACTTGATATGAACTGAAAAATACCCTTTAAAGTGTTTAGATATATAATATCTTTGAGAGCCATAATAAGAAGAAGAAATAGTTGCTTCAAAAACTTTAATTATATGCAGAAAAGTGTTTTTAATAGGAATAATACCAAAAAAAATACTGTTCAAAATGTCCTTCTAGTAAATAAGGTTTCTTAGTATAATAAAATTTGATAAACTAACTGAATACCCTTTAAAGTACATAGATATTTAAATATCTTTGAAAGGAACATCATAAAAAAATATAATTTTATGCAGAAAAGTGTTTTTCAAGCGAATAATTCCCAAAAAAATACTGTTCAAAATGCCCTTCTGGTAAATAAGGTTTCTTAGTTTAATGCACTTTCTTTATGTCAAGAAAATATATATTTTATCTTAAATTTTTGAAAAATATACTTGCCTATGAGGCCGAAAAGTCAACTATAAGTACAAATTATCACTTAATTATATTAAACAATTTTAAGCTCTGAAAATAACTAAATCCATGCACTAGTGTGTAAAGTAAAATATTCCGTATTTTTAACAACTCTATGATAGCCTATTTTGGCTAGTTTTGACAGAAAGTACAGGGTATTGCAACAGTTAGTTCTTTGCATGTTGGGATCTCAGTGCCCACGCAAGTTAAAAGCATTTTGTATTCACGAGTTTGCACAATTTTTGCATTCAATACGAAATTCTTTAGGTCTTTGGTGTTGTTACGTTTGATGAAATCACGTACCAACAACTACAAGTACATACGATATATGTACATATGTAGTTGTGTCTATGTATTTGTTATAGGTAGTAAGTCGGTTTGTGCAAAACTTTTGGATAGGTGCAACATGCTCGTAAAACAAGCCAGCTGAATGTCTGCTCTGGACGTTGTAGTGCCAACTGCTGCCAAGCTCCAAGCTAACGTGTCAATTGCCAGACAGAGACAGACAAAGAGAGGGAGATAGAGAGGGTAGGGAGCAGGAGAGTGTGGCACAACTCGGACGTCGGCTGTGCAACTATCAAATCAAATTGGTGGCACAGGATAATGTTTTTGAGCTGCGGTTTGAGTTTGAGTTTGAGTTTTCCCCTTGTTGTTGTTCGTTGTTGGAAACATATTTCGCTTTTTTTCCTATTTCTATTTTTGTTGCTTTTGTTGTGTTGGTTTTTAGTGCTTTTGTGCTTTGTTTCGTTTTTGGTTTTGTATTGGATTGTTTTGTGTGTGTGTGTATTGTTGCAAGTTGTCATTTTTCGTATTTGGTAATTGGTGGCTGCTTTGTCACACCAACACCAACACCGTCAGCAACAACATGCAAAATAGCATTCCCAACACATGAGGAAGCAACACAGCCGGCACTCAACGCGACCATGCCCCTTTCCTTCCTGCTGCCCTTCCGGCTTCTTTTCTAGTCTGGCTTTCGGCGCTTTTCCACTCCGGTCTCCCCTAACTATTGTTGCTCAACTACGTGCTCTTTCATTTGTTTTTATTATTATTAAAGAACTCTCGGTGCCCGATGTTATTTGTTGCTGGACATGAAACGTCGCCGGGTCCAACAAATGCACGTGTCATAAAAGTTTACAGACACGGGAAACCAGACCAAAACAGACCAGATCAGACCTGGCTAAAACACAGCGCGAGCCATGGCACGAGTTGTTACCGTTGCAGTACAGGTCGGTGGGTCACTGGTATGTCCCACTATCTATCTGACTGTGTATTCGAGTGTGTGTGTGAGTGTGTGTGTATGTTTTGGCGTGGGTGGGGTAGTTGGATAACATGCACACGTGTGATAAGTCGTGGCCCAATATGTCGCGCTTTTTACGACCGCACGAATCACTGAGTTCTGATCTAAATTAAGTTGATTCAATCAAGATTTGCGTGTGGTTGTTCAGCCAATGGATTTATTTAATGCCCCTCGGACCAGCAATAACAACTCAATATGAAACGTGGCCCGATTGTGGGCTTATTTCCAATTGTGTAATGCTTGTAAGCAGTTAATACTACCAGACAGCTAAGCTTGGCCCTAAGACTTTTGCTCAAAGCCTCGTAAAGGTCACACAGAAGTCGTTTTGATTGAGTTATTTGACTAACAGGTAGACAATAACTAATATCAAGACCAACAATAGACCATAAAAGATATAATTAGTCTTATGCTTACCATAATTTATTACTAAGATGACAACAAGAGAAAATGCTACATACCCTAGAGTATAGAATACCTGGTAGAAAGCTATAAAGAATACTGATTTCCTCACTGATAACTTAAGTAGAACAAAACAATTGGTCTAAAGAAAACAAAAGTATTTTTAATTAGAAGCACAGCGACGATTGTTAAAGTATTTGTTACATAAAATGTTCTAATTGTTTATAAACTTATTTAGGTTACATACAGATAAAATGTTATATTTTATTAGCTTTTTATAAACACATTTTTGAACAAAAACGCTGACAACTGAAGTATTGCAGTTAAGTAGCTTAGTAGTGTTCATATTAATTTAATATTTATTTCTAATTTGATTATATAAATTAATTAATTAATTTTCTTATTATTTTATTTTATTAAACTCTATTTCCTTCTTTAATCAGCCCTGATGCTGAAAATGCAGTTTTCAATTAGCTAAAATGTTATATTTAACATCAGAACAGACTAAATTCCTACAGGAATCTTAGTCCGGTACAAGCCAGACTTATCTCCCATCGAAGCACGCAAAAAACGTTTTGAATCCCAGTTAAAAGATTTGAAAGTCCACACGAAATTATGTTGTCCAATGCATAGTCATAAATTTTTATGTTGTGCACAACTCGGAGATACGCAACATGTTCAATCTTTGGAGTTGGGGTTAACCGTAGAATGGACCCTGTTAGAATGTGATAGCGAAGGTGGAGGTGGTGGTGCTGGTGGGGGATGGGGGGTGTGTAGTACATAAAACAGACGCAATTTCGAGATTTTATTTCTGTAAAATCTGACAGTAATTTCATTTAAATGACAATGCCACACGCCCAGACCCCAGACCCCCATCCCTAAGTCCCAGACCCCCTTTGCCCCCATACACACACACGCCCAACTAACAAGCCAATGAGATCGGTGTGTGTGTGTGTGTGAGAGAAGACGTGAGAGGGTAAAATGACCAGCAAAGAAGAAGAAGAACAACAAAAACGTTTATCCCTGTCAGGTATTAAATCTGGCCGGACTTGACTCTGGGCTCTTCGCTTGTACTTTGTTATTAACTCATTTCCGTTATGCCATAAATATGCGAGCACGACGGGCTCGAACAATTAAAACAATTGCAAGTTAAAATTTACTGCTGCATCAGCCGCTGAGTCATAAAACCAACAACAGGCACATTAAAGTATTTCCAATGGAAAGGGGCAAAAAAATAAACAACAAGAACAAAAAAACGAAGCAAATTGCAAATGGCTAAAAGGGTATTAGCTCAAGGAAACGCGACTTGACTGGACTCTCTTCTGACCAGGCGTAATGCGCTTTAAACTGTAACATTTAACAATCTCCTAAAAGATTACCAAAGTCTCGTTTAACAATCATCTTATCTATCGACGCATTCCCTTCTTTTGTGAAATGTTGTTATCCCTTTTGGCATTATTATGACATTGTTATTCAGTATTCAGCATTAAAAACCCTTTTTTTCCATCTCCATCTTTATTGGTGCTTAATATTTTATTGCTGCAAATTACAAAAATTTAATAATGTTCTAAAGTGAGAGATACGACTGTCAGTTAAAGTTTTGGATTAAGTCATACCACATAACAGGCTATATTTGATCACAAAATTTTATCGTTTTATAACTATAAAGATGGCTTAAAAACTATGTGTGGAAACTCTTAAGTTTAAAGTTGGTCTAAAATCAGTTTGCAAACCTCAAAGTTTAGGCAATGAAATAACTTATATTAACTCAATTTTCATTACTTCATTTCCAGCAAAAAAGAAGGATTACTGAATATTTTATAAAGTTAACAGGTTGAAATCAACTTTAATTATTATTATTCCCTTATTCCTTTCTAATTTCTGTATTCATTACAGTAAATTTATCCTAGCGATTCTGATTATTAACATTTTTTTAAGACCCCGTACTCTAAAAAAGAGTATATTAAGACCCCGTACTCTAAAAAAGAGTATAGGGGTCTATTAAATTTGTCAGAAGCGAAATATGCGTAACAGGCAGAAGAGAGCTTCTCCGACCCCAAAAAGTATATATATATTCTTGAACAGCAACAACAGCCGAGACGATATAGCGATGTCCTTCCGTCCGTCCGTCTGTCCGTATTAACACCTGGATCTTGTAGACTACTTGAGCTAGAGACACCAAATTTGGAATGAAAGTACGTCTATATGTCAGGTAGATCATGTTTATTCAAACTATTGCCACGCCCCCTACCGCCCCCGCCAATTGTAAAAAACTATTTTCACATCACCATAATTTGAAATCGGTCGAAAATGGGTGATTTGTATGGAGACATGAAGTTTTAGTTAAGCGATTGCAACCAAACTCACATATTATGAAAAAGGCAGCAATGTAACTATCGTCACCAAGTTTGATCCGGATTGGACAACTATAGCCTATAACTCCTATAGGACTATTCGGTCAAAGCTTAAGAATTTGTATGGCAAAACGCTCACTAGAATGAATACAGAGTCTTTTACAGCCAGCTCGCTCGACTATAGTCTTTCTTACTTGTTTTAAATTAAAATAAATTCCATCATTAAATTTTTATAATTTTTTGAAGGCAACCAAAGTATGTTCAATGTATAAAATAATTTACTGCAAACAGCATATTTATCAATAAATTTTGCACTCACATATTCGAAGCTGAATATTGAATTGATTCACAAGAGAGACATGATACAAACAGAGTGTAACTGAAGGGCGATTAATTTAATTTAATTAAACGAAAGACTGCTTAATGTAACGGTGCTGTTAATGATCCTGACATGAACGTTTATTGAATGAATTTATATTTATATTTTCTCTTTCTTTTTTTGTTGTTTTCTCTCCGTTTGGCCAGAGTGGTAGTATCTTAAGTGCTCTGTTGTCCTCTGTCCTGCAGTCCTTCTGTCTACTGTATGGACATACAACGAGTATAACCCAAGAATAACATCAAAAACCATTAAAGTGAAAAGATTGAATTGGATTTTGTGTCACAAGGGATTCGAATTGTGGCAGGCAAATGCGACTAAAGGCGACAACGTCAGTTTGAATTCTTTGGCTTAATTATCAACGCATGATGTTTTGGTGATTTCATCTGCATATTTTTGCCATGCCACAAAACAAAAAAACACAACAAAAACAACAACAACAACAGTCGGATAAAGAAGAAAACAGCGTTGAGGACATTGTGTAAACATTGTGCGCGACCAAAATTTATGTACAATACCAGGCAAAGTCCAAAAACCAATCCAAAGCACAAACTGAGACAGAGTCCAAGCCAAAGTTGGAGCCAAGCCCAAACTCAAGACTCAGTCGAAGTTGAAGTCAAAGTCGCAGTCTCAGTCACAGTCTCAGTCGAAGTGCAGGTGAGAAGTGTCCATCTTAATCGAAGCAATAAATACACTTAATGAATTTCCTGCAGTCACTGCCAGCAGCAGCAAATGGGGAGTAGAAAACAGGAGAGGAGAGACGTGGTAACACAGCATTCTATTGGTCATACAATGCCTTGTATGCTGGCTTGTCTGTCTGTCTGTCCGTCTGTCCTCCATTGCGTGGTCATTTTCGCACCCATGAATGCCTCAAGTTGTTTTGCTGTTGGTATTGGTATTGGCCTTGGTCTTCTTGGTCTGCTCTGTTATGCGTACTTTCAGCAAACAATTCGAATTCGCTGCGATCGTTGCCGCCATCGTCCAAAGTGTCATTAAAGTCCTTTAATTTATAGCAGAAAATCAAGTAAGAAACATGCAACGACTTTGGCACTGGGTCCAACTTTAAAACTTCAACTTCCCAGTCTCAGTTCGAGTCCCATTCCCATTCCCAGTCCCAAACCCATTTCCAGTCCCAGTGCCGGCAACGGTTGTTTGTTAGTCAGTGAAAATGGCAAGAATCGAATTTTGCTTTTAGCGCGGCCTGTTTTCTTCTTCTTCTTCTTCTTTTTTTGAAGTTTTAGTGTTTGTCGTTTTCACTAAACATATGGCTTGATTTCTTCTGCTTCATCTGCTTTTTCTTCTGCTTCTTCCATGTATTCTTCTGCTCATTCTTCGCTCTCCCCTCTGGACTGCAGCACATTCTCATAGTTGTCACCTTGTTTGGTGCGGAAGTGGCCCATTGACGACAGTGGGACATGTTAATGGCAGTTAACTTTATAAGTTATGCTTTCTGGAACGAAGTAACTCTCTCTCTCTCTCTGTTTCTCCCTAAAATAATCATTATGCAAGGGCGTTGCCTAAGGTCCGATATTTCCTATGTGAATTGATCTACAACACGGTTGTATGCCAGCTGTTTCGGGTCTGTGGTCTCTGATCCCTTTTCAAAACAGTTTATGGGTTCCCTTTTTACCAAACAGGCAAATGGCTAAAACAGTTAAGTAAGAGTTCGTCATTCAGTTATTCCACTCTTCTAACTCCACTCTTTTCTAAGCCATTAAGTGAAACAACAACACAATTACGAGTACATCAAAACAGTTAACGAGTTACAAGGCTTAGGTTCTTATTTGAGTTCTTGTTTTAATGTTTTTTGATTGCGGCAGATCATTATCGAATTGACAGCTGTAATCCTCTAATGAAATCCAAAGTATTAAGGATTTTTAGCTATTCGTTTTCTGCAATTAACCATCAACATAAGAATCCTTGAGCCTATTTAGATTGGTATCAATCAACCGTTTATCTTATTAGAAAGTGCTTATTATACTCATCAAACAACTGCTCGGATCTTCAACAAAAGATATTCGTAATTATATCTCCTGCAGCGATTCCAGAAGTCTTTAAATATTTACAGATAATTCGATAATTGAGTTGGATTTAAGTGTTGGATTTTCAGGAACTATTAAACAATATCATGATATTAAAGGATTACAGGAAAGTCAGTGACTTTTTTGGGGATAGAGTGAATTTCAATTGAAGAAATTTGGTCATAAAATCGGTTGGTCTTTTCCCTTCCCAGAAGCAACAGTAACTTCTTAGAATTCCTCTTAGTTTTTTACTGCATAGTTTTTTAACAGAATATTAATTTCAACTTGTTTTTAAATAGCGTTTTTTAAGTTTCTCCAAAAACTTTTAAACTCATTTTTCAGTTCTTTAAGTCCACAACTTTTCCATTCAGTTCCCCTTAGACAAATTTAGTTCAATTTTACTCTGGAGCTAATGCAAACTGGCATCCAATACACTAGGGATTACTGCAGCTACATTCGAGCATTAGTGTAAGTGATATGCTGAGACCCCTTTGGTAAATCTTTGAGATGCATCATTGATGCTTCAGGCTATTAGCATCTTTATTAAGAACACATTTCTTTTTTCGAGTTCTTCATGGCCATTTGTTTACTTATAATATATTTATAAACAAGAGTATTAAGAGATACTTGTTTCCCACCATAAATTCACGCCAATAAGAAACAAACAAAACAAACTACTCAGCGGAATTCCCAAATGGAGACTCCTCCCCTCCCCCTCCACATCTAGCCCAGACATTGCTTACATATGAGTACGACGGGAATTGGATGCCACACGGTAAAATCTTGTGACCTTTGGCAGTAACCGAAATTGGAGGCAGCTCCACCACAAAAAAATACCAAAAAACAAATAGAAATCAATGGATCTCCCCTCTCGAAATGGTAATTGAAGGCAAACAGCTGGACAGGAATGTCGAGCAACTAAAACAACAACAGCAACATGAATAACAAGTTGTTGTTGGAGGCTTGTTAATTTCTAATTATTATAATTAATTGCAACAACAGCAGCGGCGGTGGCAACGGCAACAGCAACGGCAACGCCACTCGAATAGACAAACAAACATAGTCAAATAATGATATTAATTGATTGAATTATGAGTGCGACTTGCAAAATCAGCGCCCAAGGGAGGTAGGAACACAGACAGATAGAGTGGGGGAGAAGAGGGAGAAGGAGACTGTGAGACAGAGACGGCCAACAATTTGTGGCACAAACATTCAACGATTGAGTTTAGGAGTAGATTTGGCTGCCGCAATGGTCGGCAACTTTTCAACACTCGCATGGGAATTTATGAATGCCTCGCAGACATTTATCCAAAAAAAGAGTCGAGTTAAAACGTGCGACGCCCAAAAATAGACATTGGAACATGGCAGCGCACTCGAATCTCGAAAATCTCGCAACTGTTTTGACGATTATTGAATGGAGGGAAAACGCAATTCCCTCTCCCCAATCCAGTCCCCCCTCCCTCCTCTTCAATCCTTCCTACTATGTTTCTGTTTTATTCCTCGATACCCAAACGATTCATGTTTCAAGTGTTTCGTAAGCGATTCGCTTATATTTTTGGCATACGAATACGAAAAGGAAAAGTGTAGACAAGACGACGTTTTTATGGTAAATGATTTATGCCTCGGCGGGCGCAGCGTCAAGGTAATTGAGTGGGAAATGTTATCCGCATTGGGGACGATCGGACAAAAGTACGGACAACTGCTACAACTCGGACTGCAAACAGTGATGATGATGGAGACAGTGCCTGTGTCTGTACCTCTGTCTGTCTATGTCCCTGTGTCTGTGCCTGAATCCCTGCCATGTTGTTAGCTGCTTCAAAGACAACAACGATGACGATGAACAGCAAGTGTAATTAATGCTGTGAATTTTGCATATTAAAAGATTTTCCTCCCTCAGCACAACGACTTCTTCTTCTTCCTTTTTTATGTATCCTAAAACGGGTATTTCAACAAAGTCTTTTAGTTTGTTAATCTCTCTTGATTAATCAGCAAGATTCAAAAGTTCTATTCTCGAATATTTTTAGTAAATACTAACAACTTGTAGTTTTTGATAAGAATCGTATTTTTCTGAGTTCTTCCAACCTCATATTATTCTGTTCTATTTTTTGAATTTCTTCTGTGTGACAAATTAATTTGACTTTAATAAAATTAAAGTAATTAATTTTTTTAAGATCATCATCCATTCTGTTGACAAATGTTGAATGAATGTACGCAACTAAGACTCTTGATATTTTTAGTTAAATTACAAAATCAAACAGCATCGTTACACTTGACTTATTCAAACATGAATAGAGAATTCATAGAATTAAGGGGACATATTTAAAAGAAACATTTTAAATTTAAATCAAATTTTTATAAAATAAAAATATATTTAAATATATTCAATGAAATAAATATGCTGCTAAACGTAAAATAAGGAATACAGCACGTAAAAAACACTTTTTTAAACATTATATTTAAAGTATTATTTTAACCCTTGAACAATTTAAAATTATGGCCTAATCGCTTGGGAAAGTGTATGTGCATTATGGACAAAACACACATAAATTGCTGCAATACTAGAGTATTACATTTGCGGCATCTTAAAGATCAATTTTGGGGCATGTTGTATATTTTATATGGCCGCAACTGCAGCTGATCCTCATAAAAAGCCGCGACACCAAATCCGCGTGGCGTGGCAAACGAGCCGTTGCCTTAATATTGCCACAGCGTTGCATGCAACCAGACACACTAGCACGCACACACACACAAACACACAGAGAGACACACTCTGACACAGAGAGACACAAACGTGTCGCTTTGGTGGGGAGAGACAACCAAAAGACGAAAATTTATTACGGAAACCTCATTGACAATTGTCACTGCAAGCTGGCAACGCTGACGATGCCTGACGCTAGCAGAGAAGTCGTCGTTGTTGTCGTCGGTGTTGTTGTTGTTGTCGTAGTCAACGCTAAGTGCGTTGCGGTGTTGGGGATTTGTTGGATGCTGTGTTATAACTTAAAATAAGCAACATGTGTGTGCGTCTCTCTTTCTGTTTGTGTGTGCGTGTGTGTGTGTGAGTTTGAGTGTGAATGTAATTGCGAGTGAATCGAAGCAAGGGGGAAAGGGTAAGAGTTGGAAGGGGTTGCTGGGGACAGGGGGGAGGCTACTTGTCTATGGCAGCCGTGGCAGCTTATGGAAATCATATGGCAAAATGTCAACAAAACAGGGGCGCACATATTTGGAATGAGCGGCTTTTTGTGGCATGCAACACTACAATTTGTTGTCCAACACACACACATATCACATATATACAAATATAGCGAAAATGTGGGCGTGGCAAATGCCATAAAACGCAAAATCTTTTGCTGATATGCCTAAATATATTATGTTGTTGTCAATTAGCAGCTCACACTAAGTTATTGACTAAATGTTAATATTTGATTGCTTAATGTTACTAAGTTTATCAAAGATTGGAATCTGATATTTAAGGAAATTCGTGTCATATTCGGATTATATTCGTAATGGCATTTTGTTTGAATACTTCTAGTAACAGGAATGAAAGTAATCTTAGTTCAAGAGTTTTTTTCAAGGAGCACTCTATTGTTAACTTTATTATAGTTCGAAGTCCACTTTCTCATAGATTTCTTTGTGTGAACAATAATTTGAACTCATTAATATATATACATATGTCATAGATTTATAACAGAAATGTTAGACTGGACTTATGTTAATAACATTAGCATTTGATAACAGTAATTTTAGTACTTAGTCAGTGTTGAGAAACATAGAAAAACTACTCGTAGAAGGAGACAAGGATAATATTTCTTATTCCGTGAGAATGGAATTATGGAATTAGTGTGGCGCAATGGTGTGTGTGTGAAAGCTAAATAGTGGCAGCAAGGACTGTCAAAAAAGGGGAACAAGTGGACACATTGCGACTCGCTACGCCACTGCAACGACTAATTATACGATGGATAAGGAAAACGTTCAGTCTTCTCCTACATATATATACAGGAAGTTCGAATTTTAATAAATCAATCATTTTGTGGTGTAAAATAAATGTAAAACATTTTAAAAAAATGTTAAAAAATAATAATTTTATATTTTTGTTTTCATAGATAACGCATATAGTTCAATAAATAAAAATTTATCTAAAAGATATCAATCAATTTTAACTAATCCCCGAAGTTAATAAAAATATCCTGTCAATAAAAAAGACTGAAACTATTTGACGAGCTGCTGATTAATGTACTGCGAACAAGCTAGTATATAGTAGATATAGTTAAAAATAACGAATCTTAAATCTGTATTCGAATTTCCAACATCACAATCCTGTTAATAACCATATCCCATAGCACCTCTATAAATATCATATGAGAATTTGGAAATAAGAACGAAAATCAGTTGAGTAGCGAGCTCATTCTCAATGCCATCATTCGAGGCGTCTTGCGATATTAAGTGGAACACTTTGTCAACTCAAAACAACGACGAATGGGGAGCAGTGCTGCTACTGAAGAGTGTGATGGTCTAGGGGAGGAGGAGGGTCGGAGGAAGTTGGGGGAGAACGACAGCCGCCTTATGTCCTCCCGGGGCACCGGATGTTGTTTGGTAATTATTTAGTGCTCGCTGCTGGCTCAGTTGTGCTCAGTGTTATGTGCTCTGGATTCGGTATTTGGAATTCTGTGTTCTGTTCCCTGGCTTCGTTTGGCGTTTGATGTGTTTTGGTTTTTGATATATATATATATATAAATATATAACAACAAATTGCTGAAGCGCGTCCAACGACAACAACAAACAATGCGACAACACACATAAACAAAGACATCATCAATAAAAAGCAAACGAACGAATGAACGAACAAACAACTCCAAGAACAACAAATAAACAACAAGAACAACAACAACAACTATGAGAAGAACAACAACAAGGCATTAACTTTCAATTGGTTATCGAGGGAGGCCCAAGTCATGGGAATGTTGATGGGATTATAAGTGATTTTCATCAAAAATGCAGCGCACGACAAGCCACAGTTGAAGATATTGTAGATATAGCAAAAGATACAGATACAGATACAGCTACAGACACAGATGAAGATACAAACTGTATGTATGTATGTGTGTGTTGGTGTGTGCGTGTGTATAATTTCATTCCTATATGGCTTGTTAAAGTTTTTGAAGACAAGCGACGTGATAACTCAAAACGAGACATCAATCGATTCGTCACCGTCCGAGGCAATCAGCCAGCAGAACTAACTGGCCCTTCTTCCGATCGTTACCAATTGTTGTTGTTGTTGGTGCAGGAAAGGCTGCTGCTGCCCGGTGGCCGCCCTCGGGGCCCTCTTTAAAATATTATTCATAATTCCATAAATTTAAGGCAGTCACCGAGAGTAGTATCTGAGTATTCCTTTAAACTGGCCACGCGCCTGCGCAGCGCTTGGCTTTAAGGCCGCGTTTGTCATATGCAAACTTCTTGGCCCTGTCCGCATCGTTGGCTTTAACTCTCCCCCTCTCGCTCTCTTGCTTACACTCTTGCCTTGCTACATTAAGCCTAATGAACGTGTTTAGTTGTATTGGTGTCAGTGTCAGTGTCGTTCCTGTTGTTGTTGTTGTTGTTGGTGTCGGTGTCAGTGTCTCAGTGTCTCAGTGTCGTTGTCGGTGTTGGGAGTCCGTGTTGGTGTCGGTTGGTGTCACTTGTCAGTCGCTTTACGGCTTTGCTCCAGTAGCTGCTGGCCAAGAGAGCTATACAGTGATTACCCTGGCCATTGGTCGTCGGCATTAGCGCAGAAATATTTAATTAATGGTAATTTATGTGCACGTAAATTGTGCAAAGTGCGACAGCGTTTGGCTAAGAAACTTGGCCAACCGGTGCCAAGTAGTTAAGAAGTGCAGCTCTTAGCCAAAGCAACGCCAAGCCACGCCATGCCACGCCAAGCCACGCCAAACCAAGCCAAGTCAACCCCCTGCCGTTTCCAGTTAACATTCGAAATTTAAAAGGTTAATAGGGTTTCGGCCAGTGCAGAAGTAATGCATTCGCAATGCCTTCAGTTGCTAACAGCAGGAAGTGCAAGTGAGTTATTAAGCCAGCTGAAATACTATATGCTAATACACTACACTGTACTATAATGTCAACAGTTAGTCACTGCATTTAACTAAAGGTTAGAAACATCTAAGAACACTTGTGTTAATTATTCAATCCGATACAAAATCGGCATACACCTCTTAAAAAGTCTGAGCTGGAAATCTTCTCATAATTACAGAAGCTAATATGTAAGAAAGGCTACATTCGAGCGAGCCGACTCTATCTAATGCGCGTTTTTCCACACAAATTCCCAATCTTCGACTGATTAGATTATAGCTCCTATAGAGCTATAGGTTATAGTTGTCCGATCCAGAACAAACTTGGTGAGGATAGTTATAAATATAGCGTTCACATAATGTGTAAATTTGATCTTTCTAACTTTAGTCGTTTTCAAGTTATGGTGATGTGAAAACAGTTTTTAACAATTTGAGGAGGCGGAAGGGGCGTGGCAAAAATTTGAAATAAACTTAACCTGCCTGACATACAGACGGACTTTCATTCCAAATTTAGTGGGTCTAACTCTTGTAGTTTAGAGGATCCTGGTGTTCATACGGACGGACGGACAGACAAACAGGCAGACGGACATCGCTATATCGTCTCGGCTGTTGATGCTGATCAAGAATATATGTACTTTATGGGGTCGGCCACGGCAGTAACGCACATTTCGCTTCTGATAAACCAAATAGGCCCATCTACTCTTTTTTGGAGTACGGGGTCTAACAATAAAATACTCCAACTGACGGTCTGTTAGTTGCAAATGAAAACTTCAAAATAAATAACAACACAAGTATTTAGCAATAAGTTATCAGTAAAATGCGCTAAGTAGCTAACAGGAATGGGCCAAGTCAATAATTGCTAATGAAGTGCTGTAAAATAACATGATATGAGCCGAAACTGCTTAACTGCACAGCTAATCAGCTTATTAGTTCCAGCTTAAATTGAAAGTAAGAGCTACTATAAGTAATTACAAGTGGGTACTGCAACTGCAGACACTTTACAACACTGTTAAACTGTACAATATATTGATTGAAAAGATCTACAACAGCAATGCGTATACGGTAAACAGTAACTATTTGGTAGATTTAAGCAGTTGTAAATCACAGCTGTAATGCTACTGTAAAACAGTTAAGAAATTGAATGTCAAAATAATTTGAAGTGCTTTACAACACTACGCAGTGATGCAAGTAAAGTTGTTGGTTAGCAATCGCCGGTAGCTTACTGCCAAACGGGATTACAGGAAAACACTAGAATGCAGCTCGAAAGCAGCTAAATGCTATGCAAATCCACTACAGGTGAAACTGCTACTGCAGCTACAGGTACAGGTACAACAACAAGAACAACTGCTACTGCTACTGCTGCTGCAGCAACTCAATGTAAACATTCTAGCAGTACAAACTAATAAGATGTTGTATCTTGTGTAACTCTCAGCTGCACTAGGCCAAAAGCAACAACAACAACAACTCGAAATGGCTTTAACAACAACTCAACCTGGGGCATTGGCATTTCTACTGCTGATAGCTTCTCATTTTATTTCACCTTGTCACGTGCTGTGCAGAGCGTTGGCAGCGGTGGCAATTTCTAGCATTTCAGCAAAAATATCTGACTACCTACGCGACTACACAAGCGTAGCTGTAGCTGTATCTGTATCTGCAGCTGTGTATCTGTATCTGTTGCTGTATATCGGCATCTGCTAGTTAGTTGGGTGGTTTGTTAGCTAGGGTCTATCGGGTTTGCTTCGGGGCTGCAGAGCTTTTTCATTAAACGGTAATTTCACACCGCGCCATGTAACAACAGTAGAAAAAGAGACAGAGAGAGAAGGAAAGAGGAAGAAAGAAAGAGAGAGAGCGAGCAAATGCTTCGTGTACGCGGCTGGAATTTTTTTTGGACATTTATCGCCGTATTCCACTCCACTCCAGTCCATTCCCCGCCGCCTGTCGACGCCGAGAGTGCTGTGAGATCCAAACTTCTAGCGCCAATCTTCATCGTTGCCCAATTACAAGCAAGTTAAAATCAAGTACGAGGCATTGATTAGTTGCATGCGGTCCCCTTCTAATCGCGGGGGGTAGACACAGCAGGGGGAAAAGGGGCGGGTGCCACAGAGATTAAAATGTAATCTTTAGCGCCGCAGTCATATGAAACGTGTTCGATTAGGCTTTACGTTTGCCTGGCCCTGGTACAGGGATAGCAATTGAGTCTATGACTGAGACTGGCTATAAGTATAGCGTTTGACTTGGTCCAGGATTGGCCAACTGCTGCGCTATGCCATGTAGGTGTGGAGTGGGCCAACCAAGACCCCCAATGGACAGTGCTGAGTGCTGCGATGTGTCCTACCTACGCATTATCAAATACATGTACGGAATTTGTCTATTAACTAGTATGGCGAAATACAAACTTCTTTTAGTCTTGAATAACCAAAGTGCAAACCCAAACAATTATCAAGAAGTAAAAACTTGTAAGTAAAATACATTTAAAGTCATGTATTGTGACTATGTCACACTTTCTTGTTATAACTTGTGTAATAAACAGTTTCAGTTTTCGTCTTTTGAAACTAATACGAAAATGACACTTTAAGAAATCTTTCAATACTCTTTACACAAAGATACTAAATCTCCTTTTGGTATTGACCTAATATCCAAACTTATCCATAACTGTTGCTTAATTGTTATTCACTTCTATAGCGAATTACAAGCACAGAGCTAAGCTTTACCATTCTTAGAAATTATATTTCAACCTGCCACTCGGACGCATACTTGATTGGCTGCTAAAGGAGCAATAATATAATGCACAATTCATCTGATGATGATCATAATGAAGCACAATATGATATGCACACAATAGCAATTCCATTCATATAATACAAGTTGTACCTGTCCAATGCCTTTAGAGGGCTTTACGTCTGTCTAACTAATGCTTTTCCCCTGTTTACAGTGCAGCTTAACTAAGCTCTCTCAGCCCAACCCTTGCCAGCCCATACACACACACATATATATGTACATATATTTATATATCTTAGGAGTATCTTCCTGACCATCTCCTGTTCATGGCTTTATTCAATTTCACAATATGCGTAAATGTAATTAAAATATCCTTTGTAAAGGCGGCAAAAAGTCCACCTGGGCAAAGTGAGAGCAATTCTGTGGCATTAGTTGACCACATAAAACAGTTGTTGTTGTTTGTGTTGTTGTTGTTCGTGTTGTTGCTGCTTTCAGACACAGTCAAACACATTACACGTTCTTTTGCATATTGTGCAATGGAAAAGCCTGAGCAGAGATAGAATCCAAGTCAGCAGCAAGCTCAAAAGAGTTACCACTGCTGCTGTTGTTACTGCTGCTGCTGCTGTTGGCCTCCACTTTAGGCCAGGTTAATGTTTGCTTATTTGATGCCCACTCTGCACGCACGTCGGGCCTGACCTCTGACCGGGCAAGTGCAACAATCAAGGCGCACACAAACTGCTTACTGTCAAAAACACGCAGCAAAATAAACAAACAAACAGTAAACACACAGGAGATGCGACGCACGCTGAGAGAGTCGAGCGTTAAGAGCAGCTCAGGCACCAGCACAGTGGACAATATACGACAAATTTGAGTCAAAACTTGAATGTGTTTGAATAACTAGTTTTGATATTCAGTGACACAAAATAATTTTTAAAAAATAAAACAAAAATTTTAACCATTAATTTATGTCTTATTGCATCAAGTGCCACATTTGCTTAAAAGTACTTTTAATTTTAGTAAAGCAAGCTAAAAACATTATATTTTTAACTTTGAATACAAATTTGTTTTCCTATATAAGTTTAAAGTAGAAAACTTGACTATAAAACGAAAGTTTGATGGTAAGAAATATTGAAAACGCAACCATCGAAGGCCTTGTTAAGCCCCATTTCTAATTTGTGCAGAATTTTGCGGTTTATGACCACAGTGCGAATTGCTGTTCAAAAATGTTGCAACGCAAAGGATGTCGGCATTGCATCTTCTTGACAATGATAACAAACACACTGTGAATGTGGCTGTGGCTAGAGCTGAGGGTTGAGATGTGGCAGGCAGTCAGGACTAAGGACACGCTGCTTTAGTGTGTAATTTAATTGAACGGACATAACGGTCAACGCCGTGGGGTTTCTACTATCTGTGCGTATGGGTGTGTGCGAGTGTGTGTGTGTGTGTGTGTGTGTGTGTGTGTGTGTGTGTGTGTGTGTGCGGGACTAAAGAGGACTCTTTGCTTAATTGAAAGCAATTAAGTGGAAAATTGAAAACTTTGGCAGCCATAACGTTGACGTCTGACTGCCACCGCAGCCCAACACTCCCACGCACACACACACACACACACACACACATACACACTCCTGGTCACACGCAGACAATCGCACATTTGCATTTGATAGCCACGCCCCATTTGCACACTCATAAAAACGCAGCAACAAAAAATGTGCAGTCACGTACGCGGCACATCTCTGCCAGCGCCATCGGCAGAAGTAGCAGCAGCAACAAAGGAGGCAGCGACTGAGGCAGAGACAGAGACTGAGGCTGAGGCAGAGGCAGAGCAGCAACGGCGCCATTTTGTGTGCTTCTGTCACTTTACATGCCACAACACACAATTGACAGCGTGGATATTTATGTAAATAATATTTCGTGTTGCAGCAAAGGGCAATACAAATAAAAAATCTGAATGTATAAAATGCATTTTGGTTGACGTGACCATGACTCCCCCTTCCCGTTACCCCCTCTCTCTTAAGTCCCTCCTCTCTCCCTTGTCCTATCCCTTCAGTGTACACAGTAAAAAGCCTGTGCAAAAATAAAATGAGTCAAGAGTTTAACTTCTCACACTCGGAGCAGCTTTCTCCTTTCTCCCCACACAAAACTCAAAACTGTTGTGCACAGCCGACAAAAATCTATCAATTTGTTTTAGAAATAATAAATAATCAAAGAAATATATTTATCTCGAGTAAATATAAATAATTAAAACATAAAATTATATACAAGCAGCAAAAGCTTAGATAACTCTCAGTTTTTTTTTAACAATTAATAATCAAAAACTCTTAAACTATTTACGACGTGCTAACAAAGAAAAAAGTATTTAAAATAATACTAAAAAATACACGTTACAATCATAGAAATTTAATCGCCTTTGTTGGAAACCAGTATATTATTGCAATCGTTTTTATCTCGAGATATAAAAATTTAGCACAAAATTGTGTAAGGTAATTAAAAAATATTAATACTAATAAACAGAATTCCAATAGAGACTCCTTTTCAAGCCGAGTGAATACGTCATTAAAATTGACTCCCATGTTACTTAATACAAGTTTTTTGCATAACTGTTATTTGTTTATGCTCAACTGTGATTGCAATCTGCTGAAGCAATTAATTGGCACAATTGTACAATCGATTTTACTGCTCAATTATTAGTACCAAATAGCAATGAAATCGAAAAAAAAAATACTAACAAAAAACTGCTAAAAACATATATAAATAGCAGTAAAAACTTTGCACAGGGAGTCCTTAACTCTATGGAGAAGAGAAATTTTAAATTTGCATTTTTATTAAATGCCTTAAGCAATTCATTAACTAATGCATAACTCGTTCTTTATAATAATAATTTAAATATAGAAGAAAAATTTAATTTAATTGTACAAGAAATGCATGCAATTCGCAGAATCGTAATAGGATCATTATACTTAATGAGTTAAAAAATACAAGTAAGAAAGGCGACAGTCGAGCGAGCCGACTGTAAAAGACCCCGTACTCATTCTAGTGCGCATTTTTCCATACAAAATCCCAAACATCGACCGAATAGTCCAATAGGAGCTATAGGCTATAGTTGTCCGATCCGGACAAAACTTGGTAACGATAGTTACAATGGTACCATACACAAATGTGTAAGTTTGGTTGCAATCGCTCAACTAAAACTTCATGTCTCCATACAAATCACCAATTTCGACCGATTTGTCCTATGGCAGCTATAGGCTATAGTTGTATCGGTTGCCATAACGACTCGGCTGTTGATGCTGATCAAGAATATATATACTTTGTGGGGTCGGAAAAGTCTCCTTCTACCTGTTACGCACATTTCGCTTCAGACAAACTTAATAGACCCCTATACATTTTTTTAGAGTACGGGGTCTAAATATTACCCACACGAAACTCACTCACACCCAAAGGAAAAAAGTTTTCATTTCCACAGGAACTTGTTCCTCATGCTTTGAGCACATATGTAATTTACACTAATTATAACACATTACAGTTGCAATTAATGCGCGTTGACAATTAATAACGCCACAAGAAATGTCAAACAATTAATTGGAACATTATGCACTGCATTCGACATGTATGTAGGTAAAAATTCAAGTGAATTCAAATGAAATTGTTCCTAGACCAATTGCAGACAGGTGGGCAAAGCTTTATGATTAGTGTCAGAGATAGCATAAAACAACTAGAAGGCTGAACTAGTAGACAAAACAACACCTTTATTTAACATCTAAATAAACTTATGAAGGGGTAATACTATTTCAGGAACAGTAGACTCAAGTGATGATGTGCCGAGTCTAATACAAAGGGGAAAACATGAAAAGGGCTTTCGTTTAGTGATAAGATCATACGGGTTATAATTATAATGTATCATATTAATAAGTATTATTATATTGCTAACAATTATCATAGAACAAGCTTTAATTCTGCTAGAAGGAAAACGAGGAACTGAGTTGTAAACTCACAAACAAAAACAAGTAAGAAAGCCTACAGTCGAGCGAGCCGAGTGCAAAAGACCCCGTACTGTTTCTAGTGCGCGTTTTTCCATAGAAATCAACAATATTCAACAGATTTGTCCTATGGGAGCTATAGGCTATAATTATATCGATTGCTATATCGACTCGGCTGTTGATGCTGATCAAAAATATATATACTTTATGGGGTCGGAGAAGCCTCCTTCTGCTTGTTATGCACATTTCGCTTCAGACAAACCTAATAGACCCCTCTACTCTTTTTAGAGTACGGGGTCTAAAAATTCCAAGGCTTGAACTAAACACAAACTTTATCTTAGTCTATTTATTTTATCCATCTAGTATTCTAATTCAAAGTTCATTTCACAAAACACGTAATAAGGAAATCACATTTTGGTAACACGCGTAATTGGCCTAAGTCTTTAACTAACGTAACGTAATTGAAACTTTTGTGGGTTGATTATTTTCAGCTAACTGCAGTTTTCAATTGCCAACGGCCAAATTTTTGGTCTAAAACAGGAAATATGTTTAAAACGTGGCCAAATCGCTAGTTAGTCACCGCTGTCAGTTCATACAATGCAAATGCGAATACTAAACTAGAAATACAGATACAAATGTTGGCAGTTGACTGGGCTAATTTGTTGGAAATGACGTTTTTGAGCTTTAGTGCGGAAGTGAGTGGAGGTGTTGTGACGTTGTGACTATGCAAAAACAGGGGGCATATATAAGAGGGCTGTTGGGAAGGTTTTTGGGGCTGTACGAGGCAATCTATTTGGCAAAATATTTCAAGTCTTAGCGCGACACTTTGGTAAATTGCACGCTCAAGTGACGCCTGCTAATTTAATTAATTTGCACCTGAGCAGAATGGCACAAAAAATTCTTTGACAGCCTCCACAGCCCGGTTTTGTTCTCTTTGTTTTTTTTTTTTTTTTGGAAAGAAGCAAGTAAGAAAGGCTACAGTCCAGCGAGCCGACTGTAAAAGACCCCGTACTATGTCTAATGCGTGTTTTACAATACAAATCACCAATCTTCGACCGATTACTCCTATAGGAGCTATAGGCTATAGTTGTACGATGAGAACTAAACTTGGTGAGGTTAGTTGTAATGGTATCATACACATAATGTGTGAATTTGGTCTCTCTAGCTCTAGTCGTTTTCAAGTTATGGTGATGTTAAAACAGTTTTTTACAATTTGCGGGGGCGGCAGGGGGCGTGGCAAAGATTTGAAATGCACTTCATTTGCTCGCGAAGCATACGGAGTTTCATTCCAAATTTGGTGGCTCTAGTTCTTGTAGCTTAGAAGATCCAGACTGACGGACATCGCTATATCGTCTCGGCTGTTGATGATGATCAAGAATATATATACTTTATAGGGTCGGAGAAGCCTCCTTCTGCCTGTTACGCACATTTCGCTTCTGGCAAACCTTATAAACACGTCTACTCTTTTTTAGAGTACGGGGTCTAAATATACCTTTCAGCCCCCGCTCAACGTAGTCCCGTGTAATACACGTAATTGAAACATTCCTTGACCGAAAACGAAAAATAAAGAAATCAAACCAAAAAGAAAAGTTACTTTTGCCGCAATTATTTGGCACGTCTCTACTAATTAATTACGCCTTTTGGTCAGCTTCAGCTACCATTCATGGCGATTGGTCTGGTGGGTTCAAAGAGCGCAAAGGAGAGCGGATGAGACCGGGACAAGTTTTAAAATGTCCACGTTTAATTAAATATGGCCAAGCGACTCTATAATTAATTTCGGCACTGCAATTTTTGTTTAAAGAATAAAATGCCGCATAAAACACAAAAGAAAGAGAATGAAGAAGAAAGGAAGAAAGAAGCAAAACCAAAGCAAATCTCAGGACAACATCTGTACGGTCTTCTCCAGACTAGGCGGGAGGTGGATGGCCGGTGGCGAGGAGGTGGAGGCATGAGCATTAAAGTGTCAATATCCATTAGGCGGTCCTGATTGCTTAAGCTGCTTTACGCCAACTTCTTTTCTGCTTTACAGTTGCCAAGAATCTTATACTCTTTCCATCTTCTCCATTATCCTTCTACTACACCTACTATTGGCTTACACTCTCCTCCAATTTTCACTCTTTGTCTGGGTCTCTCTTGGCTTTTATTGTCCGTACTGAGCACAATGACTCTCGTTGTTCTCCTTGTTCTTGGGTTCATTGTTTCAAATGAGAAACGACGCGAATTGGTTAGAACGAAATGGTTAGAAATGCAAATTAGTACGGCTGACGATAGCACACCAGATAAGCAGCCAGTTAGAAACAAGAGATGGTGATATGACAAAGTTCAAATACCCTTTAATCCTACAGCACGAGCTATGTTCATTAAAGGGAATAAGTGAATGAATAAAAAATCAAATTAATAATTCTAAAATGAACTTAAATTAGAGTCAAAAAATTCATAAAAGTGTATAAAGTGAGTGAAGGGAAATAGCCTTTTAAGGGAAAATTACTCCGAACTGAAATTGAAATCGAATTTTATTAGAATTCTTTGACTCTGTACTTCTAACATTACTTAAAAAATGTATATAAATTAAAAAATTTTAAAATTTTCTACGAATTAAAATGCGAATCCAACACATCTTTATTTATTAATTGTAATTAGACAAACATTAAACATTAACCACAACAATTTACTAACCATTTGATCTTTCGCCGACTATCTAATTACTTTTAACCTTGGTTATCTTACAATTTACCCTGTAAGATCCAGCTGCTTACAATTAGAATACCCTACCTTTTTTGCCATCTCTGGACGGCAGACCAACACGGGCAGAAAGAAGAAAAATTGCACGTAGCTAATCTTTGTCATCTGGTGCCGTGCCTGATTTTGGATTACTCGACAAAGTAAATTTGAAAAAGCTTTCAAGTTTCAGGCTTGCTAAATTAGAGTAGAGGAAAAAGAAGAAGACGCAGTATAAGAAGAAGAAGCAGAAGAAGGGTCAAGGGAATAGCGGACTTAAGCTTAATTGCTAATTACACAAATTCGCGGTATGCGTAACCGTATCTTAGGATCGACCCGTACTCATGTGGGGCTCTCGCCTTCAGTCAGCCGGCAAGCTATTGGTGATTTATATTTAAGCCAAAACTTTTAACTTTAACCAAAATCCCCTGGCTGCCCCGATTACTCTCTCCCGCCCCCTTTGGTTGTGCTACTGTTATTTGTTATTCCTATTGCTCTTGTTATTGTTGTTGTTGTTGTTGGCTTTGGGCTGCGGCAATAATAACAACAACCCTTAAAAGCTAAGCGCTGCGTGGGCTGTCGAATCTTGTGGTTCCATTCAATTAACCTTTCATCTGTTTAACATGTATTATAAAATTAGACGCGGTCTTGTGGACCATACCGCCATCTAAATAGGCGTGGCATGTATGGCTTTGCCTAATGTATGCGTAACCACAGCCTCAAGACATGACAACACTATTAAACAATATGTCCTAGTCCCACGGGCGTATAAAGTAGTAGGTGGTTACATACATGCAAACACACACGCACACATACATATGTACATATGCACATGTTTTTGCGGGTCGCTTTCTTAATTAATCTGCAAGATGGCGCTGTTAAGGCTGGGGGCTGTCACGTGTGAGACTTTACTAGCCATAAGCGAAATCTATTTGCATTATTTATCGAGATATTTATTACGTACCTTGAGGACTCCGAGAGGGCTGTGGACACTATTGATCAGTTGCAACACAAATACACATATTTCCACCAGTTTACACTTGATTAACACTTTAAAAAAAAAAGTCAAAAAAATTAAGAATACCGCTCACTTGGAATAAAAACATTTTTGCAGCAGTGTGGCAACGTGTTGGCAAGCACAACTTATTTGCAGCCATGCGGCAACGTTGTGCATGCATTACCTATTTTCAGCTATATGGCAGCACTATGAATAAGTGGCAACGTTGTAATTCGCGTTTTTGTTGTTTTCCTCTTCAGCTGTTTAGCCCACCACGTCACTTTGTCTGCTACCGCTTCTAATCTAACAAATCATGTGAATTTAGTTTTTATTTTAATAATTCTTGTCTTGTTACACGTTTTTGTAAGTTACAAAATGAAATTCGCTGATGTTTTACGCCGCCTAGACGCGTATCCACGCACATTAGATGATTTCAGTGTACGCACTGTGGGTGGAGCCGCCGGTAAGTTTGTGTGTGTGTGTGTTTGGCGTGGGTTGTGTATACAAAGATAAACAAATAAAAAAAAACTATTGTTTATTCGTTTTTTATGCAGTGACTATCATAAGTACCAGCATTATAAGCCTTCTTATCTTCCTGGAGTTCCTCAGCTACATGAAGCCTACCCTAAACGAGGAGCTCTATGTGGACACCACACGTGGACACAAACTGCGCATCAATTTAGATGTCACTTTGCACAATTTGGCCTGCAATTATATATCGCTGGATGCCATGGACTCCTCGGGCGACACACACCTTCGGGTGGACCATAATGTATTCAAGCATCGCTTGGACCTGAATGGGGAGCCATTGAAGGAGACTCCCATCAAGGAAATCGTTGCTGTATCACCGCCTAACAAGAACACAACCTGTGGCAGTTGCTACGGCGCCGAGCACAATTCCACACAGTGAGTTTTGACAGCAGACAGGTGACACAGAGATTACGCTTAAAGACCTGGTTTGGGTCAGGCAGAGATTTGCTGAAGGAACACAAAGTAAAACAACTGTGAGATGGTTTGAAATAGTAGATTTCTGGATAATGTTTATGGTCCTACAAGTTGTATACCCTCCTATTGATTAGCGTGACCGACTTCACTAGGAACGTATTTAGAAGACTAGAATGAACCAGTCGAAGATTCAACATTTTTCTATAAAAGCCCTATAAATCACTCCACACCTCTAATTAATTGTAATATTGTCTGCATCTTTAAGCTGCTGTAACACCTGCGAGGATGTGCTGCAAGCCTATCGCGTGCGCAAATGGAACATGCAAGTAGACAAAATCGAGCAATGCAAGGGAAAGTACAAGCGCACGGACGAGGATGCCTTCAAGGAAGGCTGTCGCATACAGGGTCACCTAGAGGTGAATCGGGTAAGTCGTAATCACATTTCCACTGAATAATTTAATACCGATTTTTTTGTATTTCCTTTAAGATGGCAGGTAGCTTCCACTTTGCGCCCGGCAAGAGTTTCTCCATTCGTCAGTTCCACATCCACGACTTTCAGTTTATAAATGTGAAGCTATCGCATACGATCAATCATCTCTCGTTTGGCGAGAAGATAGAGTTTGCCAAGACGCATCCATTGGACGGATTACGTGTTGATGTTGAGGGTAAGTGCAAAGTTCAAACTTAAATTTGGCTTAACAACTCGTCTATTGCAATAACTTATAGCATAATTTTTAACAGCATTTTAGCATATTAACATAACTCGATAACTTATTTGTAGTGTGTGTGTGTGTGGGGTCGTCTTCAGGGGATTAGGGTCTTGCCCCTTGGGAAGGGATGTGAATTTCAGTGTTTAGTCTCATTTTAACTAAAAATGCCATCGAGTTTTGAGCGGCCCTTTCAGCATCGTATGCCCGTGCCAATGGCCATGAAGGTGCCGAAAGTGCCACCACCTTGTATCATCACTTTGCCCACATTGTTGATCAGCTCCCGTCCTCTCAGTCCGTATCTAAAATTGAAGATTTCACTCATTTAGCCGGCAATTACATAAGCCATGAAGAACTATACGCTTGCGTCACACGGCGTGTAATCGCGCTCTTACCTGAGCGCCGAAAAGCCACCGAAGAGAGCACCGCTTGCCATGCCCACACAGAAGCCAATGGTGAAGCCGGTCTTCATCTTATCGAAGCATGTTGGTCCACCCTGCTGGGAGAAGGATCCGCTGGGCAACGGCATTTTCTATGCTCCGTTGTGTGCGTGTGTGTGTGTGTGTATTTGTGACTTGGAAGGTAACCAGAAATGTTAGCAGAGCGCGTAGATTTTATTTGCGCCAAATTTGCTTATTTTCGACGTACGTTGTCCAAATTTCCCTAAAAACTACAATTTTAGGCTTTGTCGGTGCCGACTCCAAATACAATTTTATCTGGCAGCCTATTTTGTGGCTGTCAAAAACACGACATGTGTGCCAAAGCAACCCTGTTTTAATAATACAAAACTTTGTTGCCAGATGGCGCCAATGCGGTTATCTGTTTTATAGTGGAATGACACTTTCTATTAGTCACCACAACGGTTCCATTATTTGAAAATAAAATTTTAATTTATTTATTTCAGAGTCCAAGAGTGAGATGTTTAACTATTATATAAAAATTGTGCCGACGCTTTATGAACGGCACAGCGATGGCCAGCCTATTTATACAAATCAGTTCTCGGTCACTCGGCACCGCAAGGACTTACAGGATCGGGAACGCGGAATGCCCGGTATTTTCTTCAGCTACGAGCTGTCCCCACTAATGGTGAAGTACGCCGAACGACACAGGTCAGTTTTTTTAAAGATACACTTAGTTCAGTTAATTTCAATGCGTTATTCCACAGGTCCTTTGGCCACTTTGCCACCAACTGCTGCTCGATCATAGGAGGAGTCTTCACTGTGGCCGGAATTCTAGCGGTGCTGCTGAACAACTCATGGGAGGCTATTCAGCGTAAACTGGAGGTGGGCAAACTCAGTTAGCAAAACATGTTTCGGAACTATTTCAGGAATCTCTCTCGCCCAGCTTTATTAGCCCTAAACTCATTCCACAGCGCAGCGAATTTTACACAATGCCAGACAAATCTCAAAATGAAGTGCTTATATTTGTAAAAGGAAACGTTTAATTAAATCGCTTGGATTTGCTTTAAGTAGTGCGCTTGCCAACGGATAAGAACCCGGAGGTATTTGAGAAATACTTGGCTTCGGTATGGGAACGCTCCGCTGCTTGAGGATTCACGATTTCCAGTCCCTGGAGCGGTGTGAAAGCCACGCTGGAGGCCGTGCCGGAAATTTGCCGCTTTACTGTCGTATTTCCGCCGTAGACCTGCTGCTTCTGTAGATTCTTCTGCAGCGTCTTGCTAATCCGCACCTTGGTTTTCTCGTCCAGCTGGGGCAGGCGGATGCGGCCCGTGCCTGTCTTGCCAATGGTGCCCCGGGAGTAGCCCAAATCTCCCTGATAGGCATCCTCCTCGATCTGCGAAATGGTTTAGACATAAAGTAAACATTTTGTAGAGGAAACGGAATCTTTGTACTCACATCTCCAAAGTTCATGCGATTCGCCTGCTTGCGGAACTCGGTCAACGCGTATCGTTCCTTCATCTTGCGAACACGTTTGCCGCCTCGTTTCTTTTTGCTGCCCTCGATGGGTTTGGGCAGCGGTTTGATGAACTTCACCGGCGGCGGCTCCTGAAGTTTGTCCAGCTTCTTCTCGATATCCTCTTTGAACTTCAGCCCAATCTCGCCGTGCACGCTCTCATGGCAAGCGTCAACGCGTGCTGCTAGCACGGACTTGGCAGCCACCAAACGAGCTGCCTTTCGTCGCAGATCTGGCGCAGTATCCTGAACGATCTGTGAGTAGTAGACGTATCCCGTGTGTGGCAGCATTTGGGTCTGTGAGAAGCCCGAGAGAGTCTTCTTCTGGGCACCCAGCACCTGCACATTGCATGCTGGCATCTTGGAGAGTTTGGTCAGTCCTCCAGCAATGCCCAGCAACTTGGCGGCCGTGGAGGCGCCCACAATCATGGACAAATTGGGTGCAATGAATGTCATGCGGCTCTCAACGTATTCGTAGATCTTGGACTTGAAGTTGTTTAGCTCAATGGCCATTTCACAGGCCTCATCTATTTTGGCCTTCTCAGCGGGTGTCAACATTGTTCTGGGGAGGAATATCCAAGAATTAAAACCAGCAATCGAATAGACTTGGAGTACTTACCCCTGTGTGGTGGACGCAGTTACCGATACAATCATAATGGTGGCCTGGGTTAATATGGCCTGAAGCTTCTCGTTGCTTTTGACTTGATCCAGATCATTTCCTAGCTCCTTTACCGCCAGCAGATACTCAATCTCACCGACAATCAGTGAGTCCAGCTCGGGGAAGCGTTTCTGGTACTTCTCTTTGGTGAACTTGTGTATGATGGATATCTCGTTGTCCACATCCACGGCTATGGCATTCGCATCCACAATCAGACAGTACTCCGGATCAGATTCCACACTGCCCAACATTTCAGCGGCACTGCGCTGCCGACTGGCATAGTGTTCGATCTGTTTTAGGGTATTCTGGAGTCGCTCCGAGTCACGCAGTTTGCAGAGCTCACGTACCGATTGAACAGTCACGTCCACTTCCATTAAATTTGGCGTTGGCTTTAGCAATTTTTCGGCAAGCTCGTGGTTAAGCGCCGCTTGCTCCGCCTCATCGGCGTCAGCCATTTCGGCATCGTCGATGTCATTATCGTTGTCTTCCTCGAGATCAGCAAGTAATTCATCAGCTAGCGACATTTTTATTACTTAATTTCAATGCTTTTTGGCTTTTGTTAATATTTCTCTACTTTTCTCCGTTGTAAACAAAACGTTTAGTTTGTCTGATCAGCTGTTTTTGTATCAAGTGTTGCCATACTTCTATTAATCAGCCGATGTTACCCATTTATAAAATTTGGAGTTGCCACACTGCATAAATTGCCGCCTGATTTTGGCGCAGATTTTTGGCGTCTTCGGATTCCGGTATTTGCATTCTGTAAATTACTGCGCACTGGAGTTATGTCGAAAAAATTGAATACTAGTGCAGGCGGAACGCCAACAAATACATTGTTCAATTATTTTGCCAAATCACCAGCAGTTGACAAAAAGAAGCTCACACCCAGCATTGCGAACGAGGCTCAGAAGGAGAATCTACAAAATGGAAAAGACAAGAATGTAAAAAAGGAGTCGGAGTCGAAGCCCGCTGCAAAACGCAAGCTGGCAGTCTCCGATGCTCCTGTCGATGAGGACAGCGATATGGAGGATAAGGTTGGGCAACGCAAACGTAAACGAATTGTGGTGCCCGAGTCCGAAAGCGAAGAGGAATATATGTCAAAATCGGAGTCTGACTTTTCCGAAGATGGTTCGGACTACGCACCAGATGAGAAGGAAGCCGCCGCCAGTGAGGAGAGCGAGGGAAGCGAAGGAAGTGGCGAGGAGGAGAATGAAGACAGTGAATCTGAGCAGGATCCCACACCCAAAAAGCAGCGCAAGAAGCCAAACAAAAACCACAACAACAATAATAACAACAATGAACCCGCCAGCAAGAAAGTAAAGCTGGATAATCCAGTCTTGGTTGAAGGTACATTTATGGAGAAGCTACAGCAGCTGCAAAGTAATGCTAAAAAGGATGCTGCCTACGATGACATTGTGACAGTGTCATCCAATTTCGATGAGCCCGCTGTGTGGCCGCATCAGAAGCTGGAATTTCTGCAGCCCGATAAAATTAAGGACAAGGCAGGCAGACGACCCGATCACCCCGACTATGACAAGGGCACACTGCATGTGCCTGAGAAGTTTCTCAATTCGCTGTCGCCAGGAGTGCGTCAGTGGTGGATTTTAAAGTCGGATAACTTTGATTGCGTGCTCTTCTTCAAGGTAGGTAAGTTCTATGAACTCTATCATGGCGATGCCGACGTGGGAGTCAAGGAACTCGCCTTTACCTATATGCGCGGTGAATTCGCTCACTCGGGATTCCCGGAAATCTCCTTCGACAAGATGTCCTCCATACTGATTGAAAGGGGCTACAAGGTGGCACGTGTGGAGCAGACAGAAACGCCGGACATGATGGCGGAGCGCTGCAAGCGCATCAAACCTACCAAATTCGATAAGGTTGTGGCGCGTGAGATCTGCCAGATTACGGATCGTGGCACTCAAGTCTTTGGCTCCCAGTGTGCCATTGGACCCAATCATCAACCCAACTATATGCTGTCGTTGGTGGAGCACGATCAAGGCAGCTGCAGCACGTATGGCATATGTTTCATAGACACCTCCATCGGTGACTTTCATCTTGGCCAGTTTGATGATGATAATAATTGCTCCCGTCTCCTGACGCTGCTCTCCCATCATATGCCAGTGCTGGTGAGTACTTCCTCTGATCTTTAGAGGTTAATTTTACTTAAGTTTGGGTATCTTCCTAGCTACTCCATGAGAAATCATCGCTGAGTCTGCGCACACAGCAAATCTTACGCACTGTCTTAGGCGGCATACTCAAAGAGCAGCTACCCAGTTCTGGTGCCCAGCTCTGCAGCGCTGAGAAGACACTTAAGCTGCTGGCGGAGCGCTATTATGCCGGTTCAGGAGCTGAGGACAATTGGCCGCTTGTGCTACGCAGCATGCAGTCCGATACGGATCATCTGGGACTCACTCCCTCCGAGCATTATCAGCTGGCACTCAAGGCACTTGGTCAGTGTATACACTACATAGCCAAGTGTAAGCTAGAGCCAAAGGTACTGCCCATGGCACGCTATCAGCTATATGTTCCACCCGATGAGCAACAGGATGACAAGGTTCCTACAGCGCTGGCAGCAGTGCGTCGCTCCCACATGGTTTTGGACGCCACCACATTGTCCAATCTGCGCATTATTGGCGAAGATCACTCGCTTATGTCCACGCTGGATCACTGCTGCACTAAGTTTGGTAAACGGCTGCTCCACCATTGGCTCTGTGCTCCCAGCTGTGATCTGGCGGTCATACGCGAGCGACAGCAGGCCATTGGAGAGCTCCTGCGTCGCCCGGATCAACTGCAAGAGCTGCGCGCCTTGTTAGCTCCAATGCCGGATTTTGAGCGTCACTTGGCACAGATTCATTTGTTTGGTAATAAACGCATTTCCCAAACGGATCATCCGGATTCGAGGGCTATACTCTTCGAGGAGAAGCTGTACAACAAGCAGAAGCTACGGAGCTTCATGGCTATCCTGAAAGGCTTCGAAACTCTGATGAAATTGCCTTCAATGTTCCGAGATTGTGAGACACAGTTGCTCCAGCGCTTGACCCAATTGGCTGACGATGGTGGCAGATTTCCCGATCTTAGCAAGCAGCTGAAATTCTTCGAGAATGCCTTTGACCACGACGCGGCTGACAAGACAGGTGTGGTGGCACCACAGCTGGGCATTGATTCGGACTATGATGAAGTACAGGAGCGAATTGCTGACATAGAGAAGCGTCTTAAAAGCTACTTGGTGGAGCAAGAGCGCCACTTTGGCTGCCGTGTCGTTTACTTTGGCTCGGACAAGAAGCGCTACCAACTGGAAGTGCCCGAGAGCCATGCCCATAAGGCCAACAAATCGTATGCTCTGGAGGGTCAGGTGAAGGGCAAGAAACCCGCTCGTCGCTACACCACAGCGGAGACAAAGGCACTGCTCAAGGACATGCAGCAGGCAGAGGATGCCCGCAATTTGGTGCTCAGGGATCTCGCACGACGTCTCTTCGAGAAATTCTCAAATCACTACGAGCAATGGAAGCAGTGTATCGACTGTGTGGCCACACTGGATGTCCTTGCCTCGCTGGCCGAGTATGCACGCCAGCAATTGGTTATCTGTGTGCCCGAGCTGGATTCGGCGCAGGCACAGTCTTATATTGAGCTGGAGGAGGGTTATCATCCATGTGTGAATGCATCCACCTACATACCCAATGGCCTGCAATTGGGCACAGCCACCGAGGCACCACTATCTCTGCTTACGGGACCCAACATGGGTGGCAAGAGCACGCTAATGCGACAGGTTGGACTACTGGTCATCATGGCCCAGATTGTAAGTGGATAAATTTTGGAAGTGTCCATGTATCTGTTTTAAATCTCAATCCTTTAAAGGGAGCTCACATACCCGCTGCCAGCTGCCGCCTATCGCTGGTGGATCGTATATTTACCCGCCTGGGTGCCCAAGATGACATACTGGCCGGGCACAGCACGTTTTTGGTGGAGCTGAATGAGACCTCGCTCATTTTGAAGCATGCCACAGCACATTCGCTGGTGCTGTTGGATGAACTGGGTCGTGGTACGGCCACATATGATGGCACCGCTATTGCTGCCTCTGTGGTCAACTTTTTGGCAAATCTCAAGTGTCGCACGCTGTTCTCCACCCACTATCACAATCTGATTGATTTCTTTCACACGGACAAAAGAATCACTCTGGGTCACATGGCCTGCATGGTGGAGAACGAGGACAACACAGATCCTACCCAGGAAACTGTTACATTTCTATACAAATACACAGCAGGTGCCTGTCCCAAATCCTATGGCTTCAATGCAGCCAAGTTGGCTGGCATGCCCCAAGGCATAATCAAGCGTGCCTACGAGGTGAGTTTAAATACTAACTAATCAAAGATATGATAACTATAATCTTTTGTTAAATAACCAACAGTTATCCAAGAGAGTGGAGGCCATTGCTCTGCAGCGAAAAATAACAAGCAAAATTGTGTCAGCCTCAAGCGGATTTGGTGACGGTGGCGACAAGCAGCAACTGAAATTGAACAACTTGAAAGATTTGCTGCAACAGCTGAAATTGTGTCATGTCTAAGAAAACTGTGTACTCAAGTTAGAGCTGGAGGCTTGCAAATAGAACATGGAACAATATTAAAACAAATATCGCCAACTGCTTAAATATTGGTGCAACTTGTTCCACTTTTTCTATTTGCATTAATTTTTTTGTCTTTTTTGTACTTAGCTTAATAAGTTTATGTATACTTTGCTTTTTAAGCCCCTTTTAACTGCAGTATTTCCGTTTGTTTAAACGTTGTTGAGAATTTTATAAACATTGTATTGAAATGAACTTAATTGAATCATTGTTTGCCATTTGTTGTATTTGTTGCCATTGTTTATTTCTCTTTTGTATCACAGTAAAAATTAAAAATTAATCAAATTCACAATCAAAATACACACATACATGATATTAATTATAAAATGCTTACAAATTAAACGATATTCAATAAATATATATAAATATTGCTAAAGTTGTAAAAACACACAGTTCAATGTCACAACTAAAATTAACAATAATACATAATACTAAATGCAAAAACTAAAATAATGTACGTAATGGTATTCGCGAAATATGCAAAAGAATAATGTTCACTTCGGTAGACCGAATTTGAAATACCCTAACTTTGAAATCATTCTAATTATTCTCCAAATGAAACCTAAATTGGTTTATTTTTTCGACTTTTGTCTCTAGTTAAGTTGGGGTATTGGTTGCATTACATATTTCGTTATTAAATAAATAGGAATTTACGATATAAAATAGGAATGTTGTTATTATTGCGGTTGTTGTTGCTGCATCAAAGCTAGCGACCAGATTAAAGCTCAGACTTGTCCGAGTATTGCGCGATTTGTGCGTTTACAGCAAGAGCTAGAGCAATTTAAGTATGTACTTTAATACTATTACTAATCGTTCAACTAAAATGCATAGCCATTGTTATTGTATATACTAAAATGAAGAACAAACTGAAACTATTCAAGCAGGCAGATAACTTTTTGTAGTGTCTTAAAATTGTAGCTTACAAAAATTTGCTTACAAAACGATTTATAATTATACAGTGTGTACTCGTTTATAGGTAGTATATGTCTATATATATATTTATTTATATATAGCTGTCACTATATAAGCTATTTAATAATGCTACTGAACATTTACCTTTGTATGTCACTGTATTTGAGTGTATCTGTGTGCGTATGAGTGTGTGTATTCTTGTGTAATCTGCCTAAGCGCTAAAATTGGACTTGCTTTTTAAACAACTAAATATATATAATATATATATACGTAATTTGTATAACTAGACTAAGTTTTTCTTAAATCTTTTTTTTCTTTGTTTTTTCTTTTTTTTGGTATTGTATATGTTACACTGATCTGCTTGGGATCTTTAGTCTATAGGCTAGTTTCTATGCGCTTCAGTTGTGATAATTTTATCCGATTATAATCAGATCGGTTTTGATTATTGATTTTTTGGCCATACTATATAGTAATCATTCGATTTATCTAGTTATACGTATGTGAAGCGACTCATTGCACTTAGTACTAGCTAGAAAACATTAATGTTAACTTCGGATTTGACCGAATCTTCGGTAAAAACGAAGTGAATTTTTACACACATTAAGTACAAACATACCTACAAAAAAACAACAACAATATAGCCATAGTACACATTGATTTTTGATTATGTTATGACGCCAGCGCCGTCCATTATCTGGACAACAAGTCCATCTCAATCGTCGCTAATCACATCCTTGCGAGCTCTCAAATTACGCCACGATCCCGACGTACAAACTCCGACTCCACGCCACCAATCGTTGACGTCACTATACCACGAGGGCTTCCGCAGCTGCTCCTCGTTGTGCAGCGTCGAGCATACCCGACACCAGTAATACGTGTTGATAAACTCACCGGTGCCCTTCCACTTGAAGTACGAGTTATAGAGCTCATCGTCCTTGTCCAGTATATGCAAATACTCGGCCAACTCTTTGGGCGATGCAAACTCATCGATGTGTATGTAGGATCGACGTGGAGCACTCACCTCGTAGTCTTCCGGACGAGCACCCATTACTATGGGCAATACTTTGCGATTCAGTGCATTCACAAAGAATTTCTCCGTTATGTAATCCCTGCAGTTGGAATTCTCGAATGCCAAATAGAACTTGTAGTCATTGTCCAGTATATCGAAGCATTTGTCGGCTGTGCTCCGAGGACATTTGTAGTTTCCACAGGCACCATAGATGTCCACCTAGTCGAGGGGAGAAGAGATTCAAAAATCGTTTAATTGAAATTAGTTTTATTATGGATAAGTTAAGTTTTTTTGTCTTACAAAAAGACAAGAAATTAATGTAAACAAGTTAGAAAGGCTACAGTCGAGCGAGCCCACTGTAAAAGACCACGTATTCATTCCAGTGCGCGATTTTGCATACAAATCTCCAGTTTGGTAAGGACATAAAGAGATAGATATACTCTTGAAGACTATAAGAGAGCCATCAAATTTGGGATGAAACTCCGCCTACTTTTCGAGCAGATCAAATTTGTTTTAAATCGGCGCCATGCCCCCTACCGCCCCCACAAATTGTAAAAAACTATTCTTACATCTCCATAACTTGAAACCGACTAGAGCTAGAGAGACCAAATTCACACAGTATGTGTATGGTACCATTATAACTATCCTTACCAAGTTTGATCTGGATCGGACAACTATAGCCTATAGCTCCCATAGGGCAAATCTGTTGAAAATTGGTGATTTGTATGAGATATGAAGTTTCAGTTGAGCAATTGCAACCAAACTATCACATTATGTGTATATCATGATTATAACTATCCTCACCAACTTTGGTTTGGATCAGACAACTATATCCTAAAGCTTCCATAGACAAATCAGTCAAAAATAGCTTATTCGTATGGTAAAATGTGGACTAGAATGTGTACAGAGTCTTTTACAGTCGGCTCGCTCGACTGTAGCCTTTCTTACTTGTTAAATTTATTATTTAATCACAGAAAAATATATAACTTCTTTATAACAAACTATCCAAGTGAACTACGGAAGTAATTTAACATAAAACTCAACATAAATATTCGCGAAATTATAGATTTCGACTCATTTACTTTAAATGCTTAACCAAAATCAAACAATTATAAAGGCATTATAAAGCCATTTAAATGATATTATGATTAAGTCCATATTTTACAGAATACTGTTAAATCTTGTCTAGTTCAATATTTAAATACTTTACTAGAAGATATCTAAAAATTATTTCACAAATTAAAAGTTTAAATAGAAATAGCTTTAAATAGTTAACATTTAAAGACAAGTTTCTACTAAGTTCCCCTAACTAAACTATACTTAGTAATAGTTTTAAACTAAATAAATTACAACATTTTCTACCCATTGCTACTAGGAATTAAATTTTCTAACAATTATCAGTCGAAAGTATTCCAAGTAGTAATTACCTCAATGTGTTTCTGAAGCTCATGGGCGTACTGCAGTCTACCATTGCGTGCTCCACAGTTGGAGACAAACCAAGCGACCTTCTTGGTCTTATTGAGGGCGTAGTTATGATCCTGTTCCAGTTGCTGCACCTTGGTATCGTAATACTGCCACTTTTCATAGGGCGCCATAATGGTGCTGTCACGTCTAAAAGCCAATGATTAAGTAGTGATTAAGTTAGACTGGCTAGTTGGTTAGTTAGTGAGTGCTACTAACCTGTAGGTGGCCGTCCAGTTGATGGCATCGGGTACTTTGACATTCTGTGTGTGATATGGACACTCCAGGTAGTACATCATGCTAACCTGCTTGTGATTACTGGGTCGTCGTATGCCCGTGGGTATATAATTGTCCTTGTAGAGTATCATGTCTGCCACACTGGCTAGATCTCGATTGGCAGTCAGCTCACAGGTGTCCACTGGACACTTGGAGCGCAAAAAGACCTCACGACCCTTCTTCACATTCCACGGCCCCAACCCATTGTAGAGCAGTATGGTTTTCAGCTTTCCACTGGCCTTGATCTGTTCGTAGTTGTGTGGCACATACATCAGCTGATTCACCACACGATCACTGTGCGCATCCTGGTGTGGAAACAGTCGAGGAGCATGCAATCTTCTTGCCTTCCTATTACTAAAGGTCTTTGCCGGCTTTGGATAGTATTCTCCATTGCGGAAGAACCATGGTTTGGCAGTGGCTGCCGGTTCCAGTCGCTTTTCCGACGCTGCTGCTCCGGCTCCCGCTGCCGCTGACTCCTCCTCCACCTCCTGCTGCTGTGGGTCCTGCTCGGAGAGGGCGGCAGGTGAAGCAGGTGGCGCTGACTCATATGCCGCCGTCGTTTCCTCCAATTCCCAATCTTTCAACTCATTTGTATCTCGGGCAAAGTCATGTTTTTGCTGCTGTTGTTGCAGTTGCTGCTGTTGTTGTTGTTGTTGCTGGGAAGGTGTCAAATTTGGTCGCGCTATTTTCGTTTTCCATATCTCGTATTCTCTATCAGGTGAAAATGAACATATGTGATAAGTTAACGTTGATTTTCGGGGTAAGGAGTTAATAATTGATGTTACTCACTTGAGATTGAAACCAAAGATTAATAATAATGCACAAATCAATGTAAAATAGAAATACTTTTTTAACGATATTTTTGGCCGTCGCATTCTGAACTAGATTCTCTCAGGCTCTCTCTCTCTCTCTCTCTTCTCTACTCTTCTCTTTTTCTCCACTGGGTATTATCCTCTTTGGGGCTTTGGATCGCTAGTTGCTCGACCTTCTGCAACTCAGGCTATTGACTCAGCTCAGTTTACTCATTTTGCTGCAAAATATTTAAACAAAATAACATTGTTTAGTCAACAAAAATATTCTGTTTACATTTATGCACATTGATAATATCGGCAATTAGTATTAAAAATAAGTATAATTACTAATATTTTACTATCTATTTTTTGTTATCAAAATAGTTCATTAAATTCCACAGCGAATTCCAATTTGAGTTTAACTTATTTTTTTGTTGTCTTTTTTTGTTTTGTTTTTATTTTTTAATCTAGTTGGAGTTGCTGCTCGCTTGCGTTCACATCGAAAACTGCGCTCCAAACTCAATTGGTTTAGCTGTATAACCAAAAGTTAGTGCTCATGGATGGGACTTGACGCCGCTTCATTAACTTTGTCTGCGCCATGTTATCTTCAAACAATTATCACACATTTCCATGGATGGGGGGCGTTTTCAAACCGTTCTGATAAAGCTGTTCTTCACTTCTTATTTTTCTTTTTTTTTAACCCACGTGCCTTGTTGTGTTACTAGCTGAAGTTTTGGGAGCTTCTCAAATCTTCACATTGTAGTTGACGTGACTTCTATTCAGTTTGTACTACCAGCTCAGTAGGAGATTGATTTGTGCACTAATTTGGCACAGAAAAAAGTAAATTTGTGATAATGTTAGCAGACTTGGCTAGAATTTACTTAATACAGCTTTTAAAAAAATAATTAAACATTTAATTTTTAAAAATTCCTTAATAAAAATTTGTAATTTTTTAGCCTGCAATAACCCAAATTTTTATAGTAAAATGTCTTTTAATAAAAACTTTCAAAAAAAATTAATTTTTAAGCCAGGCTATATAATTAACATGGATTTATACATATTTTCTAGTCTAGCTCAAAATGAAAAATTTATTAACAATTATTAAAAATAAAAAACTTCAAAGATTTCTTATTGAAATCAAAGTAATTTGCTTGTAGCCAGAATTTAAAAATACTAAATAGTTAATTAAAACAATTAAACAATTTTATTTTTTATTTGACGTCGACTAAAAACTGTCCCGAATGTATACATTTTTTGCTCAAAATCAAAATTTATAACTAAAATATAACAGATTATAGTAAAATGAATAAAGAAAAATTTTTAATAAATTTTACCTTTAAAAATAAAAAGTTTTTAAAACATTAGGGTATTGACAAGTGCAGTCAGTCTCAAAAACAAAATTTTCTCATTTTCCATAGAACATTTCACGCAATTTATTTACAATTTGGTGCAACTTAGTTCCACATTTAAACAGTTGTCGTCGTCGTCGTCGTCGTTGGTGCTCTCGTTTGCCTGAAGGAAATGTTTTGACTAAAACAATGGGGCGTATGCGCAATAAAATGAAGTATAAACTCAAAACAAGCTAACAAGCCACAGGCAACTAATTACAGCTCAGAGCTGTATGATGACTGTGTCCGGACACGGACACGGATAGGGACAGGGACAGGGAAATAGCCGAGCTTCATTATGGATGCATAGACAAACGAAGGCGTTGAACTAATCAAAGCCAAATCCCAAGTAGCAAACAGAAAACACACACAAACAAACACACACAAATGTCCATCTATCCTTCCATCCTTCCATGCATCCATCCATCCATCTATCATATGTCATTTGCATATTCTTTTGAGGATTGCTCTGGCTGCAACGATTTTAGCCCTCGGCTTGGGTTGCAACAGCTTGGGTTGGTTGGCTGGTTGGTTGGCTGAGTTGTTTAGCTAGTTTCGAGCCATAGGGTTGTTCTCGCACAACTCTTAACGAACTACGCGCTACTTTACGTGCATAAGTAGGGAACGTCGGACGGAGGACGGTGGAGAGGGAAGAGTAGGGCAGCTGTTGCTCAGTGCTGACACTGCCAGCTTTACACAAGCTAGAAATAGCTCTTACAGTTTTTCAAAAACAGTAGGCAATATTAAAGCTAGCTAAAAATAGCTAGATATAGATCTTACAGCTTTTCGAAAACAGTAGCTAATATTAAAACTAGCTAAAAATAGCTAGAATCAACTTTTACATCTTATCAAAAACAGTAAATTCTCTTTTAATTTTTTTAACAGCTTTAAATAGCTAGAAATATCTCTAAAAAAATTTCTGAAATAGTGGCCTTTAATTATTTTATACAATTTTATCTAATCTTTATCTTTTATTTATTTTTTAGCTGTTTAAAATTACAAAGTCCAACTCTAGCTACAATTTAGCTAAATTGACAACACTGCCATTTCTGCCAAGCTGTCTGACTATCGCACATTTTGACGGTTTTGACAGTCCAAGCTGCAGTCCCTGTCCCCAACCCCAGACCATCGCCATCCCCAACCCCTTCCCCATGTTTGTTCCAATTCATGTCCCTGTTTTTAGGAACCAGAACAGCGGTCTTCCAGCCAACTCAACTCTCATAAAAAATGTAGTTATAGCCATTCATTCATGTTGCAAAAGTAGGACTTTAGTGCCATGTGCATACAAAGCAATTCAAAGATACACACACAAACACACACACAGGGCAGTCCTTGGTGTGTGTGTGTTAGTGTGAGGATGTTTTCTATTTCAGGGTGGTTGCTTGATACTCGAATATTGCTTTTGGCTATATATGTACATACCTAAATACATCGTACATAAGTATATAGCTATATATTATTAGATGATTATTTACTTCTTTTTCGTTGTGGAAACTCAAAGTTTCCAATTCAAATTAATTTCAATTGGATTCTAATTTAAATTCTCTTTTTATGCATTTTTTAGAAAACATTTAAGAGGAAAATATAATCTGATTCTATTTATAACCTACTTTATCAGCATTTATCAAGTATTTTTTAAAGAAAATCTTTAAAAATTAATAACCAGACTCTTAAGCAACAATAAGGGCATATGGTATGAGGGTAATTCCGTAACACTTTGACTCATCGACAAGAGGAAAAATTCAGTTAGGTTGTTTTTTTACGGTTTTTTCTTCATTTATTCTGCAATGTTCTACATATCGTGATTGTTGTTGTTGTAGCTTGTTAGGTTCTTGATTAAACTCTGTTTTCGGTAATTGGTAAATTTCCCAATTGATATCAGTATGCAAGAATGGTACATTTTGAGTGTACCAAAGTGACATAAAAGCGAAGAATATAAAAAGAATGTAGAAAACCAAAAAATTATTATTTAAATAAAAAGAAAATGTTTAAAATAATAACAGTGGTAATTAATATTATATAAAAATATATGAAATGTTTATTTAAAAACATAAAATTTTATATTGGAGGCTAACCTTTGAAAGAGATCTTATTGTAATAAAACATAGTTTAACTTTAAATAGTCTCTGTCTAGCTTATTCTATTTTTTATAAGGATATAAAAATTACAAATTATGAATCAAAATATAGTGAGCTGATAGGTCTGCATGATTTAAGAAACTTGACAAAATTATAGTTTAGCTGTGCTTTCAAAATCTACTCTCCCATCACTTGCTAGTACTACTTCAGCAGAGCCTTATCCTTATATCCTTAATAGCATGCCAACACCTGCCGGCACATACTCACACCCACACTCACACACACCCACACCCACTTGTGGTAGAGCTTTCACAATTTATATATTTATATTTAGTTGTAGTGTTGTGGCCTATTGTCAGGGCACTTGATCCAATGCATTTAGTATGTCAATATGCCTATAGGAGGGTAACTCTTGACTTGCATGCATTGTTTTCATAAATATTGTATAGTTTGCTCGGTCCTGGGATCCTAGCTATTCGGTACTCGGTACTCGGTGCACAGTCCTCGGTTCTTGGGCCTCGAGCCTCGAAGCCTTCGAGGAGTGTCTGTCCCATTGTTGTCTCTACTTTGCACGTTGATACACTTGACTTCCTCACTTCAAACACACATGTGTGTATCCTCAAGGAGTGGGGGGAGTAGGGGTAACTGTTAGGGGGTGGGCCAGGCAGAAGTTATACAAAGAATTCTGTTATTTTAGGCTTGTTAGTTTTTTTTTTTTTATGTTGGCTATTTTGTCATAGGCCTTTCACTACTAAAACTCTGATATTTTTAGCTTAACACGCACACACGTAAACACTCTCACACATGTTTACGCACCCCGTCCCCCCTCTCTCTACACCCACCCATGCTCCTTCGGCTTTCGACACGTTCCACAAACAATTTATTATTCCTCCTTCAACCCACTTCCACTGAAGAATGGACCGCAAAGAATTGCAATAAATTTAACCACTTGCATTCGGAGTTTTACTCGAGTTTGTTTTAAGCTTTTGGCATTTACTTCTTTCTCCCTCTCTTCACTCCCCCCTTCCACTCACCCTATTCGTGGTCTAACGGTAACTCACGCAATGTCTGTCTGCGTCATGTGTGCGTGTATGTTACGTTATAGTTTTTTTTTCTCCTTTTGTTACTTTTGGCTTTCCTGCCTCTGTCTTAATCAATAAAACTGTAGATTAACATTAAAGGTTATGGGTTAAAGACACTTTTAACCCCAACTGTGGCAACATCAGCGGCAACAAAATGTTTTTTTTTCTTTCTATTTTAAATTTGCCTTTGTCATGTATTCAGCGACAGATTCTGATCTCCACTTACACAGATTTTTTGACGTTGTTGTTTTGTGGGTTAAGTGCAATTTTTGATTTTAATTAAGAGAAGCGTTGAATTTTGCTTAATTTAATCATATTTTTTGCACGCTTCTGCACATTTTTGATGTTGTTTTTCTTTTTGCGCACACACACACACACAGGCGCACACACAAATATACACACACACGTAACGGACACTATTGAAAGAGGCGCGTCGCTTTGTCCTTTACGTTTTCACGTAACTTTTGCAACTGCTCTGTCAATGTACATAATGGGTAGACTCCAGCCAGACAGCTGGGCAGCAAGAGCGGCAGCAGCCACAATAGCGAATAGAGAGCAATTTCAAAAGAGAGCACGCAAGAGAGAGAGAGAGAGAGTAAGAAATTGTGATTACTGCGAGAGCGGTTAAATAAATTTTGGCAAATCGCCATTCACTAAGTGCCGACAATTTAAGATGTGTATACAATTGTGCATGATAAGAATTTAGATTAATGTACATAATTAAAATGATTTTGCACAAAAAATGACGTAATGTAAACTTTGCGCCCAAAAGATGCTTTGAAAATTTTAATGGAGATTATGAGATGTATTAAGTCTGCCTTTTGTTTGGTATCCAACGCGCATGCGATGCTCTCTCTCTTGCTCTGGCTCACTCTTTTTCTGTAACATTAAAGGGTGAGAGCGTTGTAAGAAAAGAGAGACAGCGGAACAAACCAACACTGAAATGAGCAATCAAATAAACAAGCGACGCGTCGTAACGTGACGTGACGTGACGTCGCGGCTGAGACGTCGACAGCTGTCGTTGGCCGCGCCGCGCGCCTTATCAACACAGGGCGGTTTACTTTGCCACCCCAATTGGTTTGTGTCTTTGCTAAATGCAAGAGTTGTTCACTTTTAACCGGAGTGTTAAATTACCTCATTAACGACTCCTTTGAATTATTTAATAGTTTTTCGTTTTTACCACATTTCCATTTACATTTATTCTCAAAAGGCCTTCATGTTGGTCAGTTTATGTATGTTATCTTCAATTCGCACAAAATATAATGTCAGAATGTTTGTGGACTTATGCATACATCAAATAAAGTATTCTTAATGTTAGCTAAGACTTAGATATATGCATATCAGAATTGATTTTGTTCATCTTTAAAAATACTCGTCTATAACATAAGCTTATTTTTCTAGTCTATCGTATATGATCGCGATCGTCACGCTTTCATGCACTAGCCCGAGCTAAAGGTCTCATAAACATTGGCACCCAACATCTTGGACTTCTCGGACACCACATAAAAGCTGAGCAGCTGCGTCGGCAGATTGTGTGGCCTTGCGGCACTGTCGTAACCATGGGATGTCAGTCCACTGATAATAGGTATCAGTTTGGCAAGCGCCAAGAGTACAGTGTTGACATTTAGCAGATTGTTGTTGTTGCTGGGAGTGACCTGGGCAGCTCCGGGATTCAAGGGTTGCTGCTGCTGTAGCTCACCCGGCGCCAAATGCTGTAGAGTCTCGCCCATGGATTCGGCAATCGCATCGCAGGCGAGCACGAAGCCTCGACTCACATTGTGCACGCAGACACTGATGCAGTCCTCGCTCTCGAGCATGTCAAGCGTCTCGTTGTACATCTGCACCAACAGCGGCGAGCAATTGGATCTCTGTTGCAGTCGACTGAGATCGGGTAGCAGGTACTTAGTCATCTTAGAGTTGGGATCGTGACGCGTGTCCCCATTGATGGCCATCTGCAGGGACCAGAAGATCTGCTCGGTATCGGCCAGCGTCAGTTGGCGTGTCAGTGGCGTGGATTTGAGAACCTCGACAACCTGACTCCGTATAAATCTTGCCAAATCCCGTATGCCATCGTCTGTGATGAAGTGCCGTATTAGGGACAAGTACTGCTGCTTCAGTTCATCCGTCACCTGACGCTGCTCGGTCATAATGTCCCGGTAGATGTAGCCACCCAGCAGATTGAGCTGCACCCGCAATGCAATCACCAGCATGGATGAGGCATAAACGAAGGTTGCAAGACGCGTGAACGATACGATTTTCATTTGCTCCCACAGCTCCAGTTTGTTGGTGGGATTCTGACGAAGCTGCTCAAGCAGTTCGTCAGTGCTGCACTCATGCAGCACCGCCTGGCACATCTCCTCGCCCATGCCGAGTATCACCTGGTTGCAGGTGCGTTCCGTTGACTCAAAATGATGCATACGCCGTGAGCGCTCGAAGAACTCACGCGCCTGGCGCTCCTGGTACTCCACGAGCTTCCGCTGGGCATATCGTGCGGCATAGATGGTGCCACCCACAAGTGCCCCAGTTACAATGAATTTACGGCGATGGCGTGACAGGAATTCTTGCAGGCGTGACAACATTATAAAGCCCTTGTTTTATTCTCTCCTTCTTATACCTCCTCCTTCTTCTTCTGCTGTCCTGCACTCCACGCCAAGACCTTAAAGTTCAATCGAGGTCCACTTGGGAACGGCGACAGCTGCAATACAATAAATTCGATGAATACTTGATGTGCAAAGTTCAAATGTTCGTTTTAAAGGCAGTGTGTCTGTGTGTATGTTGTGTGTGTTGGTTGCGACCACGTCGTTGAGTATTGGCCAGATTAGATTAGCTTAGCCTAATGCCCGCGAAATACTCACAGATTCTATTTGATCAAGGCTTCACCGTATTTGTATTAAGTTTATATTTTGTCGCAGCTTCAGGTGCTTTAAATTTTTTTTATTGATTTTGATTTTGAACTTTTCGACTCGTCGGCGTCTTCTCAGTGTATATTGTTGTTGTTTTTAGCGGTTTGCACGCGCGGAATGTATTGTTAATCAATTTTATTGTTTATCTTACACCATTAAAGCCAGCATGCTGCGTTTTATTGTTAATTTGTAAATAAATTCGATTTCAACTTTTGCTCTGTCCATTAAAACCAATTTGTCTTTGGGTCTCTTTGTGTATTTGCGCCCAAGCAGGGCTGGCAATCGTTTAATGAACAGGGTGGAATAATTGACTCGGCTAGTGTTGTGTAACGGACACCTATCAGCTGTGCAGCCGACGCTCTGCTTGCTTTATAGCACTGTTTGTGGGGGTGTGCTAATAATTAGTTGTTGGCGGCAGTGTTTACAATGTCGTCATTGGAGCAGCGCAAACTAATTGTGGTCACTGGATTTGGTCCATTTGAGGGTCATGAAGAGGTCAATGCCAGCTGGGAAGCAGTACAACTGCTGCCTGAACTCTTGACCCACGAGAGCACCGAATATCAGCTGGAGAAACAAAAAGTATCTGTTGAATATTGCGCCGTAGATGAGGCAGTTGCAGACATTTGGCAGCGGAAACCAGAGGCAAGTAATTCGAATACTGAAATAAACTGAGAGTCGCTGACATCATTATTGTTCGCAACAGTTGGTCGTTCATGTCGGCGTATCGGGTATAGCAAAGTGCGTTTGTGTGGAGAAACTCGCCTACAACCATCAATTTCGACGACCCGATAATGCAGGTCAATATTTAAAGAACTCCAGTTGCTGCCTTCCACACAATGCTCACGCAAATGTTTTGCGAACTGGATTAAATGTTGATAAGATTGTGGATGCCGTAAATGCAGGTTGTAAAGATTGTGTGGCTCCGGCAGAAACACAAACAAAATCAGCAGATGATAAAACCCAAGAGGCCACAAGAGTTTCGAAAAACGTAGGGGGCTTTCTCTGTGGTTATATTTATTTAAAGTCGTTGGATGTCGATTGCAAACGTTGCTTGTTTGTGCATGTCCCTCCTATTGATAAGCCATTTAGTACGCAACAAACTGCAGAAATTGTACAAAAAATAATTGAACAATGTGTGCAGCAATTAGCTGCCTGCGATTGCCAGTAAATTATACAGTATTGCATTTATGTATAATAAATTATGTAGCATATATAATATATTAAATATTTATGTAATTTAAAAAATTACGTTTACTTTTATTTTAAACATTTCAAATTGTTTGCGTGACAGATGGTTGAGCTTGTGTCACGATGCACGCACTCCAATTCACTGTTGTTCGAAGTGTGAACTTCACTATGCATAGTGACAGGTGTGAACATGGCAATTCCTTCTGTATGAATTAACCACAATTATATTAACAATTAAATAGATTTATTTTTAAACGGTAAAGCTAACAAAGTATATAAAAGGACAATCACAGTATTCAATTCAATACTATAATCGCTATACACAAGGCACAATATCGATATCGGTCACATATCGATATTTTAAAGTCGACATCGATAATTTTCAGCTGTACTCAAAAAGGCTCTACGTTCTTTCATTCGCTGACGTGCGATTTCATTTGGATTTTAGCTTGCAACTCGTGCGGTGGACAGCATTAAAGTTGTTCTAGTGTGCGTCAGTGTATTATACACCTACAAATAAGCATTTATATACTATATAGATATATAGATTAAGTGCCCGCGATGAAATTCCTAATCTGTGCACTACTCGCCGCGGCGTCCTACGTGGCGGCTTCTGAAATTAAACTGGAGGAAGGCGTCATTGTAGCGACAGTGGACAACTTTAAGCAAGTTATTGCCGATAATGAATTTGTGCTAGTCGAATTCTGTAAGTATTATCTATCTTTTTGCGTATTTGCAACGTAATTAACATAAATAAAAAAGTGACGTGCCGGCCGCTGTTGCCGCTTTAGGGTGATTCATGAAATTCATGTTATGGCTACGTGGTCTTTTCTTAGCAAGTCTTAGCGAGATGCTCAGAAGCAAAATATGTCTGCGTGGCAGTTCAGCCAGCGGTGGAACTGTTGTTGCTAGTCCCCAAGCTTCCTTTGGCTGGGGAAGGCGGGAAGAGAGAAAAAAGTGTTTTAGGAGAGAGAAAATTTATTTGTATACGTTTTTGTTTTTATTTTTTATCGTATATCGCATATCGATGATTGTGCGGAAATTGGCCAACGCACTGCTCTCTTACGTTCTCTTATATACCAATATTACGCTCTTTTCGAATGCCGCCATCTCTCTTGCACTTACTGCTGGAGCACCTGTGCGCAAGCGAGCACACAATGTATACACACACACTGTGTGGGCATTTGTTGCGTGTACGTTCTGAAATGTTAAAGTGCCAAGACAGTCAGTCCAGTCATCAAAATGAGAGAAGACAATACTTTAAAACATTTCTCCGCAGGGTCAATTGTTTTCCTGATATTGGAAACTAAAGCTATCGCTACGCTCATTCTCATGTTCTTATCTCTTCACAATGCTTGGGTGCCGTGCGGCGTCTAAAGGCAGATAAGACGGCAATGATTTCTATTTTCAATTGTTTCACTTTTATCAATACGTAGTGCATCACTGTTGCCCCGGGCGTGGTTTTATATCGCATACTTGCTTAGCTTCTACACATCCGCTTTAAGAATTTCGTTTTAGAACCAGACACAAAAAAAAGTTGCCAAGCAACTGTCGCTTTGAAAGTGGGTTAGCTAAACAACTTTTTGCTGTTGCTTTATCTCTGTCCCTCGTTTCTTGCTTTCTCTATTCTACTTTGCCCTTTTCTACGCTGTTCGCCGCTTAATGCGCTCGCGTCTGCGCAACCCAAGTTCATTCAACTCTTTAATAAAAAAGAGTATATTAACTCTTGGTTTGTTTCTCTTTTGTAACCCACACATACATTATAATTATTGTTGTTTTTGTGGCTTTTGATGCGTGCTCTCAATAACGGTGTTTATACGGCAATATGGCGGCCTGGCCTTTTGTTTGTTTATGCCAGCACTTTTACTGTTCCTGCTACGTTTCTGAAACGATTGATTTTGTATGTATGTACGTGTGTATGTTGGCAACGTCAGCAATAGTATGAACGGCAGTTGACTCGGATAATACCTGTGCAAATCTTATCTGCTCAAAATTTGCGTTCAATTTTCTCCGTATGCCAAGGCCGGCCACGTCATCTTAAGCCGGCGATAAGAGAGTGCAAGACGTTGTCAACTCGTATTATGTCATTATACCTATCTCTCTTTTGCATATTAATGCGTTCGCCTGAAGGCGCGCTCGCTCATGTGTGTGTGAGTGTGTTGTTTGTGTATGCGTGCGTATAAATTGCAGCGTTTAAGAAATCAACACGTGGAATTTGCATAATGTCAAACAGCTGCTGGCCCATGTTAAATGTAGCGTGAATAATTATACGAGTTAACACTCTCCCCCACCCCCTTAACACACCCGCGCATTTTAGCAATTAAGTTTAAAGAGAAAATATCACAGTTTAAGTAAATAGAGACTTTGAATGTTCCGCATTTGTTTGTTTTATGAGTTGTTTAAACTTCAAATAAACAAATCTGAATAAACAATTAATAAAGTAATAACTTATACGTAGTAACTTGTTAAATAATTTATCAATTTTTATAATTCGTAATAAACAAATTTCTTATGTCTTTGCAGACGCTCCCTGGTGTGGACATTGCAAGGCTCTGGCTCCAGAATACGCCAAGGCTGCCCAGCAATTGGCCGAGAAGGACTCACCCATCAAGCTTGCCAAGGTCGATGCCACCGTTGAGGCTGACCTCGCCGAACAGTACCAGGTTCGTGGCTATCCCACGCTCAAGTTCTTCCGCAGCGGACATCCAGTGGAGTACAATGGTGGACGCCAGGCTGGCGATATTATCTCGTGGGTGACCAAGAAGACTGGTCCACCAGCCAAGGACTTGACCACCGTTGAAGAGGCTGAGCAGTTCCTGAAGGACAATGAGATTGCCATCATTGGTTTCTTCAAGGATTTGGAATCTGAGGAGGCCAAGATCTTCACCAAGGCTGCCAATGCTCTGGACTCCTTTGTCTTTGGTATCAGCAGCAATGCTGATGTTATTGCCAAATACGAGGCCAAGAACAATGGCGTCATTCTCTTTAAGCCTTTCGATGAGAAGAAATCCGTGTTCGATGGTGAGCTGAACGAAGAGAGCCTCAAGAAGTTCGCCCAGGTGCAATCTCTGCCATTGATTGTTGACTTCAACCATGAGTCGGCTGCCAAGATCTTCGGTGGTTCCATCAAGTCGCATCTGTTGTTCTTCGTGTCCAAGGAGGCTGGCCACATTGAGGCCCATGTTGATCCACTGAAGGAGATTGCCAAGAAATACCGCGAGGACATTCTGTTCGTTACCATCTCATCCGATGAGGAGGATCACACACGCATCTTTGAGTTCTTCGGCATGAATAAGGAGGAAGTACCCACCATTCGCCTGATCAAGTTGGAGGAAGATATGGCCAAGTACAAGCCCGAGTCGAACGATCTGTCCGTTGAGACAATTGAGGCATTCTTGAAGAAGTTCCTCGATGGCAAACTGAAGCAACATCTGTTGTCCCAGGAGCTGCCCGAGGATTGGGATAAACAGCCCGTCAAGGTGCTCGTCTCCAGCAACTTCGAGGAGGTTGCCCTCGACAAGAGCAAGTCGGTTCTGGTTGAGTTCTACGCTCCATGGTGCGGACACTGCAAACAGCTGGCTCCCATCTACGATCAGCTGGCCGAGAAGTACAAGGATAATGCCGATATCGTTATTGCCAAGATGGACTCAACTGCCAACGAGTTGGAGAACATTAAGATCTCATCGTTCCCAACCATCAAATACTTCCGCAAGGAGGACAACAAGGTCATCGACTACAACCTGGACAGGACTCTTGATGATTTCGTCAAGTTCCTCGATGCCAATGGTGAGGTTGCTGATGCTGAGCCCACCGAGGAGAGCGAAGAGGAGGAGGCGGCGCCCAAGAAGGACGAGTTGTAAATAAACAACATTTAAACAAAAACAAAACAGTTAAAAATCCAACAAAATACCAAGAGCAACACACACACATACACACACAGAAGTACACAGACTCACACACTCTTAAACAAACAAAAAACAGCAACGTAACATTCTTTAGTTTATTCTTGTCTTCGGTCAAGGATACAACAATTCCAATGAGTTTTTGTCATTGCTCCCAGTCCTGGCCGTGGCTAATTTCAATTCTGCATTTGTTTGTCTAATAAATTACATCATAATTTTTGTTGTGATTTTGCAATTTCACGCAGATTTCGCATTTGAAAACGCGGAGCATTTTTGGCAGTGCCGATTTGGCCGCGTTTTGTTATGTTTGCGTTTGCGTAGCCTAGAATTCAGTTTTATTGAAGTGGTAATCGAAAAAAATTAAAAAACCGATAAAATTTTTTTAATATGTAATCTTTTTTTAAGTTTTCTATTTGGAATTTGTAGAAGCATTGAGAAAGAACTGATTATGGACTTAACAAATAAAGTTGGTAACAACAATAAAAAACGAACTACGTGTGTTATTCTTTCATTTTATAACAACAAAAATGTTTATATATAGACTTAGTTGATTTTAAAACTGCGCATGCAATTGATTGCATTTGAAATGCGCGCGCTATGTTAGTATCGTCTTAACCTTATTTTTTAAAATTTTTCAACACTAGTGCCTTGCAATCTTTTGTATTTGCGTGCTTGTTGATAATGGTCACACTGTCGTTTAAGTGTGACCAAGCGTAATGCGTTTTTTGGGTGTATTTTAGTAAGTAGTCAACATTCGCGCAGCTCGAAACCCAAACAAGTCTAGAAAAAACGCGAAAAACTCATTGCACAAAATTAAAACCAATGTAAATATGTGCAAAATACAACAGAGACATTGTGCATTTGTATCTAGACAGTGCGCAGCAAGGAAATTTGCTGCGGAGTAGCGTGCATTGCGAGCGCGCCGCTTTTCCACAACAGTTATCATTTCGAGGGTACGTGCATGTGTGTGTATATGTATAAGTGTTTAGGGCTAAGCATGTTAACGGGACTTTCACTTTGCAAATTGCAAAAATATCTTTATTTATGACCTTTCAAATTACGTTTCAGAATGATGAACAACAACACACGAAATAACTGCATAAATGTTGATGAAACTGTCGCAGTCGCTGTTGCTGCCGGCGCTAACACAGCTACAACGACGGCAGTGTCAGTGGCAGCAGCAGCAGCAGCGGCAGCGGTGCCGGAATTTGTGCAACTAAATGAGACGCGTCGTTGTATTTATAGAGTGATTGCCGCCATTCATGATGAGAGCTTCAACAAGCTTATGAATCGTCTGCTCAGACAATTCGAGTGGTAAGCGAACGCCAATCGAGTGTTTATCCTTATGTTCGTCTCTCTTTCTCTCAGTCTCTTGATTAATGCCCTCTCTTTTCGTCTATCTTAGTGCCATACGTGAGGGTTTTGAGAGTGCACAAAACTCGCCACAGTTGTGTCGCAAATTGGCGCGGAACATTATCGGCCTAACAGACCAGATACACACACTCCAAAAACGTCATGGCTTGGACAGCAGCAGCGACTCCTCGGTTCAGTATCGCCAGCGTATGTGCTTTATTGTGGCCATTTACATTGCCTGCGAACTATGTGCCGCTCAGGAACGTGTTGAGAAGGATCGGTGCATTCTAGAGCGCATTAGCAGCATGCTCGCTTTGTATGTGGAGGATGGCGATGTTGGAGCTGGAGCCCACAAGGAGAACACACTGCTTACGCTAGTCGCCATACCCAAGGTCTTTGGCCAGGCAAACATAATCACAGTATTGTACAGGTAAATATTACATAATTCTAAACTATTCTCAGCATAATATAAACTTATACTTGTAACATTTCAGTCGCCTCTTTCCACAATGGTCAGTGGCATTCAGTTTCTTAAGTCAGATCGAGCTTCCTGATAAAATATACATCGAATATATTATCATATTTTATTGCTGGCAACGTCTGGAACGCGACGAGGCAACAAGACAGCGAATTATTGAATTTGCTTCCAAATTTATGCGACCGTCATCCACGCTTCCTTTTAATTCCATCTACATCAATTATCTGCCCGACTATGGTGCAGCCAGAACAGCAACGCGTTCCATTCTAGATTATCTGAATGTGCAACAATCTTGCACAGGACTTCGTGCCGCCAGCAGGCTAGACAATCGCTCACAGTCGCAGTCCAATGAAGTGGTAAGTTTTCACAGCCAATTTCCCTCATTTTTCGCTTAATATAAAACATAGTTAAAGACAGTTTTATTGGTTAGTTTTGCTATTTATTTCAAGAGTAGATCTTCTTTTCCAAATCGAGTCTTCGATTTTTATCATTAACAATTTTTTCTTTTAAAAAGCTTATCAACTAAATCTTATCTCTCTTTTTGATAATGGTATATCATTATAAGTACTCTCTAATTGCATTACATTGTTGATTTTGTGTAACAAAAATTATAATTAATTCTAGTTTAAAATCGTACAGTATTAATAGTAGATCTTGGAGAGTTTTACCCACGTAGTTGTAGAACGAGTTTTATTTTACTCGACTTCCAGTTGTGCTTGTCTAATTAACATAATAATTCCATGTCTAATGTGGTTTTAAAAGTTATACGTGCTAAAGTATAATATTGAATTTAATTGTAGACAACTTTTTTCTACTACGTCACTTTTTTGTAGTCTAAGTTGCTCATTTGTCAATTGTATTCTAAAACTATCCAATGACTATATGAACCAATCATGATGTTTTAGTAAAAGGTCTGATTTTGGGCATGCGGATCGAGCAGATGCCTTCATCGACGCAGTTAGTCGCGTTTCAGGTGAAGGCTGGCACGTTTCCACTGCTCATAAAATGACTAAAACTTACAGCTGAATAAAAAATGTAGCAATGGGAAATGCTTTAAATGTTTTTGAAGCTTTTGGTTAATGCAATGCCTTTTACTTTTTTAAAGATATTTGATTCGGATGAGGAGAAAGCAGCTGCGGAATCTAGTTTGGTGTTAGTCAGCACAATGGCTGCAGCGATAACATTGACGATAACACCGCTGCCCCCGCCAGCGCCGGATCCGCCAGGTTTTTTGAAAACACTGTGCGAGAATGCAAGTCGTTTGGAGCCAGTGATGCGTGCAACGGCCTTGTATCGTGGCATTGACAGCACCTGCGAAGTGGTTGATCTCTGCGAATCGGATGATGATGTTGAGATGTTCTCGCTCAATTTCACTGTGCCCGCCAATGTCGATGGCAATGCATCCAGTTCGAATGAAGCCTCGGCAACAGTTGAGGATGATTATGTGCCCATAACCCGTATCTTTCCTAGCAATTTGCGGACATATCAACGTGCCACAAGCAGTGCAGCCAATGTTTCTGCCCCTGCCACCACAACAGATACCTACACTATGCCCCGCATAGTGAACAGCTATAGCTGTCGTCGTGATAGTCTGCATCTTGTGTCCACGACACAAACACCGCCACATCTTGTCGATCAATGTGTACAAACAGCCGAGGAGGACTCAGGTTCACAACAGCACGAAGATCAGCAACAGGAGCAAAATGTTAGCTTTGAAGACGGTCCCATACCCACTTGTATGGTCTACTCCGATGAGCGACTGCCTAACAATCATAATCACAATCACCACTGCCACCAGTCGTCTAGTCGTAATAGTAATAGCAGTGAAACATCGCTGCAGAAGAAACAGGTCACCTTTAGTTCTAAGCATTTGGGTGCCTCTAGTAGTTCTCAGTTTAGAAAATCCCACAAAGTAATTAAGCCGTCGATAAAACGTTACAAAGAAATTAATAATATAAAGCGTATTTCGTTGACACCAACCTCATCGATGGATCACATCGAAACACTAAAATTAATAGGTCGCAAAGGTTAATACAATCACTTATATAAGTAAATATTATTCTATATTAACTTATTAATGTTTTATTTTAGAACACTTGAAAGCGGGTCAACGCATGTTTAGCAAACTGGAAGCCAAGAAATACTGTGATAAAAATAGGAGCGAATCCTTGCCATCGGGAAGTTGTCGCCAGCGACCAAAGGCATCGAATAAATCGAGGTGTATTACGCCGACAACGCAACTAACGCCAACGACAAGTAATGCATCCAGTGGAACACCAACACCGCAACCAAAGAGACTTAAATCCCGTGCTCCACCACAGCGATCGATGCCCACACCTCCCGCGTCTACGCACAGCTCGTGTGGCATTGACATTGATATAAATCAGTTGCAGGCGGAGACCGGCGGTTATAAATTTAATCGTCGCAAGTTTGCAGATAGCTCATTGGAGCATGTACGATTCTGTAATAATATACTGAAACTGCAGCGCCTTAAAATGCAAGAGAAACGCCAATCCATTGAGTCGTTAAAGCCTCAGCAAAAGGCGATTCAAAGAAAAACTCCAAGGCCAGTGGAAAACAAATGGAAACAAAAGTCCTGGAGCTTACGCCATTTGAATTTGAAACTACGGCAAACAATTAATAAGCTGGAAAGTAACATGGCAATCATAACAAACTTTGCGAAGGTGGAACAGGCTAAAGAGGAGTTAAGATCGTTGCCTGTTCCTGTTGTAAGACTGAAACGTATCCGCGTTGAAGAAATTAAAGTGCCGCACAGCGATGTTGAGGAGAATCCTGTGGTAAGTTCGACATGTGCAATATAAAAGCGGTGATTTCATGAACATTTATTTCACAGGAGCAGACAAGTCCGATTCAGTTGGTGAGGGGTTATTACACAAGACGGCGGCGACGTAAGGGACATCGCTGGTCGCGAATCAAGAATCAAACGAAGAAAAAATTAGAAGTATCAGCATTAAACATTTCCGATATTCCCTCCGAACCTTATGAATGCGAACCAGACCAATCTAGTGAAGCCTCTAAGATGCTGATCGATGAACCGTCCGCATCAGCAAATGATCTTTCTGTACCTCTTGTTACTCCTGCCATTATCACAACAACTACAGACTTTGTTCGGGAAACAACAACTGTTACTGTTACTGCTACTGCCCACTCTCCTGCATCTAATACTGCCCAAACTATTGTAACACCTGCAGCGTCTGTTACAGCTGTAATTCCCTTGGATCAGAGCCAAAACGAACAAGATTATGGCATTGCCGCTTATGTGACGCTTTCAGCAAATGGTGAATGCTGTGATGAACAGGATGCGGTAGTCAAGCAAATCACTCAATTACCCACACCCAGTCCCGAGGCAGAGCAAAGCACTGTCATGGTTGCACATGAGATTGAGGTGGCCACCAGTAATGTTCCTGTGTACTTGCTCAATGGCGAAAGTCGTGATGTGACAACGCCCGTGCCAGCAACGTTGGCCAGCGAAGAACTTGCTCCCGTTGAATCATAAGATTAGAATCTAGGACACAACACCAAACACTATGTGTGGAATTTAAGAGACCCACGCAGGGTTCATAATAGTAATCATTGTATATATGTACAAATATATCTCTATATTTTTGTTGATATTTGAAAGAAGCCTGTTATAAATGAAAATCTAATATATCTACGTCTACGTATAGTACTTTAGGAATAATCGTACTTGAATCAATTGTTGCAATTTATTAATAATTTTATTTTAACTGCGAACACTTAAAGTTCTTTATCATGTACAAACTGATTATTATTTATTTTATAAATTCTTTTTATTCGCTAACTATTTAATTAATACAAAGTGTTATTACTTATAAAGTTACTTATGAGTTGCAATTCAAGAATATTTTGATACCCTTAAACAAACCCAATGCAATAGTAATTAAGTTTAGTATATGAGATTAGCCACAATTATACAGATTTACTATGTGCATTATAAACTAAGTTAAATAAATAAAAAGTTATTTTTTCTGAAGAATATACATATGTTTTTTATTAAATAACTCAACCAACTGGACGACAAGCAAAGTCAATCGCAATCAAAATCTAAAACTCTTAAATTCAAACCCGTCTTGTCAAATTTTATGATGTCATTAGCCATCAGCCAGAGTCCTCAGATATGATATATTTAAAATATCATACATTTTATTTGTAAGTACTAAGTTTGTATACAAATTAATATTTTATTTTAATTATTTCTTATAACCTTAATGTTTTATTTTAGCCGACTCGCGTATATTAAATTTGGGCACTCGATCTTTTCTGGCCAATATCCTATTGGAGTTATCCTCAATGTTGATGGTACTAATGATCAAATTCACCCGACGTTCGATGACTCCAATGAATAACTTAACATTGTGCACGGTGAGGAAGGTCTTGGAACTGAGCACATTGAGTATGGGTGCATCATCGCAGGCCAGAATTCTATCAAATTAAGTATTGTGTTTATTACTTTTTGCCTCAATGTATCTGATTTAGAAACTTACATAAATATTTCTTCTATGCCCTTTAGAAGCTGCTGCAATCTGTTAATAAGATTCGTCTTCTTTTCGCTGGTCTCTTGGGCCAAAAGCTCAATACGAGCAAGTTCCTCGTTCAAATAATCCAAAGCTTCAGTCTTGAGCTTCAGTTCCTTTTCGGTTTGCTCCGATTTTTGACGCTCTACAAATACACTTTTTTGTAAGTTTTTACTTTACTATAAAATCATTTAAAACTACCAATTTCATCGGTTAATTCCTGTGTAGTATCATTAAGTACCTCAACCTCATGACTCAATTCATTCACATAGTTGAAGAGCGCAAAGTTTTCATCTTCCTGACGTTTAAATTGTGCCACCAAACGCTCAGTGTCATCCTCACCATATAATTGCTTGATTTGCTCAATAATCTCCTTGTACTCAAAGAGTTGTCGTTCATAATTCTCCTTTTGACTCTGCTTCTTGTCCAGCTCACGTTGTTCCAGCTCGGGATTCATGCGCTTCTGGCCCTTAATGTCAAAGAACTTTTGCAACTTTGCATCGTGCTCCAATCGTCGTTGCATTTCTCGCATTTCTTGTATGTGCATCACCTTATCATTCTCATTTCGATCCTTTAGCACAGAGAGTTTTGTGCATAATTCTTGACGTTGGTCAAACGCCATTGTTGATTGATCAATCAAGTCCATTATGAGCTTTTTGCCGTCATTGAATTGGGTTACCATTGATTGCCACATGTCATTGAAGTTGGCTCTGAATTGGAGATAATTAGTAATGGTGATTAAATATTTAATTTGGCTTTAGAGTTAAGATATTTCTTCTCAACATTTCTTAGATGCCTGTTCTTATAAAAATCTCCAATAGTCCGCCTAAATTCTATCTTACCGATCTTGGAGCATATGATTAATAGCATCTCGCATTTTGCTGTTCTCCGTAAGGACATCGCTACACTTTTTGTTGACCACATCGAGTCGATTTTCCAGTTTCACAACGCTCTTTTGGACCTTACAAATTGTGTCCTTGTAGCAATTGTCTGGCACTTCGTTGCGACGCAAAGCATCGATTTCCTTTTCCATTTTCCGAATGTGTCCCTCTAGCTCCCACAGATTGGTGCGTTCGCTCTGTAGGACCTTCTGCACATCGGTTTGTTGCTTTTGCAGTGTACCCAATTGTTTCTCCTTGTTGGTGTTCTTGCGTGCATGTGTGCCGCCCTCCAAGGTACGGATTTCGTCCTTTAGTTTCTCGTGCTCCAACTGGAGGACATTGATCATATGATTCTGCTTTTTCAATCGTTTCGCCTTCTCTTCGAGAAGACCTCGCAGATCAAGCTGAAGTGAGCGATGCTGACGCTGCAGTCGCTGCAATTCGGCGTTGGCCAATTGGTCAAGTTGGTCGGACATCTTCAAAGTAACTGTTTTTCTTCTTATTTACTGCTAATAATAAGGTTGCTAGAGTCCGCACCGTTGCGTGGTAACCGCTTGGCAGCGTTGCCACATGTATGAAATTTGAAACCCACTCAAAAATAAAACAAATGCAATTTTTTTTTTTGATATTTTTATGGTAAAAGTTTATTATTTGTAACTTTATTTTTTAGTTTGTTCTTCGCCTTTTGTTTTCCTGTTTAAATGTCTATAAAGTATATATAATATATATTTTTCTGCATTTTTGTAATTTTACCATTTTTGGGTTTTTCTTATCATTATTATTTATTTTTTAATCTTTTATCTTATTTGTTTTGTTTAGTTTTTTTTTTTTTTTTTTTTAATAAATTTGCCAGTTTTTTTCCGGTTTAATTTATGTTTTCATTTTTCCTTTCTTCTGTTTCTGTATAATAATTATTTATTAATAATAATTTAATTGTTGTAATTATAACTTGGTTTACTTTTTGCTCATATTCTTTCCTAACTTCAATCAATTTCAATTCGCTCCTCAATTTATCATATGTCGCCCATATACGACGCCCAGTTTGGCAAACGAAACAAAATTTACAAGTTCGCCCTTTGATAACTGGCAAAAATTAGCCTAAACTTTGCTTGATATTCATATATATTAATATATATATATATATGTATATATATATATATATAAATAAATATGTATATATAATTCTTTGTATTTATTGTTAGCTTTGTTAGCTTATACCGCACATTTTGGCCTAACTGATGTCGCTTCTCGTCGCTTCTTGGTTAAACAAGTTTTTGTTTAAATAAATATAGAAATAAACAAATTGAGAAATGGCGCAAATAATGTTTACATTTACGAGTATATTTAGTATGTATAAGTATGCATGTAAGTAGTTGTTTGCTCTGGCTCTAATCATTTATTCATTGTTATTGTTTTTGTTTGTATTTTGTATGTATACTTATAAATATGTTAGGTTTATTTATGTATGTTCTTGTATGGTATATAAATAATGTTTTAAACTAGAATTGTTAATGCATTTTCACGCCTGTTAGGTATTAAAATATTTTATTTGCATATTTCTGTATTTTTTCGTTTATTTTTATTTTGCTTTTCAATATTAATTAATAGTTCTTTTGATAGCTTTAAACGTGTGACTTCAACAATCTTTCGCAGTGTAAAGCGAAAAATTATATTGAAACATATATATATATGCATATATATACATACATATATATACATATATATAGATATATATTTTTAATGTTTTTCGGTGTTTACTTTCATCCTTTTGTTTTCATGAACGAATGCACAAATTTTACACACTTCGCCATTGAGTTTGTTATTATTTATAAATTGTATTCAATATACACATATGTATAGTATATAGTATATATATATATATAGTTAATATAAAGACCATTTCTTTGCTATTTTAAATTATTTATTTTACTTTTTAATATCTGCCTTCCTATGTATCTTTACTATGTATTTTAATTTCGATTTCGATTCCGATTCCGATTTCCATATCCGATTCCGATTCCAACTACATTGCCTATTAGTTTACTTCTGCACTTTATATGTATGTATGTCTAGAATGTATAAATATAAATTTTTTGCAATATAATTATGTATTTACTCGTATGTATGTATTTGTGTATATGTATGTATGTATGTGTGCATGCTTAATGTCTTACAAATGTCTGTCTGACTGTTAATGATAATATAAGTAGTATACGAATCTAATTGGATTCCGATTTGAACTGAGAAAATTGATTATTAAAACAAATATAATGCCAAATGTGAATACTTTATAAATATATTAGTACTGAGAAGGATCATAAACTTGTGTTGTGCATCGAAAATACGAATTTGAAAAACTTGCACCGAATTGAAAAATATTTTGAACTTTGATGCAATTGTTTTGAAATTGTTTTAATGTATTTTCTCTACTACATATTCATCATTTTGTTATTTTTGTGTCATTTATTTTGAAACCATTTTACATTTAATATTTAATTTAATTTATTTTCTTGTGTTTCTCATTACTATATTTTTAAAAATGTTTGCTTTGAAAACTTGTCGAACCCATACAAAATCTGTGTTTAATATTTCATTATCATTACAATTTTCCAATTGCAGACTTTAAAAGGAATGAACTTTTGTGAAATTACTTCATTATTTTATTTGTTTGCTTTACATTTAGTTTGCTACATTTTCTATGTGCAAGTTTTTTTTTGGGTTTATTATCGCTTAAGTTTATATGGCATTAGGCTTTTTATTTATTTATTTATTTTTGCAGCTAAATTTTTTATTGTTTTCATTAAAGGTGCTCTTCAAAATTCTTGAAAATCATACTGTAACTCTTGTTATATAATTTAACTTTTTTTCTTGTGTCGATGTGTGAGTATGTGTATTCGTAGGACTAATTGCTATGCAAATTAGATTTAATGCAGAACTCTCAATGAATTGTTTAAATAATTTCAATACAATTGCATTAAGGATTTATTCAACAATTTATTTGAGAATCTTTTCCGCTTTGTAATGAAGTTTTTAGAATATTTTGTTTTCATTCAACTTACGCAGTTTGCATGTGTGTGTGTCAGTGTGTGTGGGTGTATGTGTGTGCTAGTGCATAATGCTAAGTACGGACGGATTTCTAAACAGAAAGTATAAAGTGTGTGTAGCATAAGAAGCTGTGTATTGTAATTATTCAAAACAACTGGAACTTTACTCAAAACTTGGCTTTATGACTGGATCAAATGTGTATACTTGTATGTGTGTGTGTGATATATACTAGACTAGCAACTATGTTTTAAATAATTAATAATTTGTAATTATTAAGCCCTTTTAGGTAAGTAGCTTTGGGCTTTGTATTTGTTTATTTACAATATAAATTCGCTTTGATTTTTTTTAGTTTTTTGCATTTTATTTTTATTTTTTATACCTAGCCTGCTCTCAAACTGTATCGCTTAGCAACTGTGCATTTGTATCAGTATCTAATATTTGGCTAAGTTCTAAAAGATAACATTTTTATCTACAAAAAATAACTTTGGGGCCTTTTCTTTCATATCATTTCACTTTGTTTCGTTTCATTTATAATTTCATTGCATATCAATTTTTTTGTATAATTGCAAAATTGGTTGACAATATTAGCTTGCTAATAAATCTTTGCATTACTTTTGTTTTTTTAATATTAATAATAATAATTGTCATGATAATAGTATAATATATAATTCATCGCCTATATAAATATGACTAGATTTTCGTTTCGATTTATATATATTTATTTGTTTTTTTTTTGTTTTTGTTTTTAAAAATTGTTTTTTATTCCATATCTCTTTTTGTTTTTTGTTTTTGTTAAATGCACTTTCTGAGCTTTCTTACAAGCGCCGCCAATTATTGTTGCTGTTTTTTTTTTTGTTGTTGTTGTTCTGTTCCTATAAGTATATGTATATATATAAATGTATACAATTATACTTTTTATACTTATATTTTCTATACTTTTCTAGTACTGCACTCCAATCCCGACTATGCCCATTTGTTGCTCTATATAACTATATATAAGCAAATTCTAATTTTATGCAAAGCTTTCAAGAGTTTTCAAGCTACAAAAATGGAAAATGAAAAAACTGTAATGCAAAAGCTGAAGGAAAACAGTTGAACCAAATAATAATAGTTATATATATAAAGGTATATATATAGGTATATATAATAAGTATATTAAAATTATTATTTCTTTATGTGTGTTTTGCTGTTATATATTTATATGCATACTATTATTATTAATTGCATTTTTTACCCTGTATCCTATAAGTTATTCGTGTTTAGATTAAAATAAACCCAAATGCTATCAAGGCAAAATGTTCTAGGCCTAGCAAATAAGATATGCACCCCCGTCCCTCAATTTGTAGGGCCATTATGTCCCCTCTCTAATTGGGCCCATTTAGCTGTGTGTGAGTGTGTGTGTGTGAGTATCTGTGTGTCTGTGTATCTGTTGTTGGTTATTGGTTGATAGTTGTGTATAAAAAACTAGTGTATGAAATTTAGTAGTCCATGTTTATGGTGGGGTCAATTAATGTGCCTTGCTCTAGTTCTATAGTTAATTGTTTTATATTTATCATTAATCATTTACCGTTAATCATTTATCGTTTATATTTTTTATGGTACTGTAATTTTGTTAAGTATAACATTCATTTTGAGTTAAATACCTGCAGAAAAGTGTATCTAAATATATTTTTGATTATTAAGTTCTAAACTTGGACTCATGTGTTTTATTTTTTGGTTGTTTTTCTTCTTCCTCTTGTTGTTGCTGTTGTTGTTGTTGTTTTGTTTGGTTGTTTGGTTGTTTGTGTTAGTGTCGTAAGCTTCATTCACTACTTTGTCTAGCCTTGTCAATAACTAGCATAGATTAATTAATTAATACGTTAGTTAGTTAATTTTTTAGTTATTTTCTATAAATAATATATATTTATATATAGATATATACATTCTATAAGAATGTCTCCTCATAATAAAAATACTTTATAAATAGGACTAAGTGTATGTATCATAGCGTAGCCACTATAAGTATAAGTATTTATGTAAATCTTATGATTTAAGTTTAAGGAACGATCATCGATAAGAGACTTCATTTTCTTTTAGTAAATATACAATGCTTAATCTTAATTTCTTAATTCCTTTTCCATTCTATTTTGGTTAAATTTAGGTTTCTCCAACTAAAACTATGCAAACCAAATGTTAAATATGCGATATGAAAGAATTTATGTATCAGTTAGGAAAAATGTTATGCTTTTTAAAGACTTTCATTCCAGAGTTACTTTTTCTCGGTACTACGACTAACAATTTGGAGGGGCGTCCAATAGTTTTTTTTTTTCATTAAAAAAAAAAAGTGTTTTTTTTTTAACTTCTACAATTTACGCGTTGTTTACTTAATTTTCTTTCTGATATGATGTGCTTTGTATTTTTTAGTGTTTTTTTTTTATGTGTAAGAACGCGCTGAAAATTGTTCTGTTTTTGTATAAAAATCAAAATCATTTTGGAAATTGAGCACAAACTGTATTTTGGCAAAATTTGCAAATTTGCAAGTGCCAATTAGAAATGTTCATGTGGTTGCCATTAGCCAACATTTAATCGAATTTGGGGCGAAACCTGACGAATCATTATATAGGTTGTGCCTAGCATTAATTGTATTCCGATTCTTTAGTTCCAATTTTAACGCTTTATGCTCAAGGTACAATTGTTTTAATTTTTAATAATTTCAATTCGACATATGTTTTTTTTTGGTTTTGTTTAAGTTATTTAACTTTTTTTTTCATCACATTTCATTTCGAATTTAAAATAACCGCTCAATGGTAGCATTAATTATTTATTAATTTATTATTGATTTTCTTTTTTTTTTTTTTATATTTATTAAGTATCTTGTATGCATTAATTTTGATTTGGCTTCTTGGTTGCTTCTTATCACCGCAATAGAAAATCATTATTATTTTATTTTTATATTTTTAGCAAACCAACTGATATACTAACATAAAATAAACAAAGTTTAATGCAAATTGAAAACAATTAATTTGATTTTTGTTACATAGTTCTTCGTTTTTTGTTTTAACGTTCAAGTCACAGCCGTTTTGTATATTTATTTTTTGGTTTTCGATGAGAAACAATGAGGAAATCATAATTAATTTGGACAGGATAAATGAATATTGTAATCGGATATAATGTGCCAAATTCTCAGTCCGTAGGTTTGTAGGTCCGTTCCGTTGTTCAAAGCTCTGCCAATTCACAAGCCACATCTTCATGAAATATATATAATAATTAATGAAAAAATAAAACAAGTTTTTGTATTTTTTTTTTATTTATTTTTTTGTATTTTGTATTTGTCAATTTGTTGATCGCTTTTATTTCATCATTGGTTTAGTTTACTGTTGTTACGCATTAGAAATAATAATATGTATTGATAATTTTAGTTTTAGTATTTTCTTTGGATATATAATTTGCATAATTTTGCCAAAATCAGTTTTTTTTGCACTAAGTTTTTACTTTTTTTTTAATATTTTGTTTTTTTTTTTTTGTATTTTATTTAAATGTTGTGTATATATAGTCTAAAACGTTTTGTATAATAGCATAGAATAATAATGATAATAATAATAATTTGTTTTAATATATATGTATATATATTTAGTTTAAATACTTGTTTGTATTTTCAATACAAAAAATCATAATAATTATAATTATAATAATAATAATAATAATTTATTATTATCTCAATAGTTTGACTTTGCTTAAAGTTTTGTTTTATGCAATAATTAACTTGAATTTGACTAGATCGATTCATACAAGATCGTAAATATATATAGTGAGAGTGTGTGTAAGTGTGTGTTGGTTTTTGGGTGTGTGTGAGTATGTGTGTTTTTCTCTAGTAAAAATCTAGATTAGCATTTAGAAGCTGTCAAAATTGGGGCTTTTGTAGTTATATATGACTGATTTGTTTTTCTTTAACTACAGAATAATCACTAAAATCAATTGATAATTTTGCATATATATATATATGTGTAATTATATATATATATGTACTTGTATGTAAATGTTTACTTATGTTGTTTTTTATGTATAAAGTTATGTTAGTATTTTGTGTATACTTGTTTAATGCGTTTAGGTTGCTGTGTTTATTCCTTGCATTTAATTGTTTTTATTTTCCTTTTTGGGGGGCTTCGATTATTTTATGTACAAGATTTTGGGGCTTAACATTTCATTAAACAAAATATGAAACGAAAATATGAATTTGAATAGAAAACGAATAGTTATTGTAGTTAGATACATTCGAGAGTACGGTAGCTTTAAGCTAGGCCACATAGCGTCATAACTAATGGGGTATTTCAATCTAATATGAATTCTATTGGCCAAAACTGCAAGGTATTTTAATACTGTGTCCTCTAAATACTTTCTGCTATCGGGCAATGTTTTTCCATGGGGGCTTTGAGATTGGTTTTGAAACAATGTGGAAACTCATAAATAAGTTAAGTATGTATTGCACTGGTAACAAAACTAACTTTAACTTTGATAACAATTTGTTTAATGCTTAAATATTCTTATTTATTTTTTAATATTTATATTATTTAATAATTAATTGTATTTATCATTAGTATCAAATATTTGTCGCAAGTTCTCTTGTAAACCCACAAACTAGGCGCTAAACGTAGTTCTTTTATTTTTCTTCTTGTCTCTTCACTATACAAACTCTAAATAATTGTTATATTTGAATTTATCTCATCTCCTTTTCATCTCTTATATTCATTTTTGGCATATTTAGCTGTAGATTTGACAATCTTTCACTTCGTTTTGTACAGATATATATATATATTTATATATGTAGAAATTTATGTTGTTTTTTATTTAAATATAATTTATTTTTGTTTTTTAAAGACAAAGTCAAATTGTGTAATGATTTGAATCAACAAATTTCAGTTGAGTAAATTGTTGGATTACCGCATTAATTTTTATTTATTTTTTTATGTGTTATTTAGTGTTGGATTTACTTGCTGTGTGTGTGTGTGTGTGTGAGTTTGAATATGAGTATGTGTGTGTGCTAAATAAAAGGCAAAATAGTTTCAGTTTCAGTGTTAAATTTTCTAGTTTTGCTAAAAATTATTTTGCCTTTATATAAAAAATGTTGAAATTTTGTTAATATTTTTTTGTATATATTATCAATAATAATAATAATAATTTATGCATATGCATATGCTAATGTTATTTGTTAATTTGTTTTTTAATTATATGTATGTGTAAATTTTGTTGTTCTTGTTGTTGCAATAAGTTAGTAGCAATAAGTTTGCTTAGTTAGGACTAGGGCGCGCTATGGTCATCTTTATAATAGTTTTAAGTATATAGTTTCATGGATCTTTCTAATCGGGGGTTGTCTGGAGGAGCTTGTGAAAATAAGTGGCCAAAATGTTCAGTTGTCTGTCGTATAATATAATTATATATATACATATGTATATATATATAGATATATGTATATATATTTTCTTAGCAAAATTTTCATTTGTAGCTTATACCTTTGCTCATATATGTATGTATATATATATATACTTATATATATAATATACATATACTATATATATGTATGTATATTTGTAAGTACCTGTATTTGTTTTTGTTGCAAGCAGCTAAGTTTAGTGTAAAGTTTGTTTTTTTGATTTTTTTCTTTTATTTATAATTTGTTTAATGCTATAAAATCGTTTACGATTTTTTCTCCTTTGCTCGTTAGTTTAAACTAAAAACAAGAACATGCTTTTGCCAAAACTGAAAACATTTTGGTCATACAAATTATAAATTTAGGGCAACAAAATGACAGCATTTATTTTTCACATTTTAATGTTTTTTGTGTTTTTTTTGCGGTTTATAGTTACTTTTGTATTTAAATATTTTAGATCTAACAAATTCATTATTATATTTTTTATTTTTTTTCATTTACATATTGTAAAAAATGATATTTTTTTGCATGTTTGTTGCAGGCTACGCAAAACCTTGTGTGGTTCTTTAATTTTTGGACTTATGAATACTTCTCAAAGCATATCGCATATTAATTTGCTTGCTGCTTTCACCTAGTGCTAAATTTACTTTTTATTTCATCTCCTTAAAATTATTTAAATTCGAATTTTTGTGTTAGTTTATATACTTTATTTATTCATATATATATATATGTATATATATATATTGGTATATATCTACATATATATTTATATATATGTTTTTATTTATGTATATATAATCCTTTGCCATTTTGCTTAGTTCTAAATGCTAAAAAGTTGCAGAGCTACATGTCATCATCATCATCATTATTGACATCTCTTCTCATTATCATCATTCTACGCTTTATCAATAACTCTTTTTTTAACTGCAAACTCATATGCATAATATTGTTTTTTTTTTTTGTCATTTAATCCAATTAACAGATTCAGTTTTGACAGTTTTTATCAAATTTTTCAATCTTCTCCCTTGTGTTATGTATTTCTTAAAAATGTTTTATTAAATTTAAATTTTCACTTTACCTAACAGCGTGTGATTTAACCTCTTTTTCTCTATATTTTTGTTTTTTTTTTTGTTTATTTATCATTCATTTTAATTTTAATAAATTCCCGTGACCAATTTTTTATATTGTATAAAAAATGGTTACTGCATTTTTGTTAATATTGTGTTTTTTTTTAATTTTTATACAATTATTCCATTTTTTTGTTTTTATTGAAAACCCAGATAATTTTGGTCTCTTACCAGTCAGTTTTTGTCTCAAGTATGTGTTTGTTTGTGTGTAGGTGTGTGTAGATGTATGTGTGTGTGCAATTGTTGTTGTTTGCTCATTTGTTATTAACAAAACTATCAATATCAATGTTTGTTGCTTGCTCTATAAATATATATATTTATATATATACTCATATACATATACATAATTGTTATTTTGGCAAAATTATTTTTCTATTCTTTTATTGATTTCATTTTTTAAGTACTTTTCTCAGCTGCCTGCATATATATATGTATATATCTATATATATTTATATATATTGTTGCATGTATGTTCTGCTGCTTTGTATATATATATAAATCTATTTAAATTTCAGCTCTAAAGTTTTTTCTTCCATTTTTAATACATTTTTTGTTTACCATTTTTTAGTGTTTTTTTCTTTTCATTCTTTTTTGTTTGTCTATATGTTTGTATATGTGTATAATTTTTATGCTGGAGCTTAGTATTGGTTTCCATCACTGAAGTTCATCTGAAATTTAGAATATATTACTATCAGTTTCGATAAAGAAATCTGAATATCAGAGGATCATAATCAGATGTAATGCTTTGAGTTGTAATTTTTTCATAGCATACTTTTCAGCAACTGCAACTTGTAGCATTGTATATGATTTTAAACTGATTTAATAATAAACAATTTTTATATTTTTGTGTTTTAGCCTCACCCTTTATAGAGTTGATTTATGATGTTGCTGTTGTTGTTGTTGTTGCTCGTTTTGATGTTGTTGCTAGGCTTTTCGCTTTTGTTGTTGCCACATGAACAGTTTTTCGACCAACTCAACTTTGGAATAATTACTATGTTCATTTGAATGCGAATTGTTGCTGTCGCTGCTACGAATGTTAACGTTAATATTGTTGCTGCAGTTGCTGTTGTTGCTAATGTTGCTGTGGCTGGGATTAACGTTATGGCTGCTAGTGTTGCTATTGTGGCCACTGTTGCTGCTGCTGCTGCTATGGTTGTTGCTGTTGTTGTTGCTGTTGTTGTTGCTGTTGTTGCTATTGTTGCTGTTGGCGCTATAGCGATAACAATATGTACCGCTGCGCCAACTGGCAAAAGTATAGGGCATTGTATTACGATTTGTATTACGATCATTGATTAATGGTGGCCTAAAACTGTTGCTAATATTATTTGTAGTTGTTGTTGCTGGAATTTCTGGTTCGCCTGCTACTGTAGCTGTAGTTGTTGTCGTATTGTAGTGTAATTGTTGTTGCTGTTGTTGTAATTGTTGTTGTTGCTGTTGATGTAAGTTACGCTTGAGGAACTCCGATTGTTAATAAGGTCGACTGGCATCTTTTGGCCGCTTCAATTGAACTTTCAGTCTTTTCATGCCAATCTGGAAGCCATTCATGGCCTGAATGGCCGCTTGAGCGCTGGTGGGGTTATCAAATGAAACAAAACCTATAAAATGCACAAAAATTCAAGCGTTAGAGAAATGCCAAAAAAAATTAATTAAACAAAATTAATGGCGGATTAGTTTACCGAAACATTTGCTCTGATTTGTAGCACGATCGATGAAGACCTTAGAGCTGATCACATTGCCAAATGGCAGGAACATTTGCATTAACTCAGCATCACCAAATTCTTGCGGCAAATGATAGATGAATAGATTGCAGCCCTCCGGGCCGGATATAGAACATCCTGGGAACATCAGAAAATCTTAAAAGAAGACATTCCAAGAAAAGAAAAAAAGTAGAGAAAATAAATTAAACAATGAGCTATATCATTAATTAGAATTTTATGACTTTGTCTGCAGTTTTTGGCCAAATTTTCTTTTTCATACATTTTTAATATATTAATCACTTTTTTTTCTGAGTTTGTGTGTGTTTTGTGGCTGACTTGGTAGACGATTTAACTAAAACTAATGCGTTTTATACAACTGCAAAACTTAATTACCAACTGAGAATAGACCATAGAAAAATATACGGTAAAATAAAATAAAAACGAACAGGAATAGATTTCGCTTGCATAGGATAAACATAAAACTATATATGTAGACATATTCGTATACTAAAATGCTTAGTGTGCTACCAACTCTATAAATCTAGCAATAAGTACTTATGATGTAAGCTTAGGGGTAGTCTTTAGTACAGGATTTTGGTTTAGAATTGAGATTGATTTTAAGTTTTTTATGGTTAATTTTCAGCAGCCCCATTTTTTATTGTATTGAATATTAAAATCGTATGATATGAGTTTAAATTTCATGTTTAATGTTTGTCATGCAGGGTAATTTCTATTTTAATTTATTAATAAAAGACACAATTAACAATTTACTACGCGCAACAAATATATATTTAAAAAAAAAGAGACGGAAAGAATAAAATCACAAGATTACAATTATGTTATATTTAGGGTTAGATACACGTACACATACACAGATAAAAAGAGAGAGAGATAGATAGTGACACAGACACATAGGTACATGTATATAGCTGACTATAATATAGATAAGTATATATAGACATTATATATATACGCCTTATTACTGGTGTGCTTATATCTTGTCTCATCAACATTTTACACAATTTGAAAAAAGACATAAGAACTGACAAAAAAAAAAACAAGTGAAGAGGGGGAAGTGAACAAAAAGATAAATAAATAAATAAATAAAACAAGCAAAACAAAGTAACATAAAATTTTTTATGATTTTCCATGTGCTGGACTTGGACTCCCCAATAACCCTATTCCTATCCCGTAAAACCCATCTGCCCATTCGCATTTCAAGCAAATATCTTGAATATACGTTGACGCTTTTTATGTGATTTTAAGCAGTTTATATGCAATTTTAACGATCGCACATAAAATGCCTTTAAATGCAGCCATTAAAAACGATTTACGCCTTTGCTTTCTTACATTCTTGTTCAACGGGGTGGCGAAAAGTGCGTCAAGAGATACGAAAGAGTTACAAAAATAAAAAAAAGTACACAAGTAATTAATTTTTATGGCCTTTTAGTTTAAATACGTTATCCGAAACAAAATGTAAAAAATAAAAAGAAATTAATTAATTCATGAATGGTCTTTTGTATTTCTATGTATAAGATAGATAAATATTTATACGCAGGAATGGTAGGTGTAAATGTGTTTTATTTAATAAACTCTCAGGTTTTGAATGAGTTTTTCATTTAGCCATTCATATTCGAAAAACCAAAATACAATATTCAGTTACAAAACTAACAAAAAGAGACAGAAATAGAGGCAGAAAAAGACAGAGAGAAAGAGAGAGAGAAAGATTCGAAACGGAACTAAAGAGTAAAAACCGAAAAATAATAATCAAAAGCTTACCTTCACGCTGAGTGGGTGCAACCGCCGCTAGGGGAGGTGGTAAAGCTTGTGGAAACTGTCCATAGACGGCGGGAAAGGCTGCGTTATATATAAATAATTTTTGTTTTTGGTTTTTACACAAATCCGAAACATTTATAAAGACAACACAACAATTAAGTATACGTATATAATGACTGTTAAGTTTAGTTCATAACTAAATATATTAAACAAATTAAAAATTTTGAGAAAAAATAAATTTAGATGTAGAATTTTATTTTCTTTTTTGTTTAAATGTTAATTCAAATTAAATGAATTTATGATTTCTTGAAGAATTTTATTTTTATATGCAGTTTTTGCAACAATTTTGATATAATTAATTCAACGAATCAGTTGTTGTTTATGATATGGAATTTTTTAAACAATTGTTGAACGTTTCGATAATGAATAATATATTTGAATAAATTCTTCAAAATATAAAAAAAAAGAAAAACTAATAAATAAATATGAATGAATGAACTAAAGAATTGTTTCAGAACAATGAAGAAACTTTTATTTTAAGTCAATACTTTCGAAACAAATTCTTTAGCCATTTTTTGAAAAACAAATAAAAGTTGTATATATATATATATATATAGAAGTTAGAGTTATGTTTAACACTTTACTAACAATATATATTTATGGCATGACACAACAATTATTAATTATTTCAATAACAAAAAAAATAAACAATTATGAATGATTGAGCTGTTTATTCTGTTGTTATTGTTTTTTTTATCATTTATATATATATTTTTTTTTGCCTGACATATAACGGCAATATGCTTATGACGATGATAATAACTGATCTGAGGGCTAATTAATAAAGGAGACTCTATGACATGTCAATGAATGAGAGAGAATGTAAGTGAGAGCGAGAGAGATAGAAGAAAACTGAGAGAGAAAGTGGGAATAGTATGATGGGTATTTTGGACTAATTATGACATAATAATTTTGAAATAAAATTTATTAACTTTGTGCCTAGTCAATTCTGCACTCTAACTATACATATAATTAAATTTTTTATTTTGGGAGACATTATAAGAATTTTCTTAATTTATATGGTGTGCAAAACTAAGCTTAATCTAAGCATGGACACTTACCAACTCCTGGAAATGGTGGCAAACCAGGGAAGGCATGTTGCAGTGCAGCAGCATCGCCATTTGGCAAACCTTGTGGTGGTATGGTCAGATGCAGCGGATCTAATTCGAGAAGAGGGTATGAGATACATAGTTAGTTGGCTTAGATAAGAAAGACATTATATGTAATGATATTTTTGTCTTTTTCCTACGAAAATTTAACAATTCTTTATTGGTAGGTAGAAGCTTTCAGCTTTTCACCTCAGTTTTTTTTGTAATTATACATATTAATGGTTGTTTTACTTACGTGGGAATGCCGTTTGTGGAATGCCATTTGTGAAGACACCATCTGCCACTGAAGCGGCAGCGGCAGCTGCAGCTGCTCCACCTGGCTGGCCATTGGGCGTATTGGCGCCCATGTTGAAATTGGGCATCGTTGGCGATGGCAGCGATGGCGGCTGGCCAGTGCCATTTAGGCCATGAGGTATTTGCGTTGCCAATGCAGCCATTGGATTCATATAGGCTGCTGCCGAGCCAGGTGCTGTGGCAGCGGCGGCCATCAGTGCCGCTTGCTGTTGTTGCTGTTGTTGTATTGTTGATGGAGTAATGCATAAAATAAACAGTTGATTGAAGGAAGAGTAGCTACTTACCTGTGCGTAGGCGCCGTATGGTCCAAATTGATTAAAGACAAAGGGATTCAATAGGTTCATATGACCAGCCATTTGCTGCATGCGTCTTATTTGTCGTTCTTTCTCCGTGTCGGCGTATTTTACAACCAGGCTGGAGGATGCACCCTGCAAGTAGAAAAGTCGGATGAGTATGGGTAAAAATACTTGACAGAGTGCCATTGCATATTTATAGGCGGCTTTTCCGTTTCCTGAGAAGAGCAGAGAAAGAGGAGAGGGAGAGAGAGGGGGTAGGGGAGCTGAAGCGAGCAAAGCTTCAGTGTGCACGGAAATCCTATTACAGGCCATTATTTTGTGCCTTGTCATCTGACGGCGCGACACCCCGCCGTCTTTTTACCTGTGTATTTTTGCCAGAGTTGTCACCCCACTTCTTTTGTTATGCGAGACAGTCTCGCTCATTATTATCATATTATATTATATTTTATATACTTTTGTTATAAAACGCACAGCAAAAATATGCTCGTAAATAACAAAATAATTGGCAAGGCACTCCAATTTGCATTTCCATTGAAATCGGCTTACTAGCAGTATGCTTGCTCTATAATAGAATAAAGTTGCCCTCCTTCAATTCCATCCCACACTCTTCCCTGTGCACCACCCTCAACTCTATCTACACTTGAATATTATGTTATCTATTGTCGGCTGTCATTGATTTTGAAACATTGGGGACATGCAACAATGACATCGACTAGTCGTATGCCACCTTTCCATTGCTGTTGCCTTCTTTGATGTCAATTAATTAGCATAATAATGGCCGCTTCACATTTCGCACTTCCCCCTTGAAATCTTGGCCTCTTTGCAGCCACTCAGCTTGTGTTCTATGACAATTGAAGCGACGACAACAACATTTCATGTGCTTGGGCATTTTGTTTTGTTTTGTTATAATTAAGACGTTTTGCAGATGAGTTGCCTGTTTTTGTAATAGGAAACCATTGCTGAATGTTGAATGGAATGGTCGGTATGGGGGACTATGCGGCAAGGGAGCTTTTATGATTTTGCAAATCATTAATCAAAGTAACAATGATATTATGTTGCATAATTTTAGGAGCAAACCATCTGCCCCTCAGCCTGCCTTGTGTGTGTGTGTGTGTGTGATAGTAAGCGTGTTGTTAATGAGACTATAGCAAAACAGGTGCTCCATGTACACAGTTATCCGCCTTGTACACAATTTTAATTAATGAAATATGAAACTCGATTTTATGCAAAGGCCATGATACGGCAGCCAGGCAACCTAGAAGCAACAAAGGAACGCACAAGCTTCAAGCAATAGGAAACTATATGAATATTTTGCCCATCTTAGAGCCGTATCCAGCAACATCCCTAACTTGGCCGTATAATGAGTTTTAATGAGCTACCAACGAACATTAGACTATGAACAGCGATAATGCATCATGCCAAGAGCAAATGCTCGGAAGCAATATGAACTAAAGCTTACTCATATGAAATTAATCTGCAATGTCTTTAAACAAATCAGAGACTTAATGAAAGCTTAAGTGCTAGAAAGAGCAGCAAAAATTGGAAGTAATAGTTGTCCTTATGGTTTCTATATTTGAATAAGAGATAGCTACATAAAAGAAACTTTACTATTAAAGACATTTTTATTATGTTTAATTTGTTGCGCCCAAAAAAGTTAATTGAAGCCGCTTTTAGCCATTCTCTGAGTACTTCCATAGATACTTTTTTTTTTGCCCGTTGGTTGGCAATTTTAAACAACAGCAAAAACGGAGGAGCAGCAACAGCTACAACAACAGACATTAATTGAAGTGCGCTTCCTTTCAATTTTCGCCAACAAATTACAGCGTATCAACAACAGCAGCAGCGTGCCAACAACACACACACACACACACACACAAGTACACACCCACATACAGTGCCTTCATGAGTGTTCGTCCTGCGTGTCCTGTGTGCTCTCTTATCCTTTTACTGCTTGCTGCTGTTAATTTCATATTTCGAAACATGACACTTTCACACTTTGGCTAATTTAAAAGCATACAAAATTGTGGCCAACACACGCACAAGTTGCTTTGTTGTTGCCTCATTTCGTGACGAATGTGCTTTGTACCAAGTAGATGTTGTTGCGACTGTTGCATGTGCCAGTGGCACACACAGACAAACACACCACTCAGACACACACACACACACACATACATACGGCAAATCCTTTTCGCGCATATGCAACATCATCGTCGTCTCTCATCGTTAAATTGTCGCCTGACACATCGCTAATGTCATCACCATTTGCCATTTCATGTTCCATGTTGCACGTTGCAAGCTTTCACACAGCACGCTGCACGTTGCACGTTGCACGTCGAGAGTCAGCCACATTATTACAGTAATTATGTTGGCCGTGTAAACGTCATTAGGCATTTTAGTGCCAGCCAGGCCTTAGAACGTGCTCCAATCTGACTGTTTTGAGCGACATTGTTGTCGTCGTTGTCCTTTGTTAATCTTTCAACATGTGGCGCTCAACAAATTGCAGACATTATGCTGGGTCCACCAATTACATATGTTCACATACATATTTGGCATAAGAGTGCTGAATGAACAGATCTCTAACAGCAGCGGAAGTTATTTAGCAAGTGTAATCAAGAGTTTTGAATTGTTGTTCCCTCAAAGGGAGGCATGTGAAAGAATTCATTTGGAACCTGTACTCAAAAAAGAAATTTTCAGAGGCTTTTATCTTTCTTATGTGTAGTGAGACAGAGGACGACTCGAAAATGAACTTTATATATCCTATGAATCGGTAGTAAATCAGTGAATATTATAAGAAACTATACACACTTTAAAGTTATCTCAACTAAACTTACGTAGTTTTTGTTAAAGGGTATCCTTACTCATTTTGGTAAACATATTACTATATAGCTCGCATGGGAATAATTAAATGATAATCAGTGCTATGTAAGGAAAACTTAACGTTATATGAAATATCTTAGCAGTTCTCATATTAACTACGGGATATTCTAAGTACGGGGTCTTGTGAATTCTTCTTACTCGACTGAAGACTTTCCTTTCTATTCATGACTTAGTTTCTCAATTGATTGCTTGACACCTATAAGCCAATTTGCTTAACCTAAGTTAATCTATTCTATTTGCAATTATGTTGTTTATCCCCTTTATGTAATTAGCGTCACTCTTCAGTCGAACACACACACACACACACCTACACACATCCAGAGTGCAACAGGCATTCGTATACAAACCACAAAAGCTCATAAATTAATTCATTAACGTCAATTTGATGGCCTTATAATCTCAAAGCCGCATGACTTGTGGTGGGCGTTTGCCAATTTTGTTGGCCAACTAAAAAACCCGAACTAGGAAATTATGCCTGTCTTTTTGGGTAAGAAACCTATGGAGTGGGACTTGTAAGTCAGCGAAGTCAATATAAACGTTTATTATATGCTATGTGTTCAGTTGTTTGGCTGGCACTTCCGTTTCCTGGAAACGACGGCGACGACGACGACGACGACGACGATGGCGAACACGAAATTCGCATTCAAGTGAATTGCTGCGCCAAATGAAATGAAAAATTCAACACGACAACTGAAGCAAAGGAGCACGCCCCAGGAGCAGGACTACAACTGAGTTGCATGCAACAGGCAGCAGGCGGCAGGCTGCCTTCTGTCTGTCTGTCTTGCTGTCTCTCTGCCCGTCTGTTTGCCGTTAGTCGTTTGGCAAGAGGCAACTAACAAGCCAAACTACTAACAGGAGGCCGTCGTCAGTCCTGGACTATTGCCAGGCGGCACTTTTGGCAGCAATCGCATGTTGCATGCCACTTGCCTTGCGGCACGGTCCTGCAAACGTGACGCCATTAGCTTGCGCCTCTAACTCTATCTCCCCTTCTCCCTTTCTGGCTCTCTCTTTCACTTAACTGGCATAAGGCGTTACCATTTTACCACTTGCCAATATATATGTATAGAAAAATCTATATATATAAAGAATTTTTTCTCTTTATTGTTTTTTAATGCACGCCGCTCAAAGTTTTTGCCAGTTTTTGGCAAAGTTTCAAACCGCACGTTGAGGGCAAAAGCTGTAGTGAAACCCAAACGACATTTGAGGCCAATTACAATTGAAGGCTTACAGTGCATTTAAAAAGTAATTTGTCTGCCAGCCGCTCAAAAGCCGCGCACGTATTTATATTTAAATGCAAATGCAAATGCAGAGTCACCGGGCACGGAACAGAAATCCACAGGATGTGGAGCACAAGAGCAACTACGAGTGCACATGATAAACCTGTTGGCTCCATTTGGAGAAGGATGGAAGGGGACAAGGGTGCTCCATGGGGCTACAGACACGGCCGTAATCACAGTTGTGTGTGTTACCGTGTATACTAATGGCGGCTACAAGCCGCAAGCTCTGAACTCCAACCCGGGATACAACTTGCTGCTCCACTGCACCTCTCTCTGATCCCTCCTTCTCCACCTCTCTGTTGCAAACCAAACGTTTACAAGGGCGCTGAAATGCAGGCAGCCAGGACATCACACATACACACACACACTCAAACAGTCTCGTATAATAAACTGGCGCGTATGCAACGTTGCGGGTATCCTGGCTGGAGTCCTTTTACGTGTCTGGGGACATGTTAACATGGCTGAATCGTGCCAAAAAATTATTATTCCCGCCTCGACGCCGCTTTTTGTGCAAGCAGCGAGCGTCGATTTGTCAACGCCTAAAAGGACAACATATTTCTCTCTCAATTTGCAGCAGCAAAAAAAATAGGAAAAAGAAAAAATAAAATACAAAATATTTATAGAGAAATAAAAAAAAAATTGAACAAACTAGCAAACAAATTGGCGGCAAATGGTTTTAACAAATGAATTATATATTTGTATAAATTTTTATAGTATATACATATTTGCCTGCGACTGATTTGCATTTAATAGTTTATTTTTAATACGAAAAATGTTATATTTATTATTGTTTCTTTTTTTGTTAAGCACCCGCTGGCCAGCCGCAGCTTGTTTTAATTGCTAAATGAATTGGCCAGAATGCCTGGCGTGCACTTGTTTAATGGCCAGCCATTTTTATATATCAATTAAAGCAGCGACAGTAAAATATTTCAGAATTTTTGTTTTGTTGTTTGCTCGATTTTAATACCCTGCAATCATTAAAATTGGGGTACACAATTGTGTTTGCCAGAGCACAAAGCAAGTTTATATCTTACAGAGTCAGCATTTAATATAAACAGGGTATTTTGAAGTCAAACCTTTATAATTCAATCGGTTTGGGCTTTTTCATTTAATCTCAAAAAAATGTTCATGCATAAATTTGAAACTAAATGGATTTATGCTGCGAAATTCGGTGGCTAAATATGTTTGTTCAGGAACGGATTAATTTGAATTCTAACGATCGCGTTCTTCTTCTTTTTTTATTATCATTAACATATTTCGCAATTCACATGAACATTGTGAAATACCTTAGCAACATTGTGAAATACTTTAGCAACAATGCTATACCTTATGTTTATCTCTTTCTTGCATGCATTTCTTTGAAGTAATGAAGAAGAAAGAGAGTTAGTGTTAGATTGACGGCAGATCAGAGTAGATGCGCAAAAGGCGGTCTGCTAATTACAATAAAGCAAATAAATGAACCAGTCTTTTATTCCTGCTAATGTCCATAGCATAATCTGTTGCTATTCATAATTTGGTCCTTCGAGCCGGATCTGTCGTAATCTGTTAACCACAAGAAGTCGTTCACTATGGAGCAACTAAAACAACTGGTACACTCAAGGGGCAGGTTGAAGGCAAGTATCACACGCTTACTTCATCAGGCTGAGCATTCCACAGCTGAATGCGACTGTGACTACGTGGAGTCAATGCTTATCAGGCTCAATGCCGCCTGGAACGAGTTCGAGCGGATTGGAGATGGCATGTGTCTTTACGACGAAATTGAAGGGTATGTTGACCCCGCAAACGACGATGAAGTTTATGAGGGCAAGTACATGATGGCTCTACAGAAACTGCTTGCACTAAAGCGGTTGCATCACGCAGAAAATACGGCTGCAGCAACTACAACGAAGGTTGCTGAGCGTAGTGAACTTGTACACGAAGACGCAATTTCACGATTGGTGCAACAACAACAAGAATTCTTCTCACGTTTTCCGTTAGGCGCGGCGACAACGAACGCCGGCGCTTCGACGCCACTAAGAGATTCTGAATTGCCTAAGTTGCAGATAAAGCCTTTCGGTGGCGATTACAAGGATTGGCCAGCCTTTAAGGATTTATTTGAAAGCACTGTTCACAACAAACCACACTTGGAAAAGACAAGGAAATATCATTATCTGAAATCATTTTTGATCAACGATGCAGCGACCTTGATACGACATTTGCCAATAACCGACGCGGCATATGATACGGCATGGGAACGTCTCAACGAACGTTACGATAGACCTCGTCATGTTGTAAATTCCTTGCTCGAGGCATTTATGGAGTTACCCGCAACACAGGGGAGCCATGTCTCAATGCTACGAAAGGTAGCAGACGGGGCTAATGAAATCATTCGCGGACTAGATGCAGTTGGACAAACAGGACGCGATTGCTGGATTATATATTTACTGCTCGCGAAAATAGATCCAGATTCAAGACGCAGATGGGTGGAGCTCAGCCAGGAGACCACCTCTCCAACAATAGAAGAGCTGTTCAAATTTCTCGACGCACGATGCGAAGAATTTGAATTGAGTCAAGGGCATACAGCAACAGAGGCTAATGCAGGCAACAACAAAAATGACAAGCCAAGGAAGGCGACACGTGCATTGATAGCTACAGATCAAAGTGCCTGTGCCAAATGTAGTTCAACTGAACACTCGCTATTTAGTTGTTCACAATTTCACAATTTGTCCATCGACCAACGTCGCTCATTTGTCAAGAGCAAATTATTGTGTTTCAATTGTCTAAGACCCGGTCACACGTCAGCGAAATGTGGATCAAGTCATACTTGTAGACATTGTCGTGGCAGACATCACACACTAATACACACACAAGTAACGACGCTGCAGGCTGCTGCAGATACAGGTCAACAAGGCCACACTGGTTCTGAAGAAGATCAGGAACATGGAGTTTCATTGGTGACCAACGGTCACATCGCACACGCGCCATCATGCAATTTGGACCACGAGAAAAAACGGTCAACTCTACCAACCGCTTGGGTAAATGTACGCAACGCACACGGAACATACACTGCTTGCCGTGTACTTTTGGATAGTGGTTCAGAACTATCGTACATTTCGGAACGCTGCATTCACTTACTTGGCATCGCGCGTTCATCATCCCGAATTCTAGTTTCGGGCATTTCTTCGGTAAAGGCTGAAGCCACAAGGGGCTTTAGCAAGCTACAACTCATGTCACGGGTGTCGGATGACACTATAGACGTCACAGTACACATTCTCAGCAAAATCACTTCACCACTGGCAAGGGACAAGATTGATGCATCATCACTGGAGATCTTCAATGGAATTCCGCTTGCAGACCCTATGTTCAACGCCAAGTCTCCCATAGACATACTGCTGGGCACGGATTATGTATGGAAAATAATTACTGGTAAAAAGAAGCTGGACATCGATGGTAACGTAATTGCCATTTCTACAACGTTTGGATGGGTGATCACCGCCATCGCACCAAATCCGAAGTCCACAGCCGCCACTACGCTGTTTACTTCCGTTGACATCAACGCCTCACTCCAGCGATTCTGGGAGTTGGAGGAGACCGATTCTTGCTTGTCACCCGACATTGAAGACTTGAAGGTGGAGGAACACTTTCGTGAAACACATTCAAGAGATACCACGGGACGGTATATCGTCAAGCTTCCGTTCAAAAAGGCAGAGACGATATTTGCAAATACTCTAAAGGAAGCACAATCAAGATTTAAAGCAGTAGAACGCAGACTACTGAAAAATTCACAACTACAAGAACAATATGTCAAATTTATGCAAGACTACGAGAGTCTAGGGCATATGCGAAAACTGACACCAGACGAGATCGATACACATCAGGGTCGAGTCTTTTACATGCCACATCATCCAGTAATTGGACAAAAACTGAGAGTAGTTTTTGACGGATCATTCGAAGACAGTAATGGAATGGCCCTTAATGAAGCACTACATGTTGGACCAAGTATTCATAGGAACTTGTTTGATGTATGCGTTCGTTTTCGGATTCATCGTTTTGTCTTCACGGCGGACATTGTCAAAATGTTTCGACAAATTTGGGTCAGCGAGGACCACCGTAACTACCAACGAATTTTGTGGAGACAGAATCCATCCGAACCACTGAAACACTATCAGCTTTGCACGGTAACCTATGGTACGGCCTGCGCACCGTTCTTAGCGGTCAGGGTACTTGAGCAACTTGCATACGACTATGAACACACATATCCACGCGCTTCAAAGATCCTGTTGGAAGACTTCTACGTGGATGATGTCTTGACAGGAGCACAAACGGAATCGGAACTTCTTCAACGTCGAGATGAATTGGTTCTCCTAATGTCGAAAGCACAACTCGAATTAGGAAAATGGGTTTCGAACAGCCAGTGCATTCACACAACAAACGAAAATCCATCTGCAAAGAATTTTGACAAATCAAGGGATAGCACAGTCAAGGTGCTTGGAATCCACTGGCAACCAGTTACTGACACCCTGGGATATGCAGTGAATTTAAGCAGCACAGCAGATAGTACAAAACGGCAGGTACTGTCTGATGTTTCTCGCATTTTTGATCCGCTTGGGCTGTTGGCACCAGTTGTCGTTCAGTTCAAGATCTTATTCCAAGAACTATGGCTACATGATTTGGATTGGGACACTCAGCTACCCACGAACTTGGCAACACAATGGCAGAAATACCGAATGGATATAAATGCAATCAAGGAACTTAAAATGCAACAATACTGGATATTAGGTGCCAGAAACATTATACGGAAGATCACACACGACTGTTTGAAGTGCTTCAGACAGCGACAACACACAACAGAGCAGTTCATGGCTGATCTTCCTGGAGTGAGAGTAACACAGGCATTTCCTTTTCAAAACACCGGATGCGACTACGCCGGACCCATCACGCTCAAGGTCTACAAGGGACGCAACCCCCGCAAGGAAAAGGGCTACATTTGCCTTTTCATTTGTCTAGCTACTTCTGCACTTCACCTAGAACTAGCTACCGATCTCAGCACTGAAACATTTCTGGCTGCACTGCGTCGATTCATATCACGCCGTGGCAAATGCGCACGAATGTATAGCGACAATGGACGAAACTTTGTTGGGGCAAGGAAAGCTCTTAACGAAATGGAGCAATTGCTAACATCGCAGACGCACAACGACATCGTCTCATTGGCTCTGGCAAATGAAGGAATCAAGTGGAAGTTTATTCCTCCTCATGCACCACACTGGGGTGGTAAATGGGAATCCGCTGTGCGCTCAGTCAAATTACATCTTCGTCGTGTTCTCAACAATGCAATTCTAACATTCGAGCAAATGCACACCCTGCTGGCACAAATTGAAGCAGTGGTTAATTCTCGCCCGCTATACACAACACCGGACACTGACTTGGAATACTTGTCACCAGCTCACCTTCTGATCGGTCGACCCTACACAATGGTCCCAGAAGGAAATCTTGAGCCAGTTCCTGCCAACAGATTGGACTACTGGCAACAATCTCAAGCCATGCTGCAATGTTTTTGGAAGAAGTGGCACTTGGAATATCTGACCACTTTGCAACAGCGCCATAAATGGCTTTCCAAGTCGCCAAATATTTCATCTGGAGCTGTGGTTTTGATCAAGGACAGCAACACACCACCTGCAGCTTGGATATTAGCAAGGGTCACGGAAACCTTCCCTGGAGTGGATGGATTGGTTCGTGCAGTCAAGCTCAAAACTCCCACTGGAGAGACGACACGTCCGATTACCAAGATTGCAGCTTTACCTAATTCAGAAACCATGTTTCAGGGTCGGCCGGGATGTTCAGGAACGGATTAATTTGAATTCTAACGATCGCGTTCTTCTTCTTTTTTATTATCATTAACATATTTCGCAATTCACATGAACATTGTGAAATACCTTAGCAACATTGTGAAATACTTTAGCAACAATGCTATACCTTATGTTTATCTCTTTCTTGCATGCATTTCTTTGAAGTAATGAAGAAGAAAGAGAGTTAGTGTTAGATTGACGGCAGATCAGAGTAGATGCGCAAAAGGCGGTCTGCTAATTACAATAAAGCAAATAAATGAACCAGTCTTTTATTCCTGCTAATGTCCATAGCATAATCTGTTGCTATTCAATGTTATTGTCCAGCTTAATGGATCTATTATATAAAGGTGTTAAATTTGTATGGCAAATCGAGAGAACAATTGATTGCCTAACGGCATTTTATTCTTAAAAATTTAATTTCCATAAATCGTTTTAATATATCTTATACGCTTTTTTGCCTACACTTAAATGTTCTTAACCTATTTCCATTATTTACATTGAAATCAATGGCAAATGGCAAATGACAAACGCCGAATAACTGGCAAAGACTTTTTCAATTAATTTCCATTTAGAGGACCAAAAAGAAAAAACAAAAAACCGAATGGATGTTAAAAAAGTAAACCTCAAACTCTCAATTCCAGTTGTACAACTTACAGTAAAGTGGGTAAAAGTAGCAGTAAAACTAATTACAAATTCATTTTCAGATTTTAATTTTGCTGTCAGCTTCAGTCTCGAGTCCAACAAACAGTCGACCAAGTTCAGACCACTTCGCCGAAAGGGGCGGCTCTGAGTTCAGAGGGGCGTGTTCTAACCGCGTTGCGTCAAAACAAAATGTGAACTGAACAGTGGGAAATTCAACTCAAAAGCACCACATAAACCGCAAGCCGAGTAAGTAATCTTTTCCGCCAAATAAATCACACCATCGAAAGGGGGGAAAAAACGAATAAAAATAATAAGGAGCTGCGATTGCAAGTCAAATTAGTGTAAAATGCCACTAAGCTACCTAAAAGTATGCTATGCATTAACCGGCGAAGGGAAAAAAAAAATTTACGTACTATGCGAAAAGTTACTTACTTTAGGGCCAAAGTTGCGACGCGTTGTTAACCGCGGCACTGGCCAGCCGAAAGGACAGACGGAACAGACAGAGCAGACACAGAGAAGGGATAGGGGAAGAGCCTGGGACAGACAGGCATTGCATACATTAAACAACTTTTGGCTCATTGCATTTGGCCACGGCTCGGAGTGCGGCATCAAAAGGCAGCCAAATGGAGCCGCAGGCGAAGCGTAAAATGCGGGCAAGCAAAAAGCGCGAGAACGGCAACGACAACGGCAACGACAACGGCGTTGACAATGCAACTTGGCCATGGCCAAAAAGGAAAAACTTATTTAATTTACTTTGCTTTTTGCCACAGCCAGCAATTTAATTCAATTAAGCGCCGAGAGTTTCCTTTAGATACAGCTTTAAAATGGATGGCCTAACAAACAATCAAAGGACCTCGCAAATATGTCAAAAGAAAACTAAGAGAGAAGAGCAGTACTTAAGTAAAAAGTAAAGGAATTAAAAAGCTCTAGAAACAGTATTTAGTCCAGAACTATAATATTTTATTCCTTCAGTTCTGTAGAAGAAGAGCGCTATCGATATTTATTAAAATAGAGTTTACTTTAAACGGTTGTTAGCTTTAATTCTAGAATTTATACAGTTTTCGAAACCATTTTAGAGTAGATTTGCCTGCAATGGAATACCAAAACTACTTGAATAACATTCTTGAGCTATTGTATTTGAATCAAATAATACAGTATTCCAACTGTTTTGGGTGCTTTAAGAGGCATTCTAATAAGCAATCAACAGGCGACACACACGAAGATATGCCAAGAATGTGGCAGAAAAGTTTTAACGTAAGTTGTACTTGAGTTAGACACGCCCCTTGAGTCGTAACGCCTTCAGTTCTGTCGTATCTTTCTTGGCCTTCGCATGCCTTGTTGCACTTGTCTTGCATACTTCTGGGCGGGAAACGCAAGATTGAGAAAGATGGAGAGATAGGGAGTGAGAGAGAGGGATGGCTCCAACTGCTATGAACTTGGCATTTCGTTATCGTTGTTCTTGTTGTTGGGTATAAATGTCGCCAGGACCACACAGTTTACTCAAGCAAATGGCTGGCTCAACACCGGCTAAGGACACACGGCACTGGCAGGATATTACATGCAAGCATGATTGAGTTTCGAGTACTCGTATGCATGAAAGGAAGCGGACAATTTCATAAATTTAATGTCGGAAAACTGTGCAAAAAAGTTGTTTTTGGATCTGATTTTAGCATAGCATTGCAACAAATTGAATTTAGTGGCGGCAAGAACCAACGAATAACGACCAAGGACCAAGTACTAAGGACTGGGCCTCTAATGCACTTAAAATCAAAGTGCGTTCACACAGTTTACAGCTAAAAAACAAGAGGCAAAAACAGGCAAGCAAAAAAAACTAAAAAAGAAAACAGAAACATAAACCCAAACTATGGCTAAGGATAGCAAAGGATGCTTTACTCTCTCGGACTGTCTGTCTGTCTGTCTCTCTGTCTGCTGCGTTTTTTGTGCTTGATTGAACAGAATGTTGCCAGGCCAAATTTAATTTACGACTCTCGGTAAGCGGAAGCAAACGAAGGCGAAGATCTATTGGGACTGGGACTGTGCAAAATGAATATTTCATTTCCAGTTCGAGCTTGTAGCATAAGAAAGGAAGAACTTGCAGACGCCTAAAAAGCACAAAAAAGCAAGAAACAAAACTTGCATTTGCAGTCGTAAACAATTTACAGTCCAAATTGTTAATAAAATTATCAAATATTATATTTATGGTCAGTATTATGGCCAAGGCAGTGGTCAGTGGCTTCAGCTTTCCTTCCCTTCCCCTCACGCTTCCCACTTTGGTTCAACCCACTTTGTTTCTGAGCCAACTCGTTGGCTTTTTATGGTGGCAGTTTAATTTGCTGCTTTGGTTTTACGAGCTGTTGATGCGATAGTTGTTTTTCTCGGCCATGGGGATAAGCACAGCAACAGTAAGTGGACTTTAAGGGCCAAACTGTAGTCTACTTTCCGGCAGCAGCAGCGCAGACCAACATTATTTGGTTGGGTGATAATACCCGAGTGATTCGCATACTAAAATCACCTCTTTTAACACTACTGAGAGTTATACGTGCGAATACTATGAAATAAAATGCCAGTGTTGCCGGTAAGGGAAATTAAACAGGGGAAATGCCATTGAACTTCTTCCAAATTAACTTATCTCAAGGATTACCTTGTGTTCTTTTATTTTTATTGAAATATAATATGCAGTCTGTAACAGTTATAAAGAGTATTACTTGTTTAAATGTAAATTGTTTAAATTTCTTCATTTTAACTATGAATTTTGAAGCGCGAATTTATTTGTTGTACTGAGAACTAGCAATTTAAATGAACATATTAGTCTATAAAGTGTATAGGTTTAAAAAGATGCTTCGTTAGAATTGATTTTATTTTCAAATCTAGAAATTATTTGCTGTTTACTCCTTTAAAATTACCCTTTTAACTGATTTACTGAAAACCACATAATTTTTATTTAGGTTTGTGTACTAGGCTAGCTTATTATTCAGACCTTTGGACACCTATTTGGGACGAAAATAGTCGAGGCTAATGAAACAACATAATAAACAAAATTGGTCGCACAACACGCGCCTCTAGATCCAATTAGCCCAATAACCAGTCGAATGAGTTTCGAAAATAGCCATGTGGTGTTCAATGTGCTGACCAGTTCCGTACCAATTTTAAGCCACAAACAGTAAAAACATTTCAAAGGACACGTCAGATGCAGGAACAGGAACAGGACCAGGACCAGACGTTGGCATAGGGCACAGTTGTAGTCATTTCAGCGTTTCCCACTGAAAATTGCACAGAAATATTTTTGGCAAAAACTAAAAACTAAAATCCAAATGAAAATATTATTAAATTCAATTGGGCAAACATTACTGTAGCCATGGAGCAGGCACGCACGGAGAGTGGTCGTGGCGAAAGGGCGCGGGAGGAGGGAGAGGGCAGGGGTAGGAACATATGTGGATGCAACATGGCGTTCATTTGGCAACGGCCGCCGCAACAAACGACCAAAAATTGCATTGCCATTTTTACGCGCAATTTGTTTTGCGGAAATATTGTGAAAGTTTTTGGGGCGAACAGTTGGACAGGGCGGACAGACAGTGGACAGCGTTCAAGAGAGCCGGGACAGGCTGCCACGTTGGCGACATTTGGCCAAATTGCACACTAATGTGTGTACACATGCATGTGTATGTTTGCCTGTGTGAGTGTGCATGTTGTGCGTGTCGTTGTGCCAGAGCAAATTGCCAGCGGGCAAATGGCCACAAATGTTTTATATATTTTTATTTGCTGCATGTGCGTTGATTTCTGATTGTTATATAACATTTCATTTAATGCACGAGTTGAAAACCCCAGTGAAAGGCATCAAAATATCTCCTCCCTCTCTCTTACACTCTTTTTCTCTGTCATCACTACTCTTTCCCTACTTTCTTTCTCTGTTTTCCTTAATTTAATCATTCGAAATCCGTGCATCTATGTGGATCCGCCCAAATGCAGTAAGCACAAATCGCTTTGCCAAGCCGCCGCTTGCCCAAAAAGAAGAAAAATGCAGTTCCTTACTTCACTAACATAGAAAATAGGAGGAGGAAAAGGCTACATCAAAATCATGGCAAATCTTTTCTAACTATTTGCAATTCAAGCATAAGTCTGCTAGAGTCTCCAGTGTGCTATTGCAAGCTCCGACACATATCGTGGCCAAAAAGGAGTTGCATATGCAAAAACCGCCTTTTAGCTGCTCCACCCACTGGCCACAAATCTTGCAATGAATATATTTGCCCCAAAATGGCAGCAAAGAGTCTTACAGTCTGGTATTTTGGCAGTCTGACAGTCTCACAGTCTGGATGTCTGATAGTCTGACAATCTACTTCTGCATTGCATACTTCTAGGCGTTGGCGTGAAACATTTTACTTTGGCAAACTCGGCGCTGATAAACGAGTGTCGTCAAGACGGCGTACGCCTCGCTTACCTGCCAGACGAATAGTCTCCATGGCGGTTTATATTTTGACAATTTTTCTCTCTTCACCTCAAACTTCCCGGCGTAGTCGGAGAGGAAAAAAGTTCTAGCCACACAAATTGCTAGCGGAAGTGATAGACGGGAGTCGGTAGTACGTAGTTTTCTAGGCAATTTATACAGTCACATATTCCTTTGTTGTCTGCTAGCAAACTTCGCCACAAACTGAGACTCAACTGTTTGGTAAGTGTTACCGCTAAGCTACATAAAGCCTAGAAAGCAATTTACCTGCTTTTGTCTTAGTCACTGCTGCTAAAGCAAACAAACTGTGTGACTTTTTCTTTAGAAGACATTTTATTATAGAATTAAGTGAGTAAAGAAATTACTTATGATTGGAACTGTTTTATACATACGTTTTTAAAGATTTTAATATTCTGCTTTAAAATTTCTTAAACATTCATTTATGAGAATTATTGATTAGACTCAAGTCTCAGCAATTCTAAACAATTTTAAGTTAAATGCTTTTAATTCTTTTATTTATAATTTAAGTACCATTTAGCAAAGTGATTTTTGCACTAAGAATGCAATGAATTTGCTTTGGTGAAATGGATTTTAATTCACAAACTTTTTTATTATTTTCTATGTCAAAAATCTTAGGAGTTTCCCAAACTAAGAGTCAGTTAATTGCTTAGCTTTGCATAATTTTGACAGAGCTTAAACTCAAATCAAAATAGATTTTCAATGCATTTTATTATTCAATTTTGGGACTCTTGCAGTTGGTAACTTTATTTAAACATGCAACTGGCTCAAATCTTCTTTTCAACTCTGCTTCTCTTCTCTGCTCTCCTGTCCAATGTGCCGAGCTACATGCCGCTTCTGCTTGACTTACTTATCATAACAAAAGTTGCATATAAAAAAAAAAGAAAATGGTAAAATAGTATAAAGAAAAAGTCTGCTAAAAATGGAAAAATGTCCGATTGGGAGGCAAAACGTAAACGAAATAATATGCCAAAGCATTCTTCACTGATTCGGCGCTACGCGTTTTTGCACTTCAAAGTACTTCAAATCAATTTTCTTCACTTATTTTTATAAACCGCCAGCCGGTAGTCCCTTTTCCCCCAAAACTCTCCATCTCTCCCTTTCTGATGTCCTTTATGGACAGCCTGCGGACGCAAAAAATTTGCCAGAAAAGTTCAATTTTTTGAAAAATATTTGCAAATTTCATTCACTGCGCTCGTCCATTCAAATTTCCTGCATTTATGCTGTTGTCCTTTAGGGACGCGCACGGCCAGAAATATGAGAGTAGCAAAAGGAAGGAGTAAGAAAGCCAAAAAAAAAAAAAAAAACCGAAAGAAATAAATGGAAATGAAGGACAAAACAGCAGCATGGCCCGTTTCAGGGCAGAGTACAATCGAGTCCAGCAGCTGAACTGCGTCTACTCTGCTTTACCATCTATACTGGTTCCCCTTCTTTTTGATCCTTCTACTTCTCCTGCTTCTTGGTCTTCATTTTCGGCACATTTGCCCGAGCGCAAGGACCTTTTGTTATATTGAGAAGGCAGCAAGAAATTGCGCTAAGATGCTTATCCTTTTTTTTCTTGCTCTTTCATAGGAGCAAAAATGGTAAAAATGCTCCATTATTATTTTTATTACTTATTTGCTTTTAATACTTGACGATGGCGAGGGCTACGAACGTACGAACGTCATCCAATCTCAAAGCGGATGTCGTCTACTTTGCATTTTGAGCCGTTCTACTTGTATGCTTCCTGACGCTAGCCAAGACCCAACAATCCGGCATATTTTAAACGACGTCGCGTCCTTCTCCGCACTCACGTCCTCACCCTGAGCTCATGCTCTAGCTAGTGTTCCTGCCCGCCCGAAATTATTATACTTGTCCCTTGGACGTCCCGTCGCACTTATTGAAAAATTCGCATCTCACATCAAGACAGAAGGAAAAGCAAAAAACAAAAAAAAAACAAAATGGAGAAAGAAGAGAGAGAAATGAGAAAAAAATTTCTTTGGGCATCTGAGCTTCGATGACTTTCGTTTGGCTTCGATTTGGCTTGTCCTGTTCTATCTTGTCCTGTTTGGTCCTAGTCCTAGTCCTACCCCTTACTGTCCTGTCCTCCATGCTGGCTCTTGTTTTAAGTGCAGACCCTAGTTGGCTTTGTCGTCTGTGTTTATGCAAAAAATTTGTCTACTGTCTACTGTGTCTATAGCGCATTGGGTACTAGCTCTGCTTCTGGCTGCTGCTGCTTTTCTCGGTTTGTCTTATTCTTTTGTTATTTCTTGTGCTTAAGTAGTTTTTGCTGTTTTTCATACTTTTAGCTTGTAATCACTGTCAATGTCGACCATTTTTTTTCTCCTCATTTTTTTCGTGTTTTGTTTCTGACATGCTGCTTAAATGCTTCTCAAGATTTAGCTACTTGATCTCTCGTCCAACCCAAAGTTATTAATAATAAGCTATACAAATTTCTCAGTGTCTAGTGCATAGATTGCATTGAGATTGGAACTGAGTGTGGAAGACGGACCACTGCACTTACATAAAGGATGCCCAAAAGGGTTTCATTCTTTTTGCTACTATTATGCAAATTTGTAGTACATACCTGCAAAGATGAAGAAAAGAGAAAAGTGAGAGAGAGAATAGATATGAGTTACTTGAATTTTAAGTGGATTTGCGAAAGTTGTTTAAATTTATGACTAAGGGCAGCAGGTTAGTCTAAGACTTAACCATGGGTTTGATTATCCTAAAAGGGTATAGAATTGATTAAATTATTAATGCCGGAAAAATTGGACTGATTGTAAGGTTTAACCGTTAGTTTAACCATGGTGAATAAAATTTAAATTGCTCATCATAATATGTAAAGCAGAATTTATTTATAGAATTTTTAGACTTAATGTGACATTGTTTAAATTTAATAAAAGCAACTATTTCCATCTTCCATCAATGATCGGTTCCCTTTTTGGCTGAAGCACCACAAAATCAATCAAGAAATCATTTTGACCAGGCTGTCTTTTTGGAAAACCTCATTGAACTCACATTTGGGAGACAGTAAAATTTTAATAATGGCAAAAAGTTCAATTGGCATTTCAATATTGTCTTTGACCTTAGCCTTTTATCTATAAAATGCATTGGAACAAATTGTAGGGGCGGTGACACGACATGCACACACACTCGCACACACACATTCACACACAGATAGACGACCTAGACTTTGACTAGAGAAAATGGGAAATGGAAAAAGGGGGCGGCTGCTACTGGGCTGCGTTGATATTATGAGTGTTGCTGGCATTTCAACGATTTTCAGTTTTCTTATTAAATATTCTAGAAATGTTTCGGAATCCAATGATTGTGCAATGGCATGTACGCGCGTCTTCCCTTCAACCCTCTCCCTCTCTCTCTCTCTGTCTCTCTCTCTCTTTCTCTCTCTGGTTTTCTCACTAGTTGTATGTGCGAGGGAAAAACATTTTTCGCTTTCAAGCAGTTGTACGCAGACAAGGGGCAGAAGGAGCACCGGGAACTGCCAAATGTTGTTTGTCATTTTAAGGCAGTGCCATGGGTAACTAGTGAGCTGGAACTATGAAACAGCAGCAGGAGCAGCAGCAGCAGTAGCAACAGCATTCGAAGTGGAAATGGCAGAAAATGGCATTGCAGGGGGCTGGTAACTGAGGCAACAACAAAGTGAAAATGAAATGACTCGGAACGAATGACAAAGCAAGCATTTATATGGCAGGGAATGCTTAAGACTGCCAGCAGAACGAGAGGGAAAGAGAAAGCGAGGCCGAAAGAGTGACACAAAGAGAGAGGGGAGAGAGAGAGAGAGAGACGGAGGTGGAAAGGTGGAGTAAGGCCAAGTCAAACATACACATACACACACATTTGTACTTTATGTGCTTGTACCTTTTGGCAGCCAATGAAGCATATCCTAATTGCCAAAAACAGAACTTTAAACTTTTTCAGAATTTTGCATTTTAAAGCAGTGCTTTTAGGCATATCAAACGGAATTTACCATTTCGCTAATCATTAAATTTATATCTCAAAACTGTCAATTTTGAGTTTTTTGGGGAAGAAAGTGAGATCCATAAATGATTTAATAGCTGGCAGACATTTATGAGAATTTTTGCTGCATTTATAGAACAAATTTTATATTTAAAAGCCTTTCAAGTAGTTATAGGCAATAATAAAATATTTTCTAACCTTTTTGTAAAAAAAAGTACCTAATGAAATAATTTTTGAGGCAAAATAAACATTTCACATAAATTAACGATTTACCAATTTGAGTATCTATGAAAAACAGCTAAACAAACAAATGGAAGTCAACAAAATTGTGCAACGTAAATCAGCGCAATTTACGATTGAACAAACAGAACGCAATGCGAATGAATTTACGATAAACAGTCAACTAATTTTGTCAAAAAATCACAGTAATTCTATAAAAAATACAAAAATAGAGAGATGAAAACTAATTTACAAGTCGCCTAAGAGCAAAATTGTCATGTCAAACACACACACACATACACACAAATATGTCACAGCATAAATTCATATATATACAGTATACCCGCAATCGAGTGCAGTGTAAATATCCTGCGGTTTTTAGTTTATTATTAATTTTTGTCCACGAGTCCTATGCTTTGTCTGTCCGTTCGTCTGTTCTGACACTGATAATAAATTTTCAATGGCTCGAAAAAAACACAAACGTTGGTATATGTGTTTGTGTGAATGTGTGGTGTTGTCTCACCTAAGCGCATTTTTGTTAGCATACATTTAAGCGCCATTTAATTAATAACACCAAATGCCCAAAGGTAAAAGTGTATGCATTAATTTCACAGCATTAAAGTTTAAAACACTGCCACACTACTTTCGCATAAGTCTTTGACCAATATTTCTTAAATTTCCATGAATCTTAAGCAAGAGTTTTGATACTTTATGAAATTGTTGAATATTTTGTTAAGAACATTTTAATTTTCTTGCTTGAGTTAAGAGCATTTTAAATTTCGGTGTTTCAAAATATTTCCGACTCACTGTATCGGATATTTGTATTGCTTTGTCATTGGCTTTCTGAAAACCAAAAGCGGAAATCACGCACATTGCGGTTGAAGTGCTGTCGACACGTGCATGCCCGTGTGTATATTAGTGTGTGTGTGTGTGTTTGTGAGACTGTCTGTGTGTGTGTTTGCACAGTTATTTACTTGATTAAAAATTAATAATTGCACACAAAACGGTGCTGGGAATAGAGAAAAAATAACAAATGTCTAACCGGCAAAATAACAAGCTTTCGCATACGGATGCAATTTAATATTTTAAATATGTCAATTAAACGCTTGGCGCGACAGCAGCGGCAACGAAGGGGGCGCGACCAGACAATCGCTGACAGGCGTTCAAACGTAGACGGCTGCTGCTGCTGCTGTTTATAATAAATTATAAAATGCTGCAGAGACATAAATTAAACAAATGCAACAAATATTTGTTATACAGTTGATAAATGTGCAAATTCCCATTGCATACTTTTTGGCTCTAATGGATTTATATGGAATGCGGAATGTTTTAAAATTTAGTAATTTAGCCAAAGAATGCTTGCTTGTTTTTAAAAAGTAGAGATTTAAAGGGCAGTAAATATATGTTGCTATAAGCTAGCATGGTCGAGTTTTCTTAGCTTGAAGGATCATTTTATTTTGCTTATGAAAGTAGTGCATGAGTTGGCAGCAGTTTGCAGTTGCTTTTAGGCATTATTTTTATTGAAGAAATGCAGCGAAGAGCCAAAGTATGCTATAAAAATATTGAACTTTACGACTGTGCGCAGGATACTCTCGTCCATGGCACTTGTCATAATTCCATCAACGGCGAAAAATCTTTAAACCAACATGGCTCCAAGGCACTAAGACGCTGGAGGTGGCATTGGGATGAGAATGGCACGAGTGTGGATGGTTGTGTAGGAGTTTCCATGGGCTGCACTCCAGGCAAAGTCAAGTGCTTAAAGCAGCTCAAGAGAGCGACGAACAAGTCGAAGAAGCAGCAGAAGTAGTAGAAGAAGAAGGCGGAGACGAAGACGAAGACGAGTGCTTCATAATGCACATGAAAGCAGCAGCAAGAGCAGACGCAGTCACTCTAGGCAGTCAGGCAGACAGACAGGGTGAGCGGAAATGAGAGAGAGTGGCGGCAATAGCTGTAGCTGTAGCTGTAGCTGTAGCTGAAGCAATAAAAAAGCAAACTCTGCCCACCAATCCACCAACCCGCCCGCGTTTCATGGTCTAAGACACAAAAAAGGCACTCGTCAGTCGTGCAACGACGTCATCGGGTCGCAGTTTAAACGACTTAAGCGCCAAGGAAATCATCATTAAAGTCTCGCCTCCAAAAGCAAGTAGGCGTTGACGATGCCGCTATGCAGTTTTGTGGGCGTGTACTGCCCCTTGAACCACCTCCGAGAAAATGCAATCGACAATGCTGGTTAAGTCAAGTGTAGGTCGTTGGTCGGGTTGGCGTTTGAGTACGTTCTACTTCGCCGTCCCCATTCCCCTTCACTTGCCCTTGCCCTTTCCGATGCCATTTCCATTCCCGTACCATAGCCGACATCCATCAGCTTGATTGTTGTTGCTCCGTCTCTGCATTTTTCCGCTTCTAGGCGAACACTTAAGTAAATAGAGTTCAAAATGAAATGCGCCCAGTGCCGCAGCAAGCATTGAGCAGTGAGTGAAGTGCCTGGCTGCTCTGACATCGATCTGGACAAGTGAATACTGGCATCACAGGCCCCACAAAAGGCTTACAATGTTCGGTCAGCTGTTAAGCGTTATAATACCAGACTGCATTACTCCCTGTACGAGTACAGCACACACATACACACACACACTCACACTCACACACACACACACACATACATATCACTAGGCGTTATTGGGTGCTTTAATGCTCTTGTCCCTGCATTTGTTTTCAACTGTCCGTGCGTGTAGCATTTTAATTAACATGCAAATCCAGTTGAAATGCCAATTTATGCTTGACATAATATACAACACAATAAAATACAACAATAAAATCAGCCTGCAGTTGGAAAAGAAAGCGACTGAAAGGCATGTATGAAAACATGCATGTGAGTTGCATACACTTCTGCTCAGTAAAATATGTACAATTTATTTACTTCTATGTTAATTGAGCTTGTCAATAAGACTTCTTTAAATTTAAATCGAAAATCAAATGAGTTTTTTCTTTCCTTCAATCTTCTATCAATAATTTTAATGAACGATGATTAAATGATAAAATTATAACAATATAGACAAATTGCTCGACAAGACAGATTGATTGAAAGTACATCAAAATATAATTTATTTTAAGTGAAATTTAATTTAATGATTATTTTAAAATCAGATGTAACTGTATCTATGATGATAATATGCATTGTTATTATGTTTAGTTTTAAAAAAATAATTATATAATAATTACCCATTTGCTGAGCAGTGAAATCACTGCGTGCTTTAACAGTGTATGACAGGATTATTGTTATTTTTTATATAATTAATTTTATATTATTTTTGATGTAGCTTGATTTTTTATATTTTTTTTGAGTTTACATTAAAATGATGATGCCAGTCATCAATGTGGGAAGGAGTGTGATAGTAAATATGAAAAATTATATGCCTCGCACATAATAGCAAGAATAATAATGATTATTTTTATCACATATATATCACACGATGCAATGCATAAATAAGTTTTAATTTGGTTTTATAATCAGAAATGCAATGCATAATAATCTTTTTAATGAGACGAGCTGACAACGACCAACCAAAAAACAACAAACTTAACAAAGACAATTTATCAACAGACAAGTGGACTACTGTCAAAGGTGAGTCTCACTGAAGGCAGTAAGGATTCAAGTACAAGAGAAGAGTAGTAAAGAGTGGGAGAGTCAAGTCAATTTGGTAAAAATTGAAACACCTGCTTGATTTCACGCCTGATTTAACTTGGCCATTGTCGCTGTCGCTGCTTTTCATTGTCCATTATCCTTGAGTTCTACTCTCTTTTGTGTGTGTTTGCAGCATGTGTTTGCAATTTAACAGTCAGCTAGGAAAATTCAACAACTTGGAACTTTTTCTCTTTGCTTGTAGCTCCTTTGGCAAACACTTGACGATGAGTTAAGCACGGACGTAAGATTGTCGGCGACTGATAGGACCACACCTATCAGTTGGAAAGTAAAGAATTTGTTTGGCCCTCGTCGCAATTTGTCTTATGTTTGAAGTGAAATTTGTTGTTTGTCATGCTAGAATTTAGTGCAACTAACTAACTAGTTAAACTGCCAAATGCCAAATGTCCGCGGGCAAATTTAAGTTGTAGCTAATGAGGAATGGGGCAAACTGAAACGACAGGCCATAATTAAGGTTGCTCAGTATTTGGTTTTGGCACAGGCCTGTTGAAAATTCTATAAACTCAAGACACAATTCAGATACACTTACTAAAAGGAATATTGGGAAAGTAATAATAAAATAAGGACATAACTTTCAGTTTCTATTATTAAGTTGTAGATAACTTATAAACTATTAAAACATATACATATATTTTTATTAAATTTTAAAGGCATTATTTATAAGTTCTTTTAATAAAATCTATTCATAATAAAATCTTAATAAAAACTAACAAATAAGCTTAATTTAAACTTAAAGCCTAAGATCAATGACACTGTTATTATGGCCGACACAAAAGGCGTTAACAACTACAACGTCAACAACTGTGAGTGCCAATGGCATAAGCCAGGCCAAAGCTAAAGACATGGTAATTAGTGAGACTATACATACACACAGACTTACACACGTACACAACACTCAACACACACACACACATAGACACTAATACATGCGCTGCCGCGCGCGTGTACAATTTATGCATTTGCTGAAGCCGCAGAGGCCGCAAAACGCATGTGGCTACAAGCGCGCCTATTCTAGGCTATGCTTTATTTTAAATGCTTTTAATTGTTGTGTCAACAGACATACACACTCACACACACATACACACTTGGCTGCAGGCAGAGCGTAGCTCAACTTATACATATGCCAGGGAGCCTGTCAAACCGCAGCGCAGCGCCTAAATGCATGCTTTAAAACTTGTTTGCTTGCAAAGCTAATGAGCTTTGCCATTACACAACAAGCTAACCCCACACCTCCTGCTGTACCCCTTTTCTCGATCACAATGTCTTTATGTAATTGTGTGTGTCAGTGTGTGTGTGTGAGTGTGTGTGTTTGTGTGTGCACTTTGTTTGCGGTTGTGTCATTAACAGCAGGCGCCACAGCTCTCGGCCTGCAAAAGTTATTAGCAACAACTAAACATAAGTAAGTGATATTTGCCTGAAGCATACAACTTGGTTATGTTGTGGGAGCGGGTTTCACAGCAAAGAGGTGGAAAGGGACAGCGCAGGGTGCTGAGGCATCAAGTTACATGCCAGTCCAAATATTAACTCATTTCGGTTTAAGTGCGTGCTGTGGCACAAATTACTGGAAAAACTTTGATGCTTAAGCATTTGATTATAGGTGTGTGTGGGTGTGTGTGTGTGTGGTTGTTTGCTTGTTTAGTTGTTTGCTTATAGAGTTGTTGCTTCTTAGGGTTGTATGAGAAAATTAATTAAATTAAAATTGATTGAACCACATTTGGCACAGGCAAATGTGTTGGTCGTTATTTGAGGTATAGAGACATAGATAAATGACATCCAGTTTGAGTTTACTGAATTAATTTGTTGCACTACTAGCAGAGTCTATTAAAAGAACTTAGAAGCAGATAATATATTGAAAAAATTCGATTTACTTACTAGTTTAGCATAAAGTAAGGAAAGTTTCCTTAGCTTCTTTTAGTGATAGATTTATAAACTACACAATTATTAAACAATAAACATTGAAAGCAGTTCATCATTAAATTTATGTTAATTTTATAATATTTTTATGCATGAATGCCTTGAAATTAGTTCATTGTCTACAAATGTTTGTTTTAATAGAATTATAATTATGAATTTATGCAAATAAAGGAAAAAAAAAGAAAGCAAAAAATAAATTCCATTTATTTGTCTTTAATATCTTAACGCTTCGCTGCCCATGAACATTATAATAATATTGGCTATATTTTTTTTGTTTAATTTTTTTTTTTTGTGCTCAATATTATTTTTTGTGTTGATTTTGCTTTAGTTATATTTCATGTTAATTAATTTTGTAATTAAATATGCATTTATGAGCTGGCGCGAATATACATAACTCATCGAGCGGGAATACTATCTATCCATAAATATAGTATTTATTTGTGTACCTATGGAACATGTATTTATGGGATTTGGAATATATGTATGAATGTATTTTATCAGAGCTTTCATTTATATTATTTGCATACAATTTTGGCTGGCGGGCATGTTGACACATGTTTGAAATGTAAATAAATAATGCAAGACAGAAGGGGAGTGCATATAGATATCGAATAAATATTAATGGCGCAAATGATTTTCATGTAATTAAACAAATAGCTAATTATTTTTGATTTTTAATTAAAATGCAGTAGCCGCAAGCAACGAGAATTGAAATCCATTAAAGAGTGCACACACGCACACATACACCCGCACACACCAACACCAACACACTCTTATACACATCAGTTTGGATTGCAATCAAAAATTAAAGTGTCACTAAAACCACGAAAAACTAAAACTATTGTTTCATAAATACGTATACTTGATATTTAAATAATAAAATAGTTTGACTATGAATATAATTATTCGAAATCACTTCCGTTCTCAGAACCAGCAATTGTAGAAAAATATATAAAGTTTGTTTTACTGTCGTCTGGCAGATACCCTGTAAAAAATTATTTACTCGCTAGCAATTTTCCACTTTTTGTATTTTTTTATAGGGCATATTTTCCGTGTCCATTTGGCAGTGAAATATTATAAATGCATTTGAGCCTTGATTAAACGAGTAACTCATCAATTTAATATAATGTTTGTTCAATTTGCATTTCTCTGTTGAAAATGATTTTGATGTCATTTTCATTTTCATTTCATTTTCATCGTGAACGCATGATTATTATTATAATTTCTTGTTTATTTGTTTTAATGAAAATGCATAAATAAATGCCAAATTACATTAAATGTATTTGCAGTTGTTTTCAGTTGCTAATGCTTAACAATAATTTCCGCTTGTATGAGGGCTTTTTTTATTGTTAAATTAAAAATTATGGAATATTAATGTTCAACGATTTGGAAACAATAGAGAAAAATACACACTATAAGTTAATCAACAATTGTTTTAACGCTATGCGCATTAAATGCGTTAATTTTGGTTTTAAAAAGAACTAGAATTAAATGAAAAATTCCACAAAAAAACTTTTGTTTATTACTGATTTTAAAATGTATTTTTTACTGAGCTAATTTTCTATGCTTTCCCAGAGGCGTGCATTAATTGGAGACTTACTGGAGTGCAGCACTTGAAACCTCTTTGTACATTAATCAAATGCCTATGGGACGCACCTAGCAAATATTTAATCTAGCTGAAAACCTTGGGCAATCCTTGGGTCCTGTTGATTTGCCCGCTTAAGCCAAATAAAGAACAAGAAATATGAAATTTGAGTAATTGTTTCAGGGTTATGCGATGGCACATCATAAATCATGTTCTATAGTTTTAGGCGCACACGGGAAAAACTCCTATTAAAATGTAAAATTAAACCCAACTGAACCCTCCACCTAAACCGACGGGCAAGCAATATTTATTAAAAATTTGTACGAGTTGACAGTACAAAAAAAAAAGAAATAAACAAAAGAAATTACAGGGAACTCAGTTCAGGTGCAGATGCACTAGCTGCTCTGATGTTTTAGTCCCTCTGACTCTGTTTCCTTACCTCTATGTGTGATAAAATAGCAACAATCACCATTAGTGTCACATGCCATCATCAATCATCGACGCGAAGGACGACAGGGTCCACGAGCAGAAAGGACAGGACCAAGACAGGCGACAGGCGACAGCCTTCTTTGTTTGGCCAAGACGCTCGTTGAGCCTGTTACCAGTTTAAAGCGCTTTTAAGTAGTTAGCTTGGAATGGTATGGTATGGAATGGATTGGAGTGGCAAAGGACTAAAGAAACTTGGTCTATTGTTTTTATGATCCTGTGTGCTGTTTGTTGTTCCTGGTGCCTTGTCATTGTCAGCTGTTGTTTGCCAAGGACATGTACTAATATTTTCATGTTCGGCTTGTCAAGCTTAAGGATTTTGGTATTGGGGTTCTATGCGGTTAAGGGGAAGTAGAAATTGAGGGTTGAGAGTTGAGGGGGTTAAGGAGTTGTGGCAATTGTATAACTGTTTCTTTGTGCAGCAGCTCAAGTTGTAAGTCCCACTCACTGCCAGGTGCTAATGAAGTGTGTGCAGACAATACCCGAAGACTGAAAATCCCTAAAAGCTTTCCCAGTTTCCTTTCGCCCACTCAAATGTCATCATTTATCACAAAATAATTAAAGATCCTTTTTCCACCAACTCAGTTTTCAGTTTTCCACCCCAACAAGATGAAAACTGGCTGCATTGAAAAAGCGCAGCTAAAGTTCAGTTGGGAAATGGGCTTTGAAAAACTTTGTTTCAGGTGCGCTTCAAAGTCGTTCTAAAGTCGCAAAAATGTTTACTGATATGTGCTTTCCCTCTGTATGTGTGTGAGTGTATGTGTGTATTTGTGCAGCGTGCCACAAACAGTTAAGACTCCGGAGACGCTTCGGTCGGAGACTTTGTAGACTGCGACGACAAAACACTTGGTAATAACTGCCAGAAAGTTTTTTGTTTTTTGTTTCTTGTTTTATTTTTTGTTGCTTCTTGAAACTGTTAACTTCAAAAAATATAATTTATGGCCCCCATAGCCGCGGGTTCAACGCGCAGCGTCGATAAGGTAAAAGATACTTTTAAGGGCCTGCCACACACACACCTATAGACACACACACACACGCGTAAAGAGAGACACATTTGTAAGATACTTTTTAAGGTTATTTGTGCGAAACACTTATGGCCAAAAAGTTTTTCGTTTGCTGTCTAACAAACATTGTTGCATAGTTTTTGAAGGCCACATTGCACTGTCGTGTGTGGGCGTGGCAGGCACTGTTATAGGGTGCAGGTACAGAAGTACAGGTGGGATTTCAGTATGCTAGAACGCTAATAGAAATAGGAAATGTTTACAAAGTATTTTCATAACTTCCGCCACTGACACCTGACACTGAGAGAGAGAGACAGTGCTGTAAATGGAGTGAGTGTGTGTTTGTGCCATAAATAAGGCAGCACAAATATTTCAAGACGCGACTGTAGCTAGCTGAACTGGCATTCTGACACTCTGGGCTCTAAATAATTTGCACACACGCATCCCATTTTTAACCCTTTCGTGGCAAGATGAGGCATGAGTCGCAGGACAGGACAAAAGAGGATAGAACCGGATAGGACAGGACAGGGCAGGACTACGACGCTGTCGCTCTGCTCATGTCTGGAATGCGCCGACGACTCTGCTGCCAGGATAAATATGAAAAACATGCAAAGTTTGCGTCTGTCTCAGCAGCATTTCTTATGCCTCCCTGTTTATATTTCGCATTTTCCTAGCTTACGTTTCTCTTTTTCTCTTTCTCTATCTCTCACTCTTTCTCTTTCTCTATTTCTCACACTTTCTCTTGATTTTCCTCGCTAGACATTCCTTAAGGTGCAACATTGCAGGTGAAGGAATACGGCTTTCTTGCCCCTACCGTTTTTGCTACCAAACGCTGCGTTTTTTGCATAACAAAGTGCAAACTCATTTTGTTGCTGCAAGCGCGTGGGCGTGGCAGATATGTTGCCTGTTGTTGCTTTTTTAGTTTTTCGTATACTAGTTGCTTGCATGAAATTTAATGGCTTCCACTTTGTTGTCGTCTGCCACGCCCACCACGCAGCACGCAGCTAAAGGGGCTGGCTATGCAAAACATTTCGTGCTGTTTTGGCATGTGAATTATGTATCAGTAGCAGCATTTTTTCCTGCTCTTGTTGCTGTTGTTGTTGTCTGTTATTGTGTAGACGCAGCGACACAAAAAATGCTCAGTTTTTACCATTTTTTTCAGCGATTTTTGTTTTTTGCTTAATTTGACACAAGCATGAAATATTGTGCAGCTAGTAAAAGAAATGGAAATGCAACCAAATCAGACAATGTTGCAACATTCGTTGCATGCCACTACTAAGGACTCACAGATAAACACTGAGGTGTTTACCCGAGCCAAAAACTAGACTTGACTCTATTATTTTGCATTTAATGACTTGACAAAATGGTTTTAACAACTGTCCGAAGTGGCAATGAAAAGTAATGAAAAAAGTCAAGTATTTTCCTTATTTGTTGCAGCCCCTTGTTATTAATATCTAGAGCTTCACCCTCGACTTAAATTTCAATTTTAGAATCTACTCAAACTCAGACATCTCAAGCATTTATCAAGTGATCTGGCCAACACTTTCACTTGACAAAATGCTGGTAAATTGATGAGACCTGTCCAAAGGTAAAGCGTTCGTAGGCGTTAGCAAATTTAACACCTCTTTCGTATGATTTATGGGTCGGATGTGACGTCAGGAATTGTTTTTTTTTTTCAACCCTTTATTTGGTACTTTGAAAATTGTGAGTTGAGGTGGAAATTGTATGTGAAAAACGCTGAATTCCAATTGCAAGCTCGAAAATTTTTTGAAAGTCGTCGACATTTTTGGCAAATTTATGTATTTGTCACATGCCTGACAAAAAGAAAACATAAAGAAAAAGAAAATGTTTGGGGATGGGGGCTAAAATGGTGAAGGAAAACTGAGCGTTCGTAGACAAAACAACAGCAAAACTTTTTTGCCGCAACATTGTTTTTGCCAGTATATGTGTGTGAGTTAGGGTGTGTGTGTGTGTGTGTTTGTATATGTTGCTATTTGAGCAGTAAACGTTGTTGTTGCTGTTGTTGTGGCATTGTTATTGTTGCTGTCTCTCTGCATATGATTTATTGCATGCAAATGCATGTGCCGTGCCAGGACATGGACTCTTGGTCCTTCAGCCGCAGCCAGGGCCGCAGCCAGAGCCGCAGTCGTTTCAGGACATTTTGTTGCAACAAAACGCAAATTTGTCTATTTCGTCAAAAGTGCGACAGGCGTTTTTGGAGCCTGTGTGCCTGGACCTCGTCTGTTGTTGACATTTGCCAGCCAAAAACCACCGCAGGGATACTGCTACCACCACAACCCTTCCTCCACACTCCTCTTCACCCACCGTTCTGTGTTTTTGTGATCTCTATTTTTTACACCGTCCCATCCCCTTCGGCTAAGTTGCAACCAAAGACAAATCACACTCTTTTACAACAGGGCAAATTGTCAGTGCTGACAAAAAACTATGCACAACCACCATAAATTATGCTCTGGAATTTGTTCCTTTTTTACGGTTTTCCATTTTTTTTTATTCTTTTGCTATTTTAGTTTTGCGTGTGCAACATTTGCATAGTTTGACGTCGCATAGTTTGCTGGGCAATAACAACAGCGGAGACAACGCCCACAAACACGCCCATGCTCATGCCTGAATTGCCGCAAGGTCATCGCTCAAGGGCAGCGGGCAGAATAATATTGTAGCATATTTTTCAGCGCTAAGTAAACTTGATTTTTAATTTTAAGCTGCGCCTGAGAGAAAAATGAAAAACTCAAAGCTAAGAAAACTGCGTGGTATGTCCCCTTTGGGCATCTCGAAAACCCTTCCGCTGGGAGGGATAAATCGAGGGGAGTTTGTTGGGTTTGCTTGTTGGACGAGAGAAAAAGGGTTGGATGTGCAAAGTTTGGTTTGGCGCAAAATCAACAACACAACGCAACAAAACACGACACTGCACAACACAACACAGAAAGCAAAAAAAGCTACTGTTGTTGACTGTTACATTATAAACAAATATATACACATACAGTTATGTATATATGTTTGCAGACTTATAAATATTTGCTGTGCTGCAGTATGAGATACGCCGACATCGTCGCTTTTAGTTGCTGTCCTCAGTTCCAATCCTGCCCCAATTTGCCCCCTTCCAACGCCCCTGAGTTTGGTTGTGCCTTAGTGCGCACAAAAAGTAAATTATTTATCTACAAGTATGTATAGCAGCCAGCGAGGAAATTGGAAGTGCTCTGCACTTATCAAGCGGAAGGTGGAGGGCGGAGTTGTATAAATGTTAAGACAAACATAAGACACATACACACACACATACAAAGTACACAGGCCAACACACGACGCGGATTTCAATTAGAACAAGCGAAACGCCAAAATTAAAAACACGCAGCAGTGCAAGACAAACATTTTGCTCCAGAATCCGGATGTGGAGCCAACCAGTACAAGCTTTTGCCTTCAGAGCTGTTGCTATTTCCAGAGAATTTCATTTTTCTCCCTCTTTAACTGGAACTGAGGCCTTTAATGAGAAACTCAAATAGCAACTTGCAATGCAGCTGGTTGAGCAAAGGACAAGAACTGCGTTTATTTTGGAGGCGATTAAAACGTATTGAGAAATTACAAGAGTTCAAACGGAAAGATGTGCGATATTTACTTTAATTTAATATATTATGTTTTATGGTAATCCAAAGAATCCTTTCATAAAATTTAAAAATATATTTATTGTAGTTTGATAAAGTCTAATTTTAAGATTTGTTTCAATATTGGACCCAAGATTAAATATATATATTCTTAAACTATATCGCTAAATATATTTTATAAAATGTACGGAGTCATGTATAGCTTTAAATATTGAATAAAATATATGTTTAATTTAATTGATAATGTATCTGAGTTATTTCTATGCCCATATTTATTTATTTTAAAGACTACTTAAGCAATCTTAGCTGAGAATATTTCTTTATTTGGCAAATCTCAATTATCCCCAGCCAAATTCTTTAATTTTACCTATTTGGTTAGACAAAAGACAATGAAAGAGAACGAAAAGAAGGCGAATAAACCTAATTGTCTAACAATTGCTTAGTCTGAACCATCAAACGACTAGCGAAGCGGTTTAAGTGTGTGCAATTACTACGAAGATGCAGATATGGAACGGAATCTACAGAGATTGTGTAAAGAGAGAAAGGGATAGAATGAGCCAAAGAGAGAGAGAGAGAGAGAGAGAGAGAGAGAGAGAGAGAAGCTGAGCAACAATCAACGGTTTCACTTGCGTTAACAAGCTGCATGGCAATTCTAGATGCCTTTGGAGCCAGAAACTGAGCCAAAAGCCGGCTGAACGAGTTAGCCTGAAAAACCATTGGACCACTTTAAGAGAAGCAGATGTAGTTTTAGTTGTATTTGTAATTGAAGCTGAAGCTAAAGCTGCTTCAGTACAGCAGTGTCGTGATGTGGCCAAGCTTCCGGGGCTGTGTGTAATGCAGTAAAATCTACAGCTTCGAGTTTGGCGGGCTAAGATAAATACACTTGGACTCTGGCTGAAATTGAAGCGGCTAATGAAAAAAAGAAGAGAAAGGAAAATAAGACAAGAGTGGCAACAAAAAAAATATGAAGCTTTGGTTAGCGCGCTCTGGCCAAGGCCCATGCCCAGACCCAGACCCCAGCCCATTTTCAATTTTCATTTTCGCAGCTAAACTGTGAAACAATTTTTAATTAACACTTTTAAGTTGGGAGCGCGCTCAGCAAAAAAAAAAAAAAAATAAAATAAAATAAAACGAAATAAAAAGAGAAACAACAGCATATAGATACGATAAAATGAAAAGAAAAGACAAAAAAGAAAATCTGAAATAGAAAGAAAACAAAGAAGAAAAAAAAGAAGAAAAGGGAAAATTGCTCATTGTGTGTCTCAAGTTTTTTGGGTTGCTTGAGTTGGCTTTCTTTACTTTTGGCCCGGCGTTTGCCTTTGCGCTGTATTTTTTAATTAATTTGGCATTTATTGGAAAAGGGTTTACCAACTTGCTACACACACACGCACACGCACGCACACACACACACACATATATATCTTTTTAAGTATATAAGGTATATCTTTCATTAATTCAATGCACTGGTCTCTGGGGCAAAACAAGTGCTGGGTTGGTCTCTGACTTTTGAGACAAGAATCAGACAGCTGCGATAGCTTGAATAGGGCAGCAACATGGCCAACAGCGACCTTTACTTTGTCCATTTATCTATTTTTGGCCACGTCATGGGGTCCTGCGAGACAATATTCATAAAATGCAATTAGTCATTGCATACTTTTAAAAGCCACCACGTCTTATGAGCTCTTGTTGCATTAATTTACTGTGTGCACTGTTTCAAATACCAACTGAAAAGCTACAAAAACAAAAGCAGAAACTTTAAGAACAAGGGCTAGGGCAAAACATTTACAATTCTTTTAATTAAATTCCGCAAAAATAGACTACGTATACACGCGTATCACTGTTTGTTTGTGTGCGTGTAATTTGAAATTCCAACTTAATTTCAAGGTGTAGCAGCGCAGATACAGGCAGACAGTGAGAGAGAATATAGTATGCGTATACCCAGCACGTTTTAGCTTTTAAAACCCGCTCTGAATACCGTGTCAAAAGGTGGAAAGTACAGGGCAGAAGTGACTGAAGTGTGGCAACTTTGTCTTGCCCTTGAGAGCGAAAGTGCATGTGGTCTGTGTTCCATTCAACTGTTGTTTGAGCTTTAATTAATTGCTATTTTTTCATTGCGGTCCCGGTTCAATTTAAAATTAAAGGCTGAATAGAAGATCAAAGTAACCTAAGAGTTTTCGATCAAATTTTTTGATTGAATCGATGTAAGTAAAAAGTCAAATTATCATTAGTGCATTTCATTATCTACTGTTTTGTTTGATTGTCAAACATAAACCATTACGTTCCTCTTTTAAGCATACCGCTGGTTTGTTTTTTCTTTTAAAATTTGCTCGCCAAACTAATAGTCGCGCAGTTTATAAAAGCGCTGGAATCGCAGGTAAATTGTCTCTTTTTTTGTTGTGTTGGTTTGCTCTGCCACTTGAGTTGCATTTGTAATTGCACTTCACTTCAGTTCAGTTGAGTTTGGTTTGGTTCGGTTTGAGGTTCAGTTTAGTTTGTTTCAGTTCACTATAGTTGTCTGGCTGTCTGCAAAACAATTGCGAGCGCACCTAAAAGTATGCTACAATAGTGAGACAAATTGATGGCATGCTTCATTGCTGCCTTCCCTTTTTCGGTCGCTGCTGCAACTGATGTCTGCAATTAATTATCGAAAGTGGGCGCGGTCGTCAAGTGGGCGAAAGTGAGTGCCTCCGGACTGGGCTATCTGTTATGCGGGCTTCTGGCAGCAGCGAGTTTTTGGGGGCAATCAATGTAAAGAGCGGATATATATTTTGTTTTGGTTTGCCAAGAAGTGCAGCGCAATTGAAGGCAGACTCAGACCGAAAGGCAAACACACAGAAAGAGTAGAGCTGGAGGAACTATAATAGTTGGCAGTTGGGGTACGTGTCTGTTGTTGGTTTTTGTTGCAGGTGTAAATAATTGAAAGATAGTTGCTTTGTAATTAAATACACACAAGAACCAGAACGGAGAGTGTGGCTTAGCCGTAGTGGATTTGTTCATTAAACAAGAGGACTTACTCTTTAGTTATTAGTTGCTAGACTTCACTTACCTGTAAAGAAACAAAGAAAGAGAGAAGAGTGTGAGAAGTAGTGAAAAAAGATGTTTTAATTAAATGGTTTCTAGGTTGAACGAAAGCAATGAAAATTCTTACAATATTATGACACTTCAATTAATCATCATTGCAGAAATTTTGCTCATATTTTATATCAGCCACAGCGACAAATATCAAATGGCAAGCGGAAAAAGCCATAGCATACTTGGGGGCGTGTGTGTCGTGTCATGAATGCAAAAATGAGAAGAGAAAACAGGAAAAAATACTATGGAATAAAACAAGTGGCATCAGGCAGTGCTCAGGCAACGCAAACAATCAAACGAAGCCTGTGGCAAAGCAATAAAAAGAAGCGAGCGAAGCGGATAGGAAAACAAATTAAAACATTCCTACGCCGAGAACAACAACAGCAAAAACAACTCGAGTACAATTGCAAGACGCGCACACATGCGACCCTGGGCCAGGAAATATATCTATATACACACTTATGTATGTGTGTGTGTGTGTGTGTTGCACACACAAAAGGCGCCACGGCAATAGCAAAAGACGCTCCTTTATGGGCGAGGCCACACACTGAAGCTAAAGCGAATGCAGGGACGCAAAACAAAGGCCAAACCGGAACTGAGCCGCTGAATTGAGTCACTCGCTAGGCTCGTTGAACAAAATCAAAAGGACATTCATTTATAGAGTTGCCACCCGAAAGGCACAGGCTGGGCAAGTTGCAAGTGGCAGGGGGTGAGTAAGGGAAAGGGACAACTTTACTACAGTTGCAAATACATTTTTGTGCCATTTGTTTGCCTGGCAGCTGCCGCTACCTCTTCTGCTTCTGGGCTTAAATATGAAAGGCGCGCACTTCCACACACACACATACACACATTCAGATACAGAAGCAGACACAGACAGCAACAGAAAAAAACTGTTGCATACCGCACGGCGCACCGTTGCTCATTTTATGGCTGGCCAGGTTCCTGGACTGCGGACCGTTGCCTCCTTGCACAGTTCGCCTGGCTGCGCATTGTTTGAATGCCGGTGCAAAAAACAAAAAGAATGAACCGTAAAGTTCCAGCTCTCCTACCGCTTACTCCGCCCCTGCTCCAGCCCCGACACCCACAACCCCTCCGGTTTGTCCTGCCAGCCTGCCTGCAAGTTGTGCAAATATTTGTTTAAAAACTTTACGTTGAAATGCATTTGCGGTTGAGTGCCAAGCGTTGTGATGCTCCTGATGCTGCCTGAGTACGAAAAAAAAATGAAACAAGAGTGCAAGAGGCGCAAAAAATTGTGTAAAAAACTAAAGTCGTTGTACGAGGGGCAAGTCAATGCCAAAAATTGCTTTTGAGTGCTGCCTGTAGATGTTGGTAAATGTAAGTAAACAGTTAAAAGTAACTAAAGTGTTTCTGCATTTTGGCAACGTCCATTACTACAAGATTTGAGTCAAAAAAGATGGCCAGTAAGACGACGGAAAACCTAGAGAATTAATATAACTTTTGCTATTTAAGAACCATTAATAATCAAACTATAACAAATTATATACAATTTTGGCTCCTTCGTGCATATAACAATTACCATAATTATATAACCCAAAAACAAAAAAAAAAGTTTCAAAGATGAAATGAGAACGAATTTCGTCTCCGGAAAGTTTGTAAACTATTTACAAACGACATAAACCCAACAAGTTGAAAACTGTCGCTTTTATGCATAAAGTAAGCTGTAAGCAATCAGAAATGTCCACTTATTCAAGGCCCACACAAACATGGACGGGCTTAAATTGATGGTCCGGGCTTAAAAATGAGCAAAAGTATTGCCAAGTTTTCGGGGGCGAAAATTCGGCTAAAATATGATGGGAGATCAAACAAAAACGCTACTTACTTTCCAGCGTCACCGAGAAGGAAATATGCAAAAAAGGAAGAAAAAAGAATATAAAGAGAAGACTTGGAGGCTTGTTGATAATCCCAGGGCCAAAACCCAATGTGTCCCGCCATGCATAATAAACTGAGCTTTACATCGTTAAGCTGTCACTCAAGACGCAGCCTCCCAAAAGTTTGCAATGCGGCAGCTCGGCAACAAACTCGGCTAATATTTGCACGAAATTTAATGTATCAATTAAAAATTATGAAGTTTACTAATATGTAAGAGCACGTTCCAGCCGTAGAAGTTGCTCAAGAGCCAAGGGTAAGCACTACAGTAAAAGAGAAAGAGGGAAAGGACGTACGCCTGGTATTAGCGCGCCACTTGGTATGCTATGCTTTTTTGTTATTGTATAATATAATGGCTCTGACTATGGCACTGGTCTTCATAGTGGCTCGGGTTTGGGTGCTGCTTTTGCTCCTGGACTAGCATCGTCTCTGTGTGTTTGCCAAAGGATATTGCTGTGCATATTGAAAAGCAACAGCGGGACACAGGACGCAAGAAGCCTTCAGACGTAGCTCAACGTTGGTGTGGTCAAGGCATACTTTCAGTTGCCCTGCCCTTACACTTACAACCTCTCCTGGCAATTATGCTGCTGTGTGTGTGTAAGGTTGTGGGTGTGGAATTATCGTCAGTGGCTGGACTTGCATCTTAATGGAAATGGATTCAACGGCAATTAACATAAGCAAATATATACAATGGGTTCGCCTCTCACAGTCACTTTACCATCTGTATTACTACGTGTGTGCCTATGTATGTATGTGTTTGTGTATGTGTATCTACGTGCTAGGCGTTTGCGGTTCAAGGCAGATAACTGCCAGCCCCATGAAGCATACGTGGTCCTGCTTCCAGTAATGGCGTTATCATAAGGTGGGCGGGTTCTTTGTGGTTGCTTCAGCCCCTTTACCTACACACACACACTCGTGAATGCTGCCGTGTCGAAGAAAAATGGCTCTTTTAATTTAAATGCAAACACGTTTGGCTTGGCCTCTGGATTTATGTGATAATCGTTTAAGTGAAAATTTAATTGCATACTTTATGTATGGGGTTTTTTGTTGGCAAAGATCTGATCTGGCAGAGGCTTAGGCTTATGCTTACTCTTACGCTTAGGTTCAGATTCAGGGCAACTCCCTCCTTTTGCATCGCCTACAATAAAGCAAAATTTATGTAATTTTTAAGTAAGCCTCGCAAATGGACGATTGCTGCTTTCACTCGCAAATGTGTGCGTTTCTTGGGCTTAATTGTAATGACAGCGCGCCTAAAAGTATGCAATAAATTAAAGTAAAGTCATTTAAAGGTGTTGCCGGGCACTTAAATAATGGCCACATGAGATATCCGCATTGCTTTTTACCCAACTCCTTGTTCTACCTATCAGTTAAACTGGCTTAAGTAGCATTTAAAGCTATGCAAATAATTCAAATTGTCTTAAGCTCGACTGCGCCAGAATATACATGTACATATATAACTATATATGTTTGTGTATATGTAAAAACTGCGTGCATTACGGGAATTATATGCAAATAGCCGTTGGGTTCGGCGTCCCAGTTTCCGTTTTATTAATATGTTTTATTAATATTTACTTAGGTCAAGCTCCTGGACCGACAAAATGAGAGATGAAAGCTTTGCTTTTGCTTGCTTTACTCGCACTCCCACTCCCACTCCTCACTCCTCACTCGTGTTCTCGCACTCATATTCCCGTTAATAATGTGGCTCTCCTACAACATTTAACGTTTGTGTTTGTTTTAATGTAGCTCATAATTGCTTGACCAAAGGATTTTTTAATTAAAAACACTGTAAGTCGCCGTCTTTTACCGGACGTGGAACCTTTCGCGCTTTCGCTGCATGTGCTAATAATTTTACCCGCTCAATGTTTGTTAAAATAATGAAATTTTTATTATACAAAAGAAAGAATTACAAAAAAAAAAAATGGCCAACAACGAACATTGCTAATATTTGCTTAGCATTTGGGGGCCACAGCAAATGCTTTACATTACTTTGTAATGTTATCCATACGGCAAACAGTCGAATGAGTTAATGAAAATGGCCCTTTAAATTAGTTTCTTAATCAGCATTGTGCTTTGGGCTGTAAATTTGAGTTTGAAATCCTTTTTCTGTTACTCAAGGTATTGCATTTATTATTTATTTAATAGTAAACTCTGTTCTAACATAAATACAGTTTTATTCAAACCTTTCTTAAATTATTTTACATTTTTTATTTTATATTAAAAAAGAGTATTTTTGTAATACTTTAAATTAACGACAGATAATGGATGCTTTTTAGACAATTGCAGACAGATTAATATTATGCTTTTTTTTGCTTTCGATGTGTACTTAGTTGGTTTTGTTTTCGATTAGCTGCTGTCGACGCATTAAATTAATTTCCATATTGTTTGCAGACTTTCGCTGTCTCCTATTGTTTGGGCAATCAATTTGTTAAGCCCTTGATGGCCAATAATGTCTAGGACGTGGACACAGCTGCACAATTGGGCCCAAATGGCTGGCCAATAAATTATGTGGCCATGGCTTAATACAAAAGAAAAAAATTAAAATGCGAACTTAACATAATTTTTGCAACTAATCCTGCGGCCAGTTCAGAGCGCCGCATTAATATTTATATAAACAAATTTAATGGCAAAATAATGGAGCTGCAATCAATGGAGTCCCCCACAGCTCCCTTCTTCAGAGCTCCTCCTCAGTGGGCGTGGCACAGTGAACTGTTCTGACAGAGCAGCAGAGAGCACATATAGCAGACAAATGTCGCACAAATTAAAATCAAACGCTAAGCTGGGGCTTAATTTAATTATACAAAAATAAAATGTCAGTTACTCAATTAAATTTTAATACAATGCGCTTTGACCCAAGAGGGTGGTCCCCCAACCACTTCCACGGGCTGTCGATTTTCCATGAGCTCTGCAAAACTAACATTGGCAGTCATTTAAGGCAGGGGCAAGATAGGGGAGATGGGAGAAAGGAGCTGTATGGAGAAGTGTACGCAGTAAAAATAAATTTTCATTTGCAATTTCAATCAGCGCTAATCCTTGGCAAGCGCATGCGGCCGCTGGCATCGTCGCATCCTTCGTTTCCTTCGCTCTTGTCCTGGTAGAACGCCGCCTGCTGCGTGATTTTTGTAGCCTAACTGCAGGCATTTGGAATAGGGGAAACGATGGTGGGGTCAAACAAGGCTGGCTTAAAAGTGCAAACAAAATTAAGCACGTACGCTGTGGATCCGGGACACCGTAGACCGAGATTAAAGCTGTCCAACAGCGTGAGACACAATATATCCTTATCAAGGCTCGGTGCTTGGCTACAAGTCCACTCTGTGACTCTACTTCTGCTGCAGACAGTTGTTTGCGACAATAATTCTCAATTTAAAGTGGCCAGCAGCAACAGAAAGACAAACACACGCACACAAAGACAAAGGCACTCATACACATACACAGAGAAATGAAAACATTACAAATGCTGCTCCCCTCGATTCTTTGGAATCTGCTGGTGCAACCTAATCCCTTGTCGATTAAGTAAATGCCTGCGACGTTTGTTTTTGGACACGATGCTGTCGAGTCGAGGCACTCGAATGGACAGCTACAGTTCATTGGGATTAAAAGATTTTGTGTTAAAAATTTTCGTTATTTGTTGCACACTTTGTGGCGTTGTCTCTAATCGCCTGGGACGCAGTCACTCACAGACACAGTCACAGCCGTAGTCAAAGACACAGAAAAAGATATTGAAACAACAACAGCAACAACTTTTGACAGTCATCAAGTTTCTCGCGCTAAACTTGCCAAATGAAAATTGAAAGCGGCCTCTTAATGTTTTCCGCTTCCAGTGTCCACCTCCTACCCCAACCAACTTGTATTACTCATCCGCAGGCGCCCAAATGTATGCTATGTTAAATTTTATACACACTCGCATTTTACATTTTGAAACAGTCGCGTTTTGACAGCTGTCAGTTTTTGTGGCTGACGCCTCATGAAATATTTATGGTATGCAAAAATGCGTAAAGCGGCAAATAATTGTAATTTCTATATAAGTTGTTCCTCCAAATATTTTCTATACATTTGCAATTTCAGTTAATTTTAAATTGCTTAAAAAAAAGAATATAAAATTGTATGTATATGTAGAAGTTACAAAAAACATTCTCATTTTGATAATTGGAATGTTTTTGCTTGCCATTGCGTTGTAAATAAATTTTTAAATTTCGTTTCATTAAAATGTTTATTACATTTTTCGATTTGCTCTGAAAATGTCGTGCTGAAAATACGTTTGTAATGAAATGCTGATACAAAAAATCTTCGCATTGCTTTTGCGTGTAATTTGGCATAAAATAATAAACAAATTTAATAAGATTTCGCCGTGTCTTGAACATAGCTTTGAGAGTTTTTCATCTACTTCCGTATATATGCTCTGCTTTTTCTCACTACTTCCAGTAATTTATGCCTTAGTATTACTAATTTTTGGTAATTTCCTTAATGTCCTTTTTTGGTATCTATGCGCCGTATACTGGCATAACAAGGAAGTGAGCCAAGCTGAAATAACAAGCTGAGCCCCAGGCGCTGATAGTTGCTTTACATGGACGTTCCCAGTGCTCCACTACAGCTACAGCTTGTTGTTCCACTTGTTCTTGTTGTTCTTCATGATGGAGTTGTTATTGTTGTTGTCTTCGTTGTTGCCGTTGGTGTAACCCTAAAAGTATGCTGTGCCTGGTTTGGTATGGCGTATGTTTGATAAAAGTTCAAACCCTGAACTTTGCGCATGTTTAAACAACGAATACGCAAAAATGCTGCTGGCTATTTTAGTTGCAGTCGCCTAACTCAAACCCTTTCACAACACTCCTGCAACCCCTTCAGAGTTTCTCGTGCTTCTCCATCCCTAGTCGCCATTGTTGTTTAGCAAAAGTTTCGCAAGCGTCTCATGTGTGTGTGTTGCCTATTTGTGTATGTGTGTGTGTGTGTGTTCATGTGCTTACGGTAAATGTTTCTGTACAGTTTTTGGAACGCAGACACTGAGCCCCCCGAAAATTTAATCTCTTAAAAAGTGTCTAGGCTATGCCCATCGCATCCTTTTCCATTGTTGCTGTTGTTGTTGTCGTTGTTGATACGGAAATATTGTTTGTGACGCACTTTTGGCACTAATGTCTGCCGACTTCCGTCTATAGTTTTTTAGTGTTGTTGGTTTTGTTGCTGCCCCAAGCAGTAAGAGCCAGCGCCCTAATGCTTTTTAGCAGCTTTTGCTTTTAGTATGCCAGCGGAGCTTTAGGCTAGGCAACTTGATTACAGTTGATAGTTTTTGGTCTCTTTTTGTTGTAGTTTTTGGTTTGGTTGTTACTTCTATTCTTGCTGTTATTCTGGGCAAGCTGAAAGTCAAAAGTTACCACTGAGATAGTAGTGGGCACAGGACTTTAATTGTATCTAAGAGTCATGAGTGACAAATTGAGGCTGTAGCTGTGGTTTTGGGCTCCTTTCAAATGCAACAAACTTTAAAAGGAGAATACTCTTTGAATTACTCACATGAGATGCAATTTAATTAGTTTGATATTGAGTGCATTACCAACAATATAATCATTAACTATACCTATACCTAGTTTAAAGCGTATTTGTTAAGCTTTCTCTATACTATAATCCCTTCCTTGATTAGGAACTTACATCCCATCATTTAAATGCCATTTGTGGATTTTTACATTACTCATTCGACAGGATGGCGCTTTCTTTGTCTTTATGCTAAGCGTATTTGCATGTATACTTTTAATTTATATTGCACTTAGAACTTTGCACATAAATTTTACAGTTATTTTGCATATTTCTCACTCGTTGGCGCCCAATAAATTCGCTCTCGATGTGTTTCTCTCTATTAATAATTTCGTTTCGAGGACAAATTTCTTCTTTTTGGGGGCCAGGCGAATGCTAATGACATGCCCAAACATTTCCGTAAGTCGTTATCACAAAAGCAAAGTCATTATTATAATGCCAAACATTCTCCAGAGACCAACAGAGACTTACGCAGAGATACAGATAGAAAAAGCAAAAAATAAAAGAGAAGAGTAGTGAAGAGAAGTGAAGGGAAGCGGGGGTGCACTAAGCACATCATCTATTTAAAAACTTGACATAAATACAATTATAGATTTGAGCGCGGGCGCTGTGAAAATGAAGATGAAAATAATAAAATTGAACAAAAATTGATGTCAACTTTCGGTGAGTTGGGCAAAAAAAAAAAAAATTGAAAAGAAAAGAAAAACGAGCGAATGAAGAAAGACGAAAATATAGGAAAACTTGAAGAAGTCGGTGACGTTGGCGACGACTATGAGGCGGAAATGCCGCCATTAGAAAGAAAGAAAACTGCTGCGCCATTGAGAATTGAACTGCGGGCTTTCAACTTGGCCCACAGGAGGGGATTGGGAATCAGATTGGGAGTAGTGGCTACAATAAGGTGTGGGGCGTAAATGACAAACAAACAAGCGACGTCCGCGTCTTCCACTTCGTCCACAAAGTCCTCGTCCTGGTTTTCGCCTCCGTCGTCGTCGCCGTCGTCGTCGCCGTCGCCGTCCTCGTCGTCGTCATTCTCTCGCAGATAAAAAGAATTGTCAAAGCGCCTTAAAAGTATGCATTGCCAGCAAAGTAAGCTGCAAAATCGACAAGTACAATGCTGACAGGCAATTGCTACAGTTGTTGTTGCCAATGCTGCCTCGGCTGTTATTGTAATAATAATATCGATTCGGCATTCTGACTGAAGGTATAAAAATTGTCATGGCCAAGAGAGGAAGTACGAATACAACTGCCGAATGCTGCCATGTCATCGTCGTTGCTGTTGCTATTGCCGTCGACGCCGCCGACCGTCGCCGGAATTCGTTAATAAAATTTTATTGAAATTGTAGACAAGCGGCGAAAAACCAACGACGACGACGACGTGCAAAACAAAAATGTAAACGTTCAAAGCCCAAGTCAAAATCGAAGCAGCGGCCAGAAAGAAAAGCAATTGTCATCATTGGCACGTAAACGTGGCAAATACAGACGGCTGAGGAAGCAGGAGACCGGAAAAAGGCTGGCCCTTAAAGTTGAAGTGTTTTGCTCTGCGATAAAAATCTAAAGCTGCCTTCGAGTCGTACCCACAAATAACAGGAAAAGCAGCAAAAACAATTCCCGAGAAAAAGGGTTTCAAGCATAGTTAGGAAGCTTTAAAAGCATACGAAATACCTGCGGGTGTAGTTGCCACAAAATATGCAGCACTATTAACTTAAAAGCCATGCCACAAAAGCCAAAAACGAACTCAGCTGACAGTGCCACAGTGCTGCCTCAAGGTATGCAACAGCAACAGCAGCAAGGAAGAACCAAACCAAACAAACAGCTAAACAAAACTTGACAAGCAGCAGCGCAGAGACAACGCCGCAAAACTTTTGTCCCTTTTCCAAGAACCAAACAACAACAACGACAAAAACGCATCCCAAAATTGACAACATTTTTTTTTCCTGCTAGCAGTTAAATCAGGACTAAAATGATACAATTTCAACTATAACTAAAATGTTTATTCTGACTAAGGAAATGATAACGTTCACTTTGAGTCATTTATAAAGAATTCAATTGAGATGTTTTAAGGGATTTAAATATAATGTTAACAATTTTAGAAAAATATAGAAAAATGAAAACTTACTTAAAAGGTTTTTTCTTTTCAATTTAACTGAGTAATTTTTGTTCAATACAAATACTAACACACTTAAAATTGGCCTTACAGTGTAAAACTCAGTAAATTTTAACTATATAGAATATAGACTCTATTTCAATTTTATTATATTTAATTTATTTATTTATTATTTATTAAGTACTCAAAATTATTATACTTTGAAATTTTTCAAAAATCAAATGATAAATGAACAATATTAAAGGGCCCAAAATATGTTTTATATGTAGTAGTGTGCTTTATTTAAAATACTAGCAAATCTAAAGTTTCTTAATATAACAGACACTTTTAAGTTTTCTTTTTTGTAGTTTTGAATTTTTGGTTTTGGCTATTTTTGGCAAAGTGGCGGCAAATCACGTCAGCATTCAATTTCTGGCCAGTTCGTGTACCTCATTAAAGTTTATGCCGAGACGTTGCCGGTACTTGCAACTGAATTGAAGTTTGCTCATCATTTGCTGTTGCTGCAGCTTCTTCTTGGTGGCATCCAGCAGTTGCAGTTGCTGGAGGCAATGGAACGTGCTCATACATTGATGATGCGGCCGCCATTTGCAGTGCGCGCCGCTTGCTCGATTCAATAAGGTTTGGGTTTATGCAAACAGACGTGCATTAAATTAAGTAGCCGCCGCATTGGACGCCACTTGCAGTTTGCAGTTGGCAGTTGGCAGCTTGAAGCACGTAGACAACGACGATGAGTTTGGATGAACAAAAGACCAAAAAAAAAAACGAATGCAGCATGCACAAGACAATGGACGAAGTAGTAGTAGCAGCAGCAACAGCAGCTGGTGAAGCGAACAGTCGACAATGTTGTCAAAGGAATAAGAACTTGAATGCTTGTTGTTGTTGCTTTTGTCTTATAGGTAGAAGCTGTGCCAATGTTTGGCCTTAAGCAAGTCTATTAAAATTGTTTATAACGTGCTGTTTGCCAAGTTTCGGAGATGGAGCAGGCAAAACCAGCTGCAAACCATTTTTATGTTGCATACATTTTTTTTCGGTTTGCCGCACGCGACATGGTCATGTCAATTTTAATGATGCATGCAACGCAGTGCAACTCAGCGCAGCGCAGCGCGATTCCTACACAAAAAGCCGGAAGTTTTGCGCTTTTAGCTGCTATGAGTTTTTTATGAGCCGCGTCCAAGACAAACTTCAAGAGCAGCCATTACGATGTGCCTTTTATGTGCCTAGGAAATGTGAGATTTTTACTTTGCTCGAAGACAAATTTTTCATCACATTTCCCAAGGTTTTTTTTTCTTCTGCTTGTCGTCTTGGCAAGTTTTTAATAAGCAACTTGGCGACTTGACTTAAATTTCCGGTGACTAAACCAAAAACAAAATTTATGTTCAGTTAGTGCCGCCAAGTGTGCTATGGAGAGGGAGTGTTACTGGTTCAGTTTTTGGCTTAAACGAAACGTGATGTCAATAGCAAACAGTTGGGAAAAGGTATCGCCACCTGAAAATATACACTGCTTATTTATATACCAATACACACACACACACGCCGACGAGTGTGTAAACTGCGTGCATGTGTGTGTGTGTGTGTGTGCGTTGGTTTGATTGCGTTTTGCCAGCTTCGTGCCAATTTCACTGTCAAGATATTGAACCAAGAAAATTAGTTTACCGAAAAAGTGGCTTTGGGCAAGGTGCTATTGGTAAAAGGGGATTCAGGGTTTCGAGAGGGTGTTTTGCTTGATGGAGAGTGTGGCTGAATACCCGGCAGAGACGTCTGTCTGCAGGCAGTACCAGAAAATTGTATGTGGCAGGCGCTGTTTGGATTTGCGTCGCTGGAGCAAAATTGAAATTGATGGCAGGCTGAGAGAACGAGAGCAAGAGAAAGAGAGAGGGAGAGGGAGAGAGAGAATCTCAACACTGCTGCCAAATCAATATTGTGAGGGGATTGCACACACGGTAAGAGAATTCGCGGCGAAAGGGGACGTTTTTGCAGTATAGATTGGCCCCCGTGTTCATGTGTCTAATATGCTAAACATCACTGATTTAGTGGTGGTAATGGTGATTTTGGTGTTTGCTCCGCTTTTGGCCCCGAAGCTCAATACCACAAGATTTATGATCTCTGTCGTGTTTGCTGTAGCATATGCCAAAAGCGACACAAATGTGTTAAGCAGCAACAAATGAGTTGTTTAAGTGGCCTAAACAAACAGCTCGATTAATAACAATGCTGACTTTAATATAATTTTATAAAAAAAGACCTAGTATTCAAGCAAACTGCACTGCATTTAGCTGGTACTAAAACTATAAATCAGTTTTAATTTATTTAATTTTTATAACACTTTTAATAGTTATTTTAGCTCCCCAATAAATCTTATAAATAACTAATATTTAATAGTTAACATTTATTAAAATCCATTTGATTAAATTTAAGTTGAAATTTGTTAATAATTACAGCTGTTGACATTGTGGAATGTTTTCTTGGTCTTCAACTGACAACACCTGAAATATATGCAACGAATAATTTTGTCACGCTTCGCTCATTATTCTGCAGAAACGCACACAAACAGACGCACACACACCCACGACCGCTTAAACCTACACAGAAAGAGAATCACACAAATAGAAGTAACATATGCCATAAAAGACAAACGAATTGCTGTAACAGAGCGATCATCAAAGACATTTCCCAGCTGCCAAAACGCGCATTTAAATTTCAAATTAATTTCCCATCGTCATGTGTAAAAAGAAAAAAAAAATAAAAAATAACAAATCTGCAAGCTGGCAACACACTGTGGGAGAAAAAGAACGAATGAGAACGAGAACGAGACTTAAACTGAGGTGGAGACAACGCTAGCAGGGCAATAAAAGAAGCAACTGAATCTGAGTAAAGGAAGTGAAAAATGCCAATGTGAACGTAAATACGATTTGAAGTCCGTTCAGAAAATGATATGCGTCCCGCTTTCAACCTGTTTTCACAGTCATTTTTACCAACTTGACTCGAGTCTGAAACGAGCGAAGCGCCCTAAAATATGCAAAAGAAACACATTTTTGTGCGCGCATTCGTTGCTGCTTTGAATACTTCGCGCTTCCTGAGCAAAAGGGTATGATTAGAATAAAGCACGTTATGTAGTAAAACAAAAAAATAGAATTTATTTAGGAATCCATCGAACAATAATTTGTCAAGAACAAAAAGAAGAAGTGTTCTTTGTTTAAAGAGTGACTTAACTGCCTACAGGGTATCGTTTAGTCAATCAATTTGTTTCCTAGCGCATACTTATTTATTTTTTCATTGTTTTTGTTGCGGCTCATGGCTGAATTGCCGCAACATATGCCAAGTGCCGAGTGTTGTGCCACAGTTTTTTGTTTTCGTTCGTTGCGTTCTTGCGTTCTTGCTTTTGCTGTTGTCATTTGTTGTTATTGTTGTTTTGCTCGCTCGCATCAATTATGCTTTTATTTATACAACAATTTCGTCGCTGCTGGCCGGCATTCAGACTGTAGAGCGTTCAATTTTCGTCAGACAGACGAGCCAAACGACGCATCGCTTAATGTGACTTGACAAAAATGGCGTCCAATATGGCGCAAGTGGTGTGTGTGTGGGATGGAAATGGATTGAATGAAGCGACGGCGGTGATACTGGGGGTGCCTGTCAGCTTGGCTGCCTTTCCGCTTCAGCGGCGCACACATCTCGACAAGAACTCGCACCTTGGCAAGCCAAGATGACGGCCAGAAGACGCACGGACTCAGCTTTTCTATTTTAATTCACACGCCATTGTGTTCTTGTTGTTGTTCTTGCTGCTCAACGCCTAAAAGTAGACGTAGTTGAATTTCTAATGTGCAGCAGCTGCGAACAATGGAAAAACAGGAGAAAACTCGTATCGTCCCTGGCTGTTGCCTGCCTGATTGTGTTTTGTGTTTTTGGCGCTGTCGTTCTTGTTATCGTTATTTGTTATTGTTGTATTTGTTGTTGTTAGTTGTGTTGTGCAGCTGTGTGTGTGCTAAGTTTTGTTGTGTTATTTTTATTCTTCTTCTCTGCTTCTGTTTCTCCAACTTAACGCCCTCTAGAACGTACTTATGTATGTGTTTAACCAATTTTTATCGTTGTTCTTAAAACAAGCAGCGTTTTTTATTGAAATATAATTTTAAAAAAAACTTCACTTCAAAGAGAGTTGGAATGGATATCAAAGAGAGAATAGGATTCAAATATATTTTTAATACTTTTTTTTTGATTTTTCCCCGATAATTTATTTGATCTAAAAACATTTTTAAATTAAAGTATTTTATTCAGTTCATACTTTTACAATAAAAGGACAACATATTTTTAGAGTAACCCAATATATATTGTTGTGTTATCCAATTCGTAACAATTTGGGAATATACTTTTTGCAGCATCATTTTGGTATTAATTTCCAAACTTCTATTTAAGTCCTTTTGAGAGGTACTTGTGAGTGAAAGCCTAATTAAGCTTTCGCTCTCGGTAATAAAGCAAACTTGAGAGCTTATTAGCTCGTCATAATCTGAGCAAAAAGTTTAGCATTACGTTTGATGATGTCCTTTGAAGCATCGTTGGGTTTCCTCGCAGTTTGTTGCCAACCACCTTTGAGTAATTTCAGAGAATGTCAAGTATCTTTCATTTTTGATCCCAAAGCAAACAGCTTGCCAGTTGACTCTCAAAACCAACAAATTCAGTTGAGTCTAGCCTATGTAAATTTTGTAAGCAAAAGTCAACCCATTTTTACTTTGGAATACAAACACAATTTCCTAATGCGTGGCCTGACCAAAAAATATATAACAAACAGAGTGCAAATGAATAAGAATCGGAAACAGAGTGGGAGAATTCGAGAGAGAAAAAATATGCTAATTGCCTAATTTATTCTTTGTTGGTTAAAGTGGAATGTGCGGGCATTTTGCTGTAAGTTTTTGTGTGTCACTTTGGTTGGAATTTAAAATATTTATTTATGTATTTGCCAGCATACACTTGCACACTGGTACACCCCCTGTCTAGAGGTATAACTTTTTTGGATTGCTTTGCAGCTGCTGTTGGCCATTTTTGCTTTTGCTGGGCGCTTTTGCGCTTCGCCAATCAAAAGCATTTAGAGAGCAGCTTTAATGCATGCGCGCGCTTTCATTAACAAGCAGTCACGCCCCCTCCAGCCCAAAACGCCCACTCTTCTAAGCCGCATTTACACACAACACACACACAGCACATATACACACCTAGAGGGCAAAAGAAAAAAAAATCGCGTCAGCGGCTTATGCAAATGTGTGGAAAAAAGCGAATGTTGTGTTGAGTGAATACGAAATTATTGTTTACAACTGTAAACTTTTTAATACCCTCTACTACGTAATAGGTTATATTAGCTAGTCGGGCAGTTTGTCTAAATTTTAAGAGAAAATTTAAAATATGTAAACTTTATAAATTTCTTTTACTGCACAAAATGTCAAGAAATTTTAACAAATGTTAAAATAATTTAATTAAATGTTCCGATTATATTAAAGTTGGTTTAATTTGACTGTATTTATGATTATTCCCATACATATTAATAGAAATATTTGTATTTCTATGAGAGTATATATGTAGTTTATTTCATTTGTTAGAGTATCTCAGTTTCGACTTGTGATTGAAAATATGGAGATTGTTGTTTCTTTTTTTTTTAAGCGCTTGTGGTCGCTTCTATTTAGAAAACGTTTGCAAACCGCACTAAAAGCGACTTATAACATGTTGAGTGCTAGAGGATTAACAACAAACTCAATGCATGGATGGCCAGGGAATAGAAACTGTCCACTTTGTTTAGTGGGAACTGAGAGATCTGTTGGTTTCTCCAACTCACAAAAACAGTGTTGCTCTCAACACCGACTGTAAATTCCTTTTTAATGAGTGCTGGTTTCCCATGTCCGGCTAGCCAGGAATGGTAAATGGTGAACTGGGGTTGCAACTCGGGCTGGGTAAAACGATGTTCAAGCTTTATGGGCGTGGCGTCCATAAGCTGCTTAAGGTTTGGCGTAATCAAAAATTTTTTAAAAGCTTTTTGTGGTACATCAACATGAAAGCCAAGCCTGTCCGACAAGTCCGAGATGAGAGATTGTGAAATGAGAGCTGTGAGATATGGGCAGAATGTAGATACATAGAGTAATGGACGGAGTGAAGGAGAAGAAAGCAAGTAGCTTCGAAAAAAAAGTCAAAAATACTTTGTTAAGCTTGAAATTAACTTGCGGTTTGTCTGCTGCCGTTGCTGTGGCAACTTTGACGCCTGCAGGTAGGTAATCAATTTTTTTTTATCATACTCTCTCTCATGTTACTGTTGTTGTTGTTGTTGTTGCTGCCGTTGTTGCACTTAGCAATTTGGCTCTGGCCCGGTGTAGTATAATTAATATATGCAGGAACAAAAGTATAGCACACTTTTGTGCAAGCTACTAAAAATTTTATACAGCAGCTGCTGCGTCGTTTTGCGCTAATTACCTGGCTATGGAAGACACAAAGGGAGCGAGCGAGAGGGGGAGTAACAGAGAGAGCGAGAGAGAGTCGTAATGCCAAATTGCAATTGCAACTGCCAACTTGGCAGCCGCACCCCGATTCCCTTCCGCCTTTCCTCCTTTTCCCAGTTTCCCATCATCCCTCAACTCTCAACTGCCCCACAACTCGACCCAACTAACTGACATTAAAATGCTTAATGCGCAGGCAGGTAAAAAAGAAATTACGCGCTCTTAAAATTAAAAAAAAAAGAAGTAGAAAGGTATGAAAAAATACAGTACGAACTGAAATTGCTCTACTCATTTTCCTGCACACACACATACACACACACTTTGGCGCTTTTTCACGCTACCTAGCAATTTGGGGGCCAGCTTTGTAGCTACTTCTTCTGATGCTGCTCATCTTAAAAATTGGCCACGTGAAAAATTGCAGCTGTCGTTGTTAGTTCTGACGTTAAGCAGTACTGCCATGGGCGTTACCTTAGTGGGCGTAACAGGTCAGACATGGCAGCACTGTAATGGTCCTTGGGGCTAACTGCCGTGTATTTAGCATTATTTAGAGTGAAGTGCAGTTGGTTGTAGGCCTGCAGCACTACATGCTTCTGTGATCAACGAGGTCAGTTTGGGTTTTTCAAGAACCGTCCTCTAATGAAGAGTGCAGAAACACTAAAAATAGTAGTTAGTAAAACATATATTTGTTTTGGGTTTCGCCTAGACAAAAGGAAAGTTTTCCTGAGGGAGCATTTTTGATAGAAAAACAATGAAAATAAAAGCTAAATTTTATAAAAATATGCTTTAGTGGGTTGCGCTAACGACTCAACGCTTAAGATTTTAAAGTTTCCTTAAAATATGTGTATAGGAACACCCACACTGATACACACACATACACACATATATAGCACCTTAGGCTATGCTTTGATTTTGCTTTATATTGGCTGCAATCAGCTGTAAAATGTAACGAAGAAGTAGCGAAAACTTGAAGATTGACTTAAGCTGGGACCAAATGTTTGCCTGATTCGGATTGGATTGGATTTATATTTGGGGATGTTGTATTTGTTTTATTTGTTTTGGTTTTTGTAGTTGCGCCTCACTTGCGGCTATGTATTTGAAGTTTTTACCCCTAAAAATGTGTGTATCTGGGAAGCAGGGAGCTGTTTGATAAAATGTGAAATTCCCCTTTTTAAGAGGTGAAGAGAAAGAGTGAGAAATGATGAGATAAAAAGAGAGAGAGAGCGAGAGCCGTTGTGTTATTGTAAAAAATATGTTGTGCCCTATGGCAAGTTGCATTGATTTTGCTATTCCCTCAACCATGAGGAGCAGTGTACTCTGTAATTACGGTGACGGCACTGAGTTGGCGCCATCATCATCATCATCATTATCATCAAGAATTTCCGCCTAAGTAAACACATGATTTCGTTTCGTTTTAGGTTGAAGAGGGGGGGGAAATGGCGCAGCGTTTGTTTAAAAACGCATCTAAATTGCAAATTAAGCAACAAATTTCATCAACAATATTTGAATTTGAATTTAAATGCGACAACAACGAGTTGGGCAACAATTGGTATTGGAGACTGAGAAGCGCGTAGAGAGGCGCCTTTGCTATGGCTACAAACCCGTAAACCAAACTCGACACACAAACCGAACCGAAAATGTTAAATTCGTTTCGTCTTTCGTAAAGCCAGCAGCAATCTGAGTGGTAAATAAAGCCAGAACGAACCAAGAAGAAGAAGAAGACGATACCTCTCTCGCTCTCATACTCTCTTTCTCTTTTCAACTTACTCTTTCTGTGCTTTGCAGTCTACTAGAGAGTTGACTTGGATGCGAAACGTTCGCTGCACTGATGTAAACACCAAAAATACAACAATGGCAACCATTTCAGTTTGCTTTATATCCCCTCCTCATCCCCTCACCACCACCACCACCACCTCCACCACCTCTTCTTCAGTCTCCGCTTGTTGGCTGGTTTTGTGTATTTACTTGTGTTGTTTGTCAAAAGAAGCAATTTACGTGCAAAATAACTCAAGTGTCATGCAAATTTCATTTATTTTCGCACAAGAAAAAATAATTCCCGCACCGCGATGAGGCCGAGAGAAGAAACGTTGTCATAGAACACACATATACACACCCACACATACATACATATGTAATGTACATATACATACATAGATTTATATGTAGTTATATGGTGTTTTCTTACAAATTTACGTATAATGAAGTCACTCGTCGGTACAAAATCGTTGCACAAAGGCACAAAACCCTCAGCTTCAGCTTGAACATCTTGGTCGTCAAACAATTTGCCGCTGCGATTTGTATATATTATATTTTTTTCTTACTTGAGTATATTTCTATTTTAGAAAATTAGAGCAGAGATTCGCTCTTGATTTCGCATTCAAGTGGAGCACAAGAGAAATATAATAATCATTTTTGTTCTCTATTAAATTTAATTTAATTCTAATTTATTTTATTTTTAAAACTCAAGCAAACAAAGCTGAAACCTTGCCACTTCTAGCTTAAATGAAGTTTGTTAAGTACTTTTTCACAGAACAACAAGAGTGACAACAACAACAACAACAAAGTTAACGACGGCAGCAACATCAACAACAAACAGAAAGTACCTTAAGTACTTCAGGTTGAAAATTTCATTAGTTTCGCATTATTCGCACACAAGTGCAGATTCTTGACAAATAATAAAAAGGAAATTTGTGAATTTGTGAGCAATGTGAATCAAAATAAAGTAGGAAAAAATAAAAAGCTTAAAATATTTGAGGCTTGATGTTAGGTATTTGTTAACTTGGCCAACAAGCAAACAAAGCAAAGTTGAAGAACTTCCACATGAACTTGCATTTCAATTGAAACTCAAACTCATATTCTCAATTCAAATTCAATAGCTGTTGCGTGGGAAACACATCAGTGTAATTGGAATTATATGGGTATTATATTACAAAATGCCATACGAAGGGGAATATTAAATTGTATGTGGAAACGAAAGTTATTACAAACGATTCTAGGAACAAATCTGAATAGAATGAAACAAGAAACTATACGACAAGATCAGACAGTTTTAGATCAGTTTCAATAACTTAAACGTATAAATTTAATAGATAATTATTCAATACATTTTAATTTTAGTTCTTATATGTCTTTTAGTCTTAGGTATAAGTAAATTGATAAACTTACCGGCATAGTTTGACTTCCGTGTAAATTGGTTATTGCTGACTGAGCCTCCTGTTGCGAACCAAATTTAACGAAAGCGCAGCCTGAAAAATATAAACAATAAGAATGCATTAATATTATTAAAGATTTAACTTTGCAAAATGTTCGTTATGCAAGTTTATTTTTTTATTTTTTATTTTTCAATAATAAAACTTCATTGTATGTATATTCCATTGCAAACGGTTTTAAAGTATCGTCTGAAAATGACAAAAGCTCTCGTTATATTGTTACAGTACAGTATTTCGACAGATCTCGACATATGTGCGCGGCATTTAAATAAAATTTTAAGTGCAATTAAAAAACATTTTCAGCTCTGCATAAGAATCGCTTGGTGAGCTCTTGCATGAAAACTCAACTTCAGCTCAAATGAACAGTGGTTGGAAGGAATTGGAGCATCAACATCACCATCACCATCAACATCCACATTCACATCAACATCAGAACGCCCATCAAGGACCATTATATAAAAATAATAGTCGGCCGGACGGTGAATGTAAAATTCAAACCAAAAAATACATTGCACTTGGCGCTCATTATTTTGTAATTTGTGCGCCAGCTGCTTGGGGTCTGTTGCTTGCTGCCAAAATGGGCGTGTCCCCACTGCCAGCCCAGTGACGCCCCCAATGATGCTTCACGAGCATAATTATTAAAAATCATTTATGCTAATTTAATACACAGGCAATAACCACAAAAATGTTAAAAAAAAAAATTACAAAAAATATGAGAAAAGTGGGAGGTAAATGAGTTTTGGGTGTTGAACAAGCTTTCACTTGCCAGTTTCAATGAGATTTTGAAGTCCCGGATAATACTTTTATCAATGACTTTGGATATATTACAATTGAAAAGAATATACAACTAAAAATATATATGTTAAAGATCTTTATAACCGATTTGAAATTTACTGTTTAACTAGCTCATTAAATAATATATTGTCATAAAAGTTTTGTCAAATTGATTTGAATGGAAAAAAATATTAATACAACTATTAATTGAAATAAAAAGCAGATGCAATCATTTCATTTATTTAAATGTTTCTATGTCATTTTGCAACTATTTAATTAAATGACAGAAAACAGTAAGAAATGTGGTTTTATATTTTAAATACATATTTGCCATTAAATGATGTTAGCAGTTTGAAAAAAAAATATATGTAAATTGACGTTAGGGAGTAGAATTTATGGGAATGCATTAAATGAATAAAATAGTGTTTTAATTAATTTTAAAATTAATTAATAAATAATGAAATAAACTTGCATACAAAATAACATATTCTTTTTTTTTTTGCTCTTTAAAACAATAACTTTAACGTTCAAAAGGACATTGTTTACACTTGAAAAGTGCCCAGTCCCCCAAGGAATTAATTAAGGTCTTTGGAGTTGACCCCACAACTGGCAACAAGGTTGGGCTTAACCTTCATTCGACTGTTGTTCTGTAGGCAACAGCAACAATGCCAAAAATTAAGACCCTCCAGCAAAGGAAACAGAAACAACAACAACAAACAAACAAGCAGAAAGGCACAAAAAAGATACATTCATTCATTCCCTTCAACAACTGGCGACGGCGTCTAAATTGCGGCTCCGGCTGTTGTTGGCTTTGTAGTTGCCGCCGCCGCTGCTACTACTGCTTTTGCCGGTCTAGGAAGGGAAGATTGGGGCATGCGGCATGTGGCATGCAGTGGGAGAGCGCGCAACAAATCCCGCCTAAAACCATGCAACATGCGAGCTGACAACCCGTAAGGCACACAAGCGCAAATTTTGCGTGCAAACAGGAACAGGATTTTTTTTTAGCGCTTTTCGTGTTGGAAATGTACAAAAATAAAGTGTAAAAAATTCAAGTGAATTTTTGTTTTTCAGCCGCTTTTTGTTATTTCTTATGTTGGTTTTTTGTGTATTTGGGTATATTCTGAAGTGACAACAAAATCCTGCGCCGCGCTGTACTGACAACAGTTGGACAATCCCACCAGGCAGAGTAAGGCACAGTCTGGCAGGGAGAAAGGGAAGGGAGTGCAAATCAGCGTTGCTAAACAATAAAAAATAAAATATTTTGTTGCCTGTTAATCCACAACAGACAAACAGAAAGGAGAAACAGAAAGCTGAAAAAAAAGAGATCAACAGAGTGAAACAAAACAACATAAAAAAAAATAATAACAACAGAAAAAATGTTGAATGCCAGGCCGAGAAAAAACAACAAAAGCTAAAAAAGCAAAGCAATTGCTAAGCATTTTTGTAAACTTAAATCAAAGTTGATTTTGTGTGTTTTTTTTTTTTTATTTTTTTGTTTTGTGTCCTTATTTTCTTTGTTTGTAAATTGTGTTGGGTGCTGTTTTCCTTTCTTTTCAGTTGTTTTTTCCTCGCTTTTGTTTGTGTGAAATTTATTTTTCTTAGCATAACTTGTAATAAGAAAAATATTTGCCAGAGGAATGGTGTGGACTCTGGGAGTCATTTCACATTAAAACACCTTGATTAATTATATAAAAAGAGAATTATAAAAAGTTCACTCAACTTTCTGTGAGTTTCAGTTCTTTGAAGTACAAAAAAAAATGTTTTACATTTTTAAATACTTTTTGTCATTAATTAAACAGCATGTTTTTTAAAGTCAATGTAGACTACACTTAATAAATAGTAAAAAAAAACTGATTTCTATCTAATTGAATACCCATCAAACAAAGTACTTCAACTGCAATTACCTGCAGAACAAACTAAAGGCTTGTCCGACTAATTTGTGTGCTTTTTAGCCAAGTCTGGAACGTAAACTCATTTACCTACAGCTTTTTTCACAGCCACTTTTTTGATTATTTACCTTTGGCTGAATGTCATTTGTCTATGCTCAGGCACTAACTAACATTAAGGCTAATTTGTCGAACTTCAAGTCATTATAATAATTAAAAGTAAATTAGGCTGGCAAAGAGGTAATGCCGGTGCCAGTGCCAGTTTCAGTTAGATTGACAGAGACTTCTTTTACTTTGATCCAAAGACATTGAATTCAATTTACATATAAATCAAGCACTGCACCGGACACTTGTTACAATTAGGCAAAAGGACGCTGGACAACTGCTGCAGTCCTTAAAGCTAACGAAGTGCATGCCTTAATTACTTAAGCGACGTCAAGTACCAGCGAAGACTGAAAGGACAGGTTTGATCTGGTGCTTGGCAATTAGTTGAAATTAAAATGTATACGTGTGTGTGTGTGTGCGTACAAAGAACAAGTTTTTTAGCATCAAGGTTTTTCTTGGACAACTTCTGTTGAAGCGCGAAATGATGCAGCCAACTGTCAGTGCAGTCAGCAACTATTCAGCGAGCCTAATGACACTTTTTAATCAAATATGCTAATGATAATCATGCCAAAGTTGCAGACTGTCATTAAAATTACACTCACTTGTTCACTGAACAGTAACAATCATCATTAGCTTTTAACTTGCGAATCAACACATTTCTTTAAAAGAAATTAAAGTATATTTATTTTTTGCAGTACTTATTAATTTAAACATAACCATAAGGATAGAAATATCGGCAGTGTAAAGTTGTTGTTGTGAGAACTGATTCTTAAAAAATAAATTTATTGTAAGCTCATTTGATATTTAAGTGAACTCCAGAAATCCTTTGTATAAAAAAATTGCATAATCTTGACATTTTTCTAAGAAGTATATACAACAAAACCGAGTAAACTTTTAAACCCTTTACCACACTCAATAAATGACAACGATTTACCTTGAAATATTGACAAAATGAAGCAGTTTGAGCAGATTTCGGCAGCAAACACATGTGATTATATTTATGGCAGGGATTCATAGGGCACAACGCAGTGTAGAGTGGGAGGCCACGGACCCTTAGTGACATTTGCAATACAAATTTCGCAATGCCATTAATGTATGGGGCTCAAAAAAAAAAAGAAAAAAAAAAGTATAGAGGGAAATAAACCGGCCATGCAATGAAAAATCGCCGCAGGTCAAACACGTAACCAAATTGTGCACAACATGAGTAAGAGCCAGGAGTATGAGCGGGAGTAGAAGCTGTAGGATCAGGAAACAAGGATAACGAGCGTGTTGAGCCCCTGACTGCTGACCATCGTCTGCTGGTCGATATGTTGTTGGGTTGCTTGGTCATTTTAAGCAGAGCTCACTGTGGTTGGGTGAAGAGCTGTTATGGCTATGGTCATTGCAGCCTGTCTATGTTCAGTCCCCCTGCTTACCCTGCCTACCCGGTCATCGGTCTTCTGCCTCCTGCCTGGCCGAATGCATGGGACAAGTATTTTAAAATCCAATTAAAAACGCCCTAGTGGGATTTTTCAATCGCTGCTTGCTGCCACAGCGAAGCTGACAACAGCAGCAATAGCAGCAGAGGCAGTGGCAGATGCAGCAGCAGCAGTAGGAGCAGCAGCTGAGCAACAAAGTTGCATTAAGCGCGCTTCGTTCGCAATTTGCCATTTGGTCGTGTCGTCATCGTTGTCGTGTGAGTGTGTGGAACTGGCAACTGGCAACTGGACTCAACTGAACTGAACTGTACAGAACAGGACAGAGCACGTTGATGGCCATTGCATGTTTGCCTCCGGGGCACAAAAGCGTTGCATGAATCTTGTTAGCCAACGTTTACGCTTATTATGCGGCAGCAGCATCAGGAGCAGCAGCAGTAGCAGCCTTGGCCAGTAACCAGAAAGCAACGCTATCGAATTTGTTTGATGCATGTGGGTCTGTTCCAATGATGAGACTTGCCACACACACATGCACACGTAGAACCATATCAACTACAAGCATACAAACAAGGTAATACCATATGAGAAGGTTTCCATTAGTTGTTGTTGTTGCTGCTGTTGCCGTTGCAATCGCAGCACTGCAAATTGCATTTGCCTCATGACACTCACAGCTGAATGCATTTTACCATAAATGGACAATGTTTTTTCGAAGCGACACAGTGTAAAAATCACATTAAATCAACCAAACAAGTGAACAGTATTTAAGAAGGCATTTAATAATATTGACAAAGGGGAATTAGTTTTTTTAAGTTGAACTGTTATTAATAATTTATACATTTTTTTTTTTACTTTTAAGATTATAAAAGAGGAATAACCTTCTGTACCGAATTACACTCCGAATAGATTAAAAATTAAACTGAAAAAGTGTTAAAAAATAATAAAAACATTTAAAAAATTATTAACATAAAATTAAAATAAATTCTACAGAAAAGCAATTCTATTTTTATGAAATTTTTTGCTACTTATTACAACTTTTACAATCATTATTATGAAAACAAATGACTTCTGTTGTGCATATAAATTTTATGTTGAACCTTTTGTCGTTTTCTGAAACTTCAATCAGTGCTGATATTTATTTTATGGTTACCGTAAATCACTTAAAGCTAAACAGATGACTTCATATAGAAGTACAACTATCCATAAAACTTTGTCCGCATGTCTCTAATGAAGTTGGCTGACAAAAAGCGGAAACTTATCAATATGGCCAACTGGAACTGCAAATAGACTCAACTCGAAACACAAGCAAACCAATTTCTCTTTCTGTCCCTCTCCAGCTCTTCCACTCCCTCTCTCTTTCTCTTTCTCTATTTATTTCCCGGCTTTTGTTTGTGCCTTGGCTTGACCCCAACTGAAATTGAACTCCGTCTTGGCCATGCATGAACCTTAACACTTTGCATACAAATCAAAAAAGAAAAAGACAACATATGTATGAGTATATATACTTATATGTGGGAATCTTGCGCAGAGACAAAGGCCACGTATCTGGAATCTGCAATGGGACCATTATTCTTGATTTGAGCCAAAAGACAGCAGAAAAAAAAACGAACTTTTGGCTAGCATATAAACAAAAGGTAAAAAGTTTTCTGAAAGCCTACAGAGCTGGCCATGATCCAATGGATTTGGTCAGGATTTGCAACTACAGTTAATAACATTTGGCAAAAAAGGAAAGTTGAGCCTTGCCTCTATGGGCAGGCAATGGCCATGACTGTCCATACAAATTCACTTCATAATACATTTTATTGCCCAACGAACTGACAAACTTACCAACCGACTAACAGACTAACTGACTTACAGACTAACTGACTGACTGACTAACTGAGCTGTCCACTTCAACTGAATATGCAAAATAGTTGAAATTTATGCCGTGTGTCTCATGTAATGTGATACATTTTGCACTCTTCACACTGCTCGTTTTTGTGTTTTGTTGTGTGTTATATGTTGTCTACTGTTGCATACATATATTGTGGTATCCGCAGGCGAAATTAAATAAAAATCAGTGACCAGGATATACAGAGTGAGCTCAAATTGCAATTTCATAAGCAATTTACCAGCTACCCATACACACAGATACATACATATATGTATGAATATATGCAAAGAGGAAAAGAGATACAAAACTTTTTGTTTGAATGAAATTTGCCTGCGAGCCATAGAAAAGAGCAGAGTATTAGACATAGAAAAAAAGATAGAAAAAATCAAAATAAATTTGGAGTAAGAATGAAAAAGAGCAGCTGGGCAAGCATTCAGAACTGAACTGAGTTTTGTCATTGCATTTACTGGCCGCAGGGTGTTCTGGAAAAGGAAAGCTGCAAATTACATTTCAACAAGGCAATAGCAATGGCCTTTTGTTGTGGCTCGAACAATTTAATACTTGGCCAGAACGCAGCGTTGACATTTTTATGGCACTCTCGAGTGCGTAACGCAGCCTAAAAGTATGTGCACACCCTTTGGCAAATGTGTGTGCCGTAAAGTGTGCGTGTGTTTATGTGTGTGTGTGACACACAATAAACACCAATTAAGAATATAATATTTTGTGTATACAGACAAACAAATGTCGCCCTGGCAGTGGCAAATTGAAAAGCCAAGAAGTCTCTCAAGAATTTTCCTGCAAGTGCTGTGCAAATAATGCACAAAAGTATGCTACAAAATACAAACAAACAGGCGTTGACGATCTGCTGCTGTTGAAAAACCTATAACAAAAGCTAAAATATTATTGCTTTTGGGTTTTTCGACTATTTCTCTCTCGAAAAGTTCAGAGTGCTGCCAACGGGCAACCAGATGCCCCCTGCAACCGTCAACAAGAAGGCAGTCCGGCCACTTTACAGGCATCTAGAGGAGAGAGAGAGAGAGAGGGAGAGAGAGGTAAAGAGTCGAAAAACCCTAGCCGGCTTGTTATAAGGCATGTTGACAAGCCTCTTTAACAAATGACACCAACAGACGAAGAAGAAGGACTCGATGGACAGAAGGACCAGTAACAGTACAAGGACTAGGAACAGGGACAGAGTTAGAGTCAGAACCAGTCAAACAACCAGTTGGCCAAATAGTCAGACGTCCAATGCGATGCTTTGTGTAACATTTGTTAAGCGCAGCCGAAAAATTTGTTGCTCTTGTTTGGTTGCCAGTTGCCAGTTGCCCGTTGCCATTTGCCGTCTGTTGTTTTGTTGTTATTTACTATTTCGTTGACTTATAAGTAAAAGTGTCCTTTTTGTTTGGCAATTGGATGGAGAATGTGCTGATGATGGCTTTTGGGTTCTATGTTCTGTGTTCTCAAATCTAAAATATGGCCTGAGCAATGCTTAACCCTTTTATGTCCTACTGAGACATTTGAATTTGAAGCAATTTGCAAAGGCAATAGATACATTAAGATTGAAAGATATTCAACTGAACAAAGCAGCTGCAAAAAAGATGCAAATTTTCTATTGTCTTTCAACAGTTACTACATATATTAAACCAATTTCAAATATTTCTTTTATACTTTTCACACATCCCCGCTGGCAAATCAGCTTTAAATGCGCTTTAAAGCTTAACAAAATACCCTCTGTAAAGGGAGTGAAAAAAAAGCCAAAAATGAACCATCTAAATAAACTCACATAGCAAAGATTTAAAAGCCGCTCAAACCAAAGTAATTTCAGCTTTTCAGCCTAGGCAACAACAGCAGTTTTTGCCAAGCGCTGAAAACGCACCACAAACAAGGTAAATGCTTTTCCAACAACATCAACAAAATCAACTCAGGGTCGGTGGGGATGAAACCGCAACATAATAATTATGCAACAGAAACCGCAATGCATGCGGGGCAGCAACAACAAAAACAGGAACACCAACGAGAACTCTCTCGGCTGGTGGCAGGTTTGCTGAATCGGGTCTCCGGCCAGCAGGAAAATTGTTTTGCCAGGCGAAAGTGTGAACAAAAAGCTGTTGCGTGTGTTGCAACCAAAAAACAACAACAACAACAAATGGAAAAAAAGAAAATACGTACATAAAATCAACAACAACAACAACAACAACGAAATGAAACGAAACAAGCAAAGCAACAACGTCAAACCGCAAAGTCAAATGCAACCAAAGCCGCAGAGCAGTGTTTGAGAGGAGTCAACTGGGTCAGGGGCTGGGGTTGAACGGAGGTTGGGGTCAGGGGTTTGCCATAAAGCTCTACGCGTTTTATTAAAGCGACTTAGTGAAATTGGAAATGAGTTACGTCAGGAAATGTTTTATTTTGCAAAGACAATTAAGAAAAAATCACTTTAAATACTTGAGGTCACGTTGTTAGAACAATAAAAGATTGAAAGGTTAAAGCTGTAACTACCGAAAGCTCACTTTGGTTAAAGAACTCAGATTAGAAACAAATTGATTAAAAATATAAAAGTTATTTATAAATAAAGCATATATTTAGTTTGTACTAAGGGATTCTTCAAGCGAATACCGCATAATATTAGATTGAATGAAATTAGTAATAGATATTGCATAACTGATCCCAATTGGATTAACTTAGAGCCCTATTTGTATAGAATATAAATATTCCATGGTACGAGTCTTTCCGCTTTTAAGTATCTCCCATTTGCCACACTTGTCCTGTTCAGCCGAGTGTCCTTCTGTTTTGTTTTACTTATTGTGAGTTTTCTGTTTGCCTTGTCGATTTATTTGTGCACTTATTTAGCGCAAAACACAAAAGCTCCGCAAATAAAGCCGCATAACTTAATAGCGGCTCGCTTCATTTGAAGTTTATTGCTGCCGAGTGTGGCCAGGGAATAAGAACGTAGCCGGACCACGGTAAAGAAAATCAATTTAGCTGGGCTTAACTTGAACATCAAAGCGTAAGGACCGAGCAAGGGCTGTGTCGAGGGTCGATGGTTGGACATGAGACAGAAAGGAAGACACAGAGGGAAGAAGAGAGGGAGAGACAGCGAGGACTCAGGTAAGCAGGATACACGTTTAAGCCTAATAAAGTGTTCGCCCAAAAGCGCAGACCATTTTTTGTTTCGTTGCTGGTAGAGAGAAGCTAATTGTATTGCGCAACGGAATTTGATTGCATGGATTTGTATGATTGAAAAGGGCAGAACAGTTACTGTTCTAAATGGCAGGCAGTTTCTAGGAGCAGCAGCAGCAGCTGGCAATCCAATGCTGGAAGCCAGTGCATAAATTGTGCGCCCAAGTCGCGCACATTATTCATTTTTAATGCGCCCGTGAGGCGACCACAACAATTTGGCCACATGTAAGCACAGCTACTTGGCCATAATTGCCAGGAAAAGGAGACGGAAGATGGTAGACGTTACACAGGAGACAGGAGACAGAAGACATCAGACAGTGACCAGCAAGACAAAATCGGTGCACTTAAGACGATGTAGCAGCAGGTAGACTACAGTCGGAGGAGGGCATCATTAAAATGAGTTAGCGCTGTGGGCACTTTACCAGCGAAGAGACTCTGTGATACTCCAAGAGACTCTGAGAGACACAGTGAGGCTTCGCCTCGACATTGGTGTCTGGTTGCCTCTGGGAGTGTGGGAAGACGTCGGAGCCTTTTGGGTGCAATTTGCAGGCAACGGCAGCAATTAAGCCAAGAGGTAGATTAAGTTTAAGCTGCGGTAGATGCGCTCCTTGTGGTTGTCCTTCTGTTCTTCGCCAACTTGGTTCGTTTCGGGTGGCTGCGTATGACGCGGACCCAACAAAACAAATGTGAACTGCACACGGCTTTGAGGTAAATCACACTGAATTTAGCTAACAACAACAAAAATTTCAATAGCTACACAGTTGCATTCCCAAAAGGGAACTGCATAAATTTAACTGTGTTACTTTGTAAATGGTTTAAAGAAGTTATTTTTTAAGAATTACGAATAAATATTTCCTAAATTTATTGGTCAAAGCATTAATTTGCATAAGGTCAAAGAAGCTACAGTTCTGCTTTAAAAATTATTCGATTATATAACAAATATAAGCATGTGAATTTAAATTCTACCTTATTTTAATATACTAATAAAAGCATTTTCATTGCGTAAATCTCTTAACCATATTGAATATTTTTGGACAAGCTCAACAACATTTCAATTGCGTAACGCAAAAATGTGAAGCATTTTATTGTTGTTGTTTCTGATTGTAGTTGTAGTTGTAATTGTTGTTGTTGTTGTTGTTGCTGTTGTACTGCTTTCAAAACGTGGTAGTCGTATTTCGATGCATGGATCCATGAATCCATATGCATAATATGCGCTTGCTGACGTGTCCTGTGGATGTGGCAAACAAAACGTGCCGCTTGCAAATTGTACAACAACCAATTAAAATGCATAACTCGATTTAAAGTTTACATAACATTTTGCTAAATTACAGGTTTGCCTCCAAACAGTCTCTCTGCTGGTTTATATAAGTGGCCTGCCAGCCAACCATCCGAACCAGCCAACAAAATCCATCCCATCCCATCCCATCCCATCCTTTTCCATCCCATATTCCATATCCCATTGCATTCTGAAACCTCAGACTCAACTCAACAGCTCAGCTTGCAACAGGGCTTAAAATGTCTGTCAATTGTTGTTGTTGTTTCAACCGTTGTTGTTGCTATTGTTGCTGCTGCTGCTGTTGTTGTCGTTGTTGATGCTGACGTTGCCTGGGCAACATGCAATTAAAAGCGATATTGAATTTTGTTACGCTATGCGCTCGAGTGTGCGATTCTATAGTTGTTGTTGTTGCTGCTCTGTGGCGCTTATTTAATTTAAGCAAAAGCTAAAATATTTCGTTATGTGATTGGCATAAGTTATACAATAAAACAACAATTTGCTGCAGCACAGCAAAAACACAGCAAAAACTCGCAAATTATGAAACAGTAAATCTGCAAATTTTTTGTTGTCTGCACATTTAGTTGAAGTTGGCAACTCTGGCATAAAGTGTATTAAATTCAATTTTCATATATCAACTTTTTGCTTTGCACTTACAATTTTAAGCAGTTTTTCCTTGATTATTCATAATTATTTTTGCACTAAATTTATTCTGTAAAATATTAGTTATTTGTTTAATAAATTAATTATATTTGAACAGGTTGGGAGTTATTGAATGGGAAACTTTGTTTGCTAAAAGCTTCAATAGAACTAAAATTACCTTTGAAACTTAGACCACTTACAGCTGTAACTACCCGTCACAGCTCATCAAATTTAGTAGCTAAGGTAGTTACAAGTGCCTTCTGATTACCCGTTCAATTGGAATTATATATTTTAGTTGAATTAAAAACATATTTTATTACTACAAGTACATTGACTTTGCTTAAAAAAGCTAAATGACCTCGATATATTCAAATCTCTGTATCCTTTCTCGCTGATTCCAATCATCATCCAATGATCAACGACCTTTCTCTTCATATCTATATATATTAAAGTGCCCTTTTTACTGTTTTTGTTGCCAAATCGTAGCTGTACCCTAATTTATGGCTATTATGGCATACAGAGTACTTGACAGGAGCAAAGAGAATGGACAGTTGCAACTCTGCCAGATGGTATCTCGAGGGAGTGGCAATGGTAGCAAAGGTCAAAGTAGGAAGAGGGGATAGAGGGGCTGAAAAGGGGTATGCATTTATAAATCTTCATTGTTGGGCAGCTGTAAAGTAGCACAGACAACAAGCAAAATGCGCCAGTAGCAGCTATTTTTCTGAGTCATGTGACCAGGTCCCCTTTCATAAATGTGTGCGTATGTGTGTGTTTATGTGTGCTAAAAGCAACATCAATTTGCATGAAATGAATGTATGGCTGTGTGTACGTGTGTGTGTGTGAGTTGCGTATGCGCATGTAATTACAAAAACACACGAAGCGTTGAGTACGTGCAAATCTGACCAAAAATTTAAATTGAAGTTTAAATTCTGGGAAATATTGTTGCCGATAGATGACGATGATGATGATGATGTATGCAATTTCCACACATACACATGTGTGTGTGTGTGTGTGTGTGTGTGTGTGTGTGGTTGTGAATGCTGTTAGGCTGTTTGTATAGCTCGACAGAGGCCTCGACTCTGCTTTTGGCTTTAGGCTGCCCATCGTTTTCTCTCCGTCCTTCAGCTCACCCTCTCTCCCTCTCTCTCACAATTTCGCCCCTCTGTCATCTGAGTCTCTGTGGGCATTTTGGGGAAAACAAGTATATCGAATTTTAATTACATTTGCTTCGCATGCGACTGGCAATTGGCAACTGACGACTAGTCCCAGCCTATCGCCATGCCACACAACAATTTTTTTTCCTTCTCTGGCGACCGAACACGGAAATGTGATTTTTGATTGAGTGCCCAGAAACAGAAAGAGAAACAGAAACGGTTGCTCGAACCACTTTAGATCGGCCAATTTTCTTCTTATGCTGATGAATATGAATTTTTCGAGATAGACTGTTGAGGGAAATGCATTTTGTCGGTCGGTCGTCATCGTTTCATAATCATTTTTGTGCACGCTCATGTGTAAAATTTTTCTATAGCATACTTTTTTGGGCATGGTAAAAAGGCACATTATTTATTGAAATTGCATATTCAGTGGCTAGCGATGTGGACACTTTGAGTCAACTTCAGTCATTATAATATGCAAAAACCTTAGGCCTATCTGTGTCTGTGTGAGCTCGGAAACTTGTCCTGGCTGTGCATATTAATATGCATTGATGGCTGTCAATATGGTTTAGCTTAGATCCCATGTTTTTGCTTTGTATTGTCGTTTTTGAATTTCATTGGTTTATACTCGTATGTTGAAATGTGGAATAAATAATACAACTACGTGAAAAGTCGTTTTAGGCTTAGTTGAGTTAGTACTTTTTAATTATCTGTTATATATTTAATTATTAAGCCGCACTTGTTGTGTTGAACCAAACATTACACGAATGTATTACCTGACTTCGAGTACTTAGCATACAATTTCAAATATCTAGATACAAAATAGTGTAAGACAACTGCTTACCGCCACGTGGACCACGTGTCTTGTTGATGGGATGAAGCCTTGTGCACTTACCTAAAATGATAAAGAAAATTTAAAAACTGATTAGTTTAGTTTTAATTATACATATATAAGTATAGAGCATAAAGTAAACTAACAAAATATTTCACTTTGTTGTGATTTTTCGTTGATAAATGCTTAGAATACTACTTAAGAAACAGTCTGTTTTTTGAGGGATTGATAGTTTGTTTTATTTATTTGCAAAACGTGAATATATGTTTGCCTTAAGGCAAATCCTGGCAGCCATGTTTCGAACAAGAAAGTATCCTGTCGACACTTGACGCGGCTTAGGCCAAGCCACAGTCTGTCCGCAAGCTGCTTTGCCAGTTGGCTTGATATTATTCTGCTCCAGTACGCGCTTGCTGGCTTTGAAAAAGGATAACAGCACAGGCTGCTGATGCCTTTAGACATTTTCATTTTCATTAAATGCCAGACCGCCTGGCAGCTTGGCAGCCTGTTAGCAGATAGCTGTTGCTTGTTGCCTTGTATCACGTTACGAGCAAGTCAAAAGGATATTGTCTAGTAACAAAAGTGGAATAAATTAATTTAGCGCCAGTCTTGCCCCGATCTGAGCCAGATTTGGGACCAGGATTGAGACCGGGACCGTGACCGGGCCAAGGCAGCTGGCAATGAGCTAGAAAATGAGCTGCAGAATATGTATGTACCACACACTTCGGCTGCCTAAACTGATAATAACAAAATATGTGCTGCTGACAGGTGGCAGAGCTTCATTTTCTTGCCGTACTCTGACATTTAATAAGGTTCGACCGTCCGTGCGTTTATTAAAAATAAGAAACAAAAAATTAAAGCCTACCTACAGGCGCCAGCTGTTTATAAACACAATTTGCAGCCAACGCGTATGTGTGAGTGCTTCTGTATGTGTGTGCGTGCACATCAATATCCATTATAGTCAAGGCAAGGCTGTCAATTTCACTTTCGCTTAATTGCGCTCAATTCAGCGTGCACACACACACAAACACACATACACGCACACATGCAATATACCCACATGGCTATAAGTTTTTCCTGGGTTTGTTTTGGCGTTTATTGCATTAATTTTTCAATAATCCTCCCCGACTGAGACATATATCTAAAGTGGCATACTTCATGGCTGATAAGGCACGCAGTAATCTTTTATTAATGCTAACGCAAAATGGCTATAGGAAATGCGCTCAAGTAAGTTAATTAAATTTAGCCAAATAGTGTGTTGGCCAAACTGAAACCTGGACCGGAATTTGAGCCCAGCGCTTTTATTAAACAATAGTCTACAATATAGGAGCTTATATATATTAGAAGTTATATATATATGTACCGTTTTGGGCAACCCTTTTCAACTCTCCGACTCGACTTGCAGTTTTACTTAATGCTTAGGCCACAAACTTTTTGGACATTTTTATTGACATGGCTGGCAAAAACCTCAAAACAAGGGAGAAATCCTCCTGTAATTTTCCTTTTCTTTTTTTGTTGCTTTTTCTAAGGAAAGTTTGTCTGTGGCGGAAATAAGCTGGGCCCACAGACTTCTGTTTTTACAGTTGAGCTTTGGGTGTGAGGTCTCCTGTGCCGGTGTGCGGTCAAATCTAATTTCCGCAGCTTTACTACTTTATTAAACTATTACTACTAAGGCCGCAGCCAGCTAGCCATCTAGCCAGGCAGCCAGCCAGCCAGCCAACCAGTGTGGCTAGTATTAAAAAAGTTATGTACATGTACTCCTATACGGTAGAAATGTGTTAATAAAGCACACTTGCTGCCACACTTGGCCACATAATGAAACGAAATTGAGGCAACTACGTGCTGGGGTTTCTTGGGGCACTTAGACCTTTAAAGAGTGTGTTACTTTTATACTGAATTTTGTCATAAAGTTTGTCAGGATTAATAAAAGTCAACGGAAGGTGAAGAAAACTGTCATGTACATAACTGTCAAGTGGAATGCTCACTGCATTTATTGACTAAATAAGTAAATGAAACAGAGTGTATATGGAATAAGAGAGAATTTCAAGAAAAGCAAACGTTTGGCAGGCAATAAATCTATGTTCGATTTTAAAATCAATATAGTGGAGTATTTAAATCGAAGAAAAATTCGGTAACAGTTTGTATATTCCCAAATAATTACCTAATATACAACTGCAACATAAATAAAAGAGTATTGAATATTCTGTTTTGACTGAGACTTAACTTTCCCTTTTCTAACTTTCTCAACGAATTTATATGGGCACTTTTTGGATAGCATAAGTTCGACATTTTGCGGCTTTTATGAGTCTGTCGTTTATTGTCGTCTCAAATTTGTTGTTCTTGTAGTGTTGTGTTGTGTGTACGTTTAATTGCTTTGACCTTTGAAATGTGTTGCATAGTTTCAGGCGGTGTTGCATGTTAATTAGCATTAAGCAGGAAGGCGTGTCCTGCCTGTGTCAAGGCTGCCACACTTGCGCCACAGTCGAGTGTGATAAAAATTTATTAGCCAATGCCACAGCGAATTCTATTTTGTATATATGTTTATACATATATGAAACTTTTACTATATTGCAATTAAATTTAAGCTGCATTAAACAGCTGAGACGAATACTTAAACACACACACATACTCCGAGAAAGAGAGAGAGAGAGATTGAGTGAAAAAGGCAGATGTACGAGCACAAAGAACTTCATACGACGATAAAGTTTTCGGAGTTTTCTAGTTCAGTTTGGTTTTCTGGTCTGAAGGAAAAGTTCGCGTTGCGCCTTTTGATATGTATTTTAATTCCAGCTTGTAAGCCATTTTGCAGTCAGGCCAGAACTTTTGATTTGCCAGTAGCTTCAACAACAACAACGACTGGCGTAAATGGCACTTATGAGCTTATGCCACAACTTACATTATTATTATTACTATGATTTTTCTTAATATTTTTTTATTTCTTTTTTTCTTTGTTTTGTCTTGCTGTTTGCCAGGATCATACAATAAATAGTTATGTGTAGCTCTTTTAGCTGTGTGTGTTTGTATGGACTGACTCAGAGACTTATTAAATATGTAACTATAGATAAATTAACTATGTAACTATAGACAAATTAACTACGTCAAATTGTACAAAATTCTTACAAAAACATCGTGAGAAATATGGAAGAAATAGAATTAAAAACAGATTTCAATTAGTTTCCCTATTTTCCAGTTAATATTTTAAATGTTATCTGTAGACTAAGTTTACCTTTCGATTTTAAAACATTTATCAAATTCCCTGTTGGACGAGCGACAATCAATCAGCATTATTTAAAATACTTTAAATTCAATGCAAATCTCATCTCGCACTAAATATTCATGTAAAATTAAACCCCATGTCATAAGCGTTAAATTCAATTTGGTTTTTACAACCATTTCACTTGTTTCCCAAAGGTTTTTTGTTTTTGTTTTTGTTGGGTTTATTTCGTTTATTTTATGTATTTTGTTTAATGCATTTGTTTGACAGTTTTTCAGCACTCAATCAGCACTTGTTAGAACTTTTAGTGCAGTTTGTCGAGTGTCGAGCAAAATAAACATAAACTGAATATTTTCAGTATGAAAATGAAATTTAATAAATGCATTCAAAGAGATTGAAAGGGACAGACAGAGAGAGAGAGAGAGAGAGGGAGAGAGAGAGAGACAGAGACAAAAAGAGAAAGGGAAGAGATAGCGACAGGCAACATGACATGCACTTCATAAAAGTTTGCTCATATAAATTGAAATTGAAATGAAATGATGATATGTAAGAGAGCGAGTTGACAACAGCGGAAGTTCACGCTATAACTGTATATGTGAGAGTGTATGTGAGTAAATGTATGTGTGTGTTTGAGTTTAACTGGCATGCCTATCAAATACATAACACAAAGCCGCTCGCTGCCAGTAAAAATTGTTGGGAAAACAACAAGTGGATCACAAGGGTGTAACTTGCGTGACGGCAGGGAATGGCGAAGGGGTGGGTGGGTTGCGGCAGTTTGGGACACGGCAAACAACTTAAACTGTCATTGCAAAGTTGGCAGAAAGCGTTTGCTGCTGGGAGGTATTAAAAAAGTTTTGTTGTGCACAGCACTCACAGCAATTACGCTCCTACTTACTCGTCTTTTCGCAAGCAATAAATTTTTGTGCTCTGGACTTTACCTGTACAGAGAGAGAGGGAGAGAGAGACAGATAGAAAGAGGAAGAAAAGGAGAGAGACAGGGATACCAAATATATGCTGCATACTTTTGGGCTGTCTCTTACTCATATGTCTGAATGGCTGACAAAGTCGTTAGTTGCACAAGCGACGAACCGCATTTTCGACTCGCTGGCAATGTGCAAAATTCAATTAGCTTGCCTCATGCGTAGCTGCAACGCATTCAAGCAGTTGCCACTTGGAATGCCATATCAGTTTATAGAATGCTTTGAGAGCAGAATGTGTGCTGCATAGCTGCCTCAATTACGTCGAAAATGTCACATTAATTATTGGCATTTATGGGGTTTTCTGGCGCTTTTGATTTAATAGAAGTCGAGCTCAACAATACAAGAAATATTCAAGTCTACTTTATGGCTGCTTTTCCATTTCCTTTTGTTGTTGTTATTCTTCTTCTTGTTGCTGTCATTTCAATTGCACTCTGTACACGTGTGTGTGTGTGTGTAGCTCTGTTAATTGAAATTTGTTTTTGTGTGTCAGATGCACAAAGATGCTTTGGGGAAAATATGTGTGTATGTTCATATTTCGCTTCTCGCATCTTCACTCTGCATTTTGTGCCAATTAAAAGTTAATTTGACAAAGCGAGACATTTCAAATTAATTTTGTCATGAGCTGAGTTTTAATTCAATTTGCAGATGTAGGTAAAACACAAAATGCTTCACGAATTGTTTGTAGTTTGTTTATTGCAATAAATTCTGTACTTAATATGACGTTGTTTTAATAAATTGGGGACAAGGTGGATATGTGTGGAATTTGAGAAGTTGTTATTACTAAGTTTCTATTGTTTGCCAAGTGAATAGTAGTAAACTTCTTGTAATAAACTTCTTGCAATGTAAATAAGTTATTTAAAGAAAACTTACATTTTTCAAACCGTTATTTCGTTTATCAAGACGTTTGCTGGAAATGAAATGGCCACGAATATTTTCTTGGATCTTCATTTTTAACAATCAATCAAACAATTAATTTTAAATTTAGTCCTCTAACTTTAAGTTAAGGAGTCCGTTATTAAGGACGCTTCTTCGCCAATCACTGTCGGTCCGTCACTTTGCCACTTGACGCCAATTCGTGTAAGTGCGTGTGATGCAATTACTTAATGACAGGTCTAATGGTGGGGCAGACAGACCGTGCTGCACCACACTGACGAGTGGTTAGGCTTAATGCTTGAATAGCCACCTCAAAGGCAACGTGGCAACGTTTCAACGCGGCAACGTTTCGAGTCGAAGCCTTGCCAAATGCCGTTTCGACGTCAACTTATGCCAGCTGTCTGTCAGCAACAGGAATAGCCCAGGAACACACACATAGAGAGAGATCGAGAAATGCAGCAACTGCGCCTGCTACTTATGCAAATGCTTAGCAGCAGCACGGCTGCCAGTTGCCACTTGCCACTTACCATTTACCACTTGCTGCTTACCTCTTGCTACTTGCCACTTGACGGCCGTTTGTTGCTCATGTATAGAAAGTTTGATTACCGCCATGCAGCTAAAGAGTGCAACAGACAAGTGTGGAATAGGCACGAAGGTGGCATAACATACTGAGCTGCTCTTCATGATGGGCTGCACAATTGTGTTGATTGCAGAGATGACAAGAGGCAGCGGCTGGCAGAACGACAGCATCTCGCCTTGATCACAATGAAGTGCATGCATGAATATTCTAATCAAATGAGCCCAACACAGGCGGTCTGCCAGGCTGTCTGGCAGTCTAGCAGTCTTACAGTCTGACAGTCTGTCACCACACAGCCTGACTGGGTGCTATCGCAGTGAGCCTGTGCTATTGTCACAAGCTGTAAAATTTTTGCATTTACCAACACATGTGTAGACACAAACCCTCAAGTAAGTTACCACATGCTTTGTGTTTTGTTGTGGATGGAATTGGGACGAAGAGAGAGAGAGAGAGAAAGAGGAAAGGGAATAGAGAGGGAAAAAGTTTCAAAGTCAGTCGAGTCGAGTCAAGTCAACCAACCCGCTTCATTCGTTTCGTTTCGTTTCATTCACTCACTGAAATCGAATTTGCATAATTTAACATGATGGTTGCGCTTATTCCTGTTGCCTGTCAAGGCACTGCTACACACATACACACTTACACACCAATACAGTCACCCAACTCTCTACTCAACAGTCTTCTGGCCACCTCGGTTATTGTTGTGCTCATTCTACAGCTCTCTTCCTGCTGTTACCTCATCACAACATTTGCCGCCACATGCATCATCATTTGCATACATTTTCAGTTTGTCAGTTAGTCAGTCAGTCAGTTGTTCAGTCAGGCAACTCGTCCTTTTGCCTTCATTACTTGCTTGCGCCGTTTACACATTTGATTTTCCACCATTTCCACACCCATACCTATTCACCATTGCTTGACTCGATTTTCTTTGAATATAATTTTCGCAGCAGCGAGAAAAAATTGACGTTGATGGATTTTGGCACTTACATAGAAGACAAGCGCCCTGTCACTACGCCAAAAACGCCAAACTTGGTTGCCTGCTAGGCTGACTGACTGCCTGACTGCCTGACTGACTTTGAAGCGCATTTTAATGAAGAATGATATGTTGGCATTGCCATCAGCAGCATACCAGACCATATCAGACCACAACAGCCGCAAGCACAGGGGCCACGAGACCACATCAACTGACAGTTTCCGCGGCTTTGAACTTTTCCAGCAGTGTCGAAGGGCGCGACAACAACAAGTTTTCTCTTGTTTCATAAAAAGTTGTAAAAAAAAAATAAGACACGAACAACACAAAACGAATCAAAATCGACTTCAAATTTTACTTATTGCTGTTTTGTCAAGTTCTTTTTTTATTCGGTAGGCTGAAGAAAAGTAATACGTAAAGAACTTGATTTTGCATAAATTTATTGGCTCATCTTAGGAAAATTTGACAGAAATTTGATTTAGCTGTTCGATGATGATTGGATTAACACGCAAATAAATGAGCGCCTAAAAATATGCTACATCATAATATACTTTGCATATTCGCAGATTGAATTAGAAGCGTTTTAGCTTTAGAATGAGACTCGGAGAGCTGTCCATTAATATTTCGTATGATTCATTGCAGTAAAGTGGAAATACTATATAAGAATTTTATTTAATTTTCTTACTTTTGCTTTACTTGATTGTCAGCGATTTTAATGTCTTTATGGAATCAATTTCAACTTTGTTGGTATTCAAATGAAGCCCATAAGTTAAATATAAAATATATAAAAATATTGAAAAAATATCTGAAAAGTAAACAAAACAACTATGGAGTGTCGCAGTTGAATACCACGCCTACTTTTGCCCAGCTGTTAGCTCTCGTACAGGCGACACTCTCGCCATTTTATGCATATCACAATGGCAACAATAAACGGCAACAAAAGAACAACAATAACAAACATTAACATACAACAATAGGCGACGTCGACAGCGGCAGTCAAATGTTGCAAATGTAAGCAAAATAAATATACACATAATACACACTCACACACACACACGAACCAACTCACAAACACACATTTACTGTGTGTATGCAAAACCAAAACTTTTGACATAATAAAATGAAATGTTATTGTTAAAAAAGTTACTTGCATATTAAAACAAACGCAACTTTTTTTCCTTCAATTTTTGTTTTCTTCTCCTTGCTCCGTTATTTATTCTGTGTATGTGAATGTGTGTGTGTGAGTATGAAAATAAACACACACACACATACAGACACAAGAGGACAAATATACAGAAACATTCACATAAATGCAAATGGGCAGCGTGTGAAGCGAACAACGCTGTGCAAAAAGCAAACAACTTTAATTGAACTGTTTACCCGATTTTTATTTTATATGTTCGTTTGTACATCTGCAAATATGAATGTGTGTGTATGTATGCGTGTCTGTATATACTACAACATTCTGTGTGGCAAGCTGTGTAATTGTTATGGTTATGTTTGTGATGATTATTTGGCTCGTTGCACAGCTGCTAAAATGTTGCTCGTCCAACAATTCTGCTGGCTTTATCAAGCTGCCTGCATAAGCAAACGCTTCTGACAGCCACCAGGGCTGGGAGACAACAAAAACAAGTGACTTCAATGTGGGGCACAGTTGCATGACTCTCAAAACACTTTTCGATATCCCCCAAAACACAAGGGATTCTACAACTAATGATGCTTGCAAAATGCATATTAAAAAGTTTAAAAATATTTCTAATCTAGCGGTTCAACGTTTTCATTATATAATTTAAGTACAGCTTAAATATTTGTTGCTATCATATTACAATAACTTCCGGAGATTCACCATAAATTCAGTTCTGCATAGAAATCGTGGTTTAATCTGATTTAGCAAAGAAAACGTAAACTTACTTTATTATACTGGAACAAAAGTAATAGATTACATCATGGTTTTTAATCACTACATATTATAAACTATTTAAAACACGTCAACACAATGAAAACTGGCAAACAACAGATAACGAGCTTAACACCTTACGTATACGTAATATCGAAAATATAATATTTATATAAATATGTTTGTTGTATAATTACATAACAGTTTAACAGATTGTCAAATTGTACTCACCTTTACTTGCACCGTCCGGACCCCGCAATATAGTGCACTCCTCTATAGTGCCAAATGGATGAAAAATTTGTCTAACATCATCTTCGGTTTGTTGTTTGCTGAGCATGCCAACGAACAGCTTGCGATCTAAATGCTCTGTTTTTTTGTATTTTTGTATTTTTTTTTTTTCATTTTTTTTGTGAATTTTGAGTATTTAATTCAATTTTAGATTTTTCATTTGTTTGGTTTTGATTTATTTTTTAAGTTTTTTGTTTTTGTTGTTGTATCAAAAGAGGCAGCAATATGGAAGAGTGGCATGTGTGAAAATCATATTGTTAAAGCCATAACATTAGAAATATTGCCAATAATGCAACGGAAATAAGTGAAAGTTACCGAATATAATGCCAGAGGAACGTAAACGAATATTAAATAATATTACAAAATCAGGCCATATGAGCGTTATAGTATATATATATGTGACATATATAAAGATGTAAATGCAACAAAGTTACAAATTACGCAACAGATTTTTGTAACAAGTAACGAACGCAGCAGGCACATTGAAAAAATTTTGATTTATTTTGATTTATTCATAATTTTTTCAAAGATTTCAACGAGCTCAAGAGTACATAAATAAAGACAGAAATTAAAAGGTAAAGCAACAACATTTATTAAAAGAAATTTGTTATATATATTTTAATATGTTTTCGATTTTGGTTTTTTTTTTTTGTAATGGTGTTGGTTGGAATTTCGACACCAAAGGAGCAAATACAATTACAACATTTATTAATGTGGGAAATATTAGGAAAATTTTGATATTTTTGAGATTTGGCAACAATTTGCAATGTGCCAAGGGATTTAAATTAAATTTTATTGTGTTTTGTTATTTATTTTTTTTTTTTTGGTTTTTACATGTTGCGAGAGTTTGAAATTAAAATTTTCGGTTTTTATTTCAAATATAAATTGAAAAGCAAAAAATTAAATTTTGTTTCAAACGATAATTATTGTCAGTTTTCCAATTTTGCCAATTTTGATGTAGATTTTTTTTTGTTTTCAATTATTTATATATACGCAAGTAAGTACAAGTATATATATTTTGTTTTTTTTTTTTTATAGAGCACGAACAAGTGTTACATAAAAAGGAAAGAAAAGAAGATAAAAATGGGTGATATTTAGTAAAATTGTCGCAAATTTTTTGTCTTTTGTTTTTTTTTTTTTTTTTTTGTTTAACTTACAACTTACAAAATGGAAAATGTCTTGTGACAATATAACAGTTAACTAACTATATATTTATATATCACAGAGTACATACACACTCACATTCACACATACATACATACATAGAACTGACCACATACAACAGAGCTACAAGTTTATATAGACATTAAAAGGTAAATAACAGTTTTAGCCACTACTTGTTAAAATAATTTAATTTTTTATTATTTTCAAAGATTTATAGCTTAAAGTAAAATTTGTTAGCTGCTAGATAGGGAGCGTGTCGTTAGTTTAATTAGAGTTAACAGGCTTACAATTAAAATATGTATTTTCTACAATTGTGATTATAAAATCAAAATGACACTTGAACATGAAATGATTCTTGGAAAGAGAAGAGAGAATCAAAAAAAGGTAAACAGATTCAGAATAGAAATCATTGACTAATAATAAATCTTACTTGAAGCTTTTTACTTCATCGAATTGCTGCTTCTTTATTCTTAGACCAACACATTGCTAAAGTGTCAAGTTTTAATTTGAAATGAAAAGTATTTTAGGCCCTTGATTGCGTTCTTAATTAAGTTGATATTCTTTTATCTAAAATCAATACCAAACCATTTCGCATCATGTCTGTCTGTGAGAGAATACCCAATCCAAAGGCGAAAATCTGTCGCATATTTGCAATGCCAACCTCAATTGGGTCTCATATCGAAAATTGAGCGTTTAATTATTGCCAAAACACTTGGCACTTATACACAGTCTATCCCAGAGTGGAGAGAAGAAATCGAAAGGGCAACTGCTGTTGCTGTTATCGCGTTAAAGTGGCAAAAGCAATCGAAGTAGAAAATAACTAATACGACACGTTAGCCGGCCGTGCCGACTCAACTGGCCTGCAGGCAATTGTCTTGCCGGGGTGTGTGTGTTTCAGTGTGTATGTGTAGTGTAAGCCTAATGGCATTTGTGCCCAACACACAGCAGAACACAACTTAACTGAACTCAACCCAACTGAGGCTAAGCACGTGCAATAAGCCAACAACGCCACTGGCATGCTAAACAACACCAAAAAAGGGGAAGCCTAAGAGGCAAAGAGCTAACGATATGGGGCCAAAAGGGTTCCATGGCCAAAAGGACGAGCTTAATAAAAATGTAAAGCACGTGGTGCACACCCAAAAGGTAGCAAGGACTAAAGGTGAAGTAAAAATAGTGCAGCATGCTTTGTACATATGAAATGGCATAGTTCAACTGGCTGTTAACAGTTGCGGCGCCAAAAGGCAGACAATGTAGAAAAAGAAAATGCACACTGGAAAATGAGAAGAAAACCACTCACACGATACAACATGGTCGGGCAAAAAGAGGATGGAAACGGTAAAAAAAGAGAAACCTAAAAGAAAGAAAAAGGATTTGCACAATGTTTAGTCGCCGTTGCAGCAATTTTCTACAATTACCAAGGCACAGGTGCTGGCAGCCGCAGGACAATGACGATGGCAAAGGACCACGGCATAAAATGCACACGATTTCCCAGTGATTCCTTTTCTAACCCCAAACCAAAGCTAAAGCTGAAGCCAAAGCTGAAGCTAAAGCCAAAGCAAAAGCAGTGAAAATAATATTAAAGGCCATTAGGCTCATATAGACAAGTTAAGTGGCTCTTTTGAGTGTCGACCGTGTCGCAGGTCTCTGTTATACTCTTGTGTTGGTCTTCATGTGCGCCATGTGTGGATGTGATGTCCTGGCAGTTTTTAGATTTTATTTTATGCCTCGGCTGTTGCCAAGGCAAAAGAAGTCATTAACGTGTCGTTGTCTTTGATGCTCATGCTCGAGGAGAAGCAGCAGCAGCAAACCAAATAGCAAAAAAAAAAGAAGAAAAAGAGAACCAAATTAAATTAGTTAACCACATGGCAACTTTTGTCTGTCAGGCAAACATGCCATATACAGAGCAGAGACTACAGAGTTGAGAGCTGAGAGGTGCAGCCAGAAGGTACCACTAATTGTTGCATGTTATGTTTTTGCTTATCTTTGGGACTAACCCTGAAGCGCAGTCAGCTCGAAATGTGCCCTCTCCAGACAAGTAATTGTATTTTAAATGTTAGCCAAAGGTGAAAAAGCCAACCCAGCAATGTCGCGTCTATAAATTATACAAGAAATGGCTAACAAAGACCAAAAAATAAAAAAAAGAAACCAACACGAAATGAAACAAACTCGCTGACAAAGCTCAAAACTCATGAGTTGGTTCACATCGTTTCTTGTCCTTTTTTTTATTGCTTATTTTTTCAGCTGGCTTTTGGCTGGGCACTTTTGCCAATTGACATGTAAATTGACATTTAATGGTTGCTAATGAGCGTCTGAGGATTAGTTCCTTGCCAGTCCAGACGACAACGTATACATTTGGCTTAAGAGAAGAAGATACTTTTATTTGCATAGGTGGTTGAAGCTAAAGAGCATGGGGAATTGAGAAAGCTCTGGTTAATTTGGAGGATTAGGGAAAAAAGCTACTAATTTGACTACTGAACTTTCGATTTATATTCATTGAGTAGCTGTGTGTGTATTTTTATCTCCTACTCGTGACAGCCTCTGTCAGTTACATAAGAATCAACATTATTTCCACTGCCAACTTAAGTTCTGTCCGAAATAGTTCTACTAATTTGTAAGCCTTTCAGTTTACCAACGAGTTTCTGCAAAATTGCAGCTAATAAATCATTAAACAAACAAATAAATACTCCATTAATTTTCACAGCTTAGCACAATGTCCGACTGGCCACAAGTAAGTAAGTAATCTTAGACCGACTTCTCCTTCTTCTTCTTCCTGTTGGAGAAATGTGCTATTAATGCAACCAATTCATATTTGAAAACTCTTAATCAGATTATGATGGACGGCTGCTAGAATTTCGCATAGCTTAAAATTCTATGTAAATATATTTAAGTTATTAATTATTTTGTGGGCATTTTGCATTGGAAAGCTCTGCTTTCTAATTACAAATTGAGTCTTAGCTTCATCTCAAATAACATTTGTTTTGCAAAAATTGATTGAAATGGAAGTAGAAATATTAAACAGACATACACACACACACACACACACACACACACACACACACACACACACACACACACACACACATAAATTTCAAGATATGTATGTATGTGTCTAAGTGTTGATGATGTAAGTATCTGCATCTGTATCTGTATCTATAGCTTGTTTATCTGCAGGCTGCATTTTGAATTCGTCCATGTTTATTTTGCTATAAATTATTGAAATTGTAATTACTTAGGCAGGAAATGAAGTAATGGGGAAATAGGAAAATGAGCAAAAGTCGCATAATATTATTACAGAGCATTTTATACTATGCTTTATTGTTTCTTTTCTAACAACTAATGCAAATTTAATTAGAAACATGAAACTTGAATTTATATATATACATTTTTGAGTAGAGGGTAACTTACTTTTCCCATTTGAAGTTCGTATTTTTGTGGCCTGCTCTATGATTGATGATTAAATGTTATTCAGAACTAAAAGCATACTAATTAATATATAATTAGTAACTCGCGCCACACACACACAGGCACACACTCACACATGACATTCATTTGACAGGCAATGAGACTAAATTGAAATGTTTTGGGTGCGAGCAATACAGAAATTCATTTTAAATTGAAGATTTTCATAGTCACTTTAATGATTTAAATTTATTTGTATTTTAAATAAATTTTTGCAACATTTTGTCTAATATTAACCTTATGTTTATAAAGAAATTTGAGAGGTAACTTCGATTACAACGACTGTCTATCAATTTATTCAAATGCCACGCCCAAATGGCCAGGACCAAGGCAATTGTTTAGTTGCTGCAGGCAACACTCAACCACTCTGAATGTATATATATTTTTATGGCAGGCAGGGACTGGCATCCTGTTATCCTGGCAAACTCTGACACTCTCTGCCCTGCACAGCCGTCGAGGTGTCAGTATTTATACAGCAAATAAGCTAAATTTTTCCTTTATGACTCCCACAACGGGCAAACAGTTGGTGGATGGATGAATGCCGGCATCGTCGCCAGACAATTGTGTGGCAATTGTCAAAAGTCTGCCTCAACTCTCTTCTCTCCTCTTTCCTCTCTCTTCTCCTTGTCTCTCCAGTTTCAGCTAGTCCCCTGCACCGACTGACGTTTATATATGACTAGTGATAAGTCAGCTTCGCCCAAGACGTTGACACCAAGTGCAAGTGGGGTTCAGTATATGAATGGGGGTGAAAGAGAAAAGGAGAGGGAGTGAGAGAGTGAGAGAGAGCTCTCTGTGTGGCTGTTTCGTGTCTCATTTTGCGCTTTGTTGTTATGATGCCACCATGGAATCCTTTGGGTGTCTTTTGGGCCTTAAAGCGCACAGTTTATTTGTCAGTTTGAAATTTAGAGTAATAAGCGCAAAGTTGAGCATAGGCTGGGGACACAATGACAGCGAGGACTTTTGCAAATGATATGTAAGAGCTAAATAAGGATAAGCATGGCATATCCTGTAAGGGCCACAACTGAATTCAAAAGTAAATTAGTTATTAGCGTTGTAAGTAGTTCAAAAGTTCTACAGAGTTTCTTCACTCGTTGAGTTTTTGGCAGCATCTTTTGGCATTGGCATTGGCATGCCGAAAACGGCGCTAAAATGCGCCTAATTGTTAATTAGTGTCAACGTGAATTAGTATTTACAGCATGGCAGACAGTCAGACAGATAGACAGGGAGGCCCAGAGAGAGAGAGGCAGAGAGACAGACAGAGAAGGAAAGAGTAGTTAGGCCGCCAGGGCCACAAAATACATTTCAATGGCCGCATTTTTAGGTTAAAGTTTTTGTTTGTCAGCACAACGGAAATTGTACAAAAGTCAGTGCCAGGAACAGAGACAGAGACAGCGACCCAAGAAATACTACGCGCTAAAAGTTTGTCTACAGACTCTGCACTGTGGTATTGAAGTGTTAATTAATATTGAAAAGGATCAACTTTTGTGTGACTTTGGCTTTGTGTGTGCCAAGCAAATGAAAATTGAAAAGGAATTCAGCGGGGAAGAAAGGGAGAGAGAGCTCTACCGAAACCAAAAGGGGTAATATTATAAGAAATTCCAGCAACTCATGAATTTTTTTAAGCAACATCTTCAAAATTACACAGCATCACTTTAAGGTATGTCTAGGAATTTTAAAAGAAGCACAAATATTTTAAACAAAATGCAAAAAAAGCTGACGCCACTAAGAAATTTATGAAAATTAATCTATATTTATCAAGAACGTTTAATATATGTGAGTAATTTATATATTTTTAAGACTGTTATTGAGCATAGTATGGCATATTATATAATGAATTCATAAGTATCAGCATGAGAGTGCCAGTCTACATACTTGACTTGACTATGCAAAAACATTAAAATCTGCTTTCTTTCATGCAGAACTCGGCAATAAATATGCAGCTGGCTGTTAAGCTTGCACTGAAGATGACGATGGAGAAGGCAATCTTGACATGCCATTAACATTTCATGTGCACCTTGGCGTTGTCTTTTGCCTGGCACTCTTGGCAACCACAGCCAAAGCGAAAGCTGAAGACGAAGCTGAAGCTGAAGCCGAAGCCATAGCCACAGTCACAGCCGGCGTTGACTATCACACTAAAAGTCAATATAAAGTAAAATTTTTTTTATGACCCCGGGATTATCATTTTGCGCTGCAGCTTGACATGAAATTGGCTGCACTGTGGGTAACCAGAAATTGGCTATAAAAGGAAAGACCGACAACCCAAAAGGTGCTTCTTGCATCTTTGCCTCCCCCGTTCCACCTTTGCCAAACACCGCCCACAACCACGACCACTACCACGCCCACACCCTCCTCATGTTCCAATGTTCTATAAAAAAATATAGAAATTTTTATTTTAAGTAGTGACGCGTCAGGGATAATGTTAATGGCACATAGCATTTTCATTTCAAACGTATAAAAATGTCCAATGTCTGTCCACGGTAAATGTTTAAAAAATACAAAAAAAAGTGAGCAAGAAATGAGAATGAAGAGGACAACGAGTGCAAAAGAAATGTCAACCCATCGCTTTGCTTTTTGGCTGGGTTCTTTGTGGCTGTCTCTTTTTTTCATTTTTATATTACACTTATATACATAGATATATTTTTGTACAATATATATGTATATAATAAGGGAAGCGCGTATCTCTCACGATAAAGTGGAATTTAAAGTTTATGAGCTAGACAGAAGGACTCACAGGACTCTTTCGCATATGCCGTATGCTTTATAATTATATGACCGGCATTTTCCATACTTTTTTTTTTTGCTTTTTATAACTCAACGAATGTTATGTGCGCTTTGACCCAAACAAGCCTGAGGAGGTGTAGGAGAGTTACCACGAAATGGACATGGGATGAAGCTGAAGATTGCTTGTAATTGGCAATAGACGAGAACATAAATTCTTTACGCTATTAAAACAGCCACAGTTCTGTTATGAGCATTTTTTAAACAAACATTAAACTTGAATCGAGAAAAGTTTGCTCTTTTGAAGGCAACAGAAAAATCAAGAGATACATTAGCAAAGAATAGAAGTCTTTGATTTATACACACGAAAAGCTTAAATTATAGAAAATATATATAAGATTTGGATTTAAAAAATTAACTTGGCTTTATAACACAATAAGTCTTTGATCTCTTTTAAAGCTTACTCCAAAAACAATTACAACACATACACAATTATTTATATTGATTTAAATATGCTTACGTTTAGAAACTTTGTATACCGCGCTCTGTTGAATGTTTATAAGCAGCTCAACACTCGGAATGCCTTTCTTAGTAGTATATGGGAATGTGTCATAAGATGCTTTAAATTGTGATTAGAGTAGCTTTTAATTGCACGAATTTACGCACGTGTTTCTTGTGTGCTTAGTTCATATAGTTTGTTTAATAGACTGATATAATTGATAACCCTGTAGTCTAATTTTTAGTCTTAAGTGCTAAGTCTTCGACACTGGATCAGGTTAATGTCTGTGTAAAGCTTAACGGAAAGCTCTGTCTATATAGTTAGGCACGATTTTGCAAACAAGGCTTTGATCACCGTTTAATTAAACATTTGCACTACGCGGCGTATGTGTAATAATCACCAAACATTTACTCTGACTTAGGCAGTTTACTTTTAACCTAATAATTAACTTTGAGTTCAAATATAATCGACAGAATATCTTGTTAGTTATGTGTATATATTTTGTTTGATTTTGATGGCATTCTCCAAGTAAATCTCGTCAAGAGCATCCATTTTGTATCTCAGCTTTTGTATTTAATTCAATGCCGCCAATTCGTTGCCATTTGCCACGTCGCGTGCTAAAATGTTGTTATAATTTCATTTGTTTTTCAAGTAGTTGGTTTGATTTATATTTGATTTTGTATTATTTTGTGTTAATTGATTTTTGACGTTTGCGAAAAAAGAGAGAAAAAAGAAAGAGAAAAAGAAGGAATAAATAAAATTTTTATAATCTCTGTTGTTGTTTTGATTTATTTTTTGTGCGTGTAAATGTTGTTGCTTATTTTTAATTTATGGTTTAAGATTTTCTTTTGTTTTCTTTGCACTACAAAAATGCCAAACAACTTAAAATGTTTACGTGTCATAACAATAACATATTGCATTTAATTTTTTTTTATTTTTAATTGGGGTAAATAGAGCACAACATTGAGCATAAAGATTTCCATTGTCTTGCTAATAAATATATTTATAGATTTATTTTTGGTTTCTTTTATTTATATATTTTGTTTACGTACAACATCAAGGAAACAACAACACTGAGATATAAAAACTTTATTATAATATATAAAAGAAATAAAAAAGTAAAACATAAAAACACAAAAGCTTGACTTTGGTGTTAATTAAAAGATAACGTAATATTGATACATTGTTAGAGATAGTTTTAAAAGACAGATGTTTAAGAGCATCAAAGTTCAATAGATGATACAACGGATTCAATTTAAAGAAGTATATATTGTAAATTACACGACAACAATACACGGCATATAATAAAAGAATATAATATTTATATATATTTAGAGACATATTTATATATAGTTACTAAAATATGTATAAATAGCTAGCTTATCTTAAGCATCAATATATAGTACAAACAGATATTTGATGAAATTTATTGCATTTTGAAATTTCATTAATCAAGATTTAAACCATACAATAATTATAATTAAAGTCTGCTAAGCCGCTTCACTAACTGTCATAAGTCCCATAACTAATTGAAAATATATTGCCTGGCTAAACAAACAACTCAAACTGCTCACAAATCAATGCATAACTTTATTGCTGGGTCTGAGGCATACTAAAACACCTCAACACCTTGACAGCAAATGCCACAAACAAACAAATGAACCGATGAACAACAGCAACAGCAACAACAACAAACTATAACAACCTCAAGTCAGACGTCAATCAAATTGCGAGGCAAGTTGAGAAAATGCTTCAATAAACATGTCTTACATAAAACATTTTAATTAAATTATATTTTATATGTGCTGCCATGTGTGCTTTAGTCTGCGAGTGTGTTTATACCTATGTGTGTGTGTGTGTGTGTGTCTGTGTAATATTTATCAATTTTCTAGAGTAGGGTGGCAAAAACAACAGTCATCACAATAACCATACGTCTTCGTCTAGCCCACACACACACACACGCAGGCTGACACATACACACTCATACACACACAGCCACTCATACGGACTCATACTGAAGTAAACAAAAGTGTTTTAGCGCTCTCAATGCACATCATTCATTTACACGCACAGCCGAAAGGGGTTAAGAAGTAACAGAGACTGGAGAAAATGAGAGAAAAACAGACTGAATGAATGTTGTAAGAAGAAATTTACTGAAAAATGGCACAGGCTGTTAAGATTGTAAATTATAAATACACTAGATAAATCCCAAACAAAAGTATTGAATTATTTAACTTACACTTATTTTAAAGAAATTATTCTATTCTCTAGATTTGGATAGAAAACATGAATTTAATCGAAGTTTAGCCCGATTTCAGCTCGTGTCATTGCGCTTTAAACATTGGGGTTAGCTGAGAGAGAAGCCAATGCTCCACTTTAATTTAATTTTTGTGGTTGTTGCTGTTGTTGTTGTTGTTTGCTTTGTTTGCTCGTTGCGCGCAATTAATTGAACTTGCAGCACATGCCTCAGTCTCAGTCTTTGGCTTGGCCCCAGCCTCAGTGGCAGAGTATTGACAGCCTTCTGGGTGTGGTTGATAAATGGGAGGGAATGAAAGACGAGGAATAGGAGTTAGAGCAGCAGTTTTCTTGTGTATTGGTGTGGTTGAGTCGATGAACACTTAAGCCGCACTCAATGCAGCCACAGTTGATGTCGCTCTGCTCGTTTACCCGTTACGCTTTTTGGAATTTAACTAAGACAAACACCACAACGATAACAACAGAGTAACAAGGGAAACAACAGCAACAGAAACTACAACAACAACGACAACAACTAAAACAACAACAACAATCGACAACTACACTAACAAGTTGTCTAGTTTGTTGCCTTTTTCTCTACTTTTCTACTGTTTTCTCTATGAGAAACGCTTGCGGGTCTTATGTTGGCTTAGCAGCAAACTTGTCTAAGCTAGGGCCAACTGTAAAACACAGACCAGAGAGAGAGAGAGAGACCGGAAAGTGACGAGAAAGAGAGAGACGATAGCAAAACGAGGTTACTGCTGGGTTTTCGCAATTACAATTACGCATAGACGAGAACAAAAAGCGGAAATAACAGAGAAGAGAAACAAGTGCCATGAGAAGAAGAATGCTACAGTTAGTTTAATGGCTAACAAAGTAGTCAAAACATTTAGCAAGATGACGGACACTTGAGCAGCAGATTTGGCAATTCCCTGGTATTATATCGCCTGAAAATTAAAGGTTTAATTTTAAATCAAACAGAATAGAAATGTAAGAAATGTTTTCTTAGTAAAATTTTTTGACCTTATAATGATCTACTTTTCGATCGGAAATCCTAATGCTAATTAATTGTAAACTTTTGATCTCATCTGCAAGTGAATCCAATCGATTTTAACATAGTGATTTAATAAAAACATACATAAACCTATATACCTGGAGTCATTATTCTTTAAACATTAGCCCAATTATCGGCTCTAAGGGAGCAATTTATTATTTATTAATTATTAATTTTCCTATATATTCTTGTTAAAATACGCCTTTAAAGTGCTTTTAGAAACGCCTACAGCCTCAAGCAATCTTTTGGTTAGTTACAACTTCGACTTTGTGGTCAAGATCTTGGCTTCCTTCTTGCGTGCCATGTCCGACCTAAGTAGTTGTGAATGCTGCCTGGCCTCTAAAACATATTGCACAATTACTTGGCACACACACACATGCACACAAAATATATAGCTTAGAGAATTTATGTTATTGTTTGTCTGGCAACGCGGTGTGGACTAAGGACTAGAACTACCTTTACAGGCGAAGGACTTCAATATTATTTGCACATACACATACATATATTTTTTTGTTTGTCTGCACACACATACTCATACACATACACACACATGTATGCCTGTTTGTGTTGCAACATTTTATTTATCGCAGTGGCCATAAAATGCACGCTGGGGGCATTTGTAACAATTTTCAGACACACACAACAATGGCAACAGTTCTGCCAGTTTTCCTTAAGTCCTTTTATCCCCTCTCTCTTCCCCTGCTACTCTTCATTCCTCTGACCAACGTCAGCCCCCTCTCTCTCTCTCTGTGCAGAAGCATTCTTAGTCAGGTTAAAATATTACAACATCATGCTTAAAAGTCACGTTTAAACGCTGACGACGTCGGCGCCGAAAGATTATTGCATTTTAGAGCCCCATTCCACGATGGTTCTCTATCATTCTATCTCTTTCTGGTACTCGTTGCACACCTGAGTCACACATACAATCACAAACAAACGTAGTTCATTTCAGTCAGACGATGTCGACGTCAGCGTCGACGCCAGCGTCTGCGCCTGTCTGTATGCTATGCCAAATAAGTAATAGTGTTGCAACGTGCCTGCCGCATTTTATTTCCTTTTTGAATGGCAAAAGAGAGGCAAGCAGAGAGTATGAGAGAGGCAGAGAGAAAGAGACGGAGAGAGATAGAGTGCGCTGCTATACATTGATTGTATAATTCTTGTGTTACGAGTGAAAATTTTATACTTGATGTCTGATTGAATTGAATTGATGGTGAGTGCCTGCCTGCCCACCGTGACTTGGCCTCCGATTCCGTACCCGAATCCGAATCCGAATCCGTATTCGAATACGAATACGAATGCGAATCCAACTTGATTCTATATCTGTCACTGCTCGCATTTGGCTTTTGCGGTTACGAAACCAATTTATTTGGTTTGTATACACCTGTGTGCGAATATGTGCAATGTTGTTATTTATTTTAAACAGTGATGAGTTCGGGTAGCACCAACTGTTCAAAAGTCCTTGAAATCCAAAAATGATTTCATAAAATTAAAACCACACAACATTTTTACTGAAGAATAAAGAGATGCAGAGGAAATAAGGAGAAGACACGAGTAATCCATAAATACGAAAATATTCTATAGATATGTATGCGTATTTTTTTGGCAACTTGAGTTGGTACTAAGCAGAATGTGGGTGTTGGCAATTAGAGAATATTGTAAAAGTATTATTGGTTTGCAAGACATTACAAAGTAGACAATTTATAGGAGGACAGCAAGAAATATAAAGCTGAGCTTAGTATTTAAACAATAAATGCCAGCAAGCTTTCCATTCATGCTTCTCTCAGCTTTAAGATTATGAGAATTAAAAAAAAACCTATAATTCGAAGCTAAGTTAAGGGAAATGTTTGAAACTCCACTCTGCCAATTAAAATAATAATCATTTCACAATATAAAAGGATCTTATCCTAAGGATATTTTTCAAAATACTTATTAAATATTAATTTTGTTTTCTTAAAAACATCTACAAATTTAATATTTTAAATTCAGTATTTTATCTGAAGACTTTCGTTTTCAACTCACGTAAGAATCGGTTATGCTAGAGATGATTTCCCAGAACTAAGCACATCATCAGTTTGCAATATTATAAGAAAGTCAATTTTACTTTAATAAATATTTCAATATGTACTCGAAAAACAAGCCATGGCCTACGCATTTGAAACACACTCACAAACATATACAGTGCTATAAATACACTCTGATATAGGCCTTTTGTGAATGGCTGAGCCAAAGTAGCTCTCTGCTGTCCTTTTCCCTTCTACCCTCTGTCGCTGTCTGCTTGTCACACGCCGTTGTGCCATTGTAAATGGAGTCAAGAAAGCAAAAGTCATTTTTTCAATTTTCAAAATTAAAAAAAAATTCTACGCACACACGAGTAAATCACTAAGTTACTGTGTCGCATTGATAAACCCTTATCAAGTGGGTTTTTTTTTGCGCAATCCAACATACACACACACACACATAGACTCACGCACACAGTGAAACACGTTGACACATTGTCACAGGGCTACAAAAAAGTCACTAAACGAAATGCAGAGACCTTTCTGACAAGGGTGAGCTGCGGCGGCAGAGGCTGTGGCAGCAGCGGTGTCGGCGCCAAAAAGCATAGCCTACTTTTTGGCGTGAATTTAAAAAGGCTGCTGGGGCATAAGTGAGTGGGCGGGGAAATGATGCCAGGAGAGGGTGGGATGGTGGTAATTGTAGGTGGTGGTTTCTGTTATGTAGCGCGCATATTAATATCTATAAAATATGCTCGTGACTGCTTTACGACTTGAAAGCTCAAAGCTAAGAGCAAAACCAGAAGCGGGCAACCAGCAAAAAGTTCAATATTTGTAAATCTTTTGCTCATACGCTCGCACTCTCAGTCTCTCCCTGTCTTTCTCTCTTTCCATCCCTCTTGCTCCCAGAATTCTTCTCTCTTTCACTCGTCTCTTTCTCTTACTCACACCATAGCTGAGCTCGTTCTTTATGGGTTAATGGTGCGAAAACGTGACTTAATGTTCGTGTGTAAAATTTGTGTTTCTTTTTTTTTCCTCTTTCGTTTCATTTCTTTTTGCTTCCTCATAAGAGTTATGTGCGGGTGCGTACAGGAGTGTGTGAATTGCGGGGAATGCTGAAAGGGGAAGCGTAATGGAGAGTCACAGCTGTTGTGCAAAGGTCAAAGCAATTTGAAGCGCCCCTCAGAAGGCGATGGCTTTTAATAGAAATGTCAGACAATTGGGTGCCAAAACAAGTCTGCAGCTTTAAAGCTAGAAAGTAAAGCCAGCGTAAATTGATTAAGTTGAAGGAAGATAGAAAACAATGGATGTGAAAGGAAAGAGAGACAGAGAAAGAATGAGTGAACATATCAAGTTATGCATAAGTTCACTAGAAATATTTTAAGCATTATAAATAAAACTTCTCTGACTGCTTTAAAGTAATCAAGATGAAAAATTAATTTGTGGAGACAATTTGACTGGGAGAGGGGAAAATTAAGAAAGTTGGAGAGAGAACGTGATAGTAAGACGGTATATTGATTACTTTATATAAGAAACTTGAAGTTATAATTGCTAGATTCTTCCCCTTGTTAGATTTTCTAGCTTTTAAAGATTGTCTTTAATTGGCCTAGATTACCTTTCTGAATATCTAATTATGTTAATTGGATAAACTTTTCTCAACTCAAATCGTAATGCAATAAAATAATGCTTGTTTAAGCAAAGTTCTTCTATTAAACTTACTATATTCATGCAGAAACTCAGTTCATTATCCAAAAACTGCCTCAAACGCAGATGAATATTTTTGGCCCCAAAGTATTTAAAAATTTCATTAACTCACTTGACTCGCCAAGCTTCATTTAATTATCTCTTTCTCCCTCTCTGTGTGCGCTTTAGCGTAAATGACAAATCCTTATGCTAAATATGCTTAATGCAACACACATACTCACACACACACACACATATACACATACACACAGCTTACAACGTGCAGTACATATGCTTAATGAAGCTTATAACTCTCGCCGTCTCGCAGTTCTTGTTCTATCCTTCTCACTATCCTGCTCTCGCTGTCTGCCTTCATGTCTATCTCTCTCCCTCACTCGTTCTGTGGTAGTATTGTCCCCCTGTTGCCCACATGCAACACGTACACGTTCTGACAATCCTGGCAACAGGCAGCATATGCCAAGCACGAAGGCCCGCCAGGCAAAATAATTATAAAGCGCTCAAAGCGGAAGCTGCAATGGAAATGTTACCTGCAAAGCACGTGCAGGTCAAAGTGTGTGTGCATGTGTAAGAGAGAGGGAGAGAGGAAAAGCGAGATAGACTGTTCGGGTGCAAATTCTAGCACTGACTGCGTTTAGTTTAGCATAATGACAGGCATAGCGTAGAAGGCAATTTCACCAGCTCCAGTTCCACTACCACTTCCAGTTCCCGTTCGAGTTCGAGTTCCAACTCTCGACTTTGCCACATGCCGCATGGCAGCCACTAAACCAAAGCCACATTAGCTCGGCAGCAAATGTGGCAAAGCGTGTTAATAACTCACTCTATATACATGTGTGTGTGTGCGAGTGTATTTGTGTGTGTGTGCACTCTCTGCACTTGGGGGCACATGCATTTAAGTTTTGGGATTTCATAATAAACTTGCGCCTGTACAAGAGTGTGTGAGTGTGTGTGCGTGTGTGCGGTAAGTTTGTCGTCATCATCTTGGCGTGTAATGGAGCGTGCTGCTGTTGCAGCTAAATGCTGAGAGCTAAAAGCTAAGGGCTGAGTCACAACCTTGCATATTTCCATGCATAATGCATAAATTCGTTTCATCAGAGAAACAGAGCTCTCCTCCAAACTCAGAATTCTCTCATCAACCTCCAACTAAACTTGACTTCGCCCTCGTCTTGGGCCTAATTTGTTGCATAATTAAGCGTGTAGTCGTCTGTGCAGTAATGCAACCATTTTATATTATTAGACCCCGTACTCTAAAAAAGAGTAGAGGGGTCTATTAAGTTTGTCTGAAGCGAAATGTGCGTAACAGGCAGAAGGAGGCGTGGCCGACCCCATAAAGTATATATATTCTTGATCAGCATCAACAGCCGAGACGATATAGCAATGTCCGTCTGTCCGTCTGTCCGTCTGTCCGTCTGTCCGTCCGTCCGTATGAACACCTGGATCTTTTAAACTACAAAAGCTAGAGCCACCAAATTTGGAATGAAAGTCCGTTTGCTTCGCGAGCAGATCAAGTTTATTTCAAATCTTTGCCACGCCCCTTACCGCCCCCGCAAATTGTAAAAAACTATGGTCACCTCGGAAAAATTGATGTTTTAAGCAAATATCTCAGTAACTATAGCACTTAGGAATACCATTTTTGGTATGTAAGTTGCTAGAGACAGCATAAATGCATTGTCATTAAAATTTTTTGGACTGCCACGCCCCGTTTTCCCACAAGAATGAAATAATTTTCAAACTTCAATGCCATTTTTAAGGCATTTGCACTTATCGTACGGTATTGTAATTTCAAATTCGTTTGGAGACAAAGTATCACAAACTATCCTGAAAGTTGCATACAAATCGGACAATAAACAAAAGAGCTAGACACGTAACAAAGTTTACAATTACACGCAACGTCAAAGCAAACGTTTCACTGCTTGTGTAGCGACTGCACTGCTTGTGTAGCGACTGCACTGCTTGCGGACGATGCACGCACATGTATGCATACTATACGATTTATTATATATCGATATTCAATACCATAGTAATTATAAATGCGATATAATATCGCTTGCGATATTTGGTCATTATGTCTATGTCTATAGCGATATATCGTATTTGAATTCAGTTGTTGATAATATCGATATTTGATTTGATGTGATATTTTAATTAATATCGATATCGGCATTTTCTTGGCGATTTGCATCCCTATTACAAACTGATGGTTTCGTTTCAAAGTGTTTTATTGCAAATACTATGAGTACGGGGTCTTTTACAGTCGGCTAGCTCGACTGTAGCCTTTCTTACTTGTTTTTTTGTTGTTTTTGTTTTGGTAATTTGAACATGTTTAGAAGCAGCACATGTTAGTCTGCAATGCAATTTTGTTTAACTTAATTTAGGCTGCTGCAAAGCGGAAATTTTCAACAAAACAGATTTAGCTGTCTTACTTAAATATCTGAGAGAATATTTTCATTATTCGAGGAGTTAAGAAGTGTTTTTAATAACATATTTTATAGTAGAAATTTTTAAAATATGTTCGTAATTTTTCGTCCAAAAAGAACTGAAGAGATAGAAAAAAAAGTTCCATGATAGCTAAGAAAATATTGAGTTTAATTAACCACTTTCTGACCAACAGAAACTAATTTTTTTATTGTTTTCCTTTATGTTTTATGGATTCATATCCCAACTCAACTTTGTGACAATTCCTAACCAAGTCTACCCTAATTATTTATTCAATGTCAGTCAAAAAAATAATACAAATTATTCAACATTTTTATCTTAAACTAACGAATAAATATAATTTTAAAAACATTTATTTGTATTTCCATTAGTATTGAACTTTCTATAAACTTTAATAGATTTTAATGTATATTGGATATTTCGTGGTTTACTCAACATTTTCTATTCCAACTCTATAGATGTTGGTGTTTATTAAAGCCAAAAAACTTTATTTGACCAAAGTGAGTAACGCGCTTAAAGTGCCAAACTTGTCGACCCATCACGATTTTGTCCCTTCCCTCCATTCCCCTCCCTTTACACTACTCACACCCTTAGTATCGTTACCGTTCCTACTCATTTCTACGCTTTTGTTAACATGACGCCACAGAAAGCTAACAAAAATCTACACGCAGACAATGTTATACATGAAAACCGCAGCACACCTTCAACGTAACCACAATGTATATATATGTGTGTGTGTGTGTGTGTGTGTGTGTGTGTATGCTTCATTATTATTATTGTTGTTCTTATTCGTTCTTCCTGTTCTCGTCACACGGCACATACGAGTATTATTTTTGTCGCATTGTTTGCTTCTCCTTCCGCCTGTCGACGCCATTGTTGTTAGTATTTTCTCTTTCCGCTTCTTTATGTCCTTTTTTCTTTGTTTTTTTTTTTGACAGCGTCTCTTCGTTTCTCTGTTTTTGATTAAGCTTCGTTGTCGTTGCCATTGTTGTTGCTGTTGTAGTTTTTCGATTTTGGTCACTAATGAGCAAGGCTAAAAGCGCAGCAAACTTGAGAAAGGCGTCACGAAAGGTGGGCGTACCCAACTAAAGGTAAACATTGTATTTTATTTGTGTTTACGTTTTTAACAGCTTTGACAGGCTACTGTTATCCTTTCCCAACACACACACACACACACACGGAGTAAACGAGACAGATATATATATATAGATATATGGACATTGACAGACTGCCAGGCATTGTTAGCACAGATTTAGGTCAATATGTTTTCGGCCAGCTAGAAGAACTCATTGGCTTTGGCCTTTTCTGTGTGCTTGGGCTGAGCATTGACAGCATTTTTCATTTGCCTAATGAATTCAATTATTTATTTACCTTGAGTTATTTCTTTAGTCAGTTCTCTTTCTCCCCCTTTAGCCTTCTCCCTCTTTGGCCTACCGTCCCTTCTTAGCTGTCTTCTGATTTGATTTTGCGTGCCAGAGTTTATTTAATTTGATATGGCAGAACGAGACTTGGCTGGCAGATGACTGCCAAGTCGGCATTTCTAATTAATTCAGTACAAATTACATGGAATTGCCTATGGCGACATGGAATGGGAAGGGTACGTGGGGCAATGGAGAAAATAAAAATGGAAATTTAATTAATGTAAAAGCTTATATAATTGGAAATTGAAGTCTAATTAAAAGTGTGCGACAGCACACAACGAGCCTGCAGTCAATTGCATGCAACTGACATCGTTTCAAGCGCAAAATTAATTAACACTCTCCAGCACACACCAATACACAACAATACACACAACCAGGCATTTGTATACAAAAGTATACATTTTAATTTTCACCCACGTTAAAAATCGCATAGCAAATTATTAACAACAAATAAACAATCATAAATTGAATATTTGTAAATATACAAAAACATACACAATCACACACACACACACACAAACCCATATACACATGTACAGCTCTATGAAGTGACAATAACCAAATAATAAACTAATTAAATCAACAGTTGCTGCAAAAAGCTTTTGTACCATCTTTTTGTTTGGCTTCCTCCAATTCGCCACTCCACAAAATGGGCATTATAATTTGACAATTTAATTGAATTCCTATATACTGTAGCCAATAATATTCTGTGAATGCTTCTGACAGCCAAAATGTATACTTTAATAATATACTCTCTCTACTTTAAAATGTTTTAATACAAGTATTAAGTTGAGCTAAAGATTCTTTATACTTGAAACATTTCATTAGAATCGAGACCACAAAATCTTCAGTAAACTTTACAGTTTTTCTAATTTTTTAGTTCTATTAACCGTATAATTCCTAATTAAACCTTTTTTCTCTACCAATAATAATATTAAATTTAAAAAAGCTATGAATTATTTATGACAACGACTTATTTACTAACAGTATATCTATTTAATTTAATTTTTATTGTTTAAAATTAAACAATTTTTCATTTCACTCTGTTAGTTATGATTGAAATTATTTACCAATGTTATTCCGTATTAGTTAATATATAACAAAACTTACTGTGATTTTAATTATTTTTTATAAAATTTTGGAATTGCCAGAAATGACACTTACCTAAAAAGAGAATAAAAGAAATAAATTTATTTAGTTAATGTCTTTAAAGTAGTTTCTGCTTAAATTATTGAGTTGTACTAAGTGAGTCTGAAATTCTTTTAAGTAATTTTCGTTATTTATATTTATGCAACGTGTTGCTGTTTAAGTTGCCCCACAGTCAACCCAACAAACCCAACAACCCACCACACCTATACACACACCCAAGCAACATACACTATGAATACTTGAAAAAAATAATATTTGCTGTGTGTAAATGCCACACGTTTATAGGTAACAAAATTTGTTTTATTTTATTATTTTTTTTTCTTCACGTTCATCCTTTTTTCTTTATTTTGCTTGATTTTCTGTTCTGGGGATATCAATCCATTGCTGAGTTCTCGCTCGTCAGGCTGCCCTTTTTTTGCCAGGCTTTTCAATTTCACATATAACAAATATTTTTTATGTTTTCCTCGCTTTCCTTTCTCATCCCCATCCTCACGTTTTCACTCTCTTTATATCGTTTTCTCCCTTTACTCTTGTTCAGTGTTTTTTTTTTATGCCATATTTTACATGCAAATCGAATTTTCCTCAATTTTAATTGGATTTTTGATTGGTTATACTTGTGTTTATATACGCACAACTCGCTGGCTATATTGAACCTCTCTATATACTGTGTATTTATTTGGTTTCATGTATTTGTATAGATCAATCCACCAGTAAAAACAATTTTGTATTTTTATTTTTATTTAAATTTTTTTTAGGGTATTTATGTTTGGTTAGTTAGTGACATGTTATAAGCCATCAACTTACAACAAAATCATAAAAGTCAAACAAATCCCTGTGTGACAAACAATGTGAAAGCTTCAAAGAAAATAGCGAAAATTTGACTAGTAGAAAACATAAAAAATAGTCAAGGTAGTCAAACAAAAAATGAAAGTTTTTTAAGTACTTGTTTTAATATTTTATTTATACCACTTGAGTTGGCAACCCTAACTAAAGTTGTTCTTCTGCCTCTGTCAATTAAGCAACACACTTTGGCAAATTGTACAAAGTTTTAATTGAAGACGACACGACAAATGTCTATATTCGCATTTAAACAATTCCCCAATCCCAAAACTCAGGTACTCGTATGCCTCAGTGGGCGTAGCTATATATGTTAATTTTAAACACGCTTTTGAAATGCCTCGCGGGTATTACCAAAATGATGAAACCCGCATCTCCACATCTGCTCTCTTCATACTCCATACCTCCTTACTCTTTGCCCCATTTCTATCAACATTTCCATTTCCATTTGTGCCACGTAGTTTGCCTTGTAATTACAATTGAGACCATGGCCACAATGATTATAATTATGTTTTATATTGTCATTTGTTGGGTTTGGTAAGTGGACTGACTACCAACTTCGGAAACTCACAATCAGAGTGGCATTAAAGTAGCTACAGGTAACAAGTTGAATTTGAAATAAATCATTTTCAGTTTCCTGGCAACAACAGGGTGTTCCTGCTTCTCTTTTCTTCCTTTCCCTTTGTATGTGTGTGATTGTGTGTGTGTGTGTGTGTCTATCAAGGACTTATGCTGATTAGTAAAAAGCGTCACAGTAAATTTTGAATGTGGCATTCAACTTACTACCCCTGAAATTGTGAATTGTGGGCTCAGGCAGTCGGAATGATTTATGCAATGAGCTCAAAAAGATGAAAGTTGTACATTTTCATATTTTAATTGCTTTGCTCTCTTAATACTTTTGGGACAGGCTGCCTCGCTTCGCATTTTATAATATTCTTCTCGTTTCCCTCATTTTCCGCTTGTATTTTTTATATTTATTTTTTTATGTTATTATTATTATTTATTTTGATTCTTTTTTATAAGTAAGTATACATTTTGGTTACGCTTCTATGGGTCTTTTGAAGTGCCAGGCACAGGCGGAGTGCCTCAAAGCCTGACTGGGATTTGCCTTGTAGTTAATGTAAATGATTGCTGAGAAAATTTTACTAATTTTATAACAAGTTGCGGTTTGTGTTTTAATGCTTCGCTTTCAGTTTTTCTTTTTTCTCCACCGTGTAACCTGTCAGGCTATTTGGCTGAGACGCAGTTCTGTTTACTTTGTGGAATAGTAGCTTTAGTGTATAAGTAAGTATTTCGCATTTATAATTTATGGCTTTATATTTGTCAATGGCATTATTATTTCACATTTTTATGTGTCCCACTTTGGGTGCCACCTTGTCGGGCTACCTTTTTTGGCCAGTATTTATGGGATATTTAGCGTTTTACTGAATGTAGGTTTATGGTGTGTCAGGCAAATTGTTGAGATATTGGTCTGACAATCTAAAGGAAGGAAGGAGGAACAACGGAAATGGCTTTTCGGGAATGCCGAGGGTGGTTTGTATACTTTGAGATGAACTTTTACAGCAGCTGGGGTGTTTTTATTGTTCAAGATTTCACAGCTGTTAATACTGAACGCTATTCAAATAAGAAAGTGAGAAAGGTTGTTAAGAAAATGAAATTAATTAACAGATACATTTAAACATTAATGACATAGTGGAATAATGGTAATTATTGCCAGTAAATCCCTAAACCTAAACATAACTCATAATTCCCCAAACATTCTTTAACGTGGATAGAGAAGGAGAGAGAGAGAGAGGACAGTTCTCGACCATTTTCCATATGCAATTTGCCTCTAATTATGCGCAAAATTTCTAACTCAAGGGCTCTAAGCAATTAGTACAGCACACACAAAGCTATGGCCAACCCTAGAGCTCTTGAACCCCCTTATTCCCTGACCCTTTGCCTCAAGTAATTTACATTGAAATTAAACAAAAACTAAGTGTGTGTGTGTGTGTACGCGTGTGTGTATTTATGTCTATTTTATATTTTCATATGCATGTGGCCAACATTAATGCAACAAATTATGTTTAGAGCGGCGCCTTTTGCCACCGCCGACGCAGTGGAAAAACTCCAAATGAAAATAAACCGCAACATTTTTCATTTGCGCAAAATAAAGAAATAGCAGCAGCGCCAGGAGGCATGAGGCATGAGGCAAGTGAAATGGGGTATGTGGTAAGTGGTAAGTGGCAAGTGGCAAAGAGGCAAGCGGCAACGAGACAACCAACTGGAATGGAAACATTGGCGGACTATCACACGGGAGCAATATAACCGGTTTGTATGCCACAAAAGCAATTTTATGATTATAACAGCCGAGGCTCGGTCGAGACCGAGACGGGGACTGAGAACGGGACCAGAAGCGAGACCTGGAGTATGGGAGTCATATTCTGAGGGTCCGGGGTGAGGGTGGGGTTAGCGTTGCGCAATTAGGCGCCATAAAAATGGCAGGTTGCCCCCAAATGGGCGTGGCCAAGCCTTAGTATGGCACGGTGTCGGGATCGGGGCCTCAGCGTCGTGTTGTTTGCCTTCTTGTCTTTCATTGTTTTTATATATATATGTATAGCGAACATTTATTTTTTTTGTGGTTGTTGTTTTTTAGATCCGCAGCCCGCACACGGCAGTATTTTTAATTTAAAATCCACAACGAAACGTGAAACGCCACAGAAAAAAATGATGCGCGTGAAAATTGCGGTCAGGGAATGGATAGAAAAGGGAGAGGAAAGAGAGAGAGAGAGAGAGGAAGAGAGAGATAGAGAGAGATAGAGAGAGAGAGAGAGAGAGAGACATAGAGACATAGAGAGAGAGGTACATAGAAATGTGTGTGGGAGCCGAGTAGGAATATAATCTTAATATTATAACATTGAAATATACCCAATATAGTTAGGGAGGAACTTTCTCTTTTCATTACTATCCTGGGAATCATTTTTAGAAAACTGGTAAACGGGTTAAAGGGTTGCAAAAATAAAGAGCTTGAAAACTAAGAGAACACTGTCTTTAGCTTTAAAGTTTAAAATGTAAAATCGTTAAAGAACACAGACTTTTTATTGATCTAAGTAGATATAATTCATTGATCTAAAAACAAAAACTAACACATTTTGAAAACAAGTTTTATTAAATGTTTTACATGTTTGGTAGAAATTTCTTGCCTAACTTGTAGAATATGTGCATATTGTGGTCATAAATTTAGTTACAAAATCGAAATACACCGACTCTGAGTTTTGGTCAGGGTCAGTAGCTGCTTGGTCTACCCATCTTGGTAACTTCATGCTAAACTTAGCATACAACTTTAGCTAGCCTCCAAACCACATTAACAAACCCATTTGGTTGGGGTTAAATTATGGTTATTGTTTATGGTAAAAATACAAGCGACCAAGAAAACACGGTAAAGGTTGAATGTTGGCTGGTTATTTTGGACTCGACTGTGGTGTCTACCTCTTCGCGCTTTTGTGTACTATTTAACAAAATTTATTTACGTTATATTGCGCCGAGCCAAGTCAAGTTATATAGAAATTTATGAGCTTTATAGTAGTGGCATGCCATTTCATTCTGTCCGCTGTTGGCTTGCTTAAAAGTCCCTTGAGATGTAATCAATTACTTAATGCTATAGCAGCAACAGTCCTTCCTCTCCACCTCTCCACACCTCGAATTCCCTCTCCCTTTCTTTCCCTCTTCCTCTCTCTCTTGAGGACCACCAAACAAAAGCCATTACGATGGAAACTTTTCAATGAAGCGCGTTCGTCAGTCGAACGAAGCCGTTGACTATTAGCTGCCTGTAGGGTATGTCTGTCAGCCTGTCTGTCTGTCTTTCCGCCTGACTGTCTGTCTGTCTGCTTGTCTCACTGTCCCACTGTCTATCCTATGCTGGAAGCATAAACCCTTGCGGGGGCATTGGCTCAGCTGATGTATTATTATGGCCCTGAAGCTTGCTTGGTTGTTTCTGGTTTGGGATCTGCCAGCTCTTTTAGCCACTGCCACTGCCTGCCAGTGTTATTAATATTGTTTTTACCGGGTAGCTAATACTGACGAATCCCCCAGCGCATTACGTGCTGAAGGTAAGCAGGCAGCATGTCATCAAAACACGCCCACTTGAATTCTGAATGGGGTCTTTCTCTCTATCCCTCTCCTCTCTCTCTCTCTCTCTCTCTCTCTCTCTCTCTCTCTGTGACAGTCTCTTCGGTTTTTCAGCTTGTGAGTTTACAGTAAAATAAATATTGAAGTGGACCTGGGGAAGTCACTTCAACATTTCTTGGCACGTAAAAGACATCATAATTAGCCGTTGCTCGGAAATAGAGCGACAAGCCCAAAATACATAAAAAAACATTCAAATCGTGGGAATAAACCTACAAAACACCTTCAACTACGACCTTTAGATATCCTGTAATAAATATGATTATCCATATCTGCCATGCACTGTTTTATCCCTTTTGTAGGGTATAGAATGCGAGACAATATCTTGGCCAAGCAAAACTTGCAATAGGCCAATTTCCGTGTCATAAAACTTAAAAGCTTTTGAGAGCTCCCCAAAAACAATTTGCATGCGAAATTCAATTTGATAATGGCAAACTGGGGGCAAAGGCATCTGAAATAACTCCAAAACAGTCTGTGACAAAAGTTTTTGCCCTGAAACACACACACACACACAAACACATACATATTTCAAAGTCAGACAAAAAGCCAAGACCAGGTGACTCGCAGGAGTTTTGCATTTGTCAGCTAATTGGGTCAGCAAAAGAAGTTTTTTAAAGAGTTTTAAAGTCTTTTAAACTGCAGAATAAAGAGAATGTTCAAAATGTACTGTGAGTGTTTAAAGTCTAAAGAGTTCAATAATATTTACCATGACGTTAAAACAAAAGAGCGCAAAGTTTTGAATTACAAAACGAATGAGTTTTTTGTTTCATTTTTTGGAGAGTAGTTGGGGTTTGACTCATGTAAACATTTTGTATAAAATTTATTTTAGCCATGGCTAGAGCCAAATCTACAGTCAGCTACAGATCGAGAGCACGAAGCCGTTGCCAGACGTCGCCGGCTGGCTGTCAATGGCTTTTTGTCGCCGCAACACCCGTAGAATTTTGTGTAATTTGACCCAATGCAAATGTAAATAGAACTCCGACAACGTTGTTGCCCAGCTGAAAGGGCGTTAAATTGTATAACTTAATGAAACGCCAAGCCAGCTGCTGGCCTAAACCAGTCAAAGCAAACCGATTCAGTATCCGAACCCCAATCCCCAATCCTCAAACCAAACCAAACACCAAACCGAGCCAACTACGAGTAGACTAGACCTAACCAGAAAACCAACAGCAAGCAAACCAACGATAAAGTCAAAAAGTAAGGGGCAAACATAGAGAAAGGGATAGAGAATAGAAACAGAGAGACAGAGAAAGAGAGATGGAGAGAGGGAGAGAGAGATGGCAGAAACATTTAGACTGCTTTGTCTCTGTGTGCTTTGCTTTTGCCTTTTGTGGCCAGGCCATGTGCGGATTACGTTTGACTTAATGCAATGGCTAAAAGAGAGGAGACAGAGAGTGATAGAGAAGAAGGACAGAGAGGATAGAGAGAGGTGAAGAAGTGAAACTGTTGCACGCCATGCTGCCACGCCCACATTAAATTTAAATTAAAATGCTAAATTTTTGCGCTCAAGCTGTGGTAAAAAGCAAATAGATAAAGATATATAAAGAAATAGAGGCAGAGAGGGAAAAAAGCATAGAATGAAAGCAGGAAGAAAAGGGCGAGAGACAGAGAAAGAGGGTGAGGGCGAATTGGTGACACGCCCTACGCCACAGGCCCTAAAAATGCAAGCAAAATAGTTTTTAATTAAAAGGTCTTGACAGTCACGGTTCACAGTCCACACTGGTGGCATTTAAATTAGTCACAGCTCTTGAAATTGTTCTCTGTTCTAGGAAATCAAAGAACTAAATGTTCAACTTAAACTAGAGCAACTTTGAAGTAGACGAATATAAAGTTAAATACAAAATTTAATTGCAAATGTCGCTTAAAATAATTAATTTTCAGTAACTCTGCTTTAAGCCCTGCTGGATGCTAAGTTCTCATCTCTCTGTCCTATTAAATAATATTATTTTAAGTAGTCTACATGGCGTCTGGCTGTCGCGTAGACTCCATCTTTCAACACTCTTGTTGCTTGGTTGTTGCTACTATTTATGGCAACACACACAGACACATTTAATACCACTTAAGCTGCTACACTTTCAACTCAGCCAGGTATTAAATTTTTTGACTCAGATAATGGTATGCACATAGACTGTTAAAAGTTGTTTTTTTTTTCGCTTTCATTCGCACGTTTACTGGCAGCAGCTTGAAGTCGCGGCAATCTCTGTTTGCCACGACACTTGTCGCCGCCAATAGATGGCGCTGTGAGTGTCTGTATCCTTCAAGTGCATGTGTGTGTGAGTGTAAAGTCAACGTTTTTACGTGTGACTTGATTTGAATACAACGCGACATTTCCATTCGATGCGGTGCATTGCGAAACGGTTCATTCATTTATTTCAGTTGGGCACTTTTTTGCGCACTTTCAAAAACATTTTTTGCTTTCTTTTAGTTCTGGTTTCTATTTGATCGAGTGCCTTTTTCATTGGCAGGCAACAAACTTAATCAATTTCAGCGTTTGTGTCCAAACAAAAGGTGTGTCCAAAAGGCTGGAAAATTGCAGAGCGACAGAAGCGGAGAAAAAGGAAGAAGTTTTTGCTGCATAGTTTTAGGCATCCTTCGCAGGCTGACTGACGGCAGAGACTGTACCATAGACAGTGTCAAGTGACTCACCATATTGCCTTTCGACTATGACTCCTCAGCTTTGGTTGACTTTTTTGTTTACCCAAAGCAAACGCCATAAAATAATTTTGTTTCACACACACGCAGACTGAAAGGCAGAGACATTTATTTGCACCGAACAAATACACAAATGTATATATTTAATTTGAGCAAATAACTATTTTTGGGCGCAGGCAGACTGTCTGACTTTCAGACAGATAGATGGATAGACAGACAGGCAGATAGACAGACAGTTAGTCGTATAGACATACCCAAAACTCACAAAATGTATTTGTTTTGGTGGCTGCCTTCAATGCCGCCGTATTCAAAATATTTGAAATAATTAGTGTAAAATATTTGCATAGAAATTATTTGTTTACTTGCGGGTAGTCGAAATGCAAAAATATCAAGCAGCTCTTTAATAAAGGAGAATTAGGTGTCTTTGATTGGATGGGTCGAGTTTTATTAATTCCTAAGCCTTATGTAAAGGAAAGTTTGTAAATTAAATTCAAATTTTGAAAAGCGTTTAAGTACGAGAACAATACAATGTTGATAGACAACTTTAAAGTAAAATGTCTTCTCAAGTAATTGCTTTTAGGTAAGCTAAACTACACCAAAGCAAAATCAATTCAATTTCAGCAGTCTCAATGGTTCAAAACAGGCAAAGAAAATAAAGAAAATGACTTTGTTTTCAGGCAAATTATAGCGTATTTTCACTTTGGCATTTAGTCGCCTGTTTGCCTGGCAGCATTTAAAATGCAGTCGACAGGCAACAAAATAAACACTCCCACACACACATATACCGGGGAAAAGTGTGTGTGTGTATGGAATAAAGTAAAAACGCGGCAAATCACTTTTTAAATTTAATTTGACACTTTCTTTTCGGTGTGCATCAAAGACGACGCGACTACAAAGTGTAAACTTTTTGGCGAGCGACAAAAAAGAATAAGGAAAACAACGAATAAGAAAAGAAATTTCAAATTTCAGATTTCATTCTCAGTACCCGGGAAAGCCCCAAGGGCCGGACTCCATTTGGGGACTTGGCATTTAAATTTGGTTGCCTTGTTGCCCGAAACTTAAATGTTTTGTAGTTTTCATTTAAACGAAAAGTTTTCAGCGCTGCATAAACTTTGCGTTATTTCACACGCAGGTATTATATTGCTTAAGCAGCACAAAAGCGAATGCAATAAATGCAGAAGGGGGCAAAGGGAAAGGAGAAGAAATATCAAGGCAATAATAATAAGAAAGAGCAAAGAAGCGAGTGAAATGTTTTCAGCTCATATTAAATGGCAACAGCAACTGACTTGCTGCATCTTCGACTACAACTTTGTCTCTTCTCCATTTTGGCCAAAGTTTGTCTTGCTTATTATATTCAATAAAATATTTTACAGTGGCACTTCGGGGGGCAACAACTTGCTAAAACTTTGCCAGTTTTAAAATAAAAAAAAAAAAAAAAAAAAAAAAAAAAATATTAAAAAAAATTGATAAGATTTTTCTTGTGTGTCTAAGCAATTTGGTTGTCCTTTGTCAGATTGCGAACTTATATTGTAAATTCTTGCAGCCAAACGATTTTGTTTACCCGCATTCTGGGCCAAAAAGGATTTTATCTTGGCACACTTATTACGTCTACGTAGCGTATTCTTACACATTTGGAATTTTCTATTAGCATTTTTTCGGCTAACCCTAAAGAATTGAAGAAAATAAAGGAGATATATTATATGTATGTACGCCAAGAATGTTATTGAACTAAGTCAACTTGAAGAATTTCAAAAACAAATATTAAAACTAGAGAAGTAACAGAAATTTGACTGATTTCTTTATACTTGCAACAAAATAATTAGTATTTATCTGGTCTACAACAATTTAATTTATGTGTCATATATTCAACTGATTGCTCAAATTTATTTTACTTTGAGTCACATTATTATTTAACGACCAACAGAACCAACCAAGGGCAATCCACAAAAATATGAGCTATACAACTTATCAGGCACAAAACACTCATTTAGATGGTCAGGCTCAAGAGCAACCCCGAAAAAGCCAATGATGAGCTTTGACTGTCATTGACCGGCAGGTGTGTTTGCTTCCTCCCCCCTCATGCCATTAAGCATTCTTTGTCTGGGAACTGGCAACTGGCAACTGGAAACTGTGGCAGACAGAGCTTAACCTTATCGGCCCACTCCAAAAGAGTTGGACAGAGAGACCACAGCTGGACGCACTCGTCTGGCCTGTCATGATTGACGGTCATTTGTCATTTTCTACCATTTGGCCATTTATTTGGCCACAACTTTTTTAACCGCTGCCCACAAAAATGAAACCAAATCCGAAAGCCGCACGCAAAAGTTTCAATGCGCTTCTTGTTTTTGCTGTTGTTGTTATTGTTGCTGCTTATGGCACATTTGTCAGACGTTGGCGTTATGCAAAAAGCTTCAACAAAACAATAGGGGAAAAGAATTTGTAGGTGTTACCCGACACGACGCCTTTAAGCGCGTATAAATTACAAAAAGCCAAAAGTCAGTTGGCAACAAAAACAAAACAAAAACCTTATAAAAGAAAGGGTTTTTATAAATGAAGTTGCATACGTTTTTGGGCATCCGTGTATACGTATAGTCCAAAACTCTGACATGTCACGCCGCCAAGTTTTAAACTGTCTACAGTCAGCATGTTATCGTTTCGACCTGCGTCTTTTTGTAAACCTGACACACCCACTCCGCCTCTCATGAAAAGCGGTTTTCATTAAAAAGCGGAAATATGTGATTTCTGAGTTATTTACGGTTTCGGTCGTTTGTTTAGGTCTGTGACAAGAGAAATGACTTTAAAGCCAAGCATTGACTGACAAATTCTTGTTTAATTAGCCACAAGCCAAATGAATGCCATACATTTTATCAATCTAAGGCAGACTTATTTGTTTAACTTTAAATAAATTAAAGTCAAGCAACTTTGACTTTTTGGCTATTAAATTCATAATTATTTATATTAAATTAAATTCATAATTATTTTTATAGACTAAATCTGGATTTGTTACATATATTTAACTAAACTACAGTTTTGCAATACTAGGAAGACCTTTAATAAATACGTTAATTAAAATTAAGTTAAAAGTGTTTTCGAAAATAATGTATTCTATGTAGATTGCAAGTAGCATGAGTGACTTAAAGTTTGTGTATAAAGTGCATTATTTGTTAAAGTTTGTTGCCTTTCTACAAATTACTTGAAGCACTCAAAAGTATGCTACAGTTTAATGCTTAATGCCATTTGCTAAAAAAGTTTTTAATTTCTTGTGCATGTGTGTGGTACGAGTATACACAATAGTATATACCTATAGTATATACGAGTACACTTTTTTCCAGCACAAAGTTTAAATGCAGCTGCGTTAACTTGGGCACAACTTTAGTTCAACACACACGCACACAGTAAGTATGTAAATTTGGGCACACAGGCATATAAAATCAGCAGCAGACGCAGCAGCTCGTAAACTTTGCAGCTAAGCAACAAACAAGCAAGCCTGAAAGCTCCTGGAGAAGCCCCAACCTTTGAAACAGGCACTCTCGACTGGCAGGCAGCCAAAGCAATCCATCAAAATTGCACCTTCTTGCAAGAACTGCGCCCCTCGCTCTTGTTTCAGCTCCACCTCCACCTTCACCTTCAGCTCCAGCTCCAGCTCCAGTTTCTGCTGATGTTGCTGCTGTTGACTAAATTGAATTTAATTTGTTTTGCGCGTCGCAGTCGCACACACACATGAAAGCAGCAGCAGAAGCAGAAGCAGAAGAAGCATTGAAATTACGTCCCTGAGCAGGCCAAGTTAAATACTCCCTGGAGAGACGAGGACATTACAAACAACGGCAGTGTAGATGCTATTGTTTAACCCCTTCTTGCCGGTTACGCTGCACAGTGCTTTTGTTAATTATTTGATGAATTTTTAATTGATTTTTCGCGCACAGCATGAAGGCGGCACGAAAAACGCACAAAAAATAAAATATGTTAAAATGTTAAATAAAAATACAAAAGCTTTAGCATTATATATACATGAATGTGAGACTGTGCTACTTTGAATGTGTGTGCGTGTGTGTTTCTGTTCGTTATGGGGGTAAAAATATAAAATTGTTGCATACTTTTAGCTGCTTTGTTATTTAAACAAAGGGGCAGGCAACAGACATCGCAGCAGCAACCAGCCGCATGCATTGTTGCAACATTTAAATTAAGATAAATCACCGCAAAATTTATGGTTTTAATATGTGTGCCCCCCTCCAGTAGAAACGTCCCCTACTGCCCCTTATATGGTGGCATGCAGGAACAAGAAATCTGTGGAGAGAGCTTGTAGCTGCTTGTTGCCGCCGTTGTTATACAACATGGAAAACAATTTACTAAATTGCAATTAAGTGACATTTTATACCCAGACCTAGAGACAGAGAGATGAGGAAGAGAGCAAGAGAAAGTACCACACACACACATGGGAAAGGTAATGGCCGTTGAATGGACGCTTCACTGGTTGACTGCTTTGCTCTTTCCCCTACTCTTTCTGCTCGCTCGCCTACCTGCATCCACTTTTGGTGTGTGTCTGTGCTGGGTTGCTGCACTGGGTAATAAATTTGAAATTGCGGTTTGGCAGTTTTAAATATTCAATTAGTTGTGAAATTTTTCGCCAGCACAAACGAGTGGACTGCATTTTAGGGGCATCTAGATAGGATGATATATATGTGATATGTATATATATATATATTTACAAACGAGGTTGCTAACTGTCGATTTCTGTCAGAATATTGAAGGACATTTGCAACACATTTTGACCAAAAGCCAACGAAGCGAATGTGTGAGCATTTATTGAAATAGTTATTGATGAACTAGAAACGCGTTTAGCTGGAACTAAGAGCTGTTATAAGTAAATAAAGCAAGCTTTAATTATTAATTAATTTTTGAATCAATAGAATAAAGGCAAACAATATATTATTTCAACATTTTTACAATGTTTACTTTAACTAAACTTGGGCAGTGCTTCTTTAATATTTTTCAAAAATACTTAATACAAATTCCGAAATTTGGACACACATAATTGAAAATACTCATAATCATGATAAATTGTGTGTTGAAATAATTTCATATAACAATATGTAATACGTAAAATCTGTAATAAATAAGAGACATAATCCAGGGGATCATCGAAAAAAACAAAGTAGAATTATGTTAATAACGAACAACGCATGAGGAAAGTGTCATATGACATTTTTGTCACCCACACTCCAAGTACAGACTGTCCTTTTTCAGCTCCCAGCTCTCAGCTCCCTTCTCTCCTCTTCCAACATTGCAATAAGCCTGTCAGTTTCAGTTCAGATCCAGGATCAACCTCCATCTCTTTCCACCACTTCCAGCATCCGATATTCGTATTGTCAGGCTGATGTCCCACAAAATTTATGCAACAAAACTGTCAATTGTGCTGCCTTCTCTGTCTCACAGCCAGCTGGCCACTGTCACACATGAGCGAGCAGGCAGCCAACGAACCAAGTTAACAAAACCACCCAACCACTCAGCCACCCACTCACTCACTGCCCCCCACCGATGCTTCTCTTGCCGCACTTCATATTTATGTAACGTTTTCAGAGTGACCAGAGGCGACACATTCTTGCGAGTGACATAAATGTGCAAGTAAGCGCCTTAAAGGCGCATTTCAAAAAAGAGTCCGGGAGTTTCAGTGGAAAACAGTGAAAACTTGTTAAAATAATGTAGCATACGCACAGGCGATGCTTCCTTAAGCTGCCGCCTGCATAAGAAATGAACCGAAATGAACCGAACTGAACCGAGCTGAACTGAACTGAACCGAACCGAACTCAACCGAAATGGACATAAATTTTACAAGAGAACTCCAGAGTCTGGACAGGCAGGCGTTGTAATAATTGTATTTTAAGAAGAATTATGCACGTGCAATTAAATAAGACGAGCGCCTGGGCGTACGCAAAGGATATAAATAAATATGACTGCAGTGCAAAGATAATGCAATAATAAAATGAAATAAAATGAAAAATATTAACAATAAACGTTGAGACGAGGTGGAGTTGGAGCTGTAGCTCGGTCTGGTCAGCAGACCGACAGTTATTGTTGTTGTGTATTTAACTGTGTGGCGCCTTAAACTATGCAGCATGCAAATTAACTTTCAATTTCCTGCCATCCCAGCTGCCAAGGAGAAATAAACCAGAGACTGAGCACCAGGATGGGAGACAGAGAGACAATCAAAACTAATTTGCATAAATGTTGCCAAAGCAAAGCAAAAACCAACAACAAAACCAAAAGCAGCCATCAGCGCTGCTTTTTCTTCTCAGTTGTTAGTGTTGTTTTTGTTGCTGTTGGTATGAATAGTTGGGCAACGACCCAGACGCAAATTTGCGAACAAAAAGTCTAAATTAATAAGTTTTGCCCCGGTCGCAGCAGCAGCAATAAAGAAAACCGTTGCCAGGGAGCGCCCAAATAAATTACAACTGGAGTCGGAGCTGCTTCATCCAGCGACCAGTACCAGTTCTCCCATCATATCTGTTCCCTGTGAGTTGTGAGTGACGCGCCAGAAGACAACAAGAAAGCAGCAGGAAGAAGAGAATATGCACAAACTCTCTGACTGACTTCAATGCAAAACTGCCTCGGACTGCGGGCAGTTGCCGTTCGCTGTCTCTCTCTAAATTCCAATCTCCCTCTCTCTCTTTCTCAGTCTTTGTATTTCTGTTTGCCAACTGCTTTGTGTGCACGTTTTTGATGCACAGCGTCCTGTACAGGTCGCGTCCGTGCTAGGCTACAGTGCGCCGTCAAAGGACATCAATAAAATGACGGATAGCCACATAAAGAAAACAACAGAAAAACATTAAAGGATATTATAAAATACTTGCTTAAAGGATTTTTATAGTTAATAATAAGCAGGTTTCCTAATAAAATAATTTTAATTTTATTATTTATAACTTTTAAGTAAATAAACTTGGTGTTAATTGAATAAACTGAGCACTTAAGCCTGTACTTTAAAAAAAATATTGTTTTCTTTTTTAACCCCTTTCTCTTGCGCTTATTAACGCATTCATTTCATAAATTGCAACAAAGTTAAAGGACTCGCACCTTGTGTATCTCAGCAGCTTGCAGGTACAGTGAAGCTCTTGTCCAGCTTTTTATTCCCGTCCCAATTGCTTTTGCCGTTGGGCTAAAGTTACATGATGAGTGCTTATAGTTGTGCTCGTATGGCTGTACTTTGCTCATCCCCTTCTACAACTGCTTCTCCTCTTCCATATCTGGGAAACTTTGGCCATAACTTGCAATTTGTGTGGAGCGCAATTATGAGTTTTCTTCAGTCAGTTTTTGTGCGTTTGCTTTGGCAGGGATATTATGTTGCTAGAGACCAACTCTTTGGCATTAAAAACAATGACAATCATCGTTATGCGTCCTGCAACGTGCGGAGACAGCACTTTGGGAGCAAATGTAATGCAATATAAAAATTGTGCAAAAAAAAAAAGAAGAAAAACGAAGAAGAAGCAGAAAAAAATACTGAAAAGAACGAGGAAAAGCGCAATGCCAGGGCATTAAAGGAAGTGCTCACTTTCAAGTTGTTTGTCTCTATGCCTCACACACACACTCACACACAAATGTCGACAAGTCTCAGTCTCAGTCTTTATCTTAGTCTGAGTCTGATTCGGAGACTGGTCTCAGTTCTATCTGTTGTTTGCCTCAAGTTGCACATTTTCTTGTTGCACTGTTTGACGTAATTATAATTGAAGTGAAGTCATGAACGAGTTTCAGTTCCATCTCTGTTTTTGCTGCCTTCTGCCTCGTAATGAGCATGTTAACAGTCAGACAATGGCACTTAATGTGAGTGTGCATCTCTCTCTCTCTCTCTCTCTCTCTCTTTCTCTAGCTCTCTTTTTATATAAGCTACATCATAATTTTATTACCATGTGCTGCAGTTGCTCTACTACTCTTGTGTTACCATTGGGTCTTGAATGTCATTTGAAAGTCACATGGCTAAAGTTTTCAATTAAACTATATTAGTATATTCGAGACAGCTTTAAGCGCTTTCAGAACAAAACCAAGCCAAACCAGATCCCAGCTCTCCCTTTTCAGCTTAGTAACAATTTAATAACCTTTAGCGACGCTCTTAAGCAGCACATAAAATTTCATTTTTATCGCGCGTCGAGCATTGAAAATTGTGTAGTATACTTTTATGGGCTGGGCTCAGCTGAGAACCGAAGGCAGACTGAAGAGTGCAAAGAGCTCGTTAACGTTGATGTTGACTACAGTTATTAATTACCAGACAGGACTCTCGTATTTTCGTTTCAAATTTATATGAAACGCATGATATGACCTGGCATCGTTTTCATTTTGTATCATTCTCATTAGATTTCTCTATGCCATTGAGCAATTTTTAATTATCCCAGTAAAATATTTTAACTATCCAACAATATGACGAACGTCCTTTTTCGTCCTGGCGACGCTAAACGACTAATTAAATACATGCGCTTTTATTTTGATGGACTTTTAAAGACAACAGACAGACAACAGATTGTTCGACTCAAGCAATTCTCATTACGCTGATGAGTTTATAGTGTTGCCAAGTTGTCTGTGTCTAAAACAAGTGTTACTTTTTGGTACACCAGTTGGCATTTATGGCCATCAAATTTAGACTCGATATTAGAAGTATTTATTTGTATATTATTTCGTTTTCTTTTTATTGCACTCATTAAATAGAGCTTCTGACTAATAACAAGTACACAATTCAATTCAATAGAGATCGAAGAAACTAAAACAAAATAATAAACATACCAAAATTCTTGTTAGCATTGCAACACAGAAACTGTATGCTAATTGATGCTTTGGCAGTTTAAAACAATTTAGTACACAGTTTATTGCCTTGATCATTTTGGCCTTTTGGCATAACATTTTGTCAACACCTAGACAACAGTTTTAGGCCAACAGCTTTAAGCAATGATTGCCAAGCAGCAGTCAAGTGTAAAATGCATTTTCTGTAAAGTCCGACAAATGTACAGACGGAGGAAATAGTTTGACCAAAGTCTAGTTGAACTAAAGTATTGGATATTTTGTTGTTTTCGTCTGGCGTTGATTTTGTTCATACGAGTGTGTGTGTGTGTGTGTGTGTGCGTATATTTGTTTGCTTAACACAGACATAGAACGAATATTCGAAGTGCCTTTCAACTAACTAACTGAGTGAATCGAGTGACTGAGTGACTGACTGACTGACTGACTGGCTGACGCTTAAGCCTTCAATAGCAGGCAGAACAACAACAAGCCAACATTTTTAGCCTTTTTGTTATTGCCAGGATCAGGGAGCAGAACAACAACCAAATATAAAGAAAAAAAAACAAGCAACCAGAAGAATTTATATGATAAGCGTGCGACAGGCATTGCTTGTGGAAAGCCAAGAGTGGGCAAAGGGGAGTCAGAGGGCCCAGAGAGGCCGTCAACGTGAGCTCAGTTCGAAAACTCGACTATAGAGCCCAGCGGGTCACTGTGGAAAACACAATGGCGTGTCATGTAGGCAGCGTGAGAGCACAAAATATGACAGCTATAGGGATGAGGGAAAACAGGAGGTTGAGAGGGGCAGTAGTGGGAGGGGGCCAAAAGTAAAGGAGAGGGCAAAGAGTAAGGGAGAGGGAGGAGGGACTGGACAGCAGCGGGAGGCCTTTTGTTGACGATTGGAGCTAGAGTCAGAGCAGAAACTGTTCTCTCCCTCTCCCTCCCTTTCTCTGTCCCTCCCTCTGTCTCTTTCTGTCTCTCACTCTGACTGTTGTCTACAAACAACATCAAAAATAACAACAAGCAACTAACAACAACAAGAGCAACAGCAAAAACAACAGCAACAAGCATAAGTCCAATATGTACGCTTTAAGCATAGCATATTAGTTTGTTTAGTCTTCAGTGTGGGTGGTTTAGAGCACTACAACCAGAAGAGAGGGCATGGGGATGGGTAAGGGGATTGGGAATGGAAAAAAGTGAAAAACAGGATTCAAAATAGACTGAGCTCGATGGGATCCCTGGGTTTGATGTAGTTGTTGTGTGAAGACAATAACAACAACAACAACAAATAATGTTTGTTAAGCCAAATGCATGCAAGCTGGACAGACAGTGAAAGACAAAGAGAGTGAGAGAGTAAGAGAGGTATTCAGTTAGTTGAAAAGAGATAGCAATAAGGGGACAGACAAAGGCATAGTGCGGGTCAGCGAGCTGCGCTGCATGACTTGCTGCACTGCATAGATGGATGAATGAATGGATGGATGGATGGATGGATAGATGGATGGATGGATAGATGGATGGATGGATAGATGGATAGGTGGTTGACTCGCCATATAGACAGATGTATGGCTATGGCTCGAGCCTTAGCTTTAGCTATAACTATGGCTTGTTGTTTTTGCTTTGTTGCAAGCACGTTTGCCCCAAGCAAACAAATACATAGGCACACACACAACAGAATCAGAAACTACAGAGACAGAGAGAGAGAGTACAGGAGGTACAGGGAGAGAAACTATAAAGGATAAATGTATTCGCTGTGCTTTAAGTTTGTTTTTAAATAACAACAATAAACATGTAAGTCAATCGTTGGGTGCAGTTCACAGCAAGTCACAGCATTATAGAACCATTGTTATAGCTGTGAGATTGGAAACATTTAAACGGCAGTTAAGACCAACAAATTGCCATCTATTTGGATTGAAGGACGAATTCAAGCCAAGAGTTTAGTTATTTTAAGCAAAAATTCACAATTATGTGTAAAGTTGATTGCCAAATGTTGAAAATGTATTCGCTTCAAGCTAATTTGATTTATTTTTCCCACTAGAATACCAAGATTGTAAGCAGGTTGTAATCTTATATGCTTCAGTGTCTCTGGAGTATTCTGTCTGCACTGCAATGCCAAACAATTTCAAATCTGCTGCTTTTTTTGCTGCATCAAGAAAACAATGCTTGAGCTTCTGAACTATCAAATCCATTTTCATGAATAAACCGATGTCCCCTTTGCGTGCTGAAGTCGTGTGATTGACCCAACTCGACTAACATTCGACGATTTCGAGAATCGTGTGCTTTTTTTCTGGGTTGGGAACTACTTTAAATGCAGTTAACGGCAGTTGCTTCAAGACGTGCACATGACTTTGAGGCGACTTTGAGAAAAGTATAAAACCGAATAGAAATCGCTGCAATGGAGCTGACTGGGGCTGACAGGACAAGGCAGGACTGAATGGCTGTTAAGGATACGTGGACTGTGGCAAGAATACATTAATCTTGGCAGCAGACACTGCAAAATGTTGGCTGCTTAATGAGCTGTGATCTGGCCGGGCATTAAAAATTATGAAAGAACAGCAACAAATATATAAATACTTGTATGAAAATGCATTTAAAATGCAATAATAAAAATATTAATGGCATTATAATACTATACATTCAAAAGAAAAATGCAGAGACCCAGAGAGAAAAACAAGGAGAATCTGTGGTAAAAATGGTGTGCAGCTTGAGGAGGCAGCGGAGCGCATTTTATGCCCATTCGCAAGGCAAAACGCCAGAAAGTATGCTACATTACTTGCAGCTCGTTAATTTTTATAGTTTTTGTCGCTGCTGGTGACTCAACTTAACATAAATTGTGCTCTTTTTGTTGTTATTCTTGCTGTTGTTGTCGCCACCTACGTTCATTAATTTTAACCAGAGCAAAACACGAAACTTTCCCTTCATCCGCCCTAGAAACCGACACCGCCTCTGTCAGTTCAAAGGGTCTTATTGATTTCGCCTAAATTAGCACACATTCAGAGCAGGGAACTGAGGGGAAAACATACATATATGAAAAGCTTGGAATTTGTGTTGCTTAGATTTTTATTTTCATTTCTTTTTCGTTGCTGTGGTTGCCCCGCTGTTATTTTTATGACTTTTCATATTATTATTTTCATTTTTTTCTTGCTTTTTGGCTCTTTAATGTGCCAGAATTCTTCTCCATCTTCTATGTCTTCTTGTTGAGCTCGCCCGCTGGCCAAAACATGTCTTTGCTTTTTAGCCCCTCGTCCGTCTTCTTTGCTATTAAGCTATCAAGATTTGTAAAGTATATGAGCCAAGCAAGCTGCCCGAGCTTCTCCCATTGTATTCGCCAGCTCAAGTGTGCAGTGTTCAAGGAGTGTGAGTGGTGCAAAAACATTCACATAAAATTCTATCTGTCTCTTTTACACGTCGCTCAATCTTCCCAGCGAAGGGGAGTCGGGTGAGAGTGCGGGCAACAACTGACAACTGGGAAAGGATATCAGCTGTGTGGGAAACCAGAGTTTACCAGTATGTTTTGATATAGTATATCAAGTACGGCAGCAGATAAGCCACTGCACTTAAAGCTTTAGCGTCAAGGATTTGTTCAGTAAATAAACTTAAGAATTAAATGATTTTGAAGTCTACAAGAACTCTAAGGAAAAAAAAGTAAATAAACCCTAAAAGCCTTGAACAAACTGGATTTTACTGAATTAATAAAGTAAATAATAAATAAATAAATAATATAATTTAATATGCACAATTAATTCACAAAATTTAAACACTTTCCATTTTTTTTAAGCTTTCACTCCCCACTCCCCATTTTGGCTTTGAAGTCAGTGAAATAACAATTTGTCTAATTGCAGTTGAAACTGCGAATGGCATTAAATATGAACTATAATTTCAAGAGCCTGTTCATATGTGGCAGCCACATTGTTGCAACAGCAAACCGAGCAAAACACTTCACACATACAGAGATGTACAACTGTAGTAACTATTACCATAACATTTATGATTATTAACCTACAATGCAAGGCACTCTAAATGCAATTAAGATTACAATCTTTTATGGTTGAGCTGTTTGGATGGAAAATGGCGAAACAAAAAAAAATGTGAAAGGAAATAGGAATAACAGCAGCAGCTCTGGCAACCCTGGCACGACAAACAATTAAAACATTGCACCGCCTGCTATAAAATGCTGTTCCAGATGTTTATCATCCCCCCTCCGCCTTTCTCCCCTTCCCAACGACACTTTCAGCTGGCCATATTGCATAAGAAATAATTACTTTTTATATTACACATACGCCCCGCTAGCCATCGCTCTGTTGACACTATTGATTGCCGCCTGTGACTGTACTGTTTACAATGAACCTTTTACCTCTTGCTCCACCCACGCCCCCTCCAGTCAGAATCGCGTTTGCGTGTCGCTTATCGTTGCCGCAGACCCTTCATACCCCTCCCATTCTTCTAGGTCCGAGTGAAATGAAGACACCGCAAACAAACAAAGGCAGACGCAAAAGCGTCAGACAATTGCCGCGTTGATAAGATCAGCAAAGTGTTTTTTCCCTCAACTTTATTTGTCTCTGCTGGCTGTGCGTATGTCTGTGTGTCCAGTGGGACAGGTGAGAGGTCAGCTGAGCTGAGTTAAATCACTGCTAAGTCGCGACGACTCTATTCAATAAAATGGCCAAAATGTCGCGACATAAATTGATAGAATTCCAACAGAAATTTTCTTTTTATTTCTGCCATATTTAAATAATTCTGTTGTTCCAATAATTTATTATCGGAAAATAAAAAAATAATTATTGAAATGGTGAATTAATTTTCATAATCAACAAAAAACTTTTAACTTTTTCAAAGATAATGTCAAGCGAAATTCTTTAGATTTTCTTAGCACACCTAATCCCAGACAATCTGTTTTATTTGTCTGAAACCAGGTGCAGGGTATTTGAGTCTCGTTTCGCTTTGGCTTGGCTCAAAAGTAAACATCAAAGAACGTCAGCCATCAATGTCAACAACTTGACTTGAATTTTATGCAAATGCTTCAAGTGTCACGGACTAAAATGGCAATTGAAACGCTAATGATGACATTTGGCAGGCCTAAACAGTGAGTTTCCTCCGTCGTAACCCAAAAAGAAAACAATAACAAACTAAGAGAAAAACACAAACACACACACAAATACAGTCTGTATGTTTGTGTGTGTGTGTGTCTGTGCTTTTCCGTTTCCGGCGCGGCCAAGAAAACATTACAAATCGTTTTTGGCTGCCACTTTCCTGGGCCTGTAACTTTGAATGTGCCTTCGTCTAGGCCTCTGGCATTTTTACGAGGCATTCAGCCAATTGACAGGCTTCACTCGCTCGTAAAAAAAATCAAGCAGCAACATAAGAAAAATGATGCGCAGACAAACTACGCACAGAGAGACAAAAAGAGAACCGAAAACAAGAAGAAGAAGATGCATAAGCAGAAGGAAAGAAAAGCAAAAGCAAAACAAGCATCTGCCTAAAAGTAAGCTTAAATATTTAAGACGACGTTGCCAGACGCAAAAGTTGTTGTTTCTTTCAGTGCTGTGATGGAAAACATTAAAACGCATTTAGCAGCCTGTTTTCCCCACTATGTATACAAAACTGAAAGAAAATGGAAAACAAAAAAGAAATGTGCTGCCTACACTTTCGTGGGCATATAAATACTTATTATCGCTTATTTGAACTTGTGAATGAGGCAGCGGCTGTGGCTGCGGCTGCTGCTTGTGATTTACTTTTATTTGGCCAAGCATTTCCTATACATTTTCTTTTGTGCGTACTCTCCATCCCTATCTGTGTGTGGAAAATCGATTTTTTGTTGTCAAAAAGAAGAAGAAAAAAAAGGTCAAAAACAATAAAAGCCTAAATACACATACGCGCCTTTGAACTGGCTTTGATAAAAGCAGCAGCGGCAGCAGAGCAGCACAAAAGGGCAGCAATGGGAAAGGTAGAGGGAGAGAAGGAGAACGAGATATCAGAGAGGTGGAGGAATATAAAGATTGCTGGACAGAGTGGGAGGTTGGAGCTGTAAGCCTCCAATCAATGGCTATACGTCGCTTTTGGTACGTGTGAATTTAAGCTGATTAAAGAATTTGCGAGAGCTGGGGTAACGATGAGAAGAAGAATACAGAAAAGAATTGCACAGAACTGAACAGAATAGAAGAGAACCTCAAAGCAAAAGCTGAAGTAAAAGCAAAAATTGATGTCTGCTTTTAGGCGCTGCTAGCTTTATTTATGCCTTTTATCTGCATGAGTGTGGGTGTGTGTGGGTGTGTATGTGTGTGTGGCTTTGTTATTGGGCTTAGTGGTGAATTTTTTAATTTGCGCTTTACCAGCTGAAGCCAATCATCATTCAAACCATTCGCCAAAAGTATCTATTTCAATATAAATTCAATTGAATTCTTTATTCTGTCGTCCTTTTCTGTTCTTTATTTTATTGTATACATCAAAATGTGTAGGATACTTATGAGCACAGCTCCGAACTTCGCAGAGAGTCATAAACATTTCGTTTTGTGATGCACGCTAATAAGCCAAGTTTTTCGCCTGATGATTGCCAGGTAAACTCAGTGCCGATAATGAAATTGGCCAACATCGCCAACACAAATTGCCGCCAATACTCGTACAATTCAAATGCGTTATCATGTGAATAAAACTGGTGCCCTTACGATGGCGATAGAAGAAGTGAGGAAAAAACTCTGCACAAATGAGAAAAGTTTTTGCAGGCAACGCTGCGTTATATTATTATTAGTTTTTCGCCTATTTCCCCCTGCAACCAGCAACCAGTAACCAGTAACCAACAAGCAGCAACCAAACTCTAAGACGAAAGTTTTGCGCCTTTTGCTCGGCTGCTGTTAGGGTTTAGTTTCCCTTCAATTCGGTCGGCTGTTTCATAGTTCATTGCTTTTCAATTTGATGAGGCGTTGTCTATAATAATCAGGCCTGCCTGAGCAGCCAGAAAATGAGACGCTCAAAGTTTTTGTTTTGCTATCGATAAGAAAATTCGAATAGCGCATTTTCACATACGCTTTCATTCAACTGCCTGATGAAGCTGAACAGACAGAGCAATCGTCTAAAACACACTCACACATATACGAAGACTGGCAGCTTTTGTTAATTTACTTGGTAATTTATCAACGTGTTTTTGCGTGTTTGGGTGTGTGTGTGTACACAATATTTTTATGGAGTTGATTTTTAATCTTTTGCAATCACTTTTTGGGGCCAATGCGCCAAAGGAAATGAATATTTATAAGTATGATGAATGAGGCGAGACGGAAAGCAGGCAGCAGTCAGCTGATTTACTGACGTGTGACAGAGGACAGCACATACACACACACATATACAGACACACCTACGCACACACTGTCAGAGACAGCAACGACAGGATAAAGGTAAGGAAATTAATGCGCAGTTAGAAACATAAATCTGTGTTGCGTTCAAGGAAATGGCACGGATTTCACAATTTATTCATATACCAAAGAAAAAGAGAGAAAGAGAAGACGAGAGAGACAGACAGATGAAAGAACGAGTGAGAGAGAGAGAAAGAGCGAGAGTGATAGCGATTTTATGTCAGTTCTTTGGCACCGCTTCTGCACACGTGGCACGGTGCGTATGAGTAATATTAATTCGACTTTAAGTCGCTCGCGCTCTTTGCTCAATTTGCTTGGACCATGCGGCTGTGGACTGTGGGTTCTGCAGTTTAAAAATACGCAGCGTAACGTAACGTCAACGTATGCAATTTACGTGACATCATTACGTGTTAGACAAGTACAAATTACGCGGAGAGAACGAAGAATGAGAGAAGAGTAGTACGAAAACAAAGACAAAGACGAAGCTGCCGACAATATGAGCTTGATAATGATGAAACATGAATGTGTGTGTGTGCCAGAGAGTATATCAAGATAAATGTATATGTGTGTATGTGTATGTGTGTGAGCCATAGCAAATGAAATGAAAGTCATCAGACTTCAGATATGGCACACAGAAAATTGCGTATGCGACACAGACAAAAGGCAACAATTTCTTTCTTTTTCTCTTTTTGTATTTTGATGGGGAGCAAAAAGCTGGTCAGCATTTGAGTTAAAATTGATGAAGTTGCAGAGCTGTTAAAACTCAAATCAAATTGAAATATACACTCTTGAGGCTTTAAATAGTAGAAGTGCCACAATTCTTTATTATAATATAAACAAATTTCCTAACTCATATGTTTAACGCTTGATTTGATTTTAAACAAATTCAAGTTGGACAGCATAAAAATGTTAAATGTCAGCACCAAAGTTGAACTGAATGAAATGGAAGGGGTAAGGTAGACAGACTCAACCAAGCAATTAAACTTGTCCTTGTATAATTGCATTTTGGCCAAGGCTTTTGAGCCTTTACTCTAACCCAAAGAAAAAGCCAAAGTCAAAAGTCGCCAGGGCTGTTGAGTTTTGCCAAGTGCGTTGCTGATAGCGGCCAAAAAGTTGAGTGCTTTAATTTCTTGGAAATTTGTTCGCCAAAAAGCAGCAGCAGCAGCAGCAGCAGCAGTGCGATAGAAAGAACAGACAATACGAGTGAAAGAGCTGACAATACAAACAAAAGCAACAAACAAAAATGTCGACTTGATTGCTTCGTTGATGGGCCTGCTGCCGCTGGAGCTGGAGATGGTCCTGCCTGCCAGTTTTACTCCAAATACTGGCCAGAAAATGCTAGTGAAGACAGCATCCAAAAGCTACACAATTGTGTGGACAGATTGCCGACGAGTGGGTTGCTGTCGTTGCCATTGCCATTGCCGTTGCTGCAACTTGAAGTTTGAATCCCCAGCGGATTAGAAAAGTTTAAATTGTTGCCGCCAAGAGCCAGTCAGTGCCACCAAGTCAAGTAAAATCGAAGCAACTGGCAAATGAACGTTGAATGAATGAAGGGAGCAACGTAACGATTAGTGCTTTCATGTCCTTTGGCAAAGTTTAAAGGTCATTCGTTTGTACCATCGTTACTTCGTTTCTTCTTTCCTTCATCTTCCATCTCTGAGCTTTCTGTTCTCAGTTTTCAGCTCAGCTCTCGGCTTCTGCTGATTTGACACATCAACTTTGTCAAGTTTTTGCCACAGCTAACGTTGACGTTGACTATTATGAGCAATGGTTCAGTTTTCCCACTCCCCACCTCTATTTTCAGCTTTTTACTCTCCTTTGTGTGTATGAGTCTGGGTGTGTATGTGTGTGTGTGTGTGCTCGCGCAATTTGTGCAATGGACATTTTGGGCGCTGCGCTGCTTTGATAAGCGTTGCCAGCTGCAAAATGTCTTAGAAGATTGCGCAGAGTGCACTGACTTTTGCGGCTGCCACCTGCCTGCGGGGCCAAACCCAATTTTCGTAGCATTCTTTTTTTGTGCATTACGAATGATGCTGACTGATTTGAGAACTCGCCAAAATTTTACAAAGCTGCAGAAAATTGGCTGCAAATTGAACTAAAAGGTTTTGCCTTATGTTCACTATTCTCCGTTTTTTCGATATTATTCTGCAACTAAATATTTAGTCTTTCGCTGAGAATCATAATGAGCTTGTCAATAGGTTTATCAAACCAAAAAAACTACTCAAACTGTGATCGAGTGGCAGGAAAAAAAATAGGGAAGAAGAAAATCAAGTGGTGTGTAAATTATGCAAATCTTTGACCATTTTTTCCCCCTCAGATTCATTGGTTCCGGTGGCAGGGGAAGCGTGCTGTCAGAAACAACCGTGAAACATGACAACTGTGGGGCAGAGCACAGTAAAAACAATATGGCGCTCCCTGACCAGGGTGTCCGGCTATTCGGGTATTCGGGTGTCCGGGTGCCCTTGTCCAGCACTCATTGCCTGCCATTGACAGTTCTACGTTGTATTCCAACAACTTTTCTTTTTCTGCTCCCCCAATTTTCTACCTATACTGTATTTTCTATTTTTTTTTCTGGTTTTTCTGCGTTTTTTTTTTTTTTTTTTCAACTGAAATGTCAAATTTTTGCAGACAGTTTTGACAGTTTATCGAAGCGCGCCCGTAATTTTAGCTGACGTGTGTTCGAGGTGTTGATAGAGAAAGAAAAGGAAGGTCGAAATTTAAGTTTGGGTTCCATTTTGGCACATACTTAGCCAAGGTGTGAATAAAAAGTTTCGTTGACGCTGCACTTTTGCTAAGGACATACCCTGGCAAAACTTTTCTAAAGACGGGTCAAGTTTTTTCGGCACTTTATGTATTTGGCAGAAAGCAGCAGAGAAGCAGGAAAAAAAATGGTAGAAAAAAGTAATTATATTTCTCAGTAAGGCACCTATGGCAACCTGATTGCTAAACATCAAATTGAATTGGACAAAAATGGTACAAATCAAATTATGTAGTATGAAAACTTTGGGATTTGATTACTTACCGCTGCGACTTTCATTTTCAGCTGGCTTCAGCTGTAAAGCACGGTTCATCTGCAATGGACAGAAAATGATTTCAATCAGAATTGCTTTTCATTAATGAGAATTATGATAATAATAATTGGTAAATGAAAATTCTAATTATAAGCAGATATTATATGTTTAATTTGAAATATATTCAATTTGACATCGAATCAGTTTTAAATACAAGTATGTCAATTGCCTACTGTCAAGCCATAAAAGTACCATTTGGCAAATTCAATTTCTCAATCATCATCAAGTTTCGATGATGTAGCACTCTTCATAAACACCTTTCAAACATTCGAAGAGCCGAACGCTTTCAAGCATTTAAATGCCACTCAATATGCAAGCACATCTTTTGCCTCCCTCCCTTCAACTCTCTCTCTCTCTCTCTCTCTCACTCTCTATCTCTTTTTGTCGCTGTGGATACTCTGCACATTTGCGCTCATTGCCTTTTACCCACGACTGGGCAGCCACATCCTGTGCCGCTTCATGCATCATTAAAGCTTAAATCTCACCCATGCGACCCATGTCGACTGACGGCCAACACTTAACGCCCATCCACATTGAACTTTTGCCCGGTAAGCAACCCCCAAAGGATGCCAGTGACTGCCTGGCTGACTGACTGGCTGGCTGGCTGACTGGCTGGCTACGTGTTGTGGTCACCTTTTGGTTTATTGCAAATGAGTAATATGGGAGCAATACGAAAAATGCCATTAAAAGACGTTCAAATGAAATACATTAAAATAAAACTTAATTGAAGGCTTTATACAGCATTTCGAAAACCGCAAAACCGAGCAAATCAATAACGAAAAGCCCGTTGAGGAACATTTGATGATTGCTTCTTTTTTATAGTGTGTAGCACAGGTGTCATTTTTGGTCGTTTCGACCACAGCTGTTGTCTCCATGCTCTGTACTTAAATGTTCGACAGAGGGAGCTGCTTGGGCAATGCTTTGCTTGTCGCATGCATATTTAATAATCAGCCATTAGTTTGTGGCAATTGAAAATGATTGAAGCTTTTAACTGCAAAATTCAATTCAAAAAGTTAAAAAAAAAAAAACTCTCCTACTCACACCGCCAAACCCCACGTTGGACGTCATGTCGTAAAATATTTAATGTTGTAGGCAATTTCGTGTACTGCAAATAGAGTTGCAGCCAAAATTTGTTACTGCCAGCTTAGTAGTTTATTTTTTTATGCTCTGTTGTTGTTGGCTAGATCTCTGCTACCGTAGCACACAATCCATTAGTCGGGCAAGTAATTAAAATTGCGATTTATGCATGCGCATGAACAAGGCCCCAATTTGAGCACCCGCTTGTTTGTAATTCAATTATGTTAATGATTGGACAACATTTACCGTATTTACATTAATGCATAATGAATGAATTGTAAGGCCTCACAGATGCGAGACGGTGCTGGGCAGTCGTTGGAGCCGTTGGAGCAGAAGCGGCAGAGGTGGCAGCAGCGCCTAAATGCATGCTGCGTTTTATTTTGGCTGGACGGATTTTTAAATGACTGTAATGCCCACAGCGAGCTAAACAGTCAACAGGATTGGGCAACCGTGATGGCAATTAAGTGCATTTCTCTGTCTGACCAAAGGCATGCGATGCCACGCCTCATTGCCCTCATCGCTATTCGCTTTTGCCTTTACTCAAAGCTCAGCTGGATAAATTAAGTGGTCGATGAACTGAAGCCTTGTTGATTTTGTGTACAGCGATGCCAATGCCGCGCCATGTTGTTGACAGTGACAGGATGCAGGAGGATTGTTGTAGCCGTTCTTGTTGCTGTTGTTGGTGTGCGAACTGGCGATGACGCCGCAAAATTTAAACCAATGTTTAACCAAAAATGTTCATTTAGTCACACGTTCGGGGTCGAACTCAGGGCCGTAATCGGAGTCGGAGTCAAAGTTGGCGTCTGTGGCTGATGAATGATTGATGTGGCCGGGGTAATAAATTGGAAAACGTTTTCAGAACGAAGCAAGATGCTCGACCAGAACGAAGGCTAAGCAGACTCAGAGTCTGTCTCAGTCTCAGCTCGTAGCTTTCCACACTGAGCTCTCATCATCGGCTCTTTGTCTGCCACATGCATTTTGCGCCTCATTGTATGCTATGCTTTTTGCAACATGCTGACTGCTGACTGCTTCCTGCCACCTTCCCTCTGTCCTGTACTCCCTGCCGTCTGCCTTCTGCTGCCTGCTGCTTTTGAATGCTTTATCAACATTGGCACCCGCAGCTGGAGCTGCAGCTGCAGCACAGCATGCAAAAACAACACTGAATTTCTCACATATTGAACAGGAATGAACATGCACATGAAGCTTTCTCTCTTCAAACTCCAAACTCCAGTCTCTGAGTCTGAGTCTGTGTCTGAGGCTACATAATTGTCTGGCTTCTGTGTGTGCAGTTTTACCAGTTTTGCCATGATATGTGCATTTTTTGATTGCACTCCTTGTTTAATGAACTTGATGTACTTCATGTTGAAATTCTTTATATTGACCTCAATTTTTGGATAGATTTATAAACTGTAAAGATTAATTATGGACTTAATCCATCTCTTTCTCTCTTCTACAAAATCTGGGTTCGAGTATATAAGCTTTGTCTTTATTCCTGATTTTTTTATAGAGATACCAAAATGTATTTCTTAACCACTGTATTGTAATTACTCAATCCACTCGTGTATATTTTGTCCATTAACCAAATTACCAACAAATCATATCACATTTCAATGTATACTATTCCCCCATTCAGGTTTCCTTAATGACAGTGGCATAAAAGCTCATTAAAATAAAAAGTAAACCAATTTGGGCGGCATGAAATGAAGTCTGACTAATAACTAATAAGCTTATTGTTCAACTTAATTTTGCCAGTCTCGAAAAGCACTCAACTAACATAGTATTTGCTTCACATACGACTTTGATGTTAGTTTAATTCGTGAGCCACATTTAGTAACATTTTTAAGGCATCTCACAGTTGGATTCGGCTCCTTGTTCGCCTCTTTTGGGCTTTTTGCCCAAATGCCTTACTAATTATGGGTAGCAAAAAGGTTTCTCTCATTGTGTGTGTTTGTGTGTGTGTGTGTGTCTGTGTAAAGCTGCGTAATTAGCGCACATCATTTGAAATTTAAATGTTGGCAAAAGCCAAAATGCTCAGCAACCCACATCATACAGTGAAGCCTTTGAGAGTCAAATTGTTAATTAAATCTTTCGTAAATAAATATAAAAAAAAATGTAAAAAATAAAATGTTTTAACTTTTGCCTCACAAAAAGATGCCTCAGTGCACAATTAGCTCTATGACAAAGTGATGAGCAGATGACAAAGGACAGCACAATACTTATAAAGTCGGTGCAGCGACATCTAGAGAGCGAGAAATAGTGGAGCGGTGGAGAAGAGATAATGGAAATTAGAAACTAGTGTGGGGGAAAAAGTCACAGGCGCCAGTGGCTACGTTAAACCGCAAATTTTAGCGCCTGGACAAGTCGTGCATGACATGGAGGACTAGTCCAAGCGACGCCGCCTACGCGTATGCAATGCCAAAAGTGCCAAGTGCCAAACTGCCAAGTACTTTGCGATTCTAAATGTGAGTGTCTCCTGCTCATACTCCCTTTTTCTCTTTCTTTCTTCCACTGTGTATTGGGTGCATGAACCCACATAAACTGCGTTAGTTTATGACGCCCAAGCGGTCCAAGTGTGCGGGAGAGAAAGAGAGAGAGAGAGAGCGAGAGAGGCAGTCATGTCGTAAGTGCCTACATCTGCATCCCAGGCACTCCCTGCAATTAGAATGCGGCGCCGTCTATTGAACCAGCTATTTCCTTTACCCACATCCTCCCACTCTATCTTCCTCTCCCACTCTATGTCATTCCTTCTCTGTCTGCCTGGTCAGTTGCGCTTTGTTGTTTTTATGCATTCGCCAACTCAACTACATAAAATGGAACAACGAAAATGCAATTAAAACTACGTTTTATGGCTTTGTTATGGCAGCAGCAGCAACTCAACAAGAGCGAGCGAGAGCATAGGAGAAAGAGAGACGGAGAAACGGAGAATCCGCCATATGAAAAGCGATTTTTATTATGCTTTCCACAACGACAACGACAACGAATAGAAGAATAGCAAAACTACCATGATGATGATCATCTATCGTAGTTGTTTCAGAAATGTTTTCGAATTGAGTTCCTTTCAGTTGATAGAAAAGTAATGCGCATACTTTATTATTTTTATATTTTATATTATTTTTATATACTTATATATTTTATGCTCTAAGCAATGTTTGCTTATTGAAAACGCAACTTTGGTTTATTATATATCTATGAAAATTTATATTCTTTTTTTACTGTTACTTGTTTATCAAAAATCATCAAAGTTTCCACAAAAGTTTTTTGTTGTGTGCAGCTGCTGATAGAGAGTTCAGTTTGAGTTTGAGTTGAGAGTTGCGCTCTAGAAATTTGTCACTGACAGAAGGCAACGGTTAGGACAAGATGGAGTGGGCAAGGATCTCAGCAAGGAGATGGCAACAGGCACCTAAAAGCAGACAATGTTGCGCCTCAAGCGTGCAACAGCAAAACAAACTAACGAGCTAGCAAGCAAAACAATGGCATGTAGCATGCTTTTAGGGGCAACTATCTACCTCATTCTCCACCTCCACCTACATGCTCACACTCATCTCTACGATTTATACGTAACAACAACCTGCCATAACTGTAGCTTAATCAAAAGTTTTTGCACTGCAGCTGTTGGGGCGCAGGCAGCAGCCTGCAGGGCAACCACAACTAAAAGCTCCTCGCTACGACCACTTCTACGTATATCATCGACGTCATCATCATCATTCTCATCCCCATTGAGCAACTCATTCCCAGCATCCTTTTGATACTAATCAGTGACTGCAGCAGCTTCAACTCCATGCGAGGCTGCTTTTTTTGTTTGACTCTCCAACCCTGCACTCCCCGTCTCACTCCCTCGACACAGGTTTGTTGTGGCTGCCGCGCTTCGTTCAATGGAAAATAGTTTCTTCATTTTCTTTTCTCATTTCTGTTCTTTTTTTTCACACACACACTTGATATATGAAATATGGCAGCTGTATATAATGGTCGCTATGGTCGTGTTTGCAATTAGCAAGTGGCAATTAAAGTTCGTCTCAGACAGCGGAAAAGACACATTGAGCTGTTGGCATTGATCAGACAGAAGGCGTTCTTTGCGATTCTGTATAAATGACATTATTCTTGGGAAATAACTCACATGCACTAGTAGTATGAGTCGAAAGAAGCTTCAAACAGATAACATGAACTAATTATAATCTTATTTCCTATTACAACTCAATCTAGAGATTGCAGGGATTTATGATTATTAAAAGTCAATCTAGAAACAGATTATTGTTGAAAAATAATACTAGAAAAAATAATGGAATTTCTAATAATATATTTTATTTTAAAACTATAAATTGTAAAGAACAAAACTGAGCTATTGCTACGATTAAATATCTTGATTAAAGCTATTAAATTTAATTTAGTTCTAAGTAAAGCAAACGTAAGCTTATGAGAATAATTGTAATGAAAAGACAAATATTTGAAAAGTATTAAAGAAATACAAACATAATAAAATATATTCTTTTCTAAGCTTAAAGTTTAAATTCCAAAAGCAAATCTCCCATAAGACAACAATTTACAAAAGGTCAGAGCCATAGAAGTGTGCCAAGACATATTTTTAGATCGCTTGCAGAAATGTGTGCTGTGAATATTGAGAAGTCTATTTTAAACCAAACACCTACACACACACAAGATACACTGACGCACACACACACACACACACACACACATTACGCAAGCGAAATCAATATTATTTTATGTTTTGCCCAAAATGACAGCCCCAATTTGGTTGCCTACTTTTACAAAAATATTGATTAGCTTCTAATACATGAATGTATTTCTGTATTAGTTTGTGTGTGTGTGTCCGTTGGTAATAAATTAGTCGAACTAATGTGTTTGTCTGACGTCTGCTTTGCCGAAGAACTGCGCCTAATTAATGGCAAACCTTTCAAAGGGCTACACCTTGTTTTTTCAGTCATGGATAAACAAAAGTATTTACCACATTTCAGTCATACTTTTGGGCAAGGACTACGACTCTCTCTGGGTCATTAGCATGCGTTAAAATGGCGTTAAATGTGTAACGGAAACACGACGCAAGGACATGCCATATAAATTTCTTTTCGTTTTTTATTTAAATTATTACTTTTTTTTCTGGTAAAGTTTTTTTTTCCTTTTTGTGGCTGGACGCTTCGTCGCCTCTCATAATAAAAATGTCATAAATATTTCTTTCTGCTGCTGCTGCTGCCGTGTTAATTTTTTCTAATTGTCTAAAATTTAGATAATTACATACCATTAATTATTTACATAATAACAACTTTTTTCCCCACTTTGGTGTCTCCTTTTATTTATTCTCTTTTTTCTCTTCATTTTTGTGGCGTTTTACAATTTTGTGGTCGACTTGGCCGACTGCCACGCCCTTATAGTATTTAGACCAATATATTTCAGATATATGCGGGGCGTAAAATTAAATTTACATAATTTATGACTTACTCAGCTCAAAATTTTGCCAATGAGTGTGAGTGTACTAGTATACGGTAGAGTGTGTATTTGTGTGTGTGTGTGTGTGTGTGTGTTTGCGGCATGTGCCGTGTTGCATAATTTTAGGCATTTTTGTTTATTGTGGCGTAAAATTTGAATTATGAATAGGAATACACCCATACTCAAACACACACAGACACACACACAGCTACATTTATTTTTTCCGTGTTAGGGTTACATTCTGAGGTTATTAGTAATTTATTTGCATATTTTGAGGAGCGGGTTTTGTGGGCGCAGCAGAGGCATTTGATGGACAACCAAAGGGGGAGAAAGAGACACGTGCTGCCGTGAGGCATTCCGAGTTGTGTCTTGTGTCTCGTGTCTTGTGTCTTGTGTCTTTTGTGTCAACTTGGCCGGGCACAAAAGTCAGTCAAGTGTCGTTTTCGGAAGACATAAATTTTGAGCCGGGTGATTTCAGTGGGTGTAAATGTTGTGTATGTGTATGTGCACCAGGACAGGTGTCCCACAGTTGAGCTTTGGGTTGAAGGCAAGTATAATTGAATAGCGGAAAAGGTTTCACTTGGATTTAAAATGTCGTGTGTGAGTTACAATAGCACCCAAGCTGAACTGAAGCAAATGAAATGAGCTTAGAGACATTTATGTGTACAGCTGAATGGAATTCGTACTCGTTAGGACCTTACAATAAAATTATACAAGTGAAAGCTTAAAAACCCCCAATACAATATTTATATAGGGTGTATTTACTTTGGACAAAAGCAATAAATAATCCAATAAGCAGCGTGGGAAATAACTCTCAAAAACGCCAAAGTTTAAATCAGAAATGTATGTAAGATACGGTAGCAATTTATTGAAAAAATCGATGAGTTACTTTACTACAGTTAAGCTATATTAAATCAAACGTTAGTAAACACCTTAAAAACCAAATGGAAATTCTGTTAGAACAAAAGTTAGATTCATTACCTATTTTCCAATTTATTCCTTTTGAAAGATATCTATTTTCTAGATTCCCTTTATCGATTAATGTTGTTAAGATTCTGTTAAAGCATAATTTTGACAGCATTTGGTAAGTGATTGCGTTTAAGGCATACCTTTTTGGGCTCACTCAAAAGCGGCTTATGTAATGCTCCAATACAACATTTTTGTTGCATACCAGAAATGCTTATAAATTACATAAGGCAAAAGCCTGACCACGAGCTAGAGTAAAAGAGCGGGAAGGGGATTGAGAAGAGGGAGAGAGATAGAGAAAGATGATGCTCCTCGAACAAAGCACTCAACTGTGAAAATGTCTGTTAAGGCCAACACAGATACGCACACACACACACACTCACACACACGCGTACATGAGCAGTATCCACTCATGTGTGTCCTGTACGGGACTACCTTGCCTGTCAACAGGATGACAGTTCATATAGTATATATACCTTTATATATATAAATATATATATGTATATAGTATAAGGTAGGTATACATACTGAAGCTATAGCTATGCCTTCAACTGTCAATTGAGTTGGCATGTTGGCAGCCTCTTGACTTACGTTCAATATGAAATACGCATAAGCATGATAAGCATAAATACACCGCACTCTCACACACTCACCCACACAAGCACAGACTGACAGAGTGAGATAGATACATTTGGAGATACAGATACATATGCCCATCATCATACTATATTGCCTAGTCAGCTGTGGGGAAAAGGCGTCTTTCTAATGCCTGGCACGTATTTTAATTGATTTGTTGTGCGCCTAGAAAAGCAGCTCATTACATGACCACGTCTACAAATTGAAAAAAACTCAAATCAAAATAGACGAAAAAAAAGTGAAATCAGAAACGAAGAATGAAATCAGTTTGAAGAGCGTTGCAGGCAATGCAAACAAACAAACAAACCAACAAACAAGTAAGCCAACAAACACAGGGAGATATTTCAGGAGGACAGGCAGCAGGCAGCAGTCAGAAGGATGGCAAACAGGCGGCAGGAGCAAAAGGATACTCGTGTATTTGCTCAACGAGTTGAGTTTGATGTCTGATGATGATGCTCCATTTATTATTAACTTGAAATGATTTCGGGCTGGCCGCGTGTATAGGTGACGACGCAGCGATTGAATGCACGACTGCATCAAATGGCAACTGTATCTGTATCTATAGATTTGTATCTGTATCTCTCTCTCTCTGTCGTTGTGTACACACGTGTGAGCTCAATTGGAAAATCGTGTGCTGCATACGCTGCTGTGTGTTGTTTTTGTACACACACATACAAATACATACACGAATTTCTCAGCGCAATTCGAGTCATGGCAGTGTGTGCACACTTTAAGATACAACTGTGCTATCCGCTGAATACCGATTGCAGATTGCATATGCAAATGAGATGCATATACATTAAATGATATATAATATTAAATTTATCGAGAATATTGAAGAAAAACACTTTAGTCAGTTCTGATTGCATTTTCCTCGACAATTGAGCTTGCAAGGGTAAGTGGAATATACTGAAAAAAACTGCAGATATTCAGAGAATTTAAATCTGTTTATTTAAAAAACTAACATATCTCAAGAGATAAATAAAAATCTTAAGCCTTAAAGTTTGGGTACTCAATTTGAACGAAACATTTTATGCTTATAATATTTTAATATGTATTGTAGAAGTACAAATATAATTACCTATATTTAGTTCGATATCTTTAATGGTTATATAAAACTGAGGTAAATTAAAGCCCCTTTAACTGCAGCGTTTTCTGTGTCCATAATCAAATTATCTAATCTGTCTTATCAGTATATATTTCGATAATAACATTGAATATCTGGTACAACACACGTGTCCCTCTGGGCGAATGCATAAATTTTCGAGTGCACCCATAAAAATACTTTTGGCTACGGCCGTTTGTCAGTATTTTGCCACTTGACAGTTGCCCAAAGGCTTTTGGGAGTCCTTTTTGCTCATCCCTGGAGCCTGTTGAAATTTATGCACACATACACACATATACACACACTGACAATCTTTACTTTGAGCCAAGTTCTATTGCCATTTAGCCAACCCTAAGTGCAATCTTCAGGCAACAGACCAAAGCCTTGCATGTAACTCTCTGCGTTCTCCACACTCATATATCAAAGTCTCGCCAAATGAAAAGCGACAGACGACAGTTCAGACTTGGAGACAGAAAGAGACAGAGAGGAAGAGGAAGAGGGAATCAAGAATCGTTTGCTGAGCTGCCTTGCAATTTATAAATTGCAAATAAGAAAAAAAGTAAAAGAAGGGAAATGAAACAAAAGGACAACATTTGCTTATATTTTATGCAATATGCCAACCGCGTTTTATTAAGCAAATTACGAGAAATGAGCAGAAGCGGTAAACTTGAATCCAACAACGACAAGCAAAATCTCGACACATTCTCCCCTCACACTCTCCTTTCTGTCACTTCCCCTTAAGACCTACTTATGACCTTGGCAAACAGCCTAACGCGCATTCTCTTAAGCAATTTAGCAAACAGACTCCACTCGAGTTGAGGCGAGTCGAGTCGAGTCGAGTCGAGACCGAGACTCACAGCTCTTAACGCACATTTTCATATATAAATTATTAATTTTGTGTGCCCAACCACACGCATAAGTAGCAGAAAGGAATCAGGTGAGGGGGAAGTAGCAGTAGAAGTGGAGGAGGTTCAAGTGTAGAGGGAGTCGGCAATGGCGAGTAAAATGCATTTTGTGCTCCATTAAATAATAAAAGCAAACGTGGCAGATAGCAGCCTTCAGATAGCGGCCATATACGACGAGTATACACAATAAAAATCTTACACGAAGCGCATAAAAATAAACCAGAGGATACCCCTCAGTAGCACAAAAAAAGATACAGATACAGATACAAAGAGAAAGAGCAAGAGTCTGGGAATCACAGGTCTCAGACTCGGGCTGCTTATCTAAAGGCCAGAGTCGAAAACCCCATTGTGATTTTTAAGTTCTGTACGAGTATGTGTGTGTGTGTGCGAGTGTGTGTGTGTGTGTGTGTGCTTTTAGGCGAGAGTGCATAAATAAGTAAAGAAATGCCTGTCGCTTAAGATTACATGGCAAATAAGCACAGTGCAGAGCAGAGCACAGGACATTTGAATGTTTGAATCTTGAATCTTGAATCTACTCGACACACTCACTTACTTATTCATAGTCAGGTCTGTGTCTTGGTATAGCGCATAAAAATCAGCATAAACAGCAATTGTTATGGGCTGTGAATGGAACACGTTACACATAACACACATAACACGCTGTTTAAGTTACTCGTTGATTGTTACACGATACTCGTTACTCGTCACTCGGTGCTCGCTACACGTCCTTCATTTGATTAGTCCAGTCAATGACAGAACTACTACAAGACTTTAATTTAGTTATGAGTTACAACAACTTGACTTGATATTCAAGCAGACACTCCACACTTCGATAGGGTTGTGTGCTTAGAATTTAGGGTTGAGTTGGGAGCTGGTGGGTGGAGGGCAAAGTGGGTAGGGAGGCGTTTTCAAAACACGCACGTGTCCTTGCCAATGACAAGGGAAATTTTACAACTTTCAAGTTTAATTTGCCAAGAGTAGCAATCAAGCAAGAGCAAAAAAAATGAAACATACACACAGACACATACAAAGAATAATATAATAAAAACAACAACGAGAAGAACAAGAGGTTAAGGGTTGCTTTTTTTTGTGGGGCAACCCTTTCGACCTAATTGCATGGAAGTTGTTATGCTGCCAGTTAAATGTAAAAATTAAAATGTATAAAATGTATATAATTTATATTAAACCGAAACAACAAACACACACAGGCACACTCAGACACTAACTGAGAGCTGTAGAAATGTCAGTCTGTCAATCTGTCAGTTATTCAGTACTTCAGTCAGTCAGTCATTCAACTTAGAACGTAGCCTGTTTTATGAGGTGTTAAGTGGGCTTAAATTAAAACTCGTGCCAGAGTAAGAGAAGTAGAAGCCCAGGCAAATGTGTTGAAATGTTTGCGTATTTGCTCAAGTTATGGCAAAATACCGACAAAACAGAGAGCAAAGTGTAAGCGTAAGCAAAACACTTAAGAGCGAAGAGAAAAGAGCTTCTTCCCAACCCTTTACCCCCCTTATGCAAGAAAGGGGACTCCAATTCCAAACCTCCCACACCCCAGAAATACTCATCCAAAGGTTGTTCTTTCATTAGCGGCAAAGGGCATAAAGGAGAAACTTGATTTTTGTTTGCTTTTCGTCTTCGTTTCGAGAAGGGTTCACATGTGTGTTATAAATTCGTATTTAATAAACTTTTGGAGAGTGACATTTTAAGTGGCGCTCCTTGTGGGGTAGCTTAGCACTCAGATAATATGATTGCATCACGCTGAGTAATGTTATACATAAACAAGGACTCACGAAGACAGTGTCAAAGTGCTCTTTAAGCCATCTTAATGACTAGACAATTCTGTACTACAGCACAAATTTAAATATAGCATTTAGCATTTTACCAAGTCTGGGATAAAAATAATTAACATGGCATTCAACTATAAGTGAATTTATTAAATTGAAGTATTAAAACTCAAAATACTTTGATTTTCTGCCTCATTATCAATAAAATAATGCTTTTATCTAGAGGAAATAGCTACTTGTATTTATGATTATTAAAAATCAATTTCCAAATCTAATCACTCTATCTAAAAACCAGTTTAATTGTGCACGTGGTGTCCCCATATGGTTTGATTTAAGGGAGTCTTTGACCCAATAAGCTCATTATCACGGTTGGACACTCTTTGCTTGACCACTTTTGACCAAATTCATACAGTTGATGTCTCACTCGTCAGCATTGATCAGATATCTCGCAGTGATAAAGTACAATTTGGGTTCACACACCGTTACAGATTACATTTACCCCAGGGAAAAGTTGATGCGAAGCAATTATGGAACCATAAAGTTTAGTACACTATTTATATATGAAAGTAAGTTCTATTTACAGAAGGTTTCAGGCCACGTGTTCGCATTTTGAATAACGTCAAGCAATTGCTTATTAAAATAATAATATGACCAAAAATTAAACATCAGATTGCAACCCTCGGGGGAGGTTTGAGAAAGGAACTAACCTCCCCCAGAACAAAATAAAAAGCATTAACATATATAAGAGACAGAGACACAATTACGATTAGAAATCCACCCTGAGCACATGTAGAAACTCTCAGCTGATAATGAAAACATTTGCACAACTTTCCAAAGCATTTAATGAGCGACCAGGAAGGACACAAAGGGATACAGCAAAGCTTAAGGCCCAAAGCTAGCAAAAGCAGAGCTAGACAAGTGGAATGAAAATCTGGGGACTAGTCAAATTTTACGAGCTCATAAAAGCGACGCGTCTTAAAGTTTTTAGAAAACAAAACAAACAAGTTAAAGAAAGGAATGAAACAGTGAGCGATAAAGCGAAAGACAAAAACAGAGCAGCCTAAAAGTATGCTACGCTTTGATCATAAAATAATGTTACTCCTCCTAACGCAAGTTTTGTTGTTGTGCAGGACCCAACTATCGACCTAAAAGGACATTGCCTGGCTAAATGAAATCTAAATTAATACAATTTTTGGGTCTTTCGTTCGCATTTATTGACAGCCAGTATTCTGTTAGATCAAAAGATGTGTGACGACGTTTGCTTGCAAGGAATTTCACTACAGATGTGGACATGTACCAATTTTCTTTCTATACATATATGAGTGTACACATGATTGTGTGTGAGCATGTTTCGTGCGTGTGTGTGTGTGTGTGTGGGTGGGTGTGTATGTTTTTGCTCAGAGCAAGCAATAAAATAAATGGCAATGAATGACTGAGCAAATGAATAAATGAGAGAACATTTTTGCTTTGAAATTCAAATTTCAAAAGTTGTCATGACATTGTGTTTATGACAGAGTCGTACAAAAAGAAAGAGAGGGACAGAGGGAGAGAGAGAGAGGGTGAGTGAGAAGACTAGATAGCAAAAGAGGGTACAAGAGTAGAGGTTTGATACTTGTCTTTTGTTTTTTTTGGCTGCATATTTAAAATTGAATATTTGCACGCCTTGAGCATTTCAGATTACATAGATCTACTTCACTTATGTTCCACACAAACAAACGAATTCCCCATATGTCCTTCGTTTGTGTGTGTGTGTGTGTGTGTGTCTCTCTCTTGTTGTCATTTGCATGCGTTGCATGCGTTTTATACTATTTGCACTGCTCAAAGCCATTTTAAGCGGTTTATTTCAGAGTTTGCTTTCTGCACACAAAATTCTTAATATATTTAATTTCAGTTGCTGCTGGGCACAACAAATTTCACTTTAAGCTTTAAGACTGTCCACAAATTTTGTTTTAAGCCTCTAAGCGGAACAAATTTATGAACATCAAATATTCATCATAAACTTTTTAAATTTCTCATGTGGTTTTCAGATTGAGTGACATTTAAGTTGATATTGCAATAAATTCAATGGCTTTCAGAACTTTAGCTTAAAGCACCAATAAATATGTGAGTCTTATTGCCAATCCCGATCATAAAAAAAAGAAATGAAGCTACTTTCTCATATAGACGCAATTTCAATTAAAGTTTTTCAGCACTCAGAAGCTCTTTTTGAGTAATTTCCCGTTCCACTTGATGTTGTTTTCTTTTTTCAGATTTTTAATTTCGACTGACGTCGAAAGTCAATTGAAGTTGAAATGAGAATTGAAATGGCTAGCAATTAAAGATGATGACGCCTTGGTTCCGGATGTATCCTGCTTCCTGTTCCTACTCGCCGCAGGCTCAAACACTTTGCATAACATTAAGCAGCGGTGGTTTTTCTCTCTTGTTGTTGTAGTATTTTTATATGTATACTTTTTTTTTTATTTTGTGGTTCGACTCTCTTTCTCTCTGTCTCTGTGGTCGACCGCAGCGCCATAAAATATGCACCCGGGCGCTAGGGAAAATTCACAACAAAGTGAAAGCCGACGCTGACGACGACGTTGAAGTATGCAAAATGAGTCGAGTCGAGTCGTGTCGGCGCAGAGCAAAGCGCCTAAAAGCATATTTCAATTAAGCTATCACCTTGAATTATTCTCACGAGCGTTTGCCTCATCCACCTACACACACACACAAACACACAGCCTAAAAAGCAGGCCAGAGTTTTTTTTTTTTTTTTTAATTTTAATGTTTTCATTCAAACGCAAAAGAAGCAGAATGCGAAGGAGACAAGAGTGGTAAAACCGCTCGTCAAAATTTGCATTTAAATGAGGCGACTGACGGACGGGCCCTGTATTCGGCTATATCTATATATATATTCACTTTTTTTTGGGTTGGGGTGAAATTTTTATGATTGCGGTGACTGCCAAATTGTCAGTGGTTCATTTTTTTTTTGGTGTGTGTAAGAGTATTTTCGCCTGGATGCATAAAATGTAAATATTCATTAATATATATGTACGTATGTGTGCATATGAATGTGTGTGTTTGCCTGCGAGAGTGTCTGTGTGTGAGTGTGTGTGAGAACGGGTCAGTGAGCACAGAACAATCAGTTGTCAGTTGTTAAGTTCAAGTCAAAAAAACAAAAAAAATGTTTATTTATAAATAAGCCACAGAATTTAACAAGAAGTTAAAGCTTGAATACGCTAACTAACTAAAAGAATAATTACGTAGATCTGATAATTATGCAGGAGTAGAGAATATACAAAAAATTGTATATGATTAGACAGTCTATATACTTAAATATTATGAAGTATTGTATATTCGTTTCAAAAACGAACATAATCATTAGCCTCTTATGACGTGTAAAATTAAATGAGATTTCTTGCATTTTAATAAACAGAATTGTAGATTTAAAGCACTGACTGAATCTGTTGGGCATGCAAAAAATTACAAATAAAAAGCAAGCGAAGCTGGCAGACAGAGAGTCTTCTGCTGCTAGGTCTGTCTCTTCATCTGTCTGGCTATGCAAAAATGTTCATACGCTGCGTTGGCTCACACCCACACACACATATGACACACCCAACCACGTGCAACCCATTCATCGTCATCCTTCATCCAGTTTGTGCCTTTGCTTCGCCTGCCTTGGCCAAAAATTTTTGGCATAAATGCCATAAACAGTTTATTTAGCAACGGAAAATTAACTGCAAAATGTAGCAACTACAACAACAAGGTTGAGGCAGTCAGAGGACTGATGATGCTACCCAAGGCAGCAATTCCTATAGAGACCTCCTCCAACCTTTCACCCTCCCCACTCCCCCAAAAAAAAGGAGTAAAAAATAACCTAAGCTGAACTCGACGCTTTATGACGTTTTACTTCATGTGCAGCTTCATAATTAAGTGGCTCCTAAGGGGGGTTTTCTGGAACGAGGAGGGGCAGCAAGTGGAGAAATTGGGGGTTAAAGTAGTTGTTGTTTCTGTTGTTACTGTTACTGTTGTCTCCTGCACTCGAGGGAGCTTTTAGTTTTGAGCCACGTGAGAAGCATCATCGCTTTTGGGTTTGGCTCTTAGCCATAAAAACGAGCCCCAAACGAGGTCAACTGAGGGCACTAAAATGCAGTGGCATGTTAACACACATACACACATACACATTGGATATATAATACAACAGTTTGGGATATATAGATACATTTAAAGACGCACATAAAAGTGTTAGCAGCTCGTTTTCTGTACTTACTAATTTGATGGCTGGTGGTATTAATGGATGATGGCAACTTACCTGAAAGATAACAAGAATGAAACAAGAGATGAGCAACATAGCGGTAGAGATAGATATAGAGGGAGAGAGAGAGAGAGAAAGACAGGCAAACTGCGGCATTAATATTAAATGTCTACGAAATGGACAGAAATTGAGGTAATTGGCTTATGTTATTAGAGCCAAGTCATTAGGGGAAATGTCTAATTATAGCGAAAATGTGCTTCGAGTGGAATTATAACTTTAATTGGTATAGCATTACCTTCATATTCAGATCATTGAAATTATAATAAAAGTAATGAAAATAAAAGAAAAGTTCAAAACATTTTCCTTAAAATAATTTTGTATTAAACTAAGTCTTCCTTCACTTAAATAATTTTATTAAAATAATATTTGAAATAATTTCATAATTAGTAGAAATTTAAAGTCTTCCTTTGAAGTATTATGTAACAAACTTTATTAAATAAATTCAAATTAATATATTTTTATTAGAAAGAATCTTTAATTTGTTTTAAAATTGGTCTTAATTCGTTTGTATGTTAAACTTAAGTTTGTACATCAAATATGTTCACATATTTTATTATTTGGCTTTAAGTTTTATCTCCACGATGCACAGTCTTTAAAAAATTGATTAGGAACCCCTTTAACACGCCCAACTAAACTAGCAAAACTTTGTGAGTAGACAAATAGCAAGCACCAGAAAGAGACGGAGACAGTAAAAGCAAGGGAGGAATGAGAGAATGTCATAAAAATTCTATTTTCGTATAAAATTTCGAAAGTAATCTAATAAATATTGATTTTCATTCGTCATCGACAACGTCAACGGTGGCGACAAAAGCAACAACAACAACATCATCATCAATAGCAACAACAACAGCAACGAGAAGCAACAGCAGCATGAGTCGGAGCATGAGCTGGAGCTGGAGCCGGTGATGGAACAGGAGCAGGAGCTGAAAGCAGCAGCTCTGAGAAGGGCGCGTTTTGTAACCCTACACGTGAGCACACACAGTGATATAAAGAGCCAGGACACGACACGAAAGCACAGAGGACTGAGGACAGGCGACTGGGGGCAGAGGACGTTGGACTGTGGACAGAACGGGGGCAGGTCACTGGAGAGACAGGCGTAGTCAATAGTCGTTATTTGATATAGTCGAAACCAACAAGCAACCCATGATGAAACGTGCCTGGGCGGCTGACCAGTGCGACCACACGCAAAGGGCAAAGGGGAGTAGGGGGAACAAGGGGTTTGGAAGAAGAGAGTGACCCAAACTGTGCGATCCCAAACGCTGCAAGGGATGAAATCATGCGCGCAACTCGTTTTTCGGACTTCCCAGCCGTAGGGCGGCGTGTGGACGCCAAACACACACATACACCCATACTCCCTCACACACACACAAGCACACAGTTCATTCAATCATTCAAATGTCCTTTGAACTATAAAAATACATGACACTAATAAAGAAAACGAACAAATGACACGACACTCGCTACGTTTCCCGGACTGAGACTCCGAACAACTCGCTTACCCGTTCCGTACCGTACCCGGATCTAAGCCCGGACTCGGTCACGATAAGCACAAGTAAAAGACGTTGCGGGACGCCGGCAACGTTCTACAACCTTAAAAAAAACAAGAAAGAAAAGTACAGTCGAGCACGCCCGACCGTAGAATACTCTCTGCATTTTATTTTCGATCATTTTAATAAAATCGGTAGCCGGGTATATCAATTGATACTTGCAACAAAACACGTTGAAACAAAAACATCTGTTTGTATGTATACACACACATATACATTTGACATTAAAAGTATGCACGCACATATGTATTTGTGTATATGTTATACATACATAATTGCTCGGCACAGCCAGCATTCGCGGGCAGCGCTGTCGCTAAGCTACGCAAGCAGCGAAAACGTTCGCTCACATGTTTGTATGTTTCTATCTCACTCGCACACATGCATTGGCATTGCGTTCAATTATCAACTTTCTTACATGTCTAGCTCTTTTGTTTATTGTCCGATTAAGATGCAACTTTCAGGATAGTTTAATATATTTTTTCTTTAAACGAATGTGAAATAACAATACTGTACGATAAGAACATATGCCTTAAAATCGGCATTGAAGTTTGCAAATTATCTTATTTCTTGTGAGAAAAGGGGGCGTGGCAGTCCAAAATTTTTGATGACAATACAATTATACCGTCTCTAGGAACCTACATACCAAAATGGGTGTTCCTAAGTGCCATAGTTACTGAGATATTCGCCTAAAACATCAATTTTTTACGAGGTGTTTCTAGTTTTTTGCTCATTGTGGGCGAACGGGGCGTGGCATCGAAAAAAAAAAAGATTCTTGTATTGACTGACTTAATATCGAGTCGATAGAGACCAAATTCAAACTTGTAGCTCTTACCATCTCTGAAATCTGTTTGTTCATACGGACGGACAGACGGACAGACGGACAGACAGACGGACAGACGGACAGACGGACATGGCTATATCGACTCGGCTTGTGATGCTGATCAAGAATATATATACTTTATGGGGTCGGCCACGCCTCCTTCTGCCTGTTACATACTTTTCACAAACACAATATACTCTCTCTTGCAGAGAGTATAAAAATGCTATTTAGAGCAATTTATAAGCATACTTTGAGGCGCCTTCCCACTACCTCATACCCCAACTCGACATTTGACATTTACGAGTGCGACGCAGCGGAGACAGTAAACATTGGAGGGAGGACCAAGAGGCAAGAGGCGGGGCTGAGAGCGGTATAGGAAGCAACGGAGCAGTTTCGAGTAGAGAGATCCTCGAACCACATAAATTTCTGGTGCGCTTCCAAACGGTTTTCTGTAGCTATTTATTGCATTTTTATGTAAAATGCGCCGTGCGGTATGCTATACTTTTTCTTTTCTTTTTTTTTTTTTGAATACTTACAAGGGCGACATTCCTGCAAAGTTGTTTACGAGGCAAAGAGCGTAATGCGTCGTACGTAATACGTAATACGTAAATCGAAAATGCCGCCCACGCAATGACCAAATTTAGGCAATTAAAGACATTTTGGGGATATATTTTATGGCATACTTTACGGCCTCAATGACTCGCTGTCTCCACGTCTACCGGTACAGGTAGCTTCCGAGGCAGATATCGAAATATTGCACAAGTATAGTAATTTAGAGTCTTTACTTTGTGCCAGTTGTCAAATCAATTCAATAAAAATTTATTTAAAGCTATCCAACAAAGCACGAAATGCAGCAGTTTCTTTACCTAATATCAAATTCATTTCATTTTCAGAAATTCCTCATGCCAAAATGAATTGAACATTTTTAAAAATAAAATTCCATTCCATTGCCAAAGGGAGGTGTTGTATACTGTGTATGTGTATGCGTCTGTGTGTGTGTGTGTGTTTGTATGTGACAGCTTCTAAAGCTGTTGCCATTTCTAGAAAAGCATTTTTATGCATTCGCATTCATTTTCACATATTGTATTGTGTATTGCATAGTTTCTCGGTTTAATATGATTTATCAGCGCATCTGCCGAGCTCTGCACATTTTTATGACCATATGCTGCTCTGTTTCCGTTTCGTTCCATACCGTTTCCCTCTCCAATCTCCACAATCGACAAAACCACAAACAACTGCAACAACAACAACAGCAATGCCAACACGCAACACAAATCAAAACAGCGTACAGCGCCTAAAAAGCTGCTAAGGCCAAACAACACGGGGCAATAAACTACATCGAAGGCTGGACTCTATGGGTCTTGGTCTGTGTCTGAGTCTGAGTCTGGGTCTGGGTCTGGCTTTCTGGGCCAGGCCCATGTAATCTCTGTTGACCATAAAGATTTATAGACTATTGTGTGTCGTCGTCGCGGTAGACGCAGCAATGAAAAGGAAACTTTTTGCAACTTAGCGCCAAACTTTATGCTATAATTTATATATATTGGTAGCTCGCGCGCCTTGCCATATAAAAAATAAATATCAAAAAAATAAAATACAAAACACGAGAGAAAAGAGAAATCAACACAAAAGGCAAAACACATAATAGACATAATAGAAACAACAACAACAACAGCTAAAAATAACCGTAACGCATAAAGAAAATGAGTAGAAAACAAGAAAATCAAATTATGCTAGAGTATAGCGAATTGGAAATGCTCTTTAAATGCATCTGCAAAAGAGGGTAGTTTATAAAGTCTCTAAGATTACCATCAAGTTATGCTTTACTTTAAAGCCTATAGAAATAGTGAAGTAAATTTGATTTATGATCTTTCTAATTTAATCCAGTAAAATCAGGTTAAGAAAATAGTTTTCAAATATAATAAAATCAGTTAACAAATTACAGATCAGTTAGCTGCAGTTGCTGTAACAATCATAGCTAAAATCTCACACACAGTTCAATGGATTCCCCTGTTTATGTATGTATGAAAACTAGAAAAAGGTGCAAACCAAGCGGCGATTCCAGTGTGATAAAAAATTAAAAAGTTCCTCCTTCAGTACACCTAAGCGGTGAGAAATGCTACATGGAGGGACTTACAATGGGAGAGTAAAGGAAAAACAAGAGCGGGACTTGCACGCGAACGCGCCAAGTGTAAAAGAAAAAGTTTTCAATGAGTTTTTCCTGTCGGTGGCGGTGACGGCGGCGTCGGCGTCGGCTTCTGTTATGAGCCTTCAACATGGCCACAAAAACCCCTTGTGTTATTGTTGTTTGTGTTTTAAATAGACTCAAGTGTTGTTGTTTTTGTTGTTTGTGTTTTTATTGTTGCTGCTACTGCCGGTTGCAGGCATTGTCTGAAGTGCGTTTCGTTTTGCTACTTTTGCCTTATTGTTGTGGCCCTTCTTGTTGCTCTTGGATGCTGGCAGCGGGGTCGATGGCGTTTGCAAAATCAATCGATAGTTAATGGAAAATCGTTATTAATGAAAACTTTCTCGCCCACTCCGCCATCAGCAATCGAGCGTGCACTGAGCCATGCCAAAATGCTTGATAAAGTGCAGAGCATAATAAAAAAAAAATACAATAAGGAACAGAAAAAGAAAAAACAAAATGGGGGAAAATTGAAAGCGCTACATTTAAGTAGCAAACTTTAGCGAGCATATTTTCTTTTTCTTTTTGGCGTTTGTTCGTAATTTCATTTGAGTGCGAAAAGTTGCACGCACATAAAAATGAGAAGAACGGGAACAAAGTGAAGGGAGAAAACACTTTTTTGTTGCATATTTCGCGGCGCATAAATATTTTATGCATGCAGGCAACAAAAGCGTCATCAAAACACACACACACCCACAATGGCATAAGCAGAAATCTTCCTTATTTTTTTTGTTTTTTTGTTGTCTTTTTTACTGTCTGAATGTTTGTCTGTTTATGCTGACTGCTTTCAGACGCATTTGCACCTCTACAATAAGCAAAAGTTTTTGGGCCAATTTATAATGTTTTGTGTCTCAGGCTACTGCATTGTCGCTGCGAGTCCTGATTGAGGACTTTTAAAAGTTTCAGTTCAATAGAGACAACAAAAGTTTAATGACAGTTTAAGTTGTTTGATAGCAAAACGACGCCTCCAGTAATGCAGCATTTTAAATGGTAAACACCGTAAGAAGTTACTTACAGCAAAACATTTGCAGAGTTCTGGCAAAAATAAACAAAAAACATAATAAAATATTGGGAAATATTCTTCATGCTTCTTATATTTGTTCCACAAAAATATTTGGATTGGAAGTTGTAGTTTAAAGACTTCTAAAATAATTGGGAACACTCCTAAATTCTTTATGCCATCACAATGTTTCCAAGCCTAGTTTGTTTTGGATGTTAAAACCTTTTTAATCAATTTTGCTACCATTTTGAAATGTAATGTGAAATGTAGCTGAACGAGATTTAAGTACGCACATGTGATAAATGCATTACTTGCTCGTAAAAAGGCTCAAGGAAATGCAATTTTAGTTTAGATTCGAGAAATGTTTATAGTTGGGTCACGCAGCGTTTTATGTTCATTGCCAAATGCCATAAATAAACAGAGGCAGGCATCAAATGTTAAACTTTTAACGTTTTTGTAATCACATCAGGACAAGGAGCTTGATCCCAAAATACCAAAAACCAAAAGAAAAAAAACAGTTGCATACTTTTCGGCTGTTGCGAATACGGATGTTGATGCTGATTTATTGCAACAACAAAGTTTATCATGCATATTTTATGCGTGTAAATGTTGCCGTCATAAAATGTCTTAAAGACTCAACCGACGCACATATATGAGAGGAATCATCCAAAATCCCGCCCCACCACGCCCCTCTCCATTGCTTTGTAATGTCCACCGATTTTCGGGCATTTCTTGACGCATGTGCGTGGTCGAAATCGTGGCCGGCTTTTTATGCGTACGAGTTGTAATGGCGGCCAATAAAGCAGGCATTCAATGCAGAAAATTGGCATTTTATTAGCGACCCCAAGAAGTTTGCGTGAGTGTGTGTGTGTGTGTGTGTGTGTGTGTAAGAGGGGTGTCTGTTCTTCATGCTGAACTAATTTGAGCGTCATTCTTATATTCGCGTATGTCATAATAAAAATAAGCGTTGAAAACTTTTAACAAACGACAAAATACCAGTCGAAGACACCCACAACACAACACAACACAATACAATGCGATGCGATGCGACAAGAAACGACACGACTGAACACGATGAGACACTCCGCATCGATCGATACATTTAGCTAAAAGGATGTCGTCCCAAGTTGAATTCCTCATCGTCCTGAATGTCCTCATCGCTGCGTTTTGGGTTGCTTTGGGGCCCCGTTTTGAGGTCGTCGCCATACCGCGTCCGCTTTCGCGTCACATCTAAGGCATAACTCAAAGTTTACTCAAGTTACTTGCGCCCAACGACAAGACACAAAACTTTGTACTTTACATCATTAAAAAGTTTCATTCTTTCTTTGGGTTCTTTCAACGCTTTCTGCTTCTGCTTCTACTTCTGCTCTGCTTTGCTTTCCTTTTGCTTTTACTTCTGGTTCAGATTTAGCTTCTGCTTGTGTTGGTTCCCTTTCTTTTTTTTTCTTTTCGTTCTGAGAACTTTCAATCTAAGTACATCTATAGACTGGGTTAAGCACTGACTGCAACTTTCCTTGGCAGCATCAGCTTAGCAATTGACAGTTCGCCATCAATCCCCGGACATGGCTAAAGGGCAAAGAATTGCTTAATTTGTCCGCTTTGTAGCAATTAAATAACAAGTATGGCTGAGGTACATTTTTTCCAACAAATGGTCTTAGAAATTATGTGGAATATGACCACAAAGTTTATTAACTCTCAAGTAAATTATAGCAATAATGATCTGGTATTTTAGGTATTATTATGGAGTTATTTGTGGAATAAAGTAATTGAAACTTTTTAGAAAATTATAATATTTAGACATTTTAAATATGTTTATAAAGGAAATAATAACAGAGTTGTAGCTATATATTATTCAAAATGTTTCATAACTTATTCGATAGGTTTAATGTATATTAAATACTCCTTGAGTTATAATTTTAAGCCCAAAATAAATTGGATTGTGTTTAAATGTATATTTTAAACAGAATTAATACCTTTCCAATTACTCAGTATTAGATGAAAAATTATTTTAAATATTATAATTTAGATAACGTTCAAAGTACTTCAATTTAACTTGTTAAATTATTATTATTCAGTAGTTAACATAAACTACAGCTGATTACTAACAACTAACATTAAAAATTCAACACAATTTTTAAAAATATTTCAAGTATTTTGCCATTAAAAACAACAAGACTTTGCAACAAAATGTGGCATACACTTTCAAAAGCTGCTGTCATCGTGTTAAAATCGTGTAATAAACGTGCGCATAATAGAAAATCCAACAAGGAGGGATCAAGCTAAAAACTGGGCAGCAGGACATGAGGCAGGGTGGGAGCAGAAAGAGCCAAGCAAAAGGGTTGTGGACGCCAGACACCTAGAAGAAGAAGAGGAAGAAGAAGGAGAAGAGGCAGCAGCAACTAGCACAAATAAATAGTTGCAATGCTCCAGTTGCTCAGCGCCTCGTTCTGGTTGGTTGTCCTGCCGGCGCCGGCTCTGTCTTCCTTCTCCGCCTCCATCTCCTTGTCGTGCTGCCCTTCCCCACCGCCCCAACACCGCTGTAGTTGCCACCGCAGCAGCTGCTAGTTGGTGGTGCTGGTGGTGCCTCCAGTGCCCATGCGCATGGAAAATAGTTACACAAACTTGCACAAAAATGAAATAACGAGTAGGAGAAAAGGCGGCTTCAAAATGAAAATAAAATAAAAGCACAAAAAATTGTTTAGTTGTAGTCGTTGCAAGCCGACTCGTCGGCCGACTACGAGAACGATGACGAGGACTAAGGCGAGGACTAAGACTAGGACAACGACGAGACTAAGAAGTAAATTGCAGTTGAGGAGGTGGAGCTAGTGAATGAATTGTGCATTGTCCAGCTGCAACTATAAGCTTGGATTTGCATGCATCTACACTAAGAAAAATAAGTGTAAATAGAATTATTTCAGTGTAAAATAAATATATAATAAGTTTTCAAACTTATCTTTATCTATTATATCTAAATTTGTTCATTTTTTATATTAAAATTCTTTGTTTAAAACGAATTGTCTTAAGAGAAGTTTTTATTGGGGTCTTAGTAGTAGTCTTTTTTGATCAGTGTAGCTGGACATTCATATGTGATTCTCCCACTTCTAGTGACAGTTATTAAGCACTTTTTCTACACTTGTTGTAGCTCTCTTTCTCTCTCTCTCCCTCTCTCCCTCTCTTTCTATTTAAAATTACTTGATACTCTATAGTGTCACACGGCACGCAACGCTGAGCACAAGTCGGCGTATTAGTGACGATTTAGCGGCAGCATGTTATGTGTGTCGAGTGCGGGGGAAGGGGAAAAAGGGGAAAGGGTGAAAAGAGGTGCACTGTACAGAGTTAGCTGCAAAAGGCGACAGTGCGTGTGCGTGTAGCGTTAAATTAAGGCAGTTGAGCTTTTGCAGTGATTGCAACACTGCACACAATGCAGCACGAGGTAAACAATGTGAGAAGCGCCGAGAGCGGGGCTAACTGACGTTGGCAAATTGAAAAAGGGCGTGAAAATGTGCGAGTTGTGAATGTACTCGTGTGTGTTTGTGTGTGTCTTTTTGGCATTCATAAAGCGAAATAGCTTTAGAAATATAATGGAAATGAAAGACCAAATCAAGAATTTCAACTGAAACTTGATTTTTTTCAAGAACAAATAACTGAATTTGTGAAAAAGTTTTCAAGTATTTACTAATATTCTTTTATAACTTTCTTTTCCTATATTATTCCCATTTCCTTCTAATCTGTGCTCCACACCATGCACATACTACCAATCGCTCTCTGCTTTTATGATCTATTTGCTTATATGTGAAAATCATTGAACAAGTTTACGGTCATACAAAGTGCATTTGTGAATAGTTTACTTCTGGCTGCTAATGTAGTCTAACCTGAAATATAGAAAACTCAGAAATGCTACTAAGCTATTCCTAGTACCCTTATGTGCCCCTCCCCTCCCCCTTTCCTTCTCACTACCTCTTTCTATGTCTCTACAACAACTTCAGCTACATTAGATGCTGCCACTTCAATGCGCATTCGAGTTTTTGAGTTGCATTTTTTCTATTTTCGGTGCAAAAATACAAAAGCACGAAACGGATCTCTTTCCCACTACCCCCAGCCCCCTCTACGCTGCTGCCTTTCAGCATTTGCTTTCTATTTTCAATAGACGTCGTCGTCAGTTGCCAGTTGTTGCTGTTGTTGGTGTTGCTGTTGTTGCTGTTCGCCGACAAACAATAAAAATGATGCGTTGTATTGCGCTGCTGTTGCTGTCCACACCCCACACCCCATACCCCACCCCCTTCTTCACCCTACACTCTTCACCACCGCAGCAAAATCCCCTCCGTGCTTGGACATATGCTGTGTGCTGTGGCACGGCCAGCAGGCAGTTCGCATATGTTGCAAGTTGCAACATTCGCCGCCGCCCAAATCGCCCATTGATATTGATGAAAACGACGTCCAGTTACAGTTCGTTGGCTTTTCCAGCATTTTTCAAGGGAAAAACTGCCAAAGTGCAGCAGCTACAACAACAACAACAACAAGAGAAATATCAACATCAGCTGAGACTGCGAAATGAAAACTGAGGGGGCTTTGGAAACTGGGAACTGATGCTGAAATTCACCAACTGACGGTGCAGAGTTGTGTGCTCTGTGCTCTGCTCTGCTCTGCAGTGCTGTGGTGTGTGGGGTGAGTGGGAAGTGAAGTGGGGGCGGTGGTGTGCGGGGGTCAGGTGGTTGCTGTTGCCAGTGGTGCGATATGCAAATGCCAAACATTTTGTCAAAGCATAAAGATGATGTCGGAGAGTGTATAAAAAATACATGACGCATGTATCTTGCAGATACATTCGACATAGAGATACAAATGCATATGCATCATTTATATGCTATCTGTGTAACGATAGTCGAAAGACCGAATAGTTAAGAATTGAAGATTTCGACAGATTTGCATATAGTATTGTACACTATGTACAACAAGCAGAATATTCAATGTGCTCCAGAAATGCATTAGGAACTTGACCAAAAATGATCCATAGAATTCAGTTGGCCAAAAAGGCAATAAACTTTATTAAAATTGTATAAAACTATCTTTGAGTAAACTGGAATTTAAAGAAAATGCTGAATAAAGAAAATGCTGAATACTTACAGAAAAATAAATTTATTATTTTTGAAGCACTTTTTTAGTGACTTAAGAGACTGCTTATCTTTAACATAAAGTGCTATATTTGTGTTTATCTTCCTCCTAGTTGTCTTCCCACTTCTAACTTCTTTCCTTACTTGTTAGCACGCAGTCAACCCGAAAGAATAGAGCTGAAAGTAAGTGCTTGAAAGGCAAAACAAGCTAACGACACTATCAACAGCAATTTGGTAACAATATTGTGGCCAACATGGCACTTCAGTAACTAATAAGTCTCAATTAAATGTACATAAAGTATAACACCTTCTAGCATTTGCATGTGACTGAATGACATACCCCTATAGTATAAAATAAAATGGAAACACTGAACCACAGAGCCACCCTAATGGAAAACAATTTTCATGCACTGTGCGAACCTCTTTGCTCGAACAACAAACAGGAACAAGAACTATAACAAAGTTTGGCACGCAAGCCTTTAAAAAGGCAATGTCAACAACAACAGCAACAACAACTGCTCTGATAGTCATATAAACAACAACAACAACAACGCACTTTTCGTCAAGTGCAAGAATAATAACAACAAAAGCAACAACAATATAAATATTGGCGCCACTCATAAAACACCTGCGCAGGCAAGCAGAGGGAGAACTGGCAAGTGGTAGGGGGTACAGTGGGTGAGAGGGAGATACAGTGGGTATCTGTCAGTCTGACATTGTCAATGGCATTTGCCTTCGTTTGTTTTGGCGCGTTCTTCTTAGCTTTTTGCGTCTCTCTCGAACTTGCGCTTATTCCCCTCCATCTCTTTCGTTCTCTTTACCTTTCTTTACCTCTCTTTACTCTTCTGCATTTCAATTAAATGCTTTTCGGGTTTCACTCAATTTCCCTTACATCTACCTCTACCACTACCACCCTCCCTCTCCTCTTAGCTCTCAGCTCTTTGCATGCGTGCGTTTCAAGTGCTTTTTCTGTTGCTTTCTGGCTGCTTCCTGTCGTAAATAAAATGAATTTTGCTTTTGGCAACCCCAGCAACAACAACAGCAACAACAACAGCAACAATTTCCCACACACATTACATTGGCAACCTTAATGAATACGACATTATTTTTTATGAGCTGTCAAACACTATTTTCCATACACTTTGTTGTCGTCGTCCTCGTTCACATCATTTTCCTGCATTCCTCGTCCTTATCCTCGCCCTTGTCCTACTGACTTTTCCTTGTACTGTGTTCCTCTGTTCGCTGCTGTTTGAGTTTCCTTTTACCATTTTATTTATCGCTCCCTTTTGCCGAGTTTTTCACGTCGCAACGTGCGTTTTGTGCGTGTGCGAACGTGTGTATGTGTGTAAGTGTGTGTGTGTGGGTTCGGGTGTGTGTGTGTGTGCATAAGGTTATTGTTATTATTTATATTATTTTTGATAAATGTTTTTGGGAAATTTGTATTTTATTGGTTGTTTATCGACAATTAGCGGTTTGTTTGGTTTCCAGCCAAAAAAAAAAAAAAGCCAAAATAGAATGGGAACATTTTCCTTGCATGTTAATGTAAATATTACTTTGCTGGCCAAACATAATTTTGTTGATTTATTGGCCAGTTACTTGCCGACCATTATGCCATTTAGGCCCAATCAATTATGATATCAGTCAGGGACTGAACACACTTCCAGTTAATTACTTGATGTGAGTCAAAGGAATTCTCAGTTCTTGGAATTTAAAAAAATTACTTTTGTTTATTTAAGAACAAATGTTCATTATATAGAATAACTATAAATACACATTATATAATCAGCTATTTCAATATATCAACACTGAAGTTTAATTGCCAACTAAAAATAGTTTATATCTACTCATAAATGGGAATTTATTGTGAGCTTTGTTGCTTTTTTAGACCATCATTTTTGTATTTTTTCTGGCCAACTGAACTGAACTGATCCCCAACAATAACTTAACACCAAATGCCAAATGCCAAAAAAACGAGGAGCATATCAAGAGTATTAAATATCGTATATTCAGATTTGCAGTTAGCATTTTTGTAGTGCCACATAAATAAACGGCAATTTATTGTTCGGAAGCAACAAAAGAAAAAGTAGGAAAACTGTGGAAATATAGGGGGAAAAGCAAAGCAATACCAATCCAAATAAAAAAGGCCACTTTATGCGGTTTTGCACTTTGGCAAAGCCATTAAAAATTATGCTTGGCAAAAATATATACTAAAAATTGGGTGAGGGGAGAGAAAATACTACCAGATGCAGTAAGAAAATATGCAGAGAGGCAGGAGGCGAGAGTGGAGAGAGCGGCGTGAGAGTGCGAAGAAATGAGAGCGGACGCGTGGTTAGAGCATCTGGAAAATTTGTACACATGACGCACGCAGCTGCTGGTCAGGAAAATTTGCGCTTTTGTTTACATTTGTGCAGCTATTTTTGAAGCGCTGTGGCAATAAACAAAACCAAACAAAACAATAGAACACAATTCGAGAGGCAAGCGATAAATGCAAAAGGTCATAAAAATATACTATACACATAGATACCTTATATATATAGTTATATATCAGATACATCCTTATATATATATAACATTTATACACACAAGTTTGTGCCTAATGAGCTGTATAGCTTTTTGAAGTTGCCTCATTAGCCCCACAAATTTTGGGCAGCAGCCAAGAAAATTATCGCAATCGAAATCGGCATCGAAATCGGAATCGAAAATGTTAGTGAATAGCAAAGAAATCAATCGATATCCAAATGGCAGACCCACAATTAAGGCAGGCAGCCATAGATAATACCAAAGGGGGGTAGTGAGGGGGACAGAGCAGGGGAGTCGACATGCTCGAGGGTGTGTGTTAATCACGCAAGTAATTTTAATGCCGCTTTCCACAGTTTCCACAGTTTCGCAGTTCCCAGTTCCCTGTTCCCCCTTTCCTATTCCCTCTCCCCGTTTCGCTGTTACGCGCGATAAGACGGCGACAGCGACGGTTCGTTGGGGGATGAGTTTTTTCGTAGGCAAGCACAAAGCATAATCAACGCTAAACATGCCAAGCAAAACAAAAAGAGAGAGAGACGTGTGCCTCAGGCCTAATGGGGGTTGGGAAAAGCGGGTTGAACTTTTCCTCTAGTCCAGCAACAACTATCGCTTCAAACTTGCGACTGTTAACAAAGCTATAAAAATGTCACCTCCAACAAATGAAATGTGTCGCGTGGCCAACAAATTAATAAAAACTGAAAATATTTTACTGTTGCCACAAGGGAAACTAGTCCAGAATTTATATAATATAATATAGAAGTGAGTGTTGCAAATAATTCTGGGTGTTTTACGACTATAAAGTATATGGACGATTGTAAATTTCTGGAAGCAAGAACTGAAATGGTTCTCTGAACTGCAAATGAATCAGCTTTTTGAAATGTGAGTTTTTCTACAAGAAAAATATTTAACATTTAATAAAAAACATTAAATTGTAGTTACTTAAACACCTTTTGTTTGAGATTAAACAATTTAGTAAATTTTCCTTATGCACAGATATTTTAACTGCTATTCTAGCCATTTCCGCTTTTGGAATTCGGTATTCCAACTTTGTCCTTTAAGCCACGAGTAGTTGAGGTTGAACAACAATTATGCACACAATTTAGCGTAAGCTTTCATAATTGCAGCACTCTAAGGAATCGTACTTCAAGAGGGTTTCCTTAGCTTATACTAATCACGGGCCCACCTGGACAGGTACGCCTAAGGCAGGGCACAAGAAAGTCGAAGGGAAAGGGCAGGAGGTGAGAGGCAGTTAGACTGTATTGAAGCTTGAGACTTCATTGTCTGCGGTCCTTGGGCATAATTTGCCTGTTGACATACCTGAGTGTCCCACCTGAGGCGCGTCAACAGTTACTGTCAGAATCACACATACACAACGAACACACACACACACACGCACATACAAGTAGTGGCATTCAGTGTGAAAACGATTTCCTGTTCCAGAGCATGAAAAGAGTAGAGTTGCCACCGTGCTATTAAATTACATGCCTAGCAAATTACTTGAGAAAACAAAACGACAGGCAAAAACGCCTTGGCATATGCAACAATAATAATAACTGGTTTGTGGTCTGACTTCTGTTTGGTAAGACGCCGTCGAGTAGCATTTACATATTATTAGAGCTCCTTGTAGAAGGTTTCCGCCCCGTGACCCACGACCCACGACCCCTTCCCCCTCAACCAAGGCATAAATATTGAAAAGCGCCAACGCCTTTTGTTGCCTGGGTAATTGCCTAAGTCGGCAAATTGCCTGGCTAATAAACATAAATATTGTAGTATTCTCCCTTGCTTGGCTTCACCAGAAGAATGAACGAATGGCAAAAGTATGGAATTAAAAGTTTCTTGTGAGAATGTAATAGAAGGGCGCTAGATAGAGCGCAAGTTATGGCATTCTTTTTGCAATTAAAGAAGGTGAAAATTAGAATCGGGTTAACTTTAATTATATACAATAAATTGTAGAAGGAAGAAACAATTGGATATAGAAAATTGTGGATAATATTTTAGAGCTCTATCTTAGCAGATTTGCGAAGGATTCAAAATAAAAACGATTTCAACTTCGATATCTTTATTTGCATTGATAGAAACTTTTTATGCAGTTGCAGTTTGCCATCAACTTTACGATAATTTCTGTTGTTTTCTGTGTCTTTTTCTGGTAGGATAAGGGGTGGTTCCTTGTCTTTAAGTATCCTGCATTTCAGTGTCCTTATGACAGTTTCTCAACACCAAGCTTAACAAATGCAATGCAGAATGCCCAACAAAGAAAAGTTGCTCGTAAACGAAAATAAAACTTTAAAAGCAGTTCGCATAGTTTGTCCTATCCTCTCTTACTATCTCGCTCGCACTTACTGGCTCTGTCTCTCTTACTTTCGAGTCCCCCTCGAGTCTGTTTGTGAGTGCTGTGAGTCATACAAATGCAATGGACAAGAGAGAAAACTGTGTCAACGACTCTGCTCCACTTAAGCATTTAACGAGCAACTTAGCGCGCACGTAATAGCAACAACAACAACACGAAAAAACCCCAACAACAACAACAGGAATAACAAGACAACAACAACAACAACAGGAGCAGATACGACAATGACAGCATAAAAAGGATGCGAAAAATGTAGAAAAATTCAAAACAAGTGGCACAAAAATATTGAACAACAATGTGCTGGTAAGAAGAGAAGAGCGAAAATGGCAGAGAAAGAGCGGACAACAGGAACAAGGACAACAACAACAACATAACCCAATAAGCCAACCAAGTGAAAAGAAGAAGAGACGAACGCATGTGTCATCATTAGAATAAGCAAACGCAATAGAACATCGAACATCCCCATGGCAGGGATAAAAGTAAAACAGACACGAAGACAGTGAGACTGAAAGACAGACAGAGAGACGAACAGACAGACAGACAGACAGGCGGACAGGGGGACAAGCAGAGGCAACGCAAGCACAAAGCACAACAAAGAACAAGAGCAGCGTCGACGCACGCACGTCGCACGCATCCACAGCCCCGCTCCCTCGCTCCACCCACGCTAAAACTAAGAGCAGCTCTAACCACCCAAACCACCCAAGCCAAGCAGAGAAGCCACCACCATAAAAGTGAAATACACAATGAAATTTACGCAACTAAACAGACTGCGGCGTTGGCGGTGTAATAAAATCAAGAAGAGGGTGACAAGCAGACAACAACAACAACAGCAACACTAACAAAAACTGTAACAAGAGAAGCAACAACAACTACTACTTACTACTACACACACACATACACAAAGACTGATAGAGCAGTCAGCTGAAAGCATAATAAAGAGAGGGAGCAATTGGGAGAGAGAGAGAGCGAGACTCAAAGCGAGAGCGAAATGAAAAGAAATGTATGTAAATCCGATTAGAATTTAAGTTTCTAAATTTCGTGTTAACTTTAAAAAAATTGTGTAGAAAGCAGAGAGGGAGAAAGAGAGAGAGAGAGAGTGAACGCTTGGAGTACAAAGAGAAGAAGCTGGCAAAACGAGAGAACATAACTGGCAAAATACAGATGGATCAATAGATAAGAATTGCCATATGGTTGAGTAGAATGCGATAAAGAAAAGTAACAACGGTATTAAAGTCTGAGAAACATGAAAGAAAATTCAATTTAAAAGCAATTTTCAATCTTGTAATGTACTCACATAAAATATACACTTAAAGTAATGGTTTCTGTTAGTTTCAATAAATTTATGGAATTTCACTAGTATTCGTTTGTAAATATTTATTTAATAACAAACGATTTTTTCGTTTAACGAAATGTTTGGAAACTTTTTTTTGGCAAGTGTAAAGTGAAACAAAACTAAATACCCAGAAAATTCTTATATTAAACAAAACTGTTCATAGTTTAAATAAATTTGGTTTTCAATTTATTGTGTACCTTTTTATGCATTTTTATTTAAAGTTGCCTTTAACTTTACTTAATTTTGAAAGAGCCAGATTTTTTGTGCTTATTTCTGTCAAGTTAAAAATTAATTATTTTGTGGTATTTTACGAGTAAAATCTTTTAAAACTAATTAAGCAATTAATTAACTTATTTTTACAGTAGTTACAAAAATATTTTTTTGCCAAAAAATAGAACACTTTTTGAAACTTTTAAAAAGTAATTTAATTTTTTTAAGAAGAGTTCTCTATAAACATTTTTTTTTTTAGTTACATTCTTTAAAAATCATTTTATTATCTGAGTTATAGTTTTAATTCATATTTTCCAAACTTCAGTAATTTTAACATATTTTTTTTGGTAGCAGGAAACACCAATTCCCAAGTCAATCAGTCTAGAGCTTTAAATTTAAAGCCTTAAAGCGACTTTACGCAATGTCATAGCACACTTTGGAGTAAAGGAATTTAAACCAATTCTTATTGGATTTTTGGACTTCAAGGACAAAAGCTTGAGTCAATGCAAGGAAGGACAACAATTACAAGCAGCAACGCAGCTGTTGCCGCTACCAAATTTCATGGCATTAATGGCCAAGTTTCAGTCAGATTGATGCACACACAAACACGCACAGAGAGAAACGCACTCACACACACAAGACAAAGAAACAAGTCACATTGACCTACACAAAGAACAGACAGCAAGACATGGCGCTGATTTTTGGAGCACTCCCTTTTCCCCGTCACCATCCCCATCCCCGTCCCCGCTACCAATGCCGCTGGCACTCGACAAAGTCCCGAATGATTAATTGTCAAAATATGTTGGGCAAAGCCAAAAAAATTGTGAAGAAGGAAGAGGAAAAGCAAACGACACCCAAACAACATAATAAAAAGTGCGTTTGTCTGTGTGTCTCGTGTGTGTGTGTGTGTGTGTGTGTGCAAATGAATTTTTTTGCGGTACTCACACACACACAGACACACATGCAGAGAGTGCGACACATGTATTTGTATTAAGTTGTCATTACGTGACTACAGACACAAGATTTATTATCATTTGTCGCCCAGTCTGGGTCCTCTCCGCTTGAGTGTGTGTGTGTGTGTGGGTGCGTGTCTCACTCTCTCTCTCTCTCTCTCTCACATTTTGATTGTATTTGGTATAAAAATTCATTTGCTCTCAATTTATTTGGGATATGAATATACATATACACTTTGTCAGAGATATACTCACAGTAACTTGTTGAGCAAACTCAACCTTCGGCTGGCCGACCAATTCAATAATATGAACCATATGGAACGATTTGCTCTTGAACGTTGCGCCTTTGCGAGAAAATAACAATTTGGAGAAAACTCTTCAATTCTTTTTCGCTTTTTCCTTCTTATTTTCCTTATTGATATTTTCTTTTCTTTTTGATTTTTCTTCAAGTTTTTCTACTCTTTTTATTTTATATTTATTAATTGTTTTTCTTGTTTTTATTTTCAACACTTTTTGATTTTCTTTTGTTTTTTGTTTTTGTTTTTCTTTTTTTGCACTTGAGTTGCTCTCAGTTGGATATATATTTTTATATATATGGAGAATTTATACTATGTTTTCTTTTCCTTTTTTTCTGGTATTGATTTGTTATTATCAATGTATATATATATATATAATTTTATTCTTTTTATATTTTGTTTTAGGTTTGCAATTGTGTGCGTGTTGTATATAATTTATCTTATCTGTGTTTCCAGTATTTAAACACACGCGTTTTTATTCTGGTTGCGTTTTCTAAAAAATGAATATATGATGATGATTATTATTATTGCTGATTTTTTATAAGCATGGGTAATTTGGGGCTTTTAGATACTACACTTGACTTGGAGCAGAGAGACAACAACAAAAAAAAAAAAAATGATTTGAAATATTTGATTTGAAATAAAAGCTTTAGTGTTTAATTGCATGGAAAGCGTGGTAATGATGAGTGCTCATTTTAGTGGAAACACACGAGACTTTTTTAAAACACTAAACAGCTATCAATTTCTCATAAATTTATTTCATTTCAAAGTATAGACGAAGTTTACAAAATTTAGTATTTTGAAATATTGTAATAATAAGAAATTTGATTGAAAGTTTTTTAACACTTTCCATAGAGCTCATAAAAAATAATTTGGATTTTTGTTAACTCGAAAAGAAAATTTGAATTTAACTTTCGAGTTCACTTGGAATAGGAATATATTCACACAACACTGTATTCAATTTGTATTGTAAATGTTGAGGAATTTGTACTAAGTACAAATTTTTTTTAAACATAAAGTGCTAAAAACATTTCCAAATTTCATTTAACTAAAATTTAAGCTTCAAAAAAATAATTCAAACTTATTTTCTTTAAATTAAAGTGGTTTGAGTAAGGTGTTTAAATTCTTGACACTTGATTGTTTTCAAAGAACTGTTATTAGAAGTATCACAAAATTTAAAGTCAGAAGTTTAAATTCGACTTTAATGAGTTCGAAATTCGATTGAAATATTTTTGGTAAACTGCCCACAATTAATGAAAATATTTGAAACAATTTCACCAAAATGTCGTCGACTCAATTTGAGTTCAAACAAATTTACAGTATGTGGCAATGAAAGTGGCTAATAAAACTATTGCCAAATTGGAAACAAATAAATGAAAGAAAGCCGAAAAAGAGCAGAAATGAATTTTTGGTCAAAAAGCATGATACGAGCAATGCATTCATTCAATTAACGTGGCCAAAATGCTCTTATGGCCAGGTCTGGAATATTGAGAGCACGCACACACAGAAAAACAATATTCTTGGCAAAAAAGAAAAAAAAAAAAAAAAAAATATTGAAATATTTGAATGAAACTCGGGGTCGAGTGCTGGAAATGAAATTATGGATTTCTCAAAATATTCAAAATTCAATGAGAAAACATTTTCTGTTCTGTTCCGTTTCGATTCGTTTTGGTTTGGTTTCATTTGGCTTTTCATTTTGGTTTTTCATTTTTTTGCCTTTTTGTCCAAAATTTAAATTGAAAATATTTTCGTGTGCTGCAAGCGTGAAACAATTTTCATGTTTGTTTACGTAGAACAAATTAAACACACACAAAACGAAATGAAAATAGGAAAAGTTCAGAATACAGAATACAAAATAGAAAATTGAAACTGGAAAGAGCAAATCTAACTGCGTTTCTCAATTAATTTTTATTTACAAATTGTTTCAAATTATTTTCGATTTGTTTATCGGTAGCGTCTGTCTATTTTGAGAACTAACGAAAGAAAAACTGTTGAAATATTTACAAAACGCTTCTGAAAAGTGCTTCAAAAATGAGAATCTTCTATTTTTGAAGCCCAAGCGTTGAAGTTAGTGTTGTGTTTTGATCATTGGTATTTTGCCCATGCTTACAATTTTAACAATAATAAACTTTAAGTATTTCGTTTTTGTTAATTTGGTTTTAAACGAATTTTAAAAAATTTTTGTTTTTTTCTTTTTTTGTTATTTTGTTTTGTTTTGGGTGGTTTTGCGAATTTGATTATTAAATTTGTTTGATAAATATATATAGGTATATATATATATATAAATATATATAATTATATATATATTTTTAAAATATTTAAGCGAATTTTTATAATTATATATTTATATATTTTGTTTAGTTATAATTTATATATTTTTCTTATTTGGTTTGAATAATTTGAATATATGTTATATTTATGTTTGAAGAACAAATGTCACACGACAGTCGACGAGAATTATACGAAATATTCCGACTTAACTACACAAAACTCAATATCATACTGAAAAAGGACGGCGCTTACAATGGCGAGAAGTGTCCAAAAGACGAGCCAACAACCAACAACGGTACACACGAGCGCCCGAACGTGACACGAACGAACTTACAACAAACGAACTCATGAATTGCACGACCAATTCGAACTAGCGAACACGCAACAGCCGGCAACGAACGAGTAGCGGTAAACAAAATACACGTTGCCTTCAAATGTGTGTGTGTGTGTGTTTGTGTTTGCCTCTGTGTAAACGTGTGTGGGTGGATTGTTCGTCGACTCGGCATACGACACGATTACGGACCGAACGCAACGCGTTGGCTATTGGTGAGAGCATCGAACATGTGTGTGTCTGTCTGTGTTCGGTTCGATGTCGATGTCAAACCAAAACAAGCAAAACAATTCAAACGAACACACGAAGGACGAACGAGAGCACACATATGCTCTACGAATCAAATGAGTTTCTGATCTTCATGTCATAAATTAATTATTTTAATATTTGGCTTAAGTGTTGGACAAGTTAAGCGAACAGAAATATGAGTACATTAAGTAGAATGAAAATAGTCAGTACTTTAGACATAAATAAAGCCATATTTCCAGGATTCTAGCTATTTTATTTATAACTATTCTCCAAAATATCCCAATAGTCATACGAAGTAGTACATAGTTATTTAAGAGATAACATGAAACACTAAACTAGCTTAAAGCAACCATCAATCACATAGTGCCGACAAAAACAATCGTATTGTGGCCATCGTACTACCTTTTTTGTGTAGGGCATCAACAATAACACAACCGAAGAGCACTCAAACGGTAAAACGACGAGACGAATAGCGGCACATTGCACATGGGCTGGCCAAACGGCTGGAAAGTACAACAAGAGGCCTAAAGGGGAGAATCAAATACAAATACACGGCAGACACGAGTCGTTGGAGTGCACGATTCAAGCGGTTCGAAGCAGCCGAAGCACGCGCATCTTACTCTCTGCCGCGTGCTCTCCACTCTTGCTATCCACTCTCCGCTCTCTTTACTCTCCCAGCAGAGACAGTGCTGGGCATAAGTGCGAGCGAGTCGGCTAGCGTTTAGTTTCGCCTTAGATATGTAAGGTGTTTTGTATAGTTGAGCGTAGTGCATCTGAGTGGGAGAGCGCGAGAGCGAACGCGTGGCTGGCATGTGCCGGGCTTACTGGCTGGTTGTCTATTTGATGCCAAACGAGCGACAGAGAGCTAGAGTGATGGCAGACAGAGAGAGAATGCGGGAGAGAGCGAGCGAACAGCAAGCATGTTTCAAGGGGAATGGTGAGTGGGGAGTGGGTAGTGAGGGGTGTTATGATGAGGCTGAAGCTGATGCCTGAAAATGTTTCTCTACCGGGTTGCAAGTTGAAAATGGCAAACATGTGCTACGCCTGATTTTGTACTCTTGCTTTGTTTTGCTTTGTGTTGTGACTGGAAAATGCCTTCAAATTTTCCGTCTAAAGTTTCTACAGACAAAATATTTATTAAACACATGACTCAATCTGAGTGTGATTAATGCAAAAAACACTTACACACACATACAATAACAACTGATTTGTTGTTTTTCTTGTTGTTGGGGAACAACACGCGGCTGGAAGGTTGCGCCAATAAGAGCGCTTAAGAGAGCAATTTAAGAGAGCGTCAAAAGAGCGTGTGTGTTTTTTTTTTGACTGGCACACACACTAAGCTACAATGTAGTAACAACCCATCATGATGACGACTCGCTGATGATTATGATGATGACGATGATGACGAAGACAGGAAGAAATTAATATGCGAAACGCAACAATTTTGCCAACTACAACAATAACAAAAGCAGCAACAACAGCAACAACAGCAACAAGAGCAACAACAACTGCAGGCGACACACAAAAAGTGCGTCGACAACGTCGCTTAAAGCCGGCACAAAAAAAAAAGTGCAAAGAAACGGAATAAAGTGGAACAAAAAGAAAAACAACAACAACATGTGAAAAGCTATTGAATAATGTGCAAAATGTTAAAGGGGCGCGGTTGGAGCATTGAGTTCGCAATTGTTGCCTTTTTTTTTTGGGTTACTTTCTTTTCTATTCCGACATTGCTACTGTTTTGGTTGAACGTGTTTAAAGCACAAACAGAGAAGTGATAACGGCACTTGAATAAGGAATTCCGAAAACAGTTACAGTAAGTTAACTCAGAAAGAGTTCGAAGTAGATGGATGGTATGAATCAGTTATGAAACGGGTTTGAACCGGTTATGAAACGGTTATAACGACATTTGAGACTGTAAAAACACAAATTTTAAACTTATTGAAATTAATGTTAAATATACAAATAAAAGATAATAGTTTTAATAAGTTTTTTATTATTTTCTGTTCTTGAGGCAGTTTTCAACTTGTCGAATCCGATAGATTTTAATACGCTTATACGTTCGGAAAGAAGAAAAGTGGGAATGAATGATTATGGAGAAAAACATACTTGAATATGGTAAGAATTAAGCTCCATTATGTTGCCAGGCGTTTAATCCGTCAGATAATATGCCCAATCCATCAGCTGACAATAGACTGACACTGGATGGCGGTCATTTCGTCGTCGCGTCAGTTCATCAGTTCCACAATTTGACAATTCGACAGTTCGCCAGCTCGTCAGTTCGTCAGTTCGACAGTTGAGTGCAGTCATTCATTGAGGGTTCAGTTGAACATCACGTAGACAGCAACCTAACAACCTGCCAGAGCAGCAATCAATGTCGACTCAGAAGCAACCCAACCCTCCAATTCCCTCTCCACTCCCCTGCCCAACCCCCTCCCTCATCCCTTATCGTCATCTCCCATGGATTGTTATTACTGTTGCCTCTTGTTGTTATTCGTTGTTGCTGTTTTTTGTTGTCTGTGTCGCTTTAGATGTATTTGTGTGTCACTAGGATACGCAAAAAGCATCACGCGCCGCAATCGCATCAGCATCAAGGCCCCCCCCTCACCAACCCTCACCGACTGTCTCTCGCGGAAAGCACATCTTACATACATATATATTATATATATATATGTATATATGTGTGTTTTTGTAGGTTGTCTTGGAGTTTTTCAATTTGATATGCTCGACCGATTTTCGCTCATTTAAAACGCGCCAAGCCGTCGACTTCTTCCTCATTTTTTTTGTTATTGTTTTATTGTCTGTATTTGTGTTGTTTTTATCTATAATACCCAGTTTGCAGGGTGTAATGAGCATGGATAAATACATAAAGGTAATGAAAATTTCTTGACAAAAAGTGTGTACTTTGATTTTGAATCAAGTGTGTACAGGGTATTTGGTGATCGGTCACTTTTTTTCTAGCATTTCTAGCTTGTTTTCTGCTATGTTCTTGTGCGTTGCGCTTGTCGTCGCCAATTTATCGCATTTTCACTTTGATTTTGAGTAAATTTTTCGGACAGCAGTTGTTTTTCTGGAAGCGGACCTAGTGGTGATAGAGGGGGAAGAGGGGTGGGCCATGTACTCGCAACACAAATTATCGGTGTGTGCTTAACGCTAAATGCCGTGCTCATAAAAATTGTCGTTGCATGGGCAGTCAGGTGTTAAGACACACAATCAGTGTCAAGATGATGACGATAATACGTAATCAATTTAATGGATCGATATGGGGGAGATAAGCTAGAGAATCATATGGTTGTGTTCAATGCAGCTTGAATTGGTTATGAATCGGTTAAGTCAATGAAAAATGAAGCGGTTACGAAACGGTTAAACATTTGTAAATCTCACATAAACATGTAACACTTTGCATAAATCTCAATTTCGCGCCGGAAAACCTCCTTAAACTCAGCAATCAATAACAGTATTTATCATTATGCTCGCTCGCTTGCTTGCTTGACACAGTTCCACATTATCTAACGACCGATTGGTGTGCACAATATGCCATTCAGGATTTTACATGTTCTATACACACTTGGACTCATACCTAGAAGTCGTTAGGCCGTGCAGGACACTCAAATCCATTGCTTTTATGCATCAACGAGCACACAAAAGTGCGAGAGTAAAAGGCAATCTTCCTCTCTCTCTCTCTCTCTCTCTTTCCCTTTGTGGCATCTCCTGTTCCTTGAGATGACTTGGTCGATATTTATGCGAGAATCAAGCGATAAATCTAAATTATATTCGAGTGCTAAAGCCAATGCGTTTTGGCCTTGATGGCAGGAACACAGTTAGCTACTGGGGCCAAAATGAACTGTAAATGTGTTAGGGTCAGGCAATATAGCTATTGTTATGATGATTACGCATTACCATTACCAACTTCTATCTATAGCCTACTTAAGTGGGCAAGCGTCAGCTAATTAAAATCCAAATGACAGTCGTCTATTATATATATATATGTATATATAGTGGATTCTGTATATAGAAAGATCGAAAGCTGTTGATGCATTTTGATTATCATATAATTAGATGAAAGTTTTTTGCACAACTACAGACTACATTTGTCATCATCCATCAAGGGGTCAGGCAAAAGATTGAAAGTTCACTAGGAGCAAAAGAGAGAGAGAGAGAGAGAGAGAGAGCAGGAGGAAGAAAAGTGAGAGAGGGCGAGAGAGTTAGTCCAATAAGCGACGAGCGACAAATCATAGCATACTTTTTGACGTTGTCATAAGTTGGCAACATTTGATGATGGGTTCATTGGGGTTAGATGTGAAGGGTGAAGAAGGAGGGCGGGCGTCCCTTTTTGGGCTCTCAGTTTCGGGAATCTCCGCTTGTCATATATGTCGCAAATTTCATTACAACTGCTGTGTCGTCAAGTTTTCGTGCCGCTGTCAGCCCGAAGGGCCCATCAGCATCAGCATCAGCAACGACAACAACAGCAACAGCAACATCATCATCATAAGCAACTCTCTTGTGGTCGAAAATTAATGAAAATTTCATAAACTGACGGCCAAGAAACTAGTAGAGAAATGCCAACGCTATATGTTTGTGGCTTTGCCATCATAACTTAATTAACAGCCACAAGCCAAGCCAAAAACCAAACTCAGCCAAAAGGCAAGGCAGTATTCAATGCTTTGATAAGCACACAACACACCGACACACACATACACATATTTAGTACACTTATGCATATGTATGAGCTGAACTGTATATCTTCCACTGATAAAGTTATTAATAGTAATTCATATTTCATCGCTGGGACCCCGAAAAACTATGCCAAAATAGCATATGTTAAGCTAGAGGCAAAACACAACCCTTTCAACCTTTTCCCACATTTTAGTTGGCCTCTCGTTTCACCCTCTCTCTTACTCCCTCTCTGTATCCCTCCTCTTCTCTCAGAGTTGACAAGCGGCTGCCCAACACGTACTCATAATAATATTTCACTTGGCTAGCTCTCCCTTTCCCTCTGTGTTCCTCCATCTCTCTCTCTCTCTCTCTCTGTCATGTTTCACTTTTAGGAACTGGTCCCAGAACGCCTCAAATGTTGCCGTTTGTCTCTTCTTAGCAAACTGCTACAACTGTATTAGAGTGTGCGTGTGGGTGTATGTGTGTGTGGGTGTTTGTTGTGTATGTGTGTCTGTGTGTGTGTTGATAAATTGGCGACAGCGTATAAATTAAGAAATTGTACACTAATTGCGTAAAAAACTTGCTGCATACTTTCAGGCGGTTTTTCAATGCCTTGAAAGCAAGCTTGGGCAAGAGGAGGGTTTTTGGTTAGACGAGGAAGGGTAACGAGGGCGTCAAAGGGGGCGTGAAAGTGTTGCCGCATTGTAAAAAGTTTTATTTATCGATTTTGTTGCTGTTTTTGGTGTTGGCGTTGTTGATATTGTTGATGTTGTTGATGTTGTTGCTGTTCTGTGCGACCCGCAGCCATTTCAATTCCAATTTCATGTTGTATCACAAACAATTTTTAAAGCATACATTTTGGCGTATGGCAGCCTCGCTTCTGGTCGGCAAAGCTTTGCTTTTGCTTTTGAAGTTTGCACAACACAAAAACCGCAAAATCTAATTAACGTGGCGCTTGGTCTTGGGATTGGTCTTGGCGTTTGGTAGTTTGCCTCACAACAACAACGACGACAACAAGAAGAACAAGAACCAAAAGACGAAAAAGAGGAATCAGTAAAGCTGTTGCTTTAGGGGCAAACTCAGCAAAGGGGCGGGACTTTGGCGGTTCTGCGTTCTAGCTTCTTCTCAGATTCGGGCTTTATGTTCGTGGCATTTTAAGTTCCTAGAAGCAAGAAGCCACATAGCGATAGCTTTGCTCCTTTTAGACCCCGTACTCTAATTTAATCTTAGAAAACTGAAAGTGTTTTTGGTGGTGTGAGGTAGATATGGCAACTGCATCAGGTGTCAAACCCAAAGAAAAACAACAAAAAATCAAAATATAAAATACTTTACGTTTGCTCAACAAAAATTTAACAACAGTTTATATATTCGTTATGCGTGAAAGTTTCTTTTGACAATTTCTAAAGCAATTCTGATTTGCATATCTTATGATGTAGAAATTATACATGATTTCATTTTAGTCCAAAAAGACATATTCAGATTATTCAAACGGCTTTATATACTGCACAATCCTTTGAAAATATTTTAAGTCTAGTTTTATGAACTAATTTAGAAATAAAATATTTTTGCTTTTTTAAAAAACTGAAATTTTATAGGTTCTTAAGTTTATTTAAATCAATATGTAACATATTACGTGTACAATAAAATATCGAGTAAATTTTAAATATTTTTATCAGCTATATTAAACTACATATTCATATATTAATTGTTGCAAGAGATCGTTAAATGTTTGAGAGTTGCACGGTTCTTAAAGAAATATTTTTTTAAATTATTCATATAAATTTTAGATTATTTAAAATTTTTTGTTCTGCCAACTCAAACTATTTATTAATATTTAATTCATTTTTTAACTGTTTTGAGTAACATTTATTAATTTACTCATGAAGTACCTGAACCTAATCACCTGTAATTAAAATACCGATATTCCCAACTATTCAAGCAATTTCATGTTTTGTTCCATTTGAATGGCTGCGAGCAGCTTTAAGCCACACTAAATATTAAAGCTTCTTTTGCATATTGTTTGCGGTGGCTGTAACTGCGTTCAGCTCACCTCCATGGCCACTTGGTCCTCCCTTTTAATCGGCACTTCTGTTGCCTTCTATGGACAGTTAGTGTCATCATAATCATTTTGTCATTAATATGTCTGACTGACCACACAACGCGTTCTCATCATGTTCCAATCTTTCTCTCTCTTACACTATCTCCCCTCTTCTTCTTCCTCTTCCTCTTGCTCTTCTCCCACTCCCAATCCCACTCGCTCTCTCTTTTTCGGTTTTTATCTCTTTCGCTCTTATGTCGTCACATAATCTGCGGTTACTTTTTGTTGTGTTCATTTTGTGTTGTTGGCTGCTCTCTCAGCCAATCCATTGAATTATATGGATTTTTGCCAGAATAAAATACGTACATATATGAATATATGTATGTGTGTGAATATATATATATATATATATATATATTTATGTGCCACCCTAGCCCAACATTTCCGTATTTTTTATTTGTCTTTTGTGTGTTTTGTTTTGCTTTTCCCATATAAACACACACTCACACACACACTTATACGTAGTCTTACAGTCAATGGTAAAAATTGTTGTTTTCCACTTTTGCGCTCGACGCTGTGATTGACGTTGCCGTGGCTACAACGACCCAAAAGGCTCCAAAAGGCTCCCCCTTAAGAATTTTCGTAGCTCTTGTTGTTGTTGTAGTTGCTGTTGTTGTTGTTGGGGCACCTACACTGGCGCAAATCATCTGGGCGGCACCCAGCTTCAGCATCAGCATCAGGAGCAGAAGCAGAAGAAGAAGCAGAAGAAGAAGCAGAAACAGACCAAACATTCAAACATTTCACATTTCATTTTGCTGTTTCTCCGTCTGCTTTATGTGCGTCACAAATACAAAGTACAAGTGTGTGTGTATAGGCTCTCCACACACACACACACAAACACTCATACGTGTGCCCATATATACTAAATACATACAAACATATAGTATAAAGTACTCTAGGCCCTTTTATATAAGTACGTGCCCTCGTCTCTCAATCGCTGTCTGTGTGTGAGTTTATGTGTGTGTGTGTGTGTGTGTGTGTGTGTTTGTATGTGTGTGCTGCTATCTCTCCATGCATTTTGACATACTTATGTCGTTTCATGTTTTCGCTGATTTTGCACAAAATGTTTGTGTCACGATTTTTCCTTTTTTTCGGCTCGCTTTGAAAATATTTCTCTTTAGAGCTGTCTTCCCGTTTACCCCTCTTTCTCCCCTCTTCCACTCTACCACTCTACCACTCTCCCTCTCATCCACTCACACACATAAGCAGCAAAAGAATTTCAGCGGCTTCTCAGGCGCCGCTCTTAATCTGACTGGAAGTCTTTGGTCAGACAAACGTCGGTGCCTCACTGGAAAGTGCGCATGTGTTGTAATCACTTTGGCCACAAATTCGCCGTGTATTTTGCGGCGAATTTGCTTTAAGGGGAATATAACATATAGTTGGTAAGGTCTAGGGACATTTTGTTAATGTAAAATGTAAATTTAATAAAAAAAAATGTTTAATAAAATTGTATGAGAATTTAGCTATATAAATAACTGTTTGTATCTTTTTTAATTAATTTAAATTAAAGCCATCCAATAATAATAAATAAATTGTACTTCTTCAATGAATTCTTATTATTCAACTAGTAAATTAATAAACAAAATTAATTTCTTAATAGTTAACTGTATTTTCTAGTAACGCTATTAACTGTTAAGCGCCTTGAGGAAGTTTAAGTTCATTCATTGTTGAATTCCCCTGCTTCCAATGTTTTCCTTTCCCGACTGTTTTCCCCTCCACAAGTGTCTTGTTTTCTTCAACTCAATATTTTCCCATCTTTCCGGTAAGTTTCCCCAGTCTCGACCGTAATACAGGTAGTTACCCCTATTGGAAGAGCAGGCAGTCAGTCTTTACTGGCTTTTTACCCCGCCGCCAGCAGATGGCGGGATTTTCCCATCACTTAACTGAGTAGGGAAAATCTCGTAAAATTTCGCGGCAAGCAGACATTTGAAATGTGCGTTTGAGGCATCATTCATAAATGTTTCGAGACGCACAATTGCCACGAATGAGACTCCGAATCCGGTTGCAGTGCAGGGTCTATTAATAGGTGCGTTGTTTACAGCTAACGCTGCCTATAATGATTGGCATTGACTGCTTGGGATGGGAACGTGCCACAAAGCGTGGCAGATACAAAACAGAGGGAAAAACGGAGGCAGAGGCAGAGGCACAGGCACAGGCAGCCAGGCTAATTATTCTAATCATCAAGCAGGCAAACAGCGAGGCAGCAATTGAACTGCTGTTGAACTCTATTTCTCTCTCTTTTATCTCTTCCTCTCCCGCTCTCTTTCTCTCTCACTTAGATGAGGTAGCAACAAACAACACATGTGGCACTGACTCTGCGGTTGTTGCAGCACAGCAAGAAACTAGTGAGAACTCTGTGCTCTACTGCCGACTCTGTTATATCCGTTAGCTATACAGATACTATCTTAAAGATACTGTATCTATTATTCGATTTTAATAAGATTTAAAGGGAACATTTGATTAGAACAAAAGGAAGGAAATATTCCTTGTTCATAATCTGTTACATAGCTCACAACGATTACGATATACCCCAACCCTTTGAGTAACGGGTGTATAAATCTATCTGCCAGATACTTGTGCACATTGTTGTTGCTGCTGTTGCCTTGCAGTAACACACATATAAACAACATAAACACAAACAACGTCAAACAAATTGCCACTATTTTGTATAACAAAGTTGTGGCTTTCGTTATTTTTGTAAACTGAATCATGCCATCTCTTTCACTCCCTCTCTCTCCCTCTAACACGCAGGTGCCCCAGCAGCGATGCGTGAAATTTGACTGGACAAATCATGCAATGAGGCATGTCATGTGTTGTTCTGTTTGTTTTTAAGTTGTTCACATTTTGTGGTATTTAGTTTAAATACAGAATCCAAAATGATTCAACCATTAAATACTTTATAATTCTATTGTGGGTCAAAGTACAAATTTAGCTTTTGATTCGAACATTAAAGCAATTGTTTAAATAAGTTTAATGGGACAATTGCTTTCTAGAACATTACTGAAAAGATACATTTCTTTAAAGTGAGTTTAATTCATTTTAAATTCATATATTAAGTATCAGGGATTCTTAAATAAAATGTATATATAACCAGCATTTAAATAAACAATAAATAATATACAATTTAAAGTCCAAAAATTGTTAATATAAAAACTTCTGTTCTGTTTGTTCACAGAAAATCCTTCGAGTGTGAGCAAATTGAGTCCATAAACCAAACATGGAGTGTTCAAATTAACTGCGCCCAAAATTGCAGCTCAATATTTGATTATAGAAAGCGATATGCAATACACCTGCGAGGGGATGGAGAAACAGGGAGAATCAGGGAGATGCACAGTAGCGTTGGAGGGAGTGGAGAGAGACGTTCCCAACAAAAATCAATGCAAATAACAAATGACCAAACAAAAAGCCACACAGAGACCAAACACCCACAAACAACTGAGTCACAGGGAGTGAGAGAGAGAGAGAGAGAGAGGCCTATTGAGGGTACTGGAGTGAAAGGGACAAACAAAATGTCCAGCAGAAACTGTAGAACCAAAGGAGGAGGCAACAAATCACCAGTCGGTGCGTCAGTCACGTCAATAACACAGTTGAAAAATTGTTAAAATTGAATTACAGTTGCAAAACGCGACGCCGATTGCAGCAGCGACGTCGACGTCGTCGTCAATGTTGGCAGAGTGCAAACATGCCACGCCTATAACAGTATGCCCACTCAAACACCCAGTCGAAGGAAGAAAAAATGCACATATATATGTGTATACGTGTCGATGCATATGAAAAACGACAGGAGTCGAAGGCGGTGGAGGCGGGGCAGAGGGCAGAGGGAAAATGGGCATTGAGGCGCAGGCAAATCTGCATATCCTTCAGCAAATAGACAACAAATTGCAATGTGATATACAGTTGAGTTGAGTTGAGTCGAGTTGTGGAGAGGGGAAGAGAGGGGAGGGGAGGGTAGGCAAAGACTGGTGAGGGGACAACGGGAATTGGAACTGTAACTGGGCAGTTGCATCCTTGTTGGACAGCGGTGAAAATTGATAAAATGATATTGATGAATTGCACATGGCAACGAAATGGAAAACCTTCCTCACTCCACATGCCAAGTCTCTGCTATCCACATGGCCCAGCAGTAATAGCAGTAGTTGTAGCTGGAGCAGTACCAATAGCAGTCACTGTTGCAGATCCTGTGCAACATCGTCAACATGGCTATTGTCGCCGCTCGAAGCTCATAGCTCGTAGCTCGAATCTCGACGCTGATGATGAAAAATTAGCGTGCGTGTATTTGCCAACGATGTGTGTGAAAACTGTTGAGTTTTTCACTTTTCCCCGCATAGGCACCGAGCGGCAGAACCTCAGAATTCTGAGCAAGATTAATGAAAATGTCCTTCACAACAGCAGAAGCTGTAGTAGCGTCAGGTAGAAGACCAAGTGAAAACACCTCGAGTGCAGCAAAGTGGACTGAGGTGGAATCATCAGGTAAGCATTGACTGATAGAAGCAAAGAATTGAATCAACTTAAGAGCACAGAAATTGTGCAAAATAACTTGTAATAAAGTTCAATTTGAGTTGTTGCTCAATATGGACCAATAGTAGAAATTTAATTGAAAAAGGAAGAAGAAAAAAGTCATAATTAAAGTATTAGTCAGTTTTTATTAGTTTAAGTCAAACAACAAAATTGTATACAGCGGACTAAAGGCCAAATTGCAGCTTGGCCTTAACCACAGGACGTTTCATACACTCAAACAAACAGAACCCTTAAATAAGTAAAAACCCTCTCTTTTAGATATTATCTTCTCTCTCTTACCCCAATTTATCCATCCCTGTCTTAACAACTGGGCGCATGTTTAAGCCAAGACATTTGAGTTGTATTTATACGCGCGTGTTTAGCTGCTATGCAACGTGTTTTGGCTTAATAAAGTCAAAATAAGCAAAGCTAAGTAGATAGACGCTAACATAAATACACGCACACATATGAACAAATACAAACACAGATACGCACACACATACACATGCATACATGCGCAGACACTGGCACAGACAAACAGTTATAAATTCTAGCGCTGTTGATGTGATTTAGTTGCACACCTCGCATCGCCTGTAAGACGGCAACAAATATTACAACAGTCTCTATATCTCTATATGCGCATGTGTGTGTGTGTGTGTGTGTGTCTGTGTGTGTAAATGACTTTATCTACGTCTGTGTCTGTGGGGGGCTTAGTGGAGCAAGGAGGAGGGGAAGGGACGAGGGATGAGGAAGGAAGGAAGCGGTTGCTTTGGGTTCCACTGTGCGTGCAACATGTGCGCTGAATGTTGACGTTAATATTAAGAAAAATAAATAACCAAGCTGTTTGTTATCTAAGTTTATATAAAGTGCGCCGCACTCACACACACAGAGACACACACAGAGACACACATACACCCACACCTTTACACTGTGCAACTTGTTTTATTTATAGCAACTACAACAATTGCGTTGGGGTTCTGTATTAAATAACAACAGCAACAAAAACTGACGCAAGGCGCTTATAAATTTTGGCCACAGTGCCAAAATGGTTAAAGGTTTCCTCCCCTCACCCCCCTTTCCCCATACACCATCCAATTCCACCTCCTCCTCCTCGATCTCGACTCTTGTGCGGTTGGTCCAATAGTTTTATGGCTGTAACTGCCTTTTAGCCTTCCCCCTTTTGGCCAGGTAAAGAAATGGCAACAGCAATGTGATGAAGTGGCTAACCTGAAAACCTACACGAATATATGAATTGCTGCTGCTGTGCTCTTTACTTCAAATGCGACCAAATGAAATGGAAATTGCAATAAATTCAAATGAATTTGCAATTTATTTAGCAAATGTGTCTAAAAATAAAGTATACGTATTGTAATTTGAGGGACAGCATAGGCACATCTTTAATGAAGTTACTCAAACTACACCTGAGATAAATAATCATTGATTATACATTAAACATTTGAGGAGTGTAGATATCTGACAAGGGGTGATCCAAAGTTAAAGTTTAGGCAAAAATATTTATTAAATATTTATTAGGTATTAATGTTTTTATGTATTGTTTTTAAGCCACGATTAACAGCAGCCATATTTACTTATTATCCCAGTATTCTAAGTTCTAAAATAAAGAGTATTTTGACTTTGGGAAAACTGTTTAATGAACTTCCATTTATTGGCTAAAAGCAGTTTTTAACACTGGACAAAGCCAATTAACTACTTTTTTATATATTTTTATTCGCAAAGTAAATATAAAGTATAGAAACTATCACCCAATTTAAAATCAAAGCTTTAATGAAATTAGTTCAAAGTAAATACAAGTAATCCAAGAATTTCAAGCCAAATATCAGGTGAGTATATTTACTTACCAAAGGCAATCATATACATTGTCATTGGAAAAATACAAAACAAAATTGAGGTTTTCGGCAAGCTGGCAAATTGCCCAGCAAATAGGTGAAAAGCTTCGTGTGAAAAATGTAAGATAAATACGAATGACTAAGGAAAATGCTTCGACTGCTTTTCCCTTTTGGGCAAAACAAACCTGCTTAGTTCAATGACTTTGATAAACGTCGCCACATTTGCAGTTACCCTTTGATTGAGTGTCTGTCTGACTGACTCCTTGTCAACAATATTTGATTAGCATCAGAATGCTAGAAATGCATTTGAAAATGTTTGGAAAAATGACTTTGTCAACACTTCAAATTGTAGAAGTTTTGACAAAAAATGCATATGGAGCTATATTTGACAAGTGCTAATCAATCAAATCCAGCTCAGAGAAATATATGACAGCATACCCAAAAACCTTTTTAATAATATTTTCGTCTCATACCCTCCCCCCCCCTTCATGCAATATCCTATGTCCACCCTCAACTCAAAGTCACTCGCTCAAAACGGCTTGTCAGGGCAAGGCTAAAAAAATAATGTAACTAACAAGATACACAACTCAAGAGGAGTACAACGAATATGGAATGCTCTATAAAAGTTAGTGTGTAAGTTGATATATATTTAAAGTATTTAGAAACTATTACCCGGTCAACACTTCTAGCTATTAAAGAAATCATTTTCATTTCTTCCTCTAAAAGTCCTATAAGCCCCACATACGTTACAAACAGCGTCTAAAGTTAAACATATCCAAGCTATAGGATAAAATAAAGTGAAGGAAAAAATGGACAGGAGCATTAGGCACACAGTCGCCAGGGATTTGAGTGGGCAGGAGGATGCTCTGGACAGCTAACCTAAGCAGCTTGTAGGCAGGTCTAAGAAATTGCCAAATTTAATAAACTTAAAAGGGTGTGCGTGTGTGAGGACGAGCGTGTGTATGTGTATGTGTATGTGTGTGTTATCTGTCAGATACACACACAAGTAATCAACAAGAACTTGAGTTGTCAATAAAATTGTGATTTCTAAAGGCAGGAAGATTATTACATACATTGTTTACTAAGGCCAACAAAAAAGGGGAGCAGTATGAAGAGGAAGGACATAAAAGTTGAGGCTTTGCTGCTGCTGCTGTTGCTTTAAAGAGAGACTTTTGCACACCTGTAGGCCAGCTACCCTGTTTTGTTGTAAAATGTTTAAAAATTTATAGTAATGTGCGCCTATGGGCTAGGCAACACATTTTTGTAAGCTACTGACAGCTGTAACACGTACAACACACACACACACACACATACACACGCACGCACACACACCGAGAGTGAAAATACTTGTAATAAAGGAAATTGTTGGCAATTTGGTGGCTGTGTGGTTGTCTAATAAAACTAAGTGGGCACAGGAACAGGCGCACAGATAAACGAAATTGATATTTAATGCGAGACCCGCTCCCTAAAAGAGCTCCCACTCCAGTGCCAGCACCTGTCTCTGATCCAGTCACTGCTTTAATCTCTGATCCTGCTTCATTATGCGTCTCAGTGGCATTTCCAGTATTTCGATACACTTTAAGCTTTAAAATGTGAGCTCTGTCCGAAGTAATTTCATGTCAATGCGAATGTCGTGCATCGTCGCGCGTGGCAAAGCATGTAAATCAATCAGTTCGGGATCGCATTCCTTTAAAAAAAAAATAAGGAGTTTTACAAAACACCAGCCTAAATGCATGAAACACATCCTATTTGTCCCATACTCAGCCCTTAAACTCAGCCAAATACAGCTATGAATGACGTATTGATGTACGTCATGCATCATTGATGTAGAAAATGTTTTAATGTTATTATTGACGTCGAGGGAAGTGAACAAAGGATGAGGGCTTGGAGTAGAGTAGCGTACAGAAAGGGGACTTGCCAGCTCCTGCTTCTGCTGTTGGTGACAGTTCAGTTTTATTGAATTTTATTTATAAGCCCTCAGCGTGTGGCATATGTATAAGTTGCGAAAGGGTTGCGCAACAAGCAACAGTAAAGGATTGACGAGAATCGCAACAGTGACTACAGAAAGTATGTGAGCTTATTGAAAATTTGTAAGCTATTCAAAGTGTATTATTGAAAACGGTCTCCAGCACTGGGATGAAACGAACAGTTTGTAAACGAACCGATAACAAACGAGTACTTAGACAGCAATAACAAATTTTCAATATTTTGGTTTGAGAAGAATTTTGAAAATGTTTAAAATTTGACAATTTGGGACCAAAAGCTGAGCTTCATATGTCTTAAGTTGAGCTTTAATTTATTTCAACTTTTTTAAACTTTACAACAAATACTTTAAACAAAAAAGAGAAGTAATCAAAAAAAATATACAACACAATTTAAAATACTATTCGCACCCGCATTTATTAGTGAATTTCAATAAAATGTTTTGGGTTTTGTGTTTCTTGGGTTTTGATTGTGAAACCCCATCAATTTTGATCACGAAATCAAACAGGCTTATATTCAAATTAACTTTACGTGGTCCCCAAATCGAATAGCTCCCACCCTCATTGTTTTGCTTCAGTTTTAGAAAACCCTCTACCAAAACGTTGAAACACTTTACTCCTCCTCAAATACATCATAAGGATGTAAGGTACTGTGGGGAAGGAGCATGAGTGGCAGGAGCGGCTTAAGTGTGCTCAGCAGACCCTTTTAAGGATGCATCGAGGGTGCTTAACTTGCCTTACCAAACCTAAGGCGAACCAACAAAACTTTATTTATGCGTAAAAAAAGTTTTGGGGCTCAAAACAAGGCATCGAACAAGATACAATACGAAATATTGATACTAAACATAAAATGCCCCTATATCAAAACTGTCGACTGACGTAAGGTAGAAGAGAAGACAAAGTACAAATATGAAAATCTCGAAAGACACACACACATACACACTCACACGCACACAGTTGTACTCAAATAGATAGAGACAGACACTTTGACACAGAAATTTACAACTTTGTTGTTACTTTTTGGGAGTTTTGTTCCTTACCTTCTTGAAACTGGCCTCTGTTTGTCGACCAAAAGTATTGATGAACAGTTGTTTGTTGTTCGCTTGTTGTCGATACGAATGGCGGCAACTTATTAGAAAGTTCACAAACATACACACACACTTACGCACACAGTACCAACTACAATCAACAGCCCGAACCATATGCAATGTGTGTTTGGGGAAGTCAATAAAATAAACGTTGTATGTTTGCCGACTATGAGAGTACTACAAGCTGATGGGACTCTAAAAGAGGAGTGAAGGGGGCAGCCAGTAAAAGTACAAGAAAAATCGAAGCATATACTAAAGGAAAGGAAAAACTCCAAGCAACAACAGCCAGAGCTGTTTTCAATGGGTGCAGAGAGCTTTGTAGCAGCAGCCGAAAAGTAGGCAACACATTATGCATACATATCAAAGTTTTTTGTGGCTCTTGAGTTAGGGTATACAAGGATGTATACTATTTCAATGGGCATTATGCATACTGTGGATGATTTAAAGAATATTTGGGTTTCTTTTTCATTAAAGAGGTAAAATTAATTTATCATGGAATTTATTGTAAAATTAATAGTAAGTTATAAACTAAACTACTTTAAACTGAATCGACACACCATGGACATCTAGAGGTATTCTACTTATAATAAAATATATTTATTCGAAGGATTACTATATTTTGTATAATGAATATTATTAAATTAAGAGCGTTTATTGTAATAATTTTTAAAATTTGCCCTTTGAATATATTTTGTAGGGTATTCATGTGGTGGGCTTTGATTACATTTAGAGTTTAACAAGATCCACTCATTTTTATGAAAGCTGCGTCCTATGCTTCTGTCTTTTTGTATGTTCTCTTTCTTGTTGTTGTTGGTGTGTTTGGTAACTTTCTGCAGTAAATGGTATTTATGTTGGTTTAGTAAAGTTTGACGATAACGTCGCTGGGGCTCTACGGGTAATATCGAAAGGGGATAGAGGGTACGCAACAACGAGAGTTGCGTTGCGTTGACGACCTCAAGAACATCATGTAGAATTACGAGTATTTGAAAAGTTTTACAAGTAATTTATTTAGGCGCAAGTTTTTTTGAAGCGCGGTCAGAGCGTGAAAAAATCGACAGCATCCGGACACAAGTTCCGTTCAGCTCTTTCTGTTGAGCTCAGTTGAGTTCCGTTCAGTTCAGTTCAGTTCAGTTGAGACGAGTGAAGCTGAGTTTGGAGTTGAGTTCTTTAGAGGGCTGCCCATGTGTTGCGGTTATGTGCAAACAAATATAAAAGTATCCCACCGAAATAGCTTACAAGTACATCAAATTTTCATAAATTAGGCATGCATCAATAAAATGAAGGTCCTCTCTCCTTTGGCTAAAACCAAAAAGGCAAAACTTTTTTTGACGGCCAGCCCAACACATGGACGTAACACCATAAGGCACCACACAAAAGAGGGATTCTAGTACTTAATTCCCAATGGAGAGGGGACCTGAGCTCAACACAGTGCTGGGTGTCATGAGCTGGCGAAAATTATGTAACGCATAATAATTCATCAAAAAAATAAAGAACAGACGCAAAAGGAAAGCTTCAGTGTGTGTGTGTGTGTGTGTGTTAGTGTGTGTACGGTGCAAATTGCAACAAATTCTCCGACTAAGGCACAAAAATTAAATCAAGTGAAATATTGTTGATGATGTTGCAGACACTTTTCCTCTTCATCTACTTTTTCTTTTCTTTTCCTTCAATTTGGCTGTCTGGACGCGCCTCTCTTTTCATCATTCTCTCTCTTTCATTACATGGAAAACTATAATGGGGAAAATGGTCTGTACAGCTGCCAATGATGATGAAAGCTTGTACAAAAAGCTTCAAGGCTATTTCTGTACGAAATCTTTACAAGTTGTTGGCCTAATCAAATGCCAAAGCATTAGTTCGACAGACATCTGTATGAATTTAGATGCAAGCACAGCTGTTTTAGAGTATCTTCCAAATAAATGACATGGCTATGACTTGGGAACTTTTGAAATCGGAATTCCTTGATTTACTAGAATATATAGAAGTTGGGAGAATGGTTGAGAATAGAATGGGAGTAACAGGTATAGTTTTGGACTATGGTAGTATATTTTAAAGCATTTAAAATTTTTGTATTTGTTAGTTGTTTTATTTAAATGTTCTGTTTTGTATACTTTCTCAAAGTTTCTTTGAACCAGAGTTTCTTGTTGCTGAACTACTATTCAATTAGACTCGCTATGATTTCTCTTATTTGTGAGCTGTCAATTACCGCTTTGCCTAACTCATTCAAAGTCCAAGTTTTAGTCGTTCTGTTTAGATTCAGCTAAAGCATTGATGGCGAAATTTAATGAAACGAAACCAGAACCCTTTTACGTTCAGTAAGTAAATAAACAGCTTTCGCCATCAATCCATGAGACACGCACACAGCCGAAAACACACACACACACACACACACTCATGCACACATATCACATACATATATGTGTTTGTGTATCGTGCTTGGGTCCCATATTAATTACAGTCTTGGCAGGCAGTTTCCGCCTCAGGCGACACACAGGATGGACATCAACACAAGATGGCAGCTCAACGGAGCTCAGCTGACAACTGAATGTAATTAAAATTAAATCTCAAACTAATTATTATTGAACTTGGATGTGATCTATAATACACATGTATGAGTGTGTGAGTGTGTTTCTGGGTGTGGTTGTTTGTATTGGCCAGCGGTTATTTTTCGGCCAATACTTAAATGAGTTTCGTCAAGGTTGGAGCAAGTTTTAAGCAAGTTAAACTTAAAACTTGGCATCGTTTTGGGAATGCAAATCATATTTACAATGTCTGTGCCCAATTGCCATGTAAATATGAGAGCGCGACATATGTAATTACATCCAATAAAGCAATAACAACAACAACAACAACAACAACAACAACAACAACAATTAAATATGTATATATGGATTTATGTGTGAGTCGGCACAAAATGGCGTCGTTGTTCTCGTACTCGTACTCGCTCTCGTTGACGGCAGTCAACGAATCATTAGGCGACATTTGTTTGCGCTTCACTAATTACAACAACAGCAACAACAACAATTAGAAATTCCAAAACAACGCCAACAACGACAACAGCAATAACAACAATACAAACAACAACAACAACAGCTGGCAAACCAACAAGCAAGCAACAAACAATGGCAACTGCAATCGCACCAAAACAATAAAATCTAATTGGGAACATACACACAAACACACACACACGGTCACACATACAAACACCCACGTATAAACTGACATATACAGGAACCCGGCTCAGTCAAGAGACTCCCAGCAGTGAAGAGTAAAAGAGAAACAAACAATAGACTAAAAGAGATACAAATAAAGTGTTGGCCAAAAGTCAGGGCCACTTTTGGTCTTACCCGACATGTGCCAAACACTTGAGTAAATAAATAAGAACTTAAAAGGAATCGCTCGTGAAAACTTTAATTAAATATTTATATAATTTTAAATATTAAAGATTTGAGTATATAAAAACTAAAGCTTGAAACAAATTAGTGAACAGAAGATTTATATTTAATATATTTTCTTTAAATTATTATCTATTTTATTTAACAATCATTTTATAGAAAGGTGTTGATTGTCGTTGTGGCAATGAGTGTGAATTTTATTAAAATTAATTTATTATAAATTTTTTATAGAAACAACATTAACTGGTTTATGTTTTATATTTTGAACAGTTTAAGAATTTGCTGAGATATTTTATTTTGCCCCAAAATATTTCACAGTGTCAATTAGTAAATTTAGTTCTTACATTTTATAAAAGATAGTTCTGTTAAGTAAGATAATTAATAAAATAAATTTGTAATACCCAAAAAAAAACAATTTTTTAACAGAGTTAAATACTAAGCGAAAAGTATTTTTAAAATAATTAAAGTGTGTACTTTAAATAACAGAGAAAGAATGTGGAATATGGAATTTAGTCGGTTTTGGGAACGCCCCATTTCATATGCTAATGCATTTGTCAATAATTAAGCAAAACTCTGAACAATGTAAACATTCCATACTAATTGTTATTGTCCGTCCCAACGTCCGTCTGTCCGTCTGGGTTGTGTACCGTTTGTTGTCGTAGTTGGTGTTGTTGGAATATTTTTGTTGTCAAGTGGAAAATTGTACAAAATATTAAAGGTATTTATTTATCTTTTGAATTTCACTCATTTTTGTTGTATCCTTACGAGTGTTGTTAAGTCCCTTGCCGCATATTTGAGTTTATATAGCGTACAAAATGTTTATTTATTAAGCAAACATACATAAATTTGTATTATGAGCGTTGACTAAATAAACAAAAATGTTGTTCGAGTGTGGATATACGAGAGTAAAACTATTCGATGCATACCTGGTGTTATTTTCATAAAGGGCTGTGTTAATTAGTTAGTACGCGTGGCCAACGTTAATAGAGCAATTTTGTTTGCCTGGCATAAATATTAACAGACGACTGAGTAATTGGACAACATTTTCAGGGACTATCATAAATGCAACACACTCCAGTAAAAAGCACTGACATAGAATTGTAATTTCTTTTAGTTTCTAATTAGTAGAAACGATACTAGGAATTAGAGATATTAATCATTATTCTTAAAATGCTTTGAAAATGTTTCTGTTTTTATACCATTTACGTGTAGTATAACATCCAGTAGATACACTTATAGCGAAAGATACAGCAATTTCACAGCCACGCAGCCATGTTTAATTAAACTAGCGATACTTCAATTGGATTTTCGATTCAATAGGTTGAGAGGGAAGTGATGGGGGTTGGGTTGGGGTGGGGTATGAGGTCAGGGGTTCACTGTCGCGTTAACTGCGCAACTTTCGTCAAACTTCATTTTCGAAACGCGGCCACATTTATTGTGTTGACAGTTTGTAAACCCGTTGGCTGCTTTTCGACCCAACGGCAAGTTTTTGATCCTCACTCACACTCCCTCTCTCTCTCACTCTCTGTCCCTCCCTTTCTCTTTCCTTCTCTTTTGCTTACTTTACTTCCTCCCTCCCTTTGTCCTTTTTTGTTTCTCTTGCACAGTCTTTAATTTGACATATTAACGCCGCAACGCGTTTGGCATTTTAAAAAAGGATTTCTCCTTGCTGCCCACACCTTGGTATGCCACGCCCTCTTCGCTCGCCCTTTTTCCAAGTCGTTTGCTCATCAAAGGCAAGCAGGCAGCTCAGCTCATCGGCACAGGAAGTAAAGAAGAGCGGGTAGAAAATCAGTTGAAAGCTTTGCATTTCTCTTATTTTTCATTATTTTCTTCCTTTTTTTTACCATCAGCAGCATTAATTGGATTTCAATCTGCATGGAATGGCGCCGAGGGGGGAATGGGGATCTGTTAGGGTTGTCGCCGCGCATAATGAGTAAAGGAAATTTCAACGACTCGGCAAATGTTTCAATTTCATTGGGTGTTGCCTCCCATTTTTCATCGTAGGTTCAAGTTTACTCACGTTTTCCCAGCATTTGACACATACGCCGCCATTTTAGTTGCTTTTTCTTTGTGTTTCGGCAGTTTCGCTTCGTTTGCGCATTAATTTCGCTAATTTTGACAGGTTTGTCAGAGGGTTCTTTCGGGTTGGGTTGGATTGGTTGACAGGGTTGGAGCGGCAAGACGGTAAAAGTACTTTGCCTTCGATTTGTCGCGCGGATTTCCTTGTAATTTATTTTTAATTTTGTCTTAAGATCCCCGGGATTCCAGCATTGAGCGACGTAATTATGCGTCTAATGAGACAACAAAGCAAGGTCAGGTCATATAACCAAAAAAGGGTTGTTGCATTACCCACGAAATATAAAAAAGGAAAAGAATTGAATACCCTGTAAAACACTATTATATCAGTTTATGACCAATATCGTGCTATCTTGGTAAGTAGTTAACTGCCCAAAATATTAAAATCTAAGTCATTTATATCAAAAGTATTTCAGTCAATTAAAGTACAGTATTTTCCATCAGCTTAAGGTTTCAAATACCCCTTAAAGTGACTTGTTATGTAATGAGTATAAGGCATTACAAAATTAGATACACAAAGTCTCCAATTTACATAATTGCACTGATTCAAAAATTTATCCTTGTTCATATTTTTTCTTCTCCTTTTCGGTTTTTATTCTTTTCTAAATTTTTCTTTATATTTTTTTTTTTTGGTTTTGTGAGCAGACAAAATTGTTGATTAATTGCCCTGACCGCATACCAAGTTCAATTAACCAAAGGAAAAACAATGAGAAACTTAGAAAGGTTCATTAACAGAGACAAAACTATGAAGTTTTTTTGTTCTTCTGTTTTGTAGCACATTTAATAGCTGACAGTTATTGCATACGTACGTATGGGCGGCAACTTGCGAGAAAGGAAAAGCCGGAAAAAAAACAATAACAAGCAAGCTACAGTTTTTGACCAATTTACTTAATGGCCATAATATTTGTTTAGTCAAAGCAAACAATAACAACAACAACAACCCAGCGTAATGACTCTTGGCCCATAAAAAAACTGGCGGCCATAAAAATAATGCATAAATAAAAGCAAATAAATGACAGCATGTAAAAAAAAAGAAACGAAAAGAAAAGAATAGAAAGAAGTGAGTATTATTCATAGAACGTAGAGAATATAAAGTTCGGCACTGTCCAATGAATGTCAAATTTGTTCGCCTTATTAATTGTCCTTAGCATTTCGAGTTTCGTATATGGCCCAAAACACTAATTAAGACTAAATGTTGTAGGCGGTTTTGTGTTGTGTTGTGCTCCAACTAACGAGCCGCCCATGAAAGCCCATGAAAACCAATTAGCGTCTCTGACAACCACACAAAATTATTGAGAATTCGTCAGGAGTGGACAGGGTGAGGAGGGGAGTGGAGAGCTAGGGAGTTTCATTGCTACGATGAGGAATCGAGAATGATTCATAAAGTGTAAAGAAGGCGCCAGCTAATTTAGATAATGAAATTGTATTAAACTGGCTATAAAATACAGTAGTTTCTTCTTTTATCTGATAATGCTTCTATTTTGTTTAGTAAGAACCAATGTGTACTCTTTGGTCACCTTAATCGTTAACATTGTTTCCAATTCCAAACATTTTCCATTTAGCTAATCAGCTTGTTTACCTATATCTCAATTTAATGATGCCCTCGTTCTTGTCAATCGAATCGACATGTGAAACATGGTCACCCTAATTGTTGTCCCACTAGTTAGCGCACTGGTCATTCATTTATTCCAAATTTCCAAATAACAACCAACCTTTTGGAAGACTACCACCCAACGCAACTACACTGGTTGGCAGCTGTAAATGCATCTAAAACAAGCCCAACAGATCGTGTTGGCATTCTAATCACTGCCAATGAGGAGTCTGTAATTACGCCTTATTTAAATTACAAATTTTGCCACAGTACTACACAAGGATGCAACTGGAGCATAAGTGCTGGCCATGCCACATGCCACAGGCAGGAAAATTTAAGCTCTAAACAGGCGCATAAAACTGGCAGCGGAACCACAAAAATCGGGTCATCTCGAATGACAAATGTGCATGAATACGCCGCTTGCTGGCTAAATGTGAATGGGAAGTTGTTGGCATAGAGAAATAGATCTGTGCTAAGGTCTGTACAACCCTATGCACACCATATGTTTAGAGATTGTGTCCTGTTGTTGCTCGCTTTGGTTTGACTTTCAAAATGTCAAATACATTAAACGTTCATTTGCGTAAAGGAAGGTTAGTTGCGATTTGGTGGCCAACCAGCCACAAAGAGATACACCATCCGATATATAGATAGAGAGAGTACTAACGGAAGGGTTGCCTAACAGAGAAAGAGATTTCGGAAGGGGAGGCACACGGAGTCGTTTAGCGTGCGACAGTTGAAATTTACCTTTTGGCAATAATGACATCACGTACACAAAAGGTGTGCGTTCTGTCCTCTTGTGTTACACTAATACATATGCTATTTGTTGCATACTTTTGTGCGCACCGGTTGTGCATGTGTGTGTGTGAGTGTGCGGTGTGTGGTTTCAGCATCGCGTTTGGCTAATGTGATTCCAAAATGAAGCCAATGGACAATCACATAAAACAAATTACACGAAAACTTCAACCAAAGCCCAGAAAAGTATGCTACAAAATGCAAGTGCAGGCTTCAAACGGCAATTTATCCACGATTTTAACTATCTGACGAATAGTAAATACTCTGAAATGTAAATCAATGAAATGTTCAAAAAGTAAACCAAATGATTATTTGTTTAATGTTAACTTACATAGAAGTAAAAGTCAATAAAATCTAGCTACAAGCCGTTTTAATAATAAATATTAGCTTTATAAATTATAGAATATAACTAAATAAATTAAATATGAACTTAAATCGATCTAATTTGTACAAAACTGACTATGTCTTTAATAATCCTACTTCACACAAAATAACTTTTGCACCATTTTCAGCTGCCGTCACAAAGTGCACTTCTGATTATTGATACCCTTCAAGGAATAATAAAAAGTGCAAGTGCAGTTTGTACAATGACAAGGTAAGTCGCAAGCGTTTTGGATATTTTCATTGAAAGCGTTGCAAATCTTTACAATCAACGGTTTTTTTTTTTTTTGTGGAGTGTCGAATCGAGTAGAATAGGGGCGTGGTCGATGAGCGCCCCGTTGCCAAACTGACTGTGAGATAATCAAATGAAAAAACGTAAATGTCTCGTTAAATTGCACAGAAATTAGATTTTTTTCGCTGTTCAACGCTCAAGAGCGAGCGCCATGAAAATCAGAGCATGACCACTGCTTGTAATAGTATAAAAGTGTGTGTATGTGTGTTTGTGTGTGTGTCTGATGGTAGTGGGTGGTTGGTTGTGTGAAAAATCAAATTAAGTATACGTAAACGCGAACAGCAGACAGAGAGGACGTAGCTGGAAGCCACGCAGTTTTCACTGATGCTGAAAATCAAGGCGAGTTGTCGATTGGTAAAAGCTTTTAAGGTGACCAGCTCATGGCAATGGTCGAGCGGTGGCATCAGAGAGTAGGGAGAGCCGGTAAGCGACCGGGGAACACCAGCCGGACACCGCACGCTAAAAGCCAACTACAGTGCTACCTTTAATTGGATTACAAGTGTGTGTGTGTGTGCCTGTCGGAAAAAAGAGAATGGTGATACGTAGAGTGGACACATCATGGAGTGTGGCCAGTGCCAAAAGTTGTGAAAAGCATAAGTTTGCATTTTTATGAAGCGCCAAGCGAGTGTGCCATATGCCAACCAAGCACATTAGAGACACACAAAAAATATACTAGAAAAGAATGAAGCCAAAGGTAAGCAAATAGTTTGGGGGGACTCGAAATTGAGGTAGAAAGAGAGTGAACAAAAAAAACAAGAGCACAAGGTGTTCACTAAGTGTTCTGCTGAAGGGTAGCTGAAGGTTGAGGTGTGATTGTGCTGAAACTATGTAAGGTAAAGAACGATAGAGATGGGAGAGGGGAGAGGGAAAGCATTACCAGATCCAGCTGATACCAAGAGATAAGAGTTGGAAACATCGAATACAGTGACTTAGGCGGAAAATTGGCAACGAAAAGCGAAAAGTTGTCAGAAGAAAGGCAAAGCTTACGAACTCATTAACATAGGAGTTTACTTTATGAAAGACTAAATATATATTAAATAAAGTATTTATTTCAAGGTACCAATTAGAGGATAGAAACCAATTATCTTTTTATGTGACTGGACTGCAAGTGTTTCCTTTAACTGATATCTAACAGATCTTCAGAAGTATATATGAATCATCTTAAAACAAGTCTACTTAAGACAGGCTTGTGGTAAATCGGCATTTATCCATTCATCAGTAGGTCATCTACAGCACACAACCCTTAAAAGCTGAGGTATGGAATATCTGATCAGTTAAAACAGTCCGTTTAACTTAATTATCGTTAAATGCACGAGGAGGCCTTTTGACTTGAAATATAGTGGAGTGCACGGGCCTTTGCTCAAATATTTATAAATATAAATGAAACGTCGAACAATTTCGCATACAAAGCGAATTGGTTATTAAGTTTTTGGGTGTATGAACCGACACAGGTTGTGATGCTGCACAGGAGCAGGAAGAAGGATGTTTTCGCTTGTCGTTTGTGTACGTCGAATTTGGCTGTGCATTTTAATTAAATTAAAAGTTATGGCAAATGTACCCAAAAAGGGGCAGCACTGGGCGGTAAAAGTAGTTGGGTTGTTTGGCCACCGACGCTACCAATAATAAACCAAATTATTGCATGTATAAATGAATTTGTGAGCGTTGCGTTTACGTTGCCTGCAATTAGGCGCAGCTGCCGCTTGTCGGTCAAAGGGAAGAGGGGAACACAAACTCCCCTTGGAAATGGGTACATTGAGGAGGCATCGAGGGACTGCGGGACTGAAAGACCAAGAGACCTTCGTGCTGCTGTGGCTTTTGAGCTTTTTGCAGCCAAACATTTACCCAGGCATAATTGAGTTAGGCATTTAGCACACACAACATTTACAAAATACACACACACATGCACAGATACACTCACACAACTACGTTTATACAAGGGCAGCGAGAAGTTGATTCTGCATACACTTATAAAAAATATTTTAAAAACATATTTGTAGCAAAAGAAAAGGGTTTAAGAAAATGAATCTTTTGAAAATAGTAAACACATTTTTATTCTGTCTTTTGAAAAAAATTATTTAAATTTTTCCCAAACAAAAAAAGTTATGTTCAGTGTATAAACAAAAGCCTAAGCAATAAATAGGGAAAAGTTGAAATTTGTTTATGTCTTGTCATGACACTTAAACTTATGTCAAATTTCGCATAATTTCAGATATCAAACATTATACCTATACATACTTTTAGTGTATAGCATGACATAAGAATCGCAATTATAATTGAGTTGCCTTTGTGGAATTATTAAGACACAATGTTTTGTATACTTTTACAAACTTAATTTGATTTTGTTGATTATTGAATATTGTGTGGTGTAAAACTTTTGTTGCCTTGAAGCTGAAACTATTTTTAAGCTCAGATTTTGCTAAGCGGCTTTGTTTGAGACTAGCATGAAAAGTTTATTAATAAGCTCTTTTGCATTTGCATTCGGAATTTGTGCAATAAACTCAATACCTAGAGATTTTTGGCTTTCTTCAGTTATGCGATATATACAATGGCAGTTGTACGTGTTCATTGTCTACCTTTTGCCAGTCTTGATTAATTCTCAGCTAATTAAGGTATTGAATAGTAGCAAAAGTAGACAATAGGCAACAGTGCCAGCAAAGGACAACAATGGACAACAAATCCGAGCTGAACTCAAGGACAGCACAAGCCTTGCCAAATAATGGCCTTTTACAATTTTGCATTCTGACAACGCATTTCATAATTATGTTTGCTTTCTGGCATTGCATGTCTATTCTGAAAAACAAAAGGCATTTTGGTTTGTCAATTTTGTATTCTATCGAAAGACATTCGAAAATCAATTGGCTTCGACTGAATTCACAAGCCTTTCCTCTTTGAATTCATCATTGGAATAGACAATATGTGAAGGTATTTACAACTGCTTTTACAATCTTTACATATATAGGCGTTAGATAAATCCCCTTTGTTTTTGTGGCGATATAAATGTGTATTCATTTTGGGTTTAAAATTAAAAGATAAGAGCAGAAATCATATCAATCAAATCAATCAATCAGAAATTTCGTGTTTAAGTTAAAAGTTATAAATTATATCTTACTGACCGTGAATAGAAATTTATTTATTGAGAGCTTGAAAGAGCACCTAACTGTTGGCATGAAATTGTCAGCTCTGTCTGGCTGTATCTGCATTTATAAACTTGAGTTAATTAGATTATTATTGAAAACTGAACTGGTCACGTTGCAAAAGTAACAAACAAACCTGTGTTAAACACAATAGGATACACCAAAAGCCAAACAGTTATACAGGAGCTTCGGTCACCGCAACAAAAGGAAGAGGAAGACCTAAAGGAAGAGGAAGAACTGAAGTGGCATTGGACTGGACCACAACAAAATGTGTCTGGTGCAAACACAATGCCTGAAAATGTCTCAGACCACAGCATGTGTCCAGAAGATTGAATGGGTAAAGGGTGTGAAGGGTGCTAAGAGACAAGGGGCTGGGGGGCGTAGGGCTGAGGGCTGAGGGCGTGGGGTAGGCCAACAACTGTCTGCATAAGTTGAAGATAAACGTAAACCGCATGCACGGCACAATAAACAGACATCCGTGTGCATTTCCCTGACTATTTGTCAAAAACATTGCAATAACAACGACGGCAACCAAAAACCAACAACAGATAAACCAAACCAGTTAAGGGACAGCTACAGGAACAGAGACAGTGCAAGAGACAGAGACAGCGACAACGACGGCGACAGCAAGAGAGACAGAGACATTCCAGGATGCAGCAATGGGGCAGCGGTGTTTGTACTGGCAATGCCAGCGATAATAAACCAACAACAGTTGCAGCAGCAACAAAAACAATAACAACAACAAGAGGAACAACAGCAGCACCAGCAGCAGCAGCAGCAGCTACAACAACGACAAGAGCAAACCACGCGAAATGAGAAATGCAGCATAATATTAACCACAAAACTGAGATTGCAAGCAACCCAAGGCCCCAAAGCATCACGGAGCAGAGCAGACCAAAGCAGAGCATTCGACCACTGCATCACAGTATTGCATTGCATACATTGCATGCAGCTAGAACTATAGTGGATCCTCCTGCTGTACACCAACCTTCCAGATTCTCCAGATATTCTCCATTTCCTCTCCGATTCAGAATTCGATTCGTGTGGCCTTCACACGGCCACGGCGACTTTGTTTTTTGATTTGCAGCGAGGTGGAAGAGAAGCCAACGCCTCCATGCGGAAATGAGATGCCTCTGCCGGCACGCCCCCTTTCGTAATAACAAACCAAATACTGCATAAATTCAAAATTGAGAATTGGCGCTGCATTTTGGATTTAAGCCCATTTGGTATTTGGTTAGAGCTCAGTTCCCCAAAACTCTATCCTACTGTTCTGTTTGTCTCTCAGTTTGTCTGTCTGTATGCCTGTCTAACTGTACGTCCGTTTGTCTATTTGTCTCACTGTCTGTTTGCATTGCTTTGCTCATGTTTCGCCCATTGGCAGTTCGCCTATTGTTAGGCTACAGCTTTTGTTCTGTTAATTTGCACTGCAAACCAGTCGACTGCCTTGGTTGGTAGGTAAACTTCCAAGCTGAATTGCCTATTGCCAGTGCTTGGCTCAGTTCATTTTCATTTCAGGCTATACCCATAACTAAGCTACTTTGAAGCTATCGAAAAATAGCCAGAGATTATAATTCAGTCTAAAGGGCCAAAGGGTGTGAAGGGGAAGCAATGGAAAAGCACACCAAAGTTAAAGCTGAGAATGGTGAATGCAGATAGCCTCAATTAGCGTATGAAATGTGACAGCTCCGAGGGTTAGTCTGTAAGTTCGACCAATTAGTTAATACAACACACTTAAGAAACTGGAATCCTACGATGAAATTAATCAAAAGCAAATTTGTACTTGCATCGAGTGTTCCCAGTTTATGTTTGCTTTCAAGGGCTGACAAGTTGTCATTGATTAGTTAAATTCTTATTTTAAAATTATTTTAACATACAAATCCAAGCTTAACCAGAAGTTTACAACTTACATTTAGAAAAGATTTCTCTTCTTTGCATGGAAAACATAACTTTAAAATAAATAAATCACTTTTTTGATACAAAACTACATAAAAATGTGTTTAGATAAGGAGTAAGAGATGGAGAAAACTGTTGTTATTTATAATTTTATTATCTTGTACATTCTTCTTTTAAAAGAACTGATTCGAAAATGGAGTTTAAATACTAGTTTATATTCAAATGTATCGATAGTTTCTCGCCTCCATTCGAAACTATTCGAGTAACCCATTGCTGCACTTTGTAGCTGAACAATTGTTGCATTTGGCATTAGGGCATAGCTCTAAGCCCCAATTCGAACCACTCAACGAGTCTGGGAGCCCTTGGGCCATACTAAAACAAATTTTAATTACATGCATGGAAATTGGTTTGAATGCATTCAAAGCTCAGACAGAATGGAACTAAAACAGAGTAAAGGACTGGAAAATGGAGGAGGTATCAGCAACACATTTATCGCAAAAAAGAATGTAAGGCTAATTGAATATTAGAGTCAGAGGATGAATCTTGGCAACGAGAGTAGCTCGGCATAAGCCTCTTGATGCCACAACGACAACAATGAGACTATTTTGAAGATACTGTGGTGAGAGCAAAAGAACGAATCCCGTCTATGGGTAGACTGTGAATGGGAATAAAGACAAGGATGAGAATGGGGATGAGACACTAATGGAAAAAGCATCAATAGCTTATAAATGAAAAGCGATTGGCGACAAAAATTTATGGATTTTACACAGCACCTGTCGTAGATCTGTGTATTTGCAGATTTTCAGATTTGTTACTATCTCCAAGTATCTCTGAGCCCACACAAAAAAAAAACGAAAGACAAATAAATGGAAAATGGCTAAGACCAATTCGAACTCGAGTTGAATTATGGTAGCAGTAGTGGTAGTTGTTGTAGTTGTAGGTGTCCTTATTCTATGCGAGTATTGCCTACTAAGGTAACAACCGACAGATTTTGCAGTGTTTTAAAATTGCGCCCATGACGCAAACAATAACCTTATAAACTGTAAGGCCGATTTTGCCTCTCTCTTGCTCTCTCCGCTCTCACCGGTCTCTTGCTCTTTGCTTCTCTGGTGCCACAACTTGCTGTGTGTATGCGCTGTATACACAAATAAACATTCAAGTGGAATTATTGCAACGAAATTCAAAGGATTACGACAAAAGCACGTTCACAGGATTCAGCAGTTGCTGCTGCTGCTGCTCTGCTTCTGCTTCTGTTTCTGCCGCTGCTGCTGCTACTGCTGCTGCTACTGCACTGCACAGCATGGCCATGGATCAAGCAGGACTCTGAGCCCGGGTCCAGGGCCTGGCTCGGGTCTGGGTTCGCGACCGTGTTGCCAATGACAACAATGCGGGTGGAATGGCAGTCGGCAGATGATGAAGTTGGTGGGCGGTAAGTTCAATGAAGGAAAATTATGAAGACTTATTTATTGTTTATGCGTGAGCATCGCTCATGGAGCGAATAAAGCTCTCTACTCTTTGCTCTTCTTGTTTCAGTGTAATTTGTGTATGTGTCTTCCAGAGAGTCCAATTATTTTGTTGGCAAACCTGCAACACATTTTGTAGATATCAATTGTGGAAAATGGTTTGATTAGGTCATTAGTAACTTCTCTAAGTCGACCTGTTGCAATCATTTCATTGTAATTATTATTCAAAAAACTGTATCAATAATTTTACTGATATTTGTATACTTAATCAAATTAATTTTTAACAAAACATTAAGTTTTTAAAACTGATTATATTTTCCAGTGTATTTTTCTTTCGCTATTTGGACCTTATCCTTGCTTGGACCTCATTATGTTGAGCTGAAGAGGTCAATGGAATTCGGTGAATTAAAGGCTGAAGAGAAGTGGAATGAATGCGAAAAATTTGCACAAATAAATATGAATTGCACTTTAATGCATATTAAGCGAATTGGGGGAATCGCGAAATATGTATATCAGTGGAGTTGAGAGGGGGATAAAGTGGCTAAGGGGAGGGGTGGGGTGTGGCAGTTTATTATTAAATAAAGTGCCTGCCCACTGTGCGTGCATCATGTTTGTTTGTATTCCATATTTATTGTTGTGTATAATTGAGTGAAAAGTATATGTTTGTGTGATTACACGAATGCTCGGGTAAATTCAATATTATGCTTACGCAAATAAAAATGATATTGAATTGTTGAAAATTTTTATTAAGTATATCATCCAATCAGAACTCCAGCACGGATACATGAATAAACACTGGTAATTGGGGCCGAGAGTGTTTCTGTATCGTTTATGGTATGCACTGGTTTGATAAATGCCAATTGGTCTAGCTGTTCGATCAGACAAAAAATTCAACTTACCCATGGGAAGAAGCAAAATATATTTCAAGTACGGGAAACTTTAATTTATTTGTTGACTTACCTGAAATGAGGGAAAGATGTTTAAAATAATTAGAATACAGGCAGAGATTTCTTATTTTTGTTATTTAATAAATATATAAAATTTGTATGTAATACTTAAAAATTATTCCCAATAAATAAGTATTATTATACAAGTATTAAAGTAGTAGCCAAGCAGCCGAAAACAATCCTTGGAACTGAACAATAACAAAATTTGCAAATGCTCTCAGCTTATTTATGCAGAAATTCAGTGTGTCTAGTTATTGGGTTTTCCCGTATCTCCATGATGTGGAGAGAGTTGTTTTTCCCGTTGTTGTTTTTGAGACTATGAGAGAGACAGAGAAGAAATCAGCGATGTTGTGTTTTGAATTATTTTGAATTATGCATTCCGAAATTTCGTTTCGCGTTGCAAACTAAATTTTTTATTAGAGTAGCTGCCGCATTACGTGGAACGGTGAACGATGAAACTTTTCGTGTTGTTGTTGTTGTTGTTGTTGCTCTTGCCTGGTGTCTGATGCTGCAGCCTGCAGGTGTTGTAGGAGCCCCAGGTGCTGCCATTGCTACCGGTGCTGCAGGTTCTAGTGCCTGTTGGCTGCAGTGATTCATCAGAATTTATGCGGCAGGAACAGAAGGCAGGCAGGCAGGTGAAGCGGAGAAGCTCGCGCATCTCTCCTGATGCTGCTTCCATGATGTTATTTCTTTTTGTGGCCGCCATATAATTTGATATGCTGCCTGGCAGTTGCATTTGCTGCTGCTCATAAATTTCCACAGAGGTGGAGGAGATAGAAAGCGGTGGTTGTGGAGGTGAATCAGCCATTCGCCTGGGAACATTTGTCTGCTACTCTGACATGCATGGCATTAACTGACGCTGTGGATTAATGAAGTGCCCTCGAGATTAGCAAGCCAATATGCTGGAGGGGGAGCTGTGGGACGTGGATGTGGATGGGGATGGATATGAAAGAGAAAAGTTATTGACAAAACTGTTGTTGGTCATAAATTTTGTTATGGCCTCGCGAGCAGCAGTTAAATTAATTGCGCGACTCGTAAACACCTTCTCTCCAAGGAGAGGCACACGACACCTACAACACAGAGCAGAGCACACAGCTCAGCTGCATATCGCGTGCATATTACCAACTCGATTCGCCATGTTTTTATGCCGTTTTAACACTTTTGGCTAAACAGCTCACGTGCAAATGTCGCTAGAGCGTAGCGAAGCACGCAAACATAAAAATAATAATTATAATAGGAGAGGCGAGTTGTGCCGAGTTGAGTTTAAGTTCGAGCTTGAGAATCAGACGACTTTAATCATAAGAACACATCAAAAAAGTCGAACATTTAATGGAGAGCGACAAAGAGAGGGAGAATAAGAGACCGAGGGTGGCGACGACTTCCGCTGTCGACTTGTTTTATGCTTCCGGCCACCGGAAGTGTTTGCCTAGTTGCGCGCTAGTTTTGTCGCCTGCAACGTTCAACGTAAGATTTTGACGTCGTTGACTTAGATTTGCATATTGCTATGTCTCAGGCTTAGGCTCCAGCTCCAGCTTCGGCTTTAGCTGCGTCTCCGGCTCAGAGGGATTCAGGACAATGGACTTGGTATCCTTTGTATCGCGCCGTTTGGTTGATGTCCTTGCTGCAGGCACAACACGTGACAACAATGCAAAATTTGCCGAGTCAATTACCCAAGACACATTTGCAGCTGCGCGTCTGCTACCACCTCAGCCGTTGCCTGGTGACACAACAAATCTCAATGCAATTGCCTAGGCACAGTGGAGCCAAATAAAGAAAACAATTTAAGACATCAAAAATAAATAATCTATATTACAAGATAGCACAAATGTTCATTTTTTAAAATTATTCTGGGATATTCAAAACTTTATTTTAATGGTTCCGAAGTTAAGTGTCAAACTAAGATTTTTACAGCTCAGCAAAGCAACTTACTCCACTGTAAGCAAAGATGTCGGCAAGATATCATCCGCTTTCTAAGCTGACAACATGAGTGAGAAAACTTGTTGAGCGAAAGGCACAAGCTGAGAGCTGCGAGCTGCGAGCTGCAAGCAAGCCTTATCAGCAGCAAGGCAAACTCCTAAAAGCATGCTGCACATTATGTACAACTCATTTAAAGCCGCTGACTCCGAAAAGTTGATGATTTTTTAGCAAAACAGGAGCGTTGACAACTTTGTGTTAAGTTTCTCCAGCGTTTCGTGCAAAATGGCTTGGAAAAAATTGAAAAAAGAAGAATATAGTAGAAAATTATTTATGCTGCATTTGCCCGGTTTCGTTGAAGCTGTCAATAGTACAGCCCCTCTCCGTCTGCTGATCATCACCCACGCCCTATACAAAGTTATTGAGGCAGCATGCGCTTGCATGCAAAAGTATACTTTGTTGCCTTAAGTACTTATGCCGAAGCAAGCAGGACGTCGTAGCAGAACCAAGGACAATGATGAAGAACAAGAAAACGAGAATGTTGCTCATTCGCCATGGTGTCTACTTTGTCTGGCTGCGATTTTCTTAGCGTCGTCTGCAAAGCTTAGCATAATTTTAGGCAAACGCACGTTGCTTAGTTTATAGGCAGCGACGTCTCAGTCTCAGTCTCAGTCATAGTCACAGTCACAGCCGACGCTGACGTTGAACGTTGACATCGACATCTCAGTCACTCCTTGTCGCTGTTTGCAAAATGTCAACTGTTTTTAATTGCCTGACAGGACAGGACAGCGCGCTGGCAAAAGATGCCCCAACATTGTCTCAGGCTCCTCAGAGGAAAGTTGTGGGAAGCTGATGAAACGAAGGAACTCTTTTGCCTTGGCACGTCCGAGGCAGCAAGCAAAATTAGCTCAGGCAACTTAAAATAACTGTAAAATTGTGTAACAAAAGGATTTTCATAAGCTTCGCCCATAAACTATTGTGCTGTCCCGAGTATTCAGTTCCCAGTTCTTAGTTCTCAACTCTCTGTTCCCAGTTCTCAGTCCTCTGTCGTCAGCCGTTGTTCAATTTAATGGCGTCAACGTCGAACTTTCAGCAAAATGTGCAAAATGTTGCGCTGATTTTCCTCAGCAGCTGGGCCAAAGAATTTTTGCATAAAACTGTTTCAAAATTTATAAATATTTAAAGTCAATGCTAATGCGTTTCCATCTCTACAAGCCATAAACGTTTAGCGCCTCAACGTTGGCAACAAGTTTTCTTGTTAGCCAAACACGCAAAAGGATTTTCATCTCCACTTGAGCATAATGTAATTTCAAGGTTATCTTTCAGCAAAGAAACTTCTATTTTAGCTCATTATGATATGATTAAATAAAGAAAAAGCTTTGTTTGAACAAAAGATCATACTTAAGCCTAAATTTGAAAATTAAGTTGATGAACATATAGTTAAATAGTTAAAACATTGAAACTGAATTGATTAGATAAAAGAGAGAGAGAGAGACTCTTTGTTACCTCTACAAGTATTTCAGACATATATTTAATTAAGCAATTTCTTTAGCTCTCAACTAAATACTTCTGAATAAATCCATTCATTAATCGATATTTTTGTTTGAATCCCAATGAAATATCTAAATGAAAGAAAGTGTCTTTTACCTATATAAATGCCACCAATTTCAGCCTACTGCCTCAATTAACTTGTTCGACATTTTAAGCAATTACCGAATGCCTACACTGATAAAAAGAACGAAGTTAATTTTTTAATCAAATACCTAACCTAAATATATCAAACTCCTTAACTTCCTTAATGTCCTGAAAATTTGGTTTAGTTTTATTAATTTATATTGGAAGCATGAAGAATTTTATGTGACAAGTTCCCGTGAACTTTATTTTTGTCAGTGTATGCATATGGAAAGCTCTTTAGAAAGCAACGCCTCCGCATTCAGCTAATTAATTTAAATGCGTGAAATTTGAAGCAATCCTAGGCACACAAAAAACACACACAAATAGCAAAAAGGGTTGCCAGCTAAAAAGAGAAAGAAAGACGAATAAGTGGACGGGGGCGGTAGAGAGGGCGGGAGGCGGGTCAAGTGGAGCACTCGAAGGCGACGGCGGTGGCTGCTGTTGTTGGCTCCTGTGCGTGGGTTAAGCTGCTTATCAAGTTGAGCATTGAAATTATAGCCGCCAGCTAGACACAAGCACAGAAGAGAGAAACAGAACGCAGCACTTTGTTATGGTGGAAATGATGTTGTTGTTGTTATTGTTGTCTTCTTGTTGTTGTGTGGGAAGCAGCAGCAGTAGCAGCAGGACGACGACTACAAAGGCATCCTTTTAAATTTCCTGTCATTTGCCACACAATACGCTGGAGAGCGGCGGCATCGCTGCTGCAATTGTTGGCCAACTTGCACTGCGTCGACTTTTTCTTCTTCTTCTACTGCTGCTGCTGCTGTTGCTGGTAACAAGAGAAAAAGGAGGAGGAAGGAGCTACCCATGAGGGGAAAGGCAAGACAAGTCAGTGCCGAGTCTATTTGTCTACTCATACAAAACGCGCGAGCAGCACTCAACGCGTCGCTTTGCTTGTTTGCCAGAATTTAGCCGCTGGGAATTTGCATTTTTCATTACGCAGTCAGGCTAAGGTGGGGGCAGCAGCAGTAGCAATTGTGAGGGAGGAGTGGCGGCCGCACCAAGCGCCATATTAACGCCTAGGACCCGTTCATGGGGTTAAAAGCTAGTTTCCGGCGGAAGTGGCTGCTGCCGCAACGTTTCCCTTTCGTACAGTGCGCCATGTAAATAAATTTCTGTACGAAATGAAATGAATGTGATTGCCACAAGCCCGGCTACCCCAGAGCTTTCCCTCTCTAAATATCTCTCACTCTTTCTACCCACCTCTGGCTCTCTCTTTCTGGCGCTGTCGGAAGCAGTTATTATGGCAGCAGCATATTTGGCAACAACTCTTGGGTTTTCTGGCTTTATTGGCATTTTTGTTGGTATTGTGCTACTCTACAAAAATGTTACTAATTCCAATTGACTTGGGATTTTGCAGCTCACCGCCTTGCACTTTTTATTTTATTGTGCTCGACTTTTTTGTGTTCGGTGTATACGGTTTACAATGATTTATGCATGTGAAGTTAAACACCTAAGCTGTGACTAATTATGTTTTCAATTTCTCCACAAATATTTTGCATTAATTCAATAAAGTATATATTTCTATGTTTCCTTCACACAACTCTATATCGCATTAATGCATAAACCTTAACCAATGCCGGTTTGATTTGACATATCAATCGAATTAAGTTCATCAAAACTAAACAATTTTATTACAAGTCCAATCATAATAAACATAGCACTCAAAAGTATGCAACAGTTTTTCGATCGAGTCTATTTTAGCATTTTTGCGTGTTTACGAATAAATCTGAAATAGCGTTACTAATATTGCTATATTAATGTAACTATTTTCCCTACCATTCATCAATGTAACATAGAACCACAATGTCATTTCGTTTATGCAGCACATTAGCACATGGCCAATTCGAACGCTGGTTTTCCCTGTCTTCCTACACTCATTGTTATCGCGGTAGAACTAATAACTTGTACCTGACTAAAGGGCACATTATTAATCAAAGTCAATGCAATAACACCCCGTAGTCCCGTACCGACCTCCCTTTTCCATCCCTTCCCACCATCCGTCACCCACCAAACTCAATGTTGATTACAACAGCGATTTTTGCGCCTAATCAATTTGCCAAACGTCACACAGGACGAAAGCGAGCAAGTAAAAAGGAAAAGGAAGCCGTCCAAGCGATTCGACGAATGCTTGGCAACAAATTTATTTCATTTGTGTTAGCATTTTGCATTTCATTAGGTTTTCATTAAATAAAATGTTGAATTACACGCATAATTTATTCGCTGGCAGGCAACGGTTCTCTTATTTTTTTTGTTTCCTTCGCTTTTCGGTTTACTTGCTGCTTCTTCATCTTCGAGTTTTTCGTGCATTTTTCGTAGATATTTTTAGTTGCCAATTCAGTCCCACACTTAAATACTCCAACACACATACACACGCAAAGGCAATCGAAACAAATTACAATAAAAATGCCAAAGATGCGTGCTAAAAGATTAAAGCTTGGCACGAAATGAAGCGTAGAAAGAAGAAACAGGAATAAGAATAGGAGTAGAAAGAGATATAAGAACGAGAACACGAATTGGGCAGAAGATTTCCATATGGTAGTTTTTCTCTCTATGATTTTCTCATTTCCCCGTTGTCATTTCGAGCCGAGTCGAGAAGGCAAAATATTTATACAGCTTCGTGGCTGAATCAAAGGTTGTCTCAGCTCTCAGCTCTTAGCTGTCTCTCTCTCTCTCTCTTTGAGCTCACTGAGCGCTTAGTGTGCTTTTGGCTTCATTTTGACCCTAATGATAAATTACTTTAATTAATGCCGCCATATTGCCGCAGCGACGAAACATTTTGGCCCTGGCCATTATGCAAGTTCATTGGGTTTAATTTGTGCGTGTGGGCGACTTCTCCACTGCTCGACTGCTGATTTATTTAGTTTCACATTTTGTCTTCTGCTTTTGTGCTAATTTTATTTTGGCATTGCCAAGAGAAATGCAACAGGCGCAACGCCGAGTCGCTTGACATATTTGGACCTTTACCAAAGGCGGCTTAATTAATTGGCTTAACTGAACTCGAAGGACACGAAGCACTCTGAAGCAATGCGAGTGAGTGGAACAGCTTTAAGTCCATTTTTGGCCCTCTGCCAATGAACTTAACTTCCTAAGTTCTCGGCAAACTATTCGAATGACACTTTTACCTACAACAACAAAAAACCAGACCCAGCAACGGCTCACATACACACGTGACTAAAATATACAAAACCCTGGACGTTGATTGCGTGTGGTGCGGTTTTTGACTAACATGCAACACCGACCAAAAAAAATCCAAAAAAAAGGAATCGGAAAGAAAAACAACATTAGGCAGACAGTGGGAGAAAGAAAAATACCAACAGAATTACAGAAACTAAGGAGTGGGACACGGAGATAAATTACAAAAGTATTGTGACTTTAAGAATCATCTTATAGAGTTGAAGTAGACATACTTTCTGACAAAAAATTAATTTTAACTAAAATATATTTTAATTTAAATTGTTAGTAGTTTTATTATAGAATCTATGTTTAAAATCATTTCAAAAATACTTATAAAAGCATACATAGATTTGTTTAATAAAGCTTTCTTAAACGTGAAGATTTTTTTAAAAAAACTTGTTTCCATGATGTCTTTATTTATTTAAATACATTCCCTTAATTTTAACTCTTAAAACTTACTTGCTATTATTTCTTGAGTTAAATTTCTTTATAATTTTTTTTTTTTTTAATTTCTAACAATTTTGAAATTATCGTTATTTTTATAATTTTATTATGCTCGTGAAATGATTGCATTTCTTTAAAATTGTAAGCGCTTTAGAAGAACAACCACTCCACTTAAGTTGGTGTTCTCCCCAAAAACTACATTTAATTCGAAATTATGCCCTTCTAATATAATTTAAAATTCCACTGGTGTTCATAGCGTTGTCGTTTCTGTTGTTGCTGCTTTACTTGAGCCCAATATCAAATCGCCCAACGTATGGAGCTTACCGTACCGGAAGGAAGCGGAAAAAATCTTAAAATGAGCGCTCAAGTGGCAGAGCACAAACACAAGTTTGAGACGCTTACCATGGAGACAGAAGCAAAGTCAGAGAAAGAGAGAAGAAGGGGGAAAAAGAGCAACAGAAAAAGAAGAAAAATAAAACTCACACACAACGTACGAAATGTTAGACATATATACATATATACATACATATATATAAAAATAAAATTAATATTAAATTAATTCTGAACATGAAGTGTGTGAAGAAAATTGCAAAAGTCGCAGTAGCAGCAGCAGTAGCAGCAAAAGCTTTCCAATTCCATAAGCGAACTTCAATTTCAATTCAACTTACGTGCTGCAACAAACAGGCAACCACTGAGAAGCCAATTTCATACAAATGGTCTGTATGCTGACCATGAAGGCCAGAACAGAGGACAGGCATGTGCATGTATGTGCGTGTGAGTGTGTGTGTGTTTGTGTGTATGTGTTATCCTTAAGGCGATTTATGGACAATACTTTTGTCTTGATGCTGGCCTCCATTGCATGACAAATGCGAATACCAGTCAGAGTCCATGTCCAACTCAAAGAAAAGTCGCCGCTGCACTTTATTATGCTATAAGAAAATTAGCAACTAAAATACTTTTAAGGACATAACATACACATAAAAGCAAACAAATGTCAGTTGCAGTTGTAAGCAGCAACCAAAGCTACGATTTCTCTTTCTACTCCTCCTCGTCCTCCTCTCCCTCCTCCTCTGCCTGCCTCTGTAGAAGATCCGCGCTCGTATAGCAAAAGTCGCATTCGGCTACAATTCAAAAGGTTGAAGCCAAAACCTACAAGGCAAAGTATCTACGAGTATTTGCAGCTGTTGCTGCTGCGGCTGTTGCTGCTACTGCTGCTTCTGTTGCTGTTGCCGTTGACGCTGGTTGCCCTTGGCAATCTTACTCTTTGCCATGTTCAAAAGGCCTCGCCCACTGCATTAAAATCACAAGACAAGTGGATAAGCGTTACCAAAAGCGTTTCCTCTTCCCAAACTCCTCCCGTCTTTTACCACAACCAACTAGCGTCAGCTACAAACATGAAAACCACAGCAGTAACAGCAGCAGCAACAACAGCAATCAGGCAAGAGGCAGCTTAAGAGTTACCTGATGCTGCACTCCTTTCCATACCTTTTGCTACCCTTTACTGACAACTCCACTTGCCATTCTTTGCTGTCGTTGCTGCTGTTGGTAGCCATGGCAAATTATCTTCAGTTGGCATAAGTTAACAACAACAGCAACAACAGCAACGACAATAACAGCACAAAAAGCATTGCCAGTTGTGTTGCTTCTTTCATTTCTTTTTACCATTTTTTGGTCCTGAATAACTAAGCCAAGTACGACAGTTAAGGAGCTCAGGGCTAGGGGGCAACTCAACCACTGCAAAGCAATGATGACAAATAAAAGTTAAGACCTAATCAATGCACAAGAACGAAGCATTCCAGCAATTTTTATTGTGATCTCTTGTACCCCAAATCTTTTGGAGAAAAGTCTTATTTTTGAAAAAGAAATTCTAAAAGGGAATAAACTATTTATTGGCATTAGAAAATTGGAAGTAGTCTTATTGGTTTAAAAAAAAAATTAACTATAAATTAAATTATGGTTATATTATTTTTAGAGTAAGTAATTTCGGGGTAAAAATCGTATGTATGAAACAAGCTGATATCAAGACTTAGCAGAGCTCTGTTAATTACAATACAATACAACTATAACAAAGCTAGAGAGACCAAACTAACACAGAGCTCTGTTAATTACAATACAATACAACTAAAACAAAGCTAGAGACACCAAACTAACACATTATGTGTATGGTACCAATATAACTTATCTCACCACTTAACACGGCTCGGACAACTACAGCCTGTAGCTCTCATAGGACAAATCGGTCGTAGATTGCTGATATGCATGGAAAAAGGCGCACTAGAAAGAATACGGGGTCTTTAACAATCGGCTCGCTCGACTGTAGACTTCCTTACATGTTTTCATTATAATCACCATAAAAACGCAAAACTCAACTTCTTAGTACCATAAAATTCCAAACATTTTAACTTTTTTAAATTTTGCACTTAAGCTGATCGCTGAATCACAGACTGTCTGTTTGTCAGGTCACTGAGGCTTGTCCTCAAAACAGTAAAAAGTCATTTACAAAAATATAAAATACAAAACACAAAATAAAAAGTGCTGAGTGCAAACAAAACGAAACAAAACAAAACTTGTCATTTCTTGTGATACCCACAAGGGGCTTCCAGAGAAAAGTAACGAAATTAAGAAAAATACAAGGAGGTGTCAACAATTTGCTGCTCATCTGACGCTTCCCACTTCCGTTTCCCACACGCGCAATTCTTTTTTATATAAAGTGTATTAAAAGAAATATTAAAAAAAAAAAAAAATATATGAAAAAATAAAACAAAATAATGGCAAGAAAATTCAGTAAAGTGTAGCATTATATAAGTTATTTATGTTTATATGAACAAAAAGCAAACATAATGCACATGAGCGGGGGACTGAGTACTGAAGAAAATCAAGAAGAACACAGAAAACAGAACACATAATAAAGCGAAAGTCATGTCCCTTAGGGGTAGTAAGTTAGGGGACTGGCGAAAAAAAACTCGCACACATACATACACTCACACAACAAAACCAAAGCTTTTCAATAACACGTTAAAATCTTTAAAAATTGAAATTTATTATTTAAGCAGGTCTTTGGGAGATTGAACTTGGGAGTCGGAGGTTGATTGTCGCTGAGAAGGGAAGACAGGAAATGCATTGCAAGTTGCTTAACATGTCAGACAGTTCGCAAAAGGCGGGGCATAACTCTCAGGCGGAAGCGTGTGCCCCGAAAAAAAAAATATTATTGTATAGATAATAATAAGATATTAAGAACTTTTCAACGGAAGTTTTCTTTTCTTTGTTTGCCTTTCTTAAAGTTAATGTTATGTGATGGGTAAATTTATAATTTATGATGGATATTAAGTAATGCGAATTTAGGGCGAGTTTTTAAATCAAAAGGGAAAAACGGAATGGGGAAGAAATGGAAGTTTCAGAAAAATAAACTAAAAATACGATTAAATCTTCATTAGATGGATCAGCAAAGAACTCATGTTAAAAATGTAACTTCACAATGCATTACTAAACTTGATTTAAGATAGGGGATAATAACTGTTAGAAGACAATAATATTTAAGAAAAGTAAAATAAAAGTGGAATATATGAAATAATAAGTATTACGTGTTATTTTTAATAGGTATGTATATTTAACAGAGTCCTTACTGTATTAAATTTCTAAGTCGCACTAATTTGAAATAATCCATCAGCTTACTAATTAATTTCGCAAATACTAAAAAGCTTAAAACAAAACACAAATATTTCTGCCTCTGCAAGTATTCTTGGGAAACGGCATTGAATTGTATGGAACGTGTGTCTCCTTGGAATTACTGACCTTTCAGGTTATTATATTTATTGTTTTTTGTGCATTATTACAATGCCGTAGTTGTTATTGTTCCTGTCCTTTGCTGAAATGCTTTTTGTCTTTGGTATTTTATTGTATTATCATTGCGCATTGTTTTATGTGCAATTCTCTCCTACTCTCTGTGTGTTTTTGTCTGTATTTGTTTGTATCTGTGTAGTTACCTAGTTGTTTGGTTGTTCGGTTGTTTGGTTGTGCCTGCTGGCAAGTTATTTCAAGCAAAAGGTAATAAATTTTAAGCAGCTTAACACTGTTGCTCGCTGGCTTGTAAATGCTCTGACGGTCATACAATGCTATCCAAAAGTATACAAACATCTGGCCAACGTAAACAATAGACTTGCAAGTGAATATAGTTTGATGACCAGTACTGTTCGCAGTACGGTGCTGTAGAGCTGCACCTGTTTAAGACTCCACTAAAAGCATTTGATGCTATTTAATCCAGTTATTTGCGAGTTTACACAATAAAAAGCATGAGTCGTCGTTAGTTAGTTAGTTAACTGAATGTAGCCAAAGTCTAGTTAATTAATTATCTTCGGAACATAGCTGACATGCCAAATGGATAAGTTAAAGCAAGCTCAAAGTTTGGAATGCTTCTATGCAGTAAGATTAAACAAGCCCCTCTACAATACAGGGTCAAGAGACTAGACTGAACCCACAAATAATTGGCTAAAAACATAAGAATTTGTATACAATTTGGCAGTATTCAGATGATATGTCTGTGAATGTCTTAAAGTGGAATAAATTACCTTAATTACTACAATTTCTCTTGTTTGATTTCATATTTTTAAAAGTTGTGTTAAAATTCGAACTGTTTGACGGAATCTTTAAATAATTACATCCATGACAAGAGTAGAAACTCTTGAGATCACTTAAGGGCTTGGGTGTTGTAACTATTGTAAACTCGTATTGCTACTCAATTATTTATGTTTCTCACACATACACCAAAACCAACACCACCACAGTTTGCTAGGTGGGCGGGGTCCTTTGCGTTTTCAGCTTTTGCCGCGCGTAGTTTTTAGATGGCACTTGTGTATATAAATAAGTAATAAATACGCTTAGTTGCATCAAAAAGTGGCACTAACCGAAAAATAGTTGACAGAAAAAGAAATATAAAAGAGAAAAATAACTGATGGGGTGCACATTTGGATGTGATCATGTGTATATTTCTCTGTGTGTGTGTGTGTGTTTGTGTGAAGTGTCGCCTCAACTCATCACATATCTATATACACATGTACGAGTACGAGTTGGAGCTGAAAAAGTTTTCGAGTTGAGTTTTCGTTGGTTACCGGCTTGTGGCTGACGACACACGACGATACACAGTCGGACCAGCACCAGGAACCGGATCGGGAACCGGAGCTGGGCACGGCAACGGGTACCGGGACCGGCCTCATATAATTTTAAAGTGCTTCCGTTTGTGGTGACAACGCCCAGAGAAAAAGCAACGACAGTGTGGAATTCCAGTTCTGGTTAGAGATAGTTGGCAAACCCAAACGACAAACACTGGCGGCATTAAAATATATACTAACGAAAATAAAATTTAAAACTAACTGCGCTACACTCAAAAATCATTTTCTTATGGAATAAAATGGGTATAACGACAACAGTTTTTACACACACTTTGCTAGCATACTTTTTGGGGCTGCCAATGCAGACTGACCAAACCAACACCTGCGGTTTCTGAGCTTCACACACCACATCCACATGCATTCTCCACTCGTACGAATACCCGCCATGGCATATATGATTTATGACTTCCGGGTTTTGTGTAAGCATCGCTGGCAACTCTAGCAACTGCAATAGTTGCTCGTTTTAACATAAATAAGCATGCGATTTTTAATGCCAACATTAAGGCTTTGGTTTCATGCCAATTAGATTTCAGCCTCGAGTTGCTTGTCAACTCATCAGGCCTCCCCGACAGTCAGTCTGCCTGTCTGTCCATCATTCAAATCGAATAATACTGAACTAGAATGACTTTCGGCTTGTGTCCTTTTCAACAGCTTTGGTGTCAATTTGTGCGCTATCGTCATGACAATCATTTGCTGCGCAGCTGATTTTCATCTTAAGTTATACGACAAAGCATTGCTGAGTATATCTGTATATACAAATATAGATGTATATCCACTTTCTGTCACACAAAACACACATATGTGTGCCACAGAGACAGGGCCAAAAGGTGGCAGATGTCAATAAGTGCCAGGCACAAAAAATAAGAACAGAAAGAAAATGCAGTAACAAAAGTAACGTTTGACACCCAATTACGGCGTGAAATCAAAAGGAAATTTCTTTGGGGAATATGTCGGGGGCAAAATACCAAGAAAAAGGCAAGAAAACCAACAAAGACAGCCAGAGCAAGGCCAAAAGCATACGTTGATAATCATGGTGTGTATCTGAGACAAAAATGCCATTGAATTACGTTATAAAATTATGTAAAGAACTTAACTAAATAAAGTGAACTGTCGTTATATAAAAAGTCACAAATTGCCATGTCTTTTGTAAATTTTCTGCTTCAACCATTTTTAAATTGCAATTATACAAATGTTTAGCAATTAAAAGTAAATCAATAAATTTTTTGCTTTAAACATCTTTTAGGAAATATTTTTCAATATCCAAAGACTTCAGAGAAATATATTTTACAATTATTATTATTTGCATTAATTATCTGCAACAAATACCGGTTGGAAATAAATTTCAGTTTTACAAATTTGTTAAAGTCGTAAACTTTTGTCTGTCAAATATAAATTGAAGAAATGTTTTTTAATTATTTTTTACTGTTTCATTAACGTATTTAGTTACATAACTGTCTTCTGATATTGGCAGCCGAACCTTTACACAAACCTTGAGGCGAATATGCTTCCATTTATTAAGAATATTTGACACATTAATTATTTTATGCAATAAAGAAAACAAAATACGAATATGGAAAACTATTGAGTTGAAATTTAATAAAAGTCAGTATTAAAATGTTGTTTGACTGATTTTCAATAGCTGACCAGCTCATTTAACTCAATTAAAACCTAAATACAAATAAGTTGTATAACATTTTGTTACAAAGTGTAAACCACAGAGATATAGATTGCATTTGAACAACTCATAAATGATAGCAACGCAGGTGACCAATACCATTCGCTACTGTATTTCCTCTTTGATGCAAACGAAAAAGCCACTAACGATGCTAATCACTTCAACTAACTCAAACGCTTCAACTAACAGCAGCAACAATGGTCAGCTGCAACATTTCCAGGTGGCTGATAGCCGACAACTTTCCAACTATATATTTACATCTATATATGAATATGAATATATATGTATATAGATATATCTTTATATGTATGTGTGTGTATGTGCTCATTCGTGCGATTTTGATGAATTTGACAGTTGTGGGCGTTTGCGCTGACAGCTGGTGTGCAGTGTCATGGCAACGCCAATAGTAACGGAATAATGTTAGGGCTAAAACGGGCAGTTTCATCGTACTGGTAACTCTTCAAACCGCAACCGACGACTTCCGTCAGCCATGTTTTGTTTGTCCTTGTAGTGGTATGTGCGTGTGCGCGCGTGTGTGTAAGTGGGTTGAGGCATGCGTGAAAATGTTGCTGCATTTGCATTAAATTTGAATTGATTGCTTACATTTCAAATAGCACACTGAACACACTAATATAATTATAATGTGGCCCCACACATACACACACACACGCACACACGGGCACGCATACACATACCAACTGCGGTTTTAACGTTGTCATCATTACCTAACCAATGCATTGTTGCTGTTGTTATTGTTATTGTTATCTCGCCTTTCTGTCTGATGCTTTTGCATATTGCGGTCAACACATAGTCAGCCATCAAGGCCAAAACATTGCTACCAAAATAGTGGTGCGGGGGAGGGTTTGGTGGTGATAATAGTAACAACATTGCCCCCTTTCTATCACTGAAACTATGCATGAAATGTATTCAATGCTAAAACCACAAAATTCATAAAACACCAAAATAATGTCATTGCATTGAATGACATTTCATGCATCCATAAACAAAAGGTTGTTAAAATAGGAAAATGAGATGTACATGGACAGATAGAGAGCGAGTCATTCTACCACTTTCTCTCGAGAAAGAGACATAGGCACAGAAAGAACAAGAAAGAATGCTTTAGTTGTCTAGAGACTTTAGGATTCCCGTTACTCAGTTTATATATAGTATGTTATTAACATTGGAGTATAATATTAATATTAATGCAATCGTTTAGGTGATGAACATTAGTGAGTTTGATTAAGATAGCTTGCTAAGCACATAACGATATTATACTAATTCATATCAAGAGCATTATTCAGACCGATCGTTCCTATGACAGCTATACAATATAGTCGTCCGATTTGGACGAAACTTGTTCAGTAGGTTTATAAAACTGACGAATGTATTCTATGTGAGTTTCACTTAGATTGCTTGGTCAACGTTTACTGACTAATTCATATTTAAAGTATATTTTCGATCGATTCTGGAGAAAAATCCTATTGATATATTGTCCTATTGTCCTATTTGGATCAAAATTGTTTAGTACATGAACTCCTCGGACAAGTATAACCTGTGTAAATTTGGCTAAGATACCATAGCTAAAAAAAAGTTTCCTATACTAAAACATTGTATTTTAAGCTGTTTTACCTTTGCACGAACATAGAACTCCCTGGAGTGGGCGTGTTAAAAATCAAGAACTTCTAGTGTTTGGGCATTTTATCATTCATTAACGACCTCTCGGGTTACTCTTCGAGCTGTGGGTATTTCTTACCTTCTTGAATTATTAAGATTTGTTAAAAATTAAGTAAATTACTATATAGGTCATAAGACTTCGTTTATCTAATATATTTATTATTCAATAATTTATTAATGGATATCAGGACTACTTGTAAATAAATCGATCAATTCCAACAAATCCACCTACCGCTAAATTCTAAACTATTTATAAAACTAAATTTAGTTAAAAATTTTAAGATTAATGTTGACTGGAAAATTGAAATGTTGTTTATTATTTGCCAATTATTTATTACGCTTGAGTCAATAATGAATAAATGAAAGAGAATATAATAAAAATAATGAAAAAGTGAAGCAAAAAGAGTGTATAAGTAAATATTACCGAATATGAAATCAATTAAAATATAAATAAAATAAGAATTGCATTTTCATAAGCTGGCAACTGAAACTCATGTTAATATGTATGTATGCAATTTGTTTTTGCTGAATATTTTAATTAAATTGTTATTATTATTTTTCAGTGCGCATTTCCCGATGATGACGAGGTTTTTGCTGTTGCTGTTGTTGTTGTTGATGTTGCTGTGTGCGTGCCATTGCAACTGATTTTGTTGTTTTGCCAGCAAAGATTTATTTATTTATATTGACGTCCGACACACACACACACACACACTGCATATCTATTTGTTTGCATTCGGGGAATGGGTTTGAGTCAGGTGAAGGCTTTACAATGCTCAAGGCAATTGAAGCGTACACATAAAATTACATTTGGCCAGCCAATTTTCGTTGCAGTGATTTACGGAATTGTTGATTTATAAACAACATGTGTATTATTATTATTATTATTATTAACCAAAAAGTTCAGCATGCAAATTAATTGTAGTTGAAATACAGTGTAATTAAGTGTCTGTGGGAGATGGCGTTGAAACTCATTGACTCTCATCATCTTTCATCTGTTTCGCCGCAAAATGTTGGCTTGCATTTAGTTTAATTGGCAAGAATTTATATTCATATAATACATATAAATGTTTATAATATATATGTATAAATTTTAAAGCATGACCGTAATTACAAAGGCTTACATGGTCAAAAGCAATATGAAGAGTCATGCATACTGAATTAAAGCTTTTAAATTGGTTTAAGCCATACTCCATGGCTTTCTTGCGAATATAATGATGGTGTAAAGAAATAAATTTAATTGAATCATTTTTAATTTGAAATTTTTGCTGAATTTATCTAATTGGAGATGAATGCCAGAAATTTATTTAGAAAATACAACTTTCTACATATTCAATATATAAAAGAAATTTAAATAACATTCAGTTTGCCAGGGATATGATAAAGCACTACACTCCTGTCCGTTTTAATATCTTCCTGCCAACAGTTTATTTACGACAACATGGCAGACTATAAGGCGCCGATATTACCATTGGCTTGTAGCGGCCAAATATTTGCATAATGCATACTGGATTAAGCGCAATAAACTTTGGAACACACAAACATTGAGATTTACCATTTGATGGCGACACGAGGAGAACTTAATATCGCGTATTCGCCATGTTGACGATTAACGGTCCACTGGCGCAGCCAACAGCCACGCCCACGAATCGACCTTTTGACGACAGAGGCTTTCAAATGGAACAAACAACAACAGAGGTAAAAAAAAAATAACGCTTTGCGACAATCAAACCACAATGCCACGCCCTCATGCCTTCGCTACACTATACACCTGCAGCAAAGAAAGTGAGAATTTGCGGGTTTAAATTAAAAATACAAAAAACAAATGGTTTAAAAAAAAAACAACAAAATTAAAAAGAGTATAAAGTTGAAAAGAGTGAGAAAAATAAACAAAGTTGAATGCGGCTGTCGTCGCTTTCTGTTTAATAAAACTTTCAACAAACTCAATTAACAAAACTTTGTGCCGGCCGCAGCAAGAAATGCAAGAAAAGTGGCATAAACAAGGCAAACAAACAACCAAAGCTATATAACTGGCCAAGAGGGATAAGAAGTGGTAAAGGGGCGTGGTTGGGGCTAGGAATTCCAACTAGGCGCTGATTTATTGTGCATTCTCCAGAAGTGTAAACGGATATGCTAAAGAGACAACGTCTTCGGCGATTGCGACTGCGTTTGCGACTGCGTCTCCGTTTTGCATCTTTTGGCATTGAAAGTCCATTTAACATTTTGTCATTTACAGTTTTGAAATAGTTTTGAAAAGTTGACACGGCCAAAGCACAAAACAAATCTGCACAGAGTGACAGCTAGAAAAAGACGAAAAGAGGCACAGAAAAAGAGGAAGAGGCAGAGACGAAGAGGAGGAGAGATACATAGAGCAATAAAATTGCATCAGAAAACACAGGAAACAATTGTTGACAGCTGGAAAGTGATAGACAGAGAAACGTGAATTGAAAGAGAGCTTGAGTATGAGACACGCCCATAGACTGTTCCCACTGTGATATTAGGATTGTCAACAAGCGCGTTATAAACTTTTATAGCAATTGCAGCAACAGCAACCGAAATGGGTAACTTTTTATAGTCGTTGGCAATGTTGTCGCTGTTGCTGCTGTGCAAAAGTAATCGAAAATGATGTGTCCACAAGGATGGAGCCGCAGTCCAGCATAGCGTAAATTGGCTGCGAAATAATAGAATGAAATGAGGCTCTTGATGCAAATTGATTTGGATTAGAAACTTTTAATACACACACACACACATACACGCACACATAAACACACCCAACTCCCATATGAGTCAGCTAAAAGACTCTCAGCTGTCGTTCAGCTGTTTGCTTTTACGCTCGGCTCAAAAAGTGCATAAAAATTTATTACCTAACACTGGCTAGAGCAGCTCAATAAATGCAGCACTGCAATAGCTAAGAGAACTCTGGAGACTTTCAGTACAACAAAATCAATTTAAAGCTTAACATTGAGCATAGAAATGTGTTCAATTTTAAGTGGATTTCATTCTGGTTTTTCAAGAATTTTATTAACATCCAGTAGAAATATTTTAAGCAAAACTTTAAGAACTAAGAGCGGAGATAATTGTGATTTTTACTACTGACAGTATTTCTTAACCAGCATTTGTTTAAAAGTAAGTAGAACTAAAAGGAAGAAAACATTAAAGGTAACAACTATTAACCATTTCTAGTTCTACAATATTTGTTTTAATATTATTTAAACAATTTAACTTTTTTGAGATCTCCAAAACCGTTAATTTTCAAGTACCTTAACAGACAGTTTATTCCGATCAAAAAATTGTTTTTTTGTTGATTTATTATAATTGATGTTAAGCGGCTTGACATGAACTTTCCTTAATAGAAGTAGCTAAAACAGTAGTTGATTTACATGCGTGTATTTATTCTACTTGTTCTACTTGTTATTTTGATTGTTGCTGCTGCTGCGCGACTTGACAAAATTATTAATAAGCTTGCCCGCTAGACTGGTTAAATAAATGGCCGAGAACGGACTAAAGGGAATGGCTGTGGATACGAAAGTAAAACTAAAGCATATAAGAGCAGAAGAAAGAGGGAGAGAATGAGTGTGTGAAAGGGAGAGTGTGAGAGAGAGAGTTATGTAACCAACCAATGAGAATTGGCAGCATGGGGAACAAAGTCCTTCGTGTATGCACAATAATGAAGTAAGCTGTAGGGCTTGTTATGTCCACTCCAATGTGTATGTGTGTGTGGGTGTTTGTATATGTGTGTGAAAGAAAAAGATATAAGCAGACACGCAGTAGAACGATGATGCAGAAGACACGACCCTAGCTAGGGAACTCTAGCAACAACAACAGCAACTACAACAAGAAACAAACAACAAACAACATGTCACTGAAGGACACTTGAAAACTACTATTTAATAAATGAGCGCATAGAGGAAAATACACACACAAACACATACACACACAGTCATACACACAAACAAACTGAGGGGGTGTTGCTATGCCGGACTGCTGTCCCCAATGAGAGATGAGTCGTCGTTGTCGTCGTCGTCGTCGTCGCTGGATAAACAAACAGAGTCATTTTGCAATTCATGCATTTCCTGCGGCAACTAATTAAAAGAGTCATTCATCACAGGCGGGCAGGAATGGTGATGTTGATGGTCTCTCTATCTACCTATCCCTCTTTCTCTCACTCGTATTGCTACTCCATCTTTCTCTTTCTGCGTATGTGTGTGGAAAAGCGCTGGCCATAAAAAGGCTGAAGCTCTGGTTTTGGTTTTGTATGCTGCATGCTTATTACTCTTTTGCTACGTGTTCGACTCCCACTCCGTCAGTTTGTTTGCTTTTACGTTTTTATCTTTTGATACACTCAAACAAACATGTGAGACACACATACACAAACACACACACACATACAAATACACGTTCATTATTGCTCACTTTGTGACGCACACGCACACAAACAAACATCATCAAGTAAAACTGAGAAACCTGCCAACATTTTCGGCTATGTTTTTATGTCTGTTTATCTTTTTTGGTCATTTCAACACATTTAAATGATGACAGCAGCAACACAAGTGTGTAAGAGCGAGACAGAAAGAGAGAAAAACAGGGAAGGTAGATTCGAATGCCGTTTTCCCTGATTGTTTGCATTCACATGGGAATGGCAATAGCAAAGGCTTATAAGCATATATCCACAATGTATACACCGGTTTGACTTTTTGAACCGAAATGTTGTGCTAATTGTCAGGAATAAATTTTTGCAACTTGAACTGTTACTAAGCTTTTTAAAGCCCGAAAAGTATACATTTTAATACTAATTATAGACAAAAAAATATAAACCGAAATATGAGTAAAATAACAAGCCTCATTAAGAAAAAAATTCGTTATGCTGAAAAGTCTTATAAATGCAAATTTTTTAATTTTATTTATTTATAAGTACAATATATACAATGACAAATTACTTATAATATTCGTAGTTTTCCTTTAAATGCTCATGACTTTCTGAGGGATTCTAACATTTTTCAAACTAATTCAGCTAATAGCTTTTCAACTTTATCATTTCAATCAAAAGTATTACGTATACGTATCGCTCATAGTAAATGTCATGAAAAACTATTTGCCGTTTAGTAACATATCTGACCACATGACAGGCGAATCTTTTTTGCTGACCATATAACTTAATATGCAACAAGCAATTAAAATTATATAAAAATTGTCAGAAACTACGCAACACCAACAACAACTTGCAGCGTTGACAATGGAAACACAACAAGAATTACAAAAGCTGCTGTTAAAATATATAAACGTGTTTTTTATTTTATGATAGCCCTTTTGTCAGAAGAGACTCTCTCACACACACACACACACACACACACACACGCACGGACTGTGCTTGACAGGCAACTGGGGAACACATTGAAGCTGGTCAGTGCGATAGGGTAGATAGGGAAAATAGGGGAGACAAAGCGTGGACATACGAAGAAGGCGTCACAAATAGACCGCACCAAATGAGACCAGACTGACAGAGAGAGACACACGCACGACATGACTGTAACATGTAATTATTTTTCAATAAAAACCGAAGGCAGCACAAGCACAAGCAACAAAATAACAACAATGACAACTACAACAAAACGGTAAAAACAGCGATGACAACATGGCGTATGAGTGTCCAAGGCAATAAAAAAAGAATGAGAAATGTAAAACAAGGCGGTTTCAGCAGTTATGACTATTCGACTCTTAAGTACACTAATTGCTTATAAATATACATAGATTTATAGCTTTATGACAAAACTAAGAATAATATATTCAAAATTTTATGAAAAATGTATTAAAATACCTTTTTAAGGACCAAACAATATCGACTCCATTAATTTATAAATTAGCATATGTTTGTTGTTAATAAATGTTGTGATTTTAATACATAAATTTATAACTATACTAAAAGAAACTAGCTTTTTATTAATTTTGCCAAATATTTTCAAATTTTTATGTTATATGTCCACAACTGTTCACAATTTCAAGTAACTCGAGTTATGGTAGTGTATTGAAATTTCTCATACAATAATAAAATGAAATAAAAATGTCTGGCATATATGCGTCAGCAACAGTTACGCGTCCAGGACTGTCCAGTAGTGGCCAGAAAAAAAGAAAAAAACAATAAAAATATATATATTAATTTTTGTGGGAGCGGAAAAGTACGGAAAATGTGTGAAGAGGGGAGTAGATCAGCAGATGAGGATGTGTGCCAAGTGACCACAGCATTTTAACAGCAGCATTTTTATTAAAATGCTGCTCCATTCGCTTGTTGTCTTGATTTTTACTGGGCACGCCCACTTGCAGCTGCTACCAGACGCCTACTTCTGTCAGTTTATAGAAATAAAAACAAAAGAAGTCGCAGAATGGCATGGAATTTCGAACAAGAAATGGCTTATGACATGCGTCCCTTCCCCCTTGTAAAACTCGTAACAACCAAACGAAACTTTTCTTTTAACCGAGTTTTTTACTCTGCTGAGGTTGACAACGGCAAAAGCAGAAGCTAAATCCAAAGCTGAAGCCGAAACCGGAGTAAGGGCAGTGAGAAGGACAGTAACAACATTTAAAGTCTCACAGTGAGAGGCATTTTTATTGAATAAACAAATTTATCAAGCGAGACTCATACGCATGCAGGGACACAAAGCGAGACATAATTAAATTTCATTTTGCAAAATCAAGGCGCTTATTGTTTGCTGTTTACCAAAAAGCCAACAGATTTATACATGTGTATGTGTGCAGACGAGGAATTTTTGAAACGAGAGAGTGAGAGAGAAAGAGAGTGAAAGAGGGAGAGAAGGGCAGAGAGGTCAGAAGATGAAGGTTGCTGAATAATACGAATAAATGCAAAATATGAACGGGTTGCCAAGCAACAAATGCACAACACTCACCAGCTTCAAATATAAAAGGTGGAAAATGAAAAGGGAAGCCCCATGCAGAGAAGGCACAAAGAAAATGAACAGGAACTGGACAATGAAATTTTCCATAGAAATTCGAAAGAAGAGAAAAGGCAGAAAATTACTGAGCTTCAAATACTTTTCACTTTATTAAAATGTCATCTAATAAATGTAAAATACTACACATTGTGATTCTGATTCAAAATAAATTTTTGATCAAATCATTGTTGACTGCTTTCTCAAACAAATCACATACAAAAGGATAATAAATATATAACACAGATTTCAATAAGCAATAAACTTTATATTGGAAAATTTATTTATATTGCTGTAGTGCTGACTGTTAAGTCAGACGTATTGTCAGCTTTGGGTATTAACACAATTAAATGAGATATTTATTTTGAATTTTCTAGTACAGTAAACTCAAGAAATGTTATTCATAGACGTATTTTAGTGTGCGTTAAAAAACAGTTTATTATAAAACGGTTTTTTATTCAGTTGACATTCACAATGTACGAGATTATTAGGAAAATAAAGTTCAACCGCAACGGTCTCAAATGCCATGCTTCTCCGTGTGAAATAAGGAATGATATGGTGAGATGAAAAAACGGAAGAGATAAAAAAAACGCTAATTAATTTCATGCACATACATGGCAAAGAAACTAATTAAGCTACAGCTTTGAATAACAGCAAAAACAGTTTGTGTCTTTTCAAAATGGCGATTTTTTCTCTGCTTCAACTTCTGTTGCATACTTTTGTGCGCATCAAAGCGAAATAATCAACAAATGTGCCAAACACACCCACATTCATGCATACACTGACAAAAGAAGAAAGCAATGTCAATGGTAGAGTGCTTAAAAAAGCTGCTCAAAATGAAAGCACAATTTTTTTATGATAGCTCTCATGTACTTTAAATAGACAAACATCTAGTGAGGAAGGAAGTTGAGGGGACTACTGAGTATATCCAATTCATTTGCAGTCCGGTCAACGCATTTTAATTAGCGTATCGCTGAAGCCTTTGACCTTCTGATATCCTCAACAGTCACTCCACTTCACTCCACTCCACTCCAATCCCGCAGCCTTTTTCATGTGCTTGACATGCATAATGAACGTCTGTCAATCTATAAACCGGCAACTGCCGTCAATAGTTTAATCATAAAGTACAAGCGGCATGGGTAACGATAACAGCCATTCAGCAAAGAGAATTCTACCGATTATATGGTGTATAGGGAGTGTTGGGATATTAGGTAGCCTGTGGTTCATTCATTTCACTGGCTTGCCATTGTATGAGAACGTTGTCCGTCTAAGCCTATTCAATGCATAGTTGGTTCAATAGGCCAATACCAAACAGCATCTAAATGGCTTTTGTGTACTTTCATCATATACTCATGCTTTATCGCTGCTGAAACGCTTTTGAAAAGCCATTTACCTATTGAGCGACTTCGTACTCAATCCAAAAGATTGCTCTATTCTAGACCTAAGAGTGTATTGGTCATTAACAATATTTAACTACCAATTCGAACTCAAACTCGAATTCGTTGCACTGAATATTAATTGAAAGCGCTCTGCTCAGCGTTATTTCAAACAACTTTGGCAAATAAAAAATGTAATGATTATATTCGTACATTGACTTGCAGTGGGTTTAAATTGGGTACAGGGACGTAATATATTATCAATGAGTTCATTCAGTTTTATCGAAGGAGCAAATAAGAATGTGAAACTAAATATGAAATATTAAATATCTAAGACTCATCTTCATTTAATTATAATTAGTTAACATGACTACAATTTCAAATAAAATATTTAGAAAATGCTTACAATTTTCATGTAAATTCCATTTATTAAATGGACTGAAAGTCAATAAATATTTTTGATATGTTCATAGACCAACAGCCAAAGCTTCAAAGGCAGAGTTTCAGATGAAGCAGCAGTTGTTCTTGGAGTCTCAGCAGGGGGTGGGCTGAAAAAATATCGACGCAATTTCCCGTCGCGAGCATTACATGGCTCTCTTGGCAAAGTCAAAAAACAGGAAACCCATGAAACACGCGTTACTAATTAAATTCGAATGAATCGCTCTGCGCTCAGGCTTTGGCAAATGTTTGAAATTTAAATTAAGCTCAAGACAAAAGCAGTGGCAAGGAGGTGAGCTGAGCTGAGCTGAGCTGAACTGAATATTCTGGCTGTGGCACACACACGTACGCGAATGTGAATGCCTGGCAAGGACATGCCGCGTATGTGCTCGCCTGTCGTCCTGTCACTGCCTCCGTTTGAGGTTAAGTTTTTGAGCTGACAAAGCATTGCAATTGCAGTGACTGCGACGGCGACAGCGACAGCGGCAGCGACTGAGACGCGACTGCCTAGACCACGACGTCGGATATCCTGGCAACGTGCTTCTAGCTCTCTAAGTGATTGTCTCCCTCACGTGTGCTCTGCTCGTCGTCCGAAGGGGAATGCCATTAATTCACGACTTGTAATTTCCTCACTTCAACTGCAAGCAACGACGGTGATGACGGTGACGACGACGACGATGACGCGCCGCTTCCCATGAGGACCTAAAACTGTTTTTGACTATCAATTAAAGACAGTAAGGCTGCCTTCAAAACTATGTTTTTGGCAAAAACTTTTGTTGGCTGCATTGCAGGAGGAAACACTTTGCATGTGTCACCTAATTAAAATTTTGCACAAGCGACCATTTCAAGTCTATTAATTACCTAGACCCTCACCCAACGTCACCCCAAGACAAAGTCCTGCTCCTTGTTTGCCCTTTGTTCTACATAGTATCTCTCTCTTTATCTCCTATCAATGACTCCCTGCTCACTATGTCCCACTAGCCATGAGGCGCCTCACGTTGAGGCGAAGCCAAATGCAATCACTCGCCTTCAATTTTCACACCCATTGTCAACAAAAATCTGTGCAACTGCGACAGGACTCCCATCATTATACTGTGTGATGAATGTGTGAGTCTGCCTGCATGTGTGCGTGTGTGCTTGTGTGTATGTGTGTGTATATGCGTCATTGTCCTAGAAGCGTACGCAACATTTCATTCAGATGTCGTCTTCGTTGTCGTCAGCATCATCGTCACCGTCACCGTCCTCGTCACTTGCAGAACTTGGCAGTAATTTTGAGTTGTGCTCAGCAGCGGTTGCCGTAAAAGAACCAGGAGGTAGCACAGGGTAGCACTGGTGTAAGCAAGTCGATGACGGTGGAAGGGGATAGTATAAAGCCCATTGCGTGCAGCCGTAGAGGTCACAATTGGACTTTAGCTGGACAATGCACTGAACAAAACTGTTAGTAATCAAATCAATTAAAATTGATTGGACTTAAAAAAGGTTGTCAAGGTAAGAAAACTATGTATATCGCTACTAAATATTAAAAGTCGAATGAGAAATGTATAAAAATGAAATAAGTTAAGCTTAAACTATTTCTGGCAGTGCATTTTCTGGTGCAACGCCTTTGACACTGTTGAAAATGTGTCGGTGATTTACAACAATGTCGCCTACACAAATTTTCCAAATGTGTTTTTGCCACGAAAGCAAACTCACACACAAACACACACAGTCATTCATTGACACGCATGTTGCAGTCTGTGTCTAAACTGCAAGCGAGTGCGTGTGTTGTCCTTGCCCAACACAGTCACACACACACACACACACATAGACGAACACACGTACACTCACAAGTCATACACACGCTCCTGGAGTGCGACTTTATTAGCGGAAGTGCTTTATTTAAGCTACACAGCCTGGCATAGGAGACTGAGCGGGCAAACTCAGATCCAATGCCAGAAACAGAGACGGAGACAGAGGCAGAGGTGAAGACAGGAGCGGCAACAAAAGCGGGCGGGTGGCAGTACAGGACAAGGCTGGCAGTCAGCCAGGATTCAGGATTCAGGATTCAGCGTGAAGTCGTTTGTAATACGGCCACGTAGCTGGTGGGGGCCAAAAGCGCATGGCAGGCATTTTACTTGAAGGAAATTGCATTTTCGACATTTTTCACACTTGGCAGCAACAGCAGGAGGCAGCAATAGAGTTGCCTTTGCCACTATTGTGTATGGGTGTGTGTGTGTGTGTGTGTGTTGTCGGCTAGCAAAAAGGCACAACAAAAACCGTAAAACAACAACTGCTGCAACATTAGGTGGCAGCTGGCAGGTGGCAATAGGAGGCTACTAGATACTTTGCATGCAGGCAGCAGGACAACGTTCGACTCCTGCTGCTGCTCCTGCCCCTGCTCCTGCCCCTGCTCCATCTCCTACCTCTTGTAGTGCCTCTCGTTTTTGTCACACTTTAGCCAAAAGGTGTCAAAGGTGCATTCAATGTTGTTGTTCTGTTTGCTTCCACAGTTGTTGTTGTTGTTGTTGTTACTGCTGCTGCGTGTGTGGCATTTCCGTTCATTTGTTTTACTTTGCCAAAGGGAAATGCGCAAAAAGCGCAATCAAAGCGGAAATGAAATTTGCAGGAAGTAACAAAAAAAAAGGAAATACTGAATTTTAAACACACACACTCATACACACACACACACACACTCAACTGAGCACAAAAGACGCGACAAAGGACTAGGCAAACGCCTCGTAAAGCGTTCGGGATTTAATACAATTTTGAAATGCTTTTGGCCTTCTAGGCCAATTTGTGTTGGCCAACTGGCGTAGCCAGGCTGCATGGCACCGATAACACACACCACTACTCAGACACGCCCATACGCCCCCAAGCCAAAGCAAAGCCAAAGCAAAAGCTTTACTAACATTTTTTTTTACAGCGCACTGCATTAGAACGCAGCGATGCATCAACTAGGAAAGTGGCAAGGAGGGGAAGAAGAGAATGTTGGCTAGCTGCCTTCTGCCTGTTGCCATTATTGTCAACGCGCATTGAATGGGAACATTTGGAGGCGTGGCATTTGTCCGGCTGGTGCAGCTCAAACGCGATACATTTTTGCAATAATTTGCTTTGGCTTCTGGGCATTTTGATTTGCGTGCAAAAGGACCAAAAGCAAAGAAATGATGGCCAACCCGTATACTTTAGTGTGGCAATGCGATTGGCTTTTGGAGCATTCGAAATGACAGTACAAATTGCATTTCAAGTTGGCAGAAAAGATAAAGCCAACAACAAATGCAAAATGCCAATAATTTCTGAATGGCAAAATGAAACGAAAATTTTATATAAAAAGATATATGATATCAATTAGCAAATAATGCAATTCAATAGCATAGAATTACAAATTTTGACGAAAATATATATTTTAAACAGTTAATTTTATAAGCCATACGCATAAAATGCCATATTTATGAAATGAATTAAAATCATTTTAACTAAAAATAATATTTTGCAAACAAAAAGCATTAATTTCAAGGTTTTATAATTAAATACACGATTTAAATTCAGTTTTCTTGCTAACTTGTGTTCATAACTTTTATATTTAAATGGTATTGTTTAAATATTGCATTTAATGTTCATGTTAGCATCATTATAAACCATTTGCCCAATAACTTCAGTTTGCTTCACATGTAATGTAATCAGAGTCATTGGCTTAACATCAAAATTAATTAAGGGAATTTAATAAAAGAAATCCTGCAAACAGAATTCATCCTAGCCCATAACATTTGGGGGTTACTGTTGAATGCCTTAAGCTATATTTGTTGCATGTGGCTCACTTCGCCCCTCGACTCTAAAGTCAAATGCAGCTGTATGACAAACAGACAGAAAGACATACAACAAGGCATAACAACAACAAGCGGAATGGGATCATGTGTGTGTCTCTGTGTGTGTGTGTGTGTGTGCGTGTGTTTGTCGAGCAGACGACAGGCGCTGAGTTGGTTGGACATTCTGTGAACTGCTGCTTTTATTTATTTATATGAGTGTAGAGAGAGAGGAAGAGAAAGGCAGAGTGAAAGAGATAGATCGAGTAAGAGAGAGAGAGAGAGAGAGAGAGAGAGAGAGAGAATTGAGGGGGCAATGCAACATTGTTGTCAGCATGTTGCATTTATGAAATCCTTTTATCTTTTAGGTTTAATGCCAGCAAACACAAATGGGGGACAGGGCGTGGCAGGGCTATCACAAAAAGCTCTTTTTGGCAGCAATATTGTCAGACATGGTTACATGCCAACTGAAATTCTCACTCCCCACATTTCTCGCTCGCTGAAGCTATTTGTTCAGTGATGCAACAGCAAACAGGGTTGTCACCTTGAGTGTCATTAATGCATGTGACATTTTCATTATAACTTCTCTTTCTTTTCGGTTTACTCCCTTTTTCGGCTGACAAAATATAATAGAATTGTGTCTCACAGTTAACCAAAATTATGAAACAAGAGACAAAATGTTATATACGAAAATATTTCTTAAGTAAAACCTGCACTTGAAGTTGATAAGTTACATGAATAGCTTAGAGTTCCCAAGGCAACAAATATGTCAAATTTTAAATAAATATCTTATGGCTGTGAATTTTGCAAAATTGGTTTTATAACTATAAAATTTATGAATTCTTTTAGCTACTGTATGTTATGTTAAGAACTATTCCCTTATTCCTAAAATTTCTATAAGCAATCGCTCTTTTCTTATTACCTTCCAATCAATAGGTGATTGACGTATCTACGTCATAAGCTCGCATGGGAGCCAAGTCAGTGCGTCAGTTTCAATTCTTATAGCTGTATAAGCCAAAATCCCTTGTACAAATGGCCAACAAATAGTTTTACTGTCCCCTCATCAACGTAAGAAAAACAAACAAAAAACTACGATTGTCGGTGATGAAGCCAAAAACAGAAGAAACCCAAAACAATAACAAAAACGAATATAAACTTAGAACAAGTGGGAGTCAAAGTGACTGCCACGCCCACGTATCTCACACTTGAACGCACTTATTTGCTTAAGTATGAAATTTACATTCCATTAAACAAATTATTTTCTCCCAATGAAGAAGGGGCAAAGTACAGTGTGCGCTCCATAAGGCAACTAATACTTTTTGCATGGCAATTATTTGTTTTCTATTTCCGCAACCTTTCTTTATCCATCTTCCACTCTCTCTCTCTCGCTCTCTCTCTTTCTTTGTTTACGTCTCAGGCTTCTCGCTCTGCTGTCAGTTGTCCTTGTTCTATTTTTCTATTTTTCCTTTTTTAATAACTTAAGCTAACACGTCGCATTCACCCATTTCGGATTGGGTTTGTTGTTGTCCTTTACTCTGTTGTGTTGTTATCCTTTCTACGCCATTGACAATGTACGACCACAAGTTGAGCGGGCAAGCGTGTCCTGGGCACACCTGCAATGTCAACATTAGTCCGCCCACACACAAACACATACACACACGTACTGTCATGCATACACACTCGCACCTTAGAGGTTCATGCTCGCAACGTTCTCGCACGCTTCAACGGTTCAATTGTCTTAATTTCCTTGTGCTGGAATTTTGTTTGTCCAAGTCCAAGACGAGAGCGCATCGTCTGTCCTTTTGATTGTGTCCTTGCGGTAACCGTTGGCATTGCAAGCCGTCAGTCGTTAGTCGTCAGTCCTATGGCGTTCGCTATCCTTCGTCCTTTATCGCCCCATGTACTGAGCCAACATTTGCACCGTACGTTTTCTGTTTCGGACAATGTGGCTCCAATTTTGACACATTCAAGCGGCGACGCCGGGACCAGGTTCCTCCTTTTCCACTTGCACCACGAGAAGGAAGGACTTTTCCACCTACTCGTCATTATTTTGCCCGTCTTGACGCCTCTTTGCACCCGCACCCTTTGCAGTCGATGCGTTATGGTTACTTCTTCCTTCTGGCTTGTGGCCCATTCATTATTTGTCAATGTCAGAGTTGGAGTCAGTTCGTCAGCTTTTCCTACTGCGTCTTCGTCTTCGTTTTCCTCTGTGTCTCTGTCTTTGTCCCAGTCTGTGTTTGCGTTTTGTCAAAATGGAAATGAAGAAAATTTGCACGGTCGCTGCATTTGTGGCATTTTTCCAACGCGGACGTTTAGGTGTTCGCATGTCCTTTTTAATCATTTCAGTTTTCTTTTTGGTCGGTTTGCATTGTTTTTGGTGCATTTTTGCACGCTCTTTACTCTTTGTCCCTCGCTTGTCATTTGTCTTGCATTTTTATGCGTATTTCAAAAAGTCCTGTTCGAGTCCTGTGCGAGTTCTGTGCGAGTACTGCGCTCATTTGTTGCGTGCAACCATTTGAAATGCGACAACTTTTTGTAGAGTAGAGTTGTAGTTGTTGTTGTTGTTGTTGTTGTTGCTACTTGCTGCTACGTGCAGTTCATTTATTATGTTGACACTTTGAAATTAACTAAGGAAATGAAATAAATTGATGTGACTTTATGAAGTGCGCGAACTGTCCGCCCATCCAAACTGTTCCCTTCCCCATCTTCTTCCTAGTGCTCTGACTGACTCTGTTTGACTGGACTGTCATTGTCAAAGATACGCGCTTAAAGTTTCTGCAAACTCAGTTCTTACTTTGGGTAATTAAAGATGCTGATGAGCTTCCAAGCGAAGAAGAGCTGCATAAAGTTATATTTATGTTTTTTCCTAAACTATATTTCGACCAAATTTGTTTACTACACAAAATAAATTAATGGCTTTCATAGCGTAGAGTATTTTAAATTAGTTATTTCTACTCAATTTGTCGTTTAAAAATACATTTAGTAATTTCTCATTGCATTTATAAAACTCACACAAACTTTATAGTTTATTTTTGTGTATTTTAGCTGAATTAAATATATTTATGTTGCATTTAATTAATTATATTCTAGGTAACAAGCGACAAAATGTCGAATCAATCATTACAACTAAAATAAACTAAAATCCCCTTAAATAAAAAATAACCGTGCAACATTAGGTGTTTAATGCACTTTTCAAAACCAATTAGTGGCACAAACTGTAAATATATTAAATGACAATTAATTTAATGTCAATCAACTTGAAAAATTGAACTTAAACACTAAAAATGCATTAACAATCATGCAGAGAGCATTGACCGCAGCAGGAACATAATTAAGACCTTTATTAGCTTATCTGCAATACATCTAACTATAGTATAGTGCAATGACACTTGGTTAAATTTGCTTAAGAGTGTTAAAAAATATATTGATTTATAAATTGTCCATTGTTTAAATTCAATAAACTGATGTTGTAGTGATTGAAAAGAAACACACAAGAAGTCCTACTTAAGGTTTTGGGTGCTAACTTGCTAAGTAAACAGGTCATTAGATACCCAAATCAATATCGTTGTCCAATTTCAGCTAATGTCATTAGAGTTTGTCGGCTGTTCTCTTTCATCAACTGGTCCAAATGATGTCAGGCTTCAATTAACCACACAGGAAAGGTTTTTTTTTTGCCTTTTTTTTGTGTTTGCGTTGATGTTGTTGGCCTAATCTAAAATGCAACAGCTAATTAGTACTTGGCTACTAAATGCGGCTTTTAACAAAACACGCACGAGCTTGGTTAGCCTACCCGGGCTGGTAATCCCCATTAAATAGTTAAATTCAAATTAATTAAATTGCCACAAATCAATTATAAATAAGCGTTGTAATTAGAAGACCTCAACGGAGCCCAACCCAGGTTATTATGTGCAATGCTAAAACATTACCATCACAATATATCCGTGTTCCTCTTTGCCAATTTGCCCGTTAGCCCGTTAGCCCGTTTGCCTGTTGCACGACATTATGACGCCACTTCAATTAGTTTAACAAGCTCGACGCAACAGGCCAAATTAAATGTAAATGTTTTAAAGGAGAAAAACATAACACGAAATTAATCCCACGACACTTGGCCAAGACACGCAATGCAAAATTTGAATTGCACTTGACCCGAGTGCGAGCGAGTATTTCCCAATAGATCGGACACAAAGTGTTTGCCAAGTTTTGCTTGCGATTTTGCAATCGTTTTGCCTTCAAATACATCAAATTGAACACATTGTTCCTCTCGCTTCCTCTTTCACTCTCTTACTCTCTTGCTCTTTCAGACAATGGCAGCTGCGGGACATTGACATTGTCGGGCAAAAGGACGGGACGACAACAGTTGACAACAACTTAATCACTTAGCATTATGCAAATTTAATTATTATCACTTCATCATCGGCAACATCAACACGAATGAAAAGCGCCTGTCGCATTTTCTATACCCCATATTTATACCGTTCTCTCTCAATCTCTCATTCTCATTCTCTGTCTCCCTCTCTCTCTTTCTCTCTGTCAATCTCCCAAAGGTCCCTGGTTCGTGTTTTGTTCATGGCATTGATGGCTATCAGGCAAATGGCTACAGGACACAGCAAGGGGCAGACTCAATGCTTCAATGCTGTTCGAATTGGGTCTCTCTTGCCACTTGTATTGCTCATTATTATTGTATTTTACTGCTGCTATTGTTGTTGTTGTTGTTGTGTTTGTTGGTGTTGCTACTGTTGCTGTTGCTGTCAATACAATCAGCTCTTGCATTTGTTTATGCAGTTGTTCCGACAACACTCAATCCACATTATAGTCAGTGTATTTCAAAATTTTAATTAAATTAGTTGCTTAAAGTTGCTACATATTCCAATTATTATAAACTATTTTATTGATTTATAACTGCACTTTTCAACTGTACTTATTTTATTTTGTAATGTTACTATTTCTGTTAAATTTTACTAAAATTTAAACTTTTATTTAAGGAAAATATGTATGTAATTTCGTTTCAAATTAAAGTCAGCTAAGCGGAGAAATATCCGCGGTGTATAAATTTAATATTTTCTAAGTTTTAAGCGCATTGAAAGTAGCCTTATTTTACTATGCCATTAAGGCCTGAAGCTCATATGAATTAGCCATCAAAGCAGTTGGCTTGGTCTAGGGAACGTCTGTTTTTATTAAGTTTTGTGGGTCCCTGCTAGCGTTATGGGCACCATTTGAGCATTTTATTTGCACATTTGGACCCGCCCATCGCCGCCCATTAAAGTGGCTAAAAGTGCCCTCTGTACAATGGTATATTCAGTTTTTTACAACCTCGTGTAGTTTATTTAAAATGCCATTAAGTGCAAAACAATTTCAGTATCCGTTTGCTGTTGCTATTCCTGTTTTTATGTTGATTATTAGAGCAACGTAGAACAAATGAATTCGACTGTAATGAACCATTATGGACTATGGAATGCCCTAGCCAACATTTAATCAAACGTTTTAATATTCAAAGAAAAATTATTTTTCTACGTCTTTTTTATTTAATCAAATAAATAATAAATTTAAACAATAATCGTAATATGTTACTTGTCAACTGAAGAACTAATATGCTCTACTTAGGGAAAATATAGTCTCGAGGCCAGTTGGCATCGTGGCACAAACATTTTGATTTAAGATCGCCAAATGAATGCAGTGATGGTGCCAGGGAAATCATGATATACAACTAGCAGGAGGACCCAGGCGGGAGCCATTAAAAAGCGAGTCCATTCACAAACATAAACACAAAAACACCAGCACCCACAAACACACAATTGCACACACACATACACACACACTTGAAAGGTGAGAAAATATGCTGCCAAAAAGTGGCAAGCAAAAATAGTGCCGAGTACCAAATGTATTGTAGTAATAACAATAAAAGCAACTGCCAGCAGGCTGGCAAATGGAGGTAAGGAAAAGACCTCGGCTTGGCTTGGCTTGGGTTGACTTGCCTTGGCTTGGCTTGGCTCAGTGGTAACAACAAGTTGCACGTGCTTTCAACTTAATAACGTGGCTTTTATTTTTACGGGCAGAGCAACAACGACAACATCAAGAACAACAACATCAAGCAAAGCAGCAACAACCAAAGGTTGTGTTGTATATTAAAACCGAGCAGAAAAGATTTCCCCGCATTTCATCTTACTTATATCCACTTCCTCACTCATTCTCTTTACTTTTCTCCCTTTCTATTTCTTTCTCTCCCTCTGTCTCTCTCACGCTTTCTCTCACTCGTTGGTATTGTGCCTCTACCTTCCACTTACTCTGTGTCGGAGACTATCAAAGCGTCAGCATCGACAAACTACCAGCTACAACAGCAATAGTAACAGCTCTGGCCACACTTTCGCACCTTTTTTGCATTTTACAGGGTGTATAGCTGGGTTAAAAAGCAAAAAAAAAAAAAAAACAACAACTACAACACAAAGAAAGTACACACAAAATGGCGTAACGTTGCGGATTTTACGCACGGCAAACAAACTACGCGCGCGTACACAACAACAAGAAAATGCACTCAGGCTTAGTGTCGGTCGACGGCGACGTTCTCATCATCCCCTTTCACCACTTCCCCCTCTCAACATTCGACCCATTCTTCCGAAAACCCCATTCCAATGGACTCCTTCTCAAACCCTGTTAGCACCATCGTGCTGCTGCTGTTTGCACCTTTTTATAGTCGCAGCGGACGCTTTGGCATCAACCGTCGACGGCGTCGTCGTCGTAGTCGTCGGTGTGTGGGTGCAAACTTTTTGAGGTCTGCTTTGGTAAGTGCTGCTGCGGACCACAGCTTAGTTGCGTTGAGGTTGACTGCGTCCCTTAGCATCAGTATTAAGAGCAACAGAGAAGGAAAAACAGAAAGAGTGCGACAGAAAGACAGTTCGAGTTACCTGCAGAAGAAAGAAGCTCATAACCCATTTGAAATGCGACCAGATATGGCAGACATGAGCAATGTAGGTGATATATATAATTCTATATAGAGAGCTCGCCAGATAATGTTTCTGTACTCCGATTTAAAAATGTTTGTAATGAAAATTTAAAGCGAAAATAAATATATATTTTTCAGCTTTTAGATAGATTCTAATTAATCAATTTTAATAAATGGATATCAATTTTTATAGTAAACGGTCAGATATATATATGTTTTTCTATTTAACATACAATACTCCGTAATGCATAGATGTAATAAATTAAATTAACCATTTTCCACAGAAAGCTGTATTTGTAACAGGCTAAAAGCATTGCTTATTTCGAAATACCCTACACATTTCAGCTGCGCTTCTCTGTAAGTAGGCAACACTTTGCTCTCCTGGCACTTTGGCCAGGTAGTTTATAGGAAGCCACCCACAGATTTATGTTTGAAATAATTTATAGAAAAAATACGAAATTAAATAAAATGGTATTATAGAGAGTGCGCTGCGCGCGTTGTTCGCTCGACGGCAACAACTGCGAATGCGACAGCGACAGCGACGCTGACGGCGACGACTACGTCGACGTAGACTTTGGCTTCGACGTCTATCCTATTAAATGTCCATTTGGCGTTTTGTTATGTGAGTTGTTGGCGCAACTTTTATCCATTTAATTTTTATTTTATTTTGAGTTTTTTTTGTGTATTTTTTGTGAGTGTATTGCAGCTAGCGTCCAACATCATTAAAAAACTGTCATTAGCAGTTGAGTACATGAAAACTGAATTTTCATTACGTTGGTCGAAGTGTACCAAGGCAACAACAAATATGAAAAAAATGTTTTAAAAGCTATAGTCATGTTGGGGGCAACAATTTGCGTTATTTTTTTTTTTTTGTTGTTTGCTCTTATTCGCTGCCATTTTGCTTTGTAATTATTGTTGCTGTTGTTGCTGCTTACATAATCGAATTTTAAACGAGTGCATGCGTTTGTGCGTGTTAGTGTTTTGCGTTTGTGTCTGTGTGTGTGTTTGTGTGTTGTTGGACACTCTATTTAAGAGATGTAAACGCACACCTGTCGTACTTTGTCAATGTGATGGCCGTTCAGCCTGCAACAGTTTCTCACATTTTTTTTGTAGGAATCTTATTAATGTACAGTTCGTAAAGTATATGTTGCTACATAAAAAACAAATTAACTTTTATATAAACCTTTTAAGGTGTTAATAAAGTAACAGAAGTAAACCAAAATGAAATTAATATCTGTCTTAATAGGAATAATATTCGAATAGTTCTTATTGTAATAAATGTTTAAAGAAAATGTTTCACTTTCTTGGCTACCATTTCCTAAAATACCGAAACAAAACCAAAATTTGTTTAAAATGCTGAAAGTTAATGAATTGTAAAGTATTGTTGATATTGGCAAGACTGATTTATGTGCCAGAATTTAAGCAAAAACACAGTGGAGCAACATGTGAGTTAAGTTTTATGAGCATGTTTAATGAAATGTTGCCAATGCTCACACTCTGGCCAGTTGTTTGATGGAAGTGCTTAAGTTGACAGTTCCTGTTTTAGTTGCTGATGCTATTGCTGGTTGTCAGTTTATCGTCTTTACACACTTTAACACTTCCGCTTGGCAGTCGTCAAATGTAATTAATATCCTGTTACACTTTGTTTGACTAGCCCGAAGCGTTTTTTAAAATTAATTACCAGCTGTAGTGTGCAGACAACATGAAAATGTTGACAACGTTGTTACTAAGCCCTAGACATTTTACATACAAACACAATCTACAATCCATGCAAACTAATGCCGAGCTGTCAGCTCATTATTATCAACACTGTGGCCATTGTCGTTTACCAGAGAGACTGTCTCCGTATATATGTATGTGTATCTGTATATGTAAGTATAAGAATAAATATCTATCTACATATAAATGTAAGCATGTAGATGTAGATATATTCGAGTGGAATATGTATTCAAATCGAGCCAAAAACCCACTCAACCAAATTAACACTTTGGCAGCGAGTGTAGAAACGAGAAATACAGATAAAGAGACAGATAGAACGAGATTGAGCAAGAAAGAGGGAAAGAGAGAGAGAGAGAGAGAGAGAGAGAGAGAGAGAGAGAATACAGACTTGGGAATAAATGGGGTTGGAGGTGATGGGTGGAGGCCAAAGGGCAGCTTGGCAGATAATGCTCAAAGGCATTATTGTCAATATCAGAGGAAAATGTTGCAATCTTAATCTGTAATCAACATAAAATTCAGTCAGTGGAAAATGTCATCACGGCGATACGAGATAGATAGATAGCAAAAGATAAAGAGTGAGAGTGATCGGGAGTGGATGTGGAAGTGGAAGTGGAAAGGGATGTGAGGTAGACAGCTTGGAGTTACGACAATTCAATCACAGCTTGGTCAAATCAACAGTCGACCATTTGGCCAGTCAGTCCCACTGCTCCCAACCACTCATCGCCCTGTACCCCTCTCCCAATTCAGCATTCAGAAGCCTAAGGCAAATTTGTTGCGGTTCTTTGTTACTTTGATTTCGCATAGATTTTAAGCTTAAAGCGGTCAGAGACTGACATCGACAAACAGAAAGAAAGAAAAAGCCCATATACCCTGTAGATGTTTTCAGATGAGGAAGTCGTGCGTATAGTGGTCAAGCTCTGAAATAATAATATTTAAATTTCTGTAATAATCATTAAATTTATTATATTTGTAATGAAACACATAACCATAGTTTTTTGAATTTTGCAGAGTATTATCTTGTCTATCATTGCTCGGACTCTGATTGATTTCGAGTCTGCTACTGACTTTTGTTAAAGTCAGCAGACAAAGCAGAAAAGTTGCCTGTCAATGATATGAAGTAAACAACAGCAACAACATTGCGACATTAGCAGCAGCAGAAGTAGCAGCAACAACAATTAAATCAAGTGCAATTTCAACGCAAATATTTTAAAGTTTCACCACACATACACACATGCAAACATACAGAAACATACCGAGACTTGTAGCCACTGAGAAGTTGCAAAATATTTGTCATGCCTGGCACGGACATCCACACAGAACACAGGACAGAGGACACGAAGGAGTCATCGTTGTCACAGACACCCTGTGGCCAACCGCAAAGAGACATGGCCAAATACTGACATGGCCTTACTAGACAGTTGTCAAATGCACACAACTCACATACACACACTCACACACCCACACCCATACACGGACACCTGCAAAACCTGCTCACACTTACTCGAGTTGAATTTCTCAGAATATGTTGTGTATGCAAGTATGGAATGCTTAAAATTCATTACATTTCTGTTGAATTTGTTTTTGGATTTTTCATTTCATTTCCCGACCAAATTGATATGATGAATTTCTGCAATTTTCTATTTCTCTGCGCTTCCTGTTGATTGTCTGTGCCGAGCCGAAGCGAAAACGAAAACGGAAACGCAAACGAATAAATAAAAACGAGAAGAACAACAAATGAAAAAGGAACATCAACGTGAACATCTTTGTCCTGTCAGGTATGAACTGGTTGTATGCCGCAAAATATTCGTCGCGCTTTGTGTCCCCAGGGAAATCAAACATTTCATAATTAGTCATTGGCGTTGGCGTCAGTCCGACCAAGCGAACAACAAACGAACCCAACCGAGTTCCAAGTCTGAGTTATGATTTCATATTTTCCAAAAAAGAAGGAACGTGCACAGGACCTGTGAGGACGACCCTGAGCACATGGCAATTAAAAAACCCGTTGCGATCGCGTTTCTGTTTCTACCCTCTGAGGCGTATTGAAATTGCTTCTCGAAATGCAATCGAAATTGGCACTGGACACAGGTACACAGGTATACAGGTAGAGGACAGCAGAGAAGCGAAACACGTTTCCAAAGCCCAAGTCAAAGCACAAAGTAAGCGATTTGCTCGCGGCGGCTGTGTGTGGTGGGCAGCATGCAAAACTAAAGGGAAATCTAGTTTAATTTTTTAATACAAACCTAGTCAAAGAGTCCACTCCAAGGGTGGCTAAATAGGAAAATAGTCAAGGGGCGCACAAAAACCAGAACGAAAGCAACTTCTGGCTAAAGGGGAGAATACAATAACACAAAAAAAATCAAGCAGCAGAGGCGTCGTAACAAATATGTACTTCAAAAGGGATAACACGTGCAGAAATATTTTAAAAATATATAAAATAGCATATAATCAGGATTTTATATTATAAGCTGGTTTTTAACTTTTCAAGCATTTAATTTAATATAAAGATTTTATATAGTTTTTTAGGGCTTTTATCCTTTTCAATAATTTTTAGGTTACAATTGAACAATCTAAATTTAAGATATTTTGATAAAAAAAATTATATATAATTTGTATCTTGTTTGTCTTACTTTTATACATCGACTAGTCACAAGAAATCCCATTTCTCAATTCTTTTTAGTGCCACTGCTGAAATTATTTTACAGTGATTGCCATTGAATGCCACTCATCGTTCGATTTTGCAACTCGTTCCCAATGCCCCACAGCAACAGGAAAGTTGATTTGTTTTGCAACATGGTAAAAAAAGGATTGCAACAACACGAACAATATGAGGAAATCGTTTGGTGTGGCAACGCAGAAAACATTCAAAGTGCCCACAACACGATTCCGATTCTGTTGACCTGGGTCGAAACGGTCGATCGAGGGGTTTGTTCAATTCTCAGTCAATCCGCAGAAAGAAACAGTTAAAGAAGCAATTAGTACTTGCAGAAAAAGAAACTTAAATGTGATTTGCTTATGTTAAAATTACATAAATTATAAAAGGCGTAGTACCATTTGCTCAACCTTCAAATATCCTCATTCATAGTGTTTGACAGGCCTGACTATTTCTTAGGCACTCTTTAAAAAGCCTTAATATAGTACTTATATTCTTATTGAAAAGAAAATATGTCGAAAGCAGCTTTTCTAAATTTGAAGTACTCTTTTCAACAAAATATTTACGCAAATCGTTTAAGCTTCATATGGAATCAAGTGAAATACATATGAAAATTGCAAAGCAATTAAATGAATTGCTTAGATAATTGTAGAAGGGTGAGGGGTAAATAAAAGACGGGGTTACTGTTTATGTGTGTGAGTGCTTGTGTGTGTAGTTGTGTGTGAGTTGGAGTTGCTGCTGCGGCTGTGCAGTCAACTGTTGCAGCGACGCAGTTGTAAGCTGGCGCACTCACTAATAGTTCTAATTGCAAAAAGCAATTAAAACTTTCGCCGGCTCAAGATGCACACACTCACCCTCTCACTCACACACACACCCATACTACATACACCCATACACATACACGCAAACCAAGAAATTGTTAGAGACATCAAAGTCATGCAGCGGGGTAAAGGGGAAGTAGCCAAAGCACATCAATCACAAAAATTTCAAGTGTGCGAAACTTGTTTGCCAAAACGCTGCGGTGCGTATCTCAATCCGTAACTCTGGTTGAAGCTGTAGCTGTATCTGTGAGTCTCATTCATTGTGTGTGTAAGTGCGCGCACACTTTATAAATTGAATTGGCATTAAGCATAAGGCAGCGCTGCTAAGTATGCTATAAAAAGACAAGGCAGAAAAGTGCTCTGTTGTATGTGAGTGACTTAAAACTGAGATTGTTGTGCTCTTTGGCATTTGAAGTGTAGTATGTGTGTGTGTGTGTACTTGGGATTTGGCTCTCAAAGAGTTTAAGGTTAAGTGGAAGATTTTCTGCAAGTAGCAATTGCTTTGGAGAAGTCGCAGAAACTCAAGTACAAGTTATTAACTGAGTATTGAAATGGATAAATGCGGATAAGAGTCAATACTTTGTTGTCTTACAATAAATCAACCAACTTGCCGACATGTCTTATAGCTACTATTTATAGAAAATTTAACATTTACCATTTTTTAATAGATCCAAATATATAATTTTGTTTCCCATTTGAAATTTGTGTACTTAATCTATTTAAAATAGTTGTATTACATAACGATTCATAAAAAACCATCGCCATAAAAAAATCATTTAAACACCAAAGAACCATTAAGAACAATATTGAAATTTGGGAAAATATACTGAAAACGCTTCTTTCCTTCAGTACTTAAGATTCCTGTTTTTAAAACTGATTGACGTTTGCCAAATTGCTCTATTTGTTTGCATAAACTTTTGAACTATAGCATAGCTCAAAAAAGACAAGTGCCTTCCACAGGTAGATCGCATAGACTAGTCAATGGTCAATATTGAAAACAGAAAACTGTACAAATTCATAACCAGTTGGAAGCATAAACCGACGGACAAGCAAGTTACAGTGAATTCCACCCACAAAACAAGAGTATGCATCTGATGAAGCAACCATCAATCAGCCAGAAACAGCTATTGGTGTGAAACTGTTGCGATAGAATGGGAGGACAACGATAACAACAACAACAATAACAATATCGAGTACAACAAAAACAAGAAGTGCAACTGTAACTGAAGTTACAGCATGGCAAAATTGTAATACATTTAACAGAATTTAATGCATTTGCCACAGACATTAATCACTGTGATGCACAGACAGGCCAGAACAGTCACAACCAGAACCAAATATGCAGAGACTGTAGCAAAGCCCAGAGACAGTATCAAAAGCCAGAGAGCCAGAGCCAGAACCAGAACCAGAACCAGACCCAGAATCGGACCCAGAATCAGAAACAGAACCAGACTCAAACCCTTATCCATAGATTGGGCTGTTGATTTTTGCCAAAGCTGCTGTGGCTGATGTTGCTTCTGTTCAGCCTAGGGCAACCTCGAGCAAAGTATCAGATATTGAAAAATTGAATATTGCATGTCCAGCATATATACGTATATCATACACAGAAACATGCACTGCCAGAAATAAGGCAAGAGTAAAATATATTGGGACTGTTGGAAGATAAAAATGTAGTTGATTTGGTGTCTTGACTCTTTATTCAAATTGACTGACCAGTGGCAAATTTAACGGGATAAAAGGCTTATATTTTTAATTTTTTAATGTATCTACAGGAATTTTTGCTGTGTATTGAGTGACTGCTGCCTGATGAGCTGCATTCGTGCACGCTTTATTGGCACTATATGCATATGCCGAGCACATGAGGCATGAGGTAATGGCATGACTCGGTATTGATGGCAGGGGAAGTGGGGGATGGAGGGTTTCTGGACACGATTGAATGCACACTTGGCTGAAAGTGATTTGTGTGTAAAAATGATGCCTCGTTTGCATGAGTGTATGTATGTGATTTCATTGAGTTTGGCAACATAATTGCATGTGACCATGTACATGGTATTTCGTTCAAAACTTTGTGATAAGTTATTGAGTTTAAAAAAGGTCGCCATGCTTTTGACTGTGCATCTATGTGCAAATAGTCGTGAGCGGGATGGGGGTGATTGCAGTTGCAATATGAAATTTAAAACGCTCAAAGGCATATCCATAACCAGTCAAGTCAGTCAGCAGGCAAACGTAAGTCGAAGGACAAAAAAAGGACATGCGATGCCATGAGATGCAATGACGCTCGTTCGTTGTGCAAATATGAACACTTTGGCATGATAGACGACAACGAGCATGAGAATCCCGTTGTAGGGATTGTCTGTGTATGTGCGTGGGTTTATGTATGTGCGTCTGAGTGTACACACTCAAGTGCCGTTGCCATTGACGACTTGAGCTGCGCTGCAGCAGCGAAGACGCGTTTATATAGTTGATGCTGAAGTTGAAGATTTTTGACTTTTATGCAACAATTCGCATGCGAACGACAACGACAGCGACGTCAGCGTCGACGACAAGATATGTTACGAGCAGTTCTCAGTCCCTATTTGAGCCACTACTTACTTCACAATCTTTTTTTTTTATAACCAAAGTTGGCGTTGATATCCTGAGGCAGCGTCTGCATCTGCCAGTGACATACCAAGAGGGTTGCGTTTGCCAACTTATAGTCATAGCATACTTTCCAGCATCCATGCACTGAGAAAAAAAGTGGTCAGTCTGCTGACTTTACTAACTAAGAGTTCTAGGGATCTTAAAATGGATACAATTCTCTTCTTTTACCTTAGTTGACAATATAGATTTCTTTAACAAATTTTCAGTTTTCAAGTAGTCTTAAACTATTTTAGTAAGCCATTCTTTTTCTCAATGTATACAAAAAATGCACACACACACAAGCAAAGTAGTGGTGCCTCTTATACATATGCTACGTGCCCACAACTGCGTTCTTTCTGCATTCACTCTGGTCTTGTCTCTAGCTCCGACTCCTTCTTCGCCTCTAACTCCATCTGCGCTTCTTATCCAAGTCGTTTGTTTCGTTCCATGCAATTAGACTTTGGCAGCAACTGATCGCTATTATCAAACGACGAAAACCTTGAAAACTTTGCATCTATTCAAGCGTTAAGCATTTGGTTGCATAGTTGCAAATGCATCACAAAATCTGAGTGTTAGACTTTGTGTGTATATGTATGAGGGTCTTTATATGGTTTTGCAAGTGTGTGTGTATGTGTGGGAGTCAGTGAGCCAGAACTTAATTAAAAACAGGTCCAGGCCTAGCCATATGAGCAGTCATAAGCAGCAAATAAAGGCTGTCGAAGCCAATACCCAAAAAGTTACATGGATTTGCAGTTGAAGCAAGTCTTCTATGAATAGAGAGGTAGAAGTAACGAAGTATTGGCACAAGAATTGGTAACTATTTAAATGAATGCAAGATTGAAAGATACTTTTAAAACGAAAAAGGAAATCAAAGCGTAAGCTTTGACTAAAAATTGTAGTTCCTCTTCCCATACAATGAAAATACTGGGTATCAATGGAAGGGTTACATCAAATGTTATCATTTATTTTTTATTTTTTCGAACTCTCATACTTTTAAATGAGTTCTCTTAGCAATTCAAAAGCGAATTTGAGCTTTTTTATATAATAAAACATTTCAAGATATTTGCACTTATATTTTCATTCAGACACTTAGCCTGTTCACATAAATTTTTCACTTATAATTTAAATTCAATTACTAATAAGTTTTTTTAATTACTGTTGAATAAACTTGTTCTCAGCTATTCAAATTAAAGGCCACAAAATTATAAAGCAATGGATTTCATCATTAATTTGAGAAATCTAATACTTTTCGAACCGCATAAATCACATAACAATTTTTCGTTGAATCGAATGCGAATATCTAATATGGCAAGAAATAAGAGTTTGAAAGCAAATGTAACCTAAATCCCTGCTTTGTGTAGATAATTCTGATGTTGCCTGGATCTATTGGACACGTGTGGAGTTGGCTTGAATCCACAGTTGCCAGGACATCAATTATGTGCGCATTACAAAACCACAGATGAATACACACACCCACACACACACACACAAACTATGACGGATGTGAACAATGGTTATGTAAAGTAAACAAAATAATTAAAAGCCTGTGACTGGCAAAACTTCGTATATCGAAATTCAAATTCTAAACACGAATTTGGGCCATATTGCTGTTGTTGGAAATACAGCAATAGGAGCAGCAGCGGTGGCAGCTGCATGTCATGCAACTCAATGCAGTTGCATTTGCTGCAAGCAACTATTTTGCTATCAAATAACATACGCATATACGTTTAGATGTCCTGATAGTTTTCTGTACTTTCATATCGAGCGCTTTTATTACGCATACGTCGTGTTGGCCATGTCAGCCACTCCGTCGACGTCGTCATCACAGTCACTCTGGCCTGGCAGGCAGAAAATGTTGCCATTATTGCATACACTAATGAAGCTCATGTTACCAAGCCGAACAGAGCTCTGAATTTATGGAAGTACGAGAGAGGTGGGAAAGAGAAGGTGAGAGAGGGGTAGATAGTAAGAGGGAGATGATTTGATATCCTGTGCGAGCCCTAGAGGCTTCTGTCTGCCGTGTGCACTAGACACGCATGATTTTTGCTTGTTGCAAATTCTGATTAGACTTAATTACTGTGTATAACCGTGTCCATTCTGACCATCAATTCGATAGGTGTTCAGTTGCTTTCTGCTCTTCGTTTGGCATGGCATATATATGTTCATGTATAAATGTATATATTTGTTTATTTGTATGCATGTTATGCCTGCGTTAGCCTCCGATCAAATGTTACATTATATTTTAATTAAAAACTTTGCCAGCTGCATCATTTGCCAAATGAATGGACAACTTGGCAATTAATGCAAACAGCAGCAATTTTAATTAATCTAAAAGCAAAAATGTGCAACCACTGAACAAAATGGGAGCCGCAACTAACTTTCATGGACAACGCGTTGACATACTTGCCGTTGTCCTTGTTGTCCTTAGCTGGCTTGGGGCTCATCCATGTTTTTAGCTCATTGCCTCGACTGCAATGGCTTTCATCATTTGTCTTTGGCCTGACATGCAACTCAAGTTGATTATGTATGTAGTCGTATAATTCATTTCTACTGCTGTACTTCTTATACCCTGCACTTGTTTCAATTTAAATACCCAACTCAATTCAGTATATTTTCTATCTATGTCCTTCCAAGATAGCCCCGCAGTATCTGCTTTGTCGAGAACCCTAAATGCAATAGCAACAAATTTTTTTTCTATTTTATTTGCAAATTTGATGGATCACAGACGGTCGAGTTTGGCATTAGCTGTTGTTGGCCATGTTGCATGCTGTTAATAGCCACTGTTAATGGTTTTGTAATTGACTCCAGCGGGTTGAAATTCTCGTTTGTTTGTAGTTTTCATTGTATACTCACTGAATTAAATTAAAATTCACTCACCAAAGTGAAGCACACTTACCTGCAATGAAAAGGACAAAAATTGAATTAATCATAAAATATTTACAAGTTGTTTTAAATATTTATACTGAATACTCAGTATATAATAATTATAATAGTAATAATAATTAAAATAGCATTAATAATAATAATAATCATAATAATAATAATAATAATAATAATAATAATAATAATAATAATAATAATAATAATAATAATAATAATAATAATAATAACAATAATAATAATAATAATAATAATAATAATAATAATAATAATAATAATAATAATAATAATACTAATAATAATAATAATAATAATAATAATAATAATAATAATAATTATAATAATAATAATAATAATTATAATAGTAATAACAATAATACCAATTTTCTGTTTTTGAAAAAGTCTTTTAAATTATTTTAGTACCAAGTTATCTTAGTCTATTTCCTCTTATAAGTGTATTATCACTTGGCTCTTTCCACTGCTCAAAACATACAGTTACCACAATTATCTGACCAGAAACAGTAGGGAAACGCTTGGCCAAATAGAAATGCATTAATTTACACATATTTTTAAGCTGTCCTTTATTTTTTTGGTGCCGAAACCTTTTGCATGCATTTGTAAGCCTTTGGGGCGAGCTTAAACTCTTCCATTTCTAGCATTTTTAGTCCTTTGGTTAAGACTACTTAATTCCCTGAATATTCAGGGGCCGCCGAGCTAAGACCAGAAAGCAGTTGTCGCTGGCAACCACAAAACTAGACACGAGTCAATGAAAAAAAGGATGCTGCATAGATATTGGCATCGAGTATTGGCCCGGATTTTGGATACGAGTTGTGGGCTGCAGGACCGTTGATGTGGAGCATGCATTGAAAGCTGTGAATGGGCACTTTTTTACACATTTTTCAATGCTCAATTTTTTCTTATTTTAGCATTTTTGGGAATACATGGAGAAGGACGAGTATATTGAAGTGTTAAAGAAAAATGCAGTCGAGTGTAGCGAAAGGACATTACTGGCTTTTAGCGACCAACAGGGAGAACATGAACATATGCAGCAACACGGAACGGGCAACGACTCAACACCAAATAAAATGAATGTTATATGGCACAGTCAGAGTCAGAGTCAGAAAGAGGGACTGAGGCAGATAAAGTGAAGGAGGCAGAGTCAATGGGGCCAGGCAGTCAGCAAGCATATTGAAGTGTTGAAGTCGAATCACAGCCAGGGACAGATGGAGGGGAAAGTGACGAGAATTGAGAATCAGGAGCGTTGGGAATCCTGGGATACTGAGCGACCAGTCGATGAGCACGCCCCACTGAAGTAGTAAGTGCCGTTCGCCACTGGATGACAATAAATTTCCATTTAATCGGATTTATTTGAAATTCTTATTTCTCTCTCTGCTCCTCTTTCTCTCTTGCTCCATACTTGCATCCTGTAAGTGCTACTGTTCTCCCACCCTTTCTTTCTCTCTCTTCTCTCTTGCAAAACTCTCCATGACTGCTGCGGTTTTTATAGCAGTCGCGTGGCACTTGCTCCAAAATTTTTATTTTATTTTATTTTTATTGTTTTTAACGATTTCTCTGCTCGTCGGCATTGTCCACACAAATGACGTCGTTGAGAATTTTTCATTCACTTTACGTCATATTTTTGTGATTTTAATTTCATTTGATTTCTGCACACTCAATAGAACCAGGCAGAGAAAATTTGGGACCCCATTTTGCTGATTTTATATGTAAATGCTTCGAAGAGTAAGTGGGTTTGAAATGGGCGATGAGCAGTAATGGACATTGATCAAAATCTTATCGGTATTTTAATTAAAAAACTATATTGTATATTTAAATACTTTATATAACTAGGCAACACAAATATTCCAAGCAAATAATTATTGGGTTTTTCGTTTTTCGCACTTTCACGTGCAGAGTCATCAAAAATGCAACGCAGCTGCTGTTAAAGTTCAACTCTTGGAAACATGATGCCCAAAAGAGGACTGTGCACTACTCTGCTACATTTCATGCTCCTTGCTGTGCTCCCTTCGTCAATGACCTCAGCTGTTTGGCATCTTTTTCTACATCGCGCAGTGAAAATTGCGCGCTTTGTTTGTTGTTTGTTTTGTTGACATGCTGCGGTGGTGTTGCAGTGGTGCTGGCTGAATGCTACAGCTGCACAACAACTCCAGCACTCTTTTCAGTTACTACCTTAGTGGTTACTGGCATTTCACTTAGCCCAGGCCAACACCTTAACCTTCTACGACTTCTATTTCGACTTCTACTTCTACATCTACTTGTACATCTGTGTTTTGGCCAGTCAACGCCTCACATTTTAATGCTTTGACATTTTTATGCTCGCCATTTTTACGGCAATGACAGCTGACTGACTTAAGACTAACAGTATCTTCAAAACTACCAAGTCGGTTGACGGTTAACGGTACTCGGTACTGGCTGTACTTGTGTCAATGGTTCCCTGTTTGCTAATAAAGTTCTTCTTTGGCTGCTCTCGCAGCTTTTCTTGTCTTTGACTTTAATGCGCTTTCAATAAAATTTTATTCGAGTTTTGCTTGCATGCAAATTTTATGACTCCATCCCCCTTTTTCCTTTACCCTTAAGCCATTCTTTTCTCAATTCAAAGACTCTACCTATAGTTCTTAAACAAAATCCAATGATATGACAATGCAATTTTTTTGTTTGTTTTGTGTTGAACATGTTTTTCACTCGTCTTATTTGTATCCTGTAATAATCTTTAACGCTAGATCAATTTAGTTGAAATGCTATATTGCTTTGATCAAAGTATAAGGTATTTTTATAAGACATAAAGTGTACCCAATTTTGATGTCTTTTAAATTTCAGATATTAAATAGACTCCTTGAGTTGATTAAAATCAGGAAAATAATTTAATTATACAAAAAAATTTATTTGTGTCTGTTAAGGACAGGAAATTTTATTTTCTATGGTATTTTTAGGTTGATCATTCTAGTATTTAGTATTCTTTACTTGATATTTTCCTTTATTTTATTACATTTCTGTCGCGAACAAATTCATTGCAGTTGTAACGGCTCTGTTGCCTGCCTTGCACACCATTTTGCCGCATTGTTTTTGTTGTTGTCATCGTTGTTGTTGTGTTGTTGTCGTTGTATTTTTGTTGTGTGACTGTAAATTGCGCTTGTTATCGATAAATCATGCAACCATTATTTATGGTGTTCTGATGTGTGTATGTGCACTTGTATGCATATGTGACTGTCGTAGTCCCTCGTCTCTCCTCCATTCCAGACGCCCTCTTCTTGTCCCTTTCTCCCAGTCTTTCTCTGTCTCTCCCGCTCTGCTTCTATGTTTGAAAATTATTTTTCAGTTTTCGATTTTTCGCTTTGAAATACCCATTTCATGTACGTACTACGTATGTATGTTCGTCCTTACGTATGTGTTGGTTGCCGTGTGTCGTTCCCATTGCCGTTTTCTACAATTTCTTTTTTTTTTTTTTTTTCTATTTTATGACGTTTTTTATTGTTTTTTTTTTTCTTTTTGCACTCACTCAATGCGATTTTTCGTATTGCACGCTTTTTAGCATATGCCATTGGCCAATGGCCTCCCGTTTTCTCCTCCTCTTCTTCCTCATTTTACTCACAGCTTTTCATTGTGTGTAAGGTTTTTCACTTTGGCTCTTGGTTTTTTTTTCCAATTCTATATTTCTTTTTTTTGTTGTTGTTGCTGTTTTTTAGCATTTAATACAGTTGAGTGTCTGGCACAAATGTTTGGTAGAAATCGATAAACTGACAAATTGCTTGTTGGACTGCATATGTATGTGGGTGTGGGTATGTGTGTGTGGGTGTGTGAATGTGAATGTGCGAGTGTGGTAAATGGTTAAGAGCTTGGTCGCTTGGTTTGCTTGCTCGGTTGGTTCGGTTTGAATCGGACTGCAGCAATGCCAAAAGAGGACAAATTGTACAACTGTAATTGTTGTCATATTTAAAATGCGAAGCATTAGTTACATTTGTAAAGGAAAAATCTACCATCGAATCCAGCTTAAAGTCCTCAAATAGCTTAAGCTCTTTACATTTCAATTGCTAAAATGCACTTAAATTATTTTGTTTCTCAATTAGATACTCTTTAGATCTAAATAAACTCACTTTACATGACATTTAAGCATTTGTAAATAAAACTTTAATACATATTATTGTTTTTGCTTTATCAACGATTAAAAACTAAAGTTTTTCGCCAAGTCATGACATAAGCAGTCTTGTCGTTAAAGTTTTCCAGCCGTGAAATGAAACGTTATTGACGTGATTGAAAGTGAGCACAGCTGCAGACAACTTTTCCGATAAGCAGCTGTGAACAAGACTCTTATAAGTACAGCTAATGCATCAAAATCATTCAAGTACTTAACATTAAATACACAACTGTAAAAGCAAAATACGAGAAGTAATCAAAGGAGTGTAGACTTGTCATCAATTTACCACAAGAGCTGACCAATAAACCGCTCACAACGAGATTTACAGCCAAAAAGCCGCCTAATTACACTGAACAATAGCGATGACAAAATCCGCAGCTAATGCACTGCAAAGTATACCAAAGTCAAAAATATCAACATAAATAACACTTAAAGCCGACACAAGTACACACACACACACACACACACACATACAAATACACACAAACACATTTACAGGCATAGCAACCAATGTATCTAAACAACTCTCTGTTCGTTCAAATAAATTAAATTCAGTGCAGCTGAGCTCAACGTTGGCAGCGACGGCGGCAGAGCAACAAATGGTTTTTTTACTGGACAGGTCCAGACAAGACAAATGCCAACGGCCAAGTAAACGGCCAAATGGCCAAATGTGCTGAAAGGCAGGACACAATCACAGAGACTAGAAAAAGATACACGGATAAAAATAGAGAGAGAGAGAGAGGGAGAAGAGAAAGGTTGGGAAAAAGCGCAGCCAAATAATATCGAAAACAATTTTCAAGCACTTAAGTGCAGTCTGGAGTCTGAAGTCTGGAGGTCGCATACATATATAGATGTGTGTGTGTGTGTGTGGATTTCGATTTGCTCGCCCGCAGGCTGCTTTTTTACGGTTATAAATTTTCGACTCTTGCACTTATCGATAATAGATTAATCTACTTGGGGCATGTTTGGCATATAAAATCAATTGAATTGCTGCGAAATCTTTAAAGCCTTTGTGTGGAGAGCATTGAAAAAAAAAGAACTTTAATTAGAAAACTCATAAAATTGGCATTGCAAATATTTGTTAAAAACAAATATGTTGTCTGGCATTTGATCATCAGGCCAAAAGGCATTTGCTTTTGTTTGTGCAAGCATGCATGCATTTTATTAAAATTTTGCGCACAGCAATCAATGCAAATACAAGACTGACACACAGACAGATAGACAGACGAGCGGACAGACACTCACACTGAGGTTACCATGACAAGCATATCATATTTGTCTTCAATATGTTGGTGACAATCACCTGGGGCTATCAAAGTGCTGCCAATAACATGACAACACGAATACACACATACAGATCCACACACACACACACACGCAGACGTAAAGATATATTCACAGATACAGATACATCTGACTGTGTAGTTGCTTTTTCGTTCATTTGGTAGCTCGTTTACTCGGTTTGTGCGTAATGTTGAAATATTAATTTTGAACCTCAAACGAAACCTTTCATTGCCTGTTTATTATTTGCATTGCGTTTACTCAAGTATATTTCAAATTGCAACTGCATTCGTATCTTTATTAAATTTCTGTAATTAAATTCTTAAAGAAATTTTATTAAAATTGACCAGCAAAATGGTTTGAAATGATAAATAAAAATGCATTTCAATATAATATTTTGAAATAAATATTCCAGACAGTTACAGAGCCTTGTATCAACATCAAAGGAGTGTCAACATGGGCTTTTTTAATAAATAAAATTCAAAGTATTTTTGCCAAATGATATTTGTAAAATTTTGTCTGTGACTTGTTACTGCAAAAGCTTTAACATTTTGCTAGGGAATGTCGAAACTCTAGAAGTTTATCATAAAAAGAGAAATATTTTTTTTTAAAAAACTATTGACACATCAGGAGTATCAAATCTATGATCTGTCATCATAATAAATTTTATTCTACACATATTATATTTATGTTGCCTCAATCGTTTTAACAGTTCGGTTCGATTTTTTCTGAAGAAACAAATTCGCTTTAACTGTAAAAATTCACAATTATATTTTTTGTTGTAGTTTTCCACTTTCAAAATACATATTTTTCATACGTTTACAGCCAGAACAGTGGACAAAATGTATAGAAATTTTATCGGATTCACACAGAACAATTCATTTTGCTATTTTGTCAATTTACATTTTTTTGCTGTACTTTTATGCAACTGCAAAATTTTGATATATTTCACTGCATTCATTAAATACAATTTTGATATTTTGAATGACAATCTGTTTCGGTAAATTTTTTTTTTTTTGTTCCTTTGTGACAGACATACGCAATTCATAATGCCTATAAAAAAATCACACAGTTTTACAAATCTCACGCTAGTCACGTTCCAAATGCAAACACATGAAAAATGAAATATAAAACTGGCAAAAAAAATAAGTTTGCTCCTAGTGAACAATCACTGCATTCGAATTTGGTAGTGTATATGTATGAGTGCTGGGACCAAAGGTCACAGTTTTTGGTCCGTTGGACTCTTGGTCGGTTTGGTCGTTAGCCGTTAGTCTATGGCGGCCATGATACAAACACAAACATATAATTTTCATCAATAATACCGTTGTGCAGACAAGTGAATTTGATGAAGCCACCGATGAAAATACACCCACTCTCTACCTCACACACACACTGACTGTCTCTCCATTGATGACGGCCACGTCATGGGAGGTCCTGAAGCATACAAACACACATTCACACATTCACACATACACTCATTCACACACGCATTCACATTCACAATGGGACATCGCCATGCGCTGACGGCCAACAAATGTTTTGGGGAATTTAGAAAAATACGTTACAAAATAACCAAAACCAGCAAGAGAGAATATATACAGTGTAATAATGGTATTTATTTCTAAATAAAATGCCAAACGACACACACATACACATATATTTAAAAACGCAGTGAGGTCAAAGTGCTCTAAGTCCCATGGCATTAAACCTAATATGTGCTTCTCGTGCGCTGGTGTCAATGCTTGGACATTTGTTCTGGCAATTTTAAAAACAAAACCCGTCTTTTTTTGGAACATCAAAAAAGTATACTTTCGACTATAAGACACCCGTTACTTCAGTTAACATAACGATGAGTTTCAAACTCCTTGCCTTCGAAAAACTATTGCATACTTTTAGGTGCTGGCTAAGTTTTTTTAATTTTTAAAATCAAATCGTTTGCTAAATACATATTCTATACCTTTACGAGTACGGGTATAACATTGAAAAGTTTGCTACTCCCACTTATATATCTGTGGAGTAGCTGTGAGTTAAATCGTCTTTGTCTCTGCCATTAAAAACTCTGGCATGAAAAATGCGTCTCATGGTCTTCTTGCACTATAAAAATATTGCAAGCAAACATGTTTAAGTAAAAGACAAATAACCAAAGCATAATAGATACTCAGTATCTGCAACAAACTAAAATATGTAAAATATTTAAGATTTGGTTTATCTCAACAATAACTTATTTGTTAATGAATGATATTCATGAATTTCACACTCCTCAATCATGCACACAAATTAAAATTCTATCAGAAATGTTATAAATGAAATATCACTCGATGTATTTCACATATATGATTGTTTGTGGTATTTTGATTGAACTGAAACATTTATGGACCGTTGTAGTCGTTTGCCTATCGACGCCTAAACACGCGTTCACTGCACATTTTTGGATTTATTTTATTGGTTTGGTCTTTGTTTATTTGTGCATTTGTTATTTACTGTTGTGCTTTATAACTTTTTCATACGGTCCTATGAAAAATTTTCAATTTTCACACAGAGTTAGAGAGGGAGAGTGGGCGAGAGTGGCATGAAAATAAATTGCTAGGCTTTTGTTCCCAAAAAACGTTGCAGGCTGTTATCAAATGCATTTTAGCATTATGGCTTTCTATAAATTATTGTTGTTTGGCAAATAGTTGAAGAAATCGGCTTACAGTATAATGGTCATAGGCGAGGGTGGTTTAGGGGCGTGCCACGCCTAACATTTAACACATTCGAGTGTGGCATGGTCGCTGTCAGTGCAGCACACAGTCAAATGCAATTCATTTTTCATATTTGCTAGCGAAAAGCAAAAAGTATGAAAAAGGAAGGAAAAAAAGAGAGAAAAATAATAATAAAAATAAAAGGGAAAAGTTGTGTGCGGGTTGCAAAGTAATTTAACAAATGGATTTCTAAACAAATACGGAAGTTTAATTTGTAACCAAAAGGACATGCGCATGGCGGAAGCAGCAGCAACAACATCATCAACAGTAGCGAAAGAGGAAGAGGAAGCTAAGGAAATGTATGCCAATGGCAATGCTAGTGGGTTGAGTACGAGGGTGCATGGAGAGAGTGGGAAGGGAGAGAGCGGCTGAAAGTGGGGGAACTTGGAGCTGATATTTTGTAAGTTGGCAACTCTGTTCGCTCAGACCGCTGGCACACTGCAAGCAAAAACCGCAGGCCAAGCAAGCCCAGAAGCCGAGGCTACAACCAACTTGTTCCGAGTGTGAGTGTGTGGATGAGTGTAAGTGTGTATATCCTGTTTGTGTGTAAGTATTTGTGTGCGTGTTTGTGCTTGTGACATGGGAACATATTCGCACTTCAAGATGGCTTCGATATTTCTTAGTCAACAAAATGGCGATTGCAAAATTGTCGTCCTTGCTGCGCAACGCAGCGTTAAGAAATTACTTTCCTTGGCCAGCGACACATTTTGTGGTAAAGAACTCAAACCCACCCCGTCTCCCTTACCCACGAACAAAACTTACTCCCTTTGGAACTAGCAACACCCACGGACAACACCCAAAGTTGACACAGTTTACTTTGTTGCCACATTTATATAGCTTGGCTGGTAGCTTTTATGGCACTTTGGCTTTTGTCTTGAGTCTTGCAAGTCGACTCAAGTCGAGTCGAGTCGAGTCAAGTCGAGTTTGAGCCAAGTCAACGGAAATGGCGGCCGTCGTAATTCTCAATTTGCCAAGGCGACAATTTAATGGGTTTTCAGGTGTGTGTATGTGTGTGTATGTGTGTGTACGACTGAGTGTGTTTTCAAATTGAATTGAAATTGCAGAAAATGACATTAAAAATTAATTAAATTGATTGCAACGTAAAGCCAGCAACTGTCACAGCCAGTAAACGGCAGCTAATAGGAAAAAAACGAGTAAAAGAGGCGAAATTACAAAAGGCTGAAAAATAGAAGAACTGCATTCATTTACTATTTTTCAAGTATGATAGCCTCTTTTAGAGCTCCTATACAGGTAAAAAATCTGATTAATATAAGAGGGAACTAAATCAATATCAGGAATCTTGGAAATCTTTCCAACGATGGATTGTTGCACTTATGGTTGTTTTTACTACAAAAGAAATGTTCTAAAAGAGTATCTGGAGTTCAGCAAGTTGAACAGTACAGAAGTTTCCTTAACTGTTTTTGTTTGCATTTGCAATTTCATTTAATTGCCCGTGCCATGCCCTCGACAGTCAAGTAACGTCTGTCGGCTTTGATTGCCTGACTTATGGCAGCCATTTAATTGGTTGCCTGCCACGTCAAAGACAGTCCAAATGAAGAAATATTATATGGGGATCTTTCTTGCCACCTTTTCCATTTCCATTTCCGTTTCCGCTTCCTCCCCACTCCCTGGCAATGTTGCAAATCAATTTGCTTTTGGTAAGTTTTTGCTACCTGCAGCTTCCATGCACATTTGTTTGTAGAAAACATAAGGAAAAGTTTCGCTTACTTATTGGCAAGAAGTCGTTTGTTGGCCCAAGAGTTTTCTTTGGCCATTTTCTTTGGCATTGAGCTTAAAATGGGAATACTGGGAATCGAAATGTGAGCAACTAACAACTAACTTCAGCCGTTGCCAAATATGTGAAATTTAACTGGAAAAGAACGCAAACAATTTGCTGTCAAGCGGTTGCGGTTCAAGTTTTGACAAGTTTCTTCTTTTTTTTTGGATTTGAGCATCTGAAGCTGGCAACTGGTGTAGGATATAGTGTAAAGATTCTAACTGACCAATTTGTGACTGTAGCTGACAAGAGACTCAGTAAAGTAACATCAGTTTTACTTGTAGACATCTAATTGATATGTCTTTAAACCATCACTCTTAGCCACAAAAGCCTTCGCTTTGGCTCAAAGCCTGTCTAGCTAGACAAACCGGTGTTGTAGTCACAGCTGAGTCCTTGTAGACCGCAAAAAACGCAAGAAATTTCATAATTACGTATTTGTTCACGCCTTTGTAAATAATGCAATGGATAAAGAAAATAATGAAATGGCGTCGCTTGCAGGCGGCTCACATCACCCACAACAGCAAGGGCAACAACAGCAACACTACGAACAACAAGAACAAGACAAACAACTCAAAGTAAGTAAAGAATCAACCTATCAGGTTGTCACGTTGATCAAGCTGCAATTTCATAGAGTTGACATGTCCATCGACGTAGTTGTTTACGTCTCGTCGACAGCAAAGTAATTGTTCTTGTTGTTTTTGTTGTTATTGTTGGCATTGTCCTTGTCCCTGCAGCTGCTTTAATTAAATTTTAAAATAATTTTTTATCGCTTGTTTATCGCTGCATGTCCTTTTTTGAGTTATATGACAATGTGTACGTAAATTAAAATTGCATTAAAAAACAACCTGCAAGCGGAGACAAAAATAAAAGTATGAGATTGTTACTTGCTTGCGTAATGACAGACTTTTTAATTGCCAGACCAGAAAATGTCTCGGTCACGACATTATCATAATAAGCTTGAAAAAGAACAGAAATTATACAAGTGAAGCAAACAAAATTAGACCTGTGCAATCGAATATTGTAAAATATTACGTATACGACACTTGAACCGGGATCTGCAACGTCAGCAGCGAAACTCGAGTTGCGACCTCTCCTTTGTAGCTTCGACGACAGAAGACAAAAAAGACAGGGTGTTAACGTTTTTCCGGGAAGCTTAAAAAATATTTCTAAAATATTTCTATGAAATAAATAATTTTAAATTTGATTTAATTCAAAATATTTGTGAAAATATAAATTTTAAGTTACATCCCAAAGTAGAGCATATGCTTTTGCTTTATGGTCCTCACTTTATGCACAGTTGCTCAGTTGTAGTTGACTTTCGGCTTTTTGGTCATTTCAATTACTTATTTCCTCATTTTTATTGAAACTGAAGTCGGTTTGCACAGAAGACAGAAATGGAGGCAAAGGACATGGCCGCAGAATCGCGTTATTTATGTGGCCATATAATATAGTATGGTCAGGGCATGTAAAGAGTGGATTGCTCAGGGGTTATCAGCAGATGGAGAGCGGTTGCTTCACATAATTATGCGCATTTTTTGTAATTAAATATTCCTTGTAATTTGCATGCGTGCGCGATGGCAACGTCTGCATACATTTATTATATGCTCGCTGCCACCGCTGCCACCGCCACCGCCACCGCCTCTTTTGTTGTCAATTTTAAAGGTAATTGAAAAATACAATAAAGCGGTTTTTATAATTATAGGCACTGCCGCATTGTATGGCATTCGTTGGCTATGGTATTTAAAAATCCATGGCATGTGCTTAACACGGGCTTAAAGCGCTCGAGAGAATACTGAATCTGTGCTCGTTGAGCTCTTGAATCTTGAATGTTTTGGGCACAACAACAACAACAAGAACAGCAAAAAAAGTGGGCACAGAAACTTTTAGCCAAAGCAAAGAATAACATTTTTGTTTTTTTCAATTTCCGGCTTAAGACAAACAAATGTACTCTCTCCGAGCGGGCAAATGACGAGCTACTACAGTTTACCCTTAGCTCAGGCGGCGGAAGTTGCTGCTGCTTGTTTAAAAAATAAAAAAAAAGGAGAATTTTTTATATTTTTTATTTACACCGGATATTAATTTTATAGCAGACGGCAGAAGCGAGGCACAAAAACTTGACAAAGCGTTGCGGGCTTTTGATCTTTATGACACATGAGTTTTCTTACAATAATTTCAGTTTCACGCTTCCGCTTGTCCAGTTGTCCATATGTGAGCGAGTGTGTGTATGTGTGTGTGTGTTTGCGTAAAAAATAGCTAATAAGATATACAACTTCCGGAAGCGGAAGTGTGCAAGTGAGCGGCCATTTTGTCCGATGCCATTGCCGATTTCATATGTGACTTTTTTTCGATATGCTAAAAGTTATATGTCTTGTCACTCTTCTTCTTCGTTTTCTTTACCTTACTTCCAGGTGGGAAACTTCTTTTAGGGCTTGCTTCTCAAGTAACCCCAAGCAACTGGGCGAAACGCATCAGTAAACACCTCAACCGACTTTTATGTACATTTTCCTTTTATGTCTCGTCAGCATAAAAAATGCATGCACAACCATCCAGGAGTAAACAAACAAACAAGACGCCCTGTTGGTGTCAACCGACGCGCAACGCTTTGTGTATACGCCCTACCGCCCTACCGCCTTAACGCCCCCTCAACCTTTGACTTTGTACGTCACCAATCTCCGTTTCACTCCCTATTTTGTCCAACTCCATGCGCTTGACAGCAAAGCAAATAAACAACAGGTTGATCTCGAAATTTATTTAGAAAACGGCAAAAAAATATGTCAAATAATACCAGAAACGGAGAATTATTTAAACACTTTAATAAATGCTTTCAAGCACAAGAAAGAAAACTAAAAAAATTTAAGAACGAATTTGAAATATTATAAAAAATTATTTTTCCTCAAGTTTTCATTTATTACAGATACAGTACCTAAATCAAGTCGGTAACTATTAATAGCTTGAAGAAAAAAAGATTGAGTTGTTATAAGAAATTAAAAAAAATATTGGAATAAAATTTTCTATGCTAAAATTTATGCCCGTGATAATTCCCTTGAACACTTTAAGAGTATTTCTGATGTATTTGATGCATGTATCATTCCTTATACAAAAGTGCTTTACAATCTTTTTGTAATTTGAGTTTATATAGGGGATCATTTGACCTCTTTGTCAGAGGAAACATCAGCTCATGCTGTGCTTGACGTGCTTATGAAAAACAGAATGCTTTTTATTATTATGCACTAAGTCAACAAAAAGTGCAGGTAGCTATTCTATCAAAAAAGCATACTAAAAACAATATGCTTCCCTGTATTTAATCAAATTAATTACATGACAAAAGTTATAAATTTTTTTCATAAATAAGAGTGTATAAACTTTTACTTTAGTCATCAAATAAAGTTAGCAATAATTGCAAAAGCAAAATGTTTTACAATTAAATCAAGTCAGATACTCGGAACAAAACCTCCAAGCCCTATTTATTTGACAAAATATAAACTATTCAGAGCAAATGTTGCTAATTGTATGTTACATTTTTGCCACAGTTGATATTAAATTACAAAGAAGTTTTGTACTTTATGTAACCGGAGCAACTAATGGCATCTGCTGAAAAAAAATCAGAATAACATTAAACTAATTATCTACAATATTTCAACGAACTGCGCAGTTTCAGATTATTTGTAAAATTAATTAAACAAAATTAAGTTTGACAGCATTTACAATACATGAAAAAATAAATAATTATGTATGCATAAAAAATGCAAACCGAGTCACTTTTACGATATTAAATTAAATTAACAACTTGTATGACAAAATGTAAGCGAAAGAGATGAAGAGACTGCGAGAGAGAGAGAGAGAGAGCATATGGAGAAAAAATATATATTAAATTACTTATTTATCATTTTGCATCAATTTGTAAAATTTACTCATTAATTTAATTAAAACCAATTAAATGAAATTGTCACTGTCATTTGGGCATCGATTTTCAGGGACTTGTCCGGCTTTTGCCGAATGTGGTTTTACTGGTTTTGGTGTTTTCCCTCCCACTCCCACTTACAATCTCCTTCCCTCTCTCTCTCTCTCTCTCTCTGCCTCTCTCTTTGCTTTTCCCCTCAGAACTGAAGCTCGTTGCCGCCTTGACAATTACATATTTCACAATGTACAAATTGCAAACGACTGTTGTTGCGGTAATTTAATAACTTTGCATTTAATGAAGCGACAGCTGAGGCTGCACGACCGTGTGCTCACTACTCTTAACTGGACGTGGCATATCACGGATTATCAAGCTATTTTGTTCATTATTTATGACAATTTTTCACTCTCTTCTCTTCTCTTTTCATTTTATTTTATTACATCATCTGCATTTGCAAAAGTACTTCAACTTATTGTGAACAAAGAATTGAATTATTCGTACATTGACTTTTCCATGTTGCGTATACGCAGCGATGTACTACCATAAGAGACTTTCTTTCTGCATGTGTTCTGAAATTTACACTCAATTAAAGTTTATTACATTTACAGCACAGTCGTAGCCTACCAATAATTTGTGCATTTTAATGAAATTTATCCGTATAAATAAAAATTAACTTTGCAGGCAGATAGTTAATAAAATTTACCAAATATACCAGTAAACAGGTCGATTACCTTCTTCTATGTATTTCCCATAGCTATACTATCAATAGAAATCCATCTCTAAAAGTCCTACAGGACTCAGTCATTGAGACGGCGCTTATAGATAACGTAAAGCATAGCACATGACACTTAACAAGCTTCAAGCCATTAACTTTTCACACTAGCTTTCCAGCCACGCCCACTTGTCAGTTGACATGCATAAATTTTATAGCAAACTCAAAGCTGTCAGTACGAAGCGTTCATATGAAAAATTGCCAATGTCTTGAAGCCACAAGAGCTGATGTTGGAGTTAAAGTTGTTGCTGTTGACTTGGGTCAGTTCGAGTGGCTGAAAACGAAAAATCAAAACTAATCAAAGGCCCTCACAGTTGTCAGATGGGGCTTAGGGGCCCTCAGGAAATTGCCGCAACAACGGCAAACAACATTTCCATTTGAACACATAAATTTTCGCAACAAATTCAATTTCCTCTTTGATTTTAGCAAACGAGCAGCAGCAGCAGCAGCAGCAACGGCAATGGCAAATAAAATAAATAACTTCCCGGGAGCGCAACAGTTGCCTAACAAAACGGAAACGGAAATGCAGTACACACTTGTGTGCGTTTGTATATGTGTGTGTGTGTAAGAACAAATAGCAAATAAGTGCAAAGCAACCAATTGATAAAGTAAAAAACACTTGAAACTGCAGCCACAGCGCATGTAACAAAGGCCGATGAGTGTGTGTCGAGTGCTGAAGCCAACAACAGCAACAACCACAGCAATAGCAACAACAATAACAACAACAACAGTAGCAACGAGGCAACCACTTCATAAATAATTCATTTCCCGCCTGCTACGCAAACTTCAACAGCCAGCCTCCTATACTATTTTTTTTAACATTCTTGTGCGGCGTATGTGGCGTATGCGCAACATATGCATCAGTTCAGGGAGTGTGAGACACATAGAGAAGGGTACGGAAAGCCGTCGCTGCCGCAGACGCCAAACTAACGTGAAATAGACACGAACAAAGGCTTTTCATGCCATTGCAAGCATAAAATTGCTTTTTTGCAACAAATATCCCGGCCAGGCAGTCGAGTCGAGTTGAGTTGAGTCGACTCGAGTTGAGTTTCGTTGGAGCTGGAGTTGGTGTCATAGTCTGAGTTGAGTCGATTTCGAAAGGTCTACACCACGTTTCCCCTTTCTGTCTATTTGTCTCGTTCTCTGCCTTGTTTGTCTATGAGCCAGTCATGGGCTCTGGTTGTGCTTCTGGTTCTGGTTCTGGGTCTTCGCTCTATTTGTTTGCAATTGCATGCGTATTTGATTCAATTTCTGCAATTTATTTGCAATTTGGCGACGGCGCCTTCTTTGCTTTTTATCTCTTTGATGATTGAAAGCACACGTTTCGTCAGCACAACCAATATCACTTACCACCAGTGCCAGAAGCAATGACAATGGCAATGGCATTGGCTCTGGCAGTGGCAATAGCAATGGCATTAACTGTAGCAGCCACAATTCTGGCAGTCTATTAAATTTTTAAATGTGGCCAAGCTCTGTTCGTTTAACATATAGAATTCATGCTACATTGTTATAGGTTTGTCAGTTGTTGTCAGCCATCCGAAATGCATAAATTTAACACCTAGTAAGCAATTCACAGAACTAAACTATACAATCACACACACACACGCTAGAAGTAAATGTGCAACACACACAATGTGCAACACCCAAACATCCGTTTCCGGCCGCATCCGCTTTGGCGGTGCGTCGGCCATTTGTTTTGAAAGCGGCAACCGCTGCCGGAGTTGCAACACTCTCTGCATATATTAAATGCCGCTAAAGCAACACAAGTTGTATAATAATTAAATGCATTGCCCACCCAAGTCTCTGCCTCCCCTTTGAACCAAGAAGAGCCACCGAAGGGGACCAAAGCAACTTGGCCCTGAAGGCTATGTATTATACCAAATATCTCATGTGATAGAGACAACCAAATGAGCATTACAATACCAACAAGTACTTACAACTGCCACTGGCTACTGGTTGTGTGTCAAAGCTGGTGAGATATGACATCAAGCAATAGGTAAAATCAGCTTTATTGCTCTTGATACTAGACCAATGTCTTAAAAATAGTACAAACAATTGCTGTAAGTAAAATATCGTAACATAATATTTATGTAAGACTGTTGGAGTTTAATATAATTAAAATAATTAGTAAATAGCTGTTATTCCGCTGATAAATTTAATAATTGCAACATTATACTAACCTAAACTGACTATTTCTAGACAGGACATAATCCAGGTCATTGGATTTGAACTAAACACAATAAAATTGACTCTAGTTACTGCAACATTTGCAGCTTAGAAAGGCGCCACAGAATCGACACATTGACCGGAACTAAGGCGGCCTTAAAAGAGCGATGTGAACATGGATGAGCTGCATTGGAGCCAGACAACCAGACAGGAGACGCCACAGAAAGGAGTAAACAAATACCAAATGACAGCAACAGCAGTGAGGAAAACAACAACAATAACAACAACAACAACAACTACAATAATAACAACAACAGCAAACACTATGATAATGAATGCGTTCATTATTATTCCGATTACTGTCTCTGGCTTGAATGTTGCCTGCGGCGGTTGCTGCTGCTGTTGCTGTTGCTGTTGCAATTGCTGCTGTTTTTGTTGCAAGCTGTTGGCGCCAAAGATGCGATTAAATGGAATTGTGTCACAAACAAAACTCAAAACTGCTTTCAGAACGGAATTTATTCATATGTGTTTGTACACTGCAAAAAATGGCAACGCTTTTAAAATCTTCTAAATTTTAGCAAAGAAAAGTTGTTTCAGTTCAAAGAAGTTATTCTGGTTCCTTTAGTTAAGATTATCTAGTAAAAATATAACACAAATAATGTACAAATGTTGTATTTTGTATAATGTTATTTTTAATAATAATGACTGTTTATTTTATTTTAAGTTTTTATCGGTGTATTTATGAGCGTGTGGGGCATGCGGGTGGCTGGTTATACAAAGATTTGAAGTTATATTCTATATTTTGGTTGTTCTTGTTAGTTTCTGTTGTTATTGTTGGTCAATTTAAATGCAAAAGTAAAAATAATGCAGCAATTGCAGCTAAAATTGCAATTGCGCTCGTTCGTCAGTCACTGAGTGCCACATGTGGCACAGGCAGTCTAATTCATGTTGAGTACACCCGCCCTGAGCACCCCTCCTACCCTTTATATTCCCCACAACTGACGCATAAATTGTTGCTACCCAATTACGAGCACTAACAATGGGCGCTTCTCTCTCTGTCTCGCTTTCTCATCATCTCTCACCCGCTCTTTCCTCTCTGGTGTCTACGCTTCGCTTGACTGCAATTCTGGCGGCGTTGACCATTGTCTAAGTTGTTGTTGTTGTTGCCAATTTTAGGCCAAAATGTTATCATGTCACTCGCAGTCGTAGTTGCCAGCAATAGCAACAGCCACTTTGCCCCTCTTCGCCCTTTGGGCCACGATTTGAGTGCGAATTTGCGTAAATATAATTTATTTACGCACTAGCACGGACCAGTGTCTAACTCTGGGTAAGTCCTGGTCTCCACTGACTCTCACACACAGGCAGTCCTGATTACATAAGCCTAAACAACACACACACACACACACACACTTTCTCACACATGCAGTTAACGGTGTCTGGCATTGAGTGTGACATTTAAGGCTTTAAAAATAGCCGGACTCTGTCAGATCCAAGCCGGAACGTTTAATTAGAATGCGGCCGGACTTTGAAGCTGTCTCAAAATGTGCCGGTCAAAATGGCAAATGGCCTGGTCTGTAGTGTGACGCAACTTGATTGCAGTCAGTCAACTAGAATAGTAAAGCAGAGTTAAACCTCTATAACAATCATGAGAACAGATCAATGAAAAACAGTTGGTTAAAGTTAATAGTCAACTTTTATTAAGTTTAAAATGCTAAGTAGATAAGTAGATATGTATTTTAATATTTTCTAAAGGTTCATGTTTTTTAAAAACTTGTGTAAAGTTTGCATTGAATACCTTTAAATAGCATGATTTCTTTAAAACTTTAATTGTATACAAATATCTTAAGCAATTATGTTATTATTCAACCAAACGAGAATTATGTGCTGTGGCATAATTGGGAATTCAAAACCCGCAAAATCATCTTAACGCAACTTCAATCAAAAATCAAAGCTAGATCAAAACACATCGGAACGATTGAAGTGAGGTCCGCAATTGAGGATATCGTTGATACCAAAAGCAGGGTTGTCGCTTCACGGTTTATGCGCCCCGCTGGCATGGGGTTGATAATATATGGGGTGAGGGGAAGGGGGAGTGGAAGGGAGGTGAATCAGACAGGCACGGACACGCAAGGATGTGCCAATTGGCAATTGCAATTGCAAAAGCATTTCCTTTCCACGTGTATTAACATAATCAAATTGGATTTGTGCACAGGATAATGATGAGCTTCATTATTGGTTGTGTAGCTTTGCGCAGTTTTTATACCCAATAAATAGCCAAAACGGGTATGCAGCTTAATAAACTCTAAAATAGATTGATTGAATTAGTTTAATTATTTATTTAAGACACCTAAATAAAGTTATGTTGAATGAAAAGTTCAGTATAAAAGTTAACTATTCTATAACTCAGCTGATATACATAGGTATTTTAGTATACATTTAGGATTAAAGTTTAAAAATTTTTGAAACCCAACTCAGAATTATATTACCTTACTCTTTACTTTTACTTTATACACTCTGAAACTATATGAAACCTTCCTTTTGGTAGCAACAGGGTATCTCAAAGTCTTAAACGTTTCTTGTTATTGCACTGCAAGTGAGAGCTTTCCATGTGTGTGTGCGTGTGTGTGTTAGATTTTGAGAGGAACTTCAGTTCATGTCCTTTTTGTCGTTGTCGTTGCCGTTGTTGTCGTTCTTGTCAGCGTTGTTGCTTATTATAAATTATAATGAATTTTCTACTGTCAGCCACTTGTTGTCAGCGGCAACCAGTCGGCAGCATTTGGGTTCGGCTATATCGAAGCCACTCATTCCCTGTAGCTCCTGATGCTGCTCATTCCTCTGGAAAATTAACGCATATGAAGTCGCTTCACTGGATGTTCGGCATAATCGAAGCACTTGGCTTTGAGTTTTGTTGTTACCTGTCAGACAGCTTATAAACCTGTCTCGGCATGTGTCGCCATCGCCAGTTGCGATTCTGCAAGGATTCGTTTCATTTATCTTCATTCTTCCCACTTCTCAGCTTGAGGCAACAAATTTTGCGCTTATTATGTAAATTTTTGGTACGCTCCAAAAATGATAGCCCTGAGCAGCGAGCGTCTACAATTAAAATTTAAATCAAATGCGAGAGTTTCTCGTTTACACCGGGCTCCTTCTAATTTAATTGAGCCAACAATGAAGTAAAGTAACCAGTCACAGGCAACTTGGCTAACTGACAGCCCACGGCCATAATGGCACTTCCACTCGGAGTCGATTATTTTCTTTTTTCGTTTCGTTTCTTGTTTTTTTTTTTGCTCTCTTTTTTTAAGTCGTAGTTGGAGTTGAAGTTGCCTCTCCGCAACAATTAACTAGCAATTTTCAAATAAGCGTTTTTCATAATTGAGCCACTCCCACTGTCCCCCTCTCCCACTGTGTGGAAGTTTAATGAAAAGAGCTGCAAAGAATAACCGCAGAAAAGATTTTCAATTGGCATCGTCATCGTTGGCAGAGGTAGTCGCAGCTGCATTATTATTATCGTTATCATTATCGTTGCCTTCATCAGCTGCCACATTATCACTGAATGCCTGGCTTTTTCGTGGGGAAAGAGGAGGGAGAGATAAAAATTAGAAACAGAGAGAGACAGAGAAAGAGAGAGAGAGAGAGTCTACCACTTGCTTTAGTTGTCCCTGCAAGCAAGAGAAAAACGTTGAGACTTCTATCCATTGAAAACAGCAGTCGGATATAGAGAGGGACACAAAAGAGTAAGGAAGAGATAGATAGAAGGGTTTGCGAATGATTGCAATTGTTGCCAAAGGGATGTTGAATAGCCAAAGTCAAGTCCCTTAGCCAAGGTGAGCCAAGTAGTTAACTTACTTTGACTTATGTCAAATTTTGTGCAGAATAACTTTTTTTTGTAACACTACTTTCAAAGTTTTTCAAGGATTTTCTTTATTTTAATAATATTAAAATTGAATTCAAAGATAAATCATATTTTAAAACCAAATAATAGTTAAAATTAGAATTAAAATTTAAGAGTTTTCGCTTAGAACTACTTGCGAAATCGGGAAAAAGATGAAAATAACATACCAAGTGTTAAGCCAGCTTTCGGTTGTCATTTTTGAGAACTTGCTAATATAAAACGTATGCAATTGGCCTTTTATTCGAGGCTGACAAAAAGCTCAAATTGGCCAGGCCTAAGCACAGTTTAAGCCAAACTCAACGGGTCTTTAAATGCAACAAATTCGGACATTCAGGCATCGACAAAAAGCCGCAGATCACATTACACTGGAAGACAATACACACACTAAGCACACATACACACATTTGAAGCATTTACGGTTATGTGTCCCGTGGGCGCAGCATTCGCCAGATGCCCCAAAAACCCAGGAACAGCCCAATGGCGAATGAAGAGGAACAATGAGAGTCTGTCTGGGTCTGTGGATGGGTAGCTGCCAACACTTTAAGGCCGATAAAAGTCGGGTAAAAAGGGGCAAAGCGGAAAAAATATATATGTGTGTGAAGTTGGCTCTTAATATGTATAGATGTGTGAGTGTTAGTGTGAGTGTGTATGTGTGTGAATGTTCAAGCAGACACTTGAGGTAAGATATTAAAAATACATGAGCATGCAGCAGAGAGAAATAGAGAGAGGTATGGGAATTGAACGCTGGCTGACTGTCTACTTGAGTTACAAGTGGCTTATTTACCTTACGATAAGTGCAGCCTGGAGTGCCATGACTGCCAACGAAGCACCTAACCCTGTCCCCTCTCTTCCTTGTTCCAACAAAACTCTTCTCAGTCTTGTGTAACCATATTAATAATTATTTCTTATACGGAAAAGGCGAAAATGTTATTGTAACGACTCTCTCGAGTCAAATCGTTTTGAATGTGGTGTGTTGAGCCTCGATTTTTGTTATTATTGTTAGTTATTTATTGAATTGACTTTCGATATTTAAATTACATGCGTAAGTAATTGCTTATGTTGTCATTACATGCAAAGGATTTATCCATAACCTACACCATTTTACACACACAACCATTATTCAATATCACATCAATATGTCATTTGAGCAACAAGGAAGATAACCAGCCAGCCAACTAGAGGAGAGAAAGGGGCAGAGATACAGTTATGGTCAGATTTCAAGCCTTGTTTTGCCATATGATTAAGTTTCTGTCTGTGGGCGGCCTATAAATCAGGTGAAATTTTCAATAAAATGATGTAAACCATATTGACGAGCCCTTGTTGTTTTTCTCTCTTTCTCTCTCTCTATATATCTCCCTCCTACACACTCTTTCGTTGGGTGTGTGGCAGCTGCCATTGATGATTTATGTGACCTGGCAGAATGATGATATCCAACAAATACTAACAAACACCAAAAGTTGTCTGTGTGAAGGCCTGCAAGAATATAAACATATATTGCGAGGCCAGATAACATTGCGTATGCGTTATATCAATAAACAAGCATATGAGTTGCACACATAAAAAAAACGACACACAATTTATATTGATGAATTCAATTAAAATGTCAGAGCAGTTGTAAAACAATTTGATCAACCTCAAAAGTATTTAATTAACGGTAAATTGATACAAACCGAAACTAATTCGTACATAAAATAATAAATATTCTAGATTAACATAGTTAAGCAAACTAATTTACTTCCAAAATCTTCTTTATGCTATGTTACTTTGGTGTTTATCACAATTAGCTTCATGAAAAGATAACTTTGATTTTATTTTAGTTATTAAAAGTTATATAACTCGACTTAAACAACATAACCGAATACAGCAGTTACGGTTGTTTTAAGTATAATTTTCTTTTCATTCAAAGTTTGGGAATTCAGTCATATGGTGCCTGATCTCAAAGTCAAAGCCAAAAGTAGACGCCTCTTTTATTTCACTGTGTACATTTCAAAGAATAAATTCACAGCAAAGGGTTTCTATTTTCACGCTTTCAGAAACTCCTAAGAAACAAAAAGGAATGCCGGTTGCTAAGTAGTGAGTGTGCGTGTGTGTATGTGTAAGAGTGCTTGAGTGTGGGATGGGGTGGAGTGGGCTTGGAGCATTTAAAATACGCAGCATGTGGCATGCCCCTGGCAACAGTTTTCATAAGCAAATTATTTGCTTTATGCTTTAAACATTTTGTTCCCATCTTGCACAGACTCATCTGTTTATTCGTTTATTTTTCAGATTTCATTTTTTCCTGTTGCTCATTTAACAACAAATTAATGAGATTTTATGAAATGTCGAAACATCAAAAAGAATTCAGCAAATTAATCTGGCTTATTATAGGAGGACGCGAAACTACCACAGAATGTCATTATAAAAGTACTCAAGTAGATAAGTGCTCCTACATATGTTTATGACGTGGGAGTTTCAAGTTGCGAGCGCAGTTTCTGACTATGCTGATTGAAAGGTAACGCACTAGATCATACTGATAAAAGGTAGTCGACTATTTAAAGGTCTTTTTATACATTTGCTAAAGGAATAATAATTCTATTTTCAAGAGGTCTTGAAACATGTAAGTGGAAGGGATGACAAGTTCTATAAAATATGTACGAGAATTTCCAACATTAGTGTATGCGTTTTGCGACTTGCTTTTAATAATCGCGTGATTCTGTTTAAATTCTTGTCGCTGATGCTCCCACAGCAGTGCATATTATCCTCAATTAGCGCACATATTGTTTGCCTTTGTGGCTAAGAGCCACTTTTCAGTACTATTTCTGTCTCTATTACTCACTCTGGTACATGTATATGTATACATATTATTATATGTGTATGTGTCCAATAATGTCTCTCTACTTTCAATTGGCAGATCGGCTTAGGCTTAAGCACCTAAAGTTAGGCTCTTGCCACGAAATGCAAACTTTACATTTTGGCTGTCAACCACCAGCCACTAATCATACTATAAACCAAAGCTCTCTCTATAGCTACATATATGTGTATCTCTCTCTCTCTCTCCCTCTCTATCTCTCTTAGTCTCTTTCTCTCTCTTGATTTCTCCACTGCATGTTGTTGTTTTTATTTGTTATGCATTTTGCCCGGAAATTGGAGATAATAAGCATATTGTTGTGCGAAAACAATGGCCATGCTAATGATGTTCATTTGTGTGGGTTCAGCTACTGCACATGTGGGAGAGTATGTGTGGTTATGTATGTGATTATACGCCTCTGTTAATAACTGTGCACGTAGCTATCTTTAGGCAGCTTATATTCAGCAGTAGCTCCTAAAGCCGATCCCTTTAGTTCTAGCGGTAATCCTAACTACTAATTCTACTATACAGTGTTCTTAATTGTACCTTATAATATATTTTAATAATTAAGAACTTTTAAAGCTTTATTTTGAAAACAAAGAATGCTCCTAAACATTTAAATAAATATTCTTGTGTTTTCAAAGGTACCAAAAGGAATGCTCCACAAACTAAAATTCGCTAAAACAACTTAAATCTTAGTTCACGTTTGCAATCATTAAGTGCCTTCAGCGATAAACAATTTAAATACGAGTTCTAATAAGCCCCTTAGTTATATTCACTTACACTGCACATATCCGCCCCTTAGGCAACAGTATTAACAGCCAACCAACCCAGAAGGAAACCACAAATACACACAGTCTCAGTATGAATGCCAACCAGTTGCATTGCTCGTCGACGTAAAACGAAGAACGCCTCTTTTGGCTGTCTGCCAGGTCAGCAACATTTCGAATTCGGTAGGCGTTACCAGAAAACCAAAAAGAAGAAAACAAAACAAATAAAAAACAATCTCTAGTTTCGGGGACATGCGCCCAAATAAGTAGGCTATGAATTTTATTGCCCGAAACTGGGCTTATGTTTTGCATCAGGTTGAGCCCTTTTGAGTAAGGCTTAGAGACAAAGTGCATTACAAGTGCAACTTTTTTGCAGAGAGGGCAAAGCCCAAAAACTCTATGAAAACAATGCAAAAGACGGAAGCACACGAAGAACTAATTGAATTAAAAGTAAATGCAACTTTTATCCTAAGCAATTACGGGTAAGTTGAAAAGTAAAAGGAAGTGAAGGAACTGATGGTACTAAAAGTACCGAGGGTTTCTCTGCCGTGCTGTGAAACAAACATCAAGCCATAGAAATTCATTTTCATTTCTATTTCATTACAATTTCATTTAAGTGAAGCTTAAAAGCGCACCAAATGGCTGCCAGCCGTGGCAATTATTTTTGTAGATTTTTGTTTTTGTTGTACCGACAAACAATGGCAAGTATAAGCCAAAAGCACCTGTAAAACAATGACCAAGGCAAGAAACAGAAACAGAAACACCAACTAAGCAAATAGAACCAAGGCGTGCACTGAGATTGAAAAACAAGTTAATAGCACTGTTTCTCTCTCTCTCTCACTCTCACGCTCTCTATTGCGTTCAGTCGCTCTGGTGTGTGCTCGGCTGGAGATGGCAAACAATAGGAATTTTCCAATTTTCACAAAATGTTTTGTTTTTTTTTTTGCGTAAACAAAATCAAGGTGAAGGCAGCTGGCAGGCAGAAAGGCAAAAGCGTGTGTAGAGCGCTTAAGTGAAGTAATTAATTTACTAAAAACACAAACACATAAAAACACATACTCACAGTTAGTCGAGACACGTTGCTCAACTGTGTGTGCGCCATAAATTCGTATAAAGTCAAACGTGTAGCATATTCAATATTTTATTAATTCTGGCAACGCGTGCCAATTGGTAGTCAGTCAGCCAAGTTAACTGGCAAACGCCAGTGGCAATTACTTGCCCCACAGTGCGCGCTAAAAGTTTACTTACGCACCACAAGTCTCATGTGGCGTTCACATTTTTAATTGTCTGTCTTTCTGCCGCGACCATCAATTTGTGCTCAAAGACTTTGGGTCATAAAATTTCAATTGCTTTTTAATTTGCATAGACTTAAGTTCGCTGAGGCTTACCTCTACAACAAAAGCATCACTCTACTAATTACAAATTGTTAATAAATAGCCACCTGGCACTTACCTGCCAAGAAAAGATGAGGATAAACAGATTGAGCACGAGCGAGAGGAATAGCAGAAAACTTAGTGTGTTTGCATAATATGTACATAAATTTGCAAGAAAACTTTGATAATAATACAACGCAGCTAATCTTAAAATTAGGCTTTAAATAAGAGTATTGGAATATTACATAAAAACTTATATACAGAAAGTACGCTTCAATAAGTAGCTTAAAAGGCATTTAAAGTTAATTACATCATTTGAAAATAGTATTAATAATGTAGTTTGATTTTGCTGAGTTTCTCATACGAATCTTTTGTATAAGGAATAGATTTATGGAAATATAAAGCGATTCCATTAGTTCAATAACCAATTATGAGCACATTAAACTTTGTCTAGTCTCAAATTATCAATAAACTACTTTGGCTTAGCTCAGTGAATTGGCAACTGAATTGAGTTGAGCAGCTAAGTAAAAAAATAACTTGTGTAAATTATACGCTGCATTGAGCAGGCTCAAGCACACACTCAACGCACACACTCACACACCTATTAGCAAGTAGCGAATATAAAAAGTTGTAGTTAATTTTGGGTTATGTGGGATGAGGCAAGCAGGCAGACACTCATATAAACCCAATCATATCACCACTTGCCTGCTTAATGTGCCATGCAGTAAATTTTGCCGCACAGTGCAAAAACCGCAGTGCGAAAAAATTTGTGTTGTCCCTTCCTCCTTCTGCCCCTGGCTATGCCACACTGTGCGTGTTTTGCATGCATGCATCGACAAGCAAAAACAACAACAACACAAGCAACAGCAACAACATGTAGAGTCGTAGGCGGCTGCACAAAGCGTTGCAATTAACGTAGCTGCAACTCAGCGGAGCAGCAACCGCAGTGGCAACCATTGGCATTGGCTTAATTTCCATGGACTCTGGGTTCTGGACTCAACTCAACTCAGCTCGACTCTACTCGATTCGATTCAATTCGAATTCAACTCGACTCTTCTACTGGTCGAGCTGTTTATCTTGTCTGCGTTTGAATATTTTGGTTCACACAAATTGAAAATACGCAACGATGCACGAAGCGCATTATTACGTATACGCAATGTGAGAGATCGCCTGGTCAGTGCAATAATCCATATAACAATGGCATCGTCCTCCATACTGTATTCCTGTTGCCTGAAAAACAATAAGCAGCATTGATTGCAGTATACTGGCAGACTTTCTCTCTCTCTCTCTCTTGTTGAGGTTGGCTCGGGTCTTTTTCGGGTTGAATTTAATGCCATGCACGCGCAAGTGCACTTGACTTTTGTTTCACAAACAACAACCTGCAGAGGCAAATTATGCGCATTGTTATCCAAGGTCCACAGCTAATTAATTAAGTGACGACTTTCTACAGATATGAGACACAGACTAAAACTACACCTTGATTCGTTTATGTTATAAGCTCAAATAATTGCATTGCTAAACCGCTTAACACAACTATTTCCAGGCAATTATTTTCGCATTAAAACTCATCCAGACACACACGCACACATACACACACATGGCAAACTATGCGCTACAAGCTTGAAGTTTATGTGCTAAAGATCAAGAGGCATTTCATAAAATTTACAAATTATTGGCTGAAAAATATTTCAACATTTTGAGCAGCTCATTCTCGAGTGTTTAACAACTCAACGAGACACAAGTGGAATCCAGAGGGCAAGTGAGTTATGAAGAGATAGAATTATATATATATGAAAAGATGGGAAATGAGAAGTTGGACACCAAACAGCGTTTCAAATGCTCAAAATGTTAATATGCTGAAAATGATTCAACTTTTGTTAAAAATAATATGCAAAATGAGTTGGCAAAATAGTTAAGCAGCTTTCTGCTTGGTTGCTTTGTGGCTAAATCAAGTGTGCACACGTGTGATAGTGTGTGTCTGTGTGTTACTCTCTCTATGGAATCTAGTTTGTGGATTAAACGAGGATTGAGTGCTGCTGATATGTAGCTATAGTATCTGTTGTTGGTATTATTTTAAGTACTTGTAGAAGACATTACTCCAAATGCACTGAGAGAAATAAACTTTGTTACTTTCGGGACTGTTCTCGTCGTGCTTAAGCACTTTTCTCGAAATACTATGTAACTGTCTGATATACGAATATAATTTTTGTGTTTTTATTACTATTTCTATATAATTGAAGAATATTTCCATTAAAGTCTATTATTAGACCCCGTACTCTAAAAAAGAGTATAGGGGTCTATTAAGTTTGTCTGAAGCGAAATGTGCGTAACAGGCAGAAGGAAGCTTTTCCGACCCCATAAAGTATATATATTCTTGATCAGCATCAACAGCCGAGACGATAGAGCGATGTCCGTCTGTCCGTCTGTCTGTCTGTCTGTCTGTCTGTCTGTCTGTCTGTCCGTCCGTATGAACACCTGGATCTTCTAAACTACAAAAGCTAGAGCTGTCAAATTTGGAATGAAAGTCCGTCTATATGTCAGGCAGGTTAAGTTTATTTCAAATTTTTGCCACGCCCCCTACCGCCCCCGCAAATTGTTAAAAACTTTTTTCACATCACCATAACTTGAAAACGACTAGAGCTAGAGGGACCAAATTCACACAGTATGTGTATAGCACTATTATAACTATCCTCACCAAGTTTGATCCGGATCGGACAACTATAGCCTATAGCTCCCATAGGACAAACCGGTCAAAAATAAAAAATTTGTATGAAGACATGAACTGTCAGTTGACCGATCGCAACCAAACTCACAGAGGATGTGTGTATAATTATTAAAAATATCCCCACCAAATTTGGTCCAAATCGGACAACAACAACATATAAAACAAATTAATCAAAAACGCTGAATTTTATGTACAAATTGTTTGTTTACACTGCTTGCAATAGAAAAGTCTACGTTTAACTACACAAACAGCAGCAAGCAGTGTACTGTGTTAACTAAGCAATTATTGCATGTGAATGAAAATAATCCAACTGAATTATCAGCAGAGCGTGGTCTTATTGGTAGGGTCGCGGTTTGTTATTTTGCAAATCCGCGTGGGTCCCAGGTTCGAGTCCAGTCAAAGTTAAACACAAATATTTTTTTAAATTTTAACACAAATTGTAAACTTATTTTAAATAATAATAACGTTTATTTGTATTTAAAATGTATTTGCGTAACATGGTATGCTATAAAAAAAGTAATACGAAAGTCCAAAACAATTCAGTAAACTCCCTTGCACGTACATACATTTATTAATATGTATATACATTCATACATACATACATACATATTTTTGATAATGCTTTGCACTTGTTCAAGGGCGTTCGTGTATTTGAACTGCTTAACGTTGTTCAATTGAAGTAAGTTGTTCAGTTGATCGGCATTTAGCGCTCATTGGTACTTGTTTCGAACTGATTTTGGCACGCGCCAAAAATAACTTCTGTAACTATACAGATTCATGCAATGCTACTGAAAGCAGATATTGTTTTAATTTTTACCGTTTTGAATGAAAGATTTCAATTCTAATACATATTTATTTGTATATTTGTTGTCTCAATCCGCTAATATTAATTTTTGTTATATTAAATGTCAATGAGAATAATCAACGCTAACTCAAAGTACAGCGTGGCCCAATTGTTAGGGTTACGGTTCGTTCTTTTGCAAATCGGCATGGGTCGCAGGTTCAATTCCAGTCAAAGTTAATCATATATAAATTTTCTATTTTAATTATAAGCACTGTTTTTAATAAATTATATTTCTTTTATTTTAAAACCTGTTCCCAAAACATTGAATAAAAAGAAAAAGTATTTCGATGTTCAAAACATTTACATACATTTATAAATATATATATATATACATTTACAAATATACATACATATGTATATAAAATACTATGTGTGAATATTTTTGCTTTTTCTTTGCACTTGTTCAATTTGAACTGCTTATCGTAGTTCTATTGAAGCAAGTTGTTCAGTTAATAGGTATTTTATCGTTCATTGGTACTTGTGCCAAACTAATTTTGGCACGCGCTAAAAATTAAATCTGTTATTATACAGATTCTGGCTTTGTCACTGAATGCAGGATTTTTTTTTATTTTTACCTTATGAAATGATAGCTTTATATATTAATAAATGTTATCTTATATATTTATTGTTATATTAACATACAAATGTTAAAACTCGCTCCTGCTCTCTTTAGTTCCGAACTCATTTTTGCGCTTTGTTTTGATTTGATTTTCGCCGTTACTTTGCTGCAAATGATTTTAACTCAAGCACATCGTTCGTTCGCTCCATAAAATTTAATTACGTGATTTCATACATATAATATCCTGATAAATTAAATAAGTTATTTTGTAATAGTGGTGATTGATAAATAATATAAGCTTTACTGATTTTAGTGCATATTAATTTTTGATTGTGCGCCACACAACTTGCCGCGCGTTTGATATTATACATACATATGTATGTATGTGCAATTATTTGTGCAGCAAATTGTATGAACCGTCTTTAACATAATTATTATTTAATTATACAGTTAAAGTGTTGAATCTTAAATTAATTGTACTATTGTGAGTAACTTTGTGTAAAAAGATCAGTGTTAGTGTTTTTGGCCGTATAAGTCTCAGGCGTGCGTTTAAGTCTGTATGTATGTATTTGCATATGTTTGCACTTGCGTTGACAAAGCAGTGCAGGCAGTGCAAACAGTGCAAGCAGTTTATACAGTGGGACAATAACACTAAATTAATTGATCTTTTTACTGTATTAGTACGTGTGTGTCCGGTTGCGGTTTTCGTGCAAGTTTCCTATCGACGGATACAAGCAAGTTGCATGATTACTAATTTAAACATATTTTTTAATAAATAAATATATAGAATTAAATAATTGATTATTTAATAAATTAAATTAATTGATTATTTAATTTATAAATAATAAAATATTATTATTTATTATTTTATAACATAATTTTACGAATAATACATTTTTGTTTTGCATTTCAAATAATTTTCTTGTATATAAATAATTAAATTTTTTTTTTTAATAAATTATTTATTTTTAATTTCCTATTTCCTAAAATTTTTTTTATAGGTACATTTTAAAAACCACAACTGCTTATTAAATTTTTTTTCCTTTTCCTTTTTCCTTAATCCTTCCTTCCTTCCTTCCTTGAAAATGCCTCGCTTATCGAGACAAACTGCATCTGCGCGTGCTAGAACTCGTCGCCTAAGAAATAGGTTAAACAGAAGCGATATAGAGTATTCGCAAGTAGAGAATGAGAGGAATGCAAACTCTCTGAGAGATCGTAGGAACAATTCTTCGTATAGGGACGAAGAGCAGGAAAATAATAGTGAGCGTCGTTCTTCAAGAAGACGCTCTCATACTATAAGATTTCAGGAACAAGCTCAGAATTCAGGGGCTAGGAGGCAGGCTCGGTTAAGAGATGGAGTTCGGGACCGAGAAAGGGCGGCCGATAGTCAGAATAGATCGAACAGTCGAAGACAACCAATAGTTTACGCTGCAGAAAGGCTACGTGATACTCAGGCTAGAGGACTGGCTCGGACTAGAGAGGGTGTCCGGCAACGGGAAAGAGTGTCCGATCGTGAAAATAGATCCAACCGTAGAAGTCATCCGATAGTCCAATCTTCTGAAAGGCTTCGTGATACTCAGGCTAGAAGACTGGCTCGGACTAGAGAGGGGGTCCGGCAACGGGAAAGAGTGTCCGATCGTGAAAATAGATCCAACCGTAGAAGTCATCCGATAGTCCAATCTTCTGAAAGGCTTCGTGATACTCAGGCTAGAAGACTGGCTCGGACTAGAGAGGGGGTCCGGCAACGGGAAAGAGTGTCCGATCGTGAAAATAGAGCCAACCGTAGAAGTCATCCGATAGTCCAATCTTCTGAAAGGCTTCGTGATACTCAGGCTAGAAGACTGGCTCGGACTAGAGAGGGGGTCCGGCAACGGGAAAGAGTGTCCGATCGTCTAAATAGAATAACGAGACGACAAAACTTTACAGAAAGGACTAACGAACAAAGACGAAATACAGAACTTCGAGCAGTTAGTAGGACAGATGTAAGGCGACGAGTTTTAGAAAGAGAAAGGGATAGGATGCAGAGATCGCAAGCTAGGAATAATCCTGTTCGGAGGATTATTGAAAGATACGCTAACACTGCTCAAAGGCGAAGTGCTCGATTGTTAGCGCGCCAAGCAACTCTTGACGCGTTAAGACGCATTAGTCAGAGAGTTAGCCAAAATAGAAGTAGTTTTGAAAATAGGATTATAGAAAATAGCCGAAATGCAGGCCGTATGAGGATGAATCGTGCAAATAGCTCTCAGGACGATATTGAACCCAGCTTAACCCCATTAGAAGCTCAAATTAGAAGTTTTAATAGATTAGTAAAGCTGGGTCCAAATCAGGTTTGCCTTTGTTGCAAAGGCCTATGGTTTCCCCATCAACTCAGCAAAATTTCTCGTGGTTTTATTGAAAGCCACAACGAATTTAGCGCTGATATTTTAAGTCTTTCGAATGAGTTTTCATCAGAGGAAGACATTTATCAGTTCTGCAACACTTGTTGCAGTAATATAAAAGCTGGAAGGAAACCAAAATTTTCCATTACAAATGGCTTAGATTTTCCCGATCTTCCCGATTGCCTTAAAGGATTAACTCCTTTAGAAGAGCGACTAATTTCTCCTCGACTCCCATTCATGGTTATTAAGACCTTAGGTGTCGGTCGCCAAAGTGCAATCAAAGGAGCTGTAGTGAATGTTCCTATTCCAGTTAGCAGTATCGTGACTTCCCTTCCACGAGCCTTCCACGAAGCAGAAGTAATACAGCTCCACCTTAGACGTAGGATGGAATATAACCATGATTTCATGGCTGAAACCATTAGGCCCTTAAAGATTGCAGAAGCAATTAGGTTTTTAGTAACTACAGAGCTTTATCTTAAGCACAATGTAGTTTTGAATGAACAGTGGATCTCAAATTATACTTCCGATACTGTTCCATTCATAGTTTCTCAAGCAGATGCTGAGCTAGTTGAACAGCTCAATAGAGAATTTCAACAACCTTTTCATCCTGAAGGGGATGTTGAAACAGAGGAGCTCAATCCTGGGGGTCAGGAAACTCTGCTTGAAAATAATCAGTTTGATAATGTTGCCATACAAAGAATAGTTATAGCTCCTGGCGAAGGCCAAAGACCCCTAGACATGATTTTGGATGCTGATTGTGAGGAATTAGCATTCCCATCCCTTTATGCTGGCAACAAAAGAAAATCTTCACAAAGTTTTACAACCATTGTTAGATCAGAGCTTCGTAATTTTGATAGGAGAGGTTGTAGAATTGATAAGTTGTTCTTCAATTATAAGAAGTTAGAGCTTATTAGTATTAGAAACAATACTTCAATTTGCTTGAGAAAGCACACTGCCTCACGTCCCATAACTGTTTCTAATGCTCTAAATGAAGAACATATGGACCATCTTATTCGCCACGATGAAGGCTATAGGGTCCTGAAAGGTATTCGCACGTCTCCTGCTCATTGGGAAGCAGAGAAAAGAAAGGTGATGGCCATGATTCGTCAGTTTGGGCTACCAACTTTCTTTATTACTTTGTCGGCTGCAGAAAGTAGGTGGTTAGAGCTGCTTGTCCTTCTTAAAAAGAATGTGGACAAGCAGGAAGTTACAGAAGAAGATGCATCAATGTTGCCTTCCAATGAGAAAGTGCGATTGATTCGCACTGATCCTGTAACATGTTCTAGGTATTTTGACTATCGGTTTAGGCAGTTGTTCAAGTTAATGAAGAAGCCAGGAGGTATTTTTGGTCAACATAGGGTCATCATGTATTACTGGCGAGTTGAATTCCAGCAGAGAGGCTCACCCCATATACATGGGATGTTTTGGCTGAAAGATGCCCCACAAATAGACTTGAACAATGTCGATTCTATTCCTCCAGTAATAGACTTCATTGATCAATTCATTACCACAGATATAACTGATATAAGCCTCTCTCCATATATCGAATACCAAAAGCACAAGCACGGGCATTCATGCACACGTGAAGTGAGAGGAAACTCTATTTGTCGCTTTGGTATTCCATATTTCCCAATGCCTCATACTCAAATTCTAAGTCCTCTTCCCGAAGAAACTCATCAAATTGCTCAGCATCGTCAAAATTTAAAAAAAATTAAAAACTTTTTAAATTTGTCATTCGATGCTGACATTATTGATCAGCTAAACGTTTTTGAAAATTTTCTAGCTCATGATCGAGTGAACCTCTCTTACGAGGACTATACATATGCCATTAGATCTGGTTTGAAGAAGCCACAAATTCTCCTCAAGAGAACTTTTGCTGCTATTAACGTTAATGCGTATAATAAACACATTCTTTCCATGCAAAGAGCCAATATTGATATTCAATTCATATTGGACCCTTATGCATGCTGCAGCTATATTATTAATTACATTAATAAATCCCAAAGAGGCATATCTAAGTTAATGCGTGATGCTATCGATGAGATTAATAGAGGCAACTTATCCATTAAACAGAGGCTGCAGTATATTGGACACAAGTTCATTACTGGCACAGAAATTTCTGCTCAAGAAGCAGCATATTGTTGTTTAGGTATGCGTTTATCCGAGACAAGTAACGCTGATGTTTACATTAATACTTTATTGCCAGAGCATAGAGTGAGAATGCTTAAGCCTAGACAACAATTACAAAATATGTCACCTGATTCCAGTGACATATTTGTAGTGGGATTGCTGGATCATTACGAACAGCGACCACATAGTCTCGATGGCCTGTGTTTAGCCGATTTCGCTGCTGACTATAGTTATTCTAAGTCAGTAAGAACAACTCGTCAAAATGGTGATGATGAGAATGTTGACGAAGATGTAGAACTAGGTAATATACCCCTTCCTCTTCTCGATGGAAGTGGGTATATTAGAGAAAGATCGAAACCGAGAATAATTCGGTATAGGAGTTTCAGTATAAATACCGATAGACAAAATTACTTTAGGGAATTAGTTATGCTATTCTTCCCCTGGAGAAATGAAGGGGAAGAATTAGTTCAGAACGATTGTGAGGAGATTTTCATTCAAAATGAGGAGGCCATTAGGGCAAAATTTAAGAAATATAACGTCTTGGAGGATTTAGAAGACGCGCTTAGAAGGGCCATGGCAGATGAGGGCAATATAGAGGAAGCCCAATTAGATGGTCAGGTAGATGACGAGTTTAGGGTATTAGCGTTTCCTGAAATAAGTTCACAAATCAATGTTTTAAATATTAACGTTGATAACAATGTGAATGACCCCAATGAAAATTCGGACACTATCCGAATAATTAAACTTCCCCCCTTGATTTCCGATCAGAATTTATCTGATCTAGTAGGTTCTTTAAATGTCAAACAAAGAACTTACTTCACTCATGTGCTACACAATGCTCACCACAACAAAGTTTTTCATGAGTTTGTGGGTGGTGGAGCAGGTGTTGGCAAAAGTAGGCTAATTTCAGCAATTTTTCAGTCCCTTTCCCACTTATATAAGCGTAGACCAGGATGTGACCCAAACACTGTCAAAATTCTTCTTTGTGCTCCTACGGGTAAAGCAGCTTTCGGAATTGGAGGTTCCACTCTTCATTCCATGTTTTCATTGCCAGTAAATCAATCTGGGTCATCCTTCAAAAATCTAGGAGATGATTTACTTAATACCCTTCGTTCAAGATTCATTGATCTTAAAGTCCTTATCATTGACGAAATTTCAATGGTCGGTGCCAAAATGTTTTCCTATTTGGACTCTCGCCTCAAACAAATTTTAGATAACAGAGATTTAGCATTTGGGGGGATTTCTGTTATCGTTTTCGGCGATCTTAGACAGCTAAGCCCTGTTGGAGATCGATGGATTTTCAAATCCAATTCACCTTCGCATGACCCATATAGTGCCATATATGGGTCGTCTCTGTGGGACTCTTTTAAGTTCTTCGAACTCACAGAGATAATGCGACAGCGAGATGACCAAGCTTTTGCCATTGCATTAAATAACATGGCATCCGGCCACATGACGTCACATGACATTAGTTTGATTAGATCCAGAATTTCCGATAACAGTCAGTTGCCAAACGACGCTATCCATTTGTTTTATAGGAATGACGATGCGTCAGTATACAATACGACAAAACTCAACTCAATATCAACTGCTCAGCACATTTCAAGTGCTATCGATTTCATTAAGGCCTCACATCTTAGCACAGAGGTGAAAAACCGTCATCTTGAGGCTGTTAAAAGTTTTCCGACGTCCAAAACTCAAGGGTTATGTACGTCTCTTATTCTTAAAACCACTGCCAAATATATGATGACGGTCAATATAGATACGGCAGATGGTTTAGTCAATGGAGCTTCCGGTATTTTAATGGATATTAGTTTCAATGCATCCAATTCTCCTCAAGTTCTTTGGATGAAATTTATAGATGATAGTGTAGGTATTAATGCTCGGGCCAAGTGTCCACATTCACTTGAGTCTTCTTGGACTCCAATTCAGAAAACTATTAAAAGTTTTCAATTCCATTCAAATCAGCAAATTTCAATAGACCGTAAACAGTTTCCAGTAATACCTGCAGAAGGTATTACTATTCACAAAAGTCAGGGCGCGACATATAGCAAAGTAGTGATCCACACTACTTCGAGAATGATTCGAGAGGCGCTATATGTTGCTTGCAGTAGGGCCACAAGTGCTGCCGGCCTTTTCATTATGGGGGACTTTGTTCCCCCAAAATCTAATCCTCACTCTCCAGTAGAGCTAGAGCTTCAAAGCCTGCGCACAACAAAATTGTTAGAAACCCACTATAGCTCGCTATTTGATGACACTAAGTGCAATGTATTATTCCACAACACGGAAAGTTTGCATTGTCACATTAGCGATATTTGTTCCGATCGACTAATGCTCCAGTCATCCATTTTATGTTTCGCTGAGACTTCGACTTTCTCAAACGAAACATACCAAATTCCAGGGTTTAGTAGTGTTGTGCGTTTAGATTGCGAGTCAGTTCCAAACAGGACTCGTCCAAAAAGAGGATTAATAGTTTTTCTTAAAAATGATATTTCGAACAATGTTAGTCATTGTTCCAGCGGTCGATACTTTGCTGATTTGAATAATTTGTCTTCTGCAGTTTTTGAGTTTGTCGTATTTAAATACATGTCTTTAGGATTTTTAGTTTTATACAAATCACCCAATTATCCGTTAGTAAAATTTGAATCAGAATTTGAGAGCTTATTTCAGTCTTTTCCATTTTTAAATAGCAATTCAATTGTCTTAGGAGATTTTAATTTGTGCTTGCGATCTCTTAGAGGATGTAGTGATAGGGTTTATAACTTCTTAGGTAGGCTTAGATATGAGAGTATGCTAGATTTGGATTCGTCTACAACCAATTGTGGCACACACATTGATTGGGCGATGACAAATGTTTTAGGAAACAGGGCCACCGCGCGCACTTTCGAGTATATATATAGTCACCACAGTGGTATTTTAGTTAGCATAGATAATAACGAGGTTCAGGGATAAAAATTTTGGCAATAGCCAAAATTAATTTTGTAGTTTATAGTTATTCATTTTTTAGCTTATAATTACGTTTTATTTTTATTAAATTTGTATTATTATTATATTATTTATCATTATTTTATTACATATATATGTATATATATATTTATATACAATCTGCACAGATAGCAGAACTTTCAAATTTTTGGGGAACTTAGGGGCTGCTTTAAGCAGCTCAAGTCGACTCGTAGGTCATTTAATTTTTATTTATTTTATTTGACCCCATTACAAGTGTAGTGGCCTCCTCGTGGTGTTCCCTGGGTCCCGATATTATAATTATCGGAAGCTAATTCGAGCGGCGACAAAAACAATTACAAACAATATTGAATTTGCAATGTTGAATGTAAATGTTTTAAATTGAGTACGGGGTCTTTTACTGTCGGCTCGCTCGACTGTAGCCTTTCTTACTTGTTTTTCACTTAAATTCTCCAGTTCTTAGTGTATTGTGTTTTTTTCAGTTTCTATCTCTAAGCAGCTTCCTTTTCTCTGAGCTCTTCTGCTGAAGTGTAGCTTTGGCTTGGTCATAACACATACAAGGCCAAGTTAGTTGGCCAGGTAATCACTCATCCGAGTTCATAAAAGGAATTGCACTCAAAATCTCACTTCAATTTGCTAGGATTGCCTTGGTAACCGCAGCATTTCAATTGTAAAACCTCAGAAAAGTAAGTTTCACCAGTCCCAGATAAACTTTTTCCCAATGCAGCGGCAGCTGCAGCTGCAGCTAGGCAAATATTTGGCCTTCGAGTTGAGCAGCTGCCCCAAAGGCAGTTAAGAGCCAAAGTCCAGGTAAAGTTCTGAGCCGGTAACTGGCAGAAGGTACAACTACATATTTGAGCCACAGGCGCATTTTTCACTCAAACCAGGAAAGTGAAGGATAGTGGGGGCAGTTGTAAAGTTAATGCTGTGGCAAGTGCACCGCAAAACATTTCACTTTGCTTTTGTTATTAAAAAATACCTAAAATTACCAAAGATAAATATTAATAACAAGCCGCAGCCGCAGTAATTGTTGCTGTTGCTGCTGCTACTGCTGCTGCTCTTCTTCTACCTTCCACTGATGTTGTTGTTAATGTTACCTGAGCTATGGTATTTTTTAATTTGCTTGTCGTGGCGAACGGAAGCAGCAACTCAAACAATTTGCGGTTTTCATTAAGTCAACTTTAACAGGAAAAAAAGGACCCCGTTTGGAACACGCGCATTGTGAGTTTATTATATGAAATAACTTGCAAAGCGGAATGCCAGGACAGCTGTCATTAAATGCAGCAGCATCCTTGCTGCTGCTTGCTTCTGTCTTTGGTTAACATTTGAATAAACCTGCGTCTCCTACTATTTTTTTTGATGCATGTTGTCAAAAATTACGAAAAAATAAATGGAGGAAAAAAGGAGAAAAAGTGCAGGCAGGTCGAGTTTGTGGCAGTGCGTTTAATAGTTTCCATTTTGTTGAATTTCAGTGCGCTGCGGCTTTGACGTTGGCACTTCCGTTTCCGCTTGAATTATCGCGCAGCAGGCGGGTGGTCCCGAGAAATTGCATTAACTGTGCAAAGTCGCCTCTTCACCCCGTACACTACTCCCCAACGTTTTCTCTGCTGTCTGCGCTTAATATGCAACTTTTCAGCACACGCACACACACACACATACACACAGTCAACTGCCTGTCTTGCGTCATTTTGAAATATTTGCGGCATCAAATGCAGTCGTCAACTTGATTAAATGTCATGCATAAAGCAACAGAAGCAGCGCCAAGATGCAAATAGAGACCAAAAGGCACAGCTACAGGAAGAGGCAATGGCAGGAGACGCCGACTGTGGCACGCTAGAAATTGCAAGGCGTTTGTATAGAATGAAAGGCTTAGAAGAGTTTCAACAGCAGCTGGAAAAGGAATACAACACGCATTCTCGACTTAACAACAAAACAGGAAAGCAACAGATTTACTGTAACTGAACTATAATTTTTCTGTTAAATCATTCTCTGGAGCTCCCTTAAAAAGGTAAGAAGTAAAAAACTTTAAAGTGAATAAATTGTAATTTACAGGATATTCAAAAAATTATTTGTCCTCTATTAAAATTTTAAAGTAAATCATTGACAATTCCCAAACAAAAAAACTTAAAGTAAAACTAAAACCCAACGTCAATAAAAAACTGTTGACATTTTCAGTCTAACTTAAATAATATCCATTAAAAAAATCCTAGTATAAATGTTGATTTGTTGAGCAACCTTAAAAATTCAAATATTTACATAAGAAATGCAAATTAAAATAGTTTATCGTACTGAGTTGTCAGCACCTGGACGTGGGTTGAAGGAATTAAAACTGTGCACAAAAATAATTTTAATGAATTTGCATTTGTTGTTGAGTTATGCAAAATAAAAAGGAATATTTTTACAGTATAAGAGAGTAGAGGAGGAGGACGATTGCTGTAATTTAATTAAATTTGTTTAAGCTTACTTCTGCACGCACTGAATTTTACACAAACGTTTCGTACACTGAGAAAGTCATCAAGTGCTTTCATGATACTACCGAGAAATAATCATTGCTTTAATTTCTTTTGACACAAGCACTCATACCCACATACATACCAACAAACACATACACACACACACACATACACACACTTAAACAATTCTCGAATATACTTGTAAATTAAATCAATTTATTTGCAATTCCTTGGCCAGGAGATTCTTTTACTCATTTGCTTCAAGCTTTCAGCTTTGGCGCACAAAAATATGCAGCAATTTATTTTCAGAAAACCCAAGTGACGACTTCGAGTCTCCTCTGACTCCCCTTTGCCCCATCACATGCTCTGTGCATTTGATTGAAAATGCGTATTACTTATGTATATATCAAGTATTTGTACATTCAGCAGTATAGTATATAGGGCGAGTGGCAAATCTAAAATCAAATCAAATCAATTTTCTCAAATGTTACTTGGCAGTCACTACCAGCCGCAGCTATCCAGCGCATCCCTTGACTTTGACGCTGCTCCTCTCACTTTCTCTCCCTTTCGTGCTCTTTTTCTATCTATCTCTTTCCATGTCAGCCTCTTAACCTGACCTGATATATCCTTCACAGCCTTCTTCAACTGCCAACTCTGATTGATCGAATTTAAATTTTTGTGGCACATTTCAGTCGGTTTAGTCAATAAATGTAAATCGCTGACGGACTGCCTTTAATTACACCATTCTTCTTGGCAGTCAGCCTCTAAGATTCAATTATTATTTGTCAATTGTCTATAAAAATAAAAAATAGAAAACATTTTTTGGAAAACTGTTTAGTTGATTCTGTTTCAAAGCATCAACAACAAAATATAATTTAATTCAGCTCTAGTTTCACATTTATGTAGCACAACAACAAATTGATTTAATTTTCTATTTAATTGCATTCGATTTTAAAGCAATATTTTTAGTGTTGTTTTTTTAAAGAGAATTTTATTCTTGGTTTACCTATAGTAAAAACATACATATGCCATTATTCCACAAATTTAATGCATTTGTATTTACTGTGTAATAGACAAATTTAAATTCACAAGAAGTTTTATAAATTCAAGGATTGTACAATATATTTCTAATGTTTGTAAATTTACAGAGCTTAAATCCTGGAATTGATTAATTAATAATTTTTACCATAAAGTAAATTAAACAACTGAAATTAATTTAATAAAATTGCCAAAATTTGAATATGGAATACCCCTGTCTCGGTTTTGGCATTCGCTGGCCTTCAACTGATTTTAAAAAAACAACTTTTACCAACTATAGACTTGTCGGTTGTACAAGGCAACTTAAAAAGTTTCAACAACCAGTCAGTCTTCAGTCAGCATGCGTGCCACTCGAAACCACAAACACACACACACACACACACATTTGCCAATACAGACAGACACAAAGGGCAACAAGCCGCAAAAATGTTTGAAATTTTACAAATTGCAATTTCATTGAGAGGCAACCGACAAAATATTAAGCAAAACTTGTGACTCTATTTGAATCGTTTTTGTCAGAGTTAAGATGTAGGTATATGTGTGAGTGCCAGTGCGAGTTTGTGTGTGCACAACCAACCAGACATAATTAGCTAAAGAATTTTCTCATCAAATGTGCAAAACGGTTGAACAACGAGCGGGAGTTCAGCCAAAAAGGAAATCAGTGAGAGTGAGAGATAGGGAGATTGGGAGTGAGAGAACCAGAGAAGGATAGAGAGGCAATAAAAATTCATGGCAAACGCGTAGACAACCAAAAAGCGCTAAGAAGTACTCGCAAACGAAAACGAAAAGTTGCCCAGTAAAAAGAAAATAACAAAAATCAAGAAAGAAAAATGTTTTAAAAAAAAACCGATGAGAGAAACTTTTTTTTTATGATTTCAATAAAGTTGTTAACTTTATTAAAATTTTGTGCTCAGCTAAAAAGTTGGCAAGAGCCAGTCGAGCATAGAATTACTATGAAATACTTTTGCCAAAGCAACCGACGACGATGCCCATAAATTGACAATTTAAATTCGTTCGTTCGCTGAGTGAGTCAAGTAACTAAAAATGCAAAAAATACCAAATGCAAAATGTAAAAAGTATAAGAAAAGTAGAAGAAAAAAAAATATAAAACATCATTGGAAGAAAGCGCGCATCAATGAAGCATAAATGCATTATGCCAAAGGCAAGTCTAACTAATAAATGTTAAGCCGTTAGCCGTTGGCTGTTAGCTCTTGGCCCAGCTGCTGGCTAAGCTACGAACAGGGCTTCCGCTCTGGACCATCATCGTTGCACGCTAAATTACACGCCAAATTGCGCACGGTTTGCCTTATTGATTTGAAAATCCGAAAATAAACGCTCGAAAAAAAATGGAGAAATCAAAAAAGTATCCTTGAACAGAGAGCAATTCCTAAACGTAACCTTAACTCGATGCTGTTGTTGCCACTTGTGCAATAAACAAATCAAATATTTCTTTCATATTTTACGCACAACTGCATCAAGCAGCCAAAGCACCCAAAGCAGCCAAAGCAGCAAGAACGTTTTTGTGTTGCATGCAACAAGGACCAGTTCTACGTAACCCTCATAACCCCACCCCTTCCATACAATTGAAATCAGAGCTATTACCTTGACTATAGGTGTATCGTTGTAGTCGCAAATCGCTCACGTATTTAACAAAATGCATAGTTAAAGTCCAATGCCTGCCAATTTGTATTGGCATTTTTCATGTTTCCCATTTTCCCGTTTTTCCATTTTCCATGTTTGATGTTATCGTACTTCATGGCAAAAACTCTCATAAATTCATCACTAAATCTTATGGCTGATGGCCTCGGCATAAGCGGAGTGGATCGCAGTTTCACGGCTCACTGACTACCAGATTTATTGAGCACCCCTCGTTTCGTTTGGCAATTTGGTTTTGCACATTCAAGTTGTTTCTAGCTAAATCATAGATGAAAATTGAAACAAGCTAGCCAAGTGTTGAATAAAATTTATTTTAGACAAGTACTCTAACTCTGTAGTCATTAAATCTATTTCATTATACTTTATTTATTTAATAACCACTAATTGTTTTATTTATAGCATGTACTGATGTTTTATGAATCCATACGAGTAAAACTAAATTAAATTTTTGAAATATTACAAAACTTTACCAACATTAAAAGAGTTTAGCTTTGCAGAGCCCAGCACCAATCCCAATCCACACATTCTAAGAACTAATTTTAATAGGAATTTTTAATGTTTTTTCTCTTATTGCTTGGTATTTATATCTGCATAGTTGGCGGCAAGCCATCTACATGCCACATAATTAAAAACTCAACTTTATCAGTAGATAAACAACAACAACAGCGAAACCCATATAAAAGGCGAATTGGCAGTGCAAAACATGGCTAATACTCAGCCAAACAACTAAAAAATATAAAGAAGAAGTAAAAAAAAAAAGAATGTTGAAAAAACAACAAGGTAAATAAAGGTAAAAATTATGAAGCACTTCATATTGCCGTTTTCAGAACAAGAGAGCAAACTCAAACCAAAGTCTGGGGTGCGGGCAATCAACACAAAACGACCTCGTCAACAACTCAGCTCAAGAGCAAAAATATCAAAAAATGAAGACCAAGAATAAAAAAGAAAAGAAAAAAATATGCGGCAGGCAACCAACAAACCAACGAACCTCGGAGGTAGCAGCATCATCACCCATGGCAACTTTGTTGGTGGCTGGCAGCATAGTTTGGGAAAAAGTTCCTTTTGCCAGGATAATGCCAGGATAGGGCAGCGGACAGTTGAGGGGTAGAGGATACTGCTACAGCTACGTTTTTTGGGTTTGTGTGTGTGGGCGAATTGGCAAATTTGTGAAAGTTGGTATGAGTTCGAATGCGATTGCTAAGCAACGCAACAGTTTGCCATGGCTATAATACGTTATAATTTGTTATTGAGTTTTGCACAGAGCAGCTGCAAAAATGCAGGAGTGTGTCCTGGGGAGACCAAACACAAAACATGAAAAAAAGTATGGAAAATAAATAATATTTTAATGAACCGAAGTAGAAATGCTCTGCAAAAAGTATTTAATACATCAAAATAAATGATTGACTTTAATTGTTGCACAACGATTAGCGAACTAATAGTACTGAGTTTACTGTCATGTTGACTACATTGAAGCAGAACTAATACTCTTCTGTGTGTATATAGAGCGCGATAACTCCAAGACAAGGAAAAGGCTCTAAGTGCGCTTGTTCTAGTGCCATTATAACTGTTGTTGTTGTTGCCTTAGCTTGGGCCTGAGCAAAAAGGAAGATGATTTCTATATGATTGGCAGCAGCAGCTTTTTAGTGTGCCGCGTCCCTTTTTCCATTTTTATACTCTCTGCAAGAGAGAGTATATTGGGTTTGTGCAAAAAAAAAAGTATGTAACAGGCAGAAGGAGGCGTGGCAGACCCCATAAAGTATATATATTCTTGATCAGCATCACAAGCCGAGTCGATATAGCCATGTCCGTCTGTCCGTCTGTCCGTCTGTCTGTCCGTCTGTCCGTCTGTCCGTCTGTCCGTATGAACAAACAGATTTCAGAGATGGTAAGAGCTACAAGTTTGAATTTGGTCTCTATCGACTCGATATTAAGTCAGTCAATACAAGAATCTTTTTTTTTTTTCGATGCCACGCCCCGTTCGCCCACAATGAGCAAAAAACTAGAAACACCTCGTAAAAAATTGATGTTTTAGGTGAATATCTCAGTAACTATGGCACTTAGGAACACCCATTTTGGTACGCAGGTTCCTAGAGACGGCATAATTGTATTGTCATCAAAAATTTTGGACTGCCACGCCCCCTTTTCCCACAAGAAATAAAATAATTTGCAAACTTCAATGCCGATTTTAAGGCATATGTTCTTATCGTACAGTATTGTTATTTCACATTCGTTTGAAGACAAAATATATTAAACTATCCTGAAAGTTGCATATAAATCGGACTATAAACAAAAGAGCTATCCATGTAAAAAAGTTAATAATTGAACGCAATGTCAATGCATGTGTGCAAGCGAGACAGAAGCATACAAACATGTGAGCGAACGTTTTCGCTGCTTTCTAGCGGCAGCGCTGCTCGCAGACGCTGGCCGTGCCGACCAAAATTCTATTTTTGACAAAATAGTTATCCAGCTAGGAAGTTAAGCCTTTTTTATATGTATGGTTTGGGCGGGAAACTTTCAAGTGTCGTGATGGCGTTGCAGGTTAAGTGCTTGGTCGGTGAACGCAGAGACGTGGGTTCGAGTCGCGGTTGCACATTTAGTAATAAAAATATTTTTTTTATCAAAACCGAGTTTAAAATTTTTTTTCAATTGTTTATAAATAATTTGTAAATAAACAATTTTTTTTCGATAATGCAACACATTTAAACAACACAATAAAATATATTCTTTTTGATGACGGACCAGGAGTCGAACCCACGACTTCCCGTTCATCGATCGAATACTAATCATTCGCGCCACCGCATCACTTGGAAACTTTCGTCTTAAAACCATAGATATCTCTATAAAAGAGGCTTAACTTCCTAGCTGACCGTCTTTCAACGTCTTTTACAGCAAGTACTGTCAGTTGATATTCTCGGATACTGATTTTATTAAAATGATCGGGAATAAAAGGCAGAGAGTATTCTACGGTCGGGCGTGCTCGACTGTACTTTTCTTTCTTGTTTTTCCTTTTTTTTTTGTTGTTTGTTTGCGGCCCCATCAACTTTTTGTCGATTTCTTTTTTATTTTTAATATTTATTTCATGTTTTTCAACTGCCTTTTTGTCCCCTGCACAACACAACGGGCAACAAAAAATAAATACAAATAAATATGAGAAAGGAGAGGAAGAAGAAAAAAAGTAAACTTCATCATATTCTATTTTTCTGTTGCTTTTTGTGATGCTTTCCCTCTGCTTTTCCTCTGGCTTTTCCTTTTTTTTGTGTCGTATGCTTTTCGAAATTGATGCTCGAAAATCGCACTCAATTAGTAGGGATTTTATATTTATTTATTTATTGCTGTTTTTGTTGTTGTTGCTATTGTGCATGTATAACGGCACGTGTGACAAAGCGTCAGTGTGCGTGCGAGTGTGTGTTCCTGTATGTTTGTGTGTGTGAGTGAGTTTGTTGTGGGGTTCAAACTAAGCTTCCTAGAGCATTCCGGCTCAAAGGGTGTCAACTTGTATACGCTTGATTTAATTTATTGCTTATTTGATTTGTTAGCAGAGCAGAATTTTATGATATTTTCAAACTTACTGCATTTTGCCGGAAAGTATCAATAACTACAGAAACATTGTTGATTTAACATAAACAAATTTCGTAAGGTCTAAAAGATGTTAGCTATGCGTTGATTAAATTACGCAAAAAGTTTCCTTAAGAGCTCAGCTGATAGTAATTCAATTCCTATGTATTTAATAAACGTTAATTAATACATTTCTGCAAGTTATGAAAGCAAATAGTTGCTTCGAAGGACATTTGCCCAACACAATTTGCACAAGAAATGTAAATTTGAGCTCAGTTCACAAGGTTGCGTTCCAAACAAAGTTTAAACGCCCATTTTTTAAGCTAATTCAAAAGAGGCATCTGTTGTTTAGTTTTGAAATCTAAAACGCGCTCTACCTGACTCGTCCAGGTACTCCCTGCTTTAACAGTGAAAAGAGCTTTGGTTTCTATGCAGTACATCGAACAGCTTTACTCCGAAAAGTCTATATAAAATGAAGTTAAAGCTCTCTAGTGGGAATACTCATATATTTTATAAAAACGGAGTTATAGAATGTGTATTCAAGCCACTAAAATGACTTGGCTTCAAAAGCTTGTATTGTTGAAGCTTTATGTTAGCCGTTAAAAACGTTTTTACGAATGCATAAAGCTTTGAGCTTTTGCATTCGTTCTTTCGTTCAATACTCAAACTGTTATACAGACTTTACACATTTATTTAGAACAGAACCAACTGCTTTCTGCATAACAGAACCAACTGCTTGCTTATAGCAGTCAGCAACTGTTGAAGTTAACAGTGCTCTGTTGGGAACATATATTTTACAGTGATTAACAGCTTCGTCATGTAGCTTGATTGTGCGTGAATGTGCTTGCTGCCGTCCTCATGCCCTTCGCCCGTAGCACACTCGTTAGTGCGTCTAGATGTACGCTTAAACACAGGACATTTACTTTATGTGTTCTTAAATGACAGTACAGCTAGAGACCAGAGAAAGGACCAGAAGCAGAAAAGGACCCATGGAAGCAAGTTTGCCAAAATGCTTCGCATAACGATTACATTAGAAGCGAGTAAAATTTCATAAAAATACGCTACGTGCGTTGCCTTTTTGAATATGTAATGATGCCACGAAAACGAGTGCAATTTGAACACGCACACACACACGCACACTCATGCACACACTCACTAAAAGACTCACACAAATCGACCACAAGCGCTAAAATTCTATTTGCGGTTTGAGCGAACAACTTTATTACCGCCCAAAAGTATGCAACTAAAACTAGAAAAAAATTTACCGAAAAGGAGAGATGAAACATTTTACTATCAATTTTCTGGCTGGCATTAATTTGCGCAAATTTTTGGCACTACACTCGAACCAATTGTGGCCGCTTGGACTCACGCGCGCCTATGGTTTTCACCGTCTGGCCAACCTGTCAAAATTTTGCCGGCTTTTCAATGTTTTCAAATCAACGAGTTTGCAGAGTACAGTGGGGTAAACTACACAAATTGTGTCTAATAAAATAAAGTAAACTAAACACTTGGTGAAATTAATAGCTCAATGGTCGGTAAAACCTATATTTAGTGAACTATGTCGAGTTGTTCTCTTAACAACTTATTTTATTTTAAAATTTGTAGTTTACTGAAAAGTCTGTTAAACTCTCTTCTTCGTGATCTGTAACAGAATCCCGCAAGAACTTTTACCTTAACCTGGAAAACGGTAGTAATTAACATAAGTGGAAACACGTGTAGTAAAATATTAAGTTCAGAAATATATCAAATTGCCATTAAGGTTAATAGTCCAAGAGGAATTATCAAAATGATGAAATAGCAATTTAAGATACTAATTAATATATGCATGACACATTAAATTTTAAATCATAATTTAAAATATGTTGACCACTGTACAGTTTCTGTATTTCAATTCAACTACATATATAGACCTGACCAAGGCAGGGCTATTGCAGGCGACTGTGGTTTTCATTACATTTTCGATTTTGTACATTTTACAGCAGTCATCTACCCCTTTTGCACACCCCTTTTGGCCCCATCGACCTCGACTCTTTCAGTTGCTGGGTGCGACTTAAGCGGCTTTGCTTTTTGTGCCCCGGACGGCGGCAATTTAGCTAAAACGGTGCACGCCTACCTGGACCCACAAAACGCACTAGGCAAATTACTATTTATGTGAGTGCCTAGAACCCTCCTCCCCTCTCTTCACTACATCTGTGTGTGTAGGTGTGTGTGTGTGTTTGAGTGGTGGTGCGGTTGAAATGAGCAAATTGTATGCGATTGCGGCAAGAGGCCAGCAATAGAAAAAAGAGTGTGCAACTGCCGTCTGTGAATGCAAGAATTTGGGTCACATGGTCGAAATTTTTTAAAGGTTTTTTTTTCTTTCTTTTTTTCAACTCAAACTTACTTAAAATAAATTAGTTTTACTAAACCACAAAAGGGCAGAATACAGCGGCAAAGAGAAAAAGGAATACAACCAAACCAATGTACGAAATAAATGTGAAGAAATCAGTGCCAATGCCCAAAGGATGGATGCCCACAAAGCAAGCAAACCGAAAAATTCTACCAGAACCTCAAATGGACATAGGTCTGGCCTTGGGCCTGAACACTGCCAATTTTATGGTCAGACACGCAATTTTCACCCCCTATCTGTGTGAAGGGTGGTGTATGTAGTGGATTGGATTGGATGTGAGTCTAGTATGTGTATCTTTGTGCGTGTAAATGAGGCAAAAGACAAAGGACATGAGAGAAAAATGGCCAACTATTTGGCATTGAGTCACAAAGGGGGTTCCCCACTGATCCGAGCAACTCGATTAGTGCCCCAAAGCGTTAAGCAGTTAAAGCTGCCAGCAAACGTCTACACTGACAAAAATTATATTATTTTTACATTAAGATTATTATCACAAAACTAAGATTTTTTCTACTTAAAGTAAATTCCTTTTAATATAACCAGCGCGTCTTGATTTTTAATGATTGCTTTATATTTTTTGTCAGTGTACACAAGCAGCTGCCACTTGGCAGTTTTATGCCACAGTTTGAGTCATGACGTCAGTCAATGAATCGCTTTTGGACAACACTGTGAAGCGGCAAATGAAGTGCAAAAATGACTGGCAAAAAATGCGGCCAACAGAAATGTTTCGTGTGCAGAAGTGAGACGCAGCGGCAGACAAATTGCATACAACAGCAAACAGTTTGAGATATTTATAACCAGACCTCTGCTAGTCCTCTGTTAGTCCTCAGTCGCTGCTCTGCCAATCCTCAGCCGACACAACGCCCAGTCGCCAGAGAGACTTGACAGGCAATTTGGCAAGCAAAACTCGCAAAGCGTAACTAACATTTATATTTGTCGCCAGGAGTGCCGTCTAAACAAACAAATGTCACACATAACACGACAACGACAACGACGACGACGTCGACGACGATAGGGACGACTGCCAGACGACTTTGAGGTTTCGCCCCATCATGTCGAAACCAAACCCGCACCCGAACCCTTGCCTTCTGCCCCATTTTGGCTCACATGCAAATCAGCGAGGCGACGCGATGTTTAGGCCTGCCCAGCTCCCCTGTCCCACCCTCCCTTCCTGTAGTGAATGGCGCTACAAACGCGCAAACAAAATGCTCAATTTGATGAGCAACTGCTGAGTGGCAACGTCGGTGAAAAGCTCCCTTCTTGCAAGTAAATGCCACCGCAACAACAACCACGCCTTTTTGTGCACAGCAACGTTAAAGGGGACAACAAGTTTCAAACGCTCGTTGTTTTAAATAATTGAATTAACCGTAAAATACTGAGGACACGCATAACTGAAAGTTGTAAAGCTGCAAACTTTTTAACTTGGCAAGAAAAAATATATACGATGTAACATCGGTTAAGGGAAACAGTATATTAAACAGGTCAAATCGCTCATACATTTTTTAAGAGATTCAAAATATTTAAATGCTCTTTAATTTATTTTAAAAACCCTTAAAGTTTTCTATCTTCACAGTAAAATATATACCAGAATTTACAGCTCTTAGATTGTTATGATTTATGAACGGCACAAGTATTGCCTCAAAAACTACGCAAGAATTATTGCTTGAAATGTTTTATTGGTTCAGCCTATTCCAATTTTTATATATATTTAATATGTTGTCATATATCTTTTTCAAATCCATACACAATAGCACCCCAAAGACTACAAATTCTAACCAATAAACAACAAACCTCTCAATTCCATTGCAATAGTGTTCTGTGGTTTCTGTTATTGTTCTTCTTGGTGTTTTTGTAGAGTAAATAAAAAGAACAACGGAAAAACGTTAACCAACTCATCGGTCAAAGTGGTGCTCGGCATTGGCAAAAGAATTCCCAGACGCATTTAGTTGTATGCCGGTTATTGGATTTTTCTATCTAACGCCGCATAACTAAATAAAAGCCGTTCACTTAAAAACTGAAAACCGATCCCCAAAATAGCAAATACAACAAACCACACGCTTGTAACTCGAATAAAACAACAACAAAAACAACAACAATAATAATAAAAAACTCACAATTGAATTTGATATACGAGCGTGCCGCGTTCGAAATGCTTAAAAACAAAACTATTGCTCCAAAAACAGTTTCTGCACTTCTTGTATTGGGATTTCATATGGTTTTGGGTTATTTGTTTTGTATTTTTTGTGAGCAATCCATTGCGAAAGCAAATTAAAATTCAAATACTTTTGCATATTGGTTAAAAATCAAAAAATCCAAACCAAAAGAAAGCAGTTAGAAATTAAATAAAATACATTTTCGCTTGCGATTTTTAATCAAAAGTGCAAAAAACAAAAGGAATGCATACATATACTATATGTTGTTACAGGGACGCGCTAAAGAAGATTACTCATACGCACAGTGAAGAGCCACACCCCCAACATGCAACTGCTGTTGCACCAATGCAATGCAAAACTGTCCGACATGTTTGATGTAGAAATCCCTCAACTGAAATAGATTTACGTCACTGGCAGCCTGACCAACAGCGTTTGTTAGCCATTTTTGGCCAACTTCCCATTCTAGTTCTCTAGCATTCCCTCCCTCTCTATCTCTCGGCTTTGGCAATTTATTTGCAAATATTTTTCAGCATCAAAAATATGTGTATGTTCTACTCTTGCCAACGCCTCCACCTCCACCTCCCCCTCCACCTCCTCTGCACAATTGTGCAGCAGTTGTTAGTTTTTATTCCTTTTCAAGAATTTTTTATTTTTCATGTGTTCAGTTTTGTTGTTGGGCCATTTCCATTTTTGCCTGAGCTTAAACTCGGATTTTAGCCTGCTGCCAAATTATATTACGCATACGCTACGTTGCAGGAATTTTCATAAAATTTAAAATCAGACCAGAGAACAATGAACACAATTGCAGCAGGCATGTCTGTTCAGCCCATTGGACTTGTTGTCCTAGAGCATGTCCTGTCTGCATGAATTCGGTCTGCTCTGGTGTCCTGCCACTCAATTGCGGCACCATTGACTAATCTCGCTTTTGATTTTCCAAAGCCATTAGCACATACACACACACACACACGCACATACACGTAAGCACATCGATGAGCCGCTTTGGACTGTGGAAAATATGACAATAGCAGCGACACCTGCAGAGCAAGGACACTCGTCCTGCTGGACACTAATTCGGAACACACAGTTTTCATTCCCTTTGGTGCGTTGTCTGATGAGTTGTCACATGTCGTCGCTCAATCTCTCGACTTTTGTCCAACTGCTGCTGCTGTTGCTGTTGTTGCCGCTCTGTGCCTAAGTGCCTGGATACTAAGCTGTCTCTCAAATGTTCCGACTGTCCAACTGTCCAGCTTTCTGTCTGCCAAAAACAGTTGCTCTACTAAAAACTATTGAGTTGAAATTATGCAAAGTTTTGACTGCAAATATTTTTTAATTAAAAGCATTTTCACAAGCCTCGTTCGAGCCAACTGGCCGCATAGCTTGTTAAATGTCAAAAACACGCCTCAGTGATTCGCCAAAGGGGCTGTTGGGAGAGTGCACAGTAGAGATTGGCCAAAAAAAAGGAAAAAAAGAAAAGGGATAGTTGGCATCTGCAAAAATTCATCTGGCAAAAATTCGATTGTGTTGCTTTTATATTTCTCTTTTCTTTTTCTATTTTTGTGAGTTCTCAGTGCATAGTTACGATATAGTAGCAGATCATGAAGAATAGTAAAAACATGCCACATTCGCATTCATTCATTTTCATTTACTGGCACATTGAGCATACGCCACGTTGTGTGCCAATGACAAGGCTATGTTGCTGTCAGACTTGAAATGAGATTTCACAGAAATAGGCATTGCAATATTTAATTTTGTTTGATGCACTGAAATGTTCCCTAAATGTCTATGGAAAAGTTACTTTGCTAGTGGTACTAGTATATACGATAGTTATTTGAGTATTTAAGTATTGAAAATCATTTGTATTTTTTTAATCCAATATATTAAAACTTCAGTGTCAATTCTGTAATTAATTTACCCATCATTAATTTTCCTTCATATCCTTAAATAAATTTCCTTAATTGTCAGCTCTTTATAATATTTCTTCCCATTGTGCAACTCAAAAGCCCTGTGAATGATAAATTATGCACTTCCCAAAGCAAATGAAAGATGGAAAAAGGAAAAAATAAAAGATTCTGAAAAGGGGCAGATATTTATAGGCGTGGCCAAGTAAACAAAACACATAGAGAAAACAAAAGCCAAAATATTACCCAGCTAAGCGACTCTTTATAACAGTCCGAACAAGCAACAAGAAGGACACATAAAAACCAACAAAAGTCTGGCCTAAAGCGACAAGACACAACACGACATGGCCGACAGACTGTTGACTGGGCCATGTGCTGCCTCAAGCCATACTGGTAACGGGAGTGAAAGGGACCCAGCAAAAAGAACAACAACAGTGGCAGTGGCAGCAACAAAAACAACTTGTCCATTTATAGCGCTTCATTTTCAACAACAAACACTCAGCAAACACTTGCCACGGCACTGGCACGCATCACTTGGCTTGATTTTTAATTGTGCTGCTGCGCATTTCAATTGAAATATGGAAAAAGGCAAACAGAGACCCAGCGGGACTTACAGGACGTAACAGAGGAAGGAGTGCGAAATGGAGCAAGAGACTTGCAGCAGAGACTGTAGCAGAGGAAGGCAGCAGTTCATCCTTGGCAAGCGTTGTTCAACAGCTTGTCTGACTGTATGTAGCATGCCAGACAGTCGTCAGTGTAGGCCTTTTGAAGCATAAAGATAACTTAAGTTGTCCCCACTGGGGCACACACAGATAGAGAGCAAAGTTCAGTTGCAAAACCGACAACTCAAGCGACGACAGCAAACAAATGACACTGAAGTTCACCTTTTTATGCCAAGTGGGTCGGGACTGGACCGAGAGAACGAGAAAGAGACAGAGACAGAGAGAGAGAGAGTAGGGGGGGGAGAGAAATGAAGTCCCGGGATCCCCCGACGCTTACATAATAAAGTAACTCAAGTACGCTAAGCAGTGAATACCATTCTAACGGGTTGTCCCAACACTGGAACAAAAAGCAGCTAAAAAATTCAGAAATTTGTTAAATAAAAGAACAATTTTATAGCCAATTGAGAAATTTAAAATATTTCTTTTAGCTAAGAGTTTCTTTCATATTTCTTATTTTAAATACAATTATTAATGATTTTAGATACTACCCTTTTATACCAGTGTACAGGGAAGATATCTTAATGGGTGGATATCTCCCTTTTGGCACTCTTGAGTTGAGCAAAACATTAAAGAAATTATAAATATGTTGACGTAGCTGGTCACGTATGTGCACGTGTGTATGTGGGTGTGAGTGTGTTAGTATGTGTTGGTGTGTGGGTGGATAAGAGTCTTTCCTTGCCAGACAATTAAAAATTCCATTTGTGGCATTTAAAGCATTGCACATGAGCAAATTACATGTTGGCCTTGGTTTGGGGACGAGAAGAAAGCTGAGCGTTGTACGCAGAGGCTTTGTGTGGTTAATGAAATGGCCAGCACTGTATGCGAATATGTCTCTGTGCTTGCGTGTGTGTAGGAGTGGCAGAATAGCCTTTGTTCTTTTAGAAAATTATAGCAAATTAAATCATAGAAAATGGGTAAGTTAATAGCTTTAAAGAAAGGAGCTAATTATTTATCTTATTAAAGTTGAAAATATGTTTTTTAATTATTGTTTCATTTAAAATTAAAGTATTTTTATGTTACAGAATGCAACAGACATAAGAAAGGAAGGGGTTATTAAAAACCCATTCATTTTTATATAAATTGGCTTTAATTTGTTGGTAATAAAACAAATAATTGAACTTTCTTGAAAGCTTTTTTAGTTCAGAATGCAGATGTAGAATATCGACACAATCTTAGTATACTTTGAATATTAAATCAAACTTAGTCGAGTTATTTACAATCGTTTTGCACTTTTGAATTCTGGTAAATTTTAAAATTTTATGTTTTCATTGAAATCTAGTACTATTTCACTTGACGCTCAGTATACCAAATTTCTAAAGCATTTGAAACCATTTTTGAATTCAGAATTAGAATGATATAGGCTTAAATTGCTGCAGTTTAATAGTTGACACTTATTTGCATTTAAAATTATATTTTTTAAAGCCGCAATCATGCTCAAAATTCCGCAAAGAAATCCACAGTTTCAATCATTACAGCCGCGTAGTATAAATATCGAAAGGCCAGTAAACAGAAGGAGGCTGAATCTAATAAAAGTGTCATATGTTTTGCCCCACAAGCCAACAAGATCTGAAGAAATTGCCCAAATGACAGCCGAACTAAATGAACGATTGGTTACTCTTCAGGCACGAGTAGCTGAGTGGAAAGCCATGAAGGGAGAATATTAAAACGGTGCTTAAAAATCAGCTTATTTTTATAAAGCAGCAGAAAATGGAGCCCAAATTAATATAATTATCAAATTTATATTGATCAAATGCTTTTAGTTTAAGTAAATATTGGAATCTCGAATGGGATTTCATTATTCTTAAAGAACAGAATCATATCTTGTGTACTTATTTGTTCAATTGTTTGCCTTGAATTGATTTCCATTGGTTCTGCTTATCTATTTAGAGGTAGCTTTAAAATTTTATTCTGATTATTTCAATAATATTTCTGGCAGACACTGCTCATTTATTAATCGACGTTTAAAATAATTTACAATTTGCATTTTACAACAAAAGTGTGCTTAAATCACTTCAAAGCGGTCAAATCATTTAGCCAGTTCATTAAATTGTCTGGCCACATTTCACAAACGTTGGTCATTTCAATGTTTTATGTATTGGTCATGGCCCAGAGCATAACATCGCATCGCGTTGCGTTGCGTTGGGTTGCGATGCGTTACGGTGCTGACTGAGTTAATGGCATGTTTTAGACCGAAAAGCGCATAATTGATTTAAATTACACACGCAGTGCGAAAATAACAACAGGCTGAACTCAGTATAAGAGCAATTCCCAGTGCTGAAATCCGTGCGCTTATCGCAAAAAGATAATGAATGCGTAGCGGCCTTCCAAACTGTTGATTAGTCATACCACATGGCGTATGCGTAATATGCCAAGCATATACAAATAGAGCCGTAGTCTATAATTATGCACGCCCATTTGAAATGAACGGGCTGATAAGCGGGCTAAGGGAGGTGAAATTGAAGAATGGGATTGATTGAACGCCAAATCACTTAACCCAATTCAAAGCTATTGGCAAGAACTTGGCAGTGGAATAAGCATTTTTTCATGCCGCAATCGAAGCTGACAAATGGTCGATTGGCAGCTTAATGGCAGACACGCTTTCCGCTTTGGCAGCAGCCAAGCAGCCAAGCCACCAAGCCGCCAAGATGAAAAGCAAAAAACCAAGGACTAAAACTTGCAGTATTCAATCGGGTCTAAGAAACATGCTAAATAGCAAAATGCCACAGTGAGGCAGCAGCTGCTACAGCAAACTCCGCTTTGTATGCTATATAAATTTTAATTTCCTCTGCCTGGCGGCTGGCCAAAGCTAAATTCAAAGCCCAAGCCGAAGCCGAAGTAGATACAGAAGCAGAAGCAGAAGCCAAAGTAAGTAAAGCAGCTTGAAACTCAAACTAGAATTGCAGTTGGGAAACCCCAAAGTGATAGCTGCTGCTTCTCTATTTGGTGGCTTCGGCAACAATTGTTGCTGATTTAACACAAAATGCAGCCAATCTGCTATCTTGCCCCAAACTAAGGCAACGATGCTGCCGCTTTGGATATTTGTCAATGTCCACAGCAAACAATTTTGGCACTGGTATTTGTAGTTTCTGTGTGAGTATGTGTTTGAGTGTATGTGTGCTTTATAGGTTTATTAGTAGAGTCTGCCTTGGCAATGTGCTCGACAATGATTCGATGCATAATTTATGCCGAGTTTAACTTGGCGAAAACTCAATATTTGTCTGCTTAAGTATCTGGTCACGAAATATGGTTTATTTTTTTTACAAATTGAATGTTTTAATTAAGAGTTCTTATGATTTCATATCAATTCAAAACTTAATATTTATTAATTTTGTTTAATACATATAAAATATTCCGTATTCACACTAAATTCTAAAGAAAAAGTAATAAATAAAAGAGAATATTTTAGATAAAGTTGCTTGAAATCTAAACAAAATTACTTTGTAAAAGTACTGCTGAAAAATCCTACTTAATAAGTCATATTAAATTTGCATGTTGCTAATTTACTGTCGCTTACTTAATATTTTTTAAAAAGTCTAAACTTTTTTTTGTGTTGAAAAACTTTTAATGCTCATATGTTTATCGGCTTTATTCTATCTTCTCAGTTGCCTTTGCTGCTGCCTTTGGCTTGTAGCTGACCGCACATAAAGCAAACTTTGCGGTTACTTAATGAAGCTGAAAAATTGCCTTGGTTTTCTATTTTATTTGCTTTCGCCCTTTTCTTACTCCCAGTCATTCCCTCTCTCTCACTCACTCTCTCTCTTTCTCTCTCTCCCCCCGTGGTATCTTTTGCTGTTGCATTTTTATACCCGTTACTCGTAGAGTAAAAGGGTATATTGTATTCGTTGCAATGTATGTAACAGGGAGAAGGAGACATGGCAGACCCCATAAAGTATATATATTCTTGATCAGCATGACTAGCCGAGTCGATATAGCCATGTCCGTCTGTCCGTCTGTCCGTCCGTCCGTCTGTCCGTCTGTGTGAACAAAAGGATCTCAGAGACTATAAGAGCTAGAAAGGCCCGAGTGGTAGCAAACGAAAGATAAAATGCCCAAGCAGTACAAGTTTGCTTTTGTTTTTTGACACGCCCACTTTAGGGCGTTCTATGTGCATACAAAGGTAAAAACAGGTAAAAATAGCATGTTTTAGTATAGAAAACTTTTTTGTTAGTAATGCTATCTAAACCAAATTGACACAGAAAGTACACGTCTAGGGATTACGTATACTGACCAAGTTTGATTCAAATCGGACAACTATATCATATAGCTCCCATAGGGACAATCGGTCAAAAATACGCTCCAAATATGAATTTATATGAATAACTTTTGCGTTGGCCAACCAATCGAAGTGAAACTTACACAGAATATATCTGTCAATAATATAAACATATTGACCAAGTTTGATTCAAATCGGACAACTATATCATATAGCTCCCATAGGGACAATCGGTCAAAAATACGCTCCAAATATGAATTTATATGAATAACTTTTGCGTTGGCCAACCAATCGAAGTGAAACTTACACAGAATATATCTGTCAATAATATAAACATATTGACTAAGTTTGATCCAAATCGGACAACTATATCATATAGCTCCCATAGGGACGATCGGTCAAAAATACGCTCCAAATATGAATTTATATGAATAACTTTTGCGTTGGCCAACCAATCGAAGTGAAACTTACACAGAATATATCTGTCAATAATATAAACATATTGACTAAGTTTCATCCAAATCGGACGACTATATCGTATAGCTCCCATAGGGACGATCGGTCAAAAATACGCTGTAAATATGATTTTGTATGAAAATTTTCTGCATTTCTCAAGTCATCTGAATTAAAATCAACAGGGTCGATTACCTAACCGATTGTAATATTATTAATATTATTAATAATATATTATATTGTTAATAATATAATTAAACTGAGTAACGGGTATCCTAAAGTCGCGAGGCGACTATAGCATTCTTTCTTGTTTCTCCTGTAATTTTCTTCTCATTCTTCGTTTTTATTTTACGTTCTCACAGCCACAGACACTTTTTAAACGTTTTGTCGGTGGGAGTTAAGGTGCATCAGTTTTGCCATTTGCCCTCTATTTATGCTGAGTGACTGTCTGAGCTGTGTCAGAGCCGCCATTAAAAAGCAGCCCACTCAACTCACGACTCTCTATGCACAACTTGAGTAAGAACAAACTGCTCTCAACCTGGTGGAACTTCGGAACCACTTTTACAGTCTCTCGCGCAGTCATAACCACAGTCTCTGTCCTCCACAGGCCGTAACTTTCACCGACTTTGCTGACTTTATCATACCAATTTTCATTTGAATTTTTTGCAACATTTCATTTTTAACGGCTGAACTTTTGCATAACATTTCAAGTTTCTTCAATGGTCTCTTACTGCCAACCCTCGATGCTGATGATACCCGTGCGTGCAATAAGCGCCAACCTTTCAATATGCACAAAAATTAATTAAGACTCGGTCGTCTCAACGGTTGTGTGTATATGTGCGTGTGTGTGTGCGTGTGTGTGTTTGTGCCAACCCATAAATAATTGCCGCTGATTTGTAAATGTCGACGGCCAGTCGACGCCTTGAACTGGACATTGTCGTAACTGTAACTGAAATCCAAACTGTCCACCATGTTTGCCACTTCATTCATCTGTCTTAAGTGCCTACACACACACACACACAGACAGACACACACTTTGGTACACACACCCTGTGTGTGTTGTGCTGTTTCGTCTGTTTGAGCTGGTTTTCCTGGCGCCATGCAAAGTGCATGTGTATTGTATGCTTTGCTAATTGGCACTCCCCAATCCTCAGCATGTCTCTTTCTGCCTCACTGTCTATCTCTCTGTCTGTCTTGGGTCTTTGGCCTTTCCTGGCCCTGTGATTGATTTGTTTGGCTTAAGCTATACGCGCGTGAAACTCACGATAAACGGTGTAAAATTAATTAGTCAAGGCTCTGAACAAGAAAAAGCAAATATTACCCTTGAGTGATATCGACTTCTAAAGACCCATTACTGATTCTGGATATGAGCTAAGTCTTTCACAGTGCATAAAACTTAATTTTGTCTGATTGTTTTTATATACATTTTATCAGAACACTGTGGATATCCAGCAAGTATTTGAATTTTCTAGGCTTTCTTACAGACTATTTCGACTAGCATAAACGTCTTTGTGTATCATTTAGGGGCAGGGTTTAACTAGATATGTTCATTTTCGCATTCTCACATTTGCCTGCAAATTTGTACTTCTTACTCGAACTGTGGCGTCGCCCTGTGTCGCCTGTCTGTCCTACACCTTTCCCCCCTTCGTCCTCATGCCACTTCCGCTGTCGTTTGTGCTTTGTTTATAAATAAATAAATGAGTGTAACTTACGTAGCCGCCCCATTGGCTGTGGCCAATCAATTGCAGTCAGAGCAAATGGTCGGCCATTTGTATGTAACTGCAATCCGCTACGTTCACTTGCTCCACTTTTATTTAAAGCCTTTCGAAATTTAACATTTTACTTTTAATTTTACTGCCTTTTCACTCCTTAGCAATTGTCGATTGATTTAAGTTGATACGAGACTCTCGAAACTTTTTGCCATTTGCCATTTCAGCTGCTGGCCAAATAAACACAAAACTTGGTAAAAAATATTATTGACAGACCGCCAAACAACAAGTAGCGAGTTGCCACCACTTGCGAATTGAGTTCCAAGTGGCAACTATACTCGTATATGTTGCCACTCACACACTCACACATACACCCACACACACACTTAACCACAGCGACACGATAAACATTTTATTTCTGAACTATCACACACAGTATTGTGTGGTTGACGCAGGGACTGGGAAGGGAATCGGTTGAAACTGTCATCCTTGTACTGGCCGATGTGGTCACCAGATGGGGCAGATAATTTTCTGACAAGTCGATCGTTCGCTTTTGCTGTTGTTGCCTCTAAAAAAAAAACTCTGAACAGTAACTTCTTTTTGCCACCATCGAGTTTATTGTTGTTTATTGTGCACAAAAACGAATTCGAATTCTACTTAAAGACTGTCTGCAAATACTAAAAACTCGAGATTTCGCTTTATGGTTGAAATTAAAAGCAAATACTTGCGTTGGAATTTGGAGAATCAAGCTAAAATAAAATTTCCAATAAATAAAATCAAGCGAAACAAAAGTAATTCAACAAAAAAAACGTTAAAATTGTACTCAAAAACTGAGTGAAATAAAAGAAAATTAAATGATTTGTTATTCCAAAATAATCTGACTAAATTTGGCGGTAATTTCTTTAAATATCCGCTACTATTTCTACACAAACTAATAAATGCTTACACCACTTAAGAAATTAAAAGCGCACTTTTTACTACAATTATTACTCTGAATCCCAACTTCAGCGCAGTTTCCTGTTTTTGTAATTTATACCAAAAGCTCCTAAAATTTCTTAAATTTATCCCATGGAAAGTATTAAGAAATCCCGTTAAACTGTATCTATTTGGGTTCGTTTTCCGCGTATTCTCGAAACATTTAATAACTCTCAAATGTTTGAACCGCCTACAAAAGCCACAGACCTCTTGCCGCCACTCTGTGACATTCATTGTGTGGCGAACGACGCCTAGGCGGTCTCCTGCACGCAATAAATCAATCAATATCCTGCCTAAATATACGGTCGACTCCTGGCAGTCTGCTCTTCTACCTCCCCTACACTCCTCCGCTCCTGCTCATCCACCGCTCCTTCTTCTCTGCCACCCTCCGTTTCGTCTGCCAAGCTGTCTGCAGCGAGTGCGACGTCGACATCGACTTTAAGCCCAAAAATGTCTAACGTTAGCGTGTGTAAGTCCTTTGTCCGTCTGTCTTTTTGTAATTTAGCTGACAATTTTTGTTCTGTTTCTTCTTCACTTTTTTTTTTTGTTTGTGGATTTTTGGTATTTTTCTTGTCTTTTCATTGAGGACATTGATAAACATGTGTCCCTATGAACTTTTGCAGTTGTCTTTTGTTTACCACAATGTTTGTCTCAGCCTAAGCTTTTTATTTGAGGACAGTGGTTTTTTCTTTGGCTCTGCCCTGTGTTCTTTCTGGTTTGTTATCTCACTTGCAAATGATCAGACAGGATATTATTGTTTGAGCCTGATGCAAGTTTTCTTTCTTTTTGTTGTCTAGAGTGCGTTTTAAATCAAATGTCAAGTGTAATGAATCCAAGACTTGACAGGATAAACGAAGGAAAGATTTCACTTTATTGCGAAACACAGAATTCTCCACAGAGATTGAGCAGCAAAAGGAAATAATGTATGAACAACTATATCATATATTAAAGTAGTTGGGAAAAATAAGCTAAATGGAACTTTAATTTAAGTTTAAGTAATACTCACTTGTTTTAGTTATATCCATTTGCAAATTTTTATAAAGAAATTTCACACTTACCTGTAAATGAGAACAAAAAAAACAGAATTATTAGCATTTATGTCAAAGTGCTTGAAAGAAAACTAATATACCTAAAGGATTAAGTACAAGTTGAGTGTATGGTATAAGTTTTAAGAAACTTCTTTCAAACTTTTACAATTAAATTGAGTTTATTGAGTTTTGTGCAGATGATTTTACCGACAATACCTTAAAGCTATTGAGTGTGCACAACAACACACAGGCGGCACCAGCATAAGCCCAATTCGTACCTAATTCCCACATCATCAACAATTGACAACACATGAGCCGCATTTTTGGCATACAAACGAAAGCAACCCGGGCACACAAATGGCAAATATGCATAACGGCCTAAACCAAAACTATGTTCCTTCACTTTGCCCGGTCTGAACTATCTGGTACTTGAAGTATCTGGCAAACCCAAGATGAAAACAAAAACCTGAAAAAGCGATAACAAAACAATATAAAAATACAAAGAATTTCTGGCACAAGGCCAAGTCGAAGCCAAGGCAGGGCATAGCAAAGGAATATCGAAAAACAGGAGGCAAAGCATAAAATATTCTGAGACCGAACCAGCTAAAGGACTGGGATACTTCCAACAAAAACAAAAACAAAAACAAAAACCCTAAGAATTACTAAGTATTTTGTATTGTTTTCAATTGTTTGTTGGCAGCCAAGCATAAATATGATATTGATGAGGATGCATCGACTGTTCGGATGTGTATCTGTGTGAGAATACCCTAAGAGACTGGGATCTAGGCATATGTGTTACCATTTCTTGGCCTTCTTTTGCCACATCCATTTTTGTTTTACTTTGATATGCCTGAATTTAAGGTAAGATCTTTAAGACTGTTTTGCAAGCAAAGTAAAAAAAAATGAGAGTTCAATCAATTTTGCTGTTAAACCGCATGCAAGCAGCAAATGCAGTCGAGCAGAACGTGTAGAAACACTTCTAATAGCCCACCAGAGAGGCACTACATAGGGTTTTGGAAGGCAGATCCAATGATTCGACGTCTCTGTCTCCGTCTCCGTCTCCGTCTTTGTCGAGGTTGAGGTTTGATTTATTGCCCGACCACACACCCGCGACTCTGTGGCTTTGGGTTAGCTCCACTTGACACTCGCCGCTTTGTGGGTCTCCAATCAGCGTAAGTTGATTGAACTCTGCATAATTTAGTGCAGTGAGCAGTGAGCAGCGAACAGCGAGCTGATGTACAGGACACGCAGACAAGGACCAAAACTACCAAGGACGATGACGATGACGATGACGACATTGCTTCACTTTTAGTGCAACGGCGCCGAAGCTGACGTAGACGCCGACGTTGACGACGCCGCCTGTGGCTGTTGACTGCTGTCATTAACAAAATTGTGCAAACTTGCTGGCTCTTAGCGCCTTAAAAGGAAATCTCAAGTAAGATATTAGACAAATATGCATTAAACCTTAAGGTCGACCGTCGTGCATATAAAGTGTCAAATGGATAAAGTGAAATTAATACGTTTCTGAAACTATATAGACTGCAAATGATTAAAGTCTGTTGATGTTGTTTTCAGATTTTGGATTTGATAAAATTAAAATTTAAGTTTCTCAAGCATTAATTCGCTGTTTAAATTCGTTATTGATATAACGAATAAAAGATCAAATAAACATTTATTTAAAACCAAAATATATATCATTCTAAGCCATCTACAAGCAATGAAGAAGACCATCTAAATCTTCCTGTTAAAATCCCATTATTTAGTAGCGCTTCTAAAGTTTGTACTAAAGTCCAAAGCTTTTCGCAGTTTGCTATTCAAAGAAAAAACTTGCGAATAACGACAACTTTTGGCGCCGACATCGTTAACCCTTATGCGACGCAATGCCGCGGCAATCGATCACTGGGGGTTAATAAAACACAGCCAAAGGTTTCTAGCCTCGGTGTCAACTTGAAGTCCAACCAAAACCAGAACCCGAACCCCTAACTTCAACTCTTATTCTGGGCAACTGCAAAGCGCAGGTGAGTGCGTGAGAGAGCAAGCAGAAGAATGAAAAAGCAACCAAAAAAAAGAGTGTAAAACTTGATATCGTTTCAGTTTTTACAGCCATAAAGCTACCCTGGTATTTACAGCGTTGCAACAAAAATAATGTTGCATACTGCGCGGCGCCCGAGTGATTTATGCGAGTGCGAAAAAGGGTTCAAAGTTTTAAATGCCAACGTTACAAACGCATATGGACTATGAATACCTGACTTTGTTAGGCTACAAAGTTAGCAGCTTAAGACCACGCCCAGCCACCAGCCACCAGCACACCAAAAAGCCAAACGCCCACATATGCCACTTAACTAAGCTAAGCAAACTCAAATAAAAACTTGATTACATATGCACGCACGAACGTGCTCTCAGTTTTGTCAAATGCAATTTCTATACACACACCAAGACACGCTAGAAAAATGCCACCTAGGTCTATAATTAAAATCTACTTTCGCGCATAATAATATTTTTTGAAACGCAACTGCTTTAAATACAAACAAGTAAGAAAGGCTACAGTCGAGCGAGCCGACTGTAAAAGACCCCGTACTCACAGAAGTGCGCATTTTCCATTCGAAAAACAAGAAAAACGGAGTGATTCACATTTTGTATACATACATTTTTATATACAAATGTATGTAAATATATACACAATTAAATGCACAATTTCCTTACTTGGCTTATTTTAAAAATATGCCGTGTTTTACAATTTGAAATTAAATTTAAATTTAATTTTAAATTTGAATTGAAATAAAAAAAAAAAATAATCAAAATAATTCACTAACGGGATTCGAACCTCGGACTCCACGCCCACGCGTCAGTGCACTAACAACTGCACCACGCCCCTCTCTTGAAAGTGCTCGACTATCTGCATTTACATGTAATATTTTTTTGTTATATAACAAAAATTAATAAAATGTCCCTGACGGCGCTCGAACCCATGATCCCGGGTTCACATACAAGTGCGAAGAATTAGATCAGGCATCTTTACTACTTAGACCACACTCCGCATTGAAGTTTATGTAAATAATTAAAATTTAAAAAGTAAACAAATAGCATTTGTCACTGACTGGACTCGAACCCGGGACCCTGGGCTAACCAACACGTACGAAGCGCGCATCTCTACTACCTAGACCACGCTCCTTATTGAAGTTGCGGTAGCTAAACGTAGAGTTAAATCTTTTATAATAATTGTTTAGTTAACACACTGCACTGCTTGCTGCAGTTTGTGTTCTTTTTCTATTGCAAGCAGTGTAAACAAACAATTTATTCATAAAACTCAGCATTTTTGATGAATTTATTTTATATGTTGTGGTTGTCCGATTTGGACCAAATTTGGTGAGGATACTTTTAATAATTATTCACACATTCTCTGTAAGTTTGGTTGTGATCGCTCAACTAACATTACGTGTCTTCATACAAATTTTTTATTTTTGACCGATTTGTCCTATGGGAGCTATAGGCTATAGTTGTCCGATCCAGATCAAACTTGGTGAGGATAGTTATATTGGTACCATACACATAATGTGTGAATTTGGTCTCTCTAGCTCTAGTAGTTTTCAAGTAATGGTGATGTGAAAATTGTTTTTTGCAATTTGCGGGGGCGGTAAGGGGCGTGGCAAAGATTTGAAATAAACTTGATCTGCTCGCGAAGCAGACGGACTTTCATTCCAAATTTGGTGGCTCTAGCTCTTGTAGTTTAAAAGTTCTAGGTGATCATACAGACGGACGGACAGACGGACAGACGGACAGACGGACATTGCTATATCGTCTCGGCTGTTGATGCTGATCAAGAATATATATACTTTATGGGGTCGGCCACGCCTCCTTCTGCCTGTTACGCACATTTCGCTTCAGACAAACCTAATAGACCCCTCTACTCTTTTTTAGAGTACGGGGTCTAAAAATTGATGTTCGAGGGTATAATTATAATTAATCATAAATGATTGACGTCTTATGTGTAGAAGGGCGATGAAATTAAGGTGAATTGTATGTTTAAAGCAACACATAATTTAAACAAATAAGAAACAAAGAAAGAAATTTAAAATTAGTTTGAGTTTAAAATTATATTTAACTGAACCGACTCGTTGAACTCATTACTATTTTAAACTGAGCTCTTTAAAAAAGCTTTAACTAATTAAAAAGTATAACAATCTTAATATTCTTAATAACGACAAAGATGTATCTTTAATTGGTGTAGTACAAATTTGTTAAATCTTAACAAAAAAAATACACGACTATGTTGAAATTCAGCATTTGCCTTCAACTGTCCACTTTAAATGCATGTCCAAAAACTAAACTGAGTTCCAGCTCCACAAGCACAAATCCTGAATCACGCATTTAAGGGGCAGGGAGTGGAACATGAAGGAGATCTACTGAGCAGGACTTGTAAATTGCATTTGCAGCCAATTTACACAAAATTAAATTGAATTTACGCTACGCTTGCACAAAATATCAATGAATGTCATGTAACAACGCTGCAAGCGAAACAAAAAAAAAAATGCTCTCTGACAAAAATATAAAGAAAGCAGACAGGGATTGAAGAGGAGTGTGCACATAGTGTGTGTGTGTGTGTGTAAGGGAATGGCCGCCCACAAAAAGTCAAACTGCATTTTATCAAAATTCAAATGGTATTTTCTCTGGCCGTCGTCTGCTTGTTTAGCATGCGTGATAAGCAGCAAGCAGAAAGCAAAAAAGCAACAGCAAAAAGCAGCAGAATATGCAGCTCGAGTATGTAGTTTGCTGCATGTTGCAAAACCAAAACAACTAAACAATTGTAGGTAGGGGCGTGGGTGTGGACATGAACTAGCCCATGTGGCATGAACGACAAACTAAGCAACCGCGTGTTGTTGCAATTGCAGTTGCTGTTGCTGTTGCACGCATTGACGAATGGACAATGCCACGCCATGACTGAATGACGGACTGACTAACAAACTGATTCGGCTGACAGGCAAGTTTGCAACTGACGCTTTAGACTAAGTTGCAAAAGCAAATCACACGACTTTCATATGTACGTGCAGCAAATGAATCAAAACTTCAAGCAGCAGCAAGTTAGTGCCTCAACAGCAACCGACAAGTGTTGAAATGTGGGCGGATCGCAATTGGTAAGACCTTCAGGGGTATTTGAAATAGCCACAATGAGACAAGTTAAGTTTAAAGCTCTTAACTTGTTACCCTTCGATTTTGTTCTAACTTTAAGTTGTTTTAAATTAAATAACAGGAAACTAGGCAAACAATGAACAGATAGAACTAAAAAGAAAATTTCTACAGAATTTTCTTCTCTGTATAAATATATTATTTTTATAAGAATATATGTATGTTAAAGGTTTCTCAAAATATGAAAATCGTTTTACTATTGGTTTTGTAATCTTAACTGCTTGTGTTAAGCTGTCCATTTTAAGCTAATTTATTTGAAAATATATATATATAAATAAACAATTAAATTAATTTTACTTTGACTCGCTTTTCCAATTACTCGTTTATTTTAGCAAGCCAATTAAATATTATGAATTTAACGCAGCTTGTTTTCACTCTAATTGCCCATCTGGAGCAATCCATTTTGTGCTCTACTTATCGTGTTTGCATATTTCATGATAAATATTGGTTTTAAACGTTCTTAATGCATCTACACCCTCTCTCCCCCTCATTTTCGTCCCTCCCTCTCCCATCGATCACTTTGAGTTGGCTTTGTGTATAGTGCGCATATCATGTGCTTAATTATTTTTGTCGCAATATGATTTTAAAATTTTTATTGTCATAATTGTTAATTTTTGTCATAAAGAGCAATTAATTTTTTACCCAACTCTAGACTGTTGTTATTGTTTTTTTCTGTAGTTGCTGTTGTCGTTCTTGTTGTTATTATTTACGTTGTCTGCGGTTTTAATCTCGAATCGCTTAAAATATGCAATTAATTGCAATTGTCGCCGCCACTTGTCGTAGGCGACGTTTGTTTACCTTTCTGCAACAGCAGCCTCATATTTTTTTCATATGAGTATAATTAAATTGTTTAATTTCACAATAACAACGACAGAGGATGCTACAAAAAAGAATGTCATGAAAAGCCCCGGAATGCAGACAGGCGTTAAGCAAAATATTTTTGCGTTGTCATTAAAAAATACAGAGTAGTTTTATAGAGATTGAACAGAAGATACCCGTACTCTTATCTCTAAACTATATTTTTTTTAGGCGAGATTCTTTGGTTAACTATAGAAAACGTTTACTAATATTATTTCTATTTTTTTCGCATACGTATTTTTATCGGCAGTTCAAGAATTAATAACAGAAACAAATGGGTTGCAAAACTTGTTGGATTCTGTTCAATTATAAGTATAGTATATCGATTCTGTAAGAATTTTGTATGAAAATTTGTATTCCCAGGTAATAAATTTACTATGTTAAGCGTGATCAAAAAAAAAACATGACAAGCTTGCCACAAACACAACATATGAAACAATAATTTTACCACCATTATCAAGACGACTGCTTTCGAAAGCCTTAAAAACTTTCGGCTTAACACCAACTCCATAGTAAAAATTATTTAGATAACTTTATTCCGGAACTTAACATTTGAGTTTACTTTAATTTCGGTGAACAAAATATGAAATGTATTAAAAGCACAAAAAACTGTATGTATTTAATTAACTTTAAACGCTGATAATGATAAAAAAAATCTTCTGTTTTGCCCTATTCTGTTTAAAAAGCTAAATATGTAATCGGTTAATTATTCTGAAAGCATAGAATTGGTCTTTAAATCGTATGTGACAAATAAAATCTAATTACAGGCAACACACAAACGAATGAATCAACATCAATTGCCAACAATGCAACCCACTAAATGAGTCATTTGTGGGAGCAGCTTAACTGAACTCCATGAAATTGAAAGCAATTGGGAACAGATTTGAACTTGTTGCCACTGCTGACGTCACGTAAACCAATTTAAGCATAATTAAGCTTATTACCAAAGGCAGTTAGTGTGCGTTTTCGAAAACTGGACTTGATTTGTGCCATGGCAAAAACCAAAGTTCAGCATTAAGGTCAGAAGACTAACCCAAAAAAATGGAATAAATGGCATGTTAGAAGCCAAAGGGTCTGAGAGGGAGAGAAAGAGAGAGAGAGAAAGAAAGAGAAAGAGAGAGAGAAAGAGACAAGGTACAGAGAGTGTGAAGGTGTAGAGAGATGCAATCTCTGGTCATTCTGTGCCTGTTGGCGACACTCTCGTTTTGGTATGCGCACGGAATTCTCAATTAATTTTAATTTCAAGTCAACACCTTGCCGACGATTGCAGTCGGAGCAATGGCAGCGAGTGTAATTATCCTTGCATTCCGTTTTGTGGTCTGCAGGATTTTTACACACTCGCTTCTCATTCTTCCCCATTCTCTCAATTAAGCGAAAGTATGTACGAAAGAGACGTTGGCTTTAAGCTTTAAGTCAACTCGACTAGACTGCACATGGGGCATTTACCTGGACTCATACAAGCACACACACATACACACAAACACACTCTCACACACACGTGTGTGCATTGACTACAAATCACAAGGACGTGGACTGGACAGCGTCTTGTTTGGCATTTACGTGATGCACATTTAAACGCGCCCGTCCAACAACTTGCAACTTGGAACTTGCAACATGAATTATGCTTCCAGTTGAGAACTTTGCCTAAATTGGCAAGGCAAACTGCAAAGCAACCGTTACGTGCATTTCGCGTAAGCCTAAAAGTATGCAAACTGCAAAGGAAGGGCCAACTGCAACGATAACGGTTACTGCAATGGTAAGGGTAACGGTAACGGCAACGGCAATGGCAACCGAATTGGCTACAGCTAAAGTCGCTGCACAGAGCACGTGCTGAAAAAATTGATTGATGATTGAAGGCAATACAAAAAAACGACGTGTGCCGCACGCCATGCCACAAGCAGTCACAATCTAGCCCTCTCTTTCCATCACTACCTGCTCTTCTGCTCTTTTCGTCAATTACTGCACTGTACGAAAAATGCCAGCTGCAGGAAGTAATAAAGCTTTAGTCAAGTAAAAAATTCATATTAAAATAAAGCCGCCTAAAATACCAAAATCCTAAACATTTTATAGGTCACTACTGTTGTAAATTGAGATTCAAATTAGTCTAGGTTGGAATTGGATATGAAATTGAATGTTTTTGACATATAAACTACATGGATCTAATACCTCTGAAATAAGAAATAGTCTACAAACTAAAGTAGACAGATTGTGCTTTCATTTTTGGGGCCCAATATATCAATAATTTATAATTATTTCCAACATTTAAAAAGTAGCTGGTTAGCAAATTATTTTTGAAAAATTAAATTGGTGTTGGAACTATTCCGAATGTGTTTCGTCTATCTATTATGCACATTTTTGTCGAGTGTATTTTTTATCTCTCCCCCCTTTAGTCTTTGCCTTCCGCCCTCTAGGGCACCTGCCGACGTCAAACGTTGGGCAAACGGAAAATGGCAATTCAAAAACTCGGCAAAAGGCACAATTTCGCATATGTGCCGAGGCCTGATGTCGATGCCGCTTCTGCAGCCGCTGTATTGCCTTTACCTCTGACGTTCTTGCCCCTTCTGTCGATTTCCGGACACAAATATTCATGTGCAAAACACCGTCCTCTTTTAGCCAACTTCTCTTACTCTCTCTCTCTTAATCTTCCGCTCTCTTTCTGTCGCTCCCGTGTCTGCGAACAAATTTGCATAAATTTGGCATTTGAAAAGCTATTCAGCCTGATGGAAATGATGACGACGCCGACGATGATGAAGAGCTGAACTCAACTTAACTGAGCTGAGCAGAGTTAGCCGCCCGCCTCTCTTCATACCTACAACTTTCCACCAACATGCGCTTTGGGCGATTGTATAAAGCCATTAAATGTTTGCACCACACAGTAAAGGCATAAAAATGCCAAAGAGGCCCACAAAATGAGCCAAGTGGAAGCTTCCATCAGTGAAATATATGCGTCAAACATAAAAGTGAGTTATAATCGACAGTCGAGACGAGATTAGAAGCGCGTCCACATCTGCAGCTGGTCATGAAGATGAAAATCTGTGACAATTCCAAGCGAATAATAAAAAAAAACTTAAATGGAACCATATTAAAGTAGATGAAATAAACAACATTTAAATTCAATTTAAATTGCAAAACTAATATTTACCTAAAACACTTAACTTACTTGTATTTCTTAATAAGAAATAGAAGAAAATGTAGCAGTTGCTGTCAGAATATATTAAATAATATTTTATTTAATATGTAAGGTGTTCAAAATCTCAGGATTGCAATAAAGTAATATTTCCGACAACTTAACCAACTTTGAAAAAACATCTTCACTTATATAATCCACAAAAGGCTTTTAATCAAAATTTCTTTTTTACTTTTTGGATTGTTACAAGGACTGTTTTGGCTCTTGTTTTACTTGAACAAAGATATCACTTGCCAATAAATATCTATAAATACACATACACGCGATAACCCAGCCAAACACACATACTTAGACACACTTATAACGGTTTTTATATAGACCAAACTGTATAATGGCCACCTACCAATTTGTTTTGACTAATTTGCGTAGCGCACGGCAATGGCAATGGCATTTGCTGTTGTTGTTGTTGTTGCTGCGTTGTTGCAGTAGTTGATGTTGTTGTTGTTGTTGTAGCTGTTGATGTTGTTGTTTCTGCTGAGCTATTAAGCGGCATATTACAACTAGTTGTTGTTGTTGCTGCTGTTTCTGTTGCTGCATCGGTTGAGGCAGACAATTGCTGTTAGCAAATTGTACGCGTTTTGCAAATTTCACGCAAATTGCTGCGACTGCTGGTGATGAGGCCAAGGCCTGATGATTGCCGTTGCTGTTGCAGCTGTCGATGTTGCTGTTGCAGCCGCTGGGCAAGGCCCAAACGCGAATAGGGACCACCATAAAGCTGGCGATGATGAAGTTGCTGATGCTGTGGATGCTGCTGTTGCTGGTGTTGTTGCCAGCGCATGCGTCGCACGCTCAATGCACCGCAAGGGTATGCAACCTGTAATGAAATTGATAAGAGTATTGGAGAAAGACAGAGAGACAGTGGGAGAGAAAGAGAGACAGAGTGAAAGAAACACACTGAGGAACACAGCAACAGCAAGTGACATAACTATTGTTATGGCACAAAACGTTTACAACATCGATAAGGAATGAGAGCAAGAAAATCAATCAAAATTTAAACAAACATCAAAGTAACAACATCAATAAGGAATTGGCTTTTGTTTTGTTTTTTTGTTTCTTTTTTTTGCACATTAATTAACAAAAATCATATGGTATAGAAGTATTTGTAGTACATATGTTGTAGGAATTACGGTTTAGTTAAATTTAGTAGTAGTAGTAGTAGTGGTAGTAGTAGTAGAGTAGTAGAACAACATCAACAACAACAACATCAATTATAGAACAACATCAATATATGAAGTCAATAACAACATCCATTTATATATTTTAAATATTAATTTGTGTATTTTTTATTGATTATCACATTGTATCAGTTACAAATTACCTATTTGAAAGTTATTATTACCACCAAAAAGGTAACTCAAACATAATCATTATAAAAAGTACTTAATTATGAACATTTCCTGAAACTCCCGTGTCAAGAATCAATAATAAATTAATTTATCTGACAGTAATACGATTTGAAGACTTATAAAAACATTAAAATAACAGACGCACACATTCACATTTTATACTCACCAGATTATTGTATATAATTATTTTTTGCGTCACAAAATTTCTTTTAAAACGATTGAATAATTGAATTATTTACATATTAAAAGTTGATGCCGGAACATGCGTTTCAAAAATGAACAAGCAAGTAAGAAATAGTTTTAAAATATTTACACAAAGCCAAAAAATATTAATAAATTTCTACATTTTTAAAAATGATTTTGATTTAAATAATAAAATTAAAAGCTTAACAAAAATGTATATTTAATTTCCTTTGGGAGGCTACAAATAAAAGCTAATAATGTTTGTATTTACTTTAGGAAAAGCCAAATAAGTTAATATTTTAATTAAAGCAAGTAAGAAAGGCTACAGTCGAGCGAGAGGACTGTAAAACACCCCGTGTTCTTTCTAGTGCGCGTTATTCCATACAAATCATCAATCTGCGACCGATTTTCCTACAGGAGCAATAGCTAGCAACAGTTTTTTTTTATAGTTTTAATCGTTGTAAATAACATTTTTGGCTGGTTAACCTAACAGAGCCCTGCTAATTCTTGGTCACAGCTTGTTTCATTCATACGATTTTTAACCCAAAATTATATATAGACTTTATGGGGTCGGAAAGCTTCCTTCTACCTGTTTCGCACATTTCGCTTCAGACAAACTTAATAGACCCTATTACTCTTTTTTAGAGTACAGGGTCTATTATATCTGAACACTCTAAATATAAAAAGGTTGAAAATTAGGTTTAATTCATAACATACACTTCAGCTAATAATTTTACTTCATAACTCCTAATTAAAATATAATGTACCCTATTTAAGTGTAGAAGCTTCTGAATTAATGTACAGTCAAATAAGGTATTTTTATAAATATTACTCAAATAAAATACGCACTCAAGACCCACAAAGGGAGACATCTGCTATTTATTATGTTTTCAGGCAAATTACTCAACTGTCGCGTAATTTATGCACCATAAAGAAAGCACACACAAAAATACAGATCCCGACACTTTCAATTACTCAAAATGCGTGGCGAAATAATTTCCAGACATACTGTATCTGTATGCTAACATTTCTCTGGCCTAAAAAAATATATATATGTCACTCTGAACGCAGCCCTATAATAATTTATATATTTAAATTTATACAAATACGACTAAAAGTGCCAGCGACAACAAACATCTGCTTTTTAGCCTTTTGCAAAAACGCAACGGGTCAAAGGAAAATGAGCATTTCCGGTCGCTGCTCACTAAAAAAGTGAACGATAAAAAAAAGAAAACAATAACCAGAATCAGCACGCAAATAATTTAAATTAAAATGGCGTTTGGAAATGGCAAAACTGAAATAAAACATAAAAACAAAAGTTAACTTAAACAGTTCGGAAAAATATTGGAAACGAAAATGAATTAATTAAAGTAATTCTTAAATTTTCTACTCTATATAAAATAAAACTTAAAGTTTTAATTATTTTTGCTCTATAAACTACTAGAATTTTAGTACATCACTTAAATAATTCCCTTTCTGTCATATTTAAATGCCACAAAGTCCACAAAAGGAGTTCGAAATGGAAATTTCAAATTTTAATAACTTAGAATACAGTTTTTTATGTAACTGTCCAATTGCAGCCACATATAAATTGGCCATCTGTTTGATGTTTGGTTACTGGTTATTGTTTGCCATTTTTGTTTTCGCTGTTTGAACAATTTTTAGTCATTTATTTTGGACCATTTGGATTATCGTTTGTCACTTTTGAACAGGAATTGGTCTCTGTTTGTTCATTTTTGAGAGTTTAACAATTTAATGTGAACACAAAATTAAAGTTGCATATGAGAGTAGCAACAGTTGCCACTTGATGCAAGAGTTGTTGTCGATTTGCGTGTTGTTGTTGATGACAATGGGGTGATAAATATGTCAAAAGCACCTTGTCAGGCATCCTTTTAGGCGCCCAGACGTCGCAAGGATTTCAACATTTTTATTACAGTGTCGGGACATGGAGTTGTAAGTCTGCTTTCCAACCATCCAGCCTTCGAGCCGGTTTGCCTGCCTGCCTGCCTGTGCCTCAATAAAAATGTCGCACGCGCGAATATTTTTGAAATGCAAAGAAGAGGACTTACTTCTGTAGTGCTGTCCTTGGCATGGGAGTAAAGAGGAGTATAGAGCATCCTTGCAACTCCTAATAAAATATATTTTTACATATGCGCTTGCATAAAATATTCTCTTTGTAGTCGAAGCGACCACATTTCATGGATTTGCCAAAGTTGAAAATTGCTTTTTACACACACTGCAAAGCAGACAATTTTTATGGCCCGTTGCGGTTTAAAGTGTAGCAAAAGCTACTCACATTAATCAAGCTGCCGTACGTACTACGTACATTTGCCTCATTACCAGAATTTTTTTTTTTTTTTGTTAAATTTTTTCTCTGTGTTTTTTGCTCATTTTTCATGTTTTTTTTTTTAATCTTTGCGCTTTGCTGTATTTTTGGCTGACTCTTTGACTTTTTATCTGCACAGTTTATGCTTAATTGCTTCTTTTGCTATTTTTTGCCTCGTATACATTTTCATTCGAATGAGGACCAGGCACTTTGAAATCGAACATAAGGTAACAACCATACCCAAGAGATTTTCTTTTTGTGCTTTGCATAAGGAGAGTAAAAAAAACTCACTCACTTAATGCCCACAGAGATATACTACTCCTCTTACAGAGTGTTGCATAGCTGGCATATTTTGTGTCTTTTTCTGTGTGTTTTTGGGGCCTGGGAAAACCGCAAAGAGCAATTCGTTGGTCATAAATTTGCAAAGCGGATTTAATTGCGAGCCAAGCAACGGCAAAAGCAACAGCAGCCAGTAAAGTGCAATCCCTTGTCCTATGCTTGGGTACAGGTCGTTTGGACGGTAGGCTGTAGGCGTGGCAGACAATGTCAGTCGTATATAAAACTCATTACAGCATTATAAGCATAAAAGAGTGCTATAAGAGAGCTTACTTTGAATACCTTTCGCTTGTATCGCCAGAAAATTTAGAGTCTGAGCCTTTGAGCAGGACTACAAAGATATTTACTCTTGTTATTATTCAAGTTTAAAAATTTAAAGTAATAAAGATATAGGCACAATTCATTCTTAAAATATATGTATTTCTTCTGTCGAATTTCCTACAAAATTATACTACGTTTTCCTTCAAAGAGAAGGCATCTTAAATTACAATCAAAACACATTTATATAGTTTTATTCTCTGTTTCACACGTTGTTGTCTTAGCGTGACTAACATATGCTTGATGCTGCCCTTTTACAATCTCAGTCATCTTAATTAATTAACTGATTTGCAAAAATAATAATTAAACTGTCAGTCGCAACCATCGTCAGGGACAGCAACACCAACACCAACAGCAACAGCAACAGCAACTACATCCCGCAGCTGTCACTGCCCAGCAGGTTTTCTATTTTTTCTTATTGCCTTTTTTTAATATTATTTTGCACATTTCCGTTCTAAATGTTAAATTCCTAACGGTCAGAGCGGAGAAGACACGCCAAAAAGGCTTTGGCCAGGCGCCAGAATCGCCACCGACGCCATCGTCCTGGCTTTGGTTACAGGCCCCAACACTTAATTAAAATGGCATCCGGCTGTGGCAACACCAACAACAACAGCAATGCCTAAAAAAAACAAGTACAACAACTAAAAAAAATAGCGTAAAGATTCGAGGTTCGAGGCATCCACGTTTGCTTCTATCTCGTTCGTGTGAGTAAGCGAATTCATTTCCCGCTTTTGGCCGTTGATTGATATGCCAATGAAGCACGCCGAGTGCAGACACGGACCCACACACACACACGCTAGCACACACGCTAACACACCCATATAAACAGAAAGAGTTCGAAGCCTCCAAGAACGAGGAAAAAATCTAGTTCGTTAGCTCTTATGCAAAGCGGACAATAGACACACATTGCGGCCCAGTCGCCGGCACAGAATCAACAAATGCAGATGGGCCAGATAAATTGCCAAATTGAAGCGGCGTCAACGATGTCCGTATTGCCATCCTAACAATCCTCCTCCTGGCACTAGCAATCGACTAAGCTGCCTGAGTAGGAGCATCAGAAATTGTGAACAAAAAATTATACGGCAAGAGATTCAAACAAAACAAAAGGCATATGATGCTCTGCTTTTAATGTTTCAAACAACGATTTTTCCTGTGACCACTTTTACTTAGTACTACTGATGTGTTTAATGCCCTACATAAACTAAATTTAGCATATTTACTAAGACGAATTTCGTGTTTGATATTAAGATAAGTGTCACTTATTTCTTTGCTTACATAAAATCAATAAGGTTTAGCTAAATAATTAGTTTTGCGTTTATTATTAGAACAATGTCTATTTATAGAGACCGAAGGTAAATTTGCAAGTCTTTCCAGTTGCTAAATGCTGACAAATGATGACTAAGTAGTCTTAAATTAATTCCAGTGAAGGTGAATTGCAATAAGTTAAAAACAATAACCAAATTATTTAATCACTAAACTATTAGAACTGAATAAAAATATGTATATTTATTACAATAGTTACTTTTACTAAGGAAAATTTGACTTTCAATTTATAAATTTACCCCATAAAACGACTCTTGAAATACAGATTCTTATATTAAAAGCATTTTTCTTTTAATAATGCATTTAGAAATTATCACAAAAAGTCTCCACAAAAAGAAAATTCTTCAAGAAGGGTATTTAAAGGTTATAAATACCCAAATATAATAGTTTCTACTCCTTCTACTTGTTAGACATGGGCGTTCTTGATTAATTGCAGACTGCGGTTAAATTTTTTCTGCTGATCTCGGCAGTTTTTTTACAGATTTAATTTTCGAGTTATTCAGTTATTTTCTCTGCCTTTTGTATTTCATTGGATTACTGTGTGTTTACATGGCCACGTAAGCAAAACATATTTTACAACTGAACTAGACTGGACATACACGTATGCAGGATAAAGATACATTTTGAGTTCGCCTTTTTTATTGCCCAAGTAGAGAATTAGCAAAGACCGTGGCCATTAATCAATGGTGCAGCTGGTGGGCTGAAGTTTTTTCCATTCTTAAAGTATGCACTTTATTATTTACTGCATATATCTATTTATGTGTGGCAGGGTAGAAAGTTGAGGTGGTGTGGAGAGAGTGGGTAAGAAGTGGAGTCGCACCACTTGGTGTTTTCCGTTGGCATTTCTTTGCAGACACTTCCTGGCTGCTTGGCTGCTTGGCTGCTTGGCTGCCTTGCTGGCATGTGTGCAAAGTTACTGCCCACATCCTGAGCACTCAGCTCTCAGCTGCAGATATTTTTCATTTTCGAAAAAATTTCCGTTATGATTTCCTTGCATTGCATTTTGCCATGGCACAAGTTTTCAGCCCCCACGCTCCCCACCTACGCTCCCTCACACACTGGCTGTTCGACTTTTTAAATAGAAATTTGAATACGACAAAGCAGCGTATAAGATTCAGATAAAGCTAACCGACTGCTTGCCTGCTAGTTGCCAGAGAGTTGTCCTAGGATTTCTCTATTATTTTTCTTCGCTTTCATTTTTATTTTTATGGTTTTTTTTTTGTTTTTTTCTTTCTTTTTCTCATTCGACTTGACTTTTCATTTTTATGCTAAACTGTTTCCTTTTGCGGACAGGCGCATTTCATTTGCACAAACTTTGCCAAAGTATGTTGAAGCGGAAACGGAAGTTATACTCCGCTGATAACTTAGAGATAGCTATTTTGACCAAAAACCAAAGCATTAAGAACTCCGGAAGAACTCTGCACTGACTATCGAGTCTATTCCCATTTTCATTCCAGTTACTAGCAAGTTAATTAAAAATTTCCTCAATGAATGAGCTATTACATTACACAATTGATTATTCAAAAGTATTTGCACTTCCTGTCTGTCTGTCTATATGTCCGTCTGTGTGTATTTCTGAACTCCTGTTACCCACATACACTCTCTCCTCTTTCAACTCAATATTAAAATAATAAAGAGCGTACTTGGGTCAGAAACAACACAAGCAAAACAAGAGGGAAAAAAGAAGCACTCTTATTCTACTATTCTTGTTGTCTCTCTAAGAAAATTTTAATAAGTAGCACAACAACTACAAGTGCAACAACAATGCATAAGAGTTACCAGCAAAGTTGTTGCAAAACTGCTGCCGCACAAGTGGCACAAACAAAGTTCTGAATGAGGTAGAAAGTCTTCTTCATCTGCCTGTTTTTCCACTTCCCTTTCACGCAGAGAAAATGTAATAAATTTCTATACAAAACGACCACAAAATCGTTGTGTGTGTGTGTGTGTGTGTGTGTGTGTGTATGTGTGTGCGGGCTTGTAGACAAAGAAAATATGAAAACAAGAGCAAAAATAATTCAAGCCAAAAAAGCCTGCAATGTATTCATTTTAGCTACTAGGCTGCGGCTATCTATCCATCTATCTTTGGTCCTACTATTGGCTAAAGAAAATTCAATGGAAAGCGGCTGAGATAGAGGGACTTTTTCATACATTTGTTGTTTTTCTTACAATGCACATTTTGCATATTCAATAAACTTGTTCTTTGCTGTTTGTCGTTGCAGTTGTTGCAACAGTTTCATGTTTGCTTTTTAATATTTTATGCAAAATTTAATTTCCAGTTTGTATTTTAGACAATTTATGCAGGTGACGTTTTTTGTCTGCCATTCGTATCTTGAACTAAAGAAAATGAAATAAGGAAAGTTAAAGGGGGAAATGTAAGACACAAATGTAGAGAGAAGATGTTCTGGGTGTAATCGACAGACAATTACTATTATACTGAAAAGAATAATTAACTTTTTGAGCATTTTCTTGCTATGAAATCTAATATCCACATAAGATAATTATGTATCTTAACCTTTCCAATTAAAGAAAAAATTATTGTTAAATTTAAATATAACAAAATTTTGTTTCAGTTAACTGGCATATATTTTAAAATCAATTATCATTATGTATTAATGGTAGTAAAAATTGAAAATTTAATAACTCTTAACAAATTCAGTCGTTTAATACTTATTTATATCCTTTTGCCCACACAATTAATAAAGAATTTGCATTAATAATTGAATATAATCCCAAGGTTTAAAAAAATTTAAAAATCGCAAAACAAACACATCATTTTTTTAAAATTAAAATAAAATGTTCCATATACATGTGAAATTTTGTGAATTGAGGTCATTCAAATAGAAAATTTCCGTTTAACGAGGTCGTCAAATGTTTCATATAAGAAAGCATGTTTTTGGGCCCAAAGGCAAACAACATTCATGTATTTATTTTACCATCGAGTCATTGCACACAATTTCAATTATGGTCAAGTTTCAGCTAATGCATTTTAAATTTGTTTCTCGTTGCCGGCAGCAGCAATCAAATATGAAACCAAAAACATACGTTAGTTCAACGTATTTACACATTTACACGTGTTCGCCAAAAACAATAACAACATTGGCACATTGTACAGCAGGTCCTTAATTTATTGACTGTGAAAATTGTTATAAATTTGCAATATTCATTTACCATTTGGCAGCCATTTGCCACACCTTAAATACGCACAGACGCACACGCCTGCTGCTAATTGCCAAAATCAACACAATTAGAGAGAGAAAGCGATAAATAACAGAGAGCGAGTGAGAGGGGAAGAGACAGTGAACATTTTACAAAAATAATTAATCACAATTGCAACAAGCTGCACCAACAACAACAACAATTTCAACTAACACAAATGGCCAAATGGAGTTTGCATGCTGTTAAAACAATCAAAGGATATAAACTGAAACATGTGGAGTAAAAATAAACTAAGTTTTATACTGATAAAATACTATAATTGAAATGAAAAGTCAACAAATATTGAAGATACCCTAAAATGTACTTGTAAATATCTAAGTTTTTAAACAAATGAAAATTAAATTTGACATTAAATCATTTATTTACCTAAATAAGAAGAGATAAGGATATCATTTGAAGTATACTAATAAATAAAGCCCTCTGTTTTGACTTAGCAGTACTTTGCAGTACTATTGGATACAAACATGTAAATATCCAAACAGTACATTTAAAAATTATACGCACTGCATTAATGGCAAAATAAATAAACAAAATAAATGCAGTAAACCTCACTACCTAATTGTGCTTAGTGCAAAAAATTAATAAATATACATAAATAATAAAACTTTTTGCATAACTAATTTGTTGACTGTAGTTTTTGGCTTTTGATTTATGACAAATATGTACTCATATGCAAATTAAGTGAGCAAATAAAAATGTTTTTATTTCAGATAAATTTCAAAAGTGCATACACATAGACAATTGTGTAACAAACTTGTATGTTAATGTGTGTGTGTATGTGTGTTTTATGTCTACAGAGATTTCTAATTAAATATACAGATTTTGACTTACCCCAGTTATGGACTGTTTGTCATTGTAGAGTGTTGCCTGTGTTCCAGATGTCGGAGAATTTGCAGCTGTTGTAGAGCTGTCCGGGCTGAAGTATGTTAGAAATGCGCAGCCTGCAAAAAAGAAGTATTTTTAGATAAAATATTATGGAAAACAAATTAAATTATTGAATGTGGTGAATTAGATAGAACTGGTAACAAAGACAAAGCTTGCTTTAGACCTTTAAAGGAACATACTAAGGCTTGCAGGTCTGCATTCGTAGAGAATCAAATAATTTGTTTAAATATTGGTACTTGGTACTATTATAATCATACGAAAGTATGTTTCAAATAACATAGTTTAAATGATGCTCTGTTAATTAAACATTTTAATATATTTAATTAATATTTTTCTGATACATATAAGTCATATATTACTTTAAGACTTACTCAATGTCTTTAAAACTAAATAATGTTGTTTGTTTCCACATTGTTTGACTTTTAATCATATTTAGCTTTCTACCAAATCAATTTTTACAAACTATCTATTTGAGAAGACCATATTTTCATGTAAGTTATAACAAAACATTTCGTTTTGTCGTCCAATTATAGTCATTGTGTAGTTTGGTTTGGTTTAGCTTGGTGCTAAGTAGGCAGTTGTTGTTATCCGACCACGCCCCCTTGTGGCCAGAACTGAACATAATTTCGAGCTGCCTTGCGTGTTAAGCGCGTCAACGTGTTAAGCGCCGTTTTGTGGCCATTTTATAAATCCGTGTTATTTCTTTGACATTATTCATTTTTATGTGCCCTTTTTTTAGAGGGAGTTGAGCAAAAAGCGCCTGTTCGGCGGTGGGGATTATTGAAAATGTAAAAACAAAGCCAAATATAAATTTAAATAATAATTAAGGGATTCATGTTAACTTAGTGATTTATACCATTCAGTCATTATTTCTACAACAATTTATGTAATCCTAATTTGAAAAGAAGGATATGTTTTAAAGTGCATAAAAGAGTATAATGGGAGTATATATTCCCCCTATAATTATCTGGTGTTTGTATATCGAAACAGATACATTTCTTTGGTAAAATAAACCCATAAAGAAACCCACATTTATTACTGATCAGCATCAGCAAATAAATCTATGTAATATGTATAATTAAAGTTTTGAATACTGCATGATTTTGTGTTGAGATATCTTGAAACTAATTTAAAATAATCTTTAAAAGTAATTTACGATTTGGTTTTAATATTTATTTCTACTGGACCTCATTGGGAATATTTTACGAATACTTAAACTCTCTCATAAAAAATATAACCCATTTAAAAAAGGATGGTTGTCGTTTTTTTTATTGGTTTCTATTAAATTGTAGCTTTGTTTTGCGTTTAACGACAGTCCCCCTTTGGTTAATCAAACGTACATTCAACACCGCCACTGTACAGTGATTACTATACTGTGGATACTAAACAGCACATGTCAAGATACAACAAGTCTAACACCAACTTTCATACCAAGTATGATATGTGGTTCTCAACGTGACACAGCATGGACATGAAACCAAACCAAACTAAACCAAACCCAAACTGTCTGCTGTCATCGCCTCTGTCTGGCTTCAGTGTTAACCAGCTAACCACAACAACAACGGCAACAGCAACAAAAACAACAACAATTATATTTAATTTTTAGGCAAACTCTAGCACGTTTTGACTCGCCTCTAGTTTAACTGGTCGCTTGTGCCTTTTGTCTGACGCGTTGCCTCATGCAGCACGTCAAAAGTTGAACGACAGCGGCAACAAAAGCTGCCAACGAACCGGCGACGCAACGTCAACTGCTGTTGCTGCTGCTGCTGTTGCTGTAGCTCCGACCAACAGGGAAAAACGTCTAAAAACATAAAAATTGTCGGCACATTGTTGAAATGCCAGGAAATTATGTGGCAGCAAGGGGTCAACTATGCACTCAAACTCGTATTCGTAACTGCCAGTAATTAAAATGAGTAAAACACAGCCAACAGTCCCAACAACAGCAACAACAACAATAATAACAATGCCAGTCCAGGCCTAATGAGTTTATTAATTAAAAATCACTCATATATGTAGGTATATGTATCTGTATGTGTGTGTGTGTGTGTGTTTTTTGAGTGTGGTCGTTGTCGGAACACGACCCGTTCAACGCTCACTAATTGCAACCAGTCTGAAGCAAGAAATTTGCTACAAAATATATTCTAAACACGGCACCCACAAAAAATCAACAATATTCGACTAAAAAAATCTGCTTAAATCATTTGGGTATGCTTGACTTCAAAATACTCAAAATACTCTTATCATAAATAAAAGTATATTAGATTTACGAGTAAAACTAAGGGAGGCCACAATTTAAAATAAAATTTAGAGTGAACTAAGTTGTGCTAAAAACATCTTTATCAAAAGTTTGCAACTGTTAAGGAAAATAAAACAATTTTCAAATCCTATTATACCCAATTAATCACATTTTGCGCAGAGGGTATTATAAAGAGGACAACAATTGAGCGCCATGCGTGTTGTGGCGCGTGTGTGTCGCATTTGCCACGTCAACAGCGACAACAACAAAAACATCGTCAACTAAAGCAACAACAAGAAAACAAAATGGCGAGCGAATCGCTTGTCAACTCCATGACAGGCAGCAAAGCTGCTAATGACTTTTAAAATACAATTTTTATAATGTGCTTGGTCTAGAAACTGGCTTTGACTCTATTCTCTATGTTGTTCTCTGTCTTTTGTGCGCACATTTAGCGACAATTTGCAACATGTGCGTCGTCGTCAGGCACTTGAGTGCCTCCTTCAGTTTCTACTACTCCTCCAGTAGTATAGTTACAGTCCTCACAGTCCTAGTCATTGTCCTGTTCTGGTTATGTGCTCGCCGTTGAGTGGCCTTCAAATTGGCAACGTTTAAATGACTCCCCATTGCAATGGTTGGTGGGGTAGAGCAGTAAACCGTTGTTAGCTTCCTGGTCAAAGCAATTAGTTACGCATACGCAGCGTTTAACCCGCTTGACAATGACAACCGTAACAAAATAGCAGCGAATTTGAAGAGAGGAAAACGACCAAAATGTGGTACCCAAACAAATTAACAAAATGACAAAACTTTTAAGCAAACTAAGCGTAGCAAATGCTTTTAATTGTCTGTGTTTTGACATATTGAAAGCTCTTTACTGAAATCGTCATCAAGAACTTTTTCATTTTAACAGGTAGCTTGATTTTAAATTTAAATATCGTTGTAATTTTCACATTTTTTAATTATTAATGGAATCCATAATGAGTTAGTTATCATTTTAGGTAGTTTCTAGCGAGTGATGCCTCTTTTTTGGCCCCTGCACTCTTACAGCCTTGATTACTTTAACAAATACCTGCATCCTTGGTTAACTACAAGGCCAAGCCACCAATTTTAATTGCAACTCATCAAAGCTGTGTTCTCTCTAAGCCGAGTGAAGAGCAGCACTTGAAAGAACTTTTTTGGTAACCACAAAAGGGAGACTTTAATTCGCAGAACGTGGAATGTTGTTCCATGTTGTTTAGTGGAATAGAAGTGGGCTGGTGTGGATGGCTTGCATTCTGAACTAGCCTCAACTGTACTGACGCTGCTTGGCTTTCCAAGTTAATTTTTTATGCATGCACTGAATTTGAATGACTTTGACAGCAAAGTACACAAGTGGCCGTCTCGCTGTTTGACGGAGGGAACTGAGTTTGTTGCTGTTTTATTTCTTTTACATTTAGTTGGCGTTGTTGTTGTTGCTGTGGTTGTTGTTAGTACTTTTTGCCTACTTACATTTGCCATTGCGTTTGTCGAAATGTTTTGCAACTTTTAATAAAATAAACTTATTTGCACAATATAAATATATACATAAAACATGCGGCGCCGTTTCGTCCGTCATCTCTTTGATATTTCAATTTTTGTTTCACGTTCCGCTCAAAAACTTATGCTAATTAAATTCTTGCAAGTCGCTTGGCATTTTTCGCTTTTCACTTTTGCATTTGTTAGTACGCTCCTCCTCCTCCTCCTACTCGTCCTCATCCTTCTTTTCTACTGTCACCCTTCGCTTTTTTTTGCTAACCACAGAAAGCATAAATTTTGCCGCACCTATCAAGTTTTGAGTGGTTACCGTCTCGACTTTCTGCATGTTTGTGCCGGTCGCGTTTATAGCTGCGGTCAAAGCGGCAAAAGTGATTCATTAACGTGTGCGTTCATGTTAATATCCTTGCTAAATGTCACTTTTTGGTCAGCCGCAAAGAGATATGAATGAGTTACAAATGATGATGGGTTGCCAAACCTCTACCAACCCACTTCATTACTTGTGATTTGTTTGCTCTGGGCGGGAACGTAAAAGTGTAAAGTTTTCGTTATGCGAGCGCACAAAAGTATGCTATAATAAAAGGCATAACAAAACCACATTTATGTCAAACAAAAGTAAGTGTAACCTTTACTGTGACATTGAAACTAATGAAAAGTGAAAATTCTGAGCAAGTAGATAAAATTAAAGCATATTATAAACATATTTTAAGTTTATAGCCAAACAAACTCTGTTCTTTAGTTAAATTACTAAACTGCTTCCATACGAATGAACCGAAAACAATTTTGACTCACAACAGATCTGAACTTTAATCAAGTTACCAATCTAAATGAATTCCAGTCTTTTTTCTTGTACATATTTGAGTTCCTCTAAAAGCAGTTATCTAATCCCGACATTAACTTACTGGCAGCATAAAAGCTTCAAAAACATGCAATAAAACTTTAGCAAACTCAATTTAACTCTACGGCTTTAGATATTGATCTAGAGAAGTAACTACTTTTCAGACTAAGCCGCCTTAAGACACTAGAAAAAAGCTATCGAGCTAACGGTAAATTAACTTTAACACCCGAAAAATCCAGTGAAACAAATTTCTAATCAAAAGAGTCTTAAAATACCTGAAAAAAATGAAATTAACTCTTTTTTTACTTGAATTGCCAAAGCTGTCAACCGAGACTCAAAAGCAATTTATAAACCTTAGAATATATATGAGACCGCAACTAATAAATTATAAAGTAGCAAACGTTTAGCGTAAGCTAAGGTAAGTTGAAAACGATGGCCAAGAACACAACACAACACAACAGGAGGGAACAAAACTAAAACTGAAAAGCCATTAAGCATAACAATTTCCGGGGAGGGAAAAATAAAAAAAAAATCAGAGGCAACAACTGTAAAAGGTGTGCAACAAGCGAAGCTGCACTTAAGACGTTTAACAAAAGGTAAAGTCAGATCAAAAGGGAAAAACATGCCCGGTAGAGCAGCCCTCTTTCCTTCTATGTCTCTTCCTCTCTCGATGGGTGTACGGTTCGTACACTTAGAAAAACAAGTGTACATTCTAATAAAGCCAAAATGATAAAGTCTACAAAAATTAATTAAATTCTTACTAAATTTTGAAAATAAAATTTAATATATGCAGAAATGATATGTTTTCAATTATGGAAATCCTTTCTCATTGCATTACCAAGTGGAATAAATATATACTGCTTTTTTTTAACAGTGTATGTATGTGTGGGCATCCTGAACGTATCATGGGCACTGCCAATAAACAATAAAAGCTGAGCACCACTTCTTGAGCCCTTAACGTCGCTGGCATTGTGTGAGCTTTAAACACATAATAACTTAATGAATAACTTATGTAACCCATAATACCTGGCAAATTACGTGAGAGTAGGCAGTAGAAAAGCAGAGTGGTAGATTGTGGAAGGGGGAATACCGACACTGCGTCAATTATTTAACTAGACGCCAGTGGCATATTAGATAATATGAGACCCGTGCATAATTCATAGATCACTAATAAGGCGGCATTTAGAGGTGCCTTAACCAAGAACAACGCCCCCTTGCATGTTACGCCATACATTTCATAATTTTCCATTTCATTTTCAACCTATATTTTCCCTCATACTGTTTTTTCTTGCTTTTTGGAGGCCTTTTTTAAAATTTTTTTTTGCACAACTGGTGCTTTGTTTGAGTGCCACTTTAAAAGTTGAGTGGCACGCCCCGCAATTGCCTCCTTCTATGTTTTTTTTTTTGTTCTTTTTGCCACTTGCCAGCGTGTCTGTGGTTTTGGCTACGACTTTTGGCCATGCCAGGCCTGCTAGCTTGATTTTTGGTTGGTTTTTTTCCTTCTTTTTTTTGCATGTAATAAAGCAAAGTTCAGCGGCCATTATCAGCGAGCACAATCGAGCCAGACGAACCGGACGTATAGACAGCACTAGACACACACACACACACATACACAGACAATTGCAATGGCAGAAGCGCCAAAAAGTATGCTTTTACTTTTGCAGACCGTAAATGGTTGTTGTAACTGTTGTTGCTGTTGTTGTTGTTGGCACTGACTTCTGTTTTGGCAGCCGCTTTTCGTGTTTGTGGCCCGCCCCCTTTGCCTCAACTGGCATTGTTATTGTTGTTGTCGTACTTTGTTGTTTGGCAGCTTATGAAATATTCAATTGAATTTAATGTACACGACCGACTGACTGACTAAGCCGAGTTCACAGCTAAGTGCAAAGAGTTCAAACCAATGATGACTGCCTGCGTTGCCTTATCCCTCTTTCCGAGTATACGTCTATCTGTCTGTCTGTCATTTTTGTTCTTTTGAACTGGTTATTTGGTACTTTTCATCGATCAGTGTGTATGTATTTAGGTATGATGTATCTATTGTATTGTATGGTTACAAAATACTTTAACTAAACAGTGCAGAAGTATCAATATTCGCCTTAAATAATACTTTACGGTTATTAAAGTCTAAACTGGAGTAAATTTTAGCAATTAAATTCAATTATATACTAACTTGAAATATATATTAATTTATACGTACAAAATTGAACTGACAGTCAGTTATGTGGACACTTAAGTTACCTCTTTGTCTAATTCGTCTTTCCCTTTATATATGATTTATCTTGATCTAATGTTAATAATTAATTCATTTCTTGCTTTGTATTTTCTGATACTTCATTCTCTTCAACTGTTTCTAGTTCAAATTTCATACAGTTCTAAGAGTAGATGCAGATTTTATATAAATTTCAAAATTAGGTTGAATACTTATGAAATATTTTCGTTTTTTTTAATCCAATTTGAACACATCATATTCAGCAGCTAACATCTTAATTTTAATATGAAATTCAGTTAAAGTGATATTAAGAAAAGCAAGCCAATGTGTTATATCTTTACAGCCAAAAGCACTAAAAAAGCAGTCTGAAACTTATTTTGTGTATTTTTTTTATTTTTTTTTTAATCATAACATAATGGCGCAGCATTACAGTTAATGGATTGCAAGTGTTGCCAGGCTGTGTTCCGAGTGTTCGGAGAGCCTTTGACTGTTTTTTTAGCTTGCAAAAATGGCACAAGTCGGCATCGTACCCAATCTCCTCTTATGTACCAGCTATCTCCCTTCTCTGCTCAACGGTTAGCTGACTGGAGTCCCATATGAGCAGCTGGCTCCCAAAGCACATTGCTTAATGGCGCTAGTTGCCTTTTAAGTGTAATTGCCGTGTCCCAAGTGTTTGTAATGTGTACAAATTTCTACAATTTTTCCTGCCAGCAAAGAACCAAACTCAGACCCAGACCCAGACCCAGCCCCAGACCAAAAGCCAATCCCATACCTAACTGGACTATTCCGTGGCCGTCTGTGCTTTTAAAATTATTACTATATTTGTAAATATGCCTGCAGAACACTTAAAGCATTAAAGTTTGGTGTACAAAACCGAAAAAAATAAAGAGAGCATTTACTATAGTTTTACTCACTGGCAATATGCTCGTTGTGAAAGGCCAACATGTTTGTTCGAAGGGGTTTTTAACAGCTTTTCCCAATATGTATTGTATTGTAGTATTTGTTTGTTTGTTTTAATGTCCTTTTTATGGGGTTTACGTCGCGTCCGAAAAAGCTCTCTAGACCAGCTGCTGCATCCGCTGTCCGCAGTCCGCAGCTATTGTTGTTGTTGTTCTTCGTGTTGCTGTTGTTATTGTTGCTGATGTTGTTACTGATACGATGACAGTCAGAATCGCGAATTTTGCGGCCGCGGCGAATTTCACACTTTGATTCTCGATATAATCGCACTCGTATTTAAAGCCGCAACAATTTGTTGTCACAATCGCCTGCAAAGAGAATAAAAAAGGGTTTTCAGCGTATTATTATAGATAGTTTATGCATCGTAAAGAATAATCAGGAAAATGCCCAAAGCTCAGCAAGGATTAAGCGATTCTCTTTTATAAGTTTTTCTCTTGCAGCTCAAAATGCAGCAACATTACAACAACATAAACAAAAAATTACTTTAACAAACAGTAATATAATTCAAACGAGTCCCAACAGTCGCAAATAAAGTTTTAAAAGTGGATTTCTTTTAATTTTTACTATTCTAAGCTAGTCCAGACTTCTATAACTTAAACTTTAAGCTTAACTACGACGTACCCCAATTTTATAATAAACTATTGTTTGACTTTAAAAATCCATTTACGTGCTGCTTTTGTTTTCCAATTAATCTGTGTTTTATATGGCTTTTAGTCGAGTTTTTTCATTTCTTTTTCTTGTTTACCAAACTCACCACAGATTTATTATACTCCCTATAGCTGCCATATATTTTGCTCAGCCATAACAATTGCAAAGCATTCAATAGAATATGATTTACAACACAGAAGAGATGCTTGGCTACCAAAAAGTTAAGACCATGGCCATTATTTAGAAATAAGTTTAAACAAAAAACGCTAAAAGTAAACAAAATACACAAAAATTGCATTGTGTATGGCACTTTGTCCTCTTTCCTCTTCAGTTCTCAATTCTGCTGAGAGTTAGACTCTCCATTTTAGGCGGCAGGCGGCAGGCGGCTCAGCGAAGCGAACACACACCAAACGGAAGCACATGCTGCGGAAGTGAATTTCTTCACTTCCGTTTTAGCGCCATTGCAGTTACGGCTACACATAGTTAAGCGCAGGCGTGCAACAATCAAAACTAAATGTCAAAAATACTACAGTATGCCAGTTCACCAAAAAAAAACATAAAGTAGTGATTTGACAGCCCTGAAAACTGGCAGTCGAAACAATCAAACTGCAAGTCGGACATTCAAGTCAGTCAGTCAGTCAGTTAGTTAGTTAGTTAGTTAGTTAACTAGTCAATGCTGTCAATTGGCATGTCGATTTGAGCTAACAGCTAAATGCTGTACTCATTTAAGTTGTGACAACTTCATTTCGCTAAACTTTTTAATCAAATTGATTTCAGCACATTTCTTTTGAATTAAAATTTAATAGTCTATATTTTTAGCCTTTAAATGCTTAGAGCTACTTTAGACAAAGGAGAAGAAGTGACACAAAAGGAATTGCCTTAAATTGAGGTTAAATCTTTAAATATTAAGGCTAAAGAAAATTAACATTTGATAGTGACATAATTAAATATTTAACAATTTAAATCTATCACCAAAATTTCAATGATTTCCACTACAATTAGTATTTTTAGTTGGTACAACAAGTTTCAAAGTTAGTCACAAAGTTGTCAGACCCGTTGCAAGTCTATAAACAACATAAAAATGCTATAAAAATACTGTGGAATTTTACACAAATAAGCAACTCACTCGACAAAGTCGAATTGGAAGTCAACTTCGTTGTTGTCGTTGTCTTCGCAATCGAAGAAGTCAACAGTATTTGGGTGTGTAGGTTTGTCTGTCTGTCTGAGTGTGTGTGAGTGTAGAATTCACTGAGTATGTCTGACTGCGCGACTGTGTAGCACTTCCGCTTCCGCAACGGAAGCTAATGAACGTAGCAGCGAGTAGCAGCGACGCGAACAAAATGGCAGCAACTCTAAGAAAATGCCAGGCAAATGTTAAATTAATAATAGAGGAGCAACTGCTGCACAGAGCGGAAAAACTTTCAACCCAAAACGCCCAAAAATTGTTGCAGGCACACTCCTGCTCCGACTTGTTAACAACAACAACAACAATAACGGTAACAAGGACAACAACAGCGGCATCGGCTTCGGCTTCGGCATTTATGTGACTTTAATTTAAATAACTTTGGTTGACTTCAGAGCATGCACTAATACAATTTTAGAAACTGAAGAGAAAACATGTTGCAAGATTGCTCTCTTCGTAGCTGGAAAATTTCAACAATTTTCACTGTACCAAACCTTAAGTCTGAGCCAAAAACCGCGAGACTGCGAAAGCAGCCCTCGAGCAAAGCCATCATCATCACCATCACGTAGGCCACAGTGCTGACAGTTTAGCCTATTTGTAGCTAAATTTAGAAATTTTAACATTTTAATCATTTAACTGCAAAGCTATTAAATTCCATAAACGAGCATTACATTCTCTACATTTTTATTGATTTTTTGTAATGTGACTTCGATACTAATCCAGTTTATGACAGAAATTCCATGAAACACTGGCAACACTGGTAGAGAGTAGGCTACTTTAAGGCACATGCACTGAAAATGTGCGCTGACTGGCACAAATTAAAGTTAAGAAATGAAATTTGTAACGCTTTCGCTTTTCAATTATAATTTGGCTTGACGAGTTTTTTGATTGCTTTTGTGTATGCTTGAGCGAAATTTGTTGTTATCTGTCGTCCGGCCTTGTCTGGGAGTGACCTCAATTGGAAATACTTACTTACTAGCGACTCAGCCCAAACCCAATGAGCACCCTTGGACCCCCCAGAAACAAGTTTCTTTACTTTGCGGCTTTTGGCTTAATTAGCAAATTGACAGCATGACGTTGAGTGAAAAGCATTTACGACCACAGACCGTGAGTGGTTCACTTAACAATGGATGTATCTTTCAATATGTACGTAGTACGTACATCAAGGTAATAAATCCTTGCAATGGTTTGGGTACTAAAATATTTGTTAATTTAAACAATCTTGGTAACTAGAAATATTAACTATTAATAGAATATTTAAATAACAAGAGAGAGTGTAGAAACAGGGGTTTTTTTAAGGTACTAATTTACTGTAAGCCTGGTTAACACAGTTATTTATTTCATAATTGATACTTTACGTTAATTTATTATAATAATCACATTGTAATTGAGAAAAATCTCAGTGTTAATACCTTAACATAGCTCTTGAAACGCACATGTTGCCACATGTGGCAAACAGCTTTAATGAAACGCATATTTGCAGAGCATTGAAACTTTAATGAGCCCCAAAAACAACTTTGTACAAAAGTATCGATTTTGCTTTTTGCTAATTTTCAGCTCGTTATTGTTGTTGTTGTTATTGATGCCCACACAGCCACACAAACACGAACACTCCCTTCCAAAATTACACACAACACCCACACACAAAAGGAAAGGTAGACGCTACTAACTTGTACTGGATAGACACGTGTGCTGTGGAGCCAGACGAATGTTAAGTTTTGTGATTTTTTTTTGGTTTTTTTTTTTGCCTCTAACTTGGCCTCTGGCTCTGGCAATCCCCATGGTCATGTGGGCTTTTTCAACTACAACTTTTCTGACCATTCAAGGAAAATAGTCGGCACATTGTAACAAAAACAAAGAGGCCTCTGAACGTTCCTGGCTGACTGACTTGCTGAGTTTTCTCATTCCGTTGCCATCATCAGTGCCGTCGGGTTTTCCCTCCAGTTTTCCATCTTTTTCTTTTTCTTTCTCTCTTTTTTTTTGCAGACACAAACGTCAGACGTAGTCAGTTTTAGTTTTGCATTTGCAAGTTTGCCAGCCCGAACCCTTGTTAAACTACTATAAGCAAGAATTTTATAGACCAGTGAGTGTGTCTAGCTGGAGTTAAAAGATTTTAAACCCTTAATGATGATGATGATGACGATGCCGTTAAAGGTATCATGTGGTGGCGTCAACAATGCGCTTTGTTCTTGTTTTTCCTGTTCGTTGTGTTATTGGCTAACTGCTGTTGACTTATATTACATGAAGTTTTCATTGCTTTCTATGCGTGTGTTTGTGTATGTGTTTGTGTGTTGTGCCGAGGCCAAAGCTAAACCCAGAGATAATGCATTGTTTGGGTTTGTTGTCTAGCCTCGATGAGCTGCACCTCCGACCGGTTTACAGCCTCCTCCTTTTGCTGGGCAAACATAATGGAATTTTCATGTAAACAATTTGCATGTTTTCAACACAGACCCACACACATACACACACAAATAACACACACACATACATACAGAAGTAGAAGAGGCAGAAGCAACAAGAGTGACAGAGAGAGAATAGTCTTTCTACTTCATCAATTAACACATCAATTTTTGGTCCTTTGTTTTCATTTCGTGTTTGTATTGGTATCTAATAAAGATAGCTTCGAGTTTATTCTATTCGTATTGAGTTTGCTTTGGTTATTAAAAATTCAAAGAGTGTTAACTTAGATTTGAAGACTTAACTTTGGATTGAATTGAAATTTTGAAGAAAATTGATTAATTTAAAAATATAAAAATGTAAATTCCTTTTGTAATTCTTGGATTATTCTGCAATAATAATTTCCCTATTAGGTTCTGTCAAAGAAACTAAGAGTTTACTAGTTAACTTAGTTAACAATTAGCCTAAATAGTATGCTTTCTTTGAAGTCATCTACTTAGTCAATTACACACTATTATTGACCACTCGACATAGCGTCATGAAACCTAAGCATGTTGTGCTATTTTACTTTAGTAAAGCACTTAGCTCACATTACGCATACGCCCCGTGCAACACAAGCAACTAATTGCTGAGCTGCTTTTGTGTGGCAGAATGCTTTATTGCTTAATGCTTGCCGCTTTCTAATTAAAATTATACCAACAAGGTACGCAGAAGTGTATATTAGTGGTAGCAGTAGTTGGTGCTACGAATATTTACCGGCAAATAGAAAAACGAATTTAATTAAAATGTATGTGCATAGTATAAATATGAATATTCTCAGTACAACAGCAACAACAACATCAAGTATAACAGCAGCAAGCAGCAAGTAGCAAGCAGCAACTAATTCAAGGAAAGGCAATTCGGCGGCTTTTCATTAGAAATACGACTATGAAGTGGGGCGACACTACGTAATTTTTAATTACTCGTGCTCAACTTTCGAAAAACTGAAGCAGGACGAGCTCATTTTGAAAATTTTCATAATTACTCGACGCTCAACGATGTTAGCAAGTCAGTCAGAGTCAGAGTCAGAGTCGGTCTGTGGACTTCTGTGGAAGCTGGACTCCGACTCAGACCTGTATCCAGAACAGGAGCAGCATCAGCAGGACTAGGACCAGAACCAGGACCCGCTTGACGTTGGTTCAAGTGCACTCACATGCGCAGCGACCAAAACTAAATGAACTTATGCACACACAACTGTGTCTGTGTATGTGTGTGTGTGGGAGTTTGGTGGTGGTGTGTGTGTGGGTATATGGGGCTTCGCTTGAGCACCTGTGTGCACTTGTGTTCAGTTTCCGGGTGGTACGTGGTCCATGGTCCCTGCTCGAGCACCATCTTACCCAATACCCTATGCAGACCATGGAGACTGAGATGATGAGAGCTGCGCGTACTTCAAACTAAAGGCTAAGTAGGTGCATTCAAATAAACATTGCCCATGCACATTTGTATCTGTATGTGGTTACACAGTAACAAAAATTATTCGATCCTCAAATTAAAGAAAGTTCGCAGAATGCGATATTATTCGAGTCAGGGCCTTGAAAAATAAGGAATAGATTGTAATTTTGCTTGCTATTTAAAACAAGTTAAGCTTTTTAACTTTTTCTTCAAATTTCAAGCTAAAATCTTAATTCTTAAACATTTTTGAACAGTGTATGTCTCTCACTCTGGCGGTATTTGAATATACTGCTTGCATATGCTGAAAAGTTGACTTTCTGCAATGGCAATAATGGTGCTCTGTTTTGGGGGCAAAACCAGTTACGAGTGGATTGCCTGGCGTGTAATTAAATTTATTTCATTATGTTATTACTACGTTATGTGCAGGGCATTTTACCCAAAACTTTCCCTCACAACAGTAACAAGCCGCTTAGCAATCGGTAATGAAAATAAAATAACAAATTTAAAATGAGTAAACGGTTGCGGTTAACTCGTTAAAGATATTTAGAAAATATATAGAAAATTCTATAAAAGTGATTGCGTCTAGAAGATAAATGAAAAGTGTTCAACTCTCTGTTTAAACAATTTGTTTAATCCTATTCCATTTACGTCTCATTTTGAGCGTCCAAGAACCAACATAATTGCAGGCAATTTCTTATCGTTAATTTATTTGACCAGCTAACCATTGAAATCGTTAGATTCAACTTGAGTTCAGTTCGTTCTATATATGTACAGAGGAACATCCTTTCTCCCTTTCCCTTAACGTGCACTCGACACACGTTCAACACACACTTCAATTGATGTGCAAATATTCTTCGCGCATGCCACAAAACACCAAGTTCAATTGCGGCCAACTCTCAGACTGACTGTCTGCAAGTGTATGTGTGTGTGTGTGTGTGTGTGTGTCTGTTTTGTGTGTATTTGCTGGCAACTCGAGCATGAATGTCTCGTCCTTAAGCACACATCAATTTCAAAACAATAATTGAAAATTGCAACAATTGGAAATATTCGTTTGGGTTTTCTGCGCCACGTACGAAAAGAAATGAAAGTGCAACTTGCCGTTGCACAAATGTACAAAATGTAAAAAAAGGAGAAAAAATAATCCAAAGAAAATGCGAAGCAACTATAGTAGTTTGACTCCCTGTTGCCTTTGCTTGCTGAAGCAATTCGAAATAAAGTTGTGCACTTTATTGTTGTCTTGCCACGCGGTGGCAACTTCAACATACAACGTCCAACTGCAACTTTAACTTTCATGTGGCAATAGTGGTTGAGAAATTTAGCAGACATTCAAGTCATCCTACTGAAACTCTCCCTTTCACATAAACTCATTCTCATGAAATACATTTTTAAATATTTCTGCATTTTTGTGACACGCAAAGTTGGCCAGCCAACCTGTCTGTAAATAAATAATAGTGGCCAACATGGCAAACATGGTCAACACATAGAAAATGAAATAATAAATATACATTTTTCTATGGATTTATTATTTATAATTTGTTAAATTAAAAAAAAAAAAAAAGAATCATAAAATAATATTATTTTTGCTTTGTTTACGACGCTTTTTACATTTCAAATGAAGTTTATTTATTTTGTTATTGAACTGAAAAATGCAATGTAATACAAGAATAAATAAAATAACAATATTTCATGGGCAAAAATATATGTAAAGTATATTTAAATTGTATTAAAGTTAAAGTAAAAAGTTAATTTAAAATATTTAAATTTTTAAATTTCGTTAAAAATAAATAAAACTGCTTTCTAAGTATAAGTTATGATAACTTTAATTTATAAATTAAATAAAATTCAAAAATAAATAAATAAAACAATTAACTTTTAGAGCATTTCAAAGTCATAATTTTCTATAATTTTGGTGTAATTCATTTTATTATTATTTAGTTGCAGCTCAGCAAATATTTATGCTTATCAATGAATAATGTGACATGTCGACTGACAACAACAATGACAGGTGAGTGGCCTTTTTTAGCTGTTGCTTTTGTTGGTTTTGCCGTCAGTCTTCCCACCAAACACGTCGACGTCGTGTTAATAAAATATTCAAAATTTAATTTTCATCGCGTTGCATTTGACACATTTCAATAAAAACAATTACTATAACAATTAAGTTGAAAAGTCGCCGCATTCGCTGCTATTTTGTTTGCAGTTACCGGAAAGTAACAAGAAAAAAACACACAGGGTTTCCCTCACAGTCCCTCACACTTTGCTGCCTTTTGTCTGTGGGTAAACATTTATGCAATTTTAATTATAAATGCATTGTTGTTTTTTAATGAGAATTGCCAAATGTCAACAGGATTGGTCAAACAATAGCAGCAGCAACAACACATGACATTAGCTGGACAGCTGTTTAAATTATACATATTTATATAATCAAGTGGAAAATGTTGACATGATGCAGTTGAAGCGTAGACTTAACAAGGCTAAAGCATGTACTAAAGGTCAATGAATGATAACGTGTAGTTATAGTTTATTAAACTTCTCTCCATTTGATTTTAAAATCAATATCTATAGTAATTTTTATACTTAATAGTTAAATGTCTGACAAGTTTTTGTTTTTTATACTATCACTATTCAATATCACACGTATTCTGCTGTTCAGCTTGAGTAAATATGGAAAATGTAACACCAACAGACTTGGGAAATTTGTTCAGAACGCTTAAATTACCCATACTTCCATTACTTCTACAACTACAATAAAATACTACTAGTTGACCTAAGAGGCAAGTAGAAGCAATGGCAGAATCCTGGGCCACAGCGCCATCCATTGTGATGCCATTCAAGTCAATGGAGGAAATGAAAATTGAATTTTATGCAAACACAAAAGCCAATTGAAGTCAATTATTGTTTATGTAACTAATTTTATTTAAATATAAGTCAATTCCAATGCAGTAAAGGAAAGAGACCGTGAAGAAGAACGAAAAAGAAACTGCAGAAAAAAGAACAGGAAAAAGCCGCATAGCAGAGGAAATGCGAACAGACGAAGTGCCAACAAATTGATTGGAAATGAAAACAAAAATAGAGAAAAGAGTGGGAAAATTATGTGCATTGAAATGCAGTCTGGAAAATAGTTTCGTATAGAGTAAAACTCTCTCAAATATGAGCGAAATGTTGTTAACTAAGTCAAGTGTGTACCAAACTATTAACTGACCCATTTTAACTGTTACCAAATTTAGCAGCTTGATTTCCACGCATTTTGGCATTAAGCCAAAGCAAAAGAGCACGGAAAACACAAAAATACAGGAAAGAGCAACCAAAATGTCCTTGGCCCAAGTGGAAAATTGTTGGAGCCATCCATCAGCTGTTTGTTTTGTAGAGCGAAACGTTTTCAGTATTTTCTTTTTTTTTTTTGTCTTTTTTTTTTGGCTGTGGCTCTCAGAGACAGCGACAAAGTGCAGCTCGTAGCTGTGCGATTTTTTTATTTATTCTGTTTTTTTTTTTGTTTATAGGGGTGTGTGTTAGTTATTTTGATTGATTGCATTGTTTCGTGTAACAAATTTATTTCTGCAACGCCCATCAAGCACTTAAAAGCTAAAGGCGCACCAACAACAACATCAGCAAATGCTCTGCCTTTTAATGGGTTTTCCTTTTGGTATAGCTACATCATTGTCACTGGCAGGAAATTGGTAAAAGGCCGCCATATGTAGGTAAACTTTAAAGCCAAAACACATCATCAGGAAAACACAGCATCCCTGTATCCCTATCATCTACAAGCTTCATCTCAATGACGTCTTCATCTGCTGCTTCCTCTTCTTCTTCTTACAGCTTCGTCTTCTTCTTAAAGCTTCTCTTAGCCAGCATCATTAGTGAAAATGATTTCTTATTCAATGCTCGCCTTAGATTTGCTTTTGCTTAGTTGTTGGCTGAGTTTTTCTTTGCTTTTCATTTCTTTTCTTTGCTGATTTCTTCGCGCTGTTGTCATGCTTCATCGATTTTTTTATGCTTTGCTGGTTCGGTTGATGGAAATTTTGTTTTTTAGCCGCCTGCACTTCAATAACAGCCACCGCAGTCGCATCAGTTGACTGTGGTAGCAATAATGTTGTATTTGTTTTCTACCCCATCCAAAGAAAAAAGTTTAGCTTTTGCCTTGGCATTTGCTCTGCTTTGTTATCTTTAATATTGATTATATGCAATATCTCAGACAGACGAATCAGACTTTCAAATACTATTCAAGACTCTTTTTTTTCTCACTTTTGTTTGCTGTTGGAAAAGCTGAGCTCAGGAAAATGTCAAGCAGCCAAATGTTAAAAGAATGGGAAAACCACATTTCACTCAATATCCTGATGCAGGCAATTTCAAACGAAACAAAGCAAACTATGTACCAAATTGATGGGAATAATACGTAAACTTTCTCTTATATATTTTTACTAAAGTATGTTAAAAAGAGTATGAAAATGTAAAAGACTTTCACTACTTCAACTATTATCACCGAATAAATTTATCCACCGAATTAGGATTAAAACAAATTATTCCACACGAAGCGTCTAAACCAGCTTGTTTCACCAACATTTGTATCATTTTCTTTCACATAGAAATAGGTCAGAGAAGGTGGATTAAATCTTCCCATTGAAGTGTAACTCAGAAGAAATCCACAACGTTTCGATTCTTTACTGTCCAAAGTTATTGTAGGCACCTGATTCACCACATCCACAATTAATTCTGCAAACTTTTCTTCATTATACGGTCCATTTCGAATCTTAAACTGTGTCTTGTCGTATTGATGTTCTCGCATATAACGCATTAGTGAAAATTCCTGTGGCATATAGCCCCAAATGAAAGTTTCCCCTTGCTGCAGATGGAGTTTTTCATTCAAAGTTGAGCTCTTGTGTGAGGAAATCCAATTAAAAGGTTCCCGCAAATGATTCATACGTTGTAGGCCCGAAACTCTTTTAAATCGCTTATCCCGCAGAAGTTGTTCCTTATTGTTCAAGGAGGATATCATGCCATTATGCTGGAACTGCGACTGATCCGCACGTATAAAGTACAACAGATAATCCCGTGCACAATCGGGCATCTCGAAACCATCCCAACGACAGCATCTGAGCTTCACGTAGGATTGCAGAAGCCAATCAATAGGTTGATCATTGAAAAATATCTGTACATACGACAAAAACTGTTTCAGTTCCTTTGTGTGAAACAGTTTGCCAATAAATCCAAGATCGCAAAAGCTTATTACAATCCAGTTGCGAAGGTGACCCAAACGGAAATTCGTATGCAAGTCGGCCAAATTGATAATGTAATCGAAATAACCCTTAGTCGGTAGAATATCATCTTCCAACTGTAGATAATATAAACCGCGACTCTGAGCATAAGTCATAAGATACATATAATCTAGGGTTTGTTTAGTACGCCATCGAGCACGTTCCGGATTATCGTGCAGGGTTATAAAGAGCTTATCAAAATCGGGATAGTAATTTCTTGGCGGTGTTATCACATCAATCAATCCATCATCCAAATACTCTCCAAAATATTGACTTATACCCTGCCAAATCTCTTCCACAAGTGTAGAGTTTGTTTCACCGATATAAACAACAATTAAACTATTTCGTTTATGATTATCATTCATATTGTCTATAAGGTGAGCCAGTGATTCCAATAAGTAATTCCCACCGGCACGATTTACAGTAGGTACACCCAAAATATATGGTACATTAGTACGTCCCTGACTATAACTGGCACCAACATTGAGAGGAATTCCTTTCAAGATATTCTGCCAAGTTATTTCTTTGGGTTGATTGAGCTCTCGTAGTGGACGATATGTGGGTCTCTTCAGTGCTCTGTGAATGTAAGTTATATTTTTTCTGGTAAAGGGAAGTCGTCTACTTCTGACCACAACATCTATGGGTTCTGTTCCGTTGTCATTGAGGGAAATCAGCAATATGATTACCGCCAGGAATAGTAATACTACGAAACCTAAACAAATCTTCAGACGGAAGTTGATTATCTTCATGATTTTGATTATTTGCTAATATTTCGATAAAGAGTGTCAGTTTTTTAACAGTTATTACATAGACTGCTGTGATAGGCGAGTATAATTATGCACATTTAAGAAGTACTTAAAGGAGTAAAATAAGTCAATATTTTACTATTACGAAGAACATTTATTAATTACTTGTTAAAGTACAAGTTTAAAGAAGTGTTTATATGATATTAGTAGAGAAACTTATCCCTCATTAGTGCATTAACTTTTTTTCAAGTAAAATTCCAGCGTAGTGTAAGGTTTAATGAAAACTGTTGCCAAACCAAATCCATGATTTCTGAAGTATTCTATCTATTTTTCCACATTTTTTCAGTTTTCATTTGTGCTGCAAAGCAAAGCAAAGAACATAGAAACTACATACCAGAAAAAAAAACAGAAAACAAAACATATTCACAACAAGATACAACACAACAACAACAACAGCAACAACAGCAATAGAGACACCGATTCGCTATTCATAGGCCGGGCTCGAATAAAACGCACTGAGAATTGAAGAAGGCGGAGACAAAATTCCCAAAAGCAATGAATTTTTCGAATTCCGCTGCCATTTATGAGCACACCCCAGAGACAAAGGCAGAAAAAGTAAAGAAAAGTGAGAAAAAGAATAGCAATGGGAAGAGAGAGAACGAACAACATGGAGTCAAAGCATAAATAAAGCACTCAAATTACAATTTAATGTCATAGAGATTTGTGAAGTATGAGCTAAAAGAGAAAAGAGAGAGATGGAGGGAGAGACAGAGAGAGAGAGAGAGAGAGTGAGCCATAAAGAGAGACGGCCATTAAAAAGAATCAACAACACATTTGATTTCCAACTTCAATTAAATTCGATTAAAACTTTTTTTTGTGCTCCTCTCGGCAGATTCTGTAAAAAATATATACATACATATATGTATACATATGTATATGTATGAATATGTATGGTTGTTGCTGCACGAGGTTAATGTTACTGATTATCTGCATTATTTATAAAAGTTCGCACGTGATGATAAAAATTTATGCTCACACACAAACAGAGGCACAGACACACAACCACACAAACGCTCATACACACACCCACACACACATCCACACACACGCTCATACACTTGTCCAGAGACACCTTATGAACTTAAGCTACAGCTCATTTTGTTGGTTCCGTATTCTGTATTACGGCTCAGATTCGGCTTTCGAGGGTTCCACATTAAATAAATAACCGAAAAACTTTTCAACTTTCATGAATATTAATAACAGCAGATTTTAAAATATATATGTAGTTGATGTATATGTATGTGTGTGCTGTGTGTGTGTATGTAAAGCATCAACGATGGCATCCAAGTGACAGAGTCAACGCCACATTGCTCATACGCCGCGTTGTCCGCACAAAATGTAAAATGTGCATTTAAATTGAATTCCTTAATGAATTCGCGGCAACGCCTGGACCACGGACCACAGACTGAACAGCTCCAACTTGCTGAAGGTGTTGCCCAATGTGACCGGCGCATTTTTATCAGATTAAAAAAAATTATATACATATTTGAGTAATACCCTATACATAGAAAATAAAAACACTTTAAAGTATTAAATTTATAACTTTTCTGATATATTTGGGAATTTAAATGTGACTTTAAGAAAATTAAGAAAAGATTCAAATTTAACTTTAAATAGTAGTTAAAACTGCATTCATTACTTTTGTACTGGTAGAGCATTAATTATTCGCCATGATAAATCCAAGTTATTCTTGCCTGTTCATTTTATCACCCGATGCACGTTTTGTGGAAAGATCCATAGGGAAGAGAAAGTAGAATGGGAGATTCGACTATAACTTTTTGGACGCTCAGCGAGAAATTATGCAAAAATTCAAAAGCATAAAGTTTCGACGCTGTGCAGTTGCAGTTTTCACCACAAGGCTGCAGGAGCAGCAGGAGCAGCAACCACTAGACTCTTAATTAAAATGCATTAAGTTGGGGCACAGGGCGATGAGGACCACAACATGTGACCTCAAGTGTTAACATAAAACTTGCATGCAAAACCAAAAATTAAAAAAAAAAAAAATCTAATCTGTTAAATCTGAAATTTAGAATAGTTACAGCCTTAACGAACTGCCATTGTGGCAGAGTAATAATAAAACAAAACAACAAAAAATTTAAAGCCCAAAATAAATAAACCTCTTTTTTCTAGTATCCACACTGATTAATGGACGTGTGCTCTGAAAAATTAAATGTAACACCACATGAAGCCGCAGCCATAACTAACTGATGTGCCTATGGCGGCTTTGATGGTCGTCTACTCCGGCATATGATAATGGTCAAAATTCTGCACATATTTTTTCTCAATTTTCATTTCTCTTTTATACATATACGTACATATATTTTGGCAAACCGACAAACATAACACGTAACATGTGTTTTAGTTTTAACAACCAACCAACAGTAAAAAAATTTATATGAAATGCAATCATAAAAATGTTTGCCAAAATATGTGAAATTAAATTTTTCGTTGTGCAAAAGTAATAAGAAATTGTTGTACACTTTACCAACTTCATTCTGAATAGTTGTAAATTTTAAATATTTTGAGAATTTACTGAGTTTAGCGCTGATCTTTAAACTTCGCTAGCAATAATAATAGCTTTTGGTATTGAAGCTTTTTTCTAGAAATTCAAAATATAAACTCAAACGTAATTCTTTCAAAACTAAATAATTTTTCTAGTCAGATTTTGTATATAGCCAATTTTACAGCGCACCTCAATAAAATGTATAGCCTCCATTGGCTCACACATGTAATCTAAGCTTAGTTGTCCAACATATATGTACATATACACATACATACATATATGTATTGGACTATGTATAAAAAAGTATATACACTAAATTGACAAAAATCTACGGCGCGTGAAAAAATGTTATAAAAGCTTATGAGCCTTGCACTGATGGCAATTTTTTCCCTTTATTCATGCTTTCTTTTTTATTCGGGCTTCTTTTTTTTCAACGGCGTCCCAGCGCTGACATAACAGTTTTCCATGCATGTGAGTGTTTGTGTGTGTGGAAACCGCAAAATAAGATAAATTTCACACCAGAAAATTAATAACTTTTTAAAAGGTCATAAAAGTTGAGCTGAACTAAAGCTGCTCTCCACTGAAATCGAGGACATAATTTGCACATTTTTCAAATATTTCAACATTTTTACTGTTGTCCTCATTGAAATCGTTGTTGTCTATTTGAAAAACTAATAAGAATGTGCTTCAGGGTCATAAATTTTGGGGAAAGCATTCAAAAATTAAAGTGCATTCACGCCCAGCCAAGCAAGTCCAACAAGTGACAAAAGAGGCAAAATTTGCAAAAATAAAATAATAGAACTAAAGCTGAAGCTATGGAAAACGACGCTACGCGATGCGACTCTGCATGGGCATACGGAAGTGCTGAATCACCGGAAAACCATTAAAGGAAGTCACAACTATTGATTATGTCGGCGGCGACGTCGGCAGCGTCAGCGTCAGCGGCACAAACTAAAAATGGCTTTGAGTGTGCAAGCAGCGGAAAAATTATGATAGCACCCGGTCCGGTTGGGTTCGGCTCGATTCTGTTCAGTATGGATAGCAGTCTACGAACCGTTCCCAGAGACAGCATTGTGCAGAGACGATCCCTCGGCCTCGGCACATATAAATTTGCATTGCTTTGGTATTTTGGAGGCGAGTGAATTTCAAATTGAATTTGATGGCTTTTATTTGCCACTTTAATTGCATGCGACTGTTTTAGTTGCCATTCAGTAGTAAAGGGTATATGGGATATATAAAAGCTGCAAACATTCTACAACTATATAAAGACAAACTATCAATCTGACACCAAATGAAATTATTAACTGACTTTCCCAATAAAGTAGATATAAATGTTATAGAACTACATAGAAATATTATTAATATAATTTATTTTTTAGCATGTAATCAGTTGCATAAATTTGGCTAGCGCATGCAAACTTCGTCTCATCAAATTGAACTCGGCCTTTTATAAAATTTAGTCGTTGTTTTGGTTGTTTGGTCTCTTGGTCGCTTGGTATATGGAAAAAGCATCGGAAACGTCTCTCGACGGCGCAGTTGAAAATCATGGCGAGATAAATTGCCAAAGATAGCAATGGATGGAGAGTCGCCGTTCCATGCTATTGTTCAAAATCAATTTAGTGTTGAATTGGTGCCAAGAATCTCATTTTCAAAAGCGCCAGCGTCGACGTTGGCGATGACGTTAGCAGCAGCTCAGCAGCGTCAGCTCATCGTATAGGAAATGAAAATACCGGAAACGCCGACATTTTCCTTCCAATGAAAGGCAACTAACCAAGCCAAACATTGAGAATAGAGCTCGCAGATTTTGCCAATTCTAAGGGAAAAAAATTGGAAAAAATGTGCTAATAACTTTCAAATAAATGTTAAGCCCATCCAAAAAAAAAATGGTAGTGCTCTGTGACTAGTCTCACTGACTAGCTTAAACCGGCTCACAGACAATCAGACGATTCTATTCAACGGCAAACTTTCATGTATGTGCCTCTATTTCCACATATAACTCAGACGCTTAATCCGGGCCAGCCAAGGCCGTAAATTCAGCCGGAGTGTCGCGTTTCAGTGGCTTAACTTAAATGGCGTCGGCGTTGGTGAGATCTGAAGCCAATTTTAAAGTTGTCACTAGTAAATTTACTTTCATCCAACTGATAGGCGTTAAATGCTCACTTAATTGTTGAAGAAAAACTCAATTTGTTACCAAAATTAATTGAGCTTTTGAAGTGTAATATTTATTTTAAAGTAAACTTTAATTGAGTTTGAATGAGCTACAAATTTAACCAACAAACTAAATACTTTATACTTCTACTCTTAAAACATTTAAATTGGAATTCTTTCAGATTTAATAATATAATTTTCAGAAACATTCTTAAATTACCTTATCGCTTTCAGTGACATAAGACAACTTTTTCTTTAAACTCTTAACAGAGCGAGAGGGATCGATGTTTATCGCAAAACACTTTCATTTCAAAATTGTTCATCCACAAATTTTTAGCCAAGCTCGTGCTCAGAATTTATCATGCTTGAGGCTCATTGTATTGCCCTTTCGCTTTTGTTCTCGATGCCATTGCTGTCAACATATTAACTTTGTTCGTTTCGTTCAACTTTCTTTTCCAAAAATATCTCTCAGCAGTTTTTGTTTGTGTCTGGTTCTGTGTGTCTGTCTGCAGCTCAATAACATTAAATTTTAGTTTATGTTTAAGCTTGCTTTGGGCTAAACAAACAAAATTTCGAATGCTCCAAATATGACTCAATCAAAAACACACAAAACCATCACATCGCTATCTATGCATTTATAATTATATCTGCTAGGTTTTCGCTCAATAAAATTTGCAAAATTAATTTCAAACTGTGCGTAAAATTGAGCATGAAAATGCAATTAACATTATTGGCGAGTGGATTACGATTACACAAAACTTACTATGAATGCGAATCAACTATGTCAAACCCACTACACAAAATTTGCAATTAATTTTACATATATTCTCAATATATATTCACATTGAACATTAAACATTTACATTGCATTGACTACGAAAAGTTTGCGTTTTACAAATATTGACCATAAGGTGCCTTTGCCATTCATTCCAAGCGTCTCAAGTAAATGATTGTGCATATTAACAACTTGGTTAGCCACAAAGCAAACAAAATGGCTTTTAATCTGACCATTATAATGAGCATAATGGCTAGAAGGAGCACAGACAAAGAAGCTTGTACGTCATGAGCTACAAGCAAGCAAAGTAAATAAGTTTCTAAATCTACGGAAAACACTTTAACATGGTGTAATTTAAGCTGTGTTTTATCAAAAAATTTTATTATTGGAAAATACTAAAATGAAACTCATAATATTTCTAATTTATTTAAATTGTTCAATTTTAATTTTAGATTTATACTATACGTTACTGGAGCTAGTTTGTAAAGCATTCGAATATCATATTGAACTCGTTATACCCTTAGTAAGTGTACTATATATTAACAGTGACACAAAGACAAACAAAATTTTGTTGAAATTTAACTAAAATTCTCTGGCTAGCCCGCAAATCATTAATTCATAAAGCTATAATTTGCTTTTGGCCAAGCCAACAGTAGCTGCGTCAGCCAGACAACCTTTCGGTCATTTGCGCTGCAAATTATAAGCAGACAAATAGTCCAGACACAATCACATAGATATATATGTACGTACATACACAAACACAGACACAAAAGGCATACCAACAAGCGTATTTACGTTCTATACACCTACAACAAAGTCGTTGCACAAAGAGCCAAAAACTTATTTGCGGTTTGCCCAGTTTGGCCGAGAAGGAGGTTTTGCAAATGCAAAATTTTGTTGACATGCCTTAAGCCATGATATGCAACCAAACCAAACCCAATCCAACAACCAGGCCAGACACAGTGCAATGGCCATGAGAACAATGTATAGAATTGAAGGTAGAGTTGTCTCCATTTTTGTGGCAGGGCGTGTAAATGATTTTGACATATTGTAATGACAAAACAAAGGCTCTGACTCCGTGTCTCTATCTAAATTTGTGTCTGTCTCTCTATATCTCTGTCTGTCTGTCTGTCTGTCTTTCGGTCTTTCGGTCTTTGCTTAGCTTTGGTTAAACTGTTTGGTTGACTAGCTGACCAGTTCAGGTCTGCCAGTGTCAATTGTTGTCACCAGTTTTGGTTTCGACGGAAATTAGAAATCAAAATGTTAAGTCCAGAGACAGTTAGTCAAATTGTGGGTACATTGCTTTGTGTTAAATGGAAGAAAATATTGGAGTTTTTATAAATAAATTGAGACAGTCAATACATAAAAATATATTATAGATACATTTAAATTTATTCAAACTTTAACTACTTTTCTTCTTTTCACCTTTAGCTTCAATTTCATAGCTGTAACAAAAACTATTTTCTGTGTTATTCCCCTTTCGTTGAAATGAATGTACTCTTTGAAAAGTTTGTGCAAAAATTTTGATTTTATAGCAGAATTGAGTCAATGACTCAACCCGCACTTACAGTGAATGCACTCATTCCCTATGAGTCAGCACAAATGTTTGGCATTCCGTGTATTGTCAAGAGCTTTGAAACAACTGCATTGACAGGAAACACATGTAACCAGTAGAAGTAGCTGACTGACTGACTTGCCCTTAATGTAAATATGGTAGAGATTACTTTACTTTAGACTTTAAGTCTCGACTTGACAGATTTTGTAATTTTGAAGTGGTAAATAAATTATTTAAAAGTAGTGTGATTAAGCTTGCTAACTATAAATATTATATAATATTATTTTGAATAATTCACATAAGTTCTAACTCTCGTACTTACAGAACTGACAAAAGTAATGATAAAAGTTGTCTTCATACAAATTCTCACCCCTATAATACTGTTAGAGCTCGTAATTATAATTAACATGGCAAACATTCGACTCTCAATCACAATGCAAATGGAAAACAACAGAAAATGAAAAGAAACTCAACCCGCAGGCAACAACATCATGGCGTATACGTAACATAGAGCAAACCCCAAAGGACTATTGAAATCTCACTCAGCTACAAAATATTTCATATTTATAAAGACCAACAGAGAGAGAGAGAGAGAGGGAGAGAGACAGACGAATTGATAGAAAGAGAAAGCTGCCATACAATGAGCACACAAAACAAAAACAACAATTACAAGGAAACAAGGTGGGGACGTTTTTCGAGGTGGAATTGTGGCTCCCTTACCTTCTGCTAAATATCAAGCTCGACTATGCGGAATGTTAACAATAACAATGAAACAGAGCAATAGCAACAGCAACAGAACTAGCGACAACAACAACAAGAACAACAGTAACGAGAATTGTAATGATGAAATAAAAGTCAAGTTAATACAATAGCTAAAAACCGAACACGAAAACTGGCGCGCGGTGAATAACGGAAATACGACTACCCCTATTATCAGCACAGGGTCTGTTACACAATATTGTTGTTGCTGTTGTTTATACACCCAGTGCATAGGGTATAATACGCTTGTTCTAACATTAACAACTGATCGAAAGGCTTTTAAAGATCCATAGAAAAATCCCATGTGTAAAACAATCGTTTGAAGCTTTTGGTGGCGTTACAGGGTACATTAGAATCGGTTGAACTCGACTCTGGTTTGCTTTCTGTTTGTTGTTATTGCTGCCTGCTACTCGTTAGCGTTACATGAAAGTGCAACTTTTGTAAAACAGCAGCAACAACAATTGTAATACACATAGTTATAATAAAAATCAGCTTGTTTCACTTTCCGACGAAGCACCAAAGTTCAGAATATACCCCCGTCTCCCCCAATCCACTAAATGCCCTTACTGCTTTTTTGCCCTCATATGAAATGTTTGTTTGTTTGTTTGTTTGTTTGTTTGTTTGTTTGTTTGCCTGTTTGTTTCTCTGTGTAACTCACACTCAGCTCAGCGTTTGGTAGCCTGTGCTTTGACTCGACTTGCATGCAGGTTCAAAGTTGTTGGCCCAGCACTACACCTCTCCAGTTCTCACCACTTAACCCTTGCCTGGTTCCCTTACCACTCATCTTTTGCTAACTGCTAACTGCTCAACTCAACTACTCTCCATGTTCGTGTTGCTGGCATCGAAGCTGGCAGCTAGAGAGCGCCGCAGGTGCAAAGTGTAAATGAAGACTGATTGCAGTGCACATGATTTTGTCGACACACAAGCCCACACACACACACACACACACATGCTCACTATCGTATAGACACTGTCTGTGTATGAGTTAAAGGCATAAAAAACATTGCAAGGGCTGCTGTTACTGCTGGCCGGGTAAACTCGTTCTTGTTTGCAAAGAGGGTAATTGTGGTTAAGTGCTGGTTTATTGGTTTGGCAAAAGGGCTTAAAAGATATATATGCATTTTAACAGCAGGCCAACTGCTGGCTAACACACTGCCTAAGGTTAAGGGCAACTTTTTGGCCAGGTAGAAACACTCTCACTAGTGTGTCTCTGAGTATTTGACATTTGTTAAGTTTTTTTCATTTATTTGAAGGCCAAATGTTGAGTTGTCCAAGCATGTTAAACATGAACATTCTTGTAATGATAGGGTTACCGTTCAACGACTAGGGTTACCTGTCGAACAACTAAAGCACATGATAGTTGGAAGTAATCTATTTTTGATAGCTAAAACTTATCTTATTTAGTTCAAACTTAGTCAAAGATATCGAAGTTTGTAAACGAATAATCTTCAACATCAAAAATTATTTTCCTTAATGAGAACACGTTCGATTAATAAACATTTGATAAAGACCTATAGTAAATTTTTAAATCCGTTTATCTTTTAAATTAACCTCCTTGAACTTAATAAGAGTCTGACTCACTTAATTATCATCATCAAGGTTGACAGAAAGAGGTGAGAAATGGGAATGAGTCAGTTGATCCATCTCTTTGTGCATTTAAAATATCGGGATTGTAAGATCATATAATCTCCGCCCTTTAAGCAACAATATTTTAATAATTTTCTGCTCACTCACCTGCAAGAGAGCAATAAAAAATCATACAAATTGCACATCAGAACAGCTAACTCACGAAATTAATTTTCTACATTTTTGAAAATATTGCTATACTACCACCACAATCCCCTGAAGCCCCTCTCGCAGCTTGCATACACATTAAAAAATCGTTTTAATTGAAACACAAGCCCCTTGGCAATAGGTGTGCACGCAAATTTTTCAGTAACTCGCACAGTGCACTACTACCGTAGGTCGAATAAAATGGGGGAAGAGCGACTTACCTACGGCTTCATCCACACACAAACACACGCCACTGGATAGACATGAAAAGGGGTAGAAAGAATGGAGGGACTGTCGCTCACTTAAGTTAATACGCAAACCAAATGTCACTCAACATTATCAACGGCAAACGTAATCAGTTAAAACTTTTTTGCTGCTCTAGGCAGGCCAAAACCAACCAGCTAAACAGACAGACAGCCAAAGCGGACAAATGTACAGACAGACCTACAGAAATACAGACGGAGCAGGAAGGTTTTGTTGTTGAGCGAAAAGTTGGCAACATGTTTGTATTCTATTTCAATTTTTTATGCGCTCTGAGTACGAGCATCGCAACTGAAGTGCAAAAACAACATTCAACAATGTATGGAATCAACAAGTCGCAGTCCACATACCCTTTTTGCACTAAAACTAAACAGAATACATTTTACTCACAGACATTTTTAAATGATTTATTTTATATTCCTAAGTTTTGACTTATAAAAAATTATTTAAATCTAATTCAAAATTATTGACTTTAATATGGTCAAATATTTATATTAACATTACTATTAAGTTTTGAAGTTTCAAAAACCAAAAGTTTAATGTTTTACTGTGAGCATAATTTACATTTTTTGCGGAATCAGAACTTTACAACAATTTTAATTTGTAAAGAAACCTTAACAATTGTCTCCAAAAAATGTTGAAGACATTTGGTAATAAAATATGGTTCTAAAAAGCGTAAACAATAAATGTTTTTCCGAGATGTTTATTAACATTTTAAGTGGAAATTTTAAATACATAAAATACGACACACAACAAACAATCAGAATACCCTGTTGATGTTAAAATAGAGTATTAAAATGCGCGCCATGTGTTTGGCACTATGTGAAAGGTTCAGGTCGCAGTTTTACGTTTCTTAACACGGCCTAAAAGCATGCAATGTCGGGCCTACAACTATTTTTTTTTTGTGGTATGCGGTGGCAATTTTCGTTTCTGACTGCAGAAACTAAAACTAAATGTCTAAATTTTGGGCAGGTTGTATAAGTGTATGTGTTTGGTGGTCGTAAGTGCTGGCAGTTTTTGCATATTTCAAGAGCTCGACCACGAGCAACGCACAAAAGTAGGCAACGAAACGAGCCGTGGGCCACTTGACAGCCGTTTAAATGCATTAAAAAATTACCAAACAAACTGGCCGAAAAATACAGAGAAAAAAAAAACATTGCATTGAGAAAAGAGAACGACAACGACATGTCAGTCAGCGAAATTTCACATGCGAAATTGTGCAAGGGACACGCCCACAAACAAGGCGAGCAAAATCAAATCAACGGAATGGCGTGCCGCAATGGAAGTCCGTGACAATGGAAACGCCGGATGTGAATTCCGTCCGCTTGTCGCCAACGACAGCAAAAGGGTTTGCCCAACAACCAGTTAAAGTCGGAGATGGAGAAACCAACCAAAAGTAGTGCTGTTGGGGTATAGGAAGAATTCGGCAACCAGGCAGGCAGTTGAGTCTGTGAACCAGGCCGACTAGTTAACGCAAATTGAAAACGTTGTAGACGGGGACAACCAAAAGACGTTTTGGCAGCTTGTTCGTGCATAAATCAAAGTGTAAGGCCCAAGTCTGTGAGGAAAGGGATCGGCAAGAACGACAGGGGGAGAAAGGGCCTGGTGGTCAACAGAGAACTGCAAAATCACTTGGCATTTTACAATGGCAATTAAAAAGGCTTTTGCCTAAAGTCTAAGTACTACGAAAGTACTACGAAATTGTTAGAGGTCAATCTTGCTTAGGCAAATACATTTTTAGTTAAGTCATTTGCTTTCTTTCTTTTATTTGGACTCTATAATTTGATGATTGTCTAGTTGGCTTTACATGTCTACCAATAAAAAAAGATCGCATTTTTCTATTTAATGTTAAATGTGCTTATTTAAGAAACGTTCTTTATCAGTCTCGATATGAGCATCTACTGCACCGCTAGTATTTTCAAGTATTTAATTTTATTAACATCACGCTGCACGGATTTCGTGAAACTTTCATATCTCAATGGCATTTAAGGTACGGATAGAAGTTTCAAATGTCGCCTGTCTCAGTCTAGTCTTTGCTAGTTGTTCCTCAGGCAACTGCTGTCACACACGTCGTATGAGTTATATGCCTTCGCCAGCCATCGCACATATGCATTCATGGCTGTCTGCCTTCCGTGCCTGCCTTTCTGTTGCAGACGTAGCTAACTTTTGCGGCCTTATCTGCCATAGACTGCACTCCAGGCATGAAGGCTATGATTTAAGCGCAAACTTATTCCGCCTGACTTTGTCTACTCTCGTAGTTGGAGCTGGAATCGTAGCTGTTGCAACTTCTACTTACCGCCAGGAACTTTCACAATTAACTATATTTTAATTGGCCCTGGTGTGGTAATTTATTTACAATTTTTACGCTCATTTTGCTGACTGACAGGGCAAATGCGAAATGAGAACAAAACCACATGCACATACTACAGTGAAAATGACAACATGACGGACATCATCCGACATATACCATGTCCGACTTTTGCAACGCATTACGCATGCACTTTGCTCAACACTTCTGTTAATTTTATGCTACTCGTTTTTCTCCTGACGTCTAGCTCTCTGTGTGTGAATGTGTGTGTGTTTGTTTAAATATTCATTGCAAATTCCAATTGCATTTGCGCTTAAATTGGCAATGCCAACAACAACAGCCGCAGCAGCAACTGCAACTCAATGAATTTGTTATCCTTTTTCTTTTTTTTTACCTTTCAGTATTGTGTCGGTTGTTGGCCAGACTCTATTTGGTCGAATGCCTGGCCGTTTGTGGTGCCAGTCGTTTGAATTTGGTTGCCCGATTGCATAGTTTGCTTAAACGTTTTTCAATTTGCCAGTGAAAATGTGTGAGAGAAAACTAAATGAGATTCGAAATGTATGCAAGAAAGCTATGTGGAAATAATTACGAAAAGAAAAATGCCAGAAGAAGTCAGCAATCGATTGAAAAAGGCTTTTGAATTCCCATTTCATAATATTTAGAAAATCAATCTTTGGAGAGCATTTCGTTTGATGTTAATAAATATTTTGTTAATATACACAACAGGTTGGTTTTTAAGAAAAAATATTTGTTAAAAAATAGTAACCTACACTGTGTATAACAACAGTTTACTCCTTATAACCACAAAAAACTAAAATTATTTTGATAACCAGTAAAGAATTTCCAAAATTTATTTGATTCAAAGGTAAAAGACTGTAAAGTTTAATGCCGCTTAACAATCCAAAATGAATTGATTGTCAGAATATTTATTATAGAAAAAGCTTAAACAAAATTTAAACAAACCCACATGAATTTTAACAAACTAATCCTCAAAGCACATAAATAAAAGAAATCAGATCCATGCAATCTCAGCATTAAAATGCACCCAAAAATGTGTTTGGCAAAATTTGTATAAAGGCAATAAATTAAATTTGCATTTCAATAACAAAATGCAGAAATAATTTGGCAAAAATAAATGTTTAGCCAAAATAAGTAGGGACTAATTTTAAATGGCGGACACAAATGACGCTAAACCTCAAATATAAAATGCAATTGAAAATGCATAAATTAAATTGGTCATAAAATAGGCAAACCAAAAGCGATATAGCATACATGTAGATAAATTAATTTAAGCTAAACCTTCGGCGACAGCCAAGCAAACCAATTAATGTACCACACACACAGAGAGACCACAAAGCCCCATAACCAAAATGTAAATTCATAGCCAAACACCAAAATGACATCAATTTGAGCCCATATTTCATAAGCGCAGTTACAGCGGTGGCAACAGCAAAGCAAATGCTATTAAAAGCATTACGATGAACCCACTGACAAGCTGCAGAGCCAGAGAAGACCAAAGATCGTAAATTATAGCCAAGGCAATCGAAAACGGCTCCTGAACTCGGCATTGTACCGCCCGAGATTCTGAGTCTGCAATGGCAAAAAGATTTATGTCTTTCACTGTGCACTCAGTGCAGTGCAGAGCATCAATAAATGTAGTTCCATGCTGCGTATGCGCAATATTTTAATTATGCAAGCAATTGAAAAATTGGCACACACACACACTGACTCCCACACTCACACTCCACATACACACATACTTAATCAAATACACAAGCCAATGTCCTTGCAGTGGGTGCAAGAAGGCGCAACTGAGTTCAAAGCTCAAACGAATTTCGCAATGTGTTGCATACTTTTCTGCGCACTGACTCGTAGTGTTAACTTATTGAGCTGCTTTCTGCAGGTCTTTGTGAGTGTCTGTGTGTTTGTGAGCGCGCTTAATGAGCTCATTTTATCATTGTGTGCATGGAGGATGAGTTCCTTCTCCTAGCTGCTTGCATTTTTAATCCATTAGTACTTTTCATATTTTGACGCCACTGTACACTCAGCTCAAAGACGTTAGTGTGTTCACAGTATATAATTGAATATAGATAAAAATATGTGGATTGAACTTAAACTAAAGATGCTAACATGCTTATATATTGGTAAATTCAAGGTTTTCTTTCACTATAAAATCAAAGTACATGTTTAACTTACTTCAGAATTATCGCTGACTGAACTCGGTTTAATTTTGGCAACAGAATTACATTAAGTATATTGGAGATGATGTGGGGTAAGCAGACTGAAGGTAGTTGGCTTAATGATAGGGACTGAAGAGGGAGAAGAGCGAATGGATTGACTCATATTGAGACGAGTTGAGTTTATGCCAACATCAGCAGCAACTGTGGCAACAACTGGTGCAGCGAGCAGTTAAGTGAATGTCCGTCTCACAGACACAGAAACTCCAGACTCTCATACACAATCACACTTATTTACACACACACACAGAGGGAGAGAAAGAGAGACACACTCAGTGGGTCTGTACATATTGATTAAATGAAGATGACAACAATGATTGACATCGTTGACTTAAGTCATTACATATTGTACGCAAGCTGCTGGTGTTGTTTGCGGCAGTAGCAGCTGCACATAATGCAAGCATTTGCATCTGTATTTGTGCATATGTGTATGCGAGTGTGTGTGTTTCTCTTGCAAGTACAAACAATGCTGGGCGCTTAATTTGTTTGAATGCTGTTGCAAATCCGAAGTATCGTTTTACTGGCAAATTAATTATTTTTAAATTAAATAAAAAACACATAGCACAGCAGTTACACACACACACACATACTAACAAACATACAAGCTCTTACCATTCACTAACACAGACATATACAGTCGCATACACACAATTTATCACACAATAAATTACAACAAATAATTGCCAATTCAGCAGCAAATAATTTATGTGACACACACAATTTGTTGTTGTTATTGCTGTTGCTGTTGTTGTTGCTGTTGTTGTTTGTACCCTTAGCTTATTTGATTTCATTGCTTGTTTGTCGCTCGAGTTATTTTCGCCCCGTTCGTCTGTACGTCCGTCCGTCTGTCTGTCCACTTGTCCGTCGGTTTGGTCGGTTTCGCTTTTGGGCTGGTTCGGCAATAGCCATAAAGATTATGATCTTGATATGGTCGCCGAGCTGTGGCTACAAATATTGGCACAAGGCACACAAATTGCTCTCACATAACACCAACAATTCCAAAAAAATAAAAAAAAACAATAGAAATCGCATAAATTCAGCCACAGCTCGCATAAAACTCGCCGTCGAGGATAAACATTTTTCTATAAATATTTTCGTTTTTAAGAATGATGAAAGAGCACTACGTGCTGTGGGTGTGTGCGTGCGTTAAGTGATAAAAAGTGTGTGTGTGAGTGGGTGTACCACAAATTGCTGCAATGTAATTACTAGAACGATGCGAGTTTTCTACGAGTATGCGTATGCGCTATGGAAGGAAAACATTACTATCTTCTTCAGACAATAAACCAATTAATGTTTGCAAAATTTAAAAACGAAAGCTAATTATGATTATCACATTAAAAGTCTGTTATCAGTGATATTATCTAACGAAAGAGTCAACTCTATAAGATACCAGATTATACCAGTTTTCTAATCAAATTTAAAGGAATCAATAAAATAAAAAACAAAATATCAAAATAATTGTTTTGTGATTAGAAATGGTTTTAATTGTTTTATAAATAAACTGTTTAAAAAATCATAAATTTGGAGTGAGTTGAACACTTTAATAGCCTTCAATTTGTACATAAGCTGAGCAGAGTGAAGAGTACACTTCCAAAGTACCCACAAAATGTCAAATGACAATGGAAGGTCATCGTCTGCCAGAGACACAAAAAAAAAACAACAATGTACAAAAACTAGCCCCTAAAAATAACAGACATAAAAAACTAGAAAAACTACAACGAAAAAGCGCAGTTTGAACCTAAACGAAGAGCGAACCAAGAGCTTCATACACATTATAATAAAAAGGCAGCAATAACAACCTCAAGTAGAAACAACAACAACAACAACAGCAAAGACAAGTATGACAGGCTACTAATAGAGGCCAACCCAAGGTCCGAGGGACTTGTTCTCGGTCAGTTTCTCGCTCGGGGCAATGCTGTCTGGGTTAGTGACCAACGACGACGATAAAAGCCATGAAGAAAAGGCCAAACCAAATTTGGTTGAGTCAATGAAAGCTTGTCAAAAATAAAAGGAAAAAAAAGGATAAACAACAAAAAATAAATAGATATATACTTGAAAAGATATATATATTTGAATGCCGTTGGCAGATTTGAGGCATTAGCTTAATATTATCAGAAGTAACGACTAAAGCGATACTCAAATTAGATACGAACACCTATAAAAGGTAAATTCAGAAGCTGATTAAACGGCAAGCGACTAAATTATATTAAAATTCATGGCACGTGTTACGAGATACAAGAGACAAGTGTTTTGTATCCATCCTCAATCTCCTTCATTCTTTACCTTCTATCCAGTATCGTCCCACAACAATAAAAACGTCGCCCATAGACGTGTTATCTAAGCACAGTTTCAGCTTATTAAACACATTCTATTGATTTTCTTTTCTCTTCAGCCACGTACTACAATACAACGCTTTTGTATCTATAAGATGCTTGAGCAATTTAAGCGATAAACACGAATACGACGTTAGTTGTTCAGCTAGTGCATACATAGACAGACTGTGGATACGTATACAATATAACATACACGGCGTATGCGCAACGTCTCGCAACGTTTTGTTTATCACCCATTCAACATGTAGGCGACTGGCAAACTTGTTTATGTTGTGACGTGAGCCAATATATTTTATGCCAGAACCAATCAAAATGGCTCATAAATCTCACAATAATCTTACACAAAACCGAAAAAAAACGGAGAAAAATTGTTTAAAAATAAATGCATTACAAATTCAATAAAGGAGAGATTTACATAAACATACGTGCATTTATGTACAGTAACTAAAATGAATTAAACGCTTTTGATAGTGGAAATGTAGCAAAATAAATCAAAAAACTTACCAGGAAGAGAAAAATTGTCAAACAAATGTTTGAATTGACTTACGGAATGTGGTTTCAAGGCATGCAGAATACATATTCCGTTAAGAAATCGTTAAAATTTTAAATGCTTGTTAAAATCTAGTGTTCAAATTATTATACTGTGTTCCAGCTCCACATGGAGCTCAGGGAATCATATGAGTAAGCCCTAGATAAATGGTCAAAAGATTCGCAAACTGAATTGAGGGATATTCATAAATTGGCTTGCGGTTCCAACTGCAGTTGCGTGGATGCCACAAAAGGCAAAGTGCAACCGTTCGAAAGCAGCTTGTGAATGTTGCAATTTCTGCAGTTTGCAGTTTACTGTAAACTGCTTATTACAGCATTATGCGAATATACTCTGAGTCGATTGAATGCACACAGCTATGAATTCAAGACATAACTTAAATGGACTCAACAGTGGTTCCTTGTAGTGTTTGATTTGTTATATATAACAACAAGCCAGCTTGTTTCTCTTTAGATTATTATACAAATTCCAAGCTTTAAAAATTGATTAGCTTTCAATAATACTTAAGAAAAGTTAAATACAATTTTGCAAGCTATAAACAAACTCTTTAATTACTAAGTTTATTCTATATTCCCAGCTGATGCCACCTTAATTTCAGTAAATGTTGGACAACATTAAAGTTTATGTATTTATAAAGAAGAGAAGTTTGCTTATATGTATTTAGCAGAAGTGTTATGTACATTAACTTAACTTTTAGCCATCATGTTTTTACAGCTGCTCATACAACGAGGGCTATAGAGTAGAAGCCAGCATTCCGTGCTATATAAAAACATAGAGAAACCCTTTTAGTAATTTTATACACACCCAAAATATTGAATAACTTAACAGCTGAGGACCATATCCCAATATCTGCGTCTACATTATCCTACACTCACATAATGTTTGTTGTGTTTCTGAGTGTGTCTGGGGGTATCTCATCAAAGTAGCGCGTCCTTGAAAATGCTAAACAGAAAAGCGAATACGATTGCGAATGTGAATGTGGAATTCGTAAGAGGAATAAAGAAAGGCGCGAGAAAAAACTTGTTTTGGCCATTGAAATGAAGTTCGAGTTGATGCTCAAGATGGTAAATGGAGATGGTTAGAGAGCCAGAAAGAGTTCCCCAGAGTATAAACATAAACATTTTGGTTATTGTCTGCACGTTAAATCTACAGCATCGGCTACAATTACAGCTGCTATTTTCCCTTGTATGAAGTGAAATGAAGGGTGTATTTTGGGTGCGCTTTATTTTCCCAATTTGCCAACTTTTCAATCAACACAGCCAGATCGCAGCCATTCCACATTTCCCAATTCACCATTTGAGTCGCACAACCAAACAAACAATCAGTTATACCCCAAAAAGCTTAATCGATTTTCACCAGGTAGCTCTTCATTCGCAGACCTTGCTGGTTTAATATGGAAAATGTTTTTCCAGCCCGCAACAAGCAAAATCTTTTGTCAAATACATACAGACAAACACACACACTGCCGACTGTATTCAGCAAGCATTAAAAAAGTAATTTGTTATTGTTTTTTAAGCCGCCCGAGGATATCATTGTAACGAATTTTCAATATGCGCCCAACGTCAGTGGCAAGTATTTAAGAGTGATTGTTGTTGGGTTTCAGAACTTCCTTTTTTTTATACTCTCTGCAAGAGAGAGTATATTGGGTTTGTGCAAAAAAAAAAGTATGTAACAGGCAGAAGGAGGCGTGGCAGACCCCATAAAGTATATATATTCTTGATCAGCATCACAAGGCGAGTCGATATAGCCATGTCCGTCTGTCCGTCTGTCTGTCCGTCTGTCCGTCTGTCCGTCTGTCCGTATGAACAAACAGATTTCAGAGATGGTAAGAGCTACAAGTTTGAATTTGGTCTCTATCGACTCGATATTAAGTCAGTCAATACAAGAATCTTTTTTTTTTTCGATGCCACGCCCCGTTCGCCCACAATGAGCAAAAAACTAGAAACACCTCGTAAAAAATTGATGTTTTAGGTGAATATCTCAGTAACTATGGCACTTAGGAACACCCATTTTGGTACGCAGGTTCCTAGAGACGGCATAATTGTATTGTCATCAAAAATTTTGGACTGCCACGCCCCCCTTTTCCCACAAGAAATAAAATAATTTGCAAACTTCAATGCCGATTTTAAGGCATATGTTCTTATCGTACAGTATTGTTATTTCACATTCGTTTGAAGACAAAATATATTAAACTATCCTGAAAGTTGCATATAAATCGGACTATAAACAAAAGAGCTATCCATGTAAGAAAGTTAATAATTGAACGCAATGTCAATGCATGTGTGCAAGCGAGACAGAAGCATACAAACATGTGAGCGAACGTTTTCGCTGCTTTCTAGCGGCAGCGCTGCTCGCAGACGCTGGCCGTGCCGACCAAAATTCTATTTTTGACAAAATTGTTATCCAGCTAGGAAGTTAAGCCTTTTTTATATGTATGGTTTGGGCAAGAAACTTTCAAGTGTCGTGATGGCGTTGCAGGTTAAGTGCTTGGTCGGCGAACGCAGAGACGTGGGTTCGAGTCGCGGTTGCACATTTAGTAATAAAAATATTTTTTTTATCAAAACCCAGTTTAAAATTTTTTTTTTCAATTGTTTATAAATAATTTGTTAATAAACAATTTTTTTTTCGATAATGCAACACATTTAAACAACACAATAAAATATATTCTTTTTGATGACGGACCAGGAGTCGAACCCACGACTTCCCCTTCATCGATCGAATACTAATCATTCGCGCCACCGCATCACTTGGAAACTTTCGGCTTAAAACCATAGATATCTCTATAAAAGAGGCTTAACTTCCTAGCTGACCGTCTTTCAACGTCTTTTACAGCAAGTACTATCAGTTGATATTCTCGGATACTGATTTTATTAAAATGATCGGGAATAAAAGGCAGAGAGTATTCTACGGTCGGGCGTGCTCGACTGTACTTTTCTTTCTTGTTATTTTTTGTTTTCATTTGAGGAAATATACCTCAAACTTTTGCTAGGTGGGTATATCGACTGGACAGAAGTGTTTGTAGTGCTTAAAAACATTTGGAATTAAATTAAATTGAATTATGTATAAAATGTATTACTTGTCACATTAAACTTCCCTTATATAAAATTTTCAAAATAAAATCTGTGTACTCAATAAACTGTATATCATTTTGTTTATATAAGAGCATACAACTTTCGTTCTGTTAAAAAAATATTTAATTTCTTGTTTTTCATCTCTGATTTTGCAGCAATTTCAGTTTCATTTGCCAGACAAATGAGAAAAATTGAAAAAATATACAAACAAAGAGGAAAAGAATGTAATTTGCTTTATGTATTTACTTTTCATTATATTTACAATACGATTTGCATATGTATTTGAATTTCCATGAATTACACACACAATTCATGCCTCAAGTGGCACATTAGGTGTATGTACACACACACCCACACACTCATTTAAATATATATATATGTATATTTGTATTTGTCGTTTGTAGGGACTTTAGCCTGTAGGATGACCCTAATGAACACCAAATATGCAATTAGCAAAAGTTGAGTTATTTGGCATAAATATTTGTGAACAGCAGCGATACTCAACAACAACAATATCAACAACAACAACAACAACAACAATAATAGTTACAACAACTGTAAATCCATTGCTAGCAATAATAATGACCAGCTCGTGTTGTTTGTGTTGGTTTTGCTGTTGATGTTGTGGGTGTTTTGAGGTTTGCTGAAGGTTTGGGGAGTGGTCTTTTTGGGAGGGACTATTTGCCTCCTTTATGCTCATTGTTTGGGTTCGGTTTGCATTTTCCAATTTGTTTTGTGGATTATGCAATTTATTTAGTTTAACTTTGCATGGCCCAAAATGTCTACGTATGTTTGCGCTTGTACCCCGAAGATAAATTCTACGGCCGCACGTAATATGGAAATTAAAACGCAGCACCAGCAAGGACTACCCCTCAGTACTCCTTGTATGGCTCCCTTTAAAAGTACAGTAGAGCTGAAATCCAGTGCAAGTACAGTAAATAGCAATAGCGAACAGCGTGCACATTGATTTAATTACTTTAGACCTCCACGAAGGCAATACAACAGCAACAACGACAACAACCATGCCACCAAAAAGCATTTAAAACAACGTTACAAGTCAAGTACTCGATGTGGAGACTTAGTGTAGTGCCAAAAAAATAAAGATTATAGGATATTAATTTATAGTATTCACCTTTGGGTGATAATATTAGTAGAGTATTGAATAATTTATAGAAAATTAATTAATGTATACAAACAATTCGTTTATTTAATTGTCAGCAACTTTTGTCACTCTACCTAGTACTAGTCTCTTCTGTTAAGCTTTTTAACAGAACAACAGCTAACTATCCAAACATATCTTATCAGTACTCTGTTATTTTGTTTAGCAGAATATGTGACTTCATAAAATTAACATAAATATGTTATTTTTATAACACTTAATGTTATTTACAGCAACTACAACTACAACAAACGTACAGAAAGTCAGCTTGAGAAAAATGCACCACAATTTAGTTAACGTTATTAGTATTTTAGGTGTTATTTGGACTTAAACTAATTATATTATAGCCAAGTTCTGTTTATCTTAAACATTTTATTTCATTTAAAGCAACATTAATAATGACAAAATAGTGGGTACACAACTTTACAGCTGAACACCCTGTATGCACACATTTGTAGAATAAACCAAGGGCACAACAATAAAAAGTAATGGCATGAGAAACTAACGGTTAATAGCAAATAACAACTCACTAAGAAGAAGCAAGGAAGACGGTTGGTCAGTCATATAAAACTCAGTGTCCAGAGCGAGCCAAAGCGGTGCTAATTAGAGCAAAATCATAAAAAAGAATACAAGAAAGTAGGAATAGACGATGGCAAGCAGCATGTGAAATAATTTGCAGAAAAAAATGTTGCTTATCAGAATGAAGCCAAAACACATTTACACACACACTGTACAAGAAGTGAGAGAATACAGTAGGAATTGAGTGACACGCATATAAAACTAAAGACATAAAGTCATCCCAAGAGTGACTTTCTCCTGACATCACACATAAAGCTAAACGGCATAAGCGACCATGTTTACAACACAGTATTTGGGTGACTGAGAGTTGACAGGACCTAGGACAGGGAAGGATGTCTGCCATTCTGGCATTCCTAGCAGCATCATTACCAGAGCAGCTTCCGTTTGGAGCTACGTTTCAAGTTGAAAATGAGCATGTAATTAGAAATGTAAAGAGTAGACCAAGTCAGCTTGCAGTGGCAACAGGAAATGTGCACACGCAAAAGAAAATTGCAAATGAAAATGAAATAAAATGGCGCAAATGTAAATACACACACACTAACATACACACACTAGCACACACAGACTCATTGCCTATGGGGTGAATTTTATTCTTTTCCGCCTCAAAGTCTCAACAATGAGCAACATAAAAAGTTATGTATAAAAAATCTTTTGCTGCTACTTTTTCGCTTGCATTTCCGTTACAAGGAAAACTGAATTTGCATGTGACATTTGCGGTGGAGTTTTCTAGGTTTCACCAGACGAAACGGAAATAAGGAGCATCAGGTGCGGAGGGAAAAAACCAAAAGGATAGGTAATACCGTCAGTTATGTGAGTTAAAGAGCTGTAGCATAAAAAGTTTTCCTTTTCGAGTTCGGGAAAACTGCTGCTAATGGAAAGAGTTTTGATTTCAATATGAAAAGAGAGAATCATTGTTTTAAAGCAGAAAAAAAGTTAATTCTCTGCTAATTAATCAATTATGCTGGAATATTGAAATGAAGTCATTTAAAATTTAACTTCCTTAGTATTATAAATCAATGCTTAGGCAAGCATAAATCAACAAATTCATATGAATATGTAATTTTAGTTTATGAATATCTTTAAAACAAAAATGTTGATTTACAGCATCAAAACAAATTTCCATTTTACAGAAACTGTTCAAACATAACAAAAAATATCGCAAAATGCAAATATTTGGAATTCAATTTTAAAACAAACTTACCCAAGTATATATACGAATAAATTTATTATCAATTTATATTTATTTAATTTATTTTATTTTAGTTATTTCAGCATTCTTTTTGGCTAACGTTTGTTACTGCCTATTAAATTGTATGCATTAATGGCCCAAACATGTTATGAGGAATTTGCAATTTTAATAAAGTTATAACAGTTTTTTATGCTGCTATTTTTTTTTGCTTTTTAATATGCACGACAGTTATAATGTATTTACTTTACTTATTACTTTTGTTATCAATAAATAAATATACATCCGTGCGTATACGTGTTTTACTTAATACCGTTAAATTTATGATTTATAGCTTAACTTTTTTCTGATATTTCTTGATCTCTATTTAATGATATTAATACACATGACATTAGGCACTACTGTAATTCCTGATTTTTATGATGCTGCAAATAATTTATAAAATATTGAAATTTTTTCGCAACATTTAAGTGTTTTATGCAAATGATTTTGCTGATATTTATCTTATTTTTTCATGTATGTTAAAGTTGTTTATTTGTTTTCGGTACTCTGTTAAATAAATGATGATGCAGCTAAAAGTGAGTTTGTATTTCCAACTGTATTACTTTTTCATATAACGCTGTAAGCAGAACAACTTTATAATTTTGGTCTGAGTTGTTGTATCATTTCAAATAAATAATCAAAATATATATATGACGATAATAAACATGCATAAAAACAATAAATTTTCATATTATCAAAAAGCAAAGAGGAACAACAAAAACAACAGCGACAACAAATGTGCAATTAGCAGCAGCAAAGACATTAATTTTCATTAAAAACAGAGCACACAACATGTATACGCCATGTGCAACGCGTGATAATTATGAGCTTTAAGCACGCAGCACCGAAATTTTTAAATTTCATTTCCCCTTCCCTTGGACTCCGAGGTTGAAAGCGAAAATGTGGCAAAAAGCAGCCGGGAAAGGAAAGAAAAGGGCAAGGATGAAGCTAAGAGTATAGAAGAAGAGCAGCAGGCTGTCAATAGCTGGAGTTACTCTGACTGAAAGCGAAACAAAACAACACAAAACCCAAGCACAGAAAGCCAAAGAGCTCAGACTTTCGGCTGTTCCACTCCTATACGATATATATACATATAAATATATGTATATACATGCTTATGTACATGTAGCTGTATTTGTATTTATATGTATACCTGAGTGTCTGGTTTATGTGCAGTGGCGACAAAACAAAAAGTCAGCTGTGTAAATTGTGGGCGAAAATACGAGCTAAGAGATGGCAACGACGACAGAGAGCAGCACAACTTACAGAATAACGATGATGATGACGATGATGATGAGACTTGACTGGGGCAAAGGCGCAATGTAAAAGCGTTTACCCAAAAGGAAAAAGTGTCAATGTAGTCAGTTTAAAGGTAAAGTCGCTTTAAACCTTTAAACTGAAATGTTTAAGTTTAATTAAGACCAAAAACTGGAAAACGTCTTCATCAAAAAATCATTACTTAAAGGATTTGAATACACAGCAACTCAAGCTTCTCTCTTAAAGATTGCACTTAAAAGTTTAGGTTTATAAACTGTCAAAGTCTCCTTAAAGCAACCTAATCATATTATATCTCAGCAGTCTTATTTATTAGATCTTTTCAACAATTTAAATAAGAATCTGATTTATATGTTACTCCTTAATCGCAGTTCATTATTGAATTTCAAAAGAAATTTATGTAAATGCAATAACCATAACATGAGAATACTTAATTTTATGTACAATAATTTAGCACACACTTCTCCACTCCACACTCGCTCTCAGAAATGAGCAAGCAAACATTCAGCATATAGCTCATACGCCGCATGGGTCAAAGGCAAAGAAAAAAGTTTTAAGAGCCTACGCGGCTGTCGACGCTAAAAAATTGTTCGCTTTCTCATTCTGTTTGTCGAGGAATTGTCGTTGGCAGCTTAACATTTATGCTGTTTTTATGGGTTTTTTATTTAAGTTTAGTTTTCTTTCTGGCTTTAATACCCTGTAATCAACTTAACGGTCATTAAAGGTATCTTAAAGCTGTGCAAATGTGAAAGAAGAGTGTAATGACTTTGTATACAATCAAATCATAAACAATTGAGTCAAATTAAGACATGCAATTATTAATTAATAATGTAGAGGGTATTCTGTAGTCAAGCAAATCTATTTAAGTATTGTATCTGGTATTTATTTACGCTGCTGCAACGTCAACATGTTGTCTTTTATGTTGTTTTAACTTTTACGCTTTATTGAATCGCACAAGGCGGCGTGAAAACGCCTAGAGTAACAGCACACACCCAACACACACTCCAGCGGACCCTCCTACACACCCACACACCCCCTCCGCCCCTTCGCACACATAAAGTGCAAAAACGAAGGCCGCTTAATGCCAGTCCTTATTACTAACTACCAATACAAAGTTGACTGTCTATCTTTACTTATGTATGTTTATTCTTTTCTTTTTCATTTATTTATTTTTTTCTCTGTGTTTGTTTGTTTATGTGGCACATATAGTCTTGTATATAAGGAGAAAACTGATGCTCTCTAAGGCATTGCCTCGTCACTACTTTCACAGCATCCTTATGCCGTGTACGTTTATGGGTGTATGAGTGTGTGTGTGCGAATAAATAAAATAAATGTAGGTGAAAATATACATAAATAATGGCCACATGCGCTGCCTTTTTATGAAGTGTGTGGCGCGGCGGGGAAAAGTCTGTGAAAATTATAAAACAGACAAAACCTATTCTTATACCCAGTTCAACTCCCCATTTGCGAGGTCAGGTATATCAAGCTAGGTAGAGGGTTGATTCACTTCAAGAGTTGCCTCAGCCGTAGGCGTGGTAATATCAAGAACGCAGTGAGGCGTGCAACGAGTCATGAAGTGGGCGTGGGCAAGGGCGGCAACGTGTGGCGTTGGTTGTATAAAATAAAGTGCAGGGATTATTGGGTAGGCAGCTTGGTAAAAAGGAAACAACTGCCGGGCAAAGCATGACAAATACTTTTCTGCTTAGACGCTGCCTTTGACATTATTTACCGAAAGTACTAAGCTAGGATTGCAAGCGGAAAGTGTCTTATTTTTCACGTGCACAATCAATACGGAAAATTGGAGCACTTCAATTTAATTATGTGATTGTTTAAAAATTTCGTAAACTTTTGAAACAAAAATGTAGTAATAAGAGTGAAAAGTGTTTCTTCAATAAATTTAAATTGTTCAAACTTCAATTATCTACAAAGAGATCTATTTAAAAGTATTAAATCTGGTTGTACTATTTAAAATCTACAGTAGTCACACTTAATATTGATAAATTTTTGAGGAGTTTGAAACGTAGTCCCATAAGTCAAATGAAGCTTTAAAAAATACCTATTTGAGCATGAAACTCCTAACAATTCTCTCTCATTGTAAAATAAGAACATGCAAATACCCTTCAAAAAATATATAAATGACAGAGGTGTCAATTTTCTACAACATCATGACCAATAAACTACAATCTAGCCATTTGCTTATGCTTTATGAGTACTACTTTGAAGGAGCAACATCATCTTGTCTTTATCTTAACTACTTCTTACAATGATGTCATGCAGAAAAGCGAAAAAATCCGTGGAACCAAACAAATTGACAAAGGAAAATTGTTGCCAATCATAAAGCGTAGAAACAATTTTTTTTATACTCTCTGCAAGAGAGAGTATATTGTGTTTGTGAAAAGTATGTAACAGGCAGAAGGAGGCGTGGCAGACCCCATAAAGTATATATATTCTTGATCAGCATCACAAGCCGAGTCGATATAGCCATGTCCGTCTGTCCGTCTGTCTGTCTGTCTGTCTGTCTGTCTGTCTGTCTGTCTGTCTGTCTGTCCGTCTGTCTGTCTGTCCGTCCGTATGAACAAACAGATTTCAGAGATGGTAAGAGCTACAAGTTTGAATTTGGTCTCTATCGACTCGATATTAAGTCAGTCAATACAAGAATCTTTTTTTTTTTCGATGCCACGCCCCGTTCGCCCACAATGTGCAAAAAACTAGAAACACCTCGTAAAAAATTGATGTTTTAGGCGAATATCTCAGTAACTATGGCACTTAGGAACACCCATTTTGGTACGCAGGTTCCTAGAGACGGCATAATTGTATTGTCATCAAAAATTTTGGACTGCCACGCCCCCTTTTCTCACAAGAAATAAAATAATTTGCAAACTTCAATGCCGATTTTAAGGCATATGTTCTTATCGTACAGAATTGTTATTTCACATTCGTTTGAAGACAAAATATATTAAACTGTCCTGAAAGTTGCATCTAAATCGGACTATAAACAAAAGAGCTAGACATGTAAGAAAATTGATAATTGAACGCAAAGCCAATGCATGTGTGCAAGCGAGATAGAAACATACAAACGTGTGAGCGAACGTTTTCGCTGCTTGCTAGCGGCAGCGCTTCCCGCGAATGCTGGCTGAGCCAACCAATTGTGTATGTGTTACATATACACACATACATATGTGCGTGCATACATATAATGTCAAATGTATATGTGTGTGTATACATACAATCAGATGTTTTTGTTTCAACGTGTTTTGTTGCAAGTACTTTCAATTGATATACCCGAATACCGATTTTATTAAATGATAGGGAATAAATTGCAGAGAGTATTCTACGGTCGGGCGTGCTCGACTGTACTTTTCTTTCTTGTTTTTTATATATATTTTGTAATTTCCGCTTATAATGAAGGCGACAAGAATGCGTTTGCAAGAAATACAACAACAATAATAAGCAAATTACAAAGATGCCGTTCCCTCTTTCCACTCCTTTGCCTTGAAGCTACTCCTCAGGCAAGAATAACGTATTTGCATATATGCCGTCGCATAAATATATAGAGCGCAATTTATGTGTGCATCTATTTAAAGTCGACTTCTCTGCTCTTTTTCCACTACTTTGTCCTCATATATATATATATATGTATTTTTGGTCTGCACTTGTCACACGTTGTCTTGTTCCACTAAATGTATGTGAGATTATTTGCATGTATGTGTCTGTGTGGATGAGTGTGGTTTGTCCTCGTTGTGAATGCAAAAAAGCGCAAGCGAGATAAATAAGAGGAAAAAAATATAAAGGAGGACAAAAACAAAACTCGTGAAGAGAAGCAAAACAAAAAAAGGCGAAGAGGCAATGCCACTGGCAGCTAGAAAAGTCCTACAGAGAGAGAGAGAGAGAGGGAAAGAGAGACAGACAGAAGTCAAGACGCCTCTCTTGCTTCTGCTACTGAAATGTAATCATCTATTTCTCTCCATCTCTTTCCCTCTAAATTCTAAACTAGTTTAGTGGCTATAGGCAATCCCACTTGCATCAGTAACAACAACAGCTCTAAATCTTGTTAGAGATTTTATCTAAACTTTGTATTCTGTTCCAAACAAAACGCTTATCGTAAAGATGATAAAACTAGACTTGAGCGAATCTTAAGTTTTATCTGCTTACAAATATACTATACTTATTTAACATGGCTCAGATAAATGTTTATAATTATATTTAAAGAAATTTTAAACGCCAAGAAATTGATATGCATAAGTGGCAGTTATTTGAAAACTTTCGAGAGTTTTTATAACTTTTCACTTGGTCTTAAGCAGCGAAAAAGATTCCTGCACATCTTATAAAAAGTTAATCTTAACAAAAAAGTATTTTTTTTTCATTGTGGTAATTTTTCGACAGTAATTATTTGAGTCACAACCCCTTTGACTTAGAAATCTCCCGCATTGTTCAACTTGCCAATTAATTGCAAAGTTTTTATACTCTCTGCAAGAGAGAGTATATTGTGTTTGTGAAAAGTATGTAACAGGCAGAAGGAGGCGTGGCAGACCCCATAAAGTATATATATTCTTGATCAGCATCACAAGCCGAGTCGATATAGCCATGTCCGTCTGTCCGTCTGTCCGTCTGTCTGTCCGTCTGTCCGTCTGTCCGTCTGTCCGTCCGTATGAACAAACAGATTTCAGAGATGGTAAGAGCTACAAGTTTGAATTTGGTCTCTATCGACTCGATATTAAGTCAGTCAATACAAGAATCTTTTTTTTTTTCGATGCCACGCCCCGTTCGCCCACAATGAGCAAAAAACTAGAAACAACTCGTAAAAAATTTATGTTTTAGGCGAATATCTCAGTAACTATGGCACTTAGGAACACCCATTTTGGTATGTAGGTTCCTAGAGACGGTATAATTGTATTGTCATCAAAAATTTTGGACTGCCACGCCCCCTTTTCTCACAAGAAATTAGATAATTTGCAAACTTCAATGCCGATTTTAAGGCATATGTTCTTATCGTACAGTATTGTTATTTCGCATTCGTTTGAAGACAAAACATATTAAACTATCCTGAAAGTTGCATCTAAATCGGACAATAAACAAAAGAGCTAGACATGTAAGAAAGTTTATAATTGAACGCAATGCCAATGCATGTGTGCAAGCGAGATAGAAACATACAAACATGTGAGCGAACGTTTTCGCTGCTTGCGTAGCTTAGCGGCAGCGCTGCCCGCGAATGCTGGCTGTGCCAACCAATTGTGAATGTATAACATATACACACATACATATGTGCGTGCATACATATAATGTTAAGTGTGTTTGTGTGTGTATACATACAATCAGATGTTTTTGTTTCAACGTGTTTTGTTGCAAGTATCAATTGATATACCCGGATATCGATTTTATTAAGATGATCGGGAATAAAATGCAGAGAGTATTCTACGGTCGGGCGTGCTCGACTGTACTTTTCTTTCTTGTTAATTTACATTTTTGTGTACACCAAGCCGAAGCAACAAAAATTACTACAACAACAACAAGAACAAAGCCGAAAAAACTGCCAAACTATGAGTGCAATTTGGCAAAGTTTTGTCGGTGCGCGAATTTTTCAACTTGCTGTGCACAAATTTCAGTTCAATAAAAGACAATGGAAATTCGCTAAAGAAAGAAAAGAAAATTAACGCTGCTAGATTCTTAAAGTATACTCAGAAACTGTAGCTCAAAGTTAAATAAAATCAAAAACAAAAAAAACTCTGAAAATGAAGTGGTCACAATGGTCGCTTAAAGTAGGTTTTTTTTACTTTTTGGTACCGAATAGAAAAATATTGTACTAAGCGAAAGCCGCGAGTTCAAAAACTTTACAAAATTACCCCGAAACTTTTATTTTTTAGTGGATTTTCAACATTCAGTGTTGCATAAATATATAAAATAAGTAGATATATCTTTATATATAAATATATAAGAAATTATATATATTGCAAGTCGAGTGCAGACATAACCACAAGGGTTAATGAACTTAATGTGCGGGCCAAAAGATGCCCAGAGGCGGCTAAGAGAGTAAAACAGCCGCCAGCAGCAACGGGGCAAATGGAGTGTGCCGGCTGCCTTCGACTCTCTCAACAGTGGGTGTCAACAATTGCACAGCTGGGCACAAATACACACACACACACACATTCGAAAGTAGAAGAAATAACAGTTGTAACAGTTAAAAGAAACAGTAGCTGCTACATACACACACACACACACACAAACTCAGAGAGGAAACTTTAGCTGGACAACTTTAAAAAGCATTCGTCCTACTGAAGCTACAGTGAAAAATGTCAACACGAGCGCAGAACGAAGCTTAAAATGTAATCAAGTTTTTGCCGTTTTTAGATTTACTATATGAAATTTATATGCTCAGCACTTTTGGCTTTTTACTTAAGCTGCAGCACATGACGACGAATCGATAAACATGACTTGTTGAAAATGTGTGCACAGTGCGTATGTGTAATGTATCTAACAAGTGGCTGCTTTGATAAATGCCTCGCAAGTTGGCAGCTCGAAAGTGTAAGAAGAAGAGCAAACTTGCAAGCAAAAAATAGTGTGGGGGTGGAATGGGACAACAGCTGTTTCCTGCTTTTGCGAAATTTAATAAAGTTTTTTCGTGTCAAGCAAAATGTAAGAAACCTTTTTTCTCAAACGTTGTCACATATATTATAAAAGATAAATTAAACCAAGCTAATACTTTTTGGGCAAATCTTGGAAAATAGTATTGTTTTAAATTACACAACACATTTTCATAGATTTATTGGTTTAATTTTGAGCATTTTATATCCGAAGCGTCAACTAAATCAAACGCCAAACACAAACTTGTGGGCAACATAAAATTCTTAATAGTCAATTGTAATAAAGAAGTTTTTTCGAAGAATTTGCCTATCAAATGCACATTAAACAGCTACTCTCTAACCAATAAACTTCACATCTTTTGTATTGTCTCCGTAAAATCGAACCATTAAAGACACTCTCACATGCACTGGCCAATTGCTACTGGCATCCAACTGTCACAGAGGCAACCACAATGACCGCAAATAGGACAGAAGCTTAAAAACCACAAATTTCTTTGACCGGTAATATTAAAATTGAAATGTTATAGCAGGTGAAAGAATTGGAAATGAATTGAGCAATTGAACTTTACGAGAGATATATAGACAACAAGACGTTATTGAAGAACTAAACAAACGTGTGATATATAAAGTTTTTAAATTTAAAATAAAGCTGACAAATAATGCATTTAAATATTATTCAAACAACAATTGAATATTCTTTTTAATTAGATGTTAATTTGAAGCTTTACTTTTGTTTGTTAAATTTATGGAAACTTTGATAATTTTTGAAGACACTGAAATCATAGACACGCACCGGATAAAATCAAAAATTCAACTTTCGATATATTCCAATTTAAATATATTTATTTATCGGATATTCAAATCCAAAGTGGGCAACACAAACAACAGCAGCCGCAAAGTATGCAACGCTTTATTGTTAACGTAACGTAAGGCGAACGACACAAAGACGACAAAAAACGGCGACGAAAGACGTAGAGAACAACGATAACGACAACGATAGACGACGGGAGAACGACACGTGGTGCAAACAACGGTAAAATGTTTACAAAGCGGCTACTGCCACACAACTGAAGCGACAGGATGCAGTTGCTGGCAAAGCGAAGCGGCTGCGGAACGAAATGGAAACGAAACAGACAACGAAACACGAACGCGCGCGTTCACGAAGTGCCAACAAAAACATCTGTTTGCAAGCGAGAGGGCACAAGCAGTACAGCACTCGAGTACGAAAGAGATAGAGCGCGCAGGGCAAGAAGGGGCGGTTGTGGTAGGGAAATAGAAGGAGAAAAAGACAGAGCAGGAGAGAAAGAGATAGAGAGCGAGAGGGAGAGTGAATTGAAATACTTTTGGGCTAACTAACCTACCGCAAAGGGCTTGTAGCAAACAGGGCTAAGGAAGTTAAATAGATTATGTGCTTAAAGCAAAGTACAAATAAATAAATAAAGTCAAGTTAAACAAAATCAACCGAAATAAAACTCTAAAGTTGCTCTTGTAAACTAAATATTAAGAAAATAATACTTATGGACAGCTGCTACTTGGTAAGTAGACAAATTTGGCGCCTGCGCCTGAATGAGGTATAAAATTCCTAAGCCAAAATAGGCCTAGGCGAATCAACATTAAGCAAAAGTGCAACACGAAAATTGCCAACTGAAATGTTCTGAACCATTGCCAAAAACACGACGAGACGAGAAGAAAGCTGACGTAGCTAAAACAGCGACGTAGCGACGACGAACAGCAACAAAAAACAAGAATAGCAAGCACAAAACGGAATATGCGAAACAAAAACAAATGAAAGCAAAAGCACGTGGCATCGCACTTGCCGGCATGTTGACTACGTATGTGTCAGTGTGTGTGTGTGTGTGTGGGTCTTTCTGTCTGTCTGTGTCTGTGTGGGTGGTTTGTTGTGGGTGTGTGTGTGTGGGAGTAGTAGGTCGTTGGTAAGGGGAATTATGACTTTGTCACAATGTTTGCAACACATTCAAAGAAAAGCTTCAGCTTAATGTTAGCGAGTAAGTATTTACATACCAAAAATTTAATTTGACATACTTACGGGAACTCTTAATAATCCACAAATTCAAGTTTATTGCAATACTTTAAAATCCAATTAGACTTTATTCTTTATATCCTCTAAAGTGAAGAGAACTTTTCAAATTTCCTAATTGTTTTTTTTTGTGCTTTTGTCTTCACAAATATCTTGGTAATCCACTAATGTTGATTCACTAATTTATCTATATCATTAAAGTATTTCCACATTTATATCATTACGAATCATAAATTATATATTTGTCAGCCACATTTCTATCTACCTTGGCCTGCATTTGTAATCCACGTATTTATGAGCGTCATTTACTTTATTTTTCAATTATTTATTGTTTCATGTGTCGTTCACTTAATTAAGTGCTGTACTTCTTCATTTTTATTTTTTTATTTTTTTTTTGCTGCTGTGTCATGAATTTAATTCAATTACATTTAGCTGCCAATGTCAGGGAAAGTACGGTGAACGCCTGATTAATTGTTTTGCTCACTTTCAAAAACAACAAATTTCAAGCTGTAATAACAGCCACAAAAACAACTATTAAAGTGTGCTTCAAGTTCATAATCAAATGGCAAGGCGTGAACTGCACGCCAACTAAAGTAAACAATAGCAAAGAGAAAAAAAATAAGAAATAAAGTTAAAAAAGTAAGAAATAAACAAGCGAATTATTTACCAAAACGACAAGTCTTATTCAGGGAAAAGAAACACGCAAACTAAATGGGGAAAATCCCCCATCCAATAGTTACTCATTTGCACACGCGACAAAATTAAGACAGAAGCCCAAAACTCACAAAAAAAAAGAAATGTTAATAATAAATATGAAAAATGACCACGACAATTGAGTGCCCTTTTAGGATGCCGGAAAATTATATTAGACTGGAATGCGTAGCGTATAATAATTAAGCGGAAAAAAACAAATGTAATGGGAAATGTTATCAAGATTAATTCATTCAATTAAGCTAGAAATGTGACTTAAGTAAAAGAAATTATAAGCTCTCAATAACAATTGAACTGATTGGCAATCACATTAGAATGTCCACAGAAATGAGGTGCTTTCAAAAATGGTTTGGAAGATATAGTTACTTATTAAATTTTATAAATATAACTATGATAAAATATAACAATCCAAACTAGTTACCAATTTTTCTATGCTTTAACTAACAAAGATTTATAATTTAAGACACTCATACCCTACATACCTTCCATTAACAAAAATATTTTATGTTTAAGAACCTCTCTAGTCACTTCATAATAAACTCTGGCACACATCAACGACAATTTCTTTTTCTTATCAATCAACACATTTAATGCAAAATTCTCTTTGATTTTTGCTGATAACAAGTTGACTATGTTGAGTTTTTTTTCCAACTTGTTTGCTTCGTCAGAGGGCTTAAACCCCATGTTTTTGCTAGCCTGCAAAACATCACAGATAAGGAGAAAAAACAAAAGCCACAAAGACCGACAACACGGCGTATGAGTAACATATATGACACATGTCACGTGACGCCATAACACATCATTTTACCTTTTTGCAACACGAAGATAGGGAAAGCAGAGAAATAGAGAGCGAAAGAGAAAGAAAAACAGCAAATAACACGGGTAATGACAGCAAGCAAGCCAAGCAAGGCTGAGACAGCCAGTCACCCAGGCAGGCAGGCAGGCAGGCAGGCAAAATAAGACATTTTGTGATAAGCGCACAGGATAACAAGTTGAACGTGACGAGCATGTGGAAAAAAGAGCAATGGTAAAAAAATATATTTATATACGTGTGTGTGTGTGTGTGTATGTGTATGTATAAACTCGTCAGCGTGCTGTGATATAAACAAAAGCCAAGCACTGACGACGAACTACAATTCGGAACACACACGCACACACTCACATGCGGAATGACAGCAAGTGTCAGAAAGCAAAACATTAAAAATAAAATACTGAGAACGAGTGCTAAATGTCGCTGATAACGCAAATGTCAGGCCCAAAAAAGGGGGATTCCCATACTGCTCTCCTTAACCCTTCTAACCCGTTTGCTTATACTTTTTTTTTCAACCTTTTTGTAGCTCAACTTTCACTTTTCATGACTTAATTTTCGTCGGCGTCTGGTCGCTTGACAAGCTCACAGCGTAAAATAGAAACAGACGAAAGCACAGAACGCAAAAGAATAAGAAAAACAAAATTTAAACGAAAAATCAAAACAAACGGAAAGGAAAGGAAAGGAAAGGAAAGAAGAGGCAGAAGAAAAACCGTCGTCGGCACACATAAAAATGAAAAGTTGCTGCAAAGGATTACAAAAGACAAAACGCGCATAAAGTGTTCGGCACTTCCTCCTTCCTGCTCGCACAGACAGCCGGTCTCTCCATCTCTCTCTCGATCTATCTCCCTCTTACTCTACTTCTCTCTTAACATTTCCTTCTCTCTCCATCTCTCTCTCTCTCTCTCTTAGTTTTGAGCTATGCAAATGCTAACACAAAACAAAATGTAAATAATTTTTCATTACGTATACGCGCCGTAGTGCAACAGCAGAAAACACGCCTGAGAAGCACAGAATCAAAACGAAAGCGAAATTTTTAGTGGCGTCATTATAAAGCGAAAGCCGAATTGCAATAGCAAAACTTTGGCTCTATTTGGCTAGTTTCTATTCGCTTCTTACGCCATACAAATAATAAGCAAGGAATCGTGTACGAATGCCTCTAGAACTGCTTACTTGCATGCGAATAACTAGCAGACTAAGTAGCACAGAGCAAAAGAAATTCATATCTATAAACCCAGCATTATTTTAGATAACTGGACAAGATAATTCATGCGTTTAGCTACATTTAAAGCTTCTTGGCGTATGTTAAAATTCATTTGTGAAACAGCTTGCATGATTTTCCTCTCTACAAATTTCAAATATTTTCCGCATCAATATCATTGAATGTAATTTAAATTATATTCCATTATTCAATTCCATTTTAACAGATATTCTAAGCGAACGTCAAATTCAATCTTATGCATTTCGAAGCTTAATATCATGTTAAGCAGTATATGTTTTACTGCCAGAACGCACATGCACATAATATATTACTTATACGCACGTTTGCACTTTAATAAACTTCCACATCACTTGGCAATTTACGCAGGAGGGGGTATAAACTGTACAGTGACAACTGCCACTCAACTAACCTGCAATACAGACAGTGGGCTATCAGCTTACAGTTTGCACACATGACAATGACTTCTGATAAAAAGTACAATCAGTTTTTGCTACGACATGCACAAAAAAAATTGTCATTTGCTGTACAAAATTTTTTATTAAAATAAAATCGTACATCGCACATGTTGCACATATAGCCGAAAGTAGCCAGTTTCCAGCGGGTAAGTTGGCAGTTTGGGCAAACAATCAGATAGCTTATATTGGGGTTGTTATATGTGGCACTTGTAGCTGATAAAAATCAACAAAGCACCGCAACAATAACATCAACTACACAATAGCAACAAATGACAACAATGCAAATACATAAATGATTATCACAGGATATTGCTGCTGGACATATCGCAAACAGGATATGTTTTACTTTATTATTTACTCAGTGTACTGAGTGAAAACCGCAACAAATGTTTTTTTTCTCTACACTCCAAGCAACAAATTATTGTTATAAACAAAAAAAAAGAGTCGCCTTGGCTGCATCTCAACGAGAAAACTTAAGTCTCTTTGCATGGCTTGCGGCAATTGCACCAAGTCGTTCGTACTTGTCGAAAATGGTAAGAAGTTTTGATTTTCCGGGTCCATCGTAGAACTCCTGAAGTGTAAACTTCTTAAACTTAATCATGCCGATGAGTTGGTCAACTAAATTTGTGCCTTGCTTGCTATTTGACGCTTCAGAATGATCACTTTCATCTGCCGAGTCATCATCAGGTTCTGCACGAAGTTCACTTAAGTAAAGTTCGATCAACTTAAAACGCAAAGCCTCGCTGAATATTCCCTGGACAATATTGAGGTAATTCTTGAATGCATTTATGCTTAATCCACAAACTCCAGCACGGCATATAGTAGTACTATTTTTGGCTGCCAATTTTAGATTCTGACTGACCTGTTCCAACAGTTTGGGAAAGGAAAATGTATGTGCACATTGAAAAATACGCAGCAATTGTTGAATATTACAAGTGTCCTTGAGGAATAGCAGTTGACGTTCGCAGGGCTCCATGAAGGATTTCACCAGATATTTATCACCAAACTCTAGAAGCTTAAAAATTGTATCCAAATCGTAGCAGTTCAATTGCTTACTACCGCTATAGATGTATTCACGGAACTTTTCAAACACTTTCGGCTCGACATCGGTTAAGGTGACCTCACCGTTAATGGACTCACTGTAACTTCCATAAAGCATGCGTTCAAAGACCTCGGAGGCACAGCTAAAGATGAGCTTATGTCCAGAATAAACTTTATTGCCAGACGATGTCACAATTATAAAACTGCAGTCGGTGTAACGATTGGAACACAGTATTTCTGTCAAAGATCGTCCTAACCTGTTTACAATTTCAATATTATTTGTTTGTTATAGTCAATTTAACAATGTTACTCACCAACATTCGGTGTGCATAGTGCTGTTTATCTATGCCTGAAAGAATGAACGCTACAAAACGAGGCATAAATTGAAGCTACCAGTGAATTAAAGTATTTGGCATCTGCCTACTTTGATTTGTCAAGTGTCAAAATTTACACAGTTGACTAATGTGGCCAAAATCATTACAAGTCTTATGTCAAATTAACTAATTCGTCTAATAATAATAAGCATTTAATTGCCTCAACTCCCAACTTTACAGCTAATTAAAACCTTAAATTTAAAACACTTGAATTTACCAGCCTAGTTTAAACTTTTGGGTAAATTCAGTTTAGGCCCAAAGCTGTGAGCCTAATAAATAAACATTAACCAACATTTAACCAACATTTACATTGTAATTTAGTCATTATGTCCAACGTTCTCACGTTTTAGCTGCCGGCCATTGGCCAAACAACCCAAAAACCAAAGCCAACGCTCAAGCGTTTTCACCTGCTCGACAAATAAAGCAATTTTGGGCGCGTGTTAAGCTGTTTTACATAAACAGAAGTTAGCTCGGGGCAGAGGCAATGATGGGGAATTTGGACAGCAACAAAATGAATGAGAAGAGAGAGGGATAGAAGAGTGTATAGGAAATTGACTCATATGCTGGGTCAACTGCAGCTTTGCTCTTTCCCATATTTTGCATGGCAATTTGGTTGTCAGACGGGGCAGGATTCGTAGCACAAGCCTTTTGCCTTGGCAATATTTAGGCAGTTTTAATGCAAAAGCGTCCACAAACCATAAATAATTGAAAACTGCAAAGACGTGCAAAAAATGCTGAGGCGAGCTTCAAAAAAAAGTAGCAGAAGAGAGCAAGAGAAATAAAAGAAAAAAGCAACGAAATGAAACGAAAGACTAGCAAGAGGCAGTCAGCAGCCAAGCGAGCGAGTTGTTGTACTGAAGCATGCAAAAGTCCCATTAAGGCTAATGGGCCCAAAAGGACCAGCGGAGAGGGACAGAGACAGAGAGAGAGAGAGGCAGCTCTAGACAAGAGAGCCAGAGACAGTTAGTCAGTCCATGAGGTTCGTTGAGTTAGTTGCAGTTAGCAGACCAAGCTGCCAGGGATGGCATTCCATGCCAAAACGGATCAACACATTGTTTCCAAGCTAAAGTTTTAAAAAAAATAATTAAGTAATATTTCTTAAAGTCAAATCAGATTTTATTTTTGTTTTTTATCAGATTTTATGCAATGATTGGCATACTTTTAAAATAGCAGATTAGTCTTTGAAAGATGACAAATTGATGGCTTGAAAGCATTGAAAAACTGATCGTATTAACTTAAGCTCTTTTAACCAATTTATTTTAAGAGTATTCGTATGCAACCCTGGTACTAAAAATTGTTGGCGTTTGCACGTTTAGTGTTGTAGCTTACTTGTTAATTTTGTCTCTCTTTTTTATATGTGTAGTGTGGTGTGGTGTTCAAGTGGGGACTATGCAAGTTGAGCCCACTCAGCCCACAAAAGTAGGCTGCACAATTTTCGGGGCTGCCCTGCAGCGGTGAAAACAGCGCGAACTGTTTTTCAGCTAGAATGTGTTTTTTTTTTTTGGTTGTTGCTTCTTATTTTTCTAAGCGCCGCGGGCACTTTGCAGCACTTTAGCGTCGCTTATCCTAATTGTGGTTATTTTGTGTGCGAGTGTCCTTCGTGAACCGCTCACGCGAAACGTGCATACGGCATGTCCTGCCTGCCACGTTAGTCTGTCCTGTTTGTGCCTATGTGTGGTATATGACCGTCTGTATGTGTGTGTTAGTGTGTGTGTGTTTGTGTCTGTGTGCATAATTTTTTGGCATTTAGCCAGATAATTTTCTTGCCTGCTCAGCTCAACTCTACTCAACTAGACTCAACTCGACTCGACTTGCCCGTTTGTCCTGTCCGTTTCTGTTGCAAAGTTAATGTGTCCTGGCAGGCCTACAATATTTAATACTACATTTTTTTTTTTGCTTTTCTTCTCTTTTTCTCGCACTGTCTTTGCTCTTTGCCTTTTTGGCATTTGCGTTTTTATTTTCACTTTTTTTGTCTGGCTTTATTTGTGTTCTGTTTTCTATTTCCCGTGGGCGTTTTGGCGTTCTTATTTATGATTAGCTGTAAATTAAAATGACATATTTTTAATGGTTTCTTAGCTGTTAATATTGTTTTTATTAGTTTATTTTCTAAGAATTTATACATATAAAAAAATATTAAACATAATAAATCATATTATATATCAAAGAATTTTTATCGTAAATTTAAACATTTTATATAGGTGTAAATCAAAGTTAAATGGTTTTTGTTAAGTAATTTATGGAGTTACCTACAATAACAAAAATGTAATTCTAGACGAATACAGCTTTTAAACTAAAATAAATCAATATAAACAATTTTTCTAAATGTTGAATACCCATTACTAACGTATTCCACATTCGATATTTAAACAAAATCAAACAACATTTGTATTTATTTACGGTGTATAAATTGCTTTGTTTTATTAAGTGTTAAATAATTCTCCTCGAAGCACTCTTTACACATCATTAAACAATGCTGAAATGTTGTTTCAAGCACGCAATGATGTCTGTGCATTTTACTATGGCTTTCAGCTAGTGTCATTGAAAATTTTCTCACAGTCGTCAATCTTTCACTTTCCACTTGCCGATGGTACGCTACCTATACCTGTACCTGTCCTCTTACCCCACAACAGGAACCGACTCTACTCTGCCTGCATCAATGCCCCAAATCACGTACACTCTTTGCTAGCGCCATTTTGTCAACTTCTAATAAATTTGCAGCTGTGCGAGAGTAGAGAAAAAAAATAAAAGAAAAATTCGCACAAACAACGCAACGACAGTGGATCGCACTCTGAACTGCCTGAAAATGGATGGATCCGGATGGCAAGGGGAAACGCCTAAACAATGGCAATGGCGACGATGCCGTCATTTTGTAAATCAAACAAGTTTTAAGTGCGCCGAGGCAAAGCAAAAGTGCTTGTGTAGGTGCCACCAACAAACCAGGAGAACGAGAAGAAGGAGGAGGAGCAGGAAGGAGTTTGAGGAGGCAGCAGCACCACACAAAATATTCATGAACACAACAGGCTCATAAATAAATTGCAGCCCAAAAACTGAAATGGAATGAAGCTTACCGTTGTCGTCTGCTGATGCAGCTGCTCGGGTTGCGTCACCAAAATGGGCACAAAGTGGCTGCGAGTGGCGTGAAAAACTTGAAAATATGCTAACATAATGCATCCGTACGATAGAACGAACATTCGATTGAGTATTGCGAGTCGTGAAGTAGTATGGGATGATGGAGAACAAAATGCAGCATCAAGGTTTTATGATGCTTCGATTTCGTGGAATTAGCAATGAGCAAACGTGGCAGCCAAACAGCAGTAGCCAAACAGCAGCTCAAAGCAGTTCCCATTAGAGATGAACCGAGTATGAAAGTATTTTGGGAAAACAGTTTGATTGATATGGAAATTTCAGGAAATCGAACAGAAATTATTGAAAGAAATCTATAGCCTCATTGATAAGTTCAAATTTAATGAATTATGCCAACTGTTTGCATGCAGAATCATTTAATACTTTGAAATGGTTAACAATCAAAGTAAACTACAGTTATTACTAAACATTCTTATTTTATACTTTAGACTGTCAAAATACACTTTATAATACAATTTTCGTGCCTTTAAGAAATATTTGATCATCTCTAATTCCAGTTCATCAACTTTTCAGCTCGATATTTATTTTCAGTTAGCAAGCGCGATTTTAATATCACCTAGAGAGAGACACAAAAGAGGAGAACTACCGATAGTGGGGGAAAGATGAGTGAGATTACGTCATAGAAATGCATGATGTCGAGTGCAAGGCTTAAACGTAAATTATTTCTATTCGAAAGGAAGTTTTAAGAAGCTTTTAAATTGGCAAGTGTGTAAAAGTGTTCTCTAATTAATTTAAGCTATTAACATTGAAAATTCTTTGATTTGCAATTTGCAAAACTTACACGTCCTGCCAGAATAAAGCCAGACTAAAGTACTGGCGACAAAAAGCCATGAAATAAATTATTTCAAGAATCAATTACAACTAATAGCATAGACCACTTGAAAATCAATTCAATTCACATGAAAGCCAGTCTGACAGAAACAGAGACTCAGCCTTCTTTAACTGAGACACAGGACACGGGCGCAGAGGCAGTCAGGATAACTTCAGGCCTGAATGCCTCGTTCACTGACTGGATGACTGGCTGATTGTATGACTGTATGGCTGTATATGGCACAGATTGCTACGAGTCAACCAAAGGAGCTACTACTACTCTGCACACATATGTGACGATTTAAGCTAATGCATAATTGATTGTAATGCCTTGGCAAGCCGATTTTGGCTTACCAGGCTTCAACGGACCCTCAATAGCTGGTAAATTAAGCAGCTAAAGGTGAACATAATGAATTAACATCCATACATACATATATACCACACAATTTACAATAATGTAAAAGCAAATCTTCAAGATCTAACAAGCCAATTTGGGTATTGTTAACAGTAGGTTCTGTAAGCTTTAGATTGAATTAAATATTGCATTAAATTAAGCGTCAATATATTGATTAAAGAATATGTTAAATATAGTAACTTATCATATACACATTTCATTCTTTCTTTCCAAATATACAAAATTTATATGCTGTCTTATTTTAGACTGAAAAAACAACAAGAGAAACAAATTCACAAAACAAGACAAAGTTCAATGTTAAGTGCTTTCAATTCAGCTTTATAAAATGCTTCTCATTATAAACTGCCCCGACTGACTGGCTGCCTGGCTGACTGACTGATTGTATGGATGGTGGCATGTTATCTATCCCAAAGGCTCGTCACTGGATTTTGGGCACTTTTATATTTATGAAATGCATAAACAACGACAAAAGCAACAACGATAACAACAATGAGGAGTACAATAACTAGGGAAAAGTCCCTAGTATCCGTTATGCCAGTGACAAATGCGAACTTTTCATTTCTATGCCGCAACAGTCGTCGCTGAGTTATTTAAGCTAAACATGGATGGGCACCATAACCAGACAGACAGACAGACAGATAGAAGGACGGAAGGACAAATGTCATGACAGACAAGTCCGGACGCTGGACAGGAAGACAGACAGACACAAAACCAGCGACGCAGGCAAAACTGTTTTCCCTCTCTGTTGCTCTCTCTCTCTCTCTATCTCTATCTAACTCTCGCTCTAACTCTCTCAAATTTTTTTTTCTTTTCTCGTTTTTGGTGTGCAAACAATAGACCAGGGTTGCATGTTTGCGCAAAGAGGGCACGCGATGGAAGGAGACGGCAGGGATTGCACATCTGAGTGGCAGACAGTGTGCAAATGTCAACTCGTTGGAATTCAGACAAGTATATGTAGCAAATACATATATAGAAAAATGTCAGAGTGAAAATGCACATGCCAAATGTCTTTGGCTCCATCTCTGCTTCCGTCTCCGTACCCGCCCCGTTCCTGTCTCCACTCTCGCCTCCGCCACTGTCTTCGCTGCCAGTGCAGAATTCAAATGCAACTGCAACTGTGGCAACTCTGGCCAATTGGCAGCCTGTTGGGCCATTTAATTTGTTTATTAACTCGACGCGCGCTGTCAGCGCAATTAACGCTTAATGAGTGCAAGTCCAAGTCGCAAAAAGTTTCTTTTGGTCATGCCATGAACTTGGTGACTATCATCAACTGTATCATCAGTATTATCCTTATCTGATTGTCGACATCATCATTATCATCATCATTATTATCAGTTGCAGCAGTAGCACCAGCAGTAGCAACGTGCAGTGAAACTTTCTGGACTACAAGCTGCTGATGTTGCCCAGAGAAACCACAACAACAATGTGGTAAGTGCTTTAGATGCAACTGACGATACCAAAGATTGTACAGCTAACCGAAATAGATAGCACGAAGATATGGTGAGGAGTCAAGGGGGTAAACGACTTTTCCCCAAAGGGTATATTGCAACTCAAATCATGTAAGTCTTAAAAAAAGTTTAATTTCATAAAAAAAAATTAAATTTAAATTCTAATTTGTTTTGTTGTACTTTGGTCTAAATGACGAACCTTTATTAAAAACTTATACATTTAAAATATTATTTTCAGAATAATTAAGGGTATTCACACGTCTCTACAAACTACATATTGGTGAGCATTTTTTTTACTTAACCACCATTTTGGGTGACGGAAATGCAAACGCATAACTTTTGTCAGTGGCAGAGTCAAGTATGCTAGCACCAACAGCACCCAGTGTCCCACATCTCGGCAAGTGTCCAGATGCTGTACTTTAATTCTCTTGCTACCCAAACCCATTTACCATTTACCAACCACAAAATATGCTCAACGCGGCACAAATTTTTGGTTTAGTTTACTGCAAAGCGTCGTCGTCGTCGTCGTTCTCTGCGTTGCAACTTAATGTGTTGTCGACGCCAGCTGCGAAATTAGAAATTAGTATTCATGCCCCACAGTGTCATTTCCGCGAATGCGCGAGCAGTTGGCAAAAGTTTTTCCAACAAGGCTTTGTGTGTGCAGCACTGAAAAGAGATTGATATGCGTGCTACAAGAAACTGCAAGCAATATGGCTGATTATGAAGTACTTCATAGTCTACAGCTCTCTTTACTTCCTTCCCCCTCTCACGCACACTGTCTCTGCCTCGCTCTCTTTCTCTGTTTGTCTCCCTCAGCATCCCTTTGTCATACCATATCGTGTGTGTTAGTGTGCGTGTGCCAGAGACAAGTTCAAAATTGCCAGAGTTCAAGTTGCAAGTGCTTAGAGTGTGTTATGGCGCAACTTTTTCATATAAATCCTTAATTATGACATTATTTTGCATATTATAATGTTGCTTACAAAGTATCTAAAGCGTTCCGAAATTTAATTTTAACTGAACATTTAACCAAATTTAGAGTACAATATACTGAATATTTATTAATAAATATAAATAATAAACATTAGTTTGAGTACGAGAAGTATATAGAAAGCAGACAAATATAGTCTTGTAAAGATTTTCAAATTTTTCATTTTTAAAATTTTCTTAATAACAGAATCTCATTTATTTGAGAGAATTCTGGCGAAATCATTTGCAAGAACGCTTCAAATGCAAACAACACTTACTTATGTGTCGTTGACTGAGGCTTCGCTTTAAGGCAAAAATCTATAGCATAACTTAAGGCGCAAAACAATTGCAATTGAGTTTATTCCAATGCCAGCGTCGACGTCAACGCCACAACGAATTGCACTTACGACAAATTTTTGCGCCGAGTGTCAACCAAACAGAAATAAGCCTCAAATTGTGACCAAGCTCTGAGAAGAGAGTAAGAGGGCTTACAGGGCCATGAGTCGGCAGACGGTCCACATGGCAGAGGGAGAGGGAAAGGGGATAAAGGCAGGCAGTTGGAATATTTTGTACTTTATGCCAGCAAATTCCGTTGGCCAAGTGCCAAGTTTTACGCCGATGCAGCCGCACAGCATCAGCAATGGAGCATCAGCAACCGCCGTTCTCCATAGTCCTGCTTACGTTATGCACGTTGGCTGGGACTAAATGCCGTAGTAGTAGGAGGAGTGGGAATCGAGGAAAGTTATGTGGGCGTAGACCACACCCGGAGGCCAGTAGGTTGCATGTCGATTTTAGGCTTAACAGGCAACGAGTTCAACTACTTCTCTTACGAATACATAGACTGGGTAATGGTGTTGCAACGGGTTTGACACCGGGTCGGAATCGGGTCCGGGTCTTGGTCTGGGCCTGGGTCCGGGGACAGTATCTATCCTAAGCGGCCTGGCATTAAAACAAATGCAAATATGGCATTCAGCACAACAACATCAGACGATCGTCTGTGCTTTTGTTTGGTTTTACTTTATATTTCGTTGGTCGTGCCCCGTAGTGTAGGCGTGGCTGCCAAAAATTTTTGTGGCTCAACGCCCCAAAAAAGGAAGGAAACGTATAAGAGGGGGATAACTCATGTGTCGTTTACAGCAGCACAAACGAAACGAGTAAACGTATAAAAAAGTGAACCGAACAAAATTGACAACTTAACGCGCCTTGCACTGGGCAAATTTTCAATTAACAGCAGCAGGAGGGGAAAAAATCTTAATGCGCTTTTCTTATTGAACGTTATTTTTAGACCCCGTACTCTAAAAAAGAGTAGAGGGGTCTATTAGGTTTGTCTGAAGCGAAATGTGCGTAACAGGCAGAAGGAGGCGTGGCCGACCCCATAAAGTATATATATTCTTGATCAGCATCAACAGCCGAGACGATATAGCAATGTCCGTCTGTCCGTCTGTCCGTCTGTCCGTCCGTCTGTATGATCACCTAGAACTTTTAAACTACAAGAGCTAGAGCCACCAAATTTAGAATGAAAGTCCGTCTGCTTCGCGAGCAGATCAAGTTTATTTCAAATCTTTGCCACGCCCCTTACCGCCCCCGCAAATTGCAAAAAACAATTTTCACATCACCATTACTTGAAAACTACTAGAGCTAGAGAGACCAAATTCACACATTATGTGTATGGTACCAATATAACTATCCTCACCAAGTTTGATCTGGATCGGACAACTATAGCCTATAGCTCCCATAGGACAAATCGGTCAAAAATAAAAAATTTGTATGAAGACACGTAATGTTAGTTGAGCGATCGCAACCAAACTTACAGAGAATGTGTGAATAATTATTAACAGTATCCTCACCAAATTTGGTCCAAATCGGACAACCACAACATATAAAATAAATTCATCAAAAATGCTGAGTTTTATGAATAAATTGTTTGTTTACACTGCTTGCAATAGAAAGAGAACACAAACTGCAGCAAGCAGTGCAGTGTGTTAACTAAACAATTATTATAAAAGATTTAACTCTACGTTTAGCTACTGCAACTTCAATAAGGAGCGTGGTCTAGGTAGTAGAGATGCGCGCTTCGTACGTGTTGGTTAGCCCAGGGTCCCGGGTTCGAGTCCAGTCAGTGACAAATGTTATTTGATAACTTTTTAAATTTTAATTATTTACATAAACTTCAATGCGGAGTGTGGTCTAAGTAGTAAAGATGCCTGATCTAATTCTTCGCACTTATATGTGAACCCGGGATCATGGGTTCGAGCGCCGTCAGGAACATTTTATTAATTTTTGTTATATAACAAAAAAATATTACATGTAAATGCAGATAGTCGAGCACTTTCAAGAGAGGGGCGTGGTGCAGTTGTTAGTGCACTGACGCGTGGGCGTGGAGTCCGAGGTTCGAATCCCGTTAGTGAATTATTTTGATTATTTTTTTTTTTTTCAATTCAAATTTAAAATTAAATTTAAATTTAATTTCAAATTGTAAAACACGGCATATTTTTAAAATAAGCCAAGTAAGGAAATTGTGCATTTAATTGTGTATATATTTACATACATTTGTATATAAAAATGTATGTATACAAAATGTGAATCACTCCGTTTTTCTTGTTTTTCGAATGGAAAATGCGCACTTCTGTGAGTACGGGGTCTTTTACAGTCGGCTCGCTCGACTGTAGCCTTTCTTACTTGTTATTTACAGGCCCATGAATTCATGCGGCAAATTAAAAAAACCGTCCAGAATGAATAATTAAAATCCATAAAAGTGATGCGCTCAAAAGAAAAAGGAAAATTCGAGTAACTTTTTGGGTTCACCCACATGTAAATGCAGTTCATTCAGTCCGTTTTTGAATGTATTTAAATATGTAAGTCTTTCTTTTCATTGATTAAGGCTAGTACTGAAAGGAAGTGAGTTTTTATTATAATAAAAATATATTTTAATTACTTTTTGAGTACAACTTTTTAAGAAATTGTTTTTAATAGAAAAATAAATTATTCAAATATGTTAATTTTATAAATATGAGTTACTTAATAAATAAATAAATATATGTTTACCAAAAGACTGAATCGACTCGCGTGAATAAAAATATTTCCATATTAAAAAGCCAATATTTAAAAAACTAAAAACAATTTTAGATAATTAAATGTTTCGACAACTATATGTATTTAAGTAAAACATTGACCATATTTGAGCTGCTTATTATGTTAAAGATTAATAATTAAATGTTATTGTACAAAAACGTTTACAATGTTTTCCTTAAATCTATACATTTTGCAAAGGTTTGTGTAATTAAGCAAAAGTCTTAGTTAATCTTTCAAAAACACTTTCAGCACTTAAACGCATAATCCTTTATACAAGAGGCTCTATGCGATGACATATGTATGGGTGAGTGTTGTGTGTGAGTGTGTTCCACACCCGCATGGGGCAGCTTGTCCTGCAACATGTTTGTCACGGGTGCGCCTCTGTGTGTATGCTAGACATATTTGTATAGTCGCTTAGGCTTAAAAGTTGAACCAAAGTTTTGACCTTGAAAGCCGCATGCTCACACACACACATACACCCAAACACACTCCCATGCATATACAATAAAAAAGAGAGAGCAAGAACTGCGCGTCTGTCTATCACTGCTCTACTGCTGTTGCCTACTTTTCGGAGCAGGGAACTTGGTTTTTTTTTGGTTGTGCCCCAGCGCTGCTTAGTTTGTATTTTGCAGCTTAGACTTTTCGACTTAAAACAAAAGTTGTGGCGTACACATATAGACACACAAATACACACATTGAGTTAGAAAAGGAGAGCATGAGGAAAAGTAAACAATACTCGAAATTTGAAATTGTAAATGTTTGCACAATTCCAGGAGCCCAAATCACAGTACCACCAACCAACCAAGCAACCAGCTAGTCAGCCATTCCCCCATCTCTCAACGCTTCCCTCAATCCACTTAACCCTCTTGATGTTGTCCCGGTTGGAAAGCCGAGGGCGTTGCCGCTATGTTTAACTAAAGTTTCGTGCGCTTGTGCAAATAGCAAAAGGATTTGAACGTCGTCGCCGTCAGCTACTCCTTGGTCGTGGTCCGTGCACAAGCGGATTACAATCATAAGCGAAAATTAATGAATTATTTACCAGCAGCTTAGTTAAGCGCAAATGTCCTTTCCCTTCGCCTGCTACCCACAAATGGCGCAAAAGGTGCGACCCCTTTTCACCAGCAGCTTCTGTACAATGTCAAAAGTTGTGCTTAAGTTAAATGCCTAGTCTCGTTTCTCGTTTCTCAGACACAAACCACACCCCTCCCCCGGTGAAAACCTCTAGAGACCCAGGAGAGGGAAGGCGAAAGACCTTTAGATGCTCAGCTGCTACCTGGTAATTAATTAGCCCAAGACATTTGTCAATATTATCTGCAACTCTTGTAAATTGCCATCAAATTTCGCAAAATGTTGCTAGCGTATCTTCGGGCGCTGAAAGAATTTTCTTTTCTCCCTCTTTTTGGTAAGCTATTTTGATTTATTTATTGCAAAATGAGCGAACAATTTGAAATCTGTCAAACTGTCACCAAAAATGATTTGTTTGCTATAACTGTAGAAAAGCAAAGCTAAGTCAGTAAAAAAGTGAACTTTCTACCTGTGCTGAGAGTATGAGTATTAAAGCTTAAAGTATTTATTTATTTAAAAAATAATATTCAAAAATTATTAATTTTATATTTTTAGAATTATTTAATGATTAGAATTAGAATATTCATTTAGTTTAATGAGCTAATCTCAAATCTGACTAAACTTTAACAATGATTAAGTTAATTTACCTAATAAATTATTAAATTATGGTATAATTTAAAACATTTGGATGATCAAGCTTTAATGACATGCTTGTCATTGATATTTACGTATGGAGTATTAAATAATAATTAACATTTAATTACATTGCCATAATTTAAATCAATTTGCTTGTGCGTTGTAGTGGAAGCTCCAATGGGAATTGTCTGAATCAAATGCATTATTGAAAATCTGTTTCTTCTACAGCTACGTATGTGTGTATGTGTGTGTGTCTGTGTGTGTGTGCGTGGGTACCGTTATTAATCAACTACAAATGTCTAAATAGCAATTAACGTAATTAAATAGCAAATAATTTACAAAGGGAGACAACTTAAAGCGTTTTGAATAATGTGCTTGAACAAAGTTTTTTACCAAAATTAAACCAGACTTAAAGGCAACGCCTATTGACGGTGAATGGGATGCATATAAAGTTTGTGGCAAGTTGCAATACCGACAGAAAGTTTTAGTTGGTTCTTTTTTTCTTTAATATGCAAAGCACGCTGGCCTATGAAATGGAAAGAAGCCAGGACGACTCAGCAAGTCGCTGAATATCCTTCTTGAGAGTGCAAACAAAGGCAAACACAGATAAATCCATTATAAACGCACGTTTGCACACACAAAGGCAATTCGAGTAGAAGAGAGACAGTAAATGAAATATACAAATAGAGAGAGAGAGAGAGAGAGAGAGGGAGAGAGAGAGGGAGAGAGAGAGCGAGAGTAAGAGAGAGGGACAGCAGGATATATTGAGCCACATTGCATTCGGTTTTAAAGCAGCAATTGCCTTGCATCTTGTGGGTTTTTAAGGACACATCTCCTGCTGGCATTCGGGGTAATTAAAAGCGATTACAGCTCATTAAATGATAAAGAAACGTAGCACACGCATTATAAGCACGAGTATGCTACAATTTTAGGAGGAAGCGACGCTGCTTCATTAAAATGATAAACACGCACGCGATGGCAATGTCCTGGCCGCATGTCCTTGCCGCAAGCGGCTGGCAATTGCGGCCAATCCAGCAACAATAGCAGCAGTAGCAGCAACAACAGCAAGAACAGCAACAAAAGAGGCAAGAAACGCGCCTGGCGCACTTCCAACAATAAGCAACAATTTTAGCAGCCGCCAAAGCTATTATCCAGCGCCAGTACCTCGTTTGCTGCTTTTTGCTATGCCTGCCAGGCAAACAGGCAGGCAACCGGCCAAAACAGCCAAACAACCAAACCATCGAAACAAGCCAAGGCAAGCCAAAGCAGGCACAAATTGTTTTTTACACATGTGCGCGCAACATATTAAATTGTAAACATGCATAAATGTTGTTTATTGGGCAGCGTCGAAAGCGAAACAAAACAATAGCGAAATAGCAATGAAAGAATACAGCTCTGTAGCACAGGTGATGCACCTAAAGATACCCTCTCTTGTGTAGAGCTAAAAGTATAAAAATAACAGAAATAAAGTTTTTCGTTTCAATTTTCAATATCTGTTAACTTTCGGATCGATTGTTTCTGTGGAAGCTAGAAAATAGTATAGTATAGTGCTACCTATACTATGATATAGTTACTACCTATATCATACTACCTATTATATCGTACTACATACATATATCATAGGTACTACCTACATCATAGTATAGGTAGTATAATGATACCACACTTTGACACCTTTTTGCTAAAGAAAGCATTAAGCTAAAATCAAATTGGCATCGGAGTGAAAGCGGATACTCAAATTTGAAATCATCAGGACTGCAATTAATTTTATTGTTAATTTAAATCACAATTATTTATAACTTTTAATAATCTTAGTTCATAACAATTTCAACAGTTGGGGCACCACTAAATATACCCTTTTGACCCTTTGAAAGCACAGCATACAAATGGGCAAATAATGTGTGGAAAGAAGAGCTCCACTTGAGTCGTCGAGTCGACTCGATTTCGACTACTTGGCAGCAGGCAGTAGGGTGAAGAGTAGGGAGAGGCAGAGAATAGTAGAGAAAAGAATGCGAACGAGTAAGGAGTGTGTGCCAAAAACAATTTTATGTTGTTTGATGACGTTCCGAGCATGCTGTGTGCTCCTTGAGGCTTAGCGAAAGTGTATCCTGTCAAAGGATATTATGCAACGAAATTATTGTAGTTGGCACCAAACAAAAAAGTTTACCGAAATAAACAAAAACTAATAGGAGAAGCTACAGTCCAGCAAGCCGACTTTAAAAGACCCTGTTCTCATTATACACAAAATCTACAAAAATTATAAAAAGAAGGATAAAAATAAAACTGTAGGTTCATGTTAGTTATGTTGCTAGATTGGAGATGAACAAGATTCCTAGCTCAGATCAGCCAAAACACAATCTGGTTAGCTAAGATAGATATTTATTATTTATATATTTGTAACAATTATTACTAATATTATTAAAAATTTAAATAAATATTTTTATAACCCCTCGACTGTTAAAGAATATTTTTCTGACGAACCTATCAAACCCCTGTAAGCATTTTAAGTGCTGGTTCTTAAACTGTCTCTTCGCCCGAATGCGGCAAGTAAGCTGCCAAAAAGTCCTGCTGAGTCCTGTTGAGCTTTAGGCCCAGAGACCAGCTACCAAGTGCCATGTGTGAAACAACATCTATGAATGCCGCGGTGGAAATGTTTTCCAACAGAATTATAAAAGGCGACAAATGAGCGCTGCATTAGCGTCACCAAAAGTGCGGCTGCCATTTAAATGGCCAACAAGAAATCCGCTATAATTATTTTGTGCACATTTTCATGTCAAGGATTAGCCTCAATGGCCGGATGGCAGGATGGCAAAATGGAAGAATGCAAGCAACAAATACACGTCAAGGACAAAAGGCAGCTCAACATGCAATTTAGAGGCCTTGCAGTACACAAAACAAAATGAAATAAAAAACTGAATGACTACAAACCCGACAATGCATAATTTCTTGCTCACAAAGATATAATTATGAGCAAGTTAAGCTGCTTAAAATTTGTCAACGTTAAGTATATAATATGCATTCTAAAAAGCTTACAACAAAAAAGAATTTATATGAAGTAAAATGTAAGTATAAGTAATAAAACCTCAAGTTCCAAGTAATCCGACTGTAAGAAGTAAAATCATAAAACATAAGAATTAAAGTAAGTTATTTAAATTTAATTATTTATCAAATTTAAACCAATTTGTTGACAAACTGTTTGAAATGCAACACGTAAACTTTTATTAAATAAATTTATTTATTACTAATTTAACAAAGTTGAAACTTTATTTTAAAAAATTACTTTAAATGTTTAATATAATAACTGCTTTAAGCAAATTGCCAGACAAAGTTTTTGGTTATTTTGCATTTGCAGCAACAAAACTAACAACCCACAAACAGCAGCAACAACAACAAGCAAAAAAGCCTTAAATAGCAACAACTTCAGCAACAATAGCAACAACCATAATAATAATTCTCGCAGCAACAATGAGAAAAAGCCGCCAGTAAAACTTAACGTGCAACTTTTTCCTCATGTGTGTGTGTGTTGGTGGGTGTTAGTGTGTGTGCGTGCGTGTATGTGTGGGTATTACAAAAGCCGCATGCTTGCAGGCAAGTGCCAGTGCTAGTGTCTGGCCGTATGAGTGTGTGTGTGTGTGTGTAAATGCGTGTGTGATAATGCAATTGTAATTGTGGTTGTAAATGTGCTTTTGCATTTGTTACAAACACTTCTCGCATTGTCGTTGTTGTTGTTGCTGCTGCGGCAAATTTAAACAATTTGCACATTGTTAACATTTATTTATCACTGTCGTAACAATTTGTGGCCATTTTATGTGTGTTGCTATGTGTGCGTGTGTTGCGTATATACGCGTGAGAGTTTGTTAGTTAAATTATCTTTTACAGACAGTTGCCATAAATTCTGCATCCTTGTCTCTCTAATCAGGCGCATCGTTGTTGCTCCTTTTTACCCACCCGCTAAAGCAGACAACTTTAAATGTTAAAGTGCAAATGCAACAAAAGTTGAAAAGAGAAATCTACATATCACTTGCTCTAGCTCTTTCTTTCTATCTGTTTCTCTGGCACACATACAATGCATATATCACAGACAACAGCTTGTGCCGAAAAATCATTGCGTTGGGAAATGGCAAACGATATGTATGTGTAACTGTGTGTGGATGTGGATGTGGGTGTGCGTGTGTGTTTGTGTTTGTGAGACACTACTTTATTTCTACACACACAGAACATATATACTTATTTGTAGATGCGTGTATGCATGTGTTTTTCCTATTTATTTATCAAACAATATGCAGCTGTTGCATTTCCCATACGCATTTTCCACGTATTTTGAATTTAATGCCAAACTTAATGTACCACCATGTGTGTGTGTGTGTGCTTGTGAGAGTTTCTTTAGTTCAAAAATGAAAGCCAACAGAATTTCATTTTGCATTGTTCAAATTGTCTGCAATTCTGCTTCTGGGAGCACCCAAAAAAGGTCGCCTTAAAGTATGCAATGAGTTTTTGCTTATGAACTTTACTGTAACCATTTCGTTAGAACTTGGCAAAGGAATGTACAAAGCATCGAAATTTATAGACTAGCCACAAAAGTCACAAGAAAATCTTTGACTTGTGCACCTTTAAAGTATACAAATATTTGCATATAAGACAAATTAATTGAATTTTTTGTATAAATTGGCTCTAACTTAGATAAGGTCGGGTCTGGTTTGGGTCAGGCAATTAGTTTGAATGCATATTTTCAAAAGGAATTAAAGTTATGGCGACATTTTAGAAGGCAAATCAAGATTCTCTAGCTGATTCCAATTTGTTTTTATGCCAAGATGCGTATTTTAGAAACATTTTCTTTTAAAAAGTACATTTAAGATTTGTTTATTTGTAAGTAAATTTAAAGATATTTCCTTTTGAATGCAGGAAATGAAATATTTAATACGAGGCATATTTATTCTAACATAGAAAATTAGATAGCCAGCTTAGGAGGAAATACGAAAATTATTATAAATTGCTAACCAGGCAAATGCAGTGAGTTTGTAAGATGCGGCAGATGCAACTCAGTTGAAGCATCAGCATCTGTTGCAGCTGCGACGAAGACTTAAAACGTCGCTCGGCATAAATCCCAACCAGCAGCGTGGATAGTTCCTGCTGTAGTTGTAGCTGCAGGAGAACCGTAGTTTTCTTTCCATAGCTCTTGCCTACACCTAAGCGCATTTGTATTAAATCGAACGTGTTCCTTTCGTATGGCTTGAGCCAAGACTTGTTTGTTGCTTGCAACTGTTCCTGCTCCAACTCCTACAAGGAGTACACAGAACTGTTTTATTTATTGACTGCACGTAGCGTATATCCTTATAATTTTTGTATGTCTTACTACATGTGTATGACTGTATGAGTGTGTGTGTATGTGTGTGAGTTCTACATATGTTTCAGTGCAAGAGGCCGCACAGTCTGTCGTTGGGTCTGTCTGTCGGACCGTCTGTCGTCGCTGTCTGTGTTGCTTTTTTTTGCGCTCGACTGCACGTCCAAATATCTACAACAATTTCTTCGTCAATGGCATTGAAGGTAGCAAGTTAGTTGCCTCTCTTTCCCCCTGTCAACCTCTTTCTCTATGTCTCTCTCTCTCTCTCTTTTACTTTCTGGGTATGCAATCAACTGAAATTGAAACCTGCAACAAATGGCCATGTTTGACTTTTTGCATCGGCCGAACGAACGTATCACCCAATTCCCTGACTTCCCCTACCCCCCTCATTGCTAGAGCCATGCTGTTTCACCCCTACCCCAGAAGTTTTGTACATTTTAACGGCTCTTGAGCAAATAAACGATTTTTGCATTTTAGATTTTTAAGCGGCCGTATGTAGTAGTATATTTGTATGTATAGTTTATCTTTCTATGTATGTATCTGTGTCCGTTACCAATAAGTACAAAATTTAGGAAAATTGCATATCGATTGAGCAGATCCTTGGCAAAAATAAACGTAACATTTTGCTTCTGTGTCTGTGTGTAAAAGTGTGACTGAGTGCCTAGCATCGGCTCTATATGTATTCTATATATTATATTTTAATATTTTGCTTCATTTTTTTGTCGCACATACGTTTATATTTGTATTTGTGTGTGTATTTCGAATCGTTAGCCATTTGACTACTCATTTCCTGCTTGAGATTACTTTTGCATACGTTTGTAGACTAAACACTCTTACCAATTTGAAGCAGTTATGTTATTTTAGTTAAAAGTGTGACACTATTTGAAGTCTTTTGGTTTGGTTTACATTCGTGTTCGGTATCATCTAAACCAAAATTTACAAGCACTCAATTCACTTGATCTTGTGCTTAATTTGAGAACTTTAATCTAAAAGCCTATTTTGCTAATTATTCTCGTTGTAAAATCTTAAATTATTTTAACACTTTCACAATTACGAATATAATGTAATAAATATTTGTAATATTGGCATAATGCCTTAATTTATGGTTGAATCAGCAGACAGGTATCTGACATGTCGCAAAATATAGGATCTAAACTTACTTATAGAATAATTAGTCTCCATATAAATGTACATTAACCTAGATATCGACTAGTTTTCAATCTAATTTTAACAAATTAACTCATGTATTCTTCTTATATTATTTTCATTCATGGAATCAATAAGTGTTAAGCTCGACTTTCCTTACGAGACACTTACTCTCCAAAAATAATTTTAATTTTAAGATAATTTCTTTTAAGATTTCATAGGCATTTCAATTGCAGAGCACTTATAAAGCGACTTTAAAATAATATTTACTGCTGTTTTGCTTTACATTTAGACAGAAAATGTTTTGGGAATATGAACACATACTTCCTACATCTGCAGGCAGCGAAATTTGAAGCAAATTGCTCCATTACGTTTTTAATATGCACTCAAACTGTTATCTGTGTATTGAGTGTGTTTTTGCATATGTGTGTGTGTGTACTGTACAGGTTAAAAAGTCAGCTTTCTAATTGTCTGCTTCCTCAATTTTTGTGCCACACATTTGTATATCTGTATATAGACACCATTAGCTTTAATGACTGACTTATAATTGATACCAATGATACATATACACATACTTTTAAGACTTTCACCTAATATAAAAACTAACCTCGGGTCACATTAGGTATGCATAAATACATAAACGGCAACTTGCCAACGGTCCGGAACAATAAGTCAGGCAGGTACTTTGGCATTGTGGTATTAATACTCGTAAAATGCTTTAAGGCTATCATAATAGGCGTGTGTACGTGTTTTTATTGTCAACTTCCTCACGAGTCCTGTGGGTTTGGCCACACACAAAAGGATAATTTCATATTCGCGTCGCCTAACTTACGTAAATTGTTGAATCATACAATAAATAAAATGCAATGAATGTGCAAAAGTGCAGAGCGCGCATTGCTTGCGGTTTTGTAATAGGATTTCTATGGCAAGGGCTAACATGGCAATGGGGTTGGGGTTGGGGTAGGTGTAGGTGAAGGAAAAGGAAAGGCGTAAGGGTTAGTGGAGGGGAACTGCCATTTGCCAAGCGTTGTAGTAAATAAATTAACGTCAACCCCAGAAAAGTCAACGTCTTTGTTATTACGCATACACAGAGAAAAACAAGTAAGAGCGAGCCGACTGTAAAAGACCCGGTACTCAATCCAGTGCCCGTTTTTCCATATAAATCGCCAATCTTCGACCGATTTGTCCTATGGGAACTATAGGCTGTAGTTGTCCGAGCCGGACCAAACTTGGTTAGTGAATTTGAGTGAATTTGGTCTCTCTAGCTCTATTCGTTTTCAAGTTATGGTTATGTAAAAATAGTTATTTATAATTTGCGGGGGTGGTAGATGGCGTGGCAACAATTTGAAATAAAGTTGATTTTCGTACACTACAGACGGACTTTCTTTCCAAATTTGGTGGCTCTAGATGTTGTAGTCTAGTCTATAAGATCCAGGTGTTCATACGGACAGACAGACAGACAGACAGACGGACATCGCTATATCGTCTCAGCTGTTGATGCTGATCAAGAATATTTATGGTGTCGGCCTCGCCTCCTTCTGCCTGTTACGCACATTTTGCTTCAGACAAACCTAATAGACCCCTCTACTCTATTTTAGAGTACGGGGTCTTGTTGGAAAATCAAAAAGGTTAACATTTGGAATATTTAAACAAAATAATTGAGATTAATTTAAAAAATATGTAAACTATCTAGATAACAGTAAAAAATCAATTTCTTCTTTGATTAAATATCAGTTTTAACAATTAACTTTTATTGCAAAAATAATTTTTAATTAAACCATTAATGACTAAATTTTTTCCATTTAAACCTTAATGTGAAATCAAATATTTTGCATTTTAGTACAATTGTTTTCAGTGTACTTTTAAGAATGCATATACGGCGCACACGTGCTTTCGTATCTGCTAACGTACTTTCAGCTACGCAATTTTTTATGGCCTTGCATTTCTTAAGCAGGAGCCGCTTTTATGTGTTTGTGGGTGTGTGTGTGAGTGTGTGTGTGTGTGTGTGTGTGTATGGAAAACAAACACACTGTGCCATGCAACAATAACAATTAATTATTGAAATGCAAATGCAGCAAGTTTAAGTCTGAGTATGAAAGCCGCAAAGTTTTCATAAAGCAACACGACGACAACATCAACTGCATTATCAAAAGGTGCAACAACAATTTTTTTTTAAAGCCGTTATGCTTTCAAGAAGAAATATACAAATAAAAGCAATGCTTGCATGAGCTGTTGTGACCAGCTATAAAATACCCTTTACATTATTTTCCCACAGATTGATACACTACACTAGTAGTGTAAAAGAAACACAGTGAATCAGTGAAAGTAGATAATTATCTAAATGCATGCTACCCCATTCAAGCACACTTTCATTGCGTACAGGGTATTTGCAAGTACGCCCACTCGCTAAAAGTCTTGTTGTTGTTGCGTGCCATGAACAAATATTGGCGTCGCTTCAGGCGCTGCTATAAATTGACTTAAAATTAAGCGGAACTCGTTGAATGTGGCATGTCAATTGCACATTATAACATAAAATACACTACAGTTGTTGTACAAATCTACATTTACACTCATAATTTGCTGTCCTTTTTGATTTTTATAAAGCAGTAAAAGTTTAGAGTTTTACATGGATTTTACAAAATATCACTAGCTGCACCTTTACTATATTTGACTGCATTAAAATAAAAAAATCACTTATTTTTAAAAATAATAAACTACATACCTTTTAAGGGCGCTGACTACGGAGAAAGGGTCAATTTGTCATCGAAATCATTAATTGGTTCCTACTCAATATATCTGTGCAATTACGTACATATAGCAAATTTTTGGCAAGATGCTTTCATGTGAAATAGTAAGTAATGGCTATTACTATTACTTAAAAAACATAAATAAAATCTTTGTTGCTGCGCTAGCTAACTCAGTGGTTCCCTAAAAAAGGTTTCTGTTCCAGCAATCTATACAGCATCAGGACAAAATGGGTAAGAAAATAAACAAATAAGTTCGTACCTGTTTCTCTAAAGAGACTGTCTCAATCACGTCCCTTTTGAGGCGAATACTTAAATTCTCGTTTCCTCATATGGCCGCCACTTGGGCCAGACGCATCATATACTAATTGGGATTAATTCCAACAGCTCCCTTACCCACAAATAATAAGCTTTTGGGATTTGCCATATGAAGTATAATTTCTACATTCATCATTAATTCGTATCGAAATTTATCTTTGAAGCTGTGATCGAGCAGTGAAAGCTTTAGCCGCGGACAGCTCCTGCAGCCGGACATCTTTCGTTGCCGGACATCTTTCGGAATTGCACAGTCCCAACAGCATTATTTTTATACAAAATCCTTTCCCGCAGTTGGACATCTCCCGTGGGCGGACAAAAATACTGGACCGTGGCTGTCGGGCCAAGGCAGCTTTCACTGAATATATATGTAAATATATATTATTATTAATTATTAATTTAAATATTTCTCTGTATTGTATTATAAACATATTGACTTTATTTGAAATATGGCATATTTCTTGTTATTAATTCTTACTTTTATTCTTCTGTTCTTATACTTATGTTTTTCAAGTTGAACGATAGGATCCTTTTATCACATTCTGTTAGATCCTGTTTAAAAATTAGATAGTATTAATGGGAAAAAAATTGGTTAAAATATGAACACAGTTTGCAAATTTTTGACAATAATCGTTTTTATTTTTTTTTTTTAAATAGTTGTATTAATTAATTAAATGCTAATATAGCCATTCTGTTTAAAAGCGATGTCCAAGTAACTGCAGCAATGGCATTTGCATATCGGTATCTCCAAGCATTCGTGGATTTATCGAAGTCTCGGAGAATTCGGAGCACGGCGTGCAGCCACAATTGGAAGGCACCTCGTGCTGTAATTATAAATGTTTGTGGATATATTAGCCCCAAGCGATAAATGTAAATTTGTCCTAAAACTATTCCTAACAAAATCACTTCAACTAGATTCTATAAATGTACATTTAGTCCATATAGTCCCTGATAAAATAACTCTAAGCTCCGCATTTAATGTACTCACCCGCTGAATATAGGTATGGCCATCTGCGCAAAGCATTTTCACTGAGATCCATTGATAGGATTTGATGTTGCAGCAGGTGCAGAACTTCTCATGCACATCGGTGAGTGTATTGTACTTGGACCCGGAACTACAGGCACCCTCACAGTCCGTAAAGCCCTTAATGGGCTCGGCATTAACACAAACACCGTGTCCGGGTTTGGTAAACTTCAGCAACTCCTTTGTTTGTGACTCGGCACGCGAAACGGGCAAACAAGTGGCTACAAAAGTAATACAAGGTAATTAGTATTAATAATAAAAATTTCATTTTATCTACACTTACATAGTTCCTCGATGATTGGCTCTGATTTGCAGAGCTTACAACAACCATCGACATAGAGCAACTTGGGCGCACAATGACTGACATCCGGACAGACTTCGACTGAGGAACTGACCATCAAGAGTTTATCCTTCTTCAGGCATATATAGTGTGTACAATTATCCGTTGAATTCCACATTGCATTCACATCATAAAGTTTCTGCTCAAATATACACGAAGTCTGCACACATTCTCCACAGCATTTACTCTTATCCAACTTTTGGTAGCTATACCCAGGAGCACAGTCTGTCTTACAAGTCTGCTGGGTGCTTATAACCTGTGCGTTTCCATTTGGTCCATAGGAGCACTGCTCCTGTTTGCACACATCCTTGCTGTGCAGCCACTTGTCGCCGATTTGCTTCGTGAAACTGCTCGATTCAGAGACCTCGTATTGCACAATACACAAATGTTTTGGCGGCACTGTGGTAGCAAAAATTTATAATTATTTTATAAACCGAATATTAAGTAATAGAAAAGGGCTAAAGTCGAGCAAGCTGAGCGTTCATATATCATAATATCAGATAATTCCTTTATGGAAACAGTCCCTCCCTCTTTTCCCTTCAACGGCTTATCACTTACCGCATTTGTGTGTGGCACAACAAGCACCTGGAGCGTTCTCCTTGTAAACCTCATAGAAGCGTTGTTGGCAATTAACTGGCGCCGGAGGACATTGCTCGGGCTTACAGACGATCTTCTGCGTGGGACAACAGCCCTCCTCAATCTTTACCAGCTGCTCACCGGGCAACAGTTCACGCGGCGGCACCAAAGGCTCACAATCCTCTTTCGGTTTGCATTCTGTGTTGGGTTGAAAAAAGTTTAAAATTTCAGAATTTTGTACTACTACTACAACTACTACTAGTAGGCAACACTCACCGCAAATGAACTGCGGACAGCCGTTGATATCGTTCTTCTGCTTTTTGAACTGACCAGGACCACAGATAGGCATCAGCGGTGCTAGGCAGAGTTTTTGGGATTCCTTGACCTCCGGCACACAACGATAGCGAGGACAGCACTCGTTGTCCTTGACAATGGTTTGCGGCTTGTAGCCATCGGCACAAATGTTCTCCTCCACTTGGCACTTCTTCTGGAGACACGAGCTCTTGCCCTTGGCATCGCACTGGCAATCGGTGCACTTGTCTGGCTGCCATTTCTCGCCAGGCAGATGCACACCGTCATCGCATTTGGTACAGGCTGCCTCCGGTATACACTTGCCGCCATCCATAACCTGTCCCTGTGGACAGAAACAGCCCTCAAAGCGCTCCGAGCTCTGGCACATTTCATCGCTGTTCACAGTACGATAGAAGGATTGAGTCTTGACATTAACTGCATCAAACTCCGACATGGCCTTGATGGTATCGCAGTTCTTGGCACAACCGCAGGGTTCGTAGACCATATCGCTGGGGCAATCGTATGGACACATCTCTGGTCGTCGCCAGTTTGTGCAGATGCCCTGTTTGTTGCACTCCTTGGCATAGGCGGCCAAGGACAAGCAGACGCCCTGCTGGGTATTTCCCGGCTTGCAGATATCCTGCTGGCAGGCGGATACATAGGCAATGGGATCGACGACCAGGGAGCACTTGCCGAACAGCTGCTCGTTGTAGAACTGCAGGCAAGGATCCTTTTCGGGCGGCAATGGTATGCAGTTCTCCTTGGGCACATCCTCACTCAAGCATTTCTGGGCATCGGTCAGTCCTAGTTTGGGTTCATCTGCTTGCCAGCTCTGGATGACATCAATGCCTGGCTTTTTCTTGGCCGGATTAGGCTGCAGATCATTGCTGGCATCCTCATTACAATCACCGCACAGTCCTTCCATCTTACTGCCATATTTGATGCTCGGCACGCCCAGCGTAAAGATCAAATCCTCGAAGGATGCAGTTAACTCCACGTGAGATTCGGGCAACAAAAGGATCAATTCCTTGCCTTCCACCTGACGCAATGTAATCCAGCTGTCTTTGTAGGGCAACTTCTTAACCTCGAAACCGTCGACAAGAACCTGCAAAGCTTTGGGCTGATCTTTCACCCGCTGCACATGGATCACATGATCACCATTGAGCACATGCAGCGACTTGGCACAACTGGCACCGTCGATGGCACTGGTCTGACCCAGTTTCTTGCAGTCATCCATGGTGACATAGACCTGAAACGTGTGCACGCCCGGTAAAACTACATCCCGAGACAGCAGATAAGTACAGTTGCCATTAAAGCTAAAGCTCTTGCGATCATAGGTCAAGTGTTTGGAGTTGCCCAGCGATTTGCACACACAATCCTTGCACTCCGCAATGGGGACACAATTTGGACCACGCCGTACAGTGCCCTCCGGACAGTAGCAACCCGGGAAACAGACATCCGGCAAAACTGGACAATCATCGCCATGCAAATTATCACACGATGGTTCACAGCGTCGCTTATAGCAGTCTGTGTGCACCAATGGCGCTGGACAGTTAATCTCACACTGATGTACGGCTCGCCAAGTGGTCAGCTGTGCCAAAGGATTCACGCTGAGGCATTTCTTCACAAAGCTCTCCAGTATGTTGCACTTGCAGGCAGCAGCATCACCGTTATTGGCCAACAGACAGTCACAGGCAGCCTCGAGGCAGTAATTATTCGAGAATTGTTTATAGTTGACCGCCTTGTGGCATTTGGCAAACGTGGGATGGCTGCAAAGCAGTAAAACAGTTAACAAATTGATTGCCTTTTGTTGAAACGCTTTGTTCTGCTAACCATTTTTTGAGAAAAGCGGGTTTGAGAACAACTTGGCTTGTAAAGAAGTTGATTATAGCCATTACTCGTAGAGTAAAATAGCTGGAATCTATGTAACAGAGCGAAGGATCAACCGAATCCACTTTCATAACAACATAACTTTGAAACTACTAGAGCTATTGTACTCAAATTCACACATTATGTGTAGGGTAATATTATAACTATTTATACCAACTTTGGTCCGAATCGGACAACTATATCATATAGCTCTCATAAGACAATCGGGGACTAGAATGAGTACGTCATTTTACAGTCGACTCGCTCAACTGAAGCCTTTCTTACTAGTTTGTTTTAAGTACACCAAAGTACGAATCCAAAATTGATCAGGTTACATTATTAAAACTTAAATTGGTAGCGGACTCACTTGATTATGTTGCACAGCTGCAGCGCCTTCACCTGAATTTGCCTAGTGCATTTCTGATCTCCACACTGCTCCATGGGTATCTTTTTGTCGTACCAACTGTCGCCAAACTTGTCCGTATTGGCCAGCACTTGGCCATCGGGTGTGCGTTTATCATCACGCGGATTTCCATTGTAATAGCCACAAAGACCGTCCACGGTGCGTATGAATTTGGAAGAGATACCAACCTTGAGAATGCCAATATCATCCAATTGTACCCAGAAGCCGTATTTGGTGGACACCGCCAGCAGTGTCTTGCCAGGCTGCGAGACCACAAAGGAGGCCTTGCAAATGGGCGAATTGATGAGTTGCTCCACGGTAAACTGGAATCCATTGAATTTCAGCTTCAGCTGTGGCAGTAGCACCAACTCATTACCAGCCAGAATATCCGTAATGGTCACCACTTTGCGGCAAACCTTGCGGGACTCATCAGTGCATTGCTGATGAACTGCAACAATTGGAAGTTTATTAGAACGGAATAAGGGAATTTTTTAAATAATAGCAGGAAAATTATACTACGCATAAAGATGCTTAACACTATATTTAGGATAAAGTCTTTGATAATATTTACCCGAAATACTCCAGCTGCCGCTGTGAATATCTCTGGCTAGTATATGACTACAGGGTGTGTATTTGAACAGGGTGCCATCAAAGGTGGTGAAACTCTTGCCGCTAATCTCACAAACATCGTCCTTATTGGGTCGCAAGACACAAGTGTACTTAAGGCAATCACCTGCCTTGGCATTACTCATGTCCAGCTCAACGTCGTATTTCTCTGGACACTTGGGCTCCACACAAGTGATGGTCTCGTTTTTATTCACCTCTTTGGTTGGAATGGGCACACAGGTGAATTCGCTGCACTCTTCCTCCTCCTGGTAGTTGAGTTCACTGTTTGGCATTGCCAATATTTTCTCGTTCGATGAAACAAACTTTGTTTTCGTTATGCTAACACCATCATCCACAATGGACACTTGTTTGTGGAATGTAAAGATTTTGGACATTTTGCGCGCCTTCTTCTCAATGATTTTGATTTTCATTTGAGGCGGACAAACTGGGGCAGGACAAGTGATGACCGTGGCTACAAAAGTAAATTTATTTTTAAATCTGAACTATGTTTAAGCTCCACTTTGCACTTACTTTCATTCTTCTCGCGACTGATATCGGGTTCCACGGTGAACGAGTCCCGACAGCTTGCGTCCTCATCATCGGCACAATCTTGCACACCATTGCACCAGAGAATCTCAGGTATGCAATCCCCACTGGAAGGACACACTCGCTGATGCTTGGGACAGGGCTCACATTTGCAGAAACAATCGCTGGTTATGACCGGACGCAGATGTCGTGCCTCACACGGAGGACACTTCTTGGGCTTGCAGTTGTTGCGACCACCCAAAATACAGACACACTCCTCACAGGCTGCATTCTCAAACTTGCTGCCAATCGGATAGCTGACATAGTTCTCCACACAAGGACACAGATTGCGTTGCACACACTTCTTCCCATCCCAGTAGAGCTGCTCGCTGCATTGACACTTGGCATTCGAGTCGCTGATCGCAATTCCAGTGCACACATTGCACTTGGTCGGTGCTACTTCTTCTTCGCGTATTTCCTCCTTCACAGCAGCTGAAATGATGGATTAAAGTCAATATTATTATGAAAAACTATGGAGTTGAAGTATCTTTAAAGCAAATAAAGTTAATTGGAAGGCCTAATCTCGAATGAGCTGACTATACAACTCTCCTTTACTTTGCATAACATAATTATTGTATAGAATATTCTTTAAGCCCTCTTCAAATTACTTACGATATGGCTTAAAACAGCCCAAAGGCTCGATGCGCATGTTGATGTTACGTTCCCACTTGGCCGGAATCAATTTCAGGAACTGGGTCAGAATCGGTTTCTTGAAGTGATGCGTACGTGGCGATTGCTCGTCCACATTTGCCTCAAAGATGCGTGGTTGTCCATTGGTACCCAAGACAGTGTTCCATGTGGGTTTGTTCTTGGAGAACATGATTTTGTAGCCGGTAACCCAACCATCGGGACCACCCTTAGTAATGAAGCCAGAAACGTTGCGAGGCTCAAGGAAATCGAATTCGACAAACTCGTTGGGTGTGTTGGCCAGTGGACGCCAAGCCTGTGGTGTCGATAGCTTCAACAGATCGAGCAGATATGGTTTTCTAGCCGATTGTGGTAACTGCCACAAACTGCTCGCCTTTAGCTGCTGCTCGTGCATCTCGCCCTTATCCACGCCCATTTCATCAACACACTCTAGCTCATAATGCAGTGGAGGACGTTCTGTGCTTGTTGGCACCTTTGTTGGTGGCACCACAACCGGTAGATCACCGCAAATCAAAAGCTCCACTCGCATTGCTATCGATCCATGCCATTTCAGTGGATAGATTCTCAGCGAACTTGCCTCGACGGGTATCTTGAAGAGAGTCTTCACAGGCGCCCTGGAATCCAGTGGTCCATTGAACATTTGGGGCTTCTCCGTTTCATCCACCAGGTAGCTGTATGAAATACCATCGTGACTGTGTAGGATCTATATATGATATACAATATTACCAATTTATCACCAATTTGTTTATAAGAATTGTTAAAAAACTATTTAAATGAACATTTATTCAGTATTGCATTGTTCACAAAAAGCTTTTTTGGGGTATACTTTAGTCACTTTGGAATATATTAGATAAACAATATATGATCTCAAGAGATAAACAAAAAATTGTATAATAAATTAAAACCTTTGACCGATCTTTTGAAATTTTTCAGAATTCAAGAAAGCTAAAGGAGGCGTGGTAAAAGTATAAAGAACACTTTTACTGTAGGATCCTAAGAAATACTAAAATTGATGGATCTGGTTACCTAATAGTCTGTGGTATCTACACACAGGTGGGTAGCTTTACTAACTTGATAGTATATGCTGATCATGGACTTATAATTTTATAGGGCCTTCCATTAGTTAAGCTCCTAATTTCTTGCAAACTGTTAAATAACCTGTGGCTTTGTAGTTAAGTTTGAAAAAATCTTTTTCTTGGATTCTGCTTTAGTCACTAACGTGGTTGGCCAACCACTTGTCGTTGAAATCGTTTAATGATTGCTCATACTTTGAAAAAAAAATATTTTTTCTTTCTCTACCTTAAATAGTGTCACATAATTATTGAATTCAGGACTGCCAGCCATGATAACACCATAGATGGGTTCCCTGCGTCCTAAATTCAGCTCCAGATACTGCATTTGATCGTTGATCTGGGGTGACCAGCTACCACCACCGGGTTGCTTCCGTAAGCGAGCCTTGTGAGGAGCATGCTCCGGAGCCAACTTGGAACTGGCATTGAAAATGCTATCGGGCAATGAGAGCGGACCGTTTTCAATGATGGGAACGAGACTGAAAAAAGCAATAATTTTATAAGACATTTAAAAGTAAAGAATAGACGTAAACTTACCGCTCGGGAGCGCAGTGCAAGGGCGGAGTGAGCGTAACGGGCGTAATAGGTACAATGGGCTCAAACGGTTCTTGAGGAGATCAAATAAAATTAGATTACTGTTAATACAATGAAATAATAAATAATTACTCAATGTGGGCACTGGCGTTGGCTCCGGTTTGTTGGGTACACAGGTAAAGGCATTGTCGATGCACTGACAGATTTCAATCTCGGCCACAACTGGTTTATGCGGTTGCACATACTTCTCGGACTTATCCATGCAGGGACACTCATCCGCATGGACACAGGTGTCCTCATCACGCCAGTACTTGCCCAGTTTGGGACAATCCGGACGCAATTTGTCCACACAACCAGGTTTACAGTGCTCTCCACGTTGGCAGAGGCCGCGTTTGCGCAGAATGCTGCCATAGTAGTGACAGGTGTGTTCACACTGATTGGCGCAGTCTGACCAGATCTTGCCCTCGTCACACTGTTTGTCCTGCTCTGGATCCTTTGGCTTAGGCTTGCCACAGCTGGGTATCAGCTCCTGCACGATGGCAATGTGATCACAATTGAACATGGTGGGATTGAACATCATGTATTCGCCGCAAGTCTTCTCCACATAGATCCAGCCACCATCGACTCCCTTGGGCTGACAGTGCAGGAACTTGTGGCAATCACCGGGATACTCCTTATACTCAACCACGCCCACATCGCAGCTGCTGCCAATTTGTGGCTTCTCAATTGGTTTGGGTGTGGTCACTTCCGGTTCCCCACCGCATTGGCAAAAGGCTCGCAATTCGTAGTCATGACATTTGCCAATGCAACGCAAACCATCGGACAAATTGCAAATCACATTCTCATCCATTTGCTCGGGTGGCTCGTGGGTGTTCTTCACCCGGCACTCCACCTTGGTCATGTACTGCTTCAGACATGTGCCATAGATGCTCTCCATACGATCGTATCGTGGCAGTTTCTCCTCATCGTTCAGTCGCACCGTTCGCTCTGAGTAATCCGCATCCTTGTCACACCAACGTGTCCAGCCACGCACACATTTCGTCTCATTCTGTGTGGCCATCGGTGGTGCTGTCGTGCCTTCCAGATAGGGTGCTGGTGTTGGTCGTGTGACTGGAGCATCGCACTTGACTCCACTGCAGATTTCCTTACGTTTCGAGCAGCGACATGTGGCACAGGCATCTTGGAAGGTAACATCGCCCTCGTAGTAGGTCTTGCCATCTTTCACCATGCACACAGGCTTGCACTGCGCCTTGGGCACACAATCCCTATACGTGTCATTCAAATAGATGAAACCATCTTCACACGGCTTGATGTGACATCCCTCAATGCAGTTCTCGCGATTGCACATGCGTTCCGCAATGCCTTGATCCAGGAAGTTATCGCATGTCTCCACGGCACAGGCTGGTGTACAGGACTTGTAGTCCGAGCAATGGGGATCGCATTGCATGGCTGTAAATGGGAAGTAGAAGTTTGTAATTCAAACTTAGTAACTTAGGGAAAGAGGGGAATCTCTGGTACACCCTTATAGATCGCTGTTTACAGTATCGGGCTCTGCTTTTAAGAATATGGCTAGTCTGCTAATGTTGCTGATCAGGAATATACATTCCTATATACTTTAAGGCATATAACAGAATTACAATACTTACGGCAGAAGTGCTGCGCTCTCCAGCGTATATTGATGCCCTTCTGTGCACAGGCATCCGCATAAGCAGCCACAGCAGTGCACAGACACTCGCAGTCACCGCCTTGATCACAGGCACATGTATCAAAGATGCAACGTTTCAGATAACGCTCCAGTGGAACTTCACTGTGGCAGGGCGCAAAGAGATCAGACTTCAAGGCTCCACACTTGAGCTGAGCCCAAGTCTCGCGTTCCGGATGCTGGCGGCAGGCATCGATTGGTGCAACAGGTGCAGCACAATTTGGCTGCAGTTTCCAGGAATGGCCAAATAACATAGGACTCGTCTCCAGACCCAACGTTGGCGTTTGCATATCATCCAAGCCATTGCCATTGTAGTTGCCACACAAGCCACTGACTTTGTTGCGCCACTCGTTGCCCAGTTTGACATAGACTCGAGTTCCCTCGTCCCATTTCACCTGCAACTTAAGGGGAATAACTTCGACCACTACAAATACACCAGCTTTATAGATGTGGAAGGCATTGTGTCCCTTAGTGTTCACACTGTCACGTAGTTCTGTTAGAAAAAATAAGAAGATTGATATGTAAGAACCGAAAAATAAATAGAAACAAGTAAGAAAGGCTACAGTCGAGCGAGCCGACTGTAAAAGATCCCGTACTCCTTCTAGTGCGCGTTTTTCCATACAAGTCACCAATTTTCGAGCGATTTGCCCTATGGGAGCTATAGGCTATAGTTGTCCGATCCGAACCAAACTTGATGAGGATAGTTATAATGGTACCGTACATATAATGTGTTAGTTTGGTTGCAATCGCTCAACTAAAACTTCATGTCTCCATACAAATCACCAATTTTCGACCGATTTGTCCTATGGAAGCTATAGGCTTTACTTGTCCGATCCGGACCAAACTTGGTGAGGATAGTTATAATGATACCATACACATAATGTGTGAATTTCTCTCTCTAGCTCTAGTCGTTTTCATGTTATGTTGATGTGAAAATTGTGTTTTACAATTGGCGGGGGTGGTAGGGGGCGTGGGAAAGATTTAAAATAAACTTCATCTGGTCGCGAAGCAGACGGACTTTCATTCCAAATTTGGTGGCTCTAGCTTTTGTAGTTTAGAAGATTCAGGTGTTTATACAGACGGACGGACAGACGGACATCGGTATATCGTCTCGGCTGTTGATGCTGAACAAGAATATATATACTTTATGGGGTCTGCCTGTTACGCACATACTGCTTCAGACAAACCTAATAGACACCTATACTCTTCTTTAGAGTACGGGGTTTAAAAAGGATTCTAATACTGTTTACAGAATTATGTATCTCCCTGTAAGATGCAAGATTACTCACTTTTAATGGCCGACTTGTTGGGATCGACGCTGTAGGTGGCATCTGAACTGAGTAATAGCGACTCCTGGGCACGACCAGTCAATGCGATTTCCAGGGATTTGGAGCAGGTGACGCCCATTGTGCCACAGAGAACATTCTGAATGGTGATGGTAAATCCATCGCCATTTTCAAAGACACCCTTGGACAGAACATAGTCGCAGGCGCCCTGGAAGTCAAAGTCTTGGCCATCGTAGGTGGTGAAATGCGAATCTCCCCACACGCTGCAGGTGGATTCACAACCATTCTCAGAGCACTTCCAATTACCCGATTTGCATACACATGTGTTGCAATCCTCCTTGATCTTCTCACCGTCGTCGTAGCTCTTGCCCGCATGATGGCAGGAACAGTTTGTGGGTAGCACACAGGCTTGGCGGGAAGTGTCAAAGACATAACCTTCCATGCAGACACAGCCGGGCAGACACTCCGAAGAGTCGACCACATACTTGTCCATATTTTTGCAAGTTTTTGGCTCCTTAGGAGCACACTTGGTGAATTCTGCATAGGGTTGCTTGGTGCATTTGCTACGCAGCTCCGATGAGGGTGGATACTTGACATCATCACCAGGATCAGCATCCTGGCAATCCCACACGCCCTCCGTGCAGGTACACAGATCAAGGAATTTCTCACCAGGACGCACCTCCTTGTATCCAGGGCGGAATGTCATGCCATCAAAGGTACATTCGCACTTATGCTTGGGAACACACACACCCTGATCATTCACATACTCTCCATGTGGACAGCGACAGCCTTCAACACATTCTCGGGTGCAGCTGCCCTTGGTGGCCAAATCATCGCAGGTCAAGGCACAGCTATCACCACATTCATCAAACACCTGACCCATTGGACACTTGACAGCTGCGGATTATAGATGATAGGAAGAAGTTTTAAGAAGTTTATTTTTTTTAGGGAAAATATTGGAACACAAATCCACGTTTTGAGAACATAGTGTTGATTTAAGAAGACTATTTATCAAAAGTAGAGAGGTATTTATTACTCACCGCACTCCTTGACAGACATACGCCAACCGGTTTTGATGCCCTGTCGCATACACTCGGTGCCATAGGCTGAGAGGATGGGACAGAAACATTTGGCGAGATCATCTTTGCAGGCACACGTGTCGTAGAGACAATCTTCGTAGAACTGCTCTGGCTCAACCATGAAATGACATTCCTGGAAAATGTCCTGCAATATCCACTCACAGTGCTTCTCAGCCTGAGCCTTCTTCTCAGGACTCAAGGTGCAGGGATGTGGCCCCTGGTGTGTCTCCGCCTGGAACTGGCACGTGTCTTTGGTACGCCACTTGTCCGCAAATGCCTCCACTGCTGTTTCCACATCCCCCTCGGGGGTGAGGAAGTCATCCTGGGTGTTGGAATTGAAGGTGCCACACAAACCTTTTGTCTGGCCACGCCAACTGGGAGCGGCATCCACATAGACACGCGAGACGCCATCCCACCAGACGCGTATGCCCCAGGCAAATTCTACGGTCAAAATTGTAGAGCTAGCTCTACGTATGACTACCTCACCAATACCCAAAACCTTCGGAAGCTTGGCAATGGCCTTGCCATTCACCACCGTCGTCAATCCCTGATCCAGTTTGATGGTAGCAAGAGTTCCATCGCGTAGCAAGAAACGTATAGTCACTGATTTGGTGCACGAGGGATCGTCGGGAGCAGCATAGCTTAGTGCCTCCGAGACGGCACCAGAGCAGGCTACATTTTCCGCCTCCACGGACATGTTGGCTGTCTTGAGCAGATAGTAGGAACATTTGCCCATAAAATCATAACGTTTGCCATCGAACGTCTGATAATGGGGATCACCAATGGCACCACAACGTGCCGCACACTTGTCATCCGTACATCTCCATTGTCCATTCTTACAGGTGCATGTATTACAGTTCTTCTTCACCGTCTCATCGGGCTTAAATTCACGTCCTCGTAACGTACAGGGACACAGTTCTCTCGTTATGCATGCATCCTTGTACTGCACAGTTCCCTCTGGACAGAAGCAACCCTCGTTGCACTTGCCCTTTGTGGGCGTAACGGCTGTCATGCCAGACTCACAGGTGGGCTCCACATCCGGTCCACAGGCGTGATAGACACGTCCAAAGCCGCAGCTAATAGCTAGTGGGAAATTTCAACATAATATGAAATTTAGTTTTTAAATTAAATCATGTCCTTAATTTTAATATAAATATAAATCATTTTTAGTTAAGTAAGTTAGATAGGCTGATTATGGTTTATACAGTAGTGTAACTCCTATAGTAGAGTTTAACTCTTTTATAGTGGCAGAACGGGGCTCATTTCCCGAAGCAGACGACTCTAAGAACTAAGAATTTCTGTAATATTAGATAATAATGTGTCAAGTAGGAACAGAACTAGTGGGAAGAAAACGAGTAAGATAACGAGAGAGAATAAGAGATATGATAACGATTCTGGAGTCTGATCTGATTGGTGCAGCCGCGTGAATGAGACGTGCAGAGCAGTTATTTGCAATAATTGTAAGCTAGCTTAAATATCGATTAAGTAGTGTTATCTTCGTTAAGTATCGATTATCTAGTATTAAGAACCCTCGGACTGGATAAGTTTAGGAGAAGGCTGACAACAATCCTAATAAAATATAAAATTAACAGCCAGGACACCTGAGTCCTTGTGTCTTCGCTTATTTAATAAGGATAATGATCCTGCTAATTTAAAATTCCTTATTGCATGGATTTTATGCACAACAATTACATTTTTGATTACAATGCACACCAGATGTACAGGACAATATATCCCTACTACTACTTACGGCATATTTCCAGATTACGCCAGCCGTGCTGCAGTGCAACACCCTTGAACATGCACTCCTTGGCCAACATGGCAATGGCATCGCAATTACAGGTCTGCGGCTGCTCTCGATTGGGGCAATTGCAATAGTCGGCAATGCAGGTGCGGATGAGTGCATCATAATTAAAGGGCTTGATGCAGTCGCTTAGCTTCTCATTGGCCAGAAGACGTTCACAGATGTTGACGGCTTTTTGCAATTTACTCTGCTCACAAGATTCCATGCCAAATTCCAGTTCAGCGCTGTTCTCAACGCGACACAACTCATTGCTGTCATCCACACGCCAAGCATCGGCGAAGGCTTTGACTGTTTCCAGTTTCTTGCCTGTTTTGGACACCAAATCGTTGCTGTAGTCACCATCGAGGGAACCACACAGACCACCCAGTTTGCCCCACATGGTCGCTCCAGCATGTACAGCCACATACTGATGATGATCCCAATCCAATTTCATTCCAATTGATTCTAGATCAATTTGCACATGCTGCGCCACTGGCATCACCTTCATGCCCATCACCTGTACAGGTATGGGCAATTGTTTTGTGGGCGTGGACAGGCGAATTGTGCCATCTAAACAGCAAATACAATTTATTTGATTAACAAATACTTTTTCTAAATTTGCCACTGGTTTTGCTTACTCAAATTTTCCAATTGATAAACCACCGATTGCCATAGAATTTTTAGTGTATGCGCACAGCCATAACCGGAGCCATAAGGACACGCTTTAAGGGTGATGTCAAAGGTTCCCGACACTTTATCAGTGGTCAATGTATGCGAGCAGGACAATGGAGCTCTGTGAGTGAAAGATAAGATAGGAATTTTAATATATATTTAATACTAAACTACTGCTCAATAATTACAATTTTTTGACTAAAAGACAAGATATGAAAAAGATCGCCCTCAAATGGGAGGGAAGGGGGTGGGTACATGACTCCTGTGACTGTGATGAGGCCAAGCTCAAGCGGTTGAAGCATTTCCCTTTTGGGGCTAAGATTGAATGTGACTTTGTTCTACACGCCCCCCATGTGACCCCTCCGTTTACTTACTTGAAAACCAAACCGTCGAAAGTCTTCATATTTATACCTCCCCAGGTGGTGCACATCGCCGGTCTGGGTGCCTTATCGATGACCACATCCACCTCGCTGCTCATGTACAGGGAATAGCTGCCAGGTGTTGTCACTGTTTCCTCCGATGACCACCATTCCTGCAAGAACCGTAAGACAATCAAAAAATCTAAGCACACACAGTTCGTTCTCAACTTACACTTCTGCGTTCCAGATCCTTGTACTTGGCCAACAATGCGAGCAGAATCTCGCGTTGACTGTGAATTTCCGAACTGTATTCGCCACTAAATGCACCGTGATATGTGTGTCCTTGCTTTTGCACGTGTTGCACCTGCACGGTGCCAGATCGAATGGTGTAACCAGGAGCTGAAGGTTTGAGATTACTTATTAAAAGTGATAGACGGGTAAGTATACAGTCGAGTGAGACAACTGTAAGAGACACCTTATACCAGTATATGTAAAGGCTCATAGATATCTCAATAAAGACTGATTGCTAAAATGTTCCTACACGTATATGATATATCCAGCTATATGATAAATTGTATGATTGTTACAATTTAGACACATTTTTTGAAAAATCTTTATAAATATAGAAGTTTTTTAAAATTCATAGAAGATTTTATTACTGATTCCGGATTTTGATCTATTTTACCAACGGGTGTTATATGGTACTATATAGTTATCCAATTCTTACCAAATTTGGTATAGATGTAACAAATCTTACCAAGTACATAATATATGAGTTTGGCTTAGATATCTCATGTTTTTCATACTAATTACTGACCAATTGTTTCTAAGAAAGAATTCTTACCATTGTATCTTAAAATTAAACCATAAACGAAATAAATGACTTTAATTGAGATACCCCTCATAGTTTTATAAACACGCGGGTCGTAAGTTTCTATATTATATATATCTATGCCTTAATGTGAATGATATCCTTGATCTCTCAAAGATATATCGACTCAATAATAAAAAAGCATATGCCATATACATACATACATACATATATGATACTTATATAAGATATGTGTACCAATTATGAGCTTTTCTTTTCTGACTGTCGATATAATCCTATCAAGTCTATTTATGTACGCGGCAAACGGAAACTTACGGAAAATGCACTTGGGAACGGGAGCAGGTAAGTAAACACCCTGTTGATAGCGACACCTGTACTCAATGTCCAGGCGTCCCTGTACCTTCAGACCCTTTATTTCCGGGCAGCTAAAAGTACAACGCGCCTCTTCCATGTCATAAGCACACTTGTAGTTGCCATTGAAGTTGGACTTGGTCACATTACAGCTGGAGATTTCTGCAAATTTATAGAAATTATAAATTATTACAGATAAACAGTTAAAACTGTAAAGGATTCTTACCATATTGACAGTAGGGTCCACGATGCACCTTGGAGCACTGACAGACATTGAAACTGATGCATTGTCCGCCATTCTGGCAGGCCGGTGAGCAAGTTGCTATGCAGTAAAGATTAGCTAAGAGTTATGAAGTATTTTGGACATAACTTACGTCCACAATCGGGCACCTTTGCCAGGCCGGTCTTGGTGTGAATCCACTGACCATTACGGCACTCAATGTTGGTAATGCTGCTGCCATCAGGAAACTGGAAGCCACGCATGCACTCGATATTACCAATGCTAAAGGGACAAGTAGTTAATAAACCGTTTAGTTAGTTTGGATTAACTTACTTGTTCTTACGGATCACCTTGGAGTTCTTGGGCACTGGCGGCATACCGGCACACACCGACTTCTTGTGCTGACAGAGCGGACCCGAGAAGTTCTCCGGACACTGACAGACACCGGCTGCCAGGCAGATGCCGTTGTTCTCGCAGGGAGGTATGCAGGTAGCCTGACACGGTGGAATTCTGGTGTACTCCGAATTGCGTATGATCCAGCCGTCATTGGTGCAAAACAAGTCCAGGGACTTTGTGTTGCCAGAGAAGGTATAGCCATCTGGACAATAGACCTGGCAACGACCGGATCCATCGCATTGGGACAACACATTTTGAGGCAGTGTGAGCGCTGAACATTTGCCATAGGCACTCAGCTGCTGCAGTCCATTGCCATAAAAGTTACCCTTGACCCTAGATAAAGTCTTGTATTTATAAAGGAACTACAGAATTTTAAGATTTGATTCTAAAATTTACCCTTTTCCAACGCCAAGAAAGCCAAGCGCATTATTCATAAATTGTGTGCTAAATTAATAAATAAACTATAGTATTTAAATCTTTATTGGATTGACTTCAATGCTTACCCAGAGGTCTTAATGCCACCCATGAATCCTCCATGATGTGCAGCATAACTTCCCCCTCCACCTCCACCGCCTCCTGCTGTGCCTTGAGCGGCGCCATCATTGTAGCTGTAGCTATACCGTGCACTAAAGTAATACATGTGTTTAAACACAATTATTATATAATAATTTGTATTTCCGGTTTATTTATCTTGCTTCCTTTCAGCTCATTGCGCAATCTTACCTCACAGCGGGCGCTCTCTGGAACTGGAAGTTTATATGGCGTTCGTCGCGTTCCTTATCGTCCACTTCCGGTACAGCCTGAGCGAGGGGACTATAAAATGGCAAATATTTTGCATTAGATAACACACATTAGTATTTTTAGCAAATTGTTTTTAGTTCAGGCACCAAATTTAGTCACTATTTTAATTAACGACTAGAGACTTAAATTAAAATGTTAAAGACCTGACTAGAAAATGTAAACTTAAAATAAATTTTTGGGGCATGAAATAAAAATATAAACATTAAAAAAATATTAATATTTAAAAATAAATTAATTATTAAATAAAATAAAATGTAAATATTAAAACAAAATTACGATTAAATCCCAATTTTAATGCATCAAACTCCACAAAAAAAATTTTTTTAATATTTTATTCATGTTTCAATTATTGTTAAACAAAAGCCATCAAATAAATCATAAATTAAATTGTTAATCAAATAAATAGCCAAATTCTTTACACTCGTCTTAAATATTTAGGGGATTGCCCTTCTTCTGACCGCACTAAGGATTGATTTTTAAACTATATTCTGGTTGGGTTATTCCTTCATAAAAAATCACTTTCTGACAGATGATCCGTTGTTCCTGAAGGATCAAGAGCAGACCACGTCAAAGACAAAAATGATTCAATTTTTGAAAAATTTCACCAAATTAATTCACGCCTAATTTTTTTAAACATAATTGAGTAAATAGAATTATATTTAAAATTTAATTCTAATAGCTTCGATTCTCTATTTCATATATATAAAAAAAATTAATGAAATAAAGGTCAGATTTCTAAATTTCTTACGTAATCCTTAAAATGCTTTAATGCAATCCAATTTGGTACAAAAACTGACTAACAGAATTAAATATTTTTTGTAAGGATTTCACTAAAATAATTATTTAGTACAATGTTATAAACTTATTTTCAATGCAAAAAAATAAAATTATTAAAGATAGCAAAGAAAATTTCTATTTAAATAATTTAAATAATCTGTATGAATAATATCCTTATAATCCTTAAACCATGAACTTCTGTCAACCAGTCGATTTTATTTAGTTTAAGTTTTATTTTCCGAGTTTCGCCTTAAAAATATCAAAGTTTTTTTTTTATTCTCAAAATTATTCCTTGATATCATGCCACCACAATTTCACATCGGAAATATGAACCCGAAATGTATTATTTTTTTTTTAAAATATTTATTATCCTTTCTAAGTAAAGGATTTTTAATTTTCACGAGTTTTAAAAATCATTATAAATGCCAGGATATTTTAAGTTTGTGCACTTAATAGTTTTTTATTTAATATGTTGTATATATGTTAATTAAGCTCACTCAATGCTTTGATCCTCATCGTCTGCCACTACAATATCGCCTTCTTCGGCACACACAGCACTGAAAATAAGCAGCCATGACAAACAGAATATAAATTTGTTTGCCATTTTATGGCTGGGAAGATATCCTTTTTGTTTATTCCAACAGCTTCATATATCACTGGTATCCGTTATCCTTTGAGTATTTGAAGAACAGCCACTGGTCAGCAGTAATGCTATGTATCCTTTGAGATTCACTTGGAGACACTTTTATTCACAAAATCACTGAGCACTAAACACTTTAAAACATATCCACGACTTCGGGTCGACCGCGCGATCGCTACTAATGTCGATGCTGGGTTTTGGGGGCTTTTATAGGCCTGCGACTGTAGCCAGTCGCCATTTTATAGATGTCAATTCACAGTTATCAAAGTTTCTCAAAGTCAACGTCAAATGTGCTGATTTCTTAAAACTGAGCTTTAACTAAATAAATTCACTTTTCTCGTCTTATCGGTGTATTAAGTGTGCGAAGCTTAAACTAATTCTAATATACTGAATGTGCAATTTAGCAACTTGTGAGCGATAAAAATGTTTCTCGCTTCCTACGACATGTTCTGAGTGAAACTGACCTAATGAATATTTCAAGGCTACGACTATAAATACTACTTAAAGAATAAGCAAATCGTAAATTACGACGTAATTATGCTTATCACTGTGTAAAACAATCATGAATGAAGTTAATACTATGCGCGTGTTTGATTTACAATGAACTTGAACTGCTTTTTACAGAATTCAACTTAAAGCGCGTAAATAGTTTTCTGTAACGGAATTTACTGTCAAATTGTTGTTATTTATCAATGACAACGCTGTAAATCGATATCAGTCGATAGGGCATTCAACAGTGCTGCCCATAAGCATGCCGAATGATGGGTCACACCTGCAACCGCCCGCTTTAATTAAAACTCAAATCAACCAGAAAATGCCTGCGAGTCAGTTTTAATGCTAAAATTAAAAAAAAACAATGTATATTCCAAATTCGCAGCGCCACTTGATAGTGCAAAATGTATTTATCACAGGAAATTACAATAATCAGGGCGCTTATTATAGTATGCCTTGATTTAGATTTAGAATTTTTTTTTGTTTTCTTTTTTTTTGGTGAGGATGTTGATAACCAAACGGTCAACTAAATAATATTGTATTATGTCACTGCTGTTTCATGTAGGGCTCGATGTCGTGCTGCTGACGCAGAGCTTCCGTTTCAGCACCCACAGCACAGGCCAGCAGAGAGTTAACAGTTTGTTCCTCTCCAGCTTTATAGACATAACCATTGGCCTTATCAATATGATTCCGCAGTCGAAGCATGCTGTCCGTGCTAAAAGCGTCCAGCAGCTTGAAAGACACTAACGCGTAATCCTCAACCATGGAGCAGATGGCCTCGTTTAGTTTCCGATGTTTTCGCATTGTGGGATCATCGTCCAGTTTCTCCAGCAAATACTTTAAGTCCAGAACATCCGTGTAAAAGTCCACATTGAAGTGCAGCTTGGACTCGTGCTTCCGCAGCAGATCTGCCTTGGAAAGCACATTCACATGCGGCAAACTCATTCGCAGCATTGTATTCAATGCCATCAGCAGTGTGGCTATGAATTTCGATGGTTCCGAGCAGTAATGCGAGTCGATAAGGTTTACAGTGACCAGACTATAACGTTCCTGCTCCAAACGCTCAAAGACTCGAGCCATAGCATTGTGGTGTGTGTACAGCTCGATTTGGCCCGGACAATCGAATAGAAAATAGTTGTGTGTGGCGCTCAATCCACGGAGCGCCGGCAGTAGCCAGTCGTCGATGTGTTGTTCCAGATACTCAGCACAGTGCATAAGTGCACCGTTGGGTCCCAGCTTTAAATGTTCCATTGCATCACTCACTGTTATAAGCTCCATAACATTGACCACGGGCTCATATGCCATGTTGTCATTGCCGGGATCCAAATTGACGACGCCAACTTGCCGGCCCAACTCGCGGTAGAATTTGTACGCCTCGTTGCAGTATGTGGTCTTGCCAGAGCCAGGCGGTCCAATAATAAGTTGACCGTAGCGAGGATTTTCTACCTTTGGCTGTGTGCGTTGCAGCATTTTCAAAACTTATTTTTATTTTTAGTTTGTTATTGTTGGAGTGAGTGTGACCGCACACGCCAAACCTTAAAATCCCAAGACAGCAAAGTACTTCATAAGTACTTGCAAAGTATCGATAGTATAGCTATTGCTCGGATATATTTGCAACACTATCCAACACTAAGTATCAGTTCTGCTCGCGTATAGTGCAAGTGCGGGTGTTTTTTAATAGAATTCCTATTTGTTAAGACAAACAGAAATCACAAGCCACTAGAACCAGCAAGAGCAATGGCGCAACCACAACAACCGGCCTACGAAAACAGTGAGTTTCATATTTTCGCTTCTCGAATTACCATAAACGCTAGCGAAACAGCGACAACGTTGCAAAAATGAGTCAACGAAGAACGGTAAAAACAGCGGAAACGAATTAATATGACCATAAATGGAATTCACCGAATCGCCGCCGAAACAACAACAACAACAACAGCAGCCGCCTCGTCGACGTCGACGCCGTCGTCAGATTCAGATAAACAATAGTAGGGGAGAAAGCAAAGTAAACCGGCAAAAAAAATTAATGAAGCCGCCGACCGCACCCTGTTACTTTTTTCACTCCTCTTCTCTACAGCTGTTTACATTTTGTATTTGTTTTACTAAAATTGAATTAAAATTAAATAATTACAGAAAATGTATATGCAACGCTGCCACGAACTGGACGTGGTCAACCAATTGTTTTGGGCGCTGATCCCAAGGGAAAGAATTTCCTTTACGCCAATGGAAATTCGGTGATCATCAGGAATATTGAGGTAAATATCCATCTATATAAAAATATTAAACGACTGCGCGCTCCATAAAGCGAAAAATTGTGTTATTTTTGGACTGCGAACAGCAGCTGCAATTTACAAGCATTATTTTCCACTCGACAGCGACAAACCAAGTGTAGATGTGTGTGTGTGTGCGAGTGTGCGTGTGTGTGTGTGTGCTTTGGCTGTTCTATATTTATTTATATATACTTTCTATATATTGTATCAGCACAGCCGGCAACGTATTTAGCCACCCACGCAACATAATAATGATGATACTGTTATTGTTAGACATTTGTTGCTGCTGTTCAAAACACCAAAAAAAAAAGTGTCTTGTAAATATTATTAATTTGTTCAATATTATTTGTTTATTCACTCTTCTTAATTTGCCTCGTCATGCACCGATTCCTGCCCTCCGCCTTCATCGTCTGTCCAGAATCCAGCGATCGCCGATGTCTACACGGAACACTCGTGTGCAGTGAACGTGGCCAAGTATTCACCCAGCGGCTTTTACATTGCATCCGGCGGTAAGTTAACCATGAACGAAACCTTAAAACGCTTTTAAAACCAGCACAAAAGAAAGCATTAACATGACTCAGATTTAAACACCTAACACAACTCACATTACCATATATGAGGTTTCTTAGCAAATTTATCAATTTATTTGATTTCATTATAAACAAAATCATTTTACAAACCAACTTTTCTTATCTAGTTTTCAAATGTTGATCTTATCTGTAGTTCTACAAACCTTAAAGCTCTTATCAGCTTTTGACCAAATATAGAAACCGGAATTTTTCATTAACAATAAGGTTGATTTATTTGTCTGCAAAACTTATATAAGGGGACTTTCCTTACGTAGTTAATAGTGTTTATATAAAATGGTTTAAGATAGTGATTAATCGATTACTTAATGAACAGATTAGAGCTGCTAAATATGTTACTATTTATAATTTTAAATAATTAAAAAATTCTTCCAAAAAATGATAAATAAATTTAATTATATAAAGTCATAGTAGTAATAGATAATTATGGTCATAAACCAAAAATAAATTTGATTTAATTCTTGCAACTGTCTTCATGGAATAAAAAGTGGGAAATTTGTTAAACTTTTTGGAAATTTGTTTAGTCTATTTGTTGAAACTTTTAATGGAGCTTCTTACCACTCATTAGACCTTATAATCGAGAACTGGCTTAAAGCCAGTCAATACAGTTTCCCCAAACAATTATTTATAAAAGCATTAAAATTTGTCAGCTTTAAATTTTATTAATAATTTTACGGACTCAAAGTTAACATGTAAGCATGATTAATTTTTAAAGACATGTACCCATAAAAACCTATTAATTAAATTTAATTTTATATGTGTATTCTTATCTGTATACTGCTAAAAAATTACACTGCCTCACCCACCGAATTAAATGAATATATTATTTTTAGCATTAGTCACTTTATTAATCATCAACACTTTTGTGTATTTGTTCAGATGCCTCGGGCAAGATTCGCATTTGGGACACAGTAAACAAGGAGCATCTGCTAAAGAATGAATTCCAGCCGATTGCTGGACCCATTAAGGATATTAGCTGGTCCCCGGACAATCAGAGAATTGTTGTTGTCGGCGAGGGTCGTGAGCGCTTCGGTCATGTCTTTATGTCCGAAACGGGCACTTCGGTGGGTGAAATCAGTGGACAATCGAAACCCATTAATTCGGCTGACTTCAGACCAGCCAGACCGTTCCGCATTGTGACTGGTAAGTAGCTTAATTAAATGATTTTATATCGTATTTAATACCTGAAATTGCAGGCAGTGAAGACAACACCATTGGCATCTTTGAGGGTCCACCTTTCAAGTTCAAAATGACAAAACAGGAACACACGCGCTATGTGCAGGCTGTGCGTTACTCCCCCGATGGAAAATACTTTGCCTCGGCAGGATTTGATGGCAAGGTGTTTTTGTACGATGGCACCAGCTCTGATCTGGTGGGAGAATTCGGTTCGCCAGCCCACAAGGGAGGCGTCTATGCGGTCGCATGGAAACCCGATAGCACTCAGCTGTTAACCTGCTCGGGCGACAAGACCTGCCGCCTTTGGCAGGTCGAGTCCCGGGAGCTGATTACAGAATTTGTTATGGGCAACACTTTGGACGATCAGCAGGTGTCGTGTCTCTGGCAAGGAGAGCATCTAATTACAGTGTCGCTGTCGGGCGTTATTACCTATCTGAATGTAGAGGATCCTAGCAAGCCACTGCGTGTGGTCAAGGGACACAACAAACCCATTACGGTGCTGGCCTTGAGCGATGATCGCAGCACAATCTACACTGGCAGCCACGATGGCGTCGTGACCAACTGGAATTCTGGCAACGGTGTCAACGACCGCGTCACTGGCACTGGCCATGGCAATCAGATAAACGGCATCGCCGCCTGGGATGAGTTTGTCTACACGTGCGGCATTGACGACAGTCTGCGTCAGTTCAGTGTCGAGGGCAACAGCTACACGGACTACGTTGTCAAGCTCAACTGCCAGCCCCGTGGCTTGGCCATCTTGCGCAATGAAAACATCATTGCCTTGGCCTGCATTAAGGAACTTACATTGGTGCAGGACCAAAAGAAGGTATTCTCGCTGCCAATTAAATACGAGGCCAGTTCCATTGCTGTCAATTCGGAAACTCTGGATGTGGCGGTTGGCGGTGATGACCAGAAGCTGCGCATTTATAAACTAGAGAACAATTCACTGGATTTGAAGCTGGAACTGGAGCATTTGGGTGCAGTTACCGATGTGGCTTACTCACCGGATCTTAAGTACTTGGTAGCCTGCGATGCACATCGCAAGGTAGTCCTCTACTCAGTGGAGGAATACAAGGTGAGTCTGAATTTGTTTAGTTTTATAATTCGAATTTAATGTAATTTTGTTCGATTTACAGCTGGCTCACAACAAGGAATGGGGCTTCCATAATGCGCGTGTTAACACTGTGGCCTGGTCACCAAACTCGCTGCTGGTTGCCAGCGGTTCTCTGGACACCACTATTATCATTTGGTCTGTGACCAATCCAGCCAAGCACACCATCATCAAGAGTAAGATATTTTATTACTTTTAACCCATTCTGAGTAATTAATACATTTGTTTCCCTTTAGATGCCCATCCACAATCGCAGATTACTCGCCTCGTGTGGCTGGATAACAATACTGTGATCTCTACTGGACAGGATTGTAATACCAAAGTGTGGCATGTGGAAACTATTTAAAGCCAAATGAAGTAAAATCAACAACCAACGAGTTAAAACAGCGCAGCCAGCGCATATTTTTATACTTAATCAGAGAGAGAAACTAAAGAGAGAAAATCGGATTCACTTAACAGATATAAATTCAGATACAGATTGAGATCCATAATATCTATTAGCTACTCGGTTATATCCCACATGAAATTGCCAATCTGCTAATTATGCTTCGCCGTCTGCTTCATTTCATTTTTAAGTGCAAAAGTTTAACTACATTTAATTATTTATATTACACCCTCATTATGTCCTTTTAGTTTAAGTTCAAAAGTGTTTTCTGCTAATCATATCATGGATAAAACTATATTCTTATAATAACTACGAGTATTCATTGGAACATTGATTAACTCTATCCCTCCCCTTCCCGCCTTGTTTTCTCCTTCCTAGTCCAAGAACATTATGCTTGTATTTGTGTGTTTTAAAAGAACTTTTTGATACTTATATAACTGAACTACAGTTTAAACATATATAGTGCGCTTGCGTACGTAAATAATATTGTATTATGAAATGAAATAAATTAGTTTTTGCATAAAAAATAAGAAATTTGCCTTTTTGTTTGTATTGTGACTTAATATTTATTTTGATCTTGGTTTTTTGTAGGTCTTCACCTTGTCTTTTTGTGTGCATGTAGTGCTTGTGTGTGTGTGTTTGAGTGTTCATTTTTGTTTTGTGTATAATTATATTTATAAAAATTGCACTTAATTTACTAGAATGTGTGTAGGCTTGTCTGTGTGCGTATTTTTGTGTGTGAGTGTTTTGTTTGGCTTCTGTAGGTGGTTTGTTTTTGCATAGCTCACAGTTTGAGAAATACTGCAACTGTTTGTTATTGTCACTCTCCAACTGTTGCAGTGCTGCCATCTCTTAAGATTTATCGAGGCACGTTTATCGATAGTTGCAAGCTCTCAAGCCAATGGCGCTAATATAAACAAGTAGTGAAAATTAAATTCAAATTAAAATTATAACGAAAACAATAAAAACGACGAATTGCGCTAAGTATCACAGCCGGGTCTAAGACGTTGGTTCGGTACGCGGTGGGGTTTATATTCGTGTACGTGTGTGTGTTTATGCGTGCGTGTGTTTGTTTTTGTTTTAGTGTGTGTTTGTGTGTTCAACTAAATTTATTCTGCGCTGTTTTTCTATGTGGCCGATGCATTGTCTGCCTCGCTGCCCGCGTCGCCATTGCTGGCCGCTGGCGTTGAGCTCTTCACGGACATGGCCATGGGATCGTGTGCCAAATCCAGGGCTGGCATCGTGTTCGACTCGGCCACCGCAACGGCAGCTGCAGCAGCCGCCAGTTGAAACTGATTGGGCAGAAACAGGTAAGGATTGCTCGCTAGAGATGAGCCCGCTGTCGATACACTTGCCTCGCCAGCTAACACATCGCTACTGGTGGCCGTTGCCGTTGGCGCAGTCGCAGCTGCTGCCGCCGCAGCGCTAGACGTCAGCGTCGACTGCGCCGTCAGCTTAGTGACGCGCTTGCGTCGTGCCTCGTTCTCGCATGGAGACGGCGCGCCAGGATGACGATAGCTGACATGTTTGCGCAACGCATCCTTGCTGCGTGAGACGTGAGAGCAGACATTGCAGGCATAGCTGGAAAGTAAGTAAGAATTAGTTTGGTTATGTAGTAAATTGTACTGGAAGTAGAAAGCACCCGACTGCATTATACCCTGTGTTGTAGCTTAGTATTTACTTACCGCACATTCTGATGGGTCTCAAGGTGCACACGCAGATTGTATTGATTGCTCAGCTGCTTGTGGCAGATGAAGCACGTGGCATAGAGCTTGGAGTTGCTTGGTGGCTTGCTAGGTGTGGGCATCTTCTCGGCGCTCAAGGACAACAGATTCGGCTCCGACTTGGCACTGACCATTTGTCCTGCAGCCGCTGCTGCTGCTGCCGCCGCCTCCCGCTGACAGGCTGCATATTGCTCGATGTGCTGCTGCAGCTTGGCATGATCCTCGGGTGTTATGTAGGGCGTGGTAGCGTGATGTGCCACCTGATGCGAGGCTTGCTGCGCCGCAGTGGGCGTGGCTGCGGCACTGTAGCTGGGCAACTTGGCGCTGCTATACAAATGACCTGCACCCAGCGGATTATTGTAGTTTGGCGAGGATTTCACCACAGGCAATTGTGGCGAAAAGTGTGACATGTTTTGTGGAGCAAGAGCCACTGGTGAAGTGGCCACAATTGAGCTGGGTGCACCACATTCGATGGGAGATTTGTTGCTACTCGTGGTACGCAGATTTTCGACGATTTTATCGATGCGCTTCAGCTCCTTGGGTGACTGCGTGCTTGGATTGCCCGTAGAGCTAGAGTTGGCACTCTTCATTCGCTTGGCGCCATAGCAATCCTCGTCCTCTAGGCTGCTCTGGTAGAGCTGGCACTGCTGCTGGTACTTGGCCAGCAGCTCTGTGGTCTTGTTTAGCGCCGTTTGAGAGAAGTTCAAAGGTTGCGGCAGCAGATTCGGATAGAACTGCAGAGATTTGAGGAAGAAGTTCTCCAATGGTGTGCCCAGCTTGTTGGCCAGCAGTGGAGCTTGCAGCGTTGGATTCGGTAGCTGTGGCATGGAAAGGTTGGGCGTGATTGTAGGCGTGGATGTGGGCGTTGGCGTGGGTGAGGGAGTTCTGGCTGCTTCAAAGCTCGTGGGTTTCTCCGTAGCTGTGGGCTCAACGTAGCTTGCTGGAGTGGCAGACGAAGCGTGCTTCGTGGTCTTAGGAAGCTGTAAGGAAAGTTGTTTAAGACAATTTAAAGGGAATTTGGAATCTATTCACTTACATTGTTGTTCTGTACATCCGCTAATCCCTTGATGCCCAGTGTCTCTGCCAGATTGAGCAGCATAGGTATCTGCTCTTCGTATACATTCACCTCGCCCGAATACATGAACGTCAGCAGCGCAACGATGGCTGCAAAACTAGCACCTGGTATTATGATAACCGGATGACTGCTGGCCTCCAGAGCCCGAAAGATTTCCATAAAGAAGCTGCTGCATGCGCTGAGCACAACACGATGGGCACGAAGCAGACGACCCTCGACCGATATGGTGACATCTGTGAGATGCGATTGGTCCAAAAGGATCGGCAATGTGCTCAGCAAACTGGTCTGGAATGGAGACACATACGTTGTAACTCTCTGCTCTGGCTGTGCTCGAGGGCAATTTGGGTCATTTGATCATATAAATAGTACAAGTGGATTTGCCAAACCAGCTGTGGGGTGTGGAGCATGGGGCGTGGGGCGTGGCATGCGGCTAAATTTGTGATGCTGGGCCCTGGGCTGGCTAAGATTTGGCCGGAAAAAAAACCACACACACACACACATTTGGAGCACTTGCAACGAAGGCGACACTTAATGGCAGCTGAGCATTAATTGCATTTGCCTCGCGTTTCTTATTTTTCTGATTTTTTTGCTGATTTCGAAATTAGATTTACTCGTAGTGCTAGTTGCTAGTAAAAATTCTTTGGATTTTGGCAATTGCACGAAAATTTCATTTATTTGACATTTTTGTTTCCCTCCGCACCGCTACGCCCAGCCCCGCCCCGGCCTGGCCCGCCCCTTCTCTGTCTCTCCACGGTTTTTGGCTATTTTGGACAGCTTTGTACTGCCTCCCAGTCACCTCCCAGATCCTACTGTGATCTGAGCAACAAAATTGTCACTGTATGAAATGCGGAAAACTATGTGTGAATTAGTATGAACACACACAAGCACACTCACACACACACTCTCACTATATATATATATACTCTGCTCAACTGAGTATATACCCTATATATAGACGAGTGACATTTTCTGGCCGCTTCTTCTGAACGATGTCCAGTCAATTTTATGCCCGAGGCCAGACCTCTAGATAATACCACCATATAAACTGTCGCCATAGCGAACTGGGAATGAGTCGAACGCTGACGTCGTCTATAAAAACACTCATTTATATTCATTATTTAAACCAAAAGTTTTTGGCTGCTTTGAATCAGCACATTGGAGCCAATAAATCATAAGATGAGCTAAGTAGTTGGCAATTAATGGCACCTGGAGTGGATGCCAAAAGCATAATGAATCGCCTGAATAGGATTATCTGCAGAATTTATTCTTTTTTACTTATTCGCAAATGTTGTCTATAGGGAAATAGAGGAAACGCTAAGCTGTCAGTTGATTTGTGGATTTGAAGAGGTCGGAAAAGCCAAAGTTTCATTTAAATAGCAGAAGGACAAGAATCAAAACAGAAAACTAATTTCGTTTTCGAATCGGGACGAATAGAAATTAGGGATTAATTAATTTGAATTAAAATGAATTAATCCTAGATTTCTATTAGTCCCGATTCGAAAATGAAAAAATTGAAACCTGGAACAGCTCATAGACTAAACTTCCATTAATTGCTTTGAAACAATATAATCTCACACAAAGTAATGTAGATTAAACAAGTATGAAAGGCTTCAGTCGAGTGAGCCGACTGCTAAAGACCCCGTACACATTCTAGTGCGCGTTTTTCCATACAAATCACTAATTTTCGACCGATTTGTCCTATGGGAGCTATTGGCAATAGTGGTGCGATACAGGCCAAACTTGGTGAGGATATCTATAATGGTAGCATACACATAGTGTGTGAACTTGGTCTCTCTAGCTCTAGTCGTTTTGAAGTTATGGTGATGGGAAAATAGTTTTTTACAATTTGCGTGGCCGTAGAGGGCTCGGCACCAATTTCGTTTCGCTTCAGACAAACCTAATAGACCCCTCTACTCTTTTTTAGAGTACAGGGTCTAAAAATCCTTTTTCCTATTAGTCTATTTCCATTTAACTTCCTAAATTTTAACTTGATATCCTCAACCCTTTGTTTACCTGATGATTATGCCATCGTAAGCAAAATTGTTGTTGATTTTCGCTGTGTTGTTGCTGCTGTTCCAATTGATGTTGTTGCAGCTGTTGTTGCTGTTGATGTTGTTGTTGTTGCTGCCTTGAATTTGTTGTATTTACATGTTCCATAATTCATTAAGTTATTTGTTTTGTTCCTTACATAAATGGTTCTGTAAAACATTTAAACAATTTTCTTTAATTATTCATTGCCATCACACGTTTTATTAATGAATTTTAATTTTGTGAAACAAGAAAACATTTTCCGTTGGTTATTTCTATTCATAGTTATTTGATTGTTTGTTTGTTTGTCTTGGTTTGGTTTGCTGTCGGTTTTATTTGTTTATTTGTTGAACATTTTGTCACACACTTTTCGTTTCGTTTAGTTTCGTTTCGTTTTTGAATTTAAGAGATCTACAAAGTGCTCTTTTTGTAGAGCGTTGATCTTTTTGAGGCGGCGTGCACGCGGCGTATACGTATTATGTCGTAGCATTTGGTATATTACTCATACGCCATGGCATCTGATGGCTGCTCATAATAGCTATAGCTGTGAGTGTATAATCGATGTGGTTGTCATTGTTGTTGTTTTAAGGAAGAGCAATTGGATTTGGGCTGTTTTAAGTTATAGTTTCTAAGAGTTTGCTAAAACTAAATAAATTTAATTTAATTAAGCTACTAAATTTATGTGTTATACAACTAAAAATGTATGAAAAATACACAAAATAATTGAAAATTGTTTGGAGCTTGAAGATTTGATAAAAATGAATAAGTAAAAATAAAAATTTAGAAAAGTTTTACTCTCAAAGTTGATAATTTTCTCAGTTTATACTTCCAGTTAATGTGACTCGTTTAGTCATTTAAATTCCAAGGAAATCAAAGTGATATATTATTTTATTTTAATCCTTAATCGTTATTAGCTGCCTCACTACTTAATTGTGTATTTTGTTGTTGTTTGTTTCTGCTGTTCTTGTTTCTATTCTAAAGCATTCCAAGGTAGTCTCTTTTTGGATGGTACGCTATATGCTTGGTGTATTTTGTGAATATTGTCAGCATACAGCACCCAAGTTGACAAATCTAAATTACAATAAAAATGCTTAAAGGAAGAATACAACAAATACAGATACACACACACACACACACACACACACACACGCTTGGCTATATACAATTTCAGGGTGTGAGGGGTTTAGCATGTGCTTTTGGCTGGCAATTAAATTAAATTTATTTAAATAAAATTAATTTGGTATACTTGTTGTTGTTTTGGTTTTGTTTTATCGCTGGTCTTTTTGGCCTGGCCTGGGTTATAGTAGTACATGCAGATCTATCTCTGTCGCAGTATAACTGTGGGTTTCTGGGCTCTGCTATAAATCTGCCAATTTCCATTGTTTCACTACTATAGGTAGCACAGGGGGAGATAGGGTGTGTAGTGGAGGGATGTACTACTATACGTATACTAGATGCAATGAGATGCTACTTAGTATGATTCTGGTACTGGGTGGACAGCCGGGTACCCACTACTTTTGTCCGAGGGCTATTTTTGTGTGTTTGTGCGCAAATGAAATTGTGTGAGAATTTGCAAAACTGCAACTCATTGGAGGCCCCGAAAGTGACAACTACGACAACATCTTTGCTAGCCATTTGCTTTGGTGCCCAGCATGCGATTTGCTGTTGTTGTAGACAGACGGAATTTTCTTCATTCCATTATGTGCACAGAGCGACTGAAAATCGCATCTAAGCATTTTTCTATTGAGCGACGAAGGCAGCAGTATACTAGAACCAGAATCAGATGCCGAGAGGGAGAGGGGTTGGGGTTTGGGTTGTAGTGTGCTGTGGTGGAGCAGAAGGACGCTCTTGGGGTATGGCCTTTTTGGCGCTCGTTCACACAGAATTAAAAAAAAAATAGTGTCTTTTCCGTAACTCTTTGGTATTTCTGCTCAGTTTTTACTTGATATACTCGTATTCCGAAATTAGTTTTTGTTGTAGTCGCTAATGTTGTTGTTGTTGTTGCTTATGTATTTTTAAATAGCCGCCACAAGAACTGTGCTAAACGCTCTCGCCAGCCTGTCTATTTTGATTTGTTGTCCAAGTGCTGTCTTTGTCAAGTGATTTCATCATCAACATCTGCACCCATCCACCCATCCGCCCTTTCTCCCACCCCTTTATACTTTTGGCGTTGATGCGTAATATTTTACACATAATCGCTCATACGCCGCGTTGCCAGTCCAATAAAACTCAAAAGGATTTTTAGTTTTGTTTCATTGTTGTTGTTGTTTAACTTTCATTTGTTCCATGACACGATGCGAACATAAATTTCCGTCCACTTTATATTTAATATAATTTTTTTTTTTGTCACGCTTAGTTTTATTTATTTATTTTTTTTTTAATATTCACAAAATTGAATTTCTTGTGATTTTCTTTGTTTCTTCAGTTTTTAGTCCAGTATTTTGAACAGCCCTGGCTAAATCTATTTATAGTCGTAGGTCCAATTTGTTTAATTCTATGTTTTTTAACTGGAATTTAATTTGTCATCAAATTCACGAGTTTTCGTTTATTAATTTCCTGTTAAAAAATTCTTTTTGATCGTTTTGTTGTTGCTCCATTTAATGGAAGACTTGTGTTGAATATTAACAATTTAATGTTTTTGCTACTTGTCACATATTTAAAATCACTTTATATATATTTTTAATGTTTCTTTTATTTTCTTGGGTATATAAAACTGTGTAAATAATCCGATTGAAGTGGAATAAACTATTAAGTTTTTCTTGTTTAGTCAACAAGTTTAGAGTGTATCATTTTTTATAAGCTATTTATTGTTTATGATTGTTTTATTTTATCATTTTATATTCACACACTTTACACACACTTTGTTTCAGTTTCATTGCCAAAAGAAATGTTTCAGATTTATTACAAATATTATTTCTTTTTGGGTTTTTGCTCCCATAAAATTTGTTATTTTTGTCATTTGTTTTTAATTTATGCGTTTAAATATTTTAGTTTCACACTTTTCTTTTATTTGCTGCCAATTTTAAATATTTTACGGTACAATTTAATACATTCTTTTATTTATAAAATTATATAAATTATTTAATTTTAATTTTTTATACCTTTAAGTTGTTGTCTTTTATTTTAATGCAATTTTTATTTAAATCCTATGTGTTTTAATTTTACATAATTTTGCTGAATTCGTTTAGATTTGAACAATTTTTGTTTAAAACAAAGCAAAACTTTCAAAACGTTTTTCTTTTTGTTCAGATCCTTCACATTGATGAATTGCTTTGAGAGCGTTTTTCACAGCTTTTCTCGCGCTATTTTCCTCGATTAGTTTTTCATTGCGTAGAAATTGTCTTTTCTTTTATCTTTTTCTTTTCAGCTTTCTTTATTTTATTTCAGTTTTTTTAGTTTTTTTCTATTTTCTTGCTAAATTTGCTAAGCGCGCACCTTTGTTAACCGTTTGCTGCTCGCATCTGAAATGAAAATATCCGAAAATGTTTCAATTCTTTCGGGTTTAGTTGGAGATTTTCTATTTTTCGAATGTCCATCTCTTGACAATTTCTGCTGTATGCCTTTAGCTGTTGTTGTTGCTGTTGCTGTGGTCTCTGCTGCTGTTGTTGTTGCCATTTGTTTTGCTGATTTGATTTCTCGCTCGTTGTTGTCGTTGTGAATGTTGCTGAGTCTGTAGCTGTCTGATGCTGTGGATGTCTTTGCTCAGTTCCTAACGATCTCGATCTCATCAGTATTAGCATCAGCGACATCATCAACAGCATCATCGTCGTCGTCGTCGTCGTCGTCTGTTCCATGTTCTAATTAATGAGGTGACTGGTGCCTGCTGCCCGGCAGTCGAAGAGAAATTGCTGCAGTTTTGTACTGGCAATTTGTTGTTTAATTAATTGGATGCAAAAACATTTAGTTAATCAAAACATTTGTTAGTACACATATTCAGCATACACATAATGAGCTGTTTGTAAGCGAGTTGTTGGTCCATCTGCCTACCAAGACACAATTGACACGGCCAAAAGCCACAAACCACGAAATGCCCACAAATTTCGCAACGTCTGCATTATTAATTTGCAATAAAAATGTGGAAGCCAAAAAAAAAAAACATAAAAACAACAAAATAAAAGAGCAAAAATTAACAACAACAAAAAAAAATAGAAGCAAAATTTGTTACAGAAATAAATTTTTGTACCTGCTGTTGAGATTTGAATTATGTTGACAACGCCTGACAAATACAAATGGAGGCGAATTGGAGGCGCTGCTGGGCCCAAATCCCCTCCTCCCACCGGTCCCTATCCCTGCCCAGTCCTTGCTGCTGCCGCTGCACTTTTTCAATTCATTAAAATGCCACAAATACTTATTTATTATTGTCATATGGTGTGGCTGGCACACACACACACACACACACTCACACACATACATAATTTGGGTTAGCCCAACATATACACTTGTTCACCTAGAGATCTATAAACTAAAGCATTGCGCCTCCGACAACGGCTTACAGCGTCCCTCCGCATAATCCCAGCCAAACTTATAGGGACATCGCACGATGGTCAGATATCCTGACAGACAACTGTAATAATATTCACAGCGTTTGGGATGCGGATGATATCCATCGCCAGCGGTGTCACAATGTGGTCTGCTTCCCTCAGGCACCGTTGGCTTCACCTCCGCTTGAGTTGGTGCTGTTGTTGTAGCTGGCTCATTGTGTGTTTCTTCCTTATCACCAGCATTAGTAACTATTTCCACAGGAGGAACTTCCTTTTCGTTAGTAATACTAACAATTTCCACGGCAGGAGTGACTGTTGTTGTCTCCACGGGTTGCAAACAGACGCCATGATCATCGAAGGCGCATTCCTGTGCGTTGCCATCGAAATAGGTTTGATCCGGACAGGTGTCTCTGAAGGAGTTTTCTCCATTGCAATATATGTAACTGGTGCAATCATCTATGGCCACAACAAAGGTATCCGCAGCCACATTATTGCATTGCGGAAACTCATCCGCTTGAACTTCGGCTATTCCCACTGCCAGGATCAGCAGGCAGAGCATCTTGGCGAGAACTTGGAGCTGGCACATCGTGTAGTAGTTATTTTGCTTTGTTTGGAATGTGGACTTGTTCCGCCAATTTATATACGATGTTTCAAGGTCGTTGTCTATAGCTTATCAACATTGTTATCTTGTACATGTGTAAAACATTTCTTCTTTTTGGCAACAAGTTATCAGTTTGGCAAGTTTTATGTTGTAGAGTGTGTCAAGGTCGCACTCAATGAACTTAATGAAGCATAATTAATGTTTAATTTGGAAAGTTTATAGTTTACATAAAAGGATTCTTTAGTTAGGAAAGTCTTCAGACTTTAACGCTAAATTTCCATAAAAAATTGTTAGAGAAGGAAAATTATTTCAAACTCTGAAATCAGCATTATATTTAATTATCTAAAACAAAATTACTTTGAAATTCAAACGAATGCATTTAAAAGTACTTATAAAGTTACACATTGTTAAGCATTTAGTTCATAGAAATATTTCTACAGAAACAAGTGTTTAATTATATAAAATAGTACATGAAATTGGTGTACTTTTTTAAGAGCTTAACTAGAAATAATTATAATTTAAATGTAGCCTAAACTTGCAGCATTGGTCGCTTTTCCTTAGCCTGCAGATTGTCATTGGTTATAGCGTATCCAGTTCCTCCCTTTGAGACACAAACAAAAAATTAGTTTTATGTTTAAAATGAATTTAAACTATCTGCTTAATTTACCCGCTGTAGAAGAATAATATCCTTGTCCTTAAGCTTGCGATCGGTGAGCGGATGTATCATGTCCTTGCGTATGAGTTTTTCGACGCACTCCACAGTCACCACATCGCCACTGCAAACAAGATTATATTAATTGTGAGTGTGTAAAATGCTGGGCAAGACTTACGTGGGACGCAGCACTGCACAAGGCACCGCATTGCTGAGCACATCGTGGGTGATGGGACACATGTAGCGAGATTCTTTGGCAATCAACGAACGCTTTGTGTCACCGTCTTTGAGTAGCGTAAACTTAACATCGATTAAATCTTTCACACGAAGTGGCTGGTTGGAGACTGGACAATATATTGTAGCATCTGGTTTCTTTGCCTTGGCAGCTCCCGCATTTGGGCACTCGGATGGCAGCCAAAAACTGGGGAGTTTCTTTTCATGTCCATTGACCATGTTCGAAATGGAACTGGCAGAGCTAGATGAGGACGCTGCTGCTGCTGATGTACTGGGTGTGTCACTGAGATCACTAGGCTTAACAGCTGTAGCAACAGGCTTATGTGCGGGAGTTGTCGTTGGTTTCTCGGCATTAACAAACTGTTCCATGCGTGCCTGCTGCTTGTTGTTTGCCTCCGCAGCCAGTTCGTTCTCCTCGACACGACGCAGGCGCTCGTATTCCTTAAGCTTGCGGCTGTATTCATTCTTCTTGGTAATAACGTACTGCAGTATGGCCTCTTTGTCGAAGAGATAGCCGTCCTTGGTGACCACAGGGTTTCTGCACGGCTGCAGCGTTAGCGAGCAGCAGTCGAAGGATTTTACAGAATCTTTGCCCAGGCGCTTAGCGTTTGTGCCGTATCCGGACTCCGCTGCATCGCGCTTCTTCTCGTTGTAAGTGTAAACAGCACCGGCGGTGCAATTGCGTGCATGGCGAGTCATATTTTACAAATCTTTAAATATTTTGTGTAAACAAGAAATAAACAAACTCTAACTCAATGCAAAACGATAACGATAAGTTTTATAAGTTCGATAACCAGCAGGGTTGGTGGTTTAAAGGCTGGTGCATGCCAACTCTGAGCAAACTATCGAACTGTTGCCTACCAGTGTCACCACACTTAGTAGCCAAAATACTCAGAGTTATCGATATGCGCTAAATGAAACTATTTGAATTTAAATTTTGAAATTAATTCGTTATTTATTTATTCGCATTATATTGCACCTTTACATTATAATTTAATGCTGCATATGAGTAGTTGTTACTTAAGTCTCTACTTGACTACTAATACTGTTTGGCTGATTGATGTGTATCTAGTTATTTTCGGTTTCACATATTCATATAGTATTACGAGTACATGTAATCTATTTTATTTTGTATTTGGTTTCTTTTTGTTGCTTGCTTCTTTTTTGGCTTGGCTTCTTTGTCTCTAATGGTTTATCTCGAATGAATTTTCTTTTGAGCATATCACAGAACAAAAATGATATATAGTTAGTAGAAGTTTTTCTTGTCGCGTTTTTCCATTGGGGATTGTGTGTGTGTGTGTGTCTTGAATTAGAAAGTTCAAAGTGTAAAAATATTAATTGGAGCTTAAAAATATACTTTATATTTATTATATATATATGTCTGTGTATATATATATGTATATATCTATATGCAAATGTCATTTTTGCCGTGTATATGTTTATATAAATTTTGATATCATTAGAAAAATATTGAGCAAAGAGAATTTGTGGCTTGTTTGGGACTGGGTTTGATAGCTGTCTCTAAACTGAAATTGACGCTCAATTCCTAAACAAAAAAATTATTAAAAAATAAACCATAAAGCGCTACACACCCTACACAGCCCTACAAAACAACCACTAAACCAATATCTTATCATAGGACGGCGGCGGTGACTCATCCAATGGCAGTTGTTTGCCCAGCGCCGTCGGCGTTTGTTCCGGCAGCAATATTGCTATATGATACGGCGGCGGACCAGCAGCAGCTGCCGCAGCCGTTGCCGCACTAATCTCCACCTGTCGGTCATCCAAGTAACGCACATCGTTAAGCTCCAACATGCAACCGGCAGCAGTGCCACTAGCATTCATGCCACGGCTATGACATACTGCGGCGCGTCCATCGCTGCGAGTTGGCAGCAATCCCTTGGGTATGCGGCACAATGACACCATGCAAGCGGCCAGAAAAAATGTAGCTGAGAAGGCGCAAAAAATGAGCACCTCCAGCCCCGTGCCCTGATGGTCAAAGTAGAACTTGGCGCCTGCCACAAACACCGAGGCCAGCACCAACGAGGCGCACATGCCACACTTTAGGTGACTCGGCAACAGCTGCGAATCAGCGTGTTGCAACATTGCGTGATGCTGCTGCTGCAGCTGGTTGCTGTGTCCCGTGCTTGTCTGGGGCTGTGTGGGCGGTATGGGTGTGGCTGTGGCCTGTACAATGGATGTGTTTGTCAATGCTGCTGTTGTTGTGCCCCGCATGTTGGTGCTGGAATTGTGTCGTCGCGGTGTGGCATATCTGGTGTTGTTGCTGTTGCTGCCACTGTTGCTGCTGCTGTGATGATGGTGATAGGCGCTGTAGGCATCGTCACTGTGAAATTGGGTAGATTAATAGCTGAATTGAGTGCAATCAAAAGACTTTCCACGAAATCAAAATGTTTTCCACAAACTAAATAAAGCCAATGAAATAATAATTAATTAATAGTTAATTAAAAGTTATAAATAATTTAAATCGGGTTTTACTTTGGAGCTACAGGGAAAACTCACGCATAAACACCGGAATGTTGCTGGTGTTGCTGATGCTGTTGGTGCTGGTGCTGATGTTGCTGGTGCTGCTGCTGTTGGGACTCGTATTGCCGCACGGGCACAGCCATATTGCCAAATTGAGGATGATGATAATTGTAGCTATAATGATGCTGCTGCTGCACTTGTTGTTGATGTTGCTGCTGATGCTGCAACTGTTGCTGATGTTGCTGCTGTTGCTGTGGTCTTGGCTGATAACGCGTGCTGTGCTGATGATAATGCGAGCCACGTGCAACAAGCGGCACAATCGTACCACTGCCAGTTAGTACTGCAGCTGAGGAGGCAGTTGCATTGTTGTTGTTGCTGGCAGTTGCTGTTGTGATGGCAGCATTGCTGCTGTTGCCGCTACTGTTGTTGTTGTTGCTGCTGTAGTGCAACAACTGCTGGCTGCTAGCATGTGCATTATTATTGCTGCTGCTGTAATGAGCCGTTGCCTGACGACTGGTGCCCGCACCGCCACTGGCACCCGCAGCGCCACCTCCCTGGTACTCCCCGCCTCCATAAGGAGCCAATGTGCGATGCACAGAGGCTAAAGCTTGATTATGGCTGCCGCTGTTGCTGCTGCTGCTGGCGGCCATGTTGCTGCTGTTGTTGCTGTTGTTGCTGTTGCTGCTGGACTTGCTGCGCCGCGGTGGATGCCCGTAGCTGAGGCCACCGCCTGCGTGGGAGAGCGAGGCAGCAACACGCGAACGCCCAAAACCGCATTGCTGCGAACGTTTGTCAATCCAGAAATGCATGTCCAGACTCCAAACCCGGCAAACACTTGACTGTAAAGTAAGAATTGATGTTAACTCATACGACGCGAAACTTATTTGAAGAGCTCAAGAGTTTTTGCAGACAAAGCGCATGAGTCATTTGGTTTTTCATTTTGTTGCCTAGACGGAAGAAGGAATTTCCCACACTAGCACACACACACATACACTTAGCTGGCTAAACAGGAAACGTGCACATTGCTTTTTATTATGCTGCACTCCAAGTCGGTTTGTCTGCTTCGTTTGTTTCCTCTTTGTGCGTTCTTTCAAGTTCAACTACCCCACAACAAAGTGGGCAGATCCGCCTCCCCGCTGTGTACCAACCATTTCGGAGAGTTGGTGGTTGTATAGGTAAACGGCAAGCAAAGGTTGTTGCCTGGTCAAAATACCCACCAGATAATAACAACAACAATGACTAGAAAATTCTGGTAACGCTTTCACTTCCCGTGTCATTGGCTGCAGCAGCCGAAATTCCCCAAGCGACGAAACCACAGAGAAACTCAACACAAAAGCCAAGCGCGCCAAAAACTGAACACAGACATTCATTAACAACACACTCACACACAGGCAAGGTGTTCTTGTCCTGGGCTTAGCACAGTGGTTCAATATTAACTGCAATGGCTATTTTCTAAACATGATATTAGCATAGTTAAATATAAAATTTCTTAGAGATATGCGAAATAGACCTTTGCTCCAATGCATCTCCAACTGTTTCCGTGGTGTAGCGGTTATCACATCTGCCTAACACGCAGAAGGCCCCCGGTTCGATCCCGGGCGGAAACAGATTGTATCTTTTTTTTATTTAATAAGTTTAAAATGGCATATATCTAATCTATTTTGGACTGTCCATAATAGCATTAAACAAATTTGTATTGCTTACTCCTCAACAGTTTCTGGCTTTCGTTTATTCTATTCAACTACTTACTACCAACAAATTTGAACGTATTTATTATTAACCTTTTTGCTAAACTTTTGATGCTGTACTGCAATTTGTCTCGATTAATATACAATTAAGTTTTTACTTCTATATATTTTTGATATTTTTATGGGCTTTTAAGCGGCGCGCATTTCAGCTGTTTCCGTGGTGTAGCGGTTATCACATCTGCCTAACACGCAGAAGGCCCCCGGTTCGATCCCGGGCGGAAACAGGATTTATACTTTTTGCACTTTTTTGATCTTGATGAATTTAAGAATAGTTTTAACAAAATAATTAATTTATTTAACTTATCCATGAATTTTTCAAAATTCAAGTAAAACAGTATTGAAAGCAAACTTTACTTAAACTCACAGGACTTTTTGCTGCTTTTGTCCCAGTGTTCGTTCTGTGTGCTTTGTTTACATTTGCGTTTTCCGCTTAACTTGCTTAGCTGTTCATTGAACTGTTCTCAGTGGTCGTGTTTGGTCTGGTCCCATGGTCGATGCTGTGGTGTTAACCAATCAACAATGACAACCAAAAATCGCACAAAGAGGAAAGAAATAAGAATTTTCCCGAAACGTATTTGAAGTCTCAAAAGTCGTTGATACTTAATAGACTGGCGCCAAAATTCATATTTCTATTTAGCATATTTTCTACTAGTTGTCTATGTCAGCTAAAAGTCCCCGTCCAAGTTCAAAGTTCAATGATTTTCGCATTGTCATCGACATCTCGTGCGAGAAAAGTTACACAACGGCACTCAAAGCAGTGCACAAATAAATAAATACTCAAGCACGAGCAAAAGTAATAAAATAAACATACTCGTATTTAAAAGAGACATTTTGACAACCTTTTGATAGGTTCATTTCAGTTTCTTGCTCAATTCGGAGCAATCCTCCGTCCTCCCTACTCCCTCACCCATCCTCTATCACCCGCCTGATGCCTTCTATTGAGATTTGTATTTGTTTGACAATTTGCCTGACTTCCAAGGTTCAATGCATTGTGTTTTCGCTTGATTTGCTATCTTCTATCTCTTTCTTGGTCACTCTCTTTTATCATAAAGCTCTGCAGATTCTGCTTATTATGATTACAGTTTTTTATACGCTGTTGAGAGGGGAGATTTTCAGCATCGTTTACCTCAAGTGGTTCACCAGCAAGTGTTCTTAGAACTTGTCGGAACCGAAATTAATGAACTTTCACATTGTCTTTATATTAAAATTGGAAAAGTATCATATTTCTTATACTTTATTGTTAAAGTATCTAGTGTAAATGCCACTGAAACTATTGTTCAGTTGAACTGACCAAGGGTTGACCCCAAAATGCGTTTTAAATTTCACCTCACATCTCATTTTGTTCTTTGTACGTCTTCATACGTTTGACTCTATTAAATATTTATGTTTAAAAATTCTTTGGGTAATTTTGTTGTAAACATGCACATTTTGAACACAATTATGCGTATTTTCTACCTAATCTTTTACACTATCCATGGGATGTACATAAATTGTTCATTCAGTAAGCCCATAATTCTATTATCGGCTTTAGACGCATCACGCTGGTTTTTAGCCACAATAAAAACAAAATAAAACTCGCAAATTATTTGGTCGCATTCCAAAAGCCTTTTTAAATAGCGTAAATAGATTTTGCAGCTTTTATTTGAGTTTTAATGAGAGCATATTTGAAAGTTTGGGTAGAAATGGGCTTTTTTGGCGCAGTAGTTTCAACTGTTTCCGTGGTGTAGCGGTTATCACATCTGCCTAACACGCAGAAGGCCCCCGGTTCGATCCCGGGCGGAAACAGATGATTAATTTTTTAACTTTTTTTTTTATTTTTCTAAATGCGTTATGAAGTATAATTATAGGTAAAATATTTATTTATGCCTATGAACCCCATAAAATTGCTTAGCAGCTCATTCGTACTGTTTTATAAAATATTTACATTAAATGGTATGACTGTTGCTGCTTTTACAAATTAAGAGGTTAATATTTATAAACAAAAAACTGAAAAGCTTATTCAAGAAATAATAATAAGTCAATGAAGTGATCTATTCTACATACATATAATGTCAGCATTAGTACACTATCTTATCTTGTTCCTATAAAAATAGATATTCGCAAAGACATTGAATCTAATCTAGTTAAAGCAATATTTTAATTATTTATTAGTTATTCTTTAAAGATAAACTAGCGCTTATTGGCTAATTTTTATAGAAAACTTATATAAATATATTCATGTCGCTTTAATTTAAGGCACAAAACAAGTCTAATAAAAGCACCACATGCTCTATTATATTTACATACACGCATACATACGTATATTTGTATATATTGTATGCAATACATTATCTCTTTGTCTAATGTCTTTGCGTTGCCTTCAATTTCAATCTGCCTTTCGTTTTTCTATTGTTGTTTGAACTTGTTTGCTGCGTTCGATGCCTATTTTTAACAACCCTAGTGTTTGATTCAACTACAAATGCGGCTTCTGGCACGCAAGCTTCCAGCTGTTTCCGTGGTGTAGCGGTTATCACATCTGCCTAACACGCAGAAGGCCCCCGGTTCGATCCCGGGCGGAAACATGTGATTAACTTTTTGTATTGCATTTGAATTTTTTTTGTTTTCATAAAAGAATCAATTTATTAAAATGTTTTTTGAACCAAAGTCAAAAAAATATATGGCTTTCTATAAAATTTGAAAATATAGCAATATATTAAAATGTATTAAAAGCTTTAAAATCGTCTTTTCTGCAAACTTAAACTCTGCTGCATTTCCACTATTTATAAAGCGAACAAAGTCTTTGTCTATTTTCTAGACATTTGTCACTCGCTGCCAGACGTTTTTCTTCCTGTTTTCCCAACAATATAGTATAAATGCATTATCGTTGATTTCCCTATCTTTACTGTGTCGCATATGCTAAGCAAAACAAGTAAAGTAAAAAAAAACGCGTTGTAACTCAGTCCCACAAGAACCTTTCACTCTCACTTTGTTAACTGTGTTTCTCAGCCCTCTTTTTATTTATTTTTTTTTTGCTTCATGGTTTGCTTTTGCCGTTAACCTTTCGGGCCCTGTTTGCGTTTTTTTTTTCTTTTTATTTTTGCCTTGGCGGGAAGTGAATTTGTTGTTGAATTTCTTTGCAAACGCAAAATGCGAAAGGGGTGAATGGGGTAAATGCGGGGGTGTAAAATCAGCTTGGGTCAAAAGGTAGGTGGTTAAAATGCCCACGACTATCTAATGTCCGTCTGTCTCTCTGTCTATCTGTCTTTATGTCAAAGCGACAAGCAGACAGATTGCGTTGCTGCTGCCCACTTGATGGCACACGCTTCGTATGAGCAATGCGAGCAAATTTCAATGCAATTTCAATGCGAAACTTGCGTTAGTGTAGGTGTGCCTGTATGTGTGGGTGTGCGTGTGTGTTTGTGGGTACTTGTGGTTTATTTCAAGTGCAGGCCAATTTACATATCATTTGTTAGCACTTTTTACCTGTTTCTGTTTCTGATTTTATTTTATTATATATTTTAATCAATTATTTTATTTTAAAGTCTTTGCTTTATTTGCACATTTTGTGGCACATTGTTTGTTGTTTTTATTATTGCACGCATATTGTTTTTGTTGTTGTTGTTGCACGAAAAAGTCCTTGAACGCTCAACTGACCTGGCACGATACACACAACTGGCAATAACGAATCCTCTTGCCAGCCTTGAATTAAACACGCGACAACCGCTTTGATTTGCTTTGCAATAAAATATAAATCACTTCAATTAATCAAATAAATCAGTATAAAAATATTTGATTTATAAACTTGATTTTAGTTGGTAATGGAATGCATGAATCGGATCCTTTTTTATACAATTTATAAACACAGTGCGCGCTTTGGTGTATACATTATTGCTACAGTGACTGCCAATCTGTTTCCTCCTGCGCAAGGACCCGCAGCGAACTGACATCGCCAACTGAATTTCTGAATGCAGCTAGCAAAACATTTTCACTTTTCATGAGTTCAGATTCAAGATTATTTCTTCTTTTTACAAGCGTGTGTGAGTGTGTTCTTGTCTGTGTGTGTGTGTGTGTGAGTGGGTGTTCATGTGCATGTGTGGGTCTGTGTCTGTGTGTTGCTTTGCAAAGCAAATTCAGAGAATGCCAACATTTGTTTTTGTTTTCGGTATTTGTTACGAGTCGTGTGTGTCTCTGTGTGTGTGAGTGGGTGGCCTCATCCATGAATGGTGTGTTCACTCTCCCACTCTCTCTTACGCTCTCTCACGCTCTCTGCCACACACTCGCTCTCTTCATATCTACGGCAGCTGCACAACACATGCGCAATTCTAACGGCATCAGCCATTGTGAATGGTTCGAATATTAAGCAAGAAAAAGCTTTTTATGCTTTCAAGCAAAGCTCAGAAAGTCGCAAGAATTTAATGAATAATATTAGGATCGCCGTTTATGGGGTCTCAGTATAAACAAGAACTAAAACAAGCTTAAAAAATATAAACTGCGTCCAGGCAGAGTCTAAGCAGAAACTAAGCAGGCTTAAATCAAGATCTGAACAGAGTCAGAACAGAGTCTTAGCAGAGTCCGAACAGAGTATGAACAGAGTCGTAGCAGTCTGAACAGAGTTTTAGCAGTGGCTAAACAGAGTCTCATCAGTGGCTGAACACAGTCTTAGCAGCGTCTGATAAGAATATAAGCAATGGCTTAACAGAGTCTAAGCTGTGTCTGAACAGAGTATTAGCTGAGTCTGAACAGAGTCTTAGCAGTAACTTAACAGTACGTAAGGAAGTTCTGAGCTGGACGTGAACATCGTTTAGCCTGTGTCTCACTAAGTTGTTAACAGACTCTTAACAGCGTTTCAAAAAGGTTTGAACTGGAAAGGTCTAAACTGAGTCTGACTAGACTTTTTACAGAGTCTTAACTACTGTTAGCTACATAACTAGCGCCATAAAGTATCTAAGTAGTTTAAATTGTGAAATTTTAAAATATAAAATATTTTTAGTGCCTATAAATCCAACTTTCCACAAAATACCAACAAATAAATATCAAATCTCAGCGTAACTACTTTATAATCATGTATCTAAAAAATTCACAATAATTGATACAATATAAATGTGTAGAAACGGATGAAAATTATGCCAAAAATCGAATCGGGTCAAATAGTTAGGAGCCAATGTATTTGGGCTCTCGGCACTCCCGAGTCAATGGGTCGTAGAACAAACCAGGTGTACAGTCCAAGGTAACACCATTACCGTTAACACAATAGTAATAGGCCTCCCGACGCGCCTTGTGGGGGTAAAAGTGAACTCCTGTCTCTGGACATATAATGTCAGCACGTCGTGGTGGTGATCGGGAAAATGACTTTATGTTCCTCTGCTCAGCAGTAATCTGGAATTTTCACACAACATTGAGATAGGCTAAATAAATGGCTTATACGGTACTACTTGCCTTACAATCGACAGCCGATTGGAAATCGCATTTGTCATTAATCTTGTTAAAGTACAAACCCTTTGTGCACTCCTGAGGGAAAGCCTTGCCATCGGAGCAGACATAGTATTTCTCACAGCTAGCCTTGCTGGCTATATAGGTAATGTTCCGAACTGTTATCTCCTGGGAGCATTCGTTGTCCACACAATCCACGTATTGGGGAAAATCACAGCGATCCGTTATCGCATTGTATTGCAGACCATCCAGGCATTCCCGCAGCACAGGTATACCATAATAACAGAGCACGTATTTGGTACAGGTGCGATCATAACAGAAACTGGTCAGATTAAACTCTGTGCAACTTGGCATACATTTGACGCCATGTTTCTTAAGATTGCACACCTGATATGTGTAGTCAAAACCAAGATCACAATTAGTTAAATCACCCTTGCAAAAATAATCGATGAGGCTATCAACATAGCATGTTCCTGGATATGGTGTTCCATCTGGAAGATATTTTCATCGAGTTCATAATAAAGTTCTTTTAACCAATGAGATCCGATTACTTACCTACACATTCTATATAGGAGCCACAGTTACCTACAAAGGGTAACATTGAATTATTTGCGATATTGTCACAGATATTGATTTCATTCAAAACGACTCCGTATTGCTTTACTTCCGGATCGACATCCTCCTCCACCTCCTCCTTTTCCACATCTTCGGGCTCGGGTGCCACAATTAACTCATGTGTAGGATTTATGTTAATAATTAATTTGGCCAATAAACACGGCATCAGGCCAAAGAGTAAAAATCCATAAATTGCCAAAAACTTCACTGTAAAATTTATATAAAATTTAAATACAAGTAAGAAAGCCGACTGTAAAAGACCCCGTACTCATTCTAGTGCGCATTTTGCTATACAAATCACCAATCTTCGACCGATTAGTCCTATGGGAGCTATAGGCTCTATATAGAGTACGGGGTCTAAAAAATGAGAGTGAAGAATTTATTTGAATACTTTACTGACTTCTTGGTAGCACCAGTTCCCAAACTCAACTGTTAAATGTAGCCATCAAAAGTTGAATTTATATTGACTCCTTACTTCTATTTTGGGACTTCTTTTATATATACACACATATTACACCCAATTTTTATCAATTTCACAAATGGCCAAATCGTTTCTTGAGAAAAATCTTATCATAATTTGGCACGCGTAAAGAGACTCCCAAAGGAAAACTACATTTTAATTTAGTAAATGGTATAGAAAGAAATTTGATTTGTTCTCTTTTGTTTATTTATGTTCATTTTTTTACCAAATTAGTATGAAATTTATTTACAATTCAATCTTTATCAGTTATTTAAATATATGAAATTTAAATTAGTCTAAATATTTTGAAAAAAAATATGAATTTTAAAAGCATTTGTGAATACTTAAACTTTATTTGTTTATATAACAAGTTTTAATTTTTAATTTATTCCGGTTAAATCTACATATAAATTGTTAAATAATGATATTGTTGAAATAATATTTGATTTTAAATAATAACATATTTTTGATAAAACCTTATAAAACTTCTTTATAAAGTAAGCTGTTATAAGTTATTTTTATACTTATAAAACATTTTATAAAAATATTTTATTTTTTTTTTTAAATTCATATAATAAGTTTTTATTAATTTGAAATGGATTCTGTTTAAACCTGACACAATACAAAAAAATATTATATTTTACATTTAATGTTTAATTTAAAATAATAAAAATTACTAATTAAGCTTTATAAAACTTTTTTTAGTTAAGCAGTGCAAGGCTTTCACTAACTTAAATTAGTTGCTAATAAATTACTTAATTATTTAATAAATAAATTAAAACACTTTTAATTTAATGTATTTTTTAAATAATAAAATCAAAAAAATTATAAAAATAATTCAATTTATTATAAAATGTTCCAAAGAAATGATTCAGTTTTTAAGACTGTAGAAATGTGTTCTTTTGTGGGTCTTCTTCAACTCTATGCTAATCTTATCTTATCTCAACATATTACAGAACAACAACATTTCCTGAAAAAACTCTCACTTTTATGTCGTCAGCTTTGAAAAGATCTGTAATGTCCTAAACATGCTGTAAGTTTAATTAACATGTGCACATTAATAACTGATAAATCAGACAACAAATAATGAGCAACAATCAGTTAGATAAGTTGGGAGTTTAAAACATTTCTTCTTTTCTATTTTTTTAATTTTTTTTTTTTTTTTTTTTTTTTTTTTTTAACTTGTTTCCTTGATATTGCCTTTATCTATGCAATTTGCCAACTAACATTGTGCTTGTCAGCAAACTCCCATCAGATAAGCTACACTCTTTGCCAAAAGACAAATGAATGAATGAATTTTGGCTATAAAACAGAGTTTTTTTCCAACTGTAAAACCAGTTGCAAAATCGCGTAACTAAAAAGAAGTGAGTACTAACAACTAACGGTATATAGTATATAGGTTTACTAAAACCCTTTTCCACAGTGGCCTATCAACTGTTAGCCTTGTTGTGCTTCACCACGCTTGTTGGCAACGGCCTGGCCACCGTCAATATCTGCTCCAATGTGGCCGACAATATTTTCCTGCCCTCGGTCAGCAACTGCAGCGAGTACTACTTGTGTGTTGGTAAGACCCAAGGATATTTCTAGTGCTAAATTTATCTGGTAATCCCAATTTTTACTTGATGTGCAGCCAATCAGGCTATAGCTCGCAGCTGCAGCAGTGGCTTCTACTTCGATGCCAAGGATCAGCAGTGTGTGGACGTCTCCGAGGTGCGTTGCCTGCCCAAATGCCCGGCCCAGGGTCTCAGCTCCTACTGTTATGATCGTACCTGCACCAAATATGTGCTCTGCTTTGCCGGAGTGCCAGTGATACGCGAATGTGCCGATGGTTTGCAGTATAACGCCAATACCGATCGTTGCGATTTTCCCCAATACGTGGACTGTGTGGACAACTTGTGTGTGAGACAGAACATCGCCGCCGATATAGTCTATATTGCTAGTAAATCACTCTGCAACAAGTACTTCATATGCGTCGATGGACAACCTGTTAATCAGACCTGTGCCAATGGGCTTCAGTACAATCCGGCCTGTCAGTGCTGTGACTTCCCCTCCCGTGTCAACTGCACCGTACGTATACGTCCTTCCCAGTTAATGATCAATTTCTAATACTTTCGAGTACTTTAGGTGGAGACACTGCACCGAAATATTCAGCCCTATGCCAAGGTTCCTCCTCGCTCAGCTGACATCAAGTGCCCGGCGGAGGGAGCCCATTTCCTGGCTCACGAGACTCGCATTGAGGCCTACTACTACTGCTTGAATGGTCGTGGTGTCACCCTCGACTGCACTCCTGGTTTGGTCTACGATGCCAAGCTGGAGGAATGCCGCGAACCTCAATTGGTGGGCGCCTAGAGGATGTCGATCCAAATAAATTTTAAAGTTCAACGAATTTGTTTGCATTTTATTTGTTTCGAATGCTCAGACTTCCCCTCTCGTGGGCTAATTTTAGCTGTTAAACAAATGCTGCTCTCTGGGATCAGCAGCCAGGCGACAAAGAAACAACAAAGCGATTACGCAAAACTCTATGAAGAATTCTGGTATTAACATCAGTGAGGGAAATTATTCTAGAGAACTTTTTTAATACTTTTGGGCTTTATTAAACATATTCCTTTTTCCTTTATATACTTACGTGTCCCATTCTTTAGTTGCCTATAAATTTGGACTGTCGGCATTCTTGCACTTTGGCATCGTACCACAAGCCAGGTGTACAGTCCAAGGTAACACCATGACCATTCACACAATAATTGTATGCATCCCGACGTGTCTCATGGGCCAAGAAGTGAACTCCACGAGTTGGACACAAATGATCCACTTTGCGAAGCGGCGAACGAGCGTAGGGCTGAATGTTCCGATTCAGAGCCGTAATCTAAAGTTTGAAAAACATATAAGAGTGTGTAACAGTATACATCAAAGTATCTTCGTCCCACCTGACACTCAGCATTTTCCGGATAATCACAGCAATTGCATTTAGTGCTAAATTGCAGTCCCTCGGCGCAAGTGGTACTTATTGGCACACCTTTGGCGCACAAGAAGTATTTACTGCACGATGACTTGCTGGGCAAATAAAGAAGATCTGTGACATCAGCAAATCTCATACACTCGTTATCCACACAGTCTACGTATTGGGAAAAATCGCAGCGATCCGTTTCCGCATTGTACTGCAGACCATCCTGGCATTCCCGCAGCACAGGTATACCATAATAACAGAGCACGTACTTGGTACAGGTGCGATCATAGCAAAAACTAGTCAATTTACGCTGCTCACACTTGGGTAGACATAAACTCTCATCGGGATAACTGCAACTCTGATTTCGGGCATTGAATTGATAATTCCGGGCACATTCCTTCTCAATAGCCTCACCATCTAAGAAGGATTATAACAAAATTAAAGTTTGATTGTTAGATTAATGAGTTCTCAACTTACTCCAGCATAGATAATACTTTCTGCAGTCACCTACAAAAGGTAGAAACACTTTATCGGCGACTCCTTGACAAAGGCTTATGTTGCCCGTAAATAGACTGTTCCGATCATATTCATCTTCATATCCGTTGGTCAAGCCACAGAGCAAAATGCCAATTAATATCCGCAATTTAACTATTAAATAAGAAATTAAAAATTTATTAAAATTAAATGCAATTTTTTGAGTTACCCACTTCTCATTCTGGACTGTCTTTGGTATCAACTGCTGTCGTTATTCGATGCCAACTACATTTATATGCTCGAAAAATCAATTATCTAAACACATATTATTTCTTATCAATTTCTTCTTAAACTATTGATGGCCCTGCCCCCGAAAAACATTTCAATTTCTTTAATTGCAGTTTAAGATGAGTCAGTTAGCAGTCGTTTCTTGGCTAGATATCGCTATGGACGTGCTTGTCGCCTGGCCAGAGCGTGCAGAGGAGAACGCTACAATATGTGAGAACACCGCGCACATTATAAATTATCGTATAAAATATTTTGAGTTTCGGCACAACCATTTAGTAGGAATATTGGCATCCCATTGTGCGGATACCACGGCGCATTGTTTAAATAATTTTGTTAAAGAAATTAAATTTTCTTCCTTTTGTTAATACTGCGCCGGCACATTCTACTCGGTAAGTTTATATAATTATAATTAAGTTCGAGGAATTTTCCCCCATTTTCCATGAGTTTTGTTTTCTTTTAAAAAACGTCAAAAATGATTGACAAATATATTACCGCAAAGTCGGATCGCAACGAGGAATTATATTTATAGACATGGGCGCTATAGTATTCGAGTGTCTGTGTGTTTTGAAAACATCATTTAATGGCTAGCTAAACACGCTTTGTTCCAATTTAGTTCACATAGTCATCAAGAGAATTTTCTCTTCTAGGAAACGGTCTTTGCAATGGTCAATGAGCTGAATAAACCTCAAGATAATGCCGCGTTGAGCGAGGTAAGATGATTGTACCTACATCTATTATAATGTGAACAATGGCCACAAATATTGCATATGAGCTGTTATTCTATAAATATTTCTGTTTGTAGCTTTTGGCAGCCTCCAACCGTCAGTTGCAGGAAATGCAAGAGGAGCATCGACAGCTGCAGGAGGAATTGTCTCGATTGAGTGTACAGCGCCAGCAATTAAGACAGGCGACTAGGGAGCACCATTCTCAGGTCACCTCAACTACCACAATGAGCTCGTCTGGATCGGAAATCGGGTCTGAAACATCAACATCAGCATCAGCTGTTGCGGAAGAAGCTATTGGTGCTGTCCAGTCCAGTGACGCTAACGATGAGGAGGATAAGGAGGAGACGGCGAGTTATCTGCAGGAAAAGCTGGCAGAGATTGCAAATTTAAAGGCGCAATTCAAGCGTGTGCAGAACATCACGGACTCCACCAAACTAATCGAGCAACACTTGTCCTCTGTGGAGTCTTCCAGCGTAATGAAGAGTAGACAAACTAAAACTGTGGAATCGGTTCAATCCAGTAGCAGCACGAGCAGCAGCACCAGCAGAAGTGCTATGTCATCGGAGTCGGCAACATCGGCGACGTCAGCATCTGAGACCAGTGCTTCCACTCCAGACAACAGGGAATTGCTGAATGCCATGATTAATATGGTAACGGATTTCACAAGTGATTTGCGTGGCCAGGAGGAGAGCTTAAGGGAGGAGCGCCTTCGCATCAAAACTTTGAAAGAGGAAATTATTCAGCGCAAGCAGAGCAAATAGAATAATGACCATTAAGCAATTAATCCCCTTGCTGACTATTTTACACATATACATATGTAACTATTATTGATTAAATCATATTTTCTGAAATGTGATCTCTTTTTTTCTTGCTTTTGAATTTGTGTCGGTTTTACATTACAATTAATCATCGATAAATTTTAATTAATATATTTATCGTATTAATATATCGTATGTTGTTAGTGAACCATCGATAACAAATTAGACATCGCCTTTAATCAGCACTCAGCTGATTCAATAGTTCAAATAAATTTATTTATTAAAATCAACTTGAAGTTTATTAAATAAAGCTAGCAAATATTAAATAACTGTTCTTGAATTTGACCTTTATGTAGATGGTGGGTGAAAAAGCCAAACATGGCAGACAACATAAAGTTATTAATTTCTTGAGCAGCTTTTCAAATTATTTAAATTTGAAAAAAAAACGAAACCCGGTCTTCATTACACCCATTGGAATACATTTAGTGGTGCTCAACAGTATCAGAAACAAGTGTTGTAAAATATTCGTATTATTCGTCTGTGTGTGTGTGTGACACAAATACTCAGGACGCAGCTGTTAGTGCAAAAAAACTTACTTGCGTCAAAATTGGGAATTGGATTGTTTAATTTGAAAATAAGAAAATTTAAACTATTCAACGCGCATTAATAGTATCATTTGAGAGTGCTTTGTTGATTTTGAAATCGAATCTCTCAATCTAGTAGTTTTAAAACAGTAGGAGCCGCATACTCCTTCAGTCTCACTTAACATTCAATAATTGTGGCAGTTGTGTGTATATTTTCTGATGGCGCCGACTCCGCCCGTAAAGTTAATAATGAAAAACGAATGCGACACAAGTCGCAGCACCGGTGCAGTACCAAAACAAACAACAGTATCAACTGCTGCAACAACAGCATCAACGTCGCCGGTAAGCACAAATACATCGTCGTCATCCACAACAAGCCGCTCTGCCGCAAACCGTGCACGCAACTCGTCTCTAATCAAACAACAACAGGAAAAACGGGAACGGGAGCGTGAAAAGGAGTTGACATCGCCACTCCAGCGTGGAACATGCAAAGCGCTTTATGTAAGTTTAACAAATAAACTTTAAGGGCACCCAAAAAGTCTTTATTAAAAGCTTTACATATACATATACTTATTTATTGCATAAATGTTTTCATATAATTACAAGTACTTTACCTAAAACTCCTGTCATGTTCATGTATATCCTCTTCGCTGTTTGTTTATATTGATTGAGCACTTTTCACACGTACACGTTGCCATGACGCCCATTTGCTCTGGTGTCCATCTGCTCTTGTGTCCGCTCTCTTAGGTGATCACTTGCGCTCTTGCAGTTAAAAATACACTTCACACTCATTTCAGCCCAAAAACTTTCGAGAAATATGTGGCGCCGTTTTAGTAATTCAGCCGACCTCCTTCATATAACAGCTCGATTTTTTCCCCGACTGTTCACCGATAGTCTGCATAATTTTCCATATAGATAAATACTTTGGAATATTGGCAAAATTGCTGCGTTTTTGATATTTGTTCTATTGCTAATCTTCATTTGTTGTTGCTTTAAGGATCTCCTGCAAATAGGCACACAACAGCAGCATCAACGTGAGACACTGCGTCAATTGGCTGCGGAGCATAGTTACGATTCGACAGGTAAGTAATTGAAAAATACATATACGCACCTGGGTTCTATTGCCTATAGTGTGCACTAGTTCATGTTCTAAATTTAGAATAGCGTACAAAAATAAACGCCCACTGCGAAGAGGCGGCCGAACCATTCACATCGATCTTTGTGGGCATTTGGCCAGTTTCTGGCTGCGTCATTTGCATTAAAATATTTATATTTGATTTACTTTGTGTTTGAACAGATCAACAACAGCGGTTTTGCTTTCCCGTGCGTCCAGTGCAGCGTGTACAGCATCAGCAGCAACCGTCATCGACAGGAACTGTCCTACGTCTCCGTCCACCGACAGCGACACCTAATGCCACTGTTGGTGTCGTCACACCCAACACAACCAACGGAAACGAGGAGCACCATCCCCTAAGCACCAGTGTCGCTAATAACAATCACATCTCTCAGTCGTCGACAGCACTGCAAAACCTAGTACGGCGTATTTTTGGATCGTCTGCTAATAATCCAACGCGAACACAAGTTGAATTTTTGCGAACTCTTCTGGGTTTGGATGAGAATTGGAATAACAGGCAACAGCTATCAGTACGCAGCTTAGAAGAGGTAATGACAGAAATAAACTTCTAATTGCATAGAAAGTACTGTCAAATTTTTAAATTTCATTTACTTCTATTCATTTGGAATCCATTCAAAGCAGTTGAGCAATATGGTGCATGAGATCAATCCAAGTGCTAGCGACAGCGCAGAGGGCATTGTCAATTCGACCAGTCTGGAGGATGTTGCATTAAGTGAGGTATGTTTCATTAAATAAATCATTTCAAATATCAAATTATTCTAAATATTTTATTTTTATTTAAACAGATGAGCGACAATCGTGCACAGTCCATACAATCGCTGCACAGCGCAATGGAGACACCCACTCCGGATAATACGCCCACATTTGATGAGCTGCAGCATCGTTTGGATGCATCCAATCGCAACATGCAGCACTTGCAGGAAGAGCAGCAGAAGCTGCTTCAAATTCAAAATATGGCAAAAACGCATTTGAATGAAATGGAGGAACTGCGGCAACAAGCCGGACGCTTACCCCACAATGGTGATGGCGATGCACCCAACTATGAGTCTGTGCAACAAGTTCAGGACGACATGGCCTCACTTGTGGGACGCATGAAAAATCTCACGGCCTTTATACACAATCAGAACGAACTGAGCAGTGTGCTTGGCGACGACGGACCCGAGATATTGGCTGAACAGCAGGCACTGCAAGAGAAACTTGAATCGTTGCGTACCCAACGCGAAGATATGCGTGAGTTGGTCAATGAATTGAATAGCATTAATCGCACAGCCAGACAATCGGCACTAGCAATGAATGCAGCAAGCCAAGAGTCCAAAGCGAAGCCCAAAAAGGAACCGACACCACCTAAGCCAGTGGCTAAGCCCAGCAATGAACGTGTGGTGCCTGTGGAATATCAACGCACTGCACCACTTTTGCGTCAGGAGGCAGCCGATGCGGCACAGCGTGCTCTACACGCACAGGCTATGATCAATCAGAAAACTGCCGATATCGATGCCCTAAAGGCACAAATGGCCAAGCTAAAAGGCATGCTTACTACTGTCAATCAGATCGATGAGAGTACACCCAGCGTAGGCAAGTCACTAGAACGTCGTAGTGTGGAGCCCATTGAGCAGCGTGTGCATAATCTGAACGATGTGACAACGGAGTTACGTGCGGAAGCTGCACTCTTGCAAAAGGAACGTGAACGTATTTTGGAGCTGAAGGCAGAGATTGAACGTCGCAAGAGGCAGGCAGCAGCTGCCGTCCAAATGGGCGAGGATGCACTGCAGCGTAGCAGTCTAACGCCAACGCCTACACCTTGCAGACAACGTGAGGTGGAAGTGGAGGTGGAGGTAGAGAAACCAGCGTTTCAAATACCCTCACGCAGTGAGTTGCGTGCTCAATGCGATCAACTGCGACAGGAGTATGAGCAGAAGAAGCGGGAGTATGCGGCACAATGTATAAACAACAATAGCAGCAGCAACAACAACAGCATTAACAATAACACCAACACCACCTCTGAGGCGGATGATGAGGGCAACGATGACACCGATAGTGATAGACATTTTGGACATGTTCGCACATCGTCTTCGACAACCCTAAAGCGAGCTCCATCTGCCAGCACCGTGGTGGACAAACAGCAGTATCAGCAGCAACAACACCAACTGCAGGAACGTCGCAATCAGCATAACCTACAGCAACAGCAGCTACAGCAACAACATCAGTTGCAACAACAGCATCAGCAACCACCTGTTGCCCACACCCTCTCAAACAACGATGAGGAGTTAAATATGACCTTGGACAGTCTGTCGCTGGGCCATGACAGCATGCAGTCGAGCAGCACCAGATCCCAGTATATGCCGCCACCAATGCCTCCCGTTCAGGGAATGTGGAGTAAGTGAATCCTCAACTTAAAGTATTTTAAAGCACACAAATCTCATGTTATTTCGTCTGTAGACACACACAATGCTGGCAATGCCTGGCATACACAACCAGCTTATGTTCCAGCCACGCCCAGTAATGTGCCGCCACCAACGGCCGCTCCGACCACATCCTCAAATGCGTCCAGCACTAATCCCACGTCGGATGCTGTGCTGCTGCAGCAATTTATGCAAACCCAGCAGGTGCTAATCAACTCTGTCTGTCAGTGCAATCAAACATTGTGGCATCAACAGCGGGAGATTGATAATCTCAACAATCAAATTCATGTGGTGAGTAACGCTATTCAATTTATAAATCGGTCGACGAACGAAGTAGAGGTAGTGTTATAAATATTTATGTTTAATTTAATCCAAATTTAATAATGTTTACTAAGTATTATAAATAACTTTATTTTATTGCAGTTGCAAGAACGCTTAAATGCCACATGCCAGGATCATGCCTACAGCTTGCGCTCGGAGTCTGTGCCACCGGTTGCTGGCGGTCTGGCTCCCAACAATTTATGCCTTGGTGGCGTCAGTAATCGTGCACAATCTGAACAATTGTTTCACTTTGGTGGCAATCATCAGAGTGCCTTTAGCAACTATCATCGCAGCAGTCATCGCAACAATATCTACAGCAGCAGCGATCGCCATACACAGCAGACATATCTGAACAATGCAGTACCACCGCCACCACCACCACCGCCGCCACAGGCAACACACTACAACAATGAGACACCGTTGTCGCCTGGCTCCTATCGTGCTAGTCCAGGGCCCATATTCATGAATCATCACAACAATACCATACATCAGAACAATGCCAATTTGCGCACACAGAATCAGCATGCCAACAACTTGCATTCATTGCCAGAGTCTGGGGTTCCAGCGCCCACTCTGAACAATCAGGTGCCACCTGGAAATCGGGCCAACAACTATTGGGATAATTTCCGAAGGTAAAGCGCCCAGATTATTTAATCAATAATCTAATGGTGTTTGGTTTAGACAATTATTTTTATTAATATTTAAATCGATACATTTTTGGAGAATTAGAAACCAAAGAACTGTTAATTGAATTTATTGCCAAAGTAATAAACAAATCATTTATATATTTGTAAATATATATAGAACGAATCTCCAACGACAAAAATAATTTCAATTAATTTATTGTTTTTCATTGATATTTTTGTTGTAAAGTATGCAATAAGTAAGTAAAGAGAAAAACAAATTGAATTGTTTTAATCATTAACAAGTTTTTGGTTTTGTTTAAATTAGTAACTCATAATTGCAACTAATTTGTTACTTTTTCGCAATAATTATTTATTTATTGAAAGAATGAATTAAGTAGAATTTAATTTAATATAAGTAAAGTGAACTGTTTCTACTAAATTGTTATTGGCACTGCATTAACTTAATACTTGGTTTGTTGCTCGCTTATATTAACCCATTAATATTTATGCGCTTTGCAGTTATACGCGCCAGAATTTGCTATCTAACAAAAGCAATGAGGAACTGAATGTGGAGCATCAATATCGTCAAATCCAAAGGCAGCGTCAACGTCCCAGTTACTTTCAAGCTCATCTACCACATTCCTCACGCAGCAGCAGCAGCATTTTAATGCAGCAGCAGCAACAACTGCAGCAGCAGCAACACCGTCACTTTTATGATTCGACAACAGCATCACAACAACTGCATAACAGCAGCAACAGCAATAATTTAAATAACAGCGCCAGCAGTCGTGATTGGCGTGAGGATACACGTGAAGAGGATGATATCGAGGAGGATGACAACAATGATTCAGCTATTTTTGGAACTGGCGGCGGCTCAACTGGCAGACGTCGCAATCGTCGTCGCCCGCTGCCAACGCAACTGGACGAAGATGGTGCCGTACAACAGTTAGCTGCCGGCACCTCCAATTTGCTTAACATGAATGTGAATAGCCCACTCTATCAGCGCAACAAGGTTCCAGCTAAGCCGACCACAACAGCCGTGTCTCTTACACCGTTGCAGCAGCGTCATCTGCGATTTGATTTTGAGCTGCCTGCTCAGTATATGGACTATGAGTTGCCTGTGCAACCGGCCTTGCAGGCGCCACCAAGTGCACCTGTCTACAATGTTGTGACTCGAGACTCGGTTGCTGAAGCGGATGAAACGAACGCTACACTGGAGCAGACCGAAGACACGGCCTCCGAGGAGCTCAATCGTAATTTGCTGGTCAATGCGTTGAAAAATGACAAGTTTACAACTAAGTTTTATGAGTCGATTAAGGAAGATGTTTATCGTCGACTGGAAACACTTTTTGAGCAGCAACAGCAGCAACAACAACTGCAGCAGCAACAACAGCAACAACAGCAGCAGCAGCAACCACAGGAGCAGCAACAACAAGGCGAACAGCAGGTTTACAATGATGTGCATAGTCTCCGCAAGACTCTAAACCAAGGACAGGCGGATAGTGTGGAACCAACCGAGGAGGCTGCTGTCAATGGATCCACTGAGGCCACCGAAAGTGGAACCGAGACACCACCACAGGAGAAGCCCTCTAGCGATAGACCCGAGGATGAGGTATGCTTGCCAGCAGTGGAACAGGAGCAGTGCGAAGGCGCCGCAGTCGCAACTCCCGTTGATAGCGAAGATGTGAGTAGCTTGGCTTTTGTTATTGGGTGCATCCGCTTATTGCATGTTGCTTTTATTTTAGCAAATAATTGAGGTGGTTATTGAAAGACCTGCTACACCAGAGGCCAGCATTGAGTTGACGCCCGATCACGAACTGATTGAGTATATTATCAAACGCATACGTAACCAGACGCATAATAACACTATTATCAATGATTCGCTGCTTGCCGAGGTATCCAAGTTAACGGCTAATGCTGCTCAAAACTCTGCTGCCAGCTGGATACCCAATTCCGCATCACCGCTTATTTCGCCAAAACGCATCTATGCAAAGATTAAGAAGATGGAAATGCCACGACAACGTGATGAGTTTTTGCTCTGGTATCGCACATATCTAGAACAATTATTTGTAGTCGAACAGCCGCGAAATAGTTGCACTGCTAAGCCCAAGGCTAAGGAAGAAAGAGGTGCTTCCGGTGGAAAGAAACAGACTAACAAACGTGTTCGTGCTCAGTCGCACTCACAGGACTCGAACAATGATGCCGACTTGGCCGAAGCTGATCAAAAGAAGGTGTCGGTAAATGGCGGAGACAATGAGTGCGAGAACAATGAGAATCCTGACGAGGAGGCCAGTGCAGCTGCAGCTAAGGACACGAAGAATACCAGCCTAGAATAGTTAGATTTTATGGTGACACACCCAAAACCACATTCCTAACCTTATGTACTCGCAATACTATCACACAGATCAAATTACTCCTACTTACTGACTAAATTTAGTTACTAACTGCATTAGGTGGTCTGTTTCATCATTTGTTTTGGCTTTTAACGAACAATTAGTTTTTATTAAATTATACATTTCTATTATATATACACGTATGTAAAACCAAAAACTATTTTTTCTTTCAATTTTGGATTCAAAATCAAGAAAGTTTTGTACATCCCACAGAAATCAAGACATTCAACCGAGCTCATTTAATATATACACAATTTATTTGTTAACAACTTTAGTTCACCGATTTTTAACCACTGAACATAGAAACCTGATAAATATGTACATCGTCAAAGGATCACTTAGGATTTGAGGTCGTTTTTTGAGGTAGTTAGATGCTCCAACATGCGATAGTAACAATAGCGACTGTCGTACTCCATGTCGTACCAGAAATTTACAGCAATGCACTTGTGGCTCTGCTGGACATGATGGAACCAATAGTTCGGCAGATAGAGAACGTCACCAGCACGGACGCGAACACGTAAGGGGCGTGCTTTGGCATATTGCGGATATGTGCCCATGTCGGGTGCTAATGGATCGATACTAACCCATTCTGTAAGCTGCTGCGTGTCGTCCTCATCCATAAGTGGATCTATATAAAACTGCCCACATGATTTTTGCTTATAGACACCCGTGGGATAACAGCGCCGGGGTACACAGGATAGTTGGTGCGGTGGGAGTAGAATGAAATCCTTGTAGCCCGAGATGACACAATACAAATTCTCATAGGGATCCTTGTGCATTGAGGTAATGGCACGTTCGTCACCCAGCCAAAAATTGACCGCGTCAGGTGGCTTATTAAAACACTGTTGTGCAAAATCCAAGTCACTGGGCAATATATCGTCAGCCAATTCGGGAAAGTCTTCACTGAAGTTGGAATTTTGCTTCTGTATGTAATGCACAGCACCCATTGGATCGTCGAGGCGATGTAACAGCTGAGACAGTGGCATCTTCGTTTCCAGTGGCAGCACAAAGTACTCCACGCCATCCTGGGTGGCTAAGCCATCAGCATAGCCATTGGGCGTAACAGCCACGTCTACAACCTTGTCATTCAGCCTGGATAGCAGCAACTCCGGTGTCCACTTTTTCACTGCCGGCCAGTGCGATACAGCTCCACGTATGATAACTGGAGCATTCTTGGCATAATAATCACGTGCAAACTCCAGCGCGTTGGGCAATTGCTCTAATTCCGCTATTTGCCCGCCAATACATAGCTCCTCGGCTTCTTGAAGTAGGAGTTTAATGGCCGCTTCAATTTGAGTTTGAGCCATGCCGGTATTGGAATCGATACCAATTAGCTACTTGCACCGATAAATAAATTGCAAACACTATCGATACTCAAAGTTTTAATAACTTTCAGCATACAATTGAATTGCTCACATTCAGCGGCTTGCTTTGAAATTAAATAAATCACCAAGAACATATTGTAGATCTAAAAACCAAAATATGCGCGATAAATATATTTTATTTCGTGGTGGCAAACACGGTTCAATTCATATCGATACATTTTATCATGTCGATATTTTTATACTCTACACAGCTGTTTTCAAGCATACGGCACGGAGAGAACATGTTGCGCTTGTAAAATCGAAAGAAAAATCTTAAACTTAAATTAAAAACGTAACTAAATCATTGGCATTATGGAAGAGAGTGACGAGCAAGAGTTCAACTGTATTGACGAGGCAAACGCCATCATCAACGATGTCAAGGCTCATGTGGCTGAAATCGCAATATCTTCCAAACTAGCCAGCAGTGCCACGCAGATCTATCTCAACATACGCACCATAGAGAGCGCCACCTGCTGTGTAGAAGTAACGAGCCGTGGATTTAAAATAGTCTCCTCACAATACGATACTATTGATGAGGACAAGGCACTGAAAGCTGCACTGCTTGATAACGGCGACGAGGAGTCGGAGGAAGAGGAGATATTTGAGACACCATATGCTTTGCTCGACAAGATTAGTCCACGGTATGTTGAGTCGTTTGGTAATCAACTCTGCCAACAGTTGCGACAGCTGCAGCAAATGCGCACCGAATTCCATGAAGAGGACGAAGAAGAGGAGGAGGAGCAAGACGACTAAGTGAGGGGCCAACTCCTCCGGCAAACAACTTCAACCTGAGGCTGTACTCATTAAACACAAAAATTTTAATATTAGTTTATTTATGTATGTATTTTATGTACTCGTAACCATGAAAGTATTTCGGATCGTGTAGCAAACCCAAAATCGAACCACTTTAGACTTTTAAGCGTTTCAAAAATAAAGATTGTGATTGCAATTCCAATTCTGTTAATTTGCGCACCGTTGGTCCAAGTTGCTCCACATGATCCTCGTAGCCAGTGCCCATATTGAGATTCTTCTGGCCATAGACCACTTTGCCATCGAAATCATTGACGGGCACATCCATTGACTTGTCCACCTGCTGTATGGTTATGTTCAGATGATCCTCCACCTCGGCCAACAAATTTGGCTCATTGTACCAAATGCAACAGCCACGAACTTCAGTCAAATTAGTGTTCCGGCAGTTGCGTCCTCGAGTCTTGCACCACTCGCCATGATACCACACTTTCTCTGGAACCGTGGACACTAGACTGATGGCCAGCCCCATGCGTTCAGCGCGTCCCACACGACCAATGCGATGCACATAGTTGGATTTGTCATCCGGTAGCGTTACATTGATCACTGCAATTGAAAGACTTTTATAGATATCTTGTAAAATCCTTGGTTAACTGCTACTTACTGAAGGGCAGGCCAGTTATATCCAAACCACGTGCAGCTACATCGGTGCAGATCAGAAATTTAACCTGCTGGCGTTTAAACATCTCCAGATTTTGCTTTCGTTCCTGCGGCTTGCGATCTCCATGCAGACAGACGCAGGAATAGCGGTTTCCACCATGCTGACGAAGATGCATTTCCAGATTATCGCAGTCTTGCTTGGTGCGACAAAAGATAATGGCACGATCCATTTTATGCTGCTCTATGGCCTTGATGCAGTAATCTCCTTTGAGTATTTTCACAGCCTGTGACAATGTCTCGGGCGAACGATTTGTAGGATGCACGTTGTCCTGATCATGTACACCATCGGTGGGCACGGGCTGACGTAGATTCTGCCAACTGTTGTCGGTTTGTGGATCAACCATGCAAACCACATGATGCACTGTCTCGGGCACAGCATCTTCTCCCTTGAGATCCACCCAAGTAGGAAAGTGCATCAAACGTTCGGCCATTTTCTTAACCTCAAAGGCATGCAATGTTGCTGAACAGACTATCATCTGCAGGCGACAACCATCGCTGGTTATCTTGGGTATCTGCTTGTGCAGCCGATCAATAAGATCCGTGTAACCTTGTTTTAGAAGAGCATCCGCTTCGTCCAACACAAAGAAACGACAGTGGGTCAGTTGCACAAAGCCGCTGTTGATCAGCTCCTCCAAGCGACCAGGTGTGCCCACGACAATGTGTATTCCCTGCTGAAGCTGTGCCTTTTGCTCTTCGAGACGAACACCTCCTATTAGCAACAGAGATCGTACTTCGGGGTTACTTAGATGCAACTTGAATTTTTCCAACTGATTGTAGGTTTGCTCCGCCAGTTCACGACTTGGTTCAATAATGATGGCTTGAGGAGCATTGGGAGCAGGCTTCGAAGCAGCTGCGCTTGCTGTGGGACTCGCCAGAGGATTGGCTTTACAGTTCTCGGCAGTCACCTGGGACACAGCCACAAAGCCATTGCCTGGCGGATATTTGAAATCGGTTTTACCAAAGTTAAATGACATTTCAGCATTTTTAAGCACAACTGCTGGATAAAATGTATCATTGCGGAGGTTTTCAGGTATCTTGAAAGCCACACCCAATGGCTGACCGTTCTTGGTGAAGCTGACCTCCAAGCGCTGCAAGTCAAGCATGCATCCAATGACATCCGCTTTGCCGAAGGCTTCGCCGTAATCATCGAACTGACGGTTATTGGATTTCTTGCCGGTGCCTCCAAAGCCAAAGCCATAACGGCAGGTGCCCAGATCCAAGTTGGCCATTTGTGTGGACCAACCAACGCGGCACAGACCCTCATCGGTAACCGTAGTCTCGTAATAAAATTTGGCTTTGCCAAAAACGCCGGTTGTAGCACGGCATCCGTGCCACTCCTTAAATTCACGAGACTGGCAACGCAAACCATCCGGAGTCACCGCCAACGCATTGGTACGGTCAAAAAATGACATGGTCCATGCAGCCACAGAGCCGGTGGCTCCATTCCCACCTTTTCCAGTCTTTCCCTCCTTCAAATCACGTAAAGTTTCCCAAACAATCTGCAGAATGGGCAAGCAAAAGGCTCCAGTTTTTCCGGAGCCTGTTTCAGCGGCCATGAGTACATCGCCACCACCAAGTATTAATGGTATGGCCTCCGCTTGTACATCCGTGGGCAACCTGAACAAAAAATTACATTTCCATCACTCAAAACTAAACAACCAAACGAATTATAGGGTTTTACTTACGTCCAGTCCAATTCGTCTGTCGCCTTGCCCAGCTCCGGCAGCACACCAAACTCTGCAAAATCATGTTCTTAGTTATTTCACTTAAATTAGTCGGAACTCTTACCTTCGAATGCAGTCATCAGTCAAGTATTAATTATCAATTGCTTAAAACTAATTTATTTATTTAGTTTTGCACTCTTTCAACCGGCTGCAATATTTGCTCAATTGACAATTGTACTCAAATGAAATGTTGTACTCATTAAGACGGGTACGCTGATTTTTGCTTCTTTTGACGTATAATGAAAAGCACTAATAAATGCTGCAAAATCTTATATTACTTATTATTTATGTTTATTGTATATTTTATTAACTAATGATGTAACATCACATATTAGTTAAATGAAATGAGATTGGTATGACAAATTTTTGCACGCTTTGCTTACCAGCAAACTATCTTTGAATGTTGCCAACTGACAAAGTGTTGCACAATTCCAGCAAACATAAAACAGCTGATTGGCAGTGATATTTCTACATTATGCAGCACTAATATTTGTATACGCGTAAATCGTAGAGATTTTTTTTATCAAACTAATACAAATGTTTTGTTAAGTGCTAATTAGTCAATAGAAATGTAAATTTTCCCGTGTAATTTATAATTAACTAAAGTGTAAGTGCCTAACACATGTTCCGAATGTGCGCAATGACGAAATAAATGTAATTAACATACATTTTACATGTCCACAGCAATTTGCTCATTGGAGGAGGACAGAAAGGATGTACTTCCCTTTGGGCTGGCCCAAGCGCGTCAGCCTCGCGCTGCCGGGCGAATCGGATCACATACGTCATATATGCTGTGATGCTGTTAAAATACTCGTTGCCGCCGTTGGATCGGATTTTCTGGGCATTTGGTATGCGAACCCCCTTTTGCCCATTGCGTACTATCGACGCAGTGCCGAATCTCTGAAGGAACACGGCGGTAACCATTTGATTATATGGAAACCCGACTCAAGGCAACTGGCAGTGCTGACTGATGCGGGATCATTGCTGTTGTATCAACTCGATTTTGATGCCAATGGTAATGGAATATTAATGCAAGTGGATCCACCTGCATTAAGCCTGAAGCGAGATTCAGCGGAGCTCTTCATCAAGGAGAATATTCCACGCTTAAGCCTGCGTGAAGTGTGTTGTGTTACCTTAGACGCCGTCATCTCCACGGTGTGTTGTATTAGTTTAAGTGAATTACTGCTGGCGACGAAAACATGTGAACTGCTCCGTGTGCAATGGACACAGCTGGAAATGGGTCAGGAGCAACTGCAGCCGCTGGCAGTGATTAAGCTACGTGACATTCCATTTTACGTGCAGCAACAGCAGCAGCAACCCGCTAAATATTTGCCCGCCATTGGCAATGCTGCCTTCGTAGCTTCGCTGGAGTACTCGCCCTTCATAGGGGGCTGTGCAGCAGTTTTTAGTGATCAGCGAGCAGCATTCCTCATTGCGGATCATCTTCGCTTCGAGACGGAACACATGCACGGGTGCTGGGTGCCAGATGTCTCCGATGCGAGTGTTTGCAGCGTAAATCACAAGTTTCGACTGCTGGCCTATGGCCAGCAAAGTTCGGCGGTAGCTGTGTACGCTATTGATGATGCCACTGCTGGATTGGAATACTCACACAGGCTTATGCTGACCGAGAATGTATTGCCTGGCAGTTTGGGAGCTGTCAACGAGCTGAAGTGGAGTCCCGATGGTTGTGTGCTCGCTGTGACCTGGACAAACGGTGGACTGTCTCTGTGGAGCACCTTCGGGGCTCTGCTGATGTCCACCCTAAGCTGGGACTTTGGACTGCATGTGGACCTGCTGAAACAGAATCCCTTGCAGTTGCGCCGCTTGGAATGGTCCACCGAGGGCTATCAACTGTTTATGACCACCCGTGAGGGAGACAACAATGTCCTCCAGCTACAGTTTGTAAAGAGTGCTTTGAGCATGAATCCCTGCATGAGTGCCCATTCGCATATTTTGCTACAGGGCGACGACTGCTTGTATATCAATCAGGGTGATAATTTGGAGCAAACCTATGGCAATGCCAAGTGCACGTTTCCAAGCAGCTCTGTGACGACCAATGACGATTGCCTGGAGCTGAAACAAACTCCCAATATTGGTAGCATCCTTACGGAGAGCAAGTACTGGACACTGCTGCAGCTGCCCCTCAATTATGCTGCAACCAACTGGCCCATACGATATGCAGCGATTGATGCAGCTGGACTACATGTGGCCGTAGCCGGACGCACTGGACTGGCCCACTACGCAATGCTCACAAAGAAATGGAAACTGTTTGGCAACGAGTCGCAGGAGAAGGATTTCGTCGTCTCCGGCGGCTTACTCTGGTGGCAGGGATTCATTGTCATGGGCTGCTATTCTTTGCTGGATCGCACGGATGAGCTGCGTTGCTACCCTGCCGAATGTAAGCTGGATAATCAGTATGGGCATAAGCTACAGGTGCGCGCACCTGTCATTAGTCTGAATGTATTCAGGGATCAGCTTATTGTACTCACTGCAGATGGCATTGTCAGCTTGTTCCATATGCAACGCCAGTCGGCGTACATCATCAACATCGAGTGCGCCTATGAGCTGGATGTAAAGAGCATTTGCATCCATCCCGCCTGCATTGTGAGCCTTACAGTAACCAATCTGAGGAATGAATTGAAGCCACAGCAGCAGCAGCACCAAGCGGAGGCAGAAACCATTGTGGTAAATGTTTGTGGACGTATCTTGATGATACAGCGGGAGGATGCAGCTCAGCAGGTGCCCAATACGCTGCTGGCCACATGTTTGGCCAGCTGTGTCGAGTGCTTCTGGCTCTCCCACAATCTGGAGCACTGTGCCATGCGAGACTGCCTCTGGCTGTATTCCGGAGCACATGGTATGCGTGTCTGGCTGCCAATACTGCAGCAGCGTGCCGAGCAAAGCGGAGCCCAGCGCTTGCATAGCTTCATGTCCAAGAGGATTATGCTAAGTTTCCCGCTGAAACTCTATCCATTGGTCATTCTCTTTGACAACGTCATCGTGCTGGGCGTGGAAAACGAGAGCACACTGTACACCAACGAGTCCAACTCACATTTCTCACTGCCCTTCTCCCTGATGGAACGTAAATCCCAGGTGTATCTCCACAAAGTGCTACGACAGCTGATCAAACGGAATCTGGGCTATTCTGCCTGGGAGATAGCCCAGTCCTGCCGCAGTCTACCATACTTTCCACATACCCTGGAGCTACTGCTGCACGAGGTACTTGAGGAAGAGGCCAGCAGCAAGCAGCCCATACCAGATGCCCAATTGCCCAGCATCTTGGATTTCATTCGCGAATTCCCCGTTTATCTGCAGACGATTGTGCAGTGCGCTCGAAAGACCGAAATTGCCCTCTGGCCCTATCTGTTCAGCATGGCCGGTAAGCCCAAGGAGTTGTTCCACCTCTGCCTGCAGGCGGAGCAACTGGAAACGGCGGCCAGCTATCTGATTATCATCCAGAATCTGGAGCCCTCGTCTGTGAGCAAACAGCATGCAAATATGCTGCTCGACATTGCATTGAATCAACGCAAATGGGAGCTGGCGAAGGACCTTATACGCTTCCTTAAGGCCATTGATCCCAATGAGATTGATTCACCGCGCTGTTCCATGGTAATGAACGTGAAGATTGCACCACCGCAACCACAAACTCAAACGCAAGTCAACCAAAACGCGGATGTCTTCAATTTAGTACTGGGACCGATTGCCACGCGGGAGCGCAGTTATTCCACCACTGTGACTAGCAATTTACCCAAGGACACCAAGCAACAGCAGCAGCAGAACATGGCGGCGTCTGTGGAGCGCAGCGAGCCAACCAGTGGTGGTAGCAGCACAGCTCCTGGTTCTGTGGTGCGTCGCAAATCCACCAAGGAGCGACAGCAGCGTGAAATCTTTTGTATTGATCTAATACTGCAGCGTCATGCGCGTCAGTTGCTACAGCAGCACAAGCTGCTGGACTTGGGCTACATGTGCGCCTATCTGGACTTCCATTTGGTCAACTGGCTAACCCAGGAAGCAGCTGGTGCCGCCAAGTTGGACAACATTGTGGCCGCATTGCAGACGCTGCACGACGAACTGCAGCTGCCAAGTCCGTTTCCGCCAGCTGGACGGGATGACTTTGCCCAGTTGCGGCAGACGCATCGACAGACTGCAGCCGCTGGTGGCTCATCGCAGACCTCGGAGTCGGGATACTTTAGCCTGGCGGCGCAACTGGAGTCGCCGCAGCTGCAGCCGTGCATCAAGGAGGAGGAGGAACTGAAGCTGAGCTCGTTGCCCATGCTAAAGAATCGTTCCAATTCGCAGTTATCGTTTGATAATTTTCGTTATCGACGCTTGTACTCACTGCCAGCCTCCGAGGATGATAGTAGCGATGTCTTGGCCAGTTATCTCAATGATAAACTGGCCATTAAGTTGCGCTATCTGCTGCAGCTTTTCATCGAGGCCAATTGCACGGACTACGCCCTCATGCTGTCCATAGTGCTCCAGGATGCGGCCTCAATCTCGCGGATTGTTAACGTCGTTATACGCAGCGAGTCTGTGGGCACCTGTAGGCGCATTGAGGCTGCACTAAAGCAGCTCAGCCAATGCACCTTCGAAAACGGGGGCTCACTGTACCGTGGCTTTGTGATGACTCTGCAGCCGCACATTTATCTGCTGGAGCAGTACATCCAGTCGCTAGGCGAGATCAGTGTGCATGACAAGAACAGCGACGAAAGCACTGAACTGAACTCTGACGCGGTATCAGTGTTGGAAAGCGATACACTCGATGGATCCAATAATAATTTTGTGCCAAAATCCCAGCAGCTGCCAAATGGCAATCCAAGAGCATCGGAACAACGTCTGACGCGTCATGCCAGCCTCGAATCCAAGTCGAAATCCAATAGCAATCAGGTCAATCCCTCGGCATCCACGCAATCCACGCCCACACAGCATCCACAGCGACGCGGCAGTCGAGAGCCGGGGCGTGACGGGTGTCTGCTTATGTAATAACCGCCCCCTTGACAAACACTGGCATTGATCGACTACACATACTCAGTGCATGTACGTAAAATATACAAATTTTGTATCAAGTGTTGTGTGAATTTATTTTCAATTGTTTGTTGTTTGGTATACGCGTAATTTGTTGTTAACTTTGTTAATTGTAAGTAAGCCAAAAGCACACACACACACTTATGTAGAAGACATTACAACGAAAGCTCCGAGTTTAAATAATCGAAGATTAATTACTGTATTAATTATACTACGTACGTACATATATGTAATTCATAACTTAATAGATGAAATTTGCTGCAATATTTGTTAATTAAAAATTTACAACAACAACAAAAAATCTAAACTTAAATATACAAACAAATCTATACATACATAAATAATTATATATATATTTTATTAATAAAAAATGCAATTGGATAATGCATCATAATTATCTAGTTTAACAACATTTCTTAGTTTCTTTCAATTTAGGGAGGAGGAGGAGGAGGCTAAAAGGAAAGGCAATTTTTATAGAAGCCAAGTCGATATAGTCGTGTCTGCCTTTCCGTTTAAACAAGCAGATCTCAGCGATGGTAAGAATTTAGTCAGTATCGACTCGATATGTAGTCAGTCATTAAGTCACGTTAAGTTACATCAAATTCTAGACAGTCACACTAGTTTTATTATAAACATGAACTTTAGTGTTATCAAATTTATATATCTGCCATACTATTTAGTTCTAAAAATGATTTACACGCGCTTGCACTGTCTCGCGGGGCAAAGAGGAAATTAAATATAAAAATTTAGTTAATATTAACGGCTTGTCCCTACCCTCTCGTGCAATTTTTTTGATCTGGTTGGGTTTTTCTGGGTTTTTCCCAACACTTGCAACAAATGTTGGATCAATTTCTTTTCTTGTTATTCCCAGATTAATGGTCTAATTACTATCTTTTTAATTTCAGTTTAATTTAAATTTAAAATTTTTAATAATTACTTTTAATATTATCTAAATTTAAATTTTATATCTATTTACGTAATCTTATAATTAAATACTCGCGACTGCTTTTAGTCTGCGTTAATAAATAAATAAAGAAATACAAAAAAAATTCAGACTATAAGAAATTCCAGTTGCTTCGAAGTTCGAACACATTTGGGTCTCCAAAGACGATAAACGGATTGCATAGGAAGCCACAAAGTGTGAATATCAACGGCAGTTTCTGTAAAGATATACACAGAATATTATTTTTTAAATGCATCGATTAATTGAAAAACTAATCGATTATTATTGGTGCTGTAACCAAAATGTCGTTAGATAATTGACTTATTCCAACATAATCGACTTTACAATAAATTAAGAGTCAATATTAGTTATCGATATTGTCCAATTAATCGATAATTTGAATCCAACACAACTTGACATACAACTTTTTCGCGGGACGCCGAAGTCCGTGCTGAGGTGGGCGAATCAGGCTAACATTGCGCTAGAACCAGTTGAGAATTATAGTTAGTGGACCGAAAAATTAAAGAGATGGCTATGTTCGTTTGAGTAAGTAATTACTATGCTCTCTGCAACAGTATATTGGGTATGTAACAGGCAGAATGAGGCGTTGCAGACCCCATAAAGTATATATATTCTTGATCTGCATCAACAGCCAAGTCGATATAGCCATGTCCCTCCGTCTTTCCACGCCCCCTACCGCCCCCGCAAGATGTAAAAAACTATTTTTTAACATCACCATAACGACTGAAGCTAAAGAGGACAAATTCACGTGTTATGTGTATGGTACCATCCTAACTATTTTTAACAAATTTGATCCGGATCGGACAACTACAGCCTATAGCTCCCATAGGACTAATCGGTCGAAGACTGGTGATATGTATGGAAAAACGCGAACTAGAATGAGTACTGGGTCTTTGACAACCGGCTCGCTCGACTGTATCCTTTCTTAGAAATACCGATTAACAGGGTATTTCGTAGTCAGCCACACTCAAACAAAACTTTCTTTTTTGCTTAAAGTAGCAACAGTGAAAAACGCACTGTTTAGTCACTGCGACGATCCGCATGAAGTGCAGAGTCGCATACTCTCCATTACCACTGTGTGCACACACCCAATAAACACACACACATACACACCAGCCCACAACAAACACACCCACTCAGACAAAGAAAAGGACATGCACAACTGCCAATTGGCCACATGTGACTTTTGTGTATACTTTTGGCCCGTAACTCGTGGCTGCTGTAAAAGTTAATCACTGTGACTGATTCATTACGTGCGCTGCTTGATTTGGCGATGACTCCCGTAGTACAGGTTGTTCGTTGTAGTTAGCGCTGTCTGTCTGTTGTTGCCTCTTTGCTCTGCATTTGCACATTTCCAAGTTTGTGCAGCATCGCAATTCGCACAATTCCAAAGTTCGACTGCGACGAAGTTTTACCCGCTGCTAACAACAACAGCAGCAACAACAACAACGGCAGCAGAAGCAACGACAGCCGCAGCAGCAGCTTACAATAAAATGGTAAACGTAAGTGCTTACAAAACGTAATCACTGTAATGTTACGACGAGACGGAGACGGTAACGAGCAGCGTCAGCAGCAGCAGCATCAATGGCAGTAGCAGAGGCAGCAGAGGCAGCTAACGTCATAGAACTTTTCAGCTGCTCTCAAACGTCAAGGCCCCTGGAGCGCAGTCTGTATGTAAGTACACACATATACACACACACCCACACCTGTTTCTAGATGTATGTTTGTAAGTTTTGCAAACTGTATAGCGCTGAAATTCGTGTATTTCGCATCCGTTGTCGCCGACAACAACAGACAACTCATGCCGACTTCCATCTTGTTGTTAACAGTGTTGTTGTTATTGCAAAATAACTATTGACGCTTCAGTGAGAGGCAGCCAAAGTTATAGGAAACACACATACGCACACACACCTACACTTGCATGCATACATATAAATAAAAGCATCAACACCAGGCACATTGCAACGGAAGTCGTCGCCGTCAAGTGCGCGGTCTGCACAAATTGTTAAAAAAAAAATATTTTAAAATAAAAATGAAAAGGAAAACTTTTACAAATTCTTTATATTGCGGGCTACAGGAGCAGCAACAATAACAACTGTAATAATAGCAACTACAACAGGATGCTAGGGCATGCCGCAGACAACAAAACCACCGACAGCAGCAGTGGCAGCAGCAACAACAACAACAACTACAGTAACATTACAATGTAATCAACAACACCACATGCGACGGCCGTTGGCAAAGATGGCCCATCGCCCATCGTCTAGAAAAGCAGCCAAGTGCCTGGTGTACCACTCAAGGGTTAAGCAGCATGCCGCAGCCTCAGACATTGCCTTGTTGTTCAACTTGCTTTTGTTGTTTTTCTTGTTGCTGTTAGTCGCCACTGCAATGTGTAGGTGTAGTTGTAACAAGTTTGCCAAAATATCTGAGCGCTGCGGCGTCTGATGAATTTCGAGTTGCCTTGGTGATTTTGATGAATGCCTTCAATATACCAAAGTACGCACATACAAACTGTGTGCGAATACTTTACACAAAGCTCAGCCTGAGCAATATTGCAGCTGGGACACTGAAGGTATCTCTATATTATGTGATGCATATATATGAATGGCATTTCAACTTGTTGTGGCTGTTATAAAAGTCCAGAGTGATGTACTCTGGAATTGCGGTAAGTTGATGCTAGTTCACAATAGTTCCACAATACAATTATGGTTGCCACTTTATGCAAATATTTGGTACCATGTACCAGATGTAATGAAAGTGTTCCGTGTTTAAAATGCTTTGATTTGATACGAAGTTTGAGCTGGTTATCGACATCGCTTAAGTTATCGAGAGCGGAGTTCCATCACTTGTTTACGTTTGTCAAACAAGAAATAAATAAGAATTGAAAACGCGTGTTGGATTATAATTTGTGTATTTAAAGTGTGAAAAAGTAATTAATTTAGAATATTTGAATTGTAAGTAATTTAACAAGATGCTGCTGTTTATTCGAATTTGATTTAAAAACCAGAAACAATTTCATTAGGATAGATTACGAGTCGTTCGGACAAAACAACGACTTGCATTTCAAATGAACCAAAAGCGTTGCTAAAACTCACTGATTCGTGCACAGCTCGTACTCCTTACACACCCTAACACCTCCTTACTCCGTACACCCCTCGCAATCAACGAATCTGAAGTGCAGCTCAATGCATACGGCTTCAAAAACAGTTGTTCCCCTATCTTGGAGTACTGTACTCCGTAACCCCGAGACCACTGATCTTGGCCCTCTTGCCTGGTAACCAGCACCCTTTAGTAGTCGACCGAGTACTAGCATTTTTAGTGTAAAAATTTCTAAATTGTACATTCATTGCATTTGCATTTTACAAGTAAATCCCCAACTGCCAATCTAATGCATGTTGCAGTACCGAACTCTGGACTCCCTTTCAGTCTATTTCTAACTATCTGTCTATTTGTTTGTAGCCAGCGAAGCGTCTAACCATTCGTCCAGTAGCCAGTAACTCTGCTACCCATTGCCCAGGGCTCATTCATGTCTATGTCGACGCTTTTGTGTAAAACACTGAAAATTCACAATTTTTTTTTCTTATTTCTTTGGTTTTATTTTTCGCTTTTATTTGCAACTTTGCTGCAACTTCAACTTTGAACCAACACGAAGCGGGGGCAGCAACAGAAAACAACAAAAACAAGCAAAAGTAAAAAAAACATAATAAAAGCTCAAAATGCAGCCGTAACAACCCCGGCACGACCCCTGAAAACTTTGCCGAAAATCACGGAATCAACTTTACAGCGAGTCCATTGGCTCCTCCGTCTGCTCCGGCTGGCACTGTTTGCTGCTCCGTTGTTGTTCCTACATCGTTAGCTGCATTGAAGCAAGTCCTGTTCCTGCCTCCGCCACCGACACCGACAGCGACTCGAACTCGAACTCGAACTCTAGACTTGGCCGTTGCCCGAATTGCTTTTTGTGAGCATGAATAGATAAATACGCTGAGCAGCAGTTGAAGTAAGTGTTGGTGTTGTTGGTGTTGGTGAAGGTGTCACCCATCTGCTTGTCTGTGTGAAATTTGAAAACCGCAAACTGTCTGCCATGTGGGTGGTCTAGCTGTCTAGCTCACTTGGGTCACTCTCCCGCTCCCTCTCCTTTTCTCTCTTTTGGAGCAGCCTCAGCTGTCGAATTTTATTTATTTCGCTAAGGCCAAAAGCTCACAATAGAAACGTTAATGGCAAATGCCGTACACAGGCGCTGTGTCTAGTGTGTGTGTGGGAGTGTGTGTGTGTGTGTGTGTCGGGAGGGGGGGGGGTGTGGATCGGGGCGTCAGTTACACAGTTTCCGTTTGCCTTGAGGCGTTTGGAAACATGCCTGGACCGAGCGACCACCTGGACGCCAATCACAAAAGAATTGTACAAGTTTTTTGGTAGCATATGTGTGCATGTAACTGTGCGTGTGTGTGTGTTGGTTGGCAAAGTTGTTGTTTCTCTTACTACACACACTTGTGAGCCGAGTGTCATGTAAATGTTAATGCCTGTGCCCTATGCACCTTTAGCTCAACCCACACTCCGTACTACCCACCTTTCATCTGCATCCTCGAGCAGTTCAGCAACAGTAGCTGAAAAAGCAGCAGCAGCGGCATCGTTGGCAGCGTTTTATCACGTGTCAGCAACAGTATCCAGCTTTGAGTTGCTGTGACACGCCCTCTCGTGCAGCGAGCGCCAGAGATGGTTGCGTGTCTGGACTTCGTTAACAGGCAAAGACTTGAAATTTGGTTTTTTAATACATTTTGTTAGAGAAGAGTTCCCCAAACATATATATGTTTTTAGACACAATAAATCAAATCGATGAGAATCGGACAACTTTATCATAAAGTTGTCATAAGGACTATTAATTGTAATATATTTGATATAAGATCTCTAACAACTGATTATTTGATATTATTCAGTATACTTGCAAAGTAATAAGTACGAGGCCTTTTAAAGTCGGTTCGTCTTACCTACTTCTCTCAACCACTGTTCATGCTTCTACACGTTTAAGTACTTAATCTTAATAATAACCGTTAACATTTTGAAATATTTAAGCTTCCGGTATCAACACTTCTTACTTGCTTGTATCGCAAGCTCACGATGTCATCTCTAGTTGTTTAGGTGTTGTGCTTGCAGTGATTGGCAAAGCTTTTCATTGCCTACTTTTATGCGCTGAAAGTTTTCTGTGTTTGTCAGCTGCTGACTGACCTCTTGAACCGATACATTAGCAAACCAAAATCAGAGACAGAAGCCGAGCACCCCAAAAGGCAGGGGAGGGACGATGAGGGTGCAAATAACGTAACGTAAAGGCAACGTAAGAGAAGGGAATTACACGCAGCAAGCTCCACCTGCGTTGCCTTTTCTGTCATTGAGGTGCAAAGTTTACCTCATTAATTCATTAATCAATGTGTCTGCACCTCTGACTGTGCGTGTATTGTGCGTGAGTGTGTATGCGTGAGGGAGCGGGTGTGTGTGTGTGTTGAATATCTTGGTTGGGTAGGAGTGAGTGCGTCTGTTTTGTTTTGGCACTTTTAGCGCGCAGCACCTGTAAATAATGGCCCTTTGTTCTACGCCTCAACGGAGGCGGGTAACGTTACTCGTAGCTGCTTACGTTTGGATGCACAGCCAGTCCAAAAACAATGGGCCAAGTGGGCGGGGCAAGTGTGCTCCAACAGTGTTCTTCACTTTTGGTTATTGGACCTCGTCCGACTCGACTCGTCCATGACTCGACGGCTTTTTGGCCGCCCCTCAAAAAATTCAATGAAGATTTATGTGTCGGCTTCAGTTACGTTTCTTACTTGCCTTGTGGGCCAGCTGCTTCCGCTGCTTTTTTCGTCAATCATTTTGGTTTTGTGGCCAGCTAGTTTCGCATTCGATTTCATGGCTTTTACACGCGCTTTGCGATTTATGCAACTCACTTCCGCGCACTTTCACGGCAAAAAAAAAGAAGAGGAAAGAAAAGAAATCAAAGGAACTAAAAACCCATTTACGCAATACAACAAAAACAACAACAAGCCAAAACTTAATTTCCTGCTGTTGCTACTGCAACACCAACACCATCTATACTGCCCTGCCCTGCCCTGCTCTCCCCATGACCCGCAACATATGCCACAGATCATTAAGTTCTGCACCAAAAAAAAAAAAAAAAAAAAAAAAATAAATAAAAGAAAAGAAAGGAAAATGGAAGGAATCGTCAGCTCGGTTAGATAAACTGCAATTTCGCTGCAACACCTGCAAACTGCTTAAGTTTTGCCAAACTACAACAGTTATGGCAATAGCGGCTATAACCATGTCCCCTCCTTTTCCCTCCCCTACCAATGTCTCCTCCCAGATTGTCACAGCCAGGTAGCATATTTGCCCTGACGTTGTAATCCAAAAGATTTTGCCTTTATGCGAGTGCATGTGTTTGCAGTAAGTGCATAACACTTAAGCAACACAGAGAGCTAACAGCCAGTTGGGTGCAGCCGACAAAGGATAATCATAATTGGAGTAGCTCAAAAATTAAGTATGAAAATTGAAGCAAAGCCAATAATAGTTAACTTAAAATATGCTAAAATAGGAGAATATTTCAAGTCTGTACTAACTGAATCTTAGCAAATTAATGGCCTTTAAATACCTTTAGTCTGAAGAACACATAAAGAGAGATGTAAACTCGCAATAATCTTAATTCATCATAGGCTTATACTAACAAATTTATATTAGTGCAGTTAAGATAGTGATAGAAAGTCGAATTTGTTGTCTAATCGGCCAAAAAACCTATTCTTTCCTTGGATTACAAAAGTATAACATATAAATAATATAGCTAATTATCAATTAGATAATGCTTTTTAACTTCTGATAGTATTTATTGTAATTCAAGTTACCAAAAGTTCTCAACTGTTCATTAATGTCCACTTGCCGATAATGAAACTGCAACATTTGTCGCCTGTCTCTCGTGACATGCAAGAACTGCATGCGTTTCTGTGTATGTGTATGTGTGTGTTACTTAAAATCATTTATTGCAGAATTATGCATATTTTTATTACACTCGAGTTGCATAAATTCAAGCATTATTGCACTTTACGACCAGCAGCTGCCCCCAAGAAGCAGCCATACCTTTAGCAATACCTGTTTCATTCTCTCTGGCTCACTCACACATTTGTACAACTTTATGCTTGCCTCATCGGCTAGTCATCGTTGCAAGTTTCAGGTGATTGCTGCAAGCCACACACATTCACACACACACACCTGTATGGACATTTTACGTTTATATGTTTGTGCATATGCGGCTCATCAGCAGCAGAAGAAGAAGGCTTAGATTTTTGCATGCCTTGGCTGTCACACTGTCTGTCCTTCGAGGACAGCTTGTCCTTGCTGCTAGTCTAGGGATGAGCATAAGGTATAGATAGACTGTGGCTCCTGCTGCTGCTACTACTGCTTCAGCTGCACTTAAATGCCGCACATGTCTTGTGTCGAAAATTTCTGTCATTCATAGTGTTTTGCCAGCATCATCTCCCACATGGTCTGATGTTTGCTGCACTGCTGTTCTGCTGCTCTGCTGCTTTGAAATTTAGATTTTTATGCCTTGAATGGCAAGTCGACAGTCGACAGTCGGCAATAAGGCAGTAAGTGCTGAAATTGGCTTTGCAACTCGACAGTTGCCATTTGCCGTCTATTAGAAATGCACAATTCAGCATTATTTGCGTTATAAACTGTGGAAATATGCTAAAAAAAATTCTTTTTGCTTGTTGGTTTTGGGCCAGGTATCGACCATAAAAAGGTTAATGGCCATAGAAATTCGAAACTTGTCCCTCTCTCACCATTTTATCCATTCCATTTCACCCCTTTTATGTTAACACACGGCTTCAGGAGGAAATTATTGAAATACTTTTGGGTATTATTTGCCTTCAACCTTTTTATTTTCTTTTATTTAACATATATTTTTCGTAGGGTGCGTGTTAGAAATTAATAGCTCTGACTCTAGTTTGATGAAATTGCCACTCGAATTTGATGTGACAGCGTTTTATTTTTTATTTTTATTGTATTGTATAATTTCCTTAACTCTTGGCTCTTCGGCTATTTTCCCATCTCACTTTTATTTTAGTGTTAGTTTTCAAAATGAAAATATTCGTAGCACGCTTTTAGGCTCAAATTATGCCAAGTGGCTGAGTGAGTTTCGATTGTTGAAGTTGAATTCGATATCACATTCGCATTCGCATTCACATTTTCACATTCCTCTGCTCATTGTCATTCCTATTGCCAGTTTCAAGTTAACTTCATCATCGTATATATCACTTAGGCAAATGAGTTGTGGGCCTAAAAAAAAAGGATGCACTTGTCGAGTTTAAATGCTTTCTTGCCTCTCACTCTCTGCCGACTTAAGAGTCAAGTAACAAAGAGTACTTTTGAGCCTGAATCTTTTATAACCAATCGTACGTGAAGCAATATATCTTGTATTTGTATCAATCTGTTTTATAGACATCATAACAAAATTAGCCTCAAGTATGTAGGATTTTTGGTTCGAATAAAAGCAGCTGAAAAGGTACGTTTATGTACAATCGTTTATTGCATTCATGATCTGCTCCTAACTGATAAAGCGATCGATCAATTAGAAAATTCAGCTCTGATGAGGCACATGCATTTTAATCTACTTACTTCATATAGTTGAATGATTGGCATATTTCTGATATAACAATTGAATTTAATATCGCCTCGATTCTATTCAATGCACATTTCAATGCAGACAAAGACACAGTCAGAGTGATGGCCGTAATAAGCGGCATGCGTTTATTGCGGCCATTCTATCAGCTCAGCTCATTAAGCATACGCAGCGTTGGCAAATTGCCATGAACATTCCTCATGTGGTTTTATCCCGCATTTGTCGTTTTGTCCACATAATTTAATTTAAAAAATTTGCAATTGAATGCCAATTTTAAAATTGCTTAATGATTACAACACACACACACACACACAGACATACACATACTCACGCAGGCACACACTCACACAGATACTTACATGCAGACGCAAATCTGAAACTTGCAGAGTGAGCAAAGTCAGGCAAATATATCACATTACCTCCCCCGACTGTCCCCGCCCTCTTGCATATAAAACGTTGGCAAATTAAACGCTTTTTAATATTAATGTATTTTTTAATAATTTTTTCTCATGCTTTTTATTTTTGCAAATTTTTTTCTCTTTCTTTGCTGGGTTTTCATTTTTTTCACATTTTGTTTGAGGGATTTTTGCTTTTGTAATTTATATATATATATATTTTGTTGTTGTTGTTGTTGTTGCATTTATTGTGGTGTGTGAGTGTGTGGAGTTTGATGTAATGTTATTGTTGTTAAACGTAAAAATCATTGGACTGCTATTGAAAATAATTTAATATGCAAATTTTTGTAAGTGCATAACTTGTAAAGTAATTTTCCATAACTGACAACTGCACAAAACTTAAACTGATTTTAAACAGCGCAAAACAACCGCAATAACAAGAGCAGCATTAAAGTGACCGAAGCACAAATACCAACAAACACAACAAACAAACGAGCGAACGAACGAACAAACAAGCAAACAAATAAAATAAAACAGTTCACATTTGAGTTGTATATTGTATATTTTATGCACTCTGTGAAAATTGTTTAAATAGTCTCGCCAAAAAGTTGACAAACTCACTACACACACTCGGACAAAGTTATGCATATTGTTTAAACGTGTTGACTTTGTTTAAGTGGCCATGAGGCCATGTGTGAAAGTGCATTTGAAATAGTTAATTAATATAAATTGTTTTCTACGTAGACAAAGCTACAATTTTGCACCTGAACTTAAGAGAAAACTCCAAACGCTTTCGTTTCAACACTTAAAAGTTTACGAATTTAAATTATTTTAAATTTTTTGATTGAATAAACATAAGCTTAGACTTGACTGCTTACAAGTCCAAACAGTTTATTGTACCGTTAAAATTAATTTAACTGAAAACTTTAAGTACATTGATCATAAATCAATGCCAAACATGAGCAGAGTTTGTAAAAAACTCATTCTTTATGCTCTTTCTGAGATGCTCTTTTGAAAGAAACCCTTAAAGCTTACAAAGTAAGTTGAACGCTCTGTTAATCTACATTTTATGACATGATCTTTTGTCTCAGTTAAAAAAAAGTGGGTCACTTTAAATGGCTTTCATTGCTGTTCACTTCTGTTGCTGCTCTTTATAGGACAACCCTCAATATTTTTTTTTTACTCTTGGCTGGCAGTGAACTTTTTTCATATTGTTTGCTTACAACTTTGGCATTGTTTTGTGTGCCAGACCACGCCTAGTGTAGCGCCCACTTGGCACGCGCCTTCCATTCTTTAGCATCTTTTATTTGTTGTTGTTTTTGGTTTTTGTTTAATGCTCCATGTGTTTGCGCTTTAATTGAATATAAATGTAAATTAATGATGCAAAAATAATTTTTGCTTCGAGGCTTTGCCTCGTTTTGTTGTATGCTGTTTATTTATTTGTTTATTTGTTTGTTCTCTGTTCTCTGGCTGGAAAAGTAGCCGAAGTTGTTGTTCCTGTTGCTCTTCCTGTTGCTCTTGTTTCTGTTGTTGTCTGTAAACATTTTAATTTTGCAGCATTGTTGGCAAACGCTTTCAGATTTTCATTGGCAGTTAGCAGTTATGTAATTAATTTGCATTTAAATAAATTTGCATAAATAAATACGAAATGCATTTAAACGTGAATGCTGACACACTAAAAGAATTGCATCTCATTTGTATGCGTGTATGTCTGTGAAAGTGTGTGTGTGGGTGTATGTGGGTGTGAGTGACAAAAAGCATTGCATACTTCAGGGATAGAGTGAAGGCGTATTTCAATTGAACTTAACTTGAATTGTTAGTTGGTTGTTGGTTGTACAGCAGATTAAACAAACAAGATTTACAATTAAGTACTTATGCATGTCATGGCATTCATATTGCTTATATAATATACATATGTATGTTTATGTATGTTTCTTTGTATGTAGTTGTAGTTGTAGCTGTAAGAGTTGCTTAGCTTTGCGGTTTTTAGTATATTACAAAATGATTTAGTCGTAACTTAAACTCGTTATAGTTTAGTGTGTCGTGTGTCGGAACTTGGCTCACAATCAAACAATTCTGTTCACTTTTCTTTTGTATTTGGTATCAAAAAATGCCTGTCATTTGTATGCTTGATGATGTCTTAAACTGGCTGAAAGCTTACTTTGATAGTTTGAGGTTAGGCTATAAGTTAGGAATTTTGTCGAGGGTTGATTGAGGTTTAAACTTAGTTTAAGTTGAGGTTTGCCTGCATCAAGAATCATTATATTTAACGAAAAGTATGTTGAAATTCTTTGCAGTGGTGTACTATGTTGAATGTTTCAACCAGTTTAATAGTAATATGTTGCCATTTCTGTATCTATTTGTGTACATCTTATGATAGAATGCCTTACAAGGTATTATCTATTATGCTTTACTTTATTTTAGTTTACGCTTTATTCTTAGTTACTTTATGTGGCTGTCATTTTGTTGAGCTACTAGTTTTCTTAATATTTTGTAGTTTTTTTTTTGTTTTTCATTTCTTTTTTCGGGTCTGGTTTGATTCGGCATTATTTTTGCTTATGGGGGACACGCTCATATCTATTTATATATATTTTTGTATATGTATATAAATAACTATCATTGAGTATGCTGTATGTACTTGTTTTACATTTCATGCTGGAGTTATACACAAACATTGATGCTTTAGTTTTGTTTAAATATCTAACTCTATGATGTATGTATGTTGATGTATGCAGTATTCAGTATGCAGTATGGTTTTTGCTTATTTGTTTGATTGATTGATTGATGTATGGTATGTATGTTCTTCTTCATTCACTTTCATTTCGACTTCCAGGAGTATAAACTCCTATTTATTTCCCCTTTTGCTACTATGGCTAACGACAATGCTACTACTATTATTTTGGTTTCTTTCATTTTGTTTTAATTCTACTAACGACACATTTAAATATTTGCAAACTGCTCTACTTTAAAATAGTTTTTTCTTGTGTTTTTCCTTCTGATTTAAATCTAAATTTTATCATACGCCATTTTGTCACATTCCTAGAAGTTCGCATTCGCGTCTGCATCCACAGAGCCAATAGGCTTTTCCCAACCAAAAAAGTATGCTACACTTTTCACTCAATCGTCAAACTATTTGCTATATTACTATTTTCTTTTGTTTTTACTCTTATTATTGTTTATATTTAACCTATTTGCTTCATTTCATTTTGTCTTCGTTTTAGGTTTTTTATTTCCTTTATTTTGATAGCTTTGCATTTGCTTTTTATTGCTTTTACTTTTACGTTTATGTTAAGTTCCATCTCATATAGGTATATGTATATGTATAGGTTTAGTTTAGTTCTTTATATGCTCTTGCTTTTTTTATACTCGGGAGTTTTCTTCACTTTTTTTTTACGGTTTTTCTCAGGGTTTTGTTACGTTTCTTCTCATTGAAAAAATTAAGGTACACACTAAAAATAGTTAGGTTTTCCGTTCTCTCGCTTTAGGTAGGTTTTGTGTTTTCTTTCTTTTCTTTTTTTTTTTTTTGGTTTGTTTAACAGTTTCATCTTCTTTCAAAAAATAAAATTGAAATTTTCAATAAAGGGGCCTTAATGACTTAGTATCCTACTAACATGCTACTTTATGTATATGTGTGTGTTGGTGTATGTATATGTGTAGTATCTGTGTGAAAGTTAGCCTTTGTGCTGCTTAAACAGATTGTACCTGGTCCTAGAAAAAGTATCCGCTTGTTTTAAGAATACCTTTGAGCTATAGATAAAAGGACTTCTTGTTGGCACTGCAGCAGTTGGGATATTAAGCAGCTTCTAGCAGTAAACCAGCTAATTGGGTCAGTTTTAAAAAACTTATTAGTTGGCTAAGAACAAAGACAAGAAAAGGAGAGACAAGAGAAATTACTGAGAACTAAGACATTAAGCCAGACTCAAGAGCTAAGTATTCATTTAATATAGTACATATAAATATATATAGCTCACAAAGAGACAATGAAAAGCTAAACAAGTAAAATTTAATTGTTTCAGTTCATTTTATAGACACAACGAGTTTTCAAATTAAAAACTTTTAATTTAGCATAACGTCTACACTGTTAAATGAACTAAAAGAAAGTTAGTAATTGATTGAAATCAATTTTCGTAAAATAAGTTGATGAATTGATGCCTCGAATTGTTGACACAATTGGCAAAAATAGTTTGAATCAATTGATATAAACCAAAATGATATTAAAAATAATACGATAACGCAAATTGATAGATTGATGCATCAATTAATCGTGGAATGATTATAATGGTTTAATATATGCCATTTTTTGCTTAAAACTTTGAAATATTTTCATTATTTTTATATAAATTAATAATTAGAGCTATTTCAATCTGTGGCAAATAATTAAAATTTTTTCTAGAAATTTATTTGAAATGTTTTAACGTGATAAAATGGAGAACGTGAATTTTATATTTAAAATTTAAATAACATACTTTCGGTTTTAGAAGTGTGAACGGACTCTTGATAAAATGGAAAACTTTTCGCTAAATACAAAAGAAGATAAAGTATCTTTTATTTTAAATATTTAAATAAAATTCTTCTTAATATGTACTTTATGTTATATAAAATATAACTTGTTCTGTTGTCTTCATGAATTCTCTAGTAGTTTACACCTCTGCCAAGAGTAAAAGTTATGCGTTGCCTCAAGAAGTTGAGTAGCTGTTGCTGAATGGCTTCAGAAAAGCCTCTCGCTTAACATAACTTCATTTAAAAGTTCCAGAATTTTTCTGTTTTCCACTCTCTCTATGTCTTTCTCTCTGTCTCTGTCATTTTGTTTAGCATCGCATTCTGCGTAAATCCGCAAGCAAATCTCCTTTTTATTCCCACAGCACAAACGCTAAAATGTTTGCTAAATGTCTGCTAGAATGTGTGTCTGTATATGTGTGTCTAAGTGTGTGTGTGTGTGTGTGTGTGTGTGTGTGTGTGTGTGTGTTTGTTTGTTTGTTGCATTTTAAATGTATGTAGTTTCCTTTTACTTTTTGTTTAGCTTGAGTTTTATACATTTTTTTAAAGTTTTTTTTTGCTGTGTTAGTTTCGCTTCTTTTTTATGTTTATGTAGTTTTTTAAACTATTTTCTGACTTTTTGTCGTAGCTATCGCAAGTACATATTCCAAAACCGTTTTTGTTTGCATTTAATTAAATTATATAGTATAATACTTTTATGTTTATATCTTTAGTTTTTGTTAGTTTAGAGTGTATCGTGTGGACGTGGCCAGTTCGTTGTGCAGACTGTATTTGTAGCTCTTTGTTTCTTGCTCAAAGCTTGGGGTAAAAAACAAATCAAATATTCAATCGGAAGTACTGAAAAGTTGCCGTTTTTTTTGAATAACTGTAATTATGTTCGGCCTACATTGTATTCTATTTCACTCTTTTTTGTCGACCAGAAGTTTAATTAAAACGCCAGACAAAAAAGGTAAAAAACAACAACAACAACAACTACACCAACAGACAAAACTGCCAGGTTGCTATGACAAGGCTTACCAAAGAAGAGAGGGAGAATGGAGGGAAAAAGGGGAAAACCAAAAAAAGTTTAAGCCAAACTATGAAAACCTTTGCTTGTTGCTCGCTTTCCCGCTTTTATTTTCTTTATATCTTTTTGAAAATGGATGGCTTTTTTTTTGGCTTTTTTTTTTGGTTTTTCCTAATTAGACACACTCATTGTTGTCGTCATTGGCGCTCAGTTTTGCCTTTACTGGGTCAAAGCTTTGTGGGCATTCAGTTGAAAGTGGAGGCGGCATTCCGGCTAAAAAGAACGCAGGGATGGAGAGGAAGGGCTGAATTGGGGGAGTGTTGAGTGAAGGGGGTGGAGGGTGGAGTTTGTTGAGTGGGTGGCAACACAAAGTGCCTTACTCGACGCCCATTAAAAAGTTGCTCGTCAAGTGGCACACAAAAAAAAAAGAGAAAAAAATAGAAATAAGAAAAAACATAAACCTCAAACACGTTGGCCCATATTTAACAGCCACGCCCCTAAGGCGCAGTCCTCGAGCTCTGCACAACAAACTTTCCTTTGCGTTTTTTTTCAGATTTTAATTTCTAACAGGGCTAAAGTTGTTTAATTTTTTTTGTGAGGTGTTTTGTATCTATATATGTCTGTTTACGTGTGTGTGACTGTGTGTGTGTCCGTGTGTGTGTGTGTAGGTTTGCGCAAATAGTTTTATAATTTGCGGCAAACTTTCTAACAGTTTGCGCAAATTTTTTGCACGTTACGTTAAATTTAAGTATTTTTTTTGATTGTTTCAACTTTGCATTTGCCAACTTGTCACTAATCCATAGTTAATGCCAGTTAACATCAGTTATCCTAAAAATGTATACTATATATGATTTGTATAGTTATATATATATATATACTCCTTATATATACTATACTCGTGTTGCATATCGCTGTTGGTATAAAAATTGTAACTTTAGTATTTTTTTTTTGGGTTTTTTATTTAATCGCTTGACGCTTTAGTTTTAGATTTACTTTTAGTTTTACTTTTATTTTAATATATATTATTTTTAATTATATTTTCTTTTTGCTTTTCTTTTGTTTGTATAAAATACTCACATTCACATTTACAACTACGAACCACGTAACTACTTATAGATGTATTGTATTGTATATATAGACTTTATAGTAATAGTTATGCATGTATATATATATATATATATTTATTTATCTTATTTTTTGTATATTTATATGTATGTATGTATATCGTAATCGTATTTATGCATGTATATGGTATATTTTTACTACTCTCGAGCAGAACTTGAGGGCCCTTAACTCGTCTGGCTAGGAGTCATATCAATGTGAATACCTACATATAGGTATACCTATAGCTATACCTATTATACCTATGCCCATTCCAAATACCTAATCACACACCCTGTATAATGCTTAGCGTCTCTCACATGCGAAATATACTTGACCAAAAAACCGAGTTTCTTGCCAGCCATAAACGCATCATTTGCCTTACGATTGCCTTATCAAGTAGAAAGTATTTACAACTTAGTTAACTAGCATATATAGTATATATAATTATAGCTAGAGATAGATTACTAGTTAGATTGAAAATACATAGGGAGAGTATAAAAGTAGTTGAAAGTAAGAATACAAAAGAATCGAGTATAGCAACACTTTGAGTGCAGAGAGAGTATTATTTTTTCGATTTTTAATAGTAACTGAATAGAATAGTATAAATAATTGTCAGTTAAGCGAGTATTTATAGCGATAAATCAACAAAAATATACAGAGTGAGCTGGTTAAGGGCAAATATCGATACACAAAGGTAGTCGATAGTTTCCCATCCCTAGCAGAGTATTAATCGATAACTATTAGTTAGAGTTTAAAACGCAAACCGTTATTTATATGGCATTTTGCCGAAGTTCTTAGCTGGCCTTGGGTTGTGTTTTCTTGCTCTTCAATGTTAACTCAATTGAAAACTTTTGATAATCCTCATCAGACCCCATAGAGAGTTTTTTAGTCTTGTGCTTCGAGTTAGCCATTTTTAAGATAAACTAAAAGAATACCACAAAGTAATGTCGCAAGTCTTTCCAAACATTAACTAAATAACTAAATGTTAGTTCTTTGTTTGCTCTGTTTTTTTTTTTTTTTTTCTTTTTTGTATGGACGTATATCATTTTTTACGATGTAATTTATGAAGTTTTCTTTTTTGCGAACTTAGTTCCATTTCTGCTTAGTTTGCACACACTACCAGAGACTAAACTTAACTGGGATTCGAGTATGTTTTATGTTTAATGTTTATGATCTATATGTATGTTTTCTTTTTCATGAAGTTTATATGTTTGTTAATGTGTGTTTTCTTTTGTTTAATGCCATATTCAACTAACTATTTGCCTTTGCTCAAGTGATTTACTGAATTTCTTCAATTACGATTGTGTCTTGCAATGTCCAACAAAAATCATCAGACGTTCAAGCTTTACATAAGTCCAATCCTATATATAGTTAATATGCATATTCTATAGACTATAATAAAACTATTATGTAGAAGGAATGACTGTACTAGTATTTAGTTTTCTATGTATATATCTATATATACCTAGATACCTATATATTTGCGTACTCGTAGTTGTCTATATTATATGTACTCGTGTATAGATATATTTATATATATTTGCATTATTATTTATTTGTATATCATATAACGACAACAACAACTAATTATTGCTTTTCGGTTTTTAAAATGCGGTACGCGATTATTTTTATTTTTTTTTTTTTTTTGTTTTTTATCAGTTTTTTTTTGTTGCTTAAAATACGTTAGAAAAAATCATTAATAATTTACTAAATACTAGAACAAAAACAACAAAATGTGTGCGAGACTTGGCATAAATGAACAGGGTAAAAAACAGCAGGAGAGGGCGGTGAAGGGGGTGTGGTCTGTCTAGCTTATTATGAATAATTAATAGTACTTTCATAGTTTTTTTTAGTTTTTTGTTTAGTTATTCTCTTCTTCATTGTGTGCTGCATTTGTTGCTGTCTGTCTATTTTTTTCTGGTTTCGTTTTGTTTTGTTTTGTTGTAGGATTAAGAGCTGACATTTATAGTTAAAGAGTTGTAGTTGCCTTTTTACTGTTTAGGTTTATGTATATATATATATAGATATTTATATATAGTTTATATAGACGGTGGTGCCTGTGCTGCTGCTACTGCTGCTATGCTCTGCTCTGCTTTGCCATTAAATGAACCAGCTCCTCACGTCCTTAGCATTAGGAGCAGCCACCAAGATGAGGCGCCCGCAGCCCATAACCAGAGCAGACAGCTGGCTAACTGTCCACAATTATTCCTGGTTGCAACTCCTCCACTCACACTATGACCATCTGTCGCCGAGCTGCGACTACTCCGTGCCGCTCCCTCGATAATATTGTTGTTGTCCAGCTCATGGAGCACCGGCAACTCACTGAGATCCGCCGATGGCGAGGTGCGCTCCGTAATAGGAGCATAGAGACGCTTCGGTTTGCATCGTTTGTGTTTCTTATACGTTTTGGTTACATTTATGCTGTAGCCTTCAAGAAACTCAGAGCCCTGCAAGTATAAGGAAAGAAAAAAGCAGAAAGGAAATGGATAAACATTAGCGTTACGTTGGCTTCTAATAAATTACGACATTAATTAAGTACAAAAATATCATTCAGCTCACACAGCAGTTAAAGCATAGGAAAGAGAGAGAGGAAATTAAAAAGCTTATTTATGCTTTTGATATTGTAATGGAACCACAAAAAGACAAAGTGTTTTTTTTTATATCCTTGTTTAAGTTAGATAGACATATATATATATATATATATATATATATACTTTTTCTAGTTATTCTAAGAAATAAATTGATGTCTTTTTTTCTTGTTCATATAAATCGTTGCACATTTAATTTTAATGTTATAATGTTGGGTTTATTTTAGAAGCTTTGTTTACCTAGATATTATTATATATTTAAAAAAAAGTTACTTATTTTATATTTCATAAATGTTCAGTACATAATTACACCTTAAATTTAAGGTGGAAGCTGATTAATGATTTATTCATTCGACCCTATTTTAGTCAGCTTAATTTACTAAGTAGGTAATAAAATTATTAAGCTTTTCGTAAATAAATAATTAGAGCATAATATTTCTAAAAAAATATTTGAAATATTACCAAATAAACTCATAAAATTCTTGGTAAATATACTTTTGTTCAGCTTAAATAAATAAGGAACTAATTAAATTATAAAATAAGCTGTTCGTAAATAAATGTTAAGAATACCTTAATCGTTTTAAACTAACCTTTAAATATTACCAGATAAACTCATATAATTTTTGGCAAATAATTTTATTTTCCTAACTTTTTTCCCTAAACAAAACTTAAATATAATTCCTTGTGGAAATATTCAATTAATTCAGTCGATTTGAATTGAATTTATGCTTTAGATACGAGGGGTTTGCTATGGCATAGATAGCCATGATTAAATATACTTTATGCTGTCTAGTCTAGGTTCTGATACCATACTCTTTTTTCGAAGGCGCAAATCCTACAACACCTACATAAATTCCGAGCACAATAACTAAACAATGAAGCCATCAGATTTCCCCAGTTTGTGTTCAGCTCTTCAGCTCTCGGGAAAATTTTGCGTTTTAATTACGCTGCATAAATTTGTGTTTATAAATAGGCAATGGCAATGGGGATCTCTGTGGATGGAACTGGACTGTGCTTCTGGCTGTGGTTCTACTTTCGCTTCCGCTCCTGCTCCTGCTACTGCTCCTGCTCCCTCTTCTGATTCGGTTTAGGGTACGGGGAGTGTTGGTTTGGGTTCGGTTTTGCCATCTTTTTGGGGCTGCGGTCAAATATTTTATGGCAGTCCAAAAAATCTAAATCTAGTCTGAATGTCTGCATTTGTGTAGGCGTGGCAGGGGGTTGGGTGGTGGACGGAGGAGGGTGTGAGCGACTTCATAACGAGTGTTTACTAATAATATTATGCAAATCGTGCGACGGGGCCAACGTTGAAATCAGGAATCAGGAAAGCAACGGTTCGTTTGTTTGCTGTTGTTGTCACCGTTATTGCTGTTGTTGTTGTCACCGTTGGTTCTGTTGTTGTTGTTGCTGCTGTTGAATTTTTCAAAAGGCATTTTGTGCCACCTTTATGCAGCCATTCCAATCAAAAATATATGTACATACATAAAATGCTTGACAGACATATCCAGGTGTGTGTTTGGACTCTGTTTATATTTTGCGGTGTTTGTGGTTGTTCGCCTGCTTTTGTTGTTGTCTTGCCACCAACAGAGACTGGCATTATAATTGAAAAGGAATGCACAACTGTCTAGTATGTTAAGGTGAGCATTAAAATTATAAAATGTTCACTTTATGTCTTATTTATGCATAAATTTAAAGCCTTAATTGCTCTGACTGAGCTTCGAGTTGGTTTTATCCCCATATACCTATATATCTGTATATATCCTCATGGATTCCTTTTCTGTATTCTGGCTATGCTAATTAGCCGTTGTTGGGCGTTGATTTTGCCAACTGCCCATTTGCCATCGGCTTTTTGATATGCCAGGCGTTTGCTAAGTATCCTACACCTTTTCACTCTCCCTGAGTTGTAGTTGTTGTTGTTGTTGCTGTTTTATGCTAATTAGTGTTGCCAGGCAATGACAAAATGTTTTGTTTTATGTTCTCCCCAATTTTTTGGTTTAAGGCAGGTGCTACTTTGAAATGGGTAAAGCTATAGAGTTTCAGTTAAAATATGTAGATTCATCATGTGTGGATTAGAAATGGGTTTCAGACTAAAACTGAATTGAATTAAATTTGAAGTGATTGCTGGCAGCTCTAGAACATAATCCATAGTTTAATCGCTAGGTTAAAGACTCAACCCAAAATTGAAGTGGAAAATATTTTGAAATTAGGAAAAACATATGTAGGAATTTACTTTGTAAAGTTGAATTTATGTATAAGTTTTGAAGTAAGAATAAATGTTCATAGCAATACTTTTACATTATTAAGTAAATTTATTTTGCATTGAATTTCTATTCTTATCACAAATTTCCTATATCAAATTTATGCACTTTGTAACTAGGACTTCCAGCCCAACGGCTTTTGATAATCGCCGCATTAAACTAATCAGTCAACTTATTTGACAGCTCTTTTGCGTTATTTTAGTTTTCCTGCCTTTTGTCAGTTTTGTTAAATGGGACAAGTAATTTTTTTCTTTGTGCTGGCAGCAGGAAAAGGTGCTTTGTATAGTTTTACGGTAGATTGAACGGCGTTTACCTTTCAATCTGCAGTTAACTCAAAAGAAAAAATAGAAACTATTTTGTCGCATGGTTAAACGCTTTTCTTTTTTTTATCTTACTTGTTTTTTCCTCCTTATTTCGTATTTTATTTGATGCACTCTCTAGCTGCTAATTTGGACGCTGCGAGGGTTTATAAATTCAATGGGCCTGTCAGAGAAGCCATCAGATGCCTTTGGGGCAAGCTCAATGAATTATTGACTTGGCGTATGATAAAAAAAAAAATAGGAGGAGAAACAAGCAGTAAAGCAACGAACAAAAAGTAGGGAGAAGGTTGATAAGTAGGGTGGGTGGAAAATGGCCAACAACATTTAAGGCAATAGCACGGAAAATCGATGACAATTCAAGCGTTGATAATTTTACTTGCCACCAGTCAGCCAAGCGTTGGCATAAAAATGGCAACAATTTCCAACTTAAGCAATTTCCTACAATTTTCCAGCGACTAGAAGCATGCTCACATGGGAGCATTCACTCAGTCAGTGAGTCTCTTGGACGAATGGCTTAAAGTTTTTAAACCATTCGACGTGAATTAGTGTGGCTGACGGTTAAGGCAGCTGGCTAGTGACTTGGTTTTAGTGTGTGACCCATTAGAATGATCGTTGTCGATGTTGTACGTGCTCTGTGCTGATATATGTGACCCGAATGGGTCTCTACTCTTACCATACTCTATCCATATCCATTGAGGCTTTTGAGCCTTGTCTGGCCTTGTGTAAGTGGCGCTAACAAACTCGAATGTTGGCCAGAACCATAGACGGAGCGGTAGAGTTGGCCAAAAGCAGCCACCAACTGCAATTGATTGCACTTTATAACGTGCGGTTTCCGGTAGACATTACCCGCTTTGCTGCAGCCGCATTATCCGGGCTCTCAGAGGGGATAGGGAAGGGGAAGGGTAGGGCAAATAGAAGGGGAATGCTCGGTAACTGCTGGGCTACGATGCCCCTAATGTCTTTTGCCTCATACTCCTCACAATGAATAAATGAGCACTTGTCTAGAATCTCCTCTCTAACTCCGTCTCTGTTTCAGTCTCTATATGTCTCTATATCTATCTCTATCTGCTACTCCATGGCTTGGTGTGGGTGCGTCCTTTTTTGCCAAAATGGCAGCAAGAAAAATTATCCCAGATATTGTCTAGCAATTTAGCTGATTAAGCTGATGGATGTAAAGCAGCGCCAGAAAGCAGCGAAATGTTGCCAGCGATTAGAGAATAGATAAAATATATAGAGACGACAAGAAAAAGGGTTAATGCGATTTCAACTGTGACAGCAGCTTGCGATGGTCATCCCTTTTAGTTACATTTAACCTGTCTCTGGCAATACTAACTCTGACATTCAGTTTGTAACCTTATCTTACAGACTTAAGCAGATTATGTTGCACATAAATGCAGTTAGTAAGGATTTAACTCAAGTGGAGAATGTTAAGAAGTTATTAAAGAAGAAGAATAAAATGTTTTAATGTTTTTTCTAATATTATAATAACAAGGAATTTTTCTACTATTATTTAATTTAATTAAACTTCTTCGTGTTAATATTTCATTACCGATTTTAATCGCATTTCCGGCATTGAAGTCATCATGTTAATCCTTAGTGATTAAATTCTAAAAACTAGTTTAATTATTTTATATTTCAACTGTTTTTTAAGACTTTTTAGTGTTCTTAACTTAAAAATTAATGTTAGTTTTATTTATATTAATTATTTATACTAATAGTAATAATTTTGAATTATGAATTTGAATTTTACTTTAATTTTTGTTTGATAATTACTATTAATTTACAGTAAAGTTAATTTGTTTTATGTTATTTTGTCAGTATTTAAAAATGTTTCGATTTTTTTTAAAGTTATAGATTTTATTAATAATAATAAGTACCAATAAGTAAATCTCCACACTGACAATTAATTGTAATTATATAGGGAAACTAATCTTCTATTTAAAAACAATCTGCTCTTGATTGCCATTTATTCTGTCTCTCTCTCTCTCTCTCTCTCTCTCACGCTTTGACTGTGTCTCGTTATTTTTGACTTTCACTTGGTTAGAGTTATCGTGAGCATAAATCGAAGTTGCTTACTCACCGGCACCACATGATTCTTGGCTCCCCAGCAGATGGGCTTAAAGCTGCCTTTGCGTGTGGCCTCTTGAAATTCGCCAAATTGATTTTCCCAATCGTAGGATATCAGACGTGCCTCCAGAGTCATTCCAGCCAATTCTGGTGGTGATGAAATCAGCACGGGATTTGAGTCGCTGCAAAGAACACAGAAGAATAAAGCAATAAGTGGAATAAGAAACAAAAAGAAGATGAAGAAGAAGAAGAGAGTCAAAATAACATTATTAACTTTATTATTATTGTCAACTTTGATTAGGACTTAAAATTTATTACAGCCCCAAAAGGCGCTTTGCCAGCAGATTTTCAAGTTCTTCGCTTTTTAGGGGGGTTGGAGCTAGATGGAGGGTTGTTCGGTAAGTTGGTAAGTCGGCGTAGATTTACGCCGGGATTTCGATAGAAGAGACAGACAGACGAAAAACTTGAGCTAATTAATCTTTTAGATTTTCATTTGTGACGCGTCAAATACGTTACTTTTTGGTATGCCAAGGGTGACGCGACCAAACGAAATAAAAACCACACCGCATACCGCACACCGCACACGAATGAAGAAGAAGAAGCAGAAGAAGTAGAGGAAGGACAGACAAAGGATGCAGGAGGAGGGGAAGGAAGAGGAGTAGCAGCAGGACGCGCACCCGGCAAAAATCCAACAAATGGGCCAAAAGTGTAAAACCTCAAAGCAGTTGCCTGACTGTGGCAATCAGTGGCGTTGTGGGAATAACTTTAAAAAAAAGGGGGTAAAACTGGTAACACTGCGGTTACAAATGTTTGCAGAAGGTGCTATGACTAATGAGTTGACTTTTGCAAATCATTTTGCTCTGTTTCTGTGTTTGCGTAGGGAATTAGGTTGTAACAACCCTCTAAATGTGAATGATTATGTGGACTTGGATTATTTGTTTATTCCCTTTATTTTTTATACTTAAGTATTAAGTCTGTGTTTTGATTAATTTATAATTTATGCTGTTTAACTTCTGCATTTACCATGCTATTTATATTCTTATAGTCTCCTTTTGGTCTTCCCTTAACGACATCTGTTATTTGCCTACTGATTAGAAGCTAAACTCCTTTTTTTTTAAGAAATGCAGCTAATTTTACGTTTGTCTTCCTATTTCAATAAATTTTGTATGCTATTTATTAAAAAGTTTTATAAATTATTTATATTTATTGACTACTTTTAATTAGTTGTATAACTTATTTTCTTGTAATTCCCTAGAAATCTTTTAAATGAATTCTTTATAATATGTAAGTATTACTGACTTCCTTCCCCATTGAAAATAGTTGCCTGCGACGCCTCTGTATCTTTAGCGCAATATAAATTCCTTATACATTCATTTCATTTCATTCATTCATTCATTTCGCTTCGTTTCGTTAGCGGGTTCTATGATTGCCTTCCCGCCTCTGACACTGCAGTTTCCCCCGCTTTTCCCCGCTTTTCCTTCATCTCGTGCATTGAAGACATCTTTGGCGTCCGTCTCGACCGCCCTCTTACAATTAGGCTAATTAATTTTGTTCTTTGCCAGGCATTACGAAAAATGTTGCTTTAATTTTGTAGCACACCCACACACACACACACAAACAAACACACACACAGAATCAGAAACAATAACAACAAATACAGTAAAACATCAGGGAACGCACATTTTCTTTGTTGTTTCCTGTTTCCTGTTTTGACTCTCTCGCTCTCTTTGTCTGTGCCTCTGTGTGTGTGTGTGTGTGTGTGTGTGTGTGTGTGTGTGTGTGTGTGTGTGCGGCTGTGTGTGTGTGTGTGTGTTGTGGCAGAATCCTTTGCAAGCCGCAAACAAATCTCTTTTAATTAATTTATGATTCCACTCAATCCGCATCGAGGGTTGTCTGATATCACAGGGTGGTCCAACGTGTTGGCTTTCATTTGGGTTCGGTTCGCTTTGGGTTTGGGTTTGGGTTGGGTAAGTGCCTGCTGTTGTTGTTGTTGTTGCTGCTGCTGATGCTGTTGCTGCATCGAATGAGAGCCGCAACAATTTGCGGTTGGCAACACGAAAAATATTAATGTCTGCGGATTGATTGCAGTCTCTGCCCTTTTCCCCCTATCCCTCTTCCATTGTCCACCCCTGCACCCACAATTCTAAAAACTGGCCACTTGTATGAGTGTGTGTGTCCATTGTATTACCGTACGGTAGTAATAATAATAATAATATATAAAATAAAATATTGCATTCATTCCATATGTTCATATGTGGCCTCTGTTCTCTGTCCTGTATGTCCTGTGCGTCCGCTCTGCCGTGTCCTGCTTCCTGCATACTTGTATCTTTTGACATGCATCTCTCCCCGCCTCTCCGCCTTCCTGTTATCCCCGTCCCCCTCTTACTGTTTGCGGTTTATTGAGCGAACCGTCGCTCGACGCGTTGCTAATATATCCGGGCACCGCGTGACCGTAACCATAAGCGTAACCCCAAACCCCGCCCACTCCATCCGCTGTCCTCCTCTGTCCTCCCTCTATTCTGTCCTGCAGAATGCCATAATAAATATAAATGCAGTGGAAACGCACACAGCTGTTGCTAATGTTAAAAGGCAAAACTCGCAGAGTAATCTATGCTGTGATCCTATTCCTCCTACTTCCCCTCCCCCTTCCCCTATACCTCCATCATCATCAATCGCACTCAATGGTTTAGTCTTATCGCTGTTGACTTCATTGGCACTCAGTATAATTAAAATTATGAGCAGGGACTGCAGTAGCAGTAGCAGTAGCAGCGGTATCAAAGCTGTGACTTCACTTTGGTTTGGTATTGTTGATTATAAAATCCAATGGCTGCACATGTCCGCAACCTCGAAAGCTCACAAAATTCATTTTTGGCCATGGTAGGGGATTGGTAGTTGCCCTTTAGGGCAATAGGGTCTAAGCCGCATTGCAAAGGGTGCAACTCTCCGCAACCAACTGGCAACTGGCAACTGGAAACTGGCAACCTGCAATTGCAACTGGCAACTGCAGCAGCAACTGCAACTGCAACTGCAATGCGTTTTCCAATGGGTTTATTTATGTAGCGTTATGATGGCAGCGATATTCCGATTCCAGCTGTATCTGTGTGTGTGTGTGCCTCTATAAGTGTGTATGTGTGTGTGTGTGTGTGTTTGGCTGAAATTGAATTTTGAACTGCCATTGCAATTGCAATTGGCAGCAACGATCTGAAGCGGCTAAAAGCAATGGCCATGTTGATGACAAATGAAAACTAAAATTGCACAAATAGCCAACTACCATTGGCCAACAGAACGAGGAATTAGTGTGTTCCATCTCGCTCGCTCTCCTACCCAGTTTCTATCTCTATTTTTCTCGTCTATTGCAATTTGAAATGATTTAACCAGTTAAGACAACAGCCATGAATGATAATGCAGTAATAATTGAAAAACATGCCTAAAATTCCATCTCAACTATGATTTATCTGATAGTTTGTCAGCTTGAATTGAATTTGGACAAGTGAATTGATTCGATTTGATGCACTAAATAGATTTAAAATTTAGTGAAGAATATGCTTATTTAAGACATAGAGATTAAGGATTTAATATAGTTCATGACTGGATTTGTCTTAGCAACGACTTATAATCAAAATTAATAATGTATAGAACTCTCTCTTAAATGTTATTAAATTCAATTTTACTGCCAATCATTTAAAGCAGTGCTTTTCATATATTCATTAAGCATAATATCCTTTGTTACTTCTTTCGATGGAAAAATGGTGAAGGACAAATGAGAAGAGACTAAAAATTCCAACCACGTTCACTCAAGCAATTTGATATCCTTTGGCATACAGATTACTGATAAAAAATGGATGGGAAATGAAAAGAAAAGCTGTGTGGGGGGAGGGGGGAAAAACTCAACAATCGATGAAAGTTGCTTCGTATATAATGAATGAATGAATAAAAGAAAATGTAAAACAAGAAGTCATAAAGTAATAAAGGATATCAAGCAGGATATCGACGCCTTAATGAGCTCCTCCAGTGTAGGTAAATGCCAAAAACTGGCGAAAAATGGAATGGAACATAAAGAGCGATGTCTTTATCAGTTAAGGGCCTTAAACAATTAACAAACAACAACAAAAAACAACTCTATAATGAGGCCAATTTGCGTAAGAGCGGGAGAGTGAGAGGGAAGAATATAGAGTGAAAGAATAAAGAAAGAAGAAGAGCGGGAGAGTGAGAAAGTGGAAGAAAGGGAGAGGGAGAGCAGTACACAACTTGAATAATTACTTTGATTTTAATGTTGGGTCGGCTCTTTTTTTATTAAAAAACAAGTAAGAAAGGCTACAGTCGAGCTAGCCGACTGTAAAAGACCCCGTACTCATAGTATTTGCAATAAAACACTTTGAAACAAACACATCAGTTTGTAATAGGGATGCAAATCGCCAAGAAAATGCCGATATCGATATTAATTAAAATATCACATCAAATCAAATATCGATATTATCAACAACTGAAATTAAATACGATTTATCGCTATAGATATAGACATAATGATCAAATATCGCATGCGGTATTATATCGCAATTATAATTACTATTGTATTGAATATCGATATATGATAATTCGTATCGTATGCATACATGTGCGTGCATCGTCCGCGAGCAGCGCTGTCGCTACACAAGCAGCGAAAACGTTTGCTCACATGTTTATATGCTTCTGTCTCGCTTGCACACATGCATTGACGTTGCGTGCAATTGTAAACTTTGTTACGTGTCTAGCTCTTTTGTTTATTGTCCGATTTGTATGCAACTTTCAGGATAGTTTGTTATACTCTTTCTCCAAACAAATTTCAAATTACAATACAGTACGATAAGTGCAAATGCCTTAAAAATGGCATTGAAGTTTGAAAATTATTTCATTCTTGTGGGAAAACGGGGCGTGGCAGTCCAAAAATTTTAATGACAATGCATTTATGCTGTCCCTAGCAACTTACATACCAAAAATGGTATTCCTAAGTGCTATAGTTACTGAGATATTTGCTTAAAACATCAATTTTTTCCGAGGTGACCATAGTTTTTTACAATTTGCGGGGGGCGGTAAGGGGCGTGGCAAAGATTTGAAATAAACTTGATCTGCTCGCGAAGCAAACGGACTTTCATTCCAAATTTGGTGGCTCTAGCTTTTGTAGTTTAAAAGATCCAGGTGTTCATACGGACGGACGGACAGACGGACAGACGGACAGACGGACAGACGGACATTGCTATATCGTCTCGGCTGTTGATGCTGATCAAGAATATATATACTTTATGGGGTCGGCCACGCCTCCTTCTGCCTGTTACGCACATTTCGCTTCAGACAAACTTAATAGACCCCTCTACTCTTTTTTAGAGTACGGGGTCTAAAAAAAAACAAAAAAGGCACACTTCCTGCACACACACACGCACACACACACACATACTGATGGTCATACAATTAAAATTAATTTTCGGTGCGTTGGCAAGTGCGTAAATTGTAAAAACCACTATCACATTATTTGGGCCGTGGAAAAAATGAAGCCACGGCACAAAATCAGGCAACAAAACCCCAAACGTAAAACGTAAATTAAGCCAATAACAGTTGGGTCAGGAGTGTGTGTGTGTGTGTGTGTGTGTGTAAGCGTGTATTGGGTGGTTGGGCGTTTGATCAATGAAGCCCAACCAGTAGCTGGTCAGGGATTGCCATGCCGGACATTCGTATAAGGACAGACAAGAAGAGGTTACTGTGAGCAGCCTGCAGCCTGCATTGTGCTTTATGTCCTTGGGTTTGAGGCAACTCCTGGCACGACAGGACACAACAGAACAGAACAGGACGCACGCTAACGACTTCAATGAGTTTTGCATGACGATGACGTCGACGATGAGCACAACATTGCCAGTCCTCCAATGCACACCACACAGCACTGCCCATTTTGAGCTCTGACCTCTTCGAACTTCACTCTCCCTATCCCTTCCTCTTTCTCTGCCCATAACTCGTCCATTTGAGCTGCCTGCTCGTTAGCATGTGGGTTGGTCAATTGAGCCCCAGTTGAACTGCAAACCATTTTTTGGGTGTGTACAGTCTCCTCTCCTCCTCCCTCCTCCCACCTCTCCTTTGCTCGATTCGAATCGCTTTCGGCCGTTGTCTGTTCTGCATTGAACTAGTCACAAAATCCGTGCGTATCAAATTAAATTGAATCTCGACCATAATAATCAAAGTCCTACAAGTCAGCGATGTTGGGCCCAAAAGGTTGTCATGGCAAGTGCCATATAATTACATTAGTACCGCACTTCATACAATCGATTCGACCTATGCATCAATTGCTTATCATTCATGACATGACAAAATGCTGGTCAAATTGGCACAGAAAGGAAACCCTAAGTCACTTTGGGAATTCTAGTTAGTCTATTAGTTAGTCTATTTAACTGATTGAGCTGGAATTGTTTTATGGCTTCTGTTTGCCATGAACTGTTTAACATAAATTGTCGATGTGTGAATTTTATTGGTTTAAAGTTACTTAAGATTAAAGTTTGTACTCGAGATAGTCCAGTTAAACAAGTAAATTAACGTGTTATTAAGTTAACTTAGAAATTTATGACAATAGTATTTAGTTCTATAAACCATTTAAGCAAAGTTTTAATCAAATTTAAACTTTTCTCTTTAAAATTTCAAGTTTTGTATGTGTTTAATGACCAAATTCGACAATCAGTTAACATCGTCTGGACGTCTGACAAACTGTTTTCATTCAAAATGCAAAAATCTAATTGTAATCCACGTATTGAACTTCAGTCTATTGTGGTGTTGTCTAGTTTTTGTCATTGTTTAATTAAACTTGAAGCGCACAAGCGGTTTAGTGGTCCATCTAGAAATCGAGGGGACAACCCCCAACAATTTTAGATCCCTACCTTTCATATTGTATTGTAGTGGCAAAAACAACTATGGCAATTTCATTATTATCACTGTTGTTGTTTGTTCTTATTGTTGTTGTTGTTGGGGTTTCATTATGAATTTTAATCCTCATATCGCATTCGCACTTACGGTTCAGGCCCAGAGGCAGACTATGGCAACCGAACTGAACCGAACCGAACCATTAAGCGATACAAAATTGCAGTAGCCATAATAACTGACCAACAGCAGTAACAACAACAACAAAATTGCCATTGTACTATATGCAGCAAACAACAACACACGCGTGAAGCAACAACAATAACAACAACAACAACAACAAGTTGCAGTTCGAGCCATAACGACAGACAATTGCAAATGACTTTATCAATTCATGTCGATTTTCGGAACACACAGTTCAGTGTGGGAGTGTGGAAGTGTGTGAGTGCGTGTGTGTGTGAGTGCGTGTGTGTGTGAGTAAGAGTGTGTGTATGGGATTGTGACTATAGACGAGTCAAGTGAACATTGTATGGCCGTGTCAGGACAAAAAGCCAGAGTATATTGCTGGGCTTCACAATCACTTACAACAACAGCAACAACAGCAACAACGACAACAACGAGAGCAAACAATGACGACAACAAGGGAACAACAATAAAGGATGAGAGTGCAATGAAGGCGATGATGTTGCTGTGACTGTGTTCGAGGGAAATGAAGAGGAAAACCGCTGAAATGTAACCGAGAAATTTTACATCAATGGAAGGAACGTTTCTCCATAGGATGATCTAATCTGCGAGCACTTAAAAGCCTTAAAAAGATCTTGTGGTCAAGTGTTTCCATTGCTTTCAATTCAAGGAAGCTGAAAGCTTAAATTGGCTTGTAAACCTTTCTAGGCATAAGTGCACTAATACTTGTACATTTACTAATGCAAATGGGTGTATTAAGTCCATTAAATGTAGTTGAAAGCTAAGTGAATAACCTTTAAGTTATACATAAGAGCAAGCAAGAGGATTTTTAAGCAAATATTTTATGCTACCAAAAATCCAATTAATTGGCATTTTCTTCCCCACTTGACCCTTTTGAACGTATCCTAGAATTTACCCGATTAACCAGAAGTAAATCAGCAATTAGTCACTCTTCAACCATTTGTAAAGCTCTTAGCTTAGTTCCATTTATTTAATATTAACATTTAACATTTAACCCCATGGTTTGGGTCAAAACCAATCAAATCTCGTCCCCTTTTTGGTCTTTCTTCATAACTCATTTACTTGGCAAATGCCTTTCCTTTCGTACCTTCCACTCGGTGCTTTAATCTATTTATGTCGATTACTTTGATTTGCGCAACGGAAAATGTAGCGGAAGTAGATGGAGAAGGAGAAAAAGAATAAGAAAATCCAAAGCATAGAAAATTATCTTTGATTTTGACTTGACCGACGCTCTTGTGTCAATAGGAAGTGATTAATAGAGCGTGCCTTCTTTGCCGAGTATACACTGTACACACTGTACACTGTATACACTGTACAGACAACCCTCAACCACTCTCCCAAATTCTCCACCCATTGGACATCAGTTCGAGTATAAAATGAATCCCGTGACTGGCATTCTGGTTTAATTTCGACTAATTTTCAGCAAACGCTTTAATACAATATTTATGCTCTCCCCGAGGTGATTATGCCCGACCGCATTTGAATTGGCATTCGAGGCAGACTCAAAGCTTTTTACAGGGGTCAAGAGCTGACTCCAGAGTGAACCTGGTCTGTACCGAAATGAATTGAACTGATTTGAACTGAACTGAACTGGCTGTTGTCTGTTTGTTTAACACTTGGCGTTAATAGAAATCAATATTTTCTAAATAAAATGAATCTCTCTGAGGTTGTGGTTAGTCTTCCTCTATTCGACTCGATTGCACTTAGCTGTGTCTCGTAATTTATTTTTCCACATTCACAATTAGAACGCAATGCGGAGCAGTTCATTTTCCAATTGTTTGTTGGGCAAATACTTCAAACCGAGAATACCCAATGAATCCCACTTTTCACTCCCCAATCTTCTCCCTCTGCCTCCTCCTCTCTCTCTTTCTCTGCTTTTCTCTATCGACTTGCCAGGCTCTTCAGTTGTGCCTGTGCTGGTTGAGACTTCGTTAGGTGATTTGGTTATGCAACAACATCATTAAATCACCAATTACTTCAGTCAACAGAGGAATAAACCAAATTTCCTTATACACAAGACCGAATGTCGAGTGGCGTTAGTGGGTGCATAGTGTACACTGCATACAGAGCAGCAGTACAGTGGGCTATAAAGGCTTGAATTCCGAATAAGTCAATGTCGATATTATCGGTGTATGCGCGGATCCAAAAAGTATGCTATATTTTTTCAGTTTTCAGTTTCTTTGTAGTTTTCCTTGGATTAAATAACTTCTAAATCTGCTAATTTATAAGTTCAAATTCAATTTATTCGTAAGTAAAAAATTATTAATTTAAAACGACATTCAACATGGTTTTTGTAGCCTTAATTTGCTCTTCCAAGTTTAATATTTATAGCTCTTGCAATAAATGTAATTGATTGACGCCTGTGCCATCTTTGTTTCTATTTTTGAATCTCTTAACATTGTTTAAATATAGTCTCTTTTCATTTGTTCAACTATAATGTACACAGAAAACGAATCGTGACATCAAGAGAAAATTTGACACTGTGTCGACACTGTGTGGTTATGGAATATTTGGTTCAACTACATATTTTCCACATAAATATTTGAACAATCGAGTTTCTAATATAAAATGTGTCCTTGAATGAGATATTTCAGGCATATCTTATCATTTATGTGCCAAGTCATTTATAATTTTGTACTACTTTTTTCGCATGTATCGACATTTCAATGCCCTTCTTTTTCTTAAGTGTCAATTTTCATTTAACTCGTCATTCGATTTTCGCTCCCATTGTGTGGCAGCCTTTGCAAAAGCTTTCGGCTGTATGGCGGACTTAATGTGAATTTCTGCACACACACACACATACACATTGGCATGTGCGTTTATATGCACTTCTATATATATGTATATGATATATATTTAAAATTTGTATAAAGGGAGGTTGTGGGTGGGACTTACGTTGCAAGCTGTTCGATTCCAAGGGAATGCAACACTGTGGGCAGACTGGGTAGTGAGTGACACGTTGTCAGTTTCTTTTGTCGTGGATAGTAAAGTGTCAGCACGGTGCAGCTTTCTTCCTTCATTGTGAGGCCACCTGTAAAGGGAAAGCAAGCAAACAAAATGCATAAGAAAATGCAGCGGAAACAAGAAAATTCAAAATCAACAAATAAAAAAAACAAAAAAAATATTAAAAAAAAAAACAAAAATTGAAATAAAAGAAAAATATTGCATGGTTGACAACACACAAAATGCAAAAATACTCAACGGATCTCTGGCAACAGTCAGGACAATTTCCTGCCTGACTATCTACGTGGCTGACTGTCTGTCTACCTGTCTGTCTGGCTAGCTGCTTGGCTGGCCAGGTAAGTTGTCCCCTGTTCAGGACTCAACGCCTCACTGGCTATGAACAAAAGACAAAATTAAGCGGCCGTTGGCAGTTGGCTGTGGAACAGCAGGCGCCATCATAATAATATTCCACAAGACGACATTGATGGAAGCTGGCTGAAAGATGTAGAACGCAGGATACAACAGGCATACTCATGCTCATTCTCGTTCCTGTTACCGTTCTCATCATCGTTTTCATCGTCATCGTCATTGCTTTATTTGAGTTGGAAAGCTTTATGTTTTCGACGCATACGCCTGACTGCCTGTTTTACTGCTCAGCTCTGAATGTCTATTCCTATAACTGTCTATCTACGTCTGCATTTGTATTTGTATTTGTATTTGTATTTGTATCTTTATCTGGGCCTCCCTTTAGTGCAATGTCGTTAGATTTGTCTATTACGACTCTGTCTCTATAGAGTTGCACTCAATTGTTGCCGCTACGTTCATTCACTTAGTCTAGATTGCAGATTGTGTTTGTGTGTAGGTGTGTATATGTGTAGATATGTGTCTGTTTGTGTGTGGGTGTTAAATTTGTGCAGCAAGCAAGAAAGTCAAATTTACTTTAGCTGTCTTCTCCCTGACCCCTCCCCCCCCCCCATCTAACCCCTCTCTAGCCATTCTCTTTCTTTATTTTCACTTTTATTGTCTCTTTCTTACAATGTTCTGTAAAGATTTGTTCGCTTGAAATGTCTGATCTGAACTGCAAATGGCTACCTGTTTGGATACCTTTTAAAAGTGTTTTCATTCTACTATTTAGTAACTTTTATATTATCTCTTTTTAATACAAAGATAATGTAGGTTTTTTGATCTTTTTACAACTTTTATAATAAAATTGTTTGCTCGAAAATATATTTTGATTTCAAATTTTGTGTAATTTTATACTTTTTTCTTTCATTTAATTCAAGTTCATTTTGCAATTTCTGTAATCAAGTTTTTGTTTGTTGTGTACTCTTTTACTACTTCTGATACTATATGCTCATGATCGTATATTTCTTGATATCTTTTAGCAGCATCAATATGCTCCTTGTTGCTGTCATCTCACTGTTACATTGTCCACTTTACTGGCTGTCAGTTGAGCTAGCCACTTTCCACTTTTCCTCTGTCTTATTCTTATATCCATGGTACTGTCTACATTTTACTCGCTCAACACCTGCTCGTTTCGTGTTAAGTGAAATGTTTCAATGTCTTGGTTTATGTATTTTACAATGAGGTCGTCAGCGGCTCCACCATTACAGCAGCAACAACTTTTTGTTCTTTTGCTTTTTTTTTTTTAGGGTGCACCCTTCGTGTGTTTACTGTATGACGTTGCCTGGCTCGAGTTCTGGTCCTTTACAACCTACTGCCGCCTGTCGCATATCGTTTGGGCTGATTTAAATGTGTCATAACGACGACTCGCCGGCGAACCGTTGAAATTTTTGCACTTTTGCTCACGACAATGGCGGCTTTGCAATTTTCTTTTTCTTTTCCACTTTTGCACTATTTTTTTCCTTATTTTTGTATTTACTCTAGCCACAATTGTGTGGATGTATATATAATATATATAGCACTTACCCAGGGTAATTGCCTTTCGTGACGAACTGTCATAAATGCATTCGGCGATGAGTCTATCGCCAGGCATGGAATGCACTGACTGTGGCAAACGTCGAAAGTCCTGATAGGCCACATCTATATTGCTGTCATGTGCAATTGGCGGAAGCTCCTCGGTTTGTCGTATCTGTAAAGTTAGTTTGCTCATTAGCATTTGGCTTTAGCTCACTCCAAAAACCCCCAACCCCTCTTCGTCCTTGTGCTCTATGCAAATAAATAGTAGACTAGAATGAGCTGGGACTCACCTGACGCAGTTTAACCTCCTTGCCGATTTGATGTGTGCGCATCATGACCGCAAAAATGTTGATGCCCTGCGCGGGGAAGGCATATCCAGTGCAGTCCTCAATGCATTGGCCCTCGGATATCACGCGCTTCTGTCCCGGCGGTATAATGTGGCGCCAGTTGGGATCCATGCCTGGAAGAGAAATGAGAAACAGACAGAGTGAGACAGAGATAGAGACAGAGACAGAGACGGAGACCGTGACTGTATGAGATTCCGTGTGGAGAATGCTTTTAATTAACGCTTTTGAGTGGTGCAAAGCGAGCTTCGTCAAAAGCTCAGTCGGTTAGCACGACATGCACAATCACCTAACACCTCCCCATCCATATGCTCTATTAAGGACACTCTGTAGTCCTTCTATCCCCCATCCATAGATCTATCTATAAAGCACTTCACTTGTATTTTTCAGTTGCTTTGAACGTTGATTTTTTAATTCGATTTGGCGTAAAACGTGTAATTACATTTTAATTGCTGCTTTTGATGTTTGTTAACAACTTTGTCAATGCCGTCAGTGAATAGACACAAAAACCACCATCTTCCATAGCAAATGTGAATAATTTTATCATTTTTTTTTTTGTTGTGTCTTTTAACACTGACTTCGTTATTTGACAATCAAATTATGTGTGGGCTCTTACTAAATTTGGGTGAATGCATATACATGTATGTGTTTTTATGTATGACTTTTCAACGTTGGCCCAATTAGTTAAATGTTGTGGAATATTGCTCATACGCCTCGTGCCTTGTGCCTTTTGCCTTGTGCCTTGTGCGAGCATATGGTAACACCCAACTCTGTCCAATTCATATGCAATTAGGGCCGCGTGTCGTCTGACATGTTGAAAAAATATTTGAAATTCATGTACAACATATATTCTTTTTTTCTCCCACTGTTTGGCATTTCAATTGTTGCGTGTGTGTGTATGTTTGTGTGTGTCAGTTGAGGGTTGTGAGTGTGCCAATCAAAATACTCGCGGAAAATACTTGGCATTGCTGGAAAAACCCCTTTTGCAAGAGAGACAGAGAGAACAGCTGGCAATTGATTTTATTGCAAATCCGTTCAAGCTCTTTTCTTTTTCTTGTATTTTATTTATTGTAAAAGCCTTTTTTTATGGTATAAAGTAGTGCATGTGTGTGTGTGTTTCAGTTTGTGTGTGTGTATTTATGGCTTAGTCATGCTCGGTTAGCAACATTTGCTGGAAACATTGGAAATGACATACGAGTTGATTGCATTGTTGTAACTCAGGTGAGTGCGAGTTCTTGGTGTGTGTGTAGTTTCAGGAATGCAATTTTAATAACACAAAAATGATTTTCCTTATACAAGTGAGCATTCAATATTATATGCTTAAAGTCTTAAATAAAGTATAACTTATTGAAATTGATCAATTCTGATTTTATTAAAATTTATTACAAGTCGAAACAAGTATAAAGCTTAACAAATAAACCAATTTGATTAGTTTTGATACTTTGAGCTACTTTACATAAAATTTAGTTGATTTAGAAAATGTCTGTGTGAAAAGGGTTTTTCAAAAAGCTTAAATTTTCATAAATATATAAATATGAATTTAAATTGTAATTATAATTCGTAAATTAGAGTTTTCTTATTTCATGCATATTTGCATGCATGACGAGAATATTTTGCATTTAAAACTCATTTACCTATCGCGTTTGTCAATCAAAAATTTGTTTCGATTTATTGACACATTTCAGTGGACCTAGATAACATTGTTCGAAAGGCCATTAGGTTATCACTAAATAGGCCTTCACATAATAGCCTAAAAATGTCGTTGCGATTTTTGGTTTTGTCAAATGTGATTTTCCCCCAAAAAATCAATGAAAGTCATAGTCCATTGGCAAAAGCCAAAGTTCACTGTGTTGTCCAAAAATGCTAATCAAATTGTCAAAAAAAAAAAGTGGAAAAAAAAGAGAAATTAAATTGAATTTTTGTAGCAGGTGCGCTGTGTGACACAAATTGCCATTTAAAATAATTAGAAAAGTTGCCGCCATTTTTGATACAGTCGCCAATTTGCATTGGCATTGCCGTGTTGCAAGTTGCAACCAAATAACGGGCTGCTGTCAACGTGGCGTGTGGCAAATGCAATTGCTGATGCCAATCGAAGTCCTCTATTGCCCCGACCCCCTTCACCTTTTAAATATTGAATCCCCGAACGAGAGCGTTAAATATCGATTTGAAAAATATGCAGTTATGAATTGTGTTCACTGTGTTCAAAGTGTAGTCGTCTGGTCCGTATCAAATAGAAATAGAGCCACTATTCGCAGCCAAAAACCAAAAAACCAAAAACCCAAAAAACCCACGAACCTTAAATCAACTCCCACTCGTTGCGTCGCTTTGGCCAATATTGAATTTGATTTAATGAATGGAAATTGGCAAAAAGCATCGAGAAAGAGATACATACAGATTCAAATACAGATACAGATACATTTACAGTTACAGATACACACAGACTGTAATTTATGGGCGTGGGAGCGTTATTAAAATCGATTTCGCTTTTATTTCAATCACATTTTAAAAAGCTTTCTGCAACTTTAAAATAAATTAATCTAATTTTATGTTAAATATATGACTATGTTTCTAATTCTAACTTTCTAAAATGCTTCCAAATATAACTGGAAAATAAAATATTTAATACATGTACTATTTTTGTAGATATCGCCGCGTATTCATTTGTTGGAATCACAATTTCAATTTCAACATCAACCATCTGGTCAGAATGAAACTTTTTGTGCTTTAATTTGGCAAAGTTTGATAAACGCGCATGAATTGTAATTTGGAATTAAATTGATGATTTTATCCACTGCACGCGCTTTGCCAATATTTGCTAGATACTTTTTACAAATCCAAATCCCTTCCAATCCCCTTAAATCTCTTGTTTCCCTCTCTCTTCCAGCTTGTTGATTGATTTCGTTGCATGACATTTTATAAAATGACCAACAAATGATAAACGCGACGAGAAATGATTCAAAGTTTTAAAGCCAACAAATGCATAGTTAAAATTCGTGCTTGTAATTGAAAATTGATTTCGACACAATGATGACCATCATAATGATCATCAGCATATATAGCAACAAGGGTGAACTGTTGTTGGGCTATAAAAATTAATAGAAATAATATTCAGGCCAAATATGCAATGCAAATTTGTATAAAATGTTTGAAATTGCACCGAAGGCTTTTTCCCCCAACAGACAGTGACACATTCGTTCGATACACAAAAATGTGAAAGTAATTTTAGGGATTTGCAATATTTAAATAAATATTTTTATTGATTATTCGTTTAGAAATAAGGCCATAAGGTTTTTGGGAAATCAACTAAATTCAAGGGAAGTTCAATTTTAAAGGAGTTTAAACTTTGTCATCAGTTAATAAAGTTGTCAAAGTTAAAAGTAGAAGAAATGTTGAGTGTTTCCAAATAAATTTCAGGCTACTCAGTTACTTTAAAATATTTAAATTCACTGTAGCGTATAAATTCAAAGACTTTTAAATTTTCAGACACACAACGATTCACGTATCTTTTCTGTATAATTTAAAAAAAAAAACACGTTTTGTGAGCTATTTAGTACATCCGTTTTGTTTTAGCTTTTGTGAAGCAAATAAATGGTAGCATTTCGATAAGCTGTGAGTTGTTCGATTATAAATCCCATTGGGCTTAACATGATCCCAAGCTCATTTGCCTCAGTCTCTACGTTGTGTCGTCTCCTACATTCCCCAATTCCTCCAAGGTGCCATAAAAAATTCGCGTAGCCGCAGAAACATTAATCAAAGCGGCGTTGCATACACCAGGGCGCTATATCAATAACCAATTAAATTGAAATTAAATTTTGCCACACGGTCGAAAGAGCGAGAAGAAGCACACAGATCCACAGACAGACATCGTCAGAGAGAGAGAGAGAGAGAGGGAGAGACAGAGAGTGGGAGAAAGACAGAGAGGCAAAATCGTAGAGGAAGCATAACAATTTTGCAGCTACTTACGCGTGTGTAAGTCGGAAAAAGCTTTGGCATATCCCTCCCTCCTCCTATCTCCTGCCTCCACCCACTCCCTCAGCGCAGCAAAACCAAACGTAATTCAATTTGTATCGAGCCGGGAAAATGTAGCCAAACGTTTATTTTTTAATTTTATATACAGATTGGAATATACTTGTACATATTTTTTTATTTATTGACTGCTGACTGACTGGGTCTGCGTGCTGTGGTATGCGTTAAATTTCAATTAAATAATTCTATACCATTCCCCAAACTGGTAGAAGTATAAGCTATAAGCTCATTGCATGACGCGACGACCCTCAACAAAAATAAAATCTATATATAAAGTATATATAGTATATATCTAAATTCCATTTTCATTTCTTTATTTCGCTTAGAAATTCGCACTGAACTCGTATCAGTTTATATTAATCTACTTTTGCTACTCCGGAAGTTTTGGCAACACCTACTCAAAAAGCATCGACAAAAACGTGGTGCCAGCACAGAAGTTGGGGCTGTGGGTATGAAACCTTCTTCCTGCATGGCTTATTCTCCATCTTCATTCCCCTACCTTCCCGCCACACAATCCCAACTGTATTGGCCATGTCTCTGTGCGGTTGTAACAAAGTTATATTGGTTTGCGTGACTATGAACAAAAGTAAAATAACAATTACAACAACGACAACACAGCGGCCACACCCCCGTCTACCCACCTCCGGTCCCTGTCTCCTGGCCACAGCTCTTGGTGGCCACAAGTAAACACAAAAACCCAAAAGAAGCAACCAAAAACCATACCAACAGCAACAATAACAATAAGAAATAGAGCTTGTAGTGGGAGGTAAAAATGGAACAAATAAAAAATATAAAAAAAGTAGAAAACAAATTGTAAAGTGAAATTAGTATTTTAGTTATCCTGTGCGCAGGCATAAGAATATAAAGACATACATAAATACACACATATATATACATTTACAAATACATATATGTATATGCATTTCACAGGAAAACTTGAAAATTTGTTGAGCTCTATAAGGGCAGGTGGTTTTGTCTGAATTGTTCCTGGAAGTGAGTTTTAAATATATATATGTATGTGCTCGAAAAGCGCTTAAGCAGTTACTGCATTTATATAGTACTGGTGGGGTGTGTGCAGCATGGGTTGTAAGAGAAATTTACCAATTGAACTATAAATCAACTTTAATTTCAGTTTTTTCTTAGAATTAAAAATCCTAAAAAAGTAATTTTTGAACATTATTTATCTAATAAATAAATACAAAATACTTTCCATTAAGAACAAATCCGTCTCTTCTAAAATACTACTGTAATAGAAAGAAAACAGGTACACTAATAATAAAATGAATAATAGCTAAATTAATTTGTCGTTTTATTTAGAAATTCTGTTCGTAACTTTCAGTTATGTCCCTCGTTATTGTTATTGAATTGTGTCCGTTTGACGCATTTCCATCCCTTTTTGTTGATTGTTATATACCAGATCAATAATTAATTTGAAAATTGAATACCTCAAAGTTTTCGACGGTCATGCAATGGGTTTCCATTAGTTATTTATTAATTTGCTGTATGCGTGCATCGGGTAGCACTTCATAATTAATAATTTATGGCAAAAAAATCGCTTAACAAATTGTCATTGTTCTGGTTTGCTGGTCAAGGGGAATAGAATCGGTGGACGCATTTGATAAGCAATTAAAAATATGTATATACATATATATTTCTATTGTACAACCTGCTGAATACTGTCTGGGACGGTTAGACAATATGTTGCATTGTTGTTCGTGTCGCCAGAACACACACCTTTAACCAGGATATAACCCACACACTCACACACACTCGTAGACACACACATAGTCACTCATAAAACTCATAAGCTTTTGTTTTACTAGCCACCAATGCAGCAGAGTTTTGCAGAGTTGCCGATTCCAACCAAACTTGAGCAACTCCCAGAACCGTTTTTGGTCTCGCCAAACTCATAAATTGCATGACATGAGTTGCATACATATATAGATGCTATACTCCCATTCCATTAAAAATATATACATACCGCACAGCTGCAGTCAAACCACACACACACACACACACACACACATACACACATGTGTGTACATTTTGAGAGAGTTAAATCTATGCTTTATGCTAAATTCACCCCAAAAACTTACCGATTGACAATATGCCAGCGTCATTTGGTCGCAGCACGTGCGTAAAGTAGATTTTCAAACCCGAATTATCCGCCATTTGTCTGGCATGCAATTGTGCAAAGTCCGGCTTCAAATTGTTATAATGGGTCTCCATTAAATAATATTTGGCTTGTCGCGACTCAATCGGGTAGCCCGCTTCGTGTGGATACGTAAAGCCCTGCAAAAACAGAAAGGACACCGTATGAAACAAAAGCATCCAAAAATACAAGAACTGAGAACAACAGGAAAAAATATAACGTTCGAGAGTTGTTTGTATTTTACATACGTACAAATACACGTATATACTTATATGTATGTGTGCAAGTAAATGTCTGTTTGGGAATGGCAAATGGTGGACGGAAGTTGATGCCATGGTCATGTGCAATTTAAATGCACAGCAGCAGCAGCAACAGCAGTAGCAGCAGTAACAGCTACAGCAGAAGCAGCGCAAACCGTCGCCATTGCAATTGCATTGCATTGCAGTATACAGCGCCCCCTGGCGGACCGATATACAACAAGAACAGCACAGGGCACTGCATTATGGCGCTGCTGTGATGAAATTATGAAAAGCATGGCAAAAAGGTTCCAAAAAGAGCAGAAGGCCAAGCCATTTCTTTATTGAGATGCCCTTGCAGTTATCGGGTAGCGAAACTTTATGGCATCGCCTGACTTGAGAGCGGACTTGGATTGCTAACTCGCTTTAGAGTTTGTGTTTAGAAATCTATGGTAAGTTTACTGATTTAGTTAAGGGGAATATAGTTTACTGAAATAAGTTAATATTTGCCTAGAAACATTTGATTTTTTAACTGAATTCATTTATTTTTTTAGAATCATTTGAATTTTTTACAACTCTAAACTAGATTATAGCTTTTAAATAAATTTAAAAATAAAATTAACTATTGTTACTCATTTAAAAAACGTGCTTAGACTTTAATTCAAATTTTAATACTTGAATATATATATAATTTTTTCTATTTTTAGACCCCGTACTCTAAAAAAGAGTATAGGGGTCTATTAGGTTTGTCTGAAGCGAAATGTGCGTAACAGGCAGAAGGAGGCGTAGCCGACCCCATAAAGTATATATATTCTTGATCAGCATCAACAGCCGAGTCGATATAGCGATGTCCGTCTGTCCGTCTGTCTGTCTGTCTGTCTGTCTGTCTGTCTGTCTGTCCGTCCGTATGAACACCTGGATTTTCTAAACTACAAGAGCTAGAGCCACCAAATTTGGAATGAAAGTCCGTCTATATGTCAGGCAGGTTAAGTTTATTTCAAATTTTTGCCACGCCCCCCACCGCCCCCCACAAATTGTAAAAAACTATTTTCACATCACCATAACTTGAAAACGACTAGAGCTAGAGAGACCAAATTCACACAATATGTGTATAGTACCATTATAACAATCCTCACCAAGTTTGGTCCGGATCGGACAACTATAGCCTATAGCTCCCATAGGACAAACCGGTCAAAAATAAAAATTTGTATGAAGACATGTAGTGTTGGTTGAGCGATCGCAACCAAACTCACAGAGGATGTGTGTATAATTATTAAAAATATCCCCACCAAATTTGGTCCAAATCGGACAACAACAACATATAAAACAAATTAATCAAAAATGCTGAATTTTATGTACAAATTGTTTGTTTACACTGCTTGCAATAGAAGAAGAACACAAACTACAGCAAGCAGTGTAGTGTGTTAAACAATTATTGCATGTGAATGAAAATAATCCAACTGAATTATCAGCAGAGCGTGGTCTTATTGGTAGGGTCGCGGTTCATGATTTTGCAAATCCGCGTGGGTCCCAGGTTCGAGTCCAGTCAAATTTAAACACAAATTTTTTAAATTTAATTTTTTTTTAATTTTAAATTTAATTTCAAATTGTAAAACACGGCTTATTTTTAAAATAAGCCAAGTAAGGAAATTGTGCATTTAGTTGTGTATATATTTACATACATTTGTATATAAATATGTATGTATACAAAATGTGAATCACTCCGTTTTTCTTCTTTTTCGTATGGAAAATGCGCACTAGAATGAGTACGGGGTCTTTTACAGTCGGCTTGCTCGACTGTAGCCTTTCTTACTTGTTAAACTTTAAAATATTTTTTCATTCAGTTTCCTTTGCGTAAACTGCACAGCTTTGATAACTACATCATGTGGTATCGTGATTTTTGCAAGGGTATTTCAATTTTACTTATATTTTGTGTTGAAAGGAAGCATTTGCGAAGGTTAAATTAATATTGCATGGTTATGGTTCTGACGGTGATAGGGGCTGGGTTTGGGTTTGGGATAAGGACGGTTTCAGCTCAGTTGAATTGAATGGAGTAGAGTCGAGTGGTGTAGAGTAGACCAGACTGGTGTGGAGTAGAGTCAAGTTGAGTTCAGTTGAGTTTGATGCTTACCTCACTGCCCCGCGACCAGGAGGCAACAATGGCATTGCATGCCAGTGGAATGGATCGGGCTCCCATACACTGTCTGCCCTGTTCGCGTGCCAGCTCCTCCAGCTCCGAGTGGGAGCCTTGGCACTCATGCAGCGTTATGTGCTGCAAGTAGTGTACGCTGGACGATGAATCATAAATCGGCTCGTACTGAAATGAATATGAGCAGAGCATGAGACAGGAGATAGTAGACAAGAGACAAGATTGGTGGAAGAGACAAAGATAAATAAATTTTTAATATTTCAATTTGGTTATGCCGCGGCCAAGGACAACGAGTTACGATTCAGACATTTTTATCTGAATGCAACGAGCTGCATTTTGGCCTCAATTATGCATTATATTTAAGTAACAACATTTAGCAATGGATTGGAATCTTGATGTGATTCTTACCCGTATAAGATGATGCTTTCGATTGATATCCTCCAGTTTGAACATCTTGCACCAAAATAGTGGCGTATCACCGCCGGGCAACTCAACATCCTCGTTGCGCAGCTCCAGGACACGGACGCGCTCATCATGAGGCGATGGCAACTGCAGCTGGGCACGCTGCATCAGGACCATGGGTCGATAAGGACGAAAGGCTCGCGCCGGATCCGGCAACGTGCCGGGACGCACAGAGCCGTGAGGTGGATCCTGTGCGTGATACATGTACAACAAGCGCATCGTGTCGTTCTGAAAAAAAAGAGCGAAAAAGCAGAAAGGATAATGGAGAGTTGAAAAATGTGTAAAAAATTAGTTGCTAAAGGTGAACATGTGCATGTGAGTGTCTGTGTGTGCCTGTATGTGTGTGTGTCTGTATGTGTGTGTGAGTGCACAAAATGGCGTTATAATGGCGTTGCCGGCAAACCAGGCAACACATAATGAAAAAAGCAAGCACCGAACCAACAACAGCAATAATGTCGTTGCTGACGTATACACGGATGGACTGTCTGCAATTGAAGGCCAAAACGGAGGTGAGGTGGTGGGCGTGGCACGGCTAAATTAAGTAAAAAATAAAAAAAAAATGTGGTGTGCTCGAACTGAGCAGCGGAAGGAAACGGAAGTCGCCTTGCGGCCATTGGTAGCGAAGGAAGCAGGTGTTGTTTGGTCAGCTGCAGTTCATGTTGGAGTTTCGTGCATGTTTCGTGTTTTCAGACCTGTTCCGACTTGTAATGAGACGGAGGCGTGAGTCGAGTTGCTCATGCGACGTTGCCACAATTCAATGGGCGGATTAATTAGTGAATCATGGACAATGATAACTAAATAGAAAAAGCTTTAAATTTTTCGAGCACTATTGGAATTATTAAAGCAGCTTTTGGTAGTCCTAATTTGAAATGCTTTTTAATTACTAAATAATGAATTTTGTGGTATGTATAATTGCATAATTTAAAATTATAATTTTATTTTTATAAAATTATGCATTTTAAGCTAAATAAATAATGTTTTCAATTATCTGCCAATCAAAATTATTGATTAAAGTGAATTGTTTGCTATGGCAAATAATTCGTTTGTTTTAGGCAAGATTTCTTTAGTTCATTAGTCTAACTTGTTACTAAAATATGCAATTTGTATGCAAGTTAAGTAAGCCTAAGCCAACTAATGGAAATTCACTTAAGTTAATTGTTTTAGCTTTTAAATGCATTAAATGCAACGTTGCCAAAGTTCAGACAATTTTCAGCAATCCTCTTTGCAGACTGTACTTGAGCATTTAACAAATTAGCAGTTACACTCTCTTTATTTTTCATTGGTTTTGGCCACAACAAAATTCATAGAAAATGACTCGAGGATTTCGTTGAATTCGCCTGTGCATCTTGGCAGCAATTTACAAGTCTAGTGCACCCGACAAATAAAAACTAAATTTGTAATTCTTTTCCTCTCCATGTGTGTGTATGTGTGTGTGTGTGTGTGTGTGGCATTTCTTTTGTATTATGCATGTGGCTTGTGTGTATTTTTCATTTGCCACGTAGTTTTAATTGGTAAACCCAAATTAAAGCTTTCATTAAAGAATCACAACACGACAGACGACGCGTCGGGCAAAATGTGCCCGCCAGCGGGAAGTACAGCTATACTGCGACCTCTGCCCTCTGCTCTCTGTTTTGTACCCTCTGTTCCTGCATTCACTTTGGCACCTCTCCCCTCTCTCTCTGTTTCTGTTGCTGTCTCTGTTCATCTCTCTACTTTCTCTATTTGTACTTGACTCGAACGCCTCGGGGGCTTTTGGAAGCCAACAGTCAGCTGTCATTGTGTGCATGTCATGTGCACGTGCATCAGTATGTTTCTGTGTGTGTTTGTCTGTTTGTGTATGTGTGTGTGTGTGTGTGAAGCGACACAATAATAACAACAACATGTAGCACACATGGGATACAACACAGAGGGAGAGACAGAGAGAGAGAGAGACAGTTGTAGAGAAGAAGAAGTTTGTAAAAAATCTGCAACCCGGTCAGGGCATCCATTTGAATTCATTGTGGCAAAGTGCCCATTGTAGCTGTTAAGTGGAACTGTAGAGCACCATGTTCGACAATTGACGGCCAGGGCAACCAGGGCCATACCCAGAACAACAGCAACAACAACAACGACGACGAGTCCTTGTCTACTTGTTCATTTTGCCAGCAACGAGGAGACAATACTTTAATTAACAATTCCCTTCAGCGCACCCCCTTTGCAAACTCCTCCGCTCCACACCTTACTATATATTCTATATATATTTGTATATATGTGTAGTATTACGCCCCCAAACTTTTCATAGCAAAGTCTGAAAAACAAAAAAAAAAAACCTGTACAAATGAGTCGGTTGCCCGCTGTCCTGGCAAACACTGCGGGCGGTTGAGGCAAACGCGCTAACCGGCCGGCAATCGCCAGTCAGTTCAGTCCAACCAGTAGCAACAACAGCAATGGCAACAACAATAGGGATAACAAGAACAAGGATAACAACAACAAGTTGTTTCGGTGGGAAAAGGCAGTTTTAAAACATTTGCCGTGCGACAGGCGCAGCACAAAAGTCATTAACGTGGCTACGGCGCTGCTGGACATGGCCCAGTTGTAAAAACATGACCACTGTGAAAAAACTCAACAGTCATTCAGTAAAAACACAACAAAAAAACATGTCAAATATTTTAAAAGTCGGCTGAGAAATACCCTTTAAAAAAGATGGGGTGATTAAAATAATATGAGTTCTGATACTAAGGAGAAAAGATGAAAGATATCATTAAATTTATATAGTCTTCTGTTTAGATTAAGTTGCTTAAAAGGTAGCAGGACATTAATATGTAAACATTATTCAAATTAAAGGACTCCCCAAAAATTAAATAACATTGTCTACAATGAAGTCAAATTTTTATTACTTTAGTTTTAGTTTTTTATTTAATTTTTGTAAAAATAAATTTATATAAATTGAACATTTCAAAATGCATTTAAATTCATTATAAATACTCTTTTACAAACTGTATTGTTTGCAATACAATTTCGGGTAAAGAACTATTTTGAAAGTATACTCATAGTTACCCTACAGTAAAAAGAGATTTCATTACTCTAAAATCTAATAAACTCAAAGAGTCTTTAGGGTATCAGCACGTAGAAACAAAGTGTGAAAAAGCCTGCGACACTCTATGCACACGCACGTAGAGCAGCAACAACAATGACAAAATAGCAACAACAATAACAACAAGTACGAGAACAATAGTAACAACAACTAAAATGAAATGAAAAGCTTCAGCAAGGATTACAACCAAAAATTAATGAAAGCAAACGGGCTGCGGTCATTTGGCGTGTGGTCAACGCTCGGCCAGGAACTTAATTGCTAAAGACGAAGTGTTATATATGTGTGTATGTGTATGTGTGTGTGTGTAAGCTGGGAGTTGAACTACAGAACTACAGGTGTCCTGCACTTTGCTGACTCTTGGCTAATTGTAAAATTCGCCAGTACATGCACTCATTAGAGTCCTGGTTACGGCCCAAAAAACTTGGCAGCTCACAACGCTTGACTGCACCTTTGAATTCGAATTGAAATAGTACTTGGCACTCAGCTTAAGTGTACAAAAACGTCACTTTAGCCCTTCCATTTTTTTTTTGTTTTTTTTTTTTTTGTTTTAATTTCCAGAGACCCAAACAGGCATTGCCAGAGTTGTCGACTCAAACTAAACTTAAGTTCTACAACTTGTATTCATTTCTATTCATTTCATTTTTATTGTTTCCCCATGATGTATTCAAACTAAATATAAGTACAAAAACAAATATGCTAGCTCATCGTCGAGCTTACTTAATACCCCACCTAACGGGTCGTGACAATTACAAGGAATGGAGCCAAAAGATGGAACTCATTTTGCGTATCAAAAAATGGTGGCCTGTGGTATTATCCCCGCCTAAGCCTATTAGGACTACTTCTGAGAATCGAGAGAATTTTATATTTGTCGCTTCACGTAATCGTATATATGAACAATGTCCTATTTCTCTGGTAAGTCTGAATTTATAATATTATTATAAAGCACAAAATAATTATTCATTTAAAGAGCCGCTATGTCAACTCATACATATGCAGATACATAGATCCGAGCATTATGTCACCGAATTATCGCAGGATGAGTGTTCCGCTACTTTGGTATAAACTTAAACGCAATTTTGGCTCTAAAAAACTAAACAAAAGCAAACTACAGCAGTTACAGTAGAGAAACAGTTGATAAATAGATGAATAGAATAATTGGATAAATATATGCACTAAATGATTGATCGATTGAAATGATTTTGTTTAAATAATTAAATAGTAAAGAATACAAACTATATATAAGTATGTTAAATTTTTCAGAATTCCCATATAATCTTTATACAGAAATCAATTAGTTGAGTACTCTCTTCTTGTCGGACTCAATTTGGCCCCACAGTATTGTCATTTTTTGCTCAGACAATCTATTTACTTAGTCCAGCAATCAAACACATCCTAATCCAGACAACAATCGTGTATATATAAGTATATATACTTAGGTATATGTACATACACCTGGTGGGGCTTTGGAAACTTTATAGCCCATTACTGTTTGTGTTGGCTGTTGTTTTAGTTGTTATTGTTGTTGATGCTATTGCATTGTTATTCCTTTGCTTTAGCTGAAGTTTTTGTTTTGTTGCCACTTGCGTTTTGCCATCTCAACGCGTTTTAATAATGGTCCAATTGTCCCAAAAGTGAAAACGAAACTGAAACGTAAGGAAAATGGAAAGGGAACAGCAAGTTGGTCATGCTGCTAATGGCTAATGGTCAAGTGGTCAAGTTGAACCTTGTTCAGTATCGTAGCAGTGCTGTCAGGGGCCAAACGAAACTTCGTCGTTGCAAGCTTGTTTAATGTGCACGTAATTGAAATGCATTTACAATTGAATTATAAATAGAACAAAATACACACACACGTACACACATACAGATGCACACATAGAACTACAGACACATGTAAGATTTACACTTGTGTTGGGTTTTGTTCTAAACGAGTCCGTTTGTTAAACTTTTAGTAGTAGCAGCAGTAGCAGTTGCTGTAGCTGTAGCTGTAGCTGCAGCTGAGCTTGCAACAACTGAAAAGCAGGCTCTTAGCAGCAAAGTTGCAATCAAATCAACCGTTCCCCAGTAGCATTTCAAGAGGTGTCTGTCTGCCTATGTGTCTGTGCAGCAGGTTGCCATGGTCACGTCGGCCATTTTAAACTCTATGTGTGTGTGTGTGTGTTTAGCTTTAGCTTTTATTCCTCTGTGTTGGGCATTGGCAATTCAATCATCAATGGGTTTTTCGTGCGCTGCTGCACAAACATTTGTGTGGCCTGCAACTTTCTGACAGCTGATTTCAATAACTAATATGCAAAGAGGTATATCGGCAATGCAATGACGCCCCCTTTACCCTAACCAACCTCCCAACCCCCACCCCATTAAATGGCCAAGTTTTTGTTCTGTGTTCTAATTGCCGTGTCAGTCGTTCTGATTGCCAGCCACAGAAGTACAGGAACAGCTGCATCAGCAGTCAGAGGCAGTCAGAGTCTGTCGTTTTGTTGACAGGCTCTTCATATGCAAGCCGCATGCTGAATGCAACACACACACTCATACACCAGGTGTGTTTTGGAGTCTCTCGTGTGTGTGTGTGTGTCTAATCGTTTAGTCTGTGTCCAAGTTTAGAATCAACTCAGTTGTGAGCTCTTAAGTGGCTTAATGATTTTTGTTGCATTAGATCGAGTCATTTTAACTAATGTTTGTGTGTGCATTGTATGTGTGTGTATGTGGGTGTATGGGTATGCGTGCTCTCTTCAACCAGTTGACATTAATTGAGTTTATTCATAGTTGCTGCCATAGTTTCATTTAAATTAGATTTTCTCGAGTTGAGAGCAGGTGTTGTTCATATTGTTGCTAGTTTGCTGTTTGATAAAACTGTCAAAATTATACATTTATCAGCATTAAAAAATTTCAACAAATGTGAAATAATTTCTAATATTTTAAGGTGCAGTTTAGTTTCAATGGAGCAACGGAGTTTTTAAATGAAGTTTATTCTTAATTAATAAAAATGGTACTCTAATAAATTAGGTGCATAAAAAAGATACTTAGTCAAGATGTCCAGACGAAACGAAGTCCGCAAATTGTTATTGATGTTCTAATGACCCGTTTAAGCTGCATTTGCTGGCTAACATCTCAAACTGTTTCTCTAATTGCCTGCCAACATTTAAACCTATTTGCTGTATTTTTTGTAGACATACTTACATCTTGGGTCATTTATATGCCTTCAAAAAGCGTTTATTTTAAGCGCTTTTTGCCAATGGTTTTTAGGTTGATAGCTTTGAAGTTTGAGAAGCCAGAAAAAGTGTGCTACAGAATGTATATTTCATGCTGCTTAAAAGCCTTTGCCAATGCCACAACAACTCAAACAAACTCACGAAAGCACACACACTCACATGGCCATTAACCCATGGATTGCAGCGGGATTTAAGCCATACACTCTCGCCAACGTAGTCAAAATAAAAATTCGCATAATTCTCGCTAAAAGTTTTGACTCCAGCTGCATGAACTCGAGCCTCTTGTGAATCTGGACGGGAACTAAATGTTTCGTTCTATGCCATCGACGTCGTCATCATCGGCATCAACGTTATCGCCATCGTATGTTTGTCAAGCAAATGGAATAACCGTCGCAATTGCAACAACGTCAAAGCCAAACAAAAATGTTATTTGCCGCTTTGCCCAAAAATCAAGTACACAACCAAACAGCCAAACAAACAAGCAACAAAAGCTGCTAAAAACAGCCAAAAACAGGCAAACGACGCGGCGCGGCGTGAGAGCCAGACGTGTGTAGAGCGGACCCAAAAAGTGGTCGCCATTTGGGTCTATGACTCGCTGGCTATGAAGTTCTGGTCATGACGAGTATCCTGTGTGTCTGGCCATAGCTTCCCTAGTTGCTTTATTAAAGCTAAAGCCTTCATTGTTCCCTTTTTTACACACGAGTTGTGAGTTGTGTGTTGGGTTTTGTGTGTTGCGAGTTTGCCAGTTGCGAGCAGTTGGAACTACCACTTGTATAAACTGGCAGAGATTCGCATGAGGTGCACGGTAACAGGCAATTGAAATGGTCAAAGCTTTGACTTCACTACCTTTGTAAAAGTTTAAATGAATTCTTAATGCGTTTTGCAACAAAATGTGTGTAAAGTGTGAAATCAACGTCAAAGTAAAGGGTAGAATTTTATCAGAGCGCACTGAAGTATGCTACGCTTTTAAGGTGTTCACTTTTGCATGATGCTGAAAAGTCTGCTATAATTTATTTCGTACTTGATTTCCTCTGACTTTCTTTCGTTAGAGCATTTTGCATACGACTTGACACAGATTTTGTAACATTTCTCTTGTTGCTCTTCATTTTGAAGCGGAGATTTTCGTGTTTCGCGTTCAAAGCTTCTACACTGTGTGTGTGTGCGTATGTGAGTGCGTTTGTGTTTGTATGTGGCTGTTGCTATTACTACTGCTCTTGTGTGCACTGGAAGTGCATGTGAAACGCGCGTTGGCCAAAAAAGTGGAAAAAATAAAGCTAAACGCAACGTGAAACGTTTGTTTTAATGCCCTAAAGCGACAAATATTGAGAGAAGCGAGTACATCATAGTCCAGGGGAAAGTGTAGAGAGCTGCAATACAAAACTCGGTGCGGGATTTAACAGCCAAAGTAATGCAATGACAAACAAAAGCAACCGAGTGTGAGGCAGACAAGAACAGCAACAGAAACAGCAACAGCAACTGTAGTTGGTGGGTGAAGGTGGTTGCACTGGTCCGGGTTAAGGGGGAGGGGAGTTGGGGAACAGGAGGTTGCTGGAGTCGTTGAAGCTGTTGGTGCCGTAACGATTTTTGGCCATTTTTCAGTTAGTTTTGCTTTTGTTGCTTCTACTGCTGTATGTTTTTGCAGCAACCAAGGCCATAAATAACGAGTCGAGCTTGCCAGCTGGATTTCCTTTCAACGTTTTTACGGTCATGTCAAATGCAACAGGCCAACAACAACACCAACAATAGAACCGAGACAAAAAGAGAGAATAGCGTCTAAAATCTGTACATCTTTAGAGCGAAAGTAATTAACCGTTGGCAACCATTGACTGCAATGTGGCAAACAAAACGAAAAAAAAAAAACAGAAAACAAAATAAATACGGAAAACCGCAAACTTCATACGGCAAACATTTTTACCCCCACTGAGCTGAGCAGTAAAAACAAATTTGTTTATAAAAATATTGGACCACAATCTGAACAGCGCTGTAAAGTGTGCGAATAGTTGGCAACCTGTAGTTATTTTATTTTATTATTTATGGTTAAATGGTGCAATATTCCAACTACTCTCACTTCCCGTTGTCTTCCCATCTCTCTCTCTGGGCCCCTGTAAAACTAACTAGTTTAGTAAATTCAATTTTTTGGTCTACGAGTGTTTATTTGCATATATATTTTTTTTGCTGCCGCGTCAGTGACCGAAAAAACCACAAAAACCCGAGCAACTAAGACAGACACACACGGCAAAAGGCATGGTATGGGGGCAATAGACGGGAGATATTTCAGATATACAGACACAAACAAACACATGTACTACTCACACACAGTCACAAAGTAACCGCAAAAAAGTGGTCAGTTGGCCAAAACTAAACGAAATGTAATAAAGCAACGGATATGCCAGTTTGCTTGAACTCTGTGGTAAGCTATAGAAAAGCAAGGAATGAGAATGGGAAAAATATTCAGGCAGCAATGCAAATAGATGGGATAACTAGTAGAAAGGCAACTGCATAACACAATAAATGAATATGAATTAGACAACCAGGAGCATGTGCAATACACATACAAACATACAGTCCATTTGGTTAAAAGGACCAAAGGGAAAAAATAACATATGGTAAATAACATCAAAAAGCTCATATGAATCATGTAATTTTTAAAGACGGCCCACAACCCTCTACTAAAGTGGCAAATAGATAAGTGCAAAACTCTAAAACTCGAATTTTCTTCTCACAAAATTGTCTAATTAATTGAGCTTCCTTAAAGTTAAAAGCTAGTGATATGTATGCTTTAGTAACCAAGAAATCTACTCGAAACATTTCCAAAAACTTGCTGACTGCAATTTTAATGGACTTCAAGGACTTGAAAGGGTTAAAGCGCTGGACAAAACACTTTTAGCTAAGCCTGAACAATTTTGTTGGGGCTGCAACTCCACTTGGCTTGTGGCGGGTTAAATGCCGTTTACCTAAATCTCTCAAGAGTCAGCTGCAATATGTTCGTTATGCTCCTGCTACATTTATTTTTTTTTTTTAGGAATTTCAACAAAAAGTTAAAAGGATTTGCTTTTGCCTCTAACAGTTGTTGTGTCAAACACTTGACTTTAAAAGCTTAATTTAAATCAATTTAAATTTTGTTGCATGCTTTTGGGGATCACTTTTATGTTCGGTTTCGACAACGACGACGGTTATTTTGTTGTTGTTGTTGATGTTGTATTTGTTGCAGAACTATTAAATTTTTAAGTGCCAAGCGGAGACCACAAGACCCGCAAATACCACACAAGCAACCACTAGCCATCAGCTCCCTATACCCGCTGCTGTCCCCTCAATTTTTCTGCTGCCGCTGCTCCTGCTTCTTCCGCATACACCGCTCTCTCCACTAATAATTCATTATAAAAGTCACTGCTTTGGTTTGGTTTGGTTTTTGTGTTTTGCTGTGACGCGAAATTCCGCCTTAATACTCACTCCTTCAACCTCTACTTCCTACTCCTCTGACTCTTTCTGTGCAAGTTTCGAGCTTATGTCGTGACAAACTGCACACATATGTGACTCGTAAGAGACCCCCTCGCTGCCATGTGAGTGTTTGTGTACATGTTTATGGCACCATTTTGCACAAAAGTCAAAGCAAGAAATAAGGAGAGCTCTGTCGTGTGTTCCCCTAATCCATTTCGACTAAATTTCATCAAGTTTTATGAGAGGTTTTTACAACCGCAATCGTTTCAGACATTAGCTCAAACTAACACTAAAGCAGGTCAAATAGTGCAGCAATAAAATGTGCTTTATTTTAAATATAATCCGTTGGTTGAGCTTTCAAATTTAAGTATGATTAAATAGATAAACTCAATATGTGCTATGGAAACTACTTCTTTCATACAAAGCTCTACAGGTAGGTAAAGTTATGCCAAACATTTTACAAAAGAGAAAGAAAGAGAAAACGTTTTGAGGAACTCGCCGTGCTGATTGCCGACTTTGTAAGGACTATGGGGTCTACCCTCTTGTAAGTGTTGAAAATTACTGTCGACTTGACTTGTTGCCTTTTTGTTTTGCCAGCTCGCAATACCAACTACAACAACTGTTACAACAACAATAACAATTACACAGTTGTTGTACATACGAATATATATATGTATATATAAATTTATATATTCGAGTATAGGGGAGACGTGAGTGTGTTGAAAGTTATTATGGGTTCCCCGGGCACGGAGCTCTAGACCAGAGGCCCATTAATGGGCAAAATTACTGTTTACAAGTGGAGCAAGCAGCAAGCAGCTAGCACCACCGCCATCACCTCCATCAGCACCACTCAGGAGTGCAAGTTTCGTGTTAAAATAATAAACACATAGCAAAAATTGTAACAGCATGTGTAGCAAGCAGTCTGCATAATTCCATTACAGGGCTGCACACACACATACGCACACACACACACATACGCACATACATACATACTTAGTACTCCAAATACTTCCTGCTCCGCACTCCATATTAAGCATAAACTATTTTAAAAACAATATTTTTCCAGCGAACCCACAAAACTTCAACTTTAGTTCACACGGCAAAGTTTTTTTAAAATACCCTGTAGTTGTTAGGTAAGGAAGGCATGATGATATTTAAATAAATATAACGGCTATTTATATGGAGAAATAATGCAAGATTTTTTATAGAACATTTGTATAGTTATATAATACCTCAAGCTAGATTTATAGTTCCTGGAAACACATTTAAATAGCTGTGAACATTTATTCTATATAAAATGCCAGGGTATTTATAAGTTGAACACTGCAAAGCCTGACATTTTTTTTTCTCAATGTTTTGCATTTTAAATTGCCAGAGAGCGAAATGCCGAGGAAAGTTTAAACAATTACTTCAATAGCAATAACAACAAGAGGAACAAGTGAAGCACAATATGAAATTATTCTAATGACAATTAGTGTTAATTGTCACTTACGGGAACTGGAATGTTGTTGTTGTTGCTTTTGTTGTTGTACGTGTATATTGTATGCTTAGCGAAAAATTTGCATTTTAAATGAGTTCTTCTTTCTTTTAGCTATTATTATTATTATTATCGTTATTATACATTGTTGCTGCTTGTTTTTGTAATTTTGTAATTTGGTAATTTTACAATTTCAATTTGAATTTGAATTTGAAAATTTTTGGGTTTAGTCTGAGCAAATAATGACATTAAAGTCATGGACGAATTGTCGGCTTAATGCATAAATTGTAATTACTTAATTATTTGCATAAATCAAAGTTTTGTTCAAGTATCCTCCACCCACGACAACGTTAATTTTAATGCTGAAAGACATTTTCCCATTTATTTATTGAAAAGGCACTTTAGCAAAAAGTTATTTCCATACCGACTCCGATTTTGCGGATTTTTGGGTGGGATAAATGGAAAATTCTTCGTGCCACTTAATGACAATTTTATGTAGCTCGTCAAGTTGTCGCTTTGTGTTTTACGAGTGGGCTAATTCTGTAGGATTGTAGAGATTTTAATGATTAACTGTGGGTGGACAATTAAAAGGTAGAACATTTAATTATAGCCCGATTCAAAGTTCTGCGCATTGTTTCAGATTATAAATTGAAATTAATTTATCAACATTAATTGATGAGTCATCAACTAGAGTTTTCTTTTATTTTATTACCAAACAAAAAAGACAATTTCATTTACAGTTTCAAAGAGATTTGTTAAATCTACATTCTCTTTAGTCTACTCATTCATTCGGTCAACTGAAATCCCAGTGCAATTACTTGTACTGCTGCTGTTCGGCATTGAAATATCTTTAGAAATTCATAAAAATATCATAAGGAAAGAATTGAAATAAATTGAAATCGACAAACTTCTTTACCAACAACAACAAAAAAAGATGGAACCATTAAATATTCCCTTTTTGGTTGTAACTTTTCCCTCTATCACTCAATCTAACTGTGTTTAACTTTCTCATTTCTTCTCATTCCTTCTCATTTCTTTTAATATTTTTTTGTGGTATTCTTATGTAAAGTGCTTCCGTCAGTCAAATGGCGTCAGACAAACTCATTCAACTGGCGCATAAAATGGGCGGGATGACATTAGGCAAACGCCGCGAAATCTGAGCGCAAGAATCAAATTGAAATGACGCAGTTAATGGCATTTATGGTTTATGCGCATTTTATTATTATATGTATATATGCGACTTCGATTCAAAGTCGAGTCGAGTTCAGTCTCAACATTTTTCAATTTTGGCCATTTTACTTGGCCAAAAACGAGACGTGGGGTGGCCAGCTGACGTCAGTCATTGAACGTTCTCTTACTCCTTTTTGGGGCCAATTGGTAATTTTGTTATTAGTCACGCTCTTTGCGCTTCATTAATGTTCATTACACACAAATGAACCCACATCGATTGATATTTCACATCGTCTGGCGGTAATTCCCCTCTTTAACTTCATTTTTTTTTGTGGTTGACGTTTTTGCGGTGTGCAATAAATGCGTTTTATTTAGCTTACTGGCAGTTTTTATTTATTTATTTATTTATATGGTTAAAAGGGTTGTACCCACCACATTTAATTATAAAAATAAACAAACATACTCGCATATATACTATATATATTTATACGAGTCTATCCAACGGATAGAGCAAATTTCCAACCGTTAACTTTGAACTTTTCGCTTATGCGTCACACATATGTTAAGGGCGAGTTCAACTTTTACTTCGAGGGGTTGCTTCGAATAAAAAAGAAGTGAAAAAAAAACATGTATATAGAAAGGAAAATAAAATTTATTGACGCTGCTTTGTGCACGCTTAATTGAACATTGGCAACTTAAAAGGCTGATCGACTGATTGACTGAGCCACTCTGGAAAACAATTTTTTATGACCTTCGAAACTTTTTGAAGCATTTTTCAAAGCTACCTACGAAAGAAGAATTTCTCGGTTCTCCGAGTTATTTAAATGGGGATTTCATTATGCGCTTAAACAGCTGGAAATTTTTGTTTTGCCTCCTTTGGCTGTAAGTATATTAAAAATGCAGGCACTTTTTTAGTTTTCCTTGTTTCCCTATTTTTTCTCTCTTGTTTCTTTTTTTTTTTTGCATTCTTTCTTTTTTTGGGTTAATTTGGTTACCTAATATGAATTTGGAAAGACCAACGGGGTTGCCAGGGGCCAATAACCAGGAAGGAGTAAGGAGCCAGAGGGTTGATTATGCCACTTGAGCAGCTTAGGTTAAAACCATATGGTTGGCTTCAGTGCGCTTTGAAGTGGCATGAAAAATATGATAAGCATATTAACATTTTCCTCTCTTTTTCATCCCATTTTTCCCATTTAGGGTTTATGTTAGCAGGCAAAACTTTGATTGAAAATTTTAAAGATATACAATATTGTTCAATATTGAATATAGGAAAACGATGAGTGGTGGAAATATGAGTTTAAAGGGGAGTACTTTATTCAAACTAAACTAATAACAATAGTAAGAGCTTAATATATTGTTATATTAAGCCGTTTAGTTCCAAAACTATATAAAATTTAAGAGGCTTTTTCTAAGTATAAGTTTTTAATTAATTTATTGATTGAAATATTCTAAAATCAAACTGTTTTGTTCCAGAAACTTTTTGAAATTTAATAAGTTATCGTTTTACTACAATTTTGCATAATCAGCAGACATTTTGTGTAATTTCCTGATTGATTTCTGCATTGTTTCCACTGCCACTGCCACTGCCAATTATAAATTTCTTTCTCCTCAACTCGTAACTGCCTTAAATGTATTTTAATTTGCACAATTGGCAGTCATTACACGAAATAAAAATATAAACAATTAATGCATTTTTAAGTGCAATGTAAATTATGAACTCTCTCCAACCCCGTTTAAGGCCCCTCTAGACCCCTCAAGGCCCCCCGACAAAATAACCAAGCTCATCATCTTGGAGAGTGCACCTGGAAACCGCTCTGCACACAATACATTATTAATTTAACTACCCCAGAGCTAACTCAGTTTTAACAGTTTTCACCTCCCTTTCGACTGTCCGCTTTCCATTTGGTTTTCCACTTGTATTTCCTACCTTTCCTACAAAACACGCACAACAAATGGCGCTTAATTTGCCAAATGGTTGTGACCCCTTGACGATCCGCTCATTTTCCCTTTCTCAAGGTATTTTCCCTTTAGTTTACCTGCCAACGTCCTGTTTGGGTAGTTTTAAGGTTTTTTTTTCAGTGTTTTTTGTAGTAGTTTGCAAAATATTAAACGCGCGAATGGACAAAGATGCAAAATACCTTGACTGGAAAATTGCGCAAACGAAAACGAAAAGGGAAATGGAAAATGGAAATGGTTAGAGTGCAGTGTAAGTTAAATAAAGTAAGGCAAAGTAAAGTGAAATAAAGCACAAATGCAAAGCAAAGCAGAGCAAAGTGATGCAAAGTGTAGTGAAGTGAAGTGAAGTGAAGTGGGGCTAGGTGTGCTGTGGTGCAGTGGGGAGAGGGGAAACAAAAGTAACAACCAAATTGCCAACTTTGTGCAAACTTAAGCCAAACTGAAAGGCCAGCACAGCAAAGAAATTCATTAAAACTTTGCATTGTGCTGCAAAAATTACCAACAGCAGCAATGCCACTACTACTGAAACAACTACAACAATACTAGAAACAACAACATTGCAAACTAATTTGTCTGAACGATTTAAGTAGCAAAGATTTGAGGCACAGAATGCCCGTTGATGACGCGACAAAACCCAATTAATACGCCAGACAAATAAAATAGTCCTCCATCTACGACTAAGAAGACAAGTCGGAAAAACCGTTTAGATAAAGCAATAACCAAATGTGTTCACAGACACACACTCACACACACTCACACCACACACACACGCGACTGTGCATAATTTTCTTTTTTGCTTCCATTCATTCTCGGTTGTTTTTCCCCACATCTTAATATATGTATATCTTATGTGGTTTTAGCAGCGGAAGGAGAGATTGTCGCCAAGAACGTATATATATATGTAGCTAAATATATCTATGTCCGTATCTCTAGCTGTATCTGTCCCAGTGTCTGTGTTTGTGCGTGTGTGTCTAGTGTGTATTTGTATTTGTGACTGGGTGCCGCTTGTTTGCTTAAGTTAACCAAAAAGTTTTCTTTAAGATTTACGCTTAAGTTTTACGTGATAAAACTTTTATCACTATGACTTTTTCTTTTTTGGGCTGATGCGATTTTAGTAGAGCTTTCGGCCAAACAAAAATGTCAGTGGTGTCGCCAAAGGGATATTGACCGGAATTGCTTTGTGTAAGCATATGTTTAGCTAATCATTCAATTACATTACTTTCTAATAGTTCCTATTTTTTTTAACGACAATAAATGCTTTTGATTTACCTACAGATTTGATGTCTTATTTTGTTGTCTGGCAATTGCTATAACTGATTTATAGACTGCGATAGAGCTGTTTGCTGTGACTTTACTATTTGCCGGTATATCGCTGGATTTAAGTAGACATCAAATAGCTTCCTATCAGCATATCCCATGCCAAATACTTCCGGTGACATAAAAGAACCCCCCTTGAAGCCAACACCCTTGTCTCTGTTCATTGGCGTTACATTTTGTGTTGATATTTGCTTAAGGATATTGCGCCAACTTGTACAACTCATGCTAGTTGGCCCTCTTGTAGTTATTTGCAGTTCTCCCCTCGATGGGGTAGAAAAAAAAAAATGAAAATATACCCTCTAACCAGTTTTGGAGGGATGGGGTAAGTACGTGCCGCTGTTTACTCCCCACTGGAATCACTTTAGTATTTTGATGGCAGCGCTTATATCATCAAACCCAAAAACTCAAGACATAAGAAACTTTTTATTAACATAAATTATGAGGCATACGCACACACACACACACACACACACACACACACACACACACACACACACACACACACACAACACACATAGAGACAGGCACACAGTAAGCAAAGTGTGAGTGACTCAATACTCTTTAGTAGTGAAGTGTACTAGGAAGTGAGTGCATAAATTTCACTTGGCACAAACTTTGGCCAATATATCTATTAAAACGTCGACGGTGCTTACCGTTATGGCGATGTCATGGCTCGCATCGCATGTGTCCAACTTTCGCCGGAATCGTAGGACGGTGTGTGTGGCATTCTCATAGCCAAGCATCAGCATATAATCCTGCGAAGGATCCACAAGGGGCTCAGTGTCGCCATTGCGTGTGACGTGTCGATCCTGCAAAAGACAAAGAAGAGAAAGAAAATTGTGTCACTTACAGTTTTTCCTTTTATTAATTGCAATAAAGGAAATGCACACGAATATTTAATTTGTTGCCTACTTTTAAGCGCAGCTTAATTTATTCCATTAAATAAAATGTTTCACAGCTTTCACACTTTCCTGTGCACTTAATCATTAACGACAGAGACTTTCCAAGAGTCTTTCGTTATATGTATTTCTAACTTATTGGTTATACGTGTATATTTGTAGAATAATTTAAATTTCACAAAAGTTTCTCTCTCTTTCTCAAGAGGTTCTATGTCGTTCTTTCTGTTTTGATAGCTTTACCAAGTTAAAGTTGAGTAGCCGCTGCACCTCCACCAAAATTTTGAAAAAGAGTAAAGCTCATGACGAATTTTGACTATACCCAATAGCTTTGAAAGTTATTAAATTTTATTCCGGCCGATTTAGTCCTAAGACACGGGTTTTGTACTAATCCAGAATATGTGCAGCCTCCATTATCCATCAATACTTCATTCAATACGTCAGCAATATACCCTTTTTTTTCGAGTAACGGGTATAAAAACCCCTTTTTTTTTGACTAAAGTTTTCTTTCACTCTCTTGACTTGTTCGATGCTTTTGCACATGTTGGCCAGGCCTCAACACAGGCGCCAGATGAGTCTGAGCGAAACTCAGTGTGTGTGCGATGTAAATTCTTATGGTGTATGCACCCATCCCAGTTATACATCCTACATATATTTACTGGCCCCTGTCGAAAATATTTGGTAGTCGCTGCAGAGCACGAGGATGGCAACAAAGGGGCGTGGGTCGTTGGGTATGGGGCGTTGGGGCATGTTCTGTGATTGTTGTTGGGCGACTGCTTCGCATATTGGCAGTTGACTGCAAATGGGCGTTATGTTTACCCTGCCAGAAACTCACAACCAGGACAACTTGTTGTGTTCCTGCTCTTTGGTATGACAACAATTTTTTGATGATGTTGCAAAACTCTAAGGCGAACCTTTCCATATTCCTACTATCTTCCCCTGAGCTACTGCCAACAGTAATTGAAGCTGATGGAATTTTTGAGTAGTTTTCCATGTAGATATTTTAAAATTTTATTGATTTAATTATTTGCTGTCGTTTGTCCTTCGACTGATATCAAAGTTTTCTTTACCTGCTCTTAATGCAGTTAGACGTGAACATAGTTCAATAGTGAATTATTTCTATTTGTTTATAAAAGCTGTATACATTGAAATGTTGACTTTAATTAAGGATAGTACGTTGGACTTTCTCTAAGTAAATGTGCTGTATTTAAAGCATTAAAGTTTGATATTGACAAGCTAAGAAATCAAATAATAAAATAAGTATAGCATACTTTTTGGGATTATTAAAAAATCGATTTAAACCGTTTAGTTTGAAATTTATGGAAATAAATGTTAAATTTAATATTATGTTCAATATTTAAGTTTATAAACCTATAATTAAAGCGCTGGTAGCACAAAATCGGTTGATTAAAACGTATATTTTAACTAACACGAGGACATCTGAACAATTCCCATTCCCCTCATCGTCTGCTTAATGTTTGTAATTAATATTAAATGCCAGGTTTGGAGGTGTTATCATCCATTAGATCGCATGTTTCCTGTTTTCAAATCTCAACCGCAGCTGCTGGTCAATTTGGTTGAATTCGTTCACATTTGATTTATGCTGCCTAATGCTTCAGCATCTTTTATTCTCTGCCACTCACACAATTCATTTGAAGCATTTATTTTTGCACTTAAGCAGCAATGTTCATTTTCCCAGATATGCTACTGTTGCGCCCCCCTCCCTTTATCCCCTCCCCCGTTTCTACTAACACATTGGCCAACATTATGGAGTGAAACTTTTCTGCTCGCAGTGTTTCCATCATCTAATTACAACTGAAATTTTCACACACCTGAGGCTGTTGCAATTAATTTGCCCCAATTTATATCATCACACCCCCAATTCTCTTCTTCCTGCTTCCCCTCAAAACGTCTCTTGTTGCGTGTTCCCTCTCTATAAATATCTATCTGTGTGCGTGTATGTGTGTGTTGGCCACAATTACATGCCAGCATTTCATTAATCATATCACACGCTGCGCCATTTGCCATTTAGCTGGCTAATTAAAAGTTTGCACAAAACATTTAACATAAATTCCAGTAATATTTCTATATACATTCAAAGTTATATACTCTATGTTTATATATATACATATTTTGTATCTATGCGAAAGATAGACTTTTTGGGCAACTGTCTGACTGTCTCTCTGTCTGTTTGTCTGTCTGTGTGACTGTTTTGCAATCTCTGAACGCATAATTCAAGATCTGTAACGCGCAGTTCCGTTCCCGTTGCTGTTTTGCACAGTTTCCCTTTTAATTTAACATTATCTACCTTTACACACACACACACACATATATATGTAAGTACATACACAAACACACATTCGTATATACCTTGACATGTCGCTTATCGCAGCAGCAGCCAAAAGTCGCGTATACGTCGCGTATGCCGAGAGAATTGTGAGTACAGCGAACTGTGTGACGGAAATTAAAAATACGCGCTGCAATGTTGCAAGCACCCAAGCGACGTTATCACAATCTCTGTGTGTGTGTGTGCGTGAATGTGGGCGTGCCACGGGCTCGAAGGTTATATGGGTAGCATCCTTTTCAAGGGTGCCAGCGGGTGACTCGTTGCGGGGTAATTATGCAAAAGGAAGGCGCATAAATTTGCAATATTCTCAGGCTGCTGCCGCTGCCGCTGCCTCAGCTACTGCTGCTCTCTTGTGCTCGAAAAATGTTTCAAATGCCAACGACGTTTTAACTGCTCACAACTTTTTATGCGTGCAGCTCAAATGCCACCAAATGACGTCTTGAGAACCCTTTCCAGCTACAGGTAACCCTACGAAACTCATTCAGTTTGTCAGTTTCAGAGTTTTTGGCTAAATTTATAAAAAGATTTTTATTCTGCACTGAGAATATTGTTTGATTGTGGCTCCGAGTTATAATTACTTTCATTACCAACGAAATTAAGTCGGTTTCCTAGCTTCCCTTGGAAAATACAAGCAATTCTAATCAAAAAGAGTGCAATTAAATGCATAATTCTCTTTAGAATATCGTCAAGAGAAATGGAGTTGATAAGTAAATAGTTGTTACTGTTAATTAGAGCATTAAAAGTTCGGCTAACTGTGAAGGCTAGTCGTTTCAAAGTTTTCATTCATTTTAAGTTGCATGCCACGATTGCGTTGGAGGTCTTGAGAAAGCAGCAAACTCTCGGGAGGGAGTGAGGAGAGTTCTGGGTAGAGTCTGGAGAAGGGGGCGTCTTCAGTCTTCCGGCGGGAACTGGGTTCTCTTCGCGGTTGTCGTTGTCAACGCACACGTTTTTTTAATTGCTGAAATTTTATCACACCTTCATGGTTCGCAGGACTCGTAAATTGTAATCCTTGTGCGAGTTGGAACTGAGCTTTGGCTTGACTACTTTTGCTTGAGCAAAGGCAAAGCGATGGAACGGCAATGGCAAAGGCAAAGGCAACGGTAAAATGGCAACGATGACGTCGCCGTTTTCTTTTTTGGCCCCTTCTTTGCCCTCATTTGCCCTTTAGTGTTTCTGTGTATGTGTGTGTGTGTGTGTTTGTGTGCTCGATGTTGTCATTAACGTCGCTGCCTCTTAAGCATTTAATAGCCTTGTCAAGACTTTAATGCCTTTTAGCTGCCGCCCTCTAATATGTGAGCAGCAACAACAACAAAAAAAAGAGTGTAAACTCTTAAAGAGCTTGAAACTGTGTGTGTGTGTGTGTGTGTGCGAGGGGAAATCAATAAAAGCAGCGGTAAATTAAGCACCTTTGCGCTGCTTTCTCAAAAAGCAAACTCGCAACAAGAATTTAATAGGATTATGCAACATTGCCGTTTGTGGCAAGGGAGGCCAAAACAAACTTATGCAAAGCCCTGTCACTGCACTTAAGAACTGTATACACTCTATACAAAATATACTATGTACTCAAAATGGCAAAAACGAGCCCCTTCGAGGCCCTTCGAGCTCCTTCCAAGGTCTTAACACAGATACACACACACACTGATTTTAACCAATAATGTCTTGAACCCTTTGGCATCATAACATGCGCCTAATTGTGCTGATTTTCGCTTGATGAAAACTTTTGACACACACACACACACATATACACACATTCATGTAGCAAACAAACAGCCCATCATCAGCAGTAACAGCAAGTGGCAGTTCCAAGTTTTGTTACGCCAAAAACAAACTTTAGCAATTTATGATAATTCAACGTCAGCTGGGACAGTTCAGTGTTCAGTGTTCACTGTACAGTGAACACTTGAAGTACTACACGCTCGTATAGGAATCAAGTCCATGACTGGGATGCTGCTAATGTAAGCTGGCAGCACTCAACAAAGACAGAGAGTGTGTGAGAGAGGGTTGAGCATAGAGAACAAGGCAGTCAAGCATCAGCAACAACTGACAGCTGGCTAACAGCGAAAAGCTCAAGCAAGAGGCAGTTAGTGTGAGTGAAAGAGATAGAGAGAGAGAGGAGAGCGCCTTAAAATATGCTCGTAGCACACATTAAACTTATTACCCCCCTCCACCCAACACTTCAGCCCCACCCCCTAACCATTTGACGCCCACACTAATGCCCAGTCTCGTTACATGTACAGATTTAGCTTTATAAACAAACGCATACAGCAAAAGGGTTGGTTTACAGATACAGATACAGGCACCAACACAAGCCGACAAATATCAAAATGTTAGCTCTAACTATCTATCCAATCCATATATATACAAATATATATACATATATATATATATATATTGTATATCTTATGTGGCACATAAGTTGTATAACTTCTAGTGCTGCAGTGGGTTGCCCTACAAGTTATTGTCATGTGTGAGAGTGCGAGTATCTAAAGTGCAGCAGTAGCAGTAGCAGGAGCTGAAGTTTTTGAGAAAGGTTCTCAAAATGCTGTCCGACAGATTTGATTTATATGCATGCAGGCAAGCTCATGGGGTTTTTCGACAACCAGCTAAAAAGTTCCCAACATTCGATGAGCAGGTGAGCAGCAGCGTAGGCAGCATTTGCCATTAGTTATTGTAGCAAATGAAAAACCATAAGAAAACTACTCTTAGGCAAATTTACAAGTGAATGCTTTTCTCGCCAAACCATCGATCTTTTGAATTTGAAGTGTGAGTAAGTGCTTTCATTTAAATTAAATTCATTTTACAAGAATGTGTATTAACAATCATTCGTTAAGTACTAAAGGTATTCTAAATGTAATTTAAGCCCAACGAAATTAATCCAATTCAAACTTGTGGTTTAATTTGAGTTGAATCTTGAAAGTTAAACCAAAGCAATTCAAATTTTAATTCGATAAAATCAGTTATTTTACACAAATTACATAATGAAATATAATTTAGTTACTGGAATATTTAAGCCATTTTAGAGGACTTTTCTGGCTTTTGTTTTACTTTAAAATCGACCCTCTCTTTCACTCATTCTATGCATAGAACAACTGTCATCTTCTGCTATTTGGCAGTGCCAAAATCTTGGGTGACATCGTCACAGGATCTTCGTGGCATTGTAAATTGTTTTCACATGTCCGTCTGTCTGTCTGTTTGTCCGTCTGTCTCTGGCAATTGCCCCGTTGGCCATTTGAGCCAAGTTAAGAGCACTATGGGTATGCAATGTTTGGCTTAGAAATGAACGTCAAAGTCAGGCCAGTCGGTTATATTTGATGTCGTCTCTTGTACATTTGATTACGTATACGCCATGTTGTCGGGTCTGCGCCAAAAAGTGCGCGCCGCCGGGCAATGCCAAAATGCACCCCAATCTTGGCTTGTAGATACCAAAGCCCAATACTCCGTGCTCAAACTCAATACCCAAAACTTCAATCAATTGACAAATCAATGTCTGTGATGATGATGATGAAGCTATTTGGTATTGGACAGACTTTGATTTGAGTTTGTGCAAATTATCGCTGCAAGCGAGTATATCAATTAATAAAGTTAAAGTGCCGTTCAGACTGCACACAAAGAGAGAGAGTGAGAGAGAGAGAAAGATCGAATGAGAGGGGAATAGGGAAATTGGCAGTTGCCTGTAGTTTAGGAAAATTAAATCGTTTGAGTTACTTTTGAGCCAATCTCTGCCTGTCTCTGTGTTTGCCCGTCTGTCTTTCATTCTGCCAATGCATCTGTCTGTCTGTTGGCTTGTTTCATCTTGAAGTTTTGGTCAAAACTTTGTTTGCCAGCCCCTATGCTATCGGATAAATGCAGACACTGCAAATTGCTAGTTAATATTTTATAAAAGCAAACAGCAACAAATTGTGCAATGCATTCCCAAAATTCAGACTCTAAATGCTGCTAAGCTTTAGCTTGTATATCAGCTTTTGTTTACATACATATATAGTCGGTTGTAGTTGCAGGCATTTTATTAAAATTAAATAAAATACGAGCAGACCAATAAAGCTTTAGAGCACTTCATTTAAATAAGTATCAATCAATCATTTTTCTCTTACATTTTCTATAAATTAGACTGCAGAAATTTCTCTCTCATTGTTATTTCTTTGCCCTTTTGTTTGTTCGTTTGCTGCATTCGGCTATTGCACAAAGTGAATTGCAAAAAATTGTACTATTAAAATGATTAAAAATATGTACTCGTATATAGTAAATATTTATTATTGTTCGAGCACTCTTTGTCTGCGTGTGAGAGTGCACTGCAGTGCAAACAATCAAAGTTATTGGTTATAATAATAATAATAAAAAAACATATCTGCCAGATTAATGGAAATTAACAGTGGTAACTGACCAAATATAACCAACTATACATAGTTAAAATAAGTGGCTTACAATTAATCACAAGAGTTAAGTGAAAAAGAGCAAAGTTTAAAGATAGAACTTTAAGCTGATGTGCTGTCAGTTTTAAGTGAGCTTAATTGTTTGCCAAGACAACAATTAATTAACATTCAAAAAGTTAAATGAATACACAATTATTAATAATAATAGACAGTTTGTGAACTTTTTACAATATAATTTAACAAGTATGGCTGGTTTAATCAGCATTAAACTGCACTTGATTAAGTGAGCTTTAAGCTTTAAGTGAGCTTAATTGCCTGTTTGAGTGAGCAATTTATTTACCGAGCACATTTATTATTAATAAACATTTACAGCATAAATAATGTATGAATATTTGAAGCGAGTTACTTATAAATGATGTCATTAAAACAAAACTGGTTTTTGGCAATCTGCAAGTGAATAGAAATGTGTGTTTTTTATCTAACTAGCGACTCCCCGTGGTTTTATTTAAAGTCATGACTGTTGTTTATCTGGGCTGGGTCTGGGGCAGGGGCTGGGCTGGGGCTGGGCTGGGGCTGTATTGCATTATATGGTTATCCCATTGGTGCTTAGACCGCAATCTCAGTTATTTACCCCTGGGATATCTTTTTTGGCCTTTTGGCCCATTTGCATTAAACAGTTATACATTTTTTTCTAGTCTTGTTGGGGGATGCTTGAGATAACCCTTTGAGCAATTTGAGCTTGTTCTTCTACCCTTAGTTTTGGGCGCTCACTCAATTAATGTCATGTAAGCAACCCACTTAGCTAGTCCCCACTGTAACTCGTGCATCATCAAAACTGACTGCCACATACAGACACACACACGCACACACATACATACATATCAAAAGGCAAGCAAATTCAATTAACAAACTTTGCACGTCACTCAAAATTAACTCTGAAGCGGGGCGTTGAGGCATCATTTCAGTTGCTCTACTAACCTCATACTCTGCACCCTTCATACTCCTTACTCCCAACCCCTTTCATCCACTTCAATTTCGACCCAAAAACTCTGCTGACAAATACCACAAAGAAACAAAAAAAAAGACACAGATATGATGACAAAAAAATGAGCGACTATTTTATATCACATTCAATTGTCCAGCGTCGAGTGCCCAGCCACGCCCCTCAGTTTTCATGAAGACAGAGGGGGGCAGAGCCCAGCGCAGCGCATTATATAATAATGCGTTTTTGTAGTAAAATGAAATTATGTATATAACGAATAACGAATGAAAAAAAAAAAAGATGAAAAATTGTATTTGTCATATTGTTAAGCTGATGGCTGTCAGTTTGATGTTGATTTCTGATTTCGGATTTCTGATGTTGACATTGGTGTTGCTTCTCTTTTGTGCTCTGGGTGTTGCTTTCTGTCTCTCAATCTATCTGACTGACTGTCTGTCTGTCTGTCTTTCTGCTGCTACTACTGTTTGTATATTGAGACCACTTTTTAAATGCGATGTGTAACGGCTGCCATCGAAATCTGTTGAATGTAGATACACACACACACACACAGAGTGAGAGTGAGATCCGAAACTAAAAGCAAATTCAAATAAATTTAAAATCCCCTTGTGCATTTTTAGCGACAGTCGAATACAGCCTCAGACTATGCTCTGGGTGTATATGGGAGTATGGGTGTGTATAAGTGTGTATGTGTGGCGACGTGTCGTTTAGCATAAAGGCAAAATGCGATAGGCTGTAGAGTTGGGGACGTGCTGAAGGGGGATGACTGTGCGCCCTTAAGGGCTGCATTTATGACACTCCATTTGTCAAGCGAATGAACGACGCCGAATGAAATGAAAGTGTGCAGAAACTGAAGGTTTAGGGTTTGGGTTTTGGGTTTTTGGGTTTTTTGGGATCTAGATTTGGTATTGCAGATGGTGTTGGTATTGGGTCCGTGCTTGGGTTACTCTCTGACAGTCAGACAGAGAGACTGTCTGACAGTCCGACCGTATGCTATTTGACTGAGTGCGCAATTCAATTGCGTTGATTTTTTTCCTGGTTTCCTTTTTGTTTTTGCTTAGCATTGGAAAACAGCTGACAGTCAGTTCAGTTCAGTTAAGTTCAGCTGGTGAGAGTGAGAGATTGACAAAACTCGCCGAAAAGTGTTTTGTTAAATTTTCTGTTTGGCATTGCTGACATTGACGTTTATTAAGCGTTTTTGACACTTTTGCCGCAGCGTTATCTAAGCACCCAACCCCCGATATCCTCCCCCACACCCATACCCACACCCGCATTCTCAACCAGCTGAATCACTTTACCACTCCACCACTCAATGTCACATGCAGCAGTGCAGACGCAACGTCAACGTCTGTATTTTAAAAGTGTTTGGCATTAATGTTTGTGCAAAATTATTTTAATGAGCTCTTCGCGGTTGAGGCGGGCTAGTGGTTTTCCCTCCACACATCTTTTATAATATATATTTATATATATTCCCCTACTCAAGTTCTATCCAGCATCACCCGCATTTCAATTCGCAATCCGAGGTTGCTCCTTTTTTGGCTTTGTGTCGCAATTTGATAAACTGTCAACCCCGGGCGCCACGAGTTCATCAGTTTGCTTGAGCTCAGTCACAAAAAGCGACTCGCTTCGAGAAGTGAGACATAAGAACATGCAAACGTCAGTCATATATTAGGCATGCTAAGCTTCTATAGGCGACAAATTTATATGAAATGTGATCAATTATAAATAATCAAGGAAACTTTAACTTGCCATAGAAAACTAATTAGTTTTAATTAAATAACTTAGTATTTTAGGTAATACTTTGTTTATGAAACTTATCCGCTACCCTTTTCGAAATGATCATTGACACTTTTGTCGCCTGATTGCACAGGGAGATACGCATAACGCAGAGGCTCACGTCTTTTTATAGCATACTTTTGCGCGCACAAAGCGCAAGTACATGTCACATAAAAAATAAATGCTCATTTCCAAAGCAAAGGCACAAATCCTTTGCCTAATTACTTGTCTGGCTTTGGGCATTGCCCACAACAGGAACAGCAACAGCAACAAGAGTGGAAAACTCGTTTCATTTTTTGGCAATTTCCGCCCATCGTCAATCTCCTCCACGGTCCACACCCTTTCTATTATTAAGGCTATAAATCCATGATCGCTTTGATATGAGTTTGCCTTTTTTTTGCATATATTTTTCTTTTTATTTCATTTTTATAAATGCCCAAACGTGCAGAGTCCTCGTCGTGCTCCAATTTCAAGGCAAATTTACGCAACCGGCTGCCCGTAAATGCAATAGGAAGAAAGTATGTAACATAGAGCCGTACTCGCCTATGAAATACCCGTTACAAAAATAAATATATACTTTATTGGCGCTGTCAGATTGAACTCATCCTGCCTCACATAATTTAACGCTTAGAATATACCCTTACTACAGAACTGCAGGGCATCAAAAATACTCTTTACGTAGGCAGATAAAAAATGTAAATATCATTGTTTGCGTCAGAGTCCAGAGTTTTGTAGAGTGGTTGGTAGGGGCGTGGGGATGTTTGAGTTGGAGTACCAGGGTTGGAGCTGAGTGTAAAGATGTTTTTGAACTTGGCACAAAAAAAGGTTAACAACGACATTTACCATTGTTTCGCCTTGGCACACAACCCTCGAGTGCTCTGGCTTCTCTCTCTCTCTCTCTCTCTCTCTCTCTCTGTCTCTCTCTTTCTCTTCCTGTCCTTCTTTCGCCGCACGTTTCCATTTCTTTCTTCCTGATTTTGGACAAGTTACCACTTCGCCCCTACCACTTAGAAAATATGCCCCAGGGAATGAACACCTTATCGCAACTTATTGCATCCGCCGGCAACAATTTGGAGACGGCCTTGTTGTTGTTTTCTCTTTTTTCGTTCCCTCTCTTTCGCCTTTTCTTTCGCAGCGGGTGTGTGTGCGAGTCGGGACTTCCCCTTTTTTGGACAATTCCGTTTTACACACAACCTTTAAGTTGTGTGTGTGTGTGGTGTTGTTGTTGTTGTGCCTTGCGGCGTCTGCGAAAAACGTTTTAATTACATTTGTATGTTAAAACTTCAATTGACGTCCGTCTTCCTACTCTCCTGTCGCCTCAAACGCTTTTGAACTTTAACAGGGTTGTGCGTACGTGTGCGTGTGTGTGTGTGTGTGCGTGTGTTTTTCTGGGTGTGGATGTAGATGTGATTCTGAGTGTTTGTGTGGGCGATTTAGGATATAACTAGATTGTTATATAAGACGTTTTGATGTAGGTAAAAGGCAATTTGAAATTGTTGCCTTGTTATATAGAAGGGGAAGATTTCGGTTTGTTTAACTCGTCCTCAATTTAATTTAACTAAACTGTCAAATCAAAAGCTCGAAAACAAGCAAAATTAACCAAGCGCTTAAAGTCAGCTCAGAGCGTTTCATCTATCCCTCTTACTCCCACTGTCTCTCTCTTTCTCTTTCTCTGTCGCTTCTTTGGCAAAGCTCTCTTCCAAAGCGGCTAACACTTGTGTGTGTCAATTTTATTTGATGAAAATACAAACACAAACACTTGGCAAGACTTGTGTTGAGGAGAGAGGAGGGGAGGAAGGGGAGTGGCAAGGAATGAGTGGCTTGTTGCTATTTGTTGAGCGCCTGATTACTGTCAGGACATCCCTGGCAGGCAGTCGCCCTTTTAGTGCCAAGTGTTATCGGTAAACAAATAAAAAAAAGAGAAAAAAGCTAAAAAAAGAAGAAGCAGAAAGGGAGAAGGAGAAGAAAGAAACACGAACACACACACACACATACATACATGCCATATTTGTTAGCTTTCTGTTTGCTTTAAGGATAATTTTCCAGCCACACACATGCATACACAGAACTCAAATTCACACACCCACACACGTACACACATGTGTGTAATATCATTCCATTTGGTCTATTGTTCGCATCAATTCCCCAATCTTAATTCACTCAAATTCGATTATTGCTCGTGCACTTTGGGCACTGGCACTGACTCCTTCTTTTTCTTCTTGTTCTTTCCACCCACTCTCTGCCATACATTGAGGTTAAAATAAACTTTCGAAAAGGCTAAGAAGTCATTTATTTTTACGTTTAAATGGTAAAAGCAACAAATGTAAAAAGAAAATAAATGCGCACACACCCACAGAAATAAAGAAAAAGAGAGAAACACACAGGAAATACGATAACAGAAAGAAGCAAAGAGAACCACATAAAGAAAAACAACAAAAAAGGCTAAGTATTTTAAGATTTGTGCAGATTTTAAAAGTTTTATGTATACCCTATAACTGATTAAATAACTTCTAATAACCAACGAGTTGAACGGCTCTGGTTAAATGCTTAAACCGACTAGTCAAAAGTGGATTTCTTAGTTCTTGAATACCACAAGTTTCAAGAAACCATAGAATTTTCAAAACAATAACGAGTACCGGAATGAGAGAACTCGCTGAAGATTAACAAAAAGAACAAAAGTCAAGCGAATTACAATTTTATCCAGAGCCCCAAAGTGTGATGCGAGCATCTGCATAATTTGCAACATAACACTCTTGAGACATGGACATTTAAGTGAGTGGCATCCCCTAACTGGCAATCCCCCTGTATCATCACCCCACAACACTCTCCCTGCACCCCAAACTGATATAGATACACTTGCACGTATCCGAAACAATTGCTTTACCTGCCAAACAACTCATTGCTAGATTAACTCAATTGCCTCAAATTGTAGCGCACATGGCGCACCCCAAAAAAAACAAAACAAAAAAAAAACACATGGAAAAAGTACATGAAATGGACAGGGAAAGAATCAGGGGAAAATACCTATTCAATACGGTTGCTCTCAAACGAATCGAAATGAAACGCGCCACTCAAGTGTTTTGTGTTGTATCTTTTTAAATTTTGCTTTTGTGCATTCGGGTGTCCAATGTATACGAGGTAAGTTGCAGACCAGTTAACAGACACAGCAAGAAAGAGAACGAGAATGAGAGAGACAGACAGAGATGGAGAGAGAGATAAGTTCAATGAGTTTTGGGGGATACTGTTGCCTGCTTTTTGGTTGTTATTTCCAGCTGAGTCACGCCACTGAAGCGAGGTGGAAAAAAAAATTATAAACCCCAAAAAATACCCAACATCTAGAGCCCTTCCTGATGCCAGGAGCACACGCGCCTGTGGAGAGCAATAAAATAAAAATTGAAAACACAAAGGATTTATAGCTTCAATAGGTTTTCAAGGAGCTTCCGAAGCTCAGCACAATTGTCCCCGCCCACATCCACCTCCAACCTCCACCACCACCACCATCCCCATCCATTGGTAGCACCTTTTCCGCATAGGTGTAGCCACTACACTGAAAACAATAATATTTTCAGTCCATCGAAGCAAAGAGATAGATATATGGATTTGTTGTAGCACCAAGCATTTCATTGTTTATGTGTGGGTGTGCCACAGATTTTACTTTACTGATTATTTTTTTTGCCTTTGCCCTTTGCCCTGTCTCTGTCTCTTTCTTTATATGTGATCGGTAGGTATTTGGATTTGTGTTTTTTACACTGATTGGTGTATTTCCCGTTTGGCTCTGACGCGCCTAGAGCCATGTGGCATTGGTTTTGGCATTGGTTTGATTCTCCTTTTGCCGTGTGTTTTGCGGCTTTTTACCTTTGGCACATGCAAAACAAAAGGGCTTCAAATTGAGTTTTGTGGGCGGCAAAAAGGCTAAAAACGAAGAAGAGCTGAAGCAGCAGCCAAAAAAAAGGTGTAAATAAATGCGCTGGGAATTCGTCAGTCAGGGAACTTTTTGCCTTTAATGAGACGGAAAGAAACTTTTTACGCTTAAAGAAAAACAAATTCCAAAGCTGCTTTGACTTTGCCTGGATTTCCAAAAAGATCCAAGAAAATCTCCGCTCTCCTCTCTTTTGCTATGTATTTTGCTTTGCCTTTTCTGAGTTTTTTTATTTTTTTCTTCTCGTTTGAGAGTAAAAAAGCAAGTGCAAGAACAATATAAAGTTGCGGCCGTTGTTGGAAAAATAAAAATGAAATTACTTAAAATTTGTCACAATAAGCTACCGCAATGGCTTTATAGGCTCTCCCTCTCTCCATCACTTCCCTGCTCTCTTCCTGTCTCCTTGCCACTGAGTTGTCTATCTCGCTTCCACACTCTCTTTCAGCTAGCCCAAATATTCTACAATGTTTGCCTTTCCGACTCGCTTTTCTTTATTTTTTATTAAAATTGTTTCAAATTCCGATGGCTCCTCAAGAGCGGGACAGGGGACAGTGGGGGACTGAGGGCTGCTCTTCTAGCATTTTCTAATGGCACAACAAAAAGCACACTAATGGACCATATTGTGCGTTGTGGGTTCCTATTATTTTCTCCTGTTCAGTCCGCGTCATTTTTATTGCGAATTTAGGCATCATTAGTTACGGTTTTTTAATAAAACACAAATAGCAAGTACCAAAAAATATTCTATACTATATATATATAATAACGTAGTTCGAAGATCGGTTATTTAAAAAAATATAATTTTATTTCACAACACGATACTACGGAGTACAGATACAAATCTAGACTAACTTATGCTATGTTCTGAAGACGTTTAGCAAACCTCGGCTTTGAGCTTTTATTAATTGGACTTTAGACTTCTGGAGCTTTTGGCTCTTATGTAAATAAAGGGAGATCTCGATCTTGAAGAGATTGAGCTTTAAGAGAATTCTGTCGGCCAGGATTTGTGCAACGTCAGCAGTTTCAACCCCAATGGTGGGAATAGCGATTCTGGCGAATTGTTTATGATATTTGATAAGTTCGTGGGAAGCCAGAATTGTTATTGTCACCATTTGAATATTTTATAATGTTTAGCTTAAATCTGTGGGAGAAGAATGTGTAATAAAAATAAAAGTGCGTGTTAGGCGTAATGTATGGGTACATATGTGTCTACATATGTCACTTCCCCATCCTTAAGAAATGAGCCTGTCCTCAGGCGGATAATTTTGGGTATAGTGTTGGGTCTGTTACAATTTCTTCGGTTTCATTTTTGTTTACATTTAGTTCGATATCATTTTCAATATTTGAGTGTATGTTTGGGGTTGATTCTTTTTTGTTCTTATAGTTAACAATAATTTTTCTTGGAATATTTTTATATTTAAAGATAATGTACATAATTAATGCGATTAAAATAATTATTAAAGTGGTTATAGTAATAATTTGGAACGTGTTATACAATTTAGTTTGTTGTAAGATAATTTCTTTAGTTTGGACATATGACAATGGTTCTAATTTAGTTACATTATTATTTATGTAAATTATTTGCGTGTAATCTAACATAATTTTGGTTATTAATATTTCATCTAATTGGATTGAACAATTTAGGGCCTTTATCATATTATTTCCTTCAATAATTATTTCTCTATTGATACAATTTTGATTTAATACAGTTTTAGGTAAGTTCCATGTTAACATAATATTTGGTTCTACATACTTAATTTCATAGTTTTTATGTATTTTTGAATATCTACATTCTGTTTTATCTTGGTTTAATATTCCAGTAATACATTTGTTCATAACTAAATCTTTATTGGTTGCAGTAAATGCTTTATTATTTTGTATGTAGTAACTGTCATGTATAATTTCGGTTAAAATGTTTTTATTGTCGTCAGGGTAAGGAATAATGTCAAATTGTGCGGTATTTATAATTTCACGTGGAATATGGGAAATGATTAAAATTTCGTTAGTAGTTGTCTTTAACCAAGTTGATGTTTTAATATTTATTATTTTTTCTGCGTTTAAATGTGATAGTGAGTCATATTTTAATAATTTAAGGTTGAATATACCAAGCCTGGTTAATTGCATTCCGAGTTCAATGTCTTCAATGTATTCTGTGAATTCTTGTGTATTGAAAATTAATAATTAATTTCCAAATTTTGACCTTTTATTGGACATATAAAGTAAAGTAGCATGAATGTTATGATTAGAGCTGTTAAATTATGAGGAGTTATCATCGTGATTCGGGTTATTGGAATTATCGTATTTACTTTCATTAGTTACTTTTTTTCTTTTTATATTTTGATTTATAATGTGTTATCTTTCTACCTCTGTTTACTTCTTCATAGTGTTTATCATCTATTTGTGTTATGTTTCCAGTTTGCTTAAATGGGTTTGTGGATTTAGACCTTACTAATGGCGATTCCCTATATCTAGTATCTACTTCAAATTCGGCTCTATTTTCATTGAGTCTTTCTATTTTATTTTCCTTGTTTAACTGTGCATCATACTCGGGAGTTCCTGCGTAAATGAAAATGTCTGCTGGTGTTCTACCAGTCGTATTATGTTTAGTTTTATGGTTATAAGTGTAAAGTATTATTTCGAATCTAGTTAGTTTATCTTCTTGATTCGTGTCAGAATTGACAATTCTCAATTTTTCATTTACTGTTTTATGAAATCTTTCTATGTCTGAAATACCGTTTTTACTAGTTGTGATGGTTATATTTACGTCTTCTGATTTTAACCAAATTTGTAGTGCGGAGCACAAGAAGGCTGAGTCTTTATCTGCTTTAATTTCAATTGGTTTTCCCATGTCGTTAAATACTTTTAAGAGAGCTCTTTTGGCTTCTAACCAATCTCGACCATTTACTTCGATTAAAGTTGCGTATTTGGAATATAAGTCTATGCAAGATAGAAATTGTTTGTTGTCTACCATATAAAAATCAATGACATATTTTTCTCTGGGATTATGGATTTCTGGAGTTAATTCGAAGGCTAATTTAGTGTTTCTATGTTCTGTTTTTGCTACATTGCAAACCTTACATTCGTTAATAATGTTTTGAATTAAATTCTGGTAATCTGGATAATAATACTTTTCTTTAAATAATAATGTCATTTTCTCTATTCCTGGATGTAGTAGCTTTTGGTGTGTGTTAATAATGTATTCTTTGAATTCGGCATAAGTTTGGAGATCTGTTAGTTTTTTAGTTGATCTCATTACTTTTGTAATATTATTAGGACTAATTATTTCAACGAAAGCATTCTGAAAAGTAAGAAAATCGGCTTCGTTGCTGAAGTATATAACACTCTTCTTTGAACATAAGTATTCTTTAATTAATTCTTTGGCATGATTGGGTGTCATTTCGACATAATTTATTAAAATTTTTGTTTTATGAAAGTAGTTAGTGACGTTAACGTTATTTGAGTTACTTTTTGCAAATTCTATTTGTCTTTTAAAATAATTGATTGGTCTTTCTGTGAATGAAATGTAATATTGATTGTCTTCTTGAGCACTATGGATTGTTGCTGCTGTGACGTCAGAGGTTTCTCCTAACAAGTTTTCTTCAATTTTTATTCTGGATAAAGCATCTGCAACATGGTTCTCTTTACCTGGTACATATTTAATGTGATAATCAAATTCATTTAGTTTTATTTTCCAGCGTTGTAATTTCATATTTGGTTCTTTAATATTGTTAAGCCAAACAAGTGGTTTGTGATCGCTAAGGATCTCGAATTTTCTACCGTAGAGATAAGATCGGAAATATTTTGTTGCCCAAACGATGGCTAAAAGTTCTTTTTCAATTGCTGAATAATTGATTTCATGTTCGTTTAAAGTTCTACTTGCGAAACAAATTGGTTTTTGATTTTGAGATAGAACAGCTCCAATGGCTATGTTGCTGGCATCAGTTGTGAGACAAAATGGTTTTTCGAAATTCGGATAAACTAATATTGGATCGGACGATATAAGTACTTTTAATTTTTCAAAAGCAGAAATGTAATTTGGTTCATTGATATTTATACTTGCACCTTTCTTTAGTTTTAAAGTCATTGGCTTTACAACGTGTGCGAAGTTAGGAATGAATTTTCTATAATAACCACAAAGACCTAAAAATGATTTTATTTCTTTGGGCGTTTTTGGTATTGGAAAATTTTGTATTGCAGAGATTTTTGTTGGGTTTGCTTTTATTCCTTCTGTTGTTATTATGTGTCCAAGGAATTCAGTTTCTTTTTTCATGAATTCACATTTGTCTAATTGTAATTTTAAATTAGCTTCACGCAGTTTAGCGAATACCCTTTTTAATGATAATAGATGTTCTTCCAATGAAGTGGAATACACTATTATATCATCCATGTATACTAAACAATCTTTATAAATTAGATCTTCTAATAGATTGTTCATACAACGTTGAAATGTTGCTGGGGCGTTTTTCAATCCAAAAGGCATTCGAGTATATTCGTAATGTCCATTTTTAGTTGAAAAAGCTGTTTTTGGTATACTATTTGGGTCCATTTGTATCTGATGAAATCCTTTCGCGAGGTCAATTGTGGTAAAATACTGACATTTTCCAAGTTTGTCTAGTATATCATCCATGACTGGAATAGGATATTTATCATCGATTGTTATTTCGTTTAGGTTTCGATAGTCAATAACTATACGGAACTTTTCTTTACCTGATGCATCACGTTTCTTTGGCACAATCCAAATTGGTGAGCAATAAGGCGAGTTTGATTTACGAATTATGCCTTGTTCAATCATTTCTTTGATTTGTTTGTCGACTTCTTCGTCGAATGTTTGCGCATACTTGTATGGACGCTTTTGAATTGGGTCTTCGTGTTTAGTTTGGATGACATGCTTAATTGTACTGGTGAAAGTCAAATTTTCACTTTCTTTGTACTGAATGTCACTAAACTCGAAAAGAATTTTGGTTAGTTTAGTTTTTTCTTCATCGTTTAGATGTTCTAATCGGAATTGATTTGTTTCATTTAACTCATTATTTATAGCGTAATTTACTGCTATGTCATTTGTTTGGGGCGGATCAAGGCATTGAAATGCGGTCTTGTCCTTGACAGAATCCTCACGATCATATCTCATTTGAAATGATTGCTCGTTAAGAATAACTGTTTTTTGTTTATAATCAATTCTTGCTTCACAGGATTCTAGATATTCTCTACCTAGTAGAATATCATAATTGTCAGAAAAGTTGTGTAAATAAAATATTTGATTAGTAGGGCAAAGCTTACTAGGTGCAAAAGATACGTAATCTTTTAATTGAACAATGCCATTTATTGTTTGTACATTTAATTGGCAAGGTTTGATAGGAAAATTTAGAAAATTTTGTTTAATTAGATTGATGGACGAACCTGTGTCAATTACACAGTTAAAATGTTGCCCATTCAATACTAATCTGATGAAGGGATTTGTTCTTCTTGGTCCGAGGCTCCTTGATGAAAATTTTCAGAAGTTTCCATCTTAGAGTGACCACTGGTACTTTCTCGCTGTCTTTTGACTGGAGGATTTGAAGATCTTTGGCTTTGATTTTGGTTATTCATTGGGTTTTGTGATCTAGCTTGATCAAGGTTTTGTTTAAATTCTTTATATAATGTCTGATTATTTTCAGCATTTTCTTTTGGTTTATTACTTTGGTTTGTATTGTTTGAATAATTGGGACTTGGATAATAATTTTGATTATTTCTCTTTCCACGATTGTCATTATTAGTTTTGCTGGGTTTTGAGTTTTCAGTACTTTGGTTAGTACGTTCATTGAAATTGTTTTCGTAAAGTCCTTCGCGTTGAGCGACTTGCTTAAGTTTTGAAACAGTTGTAATGTCATGTCTAGCTAAAGTCATAAATATTCTGTCGGGTAGTTTCCTAGTAATTACATCTTTAATTGTATTATTCATTGCGTTTGTGTACAGTATTGTGTTTTGTGGCTGATTTTCTAACATGAGTTTGTTTGAAATTACAAATGACTTATATTCTAGTTCTTCTACGAACTTACGTATACTATGGTTGTAATTGGTGTTATATAAACGTCTTAGAAGTTCTTCGTAGGGTGTTTGTGTTTTAAATTCGTCGATGAGGGCTCTCCTAAGTTCTCCCCAGGTTGTAGCTGCTGTGAGTTGAGAAACTCGTTGTGCTGATCCTGATGTCTGCATCTCGATGGCTCCAAATAAAACGCTGTGCTGTCTCACGTCCTGTGTTGGGTAAAGCTGCATGATGAAGTCGATTCTTCTTATGAACGCTGTCAGTTCCACTGTTTTTCCGTCAAATATTGGCACTTGACGTATCTGTCCTAAGGCTTGTTTTAGGTGCATCTCAGATAGTTCCATTGCTGTTGTTGTTGTCATGATGTTGGATAATTTTGTTTGTATTGTTTGGTTGTTCTTTGTGAAAATAAAAATTTGTTTTTTCACACAAATTTATTTTTGTTGTCACTTCAGGTTTGATTTTCTTTAGGTGGATTGTAAGGAGCTTACTGTTTACAGGGATCAATTTAATGATGTGTAAAGCCCGGAAATAAGTCCTTTAAGTACAGTTGTTCAAAATAGTCCGAAGGATCTATTTATTAGCAGAACACTGTTTGGTGTATTGCAAGTATTTGTTGCGCGGTATTCTTAATATGGCAATTATTTTTTGGTGGCGGTCGCACTTTTACTGTGGGCCACTATTGATAATTGGTTTGCTTAAGTTTTAAAACACACGCGTTGATTCTTTTGCGGATATCAGAAAGTTTTTTCCAAAATTGTAATGTTCTGAACCGAATCACTTTTTGCGGCAAATTCGCGTGCTCAATCCTAGAAAGTCACTTGGTCGTACAAGGATTTCTATTAGCGGATCGAAAAGGATCGATTACTGTTACAAGGATATTTTTCCGATATCCTACCGGCTGCGCCAATAACGTAGTTCGAAGATCGGTTATTTAAAAAAATATAATTTTATTTCACAACACGATACTACGGAGTACAGATACAAATCTAGACTAACTTATGCTATGTTCTGAAGACGTTTAGCAAACCTCGGCTTTGAGCTTTTATTAATTGGACTTTAGACTTCTGGAGCTTTTGGCTCTTATGTAAATAAAGGGAGATCTCGATCTTGAAGAGATTGAGCTTTAAGAGAATTCTGTCGGCCAGGATTTGTGCAACGTCAGCAGTTTCAACCCCAATGGTGGGAATAGCGATTCTGGCGAATTGTTTATGATATTTGATAAGTTCGTGGGAAGCCAGAATTGTTATTGTCACCATTTGAATATTTTATAATGTTTAGCTTAAATCTGTGGGAGAAGAATGTGTAATAAAAATAAAAGTGCGTGTTAGGCGTAATGTATGGGTACATATGTGTCTACATATGTCACTATATACGTATACCCCATGCTGCTGCTGTTGTTGTTGTTGTTGTTGTTGTTGTTGCTGTTGTTCTATTCTTCTTGGTTCTTGGCTCAAAAGTTTGATTTGTGAACATGAAGCAATATAAGTGCGCCTTTGGGTGCCATTGTCTGTGCTCTCGCTTTGTGGTCAAGCTTTGTTGGTCCAGCTTTGGATTCGGTTCGCACTTGGTCCCAAACTTGGTTGTCTTTAAGTGCCTCGAGCAGAAAACTTTGTAAAGTTCGAAATTTGTTCAACAAATGGACAAATGTATTAGCAAGAAGTTTGCTTTATTTTTTTGGAAATCATTTCTGCCGCTTCAATGCATAACTCAAATCGTAGGCATTATTCAACAAAAAAGACAATACGAACCAGAATGAGTTTGAGTTGTGGCAAAGTCATCCATTAGGAATTTTAAATTGAATTTTTTCAAGCATAGCCACCATTAACTAAAAGTTTTTCAGAAACTTAATAGATTATTAATATGTGAAATGCCTCAAAAATGTTGTTTTGTACCTGCTGTCGTCACTAGTGTGAACTGCCAGGTACAGTGAATGTTCTTAGTGTAGTTATTTATAAAAATATTTCTACTTTTTTACTTTTTTTCTTTTATTTAAATATCAGTTTATTTATATGCAACTTGACCTTTAAAGATTTTGACTTCGCCGCTTTTAAGCATGATTTGTTATGGCTTATTAATTAGGTTATGACTGTTTATTCGCAACTCACATGAAATGAGTCAGTTTTGTTGTTCTGAATGTTTTACATTCGGGTATACAAATGTTTAAGCTTCTTTTGCCAACGACCTTTAGTACAATTTGGCCTTAATGAAGTGTTGGATTCCATATGCCATTAAATGCACATAGCTTAGAGGCTTAGGAGGGGCAATGCCGCACCCCTTCATCGAATGCCTGCACTTGTCAAGAGTCTTAGTCCCCGTCTCCCTCTTATTTTTTTCGAGTTGAGTCTTAGAGTTTATGTGGCTGTGCCCAATACCCGGGGTCTGTCACATTTTTTAAATGCGCGGAGTGCCACAGAAGCCACAACCACTTTAACACCTACCTAAAACTCCCAGCTACAATTCCAGTTCCAATTCAACTCTGAATGCCGACTACCGACTGCCGACTGACTCGACTGTCGAGCGGTAATCATTTTTCATGCTAAGCTCCAACGTCAACCGTTTGGTTTATGGCTATAATCCTTTTCTACATAAATGAAACGACAACAGAACAGAGCAGAGCACAGTACAGCAAAGTCCAGTCAGAGTCTTATACTCATACTCATACTCTTACTTATACACAGAGAAAAAGCACGGGCAAATGCCGCGCATTTCATCATTAGTCAGCGACCATTAATGCCCGGACAGGCAGCAGTAGCTACTGCAAAAGGGATTGGGATTTAGAATTGAAACTGGGAGTGTGGAACGAGCTGACTTCATTCTACGCATATTGACGCGTGCAGCAGCCTACGCATCATATATAAACCTATGTATGTATATATATAGTATAGATATAAGTACTTCAAGTATTTATATGCTGCCTTAATCAAGAGTCTGTCGGGTTGACTAAGTATCCAGGAAATGCCAAGGTTGTTGCACTCCAACTCCAACGTCCAGTGGCTTTTAATTAACACACAGGCCGAGACGGCAGGGGATCCCATGCCATCATCAGCATCATCAGCTTCATCAGCATGAGCATTATTATCATTATCATCATCATCGGCATTAATAGAATATTCCTCTACTTTTCTTTTACTGCCGCCGCCTGCCACCGCCTGCTGCTCTCTTCCTGCCTCTTGCCACCCGCCGCATATCGCAGCTATTTTCAAATCAATTCCATGCAGTTTTTAATATATATAACCGACAGCTCACACATGCTCCATGACTAGATGACTATGACTTCCCTTTCCAATTTCTCGAAATGATGTCATGCTGTTTCCCTCTCCATCTCTCCATCGCCCCCTCTCTCTCTCGCTTTCTCGCACAGCAAATCCGCCGTAGGCATAAATGCGCACAGCAGGCGGCTGTTTAGCGCTTAATTAATGATGAATATAAAAATTGCCGCATGTTTGTATGTGTGCGTCGAGTAATATAATGGAAATTCTAACAGCAAAAGATGCAACACGCACTTCCACTCACTTAAGTGGGTTTTTTTTCGCAAAACATGAACCGAAGAGGGAAGACAAGCGACGGTTGCATGCCACATACATAACTTATACCACATGCCTCATGGTGCATGCCTCATGTCTCATGCATCACCATTCACCATTCGCCAATTTTCTGTGTACTTTCAGTTCAGCACTCAAAGGGTACAATGAGCTTATAGATTTGTAGTAAAGTATCTAAAGTATCTAACAGACACAAGAAATCATACGTTGCTGGCCAAAATCAACTGACTACTCGATATAGCCACATGCGTTGATCAAAAGTATCTCACGGACCTAGTACCAAGGCAGACTTAGAACTCGTTTAAGATTTTGCTTGATAATAGCCAAATTATCAAATGTTATTAAATTCAAATTTTAAGACCCTTTTTTAGGGTATCTCCAAGTCGTGCCCGCTCAACAGCAGCTTTCTTACATGTTGTGTTTTCTTTTTTATTGTGTGTCATTTAAGTTTTTTTTGCCGGATTTTTGTAGAGGCCTTTCAAAATCTATACATAAATATGCTTTCACGCAGCTTCAACAGATATCAGATACTTTTTTTTTTAGCCAGTCTTGTCCTTGTCGCTGTTGTTAGTTGTTGAAGCACCGTTAGTGGCAACAACTTTGGTATCAGATGCAGATGTTGCATTCACCATGTTGGGGGTACAGTGATAACTTGATAATGTTTGCTGGTGCTTAGCGCATAAGCAAAGAATCTCAATAGATATAGTTAAATGTTTATGGATATTATTGTTCTCTATCTATAGGATGATAATTTAACGATAATATGCTTAAGAAGTGCACACCAAAGAATGTCAGTTCTAGATATTTGCAAATAAACTTTAAGTATTATTTTCTGTTATCGTCTCTTAAAAATATTACATTATATTTTTCAAATATTTAAAGACAGTTGAGGACAACTTTAATAAAATATAATTATTTAGCATATTTGTATTATACAAATTTATTTAATTCACTTTTATTTAAAATATTTTTTAATTTAGCATTTTTTCAAACACTTTAATTACATTTAGTACCCTTGGTTGCAAGAGTATTTTGGTTCTTGTCTGTTTTGTAGATATCACTTGTTTTCTCTTGTCTTTTAATCAAAATGTGATTAGCAAGGCAGCCAGAAACAACGGCAACAAACATTGAGACAACTGCAGCCTGGGAAGAAATGTGCAGAAAAAAGAGAAGGCAAAAAGAGAAAGAGAGAGGGAGAGAAAGGGAGGAAATACGGCTAACACACAAACACACTTAACGTGTAAACATGGCTAAAAGAGCGTTGACCATATTGGGTTGCTGCCGTTGTTGCAGTTTGTTTTTTTGGTTGTCGTACGCAGCACCAGCGACGACAACAGGTACTACAAGCAACAACAACAACGATAACAACAGCAACACCAACAACAACAACATCGAACGGTACACGTTAATATGACTAGCGCAATTCTGAGAGTGGAACTTGAGACCGGGATCGGTACTGAGAAGATGCTGCATTATGTGGGAAACCGGTTCGCTTTGGTTCGGTTTGGTTTGTGTTTTGTGGGTCTTACCACATGACATTATCAACATAATCAACACAGGTACACCCCTCTACCACCCTCCCGCCCAGCATTCACCTCTTTGCTACGTTCTTCACATCTGCACATCTCATCTGATCTTCTCCTTTTGGCTTCTAAGCCTTTTCAACGCTCATAAATTGTTCGAGTGGCGCAAAAAAATATTTTGCAAACGCAATGCGAGTGGCATGCGAGAAGGCCTCACTTGAAAAGAAATTATTGGCAGTGTGAGGAGGGTTTAGAGGAGGTATAGGAAGGGGAAAACGACGAAAGAAAATCTTTCGCATACGGCAAACGGTACTTTTTGCAATTATCATCGTTGTCTTTGAGTTGGGGAAGATGCTGATGCTGTTGTTGTTGCTGGTAAAGCAAATATGCGCACTTGGCATTGTAGCGAAAAGAGCCAAGACAGCTCAAGACTTTGGCAAGACAACGCACTAATAGCCCCAGTGTAGCCTCCCCTCACCCACCAACCCCTTGGCCCGAACAATCTGGTGTCCCCTTTTGCCATTGGATTTTCCAGCTGTGTCCTCCTTTTCGGGTTGCATGTGGCAGCTAAACACAAGTTGAAGTTGCGGCTGCGACTGCGGCTGTGGCTGTGGCTGCGGCTCTGCTGTTTTGAGGCTGGCTTTGAGGTTGAGGTTTTTGCGTTATGGCCATGGCCATGTGCAATAGATTATCAAAATGCCAGGCCCATAGACACGATGCCAACGGTTTATGTCACATGAATGTAATGAAATTAAATTTCTCTCACACAGTCTTCAGAGAAGTTATTAAACTTTGGCTTGTCGTCCTCATCGTCGTCCTCTTAGACTAACTGCGATAATTTTAAAAGTCAACGTTTGCAGCATCCAAGCCATCTCTCTACGCAAGATTGTGTGCATCAAGTGTGCATATTTACTTCCTGTAATTGAGCATTTATAGCTTTTATGGCCTAACGGATTTAGCCAGACAGCCAGCCATCCAGACAGCCAGCCATCTAACCATCTAACCATTCAGGCTATAACAACTGGCTGGCAACTGGGTAAACTCCTTCTTGGCTCCGACTAGGTAATTGTTTTGTCTTTGGCTTTAATGCATCGTTGGCCAAATTGCATCGTTGAGTTGAGTTGAGTTTGAAGTCTTAGTCTTAGACTTCGTCTTCGTTCGGTCTCTGTTTAAGCCTATTGATTATAAAGTTTATGCATAAATTGTAAATTGATTTAACAGTTAATTGATCTACAGTGACGACATTGCCAATAGATAAACATATTCGTTACTCTATCAAATAGATAAATTTGCAACTGGCTCGTAAATAGTTAATGTACTAAGTCTTAATAGCAAGCTGAGTTTAGTCTATAAACTGTCTAGAAAAGTGATTAAATTTGCTGCAATTGAAATGGACTGAATTGTCTTGTCTAGAAAATCCATTGAAGAGTGACTAAATGGAATGTATATTTAAACAAGTGTATGGTCACTTATAACCAATGCTATTCCTCAAGTCGTGATTTTAAGCTCAGACTTATATTATCTTAAGTATAAGTATCTTTTCATAAGTATCCTCTTCTTGTAGCACACCTATTTCATGTCATAACTTTCGGCACATTTAACTTTTTATTGTTCGATTAATATGCTAGACTAACTTTTCTCAATGTCATACGCGTTGAGAGTAAGTCTTGCTCCATCTAAGCCAAATCGCTTTGGTGTTATGTTGTTGTTTTTTTCGAGATTGCGTAAACAGTTTGTTGGATGCTGTATTAAATGATATCCTCAACTATCATATGAATAGCTAGTTGAATGCTTATGTGGCACATTCATATCATCTTAAACTAAGCCCTCAATTTCATACACACAATTGACGCAATTTGTGCTCTCTACGCATGTATATATATGTATATATACTCCGTACTCCCCATTCCCAATCCGGAACTGCGTATTCATGTAATAAAAGACCTCGGGCTCAAGTCAACAAATAAACAGCATAAAATTTAATAACAAAATGTTTAGGCGTCGTCGACGTAGAGAAAAAAAAAAAATTAGGAAAATATATATTTAACTATTATTTATTCGCTGGCTTCTCAAAGTGTAGTCATTGAAATTTGTGGGAGGGATTTTAGGAAGTAACAATAAGAGCGGGAAAGCGAAAAAGAACGAGAACGAGAACTCATCTATATAATTTGCCGGCATGTATTTATGATTTATTAAGTGTGTGCGTAGGCGAAGTGTGTGTGTATGTATGTATGTTTGTGTGTGTGTGCGTGTCTACAACTACAAATAGTGCTTAGGGAACAATAGAAAAATGGATGGCCATTGAGAGTGAGCTCAATGCCCAGCACGCGAATCGTTTCGTCGCTTAACAGACAGTTACAGATACAGATACATTTGTGTGAGTATGAAACACGCACCCAACAACAACAACAACAGAAACAACAGCAACAGCAAATTGGATAATGTCTATAAAAACTAATTGAATTCTAAGCGCTCAGCACGCTATTCGCATTTTTCCAGCCAACAGCTGTGAGAAAGTAACGAAGAAAGTAAGAGAGAAAAAAGTAACAACATAGATTTCCAAAAAAAAAAAACAAAAAATAAAAAAAGAGCAACTACAACATAAAAAAAACTCGTCTCAAGTGATGACATGCAAGCTGTTGTGTTGTGTGTGTTGTGTGTGTGGGCAGCAGTTGTTGTGAGTTGTAAAAAATAAATAAGAATAAACAATTTCACACAAATGTACGATGAGTACCAAATATACGGAGAAACAAAAAGCTCATTACTCATATGCCAATCAAGAGACCCAATCCCAATTCGAAAACCAAACCCCAACCCAAAACCAAACCCCAGCCCAAACCCAAAACCAAACCCAAACCTAAAACGCAAACCTAAAACCCAAACTCAAACCCTGGTCGAACACAAGCCGCAAACTCTCACAATTTGACCCCAGAGATGTTGATGTTGTCGATGCTTTGGCGTTGGCACAATTAATCATTCACTTATAATTAACAACGCACTGCGTCTAAATAGAACAACGTGCTAATGTTAATGTATCTGCTAGATAAACCAGAAACCATGAAAATAAAAACAATGCCTATGAAACTCGCACACGTCATGCCATTGCGAACGCTAAAGTTCAAAAAGGTTGCCAAATGGTTTTTCGTTTTTTGGCTTTTCTTTTCCACTGTTCCATATACATTTAATTTTTTTTGTTTTCTTTTATGTGTGGTCAACTCACAGCTGGAGTATATTAACTTGGCCAATAAGCTTAGGGAAACATTTCTACAAAAATATTAAGATGAGTTTGAAACTAAACAAGATAAGTCATTCATTTAAGAAGTCTTGAGATAGAAATTCTCAGAAATTTAAGCAGCGGAAAATCAATATAAATTGCTAAATAAAAATAAAATTTAAGTTTTTATATAGTTCAATTGGCATTTAACTATTTAAATATTTATTCCATTCTAATATTATTTCTGTATATAATTAATTTATTATACATAAATATTTATGTAGGTCAATTACTGCAGAATCATTAAAATTTTAAAATATTAATTATATTCTAATTTTTTTTGTAAAACCACTTCCTTGTGTACTTTAAATGTTTTTAGTTTATATAATTTTTTTTGCATACAAAAATAGATTTTTATGAGGTTTATTAACTAAGACAGCCACTGTTCCAACAGAGTAAACATTGATCTGTTTTTGCAATACTCAGAGCATCTGCGATTCGGTCTGTTATTTTAGCCCTTTTGGCGCTTGTTTTAGTTTGTGCAGTGTAACCACTTGAAAATTAGACAGACAGCTGGTCACATGGATACTGAATAGATACGCAAACCAAACCAAACCCAATCCAATCCAACCCAACCCAACTCAATCCAATCCAACTCAGCTGAAAGCAATTGAAACCAAGGCATCCCGCTCTACACAAACCAGGGCCATTGCCAGACGGTCCAATGTGGTTGAGTGATGTACTACGCAGACATCGACATCGATGGTCATTAGCGAAAGATGACGACTTTGAAGATGGAGATGGAGTAGGAGATGGAGTAGGAGATGGTGCTGGAGATGGTGATGTTGATGTTGATGACGATGGGTGATGTTGCGTACTCGTAATTCTTCTATAATGGATCTGTTATCTCTCAGTGCTTAATGGGTTAGGCTAGAGAGCCAAAGGGGCCAAAGCTTTTGCTGCGAGGTAAATATGACTGACAGCTCTTGTTGGGCACTTTGGTTTGCTTGGTTGCTTGCTTGGTTGGTTGGTTGGTTGCCACTGACGGAGGAGCATACTTAAAACTTGAAATTAAATAATTAGTCGCTGGCTAAGTTGTTCAGCTCATTTCTTGTTTCTTGCCAACTCGTTCGTTGTTGTTGTGTTTTTTTGGCCTGACTCTAGTGTAATGACCTTTTAAGTACTTTTAAGATACTAATCGCCCCGTTCTCTAGCTAATGGCTTGTTGTGGCTTGTCTATTTTTTTTTATTTTTGTCTTTTCTAGAGGGTTGAGGGGCAGAAAGAGCTTTGTACATTGTAGTGAAACGAGTGCAACAGAGTCGCCACTTGGATGGCACTAATTAACGTCACAGCGTTGCTTTAGGGCCAAAAGAGCGTTAGAAACCATTTTGGTAAAGTTTCTCTGATGCGTATTAATTAAAATTTTGATAAGCGCCAGCCTCCAACTTCTGCTTCTTCTTCATCTCTAATAAAAGTTGAAAATAAATTACACGAATTTGTTTTTTATTATGTTTTTGGTGTGCCTCGGTCTTTAGCCGCCTTCTCTCCTAGGTGTGGCGCTATTGTCGGCATCGCAGCTTATCGCAAAGTATCTACAAATAATGGTCGACTAATAGGCAACAACACCCTACGCCTCGCCCTTTCCCCTCCCTTGTTACCAACCAAGCTTAGTGTGCTCTCGTGGCGCTTGTTGGCCATTTAGCAGCTGCTTTTGTTTTAAGCTGTGGGTGAAAGTGTCGTCTTTGGAATTTTAAGAACGGTTAGACTTTGAAATATTGTATTACACACACAAATTGTCAACGGTATTTAGGGAAGAGTGAAAAAGGCTGACTGAAATCTCGTGGGAAAGTTTTTAAGTAACTGAACTGAATTTTTTCATTTGTTATACCGAACAGATTAGATTAAAAGTTTAGTTGAGTTGTCTCTTATATAGCTTAGTTAAATAATATCAAATGTTGAAAACAATCAATTATTTATAGTATATACTGAGTACCTTACCAATGTTAACTAATCTGAGTAACTCTTTTCATAGAGAACTACAGCTATAAATAAATTCTACTAACCAGCAAAATTGATGCCTCAACTATTTAAAAGTGCACTTTAATTGAAATACATTTGAGCCAAGTTAATAAAATATTGTAGTTGATGTGTGTAACATGCCAACAGCATTCATTCTGATGCGTTTCAAAATATTTCAATAATGTCATGCAAATGTTATGAAATACCAACAAATGTTCTCAACACACGTATAGTATATACACATACATATATATGTAATATAATTCCCACACATTGTTTTTAATGTGTTCAATGTGAAGTATGTCAATGTCTATGTCTAGTTTTTTGGGCGTTCCACTTTCGCAGACATTTTGAACATTTGCCCTTGGGCTGACACTTTATGTACGAATGTAGAAAACAAATGTAGTTATAAGTATGTATAAAACTGACAACGCGACTCTTGGCCCAAAGGCTTATTTTGGCCATGAAACTTAAAGCCAATTGAACAATTCAGTACATTGTCTATAAATGATTTTGCTGAAAATATTCTCTTGTGTGGTTTTTCTTGCAAATGAAAATTGTGGAAAATAATAGAAATGCCGATGCCGAAAATTGTAATTGTTTTTGATGTTATCTTCATCAAACTCTCTCTCTTCATATTTTTGGTTCAATTTCTGTCTACATGTCTACTGCCATTTCTATTGCCATAACGAAATTAGCCAATTAACGCGAGTACTGCAGTTTGTCAGTGTATTGTTCTGCAATTGTGCAATGAACGTTTAATATTGAATATTGATTTCATAATTCAACAATTGCATGCAATTATCCATTGTCTATTAGATAATTGTGAGTTTTTGGCACACAAGCACACACACACACACACACATACAGACACATATTGAGTGTGTGTCGCTTAAGGCTTGAAATAACAATTGATATTGCTTTGATTTTGGGCATTTTACTTACACTTCAGCACTTAATTATTATATTAATAGGAATATCTATTTCAGCCCTAATTAACCTTTGACACGTTGTGTGGCCATGGAGTGAAGTATTTTGACAAATCAACAATCACACACCTACACCTATACACCTACACACACACATATACATTTAATAGCAAAAAGGTTACAGTTGAATAGGAGCAGGTAACTATATACCTTTGAAGAGGGGAAAAGAGTGGGAGATTTGTCCAAAAAGACCGTCAGACAGTCACGACTCGTTATACGGATTGTATGAGTGTGCGTGTGTGTGTGTGTTACTGTGTGTGTACAATTTGAAGCGACTCGCAATTACCAACGACACGTCAAGATGTGAAATTAACACCGTCACACAAAGCGCAGAGACTGAATGACTGACAGACAGACAGAGAGACTAAGTGGGCGGGAGTAGGGTAGACAGACATATTAATGTATCTGGTATTTAACATTCAACAACAATAATATACTCAGTGTCTATGTATGTGTGCAGTTGACGTTGTATGCCTTGAAAATCATTAAATCACACATACACAAAAAAAGAAAGCAAAAAAAGGAAGAAGAAGAATAAGCAGTGCGCCTGCCTCGAGTTTCTGGTTGTGTCAGCGGCACAATTGGCCGCCCACCCGCCGCTTGCCACCCACGTTGGGCGCCACACGCATATCCTGCCACACAAACACTCACACAGAAACGCACACACTGACACACAAAAGAAAGCAGAAGAGCTACGCAACCACAACACGCAATACTCGCATTTCATTAGACACTTTGTAGTGACGACTCCTATTACTCTTGCAGAACAGCACTAGAGCGAGAGCTTAAAGGGGAGACCAGGAATACCAGGCATTGCCAAATGACGTCGTTGTTATACCCATAGCTGTAGGCGTTCCCACCCTCCCAAAAAAGAAAAAAAAAAATGGATCAACGTAGGAACAACGCTTACGACAATAGCCTGTGTAGACTACCTCAAACTGGGGCAGGAGTTCTCCAAAGGTCAGGAATAGATTATGACTACAAAGGCGCCCAACGTGAGTTGAACAAAGTGTGGAATATTCTGTTGAAACAGAATTTAAATTAGACTTTAAGCAAGAGTACATAGGGTTTTGGAGAAAAGAGGCACCCATATTGGTCCAAACTTTTTTTAAATAACCAAATAACACAAAACTGTATTGGTTATATTTAAGTCTAAGCAATTGCCTAATTTATACCTTAGTTGTTCAGGTCTTATCAGAGTAGCTTAAATGAGTTTTTATAGAAAAATGTGCACAATGAATTCTAAATAGATTTCAAGTAACTTTGAACTAAAATAAACTAATAAAATAAGTTGAAAATAAGTTCTTTATGCTACTACCTTTATCAATTTCCAGAGACAGGAAACACTATGCCGTGAACAAACCAAACAGGGATTAGCTGCTTTGTTAACTTGAACTTCTAATTAACGGTCTTTATTCTCACGAGCTAATTAAATGTTTCGGAAACTACAAACAAGCGCAAAGAACTGAGAACTTAGAGCAGATAAAGAGAGAGGAGGAGAGGAGAGAGAGAGAGAGAGCTAAGCTATTTGCCAGTTAGTTTACTTTGCACTTTAGCTGTCAGTTATTGGATTTAGCTACACAAAAAGTTGCTCAAAGGAAGAGAAGCAGCAAATAAATGATTAGTTAGAATACTTTACTTTTTCCAACTTGTATTGGAATATTCCCTTTTTGGAATTTATAATACCAAATGAATCTTTATGCTTATTTTTCTGGTTGGTTTGCTTTGGGTTCACCTAGTTCAGTATTTCTCTTGCTAAATTGCCATAATCCTTACTGTTCACAGGCTTTGCTACAGCCAGAGCGACGAAGCAGGAGTAGTTGTCTGAACAGGAATGGTCGGAGAGGGCAGAAAAACGCGAGCACATTCAAATAAAAACCCGTCAAGTCCTTACAAATGAGCCTGTCATTATTCATATGCCGTGCCTTGGCTATAAGGAGAGACCCAACGAGCAGAGAGTATGCACATACATATTTTGTGCGCCTTTTACAGCGGAACTTGCTTCACTTCCTCTTGTTCCTGCTACTGTTCCTAATGCTGCTGCTTCTTTATACTACTTTCTAGATTCCTACCAGTTTTTGCCACCCACAACAAATTAATTACTAACCAACTTGAGTGGTAAAATGTTTTTCTTGTTTTGCCAACATTTTTTTCACCCTCTCGTTTATTTGTATTTTTTTATTTTTTTAATATTATTTATCAAAATGTTTGCAAAATAAATTGCATGATATTAGGGCGACAACTTTTCATTTAGTTGGCTGCCTTAATTTCCGGTCCGCACGCATTGGAAAATGAAAATGTAACCCGACAAAATGAAAAATGGTCGACGAGAGCTTTTCCCGTATATCTTGTGTGTGTGTTTTTTTGGGGTGCTGCTTTTTTTTTATTTTTTGGTTTTCTTTATCTTATTTATCACTCACCTGAAAATACGTTTGACCCTTGTCCACCCAACCGATGGCCATATCCGCGCCAGCTAGATTACCGTCGGGTGAGAATCCGAAGCCGACATAACCTAATGTACGTGCTTGTATTTCAAATGTTATATCCTGATTAATGATTTGCCAGAGTATGCGAAAATCCTCATTCAAATCGATGGCATGATCCCAAACGGGCGTCGCTTGTTGTTGTTGTTGTGCTGCTGCCGCTGCTGCTGCTGCTGTTGTGTTGTTGCTGCTGGTGCTGCTGTTGCGACTGGTCAACTTGCTGGCTGCCTGTGTCGTGCCAACAAGCACAAACACCATCAACAACAACAACAGTGTGTAGCTAAACGTGTGGCAGGATATAAAACATGTGATTAACGATGACCGCCTTGAACTTGAATGCGTGCCGACTCGTGTTGCTCGTCTGCAGCTTTGTGTTGCTCTCGTATGTGTTGCTGTTGCTGCTGCTGTCGCTGTTGCTGTTGCTGTTGCTGCTGTCGCTGTTCTTGTTGTCTGCCTCATTTTGTGCGCCATTTTGTGCAAAGTTTTGTTGGCTGCTTGGCTTTAGCAAATACTTGTTGTTGCCGGCAATTGCGCGTACGACATTTATTAGTTTGAAAATCACTGAAGCGTAATTACGCACGGCAGCAGCAACTCTCCCTCTGTGTAAACGTATCTGTATATATATATTCTCTGCTGGTCACTGTTGTATCTTTAACTTGGCTGCTGCTGTTGCTTTTCTTTGGTACTATCACAGTTACGATTATTTAGTAATGATAATAATGGCCACGCAATTTTACTTTCTTTCTTAGTTGTCTTGGCTGTTGCTGTTACTGCTGTTGCTGCTTCCTGTTTCCGATTTGCTGTTGTTGCTGTTGCTGTAGCTGTTGCTGTGCTCATTAGTTGCGCTTGTCACACACACACATTTAGCAGCTGCTCGAGTCTATCTTTCGGATGTAGACGAACCCTCTGTAAATAGAAGACAAGTAAAGGAAAGAAAAATTATATAATTGCTATAATTTGATGTCGAGCTATATAATAGCACAAAAGACGCAGCTCACAGTTAGCTATCGTGCTGCAATGTTTAAATGCATATAATTACATAAATTATGAACCGGTATCTATAAGATACATACACATCTATACAAGTCTTCTCAAGTCTACAACATAGTTGACGTCTCAAGTCACTTGAAGTTCAATTTTGAACATACTCTCTGCAGTCAGTTCGTCAACATTTTCTTAAGCTTTAATTAGCCTGGTCACGCAGTTTCCCAGGAACACTCTCTGACGTTGTGACTGACTGCACCGCAACTGTCAGTATAAAAGGGGGGAAAGCAGGGAAAACTAATGGGTAAACCAGACAGCAAGAAAAGGAAATTGAAACATGAACGCGGAAACGCTTCAAGAGAGCTAAATATATAAAAGAAACATCTAAACTGGAATTTAAAAATAAAATTTAGTCAAGATATTCGATAAGTGTTTTTAAATAAACAACAAAAATTTGGATAGGTTTTGCAGACTTTTTTGGATTTAGTTACCAGCAAATTTTAAGAAGAAATTTCTTTAAAGCTCTTACTCTCAAACGAAACAACTTTTATTTATTACTCATAGATACTTCAAAAGTCATGAAAATCATTAGGTTATGTTCCATCTGCTGATGTTACTCATAGAGACTGAGAGATGGTTAAAGTATCTATGAAATCTTTCGCTTCCGTTAAACAATCCGATGACATTACTCATATAGACCGTTCCCACAAAAAGTATAGTTTGACTCACTGAGCTATATACGTATAACAAAATCGGTCAAAACTTAGTCACATCTTTTTCAGAGCTGACTAATTTCGATAAAAACCAGTTCTTTGGTTACACTCGAGCGACACTTGAAGTGCACGTCAATTTGTTGACGTACCCCCCGCAGTAAAAAGCCGGATTCAAGTATCATTCCCTTGTCTCACACGCAATTAGTGCGTTGGTCAAAGCAAATCGAAGATAATTACAGCTTGTCATAATTTTAATGAAGAAGGTCGCACAACTGAACTCAAGTCAGAAGGTTATAAGACCCAGACCTAGGCCCAACACTCTCTTAGCCTGTCTGTCCGTCCGCCCGACTGTCTGTCTGCCTTTGTCGTCTGCGATTTACTGTATTAAATAGCCATGGCTAAACCACCGACAACCACTAGCCAGTGTCTGTGTAGGGATTCAAACGGGAGCTAAGTCCCGTATTTGGGTCCGGGGTGCATATTTGGAGTGCGGTTACATTTGATTACATGCCAAAAGTCCGCCTGGTGGCCTGGTAACGCCTCCGGTTTCAACGCCCTCTCTCTATCACCACACAATTTGAATCTTTAATGTGAAGCCATTGCTGACGACTCAACGTTTCATTCGGTTAAATGTCAAACACGCGGCAATTTGTTATAAATAGCGCACTTCCGGCGTTAGGTACACACACAGACAGACAGACAGACAGACATACACACATACACATACACACAAACAGCAAATACTGTGCGAGTACTTATGTATCTACGTATTTTGTATTTGCACCAATTTTAAGCGCTTAGTCGCGTGTTCAAGTTGACAAAGGTCAACAAACGTAAGACAGCACGACCAGAGAAAAGTAAGACGAAAAGCTAATCTACCGACAAGTCGAAAATTTGATGCCCTTAGGGGAATTAGTAGTGCTAAACGACAGCAAGATTCTCAGAAGCATCTTAGTGTCTAAGAATATAAGACAATGACGGATTTCTGTTTTACTTTTGGTATCTTTGAGATACTTTTAAAAAGTTATTTTGTATAGGTAATTTGATTAAATGGAATTTTAATTGAACAAGTTTAATAGAATAGGAATATATGTATATTGTCAGCTATGTAAAGACTTCTCTACTTTAAATCAAAGAAAAGTGAACGAAATGCTCAGTTAAACAATAAGTGTGGGGAATTTAGTTCAAAAACCCAGAAATAAGTCATTATATTACAGTTAATACATAAACGCACTTTCCGTTGCTTAATACTTGTGTTTTAATGCATTCCTAACCTAACGACAAAGTTATTATGCTCTCTGTTATCAAAAATGTATCCAAAAGATACACAACAATAAGCTTGATGGGGCACTCTGGGTTTACAAGTTGTTGTTGCTGGTGTCTGTGCTGCTGCTGTTGTTGTTGCCGTGACTGTTGTAAATGTTGTAGATGGCGCTGAGTGACGGCCGGCAACGTTAAATGACGTTGATTATAATTATGCGGACTTGTACTTTATACAACAGAGCTGTCTGATGGGCCACAGGGCTGCCTTGCAGCCTGCCTCTGACTACCCATTGTCGTTGTTGTGGTTGTTGTTGTTGTTGCTGTTGTTTGTTATTATTATTGCTGTCGTCATCATCATCATCATCGTCATTCGTATTCCATCTACAACATCGTCATCGCCAGGCGTCTGTCGTCATTGGCATTGTGCAGTCGAAGCTGTTGTTGCTGCCGTCGATGTTGCTGTTGCTGCCGTCGATGTTGGTGCTGCTGCTGTTGCTGCTGTTGATGGGCGGGCAGATGAATGATGTCGCTTAAATACAGACCGAGGCCGAGGCGAGGCCAATCGTCGATTGTTGTTCTTATGCTGCTGTTCCTGACAATGACAACAACAACAACAACAGCAACAAAAACATCACAAACAACATTCAGCCGTAAAATTCGAGCCAATTTAGCCTTAGGCTCTGCTGTAGCAGGTTCTTTTGGTCGGGACTAAGACTGGAATCGGCAACTGGCAACTGGCAACTGCACAGCATGTTGCTCAGACGACATTCATAAGTACGAGTATAATATTATTACTTGGCGAATTAACTACACAATCTTTTTATATTTATTTTTGCCTCCTTTATCTTACTGGAATTTTCTTCTTTTTCTTTTTTTTGATCATTTGTGTTGCTAAAGAAATGAAACTGGTTGCTGTCTGGTCTGACTCACAGCTAAAAGGCACGAAATGGCTTCCGTAGACACACATTAGTCGCTTTTACACAAAACGCCAATGTCCGTTCACAATAACAAAAAAAGAAAAAACAACAACAAAAATTACTACAACAACAAAATGAGAAGACGAGATGCACTGAATGGGGCATAAAAGTGTTCCAAGCGCCGCCAAGGCAAAAAAAAAGATGAGGCAAGAAAAAAAATATGAAAAAAATAAAAGAAAAAGAACAGAAGCTGCGGCACAAGTAATAACAAAAACTGAATACAAGTCAAAGACTTTGTCCATGGCTTTCATCATTGCACGATTTGTAGGAAAGAGGCTGCCGGTGCATTTCGCTGGACAAACGGACAAACTGGACAGATGAGCAAATGAACAAATGTTCTGGCTTCAACTGGTTACTCTGTTGGCCTGGCCAACTGTTTTGTCTCTGTCTCTGACTCTGTTTCTGTCTGTGACTTCGAGTCTCTGGGTTTGACTGCGGGCAATGCCAACGACAACGACAACGACAGCGACAGCGACATTGATGAGGATGTTTTACTGCCGCACAGTGGAGCAGTTTAATAAAATTTCAGAATTTCAGAATTTCTAAAACTATTTAATTTCCTTAGCCAATTAACAATTAAGGAAAAAAATCATTAGCCAGCTTTTGTGTTTTTGCAGCATCATCATGAAACTAATTACAATTCTTTAGTGAACCATTAATAACAATTTTGCCTTTCGTAAATTCCCATAATCTGGCATTACCTTTCACATTTACATAGGCCACAAGACTTGTAGCCTCAGTAAATACATGTATCTAAGCATAATACTTGCTAATGCCAATCCCAGTTGGTAATTAGACGTTCCCATTTCTATAATGGACTTTCCTTTCCATTTTTTTTTGGCTTTCCCCTCCCAATACCACTGTGCGTTTGGCAATTTCTTGTGCCTGTGCTCGTGCTTAGCTTGGAGGCCGTGTGTGCGACCGCAATGTATGTTTTCATTTAGCAACTACAAGCTGCAATCGACTGTCTGAGAGAGCTACCGGGCAGAGCATCATCAACATTGAATCGCTTTTCGCTGTACGCTTTGGCTTTGGCTTTGGCAATGGCTTTTACCATTGGTTTTTGCCCACTTGAAGATGCTTCATCATCATGCACACTGTAATGCGTATTTGCGATGAGTGGATGTTGAGGTAAGCACTGTAATACTGAGGCACTGTAGTGCTGAGACACTGTAGCACTGGAGGATGGGAGCAACGCTTGATTATAAATGTACAGGCAGCGTGTATGACATGTAAGCAGTGTGTATTTCTGTATCTTTCATACAAAAAAATTGTTACCCAGTCGGACAAGTAAGTGATTAATGAATACATTACTTTTCCAGCAGTTGCTAAGGGAAAGGCAAGCGAATCAGCTTTTTATGCTTAATACTTTGGCATGCAAAACCTGGGTCCTGCTGGGTAACTTGCATCTTGCTGCTGCAATGAAGCCTGTATATATGTGTGTGTGTGTGGTTGTCACTGCACCTGTCATCCTGTGGCATTGCCACAAAAAAATACAAAAAAATTGCCCAAGCAGCAAGAAAATTATTATTTATCTGCTGCGGACGTAGCTGAAGTTGAAATTCAAGCAGCCTTGCCTGAATTATATATAAGTATATATAGTATATCTCTCTATATAGTGTACGTGTGTATGTACAAAGGGGCAACACTAATTACTGCACATCATTTGCTTACTCGAGTGCCTGCAACTGAAGCTGCTGCTGCTGCTCTGCTGCTGCTGCAGATTTAATTGAGTATAAAAAAAAGACGAGAAAAATTGACTAATTAGAGTGAGTCCGAAGCACTTGCCCGCAAGCCAAAAGAGCCAAAGAGTTGGAGTGCCATAAAAACAAGTCTGAGCTGCTCCGCTGCCTGGCTCACTGGTTGGCTGGCTGGCAACCTGTGCTCATTTATTAAGACCTGGTCAAGAGCGCTTTGAATCAAAACTGTGCTTGGCCAATAACGCTGTGGCTGCTGTTGCTCGTGTGTCGTCTTCATCTTTAATGATCATTAAACAAGCTGCCAGCCAATTGCACTAAAAGCTGCAGGCAACAGAAGGACTGAGAGGGCGAGAGAGAGAGGAGGAGGAAAAGAGAGGAAGTACGCCTCTCAGCCTGATGAAAACTATTAGAGAAGGCTCTGCAATGCTATCTTCTGCAAGTACTCCAAGTGCCGTAAAGTGCCTGCTGCTCCCGCTGCTGACTTTTTGTAAATTGCACCGACATTCCACCAAACAGCAGCAGCAGTAAAAGCAGCAGCAACAGCAGCAGCAACTTCAGTTGGCCGCAGGCCGCTTTTGTTGGTTCGACTGCCTTCTGGTTTGGCTACTGGCGCGTAATTTAAATAATCATAAAAAATAATAATTTGTTCTAATGGGGTAAGGCGTGAGGGGAAGGAACCCGAAGTGCACCACTCGCTGGAAGTATGCTCTGTCTACCTGTTCATTTTAATATCCTTGAATCGTTGAGTTAGGGTATGTTGTCGTCGTTGCTTGTATTATGTAAGCACTTCAGAAATCTACGAAAACTTTAAAAATATAAAGCTAAGAATTGCTTTATGAATAAAACCAAAGACAACGCCTCTTAACTCCTCATACTCTTTTTCGTATCAAATAATTACTTTAATTTTTAATTACCCATTAACTAAAATCATTTTTATAGATTCCATTCGATCTTAAATTTTGAATGGGATCTTGTGTGCAGAGTATTTTGCAGTCGACTTTTTCAGTCAAACTATTTTGATTATTATACTCTTTGGTTGAAGAACAAGAACAAGAACGAGTATGGTAATATCTTTTGCTCGTTAGCAATTTTCGTTTGAAATAAATAGTAATTAGTGTGCCAAAGAGTGTGCCCATCTTTGTTAAAGTGCCTGCTCTGAGCTGCGCTTTGTTTGCAGTTTTTATTGGCATATCCCCATCCTTTATGTTCCCATTACCGTTGCTGCTACTTTACCTGTTCAAGGACTCTTAGAGTCCTTGCTAAAAACTATCGCACAAAGCATTGCAATTTGTTAGGTTTTTTTTTTTTTTTGGTATTTTGCCATTTCTGTTTTGGGCACTTTTATTTGACATTTTTCATTAAACACGAAATGAAAATGCCTTCTCATCACAGTATTTTTTTCTCTCCTCGTTTTATTTTTGCTACTGCTGCGTTGACATCACATTTTTTGGTATAGACCCACTCAAAAGACTTTTTGGCTGCAGAAGTTGCGCATAAAAGTTTGAAGGCATCTGGGGAAATATGTCAGCGTTGTTTAAGTTTTTAACATTTTCGCCCAAAAGCATGGGAACAAGACGAGGCGAGACGAGACGAGACGAGACGAGACGAAACGGAATGAGACGAAATATGTCAGAGTAAAATTGTTATTTACTTTAGTATAATTGGCTTTGCCTCGTACTTACTAAAAGTTATGCACTCTGCAATTGAATTAAATGAATGGATACTGCACATCTCCTGCAGACTCAACTGAATTCAAATTAATGCTTTAAAAAACAACCAAGTTGTGATAGTTCTACAAATACTGCAGTTATATACACTTTTCTAGTCAATACTGTGCTAAAATTCCAGGGAGTTCCTAGATCAATTAACACCTATTGATATATAGTTTCAATGTGTTTTAATTTAAAGTTACTTCTTCACACATTCCAATGATTTAACACGGTTTTGTAACATATAGTTTTTCCTATTTTCTTTTTTCCAGGAAAATAATTCATTATCGGAAGTAAGAAAGCAAGACACATATGTGACTTAGTTTTTGCCCTTGTAACTTTTGCCATTTGCTAGTTAGTTGTTCTTGTTTTTCATCCACTTTTTCCCTTTTTGTAGTAATTTGTAGCCCATCAAGTGAGCGAATGATTGATTGGCAACATTAAGTCTACAGAACTTTGGGTCAGGGCTTTAATTTCACCCCTTTTTGTTGTTGCCTGATGGAAACAAGATCATGATTATGCTTAGACGGATTCAACAAGGGTTTTACATTACTTTTCTGTTGTTGTGTACATTACATAATTAATAAGTGATTATCTGTTGATTGAAAATTTCTAACAAAACGTAGGAAGAATCCGCAATTACTACCGATTTGGCACATGAATTTTGTAAATTTGAATTTCTGTAAATTTAGTAATATCTACACGATTACCATTAAGCAAATAGTGAAAACTACAATATCCATTTCAACGATTAATCAAAACTTTCAACTTTCTTCTTTGAATTTGAGTAGTTTCTTTACCTTTGGTTAGATTGTCTTTTGATTAGTTTTACGAGTATCTATGTTGATTCTTTGCCATTATCTGACATACTTTGATGCAACGTCCGCCATCTGATAACCTCAATTTGAGAATTTACATAGCTAATATCGGATTTACCTTTCCTCCACACAATCAGCCTACTTTTACTGACTTGGAGTGCAACTGGTTTTGCAGTCGTTAGTTGGCAACAGTTGTTGTTGTTGTTGTTGGATTGTTTGAGACTTCTTGGAGTGGCTTGGCTTCTACCTATACAATGTGTCATCTTTTTGGCTTATCAGTTGTGCATCATTAACTGTTTTTGCTTGTCTTCTTTTTTTGCATTTTCTTGCTCATCTTTCGCTTGTCGGCTCCTTTCTCATTTTTTTGGAATTTACTTTTCTTTTTCTCTTTTGGCTGGTGTGGAAAACTTTCTTTTGTTTTTCTATCTATTGCTTACGTCGAGTTCTTCATTCTACCCCAAAGCTTACAACCTTTCCACCTCTCCACTGAATTTTCACACAGTTTTTTTTGTTGTTTTTTGTTTGAGTAGAGCAAGTGAATTTTCTCATTTTGCACTTGATATTGTTGCCTTCTCCGAGTTGCCTTACCAAACTTGCTGTTAGTTGTTGTTTTACTAACTTGTTGTTGTTGTTTCTGTATTCCTTTTCTTTTTTTTTTTTGCTTTCGAGTCAAACTTTTCGACAGTCAGTCTCTTGGTCTCTCGCAATGGGTTTGCATTTCGTAGGTAGGTTGGAAATTTAATCTCAAAGTCGTCATCGTCATCGTCAGCGTTGACGCTGGCGTTGGCGTCGGAGTTGGCTTTGCCGCTGAAGCTGTAGCTGTAGCTGGTGCTGTAGCTGGTGCTGTGGCTGGTGCTGAAGCTGGCGTCACAAAAATATTTAATTAATTTTTCGAATTTTAATTACTGTACATTTTTAGCACGCCCCTCCCCAGAGAGCCACCTTAAAAACAGCGTCTGTCTTGTAGTATATGGACTACTTGTTACTTGGCACTTTTATTACTTAAAGTAGCCCTCAAAATTTGATGGCCAGGTGGGCTACCAGTTGACTGGTAATTCAAGACTTTATTCACTAAAACTTTGTGAGGCTTTCTCTTTCTAGCACAGTGGCTTAGATTACGTTTTGCCATCTCCCTCTTTGGTGTCTGTCATCAATCAATTTGTTAAGAAAGAACGCGGCAAATCCATTCCAATAAACATAAAGCAAACACTTAATTGTCTGTCAGCGTTAACAAACCGAGCAACCCGACAACACAAATATCATATGACCGAAGTATCCAAAGGAGGAGGCGTTAGTGTTGTTGTTATTATTGTTGTTGTTGTTGTTGTTGTTTTTGTTGTTGGTTGTTGTTGGATGTTTCCATAAGCAGACAACACATATATCACCTGCTGCGCACAAAATGTTTTCCACAAACTTGTAAGAGATGCCAGGGCTCAGATAAAGGCCCAAAAGAACTCATGTTGCCTCTTGGCTGTTGACTGTCTCTTCTGTCTCTCTCTCGTGCGTGTGTCTGTGTGTGTGTGTGTGTGTGTATAAAAATGCATGCATTTGTTATCTGTGACAAAGATCTCTTGGCCATTAAATTAACACTTAATGACTTGTGTGTTTGTCTATGTATGTGCTTGTGTATGTGTGTAGGTGCTAGGCTTTGTGGTTGGGGGCGCGTCCCATGCGACAACGATGATTCTCTATGGGATGTCCAAAATCTTTGCAGCAGCCGTAGAGCAACACATCATTAGGAGACAGCAGGAAAGAACGCACATACAGCCAGACTAGCCATGACTAGCAAAGACATTTCAGAGCTTTTGTTAAACTATTATGCATACACTATCTATAATAAATATGATGACTCTTTGTAATGAAGATGATAAAGTAATGAAATCAACTTGTAGAAAACAGCTTAGTACTTAAGTTAGCTATGAAGATTATAAAGTTAAGGATAGCAAGTAGATTAAAAGGAAGGAAAAAGGAAAAACTTTATTTAATAATTTTCTGCTAGGAATATAAACCTGAAAATATGTATTTCAATAGTTTTAATTCTTTTTAAGATTCCCAAAAAACTTAATTAAACTTACAAAATGTATATAAACTATAGATGTGAGCAAGTACAATATTTTATCTCCCAAAAAATCTATTAAATAAATTTTAATTTAATTTTAAGAAACTTAAAGTTTTTTCCTTTCCGTTACCTATCACTACAGTGCATCAAATGTTCGCTGTGACTCGCGATCGTAGCTTTTATCTTATTTGTATCTTTTAGATACTCCGAACTCTACATACCACAACGCCACTGCCTATCAGAGAAAGAGAGAGAAAGAGAGAGAGAGAGAGAGAGAGAGAGAGTGTGTCTTGTTTGTAGCCATAAGTTGGAATTGTTTTTAGACTCTGACAAAATAAATGATGACAGGCGGCGTGTTGAGTTTGTTTTCTGTTATTCCCTTGTCGCTAAGTTGTTCTAATTTTTTCATCGTCTCATTTTCTTTTTTGTTGTTGTTCCTCCTTAGTGTCTTTCTCCCAAGTATTTAGTGTGAGATACTTATATAGATGAACAGATATTTAGAGATATTTGTGAATACGTGGAAAATGCGTTCTTTCTGTTTAAGTGTGGGTCTTCGTGGGCCGTTGGATACCGTGAATACCAAACATGTTTTAATCATTATGTGGGGAAAAAAGCGACAAAATTTTATGTTTCTCACTCAATTTGTTTGTGTGTTTTTTTTTGTGAAAAACAAAAACAACATGAAAAACAAAATCAACAAATGCGTTGCAATTAAAATTTGTTTGTGTTTTTATGGTTTTTATGTTAATTTAAATGCGACACGCAGTGTTGGAAATTAATAGCTGCATCTTAAAGATACATTAGCTAACAAGTGCCGGGCCACTTGGCTAATAAATATTTCAACATCAGTCCAAGAGCTGGCTATCTCTATCACCCCTACGCACTGTATTATTGAGATATGTAATTTGAAACGGGCTATTCAACTGCCACAAATGTAAATAGAGCATGCCAAAATCAAAAGAGGCAGACAAGGTGTGAGTGGAGGGCGGTAGGGGGTGTGGTAGGTAAGGAGGGAAGAGAGGGCCAAAGGCAAGCCTGGAAAACCACAGGAGTAAGGAGATGAAGGCAAAGTTACAGTGCACTCATCTGTGGATTGCATTGCATTGGAATCAGTGATAAATTTATTGCATAATTGAACAGGACAAAATCCTGTCCGAGGCTTTAAAATGCAGCCATGTAAATACAAAACTATTTACATATAGATTGGCCTGGGCCAACACCATGTTACCTTGGAGCATCTCCCACTTGCGTCCTCAGTTATTTATGGGCTGTGGTAAGCCAATGGGGCTGAGAGTACGATGTGGTGTGCCAGGGTGTATGTGTGTGTGCGTGTGCGTGTGCTTGCGTTTTGTTTAATTAAGTAGCATAACAGTAAACAAATTAATTTCAATATTAACAAAGAAGATTATTGAAAATCTCTCTCATTATTTACAATGCTGAATGACAAAACAAATAAATTATTAATTTTCCAAAGCAAGCGGCACATGAATGACAATGCACACACACACACACACACTTGGATACATATATATACAGGGTATATGGCATGTCAGCTCATACCAAGTTCCGGGTTCAAACTTGGGCACAAAGCAACCATTCAAGCGTAAATATTCCGTATTATTACAACTACGGCTACGCTTTTAATTGTGCATGCCACAAGAGAGATATATACACACAAAGATTCAGATAAAGGCACTATCGCCACGCTACGCCACGCCACGCCCACCCACGCAACCACCCACACTTGAGAGCAGTTTTTGTTGTTGTTGGCACTTTACAGAGCATTTTGTTCAATGTCATCTTCATGCCGAGAGTGGCATGGGAAAGATCCTTTTGTGTTTGTCTTGGTTTATTTGATGGAAATGTAGCTGAAAAGTGTGGATTTTCCGAGGCGCTAAAGTTGTCTTAGCATATGACAACACAACACACACTAACGAGGGAAACTCAAATGGAAAACAAGTCACTTGTTGAAGGGTTTCGTTTAGTGGCTTTTATGTGGCATTTACTTATGCTTATGTCTCTGATTGTGATATGACTGATATAATTTAACTTTATTGCAAGTAAGCAGATTTGTAGCTTACTTTACTTAGTAGTTAGTTTAAACAAGAGACTGTTTAAATAAATATTTGATAGCGAAGCTAAACACCACTGAATTCTCTACATCGGTTGATAGCTAATTTATCCAATTTGTGTAATATATGTTGTACAAAATATTGCATTTGACAAATTGGCATATATCGTTGTCATATTTCAGTATAATACAATACACGTTTCAATAGCTTTTCATCAATTTTTGAAACGTTAAGTCCTTTGGGCAATTCCTGTTTTGAATTTTCAATTTTTCAAATTCGAATATTCGATACAGAAAACACAAAGAGATTTCAACTTTTAACCCAAACACGTAATTTATTAAATTGGAAAATGTTTCATAAGTAGCCTTCAATAAATTTATATGAAATATAGCCTTAATTTTAAATTGAATACAAAGTGGAGAGCATAAAAAGATATAAAATTGAGCAATTTAAAAGACAGAGAACATCCGAAATATTTATTTATTTATTTATTATTTAATAAAACAATTTATTGCACTAAAAGTTCAGGCAAAACTCCAAGCTTAATACACAATATCATATTTATTATTTAAATTTTAAAAGGCTCTTGGGTAAGTTCTCTCTGTGTGTGTGTGTGTGTTGTGTGTGTGAGTTTTTACACAGCAACGGTGCAAATTGAATAAATTTCGTTAATTGTTGTCGCGCACCTGTGTCCTGTGTGAGTCCTGGCTGCCCGCTTTGCCTGCCTGCCTGCCTGTTAGCCTCGTTGGCTGACTGTTAGCCGGGCCATATGGCCACTGGCGGCCTCTGATCGTGCGGTCGATTTGTGGCGTATAAAAAATATTAAGTGGCACTACCCTTCTACCCTCCTACCATGCTGCCCTGCTACCCCCTACCCGCTCTTATCCTTGTTGTCTGTTGTCCTTTGACATGCAATATATAATTTGCCATGTATGCCAGTCGGTCGCATCGTCCAACTGAACGGTTTGTGAACGGGTCCTCAATGGCTCCTAGCACATCCTGACGTGTGCCATGCCGTCACGCCGCTTCTGGCAATTTGTTGTTCTTGTTCTTCTTGTTGTTGTTGTTGTTGTTGATTTTTTGTATGCCAAGCAAGTTTAATTAATTTACATGGAATTTACAACAACAAGTGCAACAGTAACTACAACCACGACACGTGAAAGTTTAAACGAAAGGTGAAAAATGAATATAATCGAATTGAGCGAACCAACAACTCTCCTCTCGATACCATATTTTCCTATATAAAACGACAGCCTAACGGTTGACATGACAGTCCCCCAAAAGCCCAAACAGAACCAGTTGGAGGAGTTACAAGAGGGTTGGGAGGGGGACAGTTAGAGGGATACAAAGTGGACGGTGAATAGCCCAAACACAAAAAAATCAAAAAAAAAAAAACTAGAACGGACGTAGACGTGCCACGTGTGTTGCATAAAATTTTAATTAATGTCACTACAAAATATTTCAGTTGACTGTATTTCTAGTTTTTGGGGTCCAGTTAAAATTTCATATATATGTATGTATATATAGTGAATACACTCGCATTCGTACTGTGAATGAACTGAATATGAAATGATTTGACTCATAAAAATTGTAATAAACTTTAATTTTATGATTTTTTCTCTTCAACAATTATAACAAAAAAATGTTGATGCATTTTTAATAGGCAACCCACATATGAAAAGAGAAAAATAAAATGTCATTTATTTTCCCATTGTGTGGGATTTGTTGAATTTTAAATATTTATACTGGGATTTGACTATATTTCTACGACTATATTCGGCTGTCAACAAAATTGTTAACAGTCTTGACTTGCAAACTAAGTGCAGTTTGTGAATCTAGTGATCTCTTGTCATCATGATTTAACCTCTTAGCACAGCAGAGTTTTGGGGACTTTTTATTTAAAAGCAAAACTCCCTTTGCTTGACCTTGTGTATGGTTTTTGGGGTCATTGGGGTGTCTTTACAGTGTACATTGTAGACACCCTCTTCAAATGTGGAATGGCAAAAGCGTATCCAAGTTGAGCACAGCTTGCTTGAAACAATTAATAAAGCTCAATATAGTTAAGTCGGTGTAATAAAGCACAACCTTAAGTCGCACAATTAAAGCCTTAAGCTGAGAGGGGCGTGGTATGTTGGGGGCATGGGAAGCCAGTCAATGACAGAAGACAACAATGACATGCTATTGAATACCCGCACATAAATAAAGCCTATATTGAGTACGTAATACAGCGAGTAGGAGTTGAGAGTTTTACTTCAGCGAGTTTTCGTATCTTTGCTCATTTAAAAATTAACTACGGAGTACCTTAAATGTCCTGTCGGAGTGTGGCATACAATGCGATTTATTGGCCACGCAAGATAAATGGCAACTGTTTACATTTCCTTCTCCAAAAACCGGGCTGGAGGGCATTTTTTTTTTCTTTCATTTTTTTGTATCTTTTCTTTTTGGTGTTTTTTGTTGTGCCCACATTGGAAAAGCGTTGTCGTAAGCATTTTCATGACGGTTTTGCAGTTTTGCTGCTGACTGCCGAAAAGTTTTGGTTTCGGCAGGTTTTTTCCTCATTTTTTCTTTGGAGAGTGGGGGGATAGAGGGTGCGGGGGATGGGGAGATTTTCCATTTTCGTCTACACATGCGATAAAAATTGTTACAGCCAAAGCTCAAATAAACTGATGGTAGGGACGACGAGCAAAAACATCATTAGCATTACCAAATAAATCACATCCGCTTTTTCACAACCATTTTGCCCAGTCCGAAAGACACAGAGCAAACAACAACAACAACACCAGCAACGACAATAGCAACAACAAGAGCAGCAGCAACAGCAACAGTAACAACAAAAAAATGATAAAAAAGGATAAAAGCTTTGAACACCGGAGTGCAATAAATTTCTCTCGTGACGAGCATAAAACTTTTTAAACACAACAATGCCAACAACAGCAACAACAACAACAAAAGAAGGAGTAGCAGCAGCAACAACAACAACAATAACAAGAGCAACACAAACGCATAGCGAAGCGGCAACTTCCGTTTAATGCGACCTACCCGAAAGCCCCCCCCCCAATGCTCCTCCGAGCTCCTCCCACTGCAGTAATGCACATGTGAAAGGGCAAACAGAGAGAAAAAAGCACAGAGGGTGAAAAGCAACAACGATAAAGGGAAAGATGAAGGGAGCATGAAAGAGATAGAGAGAGAGAGAGAGAGAGAGAGAGAGGGGGGAGAACTAAGGAGAGCTACAATCTGGCTCCATGTATGCAGCTTCGGTTTTCTTTTTTATACCCTGCAAACAAATAGTTTTGGAGTGTGTTCAATACACAGACACTGAAATAGTTTCTTTTTCTCTGAGCTCACAAAAAATAAAAATATCCTTTAAAAATTTAAATTAACCCATATTTAAATGTCCTTTTAACTAAGCATTTAGCTTAAACTCTAATGATTTATGAATTAGGAATTTTTCTATATAAAGTAATCAAACAACTAATTTAATTATATTATTTACAGGGTATTGCATAAACAACATAAAAGAATTTTGGGTTTTTATTTGTATGCATCAGTTTGGATTTTGTGGTTTGATCCTGCATCCTGCGCTTGGCCATCCTTCAGAGTCGACGTCGTCGTCGTCGTACTCGTTCTCGTTCCCATCCGCTATGCCCTCCGTGTCGCCGTCGTCACTGATGATAAAGTATGCCAACTGTCCGCCCCGTAAGCCATCCCTCTGCTTTATCCTGCCCATGTGATACATCAGCTCAGCAACTTTGCTCAATAAATTTTGTGCACAGCTCTAAGGCGCCCCGCAGTATGCAATGATTTTTTTCCTAGCGGTAACACGGGGGCAGCAGATTGAAAGGAGTAAAAGGGCTGGGTGGGGAGTGGGTGAGAAGTGGAAGGGAATGTGGAGTCAAAACAAGTTGCTTACTACGTTATAAAGCAGGGAGCTAAAAATTATAACAACTTTTGGTAACAACATGAAACGTTTACATTGTGGCCGAGACGGACAGTTGCCTATTTAACGATGCCAACGTACTCAGTGCTAAAGTCCTGTAGCTACGTATGTATATATCCTGCTGCAGCTGCCGTCACAGTCACAGTCACAGTACACTGTGTTTGGGGTTTTTTGGAATTTTTATACTCTCTGCAAGAGAGAGTATATTGGGTTTGTGCAAAAAAAAAAGTATGTAACAGGCAGAAGGAGGCGTGGCAGACCCCATAAAGTATATATATTCTTGATCAGCATCACAAGCCGAGTCGATATAGCCATGTCCGTCTGTCCGTCTGTCTGTCCGTCTGTCCGTCTGTCCGTATGAACAAACAGATTTCAGAGATGGTAAGAGCTACAAGTTTGAATTTGGTCTCTATCGACTCGATATTAAGTCAGTCAATACAAGAATCTTTTTTTTTCGATGCCACGCCCCGTTCGCCCACAATGAGCAAAAAACTAGAAACACCTCGTAAAAAATTGATGTTTTAGGTGAATATCTCAGTAACTATGGCACTTAGGAACACCCATTTTGGTACGCAGGTTCCTAGAGACGGCATAATTGTATTGTCATCAAAAATTTTGGACTGCCACGCCCCCTTTTCCCACAAGAAATAAAATAATTTGCAAACTTCAATGCCGATTTTAAGGCATATGTTCTTATCGTACAGTATTGTTATTTCACATTCGTTTGAAGACAAAATATATTAAACTATCCTGAAAGTTGCATATAAATCGGACTATAAACAAAAGAGCTATCCATGTAAGAAAGTTAATAATTGAACGCAATGTCAATGCATGTGTGCAAGCGAGACAGAAGCATACAAACATGTGAGCGAACGTTTTCGCTGCTTTCTAGCGGCAGCGCTGCTCGCAGACGCTGGCCGTGCCGACCAAAATTCTATTTTTGACAAAATAGTTATCCAGCTAGGAAGTTAAGCCTTTTTTATATGTATGGTTTGGGCAAGAAACTTTCAAGTGTCGTGATGGCGTTGCAGGTTAAGTGCTTGGTCGGCGAACGCAGAGACGTGGGTTCGAGTCGCGGTTGCACATTTAGTAATAAAAATATTTTTTTTATCAAAACCCAGTTTAAAATTTTTTTTTCAATTATTTATAAATAATTTGTTAATAAACAATTTTTTTTTCGATAATGCAACACATTTAAACAACACAATAAAATATATTCTTTTTGATGACGGACCAGGAGTCGAACCCACGACTTCCCCTTCATCGATCGAATACTAATCATTCGCGCCACCGCATCACTTGGAAACTTTCGGCTTAAAACCATACATATCTCTATAAAAGAGGCTTAACTTCCTAGCTGACCGTCTTTCAACGTCTTTTACAGCAAGTACTATCAGTTGATATTCTCGGATACTGATTTTATAAAAATGATCGGGAATAAAAGGCAGAGAGTATTCTACGGTCGGGCGTGCTCGACTGTACTTTTCTTTCTTGTTATTGTTGTTGTTGTTGCTATTGTTGGCCTGGCAAAAATCTGCATTGGACATAAATGTCAACACCCGTGCGGCATTGTGTGGAGGCTGTGGCTGCACCTCCATTATGCCTTGTGTGTCTGCGTGTGTCTATGTAGGAATGTGTGTGTGTGTGCTGTTCTGCTGTCTAAGCCAGTGCTGCAATCAGGTTGCACTTTTGTGACCTGCCTCGTATCTTAATTTTACACTGACATTGCCCAACGACAAATGGCAACGGCCTGAAAGAGATGACAAAGCTGGAAATAGAGTTGGTACGAGCCAAGTTGGAGTTGGTGTTGGGGTTTGAGTTGAAGTGGGCTGCACATTGCACACATTTTGGCCAATTGCAAAATGGGTCAACCGAAAATAAGCGTAATGTAGCTCTCTCTCGCTCTATCTTCGTATTCATCGTCATTGCCAACGTCGACATCGTTGCAATTGATTGAATACGTGATGTCCATGCAAGAAACAAACTTAAAAGCCAGGTTAAGACCATCTCACTCCACTCTCGCTCTCTATCGCTCTATAAATCCCATTGGCCCTCTTCACTCTCATGTGCAGTTCAAACGAAAGTGCTTTTAAAAACGAAATTGCTGCGAAAATGTTTGCACATTTTTAATCAATAAAAAATAAAAAATAAAAATAAGAGTAAAGAAAATAGAAATGCATTGCACCCAAAATGAATGACCAGTTGGCGTGTGTGTTGTATACGATTCAGAGCATAGGATTTGCTATCAACTATCAGCCTTGAAACTGGAAATGAGTACATCAGTTTGCCAATCAACATGCAACGGATCGTGGCCAATCAGGCGAAAATTCACGCTACAAAAATTGATGTGTGTTGGCCATTTACTGCGAAACCACAAAACAGACTAAAGTGAATTTCAAATACGAATTGAAATAGACAGCACGAATTGATTAAAAAAATAGCAAAAAACACACGTCAAAGTCAATACAAAATGTATGTATATGAATATAAGTGTAGGATATCTAAAGCAGTTTTAGCTGTACAAATTTAATAAAACATTTAGCTAATTAGTAAAAATTAACAAAACTTTTGAAAGTTCAAAAAGCTAAAATATTAGTTTTCAATAACAAATCATATAGCTACTGGAAGATATTGAAAAATCGAATAGCAGTATGTGTTTGAAGCTTATAAGTTTTCTAATATAATCTTATAAAAACTTTTAACATTCAATTCATGTATTTCCTTTCAATCAAAGTTGTCTTTCAATATTAAATTAAGTACTATTGATAGTAGGATAATTAAGCATCGAGATTATTTTCCCGTCATAATTGCATATGAATTCAACGGAAATCCATTTTAATGATAGGCCATAAAGCTTATCGCCTTAACTAATTCAATTGCCTGACCCTTTCAGAGCAAAATTTGTAATTAAAATAAAGAGCTTAATGTACGTCAACAACAATTTTGCTAAGAAGATTTCAAGGAATTCAGCTAACGAAATATGATTACGAAATAACGAATAAATTACGAAAGTAAATAGAACAAGGAAGAAAAGTACAGTCGAGCACGCCCGACCGTAGAATACTCTCTGCAATTTATTCCCGGTCATTTTAATAAAGTCGGTATCCGAGAATATCAATTGATAGTACTTGCAATAAAACACGTTGAAACAAAAACATCTGTTTGGAAAAGGGGGCGTGGCAGTCCAAAATTTTTTATGACAATCCATTTATGCCATCTCAAGAAACCTCTCTACCAAAATTGGTACTCCTAAGTGTCATAATTACTGAGATATTCGCCTAAAACATCAATTTTTTGCGAGGTGTGTCTAGTTTTTTGCTCATTGTGGGCGAACGGGGCGTGGCATCGAAAAAAAAAAAGATTCTTGTATTGACTGACTTAATATCGAGTCGATACTGACCAAATTCAAACTCGTAGCTCTTACCATCTCTGAAATCTGTTTGTTCATACGGACAGACGGACAGACAGACAGACAGACGGACATGGCTATATCGACTCGGCTTGTGATGCTGATCAAGAATATATATACTTTGTGGGGTCTGCCACGCCTCCTCTGCCTGTCACATACTTTTCACAAACACAATATACTCTCTCTTGCAGAGAGTATAAAAACACTTTTACAAAGATTTTTACATAGTCCAATCGTTTAGACAAGTGAAAATATTTTGGCAACTTACAAAACAAAAATACTAACAGAATAACAAAACAACAACAAAAGTGACACGACAAGAGACAATAACCAAATAGGCAAATTTCAAGTAATAGAATTCCAAAAAAAAGACTCCTAAGAATTGGCGGTGCATAAAGCATAAGATTTATTTTGTTGTTGTGCGAGTGTAAAATGCTCTCAATTATGTTGTGCCAAATAGAAGACGACTACAACAGTGATAACTGTATATATCTGTGTGTGTGTGTGTGTGTGTGTGTGTGTGTTTGAGTATGTGTAGTATTCATTTATCAAATATAATATATTAAATTGCCAACATTGAATGATATTTTAATTTGCATCTCTGTCTCTGACTCGACGTTGTTTCCTTTTGAATAAAACATTAAAATGTGTGTATATGTCTATGTGTGTATGTGTGCGTGTGTGTGTGTGTGCTAGGGAAACATTTTGTGCTCTGGCTCTTATCTTTATTTATTCAAAAGATAATTTTATGTGTTCCGCAGTCGAAGCATAAAATTACTATGTCGAATATTGTTTGAGCAAATAAAAACGGTAGAGACACATGCAAAGTAGCCTTGACAGTGAGAGAGGAGAGGAAAGGAGAGGAGAAAGTATAGAATAGATGTGAAGAGAAAGAGAAATTGAGGCTGATATACATGCAAGTAGCATCACCAAAAAATGGATGCCTAACTGTACATGTGTTCTATTGTATGTGTATGCGTGTGTGAGTGTGTGTGTGTGTGTGTGCAGGAAATGCTGTGTAGCAAGGACTATGAAACGGAAACAGCATCAGCCTGTGAACAGTTGAGTTCAGTTCAGCTCAGTTCAGTTCAGTTCAGCTCAGGCAAAAGCAGTTCATTTACATTTATATGGTCTGCTTACAATGTTAACGCTCATGTATGTGACTACACACACCGCACACTCACACACACCCACACACTGCCAAGGGGGATCCCCCACTCAAACATTTTGAGAGTCAGCGAGTCACATTGTCTATTTGATTGGCTGTCTGTCTGAGTATGTAAGTCCGTCCGTCCGTTCGTCTGTGTGTCTGTTTGTCTGTCTGTCTGCCTGGGTGTCTGTATGTCTATTTGCTTTATCATTTGCCTTTGCCAGCTGATAATCTTTATTGCAGTGAAATATTTAATTTAATAAAAGCTTTGTCTATGCCAACTTACACCCTGCCCCACCACCACCCTCCCAACCCCCACAAAGTCAACCCCATCGAGTGATATTTTACAATTTATTTAATTTATTGCCTTACATACTGCTCTCTCTCTCTATTTGGTAATTCAAACAAAAAACAAAACTCTTTGTCGCTTAGTTGAACAAAAAAGCGTATAAATGATAAACATGCATAAAATATTCCAAAACAACAACAAGGACCAGCCAATAAGGCACAAACATACATTGCATGTAAGTACGAAAAAAGGGTAACAACTGAGTATATTGTGTATATAGATGAGTTGGCTTTATAACTGATCAAGTACTGTACTTTGCTGCCATAAAACTATTTGCAGTAACTGTTTGCTCAATTTATATTTATACATAAAACTTTTGTTCTTAATCAATATTAACTCATTTTGTTTTCCTTAACAATATCTGCTTTACCTTTATTTTCCTCCCATATTCAAAAGCTTATAACATCTTCATTCCTTCCGAATTCATTTATTTAAAAGATTTATGTTCGAAATTATTCATCCAAAACTTAAAATTCAAATATATAAATTGCAGCTGAACATCATTTACAACCCGTTAAATGTAGCTTTTGTATAAAAATGCTTGAAGTCTCCATTATTCTTGTCAATACAGTATATCACATAGTTAACTTGGTGGAAAGGGCATCTGACTAACGACCTGTCAAAAGGTTTAACCTCATTCTTTTCTAGTCGCAGCTTGTTTTTGTCGCTTGTTTATTGCTAATCATTTTCGTTTTCGTTCCTTATATTTTTTGTTTTATTATATATTCCTTTGTGTATGTGTGAGTGTGTGTTTGGCACTTTTATTATTGTTTTCGTTTTCACAATATTCAGAGCATGAAATATAATTTTGCCATAGCAAAATTATTATTTGCAGTTAGAAAATGTGCGACGCGTCGCACTCTTTCGCCAAATAACAATAATAAACATAAAAAAAATCAGAGGAAAAACAAAAAAAAGAGGAAAATTTGTAGGCCCAGTTGACAGGCGGCAGTTTTTGGTTTGGTTTTTGGGTTTTTTGGTTGTGGCTTCGGGTTTTTGGCAGCCAACTTGGCGACAATGGCAGCAGGCGCCTTTTGTTATGGCCGCTGATAAATTGTGGCTGATATAAATGCAAAAACCAAACAACGACAACAACAACAACAAAAGTGTGCAACATATTAACATAGATACAGATACATTCTACACACACACACATAAGAGCAAACGATAGATAGAAACCGAGAGAGTAGGGTGGGAGGGAGCGAGAGAGGAATATCGTGAAGGTGGAGCAAACAGTAAATAAATAATGTGGTTAAAAATTTCCCTGCATGTGTGAGTCTGTGAGTGCGAATGAAGTTTGACTTTGAATAATGTTTGGATTGTCTGTGGCAGGCAGGCAGTCAGGACAGTCAGGACAGTCAAGACAGTCAGGACAGACAGGACAGTCAAGACAGTCGACAGTGGCAGCATGGCAGCAAAATAAATCGAGAAATTATAGAACTGTGACTAGTATAAGAAATGGCTAGATATTTGCCAGCCATCTAGCGAATGTGGCAAGATATATGGCCACCAGTTAAGAAGAAAACAGCCTCAGCCTCAGCTACAGCTTCTGCTTAAAACTTCAACTTGTATTGGTGTCGTCTCAAGGTGGCACATGTCCCCAACAACAACAACAACAACAACAACAGCAGCTAAAATAACAAAACAGTCAACAAAAAAAGTGACAGCTGTTGCCCTCATAGTCAGTTGCTGAAATCCGGCACAAAAAACATGCTGAGATAATACAAATAAAAATAAGAAAGGAATAAATATAAGATTGCCGATCAGATTAGGCGACTACAGAATATACTAACAAACAAGTATTGATTAATGTGATTTGAATAAATCATGGAAAACGATATGAGAATGCAACCCACAGATTTTTCTAGATTTTTTTCAAAAAGTCGAAAAAAATTTCTGTATTTAAAGAAATCAAAGAGCTTTTAAGTTACTTGAGGTTACGAAAGAAATTTCATTTAACAACAACAACTTTCAATCAATTAAAACATTGTCCCAATTCAGAAAAATATTCCAAGTCTTAACTACAAATCCTTTATAGCCTGAAAGTCCTTTGCTCAGCAAAATAGTTGCCACTTTTGGTATGCCCTCCGTTACCCTATCAATCAAGGATATAAAAACAATAAGCGACTCGGTCATAAAATTTGTTTTTCCGTGTGAGTTTTATGCTGAGTCCAAGGATCATAAAATTGTTTATTAACAAATCAACGGCAATAGCCACAAAATCGAGCAACAGCAACAACAACAGCAAAACATCGGTTGCTTGTTACTTTGACAAAAAAACATTAAAATCAGCAAAAATTTGTTCCCAACTCGCAGTACTTGAAGCATTTTTCAATGGTCTGCTAACGAAAATGCAATAAATTGCAGACGTAGTATAGATTTTTTCGCATAAATTGTATAAAAACCTCGAGATGATAAAAAATGAAGTTAGCAAAAAAATAAAAAAATAGAAGGAGAAAAAAGAATGATGTTTTTATATATATAATAAAAAAGGCAAAGACGATGACGACGTCCAACAATTTGAAATCATAAGAAAGAATATTGAAAAGAAGCGAAAAAATGCCAAGGCAGCTCAACATACGCATGAGTAGGAGACAGGGAAAAGAAGGAGAATGGAAGGGGAGAAAGGGCAAAGGAGGTAAGGTCGCAGGGGCCAGGCTTGCCATATTTATGCATTATGGATATTAGTTTGAACCACAGGAAAAATACCATTAAAAGCAAAAGCATGAAGTCGATTACGCGCCAAAAGCAAAATTGCATGAAAGCCAGGCCAGTCGATGGGCAAAAATGGCAGTAACGCAGGATTGGCATTGGTATTGGTAGTGGGATTGGGATTGGGAACGGGATCTGAAGGACTTCCCAGCTAGAGGGACAGCCACAATACGCTCTGCCAAAAGGATCTGCGAGGACAACGGGTACGCGTTTTGAAGCTGACAGCTTGGTAAAGGGGGCAGGGAAAAGGGCAAAAAACGAGCAGCAGTCAAAGCCAAGTGGAAGAAAAATCAATTTACTTGAATTTTTCTTATTCACTAGCTGAAGAACTTGGCGACACACGCACACACACACACACACACACACATACACTGAGCAGCTTGAATGTGACAAACCGTCAGAAGATAGAGAGAATTCTCCACCCATTCACCCACCTCTATCCCCTCCTTCCCTCCACCCCACCCTCTTCTCTATGGGAGCGACAGCAGCAGCTGCTCTCTAGTGAGAAAAGGAGAAAGATTTGGGGAAGCTTGTACCGCTGCCGTTGGCGTTTTTCTTGGAAAGCTGCCGACGTTCCGTTGAGTTGCAGGATTATTATGTTGGGGCAGTCGCTAAGAGAGGGGGATTGGAGTGAAGGTGTGTAAGTGTAAGTCTTTGGGTGTGTGTGTGAGTGGGTGTATAAAATATGGAAGGGAGCTAAGTTGTGCGTGCGACCATTTGTTTGACATGCGACGTGTGGCAAACGGAATTTACGCAGGTTTCCACTGCTACACACACAAAGTCGATAGCAACTGAGGTTTAAGCTCAGAGTGTGTGTGTTTGTGTGTGTGTGTATGCGTGTGTGTGTGTGTGTGTGAAGAACATGCCAAGCAGATGATCTATGATAAGTCCAGTATAGAAGCCAAAATACCCAGAACGTTAAACGGTAAACACTTAAATTTATATATTGCTAGCAACAAGTTATACCCAAAAAAAAACATGAAAAACTAACTGAAATTGTCTTTAATATATAAAAGTAAAATAAGCTTTATATAGTAGTCAAAAGGTGCCGATTTATGCTAATGAAAATATATTGAAATATGGATAAATCTTAGATGTGCGATAAAAGAAATATATTAAATAATTATTAACTATAGAAACAACTAAGTTAAATTGTTTGTTGGCCAATTTTAATACTCAACTCGTTTGATCTGTCAGATAGTTTGGGTAAAAATTGTATAGTTTCTTTGGAAACTTAATTAATTAGTTGGATTACTGAGCCCAAGGGAACTATGGGTATTATTTCCATAGATTTTTAAGTAAATTAAATGCGTTTGTTGCAAAGTCATGAAAGCAATTATGAAATTGATAGATCTAATGCATACGAAATGTAATGGGTTTTATGGCAGTTCTATTGCTCCTACTTTAATATGCATTACCAAGTACTTGCCCCATAGCTCTTTTTGTATAATACTTACCCTTTAACAATTATCATAAGATCTTTTCTAAGATTATTTTATACCCTTATTTTCTGTCTATCAAAAGATCGCACACTCAATTGTTAAATTGAAATCGACTTTTTTAGTAGTCTTCTCAGCTACACATGCAAACTGTACTTTATCAGTTGACATCTGTGGGACAACCCTAGAGAGCACTTAGACCTTTACGCACTATTGCATAATTAGCCAGTAACTTTCGTATCACCCTTTCTACCAAGTTTCGTACTCCTCCCCCCCCTGCTCCGTTGTTTTCCTCTTCCCCACCTAACTGCTGTGACTATCACTATCAGTTGCCTGCCACTCAACCACTTTTCGAGTTGACTTTGACCCACCCTAACCACACTTTAGTCTAATTTATGCCGCATTTCTCATTTCACTTCTTTCTCTCGCTCTATCACTCTCTCTCCCTTTCTCGCTGTCCCTTTCTTTATGTCGGTTTTTGCTGTCCGGCTTCACACTGCTTCCGCTTTGAGGCGCACATAAATATTCATTATTAATACTCTTTACGCTTTGTGCTACTGTCTTTTCTCTGTTTTCCTCTCTGTCCCTCTCAGTCTCCCATTACTCCTCTTCCACTCTTGATGACCGGGAGCACTATTGACATTGCCTGATAGGGATTTTTGTACGTTCAATGCCCGACCCCCAATAATCATTTAATTAAAAGAGTTGGAAAAACTTTTTTATTTGCCCTTTTCCACTGTCTACTCAAATTAAGCGAAATTCTATTAAAAAAGGGCACAAGAGTGAAAACAAACAAAACAATGAAAACAAACGTTGCTAGTGCTACGATATTTTTGTTGTTGTTGTTGTTTTTTTTTTTTTTTGAGTTTTCTATATATTCTTGGCGATGCTTTTTGCCACGCACCCATCGTTAATTTTTATGACTTAAAAGTCATGTAATTTTATGACTTTAAAAGCTATTTTAGAGCCTTTAGTTTTATTTGACAATTTCGGTTGGGCAAACCAAATCGGTGCCCCTTTTGCCTGATGTGCATAAAAATTGGCGCATAATATGGAAAACCAAAATGAAGAAGAAACAATAATGACGTAAGCTAAAGATCAAGACTTAAAAGTACCCTGTATTTCAGTTATCTGATTAAATGAGCTTAAATATCTTAGGAACTTAAATGACGATCTATGAATATCTTATAATGGTAATTATATAGATTTTAAGTAGCTTTTGATTCCCAATTGAATGAAATCTATATAGCTTAAGCGTAAAATAATTGGTTTTAAAAACATTCAATATATTCCTTCATTATTTATCTCCCAGGGCTGAAACTCCTTCGTTCAACTCTTTCACTTTCCGACTTTCCGGAGTATAACAAGGTTGTATCTGAAGACATCCTACAGAACGGTGCATGAAAAATGCCTATAAAACCTAAAAGGCGTTGTCTATTAAACAATTTCTGAGTGTCTGGACTTGTTGTTCGGTTTGTTTGTGTTGTTGTTGTTGTTGTTGCTGTCGGTTTTATAGCCTAGAATTGGAGTCGTATAGCAATGAAAGTTGTTCGGGTTCCAGTTTGAGTTCGACTTTGACTTGGACTCGGTCCCTTCATAAACCACACACGGAGGAGGTAACGGCGGTAGAGGTCGGCTTAATGGCTCGGCGGGCATAAAGTTCTGTAAAGTTCTTCTGTGATAAGCAAAAAGTGCTACATTAAAAGGTTAAAGACTAGCCATTAGCCAAGTTTCGCTGTTATCTCAGTGGCCAGGAAACCGTATAGACAGCCATGAGAATGCATATTGAGTATTTTATGAACAACATCCCCTTCCCTCCACTCCCCTCTTCGACTATCCATCTACCTTGCATTTCATCAGAACGTTTAACTAGCTGAGTCATCTGATAGATAACCTGATGGAATATTCATGAAAATGCATATATGTAAAAGGAAAACAATTACAACAAAGTATAGGTCAAACAGGTAGCAAAGGTCTAAATAGATTTGTTACCCTAGATAAACGGCTTTTAAAGTCTGAAAGCAAATATCTGTCATAATTTGTGTGGGCCCAAAGTTGTGGAAAAACTCTTCAACAAGCTAAAGAAAACCTCTAAAGAAAACTGTGAGAACATTTTTTTGATAAGTTTATCAAATTAGGGTAGCAACAGTTTAACTAAATTATACTTATACTTAAAGCATAGTAATAAATATTTAAATATATGTGATTTGCTCCAAATTAAATTTTTAATTGATTTTTAAGTATAAGCTAAAATTCTTAACGTTTGAAATATTATTTTCCGACTGAAATTATTTAATTTCCTAATATGAAATCACTTGTGTTTATGCTTAAAATATTAGCATAATTTAGTCATCAGTCGTTAAACAATCTTTTTAAACTAAATTCTAGTTGTTTACATTTCTAATTGAATTTTCGTATAGCATTTTTCATTATTTTTCTTCATGCTTAATCAATTATAACGAACTTATTTTGTATACACATATACATATACAACTACGAATACATACGTGCAATTTTCATTTTCATTTACTGCTCTATTTTTGCTGGCTTTTGCGCTTTTCATTCGATTTGCATTTAATTAAATCAACGGCTCTGTTTGCAGCTTGTTAACATACCTGTAATGAAATAAATTGAAAAAATATAAGTTTGTATGGAGCTTTAAGGTAAAAAAATATATCTATATATATATATATTTGTTACTTACATGTGTTACATTTAAACTACACAATCGTTTGAGAGTTATTTCTATTAGCCTCGTTGGATTGTCAAAGGAGAGCGTCATTTAAACAAACAACAACAACAACAACAATAATAACAATGACAACGACAACGACAACGATAACAGTAACAACGATGATGGCAAAAAGCTGTGCAATAATTTTTGAATAGTGTGTCAACATTTTGCAAATGCATAAAGTCAACTTCCGTATATCAGTATGTCTGTCTAGCGGACCGTATGCACGCTTGTCGCAGGCACTGTAAAAATATGCACACTGAGAGTGCAAATATTGTCATAATCATCAACATCGTTCACATTGTAGTTGCATAAATATATGTTTGCATAAATATGTTTCAATCCAATGCGAGAGAAACAAAGATAGAAAGACTTTAAAACTACAATGGATGCAGTTCAAATGCATTTAGTTTGTTGTCTGTCTATCCCACTGTCCCCCTATCCCCCCATCCCCTTGTCCCACCGTCCGTCTAACAGTCTGTCACAGTGTCTGTCTTACGGTCGGTGGCTCATTACTTGGGTATCAGACGGGATTGCGAGTTTCCAGAGACAATAAGCGACACAGCAAATGGAAAAGAAAGGAAAAACAGGCACAAATGTCAACGAGCAACAGAGATAGTAAGAGTGAGAGAAAGAAAGAGAGAGAGAGTGAGTGTTAGTGTGAGTGAGAAAGCCAAAGTTTCTCAGGCAGTTACAATTTTTACAGTACGACAACTACTGCACACAATTTCCTTGCTCATTACGTAGACTAAACAAAGTCGAAGTGAAAACAAGAAATAGAAATAGTCACAGAAGACGACAACGAGTGGAAAATAATATGATACAATTTCAGAGTGCTGTTACATCCTATAAAAATAGAAATTTTAGTCGTGGGAGCAACTGTCTGCAACACTGGCATAAAAGTATCTTTAAAATGTCTCAACAAATACACTATTTAATAGTTTTCAATTTGAGCTAATATTTAAATTTTAAAAATAAATAAATTTCAAAATTATACAGAATCTTAATTATTTTCCTAATTGGGTAAAAATGTATATATTAATGTATTTCAAAAGAGTTTTTTTTTGCTTTATTGCTTTGTTGCTCTTTTTTATCGTTATTTCTTCATCCAAATAAATTAACATCGTGATTAAGTAACAATCATTTCTTTCCCCAGTCAGTTGAAGAAAGCCGCTTACTTTGTATTTACACTGGAACGACTCGAATAAAAATACAAGCACTGCACTTGCTCCTTTTTTTTTGATTTGTATTATTTTTTTTGTTTTTTTGTAGGGGGTGCTCCCAACTCCATTTGGTTTGCAGCACAAACCATTCTCAGGATCACAACCCTGGTAGAGAAAGAGCAAGTTGGCAAAAGTTTTCCACCGTCTGCTCATGGGGCAACTTTGTTTTGCTTTTTAGTACTTTTGATGACTTTTTGCCGAACAGATGTCGATATAATGCTAAATGTAGTTATATGCCAGGCCAGCAACCAACAACGAGCACACAACAAACTGCACAGAGTACAGGGTCTATATACATGGAGTACTTGCAGTTCTTCGCTGCATTTTGCACTCTCTCGCAGGCCACTTACATGCAGGCATCTCCCGCTACAGTGGAAACCACAAAGGCATTGCAAAGAAAACTTGTTGGGGACAAGAAGTTGGTGAGAAGAAATCGGTGGCTGCTACTCCAGCACAGACTGTTTGGCGTTCTCTTCAATTTCGTTTAGTTCTGTTTCATTTATACCCTGTATGAGCAAGTACAATTCAATAGGGTGGCTCTGTTGCTAAATACAAATCACTTAACGAAATTAATCAACTTTATATAATTTAAAATGGAATTTTATTCTAAATTTGTTTGTACGCCAAAGAAATTAAAAATGTTTATTTCAATTCTTACAGAGTATTTGTTAGTCGATAATGTTGTGCTGCTGCAATTGTTATTTATTGTTGTTGCTGCTGCAAGTTGCGTCTGCTTGCTGAGCCACTCATTTGATTTGAAAAGACGCCGAGAAAACAGCAGCAGTAGCAGCAGCAGCAGCAAGTGCAACAAAAGCAACAACATCAACAGGAGGCGGCAGCCATTAAAGTAGAGCTGAGTTTTTATTATAAACGACATAACTACGACAAACTGAGTTACCCAGCAAAACGACAACAACGATGAAGCAGAACCCGCATTACATTTTACGTCATTTATTGCAACTTTGTTGGGACAGCAACCATTCCCCGTGACGCACTTGCAACTGCCTTGTTGCACCTTCAGCAAGGCAAGCAACAAAGGCGTGCGCTCGTTTTTAACAAAATGAAAAGGCAGCAAAAGTAGCAGCAGCGGTAGCAGCAGCAGTGGCAGTAGCAACAACAAATGCTACTCCATACTTAATTAGCTGTTTGCCAGTTAAAAATAATCAGCCAAGCCAAAATAAAGCAAATGAAAGTCGGCAACAGAAGATGGCTAAGAGCAGAACAGGAACGAGATGGATGTATATACCTATACATATACCTATAAAACATACATATATATATATATAAAGGGGTACTTGCAACACTGCAGTCGCTGCTTTGTTTTACAATGTTGTTGCTATTGTTGGCTGCCAGCATTTTTGTTATATAAAACGCTGTAACAAATTTTTCATTAAAAGAAATCAAGCAAAATATAAGGAAAAACTCGGCTCTGCCCAGCTCACAAAAAAAAAAACAGACGAAGAGTCATAAAAAAATGGTTGTGGCAAAAAGGAGTTGGCGGATAAAAGAAACAAAAGGAAAAACGTATACAGGAAAAAACTGAAAAAACAGAAAAAATTATATAAGGCCAAGTAGTCGAAGTCAACAAGGCATAAGATCTTTTAGCCAGCATTTTTACGACTTGGAAGTTTCTGCTTAAAGAACTTGAATTTGAATTTAAAATCTCATCTAAGTCTGTAACCAAAGTTAGTCCAAGTGCTAAAAAGAACGTATTTATGAATTGAAGTTCAACGTGGTTAATAGAGAAACTCTTTGAAGACTAAAAGCTTTGGAAGTGAATTTATAACAATTATGAAATCGAACCAGTTTTTTTACCCAATTAAAGCCTAACGGAGCCAAGAGTTAAGTCAGTTTGATCACTTTTCTCAAACATATTTCGAATTGAATAACTTTATCTAAGTATAATCTTGGCTTTAACTTAAGTCCCTCAACAATGACATATGCATATGAATGCTTCAACTAATTTGAAAGAAACTGCGGGAACTGACTTTATTATGGCCTGCAGTCAGATACTCTGAATAGTTTGTTTGCTTAAATAGATCATCATAAATGTCAAAATTTAATGCCTTTTAGAGCTATTCATATGGTGATTCCCACTACCGTCACATAGGAGTATCGTCTGCTATATATCAAAACTGTCCAAAAATCGACCCCAACCCCAAAGCCCTCATAAGTATAAATGGTCCCGAAAGAAGAAAACCGAGAAAATCTTCTCCAGCTGCGCGTTGCTAAAACTATTAACTAAAGAGCTGTAATAATTAAAAGGCGTGATGCATTTTGGCTACCAGCCCCAAAGGGGGCCCTCGTTTTATATATTTTTCTGGTTGGTTGGGGTCTAATGAAAGTGCTCTCATTTCATCATCAGATGACGACTCGATTTCGATATATAGTACAACATAGACAGTCCTATGCTCATAAATAAAAATCAGTTTATGGCGGCGAAACTCTAAAAAACTTTTCTTTATGCGCTTTACATAAAAATAAAGCACACACACACACATGAGTGTGAGTATGAGAGTGTAAGAGTGTGTGAGTGTAGTTAGGAGAATGCTTCAGTGAACGTGATATCAAGTTTCGAGCATAAATCATGCTCTCGCCCCCAAAAATAAGCACAACGCTTCAACTTGGCTCGAACTCAACGATTTTTTCTCTGCTCGTTTTTTTTTTTTTTGTTTTTTGGCCACACTAAAAACAACTAATTTATGATGCGATGGCCCATGACGCTGTTGACTGGGCCAAAAGCAAATGCATAGTGAATATTTTTATTAAATATTTTATGGTTTTCATTACACATTCGACAGCCATTTCAGTCGGCTTTTATTAAAGTCACTTGGGAGGCAGTCAGCTGAGCAGCATTCCAGACAAATGCAAAATCCAAGAAGAGACGACAAAAATTTGTTATATACTACATAAAATATAGAAGGAAACTTTTTCCAACATACTTATATATATATAATTTTTTTTTTTCTCCAGTTTTTGCAGAGAGCAGCAAAATGTGCGAAATGTTTTTGACAATTTCATTCAATTTCAAACTTATTTCAGCAAATTGTTTGGCTGTCAACGCGGCAAAGTCCTTATAAAACCCACTGTCATAACCATTGAGATCTTTACAGTTTTGTTACCGCAATTCGCATATGCACGCCAGACTTTTTAGCGACTGGGTCGTGCACCATAACAACAACAAGAACAACAACAACATCAATAACAGCACAGCAGAGCAATACAATTGTCTAATTTTAGAATCTTTAAGATACACTCAAAAAGATACGCAGACCAAGGCGAGGCAAGGAATCCAGGCAGAGTCAGAGGCAGAGGCCTTGTCATCGTATTAGGTGTAATATAAAAGTCATTTAATGACATTGACTGACATTTTGATGTTTCATAAAAAGCAACTCAAGCAGACATCGACGCACAGATACACACAAACACACACAGATACACACAGACAATAGTTTGACAATAGCAATAAAAGGCCTACAGCATCCGTCGCCTGACTTCTGCCTCCAGTGACAGCTCCGAGATCGAGCGGGCAACGGGGCAAAAGGAATTTTCACAGGGACAACACACACTCAATGGGAAAATTCTTCGTCTCCCTCTCTCTCTCTCTCTCTCTCTCTCTCTCTCTCTCTGCCTCTCTGAGTGTATCAGTGCTTGTGTGTATGTCTGTCATCGTTGACGTACTTGTCGTATCGTAAGGCACATCTTCATCTTCATCTTCATTGTTGGCTGCCATTTCCTGAGCATTTCTTGGGCTCTTCTTCTATTGGCGCGCGAGATTTTCCACATATTCAAAATTAATACGTTGCGCCATATCCTAGACACATTTGTATCCGCTTCTATTCTTTCGACTCCCCAACAGGACTCCTCCAACTCATCTCCTTCTCCTAGCTCAACTCAGAGCAGCACGTGCTCGGTTCGGTGTCCCTGTGCGGCTTTCAAAAGCTGTAAAATGCCAAGCGGGTGGTTAGCTCAGATTGCTCAGATGCGTAGCCCCCTCCGCTCTCCCTCTTTCTGCCCCTCCATCTCATAGAAAAAAGCACATCTTTTGTGCACATGGAAATCTTGAAAATCTGTGCGTCTGTCTGCCTTTAAAGTTTCGACAATTTTAAAGCTCATAAAACCTAAAGTCGTCCAACTTCGTAGCATTTTAATAGACCCCAGTACGAAAGTAATAGAACAAGAGTTTTAGGGTTTTCTTGGCTATCCTTTTGTAAGACATACACATGCATTGTCTCTAGTTTTTCCATAAAATTTTCCTACCCTAAAGTCGAATTGTACGCATCTGCAGCTGTCTTTCAATTCATACAACTCTATTGTGCAAATGTATTTCGATTTCAACTCGGATTCTTATTAATTTTTCAGTTTTCTATATTTTTCATTTCTCCGTCTTTTATTATGAATCTTCTGCTGTTATGAATCGAGTATTCCTTTGGTTATATCTATAAATTTCTTCTCTTTCGTATTTAGTATTTAAAGCAAAACTAAGTTAATGTCTATTCATTTTTGAAGGCTGTCTCTCTTCCCCTTTTTTCTCTTTTTGCTCTTAGCCATATCCTTGTCTTAGTCTTTTCTTAGATCATGCTTTTGCTTTTTTTGGCATTCTGTTTCAAAATTCCTTACCAAAAGATCAGCATTAAACTGATCTTAACCCTTTCGCATTGATTTCAAAACTCTTTTGGAATGCATTTCGTACAGATTCTATTAAATTTCCCAGAAATTCGTGCTGTTTACCTTTGGCTCCAGCTCATATATTATCGAATTACTGAGCGCCCATTCTTGGCTCTTCTCAAATTTCTTATAATTTACAATTGATATCAAAAGATAAGACTTAACCCTTCCCTGTCTGTACCTTTGGCCTCCTTGGCCATCTCGTATTTCAATTAATCTCTGCATCGTTGCATCGACTAAGTCTGCTTGTTCACAACTCGCCACCCAAGTTGGAGGAGGCAACATTGTTGTTGTTGTTGTTGTTGTTGCTGCTGTTGCCTAAGCCGCGTTTAAATACCTTGCCTTAATTTCCACTAATCTGCATGGCTGCATGGCTGCATGAACCTCCATCCATTTGGCATTGAAAAAGGCCTAAAACTGTTGCCAACTGTTTGCTGTCCGAGCACAAAAACGAAACCTTTTAGCGAACATTAACTGCAGTGGCAAACAAAAACTATGACGACAACAACAAAAACATAAGAAGCGTTTTTTAAACGTCTTGCTGTTCTTATGAATTTAATTTCAGGCAGCGTAATTACTTTGTAAACACATGAGCAGAGAGAGAGAGAGAGCGAGAGAGAGAGAGAGAGAAAACACATAAAAAAAAGGGAAGACCAGACGCGGCAAACCCAAAAACTTTCAGTACTACCCAGGGATTTTGGCCCAAGTGCTGCAGCTACTGCAACTACCACCAGCTGCACTTTTAGGGTGGTCCCAAAACCAACTCCAAACCCAAACACAGACCCAAATTTAAACTTAAGCCTCAACTCGGACTCAGGCCTCGTTGGGACTACACTGACAAAGAAGGTAACACTTGGAACTAAAATTAAATTTGTTTAACTAAAATAACTCAGATATACAAATTCTCACACATGATTTAAGGAATATTCTAACTTAAAATTTAGTTTATATTTCAATAAAAGTATTTCTAATCAAATCGTTAACTACTCTTGGAGCTCTTGATTTTTGAACAGTGTAGGAACGTGGTCAACTTGCATTCATTCTTGGCAGCTTTTTTGGTGTGCATGTGTGTGTGTGTTTGTGTGTGTGTTTGTGTGTGTGTTTGTGTGTGTGTTTGTGTGTGTGTTTGTGTGTGTGTGCAGCGAACCAACATAAAAAGTTATGAGTGTCTTGTGAGTTTTGTGCCAAAGTGCGGTTTGCAAGTTTTTCCAGCCTCTCTGACGGGCTGGCTGACTGCTGGCTTTAGCCATGGCTTGCTACCTGCAGCTTCTGCCTTTACCATAACCATTACCAGTACCTTCCTTTACCTTTACCTTTGCCTTTTGCTTTTGCTTTTGCTACTTGCTAAAATTTATGCGGTAAATTCTTTGCGCGCACTTTATGTTCGAAGCAAAAGTTAGTGCTACGTGTAGGTTCTGCAAAAGCCCAAGCCCAAGACCAGTCAAGCACCCAGTGTACTACAGCCCACATTGCACATTGCCACCGTTCTAGCCTTACTCTTCTTCTTTTTGGTCCTGGTCTGGCTACTGAGTCCTGCGACTGGGCCACAAACTATGCCAAGTGTCTGAGGCGTGCAGCTTCTTCGACTTGCAGAGAGTCCGCTGCGTTGGCCAGGTGATAAATTCCTGGTGCTTGTCAAGCAGGTAATAAAAGTAGATTTGAGCACTATGAAAGCTTTTATACTCTATTTAATAGAGTAGCTTTAACTGCTTCGAAAGTTCCTTCAATTTCGAAGAGAAACATTTAAAAGAACTTTGATCATTTCAAAGAGGATTTTTCATAATTTAATAATTTTAAAAGAGCATTTCTAATCATTATACCATAAGCGGAAAGATAACAGTTTAATTTTATGTATTTTATAAATTTTAAGTTTATTCCCTTGTCAAATAAAACAGTTTAAAACCATTTAATATTTTTAAGTTTAGTGACAATAGCAGAGTGTATTTAATAGTCTCTTTGGATAATTTCATCAATGCTGTTTTCATTGAAGCACCACAAACTGTATTATAAACCCATTGAATGCACTTCAGAGCCATTAAAATCTTTCAACGTGTCTCTGCGTAGGCTGCCATTGGACTGCTTTCGACTGGCTTTCGAGTGTCATTTATTGAATTTTAATTTCGTTTTGAGACGCAGCATCCCGTAAATCGATGAATGCAACATCCAACGCACTCTTCCACAATTCCATCTCCTTTTCAGTTTCTCCCTTTTAGTTAATGCAGCTGGACCGTGGACCCTGGATCTGCTACCATCATTCCTTATCTAGCAGGCAAAACGATGTCCCTCTATCCATCTGCCTCTGTGTCTGTCTGTCTGTATGTCTGTATGTCTGTCTGTCAGACAGGGTGTCCTGCTGTCTGTTAAGTGCCGCGACGCAAATATTATTAAAGTTTCTGGTGCGGTTCAGCGTGAAATTGATTTTCATACGCCTGCTCGGCCACAATCAAATTGCCGAAGCATGCACGTTAAATAAGTAGTAAAAAATAGCATCAACCATATTTATATACGTTAACTCCCATTTCTTTCTATATGTATATGTATGTATACATATACATATATTTTTTAATTTAATAAGTGGTGCAAACGACAGTGCTATTCAAATAGCTGAAACCACGTTTGTTTTTTGGTCGGTAGAGAGGAAGAGAGAGAGAGATCTGTTCGTATCGCATGCAAGTCACATTCTCGATTGCCAATCAGCGCACAATTGAAGCTGCATTAATATAACAACCACTGGTAAGAGGAGGGGCAAGGAGGTCGGGGAGGGAAAAGAGAAGGTTAAGCGGGGTCCTCTGCATCGAAGCCAAAAAATGCCAGGCTGCCGCAACAAAAGGGCGCGCACCTCTGCCAAAAAAAAATGAAATAAAATAAAATTGAGCAAAAAAGAAAAAGCACAAAAATGCCCGTTGACATATAAAATATAAAAAAAAAACGACAGGGAATTACAAATAACAAACACAGAGATTTGATTTTTATGCACGTATAAAGCTTCAATCATGGACAAGGGGGAAGCCACAGAATGGAGCAGAGGGAGGAGTGAAGGGCTGCAGAGTCGGGTAGCAGCTTGGCTGCCACAAGAGACGCTTTTTTTCTGCTTGAGTTAGCCAAGTTATTTGTAATAGGTAATGTAGGATAAAAGTAGCGATTTCAAGATTTTGTACTCGAATTCAAGCTAAATTCGGTCTCGATTCAAAAGCGCTCTGTAAAAATATTAATCGATGATAAATTTGCTGACAAGTTTAACATTTTCAGTCTTAGATCTGAGATCTATTCAACTAAAAACTTCAACTTTATTTCATTAAACTGCCTTGAAAGTAAACCAGTTGAAACACAGCTAAAAGTAATTTCTAGTGACTTCCTGTAGGTCATTAAAGTTTGTTTTTATTACTTGTAACAAAAGCTGTACTCCATTTACTTGAAACGGATGCAATTACAATACAAAAAGCTTCATTGATCCAACTTTATTTTGCATAACTCACAGCATAGTATCATCAATTGAATGGGCACTCGAAAGCGTAGTTATTATCATAAACTCGGTTAGTTTACTGGGGAAAAATCGACATCGACATCGACATCGACAAAACAATCTGCAGCACATTGATTTCAATGGAATTTTCGAAAAACTATCAAACTATGAGAGTGCGATTAAACTCAAAATGCAAAGCAGTCAAATGCAAATGGCCAAAAACAGTCCCAAAAAGTCCTAAAATAACAAAACAAAAAAAAAAAAAAGAGAAAAAATAATAAAACGGAGAACTCGCTCGAAGCCAGAGTCCCCACACTAATCAAAACTAAATGCAGAAAACTAATGCCATTAATTCCAGTAGACAAAATCTGAATAGCCCAAAAGTGAACCGAGAGATGGCAACTGAGCACTGGGAAATGCAGCTACTGCTGCCATAATTGACCCACATCATTAGCCGAAAGGAAATGAGCTGCTTTTCAAACTGCTGCAAGTCGAGTTAACCCCTCTCCTTGCTCCCCCTCCTTCTCCTAAAAAAAGAATATAAAATAATAGGGACAAGGACTCCGAAAACTGGTAGCTTGAAAGCTCATAGCTTCAGCAACAAATTACTCGACGGGAGAGAAAAACTTTAACGCAGCAGAAATTCTGTTCTATGTTTTTTTCCATATTTTTTTTTTGTTTTGCTAATTTTTTTTTTATATTATTTTTATCATACTTCAAATGAAATTATCTGCGCTTTGAATAAGGGAGATGGTGGGGAGTCGATGTGGTAGTGGAAAAATGTAGGGGCACTGCATTGCATTTTGTTGTGCAGCTGTTGAAAAGAGGGTCATGTGAACCCCGGAGCACGCACACTGCCAATTTGTGTGCGGCAATAAAAAATAAAGCAGCGCTCTGCTGCTACTGCTGCTGCCGCTGTTTACACAGTCCAGCACAGTAGCGGCAGCACCTACCCCCCGTACAGCCCCTTCCAGACCCCACTGGCCCACTCTACCCATCAGCAATCAAACACCCTTTAAGCCCTCTAACCCCTAAGATCCGAACAAGTTGCTTCTTCAGCAGACAAAAAGTAAACTGTGCAAAGCGCTCTCACAGCCTCCTCCACACAGAGCGTCCTCTCTCTCTTTCCTTCTATCTTACTCTCTCCCTCGCTCTCTTCGCCCTCTCGTTGGCTCCTTGTCTTTCTGCATGCTTTATGCGTTGTCCTTGCCGGCTGCTGCTTCAACTTACTACCGCCTCCTGCCTCGTTATGTGCCACGCCCACATTCACATCCATTCCCAGCACAAACACAACAAAATTACTTTGCATAACCATGCAGCGATAGTTTGCTGTATACGAGTGTGTGTGTGTGAGTGTGTGTATGTGTGTGTTTTATAAAGTAAAACAATCCTGGTGAAAACGAGAAACTTGGGACTTCATGATGGGCCACTTAAACTAGTTCAAAAATTTTCAATGCTTCGTCGTTCTCGTCAACGGCTTTCTTTCCACGCTATCATAGACACACACACACACACAAACACACTCACACACATATATATAGAAAGATATAACAAATCGTGTAAATAAAAACATATATACTGTATACATAAGTACAGTAGTAGTGTATATAGCAAGGTTCTATGCATCGCACATGTTACCCAGACAGAGACTCAGCGCACCTCTTTTGGCTACACTGTAAAAAAACAGTAGTTTAGCTTCTAAGAAAATCATTCAATTGAATCTAATATTTAATTTTAAATCGTGACAATTTAATAATTTTGAGCTTTTTAAGTATTTGTACTTTATTAATTTCTATTTCTTAAACTAAATTTCTCAAATTTCATAATCATCAAATTTCTGTAAATTTTTTAAAGTTTCATTTAAATTTTACTAACATATTTTTAAATTCCTTTTTAATTTGTGCTCCTTTTCTGATTTAGAATTTAATATTAATTTTTAACTTACGAATTAATTTACTTTTTAGAGTATTTTTTGAAATAGTTTTTTTTTTCAAGAGTGTTGCGGCATCTCCTCTGGGTTGCAGTGCCGGCACAGGTCATGCCAACGTTTTGTTTATGTGCATAGTGCGGTACCCTGTTAGCATTTTATATTGGGCTATACTTTGCTTTATGGCACCCCAATGTACACAGAACCTTCAGCTGCACACTGAAGCACTCCACAGCAGTGGGCGGTCGATCTAACCAACAGCAAACAGTTATGCAGCAATGCAGGTCCTGAGGTCCTGCTGAGAGTACGGCTCCACCAACTGCTCAAGACACTTCAGCGGACCCAAGAGTGTCAGCTGGCTGTGACTCTTTTTACCCTATTGGTATTAACCCCGTTGAGAACTCGACCTGTGCTACGTTAATGAGTTGAGGTTGAGTTTGAGGTGGAAATTGTTGAAGTTGCCGATCTCCAACTGAGCATTACATGGCAAAATATATATATATATTTTTTTTGGACACCCTTTAATGAACTTATGCGTAACTTGGCTAATTGTCGAACCACCCTGTGAGTGTCAAGATCTCAGCATTGTGGTAAATTACTCTGCATATTCTCAGGGAAACATCGTTACAAAAACTTACCCATCATGTCCAGTTCGCTGATTGTTTCGCTTGGCTGAATCTTTACTGTCAAGGTAGAAGGAACGGTGCGGTAATGGAAAGGGTAACGGCAACAGTAACGGGTGAGGTAATGGCTGCCCCTTCTAACCTTAAAATGTCACCCCTTTTTCATTTTTCATTTGAGTTACCAGCGCGTTATTTGCATTCAAGTTGAGCAGTAGTCTTTTATCCCCCTTCCTTTCTCTCCCTCTCACCCCCTCTCTTTATCCCTCTATATCTCTCTCCTTTTCCCTACTTATTCAACTGGGACTTACCCTAAACCCAACTAAACTCTTGTCACCCTTTGCAACAGTTCTAGATCCCGCTCCTAGGTATAGGTGCAGCTTCCCTTTTTCTCTTCTCCTTCTCGGGCCCCGACGAGTGCTGCCTATAGATGCTACCCTGTAGCAATTCAGCGCTCTGTCTGCCTAGCTACCTACCTCTTTTGTGGCTGCTCCGTCACTTTACCTTTAATGTCATTTTGTAGCATTTTTATTTATTTATTTTAGTGCTGCGTCCTTTAGGGGCTTCGCCTACCTTCGGTTACCTCAGGAGCTCCTTCTTCGAGTCCTGCGTAATCTGGCAGCTGTTTACGGCAACGTCAACGACTCTCTAGTCGCGTTCCTTGCTCCCATTTCCAACATCTCAAGTCTCTCCTCTCTCTCTCTCTCTCTCTATCCCTCTCTCCCTCTTTCTCTTTCATCTGTTAACTAGACTAGACCTAGTCATACTTTTATTTTTGTTTTTTTCGCTTACTTCTTTGCGACTTTGTTTGGCACTTTATTTATATTTAAATTTTGTACCTCAAAGAGTATTTAGCTGCCTGCCACCGTCACCGTCATCGCCCATGGCCACGCCCCCCCATTTGCACATCTTGAGCTTCACTTATTTTCTATATTTTGTGCAGCAAAGTTTTTTGGTCTTTGCGGTCGGAATGGCATCCTTCTTTCCACATCCAAAATGGCAACTGTCAACGGCACCTGATTCACCCAGGCCAAGTGATGCCTCGGGCCAAAGTGCAAGCAGCGCATCAACAACAACAACAACGACAACAACAGCAACAAGAGTAACAACAACAGCAACAACAACTACAAGTATAACTTTTGTATGCTTCCTGTTCGATATAGACCCCTTTTCCCGGCCAAAACCCTTTAGCCTTTTATGAGTTGCACAAACTTTTAATCAACTGCTGCTCTGTTGCTCATAGCTCGTTAGGTTCGAGACTTTTTTCCACTCTCCTTTTTTGCACTTTGTTAAGTTTTATCCATATATAATAATTTCTACGTAGCTAGTTTATGGGACGACAATGTCGTCTAGCATCTCATTGTTATTTGCACTCTGCAACTACAACACAACAGCAGTAACAACAACAGCAACAACATCTACAGCCACAACTACAACAGCTATAACTACAAAACTTGCCATTTCATAAACTTTAATCGAAATGTTTTACTTCAATCAACGCCCGCAACACACGAAACGAAACGAGCTAAAAACTTTCACCACTTTCCAACACTTGCCACCATGAGCTAAATTTTCCCAGCTTCCCAGTTTCCCAGATCAAAATCCTTCCCAGCCCGTCTGGGCATCATCTTCATCTCCATGTTTCCATCTCGTCATCTCTTTTGCACTTTCCTTGCTCTTTTACTCACACTTCTATCTCACTGTTGCTCGCTCGCCAGGCGCTTTTTCACTATTTATCATTGTCAACTTGAGTGCGACGTTTGGCGCTGCTCTTCTTCTTTCTCTCCTCGTTGCTATTGCTGCTGTTGTTGTTGCTGTTGTTGTTGCTGCTGCCGTTGCAGCCGCTTCGTTGATTTATCTTTCCGCTAAGCAGATGTAACATTATACGCCACAAATACATCCGACGTTCGTCTCTCGCTTGTCGTCTGCTGCACGTTGACAACTCTGGCCAGGATGGTACGCTGTTGCTGCTGTTGTTGTTGCTGCTGCTTTTGCTGCTGCTGTTGCCGGGCCCATACCCAGGGGTGCAATATTTCGTATATTGTCAAATGCGCCAACAGCAGCTACCCACAAAATGAAAATAACCTCTCACTCTTTCCCAATTTCGTTTGTTTTTTTTGCTTTTGTTTTTTGTTTTTAGCCAAGCTGGCCAAGTGTCTAAGCCAATTTTGCGAGTGCCCTACAATTGTTTAAAAGAGCTTATAAGTGCAGCAAACGTTTAGCTAAAAATAGCTAAACAAGCTAAATTTAACCTTTCATAGAGAGTTGTAAAACATAGAAGCTTGAACCGATTTGCATTTTTAGCTTTAAGTCACATTTAATTCAGGGCTTGTGAAATAGCTTAAATGCCTTATGATTCCCTACACTTGGGCCCATATTTAATTTCTAACTGTTATAAATTTTCAACAATTTGAAACTTGATAAAAGTTCAATGATTTCCGAAAGATTAACAATTTTGATGTGTATTAAAAAATAAATATACATTTAGGCAAGTGATTAATGTTGAATTTTAAGCAATTGTTTATGTTAAACATAAGTCATTAAAATTTCGATCTACTAAATAAATCGTTTAAAAAATGTTTCTCTTGAAAACTCACTTTAAGTTTAGGTATAATTATTTAAAATATTTAGTGTCTTAAACTAAATTTCTTAATAATTCAGCTACCTAATACTTGAACCACATTTTATTGTTATTCCTATTGTGATATCTAAGAAACTTGATCAAAGCAAAGCGAATTACCAATCTCTACCTGCAAATGTCTGACTGCCTTCAGGTGACTCATCTAAGCCTTGGTTTGGCTTGAAAACTATCGACAATATGCAAATATAGCATAAATCTAGCTAAAGGCTACAAGGTATTGCATGGATTATCAACACATTCCAGCAGTTTGTGAAGTTACCCATGCTTTTATTATTTTTTTTTTGTACTTAAAGTTTTATTTTTTTTTTAGCAGTTGCCTAGCAGCAAAATGTCGATTTTACCCAGGTCAAAACTTTTATATAGCTTTTTGTTGTTATTGTTTTGTTGTCTTTGTTTTTGTATATATTTTTGCACATGGGCACGGCAGAGTCTCAACTGAGAGACGAAGCCTGAGAGAATTGCGAGACAGTGGAAAAGTGATGAAGGAGGTGATGCGAGGTGAGGGGAGGTGAGGGGAGGTGAGGTGAGGTGACGGTGGCAATGGAGGCGACTCGCTATTATATTTATTATTATTTTGCGATTCAAACGAAGTGATATAAATGTGTCACGTTTTACCAGTTCACACATACTGCAGGCCACTCGCTGCTCACTGCTCACTGCTCGCTGGCCAAGCTTAGGCTGCCATGCAGGTAACAATAACAGCCAACAACAACAACAACGACAACAACAAAGGGGCAACAACAATCAGCCAACACCAACACCAACGCCTCCTTTTGTTTTGCCAGCCTCACGCTTTGGCTCTTTACTCTGATTTTTTCTCCTCTCGGTTTGTTTTTTTTTTGTTTTTTGTTGGCTTTTCAGTTTGCGCAACAATTTCGTGAGCGCTGGAAGATGATTTGTGTTACGAACTGGGACTGTGGCTTAAACTTTGCTTTTTTGAAGTTGAGGCCGCATCAGATACACGTCCAGCGGGCGTTGCGACCGGTCGTCGGCTGCATTGTTTGGGCTTCTTGACTGGACTCCAGACCCAAAACTCCGAGCACCAAACTGCAAGCTCCGAACTCTCGACGCCCGATAAACTCCTCCAACTTCCTCGACTCTGACTTAATTTTGTCTGCTGGTATCAAAAATTATTGCACTCAACATAACATGACTGTAAAAGACCCGGTAGCAATTAAAGTTCAATTACAGTAGAAAAATCTCTTTAAAAATTGTGACTAATCATCGACTGTTAATTAACTATTAATTAACTGTTAAATTGTGAAGAGTTAACAGTAAGAATTTTTAACATAATACCAGGTAAACTACTTACAGATTTGACAGTGCAGTTTCTTTAATTAAAAGTCACTTTTAAGTAATTTATGTTACTAAACCTTATAACAGTTGTCAAGTTGTTCAAAAACTGTATTCAAACTTAATGTATATACCGCTTATACTTTTTTGGTACAGGGTTCAAAAAGAGCAGTCGGTACACAAAACTATAGCAAAGTATTGTTATTGTTCTCGCTTCTTTGCATTATGTCTGACTCCAACTCTGACTCCGACTCCGACTCCGATGCTGACTTGGACTTGGACTTGGACTTTAGTTGGTATCAGTTTCTGTTGATCAGCATTAGCACCTCTGTCGAGTGAGCCTCTGGGATGACTGTGAATTGTCTGTACGTGTTGGTTATGAGGAAGGCATCTCTGGTCCCTCTTTTCATCCTTTTCCACACTCTCCTTCTCCCTCCCCCCTTCTCATGGCTTAAATTCCCGCCCGTTCATATCGTTATTCACATCGGCATGCATTGCACAAAATTATGTGCCATCAACTTATACAGTACATTCGTTTGTGTATGTATGTGTGCATGTGTGTGTATTTGCAGCTGGGCACTTTGGCGTGAGTGTGGCCAGAGTTCGAATTTAATTTGATTGAAACATGTGCTTCATGTTCGACTCTCTGCGAACTGCGTCTAATTTGTGATAATTTGTGGGAAGTACACAAGCACAACTGAAATCTCTACTCTACACTCACTCACTCTCAGTTCTCACTCTGGTCTATAGACCCAATGAGGCAGATCTTTTATATTGTGATTGTACATCTGAAATTACTAGGGCATTACTTGTGGGAAGTTATTTGGTCTGTGTTCTCTGTCTGTGTGTGTGAAAATACTCATAAGGTGTTGATAGCAAGTGCTTTATAAATCAGATAATTGGCATCACATAATGAAATGATTGCACACACAATAATCATGAGAGCGTAGAATGAATATTGTGCTCTTAAAGTCATGAGAAGAGTCACAAAATCACATGAAATCCAAAATTAATGTGATATATGAAACATGCTTGCGGAAGAGATCATTAAAGAGAAGATCCCGTCGATCATGATTAAAGTTCCACAAGATAAACATCTTAAAGGTTGAACAGATTTAAATTCCTTTGAGTAACTTACTAACTTGAAAATTGTCCACCAACATTTGAACACCAAAAATTTGAATGGTTTCTCGCTTCTCATTGTTAAGTTCTGGGAAGCTGTCTGGAAAAACTTTCAGAGACATTTTCTGCATTTGCTAACAAACTCAGTTGACAGATAATTAGATGGATGCACTCTTTTCAGCGACTCAAGGCCAAAACACAAAGGTCCAACAAAGATCAAACCCAAGTCAAATTTATTTTGCTATGCGAAACAAAGAACATTCTGCAGCCCAAAGTGGCAAGCCAATTCAACAAACCAAAAAAAATAATACCCACACTCAGATATATCTACACATACACATACATACATTTATATAAAGACAATCAGCATATTTCGTATGACACTTGCGCCCTAACGATAAGTTGACCCTCCCCTGAGAGCATTCCTGGATTCCCTTCTGCCCCACAAAATAACAAAACTGATCTAAACCCAAGGCGATGCAGACATTGGCCAAACATTGGCACATCGTCTGGGTCCCTCAGCTGTTATTGTAGTTTTTCAATTTGAATGATTTAACATAAAGCGAGAAAGGTAAAGCAGTAAGAGAGAGAGAGAGAGAGAGAGAGAGAGAGAGAGAGAGAGATGGGGAGAAGCAGAGGACAGAGAGACCTCGCATAATGCGGGGCATTGTTGTGGCAGGCCTTATAAGTGCCACGACAAGGCAACACGCGCAAAACTTTAACAGTCAACAACAACAGCAACACCAACAACAACAACAACAGCAATAACAACAACAAACGTGAAGCAGCGTACAGGGCGCGCAAATAATTTCAATCGTCGTGAATCATGAATAATTCAAAATCATCATTACCAACACCTTTTGAGCAGGCTCTTCTGCAACCACCTGAGAGTGTTGCCCAAAATGTTCACACTTCCCAGCGGCAACAACAACTGGCGACTGGCAACTGGTAACTGGTAAACTGGCAACTGGCAACACCAACTTATGCTCAATCTGCAGCCGCATCGCTGCCGCGTGTTGAAATGGGGGGGGCAGAGCATCACAAGGAACAACAGCAACAGCAGTAACAACAAAAGCATTCAGCAGGAACAATACACAAACAAATCCATGCATTCAGTCCAGGAGATGAGGATGCCGCTCAAGTGCTAAACTGAGGCGGATTACCCCCAGTCAGGTCAGGGGCAGTGGCAGGGGGCGGGCCAGAGGTAACGGCAGAGCCAGAGGTAGTAACAACAAACCGAACCAACCACCAAAATCAACGGCGCAAAACAAATCCAAAAAAGAAAACAAAAAAAAAATACAAAGAAATAAGAACAAACTACACACCACCTCCGCCCCCTTTGGCACGCCTCGGGTTTTTCCTTATTTTTATTTTTTTTTTACTTTTTTTTTCTTGTGCAGCTTCGTTTCTTGCTCGTCTATTGTTCCATCGAAATATGAGGCACGACTCTGGCATTAAACTTCAAAAACGTTGCAAAATGCCAAAATGCAGCCGAGGTCCAGACTTGGCCAAGAACAATATAAAAAGATAAGCAAACGCTGTCAGACAACAACGATGCTTCCAGCCACTTCAGCTAGCTGCAGTGTGTACACTGAGAGAAATAGGTAAGCATGAAGTTTAAATAAGAAATTGTCTAGCAAATGTGTGGTATACATGATTAAAATAAGGGTGTATTTATAAACAAATTTAAAATTGCAAGTGTCAGTGTAAAATACTAGAAATTTTAAGAAAATATGCAGACAAAAAATTTATTTAAATTTTTTAAATTTTAAAATTAAACATATATAATATTATATATATATATTCTTTTATTAAACCTCTAAACTTTTTAAAACTCTTTTATAATATTATTTTCTTTATAATTATTTCTTTCAGTGTAGTAGAGATTCTTCCCTACTTGGCTCCTTGGCTGCATTTGCAACAAAAAAAGCGTTGCTCACAAGTGTTGGCCAAGAAATAAAAGTTGCTGACCTTAGCTCAGTCGCAGTCTCAGTTTTTAGCAGACTTTAGTCTTTGTCTAGGCAACAACAACAACAACAACAACAAAAACTTCTATACTTTTTATCCCATTTTTTGTTGAAGGATATGATGGAGCAAATACAAAGAAGTTGCCTGCATTGCTTGAATGTAGCAGGAGGTGAAAAGTTTTTGGTTGCAGTGGCAGCTGTTTAATAAGTTTAAGCAATTAAAAACAGCTTTTAAAGGTGGCCAAAAGGAGTTGCAACAGACTTCCAATGGCCACTGTCCTCTTGGTCTTTAGTCCGCTGTCCACTCTAGACATTGATAGGCGCATAAAAAGTGTTTAATGATTGCCGAAGGGCAGAAGGGTTTAGAAGGGAGCGAGAGGGGGACAGTTAACTTAACTAACTTTTGCTACATAAGCAAAGGGATTAACGAGGTGAGTACCATAAACGTGGGTTAATGGACAAAACTTGCAAATGTGCCACAGTTGATGAGGATCATATCTGAAGGCAATATTAAAAGAAGTGCAAAAAGGGAACTATATATAAATATATATATAAATTCTTTTATGACTACTTAAGTTATACAAATTAAAGTAAGGAAAAAGTTAAAGATATTTATTATTACGGTATAATAATCGATTTAAAATTAAACTGATTTTTTATTAACATTTATTTCATATTATTTTATTATAATTATTATTTCTTTTCTTAACTAGAGGTCGATTTTTAAATAGTTTCAGACTTCATTTATTATAAGTTTCGTAACAAATTAAAAAACAATTTTTAATATGAGCTATAAATTTAATCCATAACTGTTATATATATCTAAGAGGACTACAACTGTCTGCATTAAAACCCTTTTCAATTAATCAACCATCACAATATTATTCGCTTTCCCCAGACAAACCTCCCTGGAAAATGCACAGACTGCAAGTCAGACAGAAAGAGAGAGAGAGGGAGAGAGAGAGAGAGAGATAGTAAAAATTACAGAAATTATTTTACATTCCATTGATTTGCTAAACCCATTCGCTAAACGGTCTGAACTATTTGAAACATCTGCAGCGTTTCCATATCAATTTCATTTGCGATTTCTGTTCGAATAACATTCACAGCTACCCGGCAAAAAGAACAATCACATTAATACGTTTATTGTTGACGATGATCACATCGACATTGATCACATGCGCAAATTGGATGCAGTTCAGTCATGCATGTGTTTTGATACGGGATTCCAATTCCCATGCCCAATAATCCTTCGGCAACTTAATTTTTTTTCCTGGCTCCCCCCCTCAATAACAAGGATTCCAACAACAACAGTTCTAGCTGATCCTAGGTAAAGAGAGTAGTTTGTGATTTTCACACAGATTTCCCGAAGGCAAACTAACTGTGTATTGATACCTTTACAAAGGGTATTTCATCAGCTGCTTTGCTTAGTCAGCATTTATCGTGAATCTATTGTGACTTGCCAATTGGCACCGAACAGGATTTTTGGTCAAAGTCATTTTGCGCATTTTCAATTTCCCAAAAACTTTTCCACTCCCGAGAGTTTTTCCAGCACTCTGAATGACGAACTGACTGAATGACTGGATGACTGAATGACTGACTGCTGTGTTACACAGCTGCTTTGTAGTCTTAGCGCATTCAAGCTGCTAATTAGGCGGAATTAGAAGAGAAAACGAGCTGGCCAAAAAGAGAAAGATTCAACGAGAGAAAGAGAGAGTGAGAAAGAGATGGCTCTATGCCTGCCCATACTCTGCTCTATTCATCAGTTGGGGCCAACCAAAGCGCATTAGATGCTTCAGTTGTTATTTTGGCCCCATGCGGGGCGCAAAGTCAAAACGAGAAATAAATGCCAATAATTTGGTTTTTCGCTCAACTCAAACCAATCACCCACAACGATGAAGCTAACTGACGCTGCTGCCTCTGCCACTGTCGCTGCCACTGCCGCTGCCACTGCCTCTGCCCTTTTTTGGCCAAATACAATTTAGTTTTTGAAAGGCTAACGAACTATTTTCACAGCCTCGAGTAGAGATGTGAAGCTTGTTTAAGGCGCTGCTTTCTGGCCACTTGAGTGTGGCATTTTGGCAAAAGTGCAAGCCAAGTAAAATCAAAGGCAAAAAGGTTCAGTTGTTGTTGTTGTTGTCGTTGTTGTTGTTGTTGTGTTTGCTACGTGCACACAAACTTAATTTGAAGTTAAAAATGTTGTACAAAGTGTGGGCAAACAAAGTGGCAAGAAAGGTTTGTGGAAATATATGCGGGTCGATGTAGTGGTAAAGCTGTCAAAAAGGTATTGACTTGGTCTCATCTGGGCTTTTTATGATCGAGTTAATTTGAATTTTCAAAAACAAGCACAACCACAATAGCAAAAAATAACAAAATATTCACAAAATGCTCAAATGCTACTGTGTAAAGCTAAAATGACATTAGCTGAAAGCTACAGTTTAAAATCAGACAGAAAATGGATTAGAAACATTGAGATAAAGTTGGGAAAAATGTTGTTAAACTGTTGGAAAATGTAATGTACTTTATAACTTGTGTTAAAATTATAAGTAAGGTATAACTAAACTATATTTTAGACATTATAGACAATTTAAATACATAGTTCGAGCTTTTAAATAGTTTGTGTTTCAGAAGAGACAAATTTAATTTTATTAAAATTTTTTTTTTAATAAGTTAAAGAAAGTATTAACTACAACGCAGCTAAAGCAAAATTTAAATATATAAATTGTTTATTAAGAAAATACATTAAATGAATTTAAATTAAAATATATAAATTGCTTTTAAAAAAATTAATGCTTCACTTCTTGGTCTTAACTGATTGATCTTAAACTTTAATTCTACCTTATAAAATCAAATACAGTTCTCAACAGATTCTTCCAACTTTTGATTCAGCACAAACTTTGGCAAGTGTCATTCTGGCCTTCGATCAGCTGGGACACAACAAAAACTAAACCAAAAATTCAACTGGTTTTACAACCCTTCGCTGACTTTGTTGCCTTCCATACCAATCTATATCTGTATATATATATATATTTATATATATTCAAGTTTGTATGTTTTTTTGTAGTTCGCATGAGATTTCACTTTGAAAAGTATTTGCCGCATGTGTCTGGATAACTTTGGTACTCCTGTTGTGCCTGACTGTGGTTTTCATTTTTCGTGTTTTCTATTTTTGATTCTTATTTTTTTTTTTTAGACAGAACGTTTTGTACGTGCCCGGGTTTATGTGCATAGGATTTTCACTACCTCGCTATTGATTTTTATACAATACATAATTTCTTTATTTTGTTGTTGTTGTTGTTGCTGCTGTTGTTGTTGTTGTTGTTGTTGTTGGTTATTGGTTGGCTGGTTGCCTGCATCAGTCTTTGTCATCGTTTATATATAGCATAAGATTCGATTATGCGATTTAATCTGATTTCGCACAAACGAATGATTCAAATGCAAATACACACACACATCTACAGAGGACGTAGCAGGGGTGTAGTAGGCGTGGCTAAAGGATAACGCACAATGCCCGTAGTCTGCAATCGGCATTGAAATGTGAGTTTTCTTCTTCTTTTTTTTTACTTTTTTCTTTACCTTTTCCTCCTCATGCTTTTTCGGTTAATAGCTTGCGATATATAACAAGCAGATGAAAGCAAAAGATTTGCATTACAAAACGACAGGTAAGCAAAGGAAACATATGTGCTGAAAGGGTAAATTCGAGGTGCTCTGAAGGGGTTGAGGAAGAGGCTTTTGGGGGGGGCTTAGAAATGAAAGTCAAGCAGACAACTTATAAAGCCAAGAGCTGGAGCCCACAATTACAGACAAGTAGCAAGAGGATGAGGGGGCAACAAAGCGAAGGGAGCTACAAAATGATTGGTTCTGTTGGAATTGCTTTGAAACCGTATTCCAGACATTGGGAATGTGTTCAATTATAAATTATATCACATAAGGTGTTGCTTAGATAATGGTATCTCAATGGTAAATTCTAAAGCAGACTAAGTTTAGTATAACTGAGAAATAGAAGCTTAATCGAAGGTGAATGGTAACTGATTGCCAGTGAAATTAAACTTCGATTTCATTACCAAAATGGGAGTATAGTTAGTGTAAAGTATAAAGTAAGATAGAAATATATTAGAAATCTTTATTGCACTTCTACTTATCTATCTACCAATCAGTAATTAACTAAGTTCCCTATGATGATTCAACTTAAGCAAAGAATTTACATTCCTGTTAAGTAAACTAAAAGCATTTGAGGGGAAAGTCATTAGAGGGTATAAACAAAGGCACTAAATGCACATCAAATGTAAGTCATTAAACTTGAAAACTTTACCGCCAAATGCAGTCATTAAAACGGCCAACCCGCAATTTTAATGCCAAAATAACAACACAAAACTGCCAAACAGCAATCAACTATTCAAAAAGGAAAACACAAGAGAAGAAAACAATGTTAAAAAACAAGAAAACAAAAAAACAAAAAAAAAGGAGCCATCAAAAAATCAAACATGAAATTAAATTAATGACCGAATTGCGTCCTCGTCCTCGTCCACGTCCACGTCCTCGTCTTCTCTGCTCTCCCAGATATTTTAGCGATTTTTTGGACATTTAATTTATAGGACGCAGAAGGCGGTAGGGGCGTGCCAGAAAACTTTTGTGAAAGGTTCAATCAGAAAACATTAAAATTATGTACAAACATTTTGGGATTCGATATACGATGTATATAGCTATATATATATATACTATAAATATAAAAATGAATATTTACGAGTCTCAACGAGTTTTTCCTCCCGATTTTGTTTATGACCGGAAGTTTATGGATGCAGCCTACAGGTTCCTCTCGTTTATTTATTTATTTATATTTTTTTTTTTTTTTTTTGGAGGCGTTGGGGACTTTTTGCTTTCTCGCTGGACCCTACCAGATAAACGGCAACGCTAATTTGAGTCTTTGTCACGTCTTACCATATGGAAATATTATTTGTAAATACTTTTATGTTCGGTACGTGACCAGAGACTGGGCGGCACATGTGAAACACTGAAATTGCAGGATTGGCCTTTGGTTCTGTTTTTGGCCAACAAAAAATATATATGTATAAAAGGGGAGCACTTGTCAGTGCGTAAAAAGTTGCACACCCGGTTCACCCAGTTCACCCAGTTTTATTGTGGCGACAAAATCAAATAAAGCGTTTTCAAGAGGGTCGAGCGGGTAGGAGATGGTTTGGGGGTTGGGGGAACCTTTATATATTAAAATTTATATGGCAAATGCTTGCGAAAATCCATGGAAACGAAATGTCATCATAAAATTGCCAGACGACTTAGCGAGCGAATAAATAAAAATTACTTCCAGATGACATATCAACGCGAGTGCCACTGCTGACACCTTAAAACCTAATGCGCTTATAATACAAAATGTGGCTGGCACTGAGGCTGGGGCTGAGACCGAGGCTGAGACCAAAAAACCGGGACAAATTGAAACGTTTTCGAGTAGATTCAAGTCGAGTTTTGTCGTGGCGAGTCGAAGCGAGTCGAGTGGAGTCGAAAATAACAAAACGTCAGTGTCCCAGGGCCCCGTCTCAGACGTCAACTTAACGTGAATAATTGTCTAAATCCCAACGACAAACACTTATTGTCCTGGATTAGCAGGCAGACGGCTGCCAGGCAGCCAGGCTACCAGAGGAAGCCCAAGGACTGCGTGTAAAAAATGTGAATGGCAACAAAACGAGCAAAAATTTAACAGAAACAAAGAGAGAGAGAGAGAGAGAGAGAGAGAGAGAGAGAGAAACTTTGCGTTTTTCTTTTGCCTCCACATTTTCCTCCTTCTCCCTTTCATTTGTCCAGGGTCCAGAAAGCGTTTTAAGTTTAACAAGCAAAGCGTTTGGTCAGCACTGCACAGGATCAGCAGCAAAATCAGGGACAGGTGAGAGCTGGAGCTAAAGTCCGGCTTTGAGTCAATGCTGGAGATGGAGGAGAACACTTGAAGGTGGAGGCTCTCCAGCTCCTCCTCAGGTGGAGACCTCCTCCACTCTGTTTTTGCCTGCTGCGTTCTATGCGTTCAATTAATTTGCGCACAATTTGGATAGCAAAGCCCCAAGTCTGTCGACTTTTCTTCCTCTTTCTCTTTGTCTCCTTCTCTTTCTTGTATTTTTTTTGCCAGCGAAAGATATGCAAAGACAAAAAGCAAACTTTAAGTAGCAAAAGTAGCTATATAGCACTCCATATACTTATATATATACCATATACATATATATATATTCAGATAGTTTGTATGAATGGTAAAGTTTTAGCCAGGTGAGTCCGATGAGGGACGACCGTTGTGTGCAAAGTTTCAAAAACTAGCCGTAAAAACCCCTTCACGAAGGATCCCAGCTGAATTTCTGCTTGCTGAGAAAAGGAAAGAAGAAGAAGGCGTAGAACGAAAGCTGAACTTCTTGATTTTATTGGGCGTTATAACTAGTAGATGTACAGCAAATGGAGAAATAGAGATTAAAACTAGTTTGCATGCTGTATACAGAGTAAATGAAAATGTTTTAAAAATGCAGTAAAATAAATAATTTAATTTAAAATATGTAATTAAGATACAAAGAGCTTAAACATCCATATTTTTTGCTAACTTTAAACTAATTTATTAGTTTTTAATTTATTATCTAAAGTATTTTTAAAATTATTATGTCGGATAGTCTAAAAATTTACAATAAAAATGTGTAAATAAATGTACAAAATTTTGTTAAATAAATAAAACAACTTTGAATTAATTGTTTCAATATTTATATAATTTTGAAAATCATAAATTAAATTATTTACTAAAAAATTAAGAATGTTAAATAAATTTTTAATTTATATGTCAACTGTTTACTGATAATAAAACTGCAAACTACTAATACCCATAAAAAATAATTTATTTCTATTACTATTTAAACAATAACCGTTAATATGTTTGCTAAAACTAAGCAAACAGATTAAAAAAGTGATGTAAAGATTAAAAAAAACAAGTTCCATAAGCATTAATGTGTAAAAAATCATAAAAATAGGGATATGCAGTCAAAGACAGCTACAGCTAAAAGCAACATTGCAGCTGTAGTGTAGAATCAAAGGATTATTAACATTGAGGTTATGTTGGTGCAGCTGTCAAAGGATTAGTTTTATCGAAATCATTAACGTTTTACCTTATCAAGGACATCGGAGGCATAACCCTTTTGTATGCCTAATTAAATCAAACAGAAGCGTTGCATCATTAAAAACTCATTTCAGATATAGACAGCATTATAACATTATATTCAGGTATGTCCAAAAACCAACAGAAAAGCAATTGCATTCATATCAAGGTCGTGTTGGAAGTAATGCTAACAAGCCAAGGTTAAAAACCGGTTATCTTGATCAAAATGTGAGTAGCTCTCAGTACCTACCTCCCTCCCTCTCCCTCTCTCAGTCCTCTGTCTCTGTCTTTGTATAGTTATGCAAATATGGAGTCAGGGTTATTTCTCTATGTTTGCCATAGAAGTTTTCACACACCGAAAAAAGGATATACGAGATGATATATATGCAAATGGCATTCGGCCGAGGGGTAGTTTCGATAGTTTGCTAGTGCCATAAGTTACGCCTAGTAGAGTGGTTCGATTGGGTTGGGAAGGGGATAGAGACACTGAGAGAGAGAGAGACGGAGAGTGGTAGAAGAATATGCGTTTGGGGCGACAAGTTTCGACGCCTGCTTCTAATGTTCTTTAAGGCCCAAGCTGCGTATGACACTCGGCCAGGCCAGTACGGTTGGTTGGCAAGTTCTAGTCCGGTTAGAGCTTTTAAAACTTTAGCAGCAGGAGCACAACGAATTTCAATTAATAGCCATGCGGAGAGTGCACAAGAGCTAAGAGCCACTTCCTGGCAGGATGGGCTGCCTAAGCTGCTATCCCGCTCTCTTTCTATCTCTTTCTGTTTCTTTCTCTGTTTGTCTACCCATCTCTTTCACTGTCCTTGCCTCTTGTCTGACACTAAGCCCAAAGGCTACAATCAGCTCAGCTGTTGTGCGCCATGAACCAACCCATAGACCGACAGACCGACAGACAGACCGACAGACAGACCAACCGACCGACCACCAAGTTCACTAGACAATTTATTTTGCTTTCGATTTTCCAAGCTGTCAGTTTACGCTTAAATGCGCACAGTTCAATTTAAAATGGTACTAGCTAGGAACAGGACTATAACCAGCAGAACCACCAGCACCACCAGCACCCTCAGCACCATCATCAGCACCAGAATCAAAATCAGGATCCTGGATCAGGAGCAAGCTACATGACACGCCTGCCTGCAAGCCAACTCTCGGTTGCCGCCGGTCGCCGGTCGACGCAGCCAAACTAGGTTAAGAGGTTGTTATCCTTATGCCGTGTTTTTGAAAATAGGCAACCGTGCTTGTCTCCCTCTCTTTTCCTTTCCTCTTCTCTCTCTCCCTCTCTCTCTCTCTCTCTCTCTGTCGCTCGTTCTGGTTCAGCCTGTTTGTGATGCCTTCATATCCGTTGCAGACACATGAAACGTCCTGGAACCCAAACCGCAGCAGTCTGCAGCGCCACCGCAAAGACGAGCATCATCATAATAATAATAATGATGACGATGATGATCACGATGATAGCACAGTTGAAGCTGCTTGCACGATGATGAAATTATGAGCGCAAAAGCATTTGCATTCATTATGTATAACAATTTTTTTTTATTTATATTTTTTTTTTCTTTTGCTCATAATTTCTTCAGCGCTAGAAATTAAACTAACGTTGCTCGTTAGCCGTACTCATAGCCGTAGTCGTAGTCGTAGCTGAAGCCGTAGACATAGTCATGCTCCCGGACGCGAATGCGGATGAGGCGGCTTAAATGCAATGCCACAAAGCGTTAATGGATTTTTCTCCCACTCTCTCTCTCCCTCTCTCTCTCGCTCTCTGTCTCTCGCTCTCTTTCTGCAATTTTTATTATTATTTACACTTGGTAATGCGATGCTTGTGTGCATGTTTGTGCATGTGTATACATGTACTTTTATGTGTCAGTGTGCCTCATACTCATACATACATACATATGTCTGAGAGTTATTTTTATGAGCATTTCAGACACGCATCTGCATTAGGGGTGTTCACTCTACAAATTCGTGGCACAAATTTTAATTGATTGCCAAATAACATATGTGCACAGAGCAGCAAATCCTAATATCATATATAAACAATGGATTAAGTTTTATTTAAGTAAGTTTTAGCCCAAAATTAATAACAGAATTGTGCGCTAATTAGTGAATTTTCAAACTAAATGTATAAAAAATATTTACTACATATGGTGGAATTTATTTATCCCTATATGTAAATATAAACATTTTATTTTTTAAATAAACAACAGCTTTGTTTATTAGTTACTGTTTTTTATTTTTTATATAATTTTTTTACATTGCACTTTTAAGAATTTTCTATTCAGTAACCAAGTCACTTCACATTTGTATCCGTAATTTACTCAAGCTTCAAAATATAATTACAGTGAAGACCCCCAATGCGCGCTACGCCATTGCATGATGTCCCACAAAAGTAGGCAGTGCTTTTTAATGGCATTCAAATTTGCTGAACCTCCGAAAACTCATGTGTGTGTGTGGGTGTGTGAGAGTGTGTGAGTGTGTGTGTTAACTTATTTATTTTTATTTTCTGCTACCAAATTGTAAAGCCGTATTCATAAGTAATTTTTTCTTTTATTAACGTGATTGTTGTTGTTGTTGTTGTTGTTGCTGCTTTTGTTGGGTCGGAGCTTTGTATTAGTTGCATTGAAATTCTAATTTTTGCAATTGCCATAGAAAAAGGAATGAAGAGCAAATAAGCAGAGCAGAGAATTGAGTTGAGTTAAGTTGAGTTGAGTCGACTCGACTCGAGCTACTGACTGACTGAATTTGCTTTTGTTGGCAACTTTTTTTTATCTTCTTTCACTTTTTTTTTGCGCTAAATGATTACACTTAACTGGATTTGCATATATTTAAACATTTCCTTATACGCACCGAGCGGAAAACGAAATGTATGCACGTGCGACTGGCTGCCTGCCTGCCTGCCATCCTGCCTCCTTGTCTGACTGCTGCACAAAAGGATTATTAAGGAGCTTCATATGTAAATGAAAACCAAATGCACACGCAGACAAACAGAACAAAGTCGAGGAGAATGTGAATGCAAAAGCCAGAGAAAGAGAGAGAAAGAGAGAGAAAGAAAGAGATAGTAGAATTGGTGAAAGATAACCTGGCAGCCACAGTTTGGCAAACACACACCAGCTTCCGCCACTCCCCTCAAAACACACACACATGGTGTTCCAGACAATGTTTGGCAAAGGACTATGGCGGCCACCTTTATTCCTGGCTAGAAAGTAGGTGAACACTGCCGAGCATGCTGACGACAAAGAAGACAGAGATGGAGATAAAGATAGAGACAGAGAGATGGAGTTGGAGTTGGAGACGACGAGACACGGCAGAAATGGGACCCGCAACTTGTTCACTCTTTCACTCACTCGCTCGTTCGTTCGTTGGCCCGTAATTTATGCTTAAGATAAAGTCCTTGAATAAATACATGGAAAATCCTTTGAAATTGAAATTAAATACGAATATCATCATTTTTTTGTGTCCTTTTTTTTGTGTTTTTGTGTTTTAAACGCAACGCACGCCAAGAGAATTGCACAGAAATGCAGGCAAAAAGGCGAACGGGAAATGAAATTAACATTTGAGTGGTGCACCCCAAATTAAAAGCCAGTTTCCTCTAAAAAACCCACCGCAACACACACTCACACACACACACTCACTACTCCCATAACTCCAAAGTCGAAGCTGTTGGGGCTTTTGAGGGCTCTGTTCTCATATTTATTACACCAAAAAGATATGTAGACGATTTTATTGTAAATTTCAAACATTCTGCCAAGTTGCTCCGAGCTCCTGCCTTCTCCAATACTTCGAAGAATCCTTTGTCATTTTATACAAAAGCTTATGAATACTCTAAAGATTACACTGGAAACTCCTGTACTCTAAGTAATTAGAGTTAAAGTTTCAAAGTCTTTTAAAAATTACGCAATCCTTTTCTAGGTAGAATTTTAAATTCAAAAAATTGCAAAAATATTTTATCATCTTCTGACATTTGGCAATATAAAAGATTTCCAAAGGTTCAAACAATCAATTTCTGGCAAAATACTAAAGTTTTCTCTGTTTTCGAAAACTAAACAAATTAAAGAAAATTGAAACTAATTTCACTTAAAACTGAATGTTTTGCCAAAACCCAATAAAATTTTACAATTTTAGCTATTGTCTTTGGCGTTTCATTAATTTGAATTTCTACTTTGTCGACACAATTGAAATCAAACACAAGTAAGAAAGGCTACAGGCGAGCGAGTCGACTATAAAAGACCCCGTACTCATTCTAGTGCAAAATTTTGCCATAAAAATAAGCAATTTCGACTGATTTGTCCTATGGGAGCTATAGGATTTAGTTTTCCGTTACGGATCAAAGTTGGTGAGGATAGTTATAATGGCACCATACATATAACGTGTGAATTTTGTCTCTCTAGTCTAAGTTTTGAAATAAACTTGATCAACGTACACCAAAGATAGACTTTCATTCCCAATTTGGTGGATCCAGATGTTCATACAGACGGGCAGATAGACGAACGATGCTATATTATCTTAGCTGTTGATGCCGATCAAGAATATATATACTTCATGGGGTAAGCCACGCCTCCTTCTGCCTGTTACGCACATTTCGCTTCTGACAAACCTAATCGACCCCACTACTCTTCTTTAGAGTACAGGGTCTAAAAATATATTTCAATTATTACCAACATCGTATACATTTCGCACACATTTTTGTGCTCTTCAGATATTTTTGCTTTCATTATATATGTATGTATGTGTGTGTGTTGACTTTTGACTGTGTACCTTTTGCGTGGCTGTGATTGTTCACTTTTGGAAAATCTACTAATTTTCATTTCATTTCCATTGAAATAAACAAAAAAAATGTTTACCTTTGGGTTGTTTGGTCTCTGGTTTATGTTGTTGCTAAACAAAATTCCAAAAATCAAGAAAAATAATTGCGAATATGAAAATTAAATATCCAATTTCGATGCAGAACATTTTGTAAAATCATTTAAGTTTCATTCTGTTCAATTGCCTATCAAAATTTGTATTGGACTTTGTCTGCCCGTAAGCTAATTTTATTATTAGAAAACAAAACCAAATGTTTTTTATTTCTATTAAAATTTCTATTTTTTTTTTTTCATCTTTTGTTATTGAACTTTTGTTATTGGAAAATATCAGAATTTTGTAGTTTTTGCTCTCAGATTTGAGGTTGTGGTAAAAAGCCGCCGGCATTGGAACAAAGCAATGCATAAAAATTATTTATTAAACAATTTTCGAAATTGTGTAAGCAATACAATGGAAAAAGTAGAGAGAGAGAGATAGAGAGAGAGAGAGAGAGAGGGAAGAAAACTGTAAAGGGATTGGAATTTTAAGTGATTTATAAATATGCAAATTATGTATGCAATTAACATGCACCAGACATTCGAAATTTATTGTAAATTGTTTAAACGTAACTGTTGACAAAATACCATTAAATGTGTGTGTGTGAGTGTGTGTGTGTGTGTGTGTGTGTGTGTGTGTGTGTGTGTGTGTGTGTGTGTGTGTGTGTGTGTGTGTGTGTGTGTGTGTGTGTGTGTGTGTGTGTGTGTGTGTGTGTGTGTGTGTGTGTGTGTGTGTGTGTGTGAGTGTGTGTGTGTGTGCATGAATCATCAAATATTTCACATATTTACACAATGTAATTCAAATAAATCGCAAATACAGAAAATAATCATAATCTCTACATAAAGTCGGAGCTTTGGACTTTGGAAATATATTAAAACTCTCTAATATTCCAACCTTAAACTATCGAATTTCCATTCGAATTTTCGAAAATACTTTGTTGAACTCAAATAGCAAAAAGTCAATTGAATTCTGTTAGTGTAAATTTCGAAATGGAAATCAAATATTTTAATCAGCAGAAATAGAAATAGAAATCCAAACTGGATTCTCTGCTAAACAAACTACAATAAATGAAAAATTGGGTAAAAAGTATGTTGCACATATTTCATAACACAAAATAAAGCTAAAAAGTATTATACACATAAAGTTGGAACTATATAAATGCCATTTTTCAACCTGTTCAACAATCTAACATTTTTCGCTTCTTTTCACTCCGAATATATGTATATATCACGATCTGTCTCCTTCGCACCTCCACTCAAAACACTAAAGTCGGGCATAAAAATGAAACAAATCAAAGTAAATTTTTAGGTCGCAAATTGCCTAAAAATGTGCAGTATAAGTGAGCTTTTTGGGCGTTGGGTTTTGGGTGTTGGGTGGCTCTACTGCTATATAAATTTCAATCTATCATTTATTTAAGTCCTAGGCCCGCCGCAAAAGATACAATAAACAAATAAAAACTGTGACAACAACAGCAGCTACAACAACAACAAAGACAACAACAACAACAACAAGGACAACAACAACAACAACAACAAGTGCATGGCTTTGCCTCAACGCGCCGCGGCCGTCGCCATAAATCCCCATCAGATACGCGTATATTTATTTACTGCAACTCTCACAGATACACTCACACACCCACACAGCCACACATCCCCTTAGTTCTACAGATACACTCATGCACCCACAGTGCCACCCAAAAATCGAGAAAAGACAACGATGGCGACAAAAATTGTAGCCGAAAAATAAAATGGCTGCTACTTTATATATTATTCGATTCAGTACCATATACCCTGTACAGGTGCTTAGATAAAGGAAGTTTAATAAGCAGAAAAAAGGGTTCATTGAGTTAATGATCCCAAAGAAATTTTATTTTTTACGGTGTAAAAACTTAATTTATACATTAGCTTTAAATGAGTGTTAAAACTGTTGCACGAAATAAAAATAAATGAATAAAGTAACTAATTTTTAACTACCAAATTTGTCATAATTTAGTTAACTAACAAACGATTTGATGGATAATAATATTATAGGTTGTTTAATTGTTATTTTATAGTGCAATGAATATTAACTACAGACTAAAACTAACTAAAAACTTTTTTTTTGATAAGACAATAATTTTTATTAAAGTGTTTCGTTAACTGAATAAGTAAGAAAGGTTACAGTCGAGCGAACCGACTGTAAAATACCCCGTACGCTTTTTAGGACACATTTTTCCTTACAAATCACCAATGTTCGATCGATTTGTCCTATGGGAGCTATAGGCTATAGTTGTCCGATCCGAATCAAATTTAGTTAGGATAGTTATATTGGTACTATACACATAATGTGTGAAGTTGGTCCTGATAGCTCTAGTCGTTTCAAAGTTATGGTGATTTTTCCTAGGGGAGCTATAGGCTATAGTTGTCTGATCCGAACCAAATTTAGTTAGGATAGTTAAATTGGTACTATACACATAATGTGTGAATTTGGTCCTGATAGCTCTAGTCGTTTCAAAGTTATGGTGATGTGAAAAGGAAAAGATATTTTAATTTTAAAGTAAATTAAATTCATACATTTATATTGAATTTAAAACAATTACTATTAAATTCTAAATGTTTAGAATATAAGAATTTCTTTAAAAATTCTTAAATTAAAATTAATTTTATTTTGCTTTATAAATGAATTTTTCAGCTACACAATAAACGTTTCTCAACAAGTGTTTAAGCCTTTTATACAATACTTTTAAGCCAAAAACGTCCAGCTTACTACTCACTGTCAAAGTTACAGGATATCTCTACGTCGTGTATTTTAATTTTATTAAATGTATATTTATTTTATTCCCTTTAAAGTAATGCTCGATATTTTGTTCGCTATATTTCGCCTAAAACTCGTTGTCTTTCTTTGTTTTTGGTTTTTGTGTAAATATTTTTCAAAATGCGTTTTTGTTTACTGCCGTCTGTGTGTGTGTGTATATATTTGGGAGTGAGTGTATATTTATTTTTTATCCTTTTTCGGTTAGACAGGGCCAATGAAAAAGGATTTGTGCATGGGTTTCTCATTCGGTTTCCGCCAATTTTATGGGCGCTGTTATTTTTGATTATTTTTCCAGATCCTGCACCCTGTACATGTGTATATTTTGTGTGGGTGTGCCAAGGGGTGTGCGTGTGTGTGTGTGTTGTGTGCTGGTTGTTGCAAACCGCTCGAACGGTAGCAGCTAAAATATTTATGACAAGCGGTACAAAAGGCACAGACCCAACCAACTTTATATATATAGAACAATATATCAATATTTCAATATTTCCATACTGTTTCGAAAATAAAATAAAATTCAGAAACGTATACAAAACAAAATAATAATATGGATGAGTAATTAAAAAAGTTGGCGGGAAGTAAAAAAGGGAACATACTCGAAATTGCAATACAAGTTGCACTTTTGAACCCCGAGAGAGAGAGAGAGAGAGGGGAGAGAGAGAGAGAGTGAGAGAGACAGTAGAATTCTTTCGGTAGCAATGCCAGATAGTTTCTACAGTAGGAAATTTGGACTTATGTTTTGACAATGCCCACATTTAATCGAGTGTATGTAGTGTGTGTGTGTGTGTGTGTGTTCATTGACGACCTACATCAATCATTGTGACAATGAACTGATTAAAACATGAATGAACCTAAGAGGATTATTTATTAGCTGCATATGGGTTGCCATCTTCAGCTAAAAGGATGAAATCGACTCAAAAAGAGTACGGGGTCTAAAAAGAACAATCGATCGAAAGGGCGTTTAAAATAGAAATCACATAAAATCTCAAAGTTCAAATTCAGTTATCTAAATGTCAAAATACCAAACAATTAATTAGAACTCTAATAATAAACAATCAAATATATTTTTAAACTAATCCTTTTTTATAAGTTCAAGTTTAATAAACTTATAGTCAAAATTTCAACGTTAACGTCTTTTTATGCACCTCATTCAATTGGAAAAACTTTCGTTTTGGCCTGAAAACACTTTTCTTCTCAGTTATAGGAATGAAAAAAAATGTAAATAAATAAAATAAAATTAGGTTAGCCAAAAATGATACCAAAAATTGTTCAATTAGCTTTTAACGTGCTTCTTCTTCGCTTTGTGCTTAAAAAAAAGTTTTTCTTTATTCTTCCCAACACGGAAAATGCTCAACTTTTTTGAGCGGCACAAAAACTTTTGCATCTATTGTGGCACCTGAATTTTATATCTTCCTCTTGATTTTAAATATATATATATTCGCATTTGGGTATTGCAGCGCTTGAACACACTTTAATACTCATTAAAATGCTTTGAAAGGGGTATGCTGATTCCTACATTCAAAAGAGTTTTCTGTCTTTGTCCAACTAACATAACTTTTATTAGTTTAGTAAATTATATTTGAAAATTAATAACTAATTTCCCTCTAGGGTATTGTTCAAAAATGAACATGTTATGTAAACAGAAAATAACAACGCGGGGATTATTTTAAGAAACTATGTGAACCCTAAATGTCTAATCTAAAAATACTCTGTTGATCTCTGCTTGCGATCCGTTTCCATGCTTGGAAACATAGAATAAGACTAGATCTAAATATAAACCCGCGCTCTATTCTGTGCGTGTGGTACAATTCTAAATATCTTAGAGGAGAGCTCTGTCTGATGCTATATAAGTCGAGGATTGTAAGAAATAAAATCAGTCCAAATTTTGTTCTCCAACCATAGAGTTCAATTTTTGTGCTCAACCATAAAGTCTTGTTGTCCATTTATTCATTGGTCCTTCGAGCATTCTGTTGTTTCCCCCACCAGTGGTAAGTTACACAGAATTATAAACCAGCACCTTATAGTGAATACTTAAGGTTGCAAAATAAATCGGTCTGTTGCTATCATAAGAAGCACAGAACTGATTGCTCTTGCTCTTTGTGTGGCAGAGTTTATATAAATATCCGAAAAGGATTAATAAAATTTTTTTGGCTCGAGCGCTCAAAAATAAAAGACGCAGAGTAAAGTAAAAGTAAAAGTAAAAGTAAAAAAATAAAAATTTAATAAATTGTGTGTGTTCGATAAAGTTAAATCGGCGGGCACTAAATTATAGCGTTTCCGAGGCTAACATCGGAAAGTGTAATAAAAATACGTAGAAAGTTTTAAGCAGCCATGGAGCTGCAGGGATCAAGGGTCCATTCATTCATTGGTCCTTCGAGCACTCTGTTGTTTCCCCCCACCAGTGGTAAGGAACACAGAGTTTTTTAAATCAGCACCTTATAGTGGAGTACTTAAGGCTGCTTAATTAATATTGGTCTGTTGCTATCAAAAGAAGCACAGAACTAATTCGTCTTGTTCTCCCTTTGAGGAGGCAGACTTTAAAAACTTGATGTAGATCCATTAGTTGGTCTTTCAAGCGTTCTGTTGTTTCCCACCACCAGTGGTAAGGAACACAGAGTTATAAACCAGCACCTTATAGTGGAGTAGATAAGGTTGCTTAGTAAAAATTGGTCTGTTGCTTTTATAAGAAGCACAGAACTGATTCGTTTTGTTCTCCCATTGAGGAGGCAGAGTAAGCGTTTCCGAGGCTAACATCGGAAAGTAAAAGATATATACGTAAAAAGATTCAAGAGGCCAAAGAGTAGCCAGAATCAAAGATCGGCTCGCAAGAGGATTTACAACCCCAAGAGCCGAAGGCAATGGTCGGCTAGAGGATTTACAACCCCAAGAGCCGAAGACAACGGTCGGCACGGTAGAGGATTTACAACCCCAAGTGCCGAAGACAAGGTCCGCCGCGTAAGCAGCGATAGCGGCGACACAGCGTCAACGATAGCAGCGACACCAGATCATCGTCAGCAGCACCGTCGACGTCAGCAGCAGCATCAACATCAGCAGCACCAGCATCAGCAGAAGCGTCTACAGAAGCGTCAGCAGCATTAACAGCGACAACAACAAAATGTAGTTAACCATAGTTATTGTCATTTTATTTAATTAACCCCCTTTTCTGTGGCCCTTGGCAGTATGTTCAAAAATGAACATGTTATGTAAACAGAAAATAACAACGCGGGGATTATTTTAAGAAACTATGTGAACCCTAAATGTCTAATCTAAAAATACTCTGTTGATCTCTGCTTGCGATCCGTTTCCATGCTTGGAAACATAGAATAAGACTAGATCTAAATATAAACCCGCGCTCTATTCTGTGCGTGTGGTACAATTCTAAATATCTTAGAGGAGAGCTCTGTCTGATGCTATATAAGTCGAGGATTGTAAGAAATAAAATCAGTCCAAATTTTGTTCTCCAACCATAGAGTTCAATTTTTGTGCTCAACCATAAAGTCTTGTTGTCCATTTATTCAGGTATTTTGACGTCGAGTTCCTTAGTTTCTTTCGCTGTGCATGATTTTGCTTGTCGTTTTGTAATTATTGTCAGCTTGACATGCAAAACTATAAACTGATTGAGAACATTCCATGACATATGCACTTGATGGATGCGTTTTGCCTTTATTCGCCAACTATTTCAGTTTTTTTTTTGGCACAGGTGTACAGGTGAGTTGGGTCTACTGAAGCTTACAGCCTAGCATAGTATAAACCTTTATACTGTGCACAGTCACATAGATACAATGTTGCTAACCATAAGATACATATTTATCTGCATAATGGATTGCACTTAACATGCCACACAGAGTAAACCGCAAGTGCAACAACACATGCACATTGCAGCCCAGGTAATACATCATTTAAGATGGAGCAACCAAACCGAAAAGATGAACAAAAAAAGTAAAGACAAACTCACCTGTGTCGACTCGCAACTTTAATGTGCCGTTATTTTTCAACGAACGCCTCTCCTCTCCTCGCTCCTCCTTTTCTTCTTTACTTTCTTCGCTGCTGCGGCTGCTGTAATCCCAGAAATGCTTCTGTGGTTTTTGTTATTCGTCCGTTGCTGCTGCTGCTGTTGTTGTTGTTGTTTCTTTCTAATCCTTTGTTTATGTTTATGGTAATCCACATGAATATCTCACTAGCACTTATACTCGTATATATACACACACATTCCATACATACGCATACATTGACGATTTCTGCAATTGTATTTGCATAGATGGCGAATTTAACTTTCGTCACACATTACGTGGGCGGCATATGATTTGCCTATTTGCCTATTGTCAACTCTCTGTCATAACACACACACATATACGCAGATTTAGGCACACGAACACGAGACACTCGCATACACTGAGGAATCAACACTCAAACTGCCGCACACAAGTACACAGAGAACGCGAGAGACGCGTTAGAGTAAGCGTAAGCGTAACGGTTAATGTCCGAATTGCTCAAATGTAACAGGACTTTAGATTTGCATGTGTTTTGATTTAATTTCCAATTTGATTTTGAAACTGCACATACGGATTTGCATATGAAACCGCTATAATTATAGTTAACCGTTTTTATTTATTTTCAATTAACATAATGTGCAAACTACATTTGAATTGAGTTTAGAAATTTCAATATTTATCAGCACAATTGTATATGTTCAATCTATGCAACAGAAAAGTTTGTTGTTTCGCTTTTTTTATTGCTGCTTTTGCTGAACTCGTGTTGAATGATTCTTTTGTAAAGAAATCGCCGTCCGTCGCGTGCACCGCTCGCTTTGAAACTTCGGAAGTGACTGAATTCGCTTTCAACAGAGCAGCACCTGGTTGGGTCACCTCAGTGGCAACGGCCTCAGCGTTCAAGAGAGAGAATGAGCGAGGGCTGGCGAGAGCGAGAGCCAGAGTTCGCGCAACAAACAGAGAGCCAGAGCTACGAAAAAAATCAACTTTTGTTTACAACGCTGCAGGCGGCTAGCGGCAAAAGTGCCGAAAGGGGGTTCATGTTCTACAGAGCGCAAGCGTCACAGCTGAGCGCAAGAGAGTAAATATGAGAGTTAGAGAGTGAGAGAGTGTCGCTGTTAAGCAGCGCTTATCGTTTACATAATTCAATTTCCTTTTACTTAAGCACTTACAATGAAAATCAAAATACCGAGAGAACAATAAAGAGTGGGAGCAACAAATGTTGGTGAATTGAATTTAGCATTTCTCTGCTAAGTTTACATTGTTGCCTGGTATTTCCCAACATAAAGCTGTTACAGTTAACAGCAACATCGCAGCAGGTGCATTGGCGGCATATCAAAAACATTTTCGCCTTATGCATGTGTGCGTTATGTCTGCTGTTAAACATTAACATAGCCATGTTATTCAGACATTCAAAGTTCAAATGCACAGCACGTATGCTAATTATGACAAAGTAAATACATTTTCCGGTAAAATAATGCAAATGAATGTACATTAAACACCGACAAAATTCTAAGACAGCGTAGAATATTTATTTGGTTGCTGCTGGTGTACAATGCTCCCAGCAAGTTTTTAGGCATGGGTAATTTGGATACTTATTTATTTATTCATTTATTTGTGGCTTATTAACTTTGTATATGTATGTGTGTACATATGTGTGTAGTTATTAAGACATTCATATAAGAAAAGTACTTTCAGCTTAAATTCAGATAAAACATACCAAAAAGGTTTGAAGGCAAAGTAGTAACATTTCTTCATCTTAATCGTGATGTGTAAAGTGTTAAATGCAAAAAGTCGTAAATGCAACATTAACCTTTATGCCTACGAAACACTTAACTCTATTTTTGGCCATGATTGCCCACATGAGTCCTTTCGTCAGCTGTTAACCACAAATAAACATGTTGTAGTACTGCAAGCATATCGTGTTAAAAGCTTATACATCTGCCTAGGCCCAACTACAGACAACACTTACACACACACATGCCCATAAACTGCAGCATTTGCTTTTAGCAGTCTGTTAAGGCCCACAAGCAGCAACTGAATCGGTTGCGAGCTCCCAACGCCTCATTAACATTTCAAATTCATGGCAGCGTTGAACGTAAAACGACCCATTTGTCTGCCATTAACAGCAGCGCAGCCGCTTTTACATGACCAACCCGAACGAGCCATTAACATTTAAATTGATGGCAGGCACTTGAAGTGGGATTCTGTTAAATGCTTGCGCTACAGGAATGTTATCTGAACTGCTGTTGAACTGCTAAATCTACTTAAATACCTAAAACAAAATTCATATAGAATATATTATATTTAAAATAATAAAAATATTTATTAAACCTTATTCTTCATAAAGTATGAAACTGATTTCTTAAACCAAATAAAAATCATATACAAATTTTGTGTAAAAGTTCTTGATAAAACCGTTTTAGTTAGAAGTTTAATGAAACCAAAAAACATAAATAAATACACAATTATGATGCCAAAAAGAGAATTTCAAGCCAATTACATAAATTGAGTTTTAAGTTATTTTTAAAAAGTCTAACAACCCATACAACTTAATAGCCCTTTCCTGTCTCAGTCTGCATCTGATTGCAGCGGCATGGCAACGATTCAATATCTTTTATAGCACCATCCATCACATGTGGATCTGTCAAAAAGAGTCACGCAATCCCCGAGTCGTTCGGAACTTTTACTTTCAAGTCTTAATTATACTTGTTGCAGCCATAACCAATGTCATCGTGAAGGAAACCTGTGCAAAATCAAGACAGCAAAGAAAAGAACTATCCACTCAAGCATAAGATCAATTAAAAACTGGTATTTAATACGTGGGGAACATAAAACGCATTAAGAATCCTTCACAGTGCTTCTTCGGCCCAATGATATGCGTCGACATCAATCTGCAAAAGAGATATGTTCAATGTAGTACATGCTGCATATGGAGGAAGCCTCTGAAATGTCCATGTTGCATTCCATCGTCAACCACAAACAGCAGAACAGTGCGACGAGCATGCATCGACATGCAAAACCAGTTCCAATTGAACATAAATGCCAGAGCAACTAGCAGTATGTGAGTTGGAACAACAACATTGGACTGTTAACAACCGGTCATCATTTATTCTCTCAGTTGCTCTTGTTAACCGGTTGCTCTCACTTCTCACATTCATGCTCTCTCACATGTTCGCCTCTCTGTTTTGCTGTGGTGTCGGCATCAACGCCATACCATCAACAGCATCGCCTGCTGTTAACAGTCACCCGCAGGCTGAGTTTTCCCATGCACAGTTTGGCCCCAATTCTGTTGACAGACAACGACGGGGCAGCGATTTCAATGTCATTATTACTGTGGGAGTGTGTGCGTATGTTTGTGTTAGAGAGACAGCTTGAGAGCACAAAAGAGAGTGAGAGCGTTAAGGCAGATTGGGAGAGCAGTACATGTAAAATGCATTTCTATGCTGAGCAACGATTTGATTAGAGAGCTCAAAACAGTTTACATGCTGTAAAATTTAACATGTACTCATATATTCGAGCTGAGAGCAATTTTATGCTCTTCGCTCTAGCCGGTCTCTGTGTTGGATGATGCTGCTGCCGCTGCTGAGACTGCGGCTGCTGGTGCTGGTGGGGGGTCCCTATGTTGTTGTTGAAATTGTACATTAATAAATGAGTGTTATATGCTTTGTCCTAGTTGACTTCATGACATTCATTCATTCATGCCATTGCCGGACAGACGGACGCATAGACGTAGGGTCGGTCGGTCGTTTGGTCGTTTGGCCGTTCGCTCTGAGTCCACACTCAACACAGCCTGTCTCCTCTAACCTCTATCCACTATTCTCCTCCGTTCTGTCATCTCCGGTCGGCTCTTTTGGCTCTTTTGGCGCTCGGCTTGTTCAATGGGTTTTTAAATGGTCTTTGCTTCGCCTCGTTTCGTCTCTTTTAGCGTTGTTAATGTCTATTTCCGTGAATACTTGTTTTTGTTGTTGTTGTTGTTGTTGCTGTTTGGTTAATTGGGTTTTATATTAACTAAATTGTGTATGTTTAACATTATTTATTATTTATTTGCTTACTGTTTTTATTTATACATCCATGCATTTTATTTTGATTTCATTTCCCGTAATTTATTTATAAACGTTTTGTTGTTGTTGTTGTTGTTGTTGTTGTGAGTCTTTAGTCTCCTCGTAATTCACGCATTTAAATAATTATTTATTTATATTTTGTTTTTATATTCATCATCATATAAAATATATTGATTTTGCCATTAGTTCTCAGTTCATTTTACATGCCATCTGAATATTTAATTAGCTGACAGCCTTTTTATCGCTGATCCCCAGAAAAACGGCTAAAAATGTAAACATTTTGCTGCCTTTAATTGCTTCCATCACTTTGATGATGACTATGTGCATAATAACAATAGCAATAATAGTTAACGAGATTATAAAAAAACAGTCTCACACACACACACACACACACACACAGACACACACACACACACATACAAGCTCTGAGTAAAATTAAATGGTTTTGTCAATCAATCAGATGACAACAAATTGATAGATTGTAATTACAAAAGAGTTCAAGGATTGTCAATATAGTTTTTAGCTTACAATGGACTTTGGCATGGTCACCCTAGAAGTGATGTGCTCAATGAAACACCAATTAACATGTGGGCTTATTTCAACAAATTTAAAAAATTATTTTTATTAAACTTTACATTAATTTATAATAATTAAAGCCAAATTCAAGTAAATTGTTAATAATTTTTTAAAATACTCCATTTTGCAGTTTGAAATATACCAGTGTTACACCAATTTGGCAGGCACTGTAGCTGAGTGCTGATTGGTGCGTGCCCTGGAACAGGTAGAGCGTGAAGTATTTGCCTACCTACACTTACCAACACTACACACGAGTCGCAAACTTGTTTATCTCAGCTGCCCTCTGAGTGTTAAGATACTGCAAAAGGGGCGTGGCATTCTGATCGTATCTTAAGTGAAAGAAAGAACCAAAATAAATACAAACTTGTTGCTACCCTCATCTGATACTTAGGGTAATTTGAGCCCATGGCCAGCGGCTCTTTGAGTTACCCTGTAAATTCGACTTATGACAGACGATCTGTCATGAATTGACCAAAGAATAAGGCATAAATTGACAACTCAATATTAGTTATTAACTTAATTTATGGCAATACGGAATATTTGGGTGTTTAATTTAATTAATTTATTAGAATAATAATAGTAAATTTAACTAATGAAGTGAGAATGAAATTGATTACTATTTACTAAACTTAAGTTTGTCTAAAGCGAACTGTGCGTAACAGCTAGAAGGAGGCGTTTCCGACCCCATAAATTATATATATTCTTGATCAGCATCAACAGACGAGACGATATAGCGATGTTCGTCTGTCTGTCAGTCCGTCCGTCTGTTGAGCACCTGGATCTTCTAGACTACAAGAGCTATATGTCAAGCAGATCGAGTTTATTTCAAATTTTTGCCCCGCAAATTGTAAAAAACTATTTTCCCATGATCATAACTTGGAAACGATTTTAGCTATCGGGACCAAATTCACGCATTATGTATATGGTACCATGATAACTATCATCACCAAGTTTGGTCCGGATAGGACAACTATAGCTTATAGCTCCCATAGGATAAATCGGTCGAAGGTTGGTGATTTGTATGAAAAAACGAGCACTAGAATGAGTACAGGGTCTTTTACAGTCGGCTCGCTCTACTGTAGCCTTTCTTACTTGTTTCTGTGTATATTTAGTTCCAACTTTTTCTATCTGCTACATAGACAGCCACAAAACCATCATACCCTATTTAACGCAACTACTTATATTAATATAATATTAATAAATTAATCCCTCTTAATTGAATGAGCTCTTCTCCTTTTCTCTTGTATGCCATGCACTTCAGTTCTGTCAGTTGTCACGGGAAAATCGTGTTGACACACATACTTAGTGACCACTGTGATGGCTCTTGATCACAGCACGCACTGTGGTTAGTATGCGCTCTTTGCTCTGTTACTCAGAGACAAAGGGACATATTTTGTGGAATATATTAAGATATATAGATATTTAGTAGTTTGAGCAATATAAAATTTAATAAACAATAAAATATTTTAAGTAGAAAACACAAAAATATAATATAATATATATGTATATATAAAATATTATAATACATATTCTTTGTTCTAAAGTTAGTATTATGAAATGCTAATGTTGTTATCATAAGTCCGATCTAACAGTTCCGCTACAAATCTACGACATGTGCATATTATAGATCTAAAATGCATGCATTTCAAAGTACATGAAATTATTAAAAGTTATTTAACATGAAATGAAATTTTACATAAATTGTAATAAAATTTTACAAAAAAAAAATCGAACGGAGTCTTTTATATAGTTAAATTAGTTGTAAAGTCTACATTTATCTTTCACCTGAAGAAACTATCGCCGAAAAAAAGCCGTTCTCAAAAATAAAACACTTAAATCCTTTCTGGTCTCCTAACTCTTTACTCCTCAGTGTAACTTTCAATAATCAACACAGTATAAATTAAATTGAATTGTTGAAATTGAAAAACTTTTTTAAGAATTTCCTAAAAAGGTTAAAAGAAAACTTATTTACTTTGAGTAGCCAAAATTTAAACACTCTACATTTATATTTTAAGTGAATAGTTATCGAATCTAAAATTCGTTTATTGCTAAAAAATAACTAATTAATTTAAGTTTCCAAATATATAAATTAAAAATTTCTTCTTGATTTATAAATATACTCTTTAAATATTATTTTAACGACTTCTCATTATCCACGTGAACTTCCGAAAAGTGCAATAAAAAATGGAATTGCATTTATGAATAATTGTTGAATGTGTAAAAAATAATTGTTATGAAAAGCTTGAATAAGTTGTGTGCTTTAAATTCATTTGCAGAGACATTCGCATGATGCATTTCCATTAATTTATATAAATTTATGCAATTACTTTTGTTTATTTACTTGGGCATTTTCATGCGCCCCTTGCCCCTGCCACTTGCCCCTTATGCCCGCCACGCCCCCTTTGACCACTTTATCGTTCTCCACTTTGCGGTGAACTCGACTCGATTCTTCTGTTTTCAGCTGTGCTTTTGTTTGTCTCTGACTCTCTCTCTTGCTCTGTTGTGCTCTTCTTTCAGCCTACCTCCTTTCTCCTCTCTCTCTCTCCCTCTCTTTTTCGCCTTGCTCATTGTGCAAGTGCATTGTCCTTGCAAAATATTTGGGTCACTTTTGTTGTCACTGCTCAGTTTCGACCAGGGAGAAGAAGAAGAAGCAACGAAGTTTTTAAAGGAGCATTGCGCTTAATTTTTTATTGACTTGACAGTGGACACGCTCGCTCTCCCTCTCTCTCGCTCTTCTCTCTCTGTTCGTCTTGCTTTCTCTTTCTCGCTCTGTCTCTGTTAGCGACACAATTTAAGCTCGCATTGTTGTTTGCGACACATGTTTGACGTGTACAAATTTAATTTCATTTATTTAAATAATTATGTGTCGTTTCCCGATTGCCGTTTGCCATTCACCATTCACCATTCGCCATTTGCCATTCGCCGTTTGCCGTTTACACAAAGGCAAAATCAAAGCGAAATTGCCAGCAATCCTGCAGAGAGGCGAGGACAATCCATTAAATAACTTTTAATGATGATTGCTGCAACGTGGCGGTGATGGTGACGGTGACGGTGGAGGTGAAAGTGGCGGTGGCGGTGGCAACAACAAACGGAGTAAGGAAACCGCATTTAAATTTGTCGCAGTTGCGTCAATGATGAAACCGCTCTTCTCTTTGCTTCTCTCACCCTACCTACTTCATACCTGTACAGTAGGACATCGGTTAGCGACTTGATGGCCAGTCAAGCAAGCACAAGCTGCCAGAACAGCAGCAGGTCACATCACACACACACAGCACACACAGGGACAAAAAGACAGCCAGACAGACGTCCAGACAGCCAACTAGATAGACATTGTGCCTTGGACACATGCGAATGTCAAGAGAATTGGCCATAACTGAAAATGGTTTATGGGCGGTGGAAGAGGGGAAAGCGAAGATGGGGGGAAGGGGGGTCACTTGTAACGACGGCAGCGTCACTTTGTCAGTCAGCCAGTGCGTCAATGACAGTCAAATAATTGACAGTAGTTGCGTGTTTGTGTGGCCAATCATGCACCTCGGCTGCCACTGCCACTGCCACAGTCACTGCCCAACTGCCCGAGTGACCAGCTGCTGTCCAAAAGTTGTTGCTGCCTAGTGATGGGAGCGTGACACGCGCTGACTTGGAGTAAACTGCATTGCACCTGCGGAATATCTAATATCGAGGATTACATTTATTTGTAGTCGCATAAAGTTTATATTTTCTAGTACAATACGCAGTGTTACCTTAGTACTCCACTTGAATAAAATATTTTAGAGTTTTTCAAAGCCAAATCTTGTAAGAAGACTTCTTGTAGATCTATATAGGTATAGAAAGATTGAGAATAAATTGTATACGGATTTAGAACAAATCTGTTTGGCTTACAAATTGAAAGATACAGACTGAAAGATGTTGATGATATGCTCTTTGATAAACTTGATCTTATTTAATTTTGTTAGTTTTAAGTTTTAAAATTAACAAAAATATTAAAACTCAGTTTTTTTCTTAAGCATTTCTAAGTTCTGCTAGCACTTATCGACTTTAATTCGTTTGTTTCAGCTTAACATATAAAAAATATTTAAATTTTGTTGTTTTTAAACTTTGTGAAGAATTTAAAAATTCTACTTGCAATTATCGACTTTAATTCTTATGTTTTCATCTTAATTTAACTTAAGAAAAGCTAGCATGAAATTGAAATTTGCTAGCACGTGTCACGACACGTGCGCATCGCTAGTTGCTGAGCCTTTACATTGGTTTCACTCAAATTTGCGAGTGTTTCTCTTTTTTTTTTTGTGTTTCTTTTTTGTTGTCTTCTTCTTTGCTCTTCGTCGGACGACAGCGTTTATTGCGACAGACACGACAATCCTCAGCTGCAAATGCGTTTGCAGTGGAAGTCAGCGAACGAGTTATGTTTTTGGTCTGTAAGAGAGTGACAGAGGCAAAGAGAGGAGGAAAAGGAAGAGGGAGAAGGACAGGGAAAGGAAGAGGAATAAGGAGAGGGAGATAGTGCATGGATTTTAATTTTTATTGCACACCCGTCGTAATGGTCGAAATTGGTTAAGAAATTAGGGTAAATTAGGGGTTGGCAATGTGTTATTAGAGACCCAGCTCAACTGCACAATTTGAGTGCGTGTGTGTGTGTGTGAGTGTGAATATTAGTGTGAGCCTGCCTCTTACATATCTCACTGTCTACTGCTGATCTCTGCGTATCTCGGGGGGAGACCGAAGGGCGTTTCGCACATAATTCAAAAATGTGTGCAATGAAAAATCGAAAGCAAAAAATTGTAGCAAATGTGTGACACTGTGCGACACTGTGCACAGTGAGTCGAACTGTAAACTAACTGGAGCAGAGATCTACTATAGTTTCTATTTCCAGTACTAGAAGTGGACACAAAGAGGGTTGCTCAAATAATTAATGGTAGCATCGGAAAGCGGAAAGTGTTTGACTAATCGATTGTTAATGAATGACAGTCGAATTGAGGGCTTCAAATTGTACCATAGTACAGAGTCACTTAACCGTTGCAATTGTTGTAAATTAATTCGATTCACGTTTTGTGCTATAGCTATAGTAAAATCCCCCTAAAACCCCTTGCCCCTTTCCCAGCCATAGACTACGATGAGAATGTTTTCCGTAATGTGGGCAAATTGTTTGGCAATCATTACTATTATTAGCCACGTTGCTTGCAGTTGATCTAAAAGCAGAGATTTGGTACTTCAATCTAATCGAATGTTACCAAAACACTGACATTATATTGGAAATTTTAATTGCAAATTGATATGTGTTCAGTTTTGTGTGTAAACAAATTTTTAAAGAAATTAAAAGAAAAGGTTTTACTATCAAATTCATTGAATAAGTTAATTTTGAAACTTTCTGAATAAAAAAAGAATAGTTAATTATAGTATTTGGGGGTAAAATGTTAATAAGAGTTTTCTTTATCACATAAACTAAAACTTGACAACGTCACTAGTATATATTAGGTTCGATTCCTTATAATACTTAAAGTAAACTGGTTCCCATAGGAGTTTCCTTTAAGAAAATATTTTTGAAAATGTCTCATGGATTTTCTACATAAGGTTTAAGAAAATTTTAATATATATTAATTTAGTTTTTATAAAAATTATTGATTTTAATTATTAAACTTCTAATGAATTTTTGGAAAACAAGAAATATAATAAAATTTAATAATCATAAATTAAAATATAAATTTTAATTTAAATAAATTAACAGAACTTTAAACAAAATTCTAATTAAATAAAAAAATTTAAACAAACAATTTTTAAATAACTGTATTAGTTTTGAACACAGATCAGTTTGATTCCAATTGCTTTAAAGTTTAACCCTTGGGGAGGAAATATTTTCGACGTCACTGTCGTTTGTCAAGTGTACTTGGCCCGCATTTTAATGTGCAGGCTGAAGGACATGTATCCATTGCCTGTAGCTGAGTCTTGACCAGGCCAAGAGACCAGCCCCCAATTGGTAGCTGCCGTTGTTGCAAAGGCCTTCATTTCCTGTACGGCCAACAGGCTTCAATTTATTAATTTCGAAAGAAATTATTTTATAACTGCATGGCAGGTCGTCAGTTCTGAGCTTGTCGGAATTGGAATCGGAACCGCAGTTTGGAGGTGACAGCGGAGCCGTTGACGGAGACGAAGATGGAGCTGTAGTTATGGGCGTAGTCAGAATCAGAGTCCATTTGCTTGGTGCATATAATTAGAGCACCAGGGAAATTGACGTTCTGAATCAGAGTCTGAGCAGCTGGGGACTTTAAACTGAACCTGTGCTAGGAGCAGGTACTGGAGCTGGAACTGGAACTGGAACTGAAACTGAAAAGGGGCGTTGACATGCTGTGACACAAATTACCCCATCGGCGAAAGCTAATCAAAGCAAAACATGTCGCTGGCAAATTGCTTCGATAAAACGAAATAAAAATCGCACGCAAATGTGAGTAAATATTTAATTTAATTTTCTAGAAACGGTGGGAAGGCGTCAGTGTCTGGTGGAGGGAGTGGGGTGAGTGGGGTGAGCGGGGGCAGCTGAAGACTTAGTCGGTTAACATTTTGCGGTTCGACGGGGGCGTTGGCATTTGACGTGTGTAATAGCAGGCAATATCAATTTGTTTTATGAATTGCACTGGCAATAACTTGGAGTTGTGCCATACGACCCCACAAACAGACAGACAGACAGAGAGACAGAGAGACATACAGTCAGTGGAACAGAGATAGATAGACAACAAGTAGATATTAAGGGGAGAGTGTCAATACATTTTGCACATTTCTTCCGCTTCATTTCCTGTAAAGGAGCGTAAATTCATAGTGATTGGATTTTATCAGCATGGCCTCATCTTTGACACACTCGCACGATAGAGTCGGGAAGCAAGTGCGCCTGGTACGGATTAGGAACAGTAACAGTAGCAGTAGCAGTAGCAGTTACAGTAACAGCAAATGAACCTGGGGTAGGACATGGACATGGACATGGACATAGGCATGGAAATGGAAGTGAATGTGGATTTGTCTTTGGATATGGCTGTGGATATGGATGTGGATGTGGATGTGGATGTGGACATGCCAATCGATTGGTTACGCAAGTGAAAAATTATTTTTGTTGCGTATTTTTTATGAGCGGCCATTACGGCCAAAAAATTGTTTAGAAATATTCCATACTGTCGTCGTGGAAGATTTGCTCTTCAATCTTTTGTGTCTCCATTTTAATACCCGTTAGGAGGAGAGTAAGGGCGTATTGTGACTGTATGAAATAAAGTAGTTCGAAATGGAAAGGATTTTAGAGAAAGCCTTTCTGTATAGAGAGCTGTAACTTGAATACTTTAAGAGTTGGAGTTATACAACTGGGTTAATCGTGTATTTGAAGTGATTAAGGCTTTGGATTTAAGCTTAAGACCTTATTGGCTCGTAAAAACCCACAAAATGTCCTTTATTTTAAATAAATGAAGTTTAGTTATAACTATTTAAAGGTGTTAAGCAAAACAAGCACTTTAAAGTGGACAAACATTGCACACAAAGGTTGATTAAAGAACGCTATTTTAAATTTAATTATGTTCAGATATTATTTTTATGTAGTGAAAGCTCCCCTTGCCGGACAGCCACGGTTCCAGTATTTATGTCCGTCCAAGGAGATGTCCGCCTGCGGGAATGGACTTTGTATGAAAATCATGCTCTTGGGACAGTAAAATTTGTCCGGGTACGAAAAATGTCCGCCTGAGGAAGCTGTCCGCGAGTAGAGCTTTCACTGTATATAAATTTTACTGCACAATCAAAAAACAAATTTAAGCTATTTTTCAAAAATCAGTGTTGGTACGGCCATAAGTAAGGTAACATATTTGTTAACAAAAACTTTAAGCTAAACATAAATTTAAGTGTACTATAAAATAATTTTGGACTTTAAGTTGATTTTCATTTGGAAATAGTTTCCAAAATCAGATTAGTTTTAATAAAGTTAAAAACTAGATTTTATAAGCAATTCATAAAGTTTGCAGTTCTTTTTTAAACAATTATATGATTTCAATACTTAAAATTATAATCATTTATATAAACAAACTACTGCTTAATTATTCATTCTTTTAAATATCATTTGAACTTTAAAAAACTTTTTATATTTCACTGGTTTTGCATCATTTTCAAGCGATTCATGAATCTTTTAAGTGTTTGTTTTCAAAAATGTTTGGTCTAACTATTTGTTCGAGTAAATGATATAACTGTAACGGGTATCTGATAGTCAGGTATCGACTATAATATTCTTATTTGGTTTTTATGATCTGCTTCTTCACGGTTTTCAGTTTTCACAATTTTTGTCAACTTGAACCAACGCAGCATCAAATTGTTGGCATGTGGCATGAACTTGTCGTTGTTTTGATTTAGTGCTGCATTTACATAAAAAATTTCATCAAAATTCATGACAGAAATTCACAGTTACACCCAGAGAGAGAGAGAGAGAGAGAGAGAGAGAGAGAGGGAGAATAAGGGTAATTGCTGTGAGGAGATGGTTTGAACTGGATACGATTATCTCAGTTGGTTCATCGCGTTGACTTTGATGCATAAGTCACAAGTTTTCAATGTTGATCGGTTACGCTGATAAATGCCTTCGATTGGATTAGAATATTGGAACACTGCTTGTGCCGCTTTCTAAGCTGATGGGCGTGGTCAGGCGTGTGTCTGTTCCAGCTGGCAAATTGAAATTGCGTATGAGGGAGGAGTCCTCAACAACAACAACAACAACAGCACTACCATTGAAATTGAAAGCTGTCATGGCTGTTATGCTGTTTTGGCTTAAAAAAGAAGGAAGGAAAGGAAAAAAGTAACGCAGCTGTTGAACATATCTAACACATCTAAGCCCTGGCTTAGCTCCTGGGGGCGTTCCTTAATCGAAGGGCAACTTGACAAAAACATCCCATGCAATTGCTTTACTTTGCATCCCAGCTGAGGTCCCTGCTTACATTTGTCACACTCGTCCGACTCGTCCAACTCGTATCCTGTATCTGTTTAGCATTATCTCCCCGTCATTTGGATTTTGTGAGCACGTCCACTTATCCCAGGATTCCATAAATGTATTTTTGTTTCTCGTTTTCTATTTTTTATGATAAGCGTATTTAATCGACGAGTTATTTTCTGCTCAAAGGTTTCAATCTTCTAACTTATCGGTAAAGTCAAGTTTTTTATAGAATGAAATTCTATCGGGCTTAAGACAGGTTTCCTTAACAAATTTTCCAATTAATTCATGCTATTAACTTACTAAAAAAAGCAATAAATTTCCCATAAAAAACTTTCTTACATTTCCCAAGCCAATTTTCGAACATGAACAACTAAAAAACGCATTCCACTTTAATCTCATTAGAAAATGGAAACCGCAAAATACATGAGCATGGCAATCACTTTAATTTAAATTTGATTACAAGTCAAATTTATTACCCGCATCGAAAAAGTCCCAAACTGTACCGCAAAATGAAAAAAGCGAGAACTTGAGCAACATATGTAGCTTGAAATGACATTGGAAACCGTCCAGAATAAACTGAAATTTCGCTCTGTCAAGCGACCGTCATTAACCACAAATCCTTTACTTAACAGTACGTAAATTTTTGGCACAGACCGCCGCCTCCAAGATAAGCATGATACCACTCCCGTTCCCCTCCCTCTCCCTCTCCCCCTCCGGCATTCCCAATATAATTTTGGGAAAAGGGGAGCAGTAATTTATATGCGCATATCATGTGACCTTGAGACCAGCATTAACATTTAAGGTCTCCCACAACCTTCTGACACCCATAGAGAGATAGATACAGAGCGAAAGAGATAGAGAAATAGTAAGAGGGAGAGAGAGTGCTAGGCCACTGAGTCGTAAAGACCACCAACTGTCGCCTGTGAGGCGAACCGTCTAATTAAACACTCACATACAGAAATAAATTTGGGTCACATCATTAAATAAATATAAATGGGTCGCCTCTCTGTCTGCCAACGACATTTTGGCCCTAAAAAAGCAGGCAGGCAGGCAGTGGCAGTAGCAAAAACAGTTTTGGTTTCTTACTGTTTGCTGTTGTTGTTTTTTGTCATATGATTTACATAAAATCACCAGAAAAAGTTAATTTATTTCAAGCCTTTTGCTGTTGGCATTTTCCTGCTTATGTTTGAGTTGACTTTCCGACACATTCTGACATCCTTTTTGCGGAGCACAGGATAACCATGCATCTTTAAAGCGGGCACCTCAATTAAGATATTAAACTGCCGTTGCACAAGAAACTCTCTTCTAATCCCTCATACCACACACACACATACACACGCACACACAAAGGAAGCTTAAAACTTCTGGTGTGCGTAGCGTGCAAATATTGTAGCATACTTTTTGGGGCTCCGGCACTTGGGTCTAATTTTATTGCTGCCTATTATAACGTGTATGTATGAACACATACATATGCGTGTCAACTTTTGAAGCCATGCGATTTACACCCACACACACATATACACACAAACACACACGCACACTCGTGTTGAGCTGAAAGCAGCTTCACTTGCTCCACCAACATATGGACAGCATTTTGTGTGGCATTCTATTTGTTTGTTAGCGCTGTGGCAGCCTTCTCTCTCTCTCTCTCTCTCTTTTCTCTCTCTCTCTCTCTGTCGCTTTCTCTTTGTGAGTCTGTCTGTGGCTGTGCAAATTTTATATAATTACACTTTGCACATTTTCACAATGAAGTAACAATGTTTTAATTAAACCATTCGAAAGCCAAATAACTCTTGTGTGTTGTGGAATTGCCAGGAAACAGAGAGAAACATAGAGAAATAGGCAAACAAACATCCAAACAAACAAAAGGTTTAGTGTTAAGCAAGATATCAACTCATAGATATGTCAAATGTAAGAGGATCGGATCGGACAATCAAACAAAGCTTTATTCGGCTTAATGCAAAAATAGCCATAGAGATATGAAAATATTTATTATATTTAAGCTTATTATTATAGAATTAACATAAACTCTGTTAGCTTTATTTTCTGTACAGTTTTGTGGGTACTGTTAGCAGTATTTGATGGATTTACAAACTATTTTTGAACTAGTTCTTTAATTTAAAAATTAAAATTAATTTTTGGAAAAATTTATATAACCAAATTATAACTTTAACTGAAAACCAAATATATATTCAACTGCTTGGTAACTTTAAAATATTTCTACGAAATACGTGCGCCTTAATAAATATATTCGTAATCATATTTAGCATCAAATCAGCTTTGTGGCCAAGTCACTAGAATGAGAACATCCCCACAAAATAATCATATATTTAAGAACTTATTTATGCACTTGACTTGCAGATATAAATATATTTTTTTGGAACGTGGAATATATAATATTTTTGGCTGACTATCAAAATGCCAAAAGAGAACAAATTTATAAAATAAATGGAATAAATTCAAGCTGACTAATGTAATTGCATTGTGTTATATAACAGTTTAAGTACAGCAAAATCCATGTAAAGTTATCAAAATGTATAGCATATTTTAATAAAATTATAAACAATAAATTGTTAAGAATTTTTCATGTAATTAAATAAACCCAAAACAAAATTATTCGCTCAGTTGGAAAATTCTGCAATTATATCAACTATTTAAGAACATTAGTTAATTTTTTTATTTTTGCACTCACTTGCCTAAACTTGAGTTTACACTTGGAAAAACAGGGCAACACTTTGTGATTACGCGTTTTGGTTTTCGCCTTCAGTTTCAAGTGTAGCAGAATCAAGGAAAACTTTTTGTATACCGTGAATTTTCCACCCAAAATGTAAGATGATGTTGGATGCGTTAAGCTCAAGGCAAAGGCAAGAGCTGTCTGTTATATGAATTAACACACAGTCAAACGCACAGACGCCCTTGCAACGCATACCCAAACCATTCCCACCCCCCACATGCCACACCCCCTCGGGTATACTCCCCTTCTGCATAGTTAGTACATTGGCATTGCGTAAATTGCGCACGAAGCTTAAATTGAATTGTTTTGCCAGAGAGCAGTTGGGGGCGTTATGGAGTGGTACTAAGAGGGGGAAGGGGGAGGGGGGGTTGGTTTCTCAGACCATACATGCTTGAAGTTGCGGCTGCATCTGCTGCTAGCAGCATCTCAACTCTATTTCATAGATACTTTTGTACTGACGCGCAACTTTTGCTGTGGCTGCCAAGCAAAATTGCATTGCCTTTGTCAGCGTTGCGTTTGTTTTATCTAATTGCAACCCCCTCTCCACCCCTACCCCCTTGAACCACCCACACCCTTACACACATGTCTAAATTTGCCATCCACACATGTACACACACACATACATATACATTGCTTTGCCAGCAGATAAAGTATCTGCTTATATACGACTCATAGTTTATCTTCTTACAGTGGGTCTCAGCTGTATGCTGTGTGTGTTGGTCAACAGCTTTTTACAAATTAGCCAGCTAACGGAAATGCAAACCTGGCCCAAAGAGAGGGGTTGTTGCCAGTGTGTGTGTGTGTGTGTGTGTGAGTTTTCGCCCTTTCATGCTGACTTGGAACTTCCGGCGTATTTATAATTTATTTCCTTTGCTGCCAGCTGCTGGCCAAAGCCCCTGACTGCTTGGCCTGCTCGGTTGGCCAATTTATTATCCAGTTTAATTGGAAAATTCTGATTTCCATTTTAACGAATTAGCACCTGCGACAAGCGTTCTTAATGAGTTATACTACGACAACTCGCTCTCCCGCTCTCAACCAGCAAATATGTACCCAAAAAAAACATATAAAAAAAATAAATAAAATAACAGCAAGAAATCCAACAGCTTTTGGTTTGTAAATTACATTTTTCGTGCTGGCCTGGCCAACATATAAATTGCAAGATTTATATGACAAATTTTATTTAATGCATTTTTATGTGCTGGACTCAAAGGACAGCGGCCCATTGCTCCTGAAATCTCTCTATCTCACTCGCTCTATATCCCTTTCAGTTCAATCTACCTCTCCCCCTCTCTCTCTCTCTCTCTCTCTCTCTCTCTTTCTCTTACTTTTTGTCTGTCTCACTGTGTGTTTGGCACTGAGCCCATATTTATTTTTCCCATTGCGGCCAGCTTTTGTTAACCGCATAAGGCTTAAGCTTTTGGCCTTTTAAACATTTTATAATGTTGAAATTCTAACAGTAAAAAAACGAATAAAATAAAAATAGAAAAAATATTTATAAAAAAGAGAGAAGCTTTTATTGTGGTGACAATAAAAGGGGTAAAAAAAAAACTTTCAATCGTACAATTAAATTTGTTTATTGGTTTAAACACATACAAATTGTTAAGCGGCTTCTGCACAAAAGTTAGCAATGAATGCTGATAGACTAAACCATACCCTATAGCTAAATGAGCACTTAACAATAAACATATATTTAACAAATAACGCTTAAGTATTATTTATTTTTATGGAGTTATTTAACATAATTTCATAATATTTAAAATATATTTTTTCTATTTCTTTTACAGTCTTTAATATACCCGTTAAAATTTAAATTGTAGGGTATGCAAACAATCCACAAACTTTTGTTAACTTTTTCTGTGTCTGGAATCGCTCAGATTAAAGAAAGAAAATGGAATAAGAGCTTTGATTAACATTATATTAAATTTATTAATTTTTTTTCTCCAAATTTTTTTTTTAAATATATTAAATTTCCCAAAAATAATCTGTCTGTTTTTTTTTTAGTATATAAAAGTTTAGTTGAATTATGTGATTAATTTTGGAATATTCAAAATAGAAAATAATTAATACTTAATTTAAATTGAAAATATATTTTTTAATTTAATTAAATATAATAAAAAATTTTGCCATTAATATTATTTTTTACACATAGTATATCTGTTTAGACTTAATTAAAAAATTAAATAAAATAAAACAAAATTTTTTAAATCTATAGACTTTAATATAATTTATCATATAAGTTTGAATAAATTTTTTTAAATGTTAAAAAAAAAACTTAAATACAAGCCCAACAAAATCTTAGATTTTTAAACCATTTTATAAAATTTATGTAAATAATTTCTTCTGAAATAAATCATAATAAAGTATTACATAGTGTATTTAATCAAGAGTCTACTTCAGTCAGATTTGCTTGTCTGCTTTTCGATTTAAATAAATAAATATATACACTTTTTACTTACGTTTCATAATATTTATTTAGCGTGCTTTTTTTTATTTATTATTTTGTATTGACCTTTTCAGTACAGTCAGTATATGGCCATTGTGAATAAACAAAAGCAAGCACAAAAACAAACTCTTAATCTCCATTATATTGCGGCTCAATGTGAATCCCGTGCGGAGCCAAAGTCTATACTTAAAAAGGCAGACAAATAATAACAAAACCTCAGTCCAACAACAGTCGATGCAATTCTGTCCAACCCTGGTAGCAGTACGAATACAGCCAGGGCTCGATAACTCCCCGGTCGAGCACGTCATGTGTTTGGCATTAAAAGCACGTGGATTGGGCGCAAAGCGGATTTCCGGTCATTTTTGTATTGTACATTTCAATGGACGAATAGACTGAACTGTATTTCGATGCAGTTATAATTGCCAATGTAGTTGTTGTGGTTATTGTTGTTGTTGTTGTTTTTAGCAGCACAACTTGTTGTTTGTTTTTTAACATTACACAAGGGCAACATTTAGTTTCAATTAAAACATTGCAGCTTGTGGTCACACACTGAAAACAAAAGAACATTTCTAGCTATACAAATTTGATGTACAGCAAAAACAACAACAACAACAAATAACATTCAAACAATGCAAAAAAAAAAGCAAAAACGGGTTAGTTAGTACTATAGATTCAGTCTGTAAAATAATTTGACACTAACTTCGAATGGAGTTTCAGTTGACTCTCGACCTTTGGGCCATGTTTTATGCCAACTGTCCATGACAGTTGAGAGTTTTATGGTCAGCTAAAAAATAGCTAATAACAAAATACATCTAAAAAATGCAGTAATTTAATGGTATAGACTAGGAGATACTGCGTAGTCTAAAATACTTAAGAAAATACATAAAAATTGTTTTAAATATTTGAAAATAAAAACAAATATCTTGAAATTCAAAGCTTTTACTTAATTTAAAATTTTGTAAATTTTCTCCTTGTTTAAATTGTTACAGGGTATACAATGCACGCACAACTGACTACAACTGAAATTTGGCATCATAAATTTAATTAAAATCTAAAAAATGTCAACAAAAATGTCAAAAAACATTTCAATTAGCAACCAAATATGAGAACTTGTTTGATAAAGGCTTAATTAGACTTAAAAAAAATATGATTTATATAAAGTTGTTATTAAATAATTCTAATTAGCTGAAGCTGTAAAAAACTAAATTTATAAATAAATTACAATTACATAAAACTTGGATATTTATTCTTCATACAAAAGTTTTAAATTTTAAAATTCCATTTAATTTTAATATTTTTTTTTTTTTTTAATTTTATTAGAAATAAAATCCTGTGGTTAGATGATTGAGTAATCCAACTGAAACTATAAAATCGCTTTCTGCTTAATTCTATATCAAATCTTGGAGTCTGCAACTAGTTTAATTAAAGTTTTAGCCAGAGTTTGTGATGACTACTTCACCTGTCGAAATAACAAATTGTTATTGTCTGTGCTGAGAGAACTTGAAGTTGTGAAATCATTTAAGCTCTTTGAAGAGAACTTTCAATGTGGTGGAAGCATAAGAGTATTATGAGGAACTGTTTAACTTTGATTGTTTTGACTTAGTGCTGCATTCACAAAGCTATCTCTATGATACACTCATTCACAATTTCAAGTCGTTTCTTAAGCTATCAGCAAGCCCAGAAAATGTCTCGAGCAGAAATCATTCTTGACTCTTTGCATCCAAGTGCAGACATTTTCTTCGACCACAATGAAAAGCCCTCGGGTGCAGCATTTACAGTGTTCTATCTATAAGTGTGTGGGTGTGTTGGTTAACAAAACGCGTTGTTATCATTATCAGAGCCAGGCAACAGTCATGTCAAGTCATAAAACAACAAAACAGTTCAACTGTTTAAGTTATACTTTGTGTTATATGTTGCATTGAGTTAATCTTTGGCAAAAGCAAACTTTTTCAAAGACAATGAGGTGGGGAAAAAAGACACATAGAGAAAGAGAATGAGATACTGCTACATCTATCTTAAAAACTCATTATCTTTGGCAACTTTTTAAGCAAGTCGTCGGTCCAAGCAGCCCACATACACGTATTTATATCAAATAAACTGTCTTTAATGCGTTCTCAGCTCTCACTCTTTGTTCACTCACATGACCAAGAAGGAGAAGTAAACTTGCAACTTCATATCAGACCATCAACACATTTGGACTCAGTCATTGTTTTCGTTTCTTGGACCTTATAAATTGGGGTGTTGTTTCAAGCCAAGAGCCCGCAATTAGAGACAAGCAACAACTTCAACTTCAACTGGCCCACACATCGTCGCACCCTTAACTAGATGTCGTAAAAATAATTGCCCACTACTTAACAGTTCAAATGGCCAACTGTCTACATCTATCTCTCTTTGTCTTTCCTCGTAAACATACCTCTCCTTCTCAATTTCAAAGCTCCATCTCTTTCTTTTCAGCGCTTAACAAAAGCACAACTCTCGAGCATCTGCACTTAAAGCTCCATGAAACTACAAAATAACAACAAATGAAAATCGCATTAAGCTAAACAATGTATACAAAAAAAATATCTAATATTTAATCTAACGAAATTTATACACCCTAAGGGAACTACCATTATAACTTGCAGTTAAACAAAGCTTAATAAAAATAACGTTATATTAATACACATTCATGAATGGTTTTTACGATCTTGTTATGGTAATTTTTAATATATTTTTTTAATAACATTTAATTTTTATTGTTTTGTAACGTAATTTTTTCCTGAGTAGTAAAAACGTTGATATTTTTCATAATATCTATTGTATTATAACTAAAAATAATTGAATTACCAATATTTAAGAGCCGAAAAATAAATTTTGAATATTAAAAATTCTTAAAAAATAAATGTTAGCGTTTGTGGATTAAAAATGTACACAATTGAATGTATGTTATTTGAGCAAAGTTTTTATTCTTAAAAAAATTTTAAAGTAGTTTAGGAAATAAAATTGTTAACACAATTCAAAAATCAACTATTAAAAGTTCACGTGTAAGTAAATAAATTTCTAATAAATATTGTAATTAATTCATCATATAATTATTAAAGAAGCATAGAGCATTCACTTTGTATTAAAAAAATTGTTATTGCATAAAAATAATTCTAAATACACTAAAAACTAGAAATTTTTAACCTACTCATGCAATCATTAAAAATCTTCACAGTAGAATTCGTTTGAGTTATAGTTTTTAATAACTTAAGCCCTTTAATAATCCTATTATATTCATAAAACAAAAAAAATAATTTTAAATATAAATTAAATAAATTAATAATAAATATATTCATTAAAAGTCTGCACTATATAATTTTTATTACCTATTATATTTAAATAACAAATGAGGATAAAATCATAAAAATTTAAGTTTTACGCAAAATCATACTGAAACACCATTAAAATCTTTAAATATTTGATAAGTAAAACAGTTATAATGCAAATCCTCCACTTTATGCATTTGTACAAGAATTAATAATCAGAAAATACAAAGACATTGATTGAAGCTATATAGCCAATGGCATAACGTAGTTATTGTAGCCGTTGGGAAAAGTATTTGTACATCTTGGAGAATGAACCCAAATAATGTTTGTACTCGTTCCACGTTGTCTTAAGGTGGTTCTAAGCGCTTTGCTTTGCTTTGTTTTGGCGCGGTTGGTAAATAAAAACGGAGCAAACCAGCTTTGGCTAAGGACCTGTATCTGAACCTGGTAGCTGCTTGGCTGCTTGGTTGCTTGGTTGCTTGGTTGCCTTAGTTGGCTTGACTGGCTCTGGACCCAACTGAACCGGCAGTTTTGTTGGCCGGGGTCGTAGTTCATTTCGTTTTTCTTTGCTTTTCCGCTTGCTACTAAATTCAAACACTTTGCCCGTTAGCTACGTACATAGAACGTAGCAGAGAGTAGTCGTAGTCACTGCCAGAAGACAATGGTTCACAAATTGTAGAAAAGTCGCATGTAATAAAAGTGCTGGCTGCAACCGAATTGTATCTCTAAGATACACACAATAGCAGCAAACCAGGCAAAGACACAGGCAAGACGCAGATGGAGGCTGTTACTGTTGTAGTTGCTACCAGCATTTATATTGTATTTACCTACTTGTTTTTTATTATCTACAAATGTTCAGTGCTTGCTCTCTCTCTCTCAATTGCTCTTCTGTCTCTTTCATTCTGTATCCCTCCTTCCCTTTCTCTATCTTTTCCTATACGCTCAGCGAAGCTGAAAAAACAAGTCGAGCGTCGCCTGCACTGTGCTCCGGGTATAAATATTTATCTTTTTTTTCTCTATCGTCTTGATTCCTGTATTTTATATATAATTCTTTTTACACCCGTTATTTGTGAAGTATGGGTGCGTTGTAATCACTACAATCACTTTGGTTGGGTATATATATTCTTGATCAATCAAGACTTGCAAATTTGGCAGCAAGAAGAGAATTATACACTATCAAAAACACTCCATTACGCTTCTCTATCTTAAAACTGTTATAATCTTTTAAATTAAAAATATCTATCATAGCTTAAACAATCATACTAACTTATCCTATAAAGATCGCTTGGGTTTAGCGGAAGTTATAGATGCTTGAAGCTATTAAATGCTCAGAGCGCCTAAGTGTAGACACCAGTTTCTTATATAATAAGATTTAAAAGTTTAAAATCAAATTTTATAACGGGTATTTTATAGACGAATATCGATTTTCACTTCTTTCTTCTTCTTTTTTATTTTATTTAATTTTTTTTTTTATTTTTGCAGCGGGCGCTTTTGTTTTAAGGCAATCGGAATCCGGTTGAAAGGCAACGGTACGAGAAAATATTGTCTATTGATTGATTGTTTGTTCTATTTGCCGGCATTGAGCACTACGAACTGAAAAGAACAGAATTGAACTGAACTGAAGTAAACTGAACGCAACAGAACACACACGGGGCCATATTATTAGATACAATTTACGACGAGTATTGTGCACTAAAGTGGAATGGCAGGCGCAGCAGGATTATTGTTTATTTTATGACACGTGGCCTTGTTCGCTTCTTTGGCCAGTCAGTACATGAACGAAGATGTGCCCATCCTTGTGCCAAAGGCGCTGACACGCGCAAGGACCCTAAGCCTTTGCTAATAATGCCAATAAGCACAGGCTGGACACACTTACATACACAAGCACTCACACAAGCACACACACACACACTCACAGCAAAGCCCTTCAACTGTATTAATAATATTTTGTTAACTTGAGAGAACAGACACATGCATAAAGATCCCATCCAAAACTCAATCCAATCTTTGTCATTGCAGCTGACTAAAGGAAAAAAACAAATCCAAAAAATATAAAAAAGGAAAATGAAAATGGAAATGGAAAAAGAAAGTAACGAACTCAACTCTATGCAAATAAACTAAGCCAAAAAAGAGGCAAATGTAATTGTTGTTGCTCTCTCCTCGTCTCTTTCCCCTTGACAAAGAGCAAAAGTTGCCTCCGCATGTTTCGGTTAAGGGACGACAGTTGGCATGTGGCAAGTAACAGTTCTGGCATGTGAAAGTCGACTTGCTGTCTCACTCTCACTCTCCCTCTCTCCCTTCCTGGCACTTTTTCTTTGTATGGGTATGTCAGTTAGTTTAGTTACTTAATTGAATAGTTTGTTTTTGACATAATCTTTATGGGTCTTTTGTTTTTAATACCAATGCGTACACACACATAGTCAAATACAGGCATAGCCATACATACACACGCACACGCACATACACTTTTGTCGAAGAACAAAGACGTTACAGGAACCTAGACACATCGTTGGCCATAAAGGCAGTTGATTACAATCAAAATAGTTGCGTGGGTGGCAAGAAAAGTATTCATATGCAAATAGTTCAGCTCTGTTAGCTTTTACAGGTGGTAGCCTGGCTCTAAAACAGACAGGTAACAATGCATATAAATAAATATAATATATACATTTTTAACAGTTTAAACAATAATTCAAAGTAATTAACAAAGCTTGATAGTGAAATACTTTTGGGAAACTAGAAAACTGTTTAGCTAACTAAAATTTGACCAAACATGTAAGCTGTACAAACATGTTTGAGCCAAAAGCATAAAAGGTATCTTCTAACATACTCAAATCATAATATTTATATGCTTTAAAGGTCTGCTTTGCAAAAAAAAAGGACACTGGGCATCTAGCAGTCGAGCAGCGCAGCTACAGCACACTACTACTATTCAAAATTACTTTTTGAAAAATTTTAAAAAATCACTTCAAGTAAACACTACAGTTTGATTATAAGATGTTTGTTGAAATCTAGTACACATATAAGACTTTTAAAATATCTAAAATTTAGCCATTTCTAAAACTTCTTTTAAGCCTTCTGAGCCTCCTGCATAGTTACCATTTGATTTATCACCTCTCTTTATTTTCGAATCTTTCTTTTCTTAAAGAATACCCAACTTAATCAATTATTTATCTCTCAATTTATGGCAAGTCTTTCAGTCCCACAGATCTTATCCTTTTCATTCAAAGCAGTCGGCATCTAAAACTAAAATATCAAATCATATATCATAGAATTTATTTCCATCTATTCACGCATTTCTACTCTATCTTTCTCCCTCTCTCTTTCCCTCTCCCTGTCTTTCTTTGGACAACTCAATGTATTTTCTTCTATTCTTTATCACTGATGCGATCAATTCTTTTGTTGGCATATTCTGCTTCAATTATTTCCATTTCAATTTTCAGTGTTTGACTTTTCTTTCACTTTATCGCTGGCATTGCTTTTATAATCTTTACGGAGTCACCTGTTTTCTATGTAAATGCTGTGACCTTTCAAACACATTATATTTACTATATGCTTTATTGAACTGACTGTTCACCTTTTGCGTAATATTTTGTTCCCCTCTTTTGCTGCTAATCCCAAGCGATAATATCATAATAGGCCACTTATGTCCATTGAAAAAATATAGACATGAAGAAAATGTGAAAGAAAAAAACTGTTGAAGCAACCCGCTCTCACCTATCGCTGCTATATATATATATATATATGTGTGTATATATATTTATATACATATATGTGTGTGTAAGCTACCTAAGTGCTGTCCATGAGCCATCATCATGACCAGCACAAAAATCTTAGCCACACGGCCGAATGCGTCCATAGAATGGCATTTTGGGACAGGCATTGTTAGTACCACAGCCTGTTAGTCAAACTGGACCCAGTGTTGAGATGAGAGAACAAAAGACCCAATCGAGAACGCCTTAGCAAAGCTACTGTGAGTGTTTAACCGAGTTTTGTGTATGAGACCTTACACTGAGAAAAGAGAAGAACAACTTTCAAGAGCTTTGGGTCTTAATTGATTGACTTCGTAATGATTTCTAGTTTAAAACACTTATAATTTAAGTTAGTTTCGGGTTTAAGGAGTACATTTTCTAGAGCTGTTTTATAATTTTTAGGGCCGTATATTATAATAGTTATGTAGTTGAATTGTATATACCTTTTTTTAACAGTGTATACGTGGTATGCACGTTATTACAGCAACAAAACGAGCTTCATCATCATCATCATCTTAGCCATGTTGTGGTCATCAGCTGGCCAAAGCCCAGTTATGTGTTTGGCACTTTAGGCGCCGTCGGTGGCAGCTCATTGAGTGGCATGTAATGCGTTGCACGTTGGCCAAGATCCTGTTATTGTTTTATTGTTTAGCTGCAGTAGGAGTATTGGTCATAGTCATAGAAGTAGTCGTAGCTGAAGTACTACTAAATAGTTGGTCTATAGAAACTGCTTCAGCTGCTGGTTAATTAATTTCTGGCCAATGCCACAAAGGACAACTGTTTGGGCCTCAAGTGGCGGAGCATTCAAGTGGTTACATGTGCTCGACCTTTCTACTTCGAACCACCCATTTTTGTATGCCATCCTTGACCCCCTTTTGTTTAGTAAATTTAGTTACAAATTAGCCATGGCCAAAAGTCCCGTATTCTCTCCCTCTCTCTGTGTATCTCTCTCTCTCTCTCATTCCTTGCTATACAATTTCACGCTCGAACGCTTAAAACAAACTTGAATCGTTGTATTTGAAACCGCATTGATGTGCCTAGCAGGCTGGCAATGTTCTGGATATGCAATCGATGCCTTCATATTTAATCAACTTTATAGCAATGCCCTACAAATTAGTAAGACTTCCTTTTTACTGACGTATTGCAAATGGCAGCGACCGTTGAGTTAGCCCAGTTGGTTTACTTATTGAGTTGCCTTAGCCATCGGCCATGGCTTTTTATATGATTCAGCTACCTTTTTTTTCTTCTTTTGCTACTTTTTTTGTTGTACTGCTCCTGAACAAAGCGAACTGAGTTGGCCCCACTACAAAAGCGCATAAAGTCCAATAAAAAGAGCGATGCCAGCAACTATCTTTCTATAGCTTTTACCCGGCTATCTCTCTGGGCCTTTATGCCGTACTGCTTGTTGTTGTTTTGCCTTTTCTTTTGCACTACTAATCCGGGCCAGGGCCTGTGTAGACACAGGAGGAGTCCGAGGAGGAGCTGACGCTTGTTTGCTTTTGGCTTGTTACATTTTGATTAAAAAACGCCCCCGCGCGTAAGTCGCACAGATACACGGCTAACCCACAAACACACCCATCCACACACACACACACACACACACACACACACACACACGCACACACACACACCCCCACTCTCGCACACATAGACACAAAAACAAGCACATTAGTACATCTACATATATGTATGCTATATAGACCAGACCAGACTCAAATCTATGGGCCAAAAATGTCGCACACAAAAAGGCAAAAAGCAAAAAGCAAAAGTGCAGCTATAAGCCAGAAAGCTAAATCGAAAGCAAATGTAGAACTGGGCGTTACCTCAATGCCCCGCATTGAAATATCAATTAAAACTGCTTCGTTATGAAGACAGTTATAGCTTAAAATGGGCAGAGAATTGAGTTGACTTACATGGAAATTTGCAAAGTAAGTAAATCTTAATTTATAACGATCACTTAAATTGGCAAATGTAATAAGCTCTATTGTAAGTTTATTCAAATTGTAAAAGGTTATAGTTATATATATATTGTATATATTGGGTATAATGTTTCTATCATGAAGTTTGTAATGCATTGAAGGAGTTGTGTCCGACCCTATTAGTATATATTTCTTGATCAGCTTCAACAACCGAGTCGATATAGCCATGTCCGTCTGTCTGTCTGTCTGTCTGTCTATCTGTATGTCTTCCTCTCTGTTCGTCTGTTCCCATGCGAAGCTTTAAACATTTATTCTTGTTAAAACTTTAACTTTAATAATGGTTTAAAATTGAATAATATTGTTAAAGAAGACTTATGCCTTATTTTAATGAATTATCCAACCTTAAAACCACCCAAAAAGCCAAAAGTTCATCATATTTTTCTTCGTTATACTACATTTGTTGTGTTTTTCTGTGAAACTGTTCTCATTTCACTGTTTGTATTCTATTCGCTCGTTTTGATTTTTGGTAGCACTAAAAAACATTTTCATTGCTTATTTGTGCAGTGGCTTTTGAGTCTTGCACGAGTCCTTTATATACATACATATATATTTATATTGTATATATATGGACTTGTTTTTCGTGTGGTCCTGTTGTCCTCTGGCTGGCTTCCAATGCTCCAATAACTGTGATTGTGTTAATTTAAATGTCAGTCAAGTAATATTTTTGCACACAACGGACGCACGCAGCAAACGGTCGTGCAGGCGGTCCAGAAGGACCAACCAGGGACCTGGGTCGTCCTAGCTATATATATAGGACACAATCGAGTGCGAGTGTAGATCTGTGCAAAAAAGCCCTCCTGCCCTCCTGCCCTTGTCTCAATCTTAGTACGTGCCTTTTATGCATTGTGCGGCATTGACGCGTGTATGTTTGTTTTTGGGCAGTTGGGGCTGTGGCCGGCGGGCGTCGGCTAAAAGCGGATAATCTACGAAAATTTTAAAATTCCTAACAGGTTCAAAGGAAGTGAAAATGTGTTACTTGTTTATGAAGCGGGCAACAGAGGCCCGACGGGGACCCTGTAGCGGTCCAAGTTCCTAGGCAAACGCATGTGCAAACGCATGAAATTTCATTGCTTGATTGTGCCACAAACACACAGAGAAACATACATAACTGCTGTGAGTGTATGTGTGTGTGTGTGTGTGTATGTGTGTGTGAATGTAACTGTGGCTACATAATTTTGCGCTTGAATTCAGCTGTGAGCCGTGCGACGTTTAGGGACCCCACAATTCCAGAGTCCTGAGGCCCAAAAGACCCCAAGACCCCAAAGACCTGGAGCCTGCCTGCATTCGTTAGTGAAAGCAAATACACAGATATTCAGTTCTTGGGGGACGAAGTGTTTTTTTTCTCGTACAAGGACCTTGTCTAGGTGCCTAAATTTAAGATACTTATCGTTCTCGACAAGCATATAGACTTTATAATCAGGCTAACGGTCGCTTTTAATAATTTATGACACACCATTTACTATGCATTATAATCCACAATATTGTTCCACTAGAAATTCTTAGAGTTTTTAAGTAAAATGAAGTTTAACTCCCACGAAGAGTAGAATTTCCAATAAAACATCAATTATATACGTTGAGCGTAGATTAAATTAAATCAGTTAACTGTATCTAATTGTTAGATAGCATTTAAGTAACCATGAATTATTGATTTAAAAGTAAATTAATTTAAATATTTAAATCATTTTATGGAAAGCATATGAAGTCTTCGGTTTTACAACGTACTATTTTTATTAGAAATTCACACACTTCATATTGTGGAGGGCAATTGTAGGACAACAGACGACGCTCAAGCCAGGAGCTGAAGCTAGGAGACCAGTCGAGCGTTATCCATGGGGAACGGCATTCAATGGGCGGCCACTTCGGGGGCTTGGTTTGGTGTGGCGTATGCGTGATTTTTAACGCTCACCATGCTAATTCAATTGTGTTTGCCTTGTCTACACGCCATGTAATGAGAAGTACAAACAGCAACAAAAACGCAGAAGGAAGGAGAAAAATGACGATGACGATGACGATGACGATGACTATGACAATGACTATGGGAACATTATGATTCTAGTATACAAAGTCTTGTACCTTACCAGCCCCTTTTGCCACGTGCCGCACCCATCACGTGTGTGAAGAATTTGGGGTGGCAGTTGGGCGTTGAACGACGCTCATCATTTTTACACACAAATGCATATTTATTTTTAATTAAAAACTTATTAAAAACTAGTTAAGCATCAACTGCAGCATTTTTAATTACTTTCGACAAGAGCCCTTTTTGCATTTTCATCAATGCAAAAGACGTTTGCATAAAGCTCTTCAAATGGACGCGATCTGAGGCAACCACACAGAAATAGAAGTCCAAAACATAACAGTGGAACCGAGAACATGAGTTACCTCTGAAATGTTTAAATAAATTAAATTTTTAAATTGTATAGATAAAGAAAAAAGCTGAAATTAGGTAGTAATTTAAGAGAAAATTAGTTAGTAAATTTTAAAAATTATTAATTATTTAATATTTTAACATTATTTGTTTGTTTTTGTTAAGCTCTACATGAATAGCATACAAATTAAACTATTTTATAAATTTTTACTAATTATTATTTGGCATTTATACAATTTGAAGCAGCGCTTAAATTGTTAGTAAACTTAATTATTTATACATATTATAATATTTTTGCTTAAGTTTTATGTAAAGTATTGCTGCACAGAAATAGTAAAGCCAGCTAAGAATCCTTTGAAAAATATAAGAGTATCAAAGTTGGCCCTCAAAAGTAATAAATTAATAATTTATGTTAAGAAATTTGTACTTATTTTATATACAAAATATTTACAATGAATAGAATATAGAAGCTAGGGAATAACATTAATAAGTAAGTGGATATGGAATGGATTGAAGTTTATTTAGTATACGGTTTTCAACTTTATCCTTAATAGAAATATTACAGATAGCATGCTTAACTAAAAATGCTATATAAAACAAAGCTTCTTAATGAAGATAAAGATTCATTTTGATCGCTATTGATTTCATTAAAAAATACCTACAGATACCTACTTTCAGAGTTAAACTGCGTAATTCTGCGTATATTTCCCCAACACAATAATATGTTTAATCTGATGAAGAGATGGTGCTTTATTGGTCTTGTGCTCAAATAAGTGCTTGAACTTTTCAGATTAAGTGAATAAATAATTTTCTTTATTTGTTATTTATGGGTTTTTCTTTCGTAAGAATTTACAATTGAATTTCCCGTGCAGTTGCTTGCTGAATTGTGTCCACTGTCGGCCAGAGGGCCAGGAGGCTGACTCTATTGACTCATCGTTGATGGCTTGACTGTTTGGGCGCGCTGCATAGATTTCAATGGTCTCATTCGATGTCCTGCCTTTGGGGGGCGTTGTGTCATCAGGACATCGGGGATGTCCCTTGCCACATTACTTTTTCCCGTAGCGCCTGAAAATTTGCATTGCTGATATTGGAAGAATTTTTCTTTTTCTTTTTTTTGCTCTCTTATTTTTGTTATGCGCACACTTTGTATTATTCTTCATTTCAGTTTTTTTTGTGTTTTTTTTTGTTGTCTATGATTTATGGTGGTCCGTTGAGTGGGCGTGGCCGGGCGACGGCAAACGCGTCCGTGCACGTCTGTGCATGTTTTGCGGTTGCGTTTGTAGCTAAACTTGAAAACTGAGGCTGAGGGCCGCAATACCATTCCAAATCAAACCCAAACCAAACCAAACCAAACTAAACTGAACTGAAATGACGAACAAACGGTTCACTCACTGCTCTTTGCAATTGGAATTCAAAGTCCTTTTTGGTTTGGCAATTTTGTAAGCGAAATTGCCGCTGTCTCGCACTCGTTATCGTTTTTTGTGTGCGTTTCTCTCTCCATATACCCGTCACGCTAGGAGTAAGGGTATATGCTTAAAATTTGTGACAATTTTGAATCTTTTCAAGTCATTCGTAAACGATTTTTTTTGGTATCAAACGATCAGCTGGCATGAATTTTATGTTAGCCAATTGTTATTGTATAAGTAAATCTTTAAAAATATTTCTAAACATGCCAAATATTCTAAGGTAAACTTATCTAAAGGGTATCTGATAGTCGAGCATCGGTGAAGCGTTCTCACTTGATTTTTTTTTTTTGCGCAGTTATTAGAAGAAACGCTGCCCGGTTTTTTGAACAGCCCCGGGAATGGGTCACAGTTGGCCTGGCACTGGGCAGCGTTTTCTGTGATGAGGGTTTTCTGCTATTCCCATTCCCCATCCCCATCCCCTTCCCCTTTTTTTTTGTAGTGTTTCTTTTTTTTTGGAAAAGCGTAGGGTTGACATCTTGCGCTGGGAATTCCGGTTTCCGTTGCAGTTTTCTTTGAAAGCTTTAAGGGATCTCTAGCTATATCATGCTCTCTCGTTCCCTCTAGCTATTTCTTTCTCATTTTAGCTGCCTTTGTCACTAGACAAATATATTTGCTTACATAGTTGGCATATTGCATTGCCTTTGCTGAAATCTAAATTAAGGCCACTGTCATTAATATTAAAAGTTTTCAAAACTTTTTTTTTTTTTGCCACTCTGTCAAAAGATTTAATTTTAATATGGGGTTTTCAACTCATAATTCACAAAATAAAAACTCCGAAATATGTCAAGCTCAGATGTTGTAAGTATTCAAATCAAAAATATTAACAAATAAGTTTTCAATTATTCAAAAGTCAGAGTCAGCGTCAAAAATTGTAGAAATATAACTGAAGTTTATTTAAAATCTAGTTTTAAGCTATTCATTTATAACTGAAATTAAATATTAATTAAAAAATGTTTTACACTTTAAAAGTTTTGAATAGCTAAATTCAGACAGGATTTTAAATGAGAATAAACTGAGGGAAAGGCTACGGGCGACAGCGTGTAGAACCCTGTAATCTTTATGTGTACAGGGTCTAAAATTTCTATAAATTTAACTGAGGAATCTTTAGGAACTAAGTAAATTTATCACAAATAAACAAATGTTATTTTAATATAATAAGTAAATTCTGTATATGAACAGCTCGACACAGTAGGGAAATTGTTGCTTGTAATTTCCCACATTTTCCAACACATCTCATCGATAGATATATGCTCATCTTGTAATAAGCCCCATAAAGCATCTTGACATCTCCCGCAACGATTGTCGGTCTGTTTTAGGCGAATGCCTAATACCATTTGTCAGCTACAATATTTATGTATAGAGCAATTGAAACATACATAAATCAAGCACTTAAAGCGAATGTCTGGTCCACCACAAAACTCAAATGTGTCACAAATGATGCCACTTAGTCATTTGTGTAACTATTTTTGGCCCTGTGAGTGTGTTCTAATAGAAAATCAACTTAACTTTAAGGTGTTTTTTATGAGCATGGCCCGATTCTTTGCTTATTACTATGTCAAAATTGTGAAATCACTGTTTTTATTCTTTCTTTAGTTTTTACATATGTATTTTTGTATTTTTTTATTACACATTTCGTTTAAAATGTAGTTGTTGCTGCTGCTGTTGTTGTTGTTGTTGCCATAAACTTTGACCGTCAGCACGAGTATTTTTGCCATTTGAGTTGTTTGCGTGCTTTGCTGATTTCACAGTTGAAGTGCTGCTCGAAAGCTGGCTTGGAATTAAATGCCAAAGTTTTCTTCACACACACACACACACACACTCGCAGACACACAACGACCTGCCAAAATAACGCATATTTTCTTTTTGGCCAGGCCGCCAAGTAAAAGGCCCTCCGACTTTGCCTCATTCGCCATTCGACATTCAAGTTTTTGGTCCAGTTTTTCACAGCGTTTGTTGCGTTGTTATTTCTCTTTCCCTTTTTTTTCCTCGAGTTTTTCCTTTCTTTTTTTTACATTTTTATATGCCGAGTCGGTGCGGGGTGCCTAGGAAAAAGCGAAAGCGCAGACATAACTCCTAGCATGTGTGTACCTGTGTGTGTGTTTGTGTGTATTTGTATGTTCTTGTGTATGTGCATGTTTGTGTCTGCTTTATAAAAAGGTTTGTGCTACATTTACATTATGGGGCACAACGACTACAACACTAAACAAACGGCATAATCTACAAAAACCAACTCAAAACTCAACACACCGATGGCTTAAATACACTTATTAACTATAATTAAAATTATATATTTTATTACAGGGAAATAAGATGGTACTTAATTTTAAAAACATTAGAACACTTAATTTATAATCCCATGTTAATTTTACTTTATTGTGTATAACAAGATTTTTAAATATTTAAAGTTTAAGTTTGGACAATAAACGAAGTTATTTCCATTTCTATCGTCAACTGTAAATGTAAAAAATTCAGCTAAATTTTTTAACATAAAATATTCATAAAATTTAAACATTATCTTTCTTATTTCTATTCTTATTTAATTTATTAAACTATAAAAAACTTTTAATATAAAAATCCTGTCTTAAGCTAGTAAATAGACTGCACAAGTTTTCATGCAAAGTGCTGTCATCAAAAACTTACCAAATTATTATAATTCAATTCATGTAAATTTGTCATAAATATTATCCTCTCAGCTAAGAATATTTGTAAATCATGAAAAACTATAAGAGTTTTGTTTTTATTTGATTAAATCAAAACTTAACATTTAAAAATAAAATTTAATTGCATTAAAAATATTTATGATGTGATAAAAATTCGCTTTAATTATAGAAAATTTAAAGTTTGAGCAAGTAAACTGACAGTGCAGTAAAAATTAGTTTCATTTTTTAACTTCAACAATTAAAAAATTTATCAGATGAAGTAAGAGATGAAGTGTAAAAACTGCCGTCTAAGTTAGTGTATTTTGTGAGCATGTTTAAATGTTTTTTCTTTTCTAAATAGATTTGCAAATGTGACAAATATCATCACGGGCTTGAAATACCCACAGTGCAGTTGTCATTCCAACTGTAGAACACTCCAAACACCTTGCATGCCCTTTTTTGGCGGGCATTACAAAACTTTTGCCATGTTCTTGTGCGAACGTCTGTGTTTGTGTGTGTGTGTGTGTTTGTGTGTTTGTGTGTGTCAAACCCAGATCCCAGACATACATAATTGAATGCTTGAAAAAGGCTGACTGCCTGGCAGGCTTGGCAGACCGACAACACCAACAGTAACAGCTACAGTAACAGTAACAACAATGGGAAGAAATGGTTTGCCTTCTAAAATCCTGACCATACTTTGAGCCTCCTTTCTCGTTTCTTCTTTTGGGTGTCCTTATGCCACACTCTACTATGGGGCACAGGCCGTGTGCATTGCTTTAGGCCAACAAGGAATGTTACAATTATGTTCTCTTCACACTTTTCAACAATTTATGTTGGTATGTGAATGTCTCCGTGTGGAAAAGCTTGCCCGACCGCCACTTGACACTTGGAAAATGCGAAAGCCCAAAACAATAATAATAACAACAATAGCAAGAACAGAAAAACAACAAAAGGTACAACAATGACAGCAACAACAACAACAACAACAATTGTGGCTATAGAATTGGCCCATTCTGCTGACTTGGCTATTTACAATTATATTTTTCTCTCTCGTTAGTTATTGTATTTATGTCGTGAGCTAAACTTGCAACTTTTCGCAAATGATTTATGTTACCAATTGTTTTTAGCTGGATTTTCTTTTTTTTTTTATGTTGCTATGCCTGCGCCAACAATAATTCATGGCCTGGCAGCGTGTGGCATAAACAAGTGGCAACAGTTTGTCAGCAGCCAAGAGAGCCTTAAAGGATCTGGCTGACTGCTCGGTTGCCTGTTCGTGCTCAGCTGCAGCATTGTCAGCGCTTTAAGACGCAACGCGATGACTCGCTTTGCCTTACAGCGTCTCGCTCCACTCTGCCACGCCTTGCTACGCCATGCGATGCCACGCAAATCGCAGTTAAAAATGTCTGGCGAAAATTGACGTTGCAACGTTCCGGGCCACACATGTGTGCAGGCATTTGCCTGTCAAGGATGGATGTAAAAAAGCTGCAGGGGAGGAGCCAAGTGGGTAAGGGGGGAAAAGAGAGACCTACTGGGTGAGTTTCTGCTGGGCAAGGGCATCTTTATCACGGCTCCAGCATCATTACGTAACGTTCGAAAAGGGTGGCGCCGTTTTGGCTTACGTTACGTATACGTATCGTTGGCAGCACAATAGATGCCTGACAGACGCTTCAAGGCAGCTGGCGGGAAAACAGAAAACTGAAAACAGAAACCAGAAAACTCTTGATGATGCCGCCCCCGATGATGCCGCCTGACTGCACTGAAACACACAATGGAGTTATTCCAACGGAAAAACACATGCACTTCCCGTCGATGTTGACAACGCTGACGTTGGCTGCATGCAACATTGCCGAGGGCAAATTTGGGGCACCAAGAGCTGCAGTAAGAGCAGCTAGAGCTAGAGTGCAGCAGAGACGCATATACTCGTACACGCTACACCTAAGCGACGAAATGGGGCATGTGTGGCATGAATGTGGCAAGTAAACTTTGATCAATGCCACACACTAGTTGGCAACTCATCAAAATTCAATTTCTGTTCACTTTGGCATACAAAACTCTGTAATGATTTATCTGTTGCACATTTCTCTCAATTTTCAATTCAATTCATCTTTCAATTTAGCATACAATTTGCTATTCAATATATTCAAACATCTATATATCTATATCATATATACTTGCTCTGAAATCATACATCAGGACATGCACATGTTTCGGACTTGAGCTATATAGTCCAAATGAATTTTTATCGTATCCTATTATAAAAGCTTTTAACTTAAATAATTAAATACTTGAATTAAATAATGAAATTTATTTTTATCTATTTTTACAACTTTACAATAGCAAGTCTAAAAGACTTTTAAAATAACTTCGTTGTCAAAAACTATAAAAAATTTGGATTTATTCATTCAACAAAAACTACGTATTTAAAAAAAATAAAAGTATTTAATAATTATTAATTAAATTAAATAAAATGGAAGATAATACAATCTTTTTTTTATCTCTATATGCATTTTTCAATAATAATGATCAATGTAAGCAAATATTTGTATGTTTATTCAAAAACTTACTTTACTTATTATATTTTTATTAAAGTTATAATAGCATATATGTATATTACATAGTTTAAACTATATTTAAAATTAAATTAAAAATCAGTTTTATATTGAAAATGTCAAATTAAATGAATTTATTAACAATTTAATCAAAAACTGTAATCCATGTTAATTTAAGATGAGTTTGATCGGTTTTTTGTTAAGTCTGTATTAGTTAATGTATACAGTGTTTGTTTAAAAAATGTTTGTCTGGTTTTACTTTACTAACCAGTTGTAGATTAACACTTCAGTTTCAATTAGCCAAATAATCGACGATCTTTTAGAGCTGGTCGAAGAGTCGACTATAACTGAGCACTTCATTTGCATCGGTTGCTAACACACTTTCATCACTTTGGCCTCTGGGCCGTATGGGTGTTTCCCTGAGCGTTGCAGTGTTCCTATTGCCCCAATGCCCAACTACAGCTTTTCTACACAACCCACTTGCTGCTTCCTGTGTGCTTGCATCAACGTGGCAAGTTTCCAACGTTCAACGTACAACGAGAGGCAACTCGTAAAATGCAAATAATGCAACGACGACGCGACGAAGGCAACTGGCAGTGACTGCCAGAGCTTTTCTTTTCTCTTCTCTTCAGTTTTTTATATTTTTTTTTTGCGAGACCCCCACCCGATTGTAGTATAACTAGAAGATTTTTCATATTTCTGGCTGCTGCCAGAGACCGACAATAACTACCGAAAAATTTGCGCAGCTCCAAAATGAAACCGAGCATGCAAAACGAGGCGACGACGATGCACAAAAAGAGATGTGAAGGGATGCAGAAAGTTGCAGTGCCAGGGCGGCACAACGCAGCACAGAGCTCAGATTAATGGATGTTGATTTTACAAATTCAAATGGCAAAAATATGCAAGCAAGTGTAAGAGATGCCTGGGAAACGACTCCAACTGCGAGTGCGACTGCGACTACAGCTCCAAATCCAAATTCAAATCCAACACCATCTTCAACTCCAGCTCCAACTGTTACTACCAGAGCATTGTTGTCACAAATGCGATAACTTAGCTACCAATATGCGTTGAATGTCGCCGGGAAAGTAGAGAGGGAAAAAGGGTAAAGGAAAAAGTGGAAAAGGAGGGTGTAGGGGTGAAAGGGTAAAGGACACTGCTGCTGCAGCCGCTGCCGCCAAAAGAAGATATAACTCAATGCATATATGTATGTGCGTGTGTGTGTGAGTGTGTGGGTGGCACAACGTTTGAGGGGAAAGTTGGACTTGCTTGCATTGGAAGCATATGCACGGCTGCATTTGTCAGCGAAGCACAAAAATGAGACAAAGTGACGCACAGTCTACCCGAACTACAACTACACATACACCAACACCCACACGCCCACACACACACACACACTTAGTTCCTACTACAGTGGTGAGCAAACCTACTGCCGATTTCAGCTACAACTTCATGCCCTTCAACCCGTTGCTGTACTGATCTGATCCCATCTGTGCATTGTACTCCACTCCACTTTATGCCAAGCCACATACAACCACACACAGCCACACACCACCACACACCACACCACACACAGCCTGTAACTTGAGCATAGAAATAAATGCGCATTTATGGCGAGCAATTCAAAAGTCTTTAAGATTTTCACATTCCATGCATTGTGTCTGCCACAGACAGACAGACAGAAGCGACAGAGCCGAGTCATTTTTTTACCCCACATACCCTGTAAGTCCCACTTCAAATTGCTCACCATTTGTAAGCACTGTAAGCTTAGCAAATCTAGCATATTGTTCATGTTTTAAAATAATTATTTTAAATACAACCAATTTATTAGATTTTCACAGTTAAAGTACAACAAAATTAAAATATATTCTAAAATAAAAAACAAATTTGTTTACTTATTGTTCAATGATATAAATTATTTCGTTTAAATAAATTTTCTGCCTCTTAAAATATTTTCTTAAATTCAAACTTAAAATATACTTCTTTCAATGTAATCAACAATTTTGGATACAGTTTTGTTAACTATAAGTAACAAAATTAATTTAATATAGAGATGAAAAGCTCCATGCTCCAAATCTGATCAATTTATTTAGCTGAAGAGGTTAATGATTTCAAGGCAATATTTTATAAATTTAAATAAAATCGAACTTGTTCCACTTACCATCTCTGAGATCTGTTTTTTCATACTGACGGACAGGCAGACGGACAGATGATCATGGCTATATCAACTCGGCTTGCTGATCAAGAAAATATATACTTAATGGGGTCTGCTACGCCTCCTTCTGCCTGTTACATACTTTTCACAAACCTAACCTACTCTTGTAGAAAGTATAATTGTATTTTTAATTATTATTATACAGAGTAACTTTAAGTTGATCATATGTAAAATTCAGCTTCCATTCAAAGGACTTTTTTTGTTGGTGCTGTGTGCAGTGAACATAAATCGAAATCCGCACCTTCTTTGGCATTGTCAGGACGAACCATTGCTGGGATGCCTTGAGTTGCCTTTGACTCTGCCTTGGTCTGGTCCTGGGTTTGAGCCAGGAGTTTTGGGTCTGGTTTGGGATTGGGTTTTGGCTTGGTTAGATAGCAAGGCAAGTGGCATGACTATGACTATGAGCGACATTGTGCGATATGATAGCAGGACGCGCGTTTTATTGTCGTTGTAAATCGTTGCCGTACGTTTCGACATTAATAAAAGTTAGCAAATAACTTAAGAGCGACAGAGACAGACACTCCGATTGCTCTGGCGATAGCGGGTGCGAAAGAGAAGTAAACTGATTGTGATAGCTGCTGCCTGAAGTGCTTAGCAGCGGCATTTGGCAGCGGATCGGACGGGGGCAGGAAAAGGAACCGAAGTGGAGCATAGATGGACGGCGGTTTCGGTTTTCATTTTTATTGTGCTCGTCATCAAGTTGATTGTTGATGACTGCCTCCTGGCGCTTCAGTCACTCGCATATACCCAGCTGACCACGACGAATACCAGAATATATATGTATATACGTACATATATATATATGGCAAGCACAATGAAATTGAGTAATTTGTTGGGTCAGCCGGTCAGCGTTGTGGTTTGCATAGCCAAACAGGCAAATCTCTCCCGCTGCTCTCCATCTGATTGATGTGTATGCGTGTAACCTGCCTCCCGCTGACACCCAAAACCATTTCCCATTCCTCTCCATCACCTTTCTGGCTGCTCCATGCTCCTTGGTAGAAAGAAATGCATTCGAATTGCAGTCGAAGACGTGGCCAACTGGGACTATGGGACTTTAGATAAGCCAGCACGCACAGACGCTACGCTGTCAGCGTCTAAGGGTTTTAAATTACATACAGCAACTTGGCAAAAACCATATAGAAAGCTAGAGAAATTGTAACAGACCAAGAGGGTGAGACAGAGAGAGAAAGAGAGATGAATGGGGCAGAGAACAGATACCAGGTAGCACAGCAGCAAATAGATTAGGCAATGAATTGATGCGTAGCTGCCAGGCCAGAAGCTGAGAGTTGTGATAACCAAACCGCAAGGAGCAAAAGAACTTGTTCGCCTGCAGGCCAACAGAGCTGAGCGAACCAGGAGTTGAATATTGAGCAGCACTTGATAAAAGGCTTAGACCAGGATATTCGTTAGTGCATCATCCCTTTGTGGCCACAATATATATACCTAAAGGTAAAGACACACACACACAGAAACACACTCTCTGATACAGCCATAAGAATGCAGAAAAAAAACATGTTTTTGTTCCGAAACGATGTGACAAACTATTGGATATGCAAATGGCTTTTTCCTGAAGACAATCTAGAAGCAAAAACAAATGGAAAGTTTAGATAGACAATGAAAATAGAGAAGAACGAAGGAAGTATGATTTACAGAACACGACAGTTCTATTAAACGGTTAGCTTACAGCAGATAAAAAAAATATTCAAACAGCAACAGAATTAAATGCAAACCTTTCTAAAGTTAGCTACTTTTAAGCTTCAGTTGCAAGTATTTTAATAAGGCAAATATATAACTTTATAGTTTATACAAACTAAAACTATGTTTTCTATCTATATCTATCTATCAAATTAGTATTTCCAAAAACATTTTGATAATTTTAATCTTAATTAATTTTTGCTTAAATCAAAATTCTTTCAAATTTTTATATCATACTCTCTTAATAAAATAAGCTATTATCCTAATTAAAAATAATAAAAATACAAATTTTTTTAGTTTTCCCTTAAATGTAGATATTTTTACATTGTTATAAATAATATGTTTTGTGATGTTATTAAGATATTCTATATACATTTTTATAAAAATATATTAAACCAAAATATAATAAAAGTTTTAATTCCGCAACATTATTGGACCTTTTAAATTTTGACTCCAACTGGCATTACTTAACCCCGCAAATCAAAGAGCCCTCAACTCTTACTCGTAATGCACCCATACTTGCAATTACAACTTCCGCAAATTACTAAAGTCTACACCTTAAGACTTTCCCATCATCATTGTGATTGGTTGTGACAACTTTTCTTACTTTGTTGTGCTTGCTTGCCTGCTTGACGGCTTTTGGCAAATGGGTTATTGATTTTTAATTTACCGCAAACATTCCTGAAGATACTTACTTGCTTCTGCTCACTGCTGTAGTTGTGCACTACCTCAACTTTTCATTATGCTCGTCAGTAGATATCTTTTTGTGGGTGTGGCTGTGGGTATATGTGTGTGTGTGATGTCGCTGTCGCTGTGTCTATCCATCTATTCAGTTGTCAGTCGCTCATTTTCGCATTAAAAACTCAAAAACTTTCATCATTTTTCAATATGCTGTTGCAGAAGTTGCAACTTGTAACTCCATCACAACTCTCAGCTGACGAGCACCCCAGCAACTCATTAATAAAACACACACACACATACATACACAATAGTACACATATGCATACTCAAATATAGACAGATATATCTGTATTCCGTTGGGACACATACACTTATGCAGAACGAGCAACGGTAACGTGTAATTGCATTTCTTAAGCGCGCCGGTTTCTTCACATCACATGTCATACCAGCTATAATGGTAACAGTAATAGTAACGGTAATGCTAACGGTTGTGGCAACGACTTTTGCTTACGCCCCAAAAACTGTGCTATGAAATGCAACGCAATGCACGATGCCAACAACCGACGAAGACAACCGATTCAACCACTAAATCCAACCGATACAACTACAATACAACGGGCACACATGACTCTTAGAGATGGGCAACAGAATCGCTGCTTATTTCTGATATGTCACGGCGAACCTATTAATTAACACCAGAAATAGGCGTGCACGGGACGCGGGTACTATCAATCAAAACGTTTTAAGGTTCATCAATGCAGAAAAGAGTTGACAGCATTCCAAATTGTTGCATGTTAATAGCTTAGAATTAGGTAATGGAATGTATAACAGTTTTATGTATAACAGTTGGGATAGTAATAGTAACATAGACAGTATAACTTCTCAGCGTAGACAGTATAACATCTCTGCGTATAACAGCTCATTGTATAACAGTTGAATGTATAACAGTTTAAAATTTAATGATTTCAGTAATGCAACTATTGTTCATGTAGAACAATTAGAAGTAAAGGCGAGTAATTTATGCACCAAATATTGCTGATATAACAGTTTGAATATAAATGAAATATTGTTCGAACATAAACCAACACTGCTTATTGTGTGAGCTTAAGAATTTTGCCAAGTAAGTAATTAAAATATGCCATAAAGTTGAGCAATGAGTGAGCGAGATTCCAAAATCTATTGCGATGATTCACGATGATTCACTGTTTTACATTTCACTTCATTGCACTACAAGGCACTGGATGGAGAAGGAGGAGCTAGAGTGTGAGTTAGAGGTAGAGGTTGAAGTAGAGGTAGAGGTAGCGACAGAGCACACCGCATAGCCCAGCACACTATACTACACTACACTACACAACAGAACACACACTACACTGTCGAGCTCTTTACCAATTACGTGCGCTTCATTGCTCTTGGTGCCATTAGTGTGATTACGTTTCATTGTCTGCCCCGGTCTCTGGCTTTGGCTTTGGCTCTGGGGGTGTACATGTGGATTGGGGGGTATGTAAGTAAGTACAAGTATCAATAGAAGAAGAAAGAGGAGGGTGTGTGAGTATGTGTGTAAGTGTGTGTGTGTGTGCGTGCCTTTCAATTGTGTGTCAAAATGTAGCCGTGACGAGACTTGACAGTCGCATACAGAACAGATAAGCCAAATAGATATATAGACAGAGAGAGAGAGAGAGAGACACAGAGAAAGAGAGAGAGAGATGTAGAGAATTACATGCCAGAGAGCCAGCCACGTACATAATTGTATCTTAGTTACTTACGATTGCACAAATTTGAATTCAATTATGTTTTACTTATATATATTTCGCCTGGTCTTCGTGAGTCTGAGAATCCAAAAGAAAATTGCATACATTTCGTCTGGAATTGAATTATGCGCCAAGTGTCTTCCAAGGGACATTCACAGCGGGTGTTGTCACAGCAAGACTCAGAGAGATATACAGATAGAGTAGAGAGAAAGAGAGGGGGAATAGGTAGTGCTATCTAACCAGTTGGTAACTGTCGCTGCAGTTTATTGGCAGCCATTTAATTTGCAATTTTGTAATTTAAAAGGAAATTTTTCAGTTCGATAACTCAAATGATGCCAGACCATGGCTGACTGGCTTATTGGGCTCAAATCGCAGCCAATCCGTTTCAAACGTTACCCACTGTCTACTCTTTTCTGTTTCCACTTTCCACTTTCCACTTCCCAGTTTTCCACTTTCCGAGCAGCTTCAAATGTAAATTACAAAATTGCAATGCAATTTATTCGATATAAAAGTTTCGCCCACAAAATGTGGCAAACATTTTATTTTCAATTTAATTTTGCGTTTTGTAATTAAAGCAAACACTAGGATTATTTATTTATTTATTTATTTATTAGAACACACAACTGATTTTAGCGTTGATTATTACATTGCCACGCCCACCGCTCAGTTTGCCATGCATTAAATATTTACCATAATTGAAGTGACAAGCGCAAATGCCACTACACATGGCACATGGCCGAGAATGTAGCCCAAGCCCAAGTCCGACCCAGAAACAGAAACAGAGAATCAGAATCAGAAACAGCTATAGCTATAGCTATATAACTATATTGGGGGCATAGCCTGCCATTGACGGCAGCAGCTGCTAATTGTGTGCAAGCTCATTAACATAACCGCAGGCCATGCCCATGCGCCCAATAGCATCATACGCCCCTCGCTCTCACGCACCGCCCCTGCCACCGCCCTTTGGCCACTTCTATATGAAATGTCCCCTTCAAATCCACAAACAAACAGCTGGCGGGTTCAGGCCACTGCACTTAGCGTTAGGGTGTCACGGTTTGGCATGCCACATGCCACACATCCACATGCAACGCAAGATTGTGCAACAGTTTCTATTTAAATTACAATTTTAAATAACAACGACTTTCAATCATTTCGTATTCAAAACTCTGTTGAAATTTCTAATTCAAATTTTGTTAATATTTAATTTAAAGTTTAAGTTAAAAGAATTTATTTTAATACTTTATTTTAAATACCAATTTTAAATAATCTCGACGTTTAGTGCCCATTCAATTTGGCTCTCAATCATCTAAATAATTTAAAGCTCAGCTTAAATATGTCATATTTAATTCAATTTGTGTTCAATAAACTTTTGATTTCTACCTATTAAAATGTGCAATCCAAATTTAAATCCATTGTTATTCACAGTATAATCAATCTTAATTTGTATTTCCAAATTCATTGCAATTTAATTTTTGTTTTTTTGAAATAATAAATGGTTTTTGCCATGCGTTTTTAAATGAAAGCTTTTTGCATTCTGTTTACATATTTAGTTTATTAAAATTATAATTCTTAAACATTTTCTTTGTTAAATAAATTTGTTATTACATACTTCTATATAAATATCTTTTTTATTAACAATAAATTTTTAAATTTAGAAAATTATTTTTAAGCATTTTATTTATTTTTAATTTATTTTTAATAAAATTATATTTTAAATAAATTTTCAAAATTATTTTTAAGCATTTTAAATAATTTTTAAATTTATTTAAAGAATTATAGTCTACAAAAGAATACCATTCAATTGATACTTTAAAAGATTTTTGGTGCGATCACATTATCTCTATTTATATGGGCCATAAATTTGGAGTTTCCATACAAAAAGTGCAGGCTAAGATACGATCTGTGCTGCTTACACAAGCATCTTTAAGATACAAATCTTCATATTTAAGCCTCGCTGGCATATGACAAACTGTCTGTGTATATCTTAATACCCCACTCGAGGTGAGCGCATGACCAAAACCGACAAAATGAATTATAGCCGCTAAATTGTAAAATATACGCCAAATTCCGATAAATCAAATCTCGCACACACACATGTACACAGATACACCGATACACACACATGCACATACATAAACAACGCACTCGAAATGAGTTTCGGTGAGAACATAAAAATATACAGACATATGCATTACGAATGGATGGATGTGTATGTGTGTGTGTGTGAGTGTGTGAGTGTGTGTGTTGGGTGTGCTTATGCACAGCATAAATACCATATACATTTATGTATAAATCATGTTGGCAAGTTTTTATGCCTTTTACTGGCCGCCAAAAAGACTTTCTATTAGCAGAAGCGGCTGCTTCTGTTGTTGTTGTTGTTGTTGCTGCTGCTGTTGTTACTGCTGCTCTCCTACATATTCGGTTCCCCAATCTTTCGTAGGCTCTTCTTACCAAAGATTTTTATTATACGGTAAAGAAAACGTTCCCTTCCCCCCTCCCATCCCAAACCATTGCCCGCTGCGAGTGCATGAATATTTATGACGCAACATTTGGCATAAGTGGCACTCATTTTCAATAATCATCTTAAGCAGATTAAGTTAAATGTCAACCATTAGTCATAATGGGCAGCGCTTTTGTTGCCTACCCACTTGCCACACTCCTCACCCACCATCCACTCTCCCCACTCCCCACTTCCCACTCGCCCATCCACAATATGTGGCAGATATCCCCAACAACTTGCTTACATCTCGCATTCGCATTCGTTTTCGTATTCGCATTCGCAGTGGCATTTTATTGCCAAGTAGCAGCACAATGCCATATAGCTCGAGCTTGAGAAAAACGCATAAAAATCAGAGAGCAGCTCCATCTTGGTACCGCCTGCCCCATTTATTATGTGAATTCCAGTCGAGGCTGGTGATATAAAAGCGCGCCACTTGAGTTAAATATTGTTGTATACCCTACGCGGGTATAATCAGTTTTTAAAGTGATAGAACCCGGAAATAAAAATCTGTTAAGTTCATCATTTTAAAGTCTACATAGCCAGAATAAAGTGCTTACTACTACTACAGCATTCTTAAGGTCTTAATTTCTTTACTTAGTGAATTGAGATTTTAAACAAAAATATTCATGAAGATCATTCAAAAGTAAGTTTTACTTAGACCATTTATTCTTAAAATTTAATCTTTATTGTTAGTTAATTATTTGTCACCTTTAAAAGTTTATTTTTTAGTAGCCAAATAGTTAAACACTAAATTGAAAAATTAAATATATTTTACAATTTTAAACAAATTTTTCAATTTTTACTTTAAACTAGTTTGTGTTAGTTTACGTTATGCTTACTCTTACATATATAAATTCTTGCATTGGTCCCTAAAGGGTATTACATAGTCTGTCACTTACAACTGTAGCTTTCTTGGTTGTTGTTGTTTCTGTTTTTTTTTGCGTTTATGCCACGGATTAGCCAAGAGCAATCGCCAGGAATGTTACGTTTTCATCTCGCCGGGCAATGCGTATAAAAAGTTTGAGTGCTTAAAAGATCCTTGAATTGTTTGGGGTATGTTTGGGGTCTGTGGTACACGGTGCTGGCGGGGTTGCAGTACCGATGAAGGCGGTGAGAAGTTTTGGTCAGGTGAAAAGTGATGGCTATTAATTTGAGCGCTGCGCCAAATGACATTAGGCATGTTAAGCATTCTGTTGAATCACTTGAGCACTAACGAGCAGCCATTTGAATAGCTTAGCTGTGCTGGCCAACTGAGCAGCTGGCATCTCATCCAAAATACCCCACTAAATCCATGTCACTTTCAATGTGCGTGTCGTGTCAGGTACTCAAAGAATTTTTGTGATTTTCTGCCAAAGAATTTTGTAAGTTACTTTACTTTTACTTAAACACTCATGTTCTTTCACATCTATATTATGCAAATTAACAATTGTTTTAAAAGTCTAAATAAATATAAACAGTATTCTGAAATATAAGCTACATTTTACTAGACATTTAGATATAACAAATATTTTTCGACTGCCCAAATCTGTGGCAAAGAAATTATTCATACAGACAGCAGCAGAAAATGTCACACATTATAAATAAAAGCCCTAAATCCGAACTTCAAATCAAGCCATCAATTTGGATTTAGCCCACAACTGTCAAGTTGTTCCACTCACACATATCTCAAACGAACACAAACATTGCTCCACATACACTCAAGTGTGTGTAATGTGTGTGTGTGTGTGTGAGTGTGTGTGTATCTGGACGGTGCATCCACTTGAATCACTTTACCCGAAATAGCAACCGCAGACTGACAAATAATGCTAATGAGCGTACAAAAACTGCCATTTGCTAACCAATGAACTTCCGTCAATTGCAGCAAAGGCAATGGCGGCTAAAATGGCGGCGTTTTGCCAAGTGCACGACCAAACAAAAAAGAAAACACCAGAAAACACCAACAGCAACGAACATTTTTGAACTGCTATAATAATAGTTAGTAGGGCAACCGCAGGGCACAGACTGTCAGACGATCAGACGATGTGAGAGAGGAGTGAGGAGAGACGAGAGACGATGAGAAGGTAAAGTGTTGCCCACTAACACCAAAAGGTTCAGCTCTACTTTCCCAATGACACTAGTTGAATTTTTGGGTACTTCCTGCAACAAATCCAGCGTGCACTGAAATTATTTTCAGCAACATAGATTTTTAAGCCATTTAAAAACATAATTTAAAAACAAATAAACAAAGGCTTACTTAACAAACTACACTTAACTTAAACTTTTTAAAAGTAAAGCTGATTACTATTTGTAATATTGTACAGCAGCTTAAAAGGAATTTATCTCAATGAATAATGACTTGAATTTATGATAAGCTTAACAGGAACTTAAAAACTACTACTAACTACAAAAAATTCGTATGCCAGCTTTAGAATATCCGTTTCTCTGTTTCAGTATAATTATTTACTTAGTATTAGTGTTAGCTATTTGTTTAGAAACAAAACAATATTTAGAGACTATATTTAAGCATATTTTAAGGAAATTTAAGCTACAACAGCTATATCGCTTAACGGGTATAAAAATCTTCCTAAGGTTCCAGCTTTAAAAGTTTTATTTTGGAAATATGAATTAAATATATTTAAATTAAGCGATAAAATAAATATTTTGCTGTCATTTTAATTAATTTGAGTACTAAATTTCAATTATTTTTTATGAGTTTTCAATATAAATATTTATTTTAATATTTATATTTATTATTTTAAATTAATTTTAATAATTACTGATTCATGCATGACTGCTTTTAGATGGCGAGAATTAAAATGTTATATAAATATTTGAACTACAATTACTCAAATGGAAAACTAAACTTAGTATATTTGATGCAATTTCAAATTGTTTGTCGTATTTTTGATAGTCAAAGTATTAAAGAACACAATTACTTTATCAATATTTACACGCTCGGTTTAAAAATATTCTGTCCGAAATTCAAAACTATTTTCTGGTTATATAACAATCTAATGCTAACAAGATAATTCAAAATATTTTGTGCAATTTTTCAGCCAGTGTCATTTGGCTGTCTGTTGAATCCCTGCAAGTAGCTGGCGTTGATTGGACTCTCTGTGCCTGCCGTCGGGCATTTATGTCAGTTTGTCACGATAGGCGATGGAAGCACAGAGATTACCTTGGTTAAACTTAACAATGGTGCTGCCATGGCACGGCCAACAGACACCGAGGCGGGTAAAAAGGGCAGGAAGGAGAGCAGAGACGCAGAGACGCAGAGACAGGAAAAGGGTGGCAGGAAAAGGGGCAAAGGACGCTGGCATCATCAAAATGCAACGCCGTGCCATGCGGCTCAGTTCTTGGCCCGAAGCATTGGCCAAAAATGTTGAAGGCAGAGAACTATGGTAGCAGTAGTGTTAGCAGTTAGGGCCAGTTTGGAAACTAGCAAAACGTTTTCTCGCTTGGCATCGCGTGCAGAGCTGTTGAATCGCATTAAAATCAGTTGGTGCACATCTTCACTGACTGCAATTTTTGTGGGTTCTGAAAACGCAGAGCAAAGGACGCAGGACGAAGGACCCTCGGAGTAGTTTTGGCTCCTGTGCGCTCAATTGGCTGCTGTCAGCAGCATTTTATGTTAATTTTCATTAGCGCCATCGACGCGCTGCCAATTTGTATGGAAAGTGAATTTGAAACTGGCCCAAAAAAGTATGCCAATCGGGCTCTATGCTATTTGGGTGTAACGCTGTATCAATTCTAAATGATTCGAGGGACGAGTGGGCGTGTGCAGGTTGCGGGGCGTGGCAGTGTTTGCGGGGATGCAATAAAATTGCACAACAAAGTATTTTTCAATTAGTCGTGTCGGGTTGAGGCTCGTAAAAACAATAAATGTAAGCGTGCCTCTCGCTCTCTTTCCTCTTGTCTCTATCACCATCTCACTCTCTCTTTCTCTGTGTCTCTCTCTTTCTTTTTTTGGTGCATTGTTGCGTGAGTTTTGTTGAAATTGGCAGCAATTGGTAGACTTAAGCGCTGGCACAAGCATAAATTGTTTAATGGTCGTCAACGTTAGCGTTGGCGTTTCTTTTTGTACCCAGTAGCGAGGGTATATATGGTTTCGTGATAGTATGCTGCTGTAAATAATTATAAATTATGTTAATAAATGTTGAAAATTAAGTTTTATTGTAGGAAAATTTTATAAATAAATAAATATAAATAAAGGTAAAATTTTGGATTGCAGGCACTTATTTTGTCACTTACTTGAGAGTTTAGAAAAACCTACCTAAATTGCTTAGGTTTTCAGTAAGAATTTAAAAATGGAATTCAAAAAAACAATGAGTATCTCGCAGTCATGCACTGCCGCTTAAAGCTTCACACTTTTTTCTTCGTTTTGGTGCGAGGGGAGGTTGTTGAGAATGCTTTGTTTTCTTTTTTTTTTGCCCCAAAGATTGTGGTTCGCTGCAATTTTAATATTTGTTTTTATGACGCCAAACAAAATGAACAGCTGCAGTTTTATGTTGTGGAGTGTATTTTTAAAACCGTATCTAGGGAAAGCTTCTTCAATTGGCTGGACCTTCCAGAAATAGACAAAAATTCAATCAAGCGTTAAATTCGAACAAAATTTTCTTAAATTTTTATACATTTAAGCTTGGCTTTAATTTTAAATGAATTCAATTGATCAAATGGCTTTAATTGTGCTGGCTAGTGTAATTGGAAATTGAATTATTTCACATTTTAATTTACTAACAAACAAAACGCATTCACCAAGTAACAATTGTTAAATATTTTGATACACAAATAAACAAATATTCGAGATTACAAGGGTCGTCTAACAGAGAAATTTCTTGATCCCCGTGCATTATTGGGTTCCCCTTTATGCCAGATGGGCTACGCGTCCTTTTAGTCTTCGGTATGCAACAAACGGAATCTTCCATCTAAGAAGTTAGACAAGTCCACCTAGTAAATCTCATTAGACTTTAGCTCAGGCTTCAGGCGTTGTGCTTCCTGGAGACCTCGCAAATTTACGAGACTTCCACCCATTTGATGGGTGATCAAAGCTGCAGACCAATTTATATTCTCAGCTCTCCCAATATAGTACAGCTTTGATCCAATCCTTTTTAAAAGGTTGAGTGCTTACGTTAAAGTTGTTTGCATTATATGCAAATTATTTTCTTACAGAAACAATTAGTTAATCAGTGCACAAACGATTTATTTAATTGAACTTCATACCTGGCCACTTTTGTATCTTTGTTGATACAGACTCGAAAAATACACAGCATGTTAATAGGAAAAATATTATGACATTTATTTTTTCTCACGATCAACTGTGACTGGGAAGAACAATTAAATTTATAATGCACTCGCCCTTTTATACTTGTCGATTGAATAAATACGACAGTTCAGTTTTTACAAATATATAAAAAAAATTACAAAAAAATCGCTCTTGGGAAAGTTCAAAATACATAATTTTTCCAAGAACATAACAGCAATGTGATGTGCTTTCTACTTCAATATCTACCTTTATTTTCACAACCACTTACAATCTTTGCACAGTGGGTGTTTGCAAACTATTTTCTTAAAAAAATTATTCTTGTCACAAAAAACTTCTTAAATACCCAAATTTCATTTAATTATTATACAATTGTTTGAAAATAATTTAATTTGCTTAAACTTATTAGACTAGAAATATGATCTATATGTTAATGTACATATCTTGGTCAAACTACAGCTTTTCCTGCCTTTAGTCAATATTTTGCTTAATAAATTTAAATTTATACATTATACTTTTTTTATCCATGTTCCAATTTGTGCAATTTTATTTATCAATATAAATTCCTTTGTTCTTTATTAAAGCCTGACATTTTGTTGTTGCTATTATTATATTTTTGTTGGCAACATTATCATTGTTCAATTAAACTTTTCAACTGAAAATCGGCTTTTGTTTTATCGCTTGGTGTCTGTCGATGCCGAAAACAGAATAACACGACTCAAACATGTAGAAAAACTCTCTCTCTCTCTCTCTCTCTTTCTCTCTCTCTCTGCGAGTCTCTCTACAATTCAGAATCCCAATTCAATGCGATACGATGCGATTCGTTCTGGGCATTGTCATTGTCATACTCAATTCAATTTTTTTCTTTTTTAATTTTTTCAGCATTGAACATTGCGATTTTTAATCGCCATATCACCAGATTCACGCTTCCACGATCTACTACGCACATTAAGTGCATTGCCCGAAAATGGGGGAAAATGGTGGAAAAGTGGGCGGCAAATGGGCGGAAGCTAGCAGAGTAAATGCATTCTCCGAAGCTAGCACAACAATAACAATTACTGTTTTTTTATTATACCCAGCATATGAGATTGGGTGTATTAATTTTGAGCTAAGCGTTAGTTTATAACTATTTGTAGGTTAAGTTATAGAGCTATAGAACAACAACTGCTTGTATTTTGTACAACTGTTTTCTGAAAACTCACACATTATGTGTATTGTACCATTATAACAATCTTCACCAAGTTTGATCTGGATTGGAAAATTATAGCCTATAGCTCCCATAGGAAAAATCGGTTGGAAATTGTAATTTGTATGAAGACATGTAGTTTTAGTTGAGCGATCGCAACTACACTCACACATTGTGTGTATATCATAATTATAACTATATTCACCAACTTTGGTTCGGATCAGATAACTGTACCCTATAGCTCTCATAGGACAAATCAAAGCTTGATTTGTGGAATCAACTGAAAATTTGCTTTTTGTATTCTTAACAACTGTTTCATGATGTATTCTGATTCTCATTACTAAATGTCAAATACTTGATAAACAAATAAGAATAAATGATAAATAAATAATATAACTTATTGTTCCATTTAAATAAGGTAGAGTTCCATTACATAGTATCCCTTAGTTGATCAGCATTGAAATATTTCCGAATGCAGTTTGACTTAAATGTTGTAGTTGTTATTGTTGGTACAATTGTTGTTGTTGTTCTTGTTGTTGTTGTTCTTGTTGTTGTTGCTGTTGTTTCTGTTGTACGCACAATTGTGCAAATGTGACATCATCATTTTCATGTTTATGTCGAACAAGTCAAGTGCCATTTACACACATACACACGCATGTACTGTGATGTACTGCATACGTGTATGTGAGTGTTTTTGTCTGTGTGTGTGTGTGTGTGTGTGTGTGTATGTGTTGCTGAGAGAATAATGAATTTTCCCAGCCTACTGCTGCTGCTGACTGGCCTAAAATGCTGTCTAATGAAGCAAGCCTATGGCCATAAAACCCACTAACTGCACTGACTTGCTTCCACGAATTTGATTCTGTGCCCCCGTTTTTCACTTCCCGTCCCTCAACCCCTCCTCATCACACCCTCGGCATGATCTAGAGTCTCCCATTCCCACTGATTGCAGTGCCAATATGTGGACATCATCGGAGTTCGCTCTAATTAGTATTAAGTGGAAATTATTTCTTCGAGTACATTCAATTTTTTATAGGCTACATGCCAATTGATGTGTCAGTGGAAATGCCTGTGTGTGTGTGTGTGTGTGTGTGTGTAAGTATGTGGGAAAATGTGGACTGTAGCGGTAATTAGGTACAGCAGAGTCTGAGTAGGGCGACATGTAATGAAGTTTGACATGAAGAACTGTTATCGTTTAATTATTGCCCCACAATTTATGGAAATTCATTACGATGATATGAATGCACATAATCGTGTACAAGGTTTTCAAAACTATATCCATATAGTATATACATATGTATATTATTGATGCCCTCATAATGGCCAGTGGGTGTAATTACGGTTATTTCGGTTAATAGAATAACTGATTTTTAATGATTTCTGATTGTCGTTGAGTGAAATTATTTGAGCAGAAATTAAGTTCGATTAATTTATACAGTGATGTTCTAATGCCTTCTGCTATTCATTAATACATCTTGATTATAACTATGTTATAGGTTTCTTCAGCTAAACTTTCAAGTCAATAGAAAATAGTCAAACTACTTTTTAATTGGTTTCAATTTGGGTTAAAAATAGCTAAGTAATAAAAGTTGTATTGGAGTTAAAAAAAAAACCCTCGAAATCAATGTCCAAATCTGCACTTTAATTTATAGAAAAGTCTTGTTAAAGTATTGAAAATTTGCATGTAATTACCAGAGACGCAACTCATTGAAAATCAGTGAAAAGCATTTCCACCTTATGGCATAATTCCCAACTAATATCCAGTGGGCAATCGAAGAATACTTTTAGTGCTGCCTTGGGGCATTCCAGAATTCAGCTGTCAAACTTTTGGCACTTTAGCAAACCACTCAGTGGGAATTTTGAGCAAACAGAATTGCAATTGTTATACGGGTATACAAAAGTAAGTATTGTACGTGAATACTACTGTATATAATAGTTAGAACTCTGTCCAGCTTGGTTCTCTCCCTTGATGGTTGCCTTGAGGCGATTATGCTATGTTGCCCCGCGGAGCTCACAGCTGTTCTTGTTGTTGTTGGTGTTAGTTTCCAGTGAACTCAGCTTGGTTGAGGCAAAAGTTGTACTACCATTTCCACTTCCATTTCCACTTCCAGTTCATTTGTTTGCCTTTGTTGCCACAACAATTGGCGACGTCGTGTCAGGCCAAGTTTTGCACAGTTTGCACTAATTAAATATAAAATCTATTCTATTTTCCTATATATACATACAAGTACATATTTATACATTAATTAAGACTTTTGAGTGTGGCTGACACACACAGCACTCCCACACATTTACACACCCAGGCACACACACCAACACACACACACACTCACAAAGCAAATATGACAAAACAATAATGAAAGCTTTGACACAACTAATTGCCTGTGGCGTTTGCTGTCTGCTCGAATCTCTGTCAACTCACTCTTCCTCACTCTCTTTAGCTCTAGCCCTCTCTCTCTCTCTCTCTATCTTTTCTCAAGTTGAAGATGCAGACGACTAACGAATTTGTAATTGAAATAATGCAATTTCCTTTACTCGTTTAAAATACATTTTACAGGAAATCGCAAAGGGCGCAGGCACTCGCTGAAAACTTAAACCAAAATTCATTAAAACTTTGCATTGTTTCCCTCCCAAAAAAGCGTCGACTTTGCCTCGTGTCCTTTTACATGACGTGCTGACTTGGCTAACTCCTTCCTCCCCTCTCTTTCTCTCTTCCACACTCGCATTCTACCACTCTCCCGTCTCTGTCTCCACATATATCTCTATCCCTTACTTGACTGCTTTGTTTGTTTTGTGTTTGCGCGCCCTATTTGAATAGGTATCCATTTTATTGTTTATTTTAGACTTTGGGATAAGCATGTCGCGACTAATTCCAATTAATTCAGCAGACAAATATCCTCGAAGTACGGAAGCAACTTGAGCCACAAACTCCAAAACTCGTCTCAAAACTGAGCATGGAGAACTGAGAACACAGCAGACAGTAGACGAATACAACTGAAATTTGCTGAGCTTTGCAGCAAAGTCTTTTTAGCTTTTTTTTCATTTCAGTTTGGCTAGATTTAGTTTGGTTTGATTTTGGCTAGTTTTTTGCCATCATTGTGCTTGTTTTTTGGCTGGTTTTGTTGTTGGCAAGGTCGCTGCTAAAGGCGTAACAAACATGGCCAACCATGTTGGCAACAAAAGCAATTGCACAGTGGTTCAAATGTTACGAAATTCTAATCAAAAAATCTAAAACAATGTGAGCAACAAAAATAGCTACAAAACAAGAACTTTTATTCTTTTTTTATATTTTATGAATTAGTTTCAACCCACTGTGCTGCGTAATCAAATTGCTGAAAATGCGGATTGCAGGGCAGCACAATCAGGCTGATACTCGACTGTAGTCAGAGTTAGAGTCAGAATCAGAATAAGAGTAGGAAAAGGACGAGGATTCAGAGTCTGAGTAGGAGTCCTTAGTTTGGTGGACTTGTCATGTATGTGCATGAGAAAAGCAGCTTATAGCTTTGCATTTGTGTATCTGTATCTGTATCTCAACGAGTATCTGTCTGTCTGCATGTGTGTGTGTGTCTGTGTGTCTGTTTGTATGTTTGTTGAGTTTATTTAAGCAAGTCGAAAGTTTTAGCTTGCAAGATTTACCGTGTGCGCTGCCAGGCAAAAACTTCTTTTGCAGCGCCATTGACTTTTGTATTTGTTACAAGTTTCGTAAGCATTTCACAGACTCAGCCCCAAAAACTGCAACCTCTGAACTCTCTCATCATTCCCATTTTCTCCACTTATAACCATTGAGTTCTAGCAAATGTTTTTCCAACTCCTTTTTAGCCAAGGCTAAGCTGCTCTCTTGTTTTCGCTGCGCTTGTAATTTGCTTTTGAAAAATATGAACAAAAACGCGAAAAGATTTCTTGGAGTAAACAGTACGAATCAAACATAAAATAAATGCAATTTTTTAATACATAAAAAACTGCAAATTTACTTTTTAAATATATATGTTTTAATGACTTCAAGTCGCAGTTATAATTCCTTTATTTAAATAATAGATATTTGAATGGAATGTAGTTATAAAACCAGAGTCAAAGCTGATGATAAACGTGTTATGCTCCTTTAGGTAAATATGCCAAGTTAAATGTAAACAGTTCATCAAACTTTTAGATACTTTTGGCTGAGCAAGCAACTTAGACATAAAACTCGTTTCAAGGGTTAATTGCTTGAATTTGGGCCAAGGATTTTTGACGAAGTGGAGAAGTGAAGCAAACATATCATTGGGTTCTTATATAATCATCAAGCTAATCATGTTATTACTTTCTAGGAAAAGAGGCAATTAATTAATTTGAGCTATTTATATAGATACATACGTATCTATACACGGTAGGTATTATGTATTCAGTTATACAAAATGTATCTAAATACACAGTGTCAAAGAGCAGCATCAAATGTTGCTGAGTCAAGCTGTCAGAGAGCTTTGGCCATATTTGCTTTTATTATTATATGCATATGCTGACATTTACACACACACACACACGCACACTAGAGTAATAGACTTAGGGGTTTGTTTTTTGGTGAAGGGGGGAGTAAAGGGAGACAAATTTTCATGCTTTTAGTTGGTTTAGCTTGGGCAAATAACTTTTGTATCTATGGGAGCCATCAACAAATGCAACAACCAGTGATGCCAAAAACTTTTCATTTAACACATGCACAAGCAGACAAACAAGATTTTTAGACAAGTTAAGCACCAAGCTCCGCAAACCCTACACATCCCCTTCAACCCTCTGAAACCCCCACCACTAACAAACACACACAGACACACACACATCCATTCGATAGGAAGTGAAACCAATGCTCAATGACACAACCATAAACCAAACACAGCAAAGACATTTGAACAAATCAAGCTAAAATTCTCTCAAGCGTATCACACATAGAGTTTCTCTCCCCTCCCCCTCCCATCCCTCATCTAACCCCTTTCATTCATTTAAAAAAATTAGGGAAGAGTTCGCTTCATTTAGCCAAAAATTTGTAGCAAATTCAAACAAATTTGAAACCCAGGGTGACGTAAGTATCTTAAGCTTCCTGCTCTCCAGTCACGTCTACACTGATGAATTCCAGCACTTGGTCTGCTTTTAAGGAGTTTTGCTTGTTACCTCTTATTTTATTACTTGCTATTAAAAGCTGCTTAAATACTCTATAGATCAGGCTGTTTATTTCCTGCTAAGCTTTAATTATAACCAAATTTATACTTTCTGCAAAAATTAATTGTAACTTTACAAACAGATAGAAAATTGATTCATTCCAAAACCAGAGAATTCTCAAAGTTCTATACTGTTTTCTGGAGATCGATCTATTTTGCTAATTAAATAAAAATTCATTTATTTAATATAATATAAAATATTACAATTAACATTTGCTATTGAAGTAAAGCAATTATAATAGAATCAGAAGAGCTGGCTAAGCATGCGCTTGAGAGCTCTTAGAAGAATTGTTTAATATTATTTTTTTTATTGCTGAACATAGTTAAAAAATAAATTTTAAGTTCAAAATAATATCGTTTATGAAAAGATTTTTTTTAAATAATTAATTGAATTCCCTTATCACTACACTTATATTTTTTAGATATTTTTAATGGCATTTTAATGTAAGATACAGTCAAAAAAACTCAACCTAATAAACAATTCTCTTAACTTTGATATCAAACTCTAATGAGTTCTAAAAGTTGATGATATTTTTATCACAGCTGAACATTAAATGCTTATTTCATTCCCTTTCAAGTTAATATTCAAGTGAATAAAACTTAATAAAATGTGTAATTATTTAATAATTTTTAAAATTAAATTGCTTAACTCTTAGAATAGTTATAGTTAAGAATTTATTATAACAAATTTCTTAGTCAGCGGGATTCACAACTACCGTAACTCTTCTTAAAAATTAGTATTAATTAAAAATTCTATCAATAACAAGGAAACATATGAAATGCTTTGAATATAGTGTATAGAATGACGACAGTTGATCTGCTCTTATTACTTACATTAAATTAATTTGATGCTGTTAACAGCACTGCGAGTTATGTGTATCTTAAATAAACCCTGAAACGCATTCATTTCATTCACACTAAACGCACTATTTATTTATGCTGTGAAGCGTTAAAATAGTTATGGCCAGAATGGAGTGAGGAGTTTCCTTTTACCAGTTTACACCAGCACCGAACTCCAACCACCGACTCCAACTGATCCATGTGTTTTTGTTCTTGTTTTTGTTTTTGTTTGGTTGTCTTATTGCTGCGACAAAATTAAATTCTACACATTAATTTGTGTAAGTGGAAACATTTTACATGACATTTAAACTTGCGCTGCGGTGGTGCCCGACACACGCGTGCCCTTTGACACTGCATTCGGTTGGTTTTCCCCCCCATTCAGCCCCACTCTCACCTACCCCTTGTTCGGTTTCTTGCTGCTTCTTCTGATGGTGCTGTCTGGTGGTTTGCACAACCACCAAAAGACACACGCACAACGCTTTGCACTTTGTCTGGTGAGGCGGAATTGGAATATGCGCGTGCAGTTTTCACTTTGTGCTTATTTTCTCGATGTTAGTTTTTTGGTGGTCCTTTTCCCCACTTCCCCTGTAGCCCTTCGCGAGCCAAAGTCGAAACTTTGCTGCTATGTAAGTGGTCTCCAGGGAAATTGAGAGAGAGAGAGAGAGAGAGACAGCGGCAGAAAGAAAGAGAGAGAGACGTGTATATCATGGTATGTGGTCATGTAGTCAACTTCAACTTCACTTAAAATCCTTTTTGCCATTACGTTTCGATGCATATGAGGTTTTGTTTAGAGACAAGTTCTTTCCATCTCCCACTCCCACCCACACCCCCTGCCAACTCCAACCGCTCTGCCACGCCAAAGTCGATGCAGTGAAGCAGGCAGCTTATTTATAATTTAAATTTGCCAAAAGTTTGCAGGTTGCATTCAAATTTTCCGCTGCTGTCGAGTGGGTGAACTTTACTTTTATGCAAATGACACTGCAAACACCAACCCACACACACACACAATCAAAGTGTCGCATACACACATACACACCAACACTTAGTCAGTCTCGGTTTCGGTGTCATTCACAAAGTTTCTACTCTGGCTCTGCATATTACGCATACGCACAGTGGGACAGACTCTCCATCGTTTTGCCAACGTTTTGTGCAATATGAGCTATAGTCTAGGTAACAGTCATTATGGCTTATGATTATGGCTATTAGTGCGATTTAGCTGAGCTTAACCCGGCCTGCACTTTGCAGTCCGCAGTTCCTAGTTTCCAGTTCTCAGTTCTCACAGTTTATGGAGAAATTTTATAGTCCGGCAATTTGCCTCATTGCCACCGTCTGTGGTCAAGTGGAGCTCTGGTGACCGGTGGCTTTTGAGCCTTGTCAAATACTTAGAAATTCATATTAACTAGATTCTGTTGCTTGGCTTGCTGCTTACTCTGTCTTAAACCTATTTATTGGTCTTTAGTTAAACATGATTAGTGCACTGATCAAAATCATTATCTGCAAATTTACATTTTTGGTCTTAAAAATAAAACTTTTGGTTTAAAAATTTCTTTAATCTCATACTAACATCTTAATTTTAACAGTGTATGACATTGTCGTTAATTTAGTTATCTAGAATGTCGTTCAGAAGTGATGAATTATAGTGAGATCACTTTTAGATTTGATTATATATTTAAATATCACTTATATAAGCTATATTTCGATGTGGTCTTTTGTCTCTTTCTTTCTCTATCTTTCTCTTTCTTTCCTCTTTTTCTCTACATTCCATTTTTTTTGCGACTAAGTCTCTCGCTTTCGCTTTGCCACAAATGCGCTTATCAGAAGCTTTTACTGATTGCCTGAGTCCTTTAGATAGCATCATAGCCGCAAAACCTTAGCACCAAAATAAATACATTTTTAAGAGCTTTATCAAATGGCAGCCTAACTGGAAACTGGTAACTCGCAACTGCTAACTGGGAAATGGGATATGGGAACGGGGAGCTGGGAACTGGGAACTGAGAACTGAGAACAGAGAACAGAGGCGACAGTTGGTGAACTTCAACCAATAAAAATTAAAATATTTAAGCAAAGCGTAAAGATGCAAAGCCCTGCAGTAAAGAAAGATACATGGCCAGGAGAAGCCCCAAAGCGAAGGTGCCAGAGTGAGTTTAGATGGGTTGAGGTGGTTTCCTTGCTGCTGCTGTGGTGGTTGTTTGGCTGCCGTTGTAACAGATTAAAAATTCCACACAACCTGAGAGTGGGTTTGGGTTGGGTTGGGTTGCGTTCGGGTTCAGGTTTGAGTTTGGGTGCCAAAAGTATCATTGCAAAGTTTTGTTCGTTTTTTATTTTTCTTTTTCTGCTGCTCTTGCCGCTGCATGCGAAATGCTGCTGCGGTATAAATGCCTGCGAGGCAAGGACCTTGCCCCAATGTCTCTGTCTTTGTCTCTGTGTATGTGTGTGTGTGTGTGTGTGTGTGTGCGCGCTAAGTATTTCCTCAGTTAATTATGCAAAGATATACGCTTAAAATTTTGCAATATTACGTGCATATTTCAAATACCCAGCATAAATTCTGGCTCCCTCTCTCTGTCTCTCTCTCTCCCACTCTTCCATCTCTTTTACTCTTTCTCTATCTCAGCGAAAGAAAGCTGTAAAAATGCCTCAAGGATACAGCTGGCAAATGTGAGCTGCAAAGGTTATGCCTCGTACGTGTGGGTTAAGGCTTACCTTGTCACAACCTTGGCCTCAGGTCGCTTCTGGTAGCACCTATATTCGTGTTCACTGTACCTCTATGGTTCTCCCAACGCTCGGCAGATGGCGCACGGCTTTTTAATTGCTCGTTTGCCTGGCAATCATCGTACGCCGTAAATGTTGTCGTTTATTGTTACGGCTGCTCCATACAGCTTTCTCCCCATTTTTCACCCTCTTTCTCTCTTTCTCTCTATCTCTCTGTTTTATCTTCGTGTCCCTTTGGCTCGCTGTCACGTTGTGAGCCAGCAAAGATGCCCAAGACTTTCGTCTCTAATTAAAACGATGCGATTTTAATGGAATTAACAAAACAGTTTAACTCTTTCCACCGGGAATTCCTGGACGAACTGTCAGTTTAAGATTCGGTTAAGTACCTAAAAGTCTGTCTATTGGTGTAGATCTGAAATCTTTAATTATTTATTGAATTCAATTAAATTTTAGCAAATATCGTGCAAGACATCGATACAGGGTCTACTAACAACCACATCAGTTCGTCCTTAGTGACTTTTATAGCTAAATTGTCGCAAACAAGTTTTGAAACAGTTACGATATACCCTTACAATGCGTGTACAGGGTATAAAAAAAACTATTCTCTTTCTGTATACAAAACAATAAACTTAATTTTTAAAGTTTCTATCGATTTCCTGTAAATCTATGCAGGAAATTTGACTAAATTGGAAAAAGGTTTTAACTTTGTGCCAGGTATTTATTAATTAACTTTGTATTGGCCCTCAAAGAAGTGTTCATTTGCATACGAAACTGGAGTGCAAATTTCATTTAACTCTAATGCAGTATCTGAAAAGTTGTTTATTCTGAATGCAACCCCATTTGACCACGCCCACGCTGCAACGCCCATACCATACTAAAATGACAGCCAAGAGCAGTGCATCACAAAATAAAACTTGCAAAATGCAAAAAAGGCAAAACAAAAGCTAAACTTTAGTTAAATGCAGTGGCAGACAGGGAGAAGAAGAAGAAGAGAGAGGGATAGAGACAGAAAGAGAGAGAGGTAAGAGAGAGTGAAGAGAGGAATAGGTACAATTGATGGAGCTGAAGTTGTGGGAGTTATAGCTGATGTAGTTGAACGGGGTACGAGAAGGAAATATTTGTTAGCAGCTGCAGCATTCTACGATGATAACTGAAAATCTATTTTCTAACTGACTGACATCCAATATATTTGAATATTGAACGGTGGGCGGGAAAAGGAGAACAGAGGGAACGGAGACACAAACAAAAAAAAAATATATACACACATATACATATATAAAAATATGGTAAGCAATTTCTGTTGCATTGCTGAGCATGTGATGATGCTACTGCTCACCTTGCCACGCCCAATTTAGTTTTGTCAAATCAAAATATTTGCTCTTCCATCCAGACTGAAGTTATTCCTGTTGTTGTTTCTCTTGTTGTTGTTCTTGTTGTTGTTGTTGGAACGCTTGTGGGCGCTTACCGCGTATAATTTATCTATGCATATGTTTCGAACAGGCGAGAACAGGAGAGATTCCACATAAATCACAAGACCCTCTCAGTTTACCGTCACACACACACACTCCACTCCACACACATGCACACCCCTTTCGTATAACGGCAGTTTTCGCCCTCGCACATCACGTAAAAATCCAAATCCAAAAAGCAATTGCCGTCAATTTATTTTCACGTGCCTATTATAAGAACGGGATTAGAATGGGTTCCGTTCCGTTCCGTTCCATTCTGTTTCGCCTTTTGGGGTTACACAAAATATACAGCCATAAAAGAAAACTGTTCTGAGAACTTGTTTATACCACAGGCATGTCAACACATAAGTAATACATAAATGTTTATGTGACAAAATGACACAAAATTCCGCGTATTTCAATATTTTTGTTCATCAAGAAAATTATCAACATAATTAAAATAGACACCGAAGATGTTATACACCCAAATTGTTAACACTTAAATATATTTCAGGCAATTATGCATAATAAAATTTTGATTTATGTTTTAAAATTATGTTTATCTTTTTAGCGAATAAATTTAAAACATTTCTGTTTAAAAATTGTCAGTCATCAGACCATAAATATTATATAAATAAATTGTTAAAAATAAAATAAGACCAAATCATAAACACTTACTTACTGCAGGTGGAGCAGGGGACGTTGGGGCAGACGAGGATATTCAAGTCATTTAGCGAAACAAATCTCAGCTAAACGCAAATAGTTTAATAGGGAAATCTGATCAAAGGGAGACAAAACATACATAAAAGCAGAATCATCGTTATATCAATTTCATTCACATATTTGGTACACAAACAAAATGCCAAAGCAAAAATATGCATACAAATCCATCTATGCGTATTGATAGCTATAACGAAACTAGACTAAACCGAATCCAGACCAGTTCATATAAGATGAGTGGAGTGAAGGGGTTCGGTGGGGAGTATAGAGGAGGGGAGTTAAGGGGAGGGGAGTGTAGGGAGTTGTGTTGCTAGTCCAAAACTCAAATCTGACGACTGCTCCACAATTTGTTGTGCATGACAAACATTGTGTGTGACTACACTGAAAGAAATCAGTGATATAAAAGAAATAAAAAACAGTATTTTAATTACTTTATTTAAGAAAAAAGAATGCGATTCTTAAATAAAATATTTCAAGTATTGTTTCATGATTTTAATATATTGACATATATTGATATTAAAGTTAAGTATTACTTAGAGCTTTTTTTATTAAGAATTTTTTAAAAACTAAATTTATTTCTTATTACTTAATTACTCTTGACATTCTTTAGGATTTATTGAAGATTCATATTAATCAAGCGTTTTTTTCCGTGTAGCGTGTCTATTTGTGTATATTGTCTATATGGATCTGGTCTCCTGCTCTCTGGTCTCCGACTATGAAATCTGGATGATGTTTGTTCCTCCGTTCAACCATCCGTCCGTCCGTCCATTGGTGACGTCCCAATCAATTGTCCAAATGTCCGAAACTTCATTTGTTATGCGCATCACAAAAATTGAAGCAAATCATTTTGCCAATCGCATTTTGATTTCGAATGTCAGTGACATTGCTGTTATTAGATGGGCGACAGACACTGGAGTGGGCAGGAGGGAGGGGAGTGAAGAAATCACACTCCACTCCCCTCTGGCAACCCAGGCATCCACAATTTATGTTAATTTTTGTGTATTTGCCGCCAACGGCGCCCAAAATTATGCAATGCCTTTATTAATTTATGGCAAACCAAAATGGTAACTCGTGTTAGCGATGAGCTCGTGCTTAACACACATCGTTTACGATAGTCACAACGAATTCCAAGCCGGCTCAATGAATACTATTTAATAAAATCATTTTGATTTAAATTAATAATTTATTTATGCGCATTTTGTGGCTTATAAATATATATATAAAGATTCCGTCTGTACTAAAGATACTTTTGTATCTTTCCGCGTCCAGCCAAGAATCGATTATAGGAAAAATAAATTTTTTGTAGCTAAACGATTTTTTAAAGGATTTTTATTTAAATGTAACTCTAATATCCCAAATAATTAGATAATTTTGTTTCTTGCAGACATTTGCGTTTGTATCTTACAGATAATCTACAGACTTTTAGATCATTAGGTACATCTTTAAAACATTAGTTTTATTTCTTAAAATAAACTATCGCCTTGTACAACTCACGCACTCCGCATTATTTAAGATTGCAGTACATGGATTTCAGTACTTGTGTGTGTATGTGTGTGTGCTAACTGGGCCCTCTGTCCCGGCTATTTATGCAGTGTTTAACTTGGCCCAGGGCTTTTTACAAGATGAGGGGGCGTGGCATTTCATTTTAACGCGCCAGCCGCGTAACTCATTTTCACCCCCAGTCCCTTCCCGACCTCAGACGAATGAGAGAAAAGTGCAAGGAAACAAGAAAATACAGAAGAAAAAAAAAAAAAAATAAAATAAAAATAAATAAAAGGGAAATAAAGTTTCTTTTGCTGCCACTTGGCACATTCTTAATTTCTTGCGTATTTTGTCAAGACAAATTGAATTTTTATGAGCGTCGTCGACGTCGTCGTTGAAGACGTTCTGTGTTGCAAAGAAATCGCAAAAAGGCGACGCAGCAGCAGCAACAGCAACGGAGGCAGCAACAGCGGCAGCAGTAGCATCAACGAGCGAAAACTTTAAACTTTTCTCATCTTGTGAATTTCATTTTATCACAAGTAATTACTTTGTAAATATATGGGGTGGCAGACAATGCAGCAGACGTCGCGACGCAAAGCAACGCAACGCAACGCGGCGCGTCGCGGCGTTACGTGGATTGCACACGCAGCAGCCTTTTGACCATTTCAAGAGGGCAATAAAATGGCTGGCGGCGCATAAAAAACCCTTAAAGACTTGCAGCATGCAACAAGAAATGCAGCTCAGGGCAAAAAAATCTAAAAGAAAATTACAGTCGAGCTCAACCAACAGAAAAATACCCTGTGCGAGTCTTGAGTTCAGAGTTCAGTTTTTAATATAACTACGACCCAACTGGTACTGAAGCTCTAGCAAAACAATGGAATGTATCTTTTCCAATATCAGCTTGAAAAAAGATTAATAAAAAGACTGTTTAGAGAGCTATAGGATATAGTTGTCCGATTCTAGTGAGGATAGACACTATGGTTTCATACATATAAAGGGTAAATTTGACCTCGTTGGCTTTAGTATGTTCCAAGTTTTGGGGGTTATGAAAATGGTCTTTCACCATTTACGGAGGCGGCAGGAGGTGTGGCAAAAATTAAAAGTAAACTGGATCTCCATGATTTATAGACAGTCTTTCACTCCAAGTTTGGTGGCTTTTACTTCCATAGTCTCTGAGGTCTAGGTGTTGATACGGACAGGCAGACGGACATTGCTATGTCGTCTCGGCTGTCGATGCCGATCAAGAAAATATAAGCTTTATGGGGTCGGCTACGCCTCCTTCTGCCTGTTATGCACCTTTCGCTTATTACAAACCTAATAGCTCCTGTACTATTTTTGAGTACGGGGTCTAAAAAGTAATTTCTTGTTGTCTCTGATTTCTTTTCATTCAAAACAATACTTAAGCTTTATGGTGTGAGAAATGCTCTCTACTGCCTATTGCATGCATTCAACAAATGCAGCATACCCTTGTACAGGGTATTACTAACAATTTACTACAGCGAATATTAACAAAAAACTACTTAAGTAATTGTTAAACAATAAATGTATCATTCAGTTTCATTCAGTAATGATTGTACATTTTAAATAAACAAAGTTATTAAAGCCAACTTAGCCATAATGTACATAAATATCTTAGTTGGAATAGATTAACATATGTTTTTTGTATCACCATGATAATTCAGTTATTCACTTGCTTTTCCAGCTGCAAAGTTGCAATTTGCAGAATCTTCTCCGTATCAATTTGTTCAGTTGTATTCAACAGTATTTTTAAATTATCGACAGCAAGCAACAAATTTTCTTTTATTTGCAGCTTTGGAGTCTGCAGCAGATGCTCGATAAGGCAAGGATAATCGCTGCTTTTAGCGGGTTTTATCAGCACATCCTTGAAGGCTTGCATATAGCACTTGAACATAAAGCTGTAGGCTTTGGAGTCAACTGATTGAGGAGACTGTGCAAGATCAATCATTACGGCATGATCAATCTTTTGCCGAATGGCTTCACTCAGCAGCATTACGGCCTCTAGGGATGATGCCAGAGGCAAAAGTTTAACGCATTCCTTTGGCTGCAGCGGTTTGCTACCTGCCACAAACAGGACCAACTGATCGTCCTGCCACAAATGCGGGTGCTTTAGGGTTTGTAGTAAATCAGTGACTTCACGATGCAGATTTTCAGATATGCTTAGGTAACGCGGCATGTTTTTAACATAGTAATCCATGATGAGATCAAGAACCTGCAAACGTGACAGATTAAAATCACCAAGGTCACCGCGCAACTGATCCATGGAAAGAATCAACTGCGAGGTGAGAGTCCAGTTACAGACACGCCACCATCCAAGTTTTCTCATCACAGCTGTCGACTGTTTGGCCATTAGAAGCATATGATAGCTAGCTTTGGGTTTCCGCTGACGCTGAATCTTAAATCTCCTGGAGCTGCGTGAAATGTGACGCTGCTCGTTGACTTCCAGTTGGAGAAGTGTCTTCATTAATCTCTCCAGCGCTGCATAGTTAAGAGACTCGGTGAACTTGGCCAAAGCAGCGGCAAGAGATGACAGAAAACTTTGCTGGGCCAACTGCAGTTTGGTGGTCAGGTCAGCCACTGTAAAGCAACTATGCTGGCTACCAATAAGATAGATTGGCAACTCATATAACTGTACTAGAAAATCAGCTTGACCTCGGCTGGGAAAACGCGCCAGCAAGCGATCATCCTGCATCAAACGCTGCTCCGTGCTGGCCACATAATGTATGGCATGTGGAGCACACTGGATGGCAATGCGTCTATAAAGGCTGGCAAAGCGTGAGTGGGCCATGCCCAGTTGGGCAAAGGATAGCCATGTTTCCTTCGGCTGCTCGAAACAGAGATCCAGGAATTTAAGCAGCGGAAATCCTTCAGGGGAATAGTTTAGTGTGTTAAAGAAAGAGATACGTTGGGCATCTGATGAATCATTATGAAAGCGAAAATCTTGTAGCATGTCTCGCTTGCGTAGCAATTCCAGTTTCTCTTGAGGATTCGAGCAGTTTCTGTAGATGGGTAACAGCACAAGGTGCAATAGATCATCATAAGTTTCAATGTAATCGCTATCTTGGTGGTCCTCCTCATCGCCCTGCTCCATTTCAAGCTCCTTCAGACGCAGCACTTGAAGCAAGTGATCGAGTATCAACTGCGCATGATGTAATCCCAGTAGGTGAACGTACTTAGTCATACTCTCGATACATTCATCGCTACCAAAGGCAATTGGGCGTTGCATCAGTTGGTTTAGGCCAACGAGCATCATTTGATCATTAACCTCGCCCAGCTCGCCGTCCAGAAAGCCCAGCAGTTCGCCCAGCGTCAGCGTCTCCAGGCGCTGCTCGAAACTTTGTGCCCCATCGGCAAAGCTAGCCAGCTGCGGGCATAGGCTGTGGCTCTTGAGTACAGCGTCCTGGGCGAGCAATTCACGCAGTTGCTTGCACTGATTACAGATGTGCGCCTGCAAATGAAAGAGCATTTGGCCCGAGGGTAAGTCCTGCCAGGTCATGTAGGTATCCACACTAATCTGTGGTAGCAGACGTTGCACGGTGTCCAACAGCTTGCCAGCGAATGTGCGTAGCTTTGAACTCCTATCCGGCTGGTGTCCGGTTAGTCCTGGCTCCTCCTTTACCTCCACGGGAGTCAAACGCAATGCGTAGACAAAAAAGTAATCTGGCAAATGATTCATTGATTCCTCAACTTGGATTGCCTCGAGTACTGCAGTGAGTAGACCACGCATTGCCTCGCCAAGGTAACGATGACGGGCTACTTTGCCACGTATCAGGCGGAGACGCTCCTCCGTGTCTAGCAGATGTCGTTGGAGCAAACGTAAAGCATTTGGCATTAGGTTGACTTTTGCCTTGTGATAACAAATGGATTTGGTGACAGCGCTGATAGCACCACAAATGAGTGGCAGCATCTCATCCCGATCACAGACTAAGTGAGACAGTGTCTCATTGAAGCAATCAAAATACTGCGATGTCAACCAATATGGTCCACAGCCCAAAAATTCCAGAAACTGCTGTGACATACCGCATTCCAATGCCAAGCTCACAGTAACCAATTGGGATACGGGTGCGGGCCATTGATTCAATAGATGCACACATTGCGGATTCCAGCGATCCAATTTGGAGTCCTCCTCGCTTTTGATGTTGACACTATTCAGGATTAGATACATCATTGTGCCACGAAGTTGATCCACATTGCAGCCAGGCGTGGGTTTAGTCACCAGTCTGTCCTCGTCCTCTGGATGTTCCTGCTGTTCAACGAGGCCATGCTCTAGAAGCACACTGTTAACACGGCGTGCTAGCTCCTTGATATAAAGCTCGTTTCCGCTAAAGTAGTTGAAGGTATTTAGCTTCTTCTCGTGGTTGTGAAAGTTTGTGAATTCAATGCGTAATTGATTGAAAATCTCACAGTTGTTTAATGGCTGCAGGTCTTCCATTTTAACTTTAATGTTTTAACTTCACTCAAACAACAATTATGTCGAATATGTCGTCTTATTCAAATAATGTTCATGTGGAGTCGTATTCAATCTATTGTTTTTGTTCCATTCTTTTCTCCGAATCTTTTAACGCCGGTGGCTAAGAACCGCGAACAAAAATATTGGTAGCTGAGATATTATTGGGAAAATAAATGTGGTTGGTCTTGATAATATTGGGTTGTTTTATTCAGAGTTGCTTTTGGCTCGTTAGCAAATGTCAGAATATTTCATTACACAAACTTATGCCGTTGCTCAACACTAACAACTGTTCCACAGGGTTGCGCGGGAGGATTCAAAACATTACTAGCACATTGTAAAATCAAAAAATAAATAAATTATAAAATTGAAGATTTAAAATGCTGCAAAAGCTGATCGAGAGAAATATTTTAATGGGGTCTTCCACGCCGCAAAGTTTATTTTAATAACTATCCACCAACTAAACACACAGGTAAATGTTAAAATATGGAAGTTCTTTAAGTTCTTTTAAGTCCTTAAGCGCATTGTTGTTGTAGCGCTTGAACTTTCAAATTCTAATTTATATTAACTTTATAACGCTGCAAAGAAGCCTAAACCACTTCGGAACGACGACCAGCTATTTACGCCCTGCAGCTAGAAAAAAACGATTTGGTCTCACATACACATGCATTAATTAGGCAGACAAATATATCAAGTTTACATATTATTTATTGATGTTATTGAAAACTCAGCGTGAATGCAACTTGCCATTGGGTTTGTCAAACCACGACAATAATTTGCATTAAACAGCCGAGCTAAGCTTGATGTAAACATTGAAATTGGAGTAGTGCGCAGATTTTTGGAGATTGTAGCGCTTAATCGAACAGTCCAAAGCCCATGTCATCGTCCTCCTCTTCTTCTTCGGACTCGACCTTCTTGGCTTCCTCCTTCTTCTCGGCAGCTCCAGCACCGGCAGCTGGTGCCGAAGCGGCAGCAGCAGCAGCAAACTTGCTGGGATCCTTGATGTACTCCTTGATGGTGGTGGCTTCCTTGAACTCGACCTCGGTGGTAGCAGCAATAGCCAAAAGGTTCTTGAAACCATTGGCAATGCTGTGGGGTGCCGAGGCAATTGTTGGGTAACCCACAGACAAACAGACGGCAGCCAAATTGGCAACGCCTTGTTGGAACTTGGCGCGCAAATCTTCGGGCTTGATGTCCAAAATCTCGGGCGAAAAGATTGAACCGGAGTCGTACACCTGGCTGACGAGCAGACCGTACGAGAAGGGCGAAATGTTCAACATGTTCAACAAAGTGGCCTCAGAAGCTCCAACTTTGTCTCCGGGCTTCAAGATGGGCACATCGTTGATGATTTCAATTGTACCCTTGGAAATCTTGGTTGGGATGGACAGAGCCTGGAAGAAACTGGTCTTCTCTGGACCCAGACCGGTGTTCTGAGCCGGAATGATGACGGGCAATGGGGCAATTGCACCGGGACGTGCGGGAGCACGCACCTTCGATTCCAACAGCTTGTCGCGAACCTCAGCCAAATCTCCCTTGGTGAAGACGAAGCCAACATTGCCCTTAATGTGAGGCAGCAGCTTCTCCAACTGAGGATTGTTCTCCAAATGGCCACGAATGGCTTTGCGCATCATCGTGTTCTTGCCCATCAACACCACAGCCAGGCCACGGAGGCTGGTACGGATGTTCTGCATCTGCTTGGAGCCAACATTATCGGCGCCCACAATGAAGCACTTTGGATACTCATCGAACAGTTCCTAAAATATCAAATTGCATATGTTACATTTTGCCTTCTAAATTCTTTATTTTCAATTTTGTAATTACATACCACTACTTTAATGAAGTATTGAGCCTTCCATGCTGCTTTGTTCTCCCTAACCATTTTGAAGGTGTATTAGGGACTCGATAGAATTTAAGAACTGCAATATAATTAAAAAAATGTATTAATGTTGTGTACATTGCGATTGGTTTGCTTAATATTTCTAGTATTTATTGCGTAAACTATTGGGATTGCATAAATATTTTAAGATTTTAAAATTGCTTTGCTTACCAAAACACAAACTATACGCGGTGGTGACTTGGACCAAATGGACGAGAAATACTTTTATCGAAATCGTTATCGATGTTGCCTTTGTCGGAATTCGTGCAATAAGCTATCGATAACATAGTTAACAAAATAAAAACAAATCATAATAATTTGTTTTAGACAAACAACTGCATTATTTTTTTCTTTTAATATATTTGAAATTATTATTTTAAGCATTAAAAACTTATTGAAAAATATCGATAAGAGAAATAGAGAGAAATATATGAGCCGTTTTCCGAAAGATTCCTTTTTTTTTATTGAAATACCGGAAGATTTTTTATACATCCCGTATATATATTTTGCAGTTTAATTAATATAATATATTATATGTACCATATCACATTCTTAATATTAAGTCCGTCTAGACTATTTTGTAATAAATTATTGACGGCAGCACTGGAATAGTGTTGTAAAAAGTGCGTTGCTCCACGGTAACAGCTGTTGGTAATAAATAAAGCAATTGCAATAATATCGATACATGCTTGTACTAAATTTCTAAGCTATGCTTAAAACCTGAAATTGATTGTGAAATTCGTACGTGGGACTCATCGTATAACGGGTATGCAATGCTATCTGAAAAAAACTACTTCACAGCACAATAATATTACGAATTTTATTGATACGTAGTAAAACTTAGTGTGTCCCAACAGCAGGCATAATGGGCAAAAACTATTATCAGATCCTTGGTATTAGCAGAACAGCAAATAATGAGGAAATCAAAAAAGCCTACAAGCGAATGGCGCTTAAATACCATCCAGACAAAAATGATCACCCTCAAGCTGCGGAGCACTTCCAGGAAGTTGCAGCGGCATTTGAGATACTTTCTGACAAGGAGAAGCGCGAAATATATGACAATTATGGCGAAGAAGGACTGAAATACGAAAGCGAACAGTCGAATTATTCACAAGCATCGTCCGACATGTTGCCATTTATGGTTGCCGTCGGTGGGACCGTTTTATTCGCATTTGCTGCTTTTAAGACGTTTCAATTCTTTGCAAAGAAGAAGGATACGTCACGTGACAATGATTCATCATCTGACTAGTTTATTTAATGGTTTTTCGGATTTATACGCTTTAAGTGCGATTAGTTAATAAATTGTTATCTTATCGATGTTACAATCTAATCGTTATTGATTCCAGTACTTGATTGTTATAAACTTTTGTAAAAAGTTATTTTCGGTAATTCCCCTATTTCACAATTTTCATGGTATATATAGAGGGCAACACCAGTAGCTTCCACATCAGTACGAAAAGTCTCATCAAAACCACAATGAGTTTTGACGATTACAACCAAAACCGCAGGAACAGTGATCCACAAGAGATGTTCTTTGAAAACTTAACAAGGATGTTTGGGCCACTAGTAGGTAGTTCAGATAATCCCTCTCCGAGACATGCTTCACGAGCGATTTTCTTGTTCAACGAGAGTTCCAGAAATTCTTCAGATAAAATAATGGCAACTTGTTACGCTGTTGGAGGAGCTGCACTTTTGGGCGGCATGATATACAAAGCAATTTCTGACTGCGTCGAGGAAGCTAATAACAATTCGTCGCACGAGGATTAAATGTAAAATGAAATATGTATGCCTATAATAATATTTAAATAAATATAATAAAGTCACATACGATACGGTGTTAGGTGAACCTATAAAGTATTAGTTTAAGGGGAAAAAAATACTTTGAGAATTAGCAGCTACTTTAATTATAGTACAGAGATTCAAAAGGTTATCAACTTGCTTTCGTTTCAATGATTGTTTAAAAAATTAGAAAAATATATTAATCATTTGTTGTGTTTGTGGCTAGAAACGACAACACTGATAGCTTACGAAAATCGATTAATTTATAAGAGTTGACCTATCGATAAAGACTGATAGTTGCCGGTGCAAGAGTGATTGTCAGACGGTTTCGGTTTTTGTACTTCACATCAAATAGATTACCAAACCCGACGCAAGCATGGTTCTCCACGATCCCTTCATTATACTAGGGGTTAGAAGGAGTGCCACTCGAGAAGAAATCACCGAAGCTTACCGTGAACTTCTAGCAGATTGTTATCTCAGGAATGAAGAACAATTTGTGCTCATTGTACGAGCATATTTATCCCTATGTGGCATGGGAGAGGATGGCCAGGAGCAGCAGCCTTCAGAACCTGCAGAATCAGGGGTCATTCCCATCTATCACAGACGATGGACTCAATCGTATCAATTTAAAATTGTTTGCATCGTTGGAGGATCAATTTTACTTGGTTTCGCGGTGTATGAGCTTGGTAAAGCTTTAAACGCGAGAGCGTTACAGACTGGACAGACAGATGGATTTAAGTACGCAGACTTAAAATTGAATTCTAAATTAATTTTAAGTGCCGGGAAGTGGTATGAAGGTCCATCAGGATTATGTTGGCAATGGGCTGTAGAAAATTTACCAACACAGACCGAGGACACACAACTGTCCACATCGATAACATCAGCCGTCAGCTCAGTTTCAAGCTCCATTTCAGAGTCAGTCCCATCTGACAGCCACGTTTCAAATCAGTCGGCAGGATTTTTCATTGAAGCATTTAAATGGACAGGAAGATCGGCCCGATCAGCTTGGAATTGGAGTTTAGGAAAGATAACTTCCCAGGACGGAGACGGACAATCATCCACATCGATACCATCAGCCGTCAGCTCAGTTTCAAGCTCCATTTCAGAGTCAGCCCCATCTGACAGCCACGTTTCAAATCAGTCGGCAGGATTTTTCATTGAAGCATTTAAATGGACAGGAAGATCGGCCCGATCAGCTTGGAATTGGAGTTTAGGAAAGATAACTTCCCAGGACGGAGACGGACAATCATCCACATCGATAACATCAGCCGTCAGCTCAGTTTCCAGCTCTACTCTGGGTGCCTGTTCAAAAGCCTTGAATTGGACAGCGGGGTCAACAATATCAGCTTGGAAGTGGACTTTAGGAAAGATAACTTCCCAGGACGGAGACGGACAATCATCCACATCGATAGCATCAGCCGTCAGCTCAGTTTCCAGTTCCACTCTGGGTGCCTGTTCAAAAGTCTTGAAGTGGACAACGGGGTCAACAGTAGCAGCTTGGAATTGGACATTAGGAAAGATAACTTCCCAGGACGGAGACGGACAATCATCCACATCGATAGCATCAGCCGTCAGCTCAGTTTCCAGCTCTACTCTGGGTGCCTGTTCAAAAGCCTTGAATTGGACAGCGGGGTCAACAATATCAGCTTGGAAGTGGACTTTAGAAAAGATAACTTCCCAGGACGGAGACGGACAATCATCCTCATCGATAGCATCAGCCGTCAGCTCAGTTTCCAGCTCCACTCTGGGTGCCTGTTCAAAAGTCTTGAAGTGGACAACGGGGTCAACAGTAGCAGCTTGGAATTGGACATTAGGAAAGATAACTTCCCAGGACGGAGACGGACAATCATCTACTTCTATAACATCAGCCGTCAGCTCAGTTTCCAGCTCTACTCTGGGTGCCTGTTCAAAAGTACTGAAGTGGACAGCGGGGTCAACAGTATCAGCTTGGAATTGGAGTTTAGGAAAGATAACTTCCCAGGACGGAGACGGACAATCATCTACTTCTATAACATCAGCCGTCAGCTCAGTTTCCAGCTCCACTCTGAGTGCCTGTTCAAAAGTCTTGAAGTGGACAGCTGGGTCAACAGTATCAGCTTGGAAGTGGACTTCAGAAAAATGCTCTTCACAAAGCCCAGATTCGTCATCAGCGGCGTCACCTGTTGCCTCTACCGTTAATGGTTTAACAAGTGCTTGGAAGTGGGTGACTGGATCGGCACCTGCAGAATCCACTTCTTCTGCCGTCAGCACTATTTCGAGTTCCTCCATAAGTGCAATTTCGAAAGTTTTGAATTGGACAACAGGCAAAGTGTCGACTCAAAGTGGAGATTCAACTTCATCCGCTGTGTCTACTTCAGTTGGTTTCATATCAAAAATCTGGAAATGGACATCAGGACAGGGCTGAGAATTGAAAGATTTCTTGCTTTTACTTAATCGATTATCAATAAAAAATTTAATACATATTTTAAATTGCCTTACATATGATACGATAGTTTATCGATGAAAAGTGTTAACGATAAATGTTATTCTGACGATCAGCTCATGCGAAATATCGATTAGAACTCTGTAGTTCACTAGCATTGTTCAAATGAACTATTATCATATCGCTTAATTCAGAACTTTATATTTGTTATATTTTCTTTACTAATATACTTATAATTTCATTATTATTTAGTTTATATAGTTATGATATGATATAAATAGTTGTCAAATTAATAAAGACTTTTTATGATTTGTTATGCCAAAGCTGGACAGAATAAGATTGCTTTATTTTTTATATTTAATATTAAATATATAAAATAATAATTGATGGTTAAAATATTATTTTAAATAAAATGTTTAAAAATACGTTATCGAGTAAATTGAATCATAAAATTTAAATCGGTGCTTCGATACAACGATGCATCGATTCCGGTATCGACTTTAGTTCCAGCCCCAAAAATATTAAAATTTATTGGTGCATCACATAAAATTTCAAGTGGTGACTAACAGAGTTAAACTATTTAAAATTTAATTTTTTAAGCAATCAACGTTTATCATTATGAATAAACCATTTAAAGATTACTATTTCATACTGGGTGTTAATCAAAAAGCATCAGATATTGATATCAGAAAAGCCTATCGTGATCTGATCAGGATACATCACCCAGACAAAAACCCAAACCAAACTAGGAAGCAGCTTGATTTCTGTAAAGCGATTATTGAAGCGTATGACATTTTATCAGATTCTACGAAGCGCAAACAATACGATCGAGATTACCAAACCAAAAAGTTTGACAGCCAGTCAAGAAGTCAACATAACAGGAGCTCTAAGTCCGCAAATGAGGAGAAACGAAATCAACATAGCAAAAATTCCAAGCAGTCAGATGGAGCCAAAAACAATCAGAAGGAAAATTCCAAACCGGATGATCGTGGATTTAACGAAAGCAGTAAAAGCCAGAAAAACACTTCAAGTAATCAGGGCAATCATGAACATGGCCGCCGGCAAGATGATCGTCACAAGGAGGATCGAAAGCACAATAGTAGTTATCAGAGTAACAGCGATTATCAAAAGAATCAACGCAGGGGAGATCGGGATAATTATAGTTATCAGAGTGACAATCAAGACCGAAACAACTATAGTTATCAGAATAGCAGTCAAAGTGATAACCAATATCAAAACTATAATTATCAAAGCCGAAGTAGTGAGGAAAACAGTGACTTATATGAAATTCTGGGCTTAAGAAAGAATGCCACCAAAAGTGATATTAAAAGAGCTTTTGAACAATTAAGTAAAGTGTTTAATGCAGAAAGTACAAACCCAGAAATTCAAAGGCAGTATATCAAAATTCTCAAAGCCTACATTATATTATCTGATAAAAAATTGCGTGCTAGTTATGATGACGGTGACAGAACTCATAATCACAACTGCACTTCCTATGGCACATTCCAACATTTGGATGAAACACATTTTGATGGTTCAGATTCAGATATTGGGATTTTTCTCAAGGGAACTGCTGCTTGTTGTCTTGGTTGCGGTTGCGTCCTTTACATAATTTCGAAATGGACATTTAAATTACTTTGCATAATTGTTCCCCCGCTGGCTTCTGGCTTATTTTGGCTGGTTGTTTATTTAGTAAAAGGTATAGGTTGGAGTTTGGGATATTTATTCCGTTTGGTGACCGGCTGAAGTTCAATACGTAAATCAGCAATTCATAATCTAAAGCAAAAAAATCAAATAATGTATTTTTAATCTTTTTGTGTGCTACAAAATTAAGCTTTTTAACAAATATGAATTTTTTACAAATTATGAACAGAAATAAAATATTTTTATAATGTATATTTTAAAAGATTTAAGAACAGAAATAAAATGCCAATATTTTCTGTATTTTATTTTAAATGTTAATTGTTTTAATTTTCTTTCTAGTTTAGCTTTGTGTTAATCGCAATAAAACGATGTTAGTGTTGGGTAAACACCGCTTTTTAAGATGAACATGTTCACAGGTTCTTTTGTGCGTTGCTCGTTCGCTAACTCACGTATTCGCTCCCTGAGCAACTCAAAAAGTAAAGCATTTGTACCCCATTTATAATACTAGAACTAAAACATCAAAATTGGGGAAAACATTTAAGAGATAAGATTCTGCTTTTGATTAACGAACTGTTATAAAAAGAACTAGGGTTTTGACACTGTTTGAAATATAACAACTAAAGCGCAAAAACGCAAAGTGCCCTTAGAGAACATGTGAGCTAGTGATCATAGACGGTCAAAAGAACAGTGAGAAACTCACTTTTGTCCGCACACTCATGAGTCGTGATCAACTCTGCACAGTGTTGTTCAATAAAGGCATTTACTGGTAAATCACAAGAAATACATACCTGGCAGAGATTAGAAGGGTTCAGTTAGTTCGAGCAAACTCAAACTATTATCAATCGTGATGAATAAACCCTTTGTAGATCACTATTTTCTACTGGGTGTTGGCCAGAAAGCATCGAATACTGAAATCAAAAAAGCGTTTCATAAACTAATCAAAAGCCATCACCCAGACAAGTGCCCAAATCAAACTAAAGAGCAACTTGAATATTGTAAAGCGCTTATTAACGCAAATACAGTTCTATCGGATGCATTCCTGCGTAAACAATACGATCTAGATTATCAACGTAGAAAGCTTGAAAACCAGTCAAAACGTCAAGGGAACTGCGGTAGTCGGCGAAATGATAACACTGGATCGAATTTTAAGAATCAGGAAGAAAAAAATCAAAGCAAGAATAACTCCAAGCAGTCAGCTGGGACCAGGACAGATCAGAAGAAAAAGGCCAAACCAGATAATCGCGGATTTAACAACAGTAACCCAACTCACGAGAACACTTCACGTAAACAGCGGGGAAATAACCACAGGCAAGATGATTGTCACAAGGAGGAGAGAAAGCACAAAAGTAGTTATCAGAGTTACAACGATTACCAAGAGAATCAACGCAATGGTCGAAACAGCTATACTTATCAGAACGGCAATCCGGATGGGCACAACTACAGCTACCGGAATGGTTATTCTGATCGAAACAACTATAGTTATCAGAACGGCAATCAGGATGGGCACAACTACAGCTACCGGAATGGTTATTCTGATCGAAACAACTATAGTTATCAGAATGGGCAGAACTATAGCTACAGAAATGTTAATCCTGATCGAAATAACTATAGTTATGAATTTGATAACCTATACCCAACCTATAATTATCAAAGGAGTTGGAACGACGGAAATTCAGGCAGCTCCATTTCGAAAATTGGTCCATTTGTTAAAAAAGTATCTAAATATCTAATCGGCGGATGCGTCCTTTATATAGTGTTTAAATGCTTTAGCAAAATGGCTTCCCATAACGTTCCTGGCTCATTATGTCTAGTTATTAATTTACTAGAAGCATGCGGAATCCTCATTTATAATATTGTCAAACTTACATTTCAGTTAATTTTTATAATTCTTCCACCATTGATCTCTATTTGTATAGTTTATAATATTTTTAAAATAACATTAAGGTTAACTTGTATGATTGTCCCACCAGTAATCTCTGGCACGATTTCTCTGCTTATTAATATCGTAAAATGTATTGACTGGAGTGTACGAATGCTGTCGCATTTGGCGGTTGGCTAAGGTTTAAAATGCGAAAATGAGCATTAATATAATATAATTTCCTGTTAGATAATAAGAATAAGATTTATATCGCATAATTCGTAGTGTTTTTATTTCAAGAGAAGTTTCACAAATGTATATGGCTTAATGCTACAGGGGGAATGATTATAATGATTCAGTTTCCAATCTTTTCAATATCATCTGCATTATCAGTGTTCAAATAAGTGATATCCTTTTGAAAGTGCTTCTCAATTGCACGGCACACTACCATACTTTTCTCCCCATCAATCAGATTGATAGCAATGCCTGACTTGCCAAATCGGCCAGTACGTCCAATACGATGTAAATATGTCTCACAATCGGCATGGCCGCGGAGATCGACTGGTAGATCGAAATTAACCACAATTGTTACTTGTTCGATGTCAATGCCGCGTGACAGTACATTGGTTGTGATCAGAACTTTCTCCTGGCCAGATCGGAATCGATCCAAGACAGCAAGTCTCTGCTCGACGGTTAAATCGCCAGATAGAACAGCTACAGAATGACCATCAGCCGTCATTTTGGCTGCCAGCCAAGCAGCCGTTTTTCGAGTATGACAAAATATGATTGCCTGACCAATGCTAATGCAACCATAAATGTTTTGGATTGCATTGTATTTGCCATCTTCATTTTTGCAATTCACATAATATTGTTTAATGTTGTCCAGAGATTCTTCTTCACGCATCAAACGTATAATAGTGGGCTCTGAGACGATCAAGCGTGCAAAATCCATAACTTCCTTGTCGTATGTTGCCGAGAAGAATAACATTTGGCATTGCGAATTAAGCATTTTATGTATTCTAATGCATTGGTCATGATGCCCTTGTGTTGCAATCATTACATCTGCTTCATCCAATACGAAAACTCTTACTTTTTTCATATCAAACAGACGCATCTTAAGGCCCCAGTCCAGCATTTTTCCAGGTGTTCCGATTAAAATGTGCTCGGTGATCTTTGAGTTCCGATCAACTGCAAGATTCATTATATGTGTATTTTACTCTAAAAATTTGTTTATTTTTTCTATATTTTAATTTTGATTTTACCTTCTTCTCCACGAACGGCAAATCGTAGCTTAATATCGGGGCAAAATTGACCCATGCGAGCAGCAACTTCGCCGGTTTGTATTGCAAGCTCGTATGTTGGCGACAAGCATAGCACTTGGGGATGGTCTAAAGCAGTATTAACGCGACTAAGCATTGCTAAAACAAACGCAGCAGTTTTTCCAGTTCCCGATTGACTTTGAGCAATCATATTTTGCGGCGGATCGGCAAGGAGAGTTGGCAACGCGGTTTCTTGAATTTTCGATGGCGTATTGAAACCCATAGCGTATATTCCCTTAAGTAGCTCAGGCTTCAGATGCAATGCTTCAAATGTTTTTACTGAATGCAATGGCGAGTTGGGATTTTTTTGTTGTATGTCCAGCGATAATTTTGTATTAACCAATCCTTTTCCCAGTATCTTTATAAGCAGACTGGTTTCCGCTGGGTCTGCGACATCCGGTTCATTATCCTTGCTGGCAGTTGCTGACACAGCTGGCACATCAGAATTGGAGTTAACCTTTATCTTGGGCACCTCCTGATCCTCAGCAATTTTAACCCAATCCGTCATTTTTGTATTAATTGCTTTTATGAAATGAAAGCTTAATTACACGAATGTGTATAGTAATGCCGACTGCAGCTGTTTATTCCCAATCGATAACGCTGCAGAAAAATAGTTTATCGATAGCTGTGTTAAGTATCGCACGCTGTTGTTTAAAATGTTTAAATTTTACTTTAATGAGAAAAGTAAATATTTTTGTACTGCTTAATCATTTGTAAGTATTCCTGGGCATTACAAGTTTGGGCTCTACTTATATTTTAAAATAAATCCATGGTAAATATTACCTTCTGGTTGATATTGCAATAACTTAATGCTGAAAATATTCAAAAGTCTGCAATAAAAAAATTTTCTTATATTAAAATTCCGGAAATTCACAGTTCACATTATTTATGCGTTTTCAGCGTTTCAGTTCGATTAATCACATGCAGAGCTGATAATTGATAATGAATTGTATATCGATATTATAATGGCCCGTGTCGATAGTCTTTGATGGGCATTGTACAATGTTTTGGAAAAGTAAAGTGGTTGTATTTTCAGCGCTCAAAATTTGTAATATCAACCGAATTTAAAAGACTCTGGCATAAAAGGTGCCATTTTTCATGATTAACACTAAGAATTGGGCCACAAATTGGACGGAGTTGCGTAAACTGAGGTTCGTATGTGTTTCGCACAGTGTACATGTGGGAGGATCATCTGCTGGCGCGATAACTGCGTGTGAAGCTTAAAAGATTACTGCGCAGTTATATGTAGATGTAACAACATACATTTTGGAGTCTGATATACATATCCTTCATTTTCGATGACAAAGAACCATAAGATAATAAGCAAACGCAGCAGCAATGTCAGCGGCGGGAAATGCTGCTGAGCAAGCAGAAAATATGACGCTTTGGTTAAGCGAGAAGCTTTCCATAAATCAAGAGGGAAAAAACAACAACAATAAGAACATCATGAGTAACACAAATAAATATATCGCGCCAACAACAACAGCCTCTCCAAAGATGTGCCCCAGTAGCAGTAGAAGCAGCATAAACAATAACAGTAGTGAATTCGATGAAATTTGCAAAAAAGTGCAAGCTGGCCACAAAATAATGATCATCATGCGTGGTGCTCCTGGAAGCGGTAAAACAACACTGGCCCGATCGCTATTACAACAATGCCAACTTCTCGATCAGTATGCTGTACAGGATTTTGTATTTAGCAGCGATGAATATTTCTTAACACAGCGTGGATATCAGTTTAATCGCGCTTATCTACCCGATGCCCATGAGTGGAACAAGGAGCGAGTGAAACAGAAGGCAGCTGCTGGCTGGGGTCCCATCATTGTGGACAACACAAACATCATGATATGGGAAATGTTACCCTATGTACAGATAGGCGTACAGCATGGCTATATGTTGGAATTGTTGGAGCCCCAAACCAGTTGGTCAAGATCGGCCTCAAAATTATCCCAAATGAATGTTCATCAGGTGCCAAAGGAGAATATACAGCGAATGCTCGATAACTACGAAAGAGCCAGTGTTGTTTCGCTGCTAAGGGTAAGCTTTACTTTATTTGGGCTGCAACAATTTTTGTTCAACCATCTTAACTTTCATTATTGTTTACAGCAACTCAAGGAAACAAAGTACAAAGTGTCATTACCTCAGCAGCGCTTACAGCCACCGCTGCCACCGTTGGCTGGCCCAAAAGTGCAGCCACCGCAAGCGGAATATGTTAATAGTAATGCTCAAGTGGAGGCCCGTTTGTCATCCAATGTGGATAGCTTTAAGCTAAACGCCAATGCCAAAAATTGGGTTCCTTATGAAAAAAATGCTCCCAGCTATTGGGCCCAATTGGATGAGCAGAAAATGCAAAAACCAGTTACTGCTGCCGCTTCGATAACAGGTAAAAATACGTTGGTAGATTTGCTACGCGATGAGCAAACCTCTGCTGCCGCATCGGCATCGTCAACAGATGTCACCTGTGAGACATTGCAGCGTCACAGCATTAACTGCCCCAATGAGTCGACAGGTTTTGTGATGCTCCGTCAAATGTATCCCAACAAACAGCTTCCCGGTCTCTGGGATTTGTATGTAAAGTGCAACGGGGATGTGGATTGGGCTGTGGATACATTGCTGAAGGAGGATGAGCTCAATGGAGATGCTGTTGATGCCGCTACTGAAGACTATGCTGACAATAGTGCATTGTTGCTGCAAACTGAGCAGTTTCAATGCTCTTGTAACAACAGCGACAACAACATTCTGTTGCAAGCATCAACCACATCTGCATTGTCAACACCAATACTTAGCAAAAGCCACATGGCAAAGCCGCAGCGTCAGCCACGCTCTAGACGGAATGCCTCCACAAGTTCTGGAAACAACAATTTGAACAAGGAGTTGCAGGTGCATGTTGAAAACTGCTTTGTACTCGGCGATGATCAATATTCGGAGCATACGCGAAAAATACGTGACATACGGAATGGTATACTGGATCAACCATTGCCACCAATTGACACTTCGACAGTTAACACTGCCGATGATGATGAAGAAGATTTGGAAGATAATGCGCTCTTGGAAATGGAATTTAATGAAAATTTAATCGATCAACTATGCAGTATTTTTCAGTCGGAAGGAGAAATGCTGCTTCTAGAGCCAGAAGTTTCACCGATTAAGGTCTTTGTGCCGCGTCAGCTTGCCAAGCAACTATATATGGTCTTGGTGGAAGCCAAACATCATCAACTGGAGGAGCAGCGTCAGCAAACATTGCGTGATGATGAGCAATTTGCACGTTTGCTTAAGAATCCCAAATATGCTGAATACACTGAGTCGCCGAGCAATGTGAATGAATTGCTGGACATGGAGCTAGCTTTAAGCATTTACAACAGTGAACAGCAGGCGGCATCTGAAGCAATCCGTCAGAAGCCGAACGACATTGCCACCTACTTAACCAAAATGAAGTTGTGCGAGAAATTCCCCAATATACCCATCGATAGTGTGCACGAGATCTTTGCGGCAACTGAAAACAATTACGTTAAGACCATAGAGATTCTGGGCAGTGACCTGCAAAGCGATCTAACTGCTGCCGAACTATATGAGCAAGCACTTCGTGAAAGGGAAAAGGTAACAGTCAATTCTATATGCCATATACTATAATAATACCTGTATCGTTATCCAAACAGCTTAATGCTGAGGAGAAACAAGAGGAGCAACAGCAACCAAGTGCCAAGACATCCAGTCCACGTTTAACGACCAACAATGCCAAAGCGCAATCACCACAGCTGCACGAGGAAGCAAAGAGTGCTGCATTGCGAGATTTTGAGGAGACACGCAATCTGGCCGCCCATCATTCCCAGCTGAGAGCGGAGTGCTATCTGAAGGCCAAGCAGGCAATACAGCAGGGCAATGGAAGCGTTGCATTATACTATTCGGAAATAGCCCAGTTGCATAAGAAAAAGAATGATGTTCTGAATCATCGTGCAGCCAATTGTATAATGGAGGTGCACAAGCATACGCAAAATAATCCCGATCTTTTGGATCTACACTATCTGCATACTATGGAGGCGGTTAGCTGTTTGGATTTGTTTCTCGATCGACATATCACTGTGCTGCGCAACTGTACTCGCGTCTATAAGCATTTGTTCATCATTACCGGCCGAGGATTGCATAGTGCCAACGGTGTGTCCACAATCAAAAAGCGTGTGAAGGCCAGATTGGCCGAGAGGCGTTTGCGGTAAGTTGGTTTGTTTTTGGTTTGCCTATTACACACCTTGAGTTGAACACACTTTAAATGCCATATGCATGTTTCTTTCAGCTGGCAGGAGGTTAATCCCGGCTTGTTACGTGTCAAAGTCTTCTCGGCATCGCGTCACTCCAAAAACTTTTGATCATTCGCACCTAGTGCCATTACAGGGTCGACTTACAACTAGACTGCTTCGGGTCTATCAATATAAGTTAAACATATATGAATCATTAGCAACAACACAGGTTCAACAAATTAAAAAAATGTATTTTGTTGTAATACCTCATTTAAAAACCTTTTGTTTTTTGTACACCATTTTGTACACTATTATTATTTTTCTTTTTGTTTTGCGAAAATTCACAGTTTATTCATATAAACATTCGTATTATTTTGTGTGTTCAAGATATAAAAAAAAACATTCCCCTTCACTTTATTACTAAGCAACCATAAATCATTATATACTTTACTTTATAATAGTTTCCACGAAACTTTTTCTAATTATGTTATCTTTAAAATGTTATGAGAATAGTTTTATTCAAACGGAGCTGTCAACTTTAATTAGTTTATCAATGATTGAAGTTGCAAAATCTTTGGTTTTCATTAATTAAGTTCTATTGGGTGTTCTATTTTGTTTTCTTATCTTTTTTTTCACTTTTTATTTTACCAAAGTCAAAGTACTTCCAATGATATTTTTTTAGCAATGTATGTATATCGAATTTATTAAATATGCAAGGTATACTATGTACATTTAAATCAATAATTGAAGAGTTTTTAAAATACTTTTACTATATGTAAGCTTGTAACTAAATGAATAAGCCAAATATTATGATTAAAATAGCTAAGTAAGTTCATAAAAACAAAACAACTGTCTTTTCATTTAAAAGCATTTGCATTTTTAGCGGGTGTTTCATATATCCTTACTAATACTAATACTAATCATGAAGGTGGGGGAAAGAGTCCTAAGCTGGGACTCTTAATCTTTGTCCAGTTAATCTTTACATACCTAAACATTCCACATGGGTTTATTAGCTTTGGTAAAGCGACAGATGTAGACAGCTGGTAGAAGCTTGTAGGCGTTAAACACCTGCAGGAACTTTTGCTCAGGTAGCTAAATGTCCGTTTGATCCTTTAGCTGTGCGTACCTGGGCAAAGGTATTGAAAATCCCGTCATAAAAATAAAACACACAGTTTAATGTTTGAAACATGGAAAGACAAATGTTGTTTTACCACTATATAATATAAATTCAGTGTAGGAAACATACAAATATATACGTTTTGTTTTAAATGATAATTTCTATTCTTTCAGATACACAATGTGTACAAAAGTGCATGCATATACTATATACTCTATGTCTAGGAACTTATGTCTACAATATTCGAAGGCAGTCTAAGCGAACGTGTCTTAATATGGCTTTGGTTCGGACCAGGATTGGCCAGAATTTTGGAAACTAGGTAAGTTCATCCTGTCGCTCCTTACACGGCGATTGATTCTCCTTGCCGCCACTATATAAACGATTCATGGCCACCAATTCCATAAGATTAGCGCGACTTCGTTTGGGTGTATTACGGGATGCCGAGTTTGGATTTGAGCCAGAGTTGGCACTTCGGTTGAGCTTCTCCCGTGGCGGAGTGTTCAGAAATACACCTTCAAATATAGTTTCCAAGCTATTGGCACGACTGATACCAGCTGTTGATTCGTCTGCATTGTCGCTGGGAGCACTAATTTGAGCATTGATCTCGTGCAGAGCAACAAACTCCGGATTGTTCAGGCGCTCGGGGCTATGTTGTTGTTGAGACTCCAGTTTTGGCGTTCTGATATCCGACAAATTTAAGTCATCAATGGGAGATGGTGTCCGTCCATGCGGTGAGAAGGCGCGTATCTCAAATGCGGGTAGCTCATCACAGTCGGCCGGTTCACCCACTTCTTGTTCAAATGCCAATGATAAATCACTCTCACTCTCTAGTGACGACAGCGAGCACTGAAGGCGAAAGGAGCTGTTTAATTGTTGCTCAATGCTGCACATCTTGCTTGTACTATTTACCGCATCCGCATCCGATGTTGTGTCCATGTTGTGCGTCAGACGTGCTGTACTTATATGCAATGCCGAGATATCGTCAAGCATTACAAATATGAGCAAAACGCGCTGACTCTGAATTATTTGCCTGCCTGCTTTCTCTTATGTACTCTTGCCTGGATTGTGGGTTGCTGATGTCGCGAAATTCGCGGAAAATTCTAAAAACAGGTAGCGAAATACATAAACAAGCACGTTTTATTAATACAGCCGCACCGGTCGGCTGGTAAACAAATTATACATTGTTATTTATCGACGAGCTATCGATAATTGGAAATCGAAGACTATGACAGGGTGACTCTTCTACAGGTTTAAATACTACAAAATACTTTATGAAATTATACAGCACTGGAAATATTCAAAAATTTGTCTGTTCGTTTTGCGCAAATATTTTATTTTAATCAAATATTGAATACTTACGCGTATGATTTTTTTATATTGCAAAAATAATTATTTTATGTAATAAAGGGTTACAGAGGGCTGGTTTATGCGTACCTTCCTAATAATAAACAACTGGTTTTCATTAAATTATTTTTTGTAACTTTTATTCGAATCTGTCTTTTGGTTTATTTTGTTTGGTTTTGTTTTGCATTTGCTAATTAACCAATTTAATATAAGTGAAATAATCGTACACCATTTAAATTCATAAACTTGTTTTAGTGTTTCATTCATTTTCATATTGTTTTAAACATCGATTTATAGCATTTATATCGCAACTACATACATACATATATTGCAATAATGCAATAAAACATTTGACTTGTATTATACTATTATTAAATATTTAAGCTTTTAGCTGCGCTTTTCACACTCGAAACAATTGTTGCTTTTGTCACAAAAACAATTAATTAATATACTATATATTTATATGCATACATATAGGTATCTATATATATACGTGTGTAATTAAATTATTTAACAAATATTTAAAGCGTATCTCAAAGTATACATAAATATACAATAGTTTTCTGTTTTTACTTATAAATTTCATTTTTACCTAAATTTAAATACAATTATTTAAATTAATCTCTATAAGAAAATATTTATATATTGGAAGTTTTTTTTTTTTAAATTTATTTTTTTTCTTTCTTTCATTTGTTTGAGCGCACACATTTAAATATTATTACTTAATTTTAATAATATATATTCTCATATTTGTTTGGTTTATGCGTTGAAGAGTGAAACATGAAAGTTTGCAACAATCTTGTGCCTAAACATTTAATTAAATTCAATTGGGGACTCCCCTTTCAATTATTTATTCGTTATTACATTTAAATTTATTATTTAATTTTTTGTTTTCCTTTGTCTGACTATAATTTTGATGCTGTTTTACTTCATTTGGTTTTTGCTTTTAATTATTATTATTTTTTAAATTTTTTTTGAAAGAGTGAGCTCACATAAAAGCTGACCACGTTGAGCCACGCCCCCACTCACGCCCTTCCACCCTCGCCCTCGCCCTTTATGAGCACGTACATAGAAATATTTATATAACAGCTTACATATATCTAAGTGCGAGTATGTATATCAAAGTATTTCCATTTAAATAGCTCTTTATGAGCGTAATGAAACACCAAAAGCCAAAGAAAAAAAAAAAGGAAAATGGGAAAAGGGGAAAATGGGGAAAAACTAAAACAACTCTTTGGTATGAATAAACTGAATGAATACTTAAATTCTTTGAGTTTTGGGACTATAAATTACTGGCATTGCATTTAATTAAAATAAAATATACATTTTTACTATCGAGATCTTTGTACAAATGAGTGAAACCTTTGTGAACTGAGACTGATAACAACTGATAAGAAATGAACGTATGTGTAGCAGCAGACAGACCAGGTGTCTCTCAGGTGTTCTCTTCACACATCTCTTTGGCACAAACTTTGCGTAAGGCTCTCTCTTTGGTTTCTACGCTGAATCCTTAAATGATCTTCATATCACTTCATGCCCAAAAGTCTTTTAAACGCGCGTCTATAATCCAAATTGAATATGGTATAGATGACCGGATTAAGGCCGGAATTAATGTAACCCAACCAGGTAATAAAGTTCTTAAACTTATTGGTCGGACAGCAGCTCTGGCAGAATGGCAAGATCACGTACATGAGAAAGAATGGCAGCCAGCAGATGACAAAGACGCCCATGATGATGCCCAAAGTTCGAGCAGCTCGACGCTCCTTGGACAATGAGATCTTCTGCTTCTCCTCGATGAACTGATTCACGGTGCTCGGCTTCTTCTGCAGCGATGCGGATGTGGCAGTGATACCTGCTCCAGACGATGATTGCGGAGGTGTTAGCTTCAGCGAGGTCTGCTCCTCCGCTTGAGTTACACACACCTGGCAGAAAAAGAAATCCAATTAAATAAGGTGACTGAAGCGAGTGACTACTGTAGTGCTTACCTGTATGCAACCCTTGGGATCACTGCCGCTTTCAGTGCTGATTTCTGCATCGGATTTGGCAGCAGCATTGTTGCTGCTGTTGTTGCCCTGCGTAAGCAACTGTTGCTCACCTTGCCCAGCATCGCAGCCCGAGGAGGAGGACTGCGATCTGCGTCCAGTGCGTCCCTTGCCATGCTTTATAGAGTCCTTGATCTTGGAACGACGTGACTTCTTTACCAGAACAACAACATGTTGCTGCTGTGACTGCTGCTGCTGCTGTTGCTGCTCATTGTTGGTCTCTGGCTGTACATGAGTCTCGCTGCTAATGCTCTCCTGATCGTTTTGAATCATGGGCGTGGCAAAGTTAGCCCGATCACGACCACAGCAAAGCCAACTGGCACAGAGGCTGCTCAGAGCCCGAGCCTTGCTGCTGTTGGAACTGCTGCCAGGAGCAACATTGCTGGCATTGATTGCTTCCAATTCCGTGGACTTCAAAGCAATCGTATTCATTTTATTGGCCTTGGCGCGTTCCCGCAAACGACGTCGTGTGGCCACAAATATCTCAATATACACAATGGTCATTATGATCAGCGGTATGAAGAATGAACCCAATGAGGAGTAGATGACATAGCCACGCTGTGAGGTTAGCTCACAGGGCGTGGCACTGGTAAACTCATCCGGCCAATCATTCCAGCCAATCAACGGTGGACTGCTAATGATTAACGACAGCAGCCAGACACCCGTGATTAGCATTAGAACTCGTCCCACTGTGCGCTTCTGGGCATAGTTAATGGGATCTGTTATGGCCCAATACCGATCTAGGGCAATGGCACAGAGATTGAGTATCGATGAGGTGCAACAGAGTATGTCACAGGTGAGCCAAAGTTTGCATAAGTGTATGCCAAACTCCCAACGACCCAGTATCGAGTAGGCCACATTAAAGGGCAACACCAATAATGCCACCGTTAAATCGGCCACCGCTAGTGACACAATGAAAAAGTTTTGAACAATTCGCAATGGTTTATAGGTGAACACACTCAATATGACCAGTATGTTGCCAATTATGGTCAGCACTATGATGATTGACAGCACCAGTGCTGTTAACAGTGCCTCCCATTCTGGTACTGCCAATTGCAGACCGAGAAAACTGTCATGAAATTCTTCTGCTGCTAAAGCACCGCATTCCTCTGTGGAATCAACAATTGATGCTGTTGTTGTTGTTACACTGGCTGTTGTAAAGCTGTCTACCAGCGAGCCCGATAAATTGGCTGCCAGTGCTGCTGCTGTTGTGGTTGTTGTCGTCGATGCCGATGCTGCTGCTGCTGCTGCTGCTGCTGCTCCCACTGTATCCAATGAGCTGCGTTCGCTGCCTGTTGCTGCCTTCGCCGCTGCTGCTGCCACTGCTGCTGTGGCTGCTTCAGGCGTGTTGTTGACGGCAGCAGCTGCTGTCAACGCTGCTGCGGCCACCGTTGTGGTGACATTTATAAACAAGATTTGATCTGCCGATGGCATTTTGACATCCTGCTACCAGTTTTTTCTGCTCCTCGCCTCACACGCTTTTCTTTTTGACCTTATTCTCTGTGTGTGAGTGTGAGTGTGTGTACGTGTGTGTGAATATTTTTGTGAGCTGCAAGGATAAGCGAAAATGTAAAGAAATATTATTGAATGCGGAATTTAATTTAATTTTTGGTGATAAAGTTTGCACAAATTTAATTTAATATTTTTTTTTTTAATTTTTTAATCGATTTTTTATAGTTTTGTTTAGATTTTGAACGTTTTTTTCATATTTTAATATTTATAATGTAAAGTTTAATAAAAACTTTTACTTTATTTATTTTTAGTTATTTTTTAAAATTTATATTTAAAATATATTTTACTATTTCCGTTTTCATTTTTATTATTTTATTTTTATTTAATTGAAAAATATTTTATTAAGACCTAAAATCCCAGCTTAACTTCCAACGACTTTCCCTCATTTTCCCTCAATTTCCATCCTGTTTTCAACCAACTTAGACTTTAAAACGATAGACAAATAGTTGAATTGAATTTGGGCACAATTTGCTCATTTGATTTGTATCGATTGTTGGTCGTTTTGTATTCGAAATCAGAAAGTTTATTGCGTTTGAGAAAGTTAAACTAAAGTTAAAGCATCAAAGTCAATCGGAAATGCCGAACATGGCAATCAAAGTCATGTAAGTTGCCAATTATTTATAAGTTGTTTGTTAACATGCAAAATTCAAGGGATACACAAATATCAAGTATCCGAAGTACAATCTATAATCTGAATAAGACTTTTGTCAAAGTGCCTAAAAAGGTTAAAACCCCAGGCTCTTCTTTGTTTGCTTCTGCGAAGAGCACTAAGGACATTCCAAGAAGGGTCCTGTCACAATGCCATTAAGAATTTAAGTGACACTTTTTTTCTCAACATTAGCCGCTAAATAAAGGAAGCTAACTAATTACAAATGTCAGACAAAGTAAAAGACAGCTGTAAAATAATACACCATTCCCTGTTGGACAGTGTATATTTATAGTATTATATTAAAATATTTACTCTTCCTCGCATCTTCATCTTGACTCTGTGACGCTGAAACAATTTCCGGGTACTGACAACACTTTTGACATTAAATGTTAATGGAATAATACTCGAAATAAAAGCGAATTTACTTAAAAATAAATAATTAACAATAACACAAATAAGACTCCAAACAAAATTATATTTGCAAAAAAAACTATTTAAAAGTAATATATTTAATATGCACTAACGTTAATAATAAATAAAATATTAATAATAAATAAAGCAACCTTTTTCTTATTTTTAGTTCTAAGAAATAAACTAAATCAGCTTTTAATAGAGAAGAACTTTCAAGTATTGCTAATGACAGCACAAGCTAAGAACAAACTTTAACATCTGTGCGATTACGTGTGCATCTGCTGTGAGTGTGTGTGTATGTGTGTGTGTATCTGTGTTAGGCATATGACACACAGCAACAAGGCCAGTTTAGCAAAACTTTTTCGTATACATATGAGTAGAGCCAGACTTTGTAGCAAAGAAAAGAAAAATATTTGCAAAAGAAAACGAAAGAAAACTATATTAAGCTATAGTCAAACTTTCTTCCCAAATAGCACTATTTTAGATAGTCTACTTTTTGGCGCAGTGTTAATATGTACACAGAAAAAAATAAATTGGAGTATCTGTACTAAAATTAATCCTAGTCACAAAAATTGTAGTTTCTAACTTTATGATTAAGAACTTTTATTTTAATTCAATAATTTTTAGTAGTAGTTATTATTTAATGAATTCGAAAAAAAATCAAGCAGTTTAAAAATAAATAATATAAATTTTTTTCAGTGCGCACCCCTTAAATTAAAATATAAAAGTATGCTAATCAGGCTGCTAATCAGCTTATCTGCAGCAGACGGTCACCGTAATTTTGGCAGAGTCTACTATTTACTGTCCATAAAGGTAGACGTCCCAACAAAATAAATAGGTAAATCGCAAAGTTTGCCCACACTTGTAACAGCCACGCCCACTGAAAACTATGCCCCGCAGACAGAAATCAAATGCCGAGCTTCAGGTGCATTAGCAGTAAATTCCCTACAGTCAAGCTAAATAAAAAACGATGGCGATAAGGGGAAGAGAGCGATGAGAGCAGGAAGGCAAACAATTTTTTGGCCTTTGGTAAAGTTCATGTTTTTGCCGGCAAGCGCGCAGTTTATGAGTGGGTTATTTTGATTAATGTACGCACAGTGAATGCGGCAAGAAGCGAGTGTGGCAAGTAGCAAGTAGCAACTGGAAAGTGATGCAATTGGAGTTGGTGGAATGCTGCAGAAGGCAAAAAGAGTCTAAACGGATAAATGTGTCAAGCGATGAAAGCTGCGAAAATACGACGCAACAATTATGTTAAATTTATAGACTTGGTCAAGATTAGAAGATTTGGTGAAAAGTGTGTAATTGTTTGCGTTTTAATTAGCGCTATTTTGACAACCTTTTATTAATAAAATTATTTGAAAAAATAATTAGAATTTATTTGCTAATTTTTAGACCCCGTACTTGGAGTAGAGGGGTCTATTAAGTTTGTCTGAAGCGAAATGTGCGTAACAGGTAAAACAGGAGGCTTTTCCGAGTAATTTCACTATCCGCACCAAGTATGGTTCGCATCGGACAACTATAGTTTATAGCTTCCACAGTACAAATCGGACGAAGATTTGTATGGAAAAACGCGTACTACTAAGAGTTTGGGGTCTTTTACAGTCGGCTCGCTCTACTATAGCCTTTCTTACTTGTTTTATATATTTAATATATATTTTTTCTTATTTTCTATCATTTAATTTTATTAAAAAAAAATTTAATTAAATATTAATTAAATATATATAATTTATTATAATTAAATATTAATATAATTTCTATGCTTTTTCGTTATTTTTAATTTAAATATCATATAATATATTGTTCAGATAAATTAATTTTAATTTCATTAGTATCTTTACTTAAATTGTAAATTGTATTATTTGATCAGCTTTAAGAAATAATTTTTTTTTAAATTTATTGTCAAGCAATTTAGTCTCAGTATCTCTAAAGCTTACACCAACAAAAATTTCATTCGCAATTAAATGAAAATGACTAAATTCCAAAAAAAAAACTCATGAATCTTTATCAAAGTGAAACTTTTAAATGTTTTTCATTTCTTTTATTTGTCTGTGTAGCTTTCTAATTTTGGTTTTTGTAATTTGTGTGGACGTCGCTAAAATTATTAAAGAAAATGTTTTGGATGCCTTTTTTAGGAAGTGAAGCGTAAAAAGTTAAACAAACAACAAGAAAAACAAAACCAAGGGAAAAGAATATAAAGGAAAAACCTACAGAAATTAAATGAAAATCGACGTTTAATGGTAATTAGTAGAAATGGCTAAGACACTTTGTGGTTGAATCTATTTATCTTTTATTTTATTTACATAATACTTATACACGAGACGTGTGGCATATTTTAGTAGGCCACAAAAACAGGTTGTTGTTGTTGTTGTTGCTGCTCTTGTGGTTTATTTTTAGCAGAGGAAGTGACCTATATATATATATATATATACTAGGCTCAGTTTGTGGCTGTATCTTATAGGTACACAAAGTTGTGTATATTTAATGAATGTAGATATATTTAATGCGATATCAGGCAATCAGTAAGATTAAGAGCCAATGATAAACAGAAATTTATGTAGATAAAATTTACTAATTAATGTTATTGTATTGCGAATTTTCCGGCTGCTGTAAAAGCTAAATTCTTGTGGAAATAAATTCCGAATAGTTTCCAAAATTTATTTGCTTACATTTAATAATCAAATTATGTTTTTGGCTTTATAGTTGCGTTTTTGAAGACTTAAAACCAGGTAAACTCAGTTCTTGGTGACAACAAGAGGCACAGCTGTCTGTAAATCTGCCATTCAGTGTGATTTTCCATTTTCCCCTTGCAGTGTCATAAAACTAGAATAGCTGCACGTTCATATTGCAGGCTAAAACTAAGCCCAATTCGATTGAACTTCAATTGACAACTGATAACATTTCTATTCCTAGAATTCGTCTCTCTTTCTCTCTGTCTCTGTCTCTGTCTCCCTTTGTCTCTCTTGCGCTGTGTGCTTTTAATCACCTATCGCGGCTCTGCCATTGTTAGCTTGACACAGCAGCCATTTTGATTTTTCCAGTTATGCTAGCTCAAAGCATCGGCAACTGCAGGTCTAACTATATAGAAGTCGGTCAATGAAATGAAATTGCGAAACGCTTGAACCATATCTGCACTGGGACATGCAATCCTACAATTCCACAGCTATGCAATTCCACATCCACAATTCTCTGTTCATGTGTCTGGCGAACCATTCAGATATTCATTCGCGGCTCAGTTTTGCCAAAACCATTCACTTCACTTCTGTTCAGTTCAGTTGAGTTTACGTTAGCTGTATGGCCTATAGATTGCATTGAAATGGTCCTGCAATTTTTAGGCTTTTATTACGCGGCTTTGGTTACTGTTTTGCATTTGGCAACAACGCGAATTTCATTTGCTATTCTCATTCTCATTCTCATTTTCATTTTCATTTCCCTTTTCATTGCACTGATTTTCGAATTTTACTAAAAGCAACAATTTTCATCTGCTTTGAAAACTTAGAATTTGGTTGAGCTTTGTTTTTTACTGTTTTTTTTTAGATTTGGGGACCTTGCTGTGACCTTAATACATTTCAAAGCTTACAAATCTATCAAAGATACATATATGTATATAGTACAGACAGACTCAAGTAAATTTATTTACTCCCATGTGTGTATGCTTCAAAGCTTCTTGTTGTGAAAAATCTTCAATTTGTCTGGTCTCTGAATCTAGTTTTAAGGCGAATAGATTTTTCTAGCTGCAACTTTTCTTTACTATACTATACAAAAGTTGCTGGTTAATGGTAGAATCGAACATTTAAATAATTTAGTGAATCTGGTAGTGATAACTTTTATAAAGCACTACAGTGGTCAAATTTGAAACATTTGCAACAACAGACTTAATGCATAATTATGCAAATTAATGACAGTGTTAGATAGAGAAGAATCCATGTCTGTTCTGCGGCTGACAGACGTGCCCTTTTCAATTCTGCCAATCATATGCAGTTTCTATATGTCAGCAATTTGCATTTGCAGTCCAGGATAAGAGACCGACATTAATGGTCTATTTTTGAAAAAAGTATGGCATTCTTGTGCACAATCGCAACCGTAACAGACAAGTAGTCAGTCAGGCAGTCAGTCAGAGACTAACAAGCGAAAGAAAATGAGAGAAAGTATTGAAGACTGAGAGAAAGAGAGAGGGATAGGGAGAGAGGGAGGAAGAAATGGTTTAAATGCACCGCTAGCTTCTTTCTGCAGAAGATGGGATGGACGTGCGTACCTGACACATTGACGAGGGCTACAAACGAGGCATAAACATGAAAATCATCTGTAAGAAAAACCAGGCATGTAAGCTGCCAACTAACGGAAAATCATATGTGTGATACACACACACACACACATATATATACACAGGGAATACGCCAACAACTGTCAGTCAAAAACTGCACTCGACTGCACATTTTGTGCTTTTGTAATAAAATTTTTACATTGGTCTCAGCATCTCTTAAACATGGTTCTAAACAATAAACTTAACATGTTGGCCAGATTAAGTGCCAGTGTCATAAGAGTAAGACAGACAAATTGGTAAGCAATTTTCAAATAAAACTTCAAATAAAGTTTTTCAACTTTATTTCAGTTTATAATACTTTAAAGTTGCTATTTAATTTGTCTTACACTGTCTTTGATTGGCGTTATCCAATAAGCTATGAATATTTTCCACAAACACTTTGACAATGTCAATTTTTGTATTGCCATCCAGAAATTCTCTAATGGGAGTTGCATATATCAAACCCATTTTTTATCAATTTATTTGCTGGTTGTAGTTGTAGTTGTAGTTGTTGTCGGATGCCGTCATAAGCAAATTTTCTCTGGCACATCACACATTGTCTGTCCCCTGTCCCTTTCCATGCACTGTGTGCAACTCTGCGTATGCGCAATACACATAATTGCATATCCTGGCAGGAACAGAGTTTTCTCTCCTCTCTGCTTGTGCTTTCGTTATCGTTTTTCTTTTTGGTTTTTGTTGAACCAACTATAGAAAGCATAAATTGTTGTTGTTTTAGTGTCGAGCTTTATGTAATGCCGTTAAGTTCTGTGGCATGCATCACATTCTGGCTCTAATGGCACAGCAAAAATGAGCTGTTGCCTGGCTAATGTGGCGTATACGTGTTCGACTTCTAATTTGTTGACTTTCAAATTAATTTATTTGCATACCAAATGCTTAATTAAAAAAGTAGAGCCCAAATCTTTGAAATATACGATATTTACAAAATTTGACTGCCCGTGGAGCAGCAGCTAACACAGTGGGAGGAAAAGCTATTGAAATCAATTAAAAGTAAATAAATTTTCCTTAAACTAATTATCGATTGCGTATGCATTTTTTTTTGTATTTTGCCACAATTTGCTAAAAGCCAAGCTGGTAAACTTCAAAACTTAATCGTTCTTATTGACATTGGCATTCGAGTTTGGTCAACATGTGCAATTATATTACTCGGTCTTTTTTGATTGTTTTGGCAATTGAACTTTTTTCTCGTTTTTAAACTAAAACTGCCTCGAACACTATTTTTCATGTCTGTGTGTATTTGTTTGTTTGTTTGTTTGACTTTGCATTGAGTTGATTCGATTTGATTTGATTGATTTGTTTTTTTCTCTGTTCGTTTTCTCTCAATCACAAACTCTCGGCCATTTGGCACTTTGACTCTTTTGTTTCATCCACGCAAACAAAAAATAAAACAACGTTTATGAAAACAAATTAGAGAAGGTTGTGAATGTGTGTCTTTCTCTCTCTATCTATCTCTGTCTGACTCCCCCTCTCTCTCTCTCTCTTTCTCTCTTCCTCATTTTGTGAGTGTTTTCCTCGCTTTTATGTGTTTGTTAAAAGTTTTCAAATTGCAACGCAACTGTATTTGCCATTGTTTGCTGAATGGTCATCGAAATTTCTATGGTTTTGCGGAATTGCGTGAAAAGTTTTTTGCGTGCGTCTATTAACAACTAACTAAATAATAATTATAACTATTTTGCTGTAGAATATTTAGTTTATATAACTTGAAATTTGTGTGGAGTAATTATAGCCAAACCTGATAAACAATTAAAACTGAATCAGTTATGCAACTTGTGTGCATATTTGATAAAGATAAAAAATTATTAAATTGCATTTATTTAAATGAATTATACTTTAACTAATTTACTAAAATTATAACTTGTTTTAAAATCAATTTGTTTACTAATATTGCATAGTTTTAGTTCGTCATCAAAACCAAATTTTGTTTAGAAGATTGCGAATCATTTAATTAATTTTGTAGATAAATTTCCATTTTGGAAATGAAATTAAACGAATTTAATTGATTTTATTTTAAGGATAATTTTAAATAATTTTTATAATTTAATGTAATATTAACTTAAAATAATATTAAAACAATTTTAGATTTGCATTTTAATTACTTCTCCCAATAGCTTCAAATAAATAATACTCAAAGAATGTTGATTAACTTTTCCAGTACTACTCAATCAGCACATTTGGATTGCCTTGATCACAATCTAATTAAACATTTCCATATAAAAAATGTTCAATTAACTGGGCTATAAAGCCTGGCTTGAAGGGAGGTTCTATGAAATGTAATCAGCATTGTTAGGGCCAAAGTTGGCCAAATTGATGGTCTAAATCAGAATAAAAGACTATGTAACTGACTGTCTGTCTCTTCGTCTGTCTGTCTGTCTATCTGTCTGTCTGTACGTGTTGAGAGTTTGATTGAAAAGGCATTGCTTTGTGTCTGATATACTACTGACCCTGGTAATAAAAACTAGAGTCCAGTCAGTAGAGAGTTAGAAAAATGTACTTACTGGCAAATAGTTGGACATTCTGGCGCCAGAGTGTTGAATCCTTTGAACTGGGCAGCCAATCAATAAAAGCACAATAAAATCAAACTGTTTATGAACCTTTTCTTGGACTTTCTTTGTATGTGTTCAGTCGATTATATGTTTATTTTGATTGCAGCAAATCGAGCATAAAAGCCAAGAAAACTAATGTTCAATTGGAACATTTGAAACTACTTGTTTACTATTTTGTTTCTTTCGTAAGATACTATTTTCCTTCCAGCGTACTTAATCTATCCAAATCAAGTGCAGTTTGTGTTGCCAAGAGGCGTAAATTCGTTTTAAATTCATTGCAGTCCTTTGGCTGATGTTCCTCATCAATATGAGAAGCTAACGGCAAATGGAAAAGCGGCAAAGAGAAGTTGAATGAGTGCAGACCAGAGCAGTCAACAGCTTTGACACTGAGCGTATTTGTCAACTCCAGAATTCCCCAAACGATAGTTGGGGCTGAAAGCAACTTGAGAGACTTTGCTACGTGCTGGACTTGGCTTTGGCTATGACTATGGCTATGGCTTTGGCTTTGGCTTCGGCTATGGCTTAAATTTACTTGTTCACATTTGTTACATGCAATTTGGTGGCTGGCGCAACTACAAGAATTCTTGTGGCAATGAGATAACTTTGCTTGACTACCAAAATGAGAAAAGGAGAAAAAGAATATCATGTAATTTGGGGCTTAAATAAATTTATGTAAGTATATTTCCAATTAAACGTGTACAGAAATTTTGCTTATTAAGTGCTTTCAATGGATTATTGGACTTGGAATTAGTTACGGTTACTCATCACTCTCTTATTCTGTCTCTCTGTCTCTCACTATTTCTCTAAGCAATCCAATTTGTCCAGTTGACCTTCAGTTTGGTTTGATGGCCACACTACTAATATATATCTTTGTATCTGACAGCTGTCACAATTGATTGCTTTAACGTATTAGTTTTAGTTATTGTGCTTGGCCAACTGTCAATGCTATCTAACAATTGATTAAGTGCTAAAACCGAATCTCAAATTAGCATTTGCCCAATTTTATGGCCAACCCAAAACTCTAGTATTCCAAAATATTTTCCAAAACTTCACTTAACATTTGCATTTCGCTATACGTTATACGCTATTTGTTATTCGGCGAAAGTACTTGGAACTCTGATCGATGTTGGCATTTATCTATACTATATTTACAACCATATTTTCTACTTTTTCTGGCCATCATGGCATATAAATCATATTTGGCAGCCACTTGACGCGTGAGAAATGCGCAGTCAGAGAACCGTCTACTCACCATTAGCACTTGGCCAAAAACGAAGGGTTAACGGGGTTTATAGGGTTCCAAATGGGGGTTGTTGATTTAGTTTCGCTGTTGGTTTTAGTTTTAGTTTGAATTTGAGTTTGAGTTTTAGTTATATATCCATTGCTGTACTATCTGCTGCTCTTACACAAATCACTTGAAATACTTTTGTATACACAATACCAAATAATTTGTATGCATCAAATGCAATAGAAAGTAAATTTATTACACAATCTTTGCAGCAACAATTGTTGTTTATTGTCAACAAAGCAAGAACCCTTTGCATGCCAAATGCATTTTTATTATGCTTTATATCATATATGTATATAACAAGTTGTGTATATATGTTTTCTTGGTATAGATTAGATTCTGATTTAACCGAGCAGCTGTTATGTTGTCCCGATACGAGTTCACGCACTCATACACCGTGTGCCGAGACTGCAGACTGTTAAGACAATCCACATGGGAAATACTACTACAGTTCGCATTTTGTTTTCACAATTGAAAATCAAGTGAGAGCCGGTTCGCTTTGGGGTATGGTCGGTTATTGAAATGCGCTGTAGTGTAAATAATTTATTTTATTATCGTTTAATTTATCTTCTGATTTTTCATAAAAAGATTTTATCTTATTTAAATCAGTCGAGTGTGCTCGAGTAAGATACAAACACACAGATACACTGTAAACAATTTCAGGCAATTTATTTAACTACATCCGCTGATAATTCAGTTAATAAATTTTAGCGGTTTCCGTATTTATTATCTGCTGTTTGCTCTTATTGGCCACTTCTGCAAACAAGAAAATTTGAAGAAAAAATACACTTTTATTTTAAAACTCGGTCCCGAATAAAATTGGTGTCGTGCAACTTTATCATCATAAGCACCCATAAGACGTTTAGAGTCTACAATTGGCATAGACAAATAAAATTAAGTATACTTCTATATAACGTGTCATAATTTTCTCTTGATCGCACATATATTTCCCAAGGGATTAACCGGTTGAAATCAGTGTATGAAAAATTTGGTGCCTAATGAGCTACATTAATTAAACTCGTGCATAAAGCATATATTTAGCTTTAATATATCTCTTAAAAAGTTGGCCTAGATTAATGACTATATCACATATCCCCCACAGGGCTAAAAAATTAAATTAGCGATACAAAAAACTTTTGATTTATTAACTAAACTTAAACATTTTTGTACAATTCTTACTCACTAGTTTTTCCATTAAAAAACTTCTGTTAACTAACATTTATCTTAAACACTAAGTAGTGTGTACTCAATTTGATTGGCTACAGGGTATATAGGAATTCTGCTTGCTCATTCAACAGCAAATAGGTGCAGTCTCCATTCATAGAAATGCTACACGCGTGTTACCCAAACGGCCATAAATATATATTCAAAAATATTTTTCGTGTGATTTTCACTTGCCTTTTCCATAAGGGGGGGCAATACTAGCCGATACGAGTACGAATAGTCGTTCGAATAGTACATCTGTGTGCCCCAAAACAACTGTCTAACTGTAAGTATATTTAGCGCAATGATTTCTCTGTTTCTCAGTTGTTTAAATGGGCCGCCTGTTCATAAAAAAATAAGAAAAAACAAGAAACCAGAAGAAAATTCAATGGGAAATAAAAACGAGAGGAAAATCCATAAATAACTACATACTTCGATTTTTTTGGCTATGAGTTTTCGGCAGTGGGTTAGTGTGAGCACAGTGTCGATAACTTTATGAGCTGTTTTGTTGATATTGTTAAATTATCACGAATATGAAAGCGGGAGAGCAAAGAAGAAAGTATTAGAGAGAAACAAAAAGAGAGAGAGAGAGAAAGAGATAGTGTGAGAGGGAATAGAGTAAGGTATTTGACTCAAGTACTTTCGTACAATCATCAAGTTTCGGTTAGCACCAAAATTGCTTTTGATGAATTCCACAAATATTGACAATGTGCGTGCCAAATACAAAATAAATCATAGTCGTTTTCGCTTTTCTTTAGCATTTATTTACATGCCGGAAGAAAAGCAAGCGTATGCGACAACAACAACAACAATTGGAAAAACAACAATTACAATAAACTACAATAACAACCAGAAGCGCAATTGCGTGTGCGTGTCTTCGATCTGGCAACAAATAATGGCCAACAACGATGAACGTCATCGACAGCTCGTTTTCTGGCTTTTTTTTCGGGAGTAGACTTGTGTGGGCGTGTATTTGACGTATTGAGTTTTCCGTGGCTACTCGCGCATATTTAATATGGAAAATGAAATGAAAATGAATTTTGTTTTGTTTTTAGCATGTTTAGCGAACAGTTAGTTCGAGCTTTGCTTTCTAATTTTCCTACTGTTGCTTTCCCTTTTCATTTCCATTTTGTTGTCGTCATGGACTTCAATTACTTATTTGAGTGTTTGTAGTTTAATAATGACACGCGTGGTTAATTAAATATTTCTTTTAGTCAAGTAATACATGACACCAGCAACAGTCATATGTTTATAAATAATTATTCAAACATGAAAAGCATTAAGAGTTAAGCAGTAAGTACATTTTGTACTCGAATTAAAGCAAATTTCATCAAAATACTTAAAATTTGCATATTTCTCTTTGACATTTTTGCTTCTTTTGGCGCTATAAAGCTTTTAATCTTTGAAATCAGCTTGAAACAACTCACAAATTCATACGACTTGTCGAATTGTCAACGACATTTGCATTCATAGCCAAATTTCATACTCACAATTTGCTACAATTCCATGGGAGTGTACGTGTGCCACATGTGGCAAGCTTACTTGTTTATTTGGCTTCTTAACAGCATCTACATAAATTCAACGAGTTGTGTTCGTAACTCTTTATATCATTCATTTGCCATGCACATACTGAGAGAAATCCTACAAGTTGAATTTGTCATTTTTGCCAAGCCGCAATTTAACTAATTCGGCTTCCTTGAGTATCAATGCTTCTTGAATGTTGCCAAAATTTGTAGCTTAAAATTAAATTCAACTACTGAGCACACACCCACAAAAACCCACGAACACACACACACCCACACCCACATACTTACAGAGCAAATTAGTTACGCCTAATTTGCAACTCATTGTGAGCAACAATTGAGTTGCTTATGATACAATTCAAAAGCTTCCCAATTTTGAAGCCAAACATGTATGTAAATGTACAATGTACAATGGTGAAGAGTGGGGTAGGGCATTACCAATTGATTTGCAGGGTGTACTTGACGCTTCAACGCGCATACAATGGGGCGTATACGCGATGAAATTAAATTAAAGGCACTATGCGAATTCAAATCGAACGGTAAGTAGAAAAACCAAGTGTTAGAAAGACCTTTGAGACGTCTTCCTGGAAGTTAGAATTTATAACCCCAACTAGTCGGCTAAAAGCATTCGAGAAAAGCATCAACTATAATTTATATGCCTTGAATTAATTTAACAAACGGCAACGAAACTTATCACCTGCTGCTAACAATATGAAGCTTGGCACATGCATAGAAACCCGTACAAGCTAAACTACTGAAGCTGCCTTGGGGCACTATTTAGAGGAAGTAGTGTAAGTTATTCGTATAAATACTCATCTCATCTCAGCAAATGCAATTCTCTTTGGTGTAGTTGCAATATTTACCTTAAATATGCTACAATTTAACATTCTACAGGAGAAAAGGAAAGGAAAGGAAAGGAAGTTGTTAGAATACTGAAATTCCCCAAGGCTAAAACTCTACTATTTACTACCTTGATGTCTGGTATAATTTAATATGGTTTCCTAAATGTATTGTCGGGAACAAGAAACGCACACAATGTACGTTTTCGTTGCACATTCTGTACTTTTCGGCAGGTTGGTCGGCCATATAATTTCATTATACCCTTGAAGATGGGCATAACAACTACGTCGTAAAGTTTGTAATGGAAGGAGAACAAATTCTTATGTTAATTTCTTGGAGAAACTTGCGTTTAAAACAATTTTACTTGTCGTATGAGTTTTATGTTTTATATCACATGAACCATTAACTCTGAGTTTGTTAAAGAAGCAATTAATATTTAATTTATTTTAGAATTTATTTGAGAATTAGAATATTTGCAAAAGTAATAAAGTTTTGATTGTTTTTAATATGTAAATAATAATGAATAACTAAATATAACCTTTATATATTTTTACATATATTAATTAAAATTGATAAAAAATTATTAAAAAAATGGTGAAATATATTTATTTAATATATAATTAAATTGTTTCTAAAAAAATTCCATTTACAATTTGCTTTGACAACATTTAATTAATTAAAAAATAATTAAACTAATAATGTAAAATTTAATTATATAAATTTTTTGATATATTAGAAAGTTAACAATTTATTACCAATTTTTTCGCTCGATTAAATTAACAAATAGTTAAAAAATCATTGGTTAACTGAAGAATTTGAAGTTTCTTTTGCTCTATTTTTGCCACTTTGCTCTTTTGCTGTGTAAATATAGTTTCACAGAATATAAACTTAAATTTATGTAGCCGTTGCTACATCATCTGTGAGGTTAATGCAATACTTTTGTGCCTTATAAATTACTTAGTAGAATTTTAGTGCTGAAATGTTTTGTTGGCCGGTTGTGTTGGCGTTTGACTTCCTGGCCAGGTTCATAAATTTCAATTTATCTTTAGCTCTTTGCCTTATTTATTTTGCAGTTGTTGACAAGTAACATTAAGTTTGTCCCGTTCTCAAAGCACCAATGTCTCATAGCTCCCCACTCTCATTCCTACTCCCCAGCCACAACCCCCTTTGCTGCCAAAAAATGTCCTTAATGGAATGTGTGAAAGGCTCAAGGAGAAAGGATAAAGCACGGCAAGTTTAAAAGGATTTTTTCTATTTTTTCGTTTTCTTGTATCTTGTTGTTTCTCGTGTTCCTTGATGTTGAAAGTAGTGCAGCATTTTATGACAGACCTTTTGCACTTTTATCGTACTACTCAGGGCCAGACATGGGATTACTGCTTAAGGATGATTCCTTTAAGAGCTTCTTGGTAATATACTACTACTACGTCCGGTGTCCTCTCTTTTGTGAGCTGTTATCTTAATGAAGCATTGAAGTGCGAGTAATTTTCTTCTTCGTAAAGAACCTAAAGTGCATATTGTCTTATTTTTCTAAGAAACTTCCAACACAAATCATAGAAACGACAGAAACTGCATTCTATTTAAACTAGCTAATCTTTAGTTCAAGTTCCCTTTTGTGATATCAACTCAGCTCTTTTTCTATGTAATTTAATTTTTCACCTCACAATTTTCAAAAACTTTTGCATGAAAAGTTTTAAAACAATGAACTTAATCAATTTGGATATCATTACACCTTTCTACGGCCAATAGTTGTGCTTTGTGGCAATGCATCTTAGTGCAGATACAGCATTTTCTGTTTTCCATTTTCCCATTCAAGAAGTTTTCATTTAAGTTAGTCCTCCCACAGGTCGGAGACTTCCTCTTTTTATAGTCAGCTGGCAGACGAAAGGGCTCCAAACAAGTGCATAGAAAGTTTAGCACTACACAAAATGCAAAGCAAAAAAAAAAAGAAATAAATAAAATAAAAATAAATACTTGAGCATATAGTAGACTTCTAGATGCTCTTTAATATAAAAATTATTAAGTCTTGGCAAATCCAATTAGTTGTGAAAAAGCCACAAAATATTAATAGCATGTATTTGCAATAAAGTTAGCGAATATGGTAAATTTATATTAAGTATACGCAAGTTTCTAGTCAAAAAAGAATATACTACATATTAAACTTTGAGCTTGTAACTCTTTTAGTCCCAAAGTAATTATGCCCTTGCTTCTTTATGACTACAGGGTATGAAAATGGGAACTTGGCAGGTAAAAAAGTTGTACTCATTAGCATGCGTCTGCGACATTCCCCAATGTCTGTGCTTGCTACCCTTGTCTTCTGTTCCCTTCTCCTTTCTGCCTCGTTTTCCCCCTTTCTCTGCTGCTTATGCGTGAACAAGTCTCAACGGCAGACGACTGTTGTGCCTGACTGTCCCCGTTTTGATCTTGTGGGCGTTGGCTTAATCTGAAACTGAGCCAAAAAAAGGAAAAAACCAAAAAACCCAACACGAATGGGTAAAACGAAAACGCAAAAGTTTTTCTAAGCCACTCAGACCCACGGAGATGTCGCTTGTGGTTGCTGTTCGCATCAGTGAAAAGCGAAAACTGATGGGTAAAACTAACCAACAGCTAACTTAACCCAGACCCAAACTTGAAACCAAACTTAGCACCAAAACCAAAGGCAAATTCAATTCAAAGATCCAGGTCCAGAGGCACCAACCAGACTTCAGTCGAGACCAGACGAGATGAGACGAGATGAGACGAGCCAAGTCGAGTGTTGAGTGCAATTCACATGCATAGTTTTTCGAGTGCAATTAAGTGAAATTCGTATTAGTTATGGGATGGTTCTGAGAAGGATATGTTAGGATATCTAAAGTATATGTGAAGTTGATGTGTGAGTTTGTGAAGAACATGTGAGCCAAGCAGCGAAAAGTATTAGCTAAAGGATGACACGAGTTGGAGATGCCAACCAAAACCAAACGTTGGACACGTCGCAGCCATGTTCTTCATACAAACTTACAGACATACACATACATACGTATACAGGGTATGTACGACTAGTATCTGTAACTCGTACTCGCAAAGTTGTCGTCTGCTCCTTTGATAATGTGGCTAACATGTAACACGCGTTCGCATACAAAGCATGTCATTAAAAGTTATACCCCCTCCACCCCTCCAGCCCTTAACCCACCCACCTTTTAGCCAACTCGACTGCAATTTAAGCAAACTGTGAACAACTAATACTTAAGCAATTTCTTTTCAGTTAGTTGTAAGCAGCTGTCATAGAACGGCAAATAGTTTTGGCCCAAATGCAGCTCCAGACAGACGTCATTATGTCCCTAATAACCACACATGTGTTAATATATATGTGTGTGTGTCTGTGTGTGTTGTCATTTGAAAATAATTAAAGGAAAATCGCACTTTAATGACTACATTGTTAATTAAGAGAATTTTCATGGTGCGAAACAATGAAATTGGTAACAGTATTCTACAATAAAATGACATTTAAACGTATTTTAATTGCATTGAAAATAGAAATAAAATGTTGGAAAAATTCAAGTTTAAGTTGACTTCCAATTTAGCATGTTGCTTGGCTTAAATCATTGGACAATGAGGGTCAAATGTAATCTTTAAGCCCACAATAAAAACCTGAAACATATTATCATGGGAAATTTGGGGAAAACTTTGGGTAAAATTTGGTCAAGGATCAGCTTAATAAAATATTAAGCAAGCACATAGCATAGCACTGGCCGTTAACCCTTATCATTAAATTAAAGGATTTTTGTAGATGACATGCTTGTTAGGAACTTGAGTTTGGCCCATAAGATTGGTTTTCAATATGTCATTTGCCATGTCGAAAAGTTGCCATCATGTTGGCCAAAGTCGTCGAGGTTTTGACCGTCTCCACAATATATATATATATATATGTATTTATATATACGCTTTAAAGTACACACAATAAGGATAACAACAGAAACTGGGCCAACACAAAAAAAGTAAAGAGACAGTCAGTGTGTGTGGTGTGTGTGGTGAGTGTGTGTGTGTGTAAGAGAGTGGGAAGAAAACAAGCCAAGACAAAATTACACGAAATTATGTTTGCCCAACTGGGTTTGGTCAGTGTGTCCATCGTGAAATGTGGACCCAGCTCAACCGTTCAGCTCGTCCCGGTGTATCCAATTCCATTAAAATCAATTTGTCTATTTATTTAACCGATAATCTGCTCGAGCGTTTGCTAGCTGCTTGCTGCTTGCTTGTAAAACTTCGCACCGCAAATGCTCCCAGGGGAGGAGACGAGAGAGCCGAATGGAGAATTGTCCATGACATGGCATATACTAGGTGGTTACACACCTCGAAAACCTCTAATTTGTCAACATCAGGCAGAACAGGTGAAATGTTTTAATTTGACCAACATCCTCGGCTTCGTATCTCACCCACAACACCAACAACAACAACAACAACAGCAACAACAACAATATCCATTTATTATGCTGCCTTTTTGTCCTGGGTTCATCCTGTATCCTGTCACTGCTGTCAATATTTACGTCAGTCACCAGCAGCAACTGCTAGAATTTGCTTGATAGACAGACGGACAGATAGATGGACGTGCAGGTAACTCTCCAGGTGCTTTGTCGCCTATATATTTTTTTACGACACTATTAACATCATTGTATGTGTGATTTATGGTTTCAGGGTCAAAAAGGCCATATTGCTCTTGTCTTTTGGGCCATATTTTCGTTGTACTTGATCTGCAATGTCGTCTGCCTTTAGTTATTCCTGTGCTTTTATGGTCAGTCATAAAAATCGACAAGCGACGTCTTAAAGCCCTCCAAAAATACGCTACCCAAAACCGCTTATAACAGTCGTTAACCAAAAGCCGAACCGAAAACAAAAACAAAAAAAACAAAAATTACAACAACAAAAAGAACACCAAATAGCAAAGCCAAGAACATCTGCTATTGTTGATTTTGTCATATGAGAATGTTACTGTTTTGTGTCCTTAATTGTACTAGACACATCAGCACATCCGTTTTGGTTATTCAGGACACTTTTTGGGCTCAGTTCGAAATACATTTACCGTCTCGGGGCCGATTTGTGTTGCGAATATGTTTGACTAACTTAAATATTTGTATACTAAAATTAGTTAATAGTCTACCTAATAGTTAGTTAGTTATATGTTTGAAATGTATGAGTGCTTGTTGTGTATTATAACAATTAGCTTTTTAAAAACTAAAAAAATTAAGCAAGTTTAAAGCCAAATTATCTCAAATTTTGGCATTTAAATAGCAATCATTTGTCTATTTATTGACAATATTTTTCATGAATTCACACAGAAAAAGTTTAGATTTCAACACCCTTTGCATAGAGTATTTAAATGTCGATTTCTTGAGTTTTCGAAAAGCATTTTCTTTGTTTAATGGACTAAATGCGTTCGCTAGGTCAGCAGAGTGTTGGGCCTTGTTGGTTAGCCGCTTTTCCAGTAATTCCCACTCTGCGGCACATCAATCAAATGCCTCCCTATAGCACTTAACAACCACTGGAGGGTATTACAGGGCAGCATCTGGACAACGCAGCAGTTGTCACAACCAAAGGCAAAGTCAGAGAATTCTACGTCTACTTCTGCTTCGGTGCTTCAGTGAGCTGAGTTGACAGATTTTTCTCCTCTTTATTATACTCTCTGCAAGAGAGAGTATATTGTGTTTGTGAAAAGTATGTAACAGGCAGAAGGAGGCGTGGCAGACCCCATAAAGTATATATTATCTTGATCAGCATCACAAGCCGAGTCGATATAGCCATGTCCGTCTGTCCGTCTGTCCGTCTGTCTGTCTGTCCGTCTGTCCGTCTGTCCGTCTGTCTGTCCGTATGAACAAACAGATTTCAGAGATGGTAAGAGCTACAAGTTTGAATTTGGTCTCTATCGACTCGATATTAAGTCAGTCAATACAAGAATCTTTTTTTTTTTCGATGCCACGCCCCGTTCGCCTACAATGTGCAAAAAACTGAAAACACCTCGTAAAAAATTGATGTTTTAGGCGAATATCTCAGTAACTATGGCACTTAGGAACACCCATTTTGGTACGAAGGTTCCTAGAGACGGCATAATTGTATTGTCATCAAAAATTTTGGACTGCCACGCCCCCTTTTCCCACAAGAAATAAAATAATTTGCAAACTTCAATGCCGATTTTAAGGCATATGTTCTTATCGTACAGTATTGTTATTTCACATTCGTTTGAAGACAAAATATATTAAACTATCCTGAAAGTTGCATCTAAATCGAACAATAAACAAAAGAGCTAGACATGTAAGAAAGTTGATAATTGAACGCAATGCCAATGCATGTGTGCAAGCGAGATAGAAACATACAAACATGTGAGCGAACGTTTTCGCTGCTTGCGTAGCTTAGCGACAGCGCTGCCCGCGAATGCTGGCTGAGCCAACCAATTGTGTATGTATTACATATACACACATACATATGTGCGTGCATACATGTAATGTCAAATGTATATGTGTGTGTATACATACAATCAGATGTTTTTGTTTCAACGTGTTTTGTTGCAAGTATCAATTGATATACCCGGATATCGATTTTATTAAGATGATCGGGAATAAAATGCAGAGAGTATTCTACGGTCGGGCGTGCTCGACTGTACTTTTCTTTCTTGTTTTTTCGTTTTCTATGCTGGCGCGGAACGCGGTCACTTGAAGCGCATATAATTGAAATTAATAAATTGAGTTTAATTGAAAAGCGCTGGACAAGTTTCGCACTTAAAGGCAGCCAGCCAGGCTGACCAAGACTCTTCAAAGTCAATGAGTCGTACTCTTAACTTTGCTTTAACTTTAGCACAATATTCGCATTGGGAAATGGAGAAAATGGGTAAATGGAGAAATGGGTAAATGGAGAAATGGGTAAATGGGTATTGGTATTGGTATTGGTACTGGACTGGCAGACAGTCTGCATTTTGCTGCCTTTCAATTTCAATTTCCGTTGCACTCTGCATAAATCTTTTATCGTTCGAAAGATGGTAACAACTTGGCTTTCTTTCTACCATTTTCCTTTTGGATAGTTACTTTTTTGGATTGCATTGCATGGCAAACATTGCGACGTTCTGTATGAAAGCTAATCGTCAGCTGTGTTGTATTCAGTGAGCATGAAAACTATTTGATGCACAAGAGTTACTGCAGCTGCAGGTTTACTTAAATATTTTTGAACAGCAGACTTCATTGAGTGCAGTTTCTAGTTTACTGCTTGCTGGTCCCTTTCATTACTTTTACTTGAAAATTATGCGACTAAAGAAAAGCAAACAGCTTCGACTTCAGTAGCAGAAGAAAAAGTTAACGGCTAACCGAATTGTTTGCATCCAAGTTGGCCAACATGACGTATACGTACTGTGCTTTGCTACGAAAAACTTGTTATGCCAAAATTGTTCTGCTAAATTTAATTTATGCACTTGCCAACTCAAAAATAGCAAACAAGTTCGGCATCAACAGCACTTGAGTGTAAACCGCAAGCTCTATAACATGGCGTATGAGTAATCCCACTGCGCCTGCATGTGAGTGGATTTTATGTGCGTGTGTGTGTGTGTGTGTGTTTTTGGCATTTATGAAAAGTTACTTTTGGGGCTGATTGGATCACTGCTTAAGTCATTCAGTTAAAGCACTTTAACCAACAGCTTGTGTTGATATTCATCTTAATATTTTATTTCCTCTTCTAATGATGATAAATCCATTCCAAGACTTCTGCAATTGTTATATAAACACAACAATTAAGGGCAATCTATCAATCAAGACATTCAAAATCATTTATCAAACTGACAAAGTGAGTTAAAAGCAAAGGTTTAATGCTAACTTTAAGGTCATGAGGTCACATAAAAAGTGTTTGGTTCTAGTATCGAAAAGTTTAGTCCAATTTCTCTAGCTGCCACTTTACAAAGTAATCGTACATTTAATACCAATTTCATTTAAATTCGTTCTATACAATTTTTAAGCTTATGAAATCTCACTTTGAGGTTAGCTCAGTTGCGTTTTCTTGAAATTTTCCATGTAATATGTACAAAAAGCATCCATTAACTTGCGCTTTTCAGCTGTCGCTCAATGATTTCGCCATCAAGCGATTTTCAAGAGTTTTAACATTATTTTGGACCACTTGACAGCTCATAAGCTGCGCACTGATATACTCATATGGGCGAAGTAGGAGTGGGAGTGGCAGAGGGTGTGGCACCGCCAGACAGAATATAATACAACATTATCATCATCATCAGCGGAGTATGCTCTCCTTATGATACTCAGTTACGTCAGGCTGTCAACAGCTTGATGGCTTAATTATAACATTTTGTAAAAGGTTTTCTTATTCGTTATTAATCGTTTAGAGAGTAACAAAGAGAGACCAAGGGTGCGAATAAGTGAAAAACCTTAAAATGGATCATAATCTTCGTTTATACTGAGAATCCAAGAGGTAATTGCTCTGCTGGATTGATTAATTGACATGTCGGAAAGGCAAGTGATTTATTGGATGGCTTCACCTGTCATCAGGTGCTTTTGAAAAATTGTTGTCTTCTGTGTGCATAGCTTACTACCTGAAAATTTTATATATATATCGCCCCAATTGGTAGTCCTTAAGAGTGTGAGTGTGTGTCTCCTAGGCTTAACGAACAAGTTAGCTAAAGTGTTTGCTGCCAATTCCGTAGACGGATAAAGTTTTCATGGATAAAACGAAACTTTTTCTTTTTTTTCAACAATTTTCAAATTAAGGCTAGCAACAGAGCTGGTATTTTTAGATAAGAACCAAACATTCTTTACTCTCACACTTTAGGGCAAATGCTTAAAAGATAAAAATATATAAAATATCTTAGTATGTGGCATGGAAATCATTAGCTCATAACTCGGTGCTTCCTTTATGAAACTTTCGGGAAAGTTTCAAGTGTTTACGAGTGTGTTCAACAAACATCATTTGCTTTTTGGAATTCGTCCAACCTTTAGTCATTTTAGCAAATATTCTATAAAAAACAACTTGTAAGTTGCTGCTAATTTTCATGTTGTTTTGCTTTTGGGCTAATTACTTTAAAAAAAAGACAACTAACAACTGTCGTGAACGCAAAGGTTCTAGGAAACTGGCAAAATACTATGTTACAAGCTGTAAAAGAGAAGGGCTTCTTGAAAGGCTCTTAAATAGTCTCTGAGTGTTTGTTTGCCTAGCAATTACACGAAGCACTTCCTGCCACTTGGAGATACTTTCTGTCTCTTGCCGCAGACTTAATTTAGATACTTTCTCTCTTTTTTAAAGGTACATGGAAAAGCATTTATGCAGAAAATGAAAATTTGTGAAAGTCGAGGAGTCGCACAGTCGAGAAGTCCAGGACTCAACTATTTTCTACTACAAGACAGTGTTTGCTTGCGCCAGTGTTGCCATTTTAGACAACTTTTGGCTAAATTAGATTATTTTAAATGTGACTTCAGTGCTACCAACTCTAAATGCTTTTTCTTTACAATTAGTTTTCCAAAAGCTTTCCTCGCTTAAAACATATCCGATTTTCATAAGAAATTGTTAACACGGTTGGAACAATCCATTAAACCTTCAGTAAAATTATGTTTCTATTTATAATTATAGTAATATTATTTAAATTTTTAATCTTCTTTTACTATACTTTTATAAAAAATTTAGTTTTCTAATGAATGAGTTATTTTAAGTTATTTATATAACTATCATCAATTTTATTATGATTTAATTTATTTGGAATTTGTTGTAACGAAAGTGGGTCCTGTAAAATTCTGATCTCTGGTTGAATCTGTAACTGAATAGCTTTTTCCTTTGCTTAAATTTCAAAACTTTTAGCTTTGCTGACAGTTTCAAGTTTAGTTTTACCTGTTTTTAGCGGCTTGTTCTATCAAACCAGAAAATTGGACCCTTAAAAATCTGGCAACACTGGCTTACGCAATTAACTAAGGAGGCAAAGTATTGCGTTGCATACTTTACGGCGTTGCCGAACCGTTGACATCAAATATGCTCGCTATTTGGCAGTTGCTTGGGTAAAAATCGCATATAGAGTGTTTTAAAATGATGCGCAGACTGGCAGTAGGGAGTGTGGGGAAGGTAGATACGCATGACTGCATTTTGACAGACAGCACTGTTTTCGGCTAAGGCACAGAGAAAGAGAGAGAACGATATACGAAGCGAGAGCGACAGGAAAGAAGTAAGTCAATTTTTGGTTTTCGACTTCTGACATTTGACTTTTCATATGTGTCGCATAAAAATAAAGCTTTTCACTTTGCGCATACGATGTCACTTTAGCCCCAAAAATAAAAAGTAATGGACGAAAATAATATTATATGTATGCATATTCATATAAGTGTATATAAATGTGCCATCAAAATTTCTTTTTCTTCTTATATTTTTATTTGGCAAGCATTGCCCGTGAAGTGTGTGAATGACTCTGTTAAAATGAGGCTGCAATCAAAGTGAGTAGTGAGCCATTAGGGTGAATTCTATCACTGTCATTGGTAGCATTACACCACCTTCAAACGAGAATATATCGGCATGCTCGAAGCTGTGGAAGCACTGCAAATGTGCATGACATTTTGAAAGCGTTTGATTTTAATTTTGTCAAATTTACTAAAGCGTTAAGGCATTACGCTTAAGTGTACGAAAATTCAGATTGATGTAAATGGAGTTTTTGCTCTTGAAAGGGAATTTTGTGCTCGTTGTTTGTTATTATATTAAGCGGGAAATGTGTAGGATTTTGTTCTCAACAACAAATTTAATCCAGATAAACTGTAGAGTATTATCTCAGCCTAATTCAACTGCTCAACTCGTGTGTTGTACTTGATTTGTATGCTTTTTGCTGCTTTGCTCACAAAATTTATGGTTTGTCTGTTGCCTTCGTTTTGGTCCACTTAACCGTTGATTGCCACAAATAGACAGTCGTCACTGATTGCCGTTTAAATCTTTGTCGCATTCAATGCGCATCCTTTTCACGCCCCATCACTTAAACAATCCGAAGTGGGCGTGGCCAAGCCTTTTGTAACGTACCACGATAATCAGCGCATTTATATGCAACATCGAGCACAAGAAGTGCCAGCTACTGGAAAATGGCCAATGGGTAACGGCCATTGAAAGCGGCAACATTAAAAATGAACATAAATTAAATCATAAATTGCAACAATTTCCGGGAAAAACAAGCAGTGGAAAAAAAAAGTTTAAGGAAATCGAAAGGGAAATTGTTTTTCAATAGCTTGCAAATAATTTTTGTTCTGTGGCAGACACAGACATACAGGACACACTGTACAGTGAAGAAAGACAAGGCAGACAACATAAGTTGATGAAAACCTAATTAAAACTCCGAAGTTGGGTCCACAAGGTATGTTATCATATGCTTTGATTCGGAACCTCGTTTATAGTGGATAATAATATTTACAGCAGAGTGTAGGCAAGAGAGGAAAAACAGTTCGTTAAGCTGTTTAAGAACACTAGCTGAAAAAGGGTAATATAGTATATTATTGTGTCTAGAAAATTTTTGAAAATAATCAAAAATAGCAAACAAATGTTCTTGCCGTTTCTAGCTGAAATAAATGTTAGCTATAAATTTATATATTTAGTGGAAATGTGGAAAATTAAATCCTTAATATCAAAAATGTCTAATTTTATATAAAGTTCAATAAGTTTTATCTAAGACATTGGTTATTTTTGACAATTTAAATCGAGTTGTAAATTAAAATATTATATTTTGACAAAAAATGTAACAACATGAATTCATTTTAGACAATTTTAAAATCAATTTATTTTGTTTCGGTTTTAAAATATACTTATAATCTAAATTTATGAATTATTAGATAGTATTTTTGTGCTAACTTACACTTGACCATTAAATTTATTGCCACTTTCAGCTATTGTCATAAGCCTTAAAATACTATGCTCTTGGCATATAGATAGTCATCATGTTGGCCAACAGTTGGGCTGCCCCTTGGCCGCATTATGTGCTACGAGTATAAAGCATCAAGGTGTCACTCGTTTTGCATGTTGGAAACGTATAAAAAATGGGGGTCTACATAAATCCCCAACACAGGCAGCACCTACTATATAAGAACATGTTGTTGTGTCCTTTTGTCCTCTGTGTGTGTGTGTTTGTGTGTGCTTGCTGTTCTCTTCACTTGAGTGTGTGTTGTTTTTAAATGACACATGGCAACAACGGAACCAGAAGTTCAACCAGAAACGGGTACGGGAACGAAAGCAGGTTCGGAAGGGAAAGATGACAGTAAACAGAGACCGGAGAACAGAGAAATTCTCACAGAGACATGAGCTATGATAGTTATAACTATGGTCCTTATAATGCCAGTGTTACATGATTTTCCATTAGATGTTGTTGTTATACCCGTTACAAGCAAATTAAGGGTATATTGAGACTGCTTCAATTTTCAATAGGAGAACACATAATACAAACTCCTAAAAGTATGCACTAAGTTTTATAGCTTTAAAGGACGATGAATTCTGAGTTTCTTTCATTCAGGGTATCTCATAGTCTAACTCATAGAAGCTACTTTTGTATTTGTTTTTATTGTTGGTTATCAGTCGTTTGGTTCCTTGTTTATACTGTATGTATGCCTTGGTCCGTAAGTGACTTTCTGATTGCGGAAATTAGCTGGTTTTCGAGATTGGCTGAGGTTTGAGCTCTGCTCTGGTTTCTAGCTCCTGTTTTCTTTTCACTTGATGGATATCCATGGAAATTGCTTGCTCAGACATAGTTTGCTTTGTGCTCTGGTGCTATCGTTGTTTGCGGGTTTTGCTGACGGTATTTATGGTTTTTGTGGTTATTAAAAGTGTCAGCAACGTGCAAATAATGGCGAAAGTGTTGTGCTCTTGTTCCTACCTTTCTTTTCCTCTCTCTATCTCTCTATCTCTGTTTTTCTGCCTCTTTCTCTTATTCACAGTAACTGAATGAGTGATGCTATCAAAGTGTCAGCATTAAGTGGTAAAGAGTTAAGAGAGTTAGTTTTAAATTACTTTAAAGTTGTCAAGAATGTTTTTAGCAAGGTGCTCAAGTACTTGTATTGTTTTCTTTGCTTCCACCTAGTGGTCCTTAAGTTGTTTTGTTTTGATAATTGATTCAATTTGTTAGCAAAGTCTACACTTTATAATACCCAACTTTTATGTAAAGCTCCACACAAAAAGTTTTCAGGTTTTGTTGTTTTACAACTTCTAATTGCAAAATAAAACTCAGTTTGTTCTTTTATATTTATTGTGTGATATGTGTTGGAGTTTTTTATTTAATTTGTGTCCATAATATCACAGCAAGTAATGGTTATTGCATAAGTAAATTAAACAAATTAAAATTTTGACTAGATTTTCCTTACCTCGTCAAAGTATAAAATCTTTAAGTTAAAATCGATACATTATCGAACTCTATGTCAACAAATTTAAGCGTTTAATTAAATTGTTCAATGCAAAAAAATTCTTTACAAAATGTAATTAAATCTTTGTATACGTGAGTTACCAACAAGTATAAGTAAAGAATGTTTCTCCTGTCGTTTTAAAGAACGTATACGACCTTTACAGTTGATTCAAAATCGCCAACTGGCGCCACGTGCATTTTAGCACCTAAAATAGGCGGAGCCAAAAGCCTAAGGCCCTGAATATAGTGACAGAGGACTGAGAGGATGTAGGATAATGTGGGCCAAAAGTGAAATTGGGAAAAGTGTGCGTTCCATTGTAGATTTGCTACGTGTCCTTTCAGCGCAATTCGCAAATCACAATCTACATATGAACTCTCGTCGTGTAATGCAATGCAGTGCGGTGAGTACAGTAGAGCCTAAAAATAAAGTACATGCGTTGCTTTAAAGTGTGTGCCTAACATTGGCAAACGATACAAAAAAAATGAAAAAATTAAGCTTCAAATTAATATGAAACGCACATGTTTCCTTTGAAAGTGCCTCTCACTAAATAATATATGCAAATTATATTCCGAATGTTTCAGTGTGTGTGCGTGCATGTGTGTGCTCTTCAAAGTATGCAATTAAAATTTTTATCTAAGCGTATTAAGTGTTTGAAATTAGAAATCGCATGCGAGAAAAGTTTGCAGAAATATTCTAATATTACTTTTAAGTATAAAAAGCTGCATATTTCTTTTATGTATATAAAAGAGAAATGTTGTTGCTCTGGATTCAACAGCATTGCCTTGGTCTAATATTTTACAGCAGTTAACAGCAACAACAAAAGACGAGCAACTACAAAGAAAACTGCGATTGATGGGGAAACATTTCTTAAAGTGACACGGAATGCGGCAACTAAGTGTACAGTGAAACACAAGTATAGCACAAAATGAAAGTCGGATGCATAACTTGGCCAAGAATTTTATATAACTTCTGTTTTCTTAGTTTTGCTTGTAGAATTTAAATTGTAAGTTAAATATAATTAAATTTCAATTTGGAATAGCAAAATATTCGAAGTTTCTATATAATAAAATATTAATTAAAAAGATAAAAGAGAATTCAACAAGTTTTTCATAAATGTAAGATACTTAAAAAAGATTTCTGTTACCAAGTTTTAAAGCGGAATAGATACTTAAATTGCTACGAGTTTATCTTCTCTTTAGCTAACGTTGTATTAATAATTATACAGTATCTTAAGTGTGCAACAAAAGCAAAAAGCTAAATTGTGCGCGTTGAGTCGCAACAAAATCTCTAAAGGAAATAACCGAAAAGTTTATGGAGCAACTAGAGAGGGAGAGAGAAGGGTTGAGGGAAAAGATCGGAGTAGAGCTTTATTTTTTTTGTGGGCTAGCTATAAATGGATGATTTATGTAAGAGAAAAAGTATGTAATAATTAGCATATTATGCAAATTATCAAAAATCAGCAGGGAGCAAGGAAAAAGACTGACCAAAATTTTGTGAGTTCCATAGAGATTTGAGTGAATGGGTATAGAAAACTTATGACAGTGGGTGGTGGGATTTGAAAGGATTATGGTTTAGTTGTCATTACAGTTTATTTTTTCAATTAACATGCAGAACGCTACATTTACTCAGGAAATTTGCTGTCTGCTAAGCAGAAAATAACAGACTCGCCCTCATAAGTATGCTAAGCTTTTGCTGTTTGCTCTTTTAGACCCCAGTGATTCAGATTCCTACTTAATTCCGACTCAAACTCCCCCTCCCACTCCCACTTCTACACAAGCTTTGAGCATAATGTAAAACGATTGCTTTGTTGTAATTAAAACTTTTGTCAATGTTGACAGAGTGGGAAAAGTCTTCTGTAAATTGCTGAGGCAGACTTAACAAATAGTTAAAAGCTTTTGTTGTCTTAACCCCTCAGAAAAACACTCTTAAGCCATTGAAAAGTGGTTGAGTTTAACTAAGGATATTGTATATTTATTTATATATTTTTTGTGGTAATATCAATTGCATTCGCGACATGGAAAATGGGAAAAATACACAAATTTCAAAGCGTGCACAAAGCTCTAGAAAAAGAAGACTTAAATGGGGCAAGCAGAATCGTACACAGAATCGACGGGAATTACCAACATTGTGGTTTTTCCTTTGGCCAAATTCTCCCCAACTTTACAGCACTTGCTAATTTGTATCTGTGAAATGGATACGTACTCGTTCCATCATCAGTTCAGTTACTGTGGCACGTACTTTGTCTGTTCCACAAGAAATCCAGCAAACAGAGATATTATTATGCAAGACATACAGTGCTGACTGATACAGTGTCTTTATTTTTATTTCCTTTTCTGTTCTTTTAAATGATGCAGAGGCATGTCCTTTTTATTTGACAGTCATCAGGCGAGCAAATTGATTGGTAGATTGATTGCCTGCAATATCGAGCCTTCAATTAAATTAAAAACATTCTCCACAGAGCGTATAAACGTTTAAATTTAACACACACACACACACACACATACACATGAATATATTTATTACAATTATAAAAGTTTCCGTAGTAAATATTTTCGGCAATCGCTTGGCTATTCCGATTTCCACTTGCACAACGATATATATATATAGTATATGCTTAACCAATTGTTAAATATTTTATGCTCCATGCAGTTCATTAACAATAATTGTGATTGATTTTCAGTGCACGGTGAGTTCTGTTTCTCCTTAACCAACGTCATTTCTATAAGTGCCTGAGAGCTGATTGCAGCTCAATTTGTGCGCTGCAAGAAATTGTTTTGTTCACTATTTTGTTGTATGGGTGCGATGGGTCGTATGCGCAATTCCAAAATCTAATTAGGGAATTGAGATGATCACAATGAATTATTATTATTTTTTCGTTCAATTCGGTAGGGAGTGCCGTAAGAATTTCTATAGAATTTTTACACAATGTGGCACCGTGGCGTATACGTAATGTGCTACGAAGGTAACTGAATTGTTATTAATATGAAATGTTTTTTGTGGTGTCAATTGTTAATAGTTACGTATGTAAAAACACTTACTTCTAGTGCAATTTAGCTTAATAGAATTAATTTATCTAGTAGTAATTAAGTATATGTCAATATTTAAAGCCAGCCTTTCAGTTAAACGATTTAATACAACCAATGTTTGTAACTTAATTTGCGTATTTAATTAATTTAAAATTGGCATTTTAATTGATTTATACAACAACATCGTTTTGGTTAACCAATCCCATTGGTTTATTATCCTTTCGACCCCACAACATTTCTTGGCCATAAAAAAACATGGACACTGCATGTAAATCAATGCCAATTTAATTAAAAAGATTAAATATTAAAAATATCAATATTTAATTGATAACAACAGAGCCACAAACCAAGCACTGACGTCAACAGACGCGACAGCTTAACTGAATTAATTTGATGTGTATTTAATATATTTTAATTTTATTTCTTGTATTTTTTTTTGTCTTGCATCTCAAATGACATGCAGTTATTTAAACGACAGAATAAGTAAGAATATTTATAATTATTTAAATATATTAATTGATTGGAATTTGAATAAATATGTTACTCAGTAGATTTTTAAAATATATTTTTTAAAAAAAAAGTTTTTTAATAAGAAATACAATAAATTGAAAAGAAAATATTCTAAATAAAAATATATATTCTATTTAATGTAAGTTATATATGAGCCAAAAGCCAAGCAAATAAAGAATTGATGGATTAAATTCACATAAAAATGAAAATAAAAATAATAATAAAAGACACAAAAGAGTTGTTAGCTGGATGCGACAGACAAAACTAATAAATTATTAAATATGCTTTTAGGAAAGTCAGAGCGGATGGGACTAGTGGGCGGAAACCAGTGTTGGGTAAGTGCAGCAAGAAACGGCACATATGAGTACGGAAAGACATGTTGAAAATTTGATGAGCCCTTTGGCAGTTAATGTGCATGGCTTTTGATTAGATTTTATGTAAATGCTATGTGGCCAACACAAACAGCGCATATAAAGCACAGCCACCGATACTGACAGAGACTGAGACAGAGACAGGCCAAAAGACCAAAAGACTGTGGCTAAGAGTGTTTGGCAGATACTGAGACTAAGACGCATCGTAAAACAGCGAGCCACGAAAAAAAAAAAAAAAAAATCAAATAAATATATAATCAAGCGGCTGCCGCAGAAGTGTGGCGCACTTTTTAAATTGGTATAAATGTGGCACGCGCTGGGAGCAATGGTAAGACACATCTGGGGTTTGGGCCATATTTGGGTTTGTCTCTCAGTCTCTCAATAGCTCTCGCTTTCTCTCTGCCTCTCTGTCTCTCTTTTGGCGCTTTGGGCTGTGGCACTGACTGATTGTGTAGCTTATGTGCACCACAGCAAGGTAAAGCGAAATAATGATGTTAAAAGACGACACAAATGTTGTTACTGTTGTCCCCGAACAGCAGAACCCAATAGCAGATGAAACACCCTAACCCCAAAACATACCCCTCCCACGCCACTAGACTCACACCCACACCCACATAACCTTGACAGCAGCTAGAAAGGGCCTGCACCCGCACTTACGGGAGCTGTGCTGTTTAATTAATTAAAGGTGTTAAAATAAAATAAAGACTCGCACTTAGGAGCAGCAGCAACAGCAAAAGAGAAACTGCCGTTTTTTTCCCTTTCTTTAACACCTGCACACGTGTGTGTGAGTGTATGTGTGTGTGTGAGTGTGTGTGTGTGGGCTTTTTATTTTTATTGAGAATTTATGATTATTTGTAATGTATGTTGAGTAGCAGAACTGAGCAGGAATACTACATCAAAATACTTGCAAATCTTCGTATTCATAAATTTCTAATTATTGTTGAATATTTTATTTATTAGCTAAGCTTAAATGTGCCTAAATTATAGAAAGCTTATAACCAGAATCAAATGCTTTAAAAAAAAACTAAAAGAAGTAAGATAAAGAACTGTAAATCAAATTTGTTAGCTTATCCACCAAAGTATATGAATACTAAGAGATATACATTTTTTTTTAAAATTTTGAGTATTATTTAAGTTGAAAAACTTGCATTTAAGTAAAATATAAATTAAAAACTAAACTGATTATAAATTGGATTCTTTTTTAAATAATAAAAAAAATATTTTACAAACTTAAACAATCATTTTAAACACGTTCAAAAATATAAATACATATAAAATAATAAATTTGTAGGCTTATTCAGTAAATAATACGATTTTTTTTAATAATTAAAGAATTTTTAAGCTAATACAGTTTAAAAATCTATGTTCTTTAATAAAAAAGTAAAGAGAAATTTCCAAATAATTAAGTAAGAAACTTTATTTATCAAAATAAAGTTAAGCACTTGAATATAAATAAAATGATTAATAAACAGAGTTTATTGTTTAAATTATTAATCAAGGAACTTTAATTATTCAACTATTAACTTAAACACTTTAAAATACATAAAATCAAATTGTTATTTCGATTTGTTTAAAGACTTTTATTCAATGGACCTTCCATGTCAACACACATATTATTGTTTACAGTTTAGTTTTCGCGTTTAACGAATCGAAAATTCTTAATGTAAACAACGATCATTCAAAAATTGTTCCCACAATTCGTCATAATTTCATATATTTCGAGCAAATAAATATTCTAAGAACAGACTTATGAACATATATTCACATAGCTGCATTAAATTAAATTTATTTATTTGCAATTACTTTATACTGACTAAAATAGGTCATAGTTCATTGCTATACACTTTTGGTACTAATTAAACTAATTATCGCCGAAATTTAATAGTTTATTTGCTATTAAAATCAAAGATGTTTTAATTGAATCACTTTTAGTAAACATGTGTTAAATTGGCATCGATTTGCTTACCTGAGTTTTAATACTGGAATTAATTTATAAGCACGTTTGAGCCTACGGCGAATTTGTTAGTTTCCTTTGAAATACAATTTGATGAAATATTTCACTGGATGTTTATTATAAATTATTATAGTTGCTTTAATAATTGTTTGTAATTTATTTATAACACGAGCGTAGTGCTGTTAATTGGTTTATCATTGCAAGTGCCATAGGTCAGAGGCCAAAAATTGAATCGAGCATTTAATTGGATCACACATAAGTAAAGTGCAGTCATCTGGTGGCCAGCGATCTAATGGTCTAACGGCAAATATTATCGAGATGGCAAATTGAATCCCTGGTGACTTCTGATGGGATTGTCGGTCATTGTCCGTTGCCGTTGTCGTTGCCAGTTGTCAATGGCAGAACTTTCTCTTTGGACTCAGCTTAACTTAAAGTTTGTTGCGGTATTCGCGGTACACACGCAACAGAAGCACACACACTGACAAACTCGCGCGCGCTAAACAGAGACAGTAGGTGAAAGAGCGAGAAAAAACTAACTCCAGGCGAGCACACGTCTACACATGACGACGTCGAAAGCAAAACTGAACATCCACAGCTGCTGCTGCCGTCCTTAAACTTCAGCCAGACGACAGAGTGCCGACTCGACACGAAGCAGCATAGCACGAGCAATGCACACAGTACTCTTTCGGCGTCGGCTAAGCAGTGCATGGAAGCGCACACGCTCTCTTTGACTTGTTCTCTTTGTAGCACTTGGCTCTCTGCCAATGCCAAACTGTTGATTCATTTGCTGTAAATTCCGTTACCCGCATTTGCTGCTTCTGTTGTTTTTGGGGTTCAATTAGTTTTTTTTTTGTAATGTGACAAATTCTTGATAGTGGAGAAGCCGAGCTAACAAATTGCTTTGCATGTCATCAAAGCAAAAAGCCGTACATAATAAACTGCGTAAGGTCAGGGAGAGAAAACGAGAATTCATAAACACATTAGGCATTCATTGGAGTACATTTAGTATGATGGCATGTGGAGTTAACATAGTTGTCAGCTTTTCCAACACATAATTATCTCAGCTCTTAGCCTTCACTCCATCTCCCCCTCTCTCTGTCTGCCTGTGTCTGAGTAAATGTTGTGAAATGGTAAATCGGTTTATATGAGTATAGAACGGAACAGTCTTCTTGGTTTATGCTTAGTTTCTATATTAGAAAATTAATTTCTTTTAAAATGATTTTAATTGTAATTATTTTTTTGAACTTTTTATGAAAGTGGCAAATCGGATATGAGTATAGATAAGAACCAGTTTTCCAAGGGTTATAGTTTCTACTTAAGGAAACAATTTCGATTGTGATTATTTCCGTAATTTTTTGATAGTTAGCCAATTTTGTGATGTCATCAGTTTTGGCTTGTTATTTCTTTTATGATTTTCTTAAAACTTTATTTAGCTTTTTTATTTTTAAAACATTATAAGCGTAGATAGTTTATGTGTGTCTATAACTATCAGACAAGTTGCAACAAAGTTTGTCTTGTTTGTAGTGCTACTGATTGTTTGTTGCGAGTAGAAGAACTTTTCGTTGACCTTGTGTCAACATTGCTTTCTTTCGGGTCTGACGCCAATTAAAGTTTTAATAGTTGCATGTCACTGCAAATTATACTTCCTGTAGCACACAGGCAGACATATATCTAACTGACACAATAACAGTACAAAGACAAGAGTGTCCATGTTGAGAGTACAGTCAAGTCAAAGTCAAAACTAAATTGCAAGTGCAAAACTTTCGATGGTATGAAAACAAACAGGAAAATGGACAGTTGGTAAAACCCAAAAACACCTTAACTTTGTGTGAGAAATGTTTCTTTTACGTTTTAGTTTTACTTTTTCCCACTGACAGTTGGAATCTCATAACTTTACCGACTCCTAAGTGTGATTCATATGTAGGTCATTATTTTCAACTAATGGCCCTTGGCTCAGACTGACCAGCTGTTGTCCTAAAAGCCCAACTACAAATTATTATTATTATTATTTGCACTGTATGGCAAAAAAAAAAAAAAAAACAAAACATAAAAGATATTAAAATATATATATGTATTTCTGTTGGGGTAATCAAAATTTACATATTTCTCTTGCTGTCCTCTGATGTCCGCAGATGACAAAAGAAAATGAAAATGACTACAGAAGCCACAAAGTAACCAAAATTGCTTTCAAATTGCCCTAACTAACAAGAAGAAGCAGACGAAAAAAAGGGAGCAACAAAAACCGTAATGTTTCGTTAGAGAAACGAATAAAGAATAACTGACAGTTGGGAAAAAATACATTTGGGATACAATTTTCAATCTACCATTTGTTATTAACAGTTCAATGGCGCCGAAAAGGGAAACATACACATACATACACTATATTTGATACATTCTCGATGTTATTCCCAAAAATGGATTCTCATTGATTTATGCTAGAGTTAAAGTGTCTTATATGCTTTAAAAAGTAAAATAAAATATTAAAAGCGACTAACAATTTTTTCAATTGAATTTTAAAATTTATATAAAATAAAGAAAGTGTCTATAAAAATATGTTATATTTTTAACATAGAATATAACTTAAAACTATTTTTTTAGTGTGGTTAAATCTTATTTAAAAATTGTTCATTTATTGTTATTTTGTATTTTTATCTTTGGAAATAAATTTTCATTTTATTGCAGCGGCTTTAAAAAAATATTGTTTTTTTTACGGACTTCTTATTGCAAATTTTTTTAAAACACTACAAGACAATTAAAATTATACATGGTCCTTTTTCATACTTCTTTTTAAAAACAAAATAGTATACACATTTTTTTTAGTCCTTTAAACTTTAAGATATCATTATTTTTAAGACTTAAATTTAATTTGATGTTTCATAAATTGATTTAGCTCTTATTTATAATTTTTTTACTTTCATATTTTTCTGACGACTTTTAATCATCATCAAAAAATATTTGTTTATACTTATAAATAATTCCATTAAATATTACAGCTAAAAAAAATATAATATTTATTTATTTTCATTTAAATTCAAAGTGAAAATCAAATTAATTCTTGTCTCTCTCAAATAATATATATATTTTATTGTATTGTCTATCAAATTATACTAAAACAGATTTATTTAATAAGTTAATGTTACTAACTTAATAGTTCATAACTAATAATTCAATTTACGCAAAATACGTAAACAAAATTAAAAATTTCCCAATAATGTGCACGTTATGTGGAAAATGCGAATATGGAAAGTCGCGTTTGGCTTAAACAAATGAAAAGAGCTGCAAATTACAATGTTGCCAAAGACAGATCGATAGTTGGACATATAAATATTCAGACACACACACAAACACACACTTCACACACATATATGTGTGTATATGTGGAACACAATGTAGCTGTTGTTGTTGTTGTGGCTGTGCTTTATGGCTCAAATGAATTGGCATCTTTGGCATGCTTTTTTGCTGCTGTTTTTGAATCCTTCCAACGCTGACGCTGACGCCAATGCCGACGTCGACGTCTACGTCGATGCTGTCGCCGGCAACGCTGTTGGTTTTTTCGTGCATAATCTTTTGGTCTGCTCACATTTCCATTTGTCTGTCTGTATATGTTCTGCCGATGCATTGAACCAGAAATATGTAGATATGCCAACTTATTTCTCCCTCTCTTTCTCCGACTTTCTCTCTTTTTCCTTTGTGTCGATTTCTACAATGAATTTTCAATAATTCGAACTGAAGTCTTTAAAACCCAAATTTGATATTCAAATTTTGTGAAAACAAATGAAACTTTATTTTGAAATAGTTATTCTAAACTAGCAAACATACATATGTAGTTGAAATCCTCAGAAGTGTAGACATTTAACATAAGTAAAGTAGTTTGAAATCCATTTTGTTTTGCTTGAAAAGATTTTCTGGTTTGTCAACAGAATTTCATTCAAATATTTTTGTATTTTGCTAACTTAACTCATTTATGTGCGCAGTGAACCCTTACCGAACTCATCATTAGTCTCTGTCAGTAACAGTGGCTGTTGTCAGTTGTTGGCCAACTGCCAATTAGTTTGTGTGTTCGTTTTTTTTTTTCTTCTTGAGCAAAGTTGTTTAGTCAACTGCTTGGCCATAATAACCTGCCGATAAAGCTGCATATTTAGAGGCTTTAATAACAATACACACACGCCAGCTGAAGGTCAGCTGGTAATAGAAAAAGGTAAATGCCAAAGGAATTACACAGGAAAAAAAGTATAAAGAAAATCAACTCATTGTCTAAGCCCCGAAGCCGTTGTCAATTGTCTGTGGTAACAAGCGGCAACTGTTCTTACTACAATGGCTTACAGTTTCAGTTTGTTCATGAATTATTTAAAAAATTAATTAACTAACAAGAGGATGACGTGAAGAAGGAAAGGAGCGAGTCTGCATGAGAGAAGGGATATAATGACTGCTATGTCTGGTTTCCTTGTTGGCTAAACATTACCGTGTACTTTGCCTTACCCTAATGATAATGAATTTCATTGTTCAAGTTTAAATTTTTATGTTTATTAAAGCCTTGAGGCTATACTTAAGGTTTACACACAATTTGCCGTGCATCATTTAACAGCTTTTACCTTTTTGGAGCGTTTGCTTAAAGAGGCGTATACGCAATATTTCTAATATTGCTACTTACCTTTTACCCTTGAAGATGAGTGATGCTTAAATGCCCAATTCAATCAATTTAAAAATATATAAAAATACAATTTAGAGCTTAGCAAATAACTGGCAGGAATCACTGACCATGGCACAAAGCATCATTCATATAAAAATATCTTTAATATTGTTTTGTTCCATGTGTTTGCTGTCAAAGTTTTGTGAGCTGTAAACTTAAGGAAGCTTATTTCCACTTCTCTGAATTCCTACAATCGATATATATAATTTAATTCGTTGTGGTATTTCTATAGTTATAATACAAAAATGTTTTAATCGCATTAAAGTGAATTTTAGTAGAAGAATTTATTTTTTAAAAAGATTTATTTTATTTTAGCTTCCTTCTTCTCTTAGTTTTAACTTCCCTAACAATTTAAGTAAATTAATGTGTCAAATTAAAGTCCACTTTAATTGAAAGCCCAAAAGTGACTTATTCTTCTTAGGAATCCTCTGACTTTTATTGCTATATACTAAATGAGAATTTTGAAATGAAAAAATGCTTGAGAGCAAAAGCTAATGAAAGATGTGCCACAAAAGTGCGGTCGGTTTGCGGTTAAGTCTATATCACCTTCTTCTTTTTTTTAATTATACCGAACCATGGATTTGGCGTGCAGCACAAATCTGTTCTGTTGTCATCGTTTGTTTAAGGTGATTCGGATCTTTCTTGGCAGCTTTCTTCATGGTCAGAGTAGTAGACTGCGACTGGCAGATGGCCAGACATTCCATTTACTTGTACGCAATAAAACAATTTAATTAAATTTTATGTGAACCACCCAGCCGAGTAAATGAAAACAAATAAACCACAATAAAGTGCAAGGAAGCGAAACATCTGGCACTTCAGTCTCTTCGTCCTCATTTTGGAGACCTGTGTCTTGTGTCCTGTGCGTTATTCAATCTGTGTCAGTCTAACAACTGTATGAACACCGAGTGTGAGTTGTCTTCACATCTTGTCCATGTCTTTTGGCAATTATGATCTATATATTGTTTGCCCTCCTGGGGTGACCATTTGTGCCTTGCTCCGAATGTAAATTTGTAGAGCAATTAAGTGACCAAAACTGCTTCATTGCTTTTTCAATTTGCCAAAAGTGTCGCACAAAATAAGAAGCTAAGACCAATCCAAGCTTATAATTTGACTTATTTAAATTTACTTTTAATATTCTGTACAGAATTTGAAGTGAGTTTTTGGTAGGCAAACGGAAGTCACTTTAATAAATGTTCTCTTGGATTCACGCATGTGCTTTAATTTATGTGTTGCCTACTTTTAGGCGAGTCTGACTTATATTTCCACTGAGCTTTAGGCTAAAGTCAGGCAATAGGTCAACGGCCAGTTTATCTTTGCCTGGAGCTTTGGCATAGATACTTTGCAGTTTGTTTGTTCATTCAAATGACTTTGAGTACAAAGCCAAGTTTGCTCAAATTGTGTGCGAACAAATGATAAATTTGCTTTAAGATGCTGAAATTTTTCATTAAAAATTATTTTTATCTGAAAACTAAATTCTGAATACATTTCTACTTCCTAAGTTGCCGTATTCAAAAAATGTATATTTATTAGCTGCTGTTTCTAATCTTTCTCTTACTTTTTATATCAAACCCAACAAATATTTGATTAAGGTTTATGTCAATTTCCACTTCCAATTCATTTGGTAAATGTTTTGGCCAGTTTAAGCCTCAATTAGCAGTGCTTAAGTACCTGAAGGCACGACCCAACTGTTTTTGTGATGGAAAAACAAACAAATATCAAGCATACGCCACGTGTCCCCATAGTAATGGGTAACTGTCAGCGCATGTTAAATGCCACGTAATATGATTTTAAGCATTTCATGAAATGGCAAAAACGAGAGAGTAAAATGGGTAGCTTTCAAACACTGCTCAACTAACAGATACCCTGTAAATTGTTTCTTCGCCATTTTGCTTGATTTCTGCAAGTTTGTGACACCCTATTCCTATACTATTTTGCTACAGGGTAGAGGAAAAAACAAGGCCAATTAGTAGCATCCTACAATCAGTTACCAGTTGGTTTCACTTCCTGGCTCCTATTTCCATTGTCCCCTGTTTTTCTTCGGGTGGGCAGGGGGCGTGGCTGCTGAAAACGTGTTAAGCTCGCCTATTATTTGTATACAGTTTGATGAGCACGTTTCTGCGTTCCTGAAAGCAGTCGAAAATAAAGCATAACACACACCAGTGAATTAGATGAGATTTGCTGCGTAAAGGCACGTGTTGGAGCTTTTTCGTGTTGTTTGCTTCTGTTTTGGGGTCTTTTGTTTTGCCTTTTTACCGGCAGTTAATAAAAGAAAATGTATCCAGGTCGTCTAAGCTGTCAAATCCAACTTGCAGTCCAATATCCGTTTATTTTTGGCCTAAGCCTTTCAGAAACTTATTATTATACTCTCTGCAAGAGAGAGTATATTGGGTTTGTGCAAAAAAAAAAAGTATGTAACAGGCAGAAGGAGGCGTGGCAGACCCCATAAAGTATATATATTCTTGATCAGCATCACAAGCCGGGTCGATATAGCCATGTCCGTCTGTCCGTCTGTCCGTCTGTCCGTCTGTCTGTCCGTCTGTCCGTCTGTCTGTCTGTCTGTCCGTATGAACAAACAGATTTCAGAGATGGTAAGAGCTACAAGTTTGAATTTGGTCTCTATCGACTCGATATTAAGTCAGTCAATACAAGAATCTTTTTTTTTTTCGATGCCACGCCCCGTTCGCCCACAATGAGCAAAAAACTAGAAACGCCTCGTAAAAAATTGATGTTTTAGGCGAATATCTCAGTAAATATGGCACTTAGGAACACCCATTTTGGTATGTAGGTTCCTAGAGACGGTATAATTGTATTGTCATCAAAAATTTTGGACTGCCACGCCCCCTTTTCCCACAAGAAATAAACTAATTTGAAAACTTCAATGCCGATTTAAAGGCATATGTTCTTATCGTACAGTATTGTTATTTCACATTCGTTTAAAGACAAAATATATTAAACTATCCTGAAAGTTGCATCTTAATCGGACAATAAACAAAAGAGCTAGACATGTAAGAAAGTTGATAATTGAACGCAATGCCAATGCATGTGTGCGAGCGAGATAGAAACATACAAACATGTGAGCGAACGTTTTCGCTGCTTGCGTAGCTTAGCGACAGCGCTGCTCGCGAATGCTGGCTGTGCCGAGCAACTGTGTATGTATAACATATACACAAATACATATGTGCGTGCATACTTTTAATGTCAAATGTATATGTGTGTGTATACATACAATCAGATGTTTTTGTTTCAACGTGTTTTGTTGCAAGTATCAATTGATATATCCGACTACCGATTTTATTAAAATGATCGAAAATAAAATGCAGAGAGTATTCTACGGTCGGGCGTGCTCGACTGTACTTTTCTTTCTTGTTTCGGTCTGTAGTAATGTTAAAGTCTGGGCAAAGCTCACAGTTGGGAAATATTATCATTTCATTATCGATTTTCTAGATGTTTAACGCTTAAAGCAGCTATCCTCTGGCTCAAATTAAATAGAATCAATTTTAAAAAGCAATGGCAGTCAAAGGAACAGTCCTTAGGCAAAGGCAAACAAGTTGATTTTGACCAGCAATTGAACAATCTATCTTTAATGGTTCAGTGTGTCTTTAGACACTAGACTGAACCATATTGTGGAACTATTTGTGGCCAAAATGTGTGAGTAAATGCAGGCAAAAGTGCTTTTTATTTTTGGGCAAAGTTATTGCATTCTGTAGACCACCGCAGGCTCAAAGGAAATTTAATTATCATTGGCAATTACGGTGCGACTCCTGTCGCAGGATGTGGCTGCAGTTCGGTATTACAAAGCCAGCCTACACTCACTGAACACAAATTGCCACAGACATGAACGTGTCCACATGCTCATCACGTTGCACGGCGAGAAGTGAACAGTGAGCAGCAGTGCAGGAAATGAAGAAGGTGCAACAGTACACTGAAAAAAACAGAAAAAATTTGTAAATCTAAACTTTATCTTCGACTTTTAGATCTTAAAAGTATGAAACATGTCTAAGTTTGAAGAACACTTTAAAAAGACCATGTTTGTATATGATTTTCAATCGAGTTCTTATTTTTATCAGTGTAGAAAATTGAACTACGAGAAGCCGGGACATGTGCCTCAAAGAAAATAGCAATGCAGCAGAATCATCGCCGGCAAAGTCATTATCATCATTTACATCATTATCATCGCCCCACACGAGTTTTCAATGCACTTCAATGGGAGCTTAGGGCCTTTGTAATGATTGAATTTGAATTGCTTTTGTTGGGGACGTGGAGGGGAGTGGCAGTAGGAGGGGGTGGAGGAGGGAAAAGGATATCTTCTATGTGTTTATGTGCAAAAAGCAGATTTGCTTTTGCTCTGCCGTTGCCTTTTCAAAGTCATTGCATCAGTTGTTGTTGGCCATGCTTTCCGTTTGATAACTTTTCAGAACTGTGCAAGTTTTTCCAACTAACTGTCTAACTGTTTGTCTACTTATTTCCTTGACGCCTGCAGCGTGGTATCCTTTGAAAGCTAGCTTTAGGCAACAAACATGGCCATTTCTTAGCCTGCTTACTTTGGCCAAAATAAATGTTAAAAGACAAGAAAAGAATTTAAACCGCTGACAAATAGCTTAAAGTGTTGAGAAATTAACAACTGAGATTTGATGTTATTTATGGTAAACTTTAGCTTTTAACTTTAAGATGAGCAGCTTAAAAGCATTTGTGATTTTCGAAATCACTTGAAATGACTTGTAATCCTTTAAGACTACATACAATTTCTTTAAAGATCAAGATGTTAACTGAAAGCAAACTTATTAAATATACACACTTTTAATAATGAAATTGCACTTGATGCAAAATTGATGAGCTAAAAATGTGCAGAGCTAGAAATGTGATTTAATAAATGTATATATGTATATACATACTATTCGTTAGCGTTTCATATAAATATTTATGCAAAATAAATGAAAACACATAGAATTTGCATATGTATGCATAGAAAAATGTCAAGTTCGAGTTAAAGCACATAAAAATGGTGTTACGGGAGCAAAGAGCTAGCTCCTATTACGACGTCTCATGGCATAAAATGACACGTTTTAACACTTGCACACACACAGACACAAAAACACACACAAATACACACAAAGAGTGTCGGAAAAAGCTATTGGAGCCCTGGAACTGAAACTGGAATCGCGAATGCGGCTTCTGTGTGCAGACTGAGATGACAACGCAGACGAGTTCTGGGACTCTGAAACTTCGAGTGAGGAAAATGGGTAGAGAAAGCGGGGAGGGGGAGTGGTGCTAAGAGTGGTGGCAATGCCGCGAGTGCACATGAACCATAAACCGCATTTTTACGTGCACCGGGCACAGTGTCACTGAATAGTAAAAGTGTCCAAAAGCTTTGCTAACTGTTTAAAATTTGGGTACACGCCTTTAAGCCAAGTAGTTTCCACTCACTATTTTAATGGGAAATGGGAGGGAAATGGGAGGGAAATAAGTGGTAAATTGGGAGCAAAGCAAAGATTACGAAACTGTCAATTCCGTGTGGCTGAGAAACAAGCAATTATTTTGCAGTATTTTTGAAATTAACAAACCTGTTTCCTGTTTGCTGTTACCTGTGTCAGCTGTGCTGCTATCGTCTATCTCCATTAGACGAGAGTGAAATGGAAACAGAAATGAAAATGAAACGTTATCAATGTAACTGAGTGTCGGTTGTGTGACCAAAAACGTTAGCCAAAGCAAAGCAAATGTATTACACTGAGAGGATGCTGCAAAATCACCGGAGCTGGCTAAAACAGAGTTAAAAAGGAACGAAGATGGCCAAAAGGAGTTAAAAAACGAACGAAGCTGGTCAAAAAATATCAAGAGTTAAAAGAAGTGTAGAGTTTTGGTAGGAATATGTAGCTTGTAAGGAAAGGTTAGATTATAAGTTATGTCTGTGATAGGAAAAGGTGTTTGTTAAAGCTGAAATTGGAAAGGTAAGGAAAGGAAAGAAATGTATTTATTGATTTTCTGGTGTAAAACAGCTAACATTTATTATTTTATTTATTACAAATATTTAAAATCAACTTGACATAATGAATTCACTAAAGAAATTTAAATTATATTTTACAAATAAATATATTATAAACATTAATTGGAATTTCTAGACTGTCTATCGTCCTACTTTCCAACTATTCAACCTATTTAATTTGTTAAATAAATTTTCCCAACGACAAGAAATATTAATAATCTACATTATGAGCTCGCACACATAAAAAATGAACACTAAGCTTATTAGTGGACACCCTTATCATATTTTATGTACCTTTTTTATCTATCCTACCTTTTTTATTGATGGCTTGGTGGTCTAACACTCGATTCCTTCACTGGTTCGTGACTGGCAGCCGCTGAAAATCTGCCCAATTTGTTGCTTTGATTACGAGTTCGTTTTTTTGCTGTTCAACTTGGCTACTGCCTCTTCAGCTCCTGCTCCCCCTTTTCATTCACCTACTTCCGTTCCAAATTTAAGCCACAAAACTGGCAAAAAAAGGCTAACAGCAAAAACGATCTACTGAGCTGGTCAACATTTAGCCAACTACTTTTATTTTTTATACAAGCTGAAACAGTTGTGTTTTTTACCTTTTGCTTTTTTGCGAGTCGCTTTTAAATTAAGCAATTTGAAATGTAGCCCGCAGCTGCCTTCCTGGACCACAAATCGTTGGCCCACAACTTGTGTGGAGTGTCACGGTTGTAATCGCTGTTGTTGTTGCTTGTAACTTGGACAGCAGCAACACTAACGACAACAACAACAAGAACAACCGAAGCAACAGCAGTAAAGATAGCAGCCACCATACGATGGTTAAGAACTATGAACAAGTCGATTCGTCCTGCATCCTTTTTGTGTCTCCTACTCCTACAATTCTATTTTTTCTTTTTTTTTGTTAGCAGTATATTTGATTGCCCATGTTGTTCGCTGGCCATTTGCTTTACGGTTAGCCAAGGAGAGTTGGCCAGTCCGCAGAGCAGCCATTTTAATTTCACTTTACGGTTTTCAAACACAAAATCCTTCTCCCACTGCAGACACACACACACAACACACACTAGAGTTACCAACCAGGTGTAGCTAGAACTCGTTTTTTATCACCTTTGTCTGTTTGTTAGCGTTGAATTCTGGTTGTGCTATTAAAAAGTGAAATGTGAATTTAAATAGTGTTGCACTTTAAGAGCAGCTCCCAAGAGAAAACATAGAATAAAGTGGGGAAGGGGTGTCATGTCTTCAGTTAAATCATAGAAAGATGATAAGACTCATTTGTGAGCAGTCAGGTGGAAATGAATTAGATACAAAGAAGCAAATTATGATAAAGAAATGCTCAAAATGTTAGAGGGAAGATTGAATTAAAATGAAGAGAAACTAAAGTCAATTAAATTCTGATTTAAAATGAATAAAATTCGAGTCAAATATGTTAAATATTTGTATATTTCTTAGAGGAAATGGCTTTAATAAATTAAAAGCCATACTGTTCTCTCGTTAGTCGTAAAATTGACATTTTTATGAGCTGTTGAATGGGCAATCATATAAGGCACATATTAAGTGGGCTCAAAAGGCACCAAACACACAAAAAGGAACAGACAAAACAAAAAAAAAAGAAAGAAAGCAAGCCAGACACCAAAAATGGTATAAAAATAAATAAATAAACTTTGGCTCCAACTCAATTGTGGGTGACAATATTGTTTTTAATGATTTTCATGGCTTTTCCAGACAAACATCGACGCAACGAAACCAAGGAATGGAACAGAAGTGCTGAAATCTTGTTATAAAATCTTTTTGCAGCGAATTGAATTCCCTTTTTCAGATGGAAAGAGAAAAGAATTAAACCAAAACAAAAAACAAAAGAAGACGAAAGCATATTCGCATGTATTACTGAAAGGAAAACAACAGAGGACATGAAAAGTGTGGGACAGCAATGGGAAGCAGTATGCAAAGGATGTGCTCAAGCAGCAGACGACACAACACAATGTGGAAAACGAGCGGAAAAGCCATGGGAAGGGGTTTGGTGGAGGGGATGCGACCTTTAAACTAAATGGCTGGCAAGTGTAAAATGCAATTTATAATGAAGTTAAGCACTGTTAAGGGGATATCTTAATGCATCTGCTAATTAAAATGGCAACTTAAGAGCCAAATACTAATTTTACGAAATATCAATAACACCCTTTAAAGTTCAAAGGTTACTTCATGAATCTATCACGGATCACAGATAATGCTAGTAACGAAAGTGGAACAAGAAAATTCAATTACTGTCATAATAAAAAGCCCTCAAATAAGTACCAATCTAAGTCTTATTTGTTACCATTTTAGTAAGGATTTGAGTCCCAAGTCAAGTCCCGCATTGAATCAATCTAAGTTGTGCTACATAGTATTATATATTTCTATATTCCTTACACAGATAATTTACATTCAAAGCCGACTTAACGTGCTCAATAACTGACCACTGACATCATCAACACCAAATGACCACAAAAAACTTTAGAAGTTAATAACAACTAAGTAAAAAAAAAAACATAAAAATAAAATCTAGAAAAACTGGAGAGTGAGCAATATAAGTTTAGCCAAAGTTGCGTTAAGAAATCAAAGTAACTTTCTTGGCTTTGCTTTCTCCACACACTTCAGACTTTCGTTTCTTTCTCCCCCTTTTCCCCTCTTTTCTTCATCAACTCTTTTTGCACTTATTGAAAACTTTTTTCCAGATATACGACTTGCAGGCTTTTGACCAGGGCAAATTTATTTGCAATACTCTGCAATACTGTAAAAAAGATCCATTGGATTAAGTGTTTCTTTCAAAAGATTTTTAGAAACTTATTTTAGCTATTTGAGCATGTTAAGGTATTAAAATAAATATTTGACTTAATTTCTGTTGAATTTTCCTGATATTTTAAATTTTTATACCCGTTACTAGTAGAGTAAAATGGTAAAATTATTAAAACAAGACAATGACCAAATCATGCCTGTCATTTATACTATCCTCAAAGTGAACAACAAGTGTTAATAAGTCTGTAAGTATTAAGTTATTCCTAGTTCTGGCCAACAACGAGAGTACTCGGTTAATTAAAAAACTTTTTAGTTTTGCGTTTATTGAATTTTCGTGTCATGAACTAATTTATGACATATCGCACGACTACAACTTTAAAACTCAAATGCAATTTTCCACTCTTAGTTTAAGCCAGCATCCAGGTTGGAGTTGCCTCTTGTGCTCGAGTTGGCAACTCTTTAGAATCTTTCTCGGTGTTTGGATTGGCATGCCACTCAATGGATTCATAAAATTTGAACCCATTTGCAGCTGCCAGCTCATAGGCAGCCATGGGTCCTCTAGACCCAAAGTCATAGAGCAACGGCTTTGGACGTTCCACATCAATGAAGTTCAGAGCTGGCGAGAAAATTCGCCAAATTTCGCACTGTTCGTCGGTGCGCATGAAAAGCATTTGATTACCGGCAAAAATGTCGAGCAGTAGACTCTGAAAATTATCGGGTATTGCACCTCTCTCCCGTAACATAAGATTCAGCTCCGTTTGACGCAAACAAAGGCCATCCACGCCGGGTTGCTTGAGCATCATGCGCATGAAGAGCTCTTCGCGGGGAGAGAAGCGCATCACAAGCTCATTGGGAATAGACTTACTTTTCTCACTGCGATCACAGTCGGTTGCTTTGTATTGTACCCTAACCTCCGTTTTGCTCTCATTGAGGGCCTTACCCACGCGTAATATGAAGGGTACTCCTGTCCAGCGTTTGCTATTGATTCTCAGTACGGCCATGGCAAACGTGGCTGTTAGTGAGTCCTTGGGTATATAGGAGTGCTGGGTATAGCTGACCTTAACTGGATCGGTTTCCATGCCATTGTTGCAGTACTGTCCCAATACAAGATCATTCAAGTCGAGTGTAAGTATCTGTTTGAGAACCTTTAGTTTCTCATCTCGCAAATCTTCGACATAGTTGGAGTAGGGTTGTTCCATGGTCAGCATGGCCAGCAAATGCATCATATTATTGGTCATGACATCTCTTATGATACCAAATTGATTGAAGTAATCTGCTCGTGCTTGCACGGGCTTCTCGCACTTTACAGAGATCATTATAGCTTCTATATGTTTGCTGTTCCAGGTCTCGGACCAAATCAGATTCGTAAAGCGTAAAACAATGAAATTCTGTATAACCCGTTTGCTTAAACAATGATCAATCATATAGATTTGCGACTCCCTAAATGTTTGACAGAGCTGTGTCTGATACATTTTATAGGTCAGATCGTTTCTAGCAAAGGGTTTCTCAACGACCACACGATTCCAGCCGGTACTCGATAAACACTTTCGACTGATGTTGAGTGTTACCTGATCAAAAATCACTGGAGGTGTAGCTAAATAAAATATACGATTTGCCATGGTCATATTATGTTTAGTCTCCTGTCGAACCATTGCTTCTTTGAGGGTAATAAAATCCTGTGCATTATCGTAGGATCCTTTACAGCAGTGAACATTTGTCCAAAAACTGTTATACTTAACGGGATCACGATCTTTATCAAGATTCATATATGGCACGCATTTAATACGATACTTGGCCAGTTCCAGTTGGGATCGACAAAAGGTAAAGATTTTAATGCCTTGCGGTAAACGATTGTCGCGATAGAGTTGCCACAGTGCCGGAAAGATTTTACTTAGTGTCAAACGTCCAGAGGCGCCAAACACGACAAAGGAGTAAGCAGTCTCATTGGCTTCATCAATCGGTAGCATCTCTGTTTCTGAGTTTTCTACAAATTTTGATTAAAAAACTTAAAATTTTTAGAATATTTGAAAATAATTTGAAAGACTAATCAAAGCAAAATGGAGTTTTTAGACGCCGTACTCAAAAAGAGTACAGGATACCATTATAACTATTCTCACCAAGTTTGGTCGGATCGGAAATCTATAGTTCCCACAATTCAAGAGTTGTACGGTACAATTTAGTTTATATTAATCGATCTCACCCAAGCGCTCACATTAAATGTATATTATAACTCTATATATACCTACCAAATTTGGACTGGATCAGACAACTTTAACCTATAGCTCCCATAGGACAAATCTGTCGAGCATTAGTTATTTGTATGTTAAAATGCGCTCAGGAATGAATACAGGGTCTTTTACAGTCGGCACGCTTGACAGTAGCCTTTCTTACTTCTTCTGTTAAAGAAAAGAACGGTTCACATCTGATCAGAGAGGATTTTAAAATAGAAAATTTGGATAACAAGAGAAGAAAACGTCTGTATTATTACTATCCCTCCACCTCCCCTTTCCCACAACCCCTACTCTTACTTTCTTTGTCATCAAAAACTTAAAACTTAAAAATTCCATTAAATATATTAGCATATATATAATTTAAGTGTATACCTTTAAGAAATGACAACTGTTTGTAAGCACAGCTTTATTTCAAATGAATTCTCTTGACTGGTCAAGAGGAGTAAAAAGTCAAAGTAGAAATTTGACAAAACGAATTTGTATGCACACTTAAAAGTTTTTCTCTTTTTCCCTCTCTTTCTGTCTCTTTCTACCTCCTGCTGTTATTTTCTTTGGCTGCTTCCTTTGGTAGGTCGTTATCATTCGTGAATTTCATTGTGCGTTTTTTTATCGCACATTAACGTCGTTGCGCCCACTCTTTGACATATTAGAAATGGCGACATTCCGCGCCAAAATGAATGTCAATTGTCTGTTCGTGAAAACTTTCGCAATGTCGAGCGGAAAATTCTTTCACTTAACTTTTAAAACGTTGTGTCGTCTTCATACAGTAAGTAGGGAAAAAGGAAAAAATCCTTTTAATTCTGTTCTTCCGCTACTCTTGTTCTCTTTTGGACAAATTTGTTGTGTCATCTGCAAACATAAATTATGCGTCAATTCCAAATTGGATCGTAAAGATATTTATGTTTGCATTTTATTTGCACACTTAAATCAAATTTATTGGCTATGCACATTTGGGTTTTGATAAACAACTTGATAGGTATTATTATGATGAAGTGTTTTTTTTTACCAGCTGATGCCATCATAAGATACTTATAACTGAGTGCTAAAATATTTTGATGGTGTGCTAAAAGTCTCAAGTCAGTTTTTTATGCATAGTTGGAGAGTTGAGTTTTCAGATTTGACGCGATTCAGTTATTTAGTTTTATAAGTATTTATCTAGAATCTGCTTAGATAGCTTTCAAAAAAATATCTTACCCCTAAAATTTATTATGCTAATCTTGAGTTAAATAAAAAAATAACACTTCTTATTAAGCTTCCTAGCTGAGAAATAAATTTGAACAGTTTTCATGCCACAGTTCGTGGTGCATTTTACTTAAGCGCTCGGAATAATGACAATTTTCGTTTGCAAATGTGCAACTGACTGTTGTGGGATTTGCAGTTAGGTGATAGGGGACAAGATGGAGGGGATCACTCGTAGTTATGGCTGCTTATAAATTTCAAATGCAAATGCTAAACCAGCCAGTTGCCGGTTGCCAGTTGCCAGTTGCCAGTTACCAGTTCACCAGAGCAACCACTGAGCCATTTGTCAGCGTTATATGCTGCACACGTTGTGGTTTATGCACATGGCAATCTCTGTGTCTCTACTCTGCAGCTCCTTAAGGTCCAACCAAGCCTTTTCATTCTCTTATATGCCCCCCCGCTCTTCACGCTTCATTCTCCATCCTCCATTCTCCACTTTATCATCAGTTTCCGCGACAATCGCGGCTGCATTACGCTAATAACCTGAGCCCTGTAAGTTATGCGACATGCGGTGAATTTCTCAAATTTAGTCGCTTGGTTAGTTAAATCCAACATACGGCATATTTGTACTTAGCTTCAGCTTAATCCACTAGTTAGCTAAGGAAACTGCTAAAATATCACACTTTATAAAGCATTGTTAGAGTTTCTTATGAGTGAAAACTGTTTAATAGATAAGAAAAGGCATTTAAAAATCAAGAAAGAATGCTCGACTTTAAAAAACCCTTTACTTAACACAATACAGCATATTCGTCCGGTAGATAGAAGCAATATTTGCTTTTAGTTTTGAAGGTAATAAGCAAAACAATTTTTTAAAACTAGTTCATATATAAAGAATATTTTTAGCCGATAGTTCCTACGGTATAGTACTACGGATTGCTTGAAACTTGGACTTTTTACTGGGGGCAAATATACCCTTTGTGAGTTTGAGGGTAAAAAAAAAACTTATTCATATTTAAACTTTATTTTTCACAGATTCCGGCTACAAATGCTATGGATATGGTTGTCCGATTTAAATCAGTAAGAAAAGTTATCTATACTAGAACATGCTTTATCACCTGTTTTAACTTTTAAGTAACATAAAATGTTATCAAACCACTTTACAACTTTGATTTACATACAATAATACCAGAGAATAAAAAAATACCTCTATTTTTTTTAAGCAGATTTGCTGTTAACAAGCTTTTACAGAGACTTTAAGCATCTGAGACTAAAGCTGCCATAACTTATCTATATATTTTTAACCCCGATTCTAGACACTGGTTAAGTGCAACTTTTGTGCGTATTTCCGTTGGGTGCATACAACATTTAACCTGGTGTAAAGACTGACCCGTTAACTCACTGGAACGCACAAAAGGAAGTTGACCAAGCGATGATCCCAGTGGGACACCGCTGTGTGTTACCGTGTTTGTTTGCCATGATCCCACTGGGGAACTGCTCTATATTCTACAGTGTGTGTGTATGAGTGTTCGTGTATTTGTGTTTGAAAGAAACTTCCGTAGCGTGCTCTAGCCAGTACTTCCGGCTGTCTGGACCTTTTGACTTGTCATTGTCATGCGCCAACGCCATATTGTAGGGCATTGAAAGGACTACGTGTGTCCTTGGCATATTTGCATTTGACAGTTTGTTTGCATATCAATGGCTTTTCACTGGAGCCAATCTTTTCTAAAGGTGCCACTAAAATTTCGTCACATATTTAACTTTGTACAGACCCACAAAAAAACTTAATCATATAACACTCTCTGCAATTTATTTTACTTTATTTTTTTTTTTTTTTTGGGTAATTTTAAGGAAACTTTTCTCATCATATTGCAACAATGCCAGCTGGCCATAAAAGTTGATGATAACCACATAATTTTGGTTGCCGGCTTTGCTTAATTAGTGGCCTTTTTTTAAGTGCTTCTCTTTTTTATTAAAAAGGATTTTAGAGTGTTGAATTTACATAAACGCCCTCACACGATTAAATAGTGTAAATAGTTCCTTAAATTTTCTAAACTTTGCCCATTGAAAGCGTGTGCAAAATTTGTGTTATTTTAATGGAGTTTAAAAAATATTTTTATTATGTGCTATAAAGTAAATAGTTTTCCATTTGCCTTTATTAAGAAAAAGGCTTTCAAAATTATTTTTTGCACAAATTTAACATTGAAATGGGCTCAATAAAGTTTGCTTTGCATGTTTAGCTTTGCATGATTTTAAAATTAAAATTATATTTAAGGGTTCAAAATAATTACAGAAAAATATCACTTTTTTCTTATTTTTATGACTCTGGCTTAGACTCAATGTCTCAATGGCTGACAGCTAAAATGAAGAGCAACTCATAAAATATGACAAACTTAAACTATTTATATATTTATATAGTTTTTTATTTAATATGCTACAAGTATTCGGATATTAAACTGCTGCCAGAGGAGCTGTCAAAGTATTTAATGAGATAAATTTTTGGTTAAAATATTTTAAGCCAACTTAAAACGCCGAGCTCTTTTTCATTCAATATACTGAGCAGCCACACGATGGAAAACTATTTTCATTTTTATGAGATTTTATCTTATTTAATTTAAGCATACTTTTGTCTTTTACTCACTCGCGTGGTCACACCCTCTCCCGTTCTCTTTCTCTCTTTCTCTCTGTCTCACTCGCTTGCACTTATGCTCTGTTTGACATCCTTTGGTTGCAGGCGACTGTCGTCGACATCTTTTCGCCACTTTGTCCTCAGCACAACGAACAATTTAAAGCGAAAGTTACCAAAGTATTAAAACTTTTCTAGTTACTTGTTAGTTAAATAATAATGCGTAAAAGGAATCCCTAGTCTTTGCCTTTGGTTTTCCAACAAAACTGCAGCTTCAGCTGCTTCTGCTTCTACTTCTACTTTTACTTCTATTTCTGCTTTTTGCTTCCAGAGTCCACAAAGCAATGAAAATTCAGTGGAAAATGCAATTAAATTGAAACCGCACCTGAAGCGGGACAAACTCGTTGGAAGACTTGTATGGAATCGACAACAAATATGTGTAGTGCCATAAATAGGAACTTATGTCGTGATTAACTAAAATCACATAAATAATTTTTGACAAATAAAACATAAATCAATGGGAAGTTTCTTACGAAAAAACTTACAGAAAGGTAAGCAAATGCTGAAATTATTTGAAACTAAATCAATATATCCGTAACTACTTTAGAATAATACATCTAAACTAACATTTGAGAGCAGTGTTTTATTTATATTAATTTACTTATACACATACTTAATAAATATAAATAATGAAACTTATCTTGATCTAAGAAGAAGCATCTATTTACCAATTTGTCATGTTGTCACTTTCATGTCTCTGCTATCGAGACATGAACTAAATTTTAATCAACTGCTGCGTTAGCAAAATCAGTTTTGTTAAAACTACTTTCCATTAGCCATTTTGTTGGCTTTAGTTTTGTTTAACGCTTAAGAAAATCACACCAATGTCCAGAGGCAACAAAATGGCGTCATCGTCGCATCCGGCTAGCAAACAAAGCCAAAGACCTACAAAAGGCAACAGTCGTCTTAAGCGAAGGGTGTATGAGTTAATGTGTGTGTGTGTGTCGAGCTGTCTGTCCACATACGGAAACACACACATATCCTATTTACACACACACACACACACTACACACACAAGCTGAACCTTCTGTCTGACTTTCTGTCTGCGTTTCTCTTGGACTTTATTTGTCTTTGTAAAAGCCTCGCGGCCACAGACTGACGCCACTGCACGTGTCCTGTGTATCCTTGTCGGCTTTTGTTGTTGTTGCTGTTTTTATTTTTATACCCGTTATTTAAACAGTATGGGTATATTGTAGTTTATAGTATTCGCTGTAGAGCCCATAAATTAAATATTTTATTCTAAACATAAACAGACCACATAGATGCACTTAAAAACAACTTTTATGTCTACATTTTGGTAGCTTAAATTTGATTATTTGTATTTAAGTATCTTAAGAAATATACCAAGCCTTCTTCTGCTTCGAAAGACATCCAAAATCATTAAAATTCCAAAATAAACTCAAGTAACAAGTATCTATAAGTCGAGCATGGATGCAGTTTTTGAACATGTTTTTCCTTTTTAGTGTGTTATTCTTGGAACATCTTATTAAGATTTCTATGCATGTTTTTTCTACACATTTATGACTTAAGAATGTTAATATGTAGGAGGTCATTTATTTAAAATACAGCTGTGATTTATGCCAAGTCAAAGCAAAGTTTTTTCCTTTAGTAGCCATTTGATATACTGTTTTGCTAAATAAATTGAGTCATGCAGAAATTTATGTAGTTTATGCTATAAGTTAACAAAGTCGTACATAAGATATTTAAATATGAAATTTTAAAAAATTAGTGACAGGAACACATAGTAATTCTACAAAATTTTCTGTTTTGAAACATTATATATTAAATTTCCTTTAACAATCTTGTAAGTTTTAGTTGCAATCAAATAACTGATATTTGTGTAAGCAACGATATTTGGTTGAAGAGAAGGAATGTCCATTAAATATGAATGCAAAATATGGTTGAAATTGCCTGCTGATGCGTTATAATGAATTGCTTATCTTAAACTCATCTGGCGCTAATAGTTGCACAACCAAAGTGCAATTAGCCAACTATTTTAGTGGCTCTCTCACGCAACGTGGCACGTGCAACGTGCAAACTGCCAACTGCAAACTGCAAACTGCAACCAGCAACCTACAATCAGCAACCAGCAACCAGCAACGTGCAATATCGCTTGGTTGCATTTCAATTAAGTTTGAATTGCGCAGTAGACGGATATAAATGCAAACAATTGGCAGCTCAGGCCGCATTTTGTAGGCAGCTCTAAACAAATTGCCTGCCATTTTGTGTGAGTAAAGTCGGAGAAAAGCCATCGCACATTTATGTGGCACGCCCCCTTTTTGCCCCACAGAACGATTTAGGGTTTAGAGATGCCACAAACGGGATAAGCCACAAACAATTTGCAATGTGAGCCGATGTCGATGGTAAATGTTCAAAACTAAATAGAAATGTGCAGGATATGTGACAATTTGCATTTTTATGCAAAACTATTTTCAGCTCAATTATGAAGCCCACCTGTGTGAGCCGGTAATAGCCGTCTACCTCGCTACACTGAGTCAAAAAAGCCGACCAACAAAAATGCCTTTAAATGGAATCAATAAAAAGTCAATCAATTTAAGATATAAATTATGTTTATTCCAAGTATCAGTTGTATAACTTATAGATTTTTTTAAAAGCTACTCTGAATTTAATAAGATAAAAACTAAAACTATAAATATAACTAAAACTATGAGAATTCATGATCAAACTAATCATAATTTGAAAGAATACTTTAAGAATTCTTGTTTAAAACGTTAAATAGAAATAAATTGGAGCAAAAATATTTATTGCTTGTAATTTATGAACCAAATGTTAATTTTGTTTATAATTTATATACTAAGCGTTTCTTAATTTGAAAGTATTTTTGTAAAAGTTGTGACAAAAAAAATAAAAAAATTTTAAAAAGTCAGTCAATTTCAGTTTTAAAATTTTTGACTCCGTTTAATTTGGAAAACTATAATTTTAAAATAAATAAATAAATCATTTATAAATAACGTGGACTTAAACTAATTTTATTTGTATTAAAAGTATTAAATAAATTTTTATTATTAAATACTAATTGTATAATTTTCAACCTTAAGACTCTTTTTTGCATATTAAAACGATATCTTAAATTCAGTTAACAGCAAACATAATTTTAATTGCTCTTTCAGATTCAATTGATATTACTCATGGAGTTTTAAATCTAAGCTGCTTCAAATATATTTTTATGCAAATATCAAAATATGACCAAAAATTATTTTTTTTTTAACATTTTTTTTAAAAATATTTTTGTTTTTTTTTTCAGTGTACCTTTCTACCTCTTCTTACAGTTGCAGTTGCAAAGGTTTTTGGGCAGGCATGCGAGAAACTCATTTTGTTTAGCCATAAAACACGCGCTGCTGCTCATGCGATGACTCCATGGAGAAGGTGGGCGTGGCCCTTTAGTAAATGCATAGGCGCACGCTTTGCATACATACATAAAGTTTACAAATAAGCGCATATATGTATGTGTGTATATATGTATATTATCTTGGGAATTTATGCATTAGTCGCAGGCAGAGCTAGTCACGCCTTCGTCTCCGCCTGCAGGTGAGTTGATCCTTTGACAGCTTTAAGGCCATCAGACATGGAAATTAACATAATAAGCATCATGAGTTTGGCTTCAAGTGGCGCACTTTGCAACGTCTTTTAGCCAAGTCCTGAGGATCTTCTCTAAATGCGCTTAAGGCGGCAAAAAGAAAGCAGAATCGCCTCAAATTATGCCATGTTTTTCCTCCAACTAAGTCTATGAGCGTGTGTGTGTGAGCTTATGTGTGTGAGTGTGTGTATATGTTGTTTCGAATAATTTAGATAATGCTTTCAAATTATGCTAAACTATGCGCATATGTGAAAGATTTGCCTGCTGAATGGCAGCGTTTAGAGCAAAAACTTAGTTGGAGGTGTTTGCTGTTTGTTTGTACGCTTTTTTACTATTACTACAAAAGTGATTCAGTTAAAATGTAATTGAAGCATAAATAAATAATTCTGCAAATCCACACAATCATCAGTCACAAATTAAGACAGTTAACTGTATTTTAAACCTGAATTTATTGATCTGAACTGAAAATTCAAAGAAGCTTAAATTATGTGTCAGAGTTTTAAGCCCTGTCAGTTATCAGAGTATTAATCCAGCTGCTGATATTGTTGAAAAAGTAGGAAAACCGCAGGAAGAAAATTCTCTTGTTAATTAATAACCAGCGGGTGAAAATGCAACAAAATCCACAGTTTATGGCCAATAAAAAGCTATATTTTCCATGAACAAAAAACTCTTTCAAAAAACTGAAAATCAACTTCGAAATTTTATCTAGTTAAGCTTGAAAAATAAATAAAGGTCAAGCACAAAGTGGGAAAATGTTAACACACTTTAAGCTGGATCTGTAGCTTTAATAATCGCTGCATTTTTGCAATTATTTATTCTGTTGTTGGTGTTGCTGGTACTGTTGTTGTTGTTGTTTGTTTTTGCTGTTGTGCATGTTGCTGCAGCTTAAATATTTTTAATTGCATTTCGCGTAATCACCCGACACCTACACAACAGCCAGCAGCCAGTCTCGAACAGAATACGAGCTGATACGAGCACGAGTTGGCTGAAAGAACAGCGTACACTTTTCCAATAGTTAATGGCAATTTGCTGTTTTGCTATTTACGCCAATTATCCAGCATTTACAGCAACAACAGGCCAACAGGCAACAGGCAAACAGGCAACAACATGAAAGCCAAGCCAAGCCAACGTAAGTCAAGCAACAACAAGTTGCCCCAAAGCAGTTAACTGGGCAAAATGCAAGTCGCGCACATTGCTGTGGTTGTATGTATTTGTGTGTGTGCGTGTTGGTGTGTTTATTTCTGTGTGTGTGTTTATGCGAGCACACATCATAATTGAAGCCTTCAACAAGTTTCACATACAATTACGAACACCTCACAGGTGCAAAGCAGACGGCAAAGCCCTGCAACTGGCTGGTAAAACTATCAGACCAGCACCAGCATCAAGTGCTCCTTTGTTAATGGAGCGAATGCGTAACATGGTCTGAAAACCCCTAGAGAGAGAGAGATGGAGAGACTGACCTTTTGTATTAGCTATTAAATAGCAATGTCATAAGTTTTCAATCGCATTAAGTCTGTGAAAATGTGAGCTGAAAAGCCAATCACGCTCTGGTTTTAGCGGGAAAAATGGTTTACCTACAGTTATGCTTTATGTGTAAATTGTCATAAATTTCCTTTTTAGAAATAATAGAACACTTTAATATGGGAATTTGCTATTATGTTTGAGTTCACCACAAAAGCCGTTAAGTTTTGTGGTTTACACTTGAAGGCCAAAATTCAATGGTGGTTTAAACAAGCAAATGGCCTTAAGGGCCATTTAATAGCCGAAGGACTAAGCCTTTTTGTCATTATATGTCATACATCAAGTATACGCACTGTGTGTTATGCTATTTGCCCTTGCTTTTGTTTGCAGTTCCATTGGCCAGGCAAATTAACAACAAATGCCATAAATTTCACAGTTCGATATGTGAAGAACTCAAATAGAATCTCTCTCGCTCTCGCTCTGTCTTTCTCTCGGATGGTCTAAAACAGTGCCTGCTAATTGTCAACAACTATTTATGTTCATTGTCATGTTTGTGCCATATATCTTTAGCAGCCTGGAAATTTGCATTTGAATTAAGCTGATGGTTTCGAACATTTGTCACAGTTGATCAGTTTAAATTGTGCTGGAAAATCATCAATTAAATTTCCAATATGTAAGCAATAACAACAACAAATTTTGTTGTTTACAATTGTGGAAAAGCCCTGGATAATTGAAGCATATTTATTTTGGCTTATGCTTCGTGTGTATGCTTGATTGTAAATTCCTCAGCTCAATGAATAATTTATGCAATTTGTGCGTAAACACACTGAATAAACTTAAACTATTTAGTCACAACTTGTCACATATTTATAATTGTGAGGTTTTCCACGTTACAAGCCAACAGTTGTCATTTGCGGTTGAATGAATAAAACAAAATCTAATGAAATAGTGATAAATTCCAATCGAAATCGTCCCATAAAAGACACTGACAGATAAGCTAGATAATAACTATAAATAGTTAATTTATAGGGAGCTTATGAATTAAATGTAATCCTATGATTTATGAAGTTAATGGATGAAGTCTAAAATGTTTAATTAAACAGCAGATTATTTATATTAAGTACAGTATTTGATAAGAAGTTAATAACTTAATGCTCATTAAATAAATATAATGAGCTACTCACATACAATCGATTACTGCATAATTATTTAGTTTATGAATATATTAATTATTAACACAAATATCTGAAAAGAATTAAGTATATTAAATCCAGACATGATTAATTAATCTGAGTCACTACTAATCCATTAGTAAACAAATTCAATAATTAGTGAAAAAAAGGTAGAAAATTGTTATTGCTAAAATTCAAATAAAATGAAAATATTTTTTCTTTATAATTAATTGCTTAAATTTCAAAAAAAAATGAAAATATTGTTTCTTATAATATCCCTTTCCTTAACGATTATTTTCTCTACCCCAGCAACTAATAATAAATGCGAGTTTTATGTGTTGTTTGAGCAGAGAATTATTTTATGACCCACTGTGTCCAATCGTATTAGACGGAATTTACTGCCATTCCATTTCTGTCGGACTGCCTGAGGTGCACAAATAATTATGGCAATTAGAAAGTTTCGCAGATTTGTGTACCAAGAATTTCAACTGATTTGATCAGTTCAAATACGTTTCTTGGGTTCTTACTGGCATTCCATGGCTTTATCTTTATTTCTACATATTTTTTCCATCTTCCATTTGTCTTGTCTGTCTTGTACAAGTTGTTATTGCGGTCTCTCCTATTTATTTTTATTGTGTGGAGCAGTATAGAAAGAGAAGGCGAGAGAGAGAGAGATAGAGGGGGAGAGAGAGAGAGCTAAAGAGCTGGTCTACTAGGAATAGAAACCAGGACAACGATGTCGACGCTAATGGAATTAATTGCTATTTCCGCGTTGAATGCTAATAAAATCACTAAGCTCTACAAGAAGCAACAACAAAAGCAACAACAACAACAACAATAACAAATGGAAGCCCAAACTATGCGCCAGCAAATTAAACAAAACTTGAATGTTCTAATTAGATTAATTCTCAGTTGCAGTGAATTTTCCATCATCCATTTGGTATGAGTTATACCAAAGACTCTTCAGCTCCGATTCCGAATAACTCAAATAAAATACACACTCTACTTAGCAGCAAAAAAAAATAAACACTCAAACACACACATACACACACACATACAAGTAGTACGTGAAAAAACTTCACAATGTGGCATTCAAAGAGCAATGTGGGGATTATAAGAGGATTACAACAAGTAAATGAGTTCGGTCGCTGGGCATTAATGTGGCTAAAGAGCACATCATTACAGTAAATCCATACAATGAGTTGAATGATGTTAAATGTTAAATCGAATTAATGTAAATTAAATTGCCACACAAATAATAAGCCAATATTATAAATATCGATGCAGTCCTTCAAAAGTATTTTCATAATTAACAATTAAAGGTAAAAGGCTTTAAACTGCATAATTTTAAAGACAGTTAACAAGTTTTTAAAAATATATACATTTTTCTGACAATTCGGACAAAAAACGAGTGTAAATGATCTATGTGCAATCTTTGTTTTATAGTATCCGACCCCATAAAGTATATATATTCTTGATCAGCATCAACAGCCGAGACGATATAGCAATGTCCGTCTGTCTGTCTGTCCGACTGTCTGTCCGTCCGTCCGTCCGTATGAACACCTGGATCTTCTAAACTACAAGAGCTAGAGCTACCAAATTTGAAATGAAAGTCCGCCTATATGTCAGGCAGATCAAGTTTACCGCCCCCGCAAATTGTTAAAAACTATTTTCACATCACCATAACTTAAAAACGACTAGAGCTAGGGAGATCAAATTCAGGCATTATGTGTATGGTACCTATCTTACTATCCTTGTTCCGGATCGGATAACTATAGCCTATAGCTCCCATAGGACAAATCGGCCGAAAATTGGTGATTTGTATGGAGACCTGAAGTTTTAGTTGAGCGACTGTAACCAAACAAGCACATTATGTGTATGATACCATTATAACTATCCTCACCAAGTTTGGTCCGGATCGGACAACTATAGCATATAGCTCCCATAGGACAAATCGTTCGAAAATTACTTATTTGTATGGTAAAACGCGGACTAGTATAAGTACGGGGTCTTTTGCAGTCGGCTCGCTCGACTGTTGCCTTTCTTACTTGTTTTATTTAACATAAATTTAATTGGCTACGAAATAATACATAGGTCAAAATTTTGGATATGGTTGTAGTATACGTATTTATTTTAATAAACAACTGTTACTGTAAAAGACTTTAAATTCATTAAATAAACGAAACAAATCTTCCTAAAAATATATTCTATTTGAAATCTGTGAGCAACTTCATAACATTTTATACTACTTGTTATTTTAAGCAGAAAATATATTCATAAATACTAAAAAAAAAACTTTTTCTATGTTTATCAAAGTTTTTAACATGAAAATCTTGCAGTAAATCAGGCCTGTGTCCACTATTAAAGTTAAAGTTTCCCTGATTGCCTTAATATATGAATTAGATTAGCTTCTTTCTCGGCAAGCACAGCTGTGGCTTTTGCTGAACTGATGTTTGGACTTGCTCTTTTAGTAAAAAGCAAACTTTGAACATTTTCATCACGGCCGTAATGTCCCAAATAAACCCACACTAAACCAACCCGCAGATGACTAGTAATTCTATTAGACATTGATTTTATGGAAAGTTTTTGTTGTTAGAGAAAGAGGTGGGAAATTGATTTTCAATTACAGCCATACAATTTTCTTAAAGCTAAAATGCGAGTGCAACTGACAGCGTAAATTAAATAGAGAATTTCATTAAACATTATAATTGGTATAGTGTAGAAGTTGAGAATAATTCTGTTGCTGTGGCAACTTATGACTTACCACCTTGTTGCATTGTTACACTCTCGAGTATTTGTTGCTTTCATTTTTATTGTACACTTTTCACAAGAGTGTTGTTGTTTGTGCTTTTGAAGGGGTTGTGGTGGGTGAATGCAGATTGAGAGAGGTTTTCCAGGAAACTTTTTGCACGTTGAGATGAGATGTAGTGGGAAAATGTTTTGTATGTTTTTACTGGCATAAGCCACAATTGCAATGTATGCTCCTGAGAAATGCTTGACATTGTGAGCTACACGGTATACGACTTCAGAACAAACTACATCAGCTTAAGTATGATAGACACAACGAGTCATAGAAGTGGACATATTTAACTGAAGATTTTAATAACTCAAAATATGAAGCCATAACGATACCTAGATAAAGTAATGAAAATATTCAAAAGCATCTAAATACATTCATTTAAGTGTACTTGGGTATGAAAACGAGTTGTTATGCAACATCTGTACAGTTTGAGGTATAGTATAGAAGTACACAAGTAAGCATTCATTTAATATGTTACATGTGTAGGTGCAACATTTTCATCGTCATGTATTCCCCTTGGCATTCTTGTGCTAGTGAGAATGCAACGTTTATTGGACACTTTTCATGGCAGCCACATACCTGAATTTTCAAAGAAATATTGCAAAATAACAGCTATCTCCCATCCTACAAAAATATAAATAAAAGATTTACCATCTTTTGCCTTTGGTGTATTTCTATCTATACTATAGAATTGGCAAATTGGTTGAATATTTTTGGCTTGGTATTGTTACAGTGTCACCGGTGTAATATATCATAACGATTTGCAATTAAAATGTTGTCAATGGCAAAGAATGGCTTGACTTTATTGTTTCCCAATGGGAAAGTGAGAGCAGATATTGCTTGAATATAATTTATATGCAGATGTTATTTGATTTTCGATATCTGCTACAAATTTAAGTCTTGCCAGTGAAGAGAAAACTCCGAGTAAGTTCTTGTTGGTGTTTAAAGACAGCGAACACTTATATATATATACTCGTACATATTCGTATTTCTCACTTTCTATAAATCTGTCTCTATTTCACCATTTCTATTTCATACCTCCGTTTATTTGGTTTCTTTTTGTGTTTGCAGTTGATCTTCAGTTTCAGATTTACTCCGACTGCGCTCATTTGTATGCTATGCTTTCTATCCTTGCTGTCTGTGTGTATGTATGTGTATTTGAGCGTATGTTTTGGCTTGCTGCATAGCAAATATCACATTTTGGCAGAATGCACTATTTACGTTGCTGATGTTAATACGATTGCCAGTTGGCAGACTTTTGAAGATTTTCTGCAATTTAGCTGAAATATGCATCTATTTTCCATAAATGCAATTCGCTTTATTCCATTTTGCTTAACAGTCTTAAAATATTTGCTTTTATGCTTCAATTGCGCTTATATAATTCAGCTCGAAAAATAAAAAGTACACAGGAAATTTTATGTTACCCCGAAGAGTTTAATTTATATTTATTTGTTTGTTATGGAACATAACTAACAGTGTAATTTAAAATAATTGTTATGAAGTATTGTAAATATCTTTCAACAAATTGCTCTATTAAATGTATTATTGTATATTGTTTAATGATATTGTTTAAAGTTTTGCAAAAATTCTTACACTATCCATTTTATAATTAAATGTGTTACAAAAATAAAGGTCAATTATTCTAACATACCGACCCTTCTCAGCTGACACATACTTATAAATACTCAATTGTTTCCAATAATTATATTTGGATAATTTAATTTTAGTGTTTTAACGTATTATTTATATATTTACACATGCCAATTTTCACACATATATACTCACTTGTTCTACAAATTATTTTGTAATAATAAATTTAAATTGCTTTTAAGTGTTGCATAGATTTTCATAACACTTTCCATTTTATAAACAAATTTATCACACAAATAAAAGCAAAGCAAAAAGTATAACAAAATTCCAAAACACTCGTTGCTTGTAAATTTTTGCATACTTCTGTGATGGTGGTAATTTAATTAACGGGCTGTAAAATAAATTCAACAAATTATGTAAGCAATAATTGGCTGCCTGACTGACTTTTTTCTTTCTCTTTTCTCTTTCCCTTTTCTATTTTCCATTTTAATTATACATGTTCGACTGCAAGTGTTTTGGAATTTTCATAGACTAATTGTGTGCGATTGTTGTGTGTTCTAAGCGTGATTGTATGTTTGGTTAAACAATTTAATGCAGAGCACTTTATAATTTATAACCAAACTGGTTATAATTTAACACGCAAACGAACACTTAAATAATATTTTGCTAAAAAGTTGGCAAATGTTTGTTGCAAACACACAAAAAAAAGGAATTGAAAGGAAAACAACTCCGAGTACAACTCGAATACACAACTTTGAATGTACATGGCAGTTGGCAATCAAAGTTTGGCCATGCATGATTTCTGAGTAATTTTTAAGGCCATGAAGCTCAAGACATGCACAGAACATTAAAGTTTTTCTAAAGGTCACGAAATAACATTAAGCCTTAAATAAGTATATAGTAGGTCTGATAATTCTCAAGGGGAGCTACAAATTGAGCTCTCAGTCTCTATGTAATATCGTGTTAATGAAGTGTTTTAATTCTGTTCTTATCTGCCACGCCCCTTTCTTGCATATGTTTTGTAAAGAAAGTCAAATAAATGGAAATTTTATATATTCATATAACATGGGATTCTGTTTGCAGTTACTCTTATTGATAACAAACTAAATGAATATGTTTGTTTTTTATTGATTTTTTAAGACTGTTGTTGTCGTCGTTTTTGTTGTTGTTGTTGTTATTGTCATTGTTATCCTTGATGTCTGCTAACAAGCAGTCGTACGTCATTTGCAGTTGATGTTCCTTGTACCTTTTGTATGTTTGTTTGAATGGAACGAAGGACTTTTGTGGCCCCAAAGTGGAGCTATTGATTGAGTGTCGAGGCTAAGAAGTAACCTAATTGAATTCGATTCGCTTTCTTCACTTTTTGTAATTTATAAACTTTTAATTTGGTTTTCAGCAAAAAGAAGCACTTTAATTACTGACTGATTTAAGTTTGCTTTAAATGTTTTTTTAGACCCCGTACTCTAAAAAAGAGTAGAGGGGTCTATTAAGTTTGTCTGAAGCGAAATGTGCGTAACAGGCAGAAGGAGGCGTGGCCGACCCCATAAAGTATATATATTCTTGATCAGCATCAACAGCCGAGTCGATGTAGCGATGTCCGTCTGTCCGTCTGTCTGTCTGTCTGTCTGTCTGTCTGTCTGTCTGTCTGTCCGTCCGTATGAACACCTGGATCTTCTAAACTACAAGAGCTAAAACAGCCAAATTTGAAATGAAAGTCCGTCTATATGTCAGGCAGGTTAAGTTTATTTCAAATTTTTGCCACGCCCCCTACCGCCCCCGCAAATTGTAAAAAACTATTTTCACATCACTATAACTTGAAAACGACTAGAGCTAGAGAGACCAAATTCACACATTATGTGTATGGTACCAATATAACTGTCCTCACCAAGTTTGATCCAGATCGGACAACTATAGCCTATAGCTCCCATAGGACAAATCGCTCAAAAATAAAAAATTTGTATGAAGACATGTAATGTTAGTTGGCCGATCGCAACCAAACTCACACAGGATGTGTGTATAATTATTAAAAGTATCATCACCAAATTTGGTCCAAATCGGACAACAACAACATATAAAACAAATTAATCAAAAATGCTGAATTTTATGAATAAATTGTTTGTTTACACTTGCTTGCAATAAAAGATTTAACTCTACGTTTAGCTCCTGCAACTTCAATAAGGAGCGTAGTCTAGGTAGTAGAGACGCGCGCTTCGTACGTGTTGGTTAGCCCGGGATCCTGGGTTCGAATCAAGTCAGTGAAATATGTTTTTTGTTTACTTTTTAAATTTTAATTATTTACATAAACTTCAAAGCGGAGTGTGGTCTAAGTAGTAAAGATGCCTGATCTAATTCTTCGCACTTGTATGTTAACCCGGGATCATGGGTTCGACCGCCGTCTGGGACATTTTATTAATTTTTGTTATATAACAAATTAACAAAAAAAATATTACATGTAAATGCAGATAGTCGAGCACTTTTAATAGAGGGGCGTGGTGCAGCTGTTAGGGCTCTGACGCGTGAGCATGAAGTCTGAGGTTCAAATCCCGTCAGTGAATTATTTTGATTATTATTTTTGTTTTATTTCAATTTAAATTTAAAATAATAATTTCGAATTGTAAAATAATAATTTCAAATTGTAAGACATGGCTTATTTTTAAAATAAGCCAAGTATGAAAATTGTGCATTTAATTGTGTATATATTTACATACATTTGTATATAAATATGTATGTATACAAAATGTGAATCACTCAGCTTTTCTTCTTTTTCGTATGGAAAATGCGTACTTCTGTGAGTACGGGGTCTTTTACAGTCGGCTCGCTCGACTGTAGCCTTTCTTACTTGTTTTTATTACGTTTATTCAAAATAATTGCTGTTAAAACATTAACTGGTTGAAGAGAAACTTTTCTACTTTATCATATCAGGGCTGATTGTGAATAAAAAATATTTTAATAAGGTAGTTTGTGGGATTTTCATACTGCATTTTAGTAAAAACAGTGACTTACTCACTTTCTACTTTCCGCACAGTCGTGATTTGCAACGACTGCATTTGTGGAACCATAAAACAAACTGTCTGCACCCAAGTTGCAACACGGATGCTCCAAAATGCCAGTAGAAGAGTCAACAATAAAACGAAGCAAAGTTTTCATGTCGACAGCTTCCTGCAACATTTCGTGGCATATTTGCAGTCAGTTGGGCGTTGACTTTAATTTGCCTACACCTGAGCTATACACCTGGGCAACATTTTGAGTGTAAGCGTTGGCCTCTTTGTACAACATCAAATGCAATTGTTAGTTTTATTCCGCCTTCCTTTTTTTTTGGCTCCCATTGCAATTAACGTGCTTAAACACATGGGGCGTATGCGCAATGCCCACAGAAGCTACTCAGAACACGCTTATTAGCGTTACATGTATATTTAAATATACAGTTTAAGCTTAAAACGTGTATTTAGTGGTGACATTATAAATATTGGGTGTTTAAGGCGCTTCATTTGTAGGTTAGTATTAAGAGACCTTTAGTTATAGTCCTTAGTTAATTCATGGGTTCAAAACACAAAAATTCTCATAGGACAGACAATATAATATTTTTACATTTACCAAAAACTAGGACTTCTTAAGTTATTTATGTACACATTCAATCATAATCTAACAATGAAATTTTAAATGGCTTTTCTGAAAGTCCAATGAACTTAACTTCAATGCCGCTTATAGTCAACTGGCTAACACATCAATTTGAACGACAGTTAAGAAATAATGAAACATGAAAAATCCATTCAGATTCAATTACCAATTAAATATTTTATAAGGTTTACAGTGGAGTATCCCGTTTTGTTAAAATACTTGTAGCCACACGCCAAAGTGTGAACCAAAATCATTCCAAGCGTATCCAATCAACACATCGCCTACGCCTGACAACAGCCCAGTCATGTGTGCCCCCAACTCGTACACACACACACACGCACACACACATACATCCACACACGCACACATACACAGATACACCAAATTTGCCACGCCCACGCACAGTAAACGCCCTCTCATCACACTTTGTTTGCCGTGGTTGCCACACTCTCATTTAGCGCTGAGTTTGTTTTGTAATTGCTTTCTATTGTTGAACTGAAAATTGCAAAATGTTTGCTCCACCCGCTCCATGGCTGCCCAATGCTACATGCCACACCCCTTCGCCCTTCGCCCTCCACCCTTCCCACATCCCCCTCCTTTAGCTTGATACGTCAACCGCTCATTTGACTAACGGTGCACATAATTGGAGACTTGACAACGCTAAACGGCAATTGTTGACAATCAACTTCGCCCAGACTTGTTAATAATCTGGTGGCAAGTCCAAAATGTATATATTTATAAGACGCTACCAAGGTTCGACAGGTAGCAACAGCAACAGCAGTTAACAAAGGACAGCAGTTAACTGTCGCCAAAATTATGCATAAAAGGTGTTTTATAATTAATTACAGTTTGGCAAAGGATTCAGTCAATGACTGACTCAGGACACTCCAGCACTCTCCCCTCTCTCTCCCTCTATGCTTTATTCAATAAATGGAATTGTTAAGTTCTTGTCAAAAGTAATATCGAGTTCTGGGGTGTCCTGGGACTGTAGCTTTATTTGTTTAGAAGTGCTAAGCACCTTTGTCAGATTAATTAATTGTATATTGTGCGGCTCATTGGGCACCGCTTTATTCATTGCCTTCTTTATTGGCCCAGTGAAAGAAAAGGAAATGAAAGTAATGACCCACGAAATTAACAGTTTAAGGTCAAGTGAATAAAGCTATATATTGACTTGAACTTTGACCTAAGTGCTGATTGTTGACAGGAAATTAAATAAATTGTAAGGAAAAATATGAATGCAAACAAGAATAATGAATCATTTACTTAGTAACTTAAATTTGACAGACTAACTTAAGGTACTAACTCTTAAGTAATGATTTTAACTAGTATAATTATGCCTTTATCATGATGAACTCGAATAAAACAGTTGCTTAACAAATTACTTAATTGGCAATGCATGTTCGTACCTTCCATAAATCAAAGATAATTGACTTTATTTATAAATATTTCTAGGCACAGATAAACCCATCTTCTTTCTATATATGAATTCGTTATTATACCCGTTACTCGTAGAGTAAAAGGGTATATTGCATTCGTTGCAATGTATGTAACAGGGAGAAGGAGACATGGCAGACCCCATAAAGTATATATATTCTTGATCAGCATGACTAGCCGAGTCGATATAGCCATGTCCGTCTGTCCGTCCGTCCGTCTGTCCGTCTGTGTGAACAAAAGGATCTCAGAGACTATAAGAGCTAGAAAGGCCCGAGTGGTCGCAAACGAAAGATAAAATGCCCAAGCAGTACAAGTTTGCTTTTGTTTTTTGACACGCCCACTTTAGGGCGTTCTATGTGCATACAAAGGTAAAAACAGGTAAAAATAGCATGTTTTAGTATAGAAAACTTTTTTGTTAGTAATGCTATCTAAACCAAATTCACACAGAAAGTACACGTCTAGGGATTACGTATACTGACCAAGTTTGATCCAATTCGGAAAACTATATCATATAGCTCCCATAGGGACAATCGGTCAAAAATACGCTCCAAATATGAATTTATATGAATAACTTTTGCGTTGGCCAACCAATCGAAGTGAAACTTACACAGAATATCTGAATATATCTGAATATATATCTGTCAATAATATAAACATATTGACTAAGTTTCATCCAAATCGGACGACTATATCGGATAGCTCCCATAGGGGCAATCGGTCAAAAATACGCTGTAAATATGATTTTGTATGAAAATTTTCTGCGTTTCTCATAAGTCATCTGAATTTAAATCAATAGGGTCGATTAACTAAACGATTGTACTATTATTAATATTATTAATAATATATTATATTGTTAATAATGTAATTAAACTGAGTAACGGGTATCCTAAAGTCGCGAGGCGACTATAGCATTCTTTCTTGTTTAATTAATGCAATTTTCTTTTCGTTTGGCAGAAACATGGAAACGTGGGACTACAGCAAGCAAACAGTCAAATACTCTAACAGCTAGTGCTTTACATAAATATATTTTATTTAAAATATACAAGTATTGAGCTTGAATTAAACAAATAAAAACATAAATTAATTTAATTTTAATTTAAGATTAATTAATGTCTAAGGTTTGTTAAGAAAATTAATTTCTTTGCCTCGCAAACTGTTTAACAAATTGTAATTTCCCATTTGAATGAATTTCATTAATTGTTAAGGAGCATGCAAAGGCAGTTACCTTGAATATCTTCCAATAAAACAACAACAGAAAGCTAACACGTGCGCACACAAACCTAAATACAAATTAAATTACACATACGTCACGTGGTACGCGCTGCTTTGAGCTTCGGGCAATCAGGCGGTGGCTAAGCTCATTGCAGCCGTCTGGCATGGAAAGCAGCTTTCCGCTATTCGCTTTATGAATGTTCATTAAATTTTGACACACCCAAAAAAACAATATTGGATAGAAGCAGAAGAAAAAGCAGCCGAGAAGGTCGGGGTCGTTCAAGGCCAAAGGCAACTGATTACAATTGGAATAATCCAAATAAATTTTCAATTCAAAAGGCAGCGAATACAAATATCAAAATCGCTGGCGATGAAAGCCAAATCATTTGGCAAGCAGAAAGCACTTTGATATTGTATTTTTAGAAAAGCCACATCAAACCCAAACCGCTACAGCCGCATATGAATACGTATTTATAACGATAAGCGAGAACATACATATGTCCCACTGAATATGGAAAACTTGGAATCATCTATACATGTAAATATATATAAATTCATAAATAAACAAATATCGAGCGCGACAATGCGGTTCGGCAATAAAAATTAACACATTTGTGAATTTTGTTTCCAAATTTATCATATTGCGAGGCATATAAATTGTAAACAGATATAGTCATTCCTATAAAATGATCATAAATAATGCAGCTAACCAATTAGAAAGCAACAAATAAACTCTACTCTGCACTCGATTGAGCATTGCACTGATAAAAACAATTATAAAGTGTGTAAATTGCTGTTAACAAAAAAGTGTGTAAATAAATGTGCAAACTATACAAAACATATTCAATTGTAGCTAAAAAAAATTATAACAAAAAAATTGAGACAGAAAAATCACAAGTGTGAAGAGGAAAAAGTGAAAATTAATAAATAACAAATTTTAAAATAAACATTTTCTACGGAAATTGAAAAAATTTTGTTATCAATTTGTGAGTGCACAAATATTGACTCTCTCTATGAAAAATGTTTAAAAAATACACATTTAATTAAATATGCCTTATTTGCTTTAATTTAGTTGAATTTAAATAACTAACAAATTGCATGAGAGCTCTTTAAAAAGCAAAAAAAATTTAATATTACATTTCCCTTTGGTTAAAGATTTATTACTAAGGAATTCTAGAGTAAAGAACTGATAACATTTTTTTGTACTTCCTGTTTTATTTCTGCACGTGCCAGACAAATAAGTCGCAACTTGACAACATCAGTCAAAAGAGTCAATCTAAACATGTGGCCATAAATAATAATAGAGCCACGAGACAGCAAATGAAACTGAAAGAAAAGTTTATAGTAATCAGAGATGAAATATGTGCGATCATAAGAAAATATTTATAAATATTTATTTATGTAGCGTGCAATAATTTAGATTCATTGTATACAAATTGTTTGGTAGATTTTGTATTCGCAATTTCACTGTCATCTCATTGACCATTACAAATGGGCCAAGAAGCAGCAGCCGCATGCAAATGAACAGAAAGAGTCGGAGATTGATTGTGCTGGTTATGACTTATGAGCAGTTTACGAGATACATTGCCAAAAATGTGAACCTTCAACTGTTGTTGATGACACGTGTCATCGTGGCACGTGTGACACAAAAGTTAATGAACTTTTGCTTCAGGTACGGAAGAAGCAAAAGGATAGCAACTGTGAGTGTCATTTATTAATTGCTACAAGTATTCAAACCAGAGGACTTCAATTGACATTTGAGTTTCAGACGAAAAGCAAGTTAAAGACAAAATTACACATACGCACCATTACACTTTTACTGTCCAGTAAAGTTTTCTGTAACCAAAAAAAAAAAAAAAGAGAGCAGAAAACCAAATAAATAAAATAAAATAGAATGTCAGAAATTGTTTACTAAACACAAACATTTAAGCTGTTGTGTAGCTGGCTTGTAAGTCAGCGACATAGCGCATACGCTCCGTGCGCTGCCCGTTTATGTTTGTGTTAGTCGTTCTGCGTCTGCTATAAAATTTATGAGAGCTTCAGTTTGTTTTGGGCTGCAAGAAGCTTAGGTTGCTGTCATAAATAAACCGCGCAATTCGCTTACAAAAATAGCGGCTTTAAACCAAAAGTAGGATATAAAAAAAAATTATGCCAACTTTGTACTTATTTCAACTTGAAGTTAATTTGAGCAACAGCCACTTGACTACATTCACAACAAAACTCTTAAATTTCCACTGCTCTCCTCCATTATGTCTATATAGAATTTTGTTTCTATTATCCTGTGCACTTGAGTGAGAGACCCTAGTGAGCTTAATTGGTTGGCCAAATTGGTTGGAAAAATGCTGAAAACTGAAAATTGAATTGGAATTCAGTATTACATTTAAAGCAACATTTATTTTGCTTTCAAAATATTTCACAAGACCAACACATTTAATATGATTTATGATTTGGGGGCTCCAAATATTTTAATTAATAAAAAATAGCCAAGAGAAAACCCTTTTCAAAACACACAGACTAAGTGACGAAAAGAATTTGCTTAAATTTATGCAAAAGTTTAAGATAAGTAAATGGATACTTGGAGTATAATTGTGAATTGTTTGGAGTCTAGAAACGGATAGACCAAATGTACAGTAAAAGAAGAGCAAAGTAAAATAGTAATAAGTGAATTATGTTAGGGTTCTGCTCTACTGGGAATAATACTACTGTGAAAATTGTGGGTTCTTAATAGCCCAATGCTAATAATCATTATTTCTAAAAGGTAACCCACAAAAATCATTAAGATTTTATATTTGCTAATTAATAGAAATGAGGGTAAATTTTTTAAGTTTACTACAGTGCTGAAATTGGGTCTTTTATCTATTGTGTCTTTTATCAAAGCTTACTCAGAACCTAACCATGTCGTCAGTTTAATGTGGGACATTTAAGTACAATGAACTACTTACACCCTATGACAGACTTAAATGCAACATACTGACCAGGTCTTAGGCCTAGGGCTTATCAATGGAAACAGCTAAGTATTGGGTTCGTAGCACAGATACAGTGGAGCTTATGTTGTGGTCCAGGCTAAGGCTGGCAATGCATTAAATGGGGATTTGGCAGCTAGATTACAGCATATTTGTGCTTGCAGGACGAAACACACACAAACAAAATAGACAACGTGCCAGGCAGACTGAATGGGATGTACATTAAAAGTATGGTCAACATGGGACTCAATCAGTCCATCAAAGTAAAGTCCTTGAAAATACGTTCAATGTTTGGACAGTAGAGCCATAATTTGTGCTGCCAAAAGCAAAAGGAAAAGCAAAAGCAAAAGCGAATACGAAAGTGAAAGCAATGTCTGTCTAATAAGGACACTATGGAGTCCTGTCATTTGGTAAACTGCTGCTCGGTTGGTACTCAGTCTCTTCTTTGATTGATTAAGTGCCTGCATTTGACGCCACTTGACATTCCATGTTTACTGCGAATCGACTTTGGGACTCAACTGGCTCGGCAATAAAGTTCTAAAAATCTACACACAAATTTTGGCCCACGGCCTTCGATTCACATTGTAAACATTTGTTTTTATGAGTAAGCAGACATGGAAGCAATTTCCTTTTTGGCCCACGTACCGACTTAAGCTCTCTTTTTTCTCAATCTCTTCTTCTTTGGCCCGTATGACACTTTTATGCACATTACATTTATTACTAATGCGCCACGTAAACACTTAAAGCCCGCACCGCAAAAGCGACTGCAAACAAGCAACTTCCGGCTATACCCCGCCTCCATTCCGGATGTCTGTTGCCATTTGCACCCAACGTCAAAATGAGCCGCACAAACAAACAAATGACAAGCCGGGACCAACTCCTGACACAGCAGGGCATTGTTTATCTGTCTTAAATATAATACACTTTAAATGGTAGGGTACTTGGCCTTAGTTGTAGATCGCACCAAATCATATTAAATAAAGACAATAGACAGATCATAGAAGATTTAAAATGAAAAGGAAAGGGATAAATAAATATATAAAAATTAATTATTAACAAACAATGCACACAAAAATAATTCTGTTTTAAAAATAAATTATTTACATTTTAAAGCTTACGTATTTTTTTTTTATATTTTTAGTACTTATATTTATTTTTTTTTAATTTACGCAAAATTTTAATTTTATATAAAACTTTAAATGATATTTTCCTATAACAAAATTATCAAAGCAATTTTATTTGTAAGGTATGAGTGATTTCATATTACCTCTATTTAATCTATTTCCATTGTTTATATTCGTATTTGGGTTGAGTTTTTATGATTCACACTGCAAGCTCACATATATTTATTTATGTAAATAGAACAGCGTGACAATGTCAAATGTGAGATGACAACAGTGAACTGGGTTACGTCCGGAAATAGCAGGCCATGTTACCACTCATACACAAACATACACATTAACTCAGGTTGCTCATAATATTTTCTAAGCGTCTAACAAAAGAAGGAGAAAATCACACAAAAAGAGGAAACAGTTCATAAAACGGATGCGCCCATTATTATGCAGTAAAATAAAAGTCAACCTGCGGGAGTGTGTATGTGGGTCTAAAGGGTGTGTGTATGTGATGGACTGCCAAATAGCAGCAGGTGCTGTCTAAACAAAACTGGGAGAAAATGCACATAAACATAACACAAAAGTCTCTGCCGAAGCGCAGCCCAAAAGTAGGCAACAAAAAAGTTTATGACATGACACCTCAGTTGCCTAAACGGAGTTGGATTCGGTTTGTTAGTGGGTTTGTCTACCCGACAGTCCCACTGTCCCGCTCTCTGTCTATCTGGGCGTGTCGCTGCTGCTTTTGTTGAGTCTGTAGGCAGTACATCAGACGACCGCTGACAGTGACGTTAACCCAGTGTAGGCTGCATTTTAAAATTGGAGTTTACTGTGTTCCCATTTACAATATCACTACTGTTCTCTAAGTTTTGTTTGTGGTACTTAAGCTAAAATGCTAATAAGATTTATCACTTAACATATTTTTGTTTGTTTTAATGCATGTGTAAGTGAAAAATCCGAAAAAAAATCTCATATGCAGAACACATTCGTCTAGACAGTTTTGGTTTTGGATTTCATTCATTTCTCGACCATTTGCTGCATGTCTAAGCTCTGACTGGAGCTGTCAGCTCCTGGGCTTCACTGGCATAGCAGTGTGTTAATTTTACGCCTCTCTATATGTGTGTGTGTGTTTGAGTGTACCTAAAAGGGCGTTAGTCCGCATAGAAGAAACCAGGGTAGGGGTGTGTTTGAGTAGCGCACATGTTGAGGTTAAGTTTTTGCAATTTGAATTAAGTGCACGTTATTGAAGGGCAGCAGGAAGTGGGCGTGGAAGGGGCAGTGGTATGGTGGAGCAAAACACAGGAGCTTAGTATCCGGATTCTAGTTTCAGGGTGTTGAGTGCTAGTTTCTGCCGACGCTCTGATGTTTTTATTACGACTAATTGCTCATTTACAGCCAGTCCTTGTCCATGTCCTTGTCTCGATATTTTCCCTTCTACTGGGTTTTAGGGACTTTTATCCTATAGTGTTTACTTTCGTAGCTCGACCGAAAATCAAAGCAATTTAAAGTCAAGCTTCTGCTCTGCACTAATTATTGGCGTCCGGAATTTCAGATTTATATGCGGGCACTAACCGTCTCCCCTGCTTTTTGGGGGAGTGAAGTGCTATCAAGTGCCCACACATGGCCGACTCCTGATGGCAGCAACTAAGTTTAATGCGTTTTTAATTTGCAACCTTTTTATGGCTTTACAACCATGACTTTGGGACTTGTAAAAATAAAAATAAAATAATTCAGAAAACGCTGACTCTTGAAGGCTTTTGTAGGCAGGTCGCGTTTTACAGATGGAATGTGTTCAGAGAAGTGCAGCGATAGGGATCACTGTACTTTCAAGGATAATAAATATGATTTAGTTACTTAATTTCCTGCAAGAGAATTCATTTACTTTATAGAAAACTGATTTGTAATTGAAACAATTTATGTTTGTATTAATATGAGAAATTGAACAATAAACAAATCGCTTTATCTCCTTCTGATCAACGCCTCTGTTTTCACTGTTCGTTCGCTTCGTACGCTCTTCCGGTCTTCGAATTCAACATTTTACTGTACATTTTTCGGTCATATAAAAGGAACAGCAACAGCAACAAGGACAACAATTTTTGCACACAACGTTTATGTAAAATAGGCGACATTTGTTTTATTGTCATGGGTTACGGGCAGGGCTCTTTGTTTTGTACATTTTGTTGTTGTTGTCGTACTCGTGTCCCCTTCAAACCCCCCTCCACCGTTACACTTATATCTGTTGCTATTATTGTTGGTGTTGTCGTTGTCGTTGCCGTTGTCGCCGTCACAGTCACATTTACAACCATGGACCAACATTGGAGGCACGCTTTCATTTTAATTGCACACATGCTTATCATTTCAACAACAGCCACAGCAGAAGAACATTCATATATATATAATTATATATATAAATACTGATGTGTGTGTGTATGTGTGTGTGTTTGTGCGTATAAAGTACTCAGCAGTCTACAACCATTTGGTCCTCTTCAGCTCGTTAGCTCTTGAGAGCAGCACTGAGTATTCCGCTGACCAGAAATGTTGCTAGCTATTTTAGCCACAGCCAATTCACTTTTTGAGCCTTGGCAACATGCGCTGAATTTGCAAACTGTTGATTATATATACAAATTTATATATACCTATATAGCACTGCAGGCAGAATCCATAAAAGTTAGCTACTTAAACGTAATTTTACTTTAATATGAGAGAATGGAAATCTAAATAAATAAACAAAGCAGATATGCACTGTGTGTGTGTTTGTGTGTGTGTTTGTATGTGTGTTTGGCTCTTGCAGTACCCTACTGTAAAAGAGATTTAGTAGCTTAAATTTATGACCTTCGCCTTTGGGCTCTGACACCAATAAAACTTAAGTTGAGACCAAATTTTACTGATTGTTCTTGTTGCTTGGCATTTTAACTTGCATTGTAAATCTCAATTAAAGTTATTTTTCAAGTGGTTTTGCTTTTGGAATTTGTACTGGCATCCAAAGTCTAAGCAACTCCAACTAATTGAAATGTAAACGGACAAAAACGAGCTTAGCACAAACAATAAACAAACATTTCGATCCAAGGAGTTAAGCAATTGAAGCACTTCAGCAAACAGAGAACACAGAACAGAAAACAACAGAGTAGAAATAAACTGAGTAAGAATCTCCATCGTTTGATAAATACTCAAATAGAATTCCAGTGACATTGCAGGGAATAAGAAAACAGATTACACTGAAAAAACAAGAAAGAAAAGTACAGTCGAGCACGCCCGACCGTAGAATACTCTCTGCAATTTATTCCCTATCATTTAATAAAATCGGTATTCGGGTATATCAATTGAAAGTACTTGCAACAAAACACGTTGAAACAAAAACATCTGTATACACACACATATACATTTGACATTATAAGTATGCACGCACATATGTATGTGTGTATATGTAACACATACACAATTGGTTGGCTCAGCCAGCATTCGCGGGAAGCGCTGCCGCTAGCAAGCAGCGAAAACGTTCGCTCACACGTTTGTATGTTTCTATCTCGCTTGCACACATGCATTGGCTTTGCGTTCAATTATCAATTTTCTTACATGTCTAGCTCTTTTGTTTATTGTCCGATTTAGATGCAACTTTCAGGATAGTTTAATATATTTTGTCTTCAAATGAATGCTAAATAACAATACTGTACGATAAGAATATATGCCTTAAAATCGGCATTGAAGTTTGCAAATTATTTTATTTCTTGTGGGAAAAGGGGGCGTGGCAGTCCAAAATTTTTAATGACAATGCATTTATGCCGTCTCTAGGAACCTGGGTACCAAAATGGGTGTTCCTAAGTGCAATAGTTACTGAGATATTCGCCTAAAACATCAATTTTTGACGAGGTGTTTCTAGTTTTCTGCACATTGTGGGCGAACGGGGCGTGGCATCGAAAAAAAAAAAGATTCTTGTATTGACTGACTTAATATCGAGTCGATAGAGACCAAATTCAAACTTGTAGCTCTTACCATCTCTGAAATCTGTTTGTTCATACGGACGGACAGACAGACAGACGGACAGACAGACAGACAGACAGACAGACAGACGGACAGACGGACATGTCTATATCGACTCGGCTTGTGATGCTGATCAAGAATATATATACTTTATGGGGTCTGCCACGCCTCCTTCTGCCTGTTACATACTTTTCACAAACACAATATACTCTCTCTTGCAGAGAGTATAATAAACAAACAATTCGAAATTAACTTAACTTAAATTTAAAATTAAATTTTTTTGCAACTTAAAGTTTTTTTTGAAGCTTCATTTCATTTATTAAAGTTTTAAGTGTTGTAGAAAAAGGAAAAAAACAAATCACTTACTAATTTAATTGTTCCATTAAATTTATTTAATTAAGTGTTCTAAATATTAGCTATTTAAATTAATTGTTATAGTATATTTTCACTTTAAATAATTAATAAATTATTTATTAATTCGCTGATGTCTGCGTAAATAAACAAACAAACAAAATAATAAATATTTGTCTTAAACACTATACCTTAATATAAGTCAATATTTTAAACATTTTAGGCACTAGTATTAGGCATCTTATTGTACAATACTGAAGTGTTCTTACTTGAAAAATCTTAATTTTACTAATTTTCCTCAGAGATTATGGATTTAATTTACATTTAAGTCAGCTAATTACACAAAATATTTGTATAATTCTTGTTTTATGTAAACACTTTTAAGTATTTTTATAAGAAGCTTAAAATTGGGTAAAAACATAGTCCCTGATTTTTCTAGGTATAAGTGCTTGTAAAAATAGCTCTCATTTCTTTGATGAGCCATGTGATTCTGAAGTGGGATTTGTATTTCATTTGCAGATTTGTTCGTTTTTCTTGAGCTTACTGTGGCACTTCTTTTGCTCCGGTTGGAAACTTAAGCGGAGTTTTATTGTGATATTCCATTTGTGCAAATCGTTTTAATTTCTTACACATTTTATACGCTGCTCAGTTTACTCAGCGCAAAAACGAGTTGAGAACTGGACCTTTAACAAAAAAAAGCTAGAAAAAGAAAAAGAGAAATAAATAAAAAGTACAAAAATAGACGGAATAAAATCAGATAACAGCAAAGCAACAATTGTGCAAGGCTTTGGGATAACGATGGGTTTTTGACTTTAGCTCGGTGTGCAGTAGGATAAATTGAAGGGATGGGTAAGGGAATGGGCTCGGGAGGGATAGGAATGAGAAGGGCAAAGTGCTTGGCACTTGGTGGCGGTGTCCGTGTCAACGTAACTTTTATTTCCCCTGACGAGTGGCTAGAAAAAAAAAAAAAGGAAAAACAGAAATTGTTGAAATGCCTCCTGCTGGTACCTCTGCTACCATTGTTGTCAGGTTTTTTATGACAGAATATACGGAAGGGAAGGGGAGGGTTAGAGCGGGCGAATGGCATGAAAAGCGTAACAGTTAAATGGCGTGGGCTGTTCGCCAGCGGAACAATAGCGGAACAGGCACTACATGCAAAAAATTGTTTACTAAAACGGAACTAGCCGCCAATGTGTGCATGTATCTGTCTGTGCGGACGTGGTTATATGTGGGTGTGTGTGTATGTGTGTGTAGGTGAGATATGCAGATATAGTAGACTACCGGTAACCAAATTTATGATGTCGTTATTTACATGGCATAAACTTTTGTTGTCTGCCATTGCCCACCGTCAGCTGCAAATAGATTTTATGCTTTGTTTTATTTTCAACCACGTTGCTAGTTCTTTACCCCAGCACACACTTTTTATGCCCCAGTAAGGGTATTCCGTGGTTATATTCGCTAGTGTAGTTTACTAGTCAGTTTAAGTAGCAGTAGTGCACAAATCTTGGATTGCTTTACTTTACAAGTAAAAGTTTTTATATTTCCTCAAATTTTAAAAATGTATAAGAAATTTCTTTCATCCACTGAATATCCTGTATTTGCTTTCTTAATAAGTTGATTAATTTATTCTATAAAACTAAAATAAGTCCCACTTTAATATGAGATTACTCCCATATTAAACTAATAACTTTCTTAGTTGGATTCAATTGTCTGCAAATTTTGATCTTTTTAATAAAAATATTTTAATATTTGTGGGATTTGATGAACTAGTTCCAACAATTGTGAAGTCTGACAAGAACTTAATTTGAACGCGTATTTAATTTTTATTTATTTTATTATGATAATTTACAATGAAGCCAATATAAATATCAGACTTGCAAGTTCATTTATCTTATTTGTAATTTTAACTGCTCTGGGAACTTCAGGAACTATGATTTAAGAAAGTCAGTAATATGTCTTTAGAAGCAGATATTATTAAACTATATTTTACTAAAAAGACTTATAAATTTTCGTTTCTTTTTAAATGCAGAGCATTTCAAGTTCTACCATTGAATGCTAGGCAATTCTCTTGCGTTTTTTTTATAAGTTCTACGCTATTTTAATTGGATTTTATCTTGCAGCAGCCATTTTACAACGAACTTGCAGCTTTTGGCATTGGCATTTGCTCCCTACAGTAGCTTTTGTAGTTGCTGCTGCTGTAGATTCTACTGCTACTACCGCTGCTGTTGTTGTCATTTTCATGCCACGCTGATTTAAGCTTCGAGCAAATTGGCAAATGAAATGCTTTGGGTAAATAACTGACAGTAAAAGAGGCAGCCAACAGCCAGCAGCCAGTAACCAGTAACCAGTAAAAGAAGTTAAAGCAGTTGCCCTTTTTTTCTATATTGCTTTGACTACTCAGTTGGGGCGATTGGTGTTAAACCACAAACACGCACAGATATGCACGCAGCCCTCTCACACACACACACGCACACCCATTCACCCATACACAAAAGAAATAGGTTGGGAAATCAAGTAACTTTCTGTACGCATATTGACTTCAACGGGGCCAATACGAATTCAATTGGCCAAATTACACACAAAAAGTGAACACAAAAGTTTTTTCAACCCTCTTCGACTGCGTTACGTTTGGGACTTGGCAACAATTTGCAAGTTATGGTTCGTGCAACATTTTGTGGCTTCCATATGGTTTAAGCTATTATGGCCATGTTATGACAATTTCGTTAGTAAACTTCGTGCCATGTTTGTGATATATGAACTCGTATGCACCAAATGGACAAGAAACAGACAACGAAAAAGAATATATGGAAGGACAAAATGAAAGATTGGCATTGAATAGAATAGAGAATGCTCAAGTGATGAACTGAACAGTTATTGGCTTTGAAACTATTTTGTAATAATTTAATTTCTTTAAAGTTTTCGAATATTTAATCATTGAAACGTAGTTATATTCCATGCATTTTTCAATGCATTTTTTAATTAGCTTTTTGCTGTTCACTTTGAAGGCGACACAAAGGATCAATGAAACCACAAGAGTCAGCACAATGTCAAACAAATATGTCATATACATGGATGACTGCACGTTTATCATTTATTCCATTGTTGACAAATGTGTTGGCAGCGTAGGCGGTTGGAAGCTGCAATATAAACACAGCTTGCAGTCATGCAACAACCTCAGTGACAAGCAGCCTTAAGCTTGGCTTTGATTTTAATGGCGCACACTTGTGTTGCCAGCGACAGCAATTAAGTAATATTAAGCACATCAACCGCTTTGACTATGGGCGTTGCTGATAGCAGAAAGGCGTGGGTAAAGCCACAACACACGCGCATAAGGGCCATTAAAGTAAAGTTCAGTTAAAGCGACGCCTCAAAGTAGGCAACACATTAAGTAACAAATGACATTTCGATTGGGGCGCATAATAAACAGGATGAATAAGAGCAAATTTGCAAACAAAATGAAACAGACAAAGAGAATGAAAGCTAAAGTGTAGGGAGTAGGACGAGGAGAAGCATGTCTGAGCGACGTGGCCACTTAAATTTCCACAATTTGTTTCATTTCCATATCAAAATGTTGCTACCAACAAATAGCCCAGGCCAAGACAAATGTTGCCTTGTGCTCGTAGGCGTGTGCATTTTCAAATTGAAATGGTAATGACAATGACAGCACAGGACAGGCCACGACGATAAATGAGCCTTGAGGATGTATTATAAAAATAAAAAAAAACCCAGCACTTCAGCCGTTGCCAACGTCGCCACACTGGCTCTGGGAAAATGTATTAGTAAACATGGCTAAGACGACAAGCCCGCCTCTAATGGACAAAGGCAACGCCAAAAACTTGGTAAACATGTGGCTGCCAAACAACTCGGTAGGCAGTTCAAGTTTATCAGATACTCAAACAGAGTAAAAGTGAGAGAAGGAGAGCAAGAGAAAGATAGAAGGAGAGAGATTATTAAGGCCTACTTGAATCCTTGAATACGTATACAAGTTCCTTGACTTTCACAGTTTGTTTTCTTTTGACATTTTGGGTTTACGCTTGCTGTTCATGCTTTTAAAATGTGTTTATGTTGCTGAGAATGTTAATAGCCAATGAACTGAGATGCTCATCCCTGATAAAGCTTTTAGTTTCGAACGGAGAAATGAGTTCAAATTGTCAATAAATATGTTTTAAGAAAATTGATTAATTATTTGTAATTTTTATGTATTCCGCTAAACTTTCTAATTAAAAGACTTTCATTGACTTATCTATTATGTTTCTGCAGCTCACGAACAGATTTATTATGATTAAATCTATATTCAGAGACTGCTTTATTTCCAGCACTAACTCAATTCTTATTGGAGAGCTCAGTTTGTCCTTAATCCTTGAGCTTTTTCTGTCTGCCAGCTGCTGGCGTTCACACTAAAAGTTCACATAATTCATTTATTATAAAGTTACAAATTTACATCTCTTTAAAGAAATTCACAAATTTCCAAGTATTTTTCGATAAGTTTTTGTCCTGTGATTATGACTTTTATTGGGTATTGCCTTGGGTACCAATTTCATGTCAATTTGTTGCCATTATGAAACATAATTGACTGACACGTGGCCCCAACATTACTGAGCTTTGTCAGCTTCATGAATACAATTTATTTCAAGTTGTCAAGACACTAAAATTCAACAGTATTCATAGCCAGTACAAGCTCCGTATAATTGTACTCATTTCATGTTAAAGTTTCGACATAGCAGCTGTAAAGAATATTTTTTGTTGTTCTTACATCTTAAAATCCTTGCATTGCGTATACGCCGCGTTTGCATTTCATTACGACTGATTACAAGCCACACATCACGCAGACCTTCATGCTCAAACTCATGGGACTTCCTTACACTGAATAAAATTATATGTAATTGCATGTGAAGGATGCCTGCAGCTGTGGCGACTCAAATGGAAAACGAGAATGTGAAAAACTGAATAAATTTCCTTTAACATTATAATTCCCGAAACAAAATGCTCTGAGTAACTAAAAGATAAATTCAACTTACATAATCAAACTTTCTTCTTCACAGTTCTTCAGTACTTTCATTAATTATCTGCACTCTATAAAACACGCAAAAGTCTCTTACATATTCGTATTCCATATTATTGAATGTTTGTTTTTACTTCAGTCGCTTTCTTAATGCAGATTCATTGCAGATGGTTTTTTTTTTTACTTTTAGCTGCAGGATATACTTGGAAATTAATTCTTACACCGTTTCACAGCATACATGATTAATAATATTATTAATTTATTACCAAGCTTGGCAAGAGGTGTTCAATAAGTTTGAGAAGTAAAGGGAAGAAATTGTTTAAATTGGAAGTGGACCAAACTCAGTGAAATAAATTGTAGATTTTAAACTTCATATATAAATAAAGCATTTTATAAATTTTATGTTTCAAACGAATTATAAAAATTCCTTGAATACAACTTGACAAACTCATTAATAAACCCTCAAATATTTTACCGTGAGGATATGTTATTCTGACATATACTTAAGTTGTGTGAATTCCCTTGTTTCCTTGTGTTTCCATTGCCTGTGCGTATAATGCCGATGATTAAACTGTTACAGCAAACCAAATTACACCAAAAGACACTGACGAAGTGCTCATGTGGATGAATGTGAGTGAGTACCTGCTCATACTGGCATGGAATATACTGGCATGCATTCATTCCCTGTATGAGGAAGAATAAAGTTGCCGAGCTTACTTCAATTCCCCTCAGATCGCTGCATGTTGTATGAGTTAATGTTGAATTTCGGGCAATTGCTCAAGTAGTGCTACTACGAGAGCCATGAAATATGCAAAACAACTTCTCGTAGCAGCAGCTGTTGCTGGGTTGCATGGCAGCAACTTCTCAGATACTCAGATACTGAGATACATTATATCAACTGCTCGACTGTTGGCAGTATATTTGTTTGAAAATTGTCAGTAGATTTCTCAATTTTTTTGGGCGTGCTTCTGTCTTTTATTTGTTTCTGCTTTCCTTTTTCACATTTCACATTTTCCATTTTCCATTTGATTTTTCCTCTTTGTATCTCAAGCATAAGTTATTATTGTCTGTGTCTTGTTTTTCTCTAGTAAAAACTGCAGTTTCGTCGCCTGCAGTCGTTGGTTTTGTTGTTCTTGTTGCGGAGCGCTTCCTTCACAGCATTCCACTTGAATGAAATTTCCGGCGACAGCACTAAACAATCATAATAACAGATACATTTTTTCTTCCCCCTTCATTCCCATCCTTCCCTTGGACTTTTCACACTGTTTCTATAAAAAAAAAAAATCTCAACGTCATTCAGCTAGTCGGACAGCTGCTTGTCTCTCCAGCTCTCCATCTGTCCAAATGTCTGTTTCTCCATCTGCTCAACTGTCTGTCAAAGCTGTTAAAAAAAAATGTATATAACTGCATTCAACGCATATTTAAGCTAAAAGCCTGTAATTAGTGTGTATTCGCATTGGGAATCCGAAACTGGCAAAATAATGTGGCAAAGTTCTGTTTACATTCATTGCTAAAATCGATAGTCAAATGAGTTTCATTATTTGATAAATAGTCTAGTGTATTGTGCATGACAGGTACGAAATACACTACAATTAACATAGAGTAGAAGCCCATCAAACGATAATTACAACATTCCAGCCCAAACTACGTGACAGGAAATGGAAATGAATCTGGGTAATGGTTACAGCTAAGCTCAATGCCAAAATGGAACCCATAAGAAACGAAGTCAATTGAGCGTTCTCAAAAACAGCAAACTACCAACAATAATAATAGAAACCCATTTGCAATTAAATGTGTTTTTTATTTACCTATCAAAGGTGTATAATAAATTATAAAATAATATTAAAAATGTGCTCTGAAAATACTCTGAATAAACATACCATTTTGTGTATTTACTGTGTATTTTATTTTTGTTCTAATATAATGTAATTAATTAGCCATTGAATAAAATTCTGCTGAATAAAAATTATATTTTTCTACATCCCATTAAATACGTTTATAAATATCTTCGGTATAAATTTAACTTTGCATTAATTTAGATTGAAATCAAAGAAGTTAAATTTATAAATTTCGTAACTGTTTAAAAAATGATTAAGAACATATTCAAAAAATTATGTCTTTAAAAAATGTTGTTTCTAAAAACTTCTTTTTCTTTAAAAATAAAATAATTTGCCTATTGATTAAAATGAAAACAATGCGCTTATCTTACTTTTCTAGTTGATATATTTCTTCATTGTACACCGAGAGAACTCACATTTATGCTTGCCTTAGATTCAAATCATATACATACAATTTGTAAGAATTTTAACCATTTAAAAAACTTATTTAAACAATAAGAATAGTTGCACAATTAAATGGTTCATCTGTAAAATTACTGTCTCAAGTTTGTTAATCAACACAGCATAAATTACTTATTCTCATCATCTGTAAAATTACTGTCTCAAGTTTGATATTCAACACAGCATTAATTACTTATTCTCATCAGCTGCCAAAACAAAATTTAAATCATTATTAGTTGAATTTCAGTTAAATGCAATATTGATTACAGATTCGCCACTGAATATTGCATCTCTCACTGCACTAGTGGCTATCAATTTTTGCTTTCAAACACTTTCCAAGAAACAAATTGAGTTAGTATCTTGACCTACTCATCGGGATGCATTTGATTTGTAAAGGAGAACAAATCTTTATTTTCGTAGTATAAAGAGAGAGTGAAAAGTTTTAAGAGAAAGCTGACAGCAAAGAGAAATCTATAGAGTCGGTTAAGCAGTTCGTCTAACTTAACCAAAGAGAGAAATTCGTTTAGGTTTGATTTTGACCGCCAAAAGTAGCGAAGAGTTTCCCATTCGTAAGCGTGAAATTCAAATGGACGAAAATTTATTAATTATACGAAAAGTTTATAACTGCGACCAACCCACCAATTAAAGTTTCTCTATGCACTTTCTTGACTTCTTGTTGTTCTTCTTCTTATGCGGCTGCTGCTGCTTCTGGTGCTAGTACTTGACCCAGTATTTTGTGAGTTTGTTTTCCAAACACAATAATCCGCTCGACTGGCCTTCCCCCATAAACACCTTGAATTAATTGCATTTACAAGGCATGTGGATCACAACGGACGGGGCGAGGGGCGGTCTAATAGGTTTGCCTGTGAAGTTGCTTGCTTTTTTGGCTGGCCTGGTAAATGTGGCAATAAATGTCAGCACAGTTTGTTTATAAATTCAACCGACGGGGCAGGAGTGCAATGCACTCGACGTTCAACTAGGCGTATGCGTTATATTGCGCATACGCTGCGCTACGTTGCGCCACGTTTGCTTTGCAGCCACAATATGCCTGCCCTTTTGCTTTATTTCGAGTGTAGCATTTTTTGCAATTTTAAAAAACAATTAAAAGCCATTAGGGATAACAAAAAGTTCTCTTCTCAGCATCATCATCTTCACATTTTTCGCTCCCTTTGTCAGATGTTATTGTAGTTGAGTATAATGGTGTGTCATTTGCATTTTGCGTTGCCACAACAACACTCCCCAGCACGGTATACGTGAGTATGAGTGTGTGTGCGTGTATATGTGTGTTGCCAACAGCAGCCAGGCAATGCGAGCATTGTCTCTGGTCAAATAATGCAACTCCGTAGTTGGCTGGGAATTTGTAGCATCAGGGACAAGTTGTTCAAACTGATTGTAAGCAGTTTGCTTTTATGTGAATGTGATGCATTAATGAGGCGTACAGGAACTGGAGAAAATGAAAACTTAAACAGAAACCACCGAGAGTGTATACCTGGAAAAGTTAGAAAACTCTAATTGCGGAGAATACCTTAATTAAGTCAATGAATTTTTTATAAAAACGAAATGATTTAACTAAAAGAAAAGCAAATTTTATCAGAGTTATAGGTTTGAGCTATTAGATAGAATTTTATAAACAAAAAAAGTTAAATTTCCAAAAAAAAAATAAAGATTAAATTAAGAACTAATATTGTTAACCGAACGATTGTAATTTCCTTTCAATAAACAAGTAAGTTATATTAAATTAAACTCAAATATTTGGCAAAACCAATTTAACTCTTAAATATAAAAAATTGATACTGAATAAATACTTTACTCCGTATTCAATGCGGAATATTGTCATTGTGAAATGGCTATATCCGTGGATATGAATGACACAATTTGCGGTCATATCAATGGCAATTGAAATTGGCAATACACAGTTGTAAAAACTATACTGCGATATCATATTAAAAACGTGTAAAACATATCAAATAACCGCATTGCCAAATCGAATCTAGCAGCATTTTGTTATTGACGCTTTGCTTTTGGCCAAAAACGGGAACCACAATCGAATTAAAAAAATAAAAACGAACCAAACCGCCAAAAGTGAGCAATTGAAATATGTTTTGACCGTGGGCTGTTTGGTTCTAACTTTATTTTGCTGATTTTTGGGTCCAGTGCCACTTTTGGCACTGTGGCAAGTGTTTCTGTCAGCTGTGTAAACCGCACAAATAAGCAATACAAATATTGTATATAATCACTGGATCCTTTTTAAACTGTAATTTATTGCCACAAAATGGTATTGGCCTGCCAGCAGCAATTATAAATCAAATTTTTCGCAACAAATTAATTGCATTTATTTCCGGTTCGTAAACTAACTAAAATCGTGTGACATTCGAATTAATGAATTACCATCGCTGGCATTAAAAGTAGAACAACGAGTTGCCATACTCGATGTCACTAGACACTCGACTAAGTTGTTCAACATTGTTAAATCGTTTGTGCAATTGTGATAAGCTTAATTGGCTTTTATGCTTAAGAGCGCGTCACTAATTATTATTTAATGCTCTATGCGTTACAGTCAGTTAATTAATGATTTGATTTACAGATTATGCATATCAGTTGGATGTGTGATAAGACTCTATCGGTCTGTATACTGCAAGAGAAGTGAGTGATTAGCTAACTAAAGTTGGGATATACCTTTTGCAAATGATCTGTAATTCAATTACCGCATATATGTATATATGCTCTTATCTTATGCCTTATTTATTACCTTTTCATCAACTGATTCACGTGGGTAATTTGTAATGAATATACCCAGCTGTTTAGCTTAACTTTGACTTTAACTGTTATAGATCAAAATACTCTATATAGAGTGTATGATCAGCTAAGTTAAGTTGAGACCCCTTGAGATAACTGATCTGTAATTCAATTACCGAATATACATGCTCTTATCTTATGCCTTATTTATTACCCTTTCATCAACTGATTCACGTGGGGAATTTGTGATGAGTTTACCCAGCTGTTTGGCTTTTACCATCCTTGTTGTATGCCGCACATAAATCATGACCTCAACTCAGTCTTTTATTCCATCTTTCACTCTCTTTCGCCCTCTCTGGCTGCCTTGCGAATTACCAACTCGTTTAGCTAAGCCACACAATAACTGTAAGCCGCAAACAGTTGCCATATTTTCTTCGACCTTCTCCATATTTTCCCCTCAGTCACTTACTTTTTTACCATCCACCTTTTGCATATTGTACAATATTAAGAGAAAGCCAAAGGCGCAACACAATAAAAATGCAAACAAAATGAGTGAAAGAAATAGAGAGACAGAGAGAGAGTAACAAAAAGAGACAGAGAATGAAGCTGAGACTTAGAAATACAAAGGAAAAGTGTGTTGAGACCGACAGGAATTTGCGTAATATGAAAATATTGAATATAAAATTCTGGAATATTATTAAAATGGCGCCAAGCTCTAAATACGATACTGAAATTATATTAAATGCCAACCAAAATCTAATGCAAATTTATTAATAAAAAAAATATACAAAAAATTCAAAATGAAAGCAAGGAAAATGTTAAGTGAATACAACAAAAGATTTTCCACCCGCACTCTTTAACATTATTTGCCTGATTGGATTTTCAAACAAAGTTTTTTTTTCTCTTCACTTTTTTTTCCGCCCGTGCGCAATTAAGCTTTTCTCCCGCAAAACTCTCAAGGGGTTTACTTCACTGGCGTTGGGTAAACACTCGGCAGAAAAAAAAATGAAAAAATGAAATAAAATAAAATTCGAAAAGGGGTTTCGCAATTAAATTGCAAAAGGCAACCAAAAGTGGAATCAATGGGTCCTAGTACTTTCAAAATGTAATATTGGATCGGTTTCCGTTCAAATTGTTTTTAAATTGTTTTTGAGCAGTTTTCCCGCGCCTTCAATACTATTCAATTCAATTGAATTTGATTGGTCAATGGGCATAAAATCACGCAAAAACTTTTCAACTTTTCTGCGGTTTTAAGCTCGACTTCTCAAAAAGTTTCTACTATCAACGGCAGACCCCATTAACCACTCCCCCAACAACCCTACTCGACTTGATATAGTTTGCGGCTTTGTTCAAGCTACAAATGAAAATAGTTTTACACTTGCAAGCCAAAAAACTATGCAATGTAACCAAAACTCTAACTGAACCAAAACTGAACAGCATTCAAGGCCAAATATTTGTGCAATCGCAATTGCAAATATATACATATATGCAAGCTAAATTAAAGGCGTGTTCTGGAATGAGAATCATTCTGTATGCAAAACTTTACTATTTGTCCACTTCAAACGGCAATATGACGATGCAAAAAATACAAAGCTACAAAAGGAAAATGAAAATGAAATGGAAAGGGAAAAAGAAAAGCAAAAAACAAAGTGAACAAAACTACAAAACGAATTCAAATTTATATATTCAACAATTGCAACAAAGCCAAATTGAGCTACTCAGCTGAAATGTGGATTCTCTGCACTTTGACTGGGATTTTGAAGACATTCAATGTCGTCTTAAAAGAGTCAATTTTGAAAATAGACAGTATTAACACTGCTTATAGTTGAGCTGTAATGAAAGCTCTTTCTTGTACCCACAATATCCAAGAGCGTTTAATTTGATTAGTTGGGAAACTTGTTAACTTGTATACTAACGTAAACTATGATATAATTCTTTTCTATTACATTCTACGGGTAATCTAGATTTCTAAATCTTAACAAATATAAGATATGTAATGGGGGCATATTGTATTTTTTAATTGCTGAATAACTTGTGTGATTAACCATATTTTCTTACCTGTACGCTGTTAAACAAAATTTGTACAATATTTTCAAAACTTTTCTATGAATACTCTAAAGTCTATTCTCTAATTCTAATAGCGTTTGCTTCATAACATTAAATTTGATCTTTGGTATTTTTCTTTTTGGCTTAAATGGCTATAAAATAAAGCTATAAAATGCATTCTTTCTTAAAGAAAGTTTGCTCTTATAATTTCCAACAAAATTGCTTTGTTTTTGTCATTGAATACATTCTAAACGCTCGCTGTGCTCAGTGCTTTTATTGTATTATAGCGCAGTGACTTTATATCCTTCCCATACTCATACTATATAAAGTGTCCTGTGTTCATATCGATAGCTCTCTCTATGTTTCTTACTCTAGAGTTTGCAATCACATAAATGGCGTCTGCTTAAAGTGAATCCGTATCGAGTGCCGGAATACATATGTGAATAAGTGTGTCTCTCTTCTCATGTACATATACATATATTCCAATAAGTATGTGTGTCTGTGTGTGTGTATCTTTTTGGTTGTGGGAAATGTGGAAAAATGCTACTCACTTTACCTTGTTGCGCTTTATGCGCCACTCGCTATCCGTGGCGCCATCTTTCAGGTCTTATGTAAATTGCGCTGGCTTAAAGCGCCATCTGCTCCCATTCAACAGCCTGTTAAGCGGTTTCCCCTACCTCTCCCCCGTCACCACCACCAGCTTTCGTTTCCCCTTCGAGTAACCTATGCCTTCCTTTCTTTCTGGCAGCCTATGACAACCACATTGACTTATACGACGCTTTATTTTTACGCATTTGATATTCGCATAAATTCACTTAAGTACAAAAATGTAAATATGTTAATTAAAGGCAAAGATTGAAAATTCCTGTCAATTTAATTAAAGCAACAACTGTTACTGTCAAGTTGCTGACAAAGCTGAAAATGAAAATAAATTATACGCAAAAATAATACGAAATATTTGCTACAATTTATAAGAAAAACTTTTAAAAAAATTAAATAAATAAAGTGAACAATAAAATGTTTAAAATAGAAAAAATTATAACTATTGTTTTTGGGGGGCACATATATACTTTAATGATTAAGTAGCACATATATATGAGATACTGCGTACATTAATTAGTTCTGCATTTAAAGAAAATAAAAATTCCAAGAACTGAACTATCGAAGGGATTACTCAAGCGAGGTGCCAATGGATTGAAGAGGAAAAGAACTGAGCTAATTAACAATGAAATATCGACCAGTTAAAGCAGACAAGGAAAGAGATTGAGCGAAGGATAAAGAGAGACAGAGAGAGATAGATAGAGAGAGAGAAAAATTGCAATGTAATATATAACTTTTGCTATAGATAAATTCTGATGAACGCATCTTGCTCTCCCTTTTTCCCCCTCAACAACTTCGATGCCCTTTTGATTCAGTTGCTGCCCAACAGATGGCAAGGCACCTACTAAAGACGCCTACACACGACTGCATTGGCTGCTTTAAGGCTTATGGCTTGAATGAAGCGATTATCGCATCTTTGTCAGTGTTGGCGCAGTCAGTGGAGTGTAACGAGCCACGGCAAACAACAAGTAAACAAAAGCTACCCAGTCAGCCCTACAGTAGACACTGCCTATGTTATGCTTCCTGCCCACTTCCACGATGGCAATCTCTTGGCTTATTTATAAAGGTAAGCAGTGTGTGTGAGTGTGTGTGTGTGAGTGTGCGAGTGTGTGTATGTGTGTTTGTGTGGCTTCATAAACTTTACAGCAATGCCGCCTTGGCTATAAGCACGCATCCTACTGAAAGGAATACCAACCAACTCCATGGCAACGTGAAAAGCTTTTTGCATTGAGGCCATAACGAAGCCCGAACGAGAATGTTGACAACATTGATGAGATTACACCATTCTCGCTTAGTTTAATTCTACTCCACCTTCCTCTTTCTCTCTTCTCTTTTTTCTCTTTTCCCTGCTTCGCTCTATTCGCCTCCGTGTGTGCGCGATTTTAATTCAATTAATGGCTCTCTCTTTAATTTAGTTCTGTGATTATTGAAAACAAAAATTGAAAGAGAATAATAAACGTTTTTACTTAGCATAACAATAAATTTAAGAGCTCAATTTAAGTTACTCTGGGTCGACAGACACGAGATTTTGTTTAATTAATTATAATGCAGGCAATTATGTTGAAGCTGATAATTGAGATTATGTCTTTAATCAGCTACTAATAATATTTGTTAAATTTAATACAAACACCCAAATTAAACATACGTAATTAAATGTTAATGTCAATTACTGAACTAATATAAATTAGTACTATTAACTTGGCCAAAAGTAAACATGGATAGTGCAACTTATAATTAATTGGTCATAAAAGTTTGCAAACTATTATAAGTTTTATGATAACAAAAGCAACTAGTGAGAAAGGCTACAGTCGGGTAGACCCACTGTAAAAGACCCCGTACTCTTTCTACTCCACCTTTTTCATAGAAATAAGCTATTTTCGACTGATTTTCCCTATTTTAAAATCCACTTTAATGAACATAATAATGGTTTTGGCACTGGCAGCAATTAAATCGAATCAATTTTGAACTCGAAAGGGAAAATCTGTTGGGGTCAGTTTTGATTTTGGACTGAGACTTGTTGTCCTTTTGTTTATTAATTTCCTGTCTACATGTGGTGCACCTCAAGCCGGAAAAACAATTTGTTAGCTTGTCAAAAGCAACGAAACTAACTATCGCTTGATTTAAACTCTCACGTTCATGTCATGTCCAAGTCACGACCAAGTTCCTTTCTTGACAGCACTTCCTGTACAGTGCGGTGAGCAACAACTCGTTAACTTGGCTTTAATGTCAATATTTGAGCGTATCGTTTGCAAAAATTTACATAATCCAAATGGTAAATGTTGCGAAACGTTTGCTTTTCGCATTAGCTGCAAATTATAATGATATTAATGACTGTGGGCAGTGTTGATAGGAGAATGGATACTGGTGGGAAAGTGCATTAAATTAGCATAAAATCAACAACTAGCAGTGCCAACAATTTGAAATGTAGCCCAGTTATGTAATAGTTTCAAAATACAAAACAATTTTCACAAAATGATTACAGCAAACAAGCAAAACAAAGAGAATAGAAATCCAGCTGCAATTAAATTCAATTTTAATGCTCATACAGGAGTGTTAAACGGCAACAAAAACATAATTTTATTTCCTACAATTGCGACTAAGCAATACCCTGTGAAAGCTACTGAGAAAACTTACAAAAATTAAGATATTTAAATAAATTTAAACTAAATGATGAATTTTCGTCTATAAAAACAATTGAAAAAAATGTAATAGTAAAAAAAATTAAATTAAATTAATTTTAATAATTTAAAGAAGATATATTTTCTGTACTTTTGCTTAAGCTAAATCATTTTGCATATTATCATTCGACATATCCACATTAATGCTTTGCTTTTACTGGGTATGAATACAACATTGTGGGCGTTGCCTTTACTTGTCGGACGGAAGTCGGGCTGAGAGGGCGCCAGGGCAGATCCAATGGCCAGAAAACAGCGAGCAGACAACAAAAGCCAACGGCTACTAACTGCCAAGTATTTTATTAAATGCGCCACATTGCAAAACAAATGCAAAATGCAAGTGCCGGACATTTGTTGATAGTGCTTTTGGTCTCTTTCTCTCTCCCCCTCTCTCTCATACTTCTGTCTTTGTACCCTTCGTGCCTTTCTTTACCCACTTCTACTCTGGTAGGTTTCTGTTGTGTCCTGATTGATTGAGTGCCTGACCAGCTGGTGGCTATACTACTTTTTGGCCAACAACATTTTAACGTGACCCAATTGTTGGCCCTAATTTCAGTGATTCTGTTTTGGCCAAATAATGATACCGCACTCTGTTCGGTCTGTCTGTTTGTCTGTTTGTCCTTTGGTCGGTCAGTTAAGTAAATGGAGCGGCAATAACAATTGAGCATACATGTGAACCACACATCAGTCCAAGGGAGGTCGATTCAATGGCAAAACAATGAGACATCGAGTGACCGATAGACAAATGTTAACTTCCTGGCTCACGCTGCGTATGCTTCATTTGATATCTATACCAAATGCATGCAACTGACGTTTAAGCTTCCTCGCCAGCCGGTCTAAACATGCATGATTGAATTTCTCTATATTGTCTGAATGTATTCACTTTGATTTGAGTGGAATGTCACATTGCGAGTGCCAGTTTCATACAAGTATACAATAAAAGTACACAAAGTATATAAAACTGAGCCTAAATAATGAATTTATAGAAATATTGATACATAGATTACAATAGAATAAAGTTTATGAAATAAGGAACTCAAATCCTTTATAAGTTTTTCGATAGTTGTTTATGAAATATTTCTTAAAATTTTAGCTTTAAGTTTTGAAACCAATTTCAGATTTTTCAAATGTTTTTTAAGTGTTATCATCAAAACAAATTTGTAATATTTTAATGGTATTCATACTACGCAGGACTTCTATAAATATCCTTTAAAAACTCCCTTAGTTTAACTCTTAAACCAACTCTTGCACTAGCTGTTAGTTAGTCAACTCAATTAGTTAGTTTCTCTGTCGGAATTTTTAATCGAAATTTTCTTTACTTTTTGGCGCATTCTTTTGTTGTTTTTAGCTAAAGTTTTTGCTCATGTTGACCAAAGTAATTACACAGCGGTTTTTACACCTGGCCTGGCCTGGAAACTAGTTTGCAGCAGCAAAAAAAAAAAGTTTTTTGGCCAGGTGACAGCTACAGGAAAATTTTGAGCAGTTCATTGTTGGTTTTATGTCTTTAGCATGTTGTTTTAAAGTGACTGTAAAGTTTTCTTCTGCAACTCTTAGGCAACTTGCACTAGTTTTCACTATATGTAGTATATATACGATTTTATAGATACATAGCTACCTAGATGATTATGTTGTTGTATGTGACGGAAACATAACGAGCATTAAGTTGCTTCACACAGCTGATACATGACAACGGAAGACATATGTACACGGTCATATAGTCATTCAGTCAAGGCATAAATCATGGCTAACAAGACACGAAAACACACACGTTAACACACACACACAGATGCATGCACATCACCAGGACAAGTTAAGAGAAACTTCCGTGAGCCGAAAAATTTGACAGCTAAGCAAACTGCGTAGTTGTTTGACCAGCAACTTAGTTTACTCCACTGAGGATAGAGATACAACTACAGATACAGTTGCAGATACATAGATTCAGATACAGATACAGATACAGATACAGTTTTGGGTTCAGTGAGAGACTGAGAGCTGCTAGAAAAGTTTTCCAACTTACTGATTGACGTTTCGCTTTTGGGTTGTGAACCGTAAGAATTTTCCCCTCTCAAATGGCGTAATTAAAAAACTTTCGCAGATTTCCCAATGACCATGTGACTGGGCATTCCACTTGATGGCATTTCCCTGTTCATTGTTATTTCCCAGCTTCCTGTTTGGTATTATTTGGAATACACACACATAGGTATATCAAGTTTTATTGTACATCCGATTGTCTATCTTATTGTTTATTTTTTGATCAGCTCCGTGTAACTTAGAAACAAAATGAAAATCCGAATCCAAATCAAAATCGAAATCAAAATCAAAACTAAATATAAAAGATGCTCTGTCTCGTACTGCTCGTTTCTTGAATCTCTTGTCCTCCATTGCCTACACCTCCACTGTCACTTTCACTTCATTCAACTTCTTCAACTAAATGTAATTTTAAAGATACTTTTGTGGAACGCATCGGTGGCGCCCAGATGCAGCTAGCCTGGTCATAGCTAAACATATACCCAATGTCAGATATAAGATACGCATATAACATGTTCTCATATAGGCTATATATAAACGCCACTTGTTGTTGTTCTTGTTGTTGTTGTCGCTGCTGTTGTTCGTCTTTGTTTTCTTGTTGTTGTTGTTGTTGTTCTCGTTTTTGTTGTTGTTTATATAGTTCATGCGTCGTTTAGAAGCACTTGCGGTGCACAATACCGGGACCGGACTCATCGTACTCCTGCTTGGAGATCCACATCTGCTGGAAGGTGGACAGCGAAGCCAGAATCGAACCACCGATCCATACGGAGTATTTACGCTCAGGTGGTGCAATAATCTTGATCTTAATTGTTGAAGGCGCCAGGGCAGTGATTTCCTTCTGCATACGATCAGCAATACCTAAGATTTTTAAACTATGTGTTAGTATTACCTCCGATTAAGTAGTTATTCATAACATACCAGGATACATGGTGGTACCGCCGGAGAGCACATTGTTGGCATACAGATCCTTGCGGATATCCACATCGCACTTCATGATCGACTGGTAGACAGTTTCATGAATACCGCAGGATTCCATGCCCAGGAACGAGGGCTGGAAGAGAGCTTCAGGGGTGCGGAAACGTTCATTACCAATGGTAATGACCTGTCCATCAGGCAATTCATAGGACTTCTCCAGTGAAGTGGATGCAGCCGCTGTGGCCATTTCCTGCTCAAAGTCCAAAGCAACATAGCACAGCTTCTCCTTGATGTCACGCACAATTTCACGCTCAGCGGTGGTGGTGAAGGAGTAACCACGCTCGGTGAGGATCTTCATCAGATAGTCGGTGAGATCGCGACCAGCCAAATCCAGACGGAGGATGGCATGTGGCAGGGCATAGCCTTCATAGATGGGCACCGTGTGGGAGACACCATCGCCGGAATCGAGCACAATACCGGTGGTACGGCCGGAAGCATACAGGGAGAGCACGGCCTGAATAGCCACATACATGGCTGGTGAGTTGAAGGTCTCGAACATGATCTGTGTCATCTTCTCGCGATTGGCCTTGGGATTGAGGGGAGCCTCAGTGAGCAGCACGGGATGCTCCTCGGGAGCAACGCGCAGTTCATTGTAGAAGGTGTGATGCCAGACCTTCTCCATGTCATCCCAGTTGGTAATGATGCCATGCTCAATGGGATATTTCAGAGAGAGAATACCACGTTTGCTCTGCGCCTCATCACCCACATAGCAATCCTTCTGACCCATGCCCACCATCACACCCTGATGACGTGGACGACCCACAATCGATGGGAAGACAGCACGTGGTGCATCATCACCGGCAAAGCCAGCCTTGCACATACCGGATCCATTGTCCACAACCAAAGCTGATGCCTCTTCGTCACACATTTTGGATTAAGTTTAAGTTTGGACTAAGCGAGCAGGCAGCACTACAAAAAGGAATCACAAATCTTTAAATATAACACTTTTATCCTTCCGATAGATAATCGGTGGTGAAGCAACACTCACGACGTGTATATAGCACAGCGACAGCAATCAGAGTGATTCTCTTCTTAGCTGACATCAGCATTTAAATAAGTTCTGTCCGAGATGTCGAACAATGGATCTGTTTCGGCATAGTAACATGTTGATGAATTTGCTGTGCACACTTTGTGTTGGACACGGGCAAAGGGATCGGATGGGATGGGATGAGATGGGATGGGAAGGGGGGGATATGACAACACATCATTTATTTTTTAGTTTTCTCTAGTTTGGGTTAAACGACTTCTATGTTTTATTGGTAACAAGTGGAAACAAAATAATTAAAACGAAGAAGGTTTATTACTTAGAAATTTTTTGGATTAATTTATTTATTAGACAGTCGACAAAACATTTTACAATTATAAAAGTTTTTTAAATATTTCCAAAATGAGATACTTGAAGTTTCTCTACACATTTATATAATTTAATTAAATATAATTGATATGCATTCCTTTAAAAATTTACTTAAATGCACTAATAAGCTTTTAATATAATAATTCTTAGACTATTTTGCAAATTGTTTGTAATTTTTAAACATTTTACTGAAAAATAATAAGCTCCATAATAAAGTTGTTTTAAAATAATAATAAAGTTAAACATTTTAAACAATTTGAATATTTTAAAAATTACCAGTAAATTCTGTGTTTATTATTTTAATATTATAAATGCATATGAAATTTAAAATTCTACATTTATACCGGAAAATAAGTTTTTTTGTGTGGTCTGTAGTAAACTTTAATTTATGCGCTAGAATTATATATGTTTTATTTTACTATGCAACTCTTAGAAACAAACCTTAAAGTAACCACAATATACAAATAGAGTATTCAACATATCATATAGTAAAGCATCAATTATCGGATTGTATCATTTTATGTTTGCTAATTTATGTCTACTACATTTGCCAAGAGCGATGTTTGAGTTGCATGAGGGCGAATTTTTGTGTGGCAGGACTTGTATAGGCATCCGATGTGGTTATATTTTTAAGTTTTTATATTTATATAAATAAATTCGTTGAACAACAATGCAGTGTACTACATACTTCTTGGCCACATCAAATTCACATTCACATTTAGCCTTTCTGTGATGTCTTTGAGCAGTTGAATGCTCGTTCATCTCTCGCTCACTCAGTCCATAGATGGTGCGGACCAAAAACATGTATATATCTATATAATTAAAACTCAAAAAAGAAAAGCCAACTAAATTTAATACAAGCAAAACAATTCATTGAATTTAAATAATATAATCATATATGTGAGTGAGAGAAGAGGTGCGAGTGCATTTCTCGACAATTTCTCGGTTGTCAGTCGCATTGCATATCGCCAGATCTTAACGTAATATTAACTTTGAGATTTATGCACACAAATGAATTTTCTTTGCTGTTTATTATTTAAATTAAGTGTAGCGCAAAATTTCGTGAAAACCAAGCGAGTGAATGATGAGGTCTGTCTAGTCAGATAACTGCAGTCTCTACTGTACTTTCCACAGTCATATTCCTGTTCAGTGTTCAGCTGTGTGTGTATGTGTGTGTGTGCGGCTAGAAAACTTTATCAAGTACTTTGAGAAACTATTGAAAAGTACGTGACTGTTTCCACAGGCAGGTACGAACAGTATACGTATCATTGTCAGTACGTTGCAGTTGAGCTCAATGCCAAAAACCAGTTGAAATGGCTCAAAATTATGTTCGTACTGTTACTGTACACTTTGGCATCTGATGCTTCAAAAAAAAAGTACCTCAAATTGGGGCAGTTTAAAGATTTTTTCAACTATCTTAAATCTTATAAACCCCTTTCTTCAAAACGAATTTAGGATCGATGCCTAATAATTATTTGTTATATACTTTGTCAAAAACGGCATAATTGAATAGGTCTATCAGATGGCAGCAACTCAAAGATTTTTTCAATCATATGTCACATATTATTAGTAGCTGTAAGGATTAAAGATAAAAGTAAACAAAGTATTTAGATACATTGAAATTTATTTTAATTTTATTTTTTTAGCTAGAAAGTCAGAGATTAAAAAAAAACAATGTTCTCAGATAATAATGCAAAATATTTTTAATTTATATATTAAACATGTTTTAGACACATAAGAAGATATAATATAACATTTAGTTCGTTTCATGTATTATAATAAATTCTTTTAATAAAGTGAATGAGCCTTTTATTCAAAATATACTTTTAAAAATTAAAAATTATTTATCACTGTATTATATTTCATTATAATTATTACAAACATAATTAAAAGTGTAAAATGTCCAACCCAATAAATTTGACATTTTTTTTACAGATTACAAAGTTTTTAGTGTGTATGTTAAATAAATTGCTTAAAAAAATCCAAATTTACAAATCAAATTTTGTTTAATATATAGTTCACCGTGTATTTTCATTATTGAAAACTTTATGAACGACCCTAGCAATTAAGTATAGGACAGTGAAAATGGCGCTAACAGAGTTTGGGCATTGCAAATGGGCGAAATGACGCAAACTGACCCAAAACTCTAACTCCAAAAAGACTGGGCTAAAAGCGTAGCAGAGATGCAGAATGCACTGAGAGGGTGGTTTCGCTGATGGTATTGCTGGGCCAGTGCGGTGTAGAGGTGGTGCAACCGTTGATGCCGCTTTGGGCCATGGTGGCTGTTTGGCACGCAATACAGCGTGTGGCACTAAAATAAACTTTTGCTAAAGTGCCAGTCGGAGAAAACTGAAAAGTGCAAACTGAAAAACGGCAAGCTGAAAACTGAAAGCTGAAAACTAAAAACTGGAAACTAGCAACGGAGCGCGGAGAAACTTGCCATAATGCACATAAAAATTAAAATACTTGGCGACGCTTGAATACCAAGTGGAATCGGGTCCGAAATTAAGGGTTTTTTCCACATTTTATGGCTAATTTATGATTGCATTTTCTATGATTTTTCGCAATTTCTCGCAATTTTCTTTTAAAAAATTAAATTGCAGCTTAAAGAAGTGTTTGCGTGGAGGTCTTAATAATTTTTTAAATTAATTTTCAGTATCAACAACGCATCGTCGTCTCAACGTATTTTGCCAGAGGGCGTTTGCGTGCAACTGTTAATGGGCGTGGCATATGCTGAACTTTGGCCAACAGAAACAGAAACTTTGAGCGCTCAAGACACGCGCTGACAGTTTTCCCATTTTGCTCTACACAATTTATTAATTAAACAAGTTGCCCGCTCACTATTTTGCACTCAAATTAATTTCTCCCATGTGGCGGCGACTGGCAGCTGTCATCATGCAGCTACCAGAAAACAGTAACCTGTTACCAGTAACCAGTAACCAGTAACCATTTTCCATTTTCCATTTTGCACTTTTCCACCTATCCACCTTTCCCTGCCGCTGTTAATTACACTTCCGTCAAACCCTTATGATGATGATGATGCACGTGCACCGCAAATATCAAAAACACAATTTTACATATCAAATTTTGTATTTATTTTATATATTCACAACGTTTACAAACTTAATACGATATAACAATGGGGGGGAAATAAAGAAACAAAACTAATCAATTGGCAGCGATTCATGGAGCCACGTACGTTGTCCACCCTCGGAGAAGTCAGCCGCAGTATGATCCTGGCCATTGAGTATCCATTTGGTGGTAAGCAGACCCTCTACTCCGACCGGACCACGTGCATGGATACGTGCTGTTGAGATGCCCACCTCGGCGCCAAGGCCAAACCGGAAACCATCCGCAAAACGCGAGCTCGCGTTGTGGAAAACACAGGCACTGTCTACGCTGCCAAGGAAATGCTTTGCAGCGGCATCTGCACGAAATGGAAATTGGAAATGGAAATGGAAACGGAAAGTATAAAATATGAAATACAAAATGTATAAAATGTAAAAATAGTAAACAGAAAACAGAAAATGCAATATGCAAAAGCTGAGAACATGCGGAATGTTAAATAAAATTAATTTCCCAAATGATTTAAATTTGTTGTGGCAGCCACATCACGAGTTGATTTAGCTAAACAGAACTTGATACATGCGTTATGTATTTGCCACGACAATGGCGATGACGAACACGTATGCAAATTGCCACGAACTTGGCTTAAATAACTGCCTGTTCACAATGTTTTTGGCATTGGCATTTTTAATTGAATTACCACACGGGTCAGAGCGCACAGTGGGCATTGTGTGCAACAGCAAATTAAATTACACAAAACATAACAATTTTGAAACTGGTTAGAAATTTAAATGAAATATACAAAAGTGAATAAATCTGTGCTCACTTTCTTTAAAACAAACTGAAAGACTGAAATCTTTGGCTACTTAAACCACATTTACCCCAGTTCGATACAAAGTTTTCCTGGGAAATTTTATATCTGCCAAATATTAGTGTATTATTTATAAATTTTACTAGAAATTCTTTTGGAATTCACAAATCAATTCGTGTATATTTGTACTACATATCCAAAACAAACAACCGAAATAAACACAAACAAAAATGAACAAAGCTTCCTCAAACAAATCAAATTCTGTAGTATAATTGTTTTCCATTTTGATAAATTGTAATGTGTATCTGATGATTAGTTGAATCCTTCCTTTCATCTTGTCCATCTTCACCAGTAATAAATCGAACTATGCCCAAACTTCGGCTGCCAATAACAATTTCCATTATGCATTATAGGGGCACTCGATGTTGCGGCAGCACAGAATTTATAACCCGCACATTGAAATGTCATTAGCTTTTAGAAATTTCTCTCCTTACTCAACAATCCACTACTATTGGAATACTTTTACCCCCCCAACCAAAAGGGTGGACACCCAATGGAACGTTGGTCAAACAATTTTTCTGCTTCAATTGCAAGCAATTGAAATTAATTTTCAATTTTCGTACCATTTTCCGTAACAATGACATCAGTGTGACCGCTGCCGTACGTATGTATGTGATTAATGGCCTCCTCCAAGCTGGGCACAATCTCAATGCAGCACTCCAAAGCACCGTATTCGTGCTTCATGCTCTTTGCCGCCGGTGGACCGAAGGTCAGCTGCTGATTCAGACGAGGTCCTGCATAGATTTTAACACCCTCACGTTTCAACATGTTGCATACATCATTGAAAATCTCGCCACTCATTAGATCCTCGTGGATGAGCAGTGTTTCCATGGCATTGCAGGCTGTGGGAATGTATTTAATTTTATAAATGTTATAGAATTTCAGTCGACAGCTTTAAAAAAAATATATATATATACTTAATATACTTTTTTTAAAGTGTATACTTAAACTTAAGCTTCGTTTTTACCTGCGGGATAATCGCACTTGGCATCCCGAGCAATTCTCAGCGCCTTTTGTAGATTGGCATCTTTGTCGATGAAGATATGACAGACACCCTCTGCGTGTCCCAGGACGGGTATGTGCAGGGATTGCTCCTGAATGCTACGTACCAAGTCCGAGGAGCCACGTGGTATGATCAAATCAATATGATTTTCCATGGCAAGCAAGTCACTTATTTCTTCACGCGTTGACACCTTTCAAGAGTCAAGAATCAAAGATAAGTTTAAATAATTAACTAAGTGTATTTATAATTTATATAACTCACCAGGGATACAGCATTGTCAGCACCCACACTGTTCAGGGCCTTTTTAACCAGCTCCATTAAGGCCTTGTTACTGTGGGCGGCTTCCTTGCCGCCCTTGAGTAACAATCCATTGGCGGAAGCCATTGCCAAGGCAGCCACTTGGGGCAATGAGTCTGGACGGGATTCGAATATCACCAAGAGCACACCAATGGGAACCGTTACCTGCTTCAGTTCTAGACCATCTGCCAGTTGAGTACGCCTCAAGACACGACCCACATTCTATACAAATTAAAATGAACAAGAGACAAGAACCATTTGGCAAGTCAGCAGTTGTTGCATTACACATACGACACGTACGCCATGTGGGAAATGGCGCCAATATAAATAACTCAATATTTATCCAGCATTTGCTGCCCAATTGGCAATTTTAATCCCAGGCGTCCATTTTAGGGGGCGTTACTACAGGGCAGTTTTACATAAATCAAGTCGTTCATCTTGTCGTAATCTTTATTTATTTTTAATGGGCTGATGCTGCCCCCATTTTGAAACGCTGCTCCGTTAGCTTTATAAAAGCTGCAGACAACATGAAGATTGCGAATGGATAGAGTAGAGCAGGACAGGCGGACATAAGGGTGAGAGGAGGGAGGCAGGAGGAAGGAAAGAGGAGACAAGTAGGTGGAAAGCTTGTGCTGACAGCAGCTGTCTGCCTCGTTTGCAAAGAATAAACCAACTTGAAGACATGGCATGTGCTACGACCCAAAACCCACACCCACACCCACACCCAAACCCCAAATCCATACCTCATCCCTAGTCAGAAGGGAATCTCAGTCAGGCACTCAAGTTGTGCACTGAGTAAATTTGGTTATATGGTCATTATTATTGACTTTGGCGCAAAACTTTAAATTATATTTGCAAAGGACAATTGGATAAGTCATGGCTAGCTTGCTCTGTTCGCTTCTAAAATGAATTGTGAGGGTTACTCAATTTCCAAGAGGTTCATTATGCACCACTCATATATAAAAATAATTTAGATGTAGAATTTGTGGAACTTCGCAGCGACAAAGGTTAATTGTAATTGAGCATTGTAAACTTTAACGGATGACATTACATAACAAGGTCAAATATTTATTTATGTTAACAAAAAGGAATAAACGTGCCTTTAACTGCTTTTAGCTGAAAAAATCATTACTTAAAAATAACTTCTTTTAAGTCGAATGTTTAGTTATCTTATCTTGAACGAAGCCGGTCAATCTATACAGTTTTTATTATTTTAAAGTGTTTTTCCAAAGTACAACCTGTTTGTCATATATATGTGTCTACTGTAGCTACTTTTATCGTCTCATCCTGTGACAACACATCATCACTCTCAACTTTTCGAATACTATCCTGAGGCCGCGGCATTTGTTTGCCGCACACGAATACTTTTTTCCATCCATCCAACATTTATTGAGTGCGTTATGGGTTTATTTTCCCGCTGCTTTGCAATTTGCTTTTCAGTTTTTCGTTTTATGATTTTTTCCCTGTCACCATTTTGTGTCACAATTTCACTCTGCCTGTTTTACAATATATAATATATAAGTATATACGTATATATATTTATATATGTGTAGACTTGTATATGGCAGTGCGAAAAAGTTTTGCTTTCAAGCAGCAAAAAGTTTTGCGTTTCCGCACAATCACATCCAATAAAACGGCTGGTTGCCAAAGGAGAGGAATCTTTCATTCCTCCCCCGCCGCCCTTCCCTCCGCTTCTCCATCAATATTCCATCAACAGTTGCCACTACTTGTGTGTGTGTGTGTCAAGACACACGGAGTTGCACCCAAACATATACGGGCAATAAGTATATAGAACTGAGCTGTCTTTTATCTTCCACTTGCTTAGGTCTTACTACGCCCCATCTCGTGACACGCCCTGACCTGCTGCCCTATTACCCCCTTTTGGCTTGCTTAGAACTCGTTCTGGTGTCAATTTTTGTTGAAGTGTAAAATTGCTTGAAGATTTCATAACGTTGTTAAAGCATGAAATCTCTAGCTGCATATGGACGGACGAACATTTTTAGCAGCCATTGTTGTTGTTCTCGTTGTTGTTGTTCTTCTTCTTCTTTATATTTTTCATGCTGTTTATGTATCTCCTAAAATGACCACTCTGCAGAGAATGTACAATTCCCAAAGCTGAAACTAACTCAATTTTTTGTTGTCCTTTTTTTTTGGCAAGCCAACAGCGTACTTAACATCATTTTTCGAAAGCAAAACAAATGAAATTTTCTCCAACTTTTCGAATATGATTATCTACTTTCATTCTTTTGGTTATTGCAGTGTAATTTGAGCTTAAAATAATTAAAGTTTCACTTACTTTGTGACTGTCTTCAGCAATTTGTTTTAAACCAATCGACAAATTCTTCAACTTGGCCGAATTCAGCGACAAACGCGACAATAAAGGTGTTGCCAATCCATTCTTCTGCGCCTCAGCCAAGTCCCGGGCGTTGGCCTCCAAGATAAACTTCTCCCGGCTAACCAACAAATCGGCCAAGTTGTTAACGGCTGTAGCTCGTTCAGCTGCAGTCAAAGCCTGCATCTGACGACTTCCCATGCGAGCTGTCAAAGGTTAACATAAAGAGTGGACATTTTTAAAATAAAATTGAACCCAATATATATATATATATATATATGTATTATATTTTTTCTATCTTATTATTGGTAAATGGTTTCAAAAATGTATAAAAAAAAATTGTTTAAGGTCATTAAAAAATGAAAGACTTATTCCTTAACGGGCACAAAAAAAATAGAACTACCATAAAAATAAAAGAGATAAAGTTCAAAAAGTTTCAACAAGTTGTAGCTTACTAATTAACAAGCACTTTCCAAGCTGTTTGCCATCAACGTGTTTCAGCTGTCTCTAATAACAATTAAATTAAACTTGCCAACTAAAAACTGCTGCACAACATGCCAGTCAAGACCGAGACCCGTTGGCGCCTTGGGACCAAAACTGTTGCCACTTTAGATGTTCGGATGCGATGCTGACGGTAAACCTCAACAGGCAGCCAACTTGGCTATGACCTCGCTGCAACTCTCGATGTCTGCCACTACAGTTGGCTACAGTCTACAATAAATGGCCACTATGTCAGCGAGAAGGCACTTTTCGAGCTCTTTCCAGGAATGCCCACAAATGTTCCTTAGTACCCATGGCATATTAGCAGATCGCGCTCTTGAATAGCCACTTAACATTTAGCCAAAACCAACTGGTTAAGACATGGTCACGATGGGTAGTTAGTGTCACAAACAGTAGTACACTTCGTTAACCCAACTAAGTTAACTCTCAACTCGAAGCTTCTAGAACTCTTGTATAACTCTCCATAGATTTCAATAACCAACTCAAATTATTTTCATAAATATATAAAATTTAATATTTCCGTTAGTATTATTAGCTTTAATTTAATGCTTTTCCTCTTGCTAACTATACAACAATAGAGAATTCTTTGTTCCCAATTCTATTATGGCACTTACCATTCTCGGCCATCACCTCAACGGGCACCGTGTTGGCGCTTTCTGTTGATTCCGTAAAGAATGTACCAACTTTTCTGCCACCCACAATTGTCTTAATGGCCTTCTCCTGCATACCATTGCATATAACCACGCTAACACCTCGATCCAGGGCCCAAGTAGCTGCCTTCACCTTGGAGTCCATGCCACCGGTACCGACCTGTAAGAGTAGGTAAATCAGTGGGTGATGGGAGGTGTTGAGTTTTATAAATAAATAGTTGGCCAAAGTGTGAAGCATGCAATAAACAAACGCCTGTAATAAACACCATTAAGTTGCAAACTGCAGCTGTTACAGGAGCTACTGCATTTCCTGCTGCTCTGCAGCTACTTCCGTTTCCTCTGCCTGTCAGCTTCTTTAGAAATTATTGTGCAAAGTTTCTGCGGTGTCAACGCGTTTTGCCTTTTAAATATTCAACAAGATTTGCGCTAATTAAATGACCGTAGCAACAAGAACAGAAAACAATTGCAAACTGTGCGCAGTTTAGGAAAGTTAAATAAATTCACTCATAGTTTATAATTTACAGATGATAATAAGGTGTTTTTAATGGAAATCAAACTAAACTTCTGTTCATAACTTTATGTGAAAACGGTCTGGTAGGAACACAAAATAAAGTATCTTTTAGATGATATGAACATCTTTAAAATTTAAATTAATTTCTTATAAACTAAATTTAAACTTACACAAAATAAATAAAATGTCTGTAATTAACTTGTAACAGTATAGTTCTTAGCTCACCTTTGACTTCTTGCCAAACTCAATGCTGTTCATATCGTCGCTAGTGTAGGTGTGCATTAGTTTGGCACCATCCTCCCATGGTGGCTTATTGTAAATGCCATCGACATCGGACATGAGAATCAACAGATCAGCTTGTACTTCGGCAGCGAGCATAGCCGACAGACTGTCGTTGTCTTTAATGGGTATACCCTGCAGCGAACACAGAGTGCATTACATACAGATAGGTAGGGAGAGAAAGGAGTAGATATTTCTCAGGTGGACAAACACACACTTACCTTTCTGGCACCACCACCACCAGCGGGCTCATCGTCACGTATAAACATTGGTGGAGAGACGGCATCGTTCGTGTTTATGATTGGCACAATATTTAGGCTAATTAATTCGGAGAGCGTAGAGAAGAGATTGTTGCGTGTTTCCTCGTTGTAGAAATCCGGCTTAGTTACCAGCACCTGCACAATTTTCAGTTTCGTATTAGTATTAGTGTGTGTATCAGTATTAGTCTTAGTCCTACCACAGCTAATACTGTGGTCTACCAACCTGTGCTATCTTGACACCATATTGCGCAAACATTGCATCGTAGAGCGACATTAGACCCGATTGACCCACCGCAGCAGCAGCACGTGGCTCCAATGTTGCACCATCGAACTAAACATTAAACCAAGAGATTAGTTAACGTTTGAAAATTTCTTGAGTTCGTTTTATTCACCTCTTTGGTATCCTTGGGATTAAGAGTTTCACGCATCGACAGCGACATGAGCAGTTCCTGTGCCAGTTTCTGTTTGCCAAAGGCCACAGCACCGCTGGTGACCATTATGACCTCACGACCCTCTAAATGACACTCGGCTACCTGTAAGGAAACAAGGAATTAGAAATTTAAGCTTCAGTTAAGAGGTAAAACAGATGAAGTCATCGATTCATACTGTTTCAATACCTTAAAGACCTCTTCGGTATAGAGACACCTTGAAAACTCACCTGTTCTACAATGGAGGCCAAACGACCCAAAGCTAACCCATGATTATCTTCACGGGTGATCACAGCACTGCCCAATTTCACGACCAATCGTCGAGCATATTTCAGTTGGCTGCGTTCCGTGAACTGTGGATGAGATTTCTCCAGACGCTTCTCAGGTGGAATCAACTTAAAAACAAAACAAATTTAAACACGCGTATTATTTAAAGTGATAAGTACGAAAGTCAAAGTATATGCAATAAGGAAGTAGTATATTTATAAACACTGTTATCAGTGTGATCAATCAGAGTAAACAAATGCAACGAGGCCATAAATTGCGACAGCAAAGAGTTCATAAACATAAGTAGAAAATGATGATTCAATTAATTTGACTAGTTTAAAATTATCATTAACTCTAATCAGTTTAATCAGCAATTAGAATTTTAACGTTTTTCTTATATCAATAACAACTAATCGTTTGTAATAAAACATAATTGGGTTTTAGTATACATTGCGTATACGCAACGTTGACTAATTGCAGAGTCTAAGTAGTTGTAAGTTAATACTTTTTGCAAGCATTCCACAGATGTAAGCTACACCTTTTAAACTGTCAACCTTAGACTGATATGAATAGGAAATTTATTTGTTTATATATACAATTTTGTGCTGTCTGTCAGGAAACACAAGCGAGCGTGATTGTTTCCCGGTAATCGGAAATGTCAGTTCAACAAATGCTTCCGTCAGCAAATATATATAAAGTGTCAGTGGCAAATAATAATATAAAATAAAATATACCTGCCAGTAATATTGTCAATTGACTTAATTTCCTTTTGCAAAGTTAGTAAAAACATTTGTATTCTTTGTAATTTTATTAAACATTGTTCAAAGTTTGAGAAATATTTGTTGAAGGCTGAAAAGCTTACAATTTTGAACAGCAAATATCACGTCTACTCAAGCTCCTTTCAACCATTATGTAATTTTTTTACTTTTACCTAAAACATCAATCAATCAGAGTCTTTGGCATCGTTCAATGCACACATGACTGACTTTGCTTAATATTTTGTTTAGTCCTCAAATTGATTGGGTTTTCACAAACGCAATAAAAAGCAGCAAAATATTTATTTAAATATTTTGTAACGAAATCAAAGGGAACGCAAAAGCAAATACAATGCCAATTATTGCACAATTGAATTGAAAATTAAATTAAGTCGTAAATATTATCAATTGCACAGTCAATAACATTATGAAGCTGTCAGGTGGTAAAGTAGTAAACACGATTAAAATACATTCAATGGAAAAGTTCAGCCAATAAAGAGGGCTTCCCACGGAATCAAGCAAAATGACAGCTTAATTGTGTGCAAGTTTATTTTTCTTCACTTTGGCGTATGTTATCATAAAGCAACAGCTAACTGTTATCATTATTAGCGTCAAAGCAAATTGAATTCATATAACTGCAGTAAGAATACCAACCCTTTTGCCATACTAAGCCAAGTGTGCCAACTGAACGTATGAGTAATATATTCATTGACTTTAACAACACTTACGAGTTGTTTGCCACAGCCTAGAACTAACCTTGGGCCATTGTTTGATTTAGCTTATGATATAACTATATACTTCTTTCCATTTGTTTATTGTTTGTTATCAAATGTTTTGATCGTCGTAAGTTTTTTGATAAGAAACTTTTGTTGTTGTTGCTCAGCTGTCTGGCAAGCGTTAAAATAACTTGTGCGTGTCAAAAATCTAATTACAAAGCAATTAAATTGCTGACTGCCAAATAAGTTATGTCTACCGGAATAATTTATAGCCGTGCGTAGGCAGGCGTCATAAACCCACAAATAAAACTGAGAAAAAATATGGTTCTAAACGTAAATAAAAGCTGGAAAAGTTGGAGGAGCCGGAAAAGGGCAATAAACATTTTAAACCTAGAATAGGGAAAGGGTCAGTCCCGAGTTTAATAAAATAAAAATATAATAGCCAGTACAATGGGATGAATTCAATACGCCAGTGGATAAATATTTAAGATTATGTGTTATGAAAATACACACAAAATCTTTTAAAATAATGAGATGTGATTAGTTTTTATAGCTTATACTATTAAATAGCTTATTGTTATTTAAGAAAAGCGTCTAAGCATTGTCAGCTGACACTGAAAAAGTCCCAAAGAATTTTCAATATTGTTCACTAAAAAGTTATTGAGCATTTAAGAAATTTAATGATATGATTTCATGAGATTCAAGTTCCTATTTGACAGCTAGTGTGGCGTCTAGTATGCCATTTAACTGTTCCCACGAGTTTTGCACTCTCTCTATGTCTCTCTCTCTCTGTCTCTCTCTCTCTCTCTCTCTGTCTGTCCTTCTGTCTCTATCACCCTCAATAAAAAAGAACTAAGCGACAACAGCTGTTCGATTCTCATGCTCTACACAATTTCTACGCTGTTTTGCCGCTTGTTGTTTGCTGTGTTTTACGCTTGTTTCGCTCTTCGATGTTTTCTTTTCTTCTTTCCACTGTTTCGTTTTTTTTTTTTATGATGTACCGCATACACACACAGGCACACATACATACATACACTGACGCTGCCCCATAACTGCCAACACGTGTCAAACTGGGGCGACGATGACGCCGACAAAAGCGGTCAGAATAGGGGATGAGGGCAGCAAAGGAGGGTGCGAAGGCGGCCGGAGGGTAGTGACGGGGTGACAGAGTGATGACCCTGACCTAGCCAAATCGTTTTGAGTGTCAAAGGCAGCGCTGGACACTCCGGACTGTGGACTATGGACTGTGAACTGCGGAATACTGACTACGGGCTTCGGACAACGGACTACGGACTACAGACTGCCGACAACGGAGTACGGACTTTGGACTTTGGACGTATGCAAATGCAGCTGTCGACCCTTGCCCGGGGCCAGGGCCGGTTGATGCATATTTGAAGGGGTTTTAAGTTTACGGTAAAAGGCGAACGCCGAACGGCATTGGATTGCCACAGGCCAAACAATGTGGGCTGCCAACCCTCTCAAATATGGCTCTTAGAGAGAGAGAGAGAGAGAGAGAGAGAGAGAGGGAGGGGAGACCAAGAGTTAACGTAGTTTTGAAATACAATATTTACACTTTACAATTTATTTTAACACGTATACGCCATATTGTACCAGCAGCTGTCGTGCTGTGACAATGCTTTGTGTGACATTTTATCAGCATGTCATGTAAATAATATAATTTTTTTTTGTTACTCCTATACTGCCTTTTTCACACCTCCCACTCTGTCACACTAGATGCGCATTTGTATGTTTTGCATGTCCTTCAATCCGCACCCAAAAGCTGCAAATGATTTACAGCCCGACCTCAAATCTGAAACGAAAACTCAACCCAAATATAAAAAGAGAAAAACACATAAATCGATTTCCAGCTGTCCATTCAATTAGCTCAACCCAGAGCACTTTGATGGCCCAGTTTAGACCCTAGAATCCTTTTAGGCGTTTCAAGCTGTTGCCACTTCGATTAGCCATAAAATAAAATGAAAACGAACTGAAATCTTCAACTACAATTCGACGGTTATTGTTGTTGCCCTTTTTTTATTGCACTGATTGAGTGCTGATTAAATTTTAGTGCCAAGGGAAATTTGCTCCCTAATCAACGAGTATGCGGTATCCCCAATAAGTAGCTAGCATTATAGATCCCGTCCTAGACACAGAAAATACGAACAGCATTTGACGTACATTTTGCTATGGACTCTGTGCATTCAAAATAAATCAAGAGAACACATCAGCTCTATTACGCGTGACTCTCTTGTTCTGCCAGTAATTTTCCCCCACTTTTAAATCAACTTTATAGCAAAAGACTTATCTCTTATCAGTCCCCACGTTTGTTTCTTCCTCTTCTTCTTCTATACTATATCACACAATCTAACAGTCGCAGAAGTATGGGTCACTGGGCGAATGATCTCGATTGCGGTTGATTTTAAGTCTATTTTTGTATTGTTCAGATTGACTATACATAGTCTGGAGTTATTCAATGAAGAGTACAAGGTCTTCTTTACAAACAGTTGTCATAAGTTTGGACTTTTATTTAAATAATCTTTTTCCTTTCATATTTTCATTATAAATAAAATAAACTAGACTTAAATTGGTTTATTTGTTAAAAAATTTTATATATTTCATAGTTCAAACGGTGACATTTGGCTTTAGTTCTAAATTTGTTTAATAATTATTCAAAATTGTCTCTTTAGCTTGAGCTAGTTTTAGCTAGTTCCAGTAAATACGCAATTTCACTGATAGTCACTTATCATTAATAACAAAGTTCAACAACCCAGACGAAAGCCAATAAAGTAAATTTCTCACTTTCTTAATTTAAATTACTTGATGAATTATCTAGCTTACGAATTTTTTTAAAATTATTAAGAAATTATTAATTCATATTTTTTTAAGCATTAACTAGCTTTAAAATCCATTATTTTTACTGAAAATACGCCAATCAGTTTATTTATTGTATTGTAATTATATTAATCACAGGATTTTTATAGATAGCTGATACTATTAATATAATATTTATGAAAATCCAACTGATTTTAAAAACACAATTTATTAAACACAATGTAATTTAAGACCAAATTAAAAGACACTAAAAATTCTTGCACACAAATATTCACAATTAATTCATAAGTCACCGAAAATTCAAGCAAAAAGCTATTTATTAATAAATTTACACTCACAGGATTTTTTTTAAACTTTAATTAACTGGTACTTGTTATTTATCGTTTGCTTAAAAGCAAAATAAATCAAATTTTAGCAAAAATCTATTAAAATTATAATTTATTCACACTAACAATTTTCACACAATAAACTATTTTATAGAAATCAATCCACTTCTACTACTTTTTTACTCTTCTTGGCACTATAAATTCATTTTAATATTATTAATTATTTTTTTACACTCACTGGTTGCCTGGGTCCATGTGTGCTGAATGTCCTACATGAGTTGTTGATGAAATTTCGACGCAGTGCGTTATAGGTGTTACGCAGCATTTTGTATATTGTTAATATTTATATAGTCACGGCACTTTAGAGAACACAAATCATACATATATAGGTATATAGTATGTGTAATATCTTTCAAAGGATCTAAACCTAGGCGATTATCACAGAATTGCAGCGCTCGTATACAAACAAGGAACCGAGCACTAAGAACCAACGAAATGAACTAAAATTGAATTATTTTGGACCTATGCATGCCGATCCAAGTGACGAACTGTTCCAACTCTGACAGCTTACTGATAATGAAGCAAAACATGTGTAATTGTAAGTGCTCATTGCGATTACGATTAAAATTGATAGGGGAATCAGAGAATAGTCCATTCTCCCCTCTCTATCCATCTTGCTCTCCCTTTTGCCTCTTGTTGTGATTCAATTAGAAATCTTATCAATCACAGACATGACGTGTGTGTGTGTGTGTGTGTATGTTTACTCCACTTTTAGATTATGGCAAACATTTACACTCTGAGCACGAAGCTTGGAAGAAGCTGCTTATCATCTGGGGCATGGGAGAACTTTTTGCCTTATCAGACTGTTTATTGTGCAGTATTTTCTGCTTGTAGTTATTGTTGCAATTGTTGTTAATGTTGTTTTACTCTGTTCTATTGTTGATATGCTTGTTTCAGCGATTTGCACAGTTTAACGTCAAATTTGTTGTGCTTATAAATTGTTAGAGCACGTGAAACAATTTTTTTGTTTTAATGTTTAAATACAAAATTTTATTTGATTTATTTAAAATAATTATTTCTGATTAGAATCTAGTATTTTACAAATGCAGTCAACTAATTAACATTACACTTTTGGAAAGCATAAAGCGAAAATAAGTATTAATTTCATCAAAATAATTAAAAATTCCATGTCAAAAAAAATATAAAGGTTATATTTATTAATAGCTACTAAATCCTCACTCAGCTGGAAAAATCCAACTGGCAGGCATATCAAAAAAATATGTTTACAATATTAATAACAAGTTTTGAACTTTGAAAGCGTTGTAGTAAACAACAACAACAAAAATCGACACTTTTAATCAACTGCTAAAAAGTGAGAAAAAATTAATTAACTGACAAAAATGTGAGACTTGTTTATGCGATGGACGATGGACGATGGCGATGGGCGATGGAGGTCGAAGCAAGTGACAAGCTATGGAGGACAAAGGCTGGACAGAAGGGTGGACAGATGGGCGGACGGATAAATGGCAACAGGACACGGCATATAATCAGTGCACATTGTGCGCAAATATCCTGCAGCTTTCATTTCATTATTTTCACAAACAACAACAAAGAAAAAGTTGTTGAGGCCAGGACAAAAGCTGTTGCCAGGCCACTGAACCTTCCGTCGACCCCAGTCGGAATTATTTTCATAATTAAACGACATTATAAATAAGTATAACAAAAAGAGTAAAACGGAAAAGAGTGAACAACAAAGTTGTGTTATTGCATGTCCCGTTATGATCGGCTTTTTTTCCTGGGCGATTGTCCTCGATTGCAATTGCAATTGCAATTGCGAATGCATAGAAATGCCATAAAATACAATACAGAAGCAAGACCCAAACTGACTCACTGAATCAACTGCCTGGGGTCAGATAAGTGCAAAATTATGTACTACTAGTCTGGCCTAGACGAGGTCCCACTGTACCAACAATTGCCAACAGCAAATGCCAGAAAATACTGCAACTATAAAGTTTTTCAATCGAATTTTCTAGTTTATGGGCCGGTGTCGTTTCCGTTTCTGTTTTATGTGTGTCCATTGAGCACTTTTTTGCTGCATAAGAAACTCAAATCCATAAATTTCAAAATATGAATTTATACGCCTGTGGCAAAGGCTCAGTAAAGCAATGTTACGCATACGCAAGGTGGGCCATCAAGAACACCCAAACCTAATAACGTGTCAAGTCTGGCATAAATTTAAAACTATTTGGTTTTCTTTTCTTAGTTATCCGTTGTATAATATCAACTTACAAGAAATATCCATTTGTTTCCATTTTACTTAATGTATTTTTCCTTTGTCAATGGCAAAAACTTATACAGTTGCTAATTGATTGTTTTTTTGTAAGTGAGAAACAAATAAATTGTTTGGTTTTGGCTTTCAACTCATGGGGTTAATGGTTTGGCCAAAACTGTAATCCATTGTTATTGGTATTTGTGTTACCAAAAGCTCTCATTATGTTATACACTAGTGAATTATTTTCGGGTTCTGTAAGGGGATACTAAGGGTTAAAAGGTGGAATCAAATAACAAATATTCACAAATTTAATTAGGTGATATATGTTCGAACTTTGAATATTCAAACCAGATATTACTTAGTCAGTGATAATAATTTGTATAAATAGATTTAAATAAATCTAAAGTAACTGTTATCTCACTTTAATATTGAGTTTTAAGTTTATGAAACTTACCTTTAATTACTTTTGAACTAAGGGAATTTATTGGCTTCTTCTTTCACTAGTTGTCTTCCCCTTTGAATAGTTTTTATTTGCTGTGTGTGTGCGTGTACTTCCATCAATAACAGTTCCACTATTTCCTTTGTCCTCTTTACTTTCTATTCATAGTCCTGGCTCTTTTGTACCCTCTGCTCTTAAGTCTGTCCAGCTTGTACCTGTTTTAATATATGCGCATTGGTAAAGTAGGTCTTGGGTCTGCATTCCATTTACATTTACGTAGCTAACTTGGTAAAAAAGTAAGAAAATTCACTTACAAAACACTTATGCCGACACCTCGACACACCCACACACACACTTGCTCATGCATAGTGCGGAGAAGGAGAGAAGGAGATAAGGGGCAGTAAAAAACTTGTGCATTGCAGCAGAAACTTCATCAAATCCAAGCTAATCACACTTTGATTTGCATTTTGCAACCAGAAGGAGCGAACTTTCTTCTACTTACTTACTTGGCACTCGCAAAAAGCGCAACCATGGAGCACTTAACTCTAAGCATCGCAGCGACATTGATGAATGACGTCACCCACACTCACACCCATACACACAGCAGTACATACAGCCCTTTAAGCCACCCTCTTGTAATTATGCTAATGAGTCGAAAGACGTTCTGGTGCTGAATGCTGGAAGTAAGCTTCGCTGCCACTTTAGTTAAATGCAATTAATTATATTTTTTCTTTTTTTTTTGCCACAAGGGCTTTTAGGGTTACAAACTCAAAAAACTATAGATACAAACGTTATTTAAGAGTAGTTTGATAGTTTAAGACTCATATGGTTAACACTGGGATGAAACAGGGTTAATACTTGATTAATACTGGGTTAATACTGGTTTAACCTTGGTTAATACTGGGATTCATTGTCATAGATCTGCATGTTGTTGTTGTGACTGAAACTCACTTTCTTGGATATCAGCGGTACAAGGGGTGGTCTAGTGCCCGCCTTAGGCGTAGGCGTACCACCGGGCGTGGCAGCTGCATTTGTCTTGGCCTCCGAGCGACGTTCCTGAAACAGTTTGATGGATTTCCGACTCAAAGGTATATTCTTCATATTCAGTTCGCCTTCACTGAAGAATCGTCTCTCAAAATTCGTCACCAGATCACTATAGTCACTTTGTTGTTTGTTTCTCGCCTCGTGTAACTTGAAGATGGTCTGACGACGTGCCATACTCACACGATGATTGTCATGATCCACTTCCAATTCATCATAGTGATGTGAATCCGCATCATCGTCATCAAGTAAACGCTTTGGTCGCTGCAGACGGCGAGCAATGTGGACAGCACTTCCATTGAGCTCTAGAACGGCATCCTCATCACTCAGTTGGGCATTGGAACGAAACCAGTCCAATTTAATTGTGGCCAAGAGCTGAGACATAGTTTCAAAGCGATGAAAGAACATGGCTATAAACTGTATGACCAAAATGAATCCAAAGAATATAACAAAGCACAGTCCAATGGGATCCAGTTCCTTGTATTGCCTATAAATTCCCACTTGCAGATTGTCCCGATCGAAGGATACAAAGTCTGTGGGGTCTATGGGCCACTTTAGATGCAGGTAGTCCTTCTTCAATTGCAACAGAAACACGATCAGCACAAAGATCGCATTCACCATCACAAAAGCAAAGGCAACCATATTCCTCAGTTCCTTCAGATCATCAGTCATTACTTGTTTCTGCTCCTTGCTCAGCTCCAAAGGTTTCAAATACTGCTTGATTAGATCTTTCCAGAAACGTTGCTCCACCAATGTGATCTCTCCCAGCTCTGAGTCGATGAGCAGTGAGTCATTTAACCATCCAGGTAAGTAATTATCTGGATCATTTGGAGTCTCCTCGCCATCGTCTCGAAGCACTGGCGCCTCCCGAGTGCCCCAAGTGACGTCATTCATATTGAATACTGAGTAAATCATGAGTAGCATATACATTGAGGGTATGGTTATATAGTAGATGACTCCACAAAGTAGGGCCATAAATTCCTGTGGATGCATTAAACCTGCAAAGGGAAGAAGAAACTTCAATAAAGACTTGAATAAAGGGTAAAATTCAAGTAGAGTTTGGGGTTTGACTGATTTTGGAGTGATCACTGTACTACGATTTGCTAGATTTCCTACAAAATTACCTGAAATGGTTATCTGCACAGCAACTAAAAGGAAGAAGAGCGAAGCAGGAGCCAATGGACCATCCTCCAGCATCTGGACAATTATACCAATGAGCACAGCCATCATGACCAGACAATAGATGGCGCTAATCACAAATGCAATCAGTAACTGAAATTTCTGTTTGAGATAAACGCAGCTTAGTATGAATACTAGAATGGGAAAGAAATTCCATAGAAAAGCCGTCCAAATATTGATGGTAAATACAGCAACCAAAGCGCCCACCATCATCAGAAAGATTGTGCCAGGACCCAAGACAGTACCAATCATCAACATTGCTTGGTACAAAATATACAAAGTTGAGATGGAATTATTCTTCTTCACCACTGTGCTGTAATCGGCCAGAATATCAAAGATGTTGGCCAGAGTCGAGGGTACCCAACGTCTGCGTTGATTGTAGAACTCATTGAAGTATTCCGGCGAATGAGTGAAGGCATCGGAGGCAGCACAGTATTCCACACGAGAGCCCTGTTTGAGAAGCAGAGTGCAGAGCCAGCGATCCTCACCCTGATCATATTGCACCATTTTCATGGCCTCAGAACTGACCAGTGTATAGCGTTTCATCACACTGTTCTCCATGAGAGCACTGGCCCGAAAGAGGCTAAAGCAGCCAGGACTACACAGGACGCAACCAATCATATGTTCTGTAGCCTTTTGCAACCAATGGCCAATGGCATACTCGAATTTCTGATACCAAACCATGGGACCACGACCCACCGGATGAATTCGACCACAGGCAGCCCCCAACTCATCTATTGCCTTCATGCGGTCAATCAGCAGCTGCACAGCCCGTGGCTGAAAATCAATATCCCCATCCAGAGCCAGCAGAAAGGTATTCTCCGCAATGATAGCTTTACGTCGTGCCGACAACTGTTCCGTTTCCATGATGCGAAAACCGAGCAAATAGTACATATACATCACTTGGGACCAGCGCTTCTTGTGACGAATTTTATCCTTGTTCTTCAGGTGAGCCACCATTTTGGTTCTGCCAGGCAGTGTCCAGACCAAACGACCACCATAAGGTGTTTCAATCTTCAACGGTGGTTTGATTTTAATGTTAACACCATAGATCTCAAAGGCGGCTTTATCTATAGTGCGAACGAGGGTCTTCACATACTCATTTAACGGCGGATTTCTGCGGTTCTGACAGTGCTTCGGATCAACCACAAAGGCATCGTCGAAGAAAATGTTGGCTGCAAAGGTTTAAAGTAGTTTTAAATTACATTTAAAGAGCATTTAGCTAAAGATTTATAGTAAGAAGGTTTATACTACTTTCATAAATAATAATTTATACTTATAATAAAATATTATTAAGCAATAGAAATAAAGTTTCAACTTTCTATTATTATGAATAAAGCTTGAAATTGTCTTTAAAAATAAAATCCTCATATTTATATTTATTGCAGTAAAAACTTGGCATAATTCGTAAATATGTTAAGCACTTAACAAATCTTTAAGTGAAATGCTTTTCAGCATAACTTTTGGCCAGACGCCATTTTGGCAAGAGCGGAAATGAAGTCGCCAAATACTATAAATAGTATCGAAAGAAATTGCACAGCTGGTGACACTGTTGGCATTGGATACTTTTATGCAGCACTGTATTTGGCTTGCATAAATTTCTAATTTGACAGTATTTCTATTCCCTATTCCTATTCCTGCCCTGCCCTGCCCTACCCTGCCCTGGCCGAAGCCAAAAAACCCAAAGGCAAATAGAGGTACATTTTATGTATGCATACAAATGCGAGACAGGACAACTGCCGCCGACAGCAGGACACTAGAAGAGAGGAGGTGGTGGGAGATGTAAAGGGGTTATGCGGTGTATTCTGCTTATGCAAAATTTCAAATACTTTTTTTTTTTAAAGTAAAGAGGAATTGTAAGTGCTAAGAGAGGTATGCACTTGACATATTTACATACTTTCCAATTCATAGTATTCATCATCCGCTTTGCCACCATTTAGATGCGTTTTTGCCATTCGTCGAGCGCATTGATCCTCATCCAAGCGTACAATTGATTTCAGAAATTCCATCATCTCATCTTCAGTCTCGTGCCACATTGTTGCACAAACAATCAGTTGCGGTATTTTATCCCTCTCCTGTATATCACGAATGGCATTCATGTCAGTTGCCACATCCATTTTTCCATCTCCGAATCCCATTAAATCGCTCTAAAAAATATACGAAAAATATTTGAAAATAAAATTCAAGGTGGGAAATTTAGCTAGTTTGTGTACCAAAATGTATCTAAATTAATAAACCAACCAATAGTTCTTTATCGCTAACTTTATATAAAAAACCCAAAATTTATTTAACAAAAAGTATCTTAACAAAGTGTACCACAAAGCAACAATTGAAAGTAACAAATTCAGGTACTTAACTTATCCCAACATATGGCATATAACTCTTGTTTCAATACTATAAAAATGTACCCATATATGGAAATTAATACAACAATTGAAGGTAGAAAATATAGGTACAGTTTGCAAGTAATTATGAATGTATCACAATGAAATTGTCTACCATTCATAAAACTGTACCCAAATGTTCAAAAAGACTTTTGTTATCCTGAGAATACAACTATATTAACTATGTGTACCTATTTAAGAGATTTTAATCTTCAATTGATGGCACAAAATGAAAGTAATTAATTTAGTATTATAAAGAATTTTTCTTTAGGATATTGCTTGCTCTTATAACTGTACCCAAATGTGTACAAAGACTTTAAATATATTAAAAATACAAGAATATTTACAATGTGTACCCATTTAAGATATATAAATCTACAATTGAAGGCAAGTAATTATCTTAGTATCCCAAAGGATTCTTCTTCAGGATATTTCTTGCTCTTATAACTGTACCCAAATATGTACAAAGACTTTAAATATATTAAAAATACAAGAATATTTACAATGTGTACCTATTTTAGAGATATAAATCTACAATTGAAGGCAAAAACTGCAAGTAATTAATTTAGTATCACAAAGGTTTCTTCTTCAGGATATTTTTTGCTCTTATAACTGTACCCAACTGTGTACAAAGACTTTTAATATATTTAATAATCTCAGAACATACTCACAAAACAACAATAGTTCTAATTAAAGTTTAAAAAGAGTAAATAATAAACTTATTTCCAAGTGTCTTAATGATAATGGCATACGAACCCTTTCAAAACACATTCATTATTCACTGTCAGTCTAATTTATGCCTTCAAAAATCAACATATGCGGCCTAATTTTAATTCCTTTCTGTGTATTTATGTATTCACTTTTAGGGCCAAAACCATCGACGTCTGCCAGAATACTTCATGCACCGCAAGCAGGCCAAAACTGTAGCACTTTTAATTAAGTTAGCATTGACAAAACCTACGCAACAAAAATTTCACTATATAGAGAGTTGGAGAGGTCGAGATGGAGAAACCCCATGCGAGTGTGTACAAACAATGAACATTCCCAGAACTTTTGCAGTTTCCCCGTCATTTAACTTAATTACAATGCCTGAAGTTGGAAGCGAAACGCTACAGAGTCAAAAAGTCCTATGCCACCACAGGAAAGCGACTATTAACTGTTCAGTGTTGACTTTTGAGAATTGAGGAGAGAATTCAAAGAGCAGAAACTTGGCATAATGATTAATATAAATGTCTGATAACAATAATTCATTAACATGAATCAAAATAGGCACTTTTATAGACACTTTCGTCTGCTACACACCTTAAAGGCCAGATACTCATCGCTCCAGTCAAGAATGCGTCTGTTCATCATCGAACACTGATCCACAACTAGTCCCGAGTACCAAGGACACACGTACAGCTTCTCGGTGGGTGCATTCTTCTCATTCCTCGGTCGCCAGATGTGCAGACATGTCCAAAGCTGGGCAAACCACCAAAGAGGCCACAACCAGAGGGCATAGTCAAGACTGAGTGTACCCAGCTGCTGCAGATTTGGGCCAAGTGGCCGCAATGTCAGATAATCCGGAATCAGGCCGTGAAGCGAACACAAATCCGTAGCACGCATTTGGGCCAACAACGTGGCCACACAGACGGTCAACGGCGTAGCCAGGTTCAGAGGCAAAGCGTAGCTAAAGTTTTGTATCTTTATCTTGCAAGCAAACTTGCCGAAAATATGACACAAATAGGCAGCGCCCACCTGGACAAGTAGCGCATAGATAACGGCATTGGGACTCGACTGCAATGAGAAGTACTGGTTACTTGTCATCGGCTTGATAAATGAGCTACCGTTGATAGTCTCTGCCAAATTCACCGTATCCTTCAACCCACCATCCGAGTGCTGCAATTTCAACTAAACAATAACAAAAATTTGTGTTATTCAGTGGTCGCTCTGCTCTACATACCGTTAGTTTAATGGAGTGTGTTTGCCACGCCTTCAGAAACAGTTTGAAATACTCCTGAATATTCTCGCCATGCAGCAGGAAGCCCATCAAGCCAAAAACAATTATCTTCAAAGGTGCCAGATACAGGTACGTGTGGTAACGTGACCGTGTGAATCGTATGGTACGCACAATGTAGGCTAAAAGCGTGCAAACAGTTAGTGGTGTTAGTAGAGTAGCCTTAAACTGTATTAATAGGGTACTATTAGCTGGGTAGATGTATACCTTCCCAGCAGCTAGAATAGCATCCCTAATGTACCCAACAATCGTTTGCTATTTGGGTACACTACTGTCCCAACAGCTAATGCTTAGTGTTCATAAAGGGCAAATATTAATACAGTACTGTTAGTACTGTACTGTTAGTGTTCATAAAGGGCAAATATTAATACAGTACTGTTAGTTAGGTAATTGTGTACCTTCTCAGCACTCAAAACAACATCCTTGATGAGCCCAACTATTGTTTACTATTGGGTACACACTAATTTGGTACATTTTAGTAATTAATATGCTATTTGGGTACATACGGTACATTTATTCATCAAAATAGGTGCTGAGAAAGTACTCAATACAAGCCAAGATAGTGGAGCACCCAATTGAGAACTGCCCATTAAGTTTGTAGCATAAATTATAAAGTGTACCTAAAATCTGAAAATTTACTTTTACGAAATTCTATATTTTAGATAAGATTTTAGGTACGAATGTTGCTGACAATTATTCAACACCCAAATCGAAAAATAATTCAGAAATATTTAGTTCAAACAAACAATTTCGATAATTCCAATACTTGTAAAATGGTCCGCACTTAAATCAGTATGAAATACTAGGTGTAGGAATACCCTACATTACACTGCTACTAAAATCGTTAAGGATTAACTGAATCCCTTAAATTTTTTGTGTGTACCAATTGGCACAGTGTACCCAATTAACTCACCTATAGCCTCGTTTGTATTGGCGAAGTTCTCCCACCAGCGAAACGAGATCAACAATAATGGTATGGCTAACAGCTGCACCTCCAGCTGGTCAGACATGACTGGCCAAATGATGAAGACGCTTCCCTGTAGAATCAAGACCAAAACAGAAGTAGCATAAACAATAATATCCATAGATTTCCATTGCAAACGTGTGGACGTCAAAAGGTCTGTAAATTGAAAAATGAAATGTTAAGCAAAGTTAAATGGCAATCAATTTAATTGCTATCAGAAGAGCCGACAAGGAGGCTGATAAGATGCTCGATGCACGATGGGAAGTGGTTGCTTGTTAGTTGGTGGAAAGGTGCGAATTACTCACTGAGCAGAGATGGGACAAAGCATACACAGCAGCCAAGCATTGCTCCACGCGTCACATCCAATTGAGGCAAGACCGTGAAGGTGAGAAGCGCCAAGCCAACAACGTGCAGGAGTTCAAAGAGTGTGACCTGATTAGCGACAACAGACATGGCAAAAGAGAGTGGGAGTTAGAGAGAGACAGACAGACAGTGTGAGCTTATCAATCTTTGGTTGTGTTGAGAAGTCACAGCTTTCTCATTACTCACCAGTGCCACTTCCAGTCCGCTGGGTCGCTGCTCCCGTTTGAATATGGTGATGCGAAGGGCGCGCAGAAAGGTGAACAGCTCGGGGGCAGCAAAGGCAAAGATCAGGGCCCAAACCCAGGCAATTTGTTCCAGCTTACTGCGCATTGCCAACACTTGGCCATCAAGAAGAACTGCATAAGTTCATCGTTGAATAGTTTACTTATCAAACGTGTACCGAGTTCGACCTTGACTTACGGTATTTGCTGCACATTTGCACCTTTCCATCGCCATTCGTATTGCCAGCCATGTAGAGATAAACCAGCTTAGCTGCCACACTAGTGGCCAAAACAACACCAAATACCACGATATATGCTAGCAGCTTGAAAACTTTCATAAAAAATTGCAATTTCTTCCAGTCGGCATCTGAGCCGCTTGTGCGCTTCGTTGGCAGATCCAGAAAAGAATTCCATAGTCCCAGCTTGCTGTGGAAATAACCAAAAGTGTAAATTGCAAAATTCCCTTTGCTAAATTACTTACCGCCCACGTATTGAGTTGTCGCTCTCGTAGTGCGCACTCATGTCTATTCCGATACATTCACGATATTCAACTGAATAACGGCAAAACACTACGGTTAAGGTTACGAGTCAAAGATATCATCGAAGTGCGTAAGTTGACAGCATGTCAACAAGTCACTGCCGATAAGGCCCATTGCTCAGCGCCCCATTGCTCTGGCTGTTAATTGCAATCATCAATGGAGCAAATGAACTTTGCAAATATTTATAAACAATTTATATGTAATTTTACCTGTAAATGGTAAAACCACTACAAGCACATTTGCACCGTCGAGGTAATTTTAACATATAGTACATAGTCAGACTTCTAATAATTTACATCAAAGATACTTTAACACTTTAACATAAGGGTTATTAGTGGAAAACCATTTTATATTAACTATTATATAACTCTTTTGAAATGAATTCGGTTAAACCCTTTATACTTGTACAAGCGTCAAAAAGTGCTGCATACTTTGGGGCTGCAACTTTAAATGGTTTGACACTCCGCTAAACATTCAACCAGTTGTTACCCAAACCCATAGATGTCGCCACCACGACTTGTCACTTTGCTAAGTGTACAATAAAAAGTCAATTCCTATTTAACGAAATGTTTTACTTGTTTACATAAAAAAATACTATAAAAATAAATCCTGAGCTTTACAATAAAATCGATATAAGCACTTAATACTAATCAGAGTACAGCTTTTTAAAATAAACAAAATAAAATCAGAAATGCTTCTACCTTAAGTCTTAACTTTAAATTAACATCTTTGGCAATAGCAATTGCTAGCAACCATTTTTGAGGTCAACGTTTTATAACACGCATCAACACATTTTTCTTGGCACTTCCTCCGTTTGCTCCTCATTATCATCGATGTGTGTTGGCCGTGCCACATTCAGTTCCCGAGCATCCTCAATTGTTGTAGGCAGCACCTTATCTGCAGTTTCCGGAAAACCGAGCGTCAAAAAGCCACTGACCAGGGCAAATGTGGCGAATAGAATCGAAGGCGCATGCTCATAGTACTTGGCCTAAAGGAATCATTAGAGAGTAGAGTCATAGGGTGTCATATATAAATTTTACAAACACATACCAGCAAAGGAGTTTGTGGAGCCAACATCGAGCCAATACGACCCACCATAGAGCAGAGTGAGAGTAAACTGTTTCGTACATTTGTTGGGAATATTTCTGATGTAAAGAAATACAAAATCTGAAAACTGCAGGTAATGGCCAATTTTCCAATTAAAAACAGAGTTAGGGAACCAGCATAGTCATCTGCAATTAAGAGTAGAGTTTTAAGAATAAATTTATTAATATCAATTTTCACAACTTACCCGATCCAATGGCCGCCGAGGCTCCCATGCAAATGGCACAGACCAACATGGAGGCACAAAGCGAATACCTTCTGCCAATGCGATCCATAATGATCAGAGGCAGCAGAAGTCCAGGTATTTGCACAAATCCATTTAGCATAAAATTGTTATACTTGCTGCCACCCAAATTCACAGAGTTCAAACTGAGTCCCAGTGCAATTAGAGTATGTGTAAACCAGCAGAAGCAACAGTTGGCAATACGCCAGATGAAAAATCGAGCAGTCTTCATGATAGGATACTGACTCTCATTGGCCTGCTGCAATTTGGTTTGATTGTTCGTAATAAGTTCATTTAGTTGCTCCTCTGGTAACTCTCGTTTATTGATTTTAGCCGCTTTTCGCAGTACACACGCCGCTTCCTCTTCTTGGCCCTGGCTAAGAAGCCAACGCACACTCTCTGGCAGAATCCAGAGGAAGAGTATCTGCAGTATTGCTGGTATGTAGAGCACACGTAGTAACCAGCGCCAGTTCTGAACCTGCGATGCCAAAATCCCTAAGAATGCCTCACCCAAGGCATAAAATATTGTGATAATTGTAGCCGCAGCTACACGACGCTTTGGGCCAACCAACTCGATGGCCAGAAGAAAGGCCGTGGGAAACAGGGTGCTGCCCACAGCCATATCCAGGAACTCAAAAACCAGGAACATATAATAGTTACTTGACAACGAACGAATAATTCCCATTAGGGCACTTAAAGCTCCAGCATACGCCAACATGGTACGACGTCCATAACTAAAGAGAGGGGAAAATCCATAAAGTTATAGGAACAGCCAATGGATTAAGCCACTTACCGATCTGCGAAGAAGCCACCAATGGGAATTCCCACAAACTGGCCCACATTGTTAATGGTTCCCACCAAGGAAAGCTTCCATTCGTCACTACAGAAAATACCAAACTACGGAGAAGAGTAAATCAATTGAAATCTCTAATCAGACAAAACAAAAATAAACCAAAAAGTTCAAATAAAATAATTGCTTGATTATTTACTATTGAGGTTATTGCTACATATATTAAAAGTCTATTCTTAGGTAAGCAGCTGATTATTGTTGTTGAATTCCCAGCGTAATATTCTTATCAACAAAACAAATTCACCCAAATATATTTACTTTCCTACTCTAAATGAAAATAATCATATAAATTACTTATAAATTTTAAAATCAGAACCGATATCGATTGAAATATATTTACCTCTGTGGAAATGGTTTTCTCCTCATCACGAAATTTAAAATCAGTTCCACATCTTTCGGTGCGATTACTAAAATACTCCGCAGCACACGTGCCACTCGAGGGATCAGTCAGTAGTGTATGGTTTGCGGTGAAACGGTTACACGCATCCCAATCGGAATTTTTATAGGGCACTGTAAAATTCAGCCAAGGCTCTTCATATAAACTATTTGGACTATCACATTGGGTTATGTTGCATCTGAAGTGTAATCGTTCAGAGATTAGATAAACAAGAGAGCGTGTAAATTAAGACGTAACTCACCTGTGCACCACCGTGCTGGCAGTAAACACATATGAGATCGAGAAGAAAGCATTGAACACCATGGGAACACAAAGAAGTATATAATTGATGATTTGATACCGTCCAAACTGACCGATTCGTACCAGAATCGCGTCCAGAGAATTATCATCATTAGCGGATGCCTCGACATTCTCTGTGCTCGACTCAACGGCATGTCCATTTGACGTTGCCGGACTCTCTGCTATGCCATTCGATGGCGCTTTCCCATTTGCACTCCCATTCCCATTTCTTATCCCGATCTCCTTATCGTTCGACATTTGTTCGGATATAATAATAAAATCACGTTTAATAAGTCACAATTCGCCTGTTTCTATTCCCTTACACGTGTTAAAATGCACTTTTTTATCGGTAAAACGTATGCGCGCGATTTATAAATATTTCGTTTTGGATATTTGGGTTTTTTATAGCTCAGCAGTACGTATAAATGCTTGTAGATGTCTGCCTCTATTTTCGCTCTATGTCTCTGTCTCTGTCTCTTCCTCACTCTTTTTAGCGTGCGCTCCGTTGGAGCGTCTAACTGTGAGCAATGTCGCTCATTGACTGATGCGTGCTGTGCGCCCACCCGATCATCCGGTTGAGGTTGAGGCTACACTTAAAATACTCTAACGCAGAGTACTACAGCTATTTGGGTAGTTTGTCTGGAAACTAATACTGTATAAAAACTGTTTATTATACTCTCTGCAAGAGAGAGTATATTGGGTTTGTGCAAAAAAAAAAAGTATGTAACAGGCAGAAGGAGGCGTGGCAGACCCCATAAAGTATATATATTCTTGATCAGCATCACAAGCCGAGTCGATATAGCCATGTCCGTCTGTCCGTCTGTCCGTCCGTATGAACAAACAGATTTCAGAGATGGTAAGAGCTACAAGTTTAAATTTGGTCTCTATCGAATCGATATTAAGTCAGTCAATACAAGAATCTTTTTTTTTTCGATGCCACGCCCCATTAGCCCACAATGAGCAAAAAACTAGAAACACCTCGTAAAAAATTGATGTTTTAGGCGAATATCTCAGTAACTATGGCACTTAGGAACACCCATTTTGGTACGCAGGTTCCTAGAGACGGCATAATTGTATTGTCATCAAAAATTTTGGACTGCCACGCCCCCTTTTCTCACAAGAAATAAAATAATTTGCAAACTTCAATGTCGATTTTAAGGCATATGTTCTTATCGTACAGTATTGTTATTTCACATTCGTTTGAAGACAAAATATATTAAACTATCCTGAAAGTTGCATATAAATTGGACATTAAACAAAAGAGGTAGACATGTAAGAAAGTTGATAATTGAACGCAATGCCAATGCATGTGTGCAAGCGAGACAGAAACATACAAACATGTGAGCGAACGTTTTCGCTGCTTGTCTAGCGGCAGCGCTGCCCGCGAATGCTGGCTGCGCCAACCAATTGTGTATGTATAACATATACACACATACATATGTGCGCGCATACATATAATGTCAAATGTATATGTGTGTGTATACATACAATCAGATGTTTTTGTATCAACGCGATTTGTTGCAAGTATCAATTGATATACTTGGATACCGATTTTATTAAATGATCGGGAATAAATTGCAGAGAGTATTCTACGGTCGGGCGTGCTCGACTGTACTTTTCTTTCTTGTTCATTAATATATTTATATATTTTAGCGCTATCTATAAATGTTTGAATATATATTACACTAAATTAATAATATTAATTAATTTATATTTAAACGCTATCTACATTTGTTTGAATATATATAATTTAACAATTTAATTAATAGTTATTTTAAACATAAATAAGTCTTATTTATGCATATTTTCCAAAACATCACTTGAAATTAATTTAATTATTATTTAATTTTTAAAATATTAACTTAAATCTATATCATTTGTATAATTACAATTAATTTATGCATTTACCTTAACTTTTTAATTATTTATTAAGCTCCATGTTATATTTTTTATACCGTTTATCTTATCTTATTCTTATTCTACTATTACTCTTAAGCAGCAAATAAATGGAATCAAAAGCAAAACTTTCTAAAAATAGTTGGCAAAGTGTATGCTTATTTTCGGTTATGTAGAAAACGATAATCTTCGCTTATTTCATATTAGTTTTCATACGTTACTTTTCTTGTCTGCTTTTTGTTTTCTGTTTTCTGTTTTGATTTGCTTTTGCCGCTGCTTTGCTTTGCTTTGCTTCATTACGACACTTGTCGGCGTGCACGCATTAAATGAGAGCGTCGATTCGCTCTCCGTCAAAGTTTACTCATTATAATCATCTGCTCTTTACCCACGCTCTCTTCCCTTTCACACTGTCCCTCTCTCTCTTGCCTCTCTCTCGTTGTCTGCTTTTATCTTGACCTTATCAGTTAGTCTCGTCTATTTCGTTGTTAATGATGTGTACTCAACTCATTTAATGTCCGTATTGACGACCCGACGAAACGGCTTCTACGCTTGATTGCTGATTGATATCAAATACTCAAATACTACACTAAATGTGAATCCAAATACAATCATTTTGCTCTTTTTATTGATTTTGTGTTATCAAAAAAAATGTGACCGACGCAATGTCTGGTAAAAGCAGCTGTTGCTGCCGGTCTGGGAATGAATGGATTATCAGTCTGATAAGAATTACCTGTTGTTAAACCTATTTGTATTGTAGACATTTTTACAGGACTTCATGTTAAGTGCACCGTGAGAATAAATAAATCTCGACATTGGATTCCGATACATAAGATAAAAATAAAGTATAATAAATAAATCAGTTATAAATCTGATATTTAATAAAAATAATGTTTGTGTTGAATCCAAATACTATTCAATGAATTGCAATAATAAAGATAAACAATATTCATGAATGAGCTAAATATAAATTAATCATAAAATCTGGAGAGTTTATTACAAATCAATAAAGTTTTATTAAGGAAATATCAGTGGTTGTATTTTATTACTATTGCTCTATAACGGTTTTGAATTTACTTAACGGAATGCTGTTAGATAAGATAAACTAGCAAAAAGAGCTTCAGATTTCGTTAACTAGCTGAATTCCCGCTTCAGGCACCAAATATAAATCTCGTATTACTACAAATACATGTGATCGCAGAATTTACCAGACTTATATTGACAATTTGATATATTCGCTTGTCATTCTAAACGAATCGTAGATTATGACAAATATTTACAGTTTTAAATTGATCGCAGTCATTGGCACTTTTAAACGATTAGACAGCAGTTTTCGAGTCTTCTGATACTTTTGGGTCTTTCTTCGGCATTCTTCTGTCCAGGGCACGTGCTTCCTCTAATGTTGTAGGTAATACTTTGCTGGCTGTCTCGGGAAAAAATAGAGCTATGAGCGAACTTAGGAATCCAAACGTGGCAAACAGCAAGTGTGGTGCGTATTTATAATAATTTATCTAAAAATATAGATTAATTAATGCATGTAAATTTAATGAAATCTTTAAAAAGTACCAAAAGTGGAGTCTGTGGCGCCAACATAGAACCAAATCGACCCATCATCGAGCAAAATGAGAGCAAACTATTGCGGCAACTGGTGGGAAATATTTCTGAGGTAAAGAAATATAAGACCATAAAGCTTCCAGTTGAAGTCATCTTGGCCAGAAAGTAAAGGCACCAGGAAATCGTTGGGTAATCTGTAAATTTCGAAACATTTGTGAATTCTTACTTGTAAATTAAATGGACTTAAAAAATAGTAGATTTTCCTTTAACTGTAATTTAATTAAGGAAAACAGGTTTCCTTCTGAAAAGAGCTTGACACTTTTGGCTTCTAGTGACGTTTTTGTAAACATGTCTTGAGCTTATTGACCAAAATCATTTTCAGTTGTGCAGAATAAAGTTTAAACTAGCATTCGAATACGTCTTAAGTCTTAAATATCTTAAATATTTATAGCTTTGAGTTAAACTCACCTCCATTTAAGAGCGCCATTGCCAACAGAAGGATGGAACAAGAGCAGAGGAACAGACTCAGTGTCCAACGACGCCCAAAGCGATGCATGAGCAGTGTACCCAGCAGGATTCCGGGCAACTGCATGATTCCAGTCATGCTAAAGTTTTGGAACTTGTTGCCACTCAAGCCAATGGAGTTCAAGGTCAGACCCAAAGCTATCAAAGTGTTAGTGAACCATAGAAAGCAGCACTGAGCAATACGTAGTCCAAGGGCATTGTAGATCTGACGGACAGTGTAGTGCCCATCAGTAACCTCAGAATTAGCCAACAATTCCCGATTCGAGCGAATCAATTCGTTGAGCTGATCCTCGGGTAAGGAACGTTGATTAACACGAGCCACCTTGTGCAGGGTCTGAATGGCGTCTTCCTCCTTGGACTGAGACAGTAGCCAACGTACGCTCTCGGGCAGATAACAGACAAAGAACAGATGCAGCAAGGCCGGAGCATAAAGCACACGGAGCAGCAATCGCCAGTCTAGAAAATAGCTAGCCAGATAACCCATTCCTGCCTCAGCGAGGCCATAGGTCAAGCTAAGGACCATGGCAGCGACTACACGATGCTTGGGTCCAACCAGTTCGATAGCCAGCAAAAAAGCCGTGGGAAACAAGGTACTACCCACAGCCATGTCCAGGAACTCAAAGGTTAGGAAACTATAATAATCTGGAGCGTAGGAACGTGCGAGTCCACAAAGCGCGCTCAGCACTCCTGTCACAACGAGGATCATCTTTCGTCCATAACTAAGGATTAATAAATTAAATTAAACAGTTTTACTTTATAAATATTGGGTAACTTACCGATCTGCCAAGTAGCCTCCCAGAGGTATACCCACAAATTGACCAATATTGTTCACTGTACCCACCATAGAAAGTTTCCATTGATTCGCACAAAAGATGTTAAACTGGAATAAATACAAATTAATCAGATAACATAAGTCGATTTAATTGCAATATTCACTTTAAACAGTAAAATTCGATATAAATCGTAAGTAACTTACATATGAATAGATTATAAAAGACCCCCCACTATGGGTAATCAAATATAGCTAAAGGATAGTTTGAGTGGACGGACTGACAGACTAAAATCGATATATCGACTCGATCAACAATATATATACACTTTATGGGATCGGAAACGCCTCCTTCTGTCTATTAATCACATTTCGCTTCTGACAAACCTAACAGACCCCTCTACTCTATTTTACAGGGTCTAAATCACCTCTGTGGATATGGTGTTTTCGTTATTCCTAAATTTGTAGCCAGCTTGACAATCAATTTGATGACTTCGGTTAAAATTTTGAGCATCGCATTCTCCATTAGTATCGGACAAAGCCTCGTACTGCTCACACTTGTTCCATTCTCCATCATGTTCAGGTATTGTAAAGTTAACCCAAGGTTCAGTATAGCTGCTGTACAGTGTATCGCATTGACTGATATTGCACCTAGTAAGTATTTGTATTTAATTAAGTTACTTTCAGATAATTTTAGCTGGATTTACCTGTGCACCACCTCGCTGGCCGTAAAAACGTAGGAAATCGAATAGAAGGCATTGCAGATAATGGGCAGGCAGAGCATTATATATCTGATAATCTGAAAGCGTCCAAATTGTCCAATACTAATGATCACTGCATCCAATTGAGAATCCTTCGGTGGATTTACTTTATCTGCTGTCTTCTCCTTGCACACATCTTGCTCCAACTGTTGATTCGTCATGCTTTAATCAACGCCGTCTCCGGCAGACTGAATACGGCTGGCTTGGTGCACAAATGTTCTCACTTAAGCGACCGATTCGGAATGCTGTCAGAGATGGGTGGGGAGTGGGGCGTGGGGCGTGTATTTTCCACAAGTTTTTCGCACGTTTTCTATTAACGACAGTCAGACCATTAAAGCGTGTCACGGCATCCAAAACTTTAAGAGAACTCTGAGCATTATAATCTCAGCTCTAATGCAGTTCTCACAGTTATGCCGAGGGCTAATGAACTTGAGTGCTTATTAAACGATTTCAATGAGCGTTTTATCATACAATTTATGCTATTTGTTTGCCCAAAGCTTAGTCAAGAATAGCATTGTAAGACTCAATATCATTTGAGAGAAATTGCTAGCCTAAAAATACTTGGAATTGTAGCTCAGTTTTACAATAAAAGTCACATAATAATTACTATTTCCAGACTTTTATTTGCTCACATGAAAATGATTTATGATCTTGAATACCCTGTAACAGGGTGTATTTGTTTTCTGTTCACCAAATGTAAGTTGGATGTAGAAGGAGAAATTTTCTTCTCTTGATCAGCATAAACAGCGGGGTCAGTATAGTAAGAATTGACTCTCCGTTCGTATGAACGCTGATATCTCAGAGACGGTAAGAGTTAGAAACTTCAGTTTTAGTGTATGGATTTTTTAGACAAGTTTAGCGTAGGTCGCAGGTTTTATTTTAACTCCTTTTAATTGTTGTAATAGTAGTACTCCTACCTAGATACAGATTTAAATTTACATAACCGGGAACAAATTCTCATAGGGTGTCTTACGGTTGTCAGTTAGTCAAAATTTTTATACTGTCTGCAAGAGTATATTGGGTTTGTGAAAAGTATGTAACAGGCAAAAGGGAGGTGTGGCCGACCACATAAAGTATATATATTCTTGATCAGCATCACAAGCAGAGCCGATATAGCCGTCCGTATCCGTCCGTATGAACAAACAGACTTCGGAGATGGTAAGAGCTATAAGTTCGAATTTAGTCAGTATCAACTCGATATTTAGTCAGTCAATGCAAGAATCTTTTTTTTTCGATGCCACGGCCCATTCGCACACAATGAGCAAAAAACTAAACACACCTCGAAAAAAATCTATTTCTTTCATACGATTTTAATGCTGAAATTACTTAATACCCTAGAGGCACTTTTCAAAAGCGGACTTTTCATATAGTTGTTGTAGTTGTAATTGTTGTAAAGAATATTTTTGGCTGATGATTAGAGTACAGCTTGCATTTGGATACAAGGGCATAGAATATGTCTACGCGAACAAGCGCGGCAAGCTCTGCCTGTGTATTTGTGAGAGTAGGCAGCTGTGGAGCTCAGAACCGTTAATCTAGCTTTGGTCAGACGAGCAGAGCGTATGCCCACGCGACACCAATGCGGCAGAATCGGTCCGTGTATGTATAAGTGTGTGGGTATGCAGATGTTAGACTTTGATTGGTCGAGCTTTCTCTACTAAGAAGAGCATAGAGTACAGAGTATGGTGAATGCATGCATACCTATTTGTATGTTTGTGCGAATGCAAGGCCAATAGCGCAGGCAGCTGGTCTCTGGAGCTGCTTTGGTACGAAAATCAAAGAACACATGCAAATAAGAGTAATGATGTGCTTATGCGAAAGCAGCGCGGCAGGCTCTGGATGTGTATGTGTGTCTGTGACAGTATGCAGCTGTTTAACTGAGAATAGTACAGCTTGCATTTGGACAAAAGAGCACAGAGTATGCCTACGCGGTACCAACGCGGAATAATAGGAATTAATATGAATAATTGCTTATCAAATACTTGGCTCGTTTGGTATTCATAACTTTCTTATTTAAACAACTCCTTTTTTCAAACTGCCAGTTCTTCGAAATCTATCGTTAAAAGTCATCGATAAGGAGCTGTATTTTGCGTTAACATTACTCCCTTTGCGTTCGGTACTCCATTTAGCGCGCACGTTTGTTTTGGTTTTGCGCATTGTATGGAAAATGCTGTATGTTAAATTTTGATAACATAATCCAAGAAAGCTCTACACCGTTTCCCCACACATACACGCGATGTGTGCATTAAAACACTAGAATCGTAGTAAAAAGCAGGTGCAAAATAAATGGACAGGTAAGTAAAAAAATATATAATTAATTTGATAAATATTATTAAATTTGTATTCATATGCGACGCACTAAATGCAGCAAAGATTTGGAAGACATCAACTTATCCAGAGATTTTAATGCAACAATCATGACCATAACAGCTGAACTCTTGCAACGCATACTCGACTCCAAGCGTCTGCTGGTGGACCACGTGAAGGCACTCGAGCAATGGATGCAACAATATCCAGCGGGAGTAACCGCCCGGCAGCTGTTGACCACTAGGTAGACGTGCCTACTGCTGGGGAGCAAGCTGTTGGAACACCTGATAACACCTCGTGGCATACGACTAACTCTGATTCCCGCCGTAATGCTCAGTGTCTCCATGTGACGCAATAAATTGGTGAATTTTATTTTATCAAATAATTTGGCAACTGCATCAGACGCAACATGACCTACTTTCAAGAGATTATCATCATGAAGCAGGCTGAGCTTATAAAGTAAGTGTAGCTGCAGTTTATAAAAAATTATGGGAGTAAATTTGATGTTCTTGCAGTCCCGGCAGATTGAGAAAGCAGCCAAAGAGGTAACCAAGATACTTTTTGACGCCCCACGCAAGCTGGAAGTGGATTATCCCTTGCCCACTAAGTACGGTCCCTACTACGCGGCCATGGAAGAGCTACGCGTATGGGAGTGCTTTAGAAACAACATTACAGTCCCAAGCACATCAAGGTTTGTTAATCCTATGTGCAGTCGCAGTATCTGCTTCGATTGGCGCTCTCCATCATGACTTTACCGTCGATTTCTCAGCTGAGCGATGATCTAGTCAAGTGCGACAGCTTGTACAGAAGGAGGAGCAACACTTTAAGAATCTGAGTCTGGCCATGCAGAACAAAAAGCAAGTGGAACAGGATCAGCTGCATGCCGCCAAGGTACAGCAGCAGCAATGTGGTCCACTTGCCGTAGTGCAGCACTCGTCGCTCAAGCTCAGTGCCTGCATGGCGGCCGTGGCTGGCGAGTGTCAGGCACTGGATGTGACTCTCCAGCAGCTTAACCAGTCGTAGACAGCGAACAAGAGCAATGCCAAGCATCTGGTTGCTGTGGCCAATAATATGCGAAGAATCGAGAATGCTCTGGCCATATGCTGTGATAATTTCCAGCGTCTGATGCTGCATAGTAAATTGGATTTGGACATGGCAACACCTAGTAGCAGCAGTTTGCCCGCCAAGGAGGATGAATTTCCCGAGAGCATACTGCGTGTGGAGTTCTCAGAGAATCCCAGTGAGCCACAGCCATGCGATGACTTCTATGGCTACGTGTACGACGAGCAGGAGGCGCAACAGTATGAGGATGAACAACACGCACCATATCCCACACCCGAAAAGGAGCAACCCAACTTTAAGAAGCGCATTACGAAAAAAAAATTCAAACATGTGCTCAGACAGCTCAAGGATAGCATTGATCCCATACGTCAGGTGATGCTGGAGAAGGATCGAGAAGTGCTAACAGCCAAGGGCATCAATGTGGACGAGTTATTTGGCAAAATGGAGCAGCGGGAGCAGCATCAGCTGGACAATCGTCTAACCGATGCAAACCAGCAGAGCGACTACGATGGCTCTGACTCGAAATCGGACTGCGAGAGCAACGCGGGAGGCTGTGTTTGTGTGTGTGGGTATGTAAGAAGAGCGAAGAGCACAAGCAAATGAGAGCAATGTTGTGCCTATACGAGAGCAACTAGGCAGGTACTGCATGTGTATGTGTCTCTGTTGGCGTAGGCAGTTGTTACCGCTGAACAGGAGCGCTTGCATTTTGATAGAAAAGCACAGAGTATGCGTACCCGATGCCAACACGGCAGTCTGTGTATGTGTGTGTGTTGGTATGTAGCTGTTAGACTTTGATTGGTCGAGCTTTCTCTAGTAAGAATGAACACAGCGAATAGCCTATAGAGAATGATTGCATGTGCGAATGGAAGACCAATAGCGCAGGCAGCTGTGGTAGGCGGCTGAACAGATCTCAAATATGAGAATAAAGAGTGTGTGCAGTAGCAGTAAAATAAAATTAAAATTGTATTATCTGCATAATTAGGTAAAATGCATTCCTTAAGAATAAATTTGTATTGTTAACATTACTAAAGAGTATAAATGTTCTCGTTTTTTAGCAAAATATTTAAAAAACAACGATATTTTCAAGTACTGCGACAGTTTCACCTCTATTACGACTGCAGGGATATTTACCTTGAAAGAATTCCCTTTCGGTAAGAACATTTGCCACAGGTTCGTGTCTTTGCTAGCGTTGCCAAGCATTCGTTCCTGTAAAGTAACAGCTGCTGTACTTTTGCTGTTAACTTAATGGTAATGCGTGCATGTTAGCAATCCAAATCAATTCACAGCAGTAACAACAGCCACTGTTACTTGGCAGCAATGCCCAACAACGAGAATTATAAAATTCTCAAATTTATCTCACATCGGAAACAAAGCATAAGACTTTATTCCTGAACTATAATATATTTACAAGATAAAGCTTATCTAATATTATTCACATGAGCCCGCCTTGTGTCCCTCCCATATAAATAACTCTCATAAATGTCACCAAAAATCAACCACAGTTTTAACCCTTTTCTGACCCAAAATTCATGCTAGCAAATTTGGCATGAACTGTATCAAATTTAATCAACTGGCGTGCAACCTGCGCAAGGTCTTTTAACTACCTTTGGCCAATTAATAATTATAACGTAACGTGCAGCGTAAATAAAGCGAAATTAATAAAAGATGGGTAAAAAGTTAACCCTTTCATCCTCAAAATGCCCTTCAGGCCCCCAAAACAACCTACAACCCACAATCCCCAACCCCTGACAATATAACTTGTATATTTCCATTTCTCCCCATTGTCTTCTCTGCCTTATCATCCTCTTGGCCAAGGCAATTATTGGCGCATCCTTTTGGCCCTCTGCCGTGGCGTGTGCAGGTCAGGTTATTAAAAATTATCTGCAGCAACAAAACAGCACAAAAAATAATAAAAAATTAAACAAAAAAAAAAAAAATGAATATCAAGAGAAAATTCAATTAAAAAACGCAAAAAAGAATAAATTAATTTTGTTACAATTTCTAATTATGAGCAGCTGCGTTGCGTTAAATGTCAGGCCAAAAGTCGCTGTTTTTAGCTGTTTTTTTTTCCTTTTACTTCTTTTGATTCCATTTTAACAAATTTGGCTGTATTACATTATTTTTGTTTCAATTAAACTTGACCATGTCAAAAAGTCACGTTTGTCGCAAAGTTCTCAGACGCATACCCTGTATGTTTGGCAGGCTTTAAAAGGGTATTTTGAATTTGAATTTTATAAATAATGTAAAAAGTTAAGGTAGCTGTTTAAATTACAGAATTTTGGTTTGTACATAAATTTACCAATAAGAATTGTTGTTATTTTTAATGCATTTCAATTAATTTTTATTAACTAATTCTTTTATTTTCACTAAAATTAATTTAAAATAATCTGCCGGGCATATTACGAATAGTTTTAACTTTAATTTAAATAAATCATTGTTCATATTCATTTAGTTATTTAAAAAAAAAGTTTTTTTTTTATAAATTATATAATCAAAATTATGTTTAAAACACATATTATTATTAACTATGCTAACTTTGTTTTATATTTAGTTTATTTCTTAATTTTTACTAGTTTCTAGCTCTTCACTGCTTTACAAAGTGTATATTTCTGGCTTATTCTGATCAGTTTTTACTTAACTAAACTTAGCACAATTTGTGCATATTCATTTGCTTTCGTTTTGTACCTTTCACTGGGTATATATTCGCCTAGCATTCCCTTTCCTTCTGGCATTTTTTTCAACTTTTGATTGCTGCGCTGCGCTTATTTCTTAAGCTAAATTTTTACTTTTTTTCACAGCCACATGTTGCCGACACTTGCAGCAGTTGCTTGCCACCTCCAAGACCCCACCCCTCAAAACTGCCCCTCCTGCTTGTCTCCTGCCCACCCACCCCCTTTCACTTCAATCTGCACTTGAAGTTTGATTTATTATAGCCTATGGCATCGTATGCTCCATTCTTATTTCCAGAATTGTCACCTGTGCAGACCTTAATTAAATTTCTGCTCGAGATTCCAATGAACTGCATTGATTTTCTTCCATTTGTGTTGACAGTGGGAGAGGTAAATAAATGTACCAATTACTCGGGCAACTATTTGGCTAACATTTAATTTTAGTTGCTGCTATTTGCCCAAAATGATATCCAAACACTAGTTGGTGGCAAGGGGTCGCGAGGGGGGCGGGGCACTCGATGAGGGGAAACAATTCGTGTAAACAAGGCAACAAGGCAATGTCAACAAAATGGGCGGCAATGTCACGTAATACGAGTTGTGGGTGGGCGAGTATTACGGGGCGTGTAACGGCAACCAAAACTTGTTTGATGCCTGCCAAAAAGCGAATTTTGTCATGGGTAGTTCAAGAAGTTATGTAAAATAGTTAAGGATTTTAAAGGGGATTTGGAATTTTGGATATTTACAGAAAATCTGAGTTCGAAATATGCAAATTTTTTAATATAAAATAAAGAGAATTTAACCCTAAAAGATAAAACTCACGCAAAACTTCAGGCAAACATTTAATGGAATAGTTGTGTTTGATCCAATTAGTTTATCTAGTTATAAACAACATTAACCATTATTACATAATATTTACATAATATTTTCATAATATTCAAGAAAATATTTTATTTATTTACTTGTTTTTAAAAATGAAACTTATTTTTTTTTAATGCCAGAACTACTAAATTTGAACATACAAAAAAGTTACTTTTTTCTAAGATTTAAATAACTTATTTAATTCAAAATATTCAAACAACTAAAATTACAAAGATAAAAAAAAATTTCAAAACAAAATTTTGATCATAAAATTTATATTTAGTTAAAACTAAAAACAGTGTAAATTGATTGCTCAACGATTTCTGCTGATCACCTTCAAATATTAAATGAAACTGTTTTGTAGTTTCCCCATGTGCAATACTTATTATAATTTAATCACTTATTTCTCTGTCAACCCTCGTATCATATGCCCTGAGTACGTCATAGTGAGCTGGCAACGCCCAAACATGTGTACCGTTAGTTCCGCAAGTACACCGCCTACCCCCGATCTGGCAATGCTGTGCCACATTACGCGCCTGTTACCATATCTTTACAACTGTATCTACGGATCGTCCTCCACGCACTTATTATATGACAAAGGACGAAACTTAAAAACCGTATGCATGTGATTTGAGGGCAACCCACAATACGCCATGGGCGGAGGGCAGGAGGTGGAGGAGGATGTACAAGTGGCAGCCTTTTCGGTTGGACTGGGTGCTCGTCTGGTCTGGTACTGTTTGGCGTGGTCGGATGATGGTGGTGGGCCTGTCGTTTAGCTGCTAGTACTTCCGTTCCGGGATTTTGGTTTAGCACTCGCTGCCAACCCCCGTGGGTGGGCCACTTTAGTCACCCCTGTGGGTTTTTGTTCCCTTCTCGTTTTGGGGTCTTTTGCCGGAAACGCTTTTTGACTTTTTCAATTTGACTTTTGTGCATTTCAAGCCTTGTTTTCCCCTTATGTCTAATAATGATATAAATGCTTCGCTAAATGCCTACGAATTTGGTACATTTGTAAAAGGGGGACAGACTGCGTATTCTTTAATTTGATGAGCTTTACGAAAAAAAAAATATATATATATATATATTTAGAGATAGAAGAGAGAGAAAGAGAGAGTGAGCAAAAGAGAGAGAGAGAGAGAGCGAGAGAGAGAAAGAGAGAGAGAGAGAGAGAAAAGGGAAACTGGTGATACGGACTTAGTTTCTTGAGGTATATATAAACTATACGATTCAATACACTTCTTTGAAATGAATTCCTATTAAATATATCAGTAATCACGTCCTGAAAGACACCGGTAAACATATCCAGTATTGGCGCTTCCCACTTATACCAGATCTCGATCCAACCATCATTATATATACGTTTTACCATAATGATTAGATCAGTGTTATCCCTAAACAGATCATCCAATCACAGAATTCAGCTATTTAAATAAGTATTAAAGAGCTGAAATTTCTTGACTCACCGATCTAATTTGACACTGGTCACCAATTTATATACCTTTAAAAATCTGTTGTGGTTTCGGTATTTAATAGCGACTTAAAGTTTCACGGTAAATCGCATATTCTGAAACTACGATGTAAAACCCATGTATAAACCCTTGCGAAGTAAAATGAGTATACGACCAGAGATTATCACATATGTATGTGTTTGTTCCATTTCGAATCATTGAATCTTTGTTATCATTATATAATCGAATCCATAGTTAACTTGATCCATCAACTGTACATGTATCCAAATGGGTGCACTTTGATCGGTTTCTAAAACTCGTGCACCCTCTATATCGACCAAATCGATGAGCTTAAGTCCGATTTCAGCTATTGCCTTGCTTAATTATATAATTCATTGAATTAATCAAAACAATTTTCATCTCCAAAGTGACATTTCTTCAATTCCTTTGCTATATAAAATGAATTTTTTAAGTTGTGAATTGTTATAAAAAGTTTTAGACTTACGTAGAGCTCTACAAATGTTAGAGAAATTGGAAAATTGTGTAAATATTTGGAAACATAATTGCTTAAAAAGCAAAAACTTTTTTATTTATTTATTATTTAGCTGTGCTTATAGCTTAGAACGAGCTTATAAACTAATGCTAGCTACTAAGGCCGTTATAAATCAGAAACCAGTTGATTAACTTAAATAATAGCAATACAGTGATCGTTCGATTTCTAGTGATAACAAAATAAAAGTTAAGTGAGTTAAATTAATTTATGTATGAAGCTTTGCTTTACTGTGTGTGTTCACTGTAGTGCACGTAAGTATGATGTAAGTTATTGAGAGACTTGAAGAGCTGCTTTTGTAAACTAGTTTCAATGCATTTATTAGCCTTATTTTACTTTTAGCCAGACTATAGAGGAAATGTGTTATATCCGGTATTTACATAAATGTACTTTGCGTGAGTTCGAGTAAGTTAAACTATTTAAAATCAAACTATTTTCTAACTAAGGAAAACAAAGAAAACTCGCTCTCTCACTTGAGTCTCACCCTGTTTAAAAGTATTATATAAACTACTCTAGAGACACTTTGATATAGAAATTCCTGCATAATTTGCTTTAAACATATCTAGACAAAGAGTGACATATCTAGAGAGAGTTAGTGAGGGATGGGGGGAGAGAGAGAGAGAAGAGAAGCTTGCAGTTGCATAAAACTTGTATAATAGAATTAGAATTTGTTAAATTCAGAAATCAATATAAATTATTTATGAATTAGATTATTACAAACTTGTTTGAAAAACTCTTGTTTGTTTTTAAGATCAAATGCAATAGTTTTTAGTTTACTTTATAAAATCTATATAATTGTAACTATGTAACTAAAATCCCATAAATCTAAACCTATAGATTGATTCACTACCCCAAATCGTTTAGAAACAAATCATCGTATGAATTCTTTTCGAAAGTGTCTTTCATTAAGCCAAGAAAAACACCGGAAAATGTATTCAAAATTGGCGTTTCCCATTCATTCCAAACTTCAAGCCAACGTTCATTGAAAATGCGATTAACTAAGATAGTCAGATCAGTGTTCTCCGTAAATAGATCTTCCATCCACAGTATCCAACTAAACATAAACTTTATCTTAGTTTAAAATTAGTATTAAAACTTTGTTTCACTTACCGATCGATTTTGACACTGGGCGCCAATTCATATATCTTTAAAAATCGTTTGTTGTTTCTATATTCAACTGCCACCTTCAGTCTCAAGGTGAATCGCATATTCTGAAATTCCGATGTGGAGATACCGGACAAATTCATCTCGACAAACCAGATATGAATCGTTGCATCGAATAAACCCTTGTGAACCAAACTGGGTATATGTCCAGATATCGTTAGGTGCTTCAATGTTGGATCTTTTTCGAAGCCCTCCACGTTCGTTATTGTAGTATTCTCGAATCCATAATTAACTTGTTTTGTTAAATTAACACCAATCCAAAATCCTCCAGATCGATGGGTTTCCACAAGTCTTAGATCTCCTATATCGACTACATCGATGGGCTTTAATCCGATTTCAGGTATACCTTTCGGATAATGCTTTATTATATCGTTCATTGAGTCTATTATACATTTCTCTTCCCCGAAATGACATTTTTTGATTTCTTTTTTCTCTGTAAAAAAGTTAGTTTAATTAACTTTGTTAATTTCTAATTATTTTATTTATTTTTAATTTATACTTACTTAAAGCTGTGACATGAGTGCCCAACAAAAGTACCAAAAATATACTAAAAATACTCGGTATCATTTCTGTTTTAAGTAACAAAAAAGCTAACTAAACAGTAACAGTTTAACGCAAGTGCTTAACGTTTAGTAGCTCCGCTTAAAATGAGATAGACAAACAATAAAAATTGTCACAAAGCTAAACAGAGTTGATTCTTGCTACAGTGAACGCTCGATTTATAGAAATATCTATCATGAGTTGTGATTTGTTTTGTTATATATGCAGTTTCTTCCCCTCTGTACTTTATGGAGAATACGAGTGTGAGGGAAAAACTAGTCAAACTGCATTTGAGAATTAGTTACGTTTATTTAAAATGCCACTAATGTTATTGTATGATTCAGGGTAATTTATCGAAGCTTAAATAAATCGTTACTCCGATTTCGATTGGAATTTACTATACGTAAAATCATGTAATTTATTTAAGTGCAAGTGATCAGTTTGATCACATTCGATTAAACAAACAGATTTACTTGTCTAAGATAAAGCTTTTATTTATTCACACAGATAAAATAAATAATTATTCGAAATTCTGGAATCATTATATAAATTGTAGCTTTAAGTTTAACAAGTAAGAAAGGCAGCAGTCGAGCGAGTCGACTGAAAAAGACCCATTCCACATTCTAGTGGGGATTTTCCATACAAATAACCAATTTTCGACCGATTTGTCACATGGAAGCTATAGGCTATAGTTGTCTGATTCAGATCAAACTTGGTAAGGATAGTTTTAATGGTACCATACACGTAATGTGTGAGTTTGGTTGCGATCGCTCAACTAAAACATGTTCTCATACAAATCACAAATTTTGGACCGATTTGTCCTATGGGAGATATAGGCTATAGTTGTCTGACCAAGGATATCTAGGATAGTGATTATAGTTATAATGGTACTATACACTTAATGTGTAAATTTGGTCACGATAGCATTAGTTGTGCCCAAGTTATGGTGTTATGAAAATGTTTTTTTTTACTAATTGTGGGGCGATAGAGGGCGTGGTAACGATTTGAAATAAATTTAATCTGCGTACATCATAGGCGGACTTTCTTTCCAAATTTGGTGGTTCTACCTCTTACATTCTCTGGGATTCAGGTGTTCATATAGACGGACGGATCTTTAAAAACGAAATTTTTTAAAATCGAAAATATTAGTAAGCAAAATCTTGATTTTAGAGCATTACTTCCAAGTAAAATTATTATAAAAATTCTGAATATTCATAGCTTCAATCTAGTTCTCCATTTTCAATTCAATTCCTAGTCGAATATTCAATATTCATGTGAATTTGTTGTTTTGATTGCTGGCAACACCTGAGAATAAAAAGTTATCGCTCCCATTCCTATTCCAATTCCCATTCCCAGTCCATTCCCTATTCCAATTCCATCTCTATTTCAATCCCATTCCCATTTCCGTTTCCGCTCGCTTATGCAGATTGACTGCTTCACATTAATCAACGCATAAATTTAACGCATTATTATTTATGTGCCTGCTCTCAGCGTCTGTTCCCCTTGTACTTCTTCTCCTTCTCCTTCTTCTTGTTATTGTTGTTTCGGATTTCATTTCGAAAATAGAAATTGTTTTACAAATGTCACGCCCCCAACGTAGTGCGCCCTAACAAAATAAATGGCGCTAAAATGATTCAATTACGCGAGCCAAAAAAGCAGCAAAGGAAAAAAAAATGTGAAAAACGAAAAGTGGAAACAGGTGGAAATTTCTGGCGACAAATTCTTGAAATAAGGAAAAAAGAAAAAAGGCGTGGCATGAGAATAATTTTTAAACGTGTTTATTGCTGGCTTTTGCAGCTGTGTTATTTCCCCCACACACCATGCCCACCCCAGGCCACTGTACGCCCCCTCACAAAATGTAATAAGCGAAAATAAGATTTTAATTGCCACTTTATGGCATTTTAATGCCATCCAAATAGGTGCTAAGGAACCAGAACACACCTGTGGAAACTTCAGGCTCATCTAACTTGAATTTCACTTTAGTAAAATTAAACTACACTACTAATTGCTGTATACATTCAGGGGGGAATCAAAAGGAGTAAGGGTAAGAGGTTAGGGGTAAGGGGTAAGGGGTAAGGGGTAAGAGAGAAGTCAAACATTTCCAACATTCGATGTTTGTTATTGCGCATTTGTCGGATTTCGCTTTGGTCTTCCAGCGAGGCTAATACGCAATTTCCACCCAAATTCTGCTCATCCTTTTGTCTCACGCTCCACTGAACATGTCAGCAGCAAGAAAGACAGAGAGAGGGAGAGACAAAAATGAGATAGATATACATTCTCTTAAGTGGGTTCGCCACGGTCTGTGAGTCCATTTAGGGTTATCCCTTTATTTTTGCACTTTATTTAATGTTGGTTTTATTGTCATCGCAAGTAAATCAAAGTTGTCGTTTATTTATGATTTCATTAGTTAAATGGCAATTGCATGATTATGTTTAAATATACATTTTAGCATTTGTTTTTTAGACTTTGTACTCTATAGTAGTACAGGAGTATATGGAGTAGGTAGAAACAGGCCCAGCCTCATCACAAAGTATATATATTTTTGATCAGCATTAATAGCCGAGTCGATATAGCAGTGTACCTATGTCTAAAAGATTGGTTAAGATCAGACAACTATATCATATATAGCTCTCATGTACAAATCCAGTCTTATATACTTCTATACAACTATAGCATATAGCTTCCATAACAAATTTGTAGAAAAACTTAAATATAGATACATATTTATTTATTAAAATATATTTAACTTTTCCAAACTCACTAAAAATTTTTTTTATATAGGACTTTAAAAAACTAAATAAAATTAAGATACAACAAGTAAGAAAGGCTACAGTCGAGCAAGCCGACTGTAAAAGACCCCGTACTCATTCTAGTGCGCATTTTCCATACGAAAAAGAAGAAAAACGGAGTGATTCACATTTTGTATACATACATATTTATATACAAATGTATGTAAATATATACACAACTAAATGCACAATTTCCTTACTTGGCTTATTTTAAAAATAAGCCGTGTTTTACAATTTGAAATTAAATTTAAAATTAAAAAAAATTAAATTTAAAAAATTTGTGTTTAAATTTGACTGGACTCGAACCTGGGACCCACGCGGATTTGCAAAATCATGAACCGCGACCCTACCAATAAGACCACGCTCTGCTGATAATTCAGTTGGATTATTTTCATTCACATGCAATAATTGTTTAACACACTACACTGCTTGCTGTAGTTTGTGTTCTTCTTCTATTGCAAGCAGTGTAAACAAACAATTTGTACATAAAATTCAGCATTTTTGATTAATTTGTTTTATATGTTGTTGTTGTCCGATTTGGACCAAATTTGGTGGGGATATTTTTAATAATTATACACACATCCTCTGTGAGTTTGGTTGCGATCGCTCAACCAACACTACATGTCTTCATACAAATTTTTATTTTTGACCGGTTTGTCCTATGGGAGCTATAGGCTATAGTTGTCCGATCCGGACCAAACTTGGTGAGGATTGTTATAATGGTACTATACACATATTGTGTGAATTTGGTCTCTCTAGCTCTAGTCGTTTTCAAGTTATGGTGATGTGAAAATAGTTTTTTACAATTTGTGGGGGCGGTGGGGGGCGTGGCAAAAATTTGAAATAAACTTAACCTGCCTGACATATAGACGGACTTTCATTCCAAATTTGGTGGCTCTAGCTCTTGTAGTTTAGAAAATCCAGGTGTTCATACGGACGGACAGACAGACAGACAGACAGACAGACAGACAGACAGACGGACAGACGGACATCGCTATATCGACTCGGCTGTTGATGCTGATCAAGAATATATATACTTTATGGGGTCGGCTACGCCTCCTTCTGCCTGTTACGCACATTTCGCTTCAGACAAACCTAATAGACCCCTATACTCTTTTTTAGAGTACGGGGTCTAAAAACAAATATTTTAAATTATTTCTAGCATTTGAATAAGCAATTCTATAACGAATTTTAAATAAAAAATAATTCCAACAAGAAAGAATGCTATAGTCGCCTCGCGACTTTAGGATACCCGTTACTCAGTTTAATTATATTATTAACAATATAATATATTAATAATATTAATAATATTACAATCGGTTAGGTAATCGACCCTATTGATTTTAATTCAGATAACTTGAGAAACGCAGAAAATTTTTATACAAAATCATATTTACAGCGTATTTTTGACCGATCGTCCCTATGGGAGCTATACGATATAGTCGTCCGATTTGGATGAAACTTAGTCAATATGTTTATATTATTGACAGATATATTCTGTGTAAGTTTCACTTCGATTGGTTGGCCAACGCAAAAGTTATTCATATAAATTCATATTTGGAGCGTATTTTTGACCGATTGTCCCTATGGGAGCTATATGATATAGTTGTCCGATTTGGATCAAACTTAGTCAATATGTTTATATTATTGACAGATATATTCTGTGTAAGTTTCAATTCGATTGGTTGGCCAACGCAAAAGTTATTCATATAAATTCATATTTGGAGCGTATTTTTGACCGATTGTCCCTATGGGAGCTATATGATATAGTTGTCCGATTTGGATCAAACTTGGTCAGTATACGTAATCCCTAGACGTGTACTTTCTGTGTCAATTTGGTTTAGATAGCATTACTAACAAAAAAGTTTTCTATACTAAAACATGCTATTTTTACCTGTTTTTACCTTTGTATGCACATAGAACGCCCTAAAGTGGGCGTGTCAAAAAACAAAAGCAAACTTGTACTGCTTGGGCATTTTATCTTTCGTTTGCGACCACTCGGGCCTTTCTAGCTCTTATAGTCTCTGAGATCCTTTTGTTCACACAGACGGACAGACGGACAGACGGACGGACGGACAGACGGACAGACGGACAGACGGACATACGGACATGGCTATATCGACTCGGCTTGTCATGCTGATCAAGAATATATATACTTTATGGGGTCTGCCATGTCTCCTTCTCCCTGTTACATACATTGCAACGAATACAATATACCCTTTTACTCTACGAGTAACGGGTATAATAATTCCTTTATAACTTATCTTAAGAAATCCTTTGACTTTATTTCTTTTTATGCCAATTTACTAAGAATAGTTTTAGTTAGTTTATAAGTCCAAGCACAGAATTTTTTAGCGACAACAGCACTGGCCATAGCAATAGGAACCACAGAGTCTCGGTGCCAGCCAACTGAACCAGGCAGGATCCAGGGAAGACTCACATCCAGGGCTGCAACAAGCTTCGGGGCAGCGACCACAGCAGGTAGAAAAGCATCTCGAAAATCCAGCGTAGCAACTCCCACATGATTTTCCAGCATTATTATTGGGAACAGCAATACCACAACCAAAGGGACAGCACTTAATCCACATTTTGTTCACTTGCTGTGACTTGGAACTCTTAACTTGGCTCAGAAAACAATTGGCAACAATCAGAAATAAAGACTTAGATTCAAAAGTTCAAAGAAATTGTCCCACGAAGAGTTCATAATTTATGCTTATAAAACCAACGTGAATAAAGGCCTGGAAGGTAAAAAATATAGTTTAAATTAGTTTTATGTTGAGCATAAATATTGGTTAACTCAACTTATAAGAACACAAAAATAGAAAACTTCTGGGGAACTGGAAAATTTTGAATATATTTTTAAAATTTGAGTAGAGCACTAAGGCAAGACTTACTGAATGCTAAAGTTTCTACAACACTTTCAAAGTGATACTTTTAATGTTAAATAAAATATTTTAAATTATTTTATAAACTAGGAAAGGCTACAGTCGAGCATATCGACTGTAAACGACCTTGTCCTATTTTTATACCCTTGCAGAGGGTATATTAATTTTGTCACGAAGTTTGTAACGCATTGAAGGAGGCATCTCCGACCCCATAAAGTATATATATTCTTGATTAGCATCAACAGGCGAGTCGATATAGCCATGTCTGTCTGTCCGTCTGTTTCTATGCGAACTAGTCTCTCAGTTTTAAAGCTATCTTAATGAAACTTGGTACAGATGTGTATTCTCTTTGCACGCAGTTCCTACGTTAAAATCGGCCGGATCGGATGACTATATCATATAGCTGCCAAAGGAACAATCGGTTGAAAATGCTGAACACGCTTGGTATGAAAATTTTGAGTGTCGTTCAATCGATTTCAACCAAATTCATGCCATAAGCATTTGGCATCATTCCCCAGCTGTTGACCAAATTTCATTCGGATCGAACCCCTTTATCATATAGCTTCCATAGGAGCAATCGGTTCAAAGTCTTAGTATAAAAATTTTTAGTGTCTATTAAGCGATTTCAGCCAAATTCACACACTAATCATTTGCTATTATTCCCTATATACTGACAAAATCTCATCGAAATCGGACTACTATATCATACAGCATCCATTGCAACCATTGGTAACCGAATCCAAATGAACGCAACATGCATGACTGCAAGGGTTTTTAATCTGCGGCGGCCGAAGATAACCTTTCTTTCTTGTTTTATAACTCATTAAATATTAATGTTAAGTCTTAATAAAATGTTTAGCAAACAATTAAGCAAAATGTTTTACGCATTCTTTATTTTCTCTATTTGACCTCTAAATTTATTTTATAATTTAAATTCTTATTTCTTGGTACTTAAAAACATTGCAACCAAATTAAAAAGAAGTTTTTTTACTTTCTTTAAATATTTTATTCTTAAATAAATCTTTCATAATATAGAAATAAACTTCTTGTGGTTCATGTTAAGTAATTCCCGTAAAACAATTTAAACTTTGCTTTATTGTAATGGCATTATTTGCCAAATAGCTGAGACCTATGGCTATACCTAAAGCTAACCTAAAATCAATCGTAAAATGGTAATAAATATTTATTTACAACAATGATTGTTGTGCTTATTGTTGTTGTTGCTGTTGTTGTTGTTGCTGTTGCTGCTGCTGTTACTGCTGCTGTTGATGTAACACATGTAAAGATTGTAAAAATGAATTTTTATTGTTGACCAAGACATTGGTAAAGCAACACACAAAACATTCGACCCCAAAATGCACTCAAATTTTAAAATCAAGAATTGACGATTATGCAAAAATCCACAACAATCACACACAACACACCCAACACACACACACACGACACCTTTATGACAGGGCGGATTTGTGGCAAGCTTCTCCAGCCACTACCCCTCCTCAACCTTCTCCTCCTCCTTCTCCATATGATTTCTTGCCACCTCTTGAGTATGACATTTGCTTTATGCCTACGCCTCGGGCTGCGGATCCCATAAAAGCCTACATCTAATGGGGGGAAACACATGAGAACTCAACCTGACGATAAAAGTTAAATATGCAAAGATGAAAATCTATAATTTTTTATGGGCTTTTTCTGCGACAACAGCAACGGACGCTGCAAACTGTGGCCATGTTGCCACATTATGTTGCCATTTTTATGTTGCACACTCGCGTGTTTCCCTGTATTTTTTTTTTTTTTTGGTTTTTTTGGGTACTAATTTGCCCCCTTCTCGCGTCTGCTCTGCAATTTGTTGCGGTTTTCCGGCATTGCCGAAATTTGCGCAATTTTTACGATTCGAGATTTGCACGAATTATATACATTTTTTTATAGTTTTACAATATGTCGACTCAGTTTAGCCATCAAAGTTGCATTTGCTGTTGTTTTGTATGGGAATTATGTTTGTGTGTTTGCGCAGATTGTTGTGTTTTAACCTCAGGGTGGGTGTGAGCGGAGTTGTTGGGGTATAACCTAGTGTTAGCGTGTTGGGTTAAATGCTTTGGGAGTTTTAAAACAATTTAGTTGAAATTCTGGGGAGGTATTGACTGATTATGCCCTTTACTCGAAGGGTAAATTTACACAGGGAGTGCATGTCTAGAAGGTACATATACTGTCCAACTATATCTATAGAATTTTTTCTTCAGAGTCGGTCGAATATATATAAATATGACATATATTCGTCAATAATATAAACATTTTGACCAAGTTTCATCCAAATCGGACGACTGTATCGTATAGCTCCCATAGGGACGATCGGTTTGAATAATGCTCTAAATATGAATTTGTATGGAAATTTCTGTGTTTACCAATCCATGTTAATTAAACTCACTTGGGTCCATTGCCTAGTCGTTTATCATATCCCATTGTGAATAATATACCTAGTAAATCTGAGTGAGGGGTATCCTAATGTCGCGAGGCTACTATAGCAATCCTTCCTGTGATTTACTACTTCCTGTTTTTATCCGATGCTGTCATAATAAAACCCTTCTTGCAGTAAGTCTAACCGCTGTCAATAAATTCGGTAATACCCTAGCTTATGGTCAGCATTTTTTTTAAAAAACGGTTTCTGAAAAATTTCAACACGTGTTTGGTTTAACACCCTAATCATATGACGAAAACCCTCCCCTTAAACCCCCTCCACTCCCCTACCTACCAAAATACCAAATCGGCGTATTGTTTTGTCTACGGGTTTTGAAATGCCTGTTGCCTGAAAACAAATCCCACGATTTGTAAACTCTGTAAAATGTTATCTCTAATGATTACAATTTAAATTTTTGGCGCATAATTTACATGAGCATTAAACGAGCAGCAAAACCACGACATCCACATGAATGATGAGGCGTCGGCACGCGGCCAACCGCAGAGGGTATACGCCACGCCACTCCACGCCCACCCACTCCCCCAACTCCTGCTACTGTTTCTACTCTGGATTTTTCCGGTTTGCCGCCTCTGTCAATCCGTGGGATGTGCCAACAAGCAACTATTAAACGCTTAATGGCAATTTCATTGCATGTCCTGATATCAGAGTTATCCAATTGCTGTAGTCGAATCCGAGTCATGGCCACATGTTTGTTGTGATTACATGCGAGTTGACACGCCGATTTCCCGCTCACTCACTTTTCCGGGCTGTTTGAGCCACGTGACCAGGTCACGTGTCCTCAATTCGGCCACAAACAAAACGCTACAAGTTTCTTAGACACAAAGGGTATACCAAGTCTGTGGTGCAGTTGGTACATAGATAGTTTGAGCTAAAACCAATACTAACGACTTGAGATGTAAAATAATTTCTCTAAGTCAAATATAGTGTAGTTAAATTTAAGTTTTGATTTAAACAGTTATTTAAATTTTTAAAGTTGGTTTTAAAAATCTGTATAATTCAATTTGTTTTCTAATGGATTATGTTATGCTTAATTTAAGTGAATATTTTTTTTAAAGAAATATTTAAGTTAAATTGACTAATATTTAACAAAACTGGATACTTACTTTAAGAAATATGTACACATTCAGGCATTTTACTTAAGAGCTGAGTTATAAGCTGTAGTAGGCCAAGCATCACACGGCCATACTCAATCAGTTGTGAGAATATAAGTAGAAGTATAAGTATAAGTATAAGAGTGTATGCATGTGTAGCAGATCGAGAAGATAGGAGAAGCTTGTGAATGAGGCAGTTTAGTAGATTAAAAGAGGAACTAACGAAAGATTAACAGTGAACTCTAACTTAAGAAATACATGTACAATAAGTGAAATCAATAAAATTAAAATTAGTATTTTCATTAAAATTACAAAGCTATTATTATTACTAGAAATATATAATATTTTGGCACATACAAATTCTATAATAACAAAAATTTTCATTTTAGATTCCAGTTTCCATTTATTATTAGTTACTATTATTATTATTATTATGATTATTACGATTATATATTATTATTATTATTATTATTATTATTATTAATTTTTTTATCATCACATGATTACATAAATCCCAACTGTATTTAGTCCGCTTGAATAAATATAATAATAAAAAAATATTTATTTTGTTGATATTTTATTGCAGGGTATTTAAAGTTCGTTACGCTGCACTTCTCTGCCCTTTTTGCTGCCTTTTAATGTAATCAAATTATGAAAATAATACGAGGGCGTCAAGTAAGTCAAGTTGGCAAAATGTTGAGTGATTGTTTTCGCTGGGATATTCCCTTGGTTCGCTGCCTGCTGTGATTCACTTAGAAGCAACCCCTTCTGTGGCTACCAGGGCTGACAAAATAAATTATATTTAAAAAAGGCCTAACTCCCAGTATTCCCAGTAGTAGTCCCTGTGCACCAAAAACCCATTCCATTGAAGTGTTTCTATTTTAACACTTGAATCCCATTCTCTCTGTTGACTCCAATTGGATTTACGTCTTGTGCTTAGAGACCTTGAGTCATCAGGGTGTGTGTGTGGGTGTGTGGGTGTGTGGGGGTGTTCAGGCAGCTGGTTGGGCCTTCATTTGGGTAAACTCATCAGACCACCCACGAGGATTTGCTTATTACTTTTAAACATTAAAAAACATTAAACTCTTGCAGTTTGTTTGTTTTGTTTGTGTTTTTTGTCTTGTTCGGTGTCTCCTGTTGTCAAAATGACACATCACGAACTTTTTTAATTTGTTTATGATAATTTACGTCTTCTGTAATGTTGTGAGACATGTCTGGTAGTCATTTATTATGGAAAAGGAAATGAACATATTACTCAAATAGCTGCACATAGAGTAAAGTGAGCTTTACTTCTCGGTAGATTAAAGAAAATGAAAATTAAATATTTAAATCTTTCACTTAATAATTTGATCAATTTTAATATGATTTTAATAAATAAAGTTGATCAAAATACTAATTTTACGATTTAAATTTAAATGCATTTTTATTGTCTTGAAATAGCATAATTAATCTTTTTTAGTTGATAATTAACTTTACCATTTTATGCATAATTTTTATAATTTTAATTACTGATCAATTATTGGTTAGAATGGTAATCCACAATTAAAAACAGCTAAACATGCATACAAACACAGCTCTCAACGGTTTTAATATGAAGTTCACATGCTTAAATACATTAAACCAGAATAATGGTTCAGTTGTTAGTTAACTAATTAGTTCTTATCAGCGTTTGCAAAAACTACTCTGTCGCAGCAAGAGCAACACAAATTGTGCTATGCTACGGCTGCCGCTCTGAGTTTTGTCGAGAGCCGTAGCAGAGCCGTAGCCTAACGATCGAATGTGTTTGCTCTGCTATGCCCTTAGCTCTGTCGCCTTATGAACAACCGCTATAGCAAGTAACAAAAAAAAACCATTTGCTCTAATCTCTCTCGCTCTCCGTTTTCTGCTACTTCTACGGTGCCGATAGCATATCGTTTTTTAGACCCCGTACTCTAAAAAAGAGTATGGGGGTCTATTAGGTTTGTCTGAAGCGAAATGTGCGTAACAGGCAGAAGGAGGCGTGGCCGACCCCATAAAGTATATATATTCTTGATCAGCATCAACAGCCGAGACGATATAGCAATGTCCGTCTGTCCGTCTGTCCGTCCGTCTGTATGATCACCTAGATCTTTTAAACTACAAGAGCTAGAGCCACCCAATTTGGAATGAAAGTCCGTCTGCTTCGCGAGCAGATCAAGTTTATTTCAAATCTTTGCCACGCCCCTTACCGCCTCCGCAAATTGCAAAAAACAATTTTCACATCACCTTAACTTGAAAACTACTAAAGCCAGAGAGACCAAATTCACACATTATGTGTATGGTACCAATATAACTATCCTCACCAAGTTTGATCTGGATCGGACAACTATAGCCTATAGCTCCCATAGGACAAATCGGTCAAAAATAAAAAATTTGTATGAAGACACGTAATGTTAGTTGAGCGATCGCAACCAAACTTACAGAGAATGTGTGAATAATTATTAAAAGTATCCTCACCAAATTTGGTCCAAATCGGACAACCACAACATATAAAATAAATTAATCAAAAATGCTGAGTTTTATGAATAAATTGTCTGTTTACACTGCTTGCAATAGAAAAAGAACACAAACTGCAGCAAGCAGTGCAGTGTGTTAACTAAACATTTATTATAAAAGATTTAACTCTACGTTTAGCTACTGCAGGTTCAATAAGGAGCGTGGTCTAGGTAGTAGAGATGCGCGCTTCGCACGTGTTGGTTAGCCCGTGGTCCCGGGTTCGAATCCAGTCAGTGACAAATACTATTTGTTTACTTTTTAAATTTTAATTATTTACATAAACTTCAATGCGGAGTGTGGTCTAAGTAGTAAAGATGCCTGATCTAATTCTTCGCACTTGTATGTGAACCCGGGATCATGGGTTCGAGCGCCGTCAGGGACATTTTATTAATTTTTGTTATATAACAAAAAAATATTACATGTAAATGCAGATAGTCAAGTACTTTCAAGAGAGGGGCGTGGTGCAGTTGTTAGTGCACTGACGCGTGTGCGCGGAGTCCGAGGTTCGAATCCCGTCAGTGAATTATTTTGATTTTTTTTTTTTTTTATTTCAATTCAAATTTAAAATTAATTTTAAATTTAATTTCATATTTTTAAAATAGACAAGTAAGGAAATTGTGCATTTAATTGTGTATATATTTACATACATTTGTATATAAAAATGTATGTAAACAAAATGTGAATCACTCCGTTTTTCTTGTTTTTCGAATGGAAAATGCGCACTTCTGTGAGTACGGGGTCTTTTACAGTCGGCTCGCTCGACTGTAGCCTTTCTTACTTGTTTTTTTTTGTTGCTACTTGCTACTACTTCCTTGCTGAGACCATAGCTCTCGACAAAACTCAGAGCGCTAGCCAGAGCACATCGGAAATCTACGCTGTAGCAGAGTATTTTCAAGGTTCTTATACAATGTAATTAACAATGGGCAATTATAATATGTAATACTAGTGCAATCGTTCATGTGATAGGCGCTTATCCATATTAAGAGCATATTTTCGAATGATTTTTCCTATGGCAGCTATAGAATATAGCAGTCCGATGTGAATAAAATGATTAATATGATTAAATTTCTGGGGAATTATATTTAATGTAAAGTTCATAAATGTTACTTTGGTAAACACTGATAATTATTATAACAATTCATTATTTAGAGTTGAATTTGACGAAGAAAATATTTTTATTTCGAAAACTTTCTTAGAAAGAATTGGAAGAAAGTTTTTTTAAAAAAACAGCAATAAATTTTAATTTATATATAAGTTTTTTACAGTAAAACTGGGTTAAAAATGTTTATGTAAAATGTATTTGAAAGCTCTTTAAACTGTTGTGATTTTTAATGAACTGCTAAATAAATCAGAGTCAAATTGCTTTTCTGGCGATTCCTTCAAGCAATCAATCTCCGTCGCACAGCATTCAAATGTTCAGTGCAATATGCTCCGATTAATTAATTTGTATTAACATAACACACTCACACACACACATGTGTATGAAGAGCATAGAACAATTACAAGTTAAGCTGTTGTTGTACACAATAATTAATCAAATCAAATGCATGAGTTCCAGTCCAATTCAGTAATCATATGCGTTCTATTTTGTAGCAACAACTGGATATCAAATCAGCGTCCAAAACGCGCTCAAACTCGCATGTCAATTACAGCTGGCAAAATTCCCTCCCAACCCCTTTACCCCTCTACCCTCTCTCCCATCAGCCCTCTGACCTCTCCCACTCCTCAATTACTCCCAATTGTTGGCCGAACCTTTAGCTAATATTCAAAGTCAATCGGCAGAACTCATGAACTTGTCGCACGGAGGGTCTGGGTCTGGCTAATATGAGATCTGGGTTTGGGTCTCGATTATTCATGCTACACACAAAATATATGCAAATCGAATGCGAATTGCGAGCGTCATAATCACAGAACTGAAATTGGCAACAGTAACAGGCAGAAAAGGGGCAGAGGGGCAGAGGGGGCAATTGGGAAATGGGAAATGGGAAACGGCACATCGATATCATTTTCATTTTGGCCAATTTCATGCTAAATATGACGCCATTTGCGTTTAATAGTTGATAAGCCAACAACAAAAACAACAGAAACAACAACAACAACAACGAGAGCAACAAGAACAGCGAGATGCAAATTCAATTTTGCGTTTCTAAGTCTTTGCTGCAACGAATTGGCATGCCCTGTTTGAAAGGGTGTTACAGATTTCTCATGGACTATGTAACTGATTAAAGGCTGTACAAAATAGTTATGAGAGACTTCCAAACCATTTACAGATTTAAAAAAAAAATCTAGCAAAACTGATCTTAAATTTTTTTCTAAAAATTGTTGTTACATCAATAAAATTTGTTATACTATTAAAGTGTGAAGAACAATTAATTCGTCCGTATGAACACCTGGATCTTCTAAACTACAAGTGCTGGAGATACCAAATTTGGAATATAACTCCGTGTCTGTTTCAAATTTTTGTCTTGGCCCCTACTGACTCCGCAAATTGTGAAACAGCATTTTCAAATTACCTTAACTTGAACCAAATTTACACAGTATGTGTATAGTACCATTATAACTATCCTCATCAACTTTGATCTGAATCGGACAAGTATAGTCTATAGCTCCCATAGAACAAATTGATCGAAGTTTGATGATTTGTATGGAAAACGCGCACTTGTATGAGGTCTTTTACAGTCGGCTCGCTCGACTGTAGCCTTTCTTACTTGTTTTACAGCTAGAAAAATATAATAGATTTAAAACCTCTACCACAAAAACTACCAAAACTGATTTTTAAAAAATCTTTATAAAATTGATCTTTTTCTGAAGTTTAACATAAACATTTTTGATTATTTTTAAAGCTAATTTGGGCAATTTAAATTTAACATATTGTAAAATATACTATATAGTTAATAAAAATGTTTTATAAATCCAACAACTAAATTGTCTTGTGCTTCTAAGCTTTGAAATAACATTTACTTAAGCCAAGTTATATTCTTATTCATCCACTTAGAAAGAGTATTTTCTCTTCGGCTTTTAAACTCCATATTTCTTTTAGTTTTCAATTTTATTGCATTTTGAATGGGTTGCTTGGTTTCTTTTTGCTGAACGTCAGGCTTTTTTAATTTTTCCTAAAAAATGCATTGGCAGATCTCTTTGGAGATTTATGCACACGCAGCTGTGTGTTGTAATTTTTAGCATAGATTCTATTTTATTGGCCTTTTTCTGGTCTCTTTGTGTGTGTGTGTGTGTCTGTGTTTTGTACTCTCTTTTTTTTGGTTTTTGTATTTTGAATTTTTTGATATTTTTTTTTTGCTAGTGTGCGCGATTTATTGTGCGCAATTTTTTTGTATCTTTTGCGCTGGACGCGCACATTGAAAACGAATCACGTGAAATCTAAATAGCATCATAAATCAGACAACGACGGCAGGTTGCTTCGCTGTGGATTCGCATTGGACTCGCTTTGGATTCGTTGGACTCGCTTTGGATTCATTGGATTCGTGGGGGATGCATTGCATTCTGCTATTCGGTCTCACCATTTTTGGCCAGACAATGATATATGTTGGTCCTCACTTGCGTTTCCTTACCTTAACTGTGCACTGGAAAAAATAAGTGACTTAATTTTAAATTTAAGCCTAGAGTTTTTTAAGAGTATCATGATAAATCGAAAACAATTTAATCCAGAAAACTTTAAAGTAAAAAAATTTAATTTAATATTAATTTCTCGCTAATTCAGTCTTCATTTTGGTGAACTTATTTCAGTAAAAATATTATTTAATTAGAAATATGTACATATATTTACAAGTTTTATTCTCACGAACTTTTAAGAACAATATTTAGACATGGCAATTAACAGAAATTAAGTCGTCGTCGCCTCAAAATAATCTTATTAGACCAACTACCAAAGCGGAATGTGTAAAAACATATCTTATCTTATGTGTCGAAAATATCTTACTTTAAAGAAATTTATTTGATAATAATATTTTATTTATTAAATTATCTGTTAATAAATTACTTTCTAGTTGTTAACTTAAAATATCAAACATGTATAATAAAAATTTTTAATGTGTAATGGCCTGTAAAAATAATTCATAAATTACAGAAAATGTTTTAATTAAACTAAAAACTTAACAATATAATTATATTTTTACATAAGTTTTAAAAACTATCGTCTTACAACATGTTATGATCTTATTTTAAATTCGCAAAAATTTTTAAAAAGTGTTGTAATTTTAAGAAACATTTATCTTTTGTATATTAATTATATTTATTAATCATATTAACAAATTAAAACAGAAATAAACAATTTAAAAATAATTAAATTCTTTTATTTTTTTAAAATTATTTGGTTCATTAATTAAAATATAAATATTTTTGCACTTTTTCATATTTAATAACTTTTTATACTAGTCGCAATTCTGCTAAATACATTTTAACAGACTTTAGTTTTAATTTAAATATTTTTATTATTCATTTTTCTCAGTGTACTCTTGAAAAAAGAATATCGAATGCGTTGCTCAACTCGCATGTGTATGAAAATGGCAAATCGCTAGACGGCCTTTGATTGCGCGAAATACACCCACCAATCCCCGTACCCCTCCCTACACCTCTCCCCACCCACCTCCCTACCCACCTCCCTTCACCTCCATGGTGTATGGATTTGGGTAAAAGGTAGCCACGGTCATTTGCTCAGCCTGTTCCCCAGGCATGTATGTAAAATGCAAATGCTCCTCGGTGGCAACCCATAAATATAGGTGTGTGTGTGGGAGTAGTTTTGTCCTATTGAACGCTACGAGTTGAGTAGTTTTGGGTCTTGGAGACCATACAGTATCCCATTTGCCTTATACGCCTTTTGTTTATTTATTGAAGCCGTGTAGCTTGCCAATTCTTATAACTTATGTGATAGTCTTTCACTTCTGTACTTGCTTTTTTATTCTTCTTCTTCTTTTTTTACATCTATTTTTTGTGTGTTCGTTGCGCGTATGATTTATGGTTGATGGAGCGATTGCCAAAACGGTTTTTTCTTGTGCCTAACTCTCGTTTCGAGATGTTTTAAAAAATGTTAAACAAGTATTTGTAAGTATATCAAATCAATATTGATATATTAGTTGTAGTAGTTAAAATTAGAAGAGAGAAGGTCTATTAAGCTCACTTTGCTTTATAAATGGGAAAATATTTACATAAGTTTTAAAGCTTTTGAAATTTAATTGATCTGCCTGACATAAAGACGGACTTTCCTTCCAAATTTGGTAGTTTTAGCTCTTCTAGTTTAGAAGATCCAGGACAGACAGACAGACAGACAGGCAGGCAGACAGGCGGACATCGCTATATCGTCTCGACTGTCAATGCTGATCAGGAATGTATCTACTATATGGGGTCGGCCACGCCTCCTTCTGCCTGTTACGGACATTTCGCTTCAGACAAACCTAATAGACCCCTCTACTCGTTTTTAGAGTACGGGGTCTACTAATCATATAATTTTTAGTAGCTTTAAAAACCACAATTAACTTCAAGCTGTCTAAATTTAAAGTTTAAAATTAAACTCTAACATAACCTTACTTTCTTTAAGGCGCATAGACTTTCTTCGGATACCATTGGTTAGCTTATAGTTTTACTCGGTTTTCCTTAACTATTTTAGAAAACAATCTTGAAAATGATTTACATCACAAGCAACTGTCACAGGATCTTGAGGGAAACGAGCATAAACTGAAATGGTTTTATTAATCTAACGAGTATAACGAGTATTACTTGCAATTACTTAGTCACACCCGTTATAGATTGGGAATCAGTGCAGTACTTGGCTATGTTGGACCATTTGGCCAACACATAAGCAGATTAATTATGCGACTTTTGCTATTTGCCGCGCACACAGATTTAACCGCCACGGGTCGCATGTGGTCATGATGGAGTTGGTAAGGGTGTAGATAGAAGGGGGAGAGTTAGGGGAAGGGGGCGATACAGGACTTTCGACCTATGTAATTATGCGATAAGCACAAATTGACCCCCCCAAAACGAGATGTGGCACCCCATTTTGGGCATTTTGCGAGTAGCCGTGTAATAATGCTATTAATACATAAATCTGAATATTAATTTCGGCTCGTCGTAACAGAATGGATTATGAACTCTCGTGTGCTAGAAATGTTATAATACCATTTATAAGGCTTGAAAAACATTTTTCGTTTATTGTTTGTAATTAGAATTAGAAATTTTGTGTGTACGCTGCTGTTTTGCCCGTTTATTATTGTTATAGTTAACACACACACACACACACACACACACACACACACACACACACACACACACACACACACACACACACACACACACACACACACACACACACATGTGTTTCCCTTTTCCGTTTGGTAAGTAGAAAACTAAACATTGTTTCTCTGTTACGTTTCTGTCTAAAATATTGGTTAATATTCTGTTTGACTTTGACTACTTTTGCGCCTTATGTATGCCACATTAAAATGCTTTATGGAATAGTCCAAATTAATTGAGCAAATCTTCTTCATAGAGAGAACTTTCAGACAAATTGTATAACCAACTTAGAAAGAAAACTTTAAATACTTTTATATAATTTTTAAGTCATTTATTTTGCTGATTATTTAGTAAACTTTAACTCAAAGCCAAAGCTCATAAATTATAATCATTTCTCATCTGTTTAATTGCCTATTTACCTAAATTTCAGCACAAAGTTTCTTGTAGAAACCGCAAAGAAACAAACAACAACTCATACCTTTAGTTCCTCCAACTAAAATGCCAACTAATTGCAATTAGAAACTGATTTAGTTAATTTGTTTACGTTGCGGTGTCGTTTCGAGCTGAACTCTGAGCCAACTTTTTCTAATTTATGGATGTGGCTAGATTTTTGGCATATTTTTCCAAAAGCAAACTTTCAACATTAGCGGTTTGCTTTGTGTATTTTGGCTCGAAAGACAAAGTGCCAAAATCTAAAATGATTGATAATTTATGGCAATATGTGAAAAATAAATTGATAATTAAAATAACTTTAAAAGAAGGCAAGGGAATGGAAGAAATAAGGGAAAATATGTTATTTTACATAAAGAAAGCTATAATTGTTTAAACAACTTTGTTTTTAATAAGTCAATATAATTTAGATTATATAAAGAAATCGAGAAAGAACGCTATAGTCGCCTCGCGACTTAAGGATACTCTTTAATCAGTTTTATTATATTATTAACAATGAGATATCTCTGAGATCCTTTTGTTCACACAGACGGACAGACGGCATGGTTATATCGAGTCGGCTATTCATTCTAATCAAGAATATATATACTTTATGGGGTCTGTCATACCTCATTCTCCCTTTTACATACATTCCAACGATTACAATATACCCTTTTATTCTACGAGTAACGGGTATAACAACTATAATTGTTTTTGTCTTGGTCGCGCGGACGCGGCGACCGAAAAAGAGAAAGATAACGGTAATACCGGCCAACACCAATAGTTAGATAAAAGAGAGCGGTAGATTAGAGCGCGGCGAGAGCGTAAATAAAGCAGAGAGCACGAAGATAGCAGCGAGATAAATTCTACACAAACAAAATGTTAGCGCAAGCAACGGCGTAAAATTACAAGAACAATTTCACAGGCTCAGAAATAAGTAAAGAGAATGTTTGGCTGTGAAATTGTTTTTGTCTTTGAACACACGAGGAATACTTATAAAGAGCTAGAGGCGATTTAAAACATGTCGATCGATTAAAAAAATTTTGTAAATATAAATTAAAAATAATTAATTATATTTAAGAAAGTTACGCTATTGTAAATATAATTTTTTTAAAGTTTTTCTTTTTTATATTACTTTAAAATTTTGGTAGATAACTTTCATAAGACCAAATCTGCTTTGATTACTGCCTGACTACATGTGATTTTGTGATGCGTTCTTTGATTTATATAATATCGCTTTTCACTCAACTTATGCTCGAGAGTCGAGTATATATCATTCAGTTGTCTACTAAATAATGTAAAGCTTTGCACAATTTCTAAGTAAGGCCATATATCAAGTGGGGAATACCCCGAATGTGAACGTATTGCCATGTATACCACAAGTCGCTGACAAAGCTTTTAGTGTCACTTGAAACAATTCTCTGAATTCTCTACCCTCTTTCTCTCTCTCTCTCTCTCTTCCACTCCTTTCCCCAAAAGCTGTCCAAGTGATAATTGAATTAGAATATGGCTCACACACACATACACACACGCACTTGGCTATAACTTTGCTGAAAACAAAAAATACAACACATGTGCGACATCATTTGGACTACTTGGAGAAGGGGGCTGCGAAAGAGGGTGGGGAGGGAGAGGGGAGGGGTTTGGCTACGGATTTGGGTTTGGGTTAAGTTTGAGTTTGAGGTTGGGGTTGGGGTTTGGGTTGGTAGCCAAAGAAATATTATGCTTTTAACAATTTTAGCATTTTCTCCATTTACATACATCTTAATTATTTCTCAAGATGGTTTTTGTGTGGATTACAAAGCACACACGCTGAGCGAGAGAGAGAGAGAGAGAGGGAGATAGAGAGGGGTAGTGTCATGTGTGCCCCCGAGGGTTGTTAAATAGAACTGGTAGCATCCTTGGCGTCGTCGTCATTTTTACATTTGCATTTTCAGCTAATTTGCTTAAATGTTTTTAGGTGCTGCTCATGCTCTCCCTCTCTATCTCATCGTCCTCTATGGCTCTCTCTCTCTCTCTCTCGCTTTGAATGTTGCAATAATAATAACTTGCGACTTTGTCGTTCAACATATTTTTACGATTTCGTAGATTACGACAAGAGAGGATTTCGCTAATTACTTTTCCACACACACACACACTCGCTCGCACACACATACTCGCACACACACACTGGTTTAATTAGCGCTTGTCCCATTAGCATTTCTTCTTAATTTTCATATGTTACTTCTTAACTAACTAATAATAATTGCAATTTAAATGTTAATTCAAGTCTATTTCCACAAGTAAAATTCGAATTTGGCGCCAACGAAATGTCGCAGCGTTAATGACTCTAATTCCAATATCGCGTGTACCGTTAAAGGTCCAAAAGTATCACACAAAATCTAAAAAAACGACAACACCATGAAAATCAACCCCTAATTAGGTGCTTAGCCATACCCTAAATATGATCGGTTAATGATAGGGTAAAGAATGAGCAACAAAACTGATGCAATAAAGGAGCAAAAGGAGAGTGAAGGAATAAGAGAGATTGCTGGAGAGAGAGGGAAAGATACAGTGAGAGGAACAGTGAGAGAGGGGCTCAACGATCAACCCCCTGATTGTCTTTTTTGTGTATGGCCAAAAGTCAATTGGGAAAAATTAATTTAGCAAAATTCTTTTGTATTTCACAGTTAGCCGAGTGTTTTGCTACTTTTTTGATGAGGGACTGACAGTGGCAGTGAAAAGTAATTTGTGCACTAATAAGGTCACACAATAGAGCAGGTACACTGCAAGAAATTACTTTTAATTGTAGGAATAGAAAATCTAAAAAGGAATTATACATTGAAACAAATTTTAATTTTTTAAATTTAACATATCCAAATCAATTTTATGTTTTACATAAAAATTTACAAAAATAATTATGCAAGTAAAAACATTTTCATAGTTTTACATTTGATTTAAAAATTAAATAAATTATATGAAATAAATACATAAATTGCAGAAAAAAGTTTTATTTTTAAGATTTTATTATTTAGTTACAAATTCAATTAAATTCTAAGCTTTAATTTAAATTAATATATTTTACACAACAATCAAGAAAAAATTATAATAAAATAATTTTTTTAATTTTACATTTGATTAAAAAATTAAATAAAATAAATACATAAATAAGTTCATGAAAAAAAATTTTGTTGTAAATTTTTTTTATTGTCTGGATACGAATACAAATAACATTTAAAATTATTAAATCGGCGGTTTACAGTATGAAATATAAATAAATTTTATAAAACAAACCGTTAAAAATGGCAATTGAAAATCGGTTTATATAAAAAAAAATATTTCATATATTTTGCTTTAAGCAAATTTAATTTAAATTAATTTTTATATTTTTTTTCACATTATTATTTTACCTCTTCTCTAACTCACTCAACGATTTCTCCCAGTGTCTCTACACGCACAACATTTCACCGCTTTCCCCTGCATAAAACACAGCAATTGTTTATATCCTCACACTCATATACATAATCGCATTTACACTAATTGGGTGATGGTGATCAATCAAAAGAGAGAGAGAAATTATCTACATGGAATGAAGAATACAAGAATAGAGTGAATGAAACTCTCGAAGAGTCGAGCAGATTGTCACAGCAAGAAATTTAGGGACGTAAACCTGAAATTGAACTCAATGAACCGATTTCCGGTTGTGCGTGCGTGCCGTACCATGAACCCAATACTGATCCATGATACCTGGGTACCTGAAACTGAACCAGATTGTGCATTTGGCAAGCGATCAACCCCTCGGAAAAGGAACTCGGAAGCACTACGACACTACGCAGCTGAAATGTCCCCTATCCTGTTTCTGTGTGTTGTCACCGCTGCCATTATCCTTGCTTATTTTGCAGCTCAATGAGTTTTTTTTTTTTTTTTTTTTTCGTTTTTGGGTGATCTTTAATTGCGCAGCTTGGCAGCGAATTACATCCAATCAAAGGCGATTGAATCGAGTCTAAAGTGTGATAAATGGCATTTTAAGGATTCCCTATAAAAGAGTCCCTGAGTTCTTTATGGGAAGTTGATGGCAGTTCTGATCATACATCACTGATGTAATTAGTTATCGTCTTGTTTGTTTGCTATTTATTAATTACATTCTTTGTGTACTTTATGACATTTTGATCTTTATCAGCGCAATACTTAAGCTAGCTCACGATTTTCTCTCCAAAACCAGCTGCAGTTTTAGCTTTAAATTCTAAGATACTTAGCATTTTGGAATCTAGAAATATATACGCATTCAGTCATGCAGAAAACTCTATGCAGGCATAACAAATTGTGTGGAAAAAATATATCGAAAAATATTTGGCATTTCCACAAAAAAATCATAACATCTGCAATTAAGCCGGTTGTCAGCTCACTGATCCAAACCCGAATCTCATTTAAGAGCTAAACTGTCGCGTGAACACAAAATTGATTTTTATAGATATTTATAGATTAAAAATTTTCCACATAAGCACCCGAAAAAAAAGAGGAAATAGAAAAAAAAGACGAGCATTTGTAGCATAAATTTATTCGATTTTCTCCATTCTTTTTTGGTCTACAACCCTCATATGTGATAGATTATGAACTTGAAATGGTAACAGTGGCAAAAATAGAATAGATAAATTGAATGTGTAGTAGCATTTTATGAGTTTGATTTTGCAAGGCAACAACCCACCCGGAATTGAGTTGATTTTCCTGCTAAATGAGGGACACTTTTCAGCTCAGCCCATGGCATAACCATTAAATTAAAAGGCCATAAATTAGTTGGCTTTAATGTCAGTTGAAGATTTTCGCAGCAGTGTGAATTGCATTTACTCGTCGCATTGATTGTCCTGTCCTCTTGTCCTTTTGTTCAGTAGTTTATTGAGTACGGTAACTATTTTTATGGTTATTTCATTGAATTTGGGGCAACTACCTCAAAATTGAACTCAATGAGGATTACCACAGGATTCGCTCTTTGATTGAATTCAAGAAGAAATGAATGTGAGGTTTATTACTTGAAGAAAGTTGAAGAAAAAGTTTAAGATTTGATTTTTGGAATACTTAAAAACTGCTAATTTATTAATTCGTTCAATTTTTATATGTATCAAGTCTTATCGATAAATAATAAAAATTTTACCAATGATTAAAGAAAATATTTGATTCTTCGTGTATGAAAAAAAACAAAAAAATTAATTCCGGAATGAATATTTAAGATTTTATTTTCCTGGTTTAAGAAAAAGGAAATTCCTTTATATCTACAATATCTTTTTTCCAGAAAGTAAGCTCAATTTAAAAAATAATCTGTATTTTATTTTTTGGCATATTTAAAATAATTAAATGCATTTATTTCTACCGTATTTAAAGGCTTTTTCTCTGAAATTTTAACTAATTTTTTTTTGTTTCAGGCCTTTAAAATAATAAATATCCTAAATTTTATTCAGATTTCAAGTAAAATAATATAAGTAACATGTAATTATATTAATATAGTTATAAAATAATTTAATAACAGCATTGACAGTCAGCTCAATTAGCAATCCCAGCACCTTTCCAACCACCCTGTAGTTGTCATTCAAAGAATATCTGCATAGTTAGCACCGCCAAACAATAGTTGGAAAAAAACGCAATTCGTTGCAGTCAAATTTAAAAACTTAATGCCTATTAATAACAATAGATGTCTGTCTGTCTCTGCGATTTGAGCCATAAAAATGGGCAATTAATAAACTGTGCCGTGACGGAGTGAAAGAGAGCGAAACAGCGAAAGAGATAGAATAACAGAAAGAGCGAGGTGACAAACGTTTAAACAATAGAAATTGATGAGATGCTGTAACGCATGCATTATATGGCAAATTAATTGCATTTCCCGCGTCGCTTTACCCCGTCCAAATTGTCAATCAAAGAGCAATAAATTTGGTAGCCTGGGAAGGCCAACACGGAAGGAGAAAGCACTTACTCGTATAAAAGAGAAAGTTGTCAGCTTATAAATAACAGTAAACAGAAGAGAATTTTGTGGAGTGCACAGTGTGCCAAAATTGAGAGTGCAATGATTGCTACTAAAAAGTATTGCAGTGCTGCAATAATCCACTTTGTGTTAGTGCAAAAAACAGACAGACGAAGAGGGAGAGAGGGAGAAGAGGTAAAGAGATGATGCGCTTAAAACAAGTAACTAGCGCACAGCAAGCAATTACAAAAACAGAAACAAAACCGAAAGAGATAAAACTACAGCTGCTTAAGCGCACACAAACTCAAACACAAATGCACAGAGAAACACAAACATACACACACACACACGGATAGATACAAACATGCACACATGCATACAATACAATATATGTATAAAATGTTCAAATCATCAAACAATAAACTCAAAATGGACTCCATCGCTTGTCGCACGTTTCGTTGCTCATTTTCATGTCGAGCGCGTTAAAAAGCCAGCTCCCCACCACTCACTCACATACACACACACACACTTACTCACTCATACACTCACTCTGACTATCTGTGTCGCTCTCTCTCCCTCGCACGCCCTGGCTGTTTGTGTGTTTTCTCATGCGCAGTTGCTAGAGCAACGAAATGGAATCGGAACACGTGCAACCGTTTAACATGGCCATTTTGCTTCCCATTCTCTGCGCATGTCCGACGCTGTTGCTAGAGGCGTGGCCTCTGCTACGAAACTCACTCAATGCCGTCGTGACTCTCTCTCGCTCTCCCTTGCTGTTCCTATTTTCTGTCTTTGTGGTGAGTTTGAGCTCATTGCTTGATTACATTTTGACCTTCTCCACAGTTTTGTTGGGGGCTTGAGGTTTTGCTTTCTTTTCTTCTTGGAACGTGTTTGCTGCATTTTTAATAGGCTTCTGAACACTCCGGGGTAGCTCATTAACAGTCCAAGATGATTGGGTTTGCTTTAGATTTTAATTAAAAATTTTTCACAACTCACAAATTCATATCGCTTGATTGCGGCGTGTTATCAGCGATTAAATTGTGTTGGATTTTTACTGAATTTAGTCTATATTATTTTTAAATAAATCTGCCATCTTAAAATTGTTCTGGTTTTGTTTAGTAATTTTACTTATTGTGTTTAGTTACATATTTAATTAAGGTTTATATGAACTTCAGCGTTTAGTTTTAACTTAAGATAATTTAACTCAATTTATTTGTAACATAGTAAAATAATATTGTAATTAAATAATGCTCATAAATTAAGCTAAATGTTCATTTAATTACATAGTTTTTTAACGACTTCTACGATTCTTGAAACTTACCAACTTCATTGGATTTCAATTTGAAATCTGTCGATAGACACAACTCTTCTTGTCTTAATACAAGTTCGTTCAACTGTCATGTTTATTACCTTTAATGTACATAAATTTAAGCGACACTCATTAAAAAAGCATACGAACATTGTTTTGCTATAAACATAAACAATAATTCAATTTCATGTAAATAGCAACAAAAGCAACAAAAAATATACGAAAACAAACGAACGAGCAAAAAACATGGCATAATCAATGTCGATGCTGTCTGTAAAAAACAACAGCAGATAGACAAAGAGAGAGGAAGAGAGAGAGACAGAAGAGGATAGCAGAAGAGGTATTCAAACACACACACACACACACACACACAGGCATAAATATACTCGTCCAAGTGTGTATATAGCACACATTGAGAGACATAGCCCAAAATATGCCAAGGGAAGTGGTAGTGGGTGTGGTAGGGGAGGGAATGGGACGAAGGGGCAGCTCCAAAAGCAACGAACCAACTTGCAATGCTCGTATATCAGCATTGGAATCCACCCGGCAAAACCCTTACAACGAAAACAATTTGGTAAGTTTTCGAAAATTTGCTGCACAAGCGACTGTCTGCAGTTGTCTGTGTGTGTGTGTGAGTGTGTATGACTGGTTGTGTGTGTGTGTGAGTGAGCGCAAGTCTAATCCATCGAGTGGGATAGCAATAGATTTTGGAAGTCCATGTACAAAGCTTAGAAATAGACAGACAATAAAAGCTTCATGAAGCGGCATCGCCGCCATTTCCCATTTCCCATTTTCCGTTTTCTATTTCACATATTGCCCAGTGTGTGTGTGTGTGTGTGTGGAAGCGAGCTAGCAATAGACCCATCCATGAAGTTTCTGTTGATTTTTATCATTTATCGATTTCGAATTTGTGTCGAGGGACAATTTAGTGGCCCCACCTCCGCCACCGCCTCCGTCAGCCACTCCCCTTTCCCCTCTCCATCCTGCTGACGGTGTCTGTGTCTCTGTTTCAGGACATTCATGAGGTGTCAGTTGAATAGGAGCGCTCCCTTGCCTCTCCCTCGGGGTCGCCGGGGGTGGGGGTTATTGCGGCGCCATTGCCTTTGGTTCGGGCCAAACAATTTGATGGCCAACACCACTGGCTGACTGGCTGAGTGGCTGCCTGTGTTTTGGGGCATTGGCTGATTGCTATAGCTGCTAGCGGCCTGTCATTGTCAGGCTAAGCGCCTCTTGGCTGACAGTGCAGTACATTTCTGGCCTCATGAGCATCCATAGCTATTTATGGTCCTCCACATATCCTTCTTCTGTTCCTATTTCTTCCCCGTTTCCCCCCCTCCAAAAAAAAAGAGACACGAACTATTGTTACGGCATTTGTCTTTATTGATCTCCGTGCGGAATTTAAGATTGCTACTCTGAGTTATTACGGGGAAATTGTTTTCTTATTCGATATTAGAAAACTGATTCTCTAACAGTGTTGACAAATTTGCTTTTTTGTACACATATTACAATATTAAAATGTACGTAGCGTTAGTTAAAGGCTAAGAAAATAATTTTATTAGACCCCGTACTCTAAAAAAGAGTCGAGGGGTCTATTAAGTTTGTCTGAAGCGAAATGTGCGTAACAGGCAGAAGGAGGCTTCTCCGACCCCATAAAGTATATATATTCTTGATCAGCATCAACAACCGAGACGATATAGCGATGTCCGTCTGTCTGTCTGTACCATTATAGCTATCCTCACCAAGTTTGATTCGGATCGGACAACTATAGCCTATAGCTCCCATAGGATAAATCGATCGAAAATGGGTAATTTGTATGAAGACATGAAGTTTAAGTTGAGCGATTGCAACCAAACTAACACATTATATGTATGGTACCATTATAACTATACTCGCCAAGTTTGTTCTGGATCGGACAACTATAGCCTATAGCTCCTATTGGACTAATCGGTCAAAGATTGGGAATTTGTATGGAAAAACGCGCACTAGAAAGAGTACGGGGTCTTTAGCAGTCGGTTCGCTCGACTGTAGCCTTTCTTACATGTTTTGTTTAATATAAATATATATTTTTATGACTGTCCCCTCTCGATAAAACGATTCCTTTTAATTTTCTCTACAGTTTACTGTAGTTTTCCCAAACTATTCCAGAACTGGCATAAAAATCGCTTTCAAATTTAATAAGTTTATATCTCTTTAAGACGAATTCCTTTCGTTTCTTATAGTCACATTCCCAAATATCTTGACCAGTTCAAGAATCACGTAAATCGTTCTGCAACTCCGCTCTAAATCTTATGCAATTCTTCTCCGATCCGCTTTCGTGCTCAAACTCAACAATAAAGCAATTAATCAATTTTATTGACATACCATACTATATACTATATACTGTATATGTGTGTATATATATAGAAAACAAAGCCGAACCCAAATTCGCATCAGCTTGCAATTTTTCAGCAAGCAGATTAACAGAGTCCCCGCAAAAAGGCAAAGTCAAATTATACTCCAGGGACACACGTACAGTCAAATACGAGGGACGGAGTCGTTTATTGTGATACTGGAATTCTATTAACCTCTGCTTGGATGGATGAATAAGCGGCTTAAAGGGATTTACCTGAAACTCAACCAAGTGTGCTGTGTGGTGATCGCAAAAACCCGTACAGATCACGTAGCACATACATACGAGTGCTCACTGTACGCAGCTGGAAAGATATAGCAAATTCAATAGCAATTCACACTCGTTCGTCAATTGCTGGAAGTTGACTTTCGGCGCGTACTAAAATATAGAAGAAAGAAATCCGTAGAAAGAAACCAAAGCGGAAATGAGCGGAAGTAAGACCAAAGAAAGCAAGAGAGAGGGGGAGAGGGAGAGAGCGAAAGGGAGAGAGGCAGAACTCCCTGTATTGCAAAACGTGCATACTGCGTGGATTTTACTCTCTGAATGAGTTGGCATTTTCGTCCGATGTGTCATTATAAATAGAATTCAACAATTGTTTGATCTTTTGATCTAAAATCGCTTCAAATGGAATGGAATTTCACAACGTAATACGGTTGCTATTTACACATTATGGCCAAGAGTCATGTATATCCGCTAATGGTTGAGAGTCGAGTCAATTATCGGCGGTATGCTAATGGTATTTTGAATAGATCAGAGTAGAAAGAGCGCGACTCAAACTTAAAGTATGATTAATGTTGGCTCCATTAGGCATACTATACCCATACATATATATATATATATATAGATTGCAACAGGGTCATTAGCGGGCGGACTCCTAACAAGCCTATCGCAGCCAACTTCAAGGTGGTTTCTCCTCTTCTTCTTCAGCATCAAGTGCTTAATACCTAGAGGGCATTAATAATTCGGCATTTGCTTGTTATTGTTCGATCAACCTGTTTCAATTTCATTCAACTCATTTTGATTGACAGTTGATTGATTAACTTCTTGGATTTTAGTTAAATTCTTTTCACACATTTCCCATTCATGACTGTTCCGTTTGTTTGGTTTAATCCTTTTGACTGCAACTCGGGAATCTTTGACGGATTGTCATCTCTATGGCTCTGTGACTCTTTGACTTGGCTAAGCAGATTTCCGGTCTCTCAGTGTGTGTAATTGTTATGAGCCCTAAGCCCTGTAGCTATTGTTAGAGCCCTCTTCTTGTGGGTGTTACTGAGCTCATTTCTTTCGGGCTAAGCAATGTGTATTATAACTGAATAGTTGTTTTCCTGTAGGTGTGTTTCACACTACATAATGTTCTTAGCCAGGTACAAGTAGTTGGCTAACAAGCGGAGTGAAAAATAGGGAAATGTTAACAATTTTCTAAGCAGTATAAATTGTTGTTAGCCAGTTTGAATCAGTCAAAATCTTTAGCTTCTTCATAAATTTTATCATTTTATTCATTATCAATTTGAAATAATTAAAATTACAATTTAATTTAAATACATTTTACATATCATATCATCATCATTATCATCATAATAATCATTATTATTATTAGTATTAATATTATTATTATTATTTTAATCGCTCGCATATTTATTTATAATTAAATTAGGAGAAATGAAAACTTAACATTAATTTTTTTTAAGGAATGCTTTAATTAATGCTTTTTTGTTCGTCTTTTGCTTTTGTTATAAACTATAAAACTAAACATATAATATGTAATAAATTCAGTAAATTTTGTGCCTTAAAACGACTTAGCATTTAGAGCCGGATTATTAAATACAAAATACCTATAGACTATACTATATAATTCTATGCGCGATTTATCGAAATTAACATAAATATTTACACACGTATTAAACAAGGGTTGGAGGAGGGGGGATGAGGGTTAGGGTTAGGGTTGGGTTTACAAATTAAGCCTAAAAATTGACGTCTTCAGAAGACTGTAAAGTGGCAAAACCTTTTTCTTGTTAGCTAATCAAAAATGTTAACTGAAATGCGTTTTGAAAAAATAAATTAAGTTTTGAGAACCATTTGCTGTTTTATTGTTGTAGTTTATTAGCTGCTTTAGTTGCTGTTGTTGTTGTTGTTGTTAGTTTTGTTGTTTATGCATTTCATTTGCCATTTTGTTGTAAATTCGTTTTAATGACGATAATTATCCTGCTGTTGTTGCTGCTGCTGTTGTTGGGCGCTGCTGCTGCTACTGCGACTCCTTTTGCTTTGGGTGGGTGCTTCCCCCATGTCCAGACTCTCGTTGTCGCTGTCCATGGTCTCACTGCAGTCACCATCGTTGTCACCACCCATATCGTCCTGTTTCCGCTTTGCCGTTGCCATTTCCGCCGCATGACGTTTGCGCCATTTGGTGCGACGATTTTGAAACCAAACCTGTAAAAGTCCAATTTGAAATGAAGAAACTTTAGAATTATGCTATGTAGGTGTATATGTGGGTGTATATAAGTGTATGTGTGTGGCAATTAAAGTTTTAAATAAGCCAAGCACAAAGTTTCATGTGTAATTAGCCAGTCGTCCAGCACACACACACACACACACACACACACACAAGCGCACACACACTCATTGTCAAAGTCATTAAGTTAAGGCCCAATGTACCGTTGCCCATTCAACCGCCTTTTGCCGCTGCTCACAGCCCATAAGTCGCATCATCAACGCCGGTTAACCCTCAATTAAGACAATATTAAGCCCTGGACAGCGTGTTTGTTACCCAACAACAGCAGTTACAACAGCAGAACAGCAAAAACTATGCAAAACCATGACTAACGTCTTTGGTTGCGCTTCATTTTCCATTTTGCAACGTTGCCACATTTCACCACTGGCGGCATATGTTGCATGCCACCCCCCACAAGCGAAGCCATGCACCCCCCAAATAGGCCTAGACACGTTTTGTAGCTTTCTTTTTTTTACTTTTGACCAAAATCAAGCATAATTTCTAGATTTGGCTGATGATGGAGCGCTTTTGTTTTGGCCAGACAGGAGCTCATCATGGCCAACGTGTTGTTTGGTTGTAGTTTGAAGTCATTAACAGTGCTTTCAACTTAAATTGACCCATTAAAATTACTTTTCAAATATTGCCAGCTCATCTGAAAGCCAAGTTACTAATAAAAGTCTTAAATATTCGTTGTTACTTGTCTGTATCTGAAAATTAAAATGTATCTTTAAATGGACCGTACAGAAATCAGTGTTGGTAACGACCCAAAGGTGCAATTAAACCAGATACAACATAATTTACAACTTCATTTGCACATTTGTGTAATTATTATTTGCAACATTATGCGAAATAAAAACACAATTAATATTTTTTCGTATGTCGTTACAAGCCGCAGAGAGACAGCTACAGGGAGACTAAAGTCGAGGCGAGGCGAGTTAAGTTCGAGTCTCTTTTTGGGCCGCACAGACAGAGAGCAACAACAACAGCAACAACAACAACATTAGTTGGCATCATTAAGGCTGCTTTTCATGGTCATTATTTTTTGGTAACAGCTGTGTCCATGTTGTTTCCGGATTTTCGGTCGACCAAAAGAGGAACTGGCTCCTTCCAGTCTTTGTTGCTCTTCCTGCCTACTTTCTCCCCCCCTTGGGGGAATGGGTATTTTCAGCTGTGCCGTTGTCGACATCATAACGATGGTGTATGCGTCATCTAGCACCCACTAAAGCATAGTTTCTAAGTGGAAGGCAACAGACTGTTGAATTTCAAGCCTTGTTTTGTCACTCTGTGTTTCGACTCGACATGACTTGAATGCTCAAAACTTTAAGAGGGAGTTTCAAAAAATTGCATTTATTCTTTTTTTAGGAAATTAGAAAGGGAGATTGAGACAAAATTTGAGCTCTTTTAGGACTTTCAGCTGTGGAGTTAGGAAGAGATACAAGTATTTTAAACTAACAGTGATTATTAAAATTGTTTCAAAAAGTTTATATATGAAATTATATACAAATTAAGTCGGCTGATTAAGCGGAAATTTCAAATCAGTGCTCTACTCTTTAAGGAGTCTATACAGCGAAAATAATACGGGCAAAATCAGTTCAACTAAGATCATTGCAAAGTGACCTGGATTCTCGCTCCAGGAACAATTTAAATGCAGCTGGCAGAACATAACATCCTGCAAAACCTCGAGAATAATATGTGGAGAGCTTAAAGCCCACCTCAGTCACTACTTACTGCAGCTTTCACTGGGCGAATGCAGGCTGGTGATGGGTATTCTAAAGGGTCATTGCCTAGCAGCAGCTCACGCAGCCAACTTGGGCATAACCAGTGACACGAAACACTGGAACAGCTCCTGTGTCACTGCCCTGCCCTAGTACGCTTGAGGCTAAGGTGCTAAGGTGCGCACCTACTGCACTCACTTAAGAAAGTCGTCAAAAGGGCGCTAGAGGAGCTACAGCCTTAGCTAAACTCTCCCGCATTCTACAAGATCTCTATCAAAATTTCTCTGTTAACGGACCACTAAGGGCCACCAAGTGGCCTATGCACTGACCCCTTGAGGAGCGTTCGGCTTTACATAACCTAACCTAATAATTAGATCTTTAATATTTAATAAATCTTATATTCAAAAAATAAATAATTATTTGTATTAGTCATATTTTCAAGTATAAAACTAAACTTCTTTTCTAAAAATCAATTGATTTTCTAAGGTACTGTTGATATTTCCAATTTAAATTTCCTTGATCTGCAGCCGACAACTGTGCGGAATGTTTTGATGACCACACAAATAGTTCCAGATCACCGCAAAGTTAGAAGCGAAGGAGCCAAAGGCGAAAAGCAGCAGCAAAAGAAAATAGTTAAGAAGAGCGGAATAGAGGAGGAGTGAGGCAGAAGAAGAGGGACAAGGACAGGGAGAGAAGGGGAGACATAGATAGGGTAAGACAGAGTTGAAAATTTATGACAGGGCAACATGTCAAAGTCAATCAAATATTGTGGCAATCAATTTGACGTGGCCACGTTACGCTTCGATTCGGTTCGAATTTCGAACTGAAATTGGTCATTGAATTTGGTTTGGGAAGAAGAAGAATACGGATTTATTTATTACGGCCAGAACAGGACGTAACGATAAAAAGTTATAAAACATATGCCAATGTTTTGCTTCGATGCCGATTGTTGTTGTTGTTGTTATTTTTTGGCACCGCCACGGGGTGTCAGGTGTCCGGGGGTCAGATAAGGATGAAAAGCGTTATGTAAATTTCGTTGGAACGAATGTCAAAATCAAACCTTTTTTTCTCTTCTTCTTCTTCTTTTTCTTCTTCTTGTTTCGTGTGGCAAATATATGACTCTGAGCAAATTGGAAATTTATTTGTTTACGCGTCCTGTTGGGTTCAGAGAGAGAGAGAGAGACGGCTCTGATCGGATCGCATTCGATCGAACCGTTCGCTGTTGGGTACTTAAAAGTCATGAAAATTTACAACATGGCTGCGCACACACCTTTAGAAGCCGCTGCCGTGGATAGTACACTGCTTACCCCTGCCCGCTACCCGCTTACCCCTACCCCACCCCTACCTTTTAGTCGGTTTTCTCTTTTGTGCTTCCTATTGGTTAACAAACAATTTTTTTTTTTGGTTGTAGTATTGGCTTTTAAGAGCAGCTCGTAAATTTTAATTTGAACGACAGGCTCGCCTATCTAGATACATAAATAGTATATATATATGTATATATACATATACATGTATGTGGTCGTAATCGCATTTATGTGATTTTGTGATTTATTTGCGTTTTGTAGCCCATCAACGTGAGGGCAAATCACATAAAATCTGTTTTTATTTGACTAATTGTGAGTTGAAAAGTGTGGACCAATGGCGCATTGCTTGATACGGCTTCGATCCACTAAAAAGGGACAGCAACAACATGCTTCAACTCTCTCACTCATGCGTTACTCTCCATAGAATTTCTTTCCATTCATTAACACACAATCAAATCCATTAGCTGACAACAATGGAACCAGCTGGTATTTATTTATTACTATTATTGTTATTATTAATATTTTTTTTTTGTTTGTTACTATTCTTTGGAATATATTTTCTATCACGGTTCCTAAAAATCAATTAGACAATGTTTCACATATCTGTCATAAGTTTTATGAGCTGCCTGTCCCATTGTCAACTTGTCGGCTTGTCACTTAACCCCCCCCCCCCTTCTCACCACACCTCCCCCTTTCCCCACCATATAGTCCCATATCTACAATCGCCCATTGTCATTTCTGACAGTCGCTTCGAATTGATTTGGTCTATAAGCTTTCATTATACATGTGCTAATTATGCGGCGAGTTTTGATTTAAATGTTTTTTTTTGTTTTTATGGAAAACCATTTGAAGAACATTCAAAAGTCATCATAAAACTATATACATTCATTGTTTAAATCTAAGCATGAGCTATGAGTCTTAATTGTTTTCAAAATTAGTCATCTAATTGGATATTTTATTGCTTTTGTTCAAAAGTAAACAATAAAATAACTTAATATTTTATTTGCATTTTTAATGTGTAACTTTTAAAAAAATGTTTACATTACTTAATAATGTTGACTAACATTTTTATAACTTCTATAAGAATTTGGAAAACGTACGGAATTTTTTTTTTTAAATCATCTTAAGTTTATTAGAAACAACTCCTAAATAAAATATGGAACTCCTTTTCTAAATTATAAAATATAAATAGTGTTTATAAGAATTGTTTCTTGAATGTCTAAAAATCATAGCAACTAACTGTTGACCGTTTCTCGTTGTCTGCAAATAAGTGTCTTTCACTCACACTTTGAGAAAAGACTCAGAGAGCAAACGATTGAAACGGTTGCTCGCCGGGCGCAAACGAACTCGGCGATCAACCATTTAATTTGTTCTCTTTTCTGGTTGTTCCCATTTGCATTGAGTTTTTCAGTCATTCTCTCACTCACTGAGTCTCATTGTGCGAATGTCAATCGTATCGCTCTCTACACGATGCACGTTGAAAGAACGTCACACGAATAGCTCAACTCGATGCGCTCAAGAGAAAACAAAACAAGAAAAACGAAGTCCCTTGCTGAGAGAGAGAGAGAGCAGCTGCGTTCGCGAACAGAGCATAAAGAATAAAAAATAAACAGTTATTTGCATGCTATGCTAAAAATTATATAAAGTGTATCAGAATTTCTTCGCAAATGTATTTAGAATAGTTACAAAATTAATTTCTTTTTTAATATTTATAAAATGGAATGGAAAGTTGTTTGTTAAATTATGAATTACTTCATTGAAATGTCTAACTATATATATTTTTTAAATTTTTTAGAAAACTCTAAAATAAATACCCAAATTATTTATAATATTTTTTTTAAATAAATGTTTAAAATCTCCTAAAATATTTTTAATTTTTATATAAATTACTTTCTTAACTTATCAAAAATATTTCAAGCTGAAACTGAGTTACTTATGGTTCAACTGCTTAAAAATGTAAATCAGCTCTAAAAAATTACCTAAAAACAAAAATTAAAACCTTTGAAAAAAAAACTTCACTTACAGTGAAGACCCATTTCCATGCAAGTACTCAACAATCAGTTGACATTTTCAAATAAATTCGTATATATTCGAGCTGTATTTATGCAAAAGAGAAATCACGAAAAAGCTATAACAACAATCATGCCATAATATTGTAGTCCACATAGAATGTCATTAATAATGAACGCAGACGCTATAATTCACATACCCAGAGAGTGGGAGAGTAAGAGAGAGAGAAAGAGGGAGAGGTAGTGCTGTGGTAGCTTTATAAGAACGTACAAAATGGCGACCATTTGCATTAAATGATTGCTAAAACTCAGAGTACAGTTTGGGTTTGAGGTCTGCTCAGAGCTGTGTTCAGTGTTCAGTGTCCAACAAACGCTTTTAATTATGATAACAGCGCAATTATTCTTGTCAAGATCATTTGGCATGCGCCCAGTTGCAGCCACGCCCACACAAACACCCTCACACACTTGGTCGTCACACTGTTTTGCATTTTGTGTGTCTCTGTCATATTTTTGGAACCCGATTTCGGTCCGATTTCGAGTCTGTATCCGAGTCCGAGTGCGAGTGTGTCCAGTGGTTGTGTTTTTGTTTGTCAATTTGCATACTATCATCGTCATGGCTGTTTTTCATCTCGGTCTTTAGGAGAGCATTCATACACACACCCACATACCCCCCGTCCACACACACACCCACTCGCACACACACCCACACACACACTAATTGAATATGTATGAAGCTGATGTCGTCGTTGCTGTTGCGTCCTTGCACAGAATTTAATTTACACTCACCCAAAAGTCATGCAGTCATTTGGCATGTCTATCAGACAGAGGCCATCCAGTTCTACCAATTCTCCCAATCCTGCCCAGCACTCATCCATCTCTCTGTCCACTGTCTCTGTCGTCATCACCGCTTTTTGCCCTCTCTCTCTCTTCTATCTTTGTATCTATTTTAGCCCCTGCACAAATGACGCATATTTAGCTGCAGCTCAAGCCATCAATCCTAAAATGTTTCATCTCTCTCTCTCTCTTGCTCTCTCCCACTCTCTTTGTATCCCTTTCTTCTTCTGTCTAGCACATTTTGCTGCTTCATATGCCTCACAATGCCATCGGCCTCATTCATTGGTAATTAATCATTTTGCTCATCATAAACGTGATTTCTTTCCCGAAAGCTGAGAACCCTGATTTGTGCACACAGTTGTTTAGCTGAGTTTTGAGGTTGAGGTTGAGGTTGAGTTGGAGTTTTGAAGACTGCACCATTTATCCGGGTTGGAAAGTTAAGGGCTCAATTGAGAGGGTGGCAATTATTGGTGAGTCTTCAAATTGCCTGACAAATGACACTACAAATGAGACAATCAACTATCTTATAATGAAATTTGCTACTAATTTGAAAAAAAAGAGTTTGAGATACAAAGTAACTTAAATGTAAAGAAAGTTTATTGTAATTTATAGGCGACTTAATTTGATAGTTATGCGACAAAATTAAAGCAACTTTGAAATGAAATTTTAATAAGAAATTCTATAGAAACCGATTGAAAACTGTTTTGATTGGTGAATTTTTCATTACAGTGCTTGAATCTAGTCATTCTGTACTTGAGTCAAAAAAATTCTAGTTTCTACTACCTCTAATATCGTTTATCATATATTTTAGTCAAGAATAATGGATTTCTTTTTGATGATTTCCATACTTAATTTAAGAAAATTCTAATACTCACAACTGTAGATATAACTTTGAATAGGTTTTTAGCCGAAACCCCCAGTTTTCTTCTTAGTGCTTAAAATTCTTTATTTATATTTAAAAACCTTTCATTCCCCCTCCTACCAAGTACTTTCCTCCTCCCAATTTCCTACTCTACTCCCAACTCTCTAGCCAATTAACTCTGCCGAAAAATGTAAAGGATCGCTAAGCTAACTAACTATATGCTTTAGACTAAGTTCTAACTAAATGGAATCCACCGCAAAACCAATTAACTGTCCTGGCTTAGAACTAATTTAAATGACAAACCCAAAAGAGAGAGAGAGAGTGAGAGGGAGAGGGAGCGAGAGGTGAGAGCGAGAAACCGCGCGACGCACACGCGACTCACGGCGAATGGCAGTGACACGTGCGTTTCTGGTGGGGATTACAGGGACGACAACAAATTTGACGACACAAAGGATTTATTTGTTGATAACATTTTACGACCAGGGATGGGAAAAACAAAAACAAAAAAAAGAACACGAAGAAAACCTTCGACGAAAACTTTAAAATGACGCGCACGGGAATGTTTTTTTTAGGGATGTGATGAACGGGGGAGGGGGGGGTACAGGGTCTACGGGGACAGACATGTGCACTAAGCCTTTAGGGCATAACCCACAGGGACTGATATATCCGCTGGCAGACCATTGGCGCCATTTTGTTTTCAGGTTTTTCGACAAAAATAAAGCAAAAATCCACGAGCTTTGCGTTTCAATAAAAATGCAAATTGCCACAAAAGTCAATGGCTCGAGGGAGGGGTAATGGAAGGGGGAGTGGCAGAACAAGAGGATTCAGTTTGGGGTTCCGTATCTTTAGCCTGTTTTCCCTTTTTATTTTTGGCTTTATTTGGTTAGATACACGTCGCCGCCATTTTATGTGATTTTAATTTGCATACTCGCATGTTAGCTAAAGGTGTACACCACACCACCCCCACCCGATATAACCCCCACTCCCACCCCCACCCCACTGTTCACTTGATTACTCACCTTCACCTGCGACTCGGACATTCCTAAGGCATACGCGAGCTTGGCACGCTCCGGTCCAGCCAGATATTTGGTTTGCTCGAATGTCTTCTCCAATGCGAATATCTGTTGACCACTAAATGTTGGGCGGGTGTGTTTCTTTTTGCCATCCTTATCACTCGAAGGATGATGCTGATGCGACTGTGACAGATTGGCGGACACTGTAATAAAAGTAGAAGGATTTCAATAAATAAATAACTGATTGATAAGCAATGGATAAGTTTTAGAGACTTAATTATAGGCACTTTTACACATTAATTAATTAAATTAATTATAAATTAAATAGAAATATTACTATAACATTCGATATAGTTTAATCATTTATTTAAAAAATGGTTAAGCTTAGTTTACCCTGCAAAATATGAAATAAATAAATTAAAAAATCTTATAAAATTTTATTAACATTAAATACAGTGTAAGCTCTACTCGCGGACAGCCCAAGAGAATGATTTTCATACAAAATTCGTTTCCTTGCGCGGGCATCTCCCTTGGCCGGCCAAAAAAGGGAGCTTCACTGTATTTGTAGCTAAAAAGCTATATATTTCCTACGCTTCAAATTGATATGTAAATTAATACTCAAAAAGTTTTTAAATTTACATAAAAATTTAAATTTGAAAATAAATTAATTTAGCTCTTAAGCACTTTCAGCTCTAAATTTCTAATTTTTCTAAGGATTGGAAATTACTTTAAGTCAACACTACAGTAAAAAACTCTTTTATAAATATTATTAAATTTTTTTGAATTCAAAAGTTTGAAATTCCAAACTTTTTAAATACTTTTAGAATTGCTTAACAATATAATTGAAAACTTTACTTCCAAAATAACAAAGTGATTGTTAAATGAATTAAATTAAATTATAGTATAAATACTTGTACGCATAAAATAGTTTAGTTTCCTCAACTCTTGATCAAATGAACTTTCCACTAGTTTTAAATACCTATCAACGACTTAATGATCAGGAAAAACAAGGTATATTAACTTTATGATTATTTAACATAACCAATCTAATAAACCGCTTTATTATACAAGTGAAATGTTTGTTAAACTTTTCCAATTTGTTAAACTTTATGTTTAAAAGTCGTGTTTACAAGCAGCGCAAGTTATGCAGCAAATTTTCCAAAAATTTAATTACTAAACAATAAGCAAAGCCATAAAATGTAGCCGACAAAATAATATGCCAAACACCCCTTAGCGACGGGAGTAAGAGCAGAAAGGAGCAGAAGGGGGAAGGTAAAAGCCCGTGTCGTTGTCGTTGTAGTTGTTGCTGTTGTTGTGGCAAAGTTTTTTGACATTTATTAATTGTTTATGGGACCTTGTTTTGGCGACAGCTGCGATTTTGAGAGCCATTCGCGATGAGAAAGTCACTTTTAGTTCTTTATGTTGTTGTTGTTGTTGTCGAATTTGTGCTCTGAAAACTGTTTAACATGTGAAAATCATATTTCAATTGGTTTTCCAAAACTACCAAATACAAATGCAAATTTTGTAATATATTTTGTTGGCAATTCGTTGTGGCTCAAACAGTTTGTCGTTCTGGCCACGCATAATAATTAGACACTAATTACCACTGAGGTAGCAGCAATAACCAAAGGAAAATGAGAAAAAAAAAAAATTAAATAAGAAAAATTGTCCACGTTGCAACAATTAACAACGCAAATTGACCACAGAATTTATGAGAGCCACTAAAGTTTTGGCCAAGGTCCTTGGACATTTCATTCAAATCAATTAGCAAAAACGACAAATGAGCAAGAGAGCAAAAGTGAGAGAGAGAGAGAGAAGTACAACGACGACAAGAGGCCAATAAAAGCTGTGTGTACGCCCCCTCTGTACGCTAGAGGGCGCTACGTGCACCACCAACACTTTAGATACGCCCCTTCCTCTGGGCTCCTGCCACCCGGAAGGCTCGTAAAGGCAGTCAAGTGGGCATGGTCGGGTAGTGGTCATAAAATTAAACGGTAGCTGGAGTGGGAGACAGTTGACTCTCACCAGGGTTGCCAACAGCCCTTGTAGAAGTCTTCCTGTGAGTGTGTGTGAGTGTGTTTGTGTGTGTGTGTGTGTGCTTTCAATTAATGTCACCCCATTATTAAATGATCCCTAATTATGTGAAATGATTTAACTAAATATGCACAGGAAGCGCCTGGCGCTAGGTAAAAACCCAAAGCCGCAAGTGGCCTGGGAACACTGGGACTGTGGGTGTGGTCGGAGGAGTGGTGGGGGAAGAGGTGGGGGGAGAGTAGCGTGTAGAGGGTGGAAAATGGTAACAGGTTTTTCTGGGTATGAAGGGACTGATTTCAACTTCTTCTTCTTCTTCTTCTCCGGGGTTCATTCTCATGGCTTCTGAATTAATTTCAAAATTTGCTTCCGACTCCTTTTTTTACAACTTGTGTCCCTTTATGATACTTTGGGGCAGTTTCCACAAAATTATTAATTTAAATGGTTACAGTTAGAGACCAGATAGTGTGTATATATGTATGTGAGTGTATGAGTGTAGTTGATGGACACATAAGAACTACAGTTTGGAAGATTTTGAAAAATTTCAGTTTTGATAGCTTTAAAATCTGTTATTTAAACAAAGTTAATAGACCCCTTTACTCTTTTATAGAGTACGGGGTCTAAAGATGACTTTAGGCAAGCAAATGCTCTGTCAATATTATTTTCATAAATTTTTATAAATAACAGTAATTGGCAAAATAGAAAAATGTGCATAAATTTAAAAGTTTCAATAAACAAATTTAAACAAATTAATTTTAAATAAATTATTTCTCTTAAAATTAAAAATTTTCATGAAATTCCTTATAACTAACTCAATTTATCTAGCTTATTAATTGTCTAGTTAAACTTTAGCTTCAACAATCAGTTTGGAGTTTATGTTTTATATGGATATGATTAATATTAACTCAGTAGTATAAGTTGCACTAAAATTTAATTATGTTGTATTATATTATATTTTAATAGATTTTCTTAACATGTACAAATTTTCTAAATTTATTAAATAATTTATTTATTCAGCTGTATCCATCCGTCTCAAGTTTATAGAATTTTGTACTATTTTAAAGAGAAATATTTCAAATCAAAAACATTTTTTAAAATCTAGTTTGACTCTCTCATCTTTAAGTTAACTATGATTTTTATGCCCAACATGTATATTCATACCTTCCACTATGCAACTGCAAAATTTGTTGGCTATAAACCTAAAGCAAACCACTAAAAAAAAGTTAAATAAAATTGCGTCAAAATAAATATGTGCCATAAAATTTATGTTTTGTTTTGTTTTGTTTTGTTCTTCTTCGCTTTTCGCAGACAATTCACAAGCTTAACAGAAACGTATAAAAAATAAAAATAAAACTAAACCAAGGGAATAACACTTGTCAATAGGGCGTGGCATTGGCAAAAGGGGCTGTGGGCTGGGGGCTGTGGGCTGTGGGCTGAGCAAAAAGCCTGGACCATAACAAGCTTAATCCTTGGCAAGAAAAATTGTAGCAGTGATAATTTTTTTTTGTACCGCGAGTACTCTCTCACACTCCCTCTCTCTCTTTCTCTTTCACTCTATCTCTAGCTAACTCTGTTGCTCTTTCTATATCGCTTGTACTGGGCTGCAGCTGCGTCCCAAGGACCCTCATAAATAACCGACAAATATGAAGCGTTTATTTGCTCATGTCACGGCTACAAAATGAAATGAATTGGCAGCAGACAGGCTCAAATTCTGAAGCGACCCTCGCGAGTAGTAGATTCCCCCACTGTTCATTCTCCTCTCTCCGCTCTCTTTTGGCCCTGCAGCAGTTGTCTATAATCGCATAAGTCACCCTGTTGGCATCGCTGCATTTGCACTTTTCTCCGTTTTTATTTCCGCTTTTTGTTTCTCTTTCTCTTTTATTTTTTATGGCGTTAATATTTTGGGTTTTTCTGTTTTGTTTTTTTTTTCTACTCTACGTTATTGATATTAATAATGTGTGTGTGTGTGTCGAGGGGCGTGCCAGGTGGGCGTACTGTGTTTTGTCTCAATGCTGCGTTATTGAAAATATTAAAAAGTCATTTGTTATAACTGTGCGAAGAGCGAGCAGAGCGGGAGAGGGAAAACAGAGCGAAAAAGAGAGAGAGAGAGAGAGACATGAGGAACGAGCGAGAGAGAAACAAAGAGTGGAATTCGTTATTGGCAACTGTTAATAGACAGTGGGAAAATGTGGGCAATTAAACAATGATAATCTGAGCATTACTTTTTGTTAGCTAGTCAAGAATAGTGTTAATTTACTATAATTTAATCGATTCTTATCTAATATATAATAGTCTATTTAAAAAAAAATTTATAGAAGAAATGATTGTGTTATAAGAAAACAACTATTTATTTATAACATATAATAAATAACTATAAAATATTTAAATCTCATTCGTAACCCTTACATTATTCATAATGTTAAAAAAAAAATTTAAAAAACTTTTTAACTTCAATTTACGATATAATTAGATTATAAATAATATAATAAAATAAAATCTCTATATTTTTAAAATCAATTTTAAATTAAAACTCATTCATGAATCTACCAGTTACCATATAATTAGGTAATTAATAGTATTACATGGCCACATTATTGACACAAAAAAATAAAATCGAAATTTGAAGAATAAATTTTTTATTCAAAAATAATATTATTGAATAAAAGTTGTGTGCCATTTTGTAGTCAATTTGATTAGTTAAGAACAACATAAGACAAACTTTATTTTATTAGATCAGGTTTAAAATAAATATAATAACAATTTAACAAAATACTCAAAAATTGTCTGATCACATAATTGGCACAAATTCCTTGAGACCAACTCAATCGTACAAAAGTTTTGTATGCTTGATAAATTATGACATATTTGTCAAAGTATTACCAAATGTATATAAAATAAAAATATATATATTTTAAATTAGTTCAAAGTTTATCCTCATGCATGAATTTAACTTAAAGTTGTTAAGTAAGTAACAGAAATATTTAATTCTATTTCAATTTTTTGGTATGACAAACTATCTGTTTAGCTAAAAATATGAAAGTCCTCCTCTCAATCAAGAACTACATAAAGTTCTATATTCCTATACAGCTGATTTCATATGATTATATCTTAAAATCAAGCAGTAGTTTGCTAACAAAAAACCCTTTTTATATGAACTTTATGGTGACTTTCTATAAGTCATAACAACAGTCGGCCATCTTGAGACCTATTGCCATTGTGAAGTTGACAACAATGGCTTCTCGTCCCCATCCCCCTTAATCATATGTCACAAAGTCGAGTTTCGAGTTGGATATGCATATAACAATCTTGTAATATCTTTATGCCAATCTCAACAGTCGACGATAAGCAGCTTGTTTACCCTAATAAACTTAACGATATACCTTGTCAGAGAACATGGCCTACACGGAGGTAACAACAACAACAGCGGGCAGCAGCAACCCTTATGATCAACGTCTGGAGCTTTTATAAACCTCTCCATAGGTAGCATTTGCTCATTAAGTGTCGTATGTTTTTTGAGGTTTTTTTTGTTGTTTGGTATCCTACCCTCGGAGCTGGTTTCATTGCATTGCTTTATGGCCTGTTTTATGCCCGATTATATGCTTAAAACACAAGTTTCTGTTTCTGTTTCTATATGTGATGCGATGCGATGAGGACGACACACAAAATGCCACTTGAATTTTAATTAAACGCAACAGCTAGAAAAGGTTTTTACATACACAATACCAGCAAATGTTTAGCTATCTCTCTCTCTCTCTCTCTCGCTCTCTCTCTCTCTCTCTCTCTGGCAGCTGTAACTTTTTTATTTGCCTGCTGTCTTCATTAAGCTTAATGAATTGTGTCAAATTTCGACTGCGGTTTTGCTTTGCCTCGTTTATTTGTCTCTTTTTTTGCCTTTTGGTTATTTGGTTATGGACAGCTTTGGGCCATATAACTGACAGTATTTTTAGTTGCCTTTTGCCTGTTAACGTATCTCTTTTTTAATGTCATATTTAGTTTTTGTATGCTAGTTAATTATTTTATGCACTGTATGTGGCTTTGCTGAAGTAATGAAAAAATTGGAAAGGCAAGAGAGTTTAAATTTTAGCTTTAACTAGAAGAAAAACAATTTGTTTTAATAAAATTATTACATTTATAAAAGTTTATAATTTCTTAGAATCAAATATATTTTTATTATATCAAAAATAGTAAATTCTCTTAGAAACTTTTTTTTTAATGTGTCACAATGAGTAAAATCAGCAAATATTTGATTTATTTATATAAATTCATTAGGTTTTAATTGTTTTAAAATATTTTAGTAACATATAAGTCTTTCTAATTTAAATAATTGACAGTTCTCTAAGGAAGTTTTGTAATATTTAATATAAAAATTGTTCTGAAATATTTTTCAAAACTTAAAAAAATACATTAATTAAATAAAAAATTGCCTCCTTCAATATTTATTAAGTTTCCGATAAATTTTCATTTACACCTCAGTAAACACTTCCTTTAGGCAGACATTATGATATCTACAAAATCGATAGAAAGTACTGCACACATGCTATAAATTTCCATTTGAGAAACAAAGGAGAAGCGGAAAAACAAGGAAAATATTTCACTTGCTTGTCAATGTTTTTGCTCATCGTTTCCACATAATTTTGCGAGAAGCAAAAAAACAAAAGTAAAAAATAAAAAAAATAGAATAAAACATTGTCATATATATACCACACAATAACAATCCGCACATTTACATAAAACACACACAAAGTGTGTATGAGCAGGGGTGTGTGGGTGTGTGTGTTTGGTTGTGTGTGCGTTTATTATTTACATAAAAGTGTATATTTATTTATTTATTATTTGTATATATACATATTTATGACCGAAAGATGCCGCCGATGCCGACGAAGGATGCGACAGCTGCTCGACCAGACAAAAATCAGAAAAAAAACGAGGGAAAAAAAAGAAAAACTTTTACCGGAAAACTTAAAGCAACCCACGAGAGTCTGTTGTGTTGTTGCTCTATATAAATGTTGGGTAAATGTATATATATATATAGTTGATGGAAGCGAAAGGAAGCAGGAATTAGATAAAGGCAAACGCAGACGCTGCGAGAATATGTTGCCACATTATTATCTAGACGATGGCGGAGCGAACGAACCTACAAATCGCACAAGCACAAGGGGGTTGCTTTACGGGGGATGCCAAAATGGGGCAGCAGTGTGTACGTGTGTGTCTGTTTATGTGTGTGTGTGTGTGTGTGTGTGTGTTTATATGCTTGTAGGCTGTCATGTTAACAAGCTTTATGTGTGTGGGTGTGTGTGTTTGTGTGTGCTGCGCACCCAAAATGGCGCTCATTCAATGTTTCATTTAAATTTTTATGCGCGCGCCAAAGTATGCAATAGATTTTTCACTCAACTCTTGCGTTTTGATTTTTTCACTCATTTGTTTTGATTCTCATATTAATTTAATTTTATTGCTTGTTGTTGTTAAACTTTTTATATGTTATTAATAATGCCATTGCATTTTATTAGCTGAATTTGATTGGCATTTATTTATTTGTTATTGTTTTATTGACTTTTTTTTGTGGCATATTAATTAAATGCATGCCACATGCATTTATTTATTATGATCAATAATTGAAGCTTACTTTAAAAGCATTGCACATTTGCTTTTATCATTATTATAACCATTATTAATATTTGCATTGCAATTCATTAAAGCCAATTGGCAACAGCAGTGCTAGTTGGATGGAGTGAGAGAAGTTATTCCAATGAGTTCATTGCGCTTTTTATAGTCGGTTGCGGATTACAATTGTGTTTGCATAGGCACTTAATGCTCTGCGATGGGGTGTGGTGGAGCAGGGGCAGAGGGAGCACTGCACTTCATATAAAATCGTTAATTAAGTTGCTATCAGCTGTGCTTATCGCAGCGAGCAGAGAGTCAGTTAGTTGTTGATTTTATTGGATAGGTTAGTTATCAATGCTAAATTGCAATGTGTAAATATAGTATACTAATCTATCAGTAGCGACTAAAATGCAATGTCTCTTCAATGTTTAACAATTTATCAGTAAATCGGGAGTATTAAAATAGTTTGGTAAGTAAGTGGAATAGAAAATACCAAGGAAATTTGGTATTTAGTATGCAAGCATAGTATTTTTGGTACCCCTCAGGAAATTTTGTTAACTTATTAATTTATCATGAGCATTATTATACTTCTTTGGAAATAGAAAATAGCAAGTAAATGTTAGAAAGAAAGGTATACAGAAAATACCATAAAAATATAGTACTTTTTTTACAAACATAGTATTTTTTTTTGACTTTTGACTTATAAGAATTTATCTGCTTATCAAGAGTATTAAAATTTATGAGAAAATATGTGGTTTAGAAAATACCAAAAATTAATGTAGTATTTTTTTAAATAGGTAAAAATTTTCTATATTCCTTTTCTTCTAAAATATGTTTATTAGTTTTAGTTATTATTAAAATATTTATGAAAATATTAATATACCATTCACAAATATAGTATTTTCTGTACACTCTATTTTTGAAAATATTTTTTAATGCCACTTCCTAGTCTGCTCTAGTTTTGGGTAATACTTGAGACCTGAACTCTTGCACTCTTTGGCAAATCAATTGAATCAATATTGATTTAAACGCAGCAGCTACCAAACATTCCACGACACACTTCAGAAATCAAATCGAACACAACACAAACAAGACAACAGCAACAACAACAACAACAAGAGAGACAACAACAACAACAACAACAAGAGACAACAACATTTCTCTTTCTCGACGATCTCTGTTGATCTCGTCACTAATTCAATAAGAAAATTATGTACGATTTCCGACTTGTCAGTGGCAAAATGTGCACAGTCATCACTGCAATTAAAGACCAAACAGCAGCTGACTACAGTGACTCCTCGCTGAGCTCTCTCGCTCCCTAGCTCCCACTCCCTAGCCAACTAGTTGACCAGCAGTAGCCAAAGCACTAAATCAAATCAAATCAATTGCCAATGCGAACGATCATTAACCAGAGGCGGGTGTAAAGGGGGGGCAAATGTTTAAATAAATAAACAATACGAAAACGAGTTCGAATTCGAGTTGGGGCTGGGGCTGGAATTGAAGTTGGTGTTGGAGTTGGAGTTGGGCGATTACTTAATGAGCTTTGCGGCCGAGTGCCTTATAAATAGACGTAATAATGAAGTAACCAGATCCAGACCAGAAAACTGTTGATCGTCTCCAAAAACGAAGTCCAAAGATGCTCGAAAGCGTGCGAGTAAATTAATTTTTCATATGCTTTTCACTACAAAATATAAAGTGACTTTTATGTAGAGTCATTGTCAGTTCGGTGGATGGTGGATGGTGGATGGATGGATGCCTCGATCTTCGATCGTCAATCGTTGATCGTTGATCGTGTTAAAGTGATTTTGTCTTTTTTTTCTCTCTCCCAGCTCTTTTAATGAGTTGGACAATGCGCCAATGGGGCCTTAATGGTAACTGGTAACTGCACTAAGCACATTGGACGCGTCATATTGGTAATCACTTGAGGATCGATCCATGATCATTAGGGGCAGCTGCCACATTCGCTGCGCTTTGTTAACGGTATCAACAGGAAGTCAGAGAGCGATTTATATTTATTATATGAGATTCGAAATGAAATTAATGCCTCGAGGTGTGGCTTTTATTGTTGACAGACAAATCATCAGCCCCATGTACCCCCTAGGGGGGAGCCAACCACAATTGTAACCAAATTACGTGCCACTGTGCAACATGAATGCACTGATTACTCCCCACTCAGTGAAAAGTATTCTGAAGTGGCCTAAAGTGACACCAAAAGTGGTGTGTTAGGGTTTTGGGTATCTAGGGGACTCCCCTCTTATGTGCAAATTAGTGAACATATTCATTTATCGAAAGACTTACTTGTATTCGATAGACGCTCACGCCACGCTATCGGATTGGCCACCAGACCTTGTAAACCTGGCCAATACAGGTGCGTGCGATCCACAATGTGTCCGGCGTGTGTCTTCAGTGGCGCCCCTTGGCTCTGAGACAAGTATTGGGCCATGCCCGCCGCAGCGGCGGCAATGGAGAAGCGGGGAATACCAGCTGGAAGGGAGTCAGAATTGGAAATTAAATTAAAGTTTAATTAGAATTAAGGTATAGGAATTATACTAAGTATTTATAACAACTGTTTTAAAGGGTTTGTCAAATGATGATGGTACACGAATATATATAATGTATATATGTTCTATAATTAATCAACAAAACTATTAGTTTTAACATTTTGTGCTTAAAAATAATTTTAGCACATTTTATTTTAATTTTATTTATTTAATGAGCCCTTAAAAAAGCATTCGCTTATGCATAAATATTTATTATGCTAATTTTAAAGCAAAATTATCCATTAAAAATTATTAATTTAAAAAGAATTAAACTTATATACCCTAATTAAAAGTAAGAACAAGCCAAAATTAAATTTCTTAAATTATAAAATTAATTTTTGACACGATAAAAAAACTGATATAAGCTTTGAATATTTTTTTAAATTTCCTTAATAAATAAAATCTAGTTTTCTGTTAAAAAAAAATATCTGAATTCACGCCACTTCTGACATTGTTTCTATCCCGAAACTCCGATTTTAAATAATAAATATTTAAAACATTTATAATAAAATTTATTAATACAGTTTAATATTGGCTTTGGTTATAAAATTAAAATTTAAATATTGACTTTATTATACATGTCTTATAAATAATTTAAACATTTATTAATAAAGTTAAACTTCTAATTTGACTATAAAATTAAGTTTTAAATATTGACTTCATTAAACAAGTTTGCCATTTAAAAATTCTTTGAATTAATCCGACCTTTATAAATACTTTATAATTATTTTATTTACTTCTGCAATAATTCTTAATATTTTAAGTCGTTTTATTTCACTACTACTATCAATTTAACTCAAAGTCTTCTATTTAAAGTTCCCAATCGGATTCCCCAACAAGTTCTTGCCTTCAAGGCCTACCAGAAAACCCGAAATACGAAATACAAAAACGAGATCTATATAAATAAATAATTTCATTATAAGCTTACCGACGATCTGCCTACTCATTGTGTAGAAAAGTTGCGCCATCAAATGATTTAAGCGAATTAATTAAAAGCCATTAAATAATTTGTCATAAAAAGAATGAAAACATTTTGTTCAACTAAGGAAAAAAAAAAGAAACCAAACAAATCACATAAACGCCCTCGTTAAAAATAATTAAAAATGTTATGGTAAATTGTCAACGCCCCGTCGCATAGATCTAGTCAGAGCCTCCTACACCCCATACGTACCACTCCCCGTAGTAGCAACTTTACCTATAAACCTTTTGGTAACCGATGTTTGACCCACTCCCTCGTGGTTGTTGGGCTCTGTCATGCCATACAATTGGGTCTACATTTAACTGTCAAAAATTGAAATCATTTTAGTGAAACGGCAGAGTCATATACACCCAGTACACCCCCCCCCCTCCCCCTACCGCCTCACTACTACTACTCCAACGATTTTCGTGTGTCATTTTGATTTAATTACAAACAATTTGACAACTAATTGCCGAACGTTTAAGTACGAAGCGTAGATCGCATTACGTTTTGCGTCATTTTGCAATTTGATTTGATATTATATGATTTTCGAAATTGTGCCCAATAAAATGAGGAATGCGAGAGGAGAGGAGAGGGAGGGGTCGAAGACAGGGTACTAGGGGGAGGTGGGTCTGCCTGCCCCTTTTGTTTGCCATTTTATTGTAAAGAGTGGAATCATGTCAAACCGGATTCATGCACAATTCACATTTGTTTGACTCCACATACGAACCAGTTTCCAAAAATCATTTAACAACAACATTTTTGGGGGCATACATTCAATACGTTAACATTGCATAATGATGGGCCAAATTGTAGCATTTATTGCATTTTAAATGTTTAAATATTAAACATTTGTTTCGCTTATTAAAACTGTCTTCGTTACAAATTTATTGAAATTTTTTTATATATTTTAAATTTGGGAATTTAAATGTGAACTGGGAAAAACTATTTTAAATTCAATTAGAAAATTTGTAAAAATTTTAATTATATTTTCATGAAATAAGCAAAAATTAGATTAGGATACCAAATTGTTATCATTTATAATTAATAATGATTCAATTGAGGCATTCATTGTTAGCTTTATTAATAAATTTATTATTAACTTTCAAAATTTAGCTAATTGAAAATAAATGCAATAATAATTCTCAGTAAAATATAGAATGTTCTTAATAGAAATAATAAAGTATTCTATAAATTATCAAGCAAATGGAATTTAATTTAAGAATTTGAAAAAGGCCCTAAATAAATTCATAATGAAATTGATTTCTAAATGTTGGAATTTAATATTTGTTTTTTTTATACTCTCTGCAAGAGAGAGTATATTGGGTTTGTGCAAAAAAAAAAGTATGTAACAGGCAGAAGGAGGCGTGGCAGACCCCATAAAGTATATATATTCTTGATCAGCATCACAAGCCGAGTCGATATAGCCATGTCCGTCTGTCCGTCTGTCCGTCTGTCTGTCCGTCTGTCCGTCTGTCTGTCCGTCTGTCCGTCTGTCCGTCTGTCCGTATGAACAAACAGATTTCAGAGATGGTAAGAGCTACAAGTTTGAATTTGGTCTCTTTCGACTCGATATTAAGTCAGTCAATACAAGAATCTTTTTTTTTTTCGATGCCACGCCCCGTTCGCCCACAATAAGCAAAAAACTAGAAACACCTCGTAAAAAATTGATGTTTTAGGCGAATATCTCAGTAACTATGGCACTTAGGAACACCCATTTTGGTACGCAGGTTCCTAGAGACGGTATAATTGTATTGTCATCCAAAATTTTGGACTGCCACGCCCCCTTTTCTCACAAGAAATAAAATAATTTGCAAACTTCAATGCCGATTTTAAGGCATATGTTCTTATCGTACAGTATTGTTATTTCACATTCGTTTGAAGACAAAATATATTAAACTATCCTGAAAGTTGCATATAAATTGGTCAATAAACAAAAGAGCTAGACATGTAAGAAAGTTGATAATTGAACGCAATGCCAATGCATGTGTGCAAGCGAGACAGAAGCATACAAACATGTGAGCGAACGTTTTCGCTGCTTGTTAGCGGCAGCGCTGCTTGCAGACGCTGGCTGTGCCGACCTAAATTCTATTTTTGACAAAATAGTTATCCAGCTAGGAAGTTAAGCCTCTTTTATATGTATGGTTTTGGAACGAAAAGTTTCAAGTGTCGTGATGGCGTTGCTGGTTAAGTGTTTGATCGGCGAACGCAAAGTCGTGGGTTCGAGTCGCGGTCAATCCTTTAAAAGAATATAATTCAATTGCTCCAATTGTTGCATGTTTTCATTTATTAATAAAATTTTTTTTTATCAAAACCCATTTTAAAAAAATTTTTCAATTGTTTGTTAATAACAAATTTTTTTTCGATAATGCAACACATTTAAACAACACAATAAAATATATCCTTTTTGATGACGGACCAAGATTCGAACCCACGACCTCCCGTTCAACGATCGAATACTAACCATCCGCGCCACCGCATTACTTGGGAATTCACGGCCTAAAACCATAGATATCTTTATAAAAGAGGCTTAACTTCCTAGCTGAACGTCTTTCAACGTCTTTTACTGCAAGTAGTATTAGTTGATATTCTCGGATACCGATTTTATTAAATGATCAGGAATAAATTGCAGAGAGTATTCTACGGTCGGGCGCGCTCGACTGTACTTTTCTTCTTGTTTATACATATTTTATATATTAATGCATAGATGTATATTAAAATATATAGTGAATATTTATATATAATTTAATACATATATGTATATTAAAATATATAGAAAATATTTATAATTTTTATATACTTCTATTTAGTTTTTGGGTAGTTTTCTACCAATTTAAAGTTTAAATTTTTATAATAACTCGAACTGAAATTTTTTATTTGAACTGATCTTTAAGCATATCAGATAATCATTATATTGTTATTATTTTATTTTTTAGTATTAATTTTTTTTTTATTAAAGCAATTAATAAATTTTAAATTATCTTTACTCGAAATCACTATTAAAGTTCATAATAATTATAATTCTGCTCTGAAACACTACAATTTTCGACCTTTTTAACGTTATTGAATGCATTAAATTTACTTTAAGTTCAATTCAAAGTTCACATGATCTTAATAAAACAAAAATCAAAAATAAATTTTGTTTGTGGCTAGAGTTATACATATAATTTAAGAGAAGTAGGTATTTTCTGACTGAAATTTAATTTCTTTTCTTAGCAAACAAAACTGTATTCTTATAAATATAGTACATAAAATTTATGTAGAGTCTTTTACTAGTTTAATACTTTCCCTAGTTTAAACTGGTCTTACGACTTTCAGGACATAACACAATATTTTCAGTATTCCTATATAAATTTATCGTATAGCATATATCGTATCTGAGCTAATTATATTATTTAAAATTAATGGCTAATAACAAACTTTAACTTTCATTTAAATTAAATCATTAGCAACTTCCTTTCTTCCGCATGAAATAATTAAATAAATTATATATACTCTTTCCGATTCGTAAACCCGTTATTATTTTAACTATTTGAACTCTGCCTATATCATTATTTATTCATTGCCCACTCAGATATTTAATTTAATCAATAAGTTATATATACTCATCCCGATTCATACTCCGATTAAAATTAAAATTCTTTCGTACTCACCTCCCGTTAAAGCACTTAGACCGGCCGATGTTACCGGCGGTGGTTTCGATAGTATCGTATCGATGCCATGTGGATTGGCGGCGCCTTGAGAGTTTGTTGTGGTCGAGCTGCTCGAACTGGAGCCCGTTACGCGATCACTGATCAGATGCGAGTTGGGACTATGGCCATAGCCCAGACCATTGCCAGAGGCACCAACTCCACTGCCGGCCACGCCCACGCCGGCGGCAACGCCCTGTGCAGTCTTCATTTCAGTGGTCATGGAATGCAGCGCCGCCAGTGGCGGACCAAGGAAACTCAAAGGGATCTTGTGCTCCATGCTAATGTTGTTGTTGTTGTGGTGATGATGGTTGCCACCAATGCTGTTGTTGTTGTTGTTGCTGTGACTGTTGTTGTTGTTGTTGTGCAGGCTAAGGGGATTTAGGCCGCTGCTCGAGTGTTGATACTTGCGACTGGTAAGATTCTCTGGACTATAGTCTGGCGGTGGCGGACTGGACTCACTGTTCTGGCAATGATCCTCGGCTCCACTGCTCCGTTGGCTCAATGCAAAGGATTTGGCGCTGTCCACACCTGGACTGGAGTTGTGCTCATATCGCGGCGATGGAGACGATTCCGAGTGCAGGCGCGACGAAGCTGGCGGTGGCGTAGTCGATGGTGAATCTTCGGCGGATGACTTTGCCTCCAGTCGTGCACCGACTGCACCGCCCTGTGCCGCCTTCAGCAGCATCAAGGGACTGTTGTTGTTGTGATTATTGTTGTTGTTGTTGTTGTTGCTACTGGCGTAGGCAGCCGCTGCTGCTGCCGCCGTGTGATAGTCCGCCAGCTGCTGCTGATAGTCTGCAGCGGCCATGGCATGGGCATGAACATCGGCGAATCCATTGCTTAAACCCGCCGCAGCGGCAGCTGCCAGGTGATGACGCTGTGCTGCCGACGGTGGACTGCCTTGGGCAGCGGCAGCGAAGCTATGGTGACGCATATAGGGATTGATGAGATCCATTTGATCTGAACCTGGATCGTTGCTGGGCGAATGGACACGCGTGTAGTCGAGGGATGCACACTCCGCGGGAGCTGCGTTAATCGCGACTGGGCTGCGACCGGTTGCGTCTGTGGGCAGGTGACGGTGATAGAAGCTAGGCGGCAGGGCGAGATTGAAGGCCGAATTGGCCGACAGCTGAAAGGTCTGAACGAGCTGCTTGGCCGGTGATGGTATGGGCGAGGGGTTGTTGCTGCTGCAGCTGCCACCCGGGGGCGTAGAGTGCAGAAATGGACTACCCAGCTTGGGATTGATCTTGAGAACGCGTTGCAGTCAGTAAATTTAGACAGTCAATTAAACAAATTTTACCGCATTTACAACACAAACGAATTTCAACACTTTAATTATTTCTCTTATTTATTTGCAGTGTTTTAACTAAAATTCTTTCACTTGATAATTTGAACTGCGTTTACAAATTCCACAATTGCATGCACTTGTCGACTTTGCGTGTTCAAAACTACGAGTTAACTGAATTCTTCCGCGCGCGTGACCGCTTGTTTAGGCCTAAGACTAACGAATGATTTCGAAATTGACTCGAACAACTTCAGTTCACATGGAAAGCGAACGCAACGCAACTCAACGTAACGGCGAAATCTCAGTCTCAGTCACAGACACAGTCACAGTCCCAGTCTCAGCTACGTTTACTGTCTGAGTAGCAACCCTAGTTGCTCTTTTTCACTCACTCAAGCGCAGCATTCCAACAATGGGAGAGAGCGAGCGCAAGTGCGAAAGGGCCAGCAGACAAGCAATTGTTTCATTCCCACTCAAGTAAATCAGTGTGCAAGCTAAATCTGTTTCTGCGTAGCTAGCATGCATGTGTATATGTGTGTGTGTGTTTCCTGCTTGGCTGTTCCACAATCAGTGTAAACATGCAATGAAGCTGGAACGCATTGGCATTGGCACAAAACGAATGGGAATTTTATTATGTACATCATTAAAATCAACTATTTCGGATTGGATTGGAGCTGGAACTGGACTGGTTGCGTTTCAGCAGCACTGAGAGTGTGTTTGTTATACATGTGAGAGAGCTCTGCGTGGGTGTGCATGTATGTGTGTATGTGTGTGTCTGCTTGTGTCTGGTTGAGTGCATTTTCTCGGCTACTCTTTACGCTTCGCTGCTTTTGTTGTTGCTGCTCTTGTTGTTTTTGTTGGTGGGTGGCCTCGGTTCGAGGCGCGGTTCGACTATGAATGCTGTTTATTTGTTTAAAAAGCTATAAATATTAAGTGAAGCTGTAGCTGGCAGGGGATTGTGAGGCAGTTTCTTTTTTATTTTATTTAACGGATTTATTCATTTAAATAATTAAATTTTGTCCATAAGCGTAATAAATGCAAATTAAACGTGACAGCTCAGCAAACAAAGGGGGCAAACAAATTTGTTTAAATTATTTTAAAAAGCAATTATCTGAACAGCGTCAATTGTATTAAAAAGTATAAACTATGAATTTGATTAAATCATCTAAAGATGAAGGAAATCTCATTTTAATATTATTATCATTTAAAATTTAGTAAACAGTTAAATAAAATTAATTCATTCATGAATAAATTGTCTGCTTCGCTCGTATGTTTTAAATACTGTATTTAAAACTTTTTTGACTGCTATCAGATCATTTATTTCAATTAATTTACCCGCCCGCCCATTTATCAACACTTAAATGCAAGCAAATAAAATAAAAACTTAATTAATACGCTAATTAACATTTCAATATTATTATGTGAGTGCCAGCAAGCAGCAAACGGTAAGCGGCAAGCGATATATGTTTCCCTTTGTAAATATGTAAATTTGTATATAGAAATGCACATACTGTCTTTACTTTACATACTGACAAAGCGACGCATACAAATACAAAAATTCGCTTCATTTAATAATAAACTACACAATTTTAATTTACTCAGACAAATAAGGGGACAACAACGTAACAACGGCCATGTGGAACGTAGTGGAAACGAAACAACGACACAGAGGCCACACCTACCACAAGCAGCAAGCACACACTCCACACGCTAGCGTGAGCGAAAGAGAGAGAGAGAGCAACTCACTGTTGGAGAGCTGCCGTCGCCATTGTTCGCCTCAGTTCTGCTTGTGTGAGTAAGTGAGTGAGCACACTGAGAGTAGTTCAAAAGTTACTCAAACTCAATTCGTGAACTCACTCAAGCGTGAAACACTTTTTCACCACAGCTGTTGCTGTTGCTATTGCTGTTGCTATTGCTGTGACTGCTTATTCCGACACTGTTTAATAGACTTTATCAACTCTATGTATAAATTTGTATGTAACAAACACCGACTTTATTTACCCAGCATCTTTAACTATGATCTGACTAACAATATATAAATTTATACACACACACAATGTCACACTGAAGGCTTATCACACTTAACAAATCTCGAACACAATGGGGGGAAAATAAACTAAACTTTTCTCTAAAATATGACATTGGGCTCATAAATACCCAAAAACTAACAGCAGGACAGAGGAGTATAAAAAAATCTAACAAGCTACTAAAAAGTTGAAAAAGATAACGAAGCAATGAAAAAACCCAAAAAAAAACATTGATTGATTTATTGTTTTATTACGCCAAACTGTACAAAATAAAGGAAAATACAAGAAAATCAAAAGAAAATGACAAACCCGATAAGCAGAGTAAATTTTGTTTAGAATAACTTCTTTAGGATTACAGGCAGTGCGGGAGCATTTCATAAAACATTTTGGCCCAAAACCCATTCAATGGCCTAGACTCGAAAAGCGGGTAATTAATAAATAATTTGTTAGCCTCAACTTTATTTTTGGTTTTTTCACATGTTGGCACTAAAATCAACCCAAAGGTAAATAGCCATGGCTAATGTGGATGCCCAGACTCTGATTCCAAATCTGTATCTGTTTTTTTTTTTCATTTTTTACTTTGCCACACAGTTCATTAAACCGTTGGCCAACAGTGGGGCAAAGCTGGGAGAAAAGTGACTAGCTGACCAGTGTTGGTATTTATGACTCTCTTTTGCCAGGTGGTAATTGTAAAACTCAGCCACAAACAATGCACAGAAGTCTTTACTTTTTTCTAAAAAGATTTTATGGATTTTAATCCGTTGGAAAATAAATGAAAATTTTGAAAGAGTTTAAAAGCTGATAAATGAGTATTTGAGGAACATTTTGAAGAAAGTAGCTATTGTTGAAAAAATAATAACATTTAAATAAGTAATTTTTGTACTTAACTTTGTAACTTTTAAAAGTATTTTTTAGATTTAAATGCATTCAATTTTTTTTACCTTTTTTTTTTTTAATAAAATATTAATTTAACATTAATAAAGTTTAAAATTCCTCAAAAATAAAATCAAATAATAATTTTTATTATTTTTACCAATTTAATACATTTTTATTTTGTATTTAATCAGCCAATAAATATATTTAAAAATTCATAATTATTTTTAAATCAGCTAATAAATATAGTTAAAAATTTATAATAAAATATTGACAACTAAAACTTATAAAAAAATAGTTTTTGTTTAGTAAATTAAATTCCCAGAAATTGGAAAAATTAATAATAATTATTTTGACTATAAATACTTAAACTTCAATGCGGTTAAACCACGATTTGAATCAGTTTTAACCTTTTTAATCAAACTAATTTTTACTGTACACCTATTTTCTTTACATTCTTTTATTTTAAGATTTTCTTCTATAAAAAATTTCCAGCTATCTAAAAAAATGTTTAAGAATTAATTTCATGAATTTTGTTCTATATATTTCTTAAAAATAACTCTCAGTTTAAAGCTAATCCCCAACAAATGTTTGAACATTTATATGTTTGTAGTAAAACCACAGCAAAATAACCACCACCGCCACCCACAAGAAACTTTGGTTATAATCAATTCAACCCTTTCTTTCAATTCCGATTTGAATGATATCAATGCTCAACCAATAATCCTTTTTGAAATTTGAATTTCCTGTTGCCAGATAGAGAGCAGCTGTGACCATTGATGTGATGCGATGCGATGCGATGCGACCTTTTCCAATAGTTTGACCACACCAAATAAATTGAGTTTCACACCTATTTCAAATTTGCTGCTATCTTTGTTTTGCTCATATTATTATTATTATTATTATTATGTTGTATTATTATAATGCGATTTGAAAATGAAATTGGAGCAACCACAGGACCAATAACAATACCAATAACAAGTTAGAACACATGTGTACACAAATATTTGAATGGTCAGCAAAAAAAAAACCAAAATAAAAACAAGTAATAAAGTCTACAGTCGAGCGAGCCGACTGTAGAAGACCCTGTACTCACTCTAGTGAGCGTTTTTCCACGCAAATCACCAATTTTCGACCGATTTGTCCTAAGGGAGCTATAGGCTATAGTTTTCCGATCCGGATAAAACTTGTTGAGGATAGTTTTAATGATACCATACACATAATGTGTGAGTTTGATCCTGACTGATCTAATAGTATCTAAGTTATGGAGGTGTGAAAATAGTTTATTACAATTAGCGGGGGTGGTAGAGGGTGGTGCAAAAATTGGATATAAATTTAATCTACTAACATATAGACGGACTTTCATTCCAAATTTGGTAGCTCTAGCTCTTGTAGTCTAGAAGATCCAGGTGCTTATACGGACGGACCGACGGACAGACAGGCGGACGGACAGAAGGGCATATCATGTCGGCTGTTGATGCTGATCAAGAATCTGTATACTTTATGGGTTCGACCACGCCTCCTTCTACCTGTTACGCACATTTCGTTTCCGACAAACCTAATACACCCCTCTACTCTTTTTTAGAGTACAGAGTCTAAAAATAAAGAAAACAGAGACAGCAAAGAAAATATGAAAAAATCTCAACATTTGGCATGCAATTTGCATTTTTTTTGTCCTTCTTCTTCTTCTTCTTCTTGTTTTTATATGATTTTATGTTAAGGATATTACTCAAAGTTAAGTCGGTGCAGGTTTACCGGGATTTGATGTATGTCAAAGTTACGTGCGCGTTAAAATCGTCTCTAATTTAATATCTATAAATCCCGGCTATGACAGCACTACCCCTTGTCCCTGTGGTACCCCCACCGCTCCATGTATTTTGCCCAAAAAAAAAAGGGTTGTTAGCCTAACCTTATCAACGTGGCAAATTGATTTCGGCTCGTTATGCGGTCGTTGGGGTATATTTTGTTGGTTTAGCATGGTCAAAAGAAACCAAATTGTAAAACCGAAATTGGCCAAACGTGCGTTACAAATTAATGTTTGTTCGGGATTTCTTCTCTTCTCCCCACTTACTAAAAAACAACAAATAAAAAACAACAAATAAAAAACAAAAATATAAATACAATATAGAAAAAAATTGTACGCTATTTTGTGTTGGGTTTCCAAACAGGTCATAAAACCCTTTTATACTTCAACAGACCCTACACACTGATGCCGAGTTATGTGGTGTAAATGCTTTGGGGTCGCTTGGCCGAAAGGGTTATGTTATTGATAAGCAATCAATAAGGTATTAGTTGGGCTTGTCATTGTGTGACATCGATATGGGTTATTGATATTGATAAGCTCGGATTTTGTACGGTAGTCAGTTGTTATAGAGGAGGAAAAGAAAGGGGTTTTGAAAATAGTATCCAAGGAAATTAATTGAATTAGTGGAAGTTTTAAGAGAAAAGGATGCAAATTTTAATAGCCCCTAGCTTTTAAATACATTCTTATTCTACACACATTGCCAATTTTCAACAATTATTCGCTTTAAGTTAAACACAATTAAATCGAGTGTCAAGTCCAGGGTTTTATAGGATACATTTACTGGCCATAAATTGTCATACACTTATTTTTTATGCCAATTCTAGTCAGTTTTATATCATGCACGTCTTGAATTTGAGAATTTTGACGCGTGAACAATGGCAACAGTTCTTTAGGAACAATTTTTATGCGTTTTTTCCTCCATTCCCTTCCCTTCCCTCTTTGCACTTCTCATCATATTTTTTATAGCATACTTTTGTGCGCGCACACGTTAAATGGAAAAATGTCGCCAGTGATTGCTTTCTTATTTGTTTACATTTCCCGGCTATTGACAGCAAAGTGAAATGGGAATAACAATGCAATGAAAGAGGAGAATAGACAGAGAGAGAGAGAGAGAAAGAGAAAGGAATAGAAGAAGAGGCACAGGCGACGTGTATGGCATATAAAACGATGAATACATATGTGTGGAGAGTGTGTGTGTGTGTGTGTGTAAGTGAACGACACATGTTTCAATCATTTTCCATTTTTATTTATTGTCAGCGTTTATTCTGCTGACACTTTTCGATTTTCCGTGTCCGTTTTGCGCTTAGAAAACCATTTGCAAATTGCTTAAATCCCCCAACAGAAAAAATAAGTCACCCAATTGAATAGCAACTACTCGAGTGCCGAAAGTGCTTTTTTGACGCAGTAATTAAACTTAACAATTAGTTTTCCTCCTTTGCCAGCTAATCAGCTTAAGTTCTGACAAAAATTTTCATTTCCTTAACATGCCTCATAAATTTTCCCATAAAGCGTGGGTGCGTCAAGGAAAACCATAAAAAAAGTGTCAAGGCTCGACCAGAGTTTTACTTTTTTCTTTAACATTGAGCGGGTATACCAACCTTTTCAATTCGTTTGCTTAATGGACCGTTCGTTTTAAATATTAAAATAAATATATCTTTATAAAAAATATATTTAAAGTTAATAAGAATAAAATCTAAAAAGTTTAGAATTTATTTTCGAAAATACGACAAAAATGTATTAATATTAGTAGTGAAATTGTAATTATATATGATTGCACATTAATAAAAAAATTATTATCATTGGCATATAATTAATCTTGGAACTAAGTATAATTGTTTAAGTTTAAGTTAATAATATATATTATATTATAACAATTATGATAAACCATTTATATTTATTTATACGCGAATTCTTTCATTAAGAATCTTAGAAAAAAAATGTTGCAATAATTTTATAAAATACTTAAAAGTGTTAAAAAGAATTGGAGACTGAATTTATCAATCAGAAAATAACTAATATTATAAAAGATTTTATTAAAATACTAAAACTACTTTAATTAATCATTTTGATATATAAGAAATCTTATAAAGTATTTTAAAAATATATTTTAAATCGTTTGAATAATTTATTTATAAATTAAATACTGTTTTCATTAAAGAAAATTTATGTATTATAAGCATATTTTAGTTCTTGTCTTAATTTAAATATTTTAAATATTAAAATATACTTTTTATATATATTAGAAATATTTATTGAGGACATAACTTTATTTTCTAGAGTAAACAATTTAGTTATAAAGAATTGTATGCTAACTTTTTTATTTTTTGAATTAAATTTTAAATTATAATTTAATTTAATTTAAATTAACACTCGACAGTTTTCATTTTAGAACATTCCATAGAAAGCGTATTTTAATTCTTGATTTGCCTCATTTTTATTGGCTTCTGCCGCAATGTCGCACTGTTGCCAATTTATGTGCAAAGTGTCTGGAAATGAGAGACAGAGAGAGAGAGACAGAGAGGGAGTGCTACTAAAGAGGGCTGTCCACTCGTTGACTCCACCCGCTCTGCCTTTTAGTCTCCATCATTTTTGGCATACACATTGTTGCTCATGCAATTTCAATTACTTTTGCTGTCGATTTTCGAATACGTTTTGGTATTTCAATTCGATTTGCAAGCTCGAACCTCGAACCCCGCCCACCACTCACCACTCACCACTCACCACCCTCCACCCACCGCCTACCGCCTTGAAGTTGATTTCAATTAAACTGAGTTGGCATTGGCGCGGATGCCTTTCGACGTGTCGCAAATGCAACTCGCAAGTTTATTTGCTTGTTTTCTTCATACAACAACAACTGCTGTTGTTGTCGTTCTCACTGTTTGTTTGCCACTGCTGCTTGCCATTTAATTGTTTTTCTTACTTTTTTCATTTTCTTCTCTCTTTCTCTCTCTTTCTCTTTCTGTCTTTTGACCACTTGCATTTTATGGCGACGCGAAAAAGCTGTTTTCCTCGAGCACCCATTCAAAGAGGGAGCAGCCATGTTGTTGATGATGTTTAAGTTCCTGGAGTGAGTACATACTTCGATGTGCACATTCTGTACCATACAGTGGTACAAACTATGTTAGATTGGAAGAATATTATACTCTGAATTCAAATTGAACTAAAGTTTAATCTCCATTTTGTTGATTTAAGCTTGCGTTTTTATACTACAAAGTTATAAAATACGAACGTATATGGTTATAAACTTTGCTCAGCATTTAATAATTTTGTTTAGTTATACAATTTCTTATCAAATCTTATCAAATTCAAAAATATTTTTTAAAGAAATGCTTAGTAAAATAAAATATTCTATATTAACTTAAAGAATTCTGGTGTTGTCCCTAGCAATGACTATCGTCGACTGAAAAATTCCTTCAGGGTGAATTTTTGACAGAAATTCCGAATTTTTCTCTATATAAATAATAATAGATTTAAAAACAAAATAAATAAAGGTCAATAACATTTTATGATTAACACGAATAAGATGCTCAAAAATGCATTAAAATTGGATTAAAGTTAACAGTTTTTGGAAGACTTCTTTTTTTAGAAATAATATAGATGTTTTTCAACTTAAAATTACATTAAATTACTCAGTGATTTCATATTAAACTAAAATCATGATTATTTCCTACATTTACATGGCCAAATTTAGTATCTTTTAAGAGATTTTATTCAGTAAAGTTGGTAATATTATTTTATTAATTATTTTTATGATTTATTATGTGTTTTAACTATTTCTATATTTACTCTACAGTTCATGTTTTAAAGTTGCCTTTCCTGCCTCTATTCAGCTATAGTTAACATTCTTAAATTTTCATCAAATGTAAATCACTTTCGTTCCACTGTACTTCGGGCGAAACCCTACTCCAAGTCAATCCAAATCGCAGCCAATCGGGCGCGTTCCAATCGCCAATCGAGCGACACGTATAAAAAGCAATGCGCTGCTTGTTTAAAACAAAGAAATTGCCATTGTAAATAAAATAAGAATCGAAGCAAAGTTAAAAGCGGAGAAGCAGAAAGCAGAAAGCACAAAGCAAAGAAAGACGAGTCGAAGAGAGAGCGGGAGAGCGAAAGAAGGAGAGAAGAGAGAGAGAGAGAGCAAGCAAAGTATTGGTTTGGCGTTTGGTGTTGGGGAAAAGCGACAAGAATAAAGTTTTTCAAAAGCGATAAAAACGAAATGTCGCATATTTTTATGACATTTGCCGACACTAGAAGCGGTGAGGTGTGTAACACCCACTGCCGTACTCCTCACCACCCCATGTCCCCCCCTCTCTCTCTCACTCCCGTTCTGCCTCTTTCTTTGACGCAAATTGAATTCGTAAAACGAGAAACACGAAATGAAAATAAAAATAACAAAATATGAAATCGTTTTATTTTTAACTTTAGCGTTAAAGTTTTATTCAGTTTAGAAATTAGTTCCAATAAATAAAGCATATTCTATATAATATTATTAACTATTTACTAAGCTTTTGATAGTTTTCTTAATAAATCGCTTTAAGGTCTATAAATGTATATTTAAAATTCATTAAAATTCCTTTTGGCTCTTGATTTTTACAACTCTTTTTCATAATTTAAATTAATTTTTTTTTTTTATTGTTTCTTAAATAAAAACCTTTAAAGTCTATAAATTTAAATGCTTAACTCATTTTAATTCATTTATGTTATTCACTTTTTTTATGTTTCTTTTGAACTCATACATAATAAATAATTTGCAGTTCATTAAAAAGGCGCTGCCAGTTGAGCTTAACCCACTTATTTGGCCAACTCCTGTTGCCTGATACTCTAGCCATCATTGCCGCCTTGTTAGCCATCATTCAACTGGTCCCTTTTGTAACTAAAAATGGTTTGAGCCAAAATTCGCTGCCTTTTCAATGTGCCACTTGGGTGCAATTAAAATTCGGCCTCGAAATTATTATTATTGCTTATGAAAAACACTTTTCTTGGCCCCAAAAAAAAAAAAGTTTTTCCTCCCCCAAAACTCCCCCCTCCTCTACTCAACTCGTTGGCTGGTTTTAAAAGCACTTTATACGCCAGTCCACACGCAGCTCAGTGCGTAAATCGTCCTATATCTATATGATATATATACATAACAGATATTTATATATATACATATATAAGTGTATAGCTGACTGCGTCTCTGTGCGCCTTTATGATTATTTTTCATAAACTTGGCAAATGTTTTGGGAAATCCATTTAGCCAAAAGAACAAGAAGAAGAAGAAGCAGCGCCGCATTACTTTATCTATGGCCATCAGAATTATGATTTGTGTGCGGCGTTAGCCTTTTTAAGGGGCGTAGAGTTAGCAGCAGATATGGCTCAAATGGCTAAAGACCAAGACAACTTGAATGGCATAAATATACGACTGTTGCCTGAATTAAGCCAAGTCCACAAAGTAACACTTAAACCAGTTGCCAAAAGTTCACTAAACTTCTGCTAATAAATAGTTATTACTTTTTAACATTAGTTGCGGATTTTTTGGGGTTTCTGAGACTTTTGTTATAAACCAAATAAATTTGGAAAAATATAATAATTAGTAGTAGAGTAATTTCTTTATTCCTATAGCTTAAACATTTCAATAATACTTTGGTTCACATTTCTTAGGGTGACCATACTATGTTATATGTTATTTACAGGCTGATTTTGTTTAAGCGTATTGCCGAAAAGTTGTTTATTGTACGACAGGTAGTATACATATATCAACGCACACTACGGGTGACCATACTACCTATAATGTAGATCCAATTTCTTAATTTCTATATACTTTTGATTTAAAAGATTCCATTATGTTTCAGGTTATATATTTACACCCAAACAATTCCTTTAGAACGTCTTAGGGTGACCATACTGTCACATGTGCAAATCATATTTTTAAATTTCTTCACACTTATAAATTGATAGTTTCCTTATAATTCATATAATAATATACATCTAAGCACTTTCATTAACCATTCTTAGGATGACCATACTACCTTATATGAAAGATAAATTTCTGTATACTTATAATTTTCCCTTATATTTCAGGTATAATATATACTTTGTTAGGAAATTCTTAGGGTGACCATACTACTTTACATGTAGATCACATTTTTCGTAACATTCTCATCAATCAAGACAAACGAACATTTCGGAGAACGCGGATTTTAAGTCGTTATGTGTATAATAATCCATTAAAATAAACAAAATTAATTATTATGTATAAATATATATATATATGAGTATGAGAAGGGAGACAGAGCAGGGTTAACTGTCAGGTGGGTAGTTGCTTGGGGTGGAGTGGGTGCAGAAGGGGTTCCAAAAAAAGGCAAGGGATATTATGGCGTCGGTCTGTGTCTATTGCCCTATGTCGCGTCATTTTCGGCGCCAAGTTTCATGCTCAATTAAAACGTTTGTTTAATGAAAACAAATGCGCTTAATTAATAAACACGCATTTTGTGGCTTTTACGAAAGCGTCAAAAGGGTTTTGGTTTGGGTTAAGTACAGCCACTCTGTTCCGTATATTTTCCCCCTTTTCCTTTCCGTTTCCCCCTCCCCTTCGGAATGGCAATGTTTCGTAATACAAACTCAAAAACTGTCGCAGCTGTTGATGTTGTGGGTTATGCGTAATAATTGTTGTTGCATACAATTGTTGTTCCTGTTGTTGGTTGTTCCTACTGTTGTTGTTGTTGTTCGTCGTTGGTTTTGGTGTGTTTAATTACGCGCTGGCGTTGGCGGAATTGCGATTTATAAAAATTAAGTGGCGGCAACAAAAATAAATGTGCCATTAATTAAATTTGATCATTTGTTTATACTTCTGCTATAAATGTTTATTTATATGCGTGTTCATAGGTGTTATACCGATGTCTGTGGTGTGTGTGTGTGTGCGTGTGTGTGTGTTTAAGTGTGACATCCTGTGTGCTTAATTTCTAAGAATTTAATTTTATAGTTTTAAAACATTTTGCCAAGCGGAAGCGATTGCCTTACAGAATGTCACTTTTATTTTATTTGATCTCTACATTTGAACTCTCTCTGCATTTTTATTTTATACACATTAAAATATGTATATTAATTACTAAATTGTTCTCATTTTATAACTTACCTCTGGACCTTTCATAAGAACACTGTCAAATTCATTAATTTTCAAAAATAATTTGAGTTTTATTGGAATAATTAATTGATTCTGGACTTACGCTACAGCTTATAAAGTTTTTTGTTGAAATAACATTATTTAAATGAAGACTTTGCGCTTTACTTATCAGCGTTCATTTTCAGCTATTTTAAACAACACATTTTATGTATGAAATGAACTAATTTGGCCCATGAAACTCAAGCAAGAGTAATGAATGTTCTTGCTGCATACTTTTGGGAGCTGCACTAAATGAACGCTTAGTTTGAGAAATGCCCGTAAAGGCGACATGGCGGCGCTAGCTTCAAGCACCTTCACTAAATTTAATGGTAGACAAATTTAATACGATAATATATGTAAAAGAATTTAAAAAATTGTTAAAATATAAATTTAATGAAAAATCAATTTATTGAATTTTGAGCACAGCAGCAACAGCGCTGTGTATAGCTATGAAATGTGTCAGAGATTTCTTAAAACTGATCTTAAGCAATACCCCTTGTGTCAGTTGTACCCTGGAAAGTTTCTCAAGTCACCTTAATGCTTTGATACTTATAAATTACAGACCAAAAAAAGCAAACAATTTCCATTTAAGCCATCGCTCTTTGCTTGTGAAATTTTCACTTAACTCACATAATTCATTGGCAACTAATTAAACATACGCACTGTTAGACCATCCCTACTGTACCCCCCTTCTCGCGCAAATACAAAGAACCGTTATCACGTCAAAGACTCGTGCTGTTCTGGGCCTATATCAAAAAGTAGTATTACGAAATTTTATATGAGAGTCACATAACCAGAGTTAAATGCGGCAACTGCAGAAAACGCATTGCAGAAATAACCTAGAAAAATGCTATGAATTGAAATTGTAGACAAACAAACAGAGTCTGGCCAAAAGAGAGAGAGCCGAGACCAGAGGGCAGGGTGTAAAGGTGGTAGAGGAAATGAAAGAGACAGCGGGGTAATACGAGTAAACGCCATAACGCCATAACGCCACTATATCCAGAGCTAAGACAACAAATCGTTCGACGACAAAATATTGAAATATTTGACCTATGCAGAATGAAACCAAAAACCCCAACATTATTTCTGCAGACCACTGCAGACCGATAAGACCTATGAGAAAGTCTGGGAAAGTTCAGCGAATGCAAAAAATTGATGTCAATGCACAAAATTGCAAACAAGTATTAAAGTATTCTAGAATAGCACAGAATGGACTGCGTTAATGATAATCAGAGCCAAAGTCAAAGGCTAGCCAAACGGGGGACTACTGTATAAACTAGACCTATGAGAGACCTAAATTCATTGCAATTTCCCCATTTTAGTCTCCCTTTGGAGTACTCTTCTATGCAGTACATGTCTATTATTATTATTCTTGTTGTTGTTGTTGTTGCTGTTTTTGCACTCTTCGAGTGATTTTCCCTCAATGCGGAAATGCATTTTGCATAAACTGATTTAATTCAATTTAGTTACTAAGAGTTTATAATTTGATACTTAAAAACAACATGAACTACAGGGTTGATGAAGCTCATGGGATTTACTTAAAATAGTTATTTTAGATTATAAATAAAAGTAAAACAATGGCAAATTGTTAATTAACAAAGCTATAATTTTCTTAAAATATATAAAGTTATATTTAAAAAATCTTAAACTTATATCTTTACCTAAGAAACATTATACTTTATAATAATAATACAATTAGTAATTTAGATGAACGAATTTATGCGTAATAAACAATGCACTAAAATTGTAATTAAAATTAAACTCTAAATTAATGAATTTATTGAGAGTATTAGACAAAATTGATATTTTATATTAGAACTTATATAATTCAAATTCTGACAGAAAACAATTCAATAAATATATGATTTTGATCTAAAAGAAATATAATAATTTATAATCATTAATAAAATTTAATCAAAATACGTCTATAAATCAATTAGTTCCAATAAAGCCCAACTAACTATATTCAATTTAAAGAGAAATTTAATTAAATTTTGCAACAAGAATCTTAAAATGTATTGAAGTTAAATTCGACTGTCAAAACAATTTAATAATCAAAATATTTCAATAAACAAAATATATAATTTAACATATTATAATACAAAAATTTCTTTTTTACGATCGAATCTCTTCCTATTAACCTTTGGATTATTTGTGGATCTGTCTGATGCGCATTTCCAATTTAAATTAATTGACAAAGTGCAAAGAAACGTTTAAAAATAACCAAATTGAAGAAAAATACACAAAAGACAATAATAATTTTAATAATAAATTTGACAACTGTTATCAGAGTAGAGAGCAATAGATCAACACGCTGAGTGTCAATAAATTTGTTTTAAAACGCAAAAAATAAAAGAAACTAAATTAAGAAGACCGCGACTAATCAAAAACGAATAAAGATTAATGAACATTACAATCTGTAGTAAGAAGAAAGAAGCGAATCAAAAGCAACGCACACAAGCAATCAGCACTGAATAGTGAGAGAGGGAGAGACGAAGAGAGGAAGAGCGTGAAAGAGAAGAGTAGAGAGACACGCAGACAACAATTTATTAATTATAGTATAGAGTGTATACACTTGTATAATAATACATAATAAAAAAAAGGGCCACTCGACAACGCTGCTGGGTCAAGTTCAAGGACAAGCAAAGCGACAACAACGACAACAAAAACGAAGAGAGCAACAAAAATAAAAGCAGCTACAACAACAACAACAACGACAACGATGAACAACGTATGGAAATGAATGGGAATTCGAAGCAAGCGAAGAGGGGAGGGGGGGAATGCGAGTGCTCCAATGAATGGGCAGCGATATGTAAGTGTGTTTGCGTGTAATGTAGGGCCTCTGCTCACACATGTTTACATGTGTACGTGTAGTTGTATGCATGTATAATACTAGATTACGTTTCGATTCGTGCTGAAGTAATCGCTGCGATTGATTTCGCTTTTCTTATCATCGTTTTTTAGACCCGCTGCCCGCACCCTTTTGTAGATCATTGGGTCACACACACACACATGCATGCACACGCATACACGCACACATACAGCTACGCATGGCCCTCAGCAGCGATTTACCGCTTTCAACTGGAGCAACACACAGCTCTGATCTCAATCTCTCTTTAGGATGCCACAGGGAGAGACAGAGACAGAAATATATACAGAGTTGGAGATTGGGGCGAAGACAGAGATGAAAACAGATGAAGAAGATGAAGAAGAAGTAGAAGAAGAAGAGTGGATGCTTCTACCCACTCGCTGCATTACGATGTAAAGAGAAAGAGAACAAGGCAAAATGAATTTGCAGCTCGTGTTAATCAAGCGAAACACTTACATACATAAGTATGCGTACGAGCAGTGCGAGTAGTTCGTGTTTATGCTTTGTGCAGTCAGACTGCGTGGAGCTGACTGCAAGTTGTTGTTGTAAGTAGTGTACCCTGCACTGTCACCAATTGGGTCAGTTCACAGCAAGAACAAGAACTTAAAAGTGACAAATGATCTGTTCATGATATTATTGGTTTTATTTACGAAAATTTATGAATTATATATAAAAGAGACTTCACGCCACAGCCGAGACTATAAGAAGTCTAAAGGAAACCTCCTAAAAGAAAACCCAATAAGACGGTTCTTAGCAAATTTCAGATTGGTAATGGATTATATTCAATGTCAAAGCTCAAATCCATTTAGTACATAAAGCTTCGATTATTCTAAATATAACTTCACCTAGCTTATTGATTAAATATTTAGTGGCGTCTAAGACATTATGGCTAACTTTGGTTGAAAGCTATATACTAAAGTTGTTATAGGAAGAGCAAGGCAAAAATATGAGAAGCGCAGAGAAGCGCACCTGCAGATCGAACAAACCGTGTCTCTTGCTTCTCTCTCTCTCTCTTTATCCCTTCTGTCCCTCTCTTTGTGCTCCAAATGGAGCATTCCTGCTTGTTATCAATTGTTGTTGTTATTGCATTTAAGTGCAGCTTGTTAATGCTCATTAAATGTTAAGGGAATGTATTGCAGCTGTGTAGCTCCAACAAGAATCAGAATCAGAGTCAGAGTCTCGATCTCGATTTCGATTTCAGTCTCCATCCTGGGGCAGTTGCCCCAATGGCAATTGCCAAGTGCCACGAGATGTGGCAAACTCGACACAAAAACCCGATCCAAGCCGTACACTTTTAGTCCGTCATATGAAGTAAGCCGAAAGTGTCGAGACGAGGGCGCATGGAATATATATTTACATAAACAAAGAGAGGGAGATGGAAAGAGAGAGCGAGAGCGTCTCTCATACGATAGGAAAAGTGATGAGAAAGAGAAAAGTTTGAAAGCCCCGAAGTAGGAAACTTGTCGTTAAATGAAAATTCAAATGAAAATCTTGAATAAAGAAACCTCAAGGCATAGGAACCACTAACCATACAATATTGTATGGTTACTGATACAACGTTGGCGTCCTCTCCACAGCGTGTGAAAAACCTGTTCGCTTGGAAAAGAGGCTTGTTCTTCTTCTTCTTCTTCTTCTTCTTCTTAATCTTGTTGTTGTTGTTGTTTGTGTGTGTGTGAGTGTGTGTGTGAGTATCGTGCAGAGCTAATTGAAAAGAAGTATTAACAGTGTTGCCCTTTGTTTTTGTTTTTGTTTTGATTAACTGACCAACCGCGCTAAGATTGAGACCGAAACCGAGTTGGGCTAAGATGATATGATAAAGATGAGGAGTTCTGAAGGAGGAAACCGGCCTCAGCAGGCAGGCAGTCTGGTATGGCATAATTGTGGGATCTACAGGAATAAACAACAACATTCAAGTTAATTAATAATGCAAAGCCCATGCGCTCATTCATTCATTCATTCCCTCACTAACTCACTCACTCACTCTCTCACACACCCAGTTATACCTCTTTCATTCATTCATTCATTCGGTCAATTAGTTGGCTACATTGTTAGCCCAGTCAGTTGGTTGGTACATAATCATAGAGGAATCTTAACTTTGTTGTCGTTTTTCCAGTTGATTGTTGTTATTGTTTCTGATCAACAGGATACATTTCCAGATGTGGTCATAATAGTACAAGCGTGTGAGCTACTTAAAAATCAATGAAGATTCAGAATGTATCCATCAGAATTGCAAAAAATATTGATTTAATTTTAATAGTTAGCCAATAGTCAAAAATATTCACTAAAATCCATTCTCGATTTATTCTTTGCGCTCAATAATGGATAAATATTTATTGAATTCAGCGATTTATCTGAATTGAAAGATCTTTATTTTAAGGGTTCTCTACTTATACAAATATTGATATTCTTTATTGAGTATTTTAAGTTTTGGAAATTTCTCTGATTTGACAGACTTTCAGTTTCAGGATTACAACTTGAAATATGTTATCGTTTTTAAAATGTGTAATATAACATGACACAAAAATTAAGTTAAAAGATTTATTTTAACTGCTTTTTTGATTATTTTAAATTTTTCGAAATATTTTCTATATCGAATATTTGTCTATATAAACTCTTTAATAAGCTATTAAATTACTATAACTTTTTAAATGCGTAATAAAAATTCTTTATAAAAAGTCTTTAAAGCTGACCTCTAAATTCTATAGTTTAAAATATTATAATTTTATCTAACTGGATAATTAATTAGTCAAATTTAATTATTTAAATATTTATATTTATACTATATTAATAAAATAAATTAAATATCAACAAAATATTAGTTTCCTAATCCTTCTGATGAAATTTACAGTACTGTTGAGAGTTTTCGCACATCTAGTGCTCCAAATTTAAACCGACTCTGCTCTAATTTATTCGCACAGCACTTGAGCAACGCTAAAAATCGCGATCCCTTACTCTAGTTTCATGATCTTATCTGACCTGCTCTATTAAACTATTACTTTAACACGGTCAAGCACTTAATATATGTATGTGTGCACATTGTGCATGAAACAACGAGCACAACTTCCAACTCAAATTCGCATTAATTTAAAACCCAATCAAGGCAATTAGCGCTCACACTCGATCCCTCTGCCCGCTCTTTGCTATCTGCTAGAATGGGAGAGCCAAAGTGAGAGAGAGAGAGTGAGCGCGGAAGAGAGACCTTACTCAATCTTCCTATACACATTTTCATGCACAATCCCTAACTCCCTTCTTCTACTCCCCCCACCCTCTTCTCCAACACACACTCCACTTCGCTCACAACACAAACAAATCACAGTCAGTCAGAGCCGACGTACGACAAGGCGGCAACATTGTTGCAGCAGGTCGGTCAGACGGAGCACAGCTGATCCAATGTGGCTAGACGAACCAGTTATGCACTAGTCACACTAATAGTCACACTCATAGTTATAGTAGTAGTCACAGTTGTTGTTGTTGTAGCTGTTGCAGTTGGAACCTACCTCACGCTAAGCTGTGAGAGGCCCCGCAGGGAGCTCACGCGGTCACGCATTGAGGTAGTTGCTGCCGATTGTTGTTGCTGTCGTCATGTTGCATAAATGCGCACTCGTTGTAAACATTTCAATAAGCCACCAGCAACAATAGCAAAAAAATTGCCTTGGGGCCCATTGTTTCTTGGCAAACTTTCATTGAGATTTTATATGCAAAAAAAACAAGTAAGAAAGGCTACAGTCGAGCAAGCCGACTGTAAAAGACCCCGTACTCATTCTAGTGCGCATTTTCCATACGAAAAAGAAGAAAAACGGAGTGATTCACATTTTGTATACATACATATTTATATACAAATGTATGTAAATATATACACAACTAAATGCACAATTTCCTTACTTGGCTTATTTTAAAAAATAAGCCGTGTTTTAAATTTGAAATTAAATTTAAAATTAAAAAAAATTAAATTTAAAAAATTTGTGTTTAAATTTGACTGGACTCGAACCTGGGACCCACGCGGATTTGCAAAATCATGAACCGCGACCCTACCAATAAGACCACGCTCTGCTGATAATTCAGTTGGATTATTTTCATTCACATGCAATAATTGTTTAACACACTACACTGCTTGCTGTAGTTTGTGTTCTTCTTCTATTGCAAGCAGTGTAAACAAACAATTTGTACATAAAATTCAGCATTTTTGATTAATTTGTTTTATATGTTGTTGTTGTCCGATTTGGACCAAATTTGGTGGGGATATTTTTAATAATTATACACACATCCTCTGTGAGTTTGGTTGCGATCGCTCAACCAACACTACATGTCTTCATACAAATTTTTATTTTTGACCGGTTTGTCCTATGGGAGCTATAGGCTATAGTTGTCCGATCCGGACCAAACTTGGTGAGGATTGTTATAATGGTACTATACACATATTGTGTGAATTTGGTCTCTCTAGCTCTAGTCGTTTTCAAGTTATGGTGATGTGAAAATAGTTTTTTACAATTTGTGGGGGCGGTGGGGGCGTGGCAAAAATTTGAAATAAACTTAACCTGCCTGACATATAGACGGACTTTCATTCCAAATTTGGTGGCTCTAGCTCTTGTAGTTTAGAAAATCCAGGTGTTCATACGGACGGACAGACAGACAGACAGACAGACAGACAGACAGACAGACGGACAGACGGACATCGCTATATCGACTCGGCTGTTGATGCTGATCAAGAATATATATACTTTATGGGGTCGGCTACGCCTCCTTCTGCCTGTTACGCACATTTCGCTTCAGACAAACCTAATAGACCCCTATACTCTTTTTTAGAGTACGGGGTCTAAAAACAAAAATAAATAATAAAGTAGCAGGAGGAGAAGGAGAAGGAGAGAAAACAACAAATCCAACGCTGACTCTCATGCACACACTCACACTGCCTCACACACACACACACACACACACACACAAGCAAGCTGCAGGCAGACGGCGGCGCACTTGTTGTTGTTGTCCTCTTATCAGCGGGAGAGCAAGCGCTGAGAGCCAATGAGCCACTAAGCCATAGAGCGAGTGAGCGAGAGACACAGCGAGAGAGCGAGAGTGACTGTGTATTAGGCGTGAGCGTGTGAGAGCGTATATGAAGCATGGCTCGGGTCTCGGTCTCAGTTTCGCTGTCGGTGCTCGGACACACGATGATGCTATCATAACATGCGGCTTTGCCTGCCGGGAGACCAGACCCCACACACACAAAGACACATTTGCACGCACAGAACCTTACCTTACTCACACAAAACGGATTCAAACAGCTGGTCGATCGATCGTTTGCTTCGTTGATTGCACGATCGACACGATCGATTCGATTCGTAGCCACTTGTTGCATCTGTTATGGTTGTTGTTGTTGTGGTTGTGGTTGTTGTTGGTTTCGCTGCTGCTGCTGCTGCTGCTGTTGCTTGCCTATTAAAATCAGTTGAAGAGTTGCTCGCGTTCGCTTTGCCGACGCGTTCAAACGATCGTTCATCGTCGTCGTCGTTTGTAGTTGTAGTCATCGTCAGTCGGCGTCGTGGACGGTGGGCTCAACATTTTATTCCCATTCATATTCAGTCAGTCTTTGACTAAGCGTCGCAGTTGTCATCGAAGCGGGCACTGTGCTAGTTACTGCTACTTACTACTGATATTCAGTCGTCAGTTGTGTTAGTTCCTTCGGTCTTTGCTTTCGATTTGGACATAAAACGCTAGAAGCAAACATAATAATTCTATTGAACGGATACGGATGCGGTTTTGATTACACCCAACAATATATGCAGGCAGTCGGCAATTACAATCCAATCCATAAAACACGACGGGTGCAAAAGTGCAATGTCTGGACGTGATTATAAATCTTTAGCATAGTATTCTATTGTTTTCGGTACCATGACGAGTGCCAACAATAGTAACAACTATAACGGCAGCAGCATCAACAACAACAACTACAACATCATCAACAACTCAGACTACAACAAGAGCAGCTGATTCTGATTAGAACCACAGAAGATGCATCTACAAACAAAGCTTTAACAACAAATATAATCAATGTGCAATATAGCTAAAATATTTATAAAATATTCTAGAAAAAAAGAAATTATCAAATAGTTATAATATTATTCAATTATTCAATAAAAGTAATTCAAAATCAATTTAAATGCCGGTTAGTGATAATAGTTTTTAACATGCGTATAAATGAAGTGCAATGTTCTCTTTAAATAAATTAAATAAATTTAAAAGTTAATTAAGTGAAAACATAATGCCTGAATTGCTAACTAAAAGGCCATAGATTTTCAAATCAACAACAATTAAAACAACAATAACAAATAGGATTTCTCGTAAACAAAAGTACAACAAAAGAAGGTGAGTTCAAGAGATTCTGGAAGAAACCAAAAGCTTTTCAAAGTTGGCACAGTAAACTATTGACATAATTTTCTTAAAGAGTCAATAAAGATTCTTACTGAGATTATGACTGAAGAATTTATATAAAGCATAATGAAAATATGTCAAGGTCAAAACTATTGAGATCAATGCAATTTATTGCAAATTTAAAGTGTTTTCAGGCAATTTGTATCGACTTTAGGATTGAAGATCTTTAGTATCTAACCGATCTTTAAAGTAATTTGTTAACTATTTAGCAATCATTAGGTTATTTTGGTTTAAAATCCGAATTTAAAGTTAATTTTTTTATACAATTTTATCGGCTATAGGAACTGATCATTTTATTAAATTATTTTATTGATTATTTAGCAAACATATTAAGTTTATTTTTGGCTTAGGTCCCCAATGTTAAATTTAATCCATTTTTATCCATTTTTAACCATTTTTGTTTTAAGATCTTCAGAGATTTAGCCCTCGAACACCATCACAGATTTACTACAAGTTGAGTTAATCACCAAAATACAGTGCAATTATAATTAAATGTACGCAACTTTAAAATGAAATCAGCAAATAATTACTTATATATACATTGTGTATATATATGTTTATAAAAAAATGAATTTATTTATTGTACTTTGGCAAACAAACGCATTAAATTGCAATTAGCTTCTTAGCTCTTCTCACGGCTGCTGCTCTTGTTTATTAAATGTGTGTGTGTGTGTGTGCGTGTGTGTGGGTGTGTGTGTAAGCTTATATTTTATTTATTTATTAATTTTAAGTCATTATTATTTATCAGACGGTAGCACGCGGGCAACTCTTGCGGCTTTTAGTATACAGAATAAATAAAGAGATTTAAGAAAACTGCTGCAAGAGCAGTTACCCTGTAAAAGAGCGTAAGGATCTACCACAAATTCCAAAAATATTTTCCCATCTGACAATCCTTTCCACACCCAACAAACATTTTTATGGAATGCGAGTTAAAAAAAAATTGTTTTTTTTTTTAATTTTGCTCATTTTAATACATTTTTTTTTTTGTGTTATCATTTATATTCGCTTCAAGTTCATTATCATCATTAAAAATAAAAATAATAAAACTCCCAACAGCTGTAAGCACACTCACTCTCGCATACACACACACACACACACACACACACACTTCAACACACACACTCTTACATTGCGTAATTGACACCCGTTTTATTTGTTGTTGTTAATTCTGATTTGTAATAAACACAAAAAAATAAATGAGTGTAAATTTTAAACATTTTCAAAGTGAATGTCATTCGTTGTTCTGGTATTTTTGTGTATTTTTTTTGTACTTTTTACATTTTTTACATTTTTCTTTTGTATTCTTTTGGCTTTTTTTTTTTTTGGCCGTACATTGACCAGACATTTCGGAGGCGATGATACATTTTCGTTAACGACACGATTACAGTGTTCTGAACTGGGTTTTGAGTCTGAGTTATAAGAAATATGATCATTCACTGATCGTGTTTATTTATGGCTGACACGATCATATGAATTGCCAATAATTAATTGGATTTTAAAATACAGAAACATTTTGCTTAATTTCTACAGAACTTCAGTAGCTTTGTTAGTTTTAAGTGATTAAATAAATAAACTTGAAGTCTTAGCAGCAAATTTATTGTTATAAATGAAATCGGAAGTTTAAAAGTTCTGATTTAAATTAAATTTAATTTGTGATTTACTTTGATAATGAACAGTTTAGATGTTAAGGATAATATTGAAGATCTATTTGTTATTTAATTAACATAATATGTGCTTCTTCTTTACTAGTTTTGTTTTAAATTGCAATTAATTGTTTAGGGTAATATTAAAAATCTTTTTTAATTTAATTAAATTTTAAGACTATAATAAAATGATTACTTAGGAAATCTGCTCAAAATCCAATTTTTTTTTTTTTTTTTTTTTTTTTTTGGACTTTTTTGCGTTTCTCAGGTACAATTTGGATTAATTGTTGAGAATAATATTTAAAATCTATTTAATTTAATCAAGTATTGAAGATTATAATAAAATAATTATTATTAAAATAATCTCCTCAAAATCTATAATTTTTTTTTTTTTTTTTTTTTTTTATTGGACTTTTTTTGCGTTTCTCGATACAATAATGGATAAATTGTTGAGAATAATATTTAAAATCTATTTAATTTAATCAAGTATTGTAGATTATAATAAAATGATTACTAAGAAAATCTGCTCAAAATCTACAATTTTTTTTTTTTTTTTTTTTTTTTTTTTTTTTACCTTTTGGATAATTAATATTTAATTCCTATTCTATATTTAACTGTATTTGAAATGGAATTCAGTATGAAATTCTTCTCTGGCAATTCAGTCCAATTCAAATTGGAATTCCATTCTGTTGTTCTTCACTTTTCCAGCTATTCTCTTCTACTTTCATTTATAGAACAACTGAAACTAGATTCTTGGAGTTTTGGGAAATTCTTTTCGGCTTTGTTATTTGATCGGTGTTGTGAGAGAATTTGTAATGGAATTGAAATGATATCGCAAGCTCATTGATATTCAGTGAATGTATAATGATCTATAAAATTGTTAGTGTCTTTTTCTAACCCGAAGCACTCAAAAGTTCTTTCACTTTTCTTCTCTATTGCCTTTCTAACGTGTCTTGGGTTGAGTTTTATGCCGGCTATTGAATAACTTAGACAACTCGAAAAACAGCCAAAATAACAAAAACAAACAGAAGAAAACAAAAAAACAAGCTAACAAAAAAGAAAAGACAACAACAACAACAACAAAAAGAGTGGAGCTTGTTTGGTCATGTTCAGAGCCGGCTTTGGGGGCTTTTTTGCCATTTGCTCTTCTGGCAAAAATCTAATGCGAAATTTCTCTATTACCATTTGAAAGCCAAGTTGAGTAGGAGGGGGCAATTTGGCCAGAGGGAGGGATGGGAGGGGAGGGCGTTTGTTTGTTGTTAGCCAACTCTATACAGTTGTGGTTATCTCACGCGCGTCGTTGGCCGTACATTGAACTTGGCCAAACGTTGCTTGAAACTTTAACAAATGCTCTGAGATCACTCTATATATCTCTCTCTATCTATCTAACATTTTGTGCATATATTTCTCTCTCTCTCTTTCACTTGATTTTTCACTGAATCTATCTTTCTTTCATGGAACAGCTGACAAATGCTAAACGCGAAAAAAAGTGAATAAATAAAAAAATAAAATATTGTTAGGCACTTGGCTCTTACCTCTTACCACTTACCACTTGGCCAACACCTCTTAGCTGTTGGCTGTTGGCTGTTGTCTTGCCTGTTGGCCAGTTGGCCGTTTGTCGCTTGAGGCTTGGCCGTGACCATGAAGATATCGGTTCGACTGGGTTCCGTTGCGTGTGCAATGTTATATGGTCGTCGTCGTCGTCGTCGTCGTCGTCGTCGTCGTCGTCGTCGTCGTCGTCGTCGTCGTCGTCGTCGTCGTCGTCGTCGTCGTCGTCGTTGTTGGTAGTGACATAATCTGCTGATGTTGAGCGTTCTACGCTTTTGAGCTGAGGTTTCTTCTTCTGTAACTGCGCAGCGGATCGCGTGGCTTTAATTATTCTCAATTTTATTTCATTTTATTATTATTATTTATTTTGTTGTATTTTACTTAATTTGGATTTCGGTTTTGGATTTGGTTCGATTTGCATAAAAGTGTACAAAATGTGCCAATAAAAATAGCCGAGAATATGTTCAAAACTGTATGTAAATTCTGATCAAAAAAAGCTAAAACTTGTTTATTTTGCAAAATAAACCACAACTAAAAATCGGCTAATTGGTAGAACATTTTTTTTCTTTTATCATTTTTTTCTTTACTTACATTTTTTTTTTTTTTGTGTCACATTTTATCGGCCGCCGTCTTTTAGCAACGTTGTATAAGTGCGAAGTTTTTTTTCTTTTCATATAATTTAATTATTTCTCTTATTTTTTTTATTGCTGAATAATTTTATGTAGGTGTCAACATTATTTTGGGCAGTTACAGTTGCACTTGGACTTGGACTGCCTGACGCCACAGTCACAGGAATCAGTTCAATGCAAAACTGATTTGCTGAATTTATAAAAAATATTATTTATATTATATAGATATATGTATATATATATATTTGTTGTATTTCTTTTTTTTTTTTTTTTGGGAAAGCATTCATTACGGGCTGTAAACTAAAACCAAAGAAAGTTGAATAATGATCAACGTATTTAAACGAAGGAATGCAACAAATGCGTTTACAATTCGCGTGCAGCTCGTGCGACCGGAACAGTGGTCTGAGAGCTATTTAAAAGTGTTCGAAAAATGTTGGCAATTAGAGGAAGTCATTAAAAAAATTTCTAGTGGGAAGTAAATTAATATTTGCAAAGTTTTAGCATATATTTAATAAATTATTGTTTAAATATTATTTTTTTATCATAGAGATATAATATAAAAATAATGTAGAAATATAATCGCTTGGTCCTGTATTATTTAATATATTAATTATAATTTGTAGGAATTTATAGGAGTTATATAACTTATTTTAAAATTTTATTTATTTTATTATTTTTATTTATTATATTAATTTTTTTATCTGTGCTTTCGGCTTACTGTATAGTGCTTACAAACAATTTTGATCATTTAATGATTATAATTTGATTATAGGAGTTTATAGGAATTTTATAACTTATTTTTAGATTTTCTAAATTCATATTTAATTAATTAAGAATCTGTTTTCAAAATTTATTATATATTTTTTTTTTTATCTAAGTAACTGCTCCATATTGTCTTCTAAAAATACTTCTTACTGTATGATGTTTAAAAATAATTTTGATAATTTAATACTTATAATTTATAGGAATTTATCGAAATTTTATTGCTTATTCCAAAATTTTTAAAATATCATATTTAATGTAATAATTTATAGGAGTTCACTTGCTTATTCTTAGATTTTTCTAAATTTATATATAATATTATAAGAATCAGTTTTTAGAATGTATTATATCAATTTTTTTAACTAAGTTTTTACTCTGTATAGTCTATTAAAAACACAACCCAATGAAACATTTTTAAAGATAATTATTAAGCCTATAGCAAATAATTTTATAAAATATAAATAATATATACAAATTTATTCTAATAAAAATCAATTTTAAAAATATATTATTTCACATTGTTCTATATGGTTTAAGCTCCAAATATATTAGATAATATTTGCAGATAATTTATAGTATTATATATAAATTTGGTAATATTGGAATATTTTATGTTTAATTATTCTAATTTATTCGAATTTAAACATATATTATTTTTTTTTAATTTTGTTTAATTTGGGATTTTTGTTGACTACTGACTACTACTGACTACTGACTACTAAAGCTACTGTCTGAATTATATTTTAAATGGGAATTCTAATTCCCAAATTAAACTTTTTTTAAACCTGAAATAAATCTAATCTAAAATCGATTTTAAATATATATTCTTAAGCTTTATTTTAGGTTAATTTTTATTCCATGTTCTCTGCTATTTTTGGCATTATTTAAATGAAATGCGAATTGTTTCCAGTTTCCAGTTTTTATTTTTTATTTTTTTAAGAAATACGGGTATTTATTAATGTAGCTTGACATTTCCTTATTTGAATTGAATTCTTAATTCAAACAGTCAACCAATTTATATCTGATTTTTATCGTAAGATCAGTGTCCACGACTCGAAGGCATTTATTGAAAATGATTAATGTTCTTGGGCCTCCAAATGGATGATATAGACACTATTTGTCCAGAACACACAGACACAAATTTTATTTGCAAAGAAATTTAGATAAGACAAATTTGAGTGATATTTAAGTAATTTTATTTTTGGGATACCTACGTGACATTGCGCTATGGCTTAATGTCCACTTGGATTGGATATATGTATATAGTGTATATATATATGTATAGCCATATAGAGGAAGGGGTGTCTATTGAGATAGGCTTGTTTGCAAAAAGTAGAAACACAAGAAATTGAAATCATAGTCAGTTCAGCACTTCCTTCTTTGCTGTTAATCACTTCCTCATCTCAGAAGCGACGCGTGCGCCGTTCTAAGCGCTTCTCACTTTTCCAAGCAGTCAACTGACTGAACATGAACATGAAGAATTAAATACTAAAAAAAAAAAAAAAACTCGCTTTTTAATAAGAATTCTTGCGAATTCTTGTGAGCTCTAAACACAGAGCACTTCTGGTAACTTTGCGGTTGCCGGCAACGTGATTAATATGCAGATACACCATAGATCAAAAGGGGTTACGGGCGGGTAGAAGTAGCTGAAGCAGAAGCAGAGGCAGAAGCGGAGCAGAGACATCACTCAGTTGGCTTTTATCGTTAGAGCCGCGTTAGAAAATCATGTCCAAGCCAAAGACAGAAAACCGGCTCTATAAAAACCAGACACGGATAGGCGCGATAGACCAGTAGAAGAAAGCATCGCATCAACTAGAATGCGACATTAGAAAGCATATTATGTAATTTATTATTATGTAAAACGAGACGATGGGAAAGTTTTCTACTCTAACTCTCGGTCTTATTGCTATTCTCTCTCTCGCTCTCTCACTTATCTAGCTTTGTCTCTTTCTTTTGCTGGTTTTCTTCTTGTTTTTTGTTTTGGTTTAGAATTTCACAATTTCTAGAAATTTATTGGGCTAATGCGCAAATAAACATTCCACTTTTTTCCATTCATTTTTTTTTCTACTTTTTTATGGAATTTGTTGATCAACAACAAAGTTATAGTAGGTTAATAAGAAATGACGCTTCAAATAATTTGTTTATATTTTTTTGATGTCTATAAAATGCCAATTTGAATGCGAATTTTGGCAGTCGTTAAATAAATAATAAATATACACAAAAAGTTTTATATAATATGTGTTAAGCCATAAAGAAGAACGTGAATTTGTGGATTTCTGAATTTGTTAATAAAGAATTATATTTTTTATGTATCGTATTTCGTTATGTTACACTACCATATTGACCTATATTCCAGTTGAAATTCGACTAAATTGTAATTAAAGTTGACTTAGATTTATTTTATTAAATATTATTTCGTTTTTAGACATTTGTTTAAACTTTTTATCAGCTGAAAGATCTTTATAAAGCTTAAGTCTAAGTTCTGGTAAACAATAGTATATTTAAATGACCTTCAACTTGCCCGATATTAAAAAATTAGCAACGCAATTTAAAACACATTTCGCTTTATCAAACCACTGTGTTCTCCCACTCCCCTCTCCCACTCTCTCTCTCTCTCTCTCTTTCGTTTTTTTGGCAAGTAAGAGTGGAGTAGTCGAAAATTTTGGACAACCTTAAACTGTATCGTTGTTGTGTTTATCTTATCTAACCAAATACATGAGTATTTCACATAAACCACGCTAATTTTCATACAAAAAAGTCACAAAAAATGAATCTAGCCAAATACAGTGAAAGCTCTACACGCGGACAGCTGCTTCAGGCGGACAGCTCCCTGAGCCGGACGAATTTAACAGTCCCAAGAGCATGATTTTCATACATCCATTCCCTTGGGCGGACATCTCCCTTGGGTGGACCAAAAATACTGTAACCGTGGCTGTCCGGCCAAGGGAGCTTTTACTGTATAATATTATATAGAAGTGTTATCTGACTGGCAATTACAATGCAAAAATCGATGATTAGCAAGAAAAAAAAAAAGAATTTAAAAGTAGCAATTTGGACAGCAGTTATCATTTAAGCAACGATACTGAGGGAGTTAAGATCAGAAAGAGACCGGTTTGAATTGTAGAATTTGGGTGTTGTTCATGACTTCAATTAAAAAGGCCTAAAATTGTGCAAGATTTGCATAATAACTTTGAAAAGCTTTTAAAACGCATAAATAAATCCGTAAGCGACTAACTAACATAGTAGTTAACTAAACCGATCGTACACCACCCCACCAACTGATCACCTGATCACCCCAAGTAAACCCCTTTCCACTCTTCACTCCCCACAGCGTCCAATGGTAATGGCCGTGATACTGTTGCTCGCCCTGGCATTTCTAGTCGGTTGCTATTGCGCGATACACAGGCAAAAGATAACGGCGATATATCTGAAGCCATTGCTGAAGAATACACCACTTGAGGATTGTTATCATGCCACGCCCATTGAGGAAAGGAAACGTCGGGGCATCTGGGATATACCAGGACCACAGCGAATACCATTTTTGGGCACCAAATGGATATTTTTGGTCTTCTTTCGGCGCTACAAAATGACCAAGCTGCATGAGGTCTACGCAGGTGACAGAACCTCAAAATATCGAAGAGCACACGCCAATAACTTCCCCCTCTCTCCTCCCTCTCTGTCAACAGATCTCAATCGACAATATGGAGATATAGTACTGGAGGTAATGCCCTCCAATATACCCATTGTGCATCTATATAAACGCGAGGATCTCGAGAAAGTCCTCAAATATCCCAGCAAATATCCCTTCCGACCACCTACCGAAATCATTGTAATGTACCGTCAGTCGCGACCGGATCGTTATGCTAGCGTTGGGATCGTGAATGAGCAGGGTCCAATGTGGCAACTTCTGAGATCCTCGCTCACCTCCAGCATCACTTCACCCCGAATTCTGCAGAACTTTCTGCCTGCGTTGAATGCTGTCTGTGATGATTTTGTGGAGCTCCTGAGGGCCAGAAGAGATCCTCAGACACAGGTAGTACCCAACTTTGAGGAGTTGGCCAATCTAATGGGCCTGGAGGCGGTGTGCACCCTAATGCTGGGACGGCGCATGGGTTTCCTGGCTACCAATGCCAAGCAACCGGAGAAGATCAGTCAACTGGCGGCGGCTGTCAAACAATTGTTCATCTCACAACGGGATTCGTACTATGGATTGGGTCTTTGGAAGTACTTCCCAACCAAAACCTATCGGGAGTTTGCCCGCGCCGAGGACTTGATCTATGAGTAGGTATAAAAATGTTCCGTTCATCCATCCACAGCCATTGCTAATGCCTCTTTGCAGTGTCATCTCGGAGATCATTGACAACGAGTTGGAGGAGCATCGCAAGTCCGCGGCTTGTGAGGACGAGGATGCCGCTGGTCTTAGGAGCGTTTTCCTCAACATTCTTGAGCTCAAAGAACTAGACATACGGGACAAGAAGTCTGCCATTATAGACTTTATAGCCGCGGGTATTGAGACGGTGAGTGAAATTAAGTTGAATCGAGGAAACGACTAAAGGACGTGAAGAAATCCCTAGTTTAAACAAGTTAGAAAGTCTACAATCGAGCGAGTCGACTGTAAAAAACCCCGTACTCATTTTAGGTCATGTATTTCCATACAACTCAACATTGTTTGACCGATCTCTCCTAAGGGAGCTATAACATATAGTGGTCTGATCAGGATCAAATTTGGTGAGGATAGTTGTAATTGTACAATACACATAATGTGTGAGTTTTGGCGAGATAGCTTTAGTGGTTTCCTAGTTTTCTGCCTGGCGCATAGAAAAACTTATATTCCAAATTTGGTGGGTCAAGCTCTTAAAGTCTCTGAGATCCAGATGTTGATACGGACAGATCATGATGATCATCTAGAATATATAGACGTCACGGGGTCAGAAAAGTCTCCTTCTACTTGTTATATACTTGTACATATGCTCTATATAATCCATTTTGAAAAGTGTGTACCTAACGCCCTCCTCTCACCTTTTACTCCCTGCTCTCTTTAGCTAGCCAATACGCTGCTCTTTGTGCTCAGCTCGGTGACGGGAGAGCCTTCGTCGATGCCTCGCATACTGAGTGAGTTCCAGGAGTGTCGGGATACAAATATCCTACAAGATACACTCACTAATGCCACCTACACAAAGGCCTGCATACAGGAATCCTATAGACTGAGACCCACGGCCTTTTGCCTGGCGCGAATACTGGAAGAGGATATGGAACTATCCGGTTATTCGCTCAATGCCGGCGTGAGTACAAATTGGATTCGATGAATTCCATTTGAAATAGTCTCTAAAATGGAATGCTTACCTCTTATAGACGGTGGTGTTGTGCCAGAATATGATAGCCTGTCACAAGGATGCAAACTTTCAAGAGGCCAAACAGTTTTGTCCCGAACGCTGGATTGATCCAGGAACGGGAAATTTTACCGTTAACGTGGACAGTGCGAATATTGTGGTTCCTTTCGGTGTGGGAAGACGCACGTGTCCTGGAAAGCGTTTTGTCGAAATGGAAGTTGTGCTGCTCCTAGCCAAGGTATGTCTCCAAATTTCTAAATACCAAAAAAATACTAAAATGTATTTATTTTCCAGCTTGTTTTGGCCTTCGAAGTGAGTTTTGTGGAACCGCTGCAAACGGAATTCGAGTTTTTATTGGCTCCCAAAACTCCCTTGAGTTTGGTACTGCGAGATCGTGAGTTGTAAACGATCCTTCACACATCATTTGTATATAATACAAAGTCCGAAGGTAAACATGAGTTGTAAATACGTGAGATTGGTCTAGATAGTAGAACTTATATACTACTTAGAGTATATAGACGCTCGGAACTAGAAACTGCCAATGGGTAATTCCAATAATTATTAATAATTACTAACAATAAATGCATCAAGAGAGTTTAACAAATTTAAAAGAAAATTAATTTCTTTGGCATGCCGACGATTAGATACCCTTGCAGTCTGTTTATCAAACTGAGATTAAAATTTCTTAAATTGAAACTTGAAAAACAATTGAACTTTAAACAAATACTCAACGCTTTTGCTTTACATAATTTAATTTAAATATTACAATTAATATGGATCAATTGGTCTGTATATTTCTTAACTGTTACTTAATTCACTCTGCAGGGGTATTTAATAAAATACCCTTTCATTAAATTTTTGTGCCGCCAAAAAGTATGCTTTAAAAATTCACAAACTTTAAAACCAATTTTCTTCATTTATTAATAATCCGCGAGCGTAAAACGAGAAACCCAGAAATTATATTAATTAATAATTCAAACTGTATATATATATATTAAAGAAAAATATGTACCGTGTAGCTAAATCAACATTTATGTGTTGAAATGTGTGAGCTTCTTTATGTTGTTGTAATCTTAGTTATTGTTTATCTTAAGTAGCGGCAATCAATTGTGTGCGTGTAAACGGAAAAGACTGTGTTTAAGTTTTGTTGTTTAAACGATGTAAATCTAATCTATAAATTTTGTATAGAACAAACTAATTCTTTAAATCCTTTGTACAGTTAAAAAATTCATTAATTTATTCAAGTTTTATTATTTCTTAGTTTTATTATTATCATTATCTGTGTATATTTTTTGTTAAATGAAAAAGAAAAACTAAAAAACAAAAACAAGAGTTACAAAACAAAAAAAAACCTGAAAGAAAATAAAGCAATGCTTTTGAACTGTGCTTCCATATTGTTGTATTATTTATTTTAAATTTTTAATAATTATTTTTAAGCATCTTAAATTTCCCCTTAGATAACTCATGTTATATTCTCAAACAGCGCTTAGATAATTTCCCCGTTTAGCTTTTGCTGCAACCACACTACTTTTCAGTGTCGTGTCATAAATTGGTGTGTGTATATGCTAACAACAGAACCTGTTTTATTACAGTGGTGTCCAGTCGGTACGCTGTAGAATGAAAGCAAATGTTGTGAAAGATAAAATATTATTTATAATTTCGCGCGCTATATTTATAGGAATTTACAATCAAGAAATGTGTTAATTATTTATTACTAGTTTTTGTTTAAGGTTTCAATTTATTTATTTAGCAGTTATTAGTTGTGCAAACAGCTTGAGAAACACTTGGTTCAATTTGGATTTTTTGAACACGTTTCAAGCGCTCGCTCTTTGTAAGTCTCTCTCGCTCTCTGTATTACTATTTCTCTCTTCTGTCTCTCTGTTGGTGAGTTTCGCTCTTAGTAGTGGGCTTTGGCTTTGAGTGTGGGGCTGGTTAGCGGGCTTGGGTCTGAACGGTTTGAGTTTTGAGTACGTTACAACAGTTGACGTTGGCTTCTCGTCGGTTTCGGTTTCGATTTCGGTTTCAAACAAAAAACTATAGAAAACTAGAAAAATATTTGCGCGCTTGAAAAATCTGACTGTATCTGTATCTGTGTCTGTGTCTCGCTAACTGTGTGTGTGTCTGTGTGTGTGAAGAATACTAAAAGCTAACACAAAATTGGCTGCACTTTTCTGCACCTCTAATAAGTACGTGTATTAGCCAAACGATGTTGTAATAAATCCACGAACTAAAACCTGTTTTTAACCAGTCATTAAGGCTGCAAAGATTTCTTACTGAATTTTAATATATAATTTATATAGTTACTAATCTGTAGAGTTACACTAAATGCATCTTATATACAAAAAGTTTCAAATTTCAGAGACAGATTCTCAGTCAGAGTCATCGAAAGATCTCAGATCATCGCTTTCTCTCTCTCTCTCTCTCTCACACACTTACTATAGAGCATCTGCAGCCCCACCCGAAAACAAATTTGTTGTTGTAGTAGTACAGTACACAACAACAACATCAGCAACAAGAGCGTAACATATTGTTGTTAATTATGCACAATTTACACTGACTAACATAAGTTTTTTTTATTTGCATTTATGATTCACAAATAATTTCACTCGTTTTACTTGTGGCTAAACAATTTGTTAGTGTTAAATTAGGAAAAATACCGACTTAAGCATTGAAAAATACTGACTTAAACTTTGAAAATTATTTAAGTTCAAAAATTGAAAACTTTAAAAATATTATAGCCACGAATAAAATACCAAATACTGTTAAAAAGAGTATTTTTAAAGTCAGTTTAGCTATTATGGTAGTTTTGCAGTATTTTTCACAAATTAAATATATGAAGACCAAAAAAAACGAAAATATTTAATAATTTTTTTTATTACAGTTGAGCTAATTTTTGCAGCTAACAGTTGAATATATTTAAAAGTATTTTTTTGTTGCTGTAGCTGTGAATTGGTATAATTATTTTATATATATATTTATATATAACATGAATTCAGTATTATTTTCTCTGATTGGATATTATTGTAGTATTTCTGGCTCAAGAAAAGGTTTAATTGATTGCAAATCATAAGATTAGTATTTTTGCAGCACTTAGCGCCACTAAAGCTAGTATTTAATAGTTTTTTAGAAGTAAAAATAATAACAAATTTTTACTAATCGCTTTGAAGTCAGAAAATTATAAAACAATTTGTTTAAATACTATAAATGTTTGTTCCAAAGGCTTTAAGTCCATAAATACTACTTTTTATCATGGTATTTTTGTAGTATCTACTACCGGATAAGAGGTTAAAGTAAATACAAAGCAAATAATTTAAAGTTCTTCATAAAGTGATATTTCTACAGCACTTAGAGCTACTAATGACTAGTATTTTTGCAGTATTTTGTCCAAATGTATGCGGCTTAAATGACAACAATTTCAAATAATCACACTGAAATGAGATAATTTGCCACAACAAAATTACTTTATTTGCTATCAAGACCTTAGTCAAAACAAAAGTTGGTATTTTTGTGGTATTTTTACTATAATATATCTGATAAATAAAAAGCACATGTTTTACATTAGTTGTAAGTCGCATTTAACTACCAAACTGTCACTGACACTGACCTTCAGCTCCCGTTTAGTCATTGAATTGGCCAACTCGTTCAGAAGGGGGCTGCCTAGGCAACAGCCCGCACCTGTAATATCAAATTGCATGACCAGGCCAAAAGGGGTTTGTGTTTGCGTGTGTGTGTGTGTGTGTGTGTGGGAGAGCACTGGGTAGTTGGCTATACTGGGGGTGTGGGTCCAAATGAGGTCAATAAACAAAGCGAAATTGGTAAAATCGCAACGTTTCATTCAATTCTGCCCTTAAGCGGGCGAAAGCAAAGTACAGTAGGCGCCCCTTTTGACTGAAAGTGTCTCTACCCAAAAGCCAGTTTACCAGTTGTGCATATAAATGCAACAGAAAGAGACGGTGGTAGGGTGGGAGAGGGGGAGGGGGCGTTACATACCGAACGGGGAAAGGGGAATGTAAAGAGAGCAAAACGAGTTTTGTTATGCTTTTCAATGAGTTCAGAGTTTTCAGATGATCAAAATGATGTGCTCCATGGTCTACAGTAACTACAGGAAATGTTCAGAATTATTGAAATTAACTTAAGCTAATTAAGTAGAGTGTAAGAAAGAATGCAAGAGAGCGGGAGAGAGAGAGAGCACATGTGCGTAAAATAATCACAATCATGTCTTGTCTATAAGAATGGCAGAGCAAAACAAAACACGAAGAACAAAAACAACAACGACATGTACTGACAAGTCGATGACCCATTCCGGTTAGTTAGTAAGTGAGCAGACCAGTTAGAGGGCTGCCCACACCCCCTTCTTCATATCCCCGCCCCCTGCGCCAAGCCCTTTTTGAGAAACTCTGTCGTAAGACGTAAAGCGAAACGAGGTTAAAGCACACTCGTGTCCAAATTATTGTGCACACTCCACAGTGCGTTGTTGAGTGAGCGGGAGAGAGCGTAAGTTTTGTGGCTGCGCGAGCGCAAAACAGGTGTGGCTACCATTGCTTGCTCTCCCATTCCCACTCTCACTATCCCGCTCCCTGTCTGCCTTACGCTCTCACTCTCTCGCTTAGTCGCTTTTCACACAGTTCTCAAAACCCGTTGAACTGGTCAAACTGTTTGTTTACATTTTTTTCTGCTTGTTTTTGTTTGAGCCGTCATTTCATATATGTATATTTTCATTTTTTTCTTGTTGTTTATATTTTTTGGGGATTTCTTTCAAATTGTTTTGGTTATGCTAAAAAAAGACTTGGCATTTTTGTTAGCAACAACATGAAAACTGTTGTCGTGCCCAGTTGGAATTTTGGAGTGCAATGCTGTCGAGTAAACGACTTAAGCACAACTTTTTAAAGATTTTATCACATTGTCGTGAAGTGGAAATAACATAATTGAGGCCTTACTTAGGGCACTTGGGAGTTTTTGTCTATTGGAACAGCTTTTCTGACACAGTTTTCAGTACATAGAGTAAACAATGAATCAAATTTGAAAAATGAAGCTCTTTGTAGTGCTTGGAAAACCAGATGCAAAACATTTATATAAATTATTTTTCAAGTTGAGCTTAAGGTGCTAGTGTGATTAACCATATACCAACTAAAAGTTATAAGAATTTAGTTTTAGGAATTGTATTAGCAATTAAAAAAAAAGTGTTTTTGTACATGGATTAATTTTGTTAAGAATATATACAAATGTTTCCCGTATAAGTAATTTTTTAAAAAAATTTTAAATCTCTAAAATATGTATAGAAATTATATATATAAAAATTTAAAAAAAAAAAAAATATATATATATATATTTTAAGTTGTGCTTTGAATAATTAAAATTATTATTATTTTATTAATTTTTTTTTTTTTTTTCAAATATTTCTTGTATAGGGTATTGGCCCTATGACTACCAATAGTTCTACTCAAATACTTAAGAAACTTTTTGCGTTTTATTTTTCTTCATTTTCATAATTTCTTCAAACACGCAACAGTTCTGGAATTTCAGACCCCAGACACTAGCATGTGTATTACGTAGTACCTACAACTAAAACTAAAACAACTAAAGGGCGTCACATGCTATCTTACACACTTTCCCACTCTCTCTCTCTCTCTCTCTCTCACTCCCCCTCTCTCTCTCTCTCTTTCTTAAGCTCCACTGGGGGAAAGCTTTTTGTTGGTAAATTGAGTTCTGCTGATTTCAGTCTGCATTTTAATTGCCTGTAAGAAGTCGAGGGGGTTACGAGAGTCAACTATGTAAGTCCCCCTGCCTTCCCCCATTACCCGACTACCCACGACATCCAATACATTTATGGTATTTACTGAGTTATACGGTTTTTTGTGGCTGCTTCGTTGTTGTAACGCAATTAGCCCTAATCAATGGGGCATGAACAAATGAATAAATGAATGAATGTTTGAATAAGGGAACCGAGTGTTATGAATATTATGTAAGAATAACAATAGAAGTGTTACCCCCTGAGCAATAGGTGTTTGCCATTGTTTGTGATTATTGGATGAATAGAATGACCCATAATTACCGACCCATCAAACCCATAATACCCGACCCATTAGTAATGTATGGTTTATCGAACGGATGTTTATCGAATGAATAAACTGTGCTGCGTTGACAGCTGTTGACAGCTTCGATCAACTCATTTGTATGCAATCGGGTATGCTTAGCACCCACACCCATTTTGGGTGATATCATCAGACCCTTAGAAATTTCTACCAACAAACAATTAAATAGACATTTTAAAGTTATATATATGTTTATAAGTATGTAGGTATGTGTGTAGTTCTGTGGGAGGCCAGAGATCCATCAATTGACACAAATTCTCCAGCACATTGAACACGCTCCACTGAGCACCCGATTTAATGTATTTAACCAATAACCGAAAGAAAGAGACATATGCTCATATATAGCAAAAATATATATATCCAAACAGATATAACTGAAGAATAAAACTCGCAAATGTTTTATTGAAAGACTGTCTATAAAAAGCGATTACTACTATATAAGAATCAATAGATATATCAAGCAACAACATGAGCTACTTACGCTCAATAGGTATACATATGGGGAACATTTAACATCTGGCTGGCAGTTGTTCTCATAAAAACTACTCGATTTGTAAATGAATTAATTGTTTTTTCCCTTTTCTGCAGAAATCTCACGTGTCGAAATGTCGCCGGCGGATGATAACTCGTTTGCTACCACAAATGGCAACAAGAAGGCCACTTACACTCTGATCTGCATCAAAATTGTGGAATTGGTGAGTATAATGTTAAGAAAGTATGGAGCTTAAAGCTTAACAGCTGTAAACGATAGTTTCAACTAGCAATGCAAACTGGTTGGGACGGCACTGTAAATGCAAGCAGTGCGCACTTCTAGCTTCAACTGCAGTTATCGACAGTGGGTAGCATTTGTGGGCGCATTTCAAGCACACAAAACTTACAAATAAAATTTAAATAATTTAAAAAAAAATAAATTTTAAATATATAAAATAACTTTAATTACTTTTTATATGAATTTAAACTCGACATTGAACTATTTACAGTGCCTGCTTATATGCTGCCTGGGCCTGATCGATGAGCCCGCCAACAACTCGCATCTGCGTGTCTTTATCACTTCCCGTGTCATAGCTCTGTGCTATGTAACTTTCGGTGCATTGACCATTTACACGGCCATCTATCTGATCATGGCGCTCTTTGGAGACATGTAAGTTCCATTTAAAAAACTCTTCAAAGCAAACCAGATTAACATTAATCGGTAATACTTTAGGACTGCTTGGCGCACTGCAGCACTGTGGTCCCTGATTGGATTCGTCTTGTACATAGCGGTAACGGCGACTTTGTTCCGTGACTGGAGCACTATCAAGGATCGTAATTACTGGCACCCGAATATGCATCGTTTGGATTTGGTAATGGCATCCGCTTCCATATCTCTGGTCACTGGTTTGGTCTATTTGCTGGATCTGCTACTTACCATTCGTTTTGGCGTCCATGGAGACCTCGAATGACATGGACGAGGTCTGTTCCAGGCACTGACCTAGTGTGACTGTAATATTTACAGTGTTTTAGTCTTAAGATTCCCCCGATCCCCATCATGCTAATTGTAACAACTTGTTCTGAAGCACATAAAAAACATTATTGAAAATCTGTATCATAAAAAACGAAACAAAAACAACAAAAAGACATCACAATTGCCATCATTGAAATGAAAAATGTACAAATTGAATTGTAGGAAACGTTTTGTAGTAGACAAAGAAAGTCTTGTAGAATTCGCTTAAAGTCCCGAGTTGCTTTTTAAGATTTAAAAAAAATTACGATTAAAAAACAAATGTATTTTTTCTAATTCACCTAACATAAGTTTTACACCGAATATTTTTGTAACAAACGAAATAAAGTTTAACTAAAATAACTAAGCAAAGTAAGCAAATGTTCAGTACTCTTATTAACGCATTTAATTTTATTGTTAACTGTATGGATAAACCAATTCAATTCGTTGTTTAGTACAGGTACAATTGATGGAGTTTCATCAAATTCTTATTTCTTTACCAATAATCCTCTCAAACAGTTCGAATCGTACAGTTATTTATAATCCTATATAGTTATATATAAATTTCAATTGATTATAATTTCGAGCGTTAAGCAAAATTGAAGTTAAGTAACTCAAAAACGATATTTACACAAGATGACAGCGGAAAAAAATGTGTGTAAAAACTACATGCTTATAAATTAATAACATTGTTGAGTAACTGATCAACATTTAGGTAGTTAAATTTAAAAAGAATAATAGTACAAAACTCATTTAATGGCGATTGTAAAATATTTCTCGATATCCTGATCATTCTCGATCATTTTGAGGCTGTGAAACTTCTCCTTAATGTAACATTTGCAGACATCGCCATTTCCTGCGTTTAAAAATTAGAAATTCTTCTTTAATTTTGGATTAATTTTTGGATTAAGTTTGTAACTTACCCAAGCTGCCATCGCAGATGCGTTGTGTTATCAGTTTGGCCAGTGCCTTGAACAGCTCCTTAGTGGCTATTTTTCGTTTATAGTAGGGATTGAGCCACTGCACCACTGATTTGCTCACATCGTTCTTTTGCTGGTTCACATTGGATTTGTCTTTGTTGTGTTCTCGTGACGATTTTGAGGTGGACTTTTCTTTGCTGCGTTCTGATGAGCTCTTTTCTTGAGACTTTTCTTTACTGTGCTCCGAGAGGGACTTCTCTTTACTGTGCTCCGAGTGGGACTTCTCTTTACTGTGCTCCGAGAGGGACTTCTCCTTACTGTGCTCCGGGAGGGATTTCTCTTTATTGCGCTCCCCCAAAGAGTTCTCTATGCTGCGCTCTGATGTACACTTTTCCCGAGATTTCTCTGTAATTGGCTCCGAAGGGGACTTTGCCTTGCTGCGCTCCCCTGAAGAAGGCTTCTCCTTAAAGTGTTCCTTCAAAGACTTCTCCTTGCCATGCTCCGATAGAGACTTTCCCTTAATCAAGGCCGACTTCTCCCTGCTGTGCTCTTTTGCAGACTTTTCTGTAGCCACCTGCTGCTCCTTTGTTCTCTTCTGCTCCAGCATTTGTCGTGCAGTCATGAAACCACCGGAAACTGTGGCAAGTTCCTCTTGCTCTTCCACTTTTGCCTTCTTTTCATCCTTTTCCTCTGAGACATTAAGCTGCTCCGCTTTCAACTCCAACATTTGACGCGCAGTGGTAAATCCTATGGACTCCTGTTCGGTTTCTGTTTCCGTTTCCATGAGTTCCGACTCTGATTCAGTTTTGGTCGTGGCAAAACTCATTTTACCAGCAGATGACTTTGGTTTCTTTTTTTGAGTCTCCTGCTCCAAGCGGGAAACGCGATTCTTGCGGTGAGTATCGTAGCTGCCGTCGCCGTTTGACATTAACCTGTACTTTCTGTCACCAAAATCGAGTTCTAGTTGCGTCTCGTCCTCCTCCGGTAGTTTCTCCTCCTCCTCTTGTCGCTTGACCTCCTCAGATTCTATCCCTGTGGCTACTTCCTCTGAGATTTCACTTGGATCTGCTTTTATTGTCATGGGTTCATCCTCAGTTTGCTCTGTTGGCTCCTCTTTCAGCTGATCAAGGTCTTCTTCTATTGCTTCTTCCTCCTCTTCTTTATCATTCTTTTTTACCTTTGTAAAGAAGCTGGAAATGGAGGTCTGTTTGCTCTGCTCCTCCTTGAACCCTTTGCGTTCTCGCAATGCCTTTGGTGGCTCCTTGAGGGACTGCGGCTTTTGCTCCTCCAGCTCCTTAAGCTTGCGTTCAAAGTAGGCGACACTACCGCCTGTCCAGACACCTTTTGCGCTCGTCTCCGCTCGTGGCACATAGTCGGCTATAACCGGCAATAGCTTTGGTTTGGCAGTTTCTTGTTTGATGATGGCAAGCTGTCAGAAAGGAAGCTTTGATACTTAGAATCTGTTTCCAATACTCTTAAGGATCTATACAGGGTCTTCCCAGATTACCCACCTGTTTGGCCATTGCATGACGATACATGTTGACCACTCGCTGTTTCTGGAACACCTCGTACTCCAGATCCACACCCATGGCCTCATAGTCGTTGTGTCTGAGAGCACTACGTGGTTTCTGCCCTTGCTCCTGGTCCTGCTCACACGTTCGAGTATTCGCCTTCAGCGCTTCTATTAAGGCATCCAGATACTTCTCCCTCTGCGGCAGATGCAATCCAGCGATCTTGGTCTCCGTGGACTGTGCCTGACGCACACGTGAAATCTGTGTGCTTGTCTCCTGCTCCAACTGGCGTGCGGCACTTATTTGTTTGCGCAGTTTGAACTGCTGGCGTATGAAATCCTCCGTTTCCTTCTTGGCACGCTTCGACTGTGCCGCATGACTTTGTCCAGACTCATCCGAATCCTCACTAGCATAATCTTGTGCAGCGCGTTTGCTGCCTGCCCGACCACCTGCAAAACCAATAAGAAGTTTAAACAAGCAGAAAAAAACGGAATTGGCAACAAACCTTCATAGAGATCGGCGCAATCCTGCAGTGAAATGTGCGATTTGAACGTGGCATCCATACACAGACGTTGGAACGTCTCCAGCGCCTTCTCCGCCTGCTTGGGACGCTTACAAACATCGCACTGGGACTTGCAGGCAGGCGGTGGATCCCCGAAATAATCCGCAAATAGTTTGTGGCGACATCGGGTCTGTTCACAGAACTCCACAATTCGTTCGAACTGACGCACGGCACGTTCTGTGAGCAGCTCACGGTCTCCACGTCCACGAGCACGTTGGGCATCGTTCTGTAGCAGGAACTTAATGGAACGCACATCCTCGCGACCATAGTAGAGGCGACAGTAGGACTGCAGGCCATCACGTCCAGCGCGTCCTGATTCCTGGTAGTAAGCAGCCACATTCTGTGGCACATCCCAGTGGATGACGAACCGCACACTGGCCTTGTCCACGCCCATGCCGAAGCTGTTAGTAGCACATATGATGGGTTTATCACCACGCATCCATGCTTCCTGCACCTCTGTGCGCTCTGTGGTCTTAAGGCCGGCATGGTAGGCTACGGCACCAACGCCCTGTTTAGACACACCCACTGCCACACGCTCCACTTGCTCCCGTGTGCGGCAATAGATGATGCCACAGCCGCGTTGGGACTTTGGAATAGCCTTGAACTCCTCTGCATCGCCTAGACAATGCTGGGCGAAGTCAGCCAAGTGATGGAAGTCATCCTCAATGGAATTCTTGTAGACAATATCATAATAGAGATTCGATCGGAAGCTGGGTGTACTGAACTGTGCCACAGGCTGACGCAGACGCAGCTGCTTGTAGATATCCTCGCGTACCTCCTTGGAAGCCGTTGCCGTTAGAGCCAGCCAAACTACGTCCGGATACTTGGCACGCAACTCGCCCAGCTTTAGATAATCCGGCCGAAAGTCATGGCCCCATTGGGAAACACAATGTGCCTCGTCCACGGCAAAGTAAGCGAGTTTCTTGTGCTTGTGCAGAGAGTGGAGCAACTCCTGGAAGAATTTTGTGGCCGCCTGCTCTGGTGTGATGTATAGGAATTTAATGTTGGTCTTGATGGCTCGCAAATCCATAATGACACGCTCTCGCTCCTTGCTGCTCATCTTAGAGTTAAGGGAATCTGCCTGCACCTTGATTTTGGACAAATGATCGATCTGATCCTTGATAAGGGCCAAAAGCGGTGAGAAAACAATTGTCAACTGATTCTCGCACATTAGACCGGGTAGCTGGAAACACAGCGATTTGCCAGATCCTGTAGGCATTGAAACATACACATCCTGTTGCTCTGCAAGTCAGTCCAAGCCATTGTGAAATAATTCTTATACAGGTTAACAATTTTTTTTTTGTTTTATTGCTTACTTTTCACAGCACATTTTATGGCCTGTCCCTGCAATTCCGATTTGAAGCACGTGTGGCCAAAGTGTTTTTCCAACGCCTTGGTTATGTCCCGTTTATCCGCCATCATTTGATACCGAGAATAATCAGCAACAATACATAATACAAACTTAATAATAAACTTTAGCAATAAATGTTGCGTATTTTTCCGCAGAGAATACCGCCAAAATCAGCTGCTGTTGCGATGGCAGAAGCGATTGTCATACGATGACCGACTACAATATCGATATATCATGTGCCTTCATCAGCTGACTTACGAACGATGACTAACAGGGAGCCCTGCTCGCTCCCTCTTTTTCTCGCATTTCAATTATTAACATTGCCGCCAACAGCGAATAGGACAGCTACAGTTGCCGCTGTTAAAGTTAACATTGCGTTAAGAGCTTGTCTGCGGCTAACATTCTGTTAGCTGAGTGAGAGCTTAACAGAGAGCGTAACTGTTAGTCTTATTTCCGCGCTTGATCTACACGCACGTATCTCTCGCGTTGCGTATCGCTAAGGTTTCGTAGTCGTGTGTGTGTGAGTGTTGCGCGTCTGCGAATACGAGCGTGTGTGCGTGAATATTTATGCGTAACGTTGCGTTAATTGTTGTTGATATTAAATACTTTTTGTAAACGAAACCAAAGAGCATATTGCCTGCACCTGCATATCATAAAATGTACAGCAGCAGCAGCAGAAACAACAACAACAAGAGCACGCAAGTGCAATGCCGGCAAAAACAAAGTAATGCATAAAGTAGTGTGAGTGTGAGTTTTGTGCGTATGTTTCTCTCTCTCCCTCTCTTTGGCCAAAAATATTTACGGTAAACACGCAAAGCAAAGTGCAAGAAAATCACCATCAGCATCAACAGCAACAACAACAACAACAACACCAACAAGCAAAAGCCGGCAAAGGCAATAAAAAGTTTTGTTCTTCTTCGTTTTCTTTGTGTGCGTTTTATTCGTTTGTTTGGATTGTGACAAACGTTTGCAAAAACAATCATAATATTCATAATAATAATAACATAAACACCAACAAAATGTTCGCGCAGCAAAGTAGTTCGCAACAGCAGCGTTTGCCCTGGAGAAGAAGACTAACAACCGCAAAATTTACAACAACAACAAATGCCGCCCAACTTGTGATATTTAACAGTCTGTTGTTCGCATTGTTGCTATTGTCAACGACAGCAACAACAACACAGGCACACCCCCAACCCCAAGAGGGTGCTTCCTTATCTTCCGCCCACATCGCTGCACTGGCAGCCCCTGGACCAATTCCCGGTCCAGGACCAGGTTTGAGCTCCTCATCAGCTGGCGGAGGCGGTTCGTCGATCCTCGATCAGTTCAGTCCCAACTGCACCGCCGTTACGCACATCTTTCAGGCTCGTGGCATCGATGCCAATGAGATACCACAAAAGCCCAGTAATGGTAAGTCCAAAAGAATATGCAATAAGAAACTGTTTAAAATTGGGACTGATTGTAGAAAATGCTATAGTTTAATTTGGTTAAAAACAACTTAAAACAGAAGGAAATATATTTTGTTTATAAATTTAAAATAAAATTTTAACACTTAAAACATAATTAGGTATTTGCCTGATTAAACATTCTTTTTTAATAAAAATAAATTAATCAATAAAACTTGATTTAATTAGAAAAAACAATTTTATTATTCTTCGATAAATAAGTTTTAAGTTTATTGTGTGTAAAGTCCATTAAAGTTCACTGATTTCTACATAATTAAACACAATTATGAAATGCCATAAATTAAAACGCCTTCAGAAATTCCCAAAATAAATATTATTTAGCTCTTTTTAGAGAGTTTTAACGTAACATAGTGCCACCATAAGGTCTAGAATGCCGGCTTTACGTAAATTTGCTTATCAGAAGTGCTTATCATTTGAATGTAGATTCTACCACACACACACACACACATACACAGCCTCTCAGGTAACCTAGTTCCATGTCCATGTAAATAGAATTTTAAACAACAGTTGCAACAGTTGTCGATACTAAAAGACGCTCTACACGAGGCAAGAAATTCTCAGCTTTATCTAAAACGCTGGCGCTTATCAGCAAAAGGTAGAGCAAGGAGAAGAAGAAGAATCAGAGGTGGAAGAAGAAGAGACGTAGAGAAAAAAGCAATAAAATTTATGACTCACGCAACGCTCGGCCAACAAAAAAGAGGCTGCAACTATTTATTTGGCTAACTTATCTAACCAAGAAACAAAGAAACCAAAGAGACAGACAGAGAGAGAGTGAGAGGGAGACAGAGAAGGGTTCACAAAAGCCGACAAGAGCTGAGAGAATATAAAAAAGGCAAATCCTGAACTGAAGTGGACTGCATTGGATTGGAGTGCATAATTTAAACGATTTCAATGACACCTTGATTAATATCAAGCCCGAAACAACAGCCCTAAAGTTATACCTGTTGTGATATGAATCTCACTGTGTCTTCCTCTCTCTCTCTCTCTCTCTCTCTCTCTCTTTCTCGAACGCAGTCTTTACTTGTTCGCTCTCTTGCTGCATTTCCATGAAATTATGAACGAAACGCATTGCAGTTGACCAAAAGATAAAGAAACATTCAAAGATCGAAGAGAAGAGCAGAGAGAGAGAAAAAACCAATCAAGTAACGTTGAAAACCAAAAATAAACAACGGCAGGTAAAGAGCAAAGAGAGCGAGTGAGTTGTGTTTGTGGTAGGGCAAAGGGAAAGGGCAGAGAGAGGAAGACAAGCCACAAGGCAGAGGCTGCAACAGTTTACCTGAAAACAAATCAAATAAACGTAAAAACCATACAAGAGGGAGAAAGAGAGACAGATGGACAGAGAAAGAGAGAGCGTGCTGAGGCTGGCCAACTTATTGCAATTAAGCGTGATTAATTCAGGCTTTATACAAATTAACTAAAATCTACAAAAGGAGCTCACGTCCCAACTAACCAACACACAGCTTGGCCTAGGCCCAAAGCAACAACAACAACAACTACAACAAGAACAACAACTGCTGTTGGTCAGTGTGTAAAAGCGGTGTGACAACATTTTTTTGCCTTTTGCGCTTCGAAACAGATTTCTTTGATTCTTTTTTCGTCTTCTTATTGCTGTTGTTGTTGTTTTTGTTGTCTTTTTGTGTTTGTTGGTTTTGTTTTTGTTGTTTTTGTTGTTGCTGTGCCAAAGGAATTTCTTGAGAGACTTTTCGTTTGTGGCTTCTGCTGAGACTGGTCTTGAAACTGGTACCCTTTTTTTTCTCTTTTAATTTTTTTTTTGTTTGTGAACCATGGGAGACAAGAAAGGAGAGACAGAGCGAGGCAGACTAAGAGGGAGATGGGAAGATGGGTCGTTTGGGATAGGGGGAGAGCGCGCTGAGCCGTCGACGCATGCGCCAAACTCGCTGACTGGACAGTGGAGATTCTTAAACTGAAGAAGAACCATCTGAAGGAACATGCGGTGGAAGAACAAAAGGGAGGAAGAAGGAGAGTGAAAGAGAGAGAAAGGGAGGGAGAGGGAGAGCAGCGTCTGTTTCTGTTCCTGCACTGCTGTCAAGTTATTTAGAGCTGGCATTTGGATGCCCTTTCCAAAGGTGTTTTAGCATTAGAAACAGAGTTACCAAAGTAATATAACAACAAAAAAAAAAAAAAAAAAATTTATTAAATTAATTACTAAATTACAAATAAAAAAAAAATGTACAAAGTTTTTGAAAAATAGTTGACAATAAATTATATAAATAAAAATATAAATATAAAAAAAGTTATTTAATATTTATTTGAGTTCTTTCCGAAAACTATAAACTATAAAAATTGTATTTAGTTGTCAGCTTATCAGTTATTGTCATTGGAACTATCATTCAGTGAAGGGTATTCAAACGTCTTCAAGTCAAAGTTCGTTTTTTTCGTTCCTTTTTTTTATCGCTTCGTTCGTTTTCAAGTTGATTTGCGTGGAATTTTATTTCCTTCTTTGCGTTGGAGTTGCAAGCATGAATCATGTTCGAAAGAGACGAGAAGAGGGGAGACAGAGAGGCGTGGGGAGAGGAGGGTGGCAGAGCGAGTGTTCTTTGTCTGCTCGTGAGATTTTTGCCAAGTTATTAAATTACACATTTGCCAAAGGCGCACAATGAAGCTGAATAAGTATTTGTTTAGTATCGACTAATTTAATATACATACTAAAATGTATTTTTAACAATAAGACAAAATAATAAAATAAGCACACCTTAAGGAAAGCAGGTGTGCATCAGTGTTTTAGTTAGTTGCACTTAGCTGCGATTTCCCCGGACACACAAATGCCTGACATTCCCACTGAACAGTAAGTGCAACTGCAACTGCAGCAGCAACAACAGCTGCCTCTGACACCTTCCCAAATCGCTGGCAACAGCAACAACAACAACAGCTGCCACTTAAACGCTTCATTAAAGTTGCACTTCCTGTCCAAGGTACAAGAGACGGTGCCCCAAACAACATCAAAAAGCTTTGTGCAACCTTCTGCTGCTCCGCTGCTGTTCCTCCTCTACTGCTGCCTCATTGTGGCACTTAGTTCAAATTGTTTGCACAATTTAAGCAGTTCACAAAACATTAAATCGTTAAAAACAAAAGACAGAGATAGCTGCAGGTACACCAAGACAAAGAAAGAGAGACAGAGAGACAAAGAGAGGTAGAGAGGGGGGCAAGTGTGGCAGGCAACATAAAATCTTTACTCACACGTTCAACAATTCTCACAGTCAGCGATACAAAATCAAACATGGACTGAGCAACAGCAACAGAGCAACTATCTCACTCACACACCATCTCTCTCCCTCTCTCTTTCTCCCTCTTCCTGCCTTGCCCAAAGGAAATTTACAGCGCCGTTGATTTTTCGCTGCTGCTGCTTCTGCTGCTGCTCCATTTAGACGGCATTGCAGCCGTGCTCTGTTGCCAGGGCCAAAAGCGAGTAACCACACGACTATTAATCATTTTCCAGCGACCAAAACTAAATGGTCCTCTCATTCATGCTATACCCATCTCTTTTACACACATTCTCCATCTTGCTCGCTCTTGGTTTTTGGGCCCTTTTTGCATTGTCGTTGGCCGCATTCTTCAGTTGTGTTGCACGAAGTCGGTTCCTATGCGGCACTATATCATCATTATGCGAAATAATTCCTAAAGTTGTTGCATTGTTGACCATTGTGCGATTTGATGGTGTTGCCTTTCAGCCAACCATTTGCCTCTTGCCCTGCCACGCCCCTTTTCGCATTAACCTCAAGTGTGGCTTTCGTAATTTTATGGTATCTTAGCCAGACTAAAGTCATGTTAGTTAAATGCTGCAATTCGATGGCAATGACTATAAAAAACAGTTTTGTTCGAAAGAATTTTTAGTTAGTTTTGTTCAAAAAAAAAAAAAAAATTGTTCTTTAAATTATTTTCTAAATTAAAAAATTTTTTCATAGTTCTCTATAATTATAAACGATATGTCTGAAATTCTTAAATTTCTTTTACACAATTACGTAAACAATTTCTTTCGTAACTTTATGCAACAAGATTTTCCGCAGGATTTTCCATAATATTTGCAGCATCCAACTTCATGGTGCTTCCTCCTCTTTCTTGCCGCTCTTGCCACATTGTTGCAACATTTGTTGATGGCCAGACCGCGTCCTTTGTTTAGCTGTCATAACAATAGAGGATCCAGACACCCTACAACTCCAAGACCTCCTAGACACCCTACACCCTCTAGACCCCTACGTTGAATTTCCTCAGCTCTCAATCTTCTCTCCCTTTCTCTTGCTGTGCGTCTTTTGCTGCATGTTGCAAGTTTTGCTTTCTTGGCATTTGCCAAGTTTGAGTTTTGAGACTTAACTTAACCTCCGACATGCTCATTATGTAAATGGTATGGCGCCCCCTTCTGAAAGCCCTCCCTGATTCCAACTATATGTATTGCGTACTCGGACTATTATTATCTAGAGTCGGCATACAACTTTGTTGTGCACATACACAAGTTGTTGTTGTCGCTTGTTTGTTTGCACGATTTAATGCTTCATTTGCCTGAAGTAACAGTTGGTAGTAGAGGGGCGGGAAGGCGGGGCACTTGGGTTGGGGGGGGGCACTCAAGAGTTAGAAAGAGTGAGAAGAGTTGAAGTATTGCGGCGCTTAACTGCTTTCAAGTATAGCTAACAAGACAGTGTGTAGTGCAGAGAGAGAGAGAGAAGAACAGAGAGAGGAAAGAGCGAGAGGGAGAGAGAGAGACGAGGCAGGAAGAGGTATAGAGAGGGAGAGTGCTTTTGGTCTAGTCTTAACTACTTAATTATCTCAATATTTCCACTTCAGTTTACAAACGCTTCTGGGCATTCCCCCTCCTACTCTCCGCCTCTGTGTACCCCCCTTTACCCCCCTGGGCTGTCTAACTGCGTTGCTTATTAATAAACATGTAAAGTGTAATTGTTATTTGGAGCTGCCGTTTTGTGGGCGTGGCTAATTGGCATGTTGTGGTCGCTGAACGCATTCGAGCGCATTATGAAATTGCCCAAAAACGATGAGACGACTACATAATCTCTGAGCCAAGAGACCAAAGCGTGAGAAAATGTTGAGATATGCTCTCTTGTTCTCTCTCTGTCTCTCTCTCTCTCTCGCTCATTCTCGCGATCAGAGCTCTTTCAAATGCAACAATTAAAATGCATTTTATGCGCATAAAACATGAAACATGGACATGGAATCCAAAGCGAGACCGCCCAACCTCGCCTCCTCTCAACTCCGCACTCCCCTCCTCCTCCTCCCCTTCTCCCTCTCTACTCTCTCTTCGAAGACACAGTCTCGATCCTTGCATGTTTCGGAGGTGTTAAGGCAGCGACCAAATTGGTATGCTGGTAAACGAAACCAACACAAGCAACAGGAGGAAGAGAGGAGAAGCGGAGGAGCAGGCAGAAGACAAGGAGAGATAGAGAGAGAGAGAGAGAGGAGCTGTATCTGAGCCTGGTCAGCTGCCCAAATCGGCAAAACGCCGGCATCCCGCCACAGTCCATATATGAAAGTCACTGCTAAAATACTCTACCCACTTCGGTATGAAGGAATGCGCCAGTTTTAGCTTCAGATTCAGCTACAGCTACAGCTACAACTACAGATTCAGATTCAGCTACAGTTTTCATCTTGAGAATGAGAGAACTTGTTTAAGAAGCTGACGCTACAGAAAAATTTGTACATTTCATGCACCGACGAGATGAGACCACACAAACAGGGCCACACTGGACATTGGGACAACAGGAGTATATACTGTATAAGTATACACTGAAAAAAAAGAGCGAATTAAAATTTCACTTACAAATTTTTAGCTTAAGGAAATTTCTTAAGTGATGTAATTAAAGTCTAGATGATTACTGATAAATAAATTCAGTCAAAAAATCATGCTTAAATTTAGCATACAAATTTCTTATCTCAAAAATTTTATTAAAATTATATTTTTAGCCTGTTTAACAACTATTATTAACTAACAAATTAATGTAAATTTTAATTTATCAAATATTGTTTGAAAAAAAAAAAAGTATTTTATATCCATTTTAAGAGTCCAAAGTCTCTTTATCTACTCTTCTCATCGTTTAGTATTCCACTTAGGAATCCCAAATTTTGTTCAGTGTAGTTTTGGTAACTGAAAAGTGGCCACGTTTGACCTTTTTACGGCTGCTGCGTCTGCTCTCACACTGGGCACATCAACGCGGCCCTTGAGCATTGTCTCTATCTCTATCTTCATCTCTATCTGCATCACATTTGCTGTCTCTCTCTCACAGTCTGTGTCTGCCTTGATTCGTAACTATTTTTGGGTTCCGACACTTGTGCTTTGGGTTGATTCTGACTCTGAGAGTCTGAGTCTGTGGCAATTAAGTCGTTGCTCAACCAACTGATCGAGTAGAGAACTCTACTCTTCCTTTCCCTGCCTCTCTATCCCATTCCCTCTCTCTCTCTCGGTCTCTGTGCCAGTTTTCGCATGGCGTCTACTCAGCATGATTCATTCTTAGAACTTGGCTGACGACGCTGACAGGGCTGCTTTGTTGTCATCTTTTGTTTTGATAGCCTGCGCGGTTTTCTTTCTTTATTTCTTTTTTCTTAAATATACTTATTTTTTTGCCATCTTCTTCTTTTGAAAAGGTTGAACGTTATCTGCTAATTGTACAATATTGCGAAATTTAACAGTTGAGGGTGTGAACCGCGACAAGTTGAGACAAAAGAAATAAACCAAAAAAGAACGATCTCATAATTTTTGTTGAATTTATTACAATCTGGCAACTGATCTACATGAATCAGAGCTACTGGGGTACGTTCGGAATGGTTATAAATGTGGGGAGTGTCCCTAGAAGTTCTGGGAAATCAGGCCAAGAGTATGTATCTTAACTGAACAGGACTCAGAATTGATCACATTTTAACTGCTTATGAACGGTCTTGGAATTCTACCTGAAGACCACATAATTGTGATTGATATAAATACATATTTTATTTATACTTAGGCACTTTACTACTAAACTTTTATTATATATTTATAATTAATTTAATAAACTCAGTTTAGAATTTATTTTTAGCTTAACATTTCATGAAAGAATTCTCAGGAGATTGTTGATCTAAACTAGTTTACTTTAGGGGATAAACTCAAAATGATTTTCATCTTGAAAACATTTAATTCCACTAAAGTTAGTTGATCTTACGCTTAAGATCACTTTCGTAACTTTCTTCAATTGTTTCAACTTAATAAGATACAAAGTTGTAGATTTCCTTTACTACTTGAGGACCATTATCATGATCAAAATGATGCCATGAAGATCAGCATCTCAGCACTAAACGGGTTGCTCTCAAAAGCTTACAAAGAAAATCACTTGTCTCGCTCTTGAATATAAAATAAAAGTAATAAAAGGGGAAAATAAATAAAAATGATCACTTTTGCTTATTGCCAAGAACTACTCATCATTCAGTTGATGGCTTATGGCTGGATGGCACTCCTGACTTTGTAGGCATGCCTCCTGCTTAGGAGATACTGTGCCCCACTTGGTCACAGCAACTTGAGCTTTAGACACAGTCTCTCTGCTGCCAGCAGTTGTTGGCCCCCAGAGCAAACAAATTTGATGCCCAACAGATTTCCCAAGATGCTGCTGACCAAATCGGCCACTTAAATAAGTTGGAGCTGCCAGTGGAGTCGACGTTGGGCTGGAGCTAAGTTTTATTTGGACTCTGTACTTGAAATGATTAGAGGGTCTTTTAGGTTTGTCAGAGTATAGCGATTTCTATAATACTGTTTTGAAAACAGCATAACTTGGGAAGAACTAAAGCTATTACGACTATATTCTCACAATAAGTAAATGGAACTATTAAGTGTGTACTGGGTAAATTTAAGTCGAATCAGACAACTATATCATATAGCTTTCATAGAGCAAATCGGTTGTATAACATATAGTTGCCAAAGGAATAAAAGGTTAAAGTATGGAATCGATTGTCTAGTCTATATGTTTTCTCCAAACTAAGTACAGGGTCTTTTACAGTCAAAACTCTCTCGACTGCAGCTTTTCCTGCTAGTTTTATTTTTCTTGATATTTTTTGTGTCTGCCTTTTGGTTATTTTGCTTGGCCGTGAGCATGACGAATGTTAAATTGCTGAAATGCCGAACTTGCCCCTAACTGAGAGACTGGATGGAAGATTGAAACGACCTCGCGTTGATTTAATTAGGTCACATGAAAGATTTGTTAATTTACGCCACCTACTTTGATGGTGAGTTTTTTGATAAGAAGACCCAGAGAGTACGCCCAAGAATGTCTTCAATTCTGTTCACAGAGAGACAGGGAGAGAGAGAGAGGAAGAGACAGTGTAATTAACGCATAAAGTACAGTGAAGCATAGTATATGTGCGCTACGTGCGCAACCAAAAAGTTCATTAAAGGCCGCTGGAAAAAGAAAAAAAAAAAATATATATATATATAAAACTCTTATCCCAACTCACCCATCAAAGGTCGTTTGACGACACAGTCAAGTGAGGGAATACACTATAAATGTGTAGAGTAGGGAACTTGAGCCTTTTGGACCCAAAGGCCTAAAGCCTCTCACAGTAGTTAAAATAAAATTGCAATTACTTTTCCTCATGCTCGGGTTTTCAATTTTCCACAGTTCGTTAGGAAGACATTGAGCCTCTAAGCCGGGTATTCATGCAAATCTTGTGATTAACCTTGTCCATTTGTTTGGGCCTAATCTGGAAAATAATGTTTTTCAATTAGTTGGCAAACGGTCCAGTTTCAGTTTCACTTTCTCCTTTTTCCTTAATTTCGCTTAAGGGATTTTCTTGTTGTTTTTGTTGAAACATTAGCTCGAGTGGAAAAGCCGCTCAGTTTGAAAACCCTGAAAATTGAGCTCTATTTGTTTTGCCAAAGAATTAAAGATATACATATATATATACCATAGATGCTATTAGATATCGTTTCAAATCGCAGATCTCTTGACCTTTTCTAGCCTGAAATACTTGAGCTGTAAACTCCATTTTAAGTGGGTTAAATATGAATCTAGTCACAGGCCATTAAATTTCAGTGACAAATTTTTGTTAATGATCGAAAGACCCCACCACGCCCCTCCGCCGCCTCTCGCAGCATAACATTAAATATACATAAAATAACGCAAACATGAAAATTAATTTTTATAAAATATGTTTGTGAATGGAAAAGCGGGAAAAAGCCGAAGAAAAAAGCCCACACAGAGGCAGACAAAGGAAAATACAAATAACACAAGTGCCAAAGCGTCAGTTGGTCATAAATTTGTGGGTTTTATGGGCCAGAGGCTACCGGAAAGCCAAGACCCAACGAGACCCTACAAAAAATTCAATAACCAGAGTCCGAAGAGTGGAGAGCGGGGGGAGGGATTGAAAGACCAACGGCTGTGAAACGGAGACCCAAAAAAGTCCGAAAGAGCTCAAAATGTCGCTAGTCAACAAATCCGAAACGATGATGTGCGGATAATAAAATGAAAACTAATTTTGACAAGCGACTGGCAAGGTAAATTTCAAATAAAATAACCAAAAACAAAAAAAAAACTAATAAAAAATAAATAAAATAGAATAACATGAAAAAAAACTAGTAGTAAAGGCTAGAAAGGGTGGAACAGACACTAAAAGACCACGTAGTGCTGCTTTCGCAAGCAAAAAGGAGGGATTTTTCAATATTTCGAATAGCAAATCAGATGAGTTATAGTTGTCTGATTCTAAAAAAGTTTTCTCCGAGTCTTTGAAAACAGTTCCTAAATACGATGTGTAAATTTGATTATTATATTTTATAAAACAAAAGTTTCTTAGTATTGCTAATTATTTCACTGGCTTTTTACGACAATATCTATATGTTTTCCTTACTGGACTTGACCAATATATATATAAATATAATGTATATACTTATATTTAGTACTTTTCTTTGATTTATCTTCAAAAACAAACAAAATTTTCCATACTTAACACCGATTTTGGTGGAAACAGCTACGGATTTTAACTTGTTCCGGAGGGGTTGAGAGGCATGGCTAAAATTTTAAAACATGTTTAACTTTCATAACGCATAGACGGACTTTCATACCAAATCTGGTTGTACTAGCTCTTATAGACTCTGAGATTTAGCTGTTTGAACGGAAAGACTGACTCACATTGCTAAATCCACTCGACTGTTTATGTTGAACAGGAATATATATGCATTATGCTACCAGCCCTGCCTTTCCCTACTCATAACGCGCATATTTTACTTGCTAACCTTATAGACCCTCCTACAATTTGTGAGTACAGGGTGTTAAGAGATGAAATCAAATGCGTAGAAGTCAAGAGCGATAAATTTAACAGACAACAACCCACACGATGCAGGCGCTTAGGCCATAACCAAGTGGATATCTATGATGTGGATGTGGATGTTGTCCATGTGGATGTTATTGTTGTTGTGGATGTAGATGTTGCTGTGGATGCTGATGTATCGTCATTGTCTTCATCTTCATCTAACGTTGTCATCGTCGGTAGCTTAAATGTTACCCCAACAAGTTTTTTTTTTATACCCTGTTTTATTTTATTTTTTCGCTTTTTTTTTTTTGGACTTTCTGCCCACGCATTTTGGTACTGGAAATGTCAGTGGGAACGAGGCGAAGACGTAGACAGAGGCAGACTCCAAGTCAGAGATCTTTGTTAGGCATTTATGGCGGCGTCAGGGAAGCGCCAATCATAATCAAGCCATAAATATAAATCTTATAATCATATGATGTTGCTTTTTAGAGGCTTCCTCTCTGACAACAGATGAGCTCGCTGACTGGCGTGTGTCGTTGTTTATGAGCTCATAGATTACAAAGAGTCCTTACTTTTATAATGGCAGATTGTTTAAAGATTAAGTACTAGACTTTGCTATAAGTGAAATCGACTATTTTTTTTTAATTGATCTCATTTTCCTAATCAAATTTAGTTTAGGTTTAATTATTATCTTTTCATCTACACTTTTTATATATGTTTATTTTTAATTTTAATTCAAAAATTTATTTTTATGCTCTGTCTTTTGTTGTCTAAATATTCTTAAATATTTCTGAACTTTAATTTTAATTATTTTAAACTATTTTATAAACCATAAAGGAACACTAGTTTAGCAGTTAACTTAGCTCAGTTTCTTTGCCTAAGACTACTCAGAGTTTAAAGAGACATTAGTTTCAGTCTAAAGTCTCTTCCATATTTGCGTTTAGCATTTAATACCAACTTGAGCTCTGTCAACAACAAGAAAGCCATTTATCTGTCTGCTTTTTCAGCAACTCTTTTCCCCTCCCCTATCCCTACTCCTACCCCAGCCCCCTCGCCCACCCTCTCCCTCGCTACATACGTTTTAATAAACTTTCAATTGAGCGAGCGTCTCTGGTAAATCCAATAAGCAATCGCACACATAAATAACCATTGAGACGACAGAATTCCAGACGCAGCTGGCAAATAAAGACATTTCCGGCATTTTTGGTTGAGAAATAGAAATAGAAATAGAGAAAGACAGTCGGTCTTAGCCAAGTATGGGAAATTAGCCATACAAATAGAAAAGTTGCTGACAAATGGTTAACAATTACAATGCAAAAAGGGATGTGTAATCGAAAATTGAAGGAAAGTCGGGAAAATTGTCCTTGGGTCCTGGGACACACACGTAATCTGAAACCGAAAAGTAAATGTAATGATAGTTTGTCCAACTGTCTGTTTGTCTAATCAAACTGTCTGTGTATATGTGTATGTGTGTGTACCGAGTATCTATAGCAAATCCCTTTCACGTGTGTGCTTGTATCTTATAGATACATGTTGTCTTTCGTCTATCTATCGCTTTTTTTTATCAGCTGTTTGTATTTGTTTTGTCTTTGCACTTGCAACATTTGCCGAGTTCATTGAAATCGAGTGAAAAGGAATCCAGAAAGGAACGTCAGGAACATCAGGAACCGGGAGAAATCTTTTCGTTTATTTTCATTTATTTTTTCACCCCAAGAAACGCTTTGTACTTTTGCCGACTGTTTGTACCCGGTCTTTTACCTAACTCTGTCCCTCTCTCACTCGCTCTTCCTACTCTTTTCTGCATGTCTATGCTTGTCCATATCCTGTCTCGTTCTCTATACGCTGTACTCTGTACCTGTTTCACAGTTGAGTGGACTCAACTGGCCTCAACTCAACTCGAGTCGACTCGGCTCGGCTCTACTCGAGACGTAGTCGGTGTCGATGTCGATGTCGGTTCTTTATGGCTCGGCATACATACAAATATATAAGTGTATATGTGTATATATCTTTTGTCGGCATCAATGTAGTAACTCATTTCATTCATGGCCGTAAATTGTGCAAGGATGCGTTGCAGTTAACGCAAATTCTATGCAAAAAGAAGTGAAGAAGAAACTGAAACTATTTAGAAAAGAAATTCATTTCCCTTTTCCACTTCCTACCCAAAATAAAAATCTTCAATTATTTTTAAATAGAGTACACACGCTCAAGATCGATTGAACGACAGAGATTGTTCCGATCGTGTACTGCACTTGAGGCTGATGACGGCTCACCCAAGTGGAATCTCATCTCATTTTATATCGCATGGAATTGAAACGAAACGAAACGAATCGAATTGAGTTCAGATCGAGGCGACGAGGAATCGAGGCGAATTTATGTGTTTCATTAAAACCGTTATGAGACGCGTGTTTCACAGCCATTAACCCAAACGCTGGCCACTGAGAATCGCCGAGAGAGGAGTGGGGAGTGCAGTATGGCATGCGGTACATTACAATGCCCAAAATTTAATAATGAGCATCGTTCGAAGCAAAAAGGCTTCAACTTTGTTGAGTGGAATGCCATGTTGTTCCAGATTTCAGTCCAGCCATTTTTTTTTTCTCTTCAGATTTTTTTCTCCTTTTTTTTCCTCTTCGTTTTTTCTGTGCTTTTTTTTATGGACTGTTGAAAGGCGTCTTGGACAATGCTAAATGCTGGCGATTTGTGCTCCACTTTTTGAGGTAAATTGCCAGAGATTTGCAAGATTTTTCGATGCAACAGAGAAATCAGTGACTGGAATTTCATGAAGGACGTTGAAAAGGGGTAGGAAGGGATAAAGTAGAAAATGAAGTATAAGGATGAAGTAAATTAAGTTATATTTATATAATAAAATATAAAATATGAAAGAAATAAAGTGACAAAAGGCTAAGTATATAGAGTGAATGGGATTGGAATAAAAAATTGTATTCAATGGAAGATTTTTATAACAGTTTGAGTGGAAAAGGAGGGAACTCATAAATTAAACAAATATTAAAGAAATAAAGTAAGGAAATCCAAAATTTATATAGAGAACGGAATTGAAATTATCAAAGGAATCCTTATTGAAAGATTTGTAAACTAGTTTCAATGTTTCATTCCTAATGTTTTATTAAAAGGGTTTATATTAGTTTATATTAAAATAACTTAAACCTATAAGCCGATATATGATTTATTTATGACAATGAAACTATATCTTAAGAAAACGGTACTAAATCTTTGGGAAAAAATGAACGTGTTGTATTAGTACTGCAATACAGTAATCCTTAGATATAAATTTCTCATGTGAACAAATGTGTGGAGTGTAAAGCGAGTTTGCTACTCAACTTCAAAGTGCAGAGCCGGATAACCAACCGGTAATCTGTCCGCAAGTCCGTCCGACAGTCCCACTGTATGTCTGTCTGTCTTTCAGTCTGACAGTCGGTCTGTTTGTCTGTCTGGTAGCGCTATAGCTTTACCTTGTGCCTCAACCTCTTGCACCTCAAGAGTCAAAAACGCAACTTCAACGAAATTCACAGACAAACCAAAAGTAAAGTCAGAGGAGCACTTGGTTAAGGTTTTGTGTTGGTAAGGAAATGTAAATTCTACACATGTGTGCATGTGTGTGTGTGTGTGTGTGTGTGTGTACAACACCTTTTACCAAGAAACAACAACAATTACAGCAGTCATCACCTTTGGTGGTTTCAGTTCTTGTTGTCGTTGTTGTCGGCGCCTTCTGAACCTGCAACAAGACGAGTCGTCTCAACTCGAGTTGAGTCTTCCCAAAGGTCTACAAACTACCTAAGCAGCCCAAAACTGCAATGAGAGAGTGGAAGGCAGAGAGAGTGTATGTGTGAGAGAGAAAGAGATAGATCGAAACTGTTGTTTATTATCTTATGGCTTGGAAGTTATAAAACAAAGCGTCAATTGACTGCCAGGTTCTGTGCCCTGATGCAATCATCTTGCTAAAGTATGACTCCCTCTGTCTCTAAAGTCGCAACTCTGTGAAATTTACATTACTCTTTACACACACACAAACACACACAGCTCCTGTCTGTAGAGGCCGCTAAACAAAAAAGGAGTAAGAAGAGGAAGAGTTGTTGTAGGAGTCACTAATAGAGGAAGTTCAAGGGGAGCAAGCGCTGAACACAGTGAAGTCTTATTGTGTATAAATTATTTTTGTGGGTTCTCTGAAAGCCACAAACACGTGAGTTAAATATGAGATAAGTTGGGAATAAGAAAAGAGTCATAAGTTAACAACATTCCAAAAGAAAAGATACATAAAACCTCAACAAACCACAAAAGATTATCGAAGATCTTTAGTCAATGACCAAAACATAACAAAATGCCAGACAATAGAAAGTAAGAAAAGAACAAGAAAAGGCAGAGAAGAAGAAGAAGATGCAGTAATCAATGCCCAAATTTGTTATATATATACATTATAATATGCTTTTATAACCTTAATTTAAAACAATTTTCTTTTGCTCTCTTTACAGGTAAGTCCCCAGTTTTGTGCTCAATAAAATCGTATGTAAGTTACTTTAAATGTTTTTCATTTCCTGTAGTACCCCCCTCTCTCTCTGCAGCTATCTCTTTCACTCTGCGTGTTTCCATTAGCAAATCAAATAAATATTTTGGCCTGAGGTTGAAAAAAAGAAACCTCCTCATAACAATTACCCGTCGTCGGCGTCTGCAAATTAATAATAATCAAGCCAAATTACACAATGACACGCACTTGAGATCTGAGTCTCAAGACGAGTCGAGTCTTAAGTTGTGTCTCGGGTCTTGAGCTGTCTTTCGGGGTCTTGAAGACTCGTGCGAGTGCTCGACTATCAATTAGGCACATCTTTCAATCAAAACTATATAAACTGAGCACAAAAACAACTCTCACAACTCAGACAAAGAATTAGCGCTAATAATTAGAGAAACGATTTGTCTTCTTTTTCTATAGATAGATATCAAGAATTATAATCATTATTATTCTTTTTATCATCATCGTACGCCAACGCTTCACAGAAACCACTCGAGTACCTTGTTTTGTCTCCTGTCAAGTGCATAATAATCATAATAATTTAAAGTTATTTTTTTTATTTTTTTTTTTTTTTTTTTTTTTTTTGAAGAATTTTGGACAGGTGTTTGTGGGCACTACTTGAGCGACTCGTTCGACTTTGTTGCGCCCCATAAAACTTGACGCGCTACCCTCGTTCAGTCTCGTTCCCCGACTCAAGTCTTGGGCCTTCATCTAATGACGTCTTAAAATTTATGTTAATCTGCCTCTTGTTGCATGTCATGCCGCAAATGTCGCTTAATTATGAGGATCGAGTCAGCTTGTGCTGCTCAATCTTGTACTCCTCCTCCATCTCCTTCTACGAGTACTAATCATAATCAGTTTTTTTTTTTTTTTTTTTTTTTTTTATTATTTATAGCACTCTTGATAGTTTCATTTCTGAGCCTTCTTTTTTGCTTGGCATGTGGAAAATGTTAATTAAATTGTAATTTATGTGACTGCAGATAAGTTAGTTGAGCAAATGAGTCAAGAGTGAAGTTTTTCAGTTGTTTAAAGTTTCGCTTAAATGGTAGATAACTTTAGTTAACTTATGAATCAGTTATGAAGAACTTATATTGACTAATTCATGTGTTGAGTGTAGTTTTAAATCACAAAGTAATACTTAATTGTCTAAATAGTTTGTGAATCATTTCAATTCTTTTGTCTTATACATATTTCAAGACAACTCTTTGATTTACTTGTTCACATATCATGTACAGTTGTGAATCACAGATTGATTAGATTGAATGTTAAGTCATGTTAACTGTTTTAGCCATTTCTTTGGCCATAAGTTATAGGGCAACATTCCTTTCCCACGTACCTCAACTTTTATTTATCGAATTATATTTTAATTTTGGTTGAAATCGAAGCAATTATGTTGCTAATTTGTCATTTTTTACCCTGGAGCGTGTCATGACTTTCCATTCATTAACAAATTATGCAATAAATGCAATCAAACAGCAGCGCGAGCTAACGATCTGCCAATAAAACTTGTTTTTTTTTTTTTCTCTTTTCAAACCAAAACCAAAACTCATCCCATTTTTATTTCAAGGCAATCCTTAGTTTTTTATTTAAAATATTTTTTTTTTTTTATAAGGTTCCAGTGTTGCAACAGCTGCCAGTCGCACTTAATTAAGAACTTCATTTAGCACCTCTTTCGAGTCTTGATCGGAAGCCGGTTTTTGGGTGCCCGGTATTCTGGAATTTAATCGTACTTTGCATATCGCCAGCGACGTCGTCCTACTCCTCCCCCTTCTCCTCCTCCTACTCCGTCGTCGTCTCTGAATCAATATTTTGCTTTCTCACGCTATGTTGGAGAGTAGGAGAATCGCCTCTGGAATGTGCAACACAGAGCACAGTCGGTGCCACAGTTGGCAACAATTTTGCCTGATTGCACCAGCTCTGTTTTTTTTTTCATGCTTCTTTTTATTTGGTCCAAACGAAGGCCTCTTCCAGTTGCCATGGTTTGGTCCCAAGTCGCAGTTCAGGCTAAATGGTATCACATGTCGACGATGGAGTCTTTGGGTTCTCATTCAAGTGCATTTGCATGGCAACTTCATTTTTAGTTAACATGTGTGTTATTCCGACTACAGGAATACCCTACACTGTTAAGAACGAAAGAGTAGATTAGAAAGTATGATCTTCAATTGAAGAAAAAGTATATCAAAGTCTTTAAAGGCCCTACCGACTACCCCATTTCACTATTCCCCTTTTGTAGAGTATTTGAGTGTCGTCTTGGCCTGGCTAAAAACAGCCTTTCTTTAGCTTCTTTTTAAGCAGCTGCCTCGTTGTTGTCGCCTGCCTTTCAGACTGCCAACTCGGCTGCATTTGATGATAAATAGGCGCAAAGGTAAAAAGCCAAAACGTGAATGCGAATTTGGCTTTAGACCATGTCTACTACACACAATTCCCAATGGTTGCTATGTTGGTCGAATGGCGAAGGGGAGGGTGAGGGGAAGGGGGCAGGAGGATTGGAGTGTTTAAGGGTTTCGCCAGGTGAGGCAGCGGAACTTGTGCTGCATTCAAGTGCAGCCCAAAGGAGGCAGGTAGCATTCAAGTGCCGCCTCGCTTGACTTTGCCACTGCCTCTTTGCCCACTCTGCCCCTCCCCTCTTCTGCCCCCTTGTTCTCCTATTTTTTATGCGCTGGCATGTTTGTTTGTCAACCTACACCAACAACAGCAACAGCAGCTGTTGCCGGCAAACATTTGCCCCCTCAAGCAAGATAAGGGGTGGTATAGGATGGGGAGAGGGGCGAGGAGCGAGAAGAGACGACTGTCGCCAGGAGTCAGTCAAGAGTCAAGAGACGCAGGCGCAGGCGCTGCCACATGGTAATATTTCATTACCCACGGCTTATTCGGCTGACACTGAGACTGAAGGCTTCTCGCTCTCTCTCTCTCTCCCTCTCTTCTTTATGCATTCCCCTTTGTGTTGGCATCTGAGGCATGCCACGAGCACCCGTTCTAGACGCAACTGTCTTGTGCTTCGGGCCACATTATCTACCTTGGCCATAAAGATAGAATGGCTCTTTCGCTACTTGGTGGGCAGCTGGATTCCATAGGATTGCAGTGGATTGGATTGGATTGTAACTGTGTGTAGGATATTTGGTTACTGATAGCGAGTGTACATGACTTGTAAATACCCACTGCATTACTTATCCTACACATAACTACTTGAATCGGTTGTTTATTCAGTCTGTTAAGTCAGGGAACTTAAATGTTACTTTACTATTCAGATTGTCTTTACTGGCCTTATTTCTTATAACTTATAGACATCAGCTATATTTAACTTTTATTGATCGGATAAAGTTGAGATGCTAAATGTAGCTTTTAATATCAATTACTTTCAGCTTGTGTTAAATTTGGTAGCTATAAATTTATCTGATCATTTCGATCTCCTTAAACTAAACGATACTATAGATTTATAATATTGTTAAACTCCTTTATATCTTTAAACTCCTCCGATTTTCACTTCAATTAAAACTAAAATAAATCTTTTTCTCTAGCTATTTAATGTATTTCCATTAGCACAATTCATCTTTAGACCCTTTATTTCATGCCTATACCCTTTGTCGCCTCTCTCTGCGATTCTCATGCAGTGTATTTAAGCCTCGACTAGGCCTAGTCTAGCTACATTTGTCGTATCTGCAGCTGTCTATCTATGAGTATGTCGTATGTGTTGCATAGTCAGACTGAGGCAGGTGGTCACGGTGCAATGCTACCCCGTACTTGCCACCTGTCCTCGCATACCTTTTGCCACTCGCAAATAATTTCCATACCATCGCGGCGACAATAAAAAAACGTGAAACATGCCAAGTTTTTTTTTATATTTTTAATTTTTATGTGTTTTCTTTTTCTTGTCTTTTTTTCTCATTTCATTTTTTTTTTTGCTTTACGCGCATCTGCAAATTAAAAACGCATTTTATTTCATACTATAAAGCCGGCAATGGGAGCCTTTGGCTTTGACAATGGCACCACACACAAAGTGAAGTACTACACTGTAGAACAAAGTTGCTGCAAATAGTCTAGAGTGTATGTACATGAATATATATGTAGATGTACATATATTAAGCTGTTTGCAACATATGCTACAATTTTTCACATTTTTCTTTCTATGCGTAATTATTGTGAAATTTGTTACAAAGTTTTCTTGTCGTCTGCTTTGCTACGTGTGTGTAGCTACACTTTAGACTTAATTGTTAGCTGTAGGATACACAACAACAACAACAACAACAATAGCAATAACCACAACACACACTCGACTCGACACAAGAACAACAAGAGAGAAAGAGACAGAGAGACAGAGAGAGAGGAGCCCTGTTGAAATCAAAGCTTTGATGCCGACACGACAACTTTGAGTATGACCAAGGTGATGATGATGATGATTATGGGGAGAGATGATGCTGATGATGATGACAGGTAGCCGAGTGTTTAATTTATGTCTTTTTAAGCACTTGCCTGCACTGCAATACATACAAAGAAAACCTATGGAATTTCTATCTTAAAGATAACTATATGGGAGTCTACGTTTTTGCAGACTTTTAAGCAAAAGTTTAAACAATAAAGTTTGAAATTATATTTAGTTAAAAGCCAGTTTACTAAGCTTTCCCTTTAACTCCTTTCTTTGCCTCAGATACTTTTGTATCTTTTGCTCCAACAGGCGCCTTACTCGAACTATTTCGAGTACTTTTTCCCTTTATCAACCTAAATTTGAACTCAACTATCGATGACAACTGATCTTTAACCCAAATCAGCACAAGTTGTTGACTGACACACTCTGATACATGATTTATGTGTACAGCTAATTGGGGGATATTTCCAGAGTTAATTCCCCACCCTCGACCACTGTGTGCTACTTTCCCTATTTACAAGTATTACCAAAACTTTTATTTTCATTTTGTGATCGATTTGTACAAACAAGAAAAACGTCACACAAGCAGCAAAGATAACAATATAATATATAGTATATACTATATACTTATAATTGAATAAATACTGTGTGACAGTAGTGCTCGTAATTCATTGGAATTTTTCTTTTCACTTCATTCAAGAATTATACATATATATAAATGTGTCCAGGCGTTACGAGTAGAGACCGCACACAGATTAGATTACTGCAAATTGACACATTTTCTGTTGTCTAGTATTTTATTTTTGTTGTCTTTTTGGGCCTCGACTGTCAATCAGAGACCCCTGGAAAATAGTCGCATGGGGCGCAGCTCTTGACTCGATTCGTTTCACTGCATTTTCCAGGGCACATTAGTTGCAGACAACGCAACTGAAAAAATTCCCAAATAAGTATCTCAACAGCCACACGCTACACATCTTTGTTTGGTATTTTATTTTTATATTTTTTCCGATTTTTTCTAAAGTGAACTGAACTACTCAATACTCTGTCATTATGCGTTACGCATTATCCTTTATCCTTTGAGGCCATTGTTATGGTTTTAGCAACGCCCCTTCCTGGTAACCCGACTACCTTTTTTTTTCTACCACAGATTTTTCTGTGATTAGCACACACCTTTTTCCCAGCTGCTCGGGAGGCACCTTTTTCATCAGCATATATTGCATGATTAGGACTAATAATAATCCCAACATACCATTGAGTGTGCGCCTATTAATGGTTCAGGATTAGTATTATTTCCCCTCCCTCTCCTTTCCTTTCGTTTATTTCTTTCAGTGTAAATCGAGGCGTTTTCTCGCTTTTCGGGTCGCAGCGGAAACGAAATATTTTCCAAAAGAAGAAATGCTTTTTATGGTTGTGTATAGCGATATGATAGACATTTGATTAATGTTTCTAAGATGGAATAGGATAGCAGCATAATGGAATGGCAGCAACACGCATAAAGTGGCTTTTAGTTTAAGCCAAGTTTATAAATTTGAGTGCAAAAATTAAGCAAAGTATTAATGGCTAAATGTGTAGAAAATATCAGTTAGCTTTCTATGCAAATTTCTACTTAGTATTGCTTTCATTTAAGACCAATAAAAACTATTAGTATGCAAAATACGCTAAACTAACGGAATGAGTTTTATGAGCACATCTTTAATTCAAGATTTAATTTGAATTCCATTAAAGACAAAAGACAAAACTTCTTTAACAAAATGATATACGAGTAAAAATACTTATATATAGATATAACTTTTGTCTAGCTGCGAATTTCACAAATCGCTAATTGCTAAAAATCAACTGTGTAATGTGAAATAAAAATCACAACAATAAATCATCCATAAGTACACAAAGTATGGTACAAAGTGTGATTTTATTCTATTATATTTTTAGAACTCAAATGTGAATGGCAAAATGCTTAAATGCAAAAATCAGCAAATTGTGATGACAGCTTCGATGAGAAGATCAAATCTTGTTAGCAAATGAAGGTCGCTTAAACATGAACTAATCGTTGAAAGATGTTCTTCCTTGAAAGTATTTACAATTCAGTGGAGAGTAAAGGGGTCTATTAGGTTTGTCAGAAGCCAAATGTGCGTAACAGGCAGAAGGAGGCGTGGCCGACCATATATTCTTGATCAGCATTAACAGCCGAGTTGATATAGCAATGTCAGTCTGACCGTCCGTCCGAATGAATACCTAGATCTCAGAGACTATAAGAGCTAGAACCGCAAATTGTTAAAAACTATTTTCGCAACACCATAACTTGAAAACGACTTGAGCTAGAGAGAATCAAGTCGTACATTATGTGTATGGCACCATTGTTACTATCCTCACCAAGTTTTCTATGGATCGGACAACTATAGCCTATAGCTCCCATAGGACAAATCAGTAGAAAATTGGTGATTTGTATGGAGACATGTGGTTTTAGTGGAGTGGTTGCAACCAAACTAACACATTATATGTATGGTACCATTAGAACTATCCTCACCAAGTTTGATACAGATCAGACAACCATAGCCTATAGCTCCCGTAGAACAAATCGGTCTAGAATAAGTACAGGGTCTTTTACAGTCGGCTTGCTCGACTGTAGCCCTTCCTACTTGTTTCTATATGAAAACTCTTGAGTCACCGCATTTTGTTATTGGAATAATCAAATAATTCAACTCAAAGATCAACACCCAACATACAGCTGTGTCCAGAAGTATAAGGAAAATATACAGATTTCCCTGTTTATTGTAATCCCCCTCGAGTATTTTGCGTACTCTTGATACATATACACAAAGAAAAAAGTGTTAATGAATTAATTACCTGTCTATAAGCAATTAATTATTAAGAAATACGCAAAACATTTCATGTTAGCAGGCAAAGATACAAATATTATACTGTTTACATTAAAAGCAAAGAAAAAAAATACAAAAAAAATACCAAAATCTACAAAAACTTTTTATTTGATTTTATAATTGTCGACAGCAACAAAAAAAATGAATTTCTATCGAGGGGCTACAAAAAGTGTTAATGGTTTTAATCGGATCTTGAAAATCTCTGGGGTACCACAGGGGCAGAGTCAGAGGCAGAGTCAGATGCAGAGAGTTCAGTTAATAACACACAAATTTGCCAAGTCATATCCTAAAGCATCGTCGTCTGACTTCACTGGCTCTCACATCATTGGCTGCGATGATCTTATCAGTAGAGCAGACCCAGTAGAAACGGCTGCTCTGATCTGGGTCTAAGACTGGGTCCGGTTCAACTGCTCTTCGTTTGAGAAACAACTTAATTTTTCGGTCCACAACTCGCCCGCTCTCCCTCTCTCCCTCCCTCTCTCTCTGTTTCTGTCTCTCTTTTTGTGGGAGCTAGTTGTGTGAATTCCACTCTGAATAGCCCATTGATTGTGCTACAAAATAGTTGTCTATCATCCAATCACGTCCGGTATTTGTTTCCAGTTCTACCTTTTGTCCGTCTCTCTCTCTCTTAGCCTGCAAATTAGACTCGTTTTTAATGTCTTTTCAATTGAGGTATAAACTTGTTTATTTATTGCCTATTGCCTGCTTTTTTTTTGGGGGGGAAATTGGTTTTTGTGACATTTTTATCGTGAGAGAATTGAAATATATATATTTTATTAATCGATAATCAACTCAATGATGCTGCAAATTGAGTTTAAACTGAGGATTACATGTTTAAATACTCGTTGGTTAAGTAGGAAATAAAGCAAATATTTGTTGGGAATATTTAAGAATAAGTTATAAAAATTATTTGAATTTATGGGAAAGAAAACATGAGAGTTTGGAGTTTGAAAATAAATGTTGGAATATTTGGTAAAGACTTATTCAGTGTAGATCATACAGAAAATAGTCAAATCATTACTTAAATAAAGCTAAAATAATTATTTAATTTGAGCTAATAATTTAAAATGTAATAATAACTCAATAACTTAACTAATAAATTTAAAAAAATAAATACTTTTCTGATTTCTGATTTGATTAAATTTCATTAAAATAATTAATAATTAAATAAAGTTCCTCTGATTCCTTGAGTTGAGTTTCCTATAGTTTATCTTTAAAATAAATTCTTAACATTTTTCTTATTTAAACAAAGATTAAAAGTAAATATTTTTCTTTACTGGAGTTGGAATCTCCTCGGAGGTATTGACCCTGGCAAATCTTTGGCATATTTGTGCCTATTAAGAACGGACTGCAGGTTTAATAAACTAACACCCAGGCAATCCATTGGTAACGCCTAGTACCAGAGCCTAATTAGACTGCCAGCACGTACGGCAATCCAAACAGAAAAACACGTCAATGGACGACGATGATGTCGATCTATTGCCCCCACATGCATGTCCAGCAACGCCCAGATGCAGTCATAATTGGCCCACAGAACATGGTCTAAACCATGGACCAACTTGGACTTGAAGTTGAAGTTGTGTGTTTGTGGGCTTTAGAACTGTGGCTATTTTATAATACCAACACGTTCAAACGTCAATTAAATAAGTACAAGATACCAAAGCGTTGTAAACGCCCCAAAAGAGAAGAAGAAGAAGAACACATGGAGGCAGACTAAGATCGTAGCTAAGTCGGGAACTGAGACTGAGACTAAGACCAAGACCAGGACAGACACCCAAGCAAAAGATTCATTCAGTCTGAAACGATTCATAAATTCACGTTGAACATTGCACTTTGTAAGGCTAAGGAATGCGCTCTCCCTCTCTGTCTCTCTCCCCCTCCCTCTCTCTGTTAGCCAAGTTATTTTTGGCCTAGACCTAGCTGGCTGCCTTCGTACCCTCCTACCAATATCGCAAATATTTTAATGGCCGCTTCCTGTGCTTCGTTCAGTCCAAAAACAAATGAGATACTCTTGAGCTCTCTTGCATCTATATCTTTTAACTAAAGATCTACTGTGGACTCAATATGCCGTTAATTACTTGAATACCATCATCAGCAGCAGCGGCAGGAGGATGTCATCCAGCATGGCCCATGGGGCCAGGAGTACTGAGGTACGATGAAGGAGAATTTAATCAAAGTGCTAGAGAATCACAAGTGCCCACTCCTAGTGTAATCTCTATTTTTTTTTATTTGCACACTCAATTAGTGGTTAAGAGGTTGATTCTCTGGTGCTGTTGGTGCTTCAAGTCTTTGTTCTTCTTCTTCTTCTTTGGCTACTTGTTTATTTGGTTTAGTCAGTATCTATAGAGAATCGTTTTCAGCAATACCCATCAAGTGGGCCGTCTGTTTTGGCTCCACATATCTCCCTCTCAGCCTCACTCCCTCTCTCTCTCTCTCTCTCTCTCTCTCTGTTGGTGTATTTTGCGCATTTGTTGATTCGCCTTTCGTAAAATGATAAATTAATGTTGGCCACGCCCTACCGCCCACTTTTAACCTAATGTCCGGAACGCGTTCATTGATTTCATTTCCATCAATTTTCTACGTTTCATCTTGAAAAATCTTTAGCTTATTAATTGTTTATACGCTCCCTAATGAATTTTTAATAATTCTTTTTTTTATTTTTTTGATTTATTCTTTTATTTGCCGTTTTGCCTTTTGTTCAGTTTATGTTAATTAATTTGACACAATTTGTTGTACATTGATTTCTTTGTTTTGCTGACGTCACTAAATACTGAATGTTTAGTATTTTTTTGTTTGGTATTTAAATGAAAAATACTACAATATGTGGAATAGAGGTGGAATAAGTAATAGTTATAATAAAACTATCCATAACAGTCGCTAATCTCTTCAAACTGAACTCTTATAACTCAGCTGCCAAAGCTCCTATTTGATACCAACTTTTTTGGCTTGTTCCTATATTCCCCTAGTATTTTTAGAGTGTTTTGAAATGGTAGCTAAATAAACCAAAATATCGGCTAATAATAGCCGATTGGAGTGCAATCTCTTCATTTGCCTTTCTCCACTTTGGTGAGCACGATTCCAAATTGATATCAATTGGCTTTGATTGGAAACGACTAAACAATGCATTTGCCTCGACTCTAAACTTCCCTGTAGCTGCTAATTAAAGCGAGTTGCAATTTGCGCCTAAACACTGGCAATTCCGGCATAATAGGCTATAAGAGAGACGTGCCCCTGTCTCCACCATCCCCCCTACCTCTCCCCTATCTCTTCCCCTTTCCACTAAACAAGCTAACAATTTATCAGCAATAAATTTGCGTGTACACAAAGTTGCCTCTTTATTCATGTAACGCACGAACAGCGACAGCAACAGCCACAAAGAGCTCACTTGTGGCAACTTCCAAGTGGAAAGTAGCAAATGGCAAGTGGGCAGTAGCAGAAAAAAATGAAAAAAAAAAAAAATTGCAATTGGTATTGTTATAGTCTATACAGTGTCTGGCAGAAGTACTCGCATCTTTGACTCGCGAACTGCATTTTAATTTAAATAAATAACATGGGCACATGGTCAAACGAGGGAAGTTTTTATGAAGAGGCGTCTTCAGACAATTGCTAAAGCATTTCTCTTCATTTACAAGTTGTCAACACGTATTTTAACCATGGAGTGTGAAAATTACAACAATAACTACAATCAACCTCATAAGAAATAATGCAAATATTCTACGCTGAAATTGGTTATTATTACAATTATTATGGATAGTAGTTTAAACTAGAACAAGTAGTTAATAATGAAATATTGGGCTTGTTTTAGACTAAAAATTAACATAAATTAACTAAAATTTCATTTTCCGATCAAATTTTATAGACATATTTAGACCCCGTACTCTAGTTTATCTTATTCCACTTAAGATTCAGTTTATAAACTACTATAAAAATAGCTGGATTTTTAAGTTATTTAACTATGGTAGTTTGGGAATGTTTATCGACTTTTAAAAAGTATAATAAAGTTATTTTAAAAAAATAAACTATTTGAAGCCATATTTTTAACTGTTTTATTCATCTTTTAAAAAGTTTGGTAAAAATAGTTTAAATAAATAAGCAATTTGAAACCATATTCTCAACTGTTAAAGTAGTAATTTGTCTATATAGTTTATCCAACTTAACCTTAAATTCAATTTTTAGCCAACATTAAAAAAGAAAGTATTTTTTCTACAAATTTGTTTACTTAAATATTTAAAATAAAGAGTTTTTTAAATAAGAAAATTGAGTACAATTCAATTTCCTAGTAGCTTTAATTTAATTTTTAGTTTTTTTTTTCTATTAAGGAGTTTATATTTTGTTTTTAAAATAAATAAATAATTTAAAGTCATCATAAATTAAAGTAAATTAATACTTACCAACGTAATTTATGAAATGCCACTCGAAATCCAGTTTTAAAACAATTTAAAAAGAAAGATTTATTAATAATTTATACACAAAATTACAGAGTAAACTCACAAGAATTTCCAAAATTATAGCTAGAAAAGGGAAGTTATTGGAGCAGCTGTTTAAAAAAGAATCTTTTTGTATATTTTTGATATTTTTCTTTCTTGGGGTCAACACGGTTGGGGGTCACTATAAAAAATGCAATGAAGCCATTGCCAGAGACACATTGAATTTATAAAAAATATATTTTGTTTTTTTTTGTTTTTTTTTTTGTTGTTACTATGAAACTAGGCAACGAATGAATTTAGTATAATAAAACACACACAGTGCGTTGATAATTAATTAAATCAATAATCGATCGTAGCCGAGGCACAACAAAGGAGAGCAGAGACAACAACCACAACAACAACAAGAACAGAAACAAGAAAAACTTATTTGAAATTCATGTGGACATAATCAAGCGAAAATTCCAACAAAATTAACACACGCTGTGAAAAACGCTGCTCAGAAGAAACAGGTAGAAATGGTTACTGGAAGAGGAAGGGGAAAAGGAGGGAGAGAAGGAGACGACAAATTAGGCAACGCTTGAGAGAGAAACACTGTGCAGACAGGCAGCAGGTAGACAAGATTTTGGTTAATGTTGCGTGCGACATAATCCTGTTAGAGACGCGTGAATGAGAAGCCCAAAAAAAAACTAAAGAAACAAGAACTCATAATAATAATAACTGCGAAGTGGAGTGAAAGAGAGCGAGATAGAGAGACGGATAACGTGGCGTATGCGCAACTTTTGCATGTGACAACATAATTTGTGGGATTGGTTCGCCAATAATGATGATTATTAATCATATTTGTGTTGTTGTTGCTGGCACATTAAAGTTTCAGCTCATTGGTCATTTGCTGGTCAGCATATTTAATGAGCTTGATTTAGGCAAATTAACAGCCAAAAAAGAACCAGCTAAAAACAGCCAAAAAGCAGAGGCGGCCTTCTCTCTCACTCCGTTAATGGCTTTTATTTGACATTTTATGGCCATTGGAATGGCATATTAAACGTTCGAATTGATATGCTCTTTCTTTATTTAGCATGTCAAAAGTCAGACACAGTTCGACACAATTTTTGGTGTGCCTTAAATACCCGTTGGGCGTGGAATAGAGGGTATAATGTGGGCACTTGAGTATTGATATACAAATCCCAAACAGTTTTACGGGTATTTTATAGTCGTGAGTCGTGTATAACGTTCTCAGTTTATAACACTTAAAAAGCCATATTTTTGTAATCTTTATAGAGTTGCCACAGTACCGAAAAGTAAGAAATATGTGATGACATTCACGAGCTGTTCAATTATATTTACACAGATCAGAGAGTGCTCACATCTTTGGTATTTATTTCGGTCGTCGGAGTCGTCGCCCACGTAACATAAATATGATTATATAGATGGTGTTATTGTCGGTTCTTGTAATTTATAAATTATATTTAATGACAAGTGCACTAAACTAAATAAATTGTTGTCGACTTAATAACATAATTTCTCAGCATTCAACAAGTGGGCGTTAAATCCTCAAAGTTTATGCGATTTATGTGGCACACACAAAAGGGGCCAAGTGATGGGGGGAATGGGCGGGGTACAGGGTGGGGCATTGTTAGTTGACAGCTGAAATTTGTAAGATAAACCACAAGTGGGACAGTCTGAAAATTATGCCTCTGGAATGGGAATCTGTCAAGCAACATTACTCTATTGTGGTTTATGGACGGATTATCCCTAGAATTGGGGTTATATGAGTCATTAGCTAAAGACTAAATTAGTTCAAATGTCACATTCTCAGCTGTTCTCAGATAGTTTGAGCAAAAATCGGAAATGATGCAAAACTGATTTTCATATTTTATGAAAGTCTTAAAAGAATGTATATATATATCTATGTTAAGCAGAAAAGTTATGTCAGTGTGAGTTTTTTCATAAAAAATCTGAAAGAAAATCAAAGATATAAAATGTTATTTATTTAGTTTAATACTTTTTTATGTTTAAATATTTAAATATTCGCTTTATTTCACTTCACTTTATTTAAAAAATGATATTGTTTTTTTTATATATATTTAAAATTATTTAAAAATTTAACAAATATTTCTATACCATAAATAGCTTTAATCTTTGCCAATCAAATTTCCTGCCAAACACGCGTATCTATATAATTTTTTTTAAAAAGTATCTTTGTATCTAGCTGACAGCTCTATGCTGTGGATTTTTTGTAAATAGCTGCTATCCATTTATAGAGCCATTAAGACGGGGTTAACAAGCCACCGAAAAGTCAGTCAAGCGTTGCCTCCCAGCCATAAAAGATACTACACTGAACTATGAGTTGCAAAAGATACAATATCTTTACACATAATGTCAATTGCAGAGTGTGGAGTAGCAGGGGGTAGGGAGAAATAGAGAGAGAGAGGAGAACCACGGTCTGAAAACCGCAAGCAGACGCTGCCATTGTTAGGCCACATTATTTAAACCTTTTTTTCTCAGCTTTTAGCCTTTTTTTTGTAGCCATATTGATTGCAATTTTCGCCGTTTACTTGTCATTTGGCTTCGATTTTTTCGCTCGCTTTTTTTGTTGAGTTTTTTGCTTCATTTTACAGACGATTAATTTCAGTGCCAACAACAAAAAAAACTCTAAACTGAAAAAAATCAGTCGTAAATTTTTGAAATTAATTCATTTTAAGTCAACAATTTTCCTGACTTGTCGTTGCTGATGAGTTTTCTGGCATTTTCATTCATAATTTTTATTTTCTCTTTTGTTAGCAAATTGCTTTGCGGTTGCCAGCAGTTTTTGGGAAGGCTGAAGAGAGAGGGAAAGACAGAGAGAGAGAGAGGGAGAGAGAGAGAGAGGAATGCCCTCTCTCTCGCTTGGCAATTTGAGAAAATCTCTGCTTTTATGGCTTTTGCGGTTTACAAAGGGTTTCGCTTACTGCTCTGCGGCTTTAAATGGGTGAGAGTTGATGAGAAGTCTAATGAGATATATGTATATATGTATGTAAAGCCAGCACTTTGAGCCACTCTAAATGGCCTAAATGCTTTTTATGGCCAAGTACAAGCACATTTTTCAATTGTCGTCGTCGTCGTCGGCGTCGTCAAGTTAATTGGGCCACAAAATTAAATAAAAAATGCTGCTCGTGTTGCATGTTGACTGACCACTGAGTTGACAGCAACACGTCCTTCTCCTCCTCTTCCTCCCCCTCTCCCACTCTTTACCTGGCTTCCTTCCTTCTGCCATCATCAATGTCCATAACACGGGAACGTGCTTTGAATAACTCGACTGCGATTTTTATTCATTTTTTTTTTTCATTTTTTTTTTTTTTCGCCATTCGCCATTTGCTGTAAATCTCTGTCGCGCGTTTTATCTTGCGCTCAAAATCGAATTTAAATCCAGACACAACTTGTTTCGATGGCTTTCGATCTGGCTAAGCGGCTCTTTTGATTGCCCACCTCTTCTCCTTTTATTTCATCTCTTTTTCCCCTCTTCTTTTTTCTGAGTGTAGTCCCCTGTCTTTCAATTTGATTTGTTTGATGGCGTGAACATTTTTGTTCAACTACAAGTTTTATGAGCTGCAAAAATGCTCATTTGATTTCTCATTGCATTTATGTGAGTTGGAAAAGAGATTTTTTATTTTATGTACATTTTTTTAAATAGAATATTAAAGTGGGAATGTCTAGAGTTAAGTCTTTACAATCAGCTTAAAACTTTTTAATTAGTTGGCAAGATTTCAAGATACAGAAAATTTTAAAGTAATTAAAAAATATTTTTATTTTATTTATTAACGCAGACTAAAAGCAGTCGCAAGTATTTAACTACATGATTAAGTTATGTAAAGATATACAATTAAAATTAATTATTATATTAAAAAGTAAATAATAAAAAATTTAAGTTAAACTGAAACTAAAAAATATAAAATGATTCATTAAATAAAAAAATGGATTTAAGTAATAATAATTTTACATAAAATATAAAAATATATATAATATACAATTTGAATATATAGTTTGTAATACAATATAGTATACATAAAATAAATGTTTAAGAGCAAATTAATTAAATTTTCATAGAAATATAATTTAAATATATGTATATATATAAAATATATTTAAATATATATATTTTTATTAATATTTTTTTAAAATATTTTTATAAAAATGTAAAATGTGTTTATATACATTTATTTTAAATATATTTATTTATTTTTAAAAATACTAAGAAATATATTTTAAATATGTATATTTATTGTAAATATTTTTGTATATTTATATTATATATATTATATTTATTTTAAATACATTTTTACAGAAATTACTTAGTTTTTGCTTATAAAAATAATCAATAAACGCCTATATAATCTGTAAATAATCTCAATAAGTTTATTTATAATTGTTTTATAATGTGAAAATGTGTAGCACTTTTAACTAAATTGATTAGATTAGCTCAGCGTACAAAATTACAAATATTTATATCGATATATTGTAGTCTATTCGTATATATATATATATGTATATATATATAACACATATTTTAGCCTATTTTAGCAGCCATTAGAAGCTAAAGCCAAAAACTATTAATCTAGTTCTTTAATGTATTTGTTTAAATACATTTTTGCTTTCAAGTTTTCTTTTTTTAGTCATTTGAAAGGCGATTTAAACAAATACACAGATTTAACTAACAAGTTCATTCAATTAGTTACGAGTTCAAACAGATTTGACCCATTTTGTGGACACGATTGCTCCAATAAACAACAATAACAACGACCATTCTGGCCAAGACATTGAGACTCTTTTTCATTCGCTGTACAAATTACATGGCTTACATTGCGCATACGCTACGTTGGACAACTGGTGTGTTGTGTGTGTGCTTGTGTTTGTGTGTGTATGTGTGTGTAAACAAAACAAAGTCGCGAATGTAAACAGCAAACAGGTTAACCAAACTGACGACCAGGCCGATTGGACACGTTCTGCATACCCCGCTTAATCCCCCACTTCCCCTCCCCTCCACAATCAGCCGCCAAATGCCATTAATCAAATTTTTATTGTTTAATTAATTTCGCTTGAATGAATGCCGAGCGCAGAGCTTAAGCGATGGGTAGGTCACTGAGGGGATGTACAAGGGGTGTGTTCTGCAAACAAGCAAAACAAACAAATCGCCAAAAATAGCTGCAAAATGGCATTAGATTCAGATTCAGATACAGATTCAGATTCCAAGCGATATATCAAAGAAATCGAACCGCATTTTGCTGTGTTCATTTCTTCAATTGACATTTTTGTTTTTGTTTTCTTTTTACCATATTTATTCCATTTTTTTTTTTCTTTTTCTTTGCAATTTATTCATTATTCATAAATCGTTGGGCTCCAATGATTTGTCATGGTCATTAATTGTTCCAGATGTGTATGAGATTTAATTAACTGACGCTTTTGAATAAACAAAACTTGACAATCATTAGATAAGCAAGCAACTAAATAAATAACAAACAATAAATTATATTAAACAATTAATTAGAAACTCATTAATTAAAGTCTTTGTTATTGGTTCTAAATTAGTGATATTGGCAGCTGTTTCTGACCTCAAAAACTGTAACACATCTCTACCCCAAAAAGGGAAAAATTGGAAAATCAGCTGCAGTTTCCCAGCGACTAATTACGCCTCATAAATATGGCTAACAACAGCTAGAAGAAGAAGAAGAAGCAGAACCAGAACACATGGCAACTAGAGAATATTTGACGCCTGCTGAGCTATTTTTGAACTCATGTTCGCTCTCTTTCTCTGTCTGTCCGACTGTCTGCCAGTCTGGATGAATTTTCGCACATTTGCGCATTGAAATTGTCATTTTTGCAAGTAAAAATTTGTGCTGATTGCCAGATTTATGCAGCGCCAACTGGGGGTAAAGGGTAGCAGCTGGAAGGGGGGAAAAGTGCCAGTGGCAGTGGCAGACAAGAAAACTTTGCAACATTCGTCACTTCATCAGGGAAAAAGTCTCGTCGACCCCGAGAATTCCAACCAGGAAGAATTCTCGCCTTCTTCCTGGTTGGAATTCTCGGGGTCGACAGCAGCTCCTAATAACTCCACAGAGTGTAAGAGTGTGTGTGTGTGTGTGTGTGTGTGTGTGTCTGGGTGTGTATTTGTGTGTTTACATGAAACATGTTGGCAGCATAAACATTTGTTTCACTTCTTCCTCCCTGCTCTCCGCCCCTTCAACCCTTTTGGGCCTCTTTGCAGTCGAGTAATTTTAATTACGCCTAAAAGAGCCGCCTGTACGTGTAGAAAGCCAAAGAAAACAGAAAACTGAAAACAGAAAAAGGAAAAATCATAAGAAAGAAAGAAAAGCAAACTGAAATCTGCCTTCCTCTCTCTCTCTCTCTCTCTCTCTCTCTCTGTGCATTTGGCATTTATGCAACGACCTGGCACGACACGTAATTACACACACACAGGGGGGAAGGGTAGGGGAAGGGCGTGTCGGGGTTGTACCAAAGGTGGAGCCCACTAAATGTTGCATGCAACCGTTGCACATTAACAGCAAAACGCCTTCACTCCACAAAAACTCAGTTTATTCAGCTGAGAAACAAAAATGGCTAAAACATTCCATAATGAATGATTTGCCACATAAATCTAAGAACTATGTTTAATTCTAAAATAAATAACATTAATAGAAGTATCAAATTTTTAATTTACTTACTTTGTTTGTTCAGCTGTGCATTCAGTAATAATTGTTTATCGTATTACTCCGACTGAATCTTACAGGTAAACAAATTGAAATTTATTTTCTTTTCGCAAATTCTTGTTGTCATTCGAAGTGGAGCATCTGTAATGGGTATAGGATGAACCCCATAAAATTCTAAGAAACTTTTGAGTACTGAATAAAATATTTGCCAAATATGTCTGCACTTAAATCAAGTATTTAACACTGGAATTTCTCTACTTTTGTCTAACAAATTCCTAAGAACTTCTCATATAAATATTTTAAAAATCCCTTATAGATTGATTTTAAAAGTCAAATTGGTATATAGCCAAGAAAAATCGTATTGGTTTCGTATTATAAGTATTTATAGCTGCTGATTTTACCAAAAGTAATTCTCCCGGAGTGTTTTCTGCTTTCAGACATTTTCTATTTGCTTTGCATTTTGCGCTCGTTTCCTGTGCTCGTTGTTATTTTAAGTATCAATTAGCTTAAATATATACTATAGAACAGATAGTGCCTGTGTCTGTATATTGGGCAAGGTTTCCGCTACAGCCCTAACTGGCGGGAGGTCTAAGGGCTGTAAAATTAATTAAGTGCGATTCAATTGCTGCCAAAAAGTTGTATCTTTATATTGGGCAAACATCAGTTGTTGTTGTTGTTCTTCTTCTTCTTCTATCCGTTGCACACAGGTTGGCAACGGGTGGCAATTGAGTTATGTGTTGAAATTGGAATCCACATGCAGTCCCAACAAACAAAAAGAGGGAAACAGAAGAATCTTAATGCAATTGTCGACAGATCTGCATTTGTTTAGTTCAAGTTTTTGAATAGCTAAATAATTTTATTTTGGCCCTAAGAAAATAAGGAGCAAATGATTTGACCCAATTCCCAAATGAGCTCAGCTGTTGCCGCACATTAAAAATTTCCCATTTACAGATTTACGGGCAAATTAAAAACACTCTATAAAAAGCTATGTGCGAACCCAAAAAACAGTTCTGTCCTCCCCTCCCGCTGCTCTTTCCCCCCGGAGACTCGATGTTAACTATTTGCAGGCCCAGTTTCAATTCGGGTGGTTGCTCATTCCAGGAGCGGTTGGTTTGGGTGGGGTGTGGAAAGGGGCGTAATGGTCCTTCGTTTCAACTCTCGGACTGGGCGGATTGGGCTTTCGGTTTTGCTGTGCGCCTAATTAAAACTCATTACCATAAGCATAAAGTTGAGCAAGGAACTTTTCAACTCAAACCAAAAAAACTCACACACACAAACCCACACACACACACACACACTCTTAATGGGAAAATAAAAAAGAAGCAAAGCTGTGCGGAAATTGAAGTTAAATGAAATGAATTGGTCGTAAAGAAAATTCGGGTAGCGGTGTGGAAAACTTCATAGAAAAGCTGACAGGTTGTTTAACCATTTTCGAAAGCCTTTTGGGCTTTTTGCAAATAAATAAAAAAAAGTTTACTTAATGCAATTTTCCAGCCAGACAGCAAAGAGACTTTAAGGATTCTCCTTGTTCGTTATCTTCTTCCCCTACTTGTTGTTGTTTCAACCATTTTGTTTGCAATGCCGCACTAGCCCCAACCCTGCAACAGCTGCCAACGCGCATAGTGCAACCCCGATTGAAAGTGAAAGCTTCGGTTTGCTTTGCTTTGCTGCGTGCAACGACCCCTTTTGCCTGACATGCGCTCGCTCGCTCGCTCTCTCTTTCCATTTCTCCCTCTCTCGCTTGCTCTCGCTCTCTGTTTGTCTGGCTCTTCATTTTCCCTTTTGCACTGAGCTGAGTTTGTATTTTTTTTTGGGCACACACGTGTGCAACATGTTGCCACTTGCTGCTCACCGCTGAGCGCCTGGTAAAGCTGCCGCGTCGCATTTGTGTGCCAAGCCAAAAAGGACGAAGCGATGAGTGAGTTTTTGCACTACACTCTCTCTACTCTCTTTAACTACTCTTTCTCTCACTCTCTTACTTGCGCTCTACCAATCTAACTGTCTCGCTCTGCTTTGCACTGCTTTGTTGCGACCATTGTGAAACTCGACTCAAAAGTAAAGTTTGCCAAACTGTAGTCAAAAAGGAACTTTTGCTTTGTGCTTTTAGTTTTAGCGTCTGCTTTTGTCTCACCGTTATTTTTGTGTTGTTATTGTTGTTGTTGTTGTTGCTCTTGTTCTTCTTGTTGTTTGCTTTGCCTTTTCACTCGCAAACTGTTTCTAAATTTTGCCCGTTTGCGCTTTTATCTCCAAGTAGAGTGCATAGCCAGATAAAGAGAGAGAGAGTGAAGTACGGTGAGGGAAAGAAGGAGAGGGAGAGAGAGAGAAAGACAGTGGGCAGAGTGAGTTAGGAAATTTGAAGAGTTTCAATGGGAAAACTTTGATATGCTGGAAATGGGACAGTTGGATAAATTAATTTGTTCAAACTTTAGTTGAACTGAAAGTTTTCTAGAGCGGCTGTTAAACAATCGATAACATTCTGCGTGCTTCAGCAAACCAAGAAATTATTGCTAAAAATGTTGTAAATTTAATAAATTGTTTAAATCTATTTTATATGTACAGCTATTTTTAATTTACTCAACAGAAAAATATTTAAACTTAAGCAAAAGTTTATGAATTAGGTTTTTACGAAAATGTTTGGTTTTATGATCTGATTTTTTATTGAAATGTTATCTCGTTAATAGTTTTTTAAGTATATTTATTAGTAATAAATTAATTTGTTATAAAATTTCTACCATAACAACATAACTTATTTAATGTTCTTAATGTATATTTGTTAAAATTACCTTAGGCTTTATTATTTTCTATCTATTTTCACCCATTTATTATAAACTTTACATAGTTTTCCAATTAAACACGCACTTTGCCCCACTGTGCTTTGCGCCTTTTTCTCCCACTATCAAAGCATAGAACATTTTTGTTGGTTGCATTTTGATGTCAAGCACCCTGTTGAGTGCCGTGCTTCAACCTAAGGGCTGCTTCACATATTTCCAAGGGTTTGTGCAACTTATCATTTCCCAGGGACAGCATCAGAAATAAATAGATGAAACTTAAGGCCTAACTTGTTTGCCAACTAACAGCAGACACCTGCTAGACACTCTGACTGCCCATCAGACGCTCTCCCTCTCCCTCTCCGCTCTCCGCTCTACCTCAATTCTCTCTGTTATCTATTTTAAGAAGCGTTGCTAAACTTTCGCACCCTTTTAAGCGACGCCGCGCCGTCAACCTCGTCCTCGTCGTCGTCGTCTGCTTTGTTGCCTTTAGGGGTTGTTGCCTCGACGCTTGCTTCTTGGTCCTGTGTTCTGAGTCCCACACGGCAGTGTATGGTCGCCGCAGGAGTCGTTTGTTGATCGTTACAGTAAATCATTTGAAATGAATTTCAGTTGGCTGAATTCACCCCACCGAGCTTAGAATGTGGGCAATACCAAAGAGGAAACTAAGTAAATAGCGTGTGTCGAGTCAGACAAGAACATGTGAGGCCAGACCAGGGGTGGGTGGCACTTTAGTTCTTGGGTGGTGTTTAGAGAAATTGCCTTTGCTTTCTATCCCAAGGTTCAAACCAGCGATTTCTATTAGACAACAGGGTGCTTTTTGCGTAGCGTCAGCTAAAAAAAAAAGCAGAACAGAACAGAAAATGTTACAAAAAAGTGGCATATCGGTGAGTTAAGGTCATTTATTATGTTCATGACACCTTCCATCCTTCTGTGCAACATTTGTTGCCATGCGTATCCCATTTTCCACTTTCCTTCCCCGTCCCCCTCCCATTTTCCTCTCACATTTCCCTTCTATTGTTGTCTGTGGAGTGAAATTATGCAGCAATTCATAAAAATGGCAGGCGGCCTCTGTGGAAAATTCAGTTTGCTAGCTAATGTTATTTTTACAAAGATTTTTAGCCATGGTTTATCGATTCTCTGTGGTTGGGTTTATGGCCAACATTTAATGTGCCATAAATTCATGTTAAATGTCCTTAGTTAATGTAACTACGTAAGAGAATTCTTTAGCACTTGCTCAACTTCAACTCGATTTCAATTAACTTGGCTATCAAATCAGCTAAAACCACATAATCCATGCCAGTCACACACACACACACACACTCACACGCAAAGAGATAGAGTCAATTAATGTTAGCCAAGTTGCTACAATTGTTGCCGTTGGTAACGAGGCAATTTAGATAAGGATAAAGGCTTTCAGTTGCCAGCAACGAGTTGTTAGTTAATTCATATCTTGTGCAACATAACAATTAGTACAAAACATGAAGAAGAAGAAACACACAACAACAACAACGACGACGACGACGACGACAACCCTAAAAAGTAGCGTCAGGAAACGTTGCTGTTTACAAATTGTACGCTAAAGTAGCTAAATTTATATATAAGAAATAAACAAAATACACAATTATACACAGACTGGAAGACGGACAGACGGACAGACAGACGGACGGATAGAAAATACAGTATTCTATGATGCATTTAACTGGGCAGCAAAAATTTATGAGCACAGACAGATCAAGTATGCAGCTATAGATACAGATACAGATACAGCTAGACTGTCAGATACATAAAAGAGTATTTCATAAAATATACAAAACAAATACACTTTCTAAAAGCTTAATGTTTATATTAGATAGGAATATTTTTTAGCTATTTAAAGCTATTATATTTGCTTTTCAAATAAAGCTAAAAACAAATATTTTACCTTTTCTACATAAAAAGATACGACAAAATCCTTATGTAACTGTTTAAGAAAAAAAAACTAAAGCTAAATTTATTTACTTCATAAAAAGATACATTTTTGAACTAAGTACAAGCAGACCTAACTACTCTCAAATAAAAGCTATTTTCCTACTCATATTTATTTAGAGTATTTTCCACTTCGGTTTTCAAACTTTTTCAAACAACAAATTTTGTTCAATCTTGTTTGCGTTCAATTAGTGTTGAAAATTTTTGGATTGAATGCAGCGTCAGTCTCTCCATTCATGAGAATTGTCTAAACAAACAAAACAAAATAAAAAATGCTGGCCATAAAACAGCCCAAAGCAATGCCAGACGCAGTACATAGTGGGAGTTTTTTAGAGGGAAGGAACTATACTTGTTAACTGGGGGAAAGTGGACTGGGGGCTGGCGGGTTGTGGAGTAAGAGGAGTGGGTAACATGATTATATCGTTGCATGGAACTAATGCATAATTTTTCTCGCTTTTTTAAATAGATTTTTTCCCTGTTTGCTGCTCAACTACCTGATCGTCTCTCAAATGAGGAATAGAAAAGTAAACGTGTTAAATGTTTGCGTAAATATGCCCGGAAAACACTGAGAAGAAAGGCAGAAAGAGAGTGAGAGAGAGAGAGCACGCTGTGCCCGTATCCGTGGATTCGGGTTCGAGTTACGGTTACTCGTTATGCCATTATGGCGGTAGCAAACGCTTCGTTTGTTTTCTGCTGAAAAACAAGTAGAAAAATAGAAGAAAAGTGGGAAAAATATAGAGTGTTAGACCCTAGAACGGTATGCAGTTAGCTGGTTTTTTACTTGGCCAGCCTTTTTGGTCTCGGGTTTTTGGTTACCATGTCAAGTGCCACTGGCAGTGGCAACTTCCAATTCTTGGAATGTCCATCAACATCTATTTGTAGTACCTTCTGGTCAGTTTACCCTACCACCACCACTACCACCATTTACTACTACTACTGACCGTACAAAACAAATGAAATGCATCACAGCCAAACAACAGTGGCTCTCTAATGTTCAAACAAACACACACACTTACACACACACACACAAACACACACACACACACATAGACTATACTGCAATTCAGTAGTTTTGGTATTTGTGACCATCAATGCGGGCTCTAATCAACACTGCAGACAGTGTAGACACTCTATGGTGGTCCTGCAAACTACTCCAAGTTATTGGATTACACAATCAGCAGGTTGTTAATCTCTATAGTTCAATTTACTTAACATTTACATAACTATAAATGTTGATTAATACAGTTAGAACATTGATCTATTATATATTGGGTATGCAGTGAAAGCTCTACTCGCGGACAGCTCCCTTAACTGGACGAATTTTATAGTCCCAAAAGCAAGATTTTCATACAAAATCCGGTCCCTTGGGCAGGTAAAAGTACATGGCTGTCCGGCCAAGGGAGCTTTCACTGACAGTAAATGGGAGCATAAGACTAAAAATAGTTTTTTCCCAAATTTCTCAATTATTTCATTTAATTTCTAGAGTTTACCTAATTTATCAGTTTTATAACTTTACTAATTTAATACTCAACTCTAATTATAGAACGCGTGCTACGCTACTGTGAATCCCCCTCGGTGGGCACCTGCTGTACCTACAACATGGAGACACGAATGGCGGCACAGTCCCGACAGCAGCTCGAGTGGCACACCAAGGAGCAGATAACCAAAATGTCCGGACTACTGGGCGGCAAGGCAACCAAATTTAATGGTAAGCTACTGAAGTAACTCAACCAGAAATGTCGCTCAACAGCCACTTGAGAATGTCAGGCAATAGGCGCTACCAAAAACCCAAAAAATACCAAAAAAAAAATGGAAACAATTTGTAGGCAATTCTAATTACATGTAGACAGCTCAAAGATAACAGATTACAGATTACAACAGATTAGATTTGTGACCGTTTTGCGGGTGTCAAGTGGTCGATCTGGTTTCTATATGTGATCATCATGTGGGCTTCAGTTTACATGGAGACAGAGTCAAGTGGCTGGTGACAATGCGGATGTTCGGATTGATATTTTGTGCAACGGATGCAACAGCGACAGCGGCAGTTGCCACAAATATTCTCTCTAAACATTTAGCTAGCGGATGTGCTCATTTAAAGCAGAAGAAGAAGAAGAAAATGAGAAAATCTTTATAAACTTTTCCACATATTTGTTGACTTTTTTGCAGATATTTTCCGCAAATTACTGCAAGAATCGAAGGGACAATTCCATACGATGTTTATGCGAACATATGGCGTCATCTATCAACAGAATTCATATGTATTTTCGGATCTGTTCAACGAACTGGAGAACTATTATGCCCGTGGACGTGTCGATTTACTAGAAGTGATGGACAAGTTCTTTAGTACGCTATATCAAAAGATGTTCACGGTTCTGAACGCTCAGTACGACTTTGACGAAAAGTAAGTACACACAAGGAAGGGCTCTACGACCTACGGGCCTAGTATAAATGGGAGTAATCGAAACCCTTTTCCATACCATATATTCATGGCTCGCTTGACAGATTTGATTTGCAGCTACAGACGTGTGAAACCGCAAAGTGTCGAGCGTCAACGGTTGACTGACTTACTGAATGGCTGACTCTCGTTGACTTACTCTGTCTGACTTTTGGGGGACTGAAAGGGGCTTTTGATGCTTTGATGAAACTTTGACGTTGACTGCAATTCGCTCTCTCTCTCTGTCTCTCTCTCGCTCTTTCTTGTCGCTCCCTTTCTTGGTATAGCCTGAAATGTGCTATTGTTTTTCTTTCTTGCCTGTGGTTGAAACGCTTAACAGGAAAGTGCTGAAATTAGCTAAAACAAACAACGAATTTCAAATGCTCTACAAAATTGGAAAGCAGAAATATGTAGAAATTAAAGTAATTTTGGACAGACGAAATGTTAGAAAAGTTATGTAAATTCAACTAAATTAAGATATAAACATGTACAGTGAAAGCTCTACTCGCGGACAGCTCCCTCAGGCGGATAGCTCCCTTAGCCGGACGAATTTTACAGTCCCAAGAACAAAATTTTCATACAAAATCCTTTCCCTTCTGCGGACAAAAATACTGGAACCGTGGCTGTCCGGCCAAGGGAGCTTTCACTGTATACATATATATTCGATCATATATTCTTAGCTTAATAAAGTTCTTACTCTTTTATTCTGATCACACTGAACTTGGTACATTAAAAATAACTAAAAACTTTCCTAAACTTTTCTCACTTTTACCTACTCTATCATAGTACGCATATACCCTGTCCACATATCACATATCACACACACATTTGTATTGCAAAATCCACTTTCCTGTGGCAGCTGCTCACATTTCCTGCAATACCAAAATTGCGCCCACTTGGCTCATTTGCCCCTGAACCCATTCTTAACTGGCCTCAAATGGCACTTTGGCTTCAATATATCAGCTATAGCTATAGCTATAGCTAAACCTACAGCTAAAGTCGCTGCCTTTGCTGTTGCTTTGGCGGCATAGTCCAAACCCCGTTCAGTACCGTCTCGTGTCTCCCATCTCGTGTTTCGTGTCTCGTGTTTCGTGTCTTGTGTTTCGTGTCACGATTGGAGCTCGTGTTACCCACGCGCTTTCCAATTCGTTTTTATTGTCATCGTCTCGGTTTTGTCGTACGTGCTTTGGCACGTCGTCTGCAGTCCGTCGTCCACTGTCCGCTGTCCCCTGTCCGTTTATTGCCCCAACGTCGCGTAATTGCTGCCACTTGCCACTTGCCACTTACTGCTGAATGTTTGCCTGTTTGTTGTTTGCTGCTTCTTATTTGTTATTTGCTATTTGTTATTTTCTGTTTGCTGTTTGCTGTTTGTTGTTTGCTCAAAGGAGTCGCCGTGGGGTGCAGGGCTGCAGTTAATGATGGGGTTGCTTTAGCAGTTCATGCAACAAACTGTGTGTGTTTAAGCCAAATAATTTGCTCAATTGTTTGCAGCTGTTAACCACAGCAAAAACTCTGTATAGTGGACAACCCTTTAAAGAAAATAATTGTAACTCTTTTGGGCACTATAATTTTATGAACTTCTAAATAATAGACCAAATGCTACAGATTTTGTAAAGGAAAATCAAATAGAATAAGTTTAAGTACTAGTAGTGCTAAAAGACTGTATTTATAGGAAGCAAGCTCAAATTAGTTAATCAAACCAATCATCTCCTAAGCTTACACTCCACTCTTTGAGCAAGGAACTGCTCTGACTACCCAGCAGGACTGACAACTGACAGCAATTATCTAATCCAAACGATGGTGGAACTCTTGAGAATTCTCCTCAATTCTCTCTGGTGAGACTATCAGCTAAGCAGCTGCCTTTTGGCGCTTCAATTGACCAGAGTCATTTGGAAATTGTTTCACTTGAGTTGCCAACCAACTGACCAACTGGTTGGGGCGCAGCCATACAAGTGGCAAGTGCAACGTGCAACGTGCAACATGCAGCAACATATGGCAGACAACAAACTATTTTTATTATTTTTCCACATAAGAATCTATGAGCCTGAGCGAGTCGTTCAGCCTTTTTGCCTCTAACAAGCAACGATTTCCGGCCCAAAAAAAAAAAGAAAACACCATAAAAACAAGCTAACAAATTTGCACAAATTATTTGCAGATACATGCAGTGCGTCAGTCAGCATATGAAGGAACTGAAGCCATTCGGAGATGTACCCGACAAGCTATCGGTGCAAATAAAACGATCCTTTGTTGCCACACGCACCTATGGCCAGGCTCTTGCCACCGCAGCCGATGTCTCCAAGCGCATACTAAACGTAAGTACCGCTAACTTATGGCTATTTGAGCCCTATACTCTAATCAGTTTTCTCTACTTTTACAGATTCGTCTCAATCCGGATTGTACGGGTGCCTTGACCAAGATGCAACACTGTGGCGCCTGCAAAGGTTACACGGACAAACCGTGCACCAATTACTGTGTGAACGTCATCAAGGGATGTCTCCATTACCTGCACGAATTCGATGCCGAGTGGGAGAACTTCTCGATGGCCATGGATAAAGTGGCAGAACGTATGCTCGGTTCATTCAATATTGTGATGGTCGTGGAACCCATCAATATCAAGATCTCCGAGGCCATCATGAACTTCCAGGTAAGTCTCTATGGGTGTATGGGTGTATGGAGAGTACACTGTTTAGCATAATTCAGAATCAGTAACAAAATCGAAACGCTTAACTCGTTTCACAAACAGCTGCTGTTTGGTATTAATATTCTCAATATACCCTGTAGGCAGTAGGGTATGCAATGGGGTGTTTATAGTTAAGAAAATGGAGTATATTTAAAATTTTTAAACACAATTTTCTGTTAAATTCTGACTATTTATAGATTATGAACTCTTCAAATAGAATACAGGGTATAATATACTCAATATACCCTAAATGTCTAAATGTTCTGAGTTTATAAACTCTTCAAATCCACTTACAGGGTATATGCATAGTCCAACAGCTAGTTAATTCTCACTGGGCTTTGTTTTATCGCAGTTTTCCCCCAAAACTATTGATTTTAGTTTATGCCTTTTTGGGGACTATAAATTATCTCATAAAGCTGTCAGCGGTACGCCACTTACACAAGCCCAAACTCATTTGAATAGCTGACTAACCCGATTGCAAAAAATTAGTAGGGGAAAACCGTTCGAAAGTGCCATTTATGGCCAAGTTTTAGAATTTAATTTTTATTGTGTTAGAACTTCAAATTGTCTTAATTCAAGAACGCGATTTCTAATCCTCTTGTTTCTTAAGTAAAAAATATAAATTTAATTAATTTTGTTGGGAATTTATTTGTTGAAACGTTAAATATTTAACAAATTTATAACTTATTGAATTTTAATTACAAAATAAAACAATTTTGAAGAATTCCTCATTTGCATATTCCCCTCTCCCCCCTCTCCCCCTTCACGACCCCTTTTAGCCATGTTTTCAACTTGTTTATTGTTTACCTAAACGTTTCATAGTTTCTTTTTTTTGATAATATTTTGTGTGTTTGTTTGCCATTTTAACGATTTATTTGCACAACATTTGGTTCCCATATGAATTTAATTTATATTTCCATTTTAAATTCATACAATTTTACTTTGTTGTGTGTGTATGTGTGTGTGTGTGTTTGTGTGTGTATAGTGTTCTTGTTGTTGTTGTGCTTATAGTGCGGCATTTGGCTTTTAATGTGTTTATTTGCGCGTTTATTGTGTGTTTTTTTTTTTGCAGTCGGCCTCATAAAAGGGTAAAAAGACCGAAAGCAAAATAGTTTTTAATTTAATTCTTATTAGTTTCTTGACTTTTGCTAGTTTATTTTTATCATATCAAGAGATTTGCAAAGAAAGAGACACAGAGAGAGACAGAGGGAGAGAGAGAGAGCGAGAGAGAAAGAGCACTTCCAGCTTAACCATTACAGTTAGTTGTGCTTAATACATTGGGATAGGCCCAAAATAATCATCTCAAGCGGTTGCTTTGAAGACCATAACTTAACCATACCCTCTGACGACCCTCAACTGTAAATAGTAGTCAGAACAGTTCATGTCAACAGCTAAGACTCGACAGATAAAGAGTTACTGATAATAATAAAAATAACCCAACACAGACTAGAGACAACCGACAAAAACAAACAATTTATCGAGGGTCTCTCGGATCAAACGGGGGTCATCTAAGCTTGCTTAAGTGCTTCTTTTTACACTACTGTCTGCCTTTTCCCCATTCCCTTCCGCTAACTTATCTTTGTTATTATTTATTTAATACACTTATGCCGCTATTAATAAGCTGCTATAAAGCTTTTAAGTAGCAATCGTACAATGCACTTACTTATTTAGATTTCTGATTTGTTGTAGTTCTCGCTAATTGTGAGTAAAAAACTGCTTGTATTTTCGCCGAGTCGTGCAGTGTACTGCTTGGCGTGCAAGCAGTGTACTGTCTTTTGCTTATTGGCATGCATTCGGAATTATTAGATTTCTTCTAATTAGAGATTATTAAGATTGATTTTCGACAATATATAAATTAACAAAATTGCTATTTTTACAGGATTCTGGCCAGGATATTACCAACCGCGTCTTCCAGGGCTGTGGTCGACCCACTCTACGGCGAAACAAACGCTCTGCTGGAGCTAAACTGTTGCTGGGGCCATCTACACCCGCCGTGCAGGAACTGCGAGCGGAGAGCACTGTGGAGGCGGATACTTTGGACATTGATGCCACCTTGGATGAGGCGATTGTGCTGCGCGAGAGACGTGCAGCGGAACCGGGTTCCCAGGAGTCGAACTCACAGGAGATGAGTGCGACCAGCAATGGCAATGGCAATGGCAATGGCAATGGAAATGGAAAGGGCAACGGAAATGGCAACGGAAATGGCAACGGAAATGGAGGTGGAAACGGAAATGGCGGCGGCAACCGACGTCAACAGCAGCGTCGCAAGCAGCGGCAACCGAAGCGCAAGCAACAGCAACAAAACAATCGAAATGACGATGACGATGGCGATAACATGGGTGGCAGTCGTGAACCAATTCTGGACAAGATTGTAAGAGACATTAGGCAACGTGTGAAGGACTACAAAAAGTTCTGGTCGAATTTGCCGCACTCGATTTGCAGCAATGAGGATATAGCCGCCTCCTCCGATGTGGATGGCATGTGCTGGAATGGACACACCATCGACAGGTAAGTCATGTTTGGATTGCTTTGATTAAGCACTTGGCTAAGCTTTAATTGCCCCACAGATATATGCACTCGGTGACCACAGAGCATGGCTCAAATCCGGAGTTCAATGGCAATCCCGCAAGCACACGCCAAACGGCGCAGATGTCCACGCAGCTATTCCATCTCAAGAATGCCATTAATCATCTACGCAATGCCTACAACGGGCAAGACGTGGACTGGAGCGAGCAAGGTAAGTGGTGTAGAGAGATCTTTAAGAGAAATCCTATAGCTAATATTCAACTGTAATATTTTGTTTTGCAGAGGAACCCTATATGGGCAGCGGTGCTGGCTCCGGTTCGGGCTCCGAGGATGACGAGGACGATGACGAGGGCTCTGGCTTGGGTCCATTTGAGCCGAGCCACAAGCCGGACGTGGATCATCCATCGGTGCATGTTGATGCCGACAATGATGATGACGAGGATACGCATCCCTCGGTCACCACGCACACGTCGCGTCCCAATGTGGATGATAAGAATCCTTTGGTGCACACCACGCATGTCACACACGATCACAATGATCTCGATGAGACGCATAATGCCAACAACAATGATGATGACGATGATGATGGTGCAAATGTTGATGATGACGATGACGACGATGATGGCCATAGCTCGTCGACAGATGGCGCCACAAGGACATCCAGTGCACCCGAAAAGATGTCACTCCGTCGTGCACTGATCGTCTATTTGGTGCCACTTTATATGGCGTGGTTCGGTGGCATCTGCGCCGATTTGCTGTGATTATAAAAACGCTGCCCACAACGATAAAAAAAAAAAAATATTTACAAATTTAAAGAAAAGAATTAAACATAACGAAGCGAGCTAGCGAACAAGTGCAGCACATGGTGCGAGGTGGTATATATCATGACCACGCCTCCCCATCCCCCATTCAACACACCCCGACCTGACCCGCCCCGCCCCGCCCCGTCCGCTGCACGCCCACACCTCTCAGTCATTCAACCATGAAACAAAAAATGTTATTAGAACTTCATATGTATACAATCATACATACTATATATACCACATACCATATAGAAATATAGCTATATATAGATATATATATACATATATACGAAATGCAAGTCCAAAATTTTATAAAAACTTTTGTCAAAGCAATGAAAACAGAGCAATCAGTTAAATTGTCGGTTATATGGCCAACAGATAGAAAGCAAATCAATTAATATAGACCGATTTGACCTTATATATAGTTGATTACATTTCAAATCGTTGATCAAGAACTGTCGAATGAATATGGAATACGTAAATGAGAAACCATTTAGCTATTAAGTACAGCGATCTTTGTTTTAAGTGCGAAATTTGTAAGATATAAGCGAATGAATGTGTGTGAATGGTAGTGTGAGTGTGGTTGAGTGTATGAATGGCTATGTGAGTGCCTGAGTGAGTGCCTGTTAATTGTGATCGTTTAGCAAAAATTAACTATAAACATTTTAGCCCCTAAAACTAAGCAAAACTTTTATTTGTATTATATATATAATAAAAATAAAACACATATATATATATACATAATATACGTAAAAGTTGACAGCATATTTAAACCATTAACAATTAAAAACAAACAAAAACTTATAGCTTAAGCAGCAATAACTAAATTCTAACTGTACTGAACTGTAATTTAGTAACTTAGTTGACGAATCTTTCTAATTGATAAACATTAGATGCAACAAAGCCACAAGCTCTTGTTCAATCGATGTACCAACAATTACATATGAATCAATTTTAATGTTTTTGTTGATTTATTAATCGAGGCATCTACAATGAGATCGGTTTTTAAAAAAAAATATATATATATATATTTTTCAACTATACCGATAAAGCGTAATTATTATATATGTATATTTATTTTTGATTTTTTATAATTTTTATATATGTATTATTTTTATGTGTATGTATTAAAACAAATACAACAAGTAACAATGAAAAAAACAACAACAAAATGTATTTATTTTATTGGCACTTTCCAATTCGAACCAATTGCACTGCTTTGGTACAAGCAGTGCATGGTGGGTGGGACTGCACTTTAAAACTGCCAAGTATAATTATTAAATCTAATTGGATTTTTTAAGATTTGCACTCGGTTTAATGACTTCTGAGGATAAGTACTATGAAACGGCATTTAAATATTAAAGAGCAACTATTGAATTTTTGCTAAAAATTTTAGGGATCGATCTCATGCGTATGCCGATGGTATTGACCGGTGGTCTCGATCCAAACAAAACCTTATAGCTTTTTCAAAACATCAATTAATATGACTCAATTCAAAAACTTCCCATAAGACAAAATAATTGAATTATATATAAATATATATATACATATATATGTATATAAAATTTTTATTTGCAGTAAAGTAAAATATCACCAAGAAAGAATTGCTGGTTATAAACTATAAATAGGTTAAAATTCGTAACAATCACAATTAGTTCCTCACACTTTAAGATTTAGTTTCTGCTGTCTTTAAATATGTTTGTTTATCTAAACTATAAAATTCCGTTTCTATAAATGCATTGCTTACGTTAGCCAATGATTTAATAGGAAGGGGATCAAATGAGACTATCAAATACGGATGAGCAAGTGCGTCGAGGGTCTGAAAAGGGAAATTAATTAGAAATATATTTAGTTGTTTCAAGGATTTTCTTACCTCTTGTGGATTGTATGCCAGACTTGTTTGGTGAACATAAAAGGTTACGGGTGAGGACTGCGCGTTCCGTGTCTTCAGTTTATTATAAATACAGGAGATGCTGTCATCAAGAAAATTCTCGTCCAACTCGTTGTCGGATATATTTAAAATCTTCAAAGATCTGCATGCACCAACCATATCCCAAATGTCTCTGGCAGATGGAAATTTCAGAATATCGATTAAATGAAGCTCCTCCAAGTTTTTAAGGTTGGAACCAATTGTGTAGAGCTGTTGCTCGCATATATCATCATACTGTATGACCAAACGACGTAAATTAACAAAGCCAACAATGAGCCAGCTGACATCAACGAAATACCAGGAAGATTTGTTTAGTAACAGATTTTGGACCCTTGACTCCATGTTCAATTCCTTCAGATTGCGCATATAATTTTCATAGTAGTCACGTGTGTAGAACGAAAGGCGATAAAATCTTGGTAGACTCAGTAGATTCTTGAGCATGTCGTATCTCAGGTTATAGTCGTGAATAAGCAACTCTTCCAGGGTTCTGCATTTGTAGATCAGAGAAACGTCCCCGACGTTAGAAGTGCAGAGTGGAAAAAGTGACAATTTCCGCAATGATAGCGAATCAAAGATCTTGTCTAGCGTAAGATCATCCAAGGTACAGGAGCGCAAAGTGAGTTCCTGCAACTGAGTAAAGTTCCAGAGGTAATGACCATTGTTTGAGCTATCCAGATAGAGCTTTGTGAGATTTGGAAACAGCTTCGTGAGGAGCAACGTCAGTTTGTCGCCATTCATATGCAAGTCCCATGTCTTGCAGTCGAGACTGCGCAGTTTAGGGAAGTCGTAGGGTTTCCATGATGGTAATAATGCATCAACGTATTCACTTTTCATCGATAATCTTTCCAGAGTTTCACAGGCTATCTGTAGAAAACTGTGCATTGTGTCTGGTTTTTTCTTAAACTCCTTCAGTATGTCCTCGTCCATGTTTGCCTCCTTGATAGATTTCCAGTGGCTTTGAACAACGATGCTCATGTCCTCTGATACTTGCATTAATGACAGTTGATCCTTTAATTCCACATATTGTAGGATTAATGCCCAGCTATCTTCATTGAGTTGATCAAGCATTTTTGCAAATTGATAAATCAAAAACTAAAAAAAAACCGAGATAAATTTGTGATTGTCGTCAGCTGATAGCTCTGCTTGTCAGCTTGTAAAATGTTCTGGAAACTGCTTGCTGGTGTCACAGGGTGTATCGTTTAACAGTTGCCAGCATTGGCTCTGTTATAGATTTGCAAGCCTTCGTTATTTACAGACTCTGTTGAATTTGTTTAAACTATTTTGACTGCATGATCTAATCAATTGACACAATGGTATAAATTCTGTTTCTATAAATGGTTGATCCGCATCAGCTATTGTGTCTATGCAGACTGAATCAAAAGATATTCTAAAATTCGAATAGTCCAGAGTTTCGATTGTCTGAAATGATCATTTTCATTACATTTTTTGGAACTTTAAATATGTTTGTTTGAATTATTTTACCTTTTGGGGATCGTCCGCCAACCTTGTTCCGAATACGTGAAAAATAAGAGGAGAAAAAGAGTTACGACCCTGCAATACTCTATTTAAACACGAGCAACTCTCGTCCAAGAAAATCTTGCCCAATTTGTTATTGGATATATTCAAAACCTTTAAGGACCTGCAGATGCCCACCATGTTCCAGAGGAATGTAGCACATGGAAAATCGCGAATACCTATTAAATGCAGTTCCTCCAAGTGCTTGAGTCTGGAACAAATCAGATATAGCTGCTTCTTCTCAATATCATCGTCCTGTAGCACCAAACGGCGTAAATTTAAGAAGCGAGATATACACGATCCCACATTGTCGAAAAACCAAGAACAAGAATTAAATACCAACGATTGGACTCTGAACTCCTGATTCATATCTCTCAAGTTCCATGTAAAACTTTCATAGTAATTCTGTGTGTAGAACGATAAACGTTGAAATTTTGGCAGTTCCAAAAGATTTCTCATCATATTATAACTCAAATTGTAGTCATCAATAAGCAATTCTTCCAGGGTTTCACATTTTGAGACCATCGAAAGATCCCCATCTTCAGAAATGCAGAAAGGAAACAGCGACAACTTTCGCAATGGCAGCAACTCAAAGATCTTCTCCAGAGCCAAGGTATGTAAGGAGCTGGAGTGCAATGAAAGCTCCTGCAGTTGCCTAAAGTAACAAAGATAACGACCATGGCTTATGCTAAAAAGCTTCAATTTGGTAAGCTTTGGAAAGAGCTTTGAGAGGAGAATCGTAATGCTGTCGACAGTATCGTTTGTCTTCCGTAGTTGAAAGTGGAGACAGCGAAGTCTGGGGAACTCGTAAGCTTTCCACGATGGCAAGAGCGAGTCAAGATGCGACCCTTCTATTGATAACTTTCTTAAAGATCCACAGGCGAACTTAAGAAAAGTGTGCATTCTTTGCGGTTCCTTTTTAAATTCATCGAGCGTGATCTCATCCATGTGAACTTCTTGAATTCGTTTCCAGTACATTAAAACAATATTGGTCATGTACTCCGAAATTTGCATTAATGACAATTGATCCTTAAGTGGTACATACTTCAATATTAATGCCCAATTGTCTTCATTAAGCTTATCAAGCATTTTCACGAATTTATTGTAAAATTAAAACTACAAACGAGTTTAACATGTAAATACAGACAGCTGACTAAGTTCCTTCTCATATGGCAAGAAGGACTGCTTGCTTAAGTCACAGGGTGTCTTTTTTAACATATACAAACTAACTTTTATGCTCGCTTGGCACTGTTATTTTTTGTTTTGCAAACACAATTAACGGAAATCTGTTCAAATATTAGCGTCATTTAATAGTTTAATTGCATTTTTTTCATTTATTAAAAAATTTGAATATTGTGTACAAAGTTCAATGTTTACTAACTTTTTTCCGAGAAAAAAACTGACAGCCGACGTTAAATACTAATTTAGTATATAAAGTAAGACAAAAAAAAAAAACAAAATTTTGCTCAAAAAATTTTCAGTATACCGAAAATAGCAGATTTTTTTAGTTCCTGTAAAAGAATTGCGGCATTGGGTAGCAGCTGGGTGTTGTTGGGGGAGTGGCTAGAGGGCATATGAGTATGTTATATTTGGGGGTTGCTATGTAACGTTTTTTCTTCATTTTTTTTTTAGAGAGTTATATAGAAAAAACCTTCATATATATACAAACAGACGCATGCTTAATATGATATAGTTGAATTCTACAATGTCCACTAAATCAATAATGATAGTCAAACCAAAGATAACCCAAAAATTATTTCCAATAGTCGATAGCTTTAATTATTTTTATTTTATAAGCCTTTAGATAATTCTTAGTGTTTCGATTTCTTTGTTATATATATTTACCGTGGGTAACTAAGTGGATAAATATGCATTTAATATTTACAAGCAATTTATTTCATTCAATAAATGAAATTTACATTTCATATGTATGTAACTTAATATAAATGCTAAACATTATTACAACTTCGATAAGATGCATTATAGTTAAGGGGTCATAAGCTATAAATTCTAGTACTCTGCGTCTTTATCAGAACTATATACTTAATTTATTTCCTATATTAATGACAAATCAAAAGATTAAATATATGTAGTGATACATTTAAAATATTTCAAGTATAGAGACGTATCGGTTCAAAGAACAATATATAAAAATAAACTAATGATAATTTAAGGATTTATCCATTTTGATTTTAAAATATAAAATTACTGCAAAAACAAGACATATGTATTGCATACAGATAAATGCAATATGCAAATATGAGAAATTTTCTTAACGTAATATAACAAAACTTAAGCATATAATTATTGATAAAATTAACAACTCATTGAGTTTATTGCAGCATTGTTTGTATACAATAATACATTTTCAAGCATATCCAGCTCAATTTCATAGTGTTTTTGAATGTTATTGAAAACTACTGCATGACTTCGCGAAAGCGTTTTTGTCGCTCCAAACTCTCAACTTCAGCCCAACAATTGCGCATATTTCGGAAGAGCTGAAATTATTAAATTGAATACAATTTTTTATAAGATAATGGCATATAATAGCTTACCTCATCGATCCAGTTGTGTTCGGCTAACAGATCGTTCAGTATCTCTGTTGAAGTTTTATCTGGAAATTGTTGTTGCTGCTCAGTGACACGCTGTGAGCAATTAATAAATAGATTGAACTTCTCATGTGCAATCTTATGGAAGAGATCCGCACGTGCAGCGCAGATTCGGCACAATACAATATCCTAAAAATAAGTAACGAATAAATTTAAAGCAAGTTATATGCTTGTATGCTAATCATCATATTTACCTTCTCGTACGCAATCCGGACATCTGGTGTTATAGTCTGCATGGTGTTTGGATTATACGGTTCTCCAAACAGCAAGAAACGCACAGCGATTCCAGGTTGATGGCAACCAGCACAATTCTTCTGTGTCAGATTGTTCTGTACCCATTCAGAGAAGACGTGACATTTTGGCCATGTCTCAATTGAAGAAATAATACTTCGAGTCCAGGGAGTAATGGCCAATAGCTTGCGTTTGCAGTTTTCCATAAAGTTGTCTATAACTCGAACACTGCCCAGAAAGTAATCATCTAGAATATGAAGAAGATAATTAAATGTTATATTAAAAACGGTTCGACCTTAGTAAATTTTTAAACTTTTTTTGTAGTTTACCCTTTTCACGGGTTATCTCCGAGAAAAAGCTGGGGTCGAGAGCCTGTGATATCATTGTTTGTATATAAATTTCAAAATTATCCCGGTATGTTAGAAAGTCTTCCATTATCTTTTCAATAAACTGTTCGGTATCATCGGCCAACAACTCAGAACGCATGAACTCAACAATTGTCTCAGTGTGAGACTGCAGCTGAATGCGCACTGGAGCTTTGAGGTAGAGTTTCTTCGTTTCTAGATTCCACGAAGCATACTGGAACGAAAGAAATTCCAAATTAACAGTTTACATTTAATTATATTAAGATTTACTTACCTTGGACATGTTGCGATAGAAAGTCTTTCCATTCTGCCGAAATGGTTCGTATTTTTGCAATATACATTTGGAGTCCACCTGCCAAATTGTGGGCCAGTCGTTCACCAAATCTGAGCGTTGGACTATAAAGTCACCCGTCTGTAATTGAAACGAAGGGAACAAATTATTACTGGCAACATAAAGACATTAGATGGTAAACGTACTTTAAAATTCTCAGCTGTTGCTGGTGCACCGGCAGTTGCATTGCCGTAGTTAACATCAGAGCCACCTTGCAAATCCTGCTGCGAGTTGTAGGCATCGCCAGTGACATGTAGTTGCTGCTGTTGTTGTTGCTGATGAAGATGCTGCTGTTGCTGATGTTGTTGCTGCTGTTGCTGTGAACCCTGTAGCTGATGTTGTAATTGCATGGATTGCTGACAATAGTTGTTCTTGCGTGGTGTGCCCTTAGTTCGTCGTGCCGCTTTACGCTTGCTATAGCCTTTACCGTCATCGCTCTGTATGATAGTGGAAGGAATAGAAGTGGAGCATCGAGCAAGACAAACAAATACAAAACAGCACTTACGTCTTCCTCCTGCGGTGTCCAAACGGGATCCGTGTCCGAGTCGGTAAACTCCTCCGGTTCACCCACCGCACCACCCTCCCCAATAGCAGACGTATTCAAAAGCAGTGCGTGCATGCTGCTCTCCTTGGCCTTGCGGGAGCATGGCTCCCGACGTGGCGGCATATTCAATGGGTCTGTGGAGAGCACAAAAGTGGTTAGCAACAAGCATCAATCAAATGTGGTGCACAAGGTGGATGCTAAACGATGCATAGAAGAAACGTAGCGCAGTACAACAACAACTACATCAACAACATCAAAATTAACCCATTTGCCATGTGCCATGTGCCATTTGCTGAGAAGCCGTGGAGCAGACATCGATGATCATCGAATCAACATTGCCGCTTCAGCTGCAGCTGCAGTTACGACTCACAATTAAGTAAATAATAAAAATACACGTTTTTATTTTTATTTTTTTGATGATTTTTTCATTCATTTTCAAATTAATAATATTTGTTCTCGTTATTCCATCTCAAAAATACTTATACTTTCATTACTTTTGTTTTTTTGCTCTTGCGATTCGTCTTTATAACAATGTTTTAAAAGTTAAGTTTATGTATTCGGTTTTTACATATGCACAGTTTCCACGTCCACGTCTACGTCCATGTCCATGTCTGGTTCTTATTCCTGTACTGTACTGTCCTGTCCTGTCCTTGTCCTTGGTCTCGTCTCTGTTTTTATGTCTGTTGAGTGAGTCATTATATATGTATTATGGGTTTTTGCGATATTAACGCTTCTAATGCTGCCATGGCCAAAGCAGATTAATAAAATGATGAGGATTGGTTGCAGCTGCGGCTTGTGATGCCACACTAACCGCTGCCGTGTTGATGGTGGAAGCCGATGATGGCGATGGCGTCGCGGTTGGCGCTTCGGCTGTTGTGTTGTGATGGTGGTTGTTGTTGTTGTTGTAATTGTTGTTGCATGGCGCAGCAGTAGTTGCGATAGTAGAGTGCTTATTGGAATTATGCTGTTGGTCAAGTAACATACCTTGACTGCCGCCGCTCCCGCTTCCTGCTCCGCTACCCAATTGCGCGCAATGTTGCTGAACAAAATGTTGTGCCGTTCCAAGACCAGAGCCAGGCTCCTGTTGCTGGGCGTATGGTCGAAACGATGATGTCGTCTGATCAGCTGCAGAATGCTGGATGACAGAGGTAGTCGTTGATTCAGCAGCAGCTGCCGCAGCAGCCGCCGCTGCCACCATTTGTGCATGCGGCCTCTTTTTCGGCAGTATTTGAGTTTGTGAGAGTATTTTTATTCGATGACCATCATCGCCAACAAGACCCGCTAGATTATGCACTATCTGGTTGTCCGTGGCTGCAGTGCCAGCCGTTGTTGTTTGCGATGAGGCTGCATCGTCACCGGATCCGCTTTTCCCTTTACGCTTGTACGGTGCGCGCGGATAGTTTAGTTTGCGCGAAGGCTTCACAACCGGCGGCGGATCATCGTCACGTTCGCCTTGCAGAAACTTAAGATAACTGTCCATAAATTGTGTCTTCTTTTCTCCAATCGATGTGCCCACACTGACTGGCTTCGGCGCAGCCGGATTGTATGAACTAGAGGTTCCACTGGATGTACAAAGCGTTGATGACGACACCGGCGTTAACCCGTTATTGCTGCACTCATGCGCTATGGAAGAAGGCGGCTCCGGTGAAGGCGTTTTATTGGGATTACGTATGCCAAAGTTTGTGTTGTTTGTCGAAGAGTTTGTGCCCCGTCCATTGGTGGCCAAAGAATTGGCATAACCCTGCTTTGGCGCACTATTTGCATCTGCCAAAAAATCAAGCTCCTCCTCAATGTTTGGCACAATCACTTTATTGATCGCATCGGCAGCAGCATCAGAGCTTGAGCCTTCCTCATCCTGTTGTTGCACAGCATCAATTTTCTCCTGTTGATGTTGTTGTTGTTGCTGCTGCTGTTGATGTTGTTGGTGCTGCAATTGTTGTGTGTACACTTGTTGTTGTTGTTGCTGCTGTTGTTGTTGTTGGGTATAGACCTGCTGCTGCTGTGCCTGCTGCTGCTGTTGTTGCTGCTGCATACACGCCGTGTACTGCGATGCAATTGGCTGCGGAAATGCTGGATAGTATTGTGCAAGCTGCGTGAGATGCGATTGCGCCTGCGATGATTGCAAGTGAGCGGGCTGTGGCAAATGTTGCTGCTGCTGTGAGGACTGTTGCTGCGGTTGACTATGCTGCGGATATGTTGGTATGTTTATGGTTGTCGCTGGCGACACAGACGCCGCATTATTTTCCGTTTTCAGCGGCGTATTCCACTTGCTATTGAAATCGTAATACGTGTTCTGTTGCTGCTGCTGTTGTTGCTGCTGGTTGTGCTGCTGTTGCTGCTGAAGCTGATGGTGCTGCGATTCCTGTGGACTACGAACTGTACTATACTCGCTATTCGCAATCAGCGTTTTCTTAGGTTGACGTTTTCGTGGCGTCTTCGCAGGCTTAGGCGGCGGCTTAACATCCTCCTAAAAAGAACAATAAAAAATGGAGAACAATCAATTAACAAAACGAAGCAAAATATATAAGTATGCATGTTTAATATAGTTGTAAATTTGCAGTATTTGGGACATTCTACTTAGGAATACCATTTATAAAAGTTCAACTTCAACCTCAAGAGCGCACAAACTTCAACACTTCAACACTTTTCAACGTCACGTCACAGTTTCAAATGGACCACAAGATTTTAAATCAAACAAATAAATACAATTATGAAATTATATGAAATAAAAACAAAAGCCGCCTCCAAAATACAAAAATGAAACATAAAAAACTTAAGAACAAGTTAGCAGCACCGTCACAAGTACATGTACTTACTTAAAAGAAAATTATATTAATTACGAATAAACTGTTTAATTAGCATATTTACATAATGGAAAATATTAGATTTGCATTAAAACCGATCTAACTATTGCCAATGAATTTGATTAAACACAGATCAACAAAGACAGTAAAGCAAAAACAAATTTGTAATAAATTTCAACAGAAGCAGAGAAACAAATGCGAAAAGAAATAAACAATAAACGATATAGATAAACAAAAAACGAAAGAAATAAAAAAAGCAACAAAAAACAAAACAGGATTAACGCAAAATGAATACATACAAATAAAATACAAACCTTTGGCACTGTTTGAATCTGTGACGCTAAGCTGCTCGAAGTCCCGGGTGACATTATCATATTGGCCACCACATGCTGTCGACGGTTTTGGGGCGAGGTACCACCATGCTGCTGTTGCAGCAGATGCTCCTGCGCTACAGCCTGTACCACCTGTGCTTGTGCTTGTGCCTGGGCTTGAGCTTGGGCCTGTTTCAATGACACTAATGATGCCACAGACGATGACTCAACATCGATGACACTTGGCTGATAAAAGGTTTGCTTGATTTCAAGACCTGGCGGCAAATTAAATACGAGATTCTCAGTTGTATCTGTGCTGCCAGCAGCATCGTTGCCATAGCTATCCAGCTGTCGATGCTCTTGCTTAACATGCAGCTGAAGGACACTTTTGATCTCCTCTTGACCATCCTCTGGTTTTGTCCAACAATGCTGTTGCACCTGAAGTTGTTGCTGTTGTTGTTGTTGTTGCTGCTGCTGTTGTTGCTGCAGTGTGCTTTGTATCACAGATGAGTACGCAACCGTTGTAGGCGCTGCAGACGAACCAGCGCCTGCCACATTCATTACAGCACGTCGCGACACCGGCGATCCTGCCGATGTCGATGGTGTCGTCGTTTTGTATACAATCACATGTGGCGCTCCAGCCATCGATACATCGACAGTGTTTAAATTCGTTATAGGTGATCCATCCGCAGAGCTTAAAGCTGGACTGGCGTATTGTGCCGCATAAGCGGGACTCACATTTTGCTGTTCGATGTGTATGGATTGTGGATCCTTTCGCGTTAATTTCAGTTTCTGACCATCTATTGTATAGTAGGTTTCCGTTTCTGCGATATTGTGTTGCAACTGCTGTTGCTGCTGCTGTTGTTGTTGCTGCTGCTGCTGTTGTTGCTGCTGCTGTTGCTGCTGCTGCTGTTGTTGCAATTGTGTCAAGTAAATTAGTTCGTTGTACGCTTCGATTTGCGCCTTTGTTTGTTGTGCGTTTTCTTGTTTGATTTGCTACAGATTCGTTGAAGCCGATTCCGTGGAAAGTTGTCAGGTTGTTGGGTAAATTTATTTTATTGTACATAAATATATGATGGAAACGGAAATTGTGGTTTTTTTCGTTGGTTTTTGGGATTTTTGATACATATATACATATACATAGACAGTTAGGTATAAGTTGAGGCATAAAGAGTTTATGAGAATGGGGGAAAGGCACAGAGTTATCAAGGAAGCATCAAAAGGGGCCCAGCAAATACTAATTTATATCAATAATTATAATACTCCTTTCCCACAAGGCATTTGTATCTACATTTTACGCACAATTCAATTTATCTACAATCAACTTCAACGAGGTTTTACTTGGTTTTTAATCGTGGAGATCGATATTTTGATCTTTTTCGGTGACATTTTCCAAATAAAGCAAGGGATTTCTAAAGAATTTCAATCAATTTCATTACCAGTGTTAGTATTTAAATAAAATGCTCAGACCTGGATTAAGTATTATTGTTCTAGTTCGAGTTAATAGCCTACCCAAATAAGCACTTAGTAACGAAAATGTCACCAAAAAGATAATTAATCGACAATTTTCTTTTAAGAGGATATCAACACCTCAAAACTGAGCCCCTTGAAGTTCCCAGGACTTGGCCATCTGCAACTCTTTGTTATATTTGGTTGCAATAACGTCATTTAATACTCACCACTTTATCAGCCACTAAGTTTAGTTGCTGCTGTTGCGTCTGTTGTTGCTGCTGCTGCTGTTGCTGTTGGGCTTGCTGCTGTTGTTGCATGGCAAGGAACGTATTTGATAGCATATTCGGTGTATTCCACGTCAGCGATGTTGACGTAAGTGCCACTGTTGTAGGCGACGGTGAGGCACCACTCGATGATGAGTTTTCACCGTAATAGTTCGAAGCAACATTATTGGCTGCAGCGGCAGCAGCTGCCGCAGATGAAACAGCTGCAACGGCAGCCTGATTTTGAAAGGAGCTCAGCTGCTTGTCCAATGTGGTGGGCAATTGCAATTGTTGTAGTTGCCGGTGCGGTGTATTAACCGTCGTTGAGGCATAATGCGCCGGTTTAGGCTGTACACTGGCTGCGGCTGCATGATGATATATCTGCTGGAATACTGGATTATAGCTGCCAATTGGCGATGGCGGTACAAAACTGCCTCCGCTGGCTGCAGCCGCATTAAAGCTGGCTAGGCTTGCTGCTGTTATTGTTGCTAGATGCGGATGCTGAAATTCCTCCGCTGTGCCTCCTGTGCTACCCGCTGAACCGGGCACAATGCGGTTGTAAGCGTATGACCAGGGACTGGAGTTGGGATCCATGTGGCGTGTTTGAACTGAAAACAGGTTTGTTTATTTCGTTACTAATTCATATAGGATATCAATAGTATGCATGCTCAGCTCTACACAATACTACAAGGGAAAATACAAATTTACGTACACACACGCACACACACACACACTTATTATTTACCTACAGTTTTCTGAATAATAACCAAAAAGGCAACTACAAAAATGTGTCTGCAACCAAGTCGAATTTCAAACAAAAATATTTGGAGAGTGTGCAGCCCTTGCGCCAAGTGCATGTATGTACATTGGTATGTATGCACCTACATGTGTGTATATGTACGTGTACATACATACAAAAGTGAATTATGCCGCGCACAATTTGCATAGAAAGACTGTATTTATTCTTTTGCTCAGACCGTAAACTCCATCATTATTTGTATCTGCTATTCTTTTTGATTGAACGATAATTATTTTGTTGCATTTATATACACATTTTGCTGCAAGTGTACTTATTTGTACAATAGTTTTTATTTTCTTTAAAACACTTTTAACATGCATATACATACATATATACATATGTATGTATTCATGTACATACAATCGTACATGTGTGCGTGCGTTAAGAGATAGTCACTAACAAGCAACTTGGGCGTTTTACTGCTTCAGAAGATTCACACTGCGATGAAACATCTTTTTATTTAGCTTCAATTATGCACTTGTCAATTTACCATGCAATTTTAAGTAAACTTATTTTGAAAACTTCTACAATTTGGCTGCATAACTTTTTTGTGGGTGAAACAATCTCCAAAATGGCCGCTCAAGTACAAACGAACTATTGACTCATTTGAACAATGCACACGTGAATTGGTTCATTCAAATCGGTGTGCTTATTTTGGCCGCTCTTCGTGTTAATGTGCCTTTCTTTATTATTGTATTTACATTGTGTTTTGTCTGTGATTTAATTGGTAAGTTCAGCTGTCGGAGTATGTTTTTCTTTACGCACATAATTTGTATTGCATTAATATCCCAAAACGTGTATATTTATGTTCAACATCTGTACAAACATTTCCTATCCAGTATTGCAAAATGTGATAAAGTACACATTGTGGTTAATGACATCGCTGCAGAATTTGTGTTTTGATATTGTCATATTTTATCCCTCGTTGTTTGGACTTTCTTACATCAACAAACGGACTAAACATTTATTAATACAGTTTTAATTCCGATATTAATAAAAAATGTACGATATATTGTTTTTTAAATGACATTGAAAATTAAATGACAAATTTCAATCAAAATAATACTTTATAGGGCTGTAATCTTTCTATAATCAGTGTTGCATATGGCCCGGATTTACTACAATGAATTTTTAAATCAGTTATGATTACTATTAGTAACATTTTAACACATGCTGATTTATAAATACATTGAATTCATGCTAAAAGAGAACTTAAAAATTGTTCACGATAACCGATAAAAGTATCGATTGATTATCGAATATAAGTCAGTAATTCTGAAAATAGTTCAATTGAACTTTGACCAAACAAAAGCAACTCTTATTTTTGATTTCGACCGTAAAAATGTAAAAAAAAAAATAAACTATAACCTGTTTCTTGTCTAATTTACGTTCTATGTATAATTTTTTGATCAATTGAAGTTGTAGTCACCATAGGCTTGTACCTACAACTACTTCGGTTTCAATCGATTTATACAGTTTTAATCGATAAATCGCAGTTATGAGATATAATCGATGCATCGATTCTTGAATTAATTTTAGTTCCAGCTCTAAACTTTATCACAAAAAAAACGCAGATTAAACTGAGAAAACAATTACAAGTTATTTGCGTATATTAACGAACAATTAAATTTAAAATAATTTAATTTGTGTAACCTAGTGAATCGATAGGTAAGTATGTATACTTATGTCGTATGCAATGTGTAGATTTCAATTTTCATTAGATTTTCACATTCATACGTGTAAGTGACAAATACGCCCAATAATTGTAACTGCTACGTATGTACATGTATGTGTGTATGACATTTTCTACAGTCTAAAATGGATTTCGCTGACGATTTTGCATCCAAAGAGGAAGTTGACCCAGCTGCTGACTTCTTGGCCCGTGAACAATCGGTTCTTGGTGATCTTGAGGCAGAAATAACTGGAGGATCTGGAACAAGTGCAGCTGCAGCTGTCCCAACTGATGATGGACTCCTTGGGGGTATTGTGAGCGGAGGTGCCGAATTGGGCAGTGAACTATCTGCAACAGTTGGAGGTGGTCTCGAATCATCGACCGGCAGCTTCGAAGTAATTGGAAGCGAGTCAAACGAACCAGTTGGTATTTCAGGACCACCGCCATCACGGGAAGAACCAGAGAAAATCAAAAAGTGGCGTGAGGAACAAAAGAAACGGCTTGAGGAGAAAGATCTTGAAGAGGAACGCAAGAAGGAAGAATTGCGTCAACAGTCCAAGAAGGAACTCGACGATTGGCTTCGACAGATTGAAGAATCGATCTCAAAAACAAAACTTTCATCGAGAAATGCCGAAATTCAAGCCGCTTCGTTGGAAAACGGTGCTATTGAGCCGGGCACCGAGTGGGAACATATTGCCAAGCTCTGTGACTTCAATCCCAAGGTTAACAAGGCGGGCAAAGATGTCTCACGTATGCGCTCCATCTACCTGCACTTGAAGCAGAATCCCATTCAACTGCAGAAGAGCTCCTAAAATAAATACAAAACAATCAACCGTTTTCAACTGTGAGTTAGGCATGAACCTAATTAAACATTTTGATTTGGATTATTAAATTCTGATAAATACAATTGCTATAAATTCCAATTATATTACATATGTATTAAATCTAGTATATTTCTGCTAAAAAGTTATTTGATAACATTGTTTATGACTTTACCATGTATTTCATGAATAATAAAGAAACATTCACATAGATATGCCCAAACTGATTGAAATTTTATTTTAATCTGGTAAATTTAATCCATATAATAAGGGGAGAATTTCCCTGTTAAATATAATACTGTCTATTTAATTTAACACTAATTGCTTTAAATATTTCAATAATTGTTTTCAGTAATATGTCCGGGGAAGAAATTCAAAACGATGTCGACTTAGCCTCGGCAACAGAGAGCCTAAAGTCCCTCAATATCCACAAGAGACAGAATTATTTAGTATGGGATGATTACTTTATGGCCACTGCTATACTATCATCAAAGCGTAGCAAAGATCCCAACACACAGGTCGGAGCATGTATTGTGGATAAACAGAATCGTATAGTTGCAATTGGCTACAACGGATTCCCGCGCAATTGCAGCGACGATGAGTTTCCTTGGCACAAAAATAGTGAAAACGATCCATTGGATTGCAAAAGTCTATATGTTGTGCATGCCGAGGCAAACGCAATCCTCAATAGCAACTGCACCAGTCTCGAGGGGACTCGACTCTACACGACTCTGTTTCCCTGTAATGAATGTACAAAACTGGTTATTCAGTCGGGTATCAAGGAAATATTCTTCATATCCGACAAGTATCGAGATAAGTCTTCTTTTCAAGCGTCCAAACGAATGCTCAACGCGGTTGGCATCGCCTACAAGCAACATGTTCCAGTTCAAAAACAAATTGTAATTGACTTTGATGATATAGTTTAGCATTAATTACGGACTAAGAATCTTGACCAGAAACTAGTAACTTATATGTTCACATGTGTTTTATGTATGGAGTTTTTTAAATCAATTAGTTAAAAATAAATACAGAAAATAAAAGTATAAACTAAGTTTTATTAACCAATAGTTAATTGAAGAACAAGGATCAAAAAGACATATCAAATGTACAAATTGCCTTGAAAAGAAAAGAGTTCTTACAGCTATTCTGTTGCATCAATATTGTTTAGATTCTCCTCAGACTTCTTTGGCAGTGGCGAGTCGGAAAGACGAGGTGAAAGGTCACGTAACTTGACAACGTTGCCAACGGAAACCGAATTGGCAGCGTCACTTATGGAATAACCAATATCTGCGGGAGTTCCCTCCGGATAGCCTAAATAATAATCGGCAATACGACCAGCCTCACGCAGTCCGCTTAAGTAAGCACCGTGAACCGTGGCCGGATAGTTGCGTATCGTATGCTCTCCGGCAAAGAATAGACGTGGCAGTTCTTCAGGCTCCTTACTCGAATGCGGCTCTTGTGATTTGGAAGGTATAACTGGTGCTGCTAGTAGATCATAGTCACTACCAGATGAACCTACGGAAACGTAGCTATATGATCCTCGTGCCCATTGATCGCTACGCCATCGGGTGACGACCGTCTCCTTGGGTTGTGGTACAGATGTGTTGCCAAAAATGTTCTTCAATACGGACATACAACGCCCGATGATGATGTCATCCGTCACGCTCTCAACAATATTGGCAGCCATGCCAGCGACCAGGGCCAACAACACTGGCGTTGAGCTGATGCTCCAGAACAGAAACATTTCACCTTAATATAACAATTAAAAAGATTAAGATATTTTAAGTATTCACAAAAAGACCACTTACCACGACTAGCAGTGGTGCTTCCCACATGCCCAAAGAGATTCGCATTTGGATCCCAGAATATACGATCGAAGCACAGCACAACCTTGTTGAGATTACCAAATCCCAGACGTCGTATGGCCTGTTGCTTCCAATCTGGCAGTGGAGGATCAAACTTTACAGTGTTTGCATGCTGTGCATCCTCATTGGTAACTGCTACCTTCAGCACTCCCAACGTGAGCGTACACACAGCCAAATCGGCTTTATATGTCACTTGTGAATTCGATGTCTTTAGATTTTCAGCTACAATCTCAACTCCTTTGCTGTTGTACTTAATTTCTTTGACGGCACTGTTGAGGCGTATGTCAATGTTTTCAGTTAATGCCACCGGCACGCAGGAGTAACCATTACGCACTGTTGTGTGATGGCCAATGAACTCGAAGTCGTCATCCTGATCCCAATGCTTTAAAGACAGATTGTTCAGACGTGTCGCATTGGCAAACTCAAGGTTGGCAAAATGCCAGTCCAATATGAGACGGTCACGAGAGGACAGATATACTTGGCTAAAATTATAAAATATAATTAATTAAATAAAAGTAGGAAATAAATGTAAGAAATGAGCGAATCTAATTTAAATGTTTAAACGCGTTACAGATTTCGTATGAGGTTTAACTCTACCAACCTGGGTGCATTTTGTTCAATCTCTTGCAAATGAGCCTCTAGCTTTTGTCCTTGACTACGCAGCTCTTCTTCAGTTTTCATAATGTCCTCAAGCTTTATTTGCGTTATCCGAATTGTGTATTCTTGCTGCGCATAACTGGTCTCGTTGTGTGCACTTTTGGGTAAGCGTTGCTGCACCAGAGCCTGATAATCCGCCTTGAGCTTTACAATGTTTTGCATAACACTCTTGAGTCGCTTGCGGTGCTCAATGATCTTGGTCTGAGCAGCGATGATTTCGTGCATGTGAGCAGCTCGTTTTTCTTGCACTGCCTTGTCCTGCATGTTGATGATCCATTCGAGTGCATCGCCTAGTGATACGGGATTGTTGCCAGCATAGTTAAAATCCAGACGATGCGATATATAACTGGCCGATTCGAGAAGACGATTGAACTCGCGCTCAATTACATCATCCTTTTCCTTTGGCACAGGTTTACCATCTGGGCCATAAAGGGGACACGTCTGTTGAATTGGCACCAGGTCCATGCCAATCTGCTTGCTAAGAATGGTCATGGGATTGCCGTAAACACCAGTCACAACCATGGCACCCAGATCAGCTATGTAACTGTTTTTACGAAACGTTGCAATACGTCCGCCAACGCGATCCCGTGCTTCCAGGACTATGACATCCATGCCAAACTGTTGCAGCTGCTGTCCCACAGCTAGACCGGAAATTCCAGCACCAATAACTATTACCTTGCCAAGCTTCTTGCTGGTTATTGGAATTAAACGCTTAAATATGCCAAAATTAATAAATCCATGCCGCTCTAGGAACGAGTGGACACGTCTAACTAAATTCGGTTCACTATCGAAGGGCGGCGGTAGGCATTTAAGTGCATTTTCAAAGGTCAACTGCATCTTGGGATTATCCACCCACATATGGAGCAGACTGTTACGAATGTTGAGAAACACTCGATGCCCAAGTATGCCTGAGCGACTTATGTCTGGAAAACAGGCCTCCTCGTTGGGCGTCATCTTGCTGAAGGGCAAACGAGACTGAAAGACTGCGCCCTCTTGTCCCGAGAGCACTGTGGGTGTGCTGGCATCACGCGATTCCCCACTGGTCCCATTGGCTGTATCCTTTTGTACACTGTTACGAGACCCACTGTTCGTTGGCTGATTAACTGCATTCTCTGTTTTACTATTACGTGAGCGCGGTTCCGAGGGCAAATTGTTACGTTTTTCTGTCAATCCAGCGCTGCTGCCGGACGAAGCTGAGCTCGACTTGTCGCAGGCTGTGTTCTCTGTACTGGCAGCAGCAGTCTTATTTGTGTAGTCGACCTTGGGTTTGTTTCGCCGACTGGTACGACGCTCGTCGCTGGTGGCAGGTGTGTCGTTGGAATCATCGTCAAACTTTGACTTACTTTGAACAATGGCTTGGTTACCGGCTCCAGAGACGCTACGCTTGGGCGAAGGTTCACCGTCGGAATCGTCACTAATTAGAGTCACATACTCGATGGGCTCTCCAACCTTGCTGGCATTACAGCCGGCATTGTTATTGCTGCCACTGGGCTGAGTAGGCTTCATTGTCAGAGAGGTTACTGAGTTGAATGTTTTATTAACATAGACGTAAATCGAACAGTGAATAACAACAAGCTTTGCTTTTCAAATTGATCACATCCTATTTATTTTTGTTGCCTTTTTTTATGAGCAACACTCAAGCCGACTTTGTTTGTTTGTGTACTTCTTTCGTTACATCTATAAAAACACACAATTTTTGCATAAACACAGAGCTGGTACAAACATATCGAATTTCGTGTACGATATAACAATCGTAGCATCGCGATACTATTTGTTGGTATTGATACTATTAACAACAGCTGTTCAGCTATCGATAATCAACGATCAGCACAATTGAAAAGGACATTTTCAAAGAAGTTGTACTAAAAATAAGATAACGGATATTTTAAGCATTTAAGAAGAAAAGTTTAATAAAACTATTATTGTGTTGCATGAACTTTATTACTAAACAACATATGACAGTAACATATCACATCATTTTGGTTTTGCTCATACAAGTGTATGTGTGTATGTATGATTGTGTGTGTAACAGCATATGTTTTCTGCTCTTAGTCGCGGCCATCACAGCAGCCATCATAGATAATCTTGCTAGTGCAGCCCTGGGTGGCCTCATCGAAAAAGTAATCCCAATGGCAAACGCTCTCTCCCATTTCCATGCCATCAACGCATCTGATGTAATTATGGCAGTTGTTGCTGCTGCTGGTAACAAGCATTGTGCCGCGTCCATCGCAGCGATTATTTGTGCAAACAACCGAGGTGGGAGGGGCGCACTTTTTCGTGACTGTATCGAAGAACAAACCCTCGGGACACTGATTCCAAATAGGATCAATGTCAGGAACGCTGCCCTTATTGGCGCAGTAGAAGTAACCACGGCAGGTGGCACCGTCCGTCACATACCCTGTCAAAACACTCGTGATCAAACCGGTTGTTTTCGTGCACACACCCTTCTTGGAGTGAGCATCGCATTTAACCGTTGCTTTGGCCTTGCAACTGGAGCTCTCGACGTCAAAGTATTGCGAGCTCGAGCAAGATTTCAAGGAATGCTTGCCACTCTTGCACTCGTAGTATTCGTTGCAATCATTTTCCTGCTTGAACTTGGTTTTATCCGGTAATATTTCACAAATGTTTGCAACGTCCACGCAGAGAGAGTCGACTCCGTACTGACACTTCTGTGTGGCTTCATCAAAGTGCTGTGATCCTTCACAATGTCCTCCCTTGGGGATGCCATTATCGCAGTAAAAAAAGTTTCTGCATTCCGTGGGGTCGGCCACCCAGATGTTATTTTTTCCCTCGCACAGATTGCCACAGTGAACACTGTTGGACGCTGTGGCTGCCACACACTTCTTCGTGGAGGGATCGAATACTAAATCCTTACCGCACTTCAATAGCGTGCCCTGTTCCCCCTTGCACTCGATGTATTCATCACAAGTTCCTGGCTTGCGTATGAGTGTTCCAGTCTTGAAAAGACGGCAGAGATCTTCATGGCCACCCAATGCTTCCAAGGGCTGGAAAACGCACACAGCTAACAGGAAGATCGCAAATCCAGATCTCAGAAGAGCTATGGAAAGTACGGACAAACATTTGGCTTTAAATAGCTATAGTAATCAAATCTGTGAGTAATCACCTTTCATTTTTGATTGAATTGGAAATTCCTGTTTTATTTTTTTTTTTGGTTTTATTTAATTTATTAAATTTTGGTTTAGCTTGTTCAAGCTGATTGTCTTGAACTAAATGGAGTCGTGTGCTCGGGAAGCATTTATATTTGGGGTGGAATGTTGTTGCTGATATTGATTACCTGATTTAGCGACAAATTAGAGAGAATTTGTTCTGGGTGTTTCAAATCTTATCTTCGTATTGCTAAAATTAAATAAAAAAGTTAACAGATGTTAAGACCACAACGAGGAGAGTTGGTTAGTTTTAAAATGAACATCTTCTAGATCTAAACTCTTTGGAAAATACTCTCTGATAATGTTTATTTTATGAAGCTAACTTCTAAAATCTTATCATTCAATTTGACTTACGCACGAAATATCACAATTCATAAGTTCTTAACGTGTTGTTTGAGTAGTATAACTTGTATATTGTTAATTAAATAAAAAAAAATAATATTTATATAAATATTTATTACCCTTGCCCGTATCAGTTGCAATCAGCTGATGTGTATTCATTCCTTCAAATATATATTTCTTGTCATAAATCTTCAAAAATTGATAAGCTGTAACATAAGCTGCTAATTCTATTGTTCAAATTTGTGCTTCATTTAACATTTATATATGTACATATAGACCAGAGAGCAGAAATTAATGACATATTTTTAGAAATTCTATAATTTTTACGACGGTCTATTGCTTGAAGTACCAATGTTTTGGGTTATGATAAGAAAGCTTTCAATTAGTAAGTGATTAAATGTCAGTTTAAATAACATTTTAAGTCTTTTGTATAGTTCCAAGGCAAATACGCAGTGTCATTGTTTAGTTAACTACATATATAGTATATGTCGCAGAGCCCATAGAATTTCGAGTCGTTTAACATAGTGCTCCTAGTTCTTATCGTGCAAGGTTCAGATCTTGTAAAATTTTAATTGATACAAAGTAGTTTAATTTGTGATGCATCTGCGATCATGTTTTAATAGTCATAAGCTTAAAAAGAAATTTCATTTATTATTTCTCACTTCGACGACGAGAATTTGTCTAGCTCCCTATCACATCATAACTCTTTGCACAACTTTCGCTTACTGTGACGTTCGGATATAACAACATTCAATTGCAGTCCCTTGGCCGTCGTTGGTTGATTTTGTGCATTGCTAAGAGAATAGAGAGCACACATCATGCTGCAGCAGCAATGCGTCTTTAGCCCGCAATTACATTAGTGTGGATGAACACACGTGACAAGTTGGAGAGTCTGCTGTTTCCGCACTCAGAAGATAACGGAAAGTGCGTAGACACAGCAATGCAAGAGAGAGAGAGAGAGAGAGAGCTTACAGCTGCAGAGCTTCCCTTCGACCGCTTGTGTAATAGTGTGAGTGAGCATAATTGACCCGTTAGAGAGCCTGTCGCGTTGCCTGTTGCGTTGCTGTGTGCTTCGCAGCGAAGTTTGCTGAGCGAGCACACATAGAAGCAGCAAAACAGCCGAAATAGAGCAATTATAGCGGCAGAATTTTCTCTTTCATTGGTGAAAATACATGATCTACAGCTGTACCTGCATTAACGAATGCCTTGCTGGGTTTGATCGCGAGCTCCACAGCGTTTAACTTGTTAAATCGTTACGCTTGTAATAACTTTACGACTTCTGGCTTCCTTTTAATTTGGTTCTGTGCTTCGTGTCTTAAAAAATTAAAGTTTGGAACTATGAGCTAAAAAAAGATTCACATTATGAAGCAAAGTATTCGTTAAGGACCAGTTAAGAAATTTGAGTGAAAATATTTTGTCTTTAAAACCTTTTGATCCTAGAAATATAATTAATTTTAAAAATTCAATTCTCCATGTACCAAGTTCAAACTAGTTTTCGTATTAAAATTCAATTCTCCATGTACCAAGTTCAAACTAGTTTTCGTATTAACGTTAAGCTGATTTCAGTTTTAAGTCTTTGTGTAAGCATAGATAATTGAATAGGTATTTGAAACTAATTCTTAGCCTTTTTATCTAGCAAATATTTCTATCGAACTAGTTTGTTTTGGCAGCGAAATTTGTTCAACTAACGCCTAAAAGTATACTTATAAAACTTGTGTTATTTGGGGTCTGCCGGGGGACCTTCATTAGTGATACGGGACCGAATCGTGTCGCCGGAAATGTGAAGGGGTTCAGTAATGTTGTCGCTGACATTTGTGATACGATTAGTTGAATAATTGCGGAGATAACAGGAGCGATCACTACGAGTATAGACTTCAGTCGACTTCAGTTCTAAGAATATCAACGAATTAAAAGCTAATTACACGAGGTAGGAATGAAAAAGAACAAAATAGAAAAAAGAACACTGGTATATCAGCTAAATAGATTTGGTCATTTCAAGCTAAATGAAGATAATGTCTATACTAATCGGACAGCACATAAAAATAGCTTAATATCAGTAGAATTTGGCAGTGATATCATGGCCCTAAACAATGACTAAATCAAATTGCTTAAATAGCAGTAAAATACGTCGAGAGCTTCAGTTATTTGAAAAACTTTGATCAATAAATTAACAAAAGAGAAAAAGGGGAAGAAGAAGACAATAGGAACAATGCTAGGTGAGATTCAAGTATCATTACGCATCACGCATCAAAGTATCAAAGTATCAATTTTAATTACGGCATTCTCGATGTGTTCCGGTTTATCTGCAAAGGTTACAAACAGTTTTAATTAAACGGTACGATATGATAGGGCTTTAGTTGCCTTAGAGGTTTGTCTATTGGCTTGCTGTATTGTTACCTGAATATATAAGGTAGTACTTAGAATGAGAGGGCTTAGTACACAACTGGCAAGCTCCAATTGCATTCAGGGCTAGCTAATAAAACACAAACAATCAAAAGTCTCAATGGCAGGTAGGATCACTGATCATTGATCACTGAAATTGGATGCAACATTCGTGGCACATATAATTATAGCAAACTGTGTGATCTTTATATTCCTTTGCAGCTTTCCACAAGGCCAAGTATGCCGTCTTTGCGGTCGTCAGTCTGGTGCTCGTCCTGGGTGCCAGCGGCTACACGATGGAGGATATGTGTAAACAGTGGTCGGGTGAAGGATATATTGGCAATCCAACTGATTGCACCAAATGGGGATACTGCCGAAAGCAGCAGGTTATATCGCAGGGCACCTGTGGCAAGGGATTAGTATTCCAATCGGATTCGGGCACCTGTCAATATAACACAAAGGTGGCTTGCTCCACCAGTGTCGCTGATACATGCAAAGCCCTAACCACTGCTGGCTATATGGCCGATCCCACCGATTGTACATCGTATGCTTATTGCTTTGGCAATGGTAAATCGGCGATGATGAAGTGCCCAGCTGGCCAAAACTATGCGGCCAACAACAATACCTGCATTTGGGGACCTACCTGTACCCAGAACAGCATCTGTAGCTTTATGCCCAATAACATCTATGTTGGTGATCCAAACAATTGTGGCAAATATCTGCAGTGCATCAAGGGTTATGGTGTTTCGGGATCATGCAATCCAGGTTATTTCTATAATGCAGCCACCGGAAACTGTCAGTCCACCAATCCATGCACCAACACTGGCGGCAATAATGTTGATCCCGATTCGGTTACCCTGGCTCCAAGTACTGCTGCCTGTGATGGTATCACCCCCGGCCCCAAAAAGTTTGTTAAGGATCAGAAAACATGCTATGGATTCTTCAGTTGTTCCGAAGACTCGCTTGGCGACTGGGGATCATGTCCATTTGGAACTGTCTTCAATGGTGCAAATTGTGTATCGCCCGCTGCCTATGCCTGCGGTGGTAACCGTTGTCTCAATACCAATTTGACATATGCTGCTGTGCCTGATACCAATTGCCAACAGTATACATACTGTCCAAATGGCAGTGTTGGACAATGCCCACAGAATCATCCCTACTATGATGAGGTTAACTTTAAGTGTGTACCAACAATGCCAGACTATCAGATATGTAAAACAACGCCCACTTACCTCTATCCATAAATATCGAACACACTTGTAGTAATGAATGACCCCAAAAAATCATAAGCAATTAATAAAAAGCTATTTTAACTAGCAACAATTCTATTAATATTCAACACGAATAGATTAATCCAAACTCCTATCCAAAGACCGATTTCATTCTTGAATTTATAGAAATATAGTAAATTAGTAGCGAGTTTTTTGATTGTTTTTTATTCGTCTTTTGTTGTCTGTTCCGAAAAGTTCATTCAATTCAATGCCATTCACCGCAACATGACCAATTTCCCTATCATGCGTAGAGATGGGAATCTGAGGGCAAACCAACGAAACAGCCAATAACTGAACAACTCCTCCGAACCTCCGAATCACCGCAAAGACATGAAATTGTCGTGTAATTTACATGCTATTCGCTATCTGATTGGAATGCTATCAGATGCCAGATAGCATTGGTTAGATACTGACAATGTGTCTTCCATGGCGTTATGCATTTCCGAAATTGTTTTTTTTTTTTTCTGGCTTCTTGGCATCTTTGCATATTTAAGAAGGCGCCACACGGTGGCAGTACATCAGTCGAGCTTGCGAAGCTGTTACAATCGCATCAAACTTAAGGATCTATTTATTTAAATTATTTATCGCAGTCGACATCTAAGAGCATGCAAGCAGGTAAATTTAATTGTTCACCTTCGTTTTGTTGGGTAAACTGTTTAATCAGTAATCTTCTCCTGCAGTTCGAGGAGTCCTGGCCTTAACGCTGATCGGCCTGGTCAGTGCTGGCAGCATGATATCGGATTTCCCGAAGCTCTCGGTGAATGAGATGTGTGAGCTTTTGCCATCGGACACGAGTTTTTTGCGTCCAAACACCTGCAACTATTGGGTACGCTGTCCGGCAAATAATACCAGCTTGGAGGAGGGCACCTGTGCCACTGGCTTGAACTATAACAAGGATTTGGGACGTTGCACAATGGCCGCCAATGTCGTTTGCCCCTATGCCGATACTTTGAGCACTGGCAGCACCAATGGAAATGTCTGCCTCAATGCCAGCGATGGCAGTTTCTTGCCCGATCCCAGCACTGACAGTTGCAGGGGATATATACTGTGCAAGGATCGTACCGCAGTCAAGGCCCTATGTCCCAATCAGTTGATCTTCAATCCCATCAAGAGCTCCTGTGTCTATACCAACCAATACACCTGTCCCACCGGCGGAAAGAAGACCAAATCCCCCGCTTGCCTCTCCCTGCCCAATAACACACGATTGGCCAATGATGAGCACTGCCACAAGTACTTCGTCTGCGAGAATGATGTGCTCCGTGAACGTGAGTGCGCTGAAAATATGGCCTACGATTCGATCATGGGACGCTGTGTACCCGTCCAGAACGCCACCTGCTACAAGACCGCCAAATTGCCACCACCAGAGAATCGTTTCTGTACGGTCAATGGTACCGCTCGGGAGGGTTACTTTGCCGATGATGAATCCTGCAGCCACTACTATATCTGCAACAGTCCCGTTAAGGGTGTGCACGACAAACATCCACAGCATCTGAAGTGCGGCCAGGGACTGTACTTTGACTATGAGAAACTCTCCTGTCGCGATCGCATGAATGTCCGTTGTCTCCTCGATCGTTGCGCCGACACGAGTCTTACCTATGTGAATGTCTATGGGGATTGTCAGGCCTATGCTCGTTGCTCTAATGGTGTCACTGTTGGCTCTGGACGTTGTCCTTCGGAATACTTCTTTGATGAGCGCAGCCAGGGCTGCACACCAGTCAATCACAACTACATTGCTTGCACTGTTTAAGAACCCAACCCTCGCACCCCCCCCCAAAAAAAAATAATATAATTGAAATGAATATTATTTTTGATCATTTTTAAACACTTTTTGTTACGTCATTAAATTGTAACTTAATTAATTAAATCAGCATAAATATGGTGGAAGTCATTGATCAATGTTATCTACGTCCAGGGCGGGAAAGGAAGTTAAGTTTAGTAATTTTTTAGGAAAAAAAGGAATATGTTTAAAAATCAAATCAAAACTCAAAAACAATTAAGAATAGAAACCACTAAAAGAAATTTTTTAGAATTTTATTCTTTATTTTATAGTATTTTAAAATGGCGTGGAATTTTTGGTAGGTAGGAAAAATTTGATTAAATTTCTGTGTTTTATTCTATATTTTTTTCGTATTTTAAATAGAATTTTCGGAACTGCATGTAAAATTCCATTAAATTTCTGTGTTTTATTATTTTTAATTTGATTTTTTTTTTAGTATTTTAAATAGATGTAGAATTTTCAGTGCATGTAAAATCTGATTACATTTCTGTGTTTTAGTATTTTGTTCTTTACTTTTAAAGTATTTTAATTTAGTATTTTATATAGAAGTAGAATTTTCAGTAGTGCATGTAAAATTTGATCAAATTTCTGTGTTTTAGTATTTTAATTTTGATTTTTTTAGTATTTGTAGATATAGACTTTTCAGTAGTGCATGTAAAATGTGATTAAATTTCTATGTTTTAGTATTTTATTTTTTATTAATTTAGTATTTTAAAAAGAAGTCGAATTTTTGGTAGTACATGTCAAATTTGATTAAATTTCTATGTTTTAGTATTTAATTTAGTATTTTAATTTAGTATTTTAAATAGAAGTCGAATTTTCAGTAGTGCATGTAAATTTGATTAAATTTCAATGTTTTAATATTTTATACATGATTTTTTTAGTATTTTAATTTAGTATTTTAAAAAGAAGTCGAATTTTCGGTAGTGCATGTAAAATTTGATGAAATTTCTTTGCATGTTTCTTGGTAAATCGAATCTCAGACGAACTTTTCCCATGAAACTGAAGAAGTAATAGAAGTATTTCTAAGGAAAGTTTGGATTTTATCTATATATTATTTTTACCCTGTACTATATTTATCATGAAACAATTTCAGTTCTAACGGCATTTGAAGCTTTGATACAGAAGTAAAATATTTTTATTGTGCACTACAAAACTACTGAAATACCCTGTAAACGAGCAAAAAATATGTTATAAGTAAATGAAATAAACTAGAGCAGAAAAAATATACTAAAATATTTAAGCGGCTCACTGATCAGCGCACAGCTAAAGCGGCAAGAGGCACGACAGTGAGATTTGAACACAGTATGAATTTAAAGCTAAACTTTAAAGAGAGCCGGTCAAACAAACAACGCGTTGGAATTGAAGAATACAGGGTATACGCTAGGCGCGCTTAAATACCAGACGAACATGCGTGATTGTGGAAAATTGCAAATGTTAGTGATTTTAGAATTTTAATGGAAATGTTCATCAGATAAGCGGGAGCGATAACATTCTAACACAAGTATTTACACCCTGATATTATTTTGTTTTTGTTTTTGTTTTAGTATTTTTTTTGGTTTTTTTGGCAGTTGTTTGTTTGATGACAGCACTTCGAGGTTCGAACCTTGCCTTGTCTTGTCATTGCCTTGGCCTGACATCTATAGCGATAGACGCCCGTACTTGACACTCGTCTAACAGTAGGTAATCAGTGATCGTTGGCATGATTCCATGGCCCCCATGAGAATTTCCAGCAAATTGCGGTATATTAATGAAAATAATGCTAGAATTTTATTAAATAATTAAAACAGAGTGATTTGTAATGGGTATTATGAGTTTAGAAGGGTATTTGTGAAGTTTATTAGTTTATGACTTTATATTGCAAAAGGCGTGTAATACACTCTGCATTACTTTCCAGATTTTGTTGGATTATTAAAATCGGTAGCGTCTTCAATATAACATTTTTGTAACCTTTTTTGTATGAATCTGCAAGATAGAGTGGCTAAATATAGATCAAAATTGATGAGAATATATGTATATAGATAGACATTAGGATAGGATATAGAAAAACAAAAAAGTTCTTTATACCAAATATAGATTATTATATAGTAGATCATATGACAGCCATACGATATAGTAACCCGATTCTGATCTAGCCACATATTCTGCAACTTTTGTTAAGATATCTTTAAAAATAAAAAAGTTTTTTATACTTTCTGTTGACTGTTTACCTATATTTCCGATAGCTGCTATAATATATAGGCACTAACCATACAACACATAGATGCGTCAAACGCAAGATTTTTTGAAAGCAAACGCTAGGCTGCTTCTAGACCCCCAGAGAGCTTCGGCAAAAAGCCGAACGCTCTAGCGCCCCGGCGAGTCGATCGCCTCTCAGCAAAAGGCGAAAATAATTTAGTCTGCCTCAGCAAGCGAAACGATGAGCATGGCTATGTCGCTTGTGTTCTCGTTTCGCTTTAATATGTTTGTCTCTGTCTAGCATGCCAGATACACACATTTTGTGACATCTCGCAACGGCAGATTTTAGCAACCAGCTCACTGATACAATTTCTGTTTTCAACAAAATAACCATCGCGCTAGGAAGTTAAGCCTCTTTTAGAAAGATATCTATGGTTTTAGGTCGGCCGCATGCAAATGTCGCTGTGGCGCTGGTGGTTAAGTGCTTGATCGGCAAGCGCGGAGTCGTGGGTTCGAGTCGCGGTCAGTCATTTAAAAGAAAATAATTCAAAAGTTCGGTTGTTGCATGTTTTCATTAAATTAAAATTTTTTTTTTTAACAAAACCCAATTTAAAAAGAATTATTTCAATCGTTTATTAACAACAATTTGCTAATAAATAAACTTTTCCGGTAATGCAACACATCTCAACAACACAATAAAAGATTTTTAATTTAATGGCGGACCAGGAATCGAACCCACGACTCACTGTTCATCGATCGAACACTAATCATCTGCGCCACAGCGACATTTGCATGCGGCCGGCCTAAAACCATACATATCCCAATACAAGCAGCTTAACTTCCTAGCTGGATCGCAATTTTGTTGAAAACAGAAATTGTATCAGTGAGCTGGTTGCTAAAATCTGCCGTTGCGAGATGTCACAAAATGTGTGTATCTGGCATGCTAGACAGAGACAAACATATTAAAGCGAAACGAGAACACAAGCGACATAGCCGTGCTCATCGTTTCGCTTGCTGAGGCAGACTAAATTATTTTCGCCTTTTGCTGAGAGGCGATCGACTCGCCGGGGCGCTAGAGCGTTCGGCTTTTTGCCGAAGCTCTCTGGGGGTCTAGAAGCAGCCTAGCGTTTGCTTTCAAAAAATCTTGCGTTTGACGCATCTATGTGTTGTATGGTTAGTGATATAGGAGTCCGATTCTAACTAAAGTTGGTCAGCAGATGTATGATGTTGTCAGATACTTATACTGTAAGATTGGTTCACATATCTTTCAAAGCAAAAAAGTTTTTCATACTTAACTAATTTGACCCTTGACCTCCTTAACCCTAACCCTCTATTAAATCTACTTCTTATTCTTTGAATAAATTATGAGATGTATTTTGTGTGAAAATCACTGAGGAATAGGAGTATATGCATGTATATATATATTGATTTCTTAGACTAGGACTTGGCGCAGGCGGCATAGGAGATGACCTCACTGGTGCAGCGTTGTCTGCGCTCATCGAAGTACTCTCCTTCGGGACAAGTGCTCGTCTCTATGGTTTTGCCATCTTGGCATATGGCGTAGCCTCGACAGCCGTCATTCGATAGACTGGTCAGTTCGATGCGCTCGAATCCCAAGTGGACACACCTATCGAAGGCACACTTTAGCTTTTCTTGAGGCGTGCATGATCCTCCAGCAGCGGCAGTAAAGAAAAACCCTTGGTGACAAGTGCCCGGAATCAGTTCCATTTCTCCCAGACTATTCTGGCGACAAAAATAGTAGCCATGGCAGGTCTTCTTGTCGGCCACAAAAGTCTCGGACTGTGAACACATTTCAGAGTCGTCTTTTAGCGGTGGCGCTTCAATGTGGGTGCACTCCACATTCTGAGGATAATTGCATTTCCCTTGCACCGGATCAAAGTAGAAGGTGTCCGTACAGGTGTCCGTGATGACCGTACCCTTCCAGCACATTTGCCAACCATTACAGTTGCTCTGATCTTTAATGAAGACTCCGTCGGGTAAAATATTGCAAATGCTATTGGGGTCCATGGGCAGTTTGCAGGGGAAGTCTCGTAAGCACGAGGAAGTGCCGGTGTTATAATTAAATCCAGCATTACACTCTCCCCGCGTGCCCTTATGTGCCTTACAATAGTAATACCCATTGCAGGAATACGGATCGGGAGCAAAACCAGTCTCGATCTCGACACACGGATCAGTGGACAGGCACTTGGTGTCTTCAGCGGGCAGGCAGCCTTTACTCTCTCGGTCGTAGTTAAAGCCCGTCTCACATTTCCCCGCAATGGGTTTCCCATCGATGCACTCGATCCATGCATTACACGCTCGAGGATCGTTCATTTTGGTACCATCTACGACCAGGCTGCAAATCACTTCCGGATCAAAATCACATTTCACATGGGGCACGACACTCAGCAGCAGACTGAGCACTACATAAAAAATCATTAGATTTGAAGTATAGAGAGCTGTAAGGGATTTAAAAAAAATCGTATAAATTATAAGAAAATTAATCAAAAAATTTTGTAAATTAATTAATATTTTAAAATTAATTTTTAGTTAAAAACATTTCGTGAACTTTAAAAAACTTTTTGAAAATTAATCAACACAAATTTTAATACTCATTTTAATATTTAAAAAATTAATATTATTTTTTAAAAATTCCGATGATTAATAATAATATTAATTATTTTTTTAATACATAAAAATAAATTTTATTAAGTTTTGTTTAATTAAAAACGCATACAGCTTTTAAAATTAATTATTTTATATTATCTTGTCACTTTTAATAGTCATTATATTTTTTATATTTTTATATAATAACTTTATTTTTTTTATATATTTTACGCACCCATTTAGTTATATATGTATATATTTAAATGTAAACTATTATTTTTTTGTAACAATTTTTAGTCTTGACTAAAACTGCTTAACTGAATAGTTGAAATCGCTTCTATTGAATGAATATTGCAAAATAATTCCCCAACTCTTTATATACCTAAATTTGATAACCATAAAATTTTAGATTGGTTGTAAATTTTGTAGCATTAAAATAGGACTGAAAATGTCGCAATTTGTTAAAAGTAGACACATATTCACACGAGTATCTTAACTTAATAACAAATAGGCCATAAATTAAAATTTCAAATAAATTTCTTGCTTTCTATAGATAAGCAAAAGTTCGATTTGTTTATAAAAATACTTATTACATAGTTTAAGAAAGTTCGAGTTATAAAGTAGACAGCAAATTGCGACTGATAGTTTAGTTAATATTTCACATCATTTTTTTATTTATAACAATGACTGATCATTTATCGGACTAGATTTGATAGAAGACTGAGGGTATATATAGTAAAAAGTACAGGGTATCATAAATCTTTAACTCACAGAAATTTAGTTCTAAGAAAAGGACAATATGTGTGTCGCTAGATTATATTAATAGTTAAAATTTATTTATACTTTTATTTTAATGCGTGCTTTAACAAGTAAGCAAGCATTGCACTCTGCTATCTCGATCGAACCGGCTGTAAAAGACCCCGTACTCATTCTATTGCGCCTTTTTCCATACAAATCATTAATTTTCGGCCGATTAGTCCTATGTGACCTCTATAGGCTATAATTGTCTGCCCCGGACGAAATTTGGCGGGTATATAAAAAGTCGAGCTATACACATAATGTGTGAGTTTGGTTGAGATCGATTAATTAAAACAAAATAGTTCCATACAAGTTACCAATTTTTGACCGATTTGTCCTATGGGAGCTATAAGCTACAATTGTCCCATCCGGATCGAACTTAGTGAGTACAGTTTTAATAGTACCATACACATAATACCCAAATGTAGCCCCGATAGCTCGAATAATTTCTAAGTTATGGTGATATGAAAATAGCGATATAAGCGTAGCGATATAAACTTGATCTGAGTACGGGGTCTTAAAAGGCCTTATAATTTTTAAGAATTCAATATCAAGCAGTTAATACTTTATTTAAATTCTAATACTTTCCCTTTCTCAAGCGCATCTTCCTCCTCCTTCTCTCTCACTATCTGCCCACCGACTCCGAAAAGTATGCAGCACTTTCCGTCCATCCATTTCGCATGACTCATGACCCAAAAATTATTTGTATTTCATCTTGTGGCTGTTTTTTATCTCAGATAAAAAACCAGTTGAAACGAGTTGATAACTGATGAAAAATATGTTTTCATGTTTCAATAATGGTAGGCATAAATTGTTAAAAACAATAAGAATAAAAGTACTGGCTGCACCCAATGGTCGAGTTTTGGGTGTGGCAATCGCCCATGATGAAATATATATAAAGGTCGTACTACTCCAGGCGTGATAGTAAAGCTTCAATTATCGACTGTGCAAAAACCAAAAAAGTGATAACTAGAAAAACGAAAGGATCACATGGATATACGAATCCACTTTGCTTTGCTTGTGGGCCTTTGTCTGGGAGCAGCTCAACCACTGGAGGAGACGACTAACGGCATTGAAATAAGTGATCTGAGCCATGTAAGTAGAAGATTCTGGATTGATAGTTAATAGAACGGAGTATTATAGTGTTGAATATGTAGATTTGTAAGAATCGTGCAGAGGACACTTTGGTACCTCATCCCTTCAGCTGTACTTCGTACTTTGTCTGCAGTGCCACGGTGCCCATTCTCCATTACTGCGATGCAGGATTTATCTTCGATGAGCTGCGTTCCGTGTGCGATGTACCCGAGAGATCCCTTTGTACTGCTGTGACGACTTCGGTGAATAGCACTAGCAGTGCACCCAATGGTTACTTGGACTCGGATCTCGATTCGTGGGAACACAGACCACAGCCAGTCTTTGTGGCCGTCGATGTGAAGACTGGTCTGGCGGTTAGTCCCATGGAGAAATATGATCCCCGGCACGTGGAATGCCGTCATTTTGGTGCCTACTTCTTGCCACATCCCAGCAATTGTCAGCTCTATTTCATCTGTGCCTATGGACATTTGCATCGTCACCAGTGTGGTGCTGGTACCCTCTGGAACTACAAAACTTCCGAGTGTCAGTTAAATGTCAATGCTGAGTGCTATGGCAGCAGTAACGGTAAACAACCTTTGCAGCAGGCAGAGATTACACCCAGCTCAACACCTGGTCAGGTGACAGTCTGTTACATTGTGAGCACCACCAGCAGTTCCAGTTCCAGCAGCCTTTCCACCGAGCGGGAGACTTCGACCAGTGCCGTCACTGCTCCATCCCCGCCACGTGCGTCACAGAGCACACTGGTCTGCCCCTCGGAGCGCCAGAGCTATCTACCGCATGCCGGGGACTGCAGCAAGTACTATATTTGCATAGCTGGAATGCCAGTGCTCACCTCCTGCCCGAAGGGTCTCTTCTGGGACCAGAGATCGGGTTACTGTGACCAAGCCAAGAATGTCAAGTGCTTTCAGAATGAGTAAATAAATTCCAAATGACCACTGAGCTCAACAGTACAAACAGTAGGAAAATCGCTTTTTATTTACTTTTTTTATGATTACAAAATTTTGGACATTGTGAGACGTTGCCACAATTGGCGGCGTCTCTGTATAGTTTCGGGACTTTCCACTTCAGCCGTCTTCTGCTGCCACTGGAATTCCGAAATGCTGTTTTTCAGGCGCTGCCAGTAGGATACAGCACTAGAATCCGCCGGATTAGCACTACCTGCTTCCTGCGAAGCTCCAATTTCACAAAGTAAAATTAGCAAAATACACAAAGTGAATAATTTGTTTACTCCCATGACGATAATGACTGGCTAAAGATTATGTCTACGCTGTTTCGCTGATTAATCTGTACAGACATTGTTCTTGAAGACTTTCAACTAGTCGTGTCAACTTCTTTATCAACTGGATAAATTGCTTTACAACGGATGATTAGATATCAAAACCTTAACGTATACAATCTATGTTATAGCACTGTTAACACGCTCTGACAAAAGCTGCCTGATACCACTTTAGTGCGTGTAAGTTAACAGTGAACATTTTGCTCTACTGTTCAACACAGCAAGCAGTGCAATCATATGGTGACTGTATTAGACACGACTTAACAGCAAGCAGTGCAGTTTGCACCGTAAACATTTTACATACACTCAATCTTATTAAACTCTTTTCTTCAATTAAAACATAATTGGTTTCCCATCGTTTAATCAATAAATTCTTTAACATTTTATTTTGTACTTATATTAAGTATTTACTGGTGTAAATAAAGCTATTTTTGTATTACGTTTATTACTAAGTATTAATTATTGTACTTCATTACAGTAGATACACATGCATGCAAGTAAGAAGATTGCGCTTAGACTTTTGGGGATGGGTATTTTCTATTGTTCGTGACACGAACACGCACGACCTGTCTAAACTAGCACTCACGGCCCAATGTTAAAATTATTCTTCCCCCCATGTTTTTTATATCACATTATAGTGCCTGCAGCCTTAGCCTGTGGTTAGTATATATTTTGTCTATCAGATGTACGACTTAAATCATTTTGTATTAACTTATGTCAGAGATATTATTTTTTAGAGCTGAGATATATGTTATAATTTCTTTAACTTAATTAAAGCAAACCTTTTTCATTAAATTTGTTTAAACAATCGGACCGATTAAAATTTTTAATTATGATTACATTATTAATTACAAAAACGTCGTGCGTGTTGTGGTGTTAAAAGCATTTTTCGTGCATTTTTAAAGCTTGTAATGCGTGTCGAGCAGTGTTGTAAAATGCCAAAATGCGTCCATCTCTTCAGTTTGTAATCTCCATTGAGTGTTAAATGTTTTTTTTTTTTGGTTTTTTCTTTTGATTATTTTCTGTTTTGTGGTCTGAACACAGTTGTGCCATAATTTGTTTTGGAAATATATGTCTATATCTTTAAAATACATTCTCAATTGCACGCTTAATAATACTGTGGGAGTAGCTACATACATAAATATAAGATATACAGTATATATATATGTATATAATTTTTATATATCCAGCATAAGTGTAAATATTTAAAATATGCACCCATTTAAAATACAATTATACTTTTCATGGCTACAACATAATATAATTATTAACACTAACAATATAAACAATTTTAAATTGTAGCTTATGTTTAATTAAGAACATATGTCACGCCTTTTTTGTTGTTGTCTCAAATGTTTATAACTAATACAATTTCACTTTACAATCTTTTAGTTCTTGATATTTATTATTTGTTCTAAAGTCTACACTAGACAGCAAAATTAGTGTTGAATAGTTTTTATTACTTATAATGATAGTTAAGTATAACTAAATTTGCCAGAAAATAAACATTAGAATAGTCAGGAAGAGCGTTAATCATTCCTTAGGCACTAAATAAGTAGGTTCTATTGAAAACAACTATTTAAATTTCTAAATAGAGACAAGAAATCCTCTCATTATACCCACTGATACCCTCTTACCTTCATATATTTTTGATTAATTTATTTTATTTATTTTTTTTAATTTATTAGACTTGCTTAAAGCCATGTTATGTAAGCTATCACATATTTGAAATAATTTTTAATTTCCGCACTTAAATTATTTAATTAATTTAGTGGATAAGTTTAGCGGAAGCATCAAATTATTATCGGCAAATTATTTTGGATTAGCTATAGCAACAAACTATCGAAATACAGTGAAAGCTCCCTTGGCCGGACAGCCACGGTTCTAGTATTTTTGTCCTCCCAAGGGAACGAATTTTGTATGAAAATCATGCTCTTGGGACTATAAAATTCGTCCGGCTAAGAGAGCTGTCCGCCTGAGGGAGCTGTCCGCGAGTAGAGCTCTCACTTTATATATTTAAAAATTAGAATTTACAGTATTGCTTCTAAACCAATATTGAAAAAGGGATTTTTTTACAGTGTTTATATTTAAGTACACAGAGTTATTAATAGGGGCTTTACTGTCTTTAATCAGTTGCTATATGGAAGACCCCACTACACTAAATCCTCCAGAATATACATATTTAAAATATTTTTAAAAATTATAGAAAACCATTTTTAAGTTATAGTTAATTAAAAAATCAAAATTAATTTCAATTTTCCACTAAGTATCTACTATATAGTAGTCTGATATGGCTGTAGGCTATATAGATGTCCAGACGGACTTAATGAAGTTTATGGCTTATCCAATACATAAGCTTTTTATACACAGCTATAACAAATTATTAATGTTTGTATGTATGGCATATTTGTTCATTGATGTATAACTTGTCTTTTTTTTTTTACCTATAACATTACTGGAAGAGAGTAACTTTCGTATAACTTTATGTATGTGTGTGTGTGTGTGTGTGTGTGTGTGTGTGTGTAGGTGTAGACTTTTAGATATGTATGTAGAGCTTTGTAGTGGAGTTGGATAGACAATGGGAATGGGGAGCACATATGTATGTAGTTGGAATGTAATTATATGTATATAGTTTTGTATCTTGTTTTTTGGACCCAAAAGTGTACTATTACTTTTCTTCTTCTTCTTCTTCTTCTTCTTCTTCTTCTTCTTCTTCTAAAGCTTCTCTTTTTTGATAAAAAATTTAAACATCTGTTTCATTGCTCGGATTGCGCTGTAGTCCCGGCTGATGGGAGATCTGCTTTTGGAGCAGCGGTGGTCCACCCAGTTCCAGGGATGGGCACTCATTTAGGGCCGACATGGTGGAGCCCTGTACATTGGCCGATCCACTGATATGACTGCTGGGCGAATTGTGTTGCGATCGCGGACTGGTCGGTGTGGGCGTGGCTGGTATCTGATGCCAGTTAATACTGTTCTGAGAGGTTATGTTGCGTGTCTTCAGCAGCGGTGGATTCTTCGTGGACGTGGAGATGGCCTTGCCACGTCGCAAAGGAACTCTACAGCAACAATTCACAATTTTAATTTAATTTAATTTAATTAAATTAATTATTAATTAATGCACGCTCAAAGCATTTTAATTGATGACAAAATTTTGCAAGTTAGGCGGGAATGGTCTGGTCGAGTCTGCTCGACCTGTCGGTTACCCTGTACCCACGCACACTTACAAGACAAGTACACACATGCAGTTTCTTATGCAATACCCTGTAATAAGCATTAAACATTCACACACTGTGACAGATTAAAGATATGGTTATGCAGGAAATGAAGGACTTAAAGTATGTATGCTCAAATTCTGATCAAACTCAAAACCCTGGACTTTTTAGCTATAAAATTGAAGATTTTAAAACGACTCGACAACGGACAGACAGCGCTCACTTGCTTGGCACACCCCGTTTTGAAGGTACAGGGTATAGCGTTGTTGGGTTGCCTCTCCACTGACTCACCTAGTTGGGCTCGGCGGGGGATACGAAATACCCCGATGACTGGGCGATAACAATAAATTACCCGAGTGACTTGTTGTTGTGCCCGGCACAAGTAAAGTGTTGTTACTATATAGAAATTTGTATATAGAAATTAGGAGCGAACAGACCAGAGAACTACAACAACATCACTAAGAAGCAGTTAACCAAAAATCAGTTAGTGAGATCAGCTAAGAATATCAGTGTATTAAAATACAAAACACAAAATAAATTCAATCAAAATGGCAAAAGAAAAGGCGTTGACTAAAGCAAATGAACCGATATACATATATATAATATATATCTGATTTTGTGTGAAAGATAAAGCTATAGTATTGATTTTATAAAAAAAAACTAAATGGTGTATTCTAAAATTTTGTTTTGCTTTACAAATAACAAAATACTATATTAAATCTATAACTAACTAGATGTGTATAAATATGCAGATCTTAACTATATATATAGATATAGATATGTATATGTATTGTACATGACTAATGATTCTATGGTATTTATATATATATGTAAATATGGACGGTCTTGTAGACGTGTACAAATTAATGACTTGAAGGATTCCCAATCGTATGATGATCATGATATCGTGAGTGTATATATATATATATATATTTTTAAGCTCGTTGGTTTGTCATGCTGTCTGTCTCTCTCACACTCTCTGAGGGATACGATCTGGTATGGCGTTACTTACGGCTGACTGGGCGGCATGCTCAGGTTGGGTAAACTCTGACCCAAATGGCTAACGGGCTGTACGGACAGGGTATTCCCCGATGTGGAGGATATTGTGCCAATCTTTGGCTTTGGCAGACCAGCCAACAAATGTTGTTTACCCTTCGATGGCTGGCCATGATTAGCTGCAACAATTAGTATATAATTATAGTGGATTCATAATTGGCATACTCCAGAGTTACGTACCCATTGGACTGAATCCCTCGTCGCTGGACAACGAGTTGGTCTTATCGAAATCAACGGATATATTACGTGAATCATTCCATTCGACGCTGCCGCTGTGACTGTTGTTTGCACTGGACACATGACTGCACATGGATGAGTTAATCGGAGACTTGCGTACGCCCAGGGAATCCCCGGTAGCTCCACTGGCACCGCTGGCACCACTGCCACCAAAACGAAAACTATCTGCTCCATTGCCACTGATGCCTCGCTTCAATCTCTGATAAATGGTCTTGGCTCGCCACAGGGCCTCGTACCAGTTCTTGGCCTCGGTGCACTGCAGCGTAAATGCCGTTGTCGCCACATGGAACTCATTTAGATAGACACAGTTGAGTGTGTTATTGGACACCTGTTGCACTATTAAATGATCGGTTAAATAGGGCTGTCGTATGACCTTCAGTGCACCCAATCCCTTGCGTGCAATCGTCTTGCAGACGAGCAGTATGTCGGTCAACAGGAAACAGTGTACATCATTCTTGCTGACGTTGTCCTTGAACTTGTGATCACCCTCCATGAACAGATGACGCACCTGATATGCCGGACAGCCCTTCATTGGAGCGCACAGATCAAACATTTGACTGTGCTGCTTGATCAGCTTGTCCAGCACCTCGTTATTGGTGTCCTAAGTGAATTAAGTAAAGGGGATTAGTTTGAATTGATGGTAGGAATACAGTCGAGAGAGCCGACTATTGAATACCGTGTAAAGCTGCCTGGATAGACCTCCAACTTACCACCACTTCGTAGGATTCAATGCGAGCCATGACGCCCTTGAGACGCTCGCTCTCCTGTCGCATAGTCAAATGATTATTGACACTGCCCACAAAGTTCTCCACGCTGTGTATCATAATATCCATAACTTCGATTTCCTCCACATCATCCATTTGCTTTCTGATCGCAGCTAGTAGTAGACTATATTTGGTTAGGCGTTGCATGGGACGCACAACGATGTCCGCGAGACGCAAGCGATTGCACATCTTCTGGGACTCGCACCAGGCCAGGTAAGCGGTGAACAGAGCATTATTCTGATTCAACTCCTTGCAGTAGAACTGACAGGTGCTCTGCTCTGCACAGTAGACCTGTGAGTACAATAAACACTCAATAAAACGAACAGCAGGCAGTTACAAAGTTTTACACACCTTATAGGGTGCAAAAGTTGAGGCAAATCTAATGAATCCGTCCTGAAAGAAAGCACATCGCAGTGGCTCACGGGTCTTGATGCTATGTGCCACCATCGGATAAAGCCAAAGGGTCCAGAATTTGATATTCGCCTCGCAAACGGAACGTATGTTTGAGAACAATCTGTGCTGATCAACCTCAATGAGCAGCCGTTCCTCCTGAACAGCCTCTAAGCAGGCCAGAAAAAGCTACAAAAAATATAGATTAAACTGATTATTCCTTTATCTATGACAATTACAGGGTATCTGCTTACGTCTGTGACCGTTTGCAGGGCATGAATGTAATACACTTCAGTTGTGACTAGCTCCCAGATGGCAGTTTGTATCTTAATCTCGCTCTCAGTCATCTCTTTGCTGTCCACAAAATCTCGCCAGGTTTTATCCATATTTTGTAAGTAATGCAACGAATCCGCAAGCGTTGGATGATCAAAACCCAAAGCATCCGGTCGCTGTGGTACACCATTCTTGGCAAAATTGTTCAGCAGCTCATAGAGTTGACTCTGTTGGGGATTCTTGATGCCAAATATGGAGGACCAACGTTGTTTAATATGTTTTCCAGTCGCTAACGTCGATTCACTGGTCTCCTCTGTCGATGCGGAGGAGAGCAGACGAGGTGGTCGTTGTCGGGAACCCTGTAGCGAAAGTGGAAGAGAAGTCAGTTGAGTAGTAATTTGTGTAATTAGTAGCCTACAGCCTGCAGACGAGTGTGCCCGACTGTTAAACACTTATATAAAACTCTACTTTATGGCCTTAGCGGACTCTGGAATCAAGATTTTCAGTTGGACAGCTTAAACTGGTCTAAATTTACCTACTTCTGACTTATTCTTATAATTCTCTAATTATAAAACTTGTCTAAAATGTATCAACAAACTCACAAAGGAAGCAGCTTTCTGTAGGATTTTGCGACTATTATCCTTTTCGGTGACAACCAGATGATGACCAGCCAAGTGTTCCACATCCGTGTGCTCATCGAGTAGTCTAGTCGCTGCACCTATTCAAAAGTAAACAATAAATTAATAAATATTTGAAAAATCTTTAATGAAATTTGATGTTTTCAAACCTGCATCGAGGTGACTAAAGCTTGGATTACTGTCGGTAATAGTGATCTGGGAGAAGCTGAGGTTTCGTCTCTCCAGTGACTGCTTAAGTGCATGACTGAAAATTAAAAAAGAGAAGCAAAAAAACTCGATTAATCAGCAAAAAGTGTGAATCGATTACTTACAGCAGAGTTCTGCCCTTGATGGCGGGTATGAGTTCCTCGTCGGGACAGTGAGGCGTTTCAAAGCCGAAGGATACCGAAAAGTATTCCGAACTTGTTGCCTAAACGATAAATGTTAAGCATAATTGATATTTGCAATGATAAATAATTCAAAATCATAACACTCACCGCTTTCTCGCCCCCGCCACTTGACACACGGGATTCGAGGGGCGCTGATGTGCCCGTTGCTAACTGTGTCCCGGGGGCGTGTGTCCCAGTGGTTGGGGTTGACTCATGATGGCATGCCACCACCGGATCGAGGCCATCCAAGTGGGTGAGACTTTTTGATTTTAACTGAAATCAAATAAATTACAAGAGACTGTGAGTAATTGGCGCACTTCAATTTTGATTCATGCTGCAAATAAATGCAAATAATTATAAATATAATTCTGATAAAGCTATAAATATTATAAATAGAAAATAATTGCTGTAAAATTAAAACAAATAAAGTCATTAAAATCGGCATAAAAATCATATCCAACTGTTGGGGTAGAAAAAAATTAATTGTTTTAAAGTAACGGCAAGAGTTTTGTGAGCAAATTGAACCTTTAACTTATCAATTCTCATGTATTTTTACTTACTGAAGGTTTAATTTACCATATAGAAATATAGCTTGTATGGTTAGTGGTTGAAGGTTTCTATTAGCAAGTTAATCCATAAAATAAAAGTCGGTTTGTAGACCCCGTAGTTAGTTGAAAATCAGAAACTTGTATGAGGACATATAGTGTATACACAAATTATGTGTATATTATGACTATCCTCACCAAGTTTAGTGCTAATCGGACAACTATATATCCTATAGCTCCCTTAGGACAAATCGATCGAAAATGGGAAATTTGTATGAAGACATGTAGTGTTAGGTGACCGATCGTAAGCAAACTTACATATTTTGTATATACCATGATTATAACTATCCTCAACAAGTTTGATCCAGATCGGACAACTGTAGCCTACAACTCCTGTAGAACAGATCGGTCGAAAATGGGAAATTTGTATGAAGACATGAAGTTAGTTAGTTAATCGATTGCAAGCTAACACATTATGTTTATGGTACCTTTATAACTATCTTCCCCAAGTTTAGTGCGGATCGGACCACTATAGTCTATAGCTCACGTAGGACAAATCGGTCAAAAATTACTTGTTTGTAGGGAAAAAACGCACTAGAACGAGTACGGGGTCTTTTACAGTCGATTCGCTCGATTATAGCCTTTCTAATTTGTTATTATAGAATCGTTATATCTTAATTTTATGGTAATATCTTAAAACTTCTTATATGTTTAGTTGAATTATTTTAAAAGAAAATATCTTTGTGTAATGTATTTAAAATATTAAATAAAAATTTAAAATAAAAATATCAACAGCCAAATTAATTTTATAAACTCATTCAAAAGAAAATTTCTTTTTCCAACTATTTTTAAAAATTTCATAATGCATAAAACCCATTAAATATGTCTAACCACCAACTTAGTTAAGGTTAAGTGCAATTTTGTCGGCTCACTTGGTCCATTAGTAGAGCCATTGTACTACCACAATATTATCCCAGTGACTCAAGTACATAAAGAACTAAAATGACTTCTAGTACATATATACAGCTCTATGTATATTCAAGATACTACTGATAGCTACACTAAATTAAGCATAGATATCGATTTGCAAACGTTGACATCGACGACAATGGAGTAGATAACAATAGCAATATTCTTTACTGAAAATTTCATAGCGATTTCATTGATAGTTCACAATGAGTCGAGAAAAGAAAGCAGAAAATGCACTTGAAAAGTAATCGGATTGAATGGGAAATGGGGGAGGGGGAGGGGGAAAGGGAAAGGAAGTGATAAAGAAGATTAAAAATAAAACAAAAACCAAATATATATAATTAATGACATATAATAAGGGTCTAGGGTCTAATTGTGGACACTTTGAGGAAAGAAAGTATATAAATAAATAAAACAAAAGGTATAAAATTGAAAAGGTCTTTATTTTCATATTACACTGTGATTTCCGAGGAAAAACTAGGTGGGTGAATGGCTGGGAGGATGTTTTAGGGGGGGGTGGGGTGGTATAGACACGGGACAGGAACTCACCTGTAGTTTGCTTGTGGGCGGTGAGACAACTAGACAGATTTTCATTGTTGCACGTAAAAACTCGTCACGTTTTGTCCTCAAATCTGCTGGCACCGCAATGGGCGATGTTGAGGAGGAAAGAAAGGGATTCAGACTGCTCATCAGCACGGTGGAATTGAGACTGTCCGTTGTCGGTGAGCTTGACATTTCCACTCTCTGTGACTGGGGATGTGATTGTGGATGTGGATGTGAGTGTAGCTGGGACGGCGACTGCGACTGTGATTGGGGATGTGACTGGGAATGTGATTGTAGCTGTGACGATGAGTGTTGATGTTGATTGACTTCCCGATGCTGAAGTAGACGAGTTGGCGAATTTAAGCTGAATAGCTTCCGTCTGTGTCTTCCTGGCGTGGAGGAGGAACTGGAGGCGGGACTTGGACTGGGTCCTTGGGGGCAACTGGCACCGACGTCACTGTAAGTGGACTCCTGTGATCCGGCACGACTATAGCTCGGTGTTGGCACTTGAGCGGAACGAGAACCGGATTGTGTCTCCTCCATGGGCAGGTTACCCGCCTCCTGGAGTTCATCGTGCTCGTATGTGCTGTGGTACGTGCGTGCCGTGATCTCGGGCAGAAAGGGATTATTGGGGGATGTCAGTGTATACTGATAATAGGCACCCGCCTCGTTGCTTTCCGCCGGCACATCCTTGTCGAAGGGAACGCTCTCCTCGGGAAAGGAATCTGCAGCCAATTCGTGTCCTCCTCCAGCCACATGACTGCCCAACTGCTCCCACTCTCCCGACGACGAGTTGTACGAGGAGGCAGTGAAGCCATCGTTCGAGTGTCCCTGAAAGCTCCGAGTACTCTCGTTGCTGCTCTTGAAGAGAAAGTTCTGCAAGCGTGTAATCCTCACTGAGCTGCTCTCACTGGTCAGGGAGCAACTGCGACTGGCACTGGCCGGAGGAGCAGCCTGTGCAGGAGGAGGTGCAGGATTATTTCCTTGACTTGTTGGTGGATTCACTGCCTCCGAGCGTCGCTTAAGCAGCTGCTCCGGCATCTCCGAGCTCAGGCTGCTGATCTCGCTGCCCATGTCCACGTTCTGCTGACACGACCAGTAGAAAATATTCGTCTGTGAGCCAAGATCGTAGGAGCTTTCAAGGGAGCTGCTCGAATTCGTGTTGGCCACGCTGCTCAGGTGCTCGTAGGCGAACTCAGGTGGCGTACACTCGTCGGGACTGTCCAGCAGCAGAGCTGTATTAATGTGTCCACCGAGTCCCAGACCAGGAAGTTGATGATTCAATAGATGGTTATTGTCTGTTTTGGTTTGGGCTACCTCTGGAGGAGTTACCTCCCTATGCTTCGAGATGTCCAGAGGACTGCGTTCTCGATGGCGAAAGGATCGTCTCAAGCGTTCGGCGAGTTTGGATTGCTTTTGTGGCTTCTCCTTGGATTTAGGCTTCTCCTTGGCGTGGGAGCTAAGAAGTTGCACTTTATCAGTCTTTTCCTTGCGTGTCTCCTCGAGAAGTTTCTCGTGCATTGTCCACTCCAACTCGAGAACTTCCAGCTGCGTTTTGGCAACAATTCTGGCCACTTGAGTTCCCTCTTGTCTATTGGCTATTACGATTTGTAGTTCCGTCAGACCACCACCCATTACGGTTATCTCCCTACTTATTCCGCCCTTCAACTTCCGGTTTAATATCCGCAATCACTTGAAAACTTTCGAATGCTTTCAGAATTCCAATTCGCAATAAATCCTCATTTAAACGACTATCCAATCCAGTCAAAAGTATTCCCCACTTGAAATCATATGCTAAAAAATCACTTTCAATTACTTTCATTCCCTTTGCCCTTTCCACTTCATTATCACTTTTCGATGTATTATCATATCTTTTCAATATTTTCGTTGTTTTTCGCTGTAAATGGAAAACAATCAATTGAAAATTTATTGAATCCTTTACACATATGGTTAGCATAACTCAAAAATTGATTGATATTCCATTCATAAATTATTAATAACACTATACTCACATTATTTTATGGCATAAATGATGCGTTTCTACCTTTATTGGCTTTGGGTTTTCCCCGTTAACGCGTTTTTCTCTGCTCCGCTTAACGTAAATTTATTTTCAGAAAGACAAAAAAAAAAAATTGGATTTTTCGTTGTTTTTTCTCAAGTCACACATTGGGTGGCTTTACATAACGCCAAGCGACGACGACGGAAATACATGACTACCTGAGTATATGCTAAGTGCATAGCTTTTTACAGGTGTTAATCGTTGCACGTGGACGCAATGAGGAAAATACTCGTAAGTCATATACATAGATTTCAATTACCTGCGGAAGAGAAACAAAATTTATTAGGAAATTGTGCAAATATTATTTAGTGTAGGTTAGAATTATAGCCAATAATTGATAAATTAACAAAAACTGTTTATTGAAAAGAAATAGGCGAAAACGCAGTTAAAAGACACCCTGTGTGCAAACTAACAGAAATCTTGCTAAGATCAGCTGTTCAAAAGGAACATGAAGCGCGCTAACAGGGGGAGAGAGCGAGAGACGCCGAAAGAGCGCGCACTGCAGTCTGCAGTTGTAACTGCTATCATGATAGCTACAAAGGTGTCTTTGATGTCCCTGCACGCTGCTCTTAAAGTTTACAGTGATGGCAATATAAGCTTGCCCTGCTGATAGAAGGAGAGCGCAACAGACTGAAAGAGCGCGTACTGTAGTCTGCAGTTTATAGCTACAGTGGCTTCCTTGAAGAGAGCTACACTTTAAGCTTACAGTGATGGCAGTATATACCTGTCCTGCTAACGTGCGTTCTTTGAATGTAAGGAACGAAGAGTAAATAACAAGTAAAGTCACTTAGGCACACTACAGTAGTGTCAACTGACCACTTAGGACTACAGTGGTGTCATCATGAAACAAGGGAAAGGCAATGCACCAGGTCCTACCTGTAAAACTAACTCCAGTTAATTAATAAATTTACATTTAAACTGTCTGCTGGTGCCCAAGGAACTATTATTAATGTATAGTTTTCTTCATTAATAATTAAATAAGCAAACACTCAGTTATTCCAGAGGAGTGTCAATTTTGCACAATTGCAATTTATATACTTTAGTTATTCAGCTTTTATTACCTTTACATGGACATTTCAAATAACAAATGTATAAAAATGAATTCTTAATGCAATATTTTCCAGTTGAACTGCATTTACATAGCCATCAGGCATCAGCTATCAGCTTGTGAACGAATTTATTTTCATAAAATAAAATGAAATAATAAATTCAATTATTCAAATCGATTTGGTAACGAAACTCAGTTTGCCATCTGTCAAATGGATGGATGACCAATAGCAATACAAAAAAAAAAAGAAGAAAAAAGTAAATCCTAATAGAGATTATAACCATTCCAGTTTGCTGCCTTTGGTGCTTTGTTGCTTTTCCGGCTTGCTGATGTCATTTCAGCTGAACCAATTCGCACATTTTTCAAACTATTGATTTGTGGCATTCGAAAAGACAAGGACGAAACTAGGCAAAATCCAGAGAGGGTGTGGTACTGTCCGATAAAAATAACAAATAGCATGAAGAAATCTTTTCCCCCTATATAAATACTATTAGCATTAGTGCAGGGTGCTACGATTTAAAGTTAAAGTTGAGGAAAAGGAATTCAACTGTTGGCACCTTTTGATCTTAATTACATTTTGACCTCATTGCACTATCGTTTATTACACACGTAAGACACGAAAAACTAAACCATTTGTTTTTCATTTTCTCAAGAATTTCCTATCTAAAAAAAAAGTAGCAATTTCTGTTTTTTGCTGCTCCTTTCTCGCTCCTCGTTTCCCGTTCCTTGCTCTTCGAAACTATGAAACTGGAACTAAAAATTCTAAGGTTGCTTTCGAAATCGATTTAAATGTTTTGTTTGCGTGTTTCGCGAATTACCGTTACTCTTAGAATTACCTTGAGGCCTACGAGTGTGTGGAGTGCGGTGTGTATGTGTGTGTGTGTGTGTGTGTGTGTACGTATGCAGCTCAGTCTTTATGTGCCGTGTCCTAGATACAACAAAAACTAAGAATGCTCTACTCAATATTCCACGGCTAGGAAACACCCTCAAACCCCTACACCCCTCATACATCACACACATACATATATATTTATATAGTTACTATATGTAGTACAGTGTGTGTGTTTTCAAGCATATTCATTTCACTTGTACACTCATCAATATCTGATACCGTTGGCAGTTGGTATTACCCGGCTTTCGCCGTGTTTCTTAAGCCATACAATTTTAATCTGGGTTAGATTTAACATAAAAACGTTTTGTTCTGGGTCGAAAGGGAGTTACTAGATTGTGTTAGTTAACTACAACAGTTTTTGACACTGAATTTAGTTTAAAGGTTTTAAAGGAAAATTTTAGAAGATTTAAGAGTTGCATAGAAATAATAACAAAATAATATTTTTAACTTTTTTGAAATGGATTTATTTTTAAGATGAAGTTTAATGGAGAATTAGACAAATTTGTAAATAACAAGTAACAAGGATACAGTCGAGCAAACCGACTGTAGAAGACCCCGTACTCATTCTAGTGTGGCTTTTTCCATACAAATAGAAAATTTTCGAACGATTAGGCCTATGGGAGCTATACGCTATAGTTGTCCGATCCGGACCAAACTTGGGGATGATAGTTATAATTATGTTATAAACATAGTTGATGAGTTTGGTTGCAATCGCTTAACTAAAACTACATGTCTTCATAAAAATCGCCAATCTTTGACCGATTGTTCCTGGTGAGGATGGTTGTAATGGTACCATACACATAATGTATGAATTTGGTCTCTCTAGTGCTTTTTGTTTTCAAATTATGGTAGTTTGAAAATAGTAGCGGTAGGGGGCGTGGCAACAATTTGAAATAAACTTGATCTGCCTGACACATAGACGTACTTTCATTGCAATTTTGGTGGCTCTAGCTCTTGTAGGTTAGGGATACAGGTGCTCATACGGGCAGGCGGAGAGACGGACATCGCTATATCGTCTCGGCTGTTGATGCTGTTCAAGAATATATACACTTTATGGGGTCGGCACCACCTTCTTCTGCCTGTTACGCACATTTCGCTTCTGACAAACCTAATAGACCCCTCTACTCTTTTTTAGAGTACGGGGTCTAATTAATAATTTAATTTATATATATATTACCTGCATAAGTCCAGATTAAATCTTGCAAATTATTCCATAGAATATATATGTATGTATCATATCTAAGTCATGCAAATAGTGATACACATATGTACATATGTATATATAATATGAAGGCAAAAGAACATATTTGATGGCAAATTGCACTATAATAAATCAAACTAATCAAATTATTGTTTACAGGTTTGACTTGAGATACGCTTTACTATATTATGCCATGTATAATTGAGGAGCTGTCATCTAAGTAATTCAATTTCAGCACAAAAGGCGAATCAAGAATCAAGAATCTCGGATGTTATTGATGATTTATTGTCTTGTCATATGTACATATATATATAAATATCTATATAAATGGGGGTTTGGTAGGTAAGGGAGGGTTAAGGACGGTTAAGATAGAAGGTTAGAAGTAACAGCTTCAGTTTTGGGTCTTGGGGTTTTATCGATGTGTTGTGTTGTGTTGAGTTGAGTTGTGCATCTTTGGTTCCTTTTTTTTCGTCTTACGTCATTTGAGGTAAACTCACGGTGACTTTGCCACAAAACGATAGCAGGTTAGGTTAGGGTTCCCAGCAGGTCCCCATCTATGTGTCATCATTATCGCCCTCGCCTCACGTGGAGCAAACACCTCGACTCCTTTACCCCATACTCCCCTATAAGCCTTGCCAATACCAAATACCAAAATCGATCGTTGGTTGTGGTTACTTTTCGTGAAATGCCATATAAACCATACAGACATACATATGTACATATATATACATATATTCATATATATATATATATGTATATGTATTTATTTCTTCTTTTTTTCGCATTCATTTTTAGTACTCTTGTTATTGTTGTTTTGGTTCTGCCCCGTCTGATATTGCGTTATTATTGTAATACAAATTTACGTAAGTCTAAGGTGGCCCAAACGGCAACACGCCCCCACCTCCCTTTGCCTCCTACCCGGCCTAGAAATATTATACACGCAAATTTCGACTCCAGCTCCAGCTCGAAAGGCCGTTGTCCAATATTGCCTTTGTTTGCCAATTTTTATGAGCTTTTCCTCCCCACATTTTCCCATTTCCCAATTTCCACCCACCTGCCTACAACATTTCTATAATATTCACATTTAAACTTAAAGCCAGAAGAAAGAAAGAAAGAAAGTGAGGTAGAAAGAAGAAGAAGAACAACTTGTAGCATTATAATTAATGACAAATTACAGGTGCGTTAACATAATGAATACACTCGCTTTTCTTTACTTTCCTTCTTTTAAATTGTAAGCGTTGATTCATAATGATTAATGAGTTCGCACATCTATTTCTATTTCTGTGGTCGACGGATTCATGAATGAAATGAATGAATTACTACAAACTGGAAACTTAAAGCTCTTGTAACCATCAAAATTTAATTAAAACATAGAATGTAATTTTAATAAATCCTATTTTGACCAAGTTCCTCCTCATAACATAACATTAAATTACAAATACTTATGCTTTTGTTTGTTGCAAGCAACAGAAACATAAAAAATACAAAAAAAAGAAGAAGAAGAAGAATTTATATATATTCATATAGTACCTCAACTGCGCCAATGTTTCTCAAATTTAATTTGATTTATGACTTTTGCCCCAAAAACATAAAACCTCCAAGGACAAAACGAGAAATATTCGCCAGACGCTCTCGGCCATACCACTAACCACAAATGGGATCCAAGCCCAGAACAGAGCAGAACTCAACTGAACTGAACTGAAGTAACATAAAGTAAAGTGAACTTAGAGAGAGTCGGATATATCTTTGTGATACTTATTTTTATTTGCTTCATTCTTATCAGGAGGCCATATGACTGCCAGCATGCTGACGTCATCCCAAATGCGTCTTCAAAGATGTTTCTTGCCTATGCCGAATTACAGGTAACAGTAAACGTTAAAGGCAAAAGATATACAGGGTCTGCCTGCTGGTCGTAGTGGACTCTTACAACGTCTCAAATTTATTAGCATCTTAAAAGTTCTGACAGCAAGCAGTGTGAGCGGAAGAGAATGGAGGAGTCAGGGAGAGAGAAAAGACGTGGGTAGCATCAAAGGTTACGTGAGTGTGTGTGAGTGTGTTGCTGTGTCTGGTGATGAGACATGCATACCACACACAGACTTAGACTCACACTCACACACACACATTAGCACAAAGTTCTTTTCGAATTCGACAATACCCTTGAAATCTCTTTGAGCATAGACGTTTATCTATTTAAGCTTATTTTCGTAAATATGCGAGTCAAATAAAAGAAACGAAATAATAAGAACAGTAAAGAACAGAAAGGCAAAGCAGAGGAGATAAGTAAATGTGAGAACATACCGGCAGAAATGTTACAGAAGGACAATCAAAATCATGAGTGCATTCATCTGTAATAATACTCGTATAAGTCGATGACAATTCCGTTAGCCATTTCCAACGCACACACACGCACACACAAACATAGCCAAACAGTAGTGCAAACAAGAGAGAAAGAGAGACGGAGAGCAAGAGATAATGTCAGAATTCAATTAAATTCACTTGCACATGCACAAACATGATACGTAATCAGGTGTTTCCACTACTTTCCACATTATCCATGTTAATGTGGTGAAAGAATTTCTTTTAATACTGAAGTGTATTTGTATTTATTTATTATGTTTATTATGCACATTGCACAAACAGACACAAACACACACACACACACACACACTTAGAAACAACAACCACAACAATCGAGTTAAGTTTTATATATACATATGTATATGTATGTTTGTATTTATGTATGAAGAAATGCGATGCGATTCGTAATTGTGCACTTTTCCAGGGTCGCGTTTAGTCCCCTTGCGTTGTCCGGACAGCGAGACGGTTCACAACGAACTGAACACGTCTGAGGACACTTTGGTCCGTCTAAAGGACGAGGGCATCACGAATGGCAATGAAAGCGCAAAATCTGACAATCGGGATAATGGCGACCAAGTACACTTAAAGAGAGCGCGCGCACTGACAAGCCGATTATGCTCTCTTAAATTTGGGCTATTGGCATTGCATTTATCAGGGATGAATACGTATCAAAGATAACAGAATATTGTCAACTTTTAAGCATAAATGATATAATTCTTATATTTTTATTATTATTAATAAAAAAGAAAATAAATTACAAATAAAATACGTATTAATAAACTTGTTAATAATAAATAAACATATCCCATGTGATTGCAATAAAATCTTAAGAGCTTTAATTAGCTTCATATACATTTAAATTTAAAAGCATCGACAATTCAGTTAATATGTCACAAAGCAATCAAAAAATTGAATAACTTATTAAATACATCTCGCTTGCTCACACAGACCCAAACACACTCACATACACTTGTAAATATTTAAGAGAACTTTTTTGGTAGTGTTTACTTTCTCTTCACTTCGTTACGCACACCACACGAAAGTTGTTGTACTAGTCTCATAGTCAAACGTAAATAAGTCTGTTTACTCTCAGACGCGCTCTCTCTCTCTTTCTCTCTCTGTCAAATATGTGAGGAGCTTTTGTGAGCATTCTGCGATAAGCCATATGTAAACAAACCTTACTTTCATTCACAGAAACAACAACGAATATTGTCACACACAAAATAAAAGTATGCAAAATGTGTGCGTGTGTGTGAGTGTCTGTATATTTATGTATGTAGGTTTGTCATTGTAATATGTACATATACGCACATACCTATATATAAAAGCTCAAGCGTCTCGCATGTGCTATTAAACGCGGTTGTGCTGACTCATTCTGTCGGCAACGCAAATCACGGTTTACAATTCATGAACACAAATATAAGTATGTTTGTATGAGCTTGTAAATACATGTGTGTGTGTATATATATACACGTAAATTAAAAGGTAAACAAAAGGTTACAGGAATAGGAAGTTGGTTTCTTTGAACTTATTTGGAATATACGAGCCTATAGAATGTATATGCTTAAAACTGAAACGTTTAGAAGCATATTCTAAATTTGGTTTCTGAATTAAAAAAAACTCTAATAAAATTTAATAAGTGTGCTAAACATATTTAACGATCGTTTAAAAATCTGTAAAATTATATAAACTACAATCTTGCATCAAAATTGATTACAGGGTATCCTCTAGATGCAATATGCAAATGTATGTGCATAATGTGTTTAGAAACATACATAATCTCCGTTCACATAATGTACGTAATGTCTACATAGTTTTAAGTTGTTGCTGTGTGACAAATGCTTGTGTATATGAACCTGTTTTACACACTCACATGCTGGTCGTTCTGACACGCCTCAAAAGCTCTAGAAACAGTTCCATATCGTCCGTTTTTATTGTCTCTGTTGTTGCGAGGGTGGTATTATATATAAAGTAATATTTTGTTATATGTAAAATTATTGTAATATTTTTGCAATGAACTTCAATGGCATTGAGCTTTTACTGCTACTATGAATTTGATTTGCATTTCATTAACGACCTGTTTCCAGTTGATGCCGTTAATTATGCAGAAATTGTTCGATGCGCCCTCGCACACAGTGGGGATTAAACTATACTACAACTTCCCGCTAGCGCAGCTGAATTGACTTTGACTTGCAGTGATTCATCGCACAAAGTCAGCAACCGCAGACACACGCACACATACATATGTACATATATGCACATACATATATGTATGTGTTCATTCAGAGATACATAGTATAGCGTATGTGTATCGTGAGATTCCAAAATTAAGGTATCTGCTTGAGTTGCATGCAGTTGATTGAGCGGCACTGGAGTTGTAGCAGTTTCTTGGTTAAATTGGGTTAAACAAATGTATGCAATATGCAGCAGGAATGCCGGCAGTAACAATAAGAATATATTAAAGACTTCTGTAAATTAGCGCTGCTTCTTATGGATGTGCATCATCCCATTAACAGCTGAATCCCAATACATAAGTTATCACTGTAAAGTTTACAGTTCAAGTTTACATAAATGTGGCACGAGGATCACTGCACACAGTACAACGTGCACTGCTTGCAGTGTTAATGGCCTATCTAAATATGTATGTTAACAAATTTACATAAGCCTTTAACAGGGCACTGCTTACATTGCTTGGGTCATATTTAAATAATATTTAAAGTAAAGTGTGTTTTAACTGTTTGAGTTTGACACAACAAATGACAAATTTAGCCTAAATGTGCAGTTAAATTTAAAAAATAGACTTGCTTTTTATATTCCCTACTTAGCTTGCTGCCCCACTAAAATTAATTACGTTTAAGCAACAAAAAAATGACTAATTTAGTATAGTGCGCTTAAATGTAATGAAACTAACAAAAAGTGAGAATATTGCTAATTGTTAAACAAACATTATAAATTTAGCACTTCTGAGGTAGTTACAAAAAATTGACAATAAATTTATTTGAAGCGATACTTATACATACATACATCACATCATGATTGTTTGAGTGTTTGTATCATTAATTGTATGTACATAATTAAGTGCAAACCACTCTAAGCAGTTCAAAACTCAACACACATTATATCAAGAATTAAGCTCTGCCAATGATGATGGTGACGTAATTAACAGCGTTTCCTGCATATTCACAGTGTCTCGCGATTCGACATCAAGTTTTGCTTTCGACTGTGTTTCTTGCTCATGATTCATGCCCCCATAAACTGTATACACTCACACACACATGCTTGTTTCTTTGCTTGCGTGTGTGTGTGTGTGAGAGTGTTTACGTAGAGGAGCCAGAAAAGAGACAAACCTAACCACACACAAGCACACATACACATGCAGTCACATATATCAGTGTATATGTGTTTGTGTGTAGTTGACACAGCACAGTTCAGGCTGATAATTATTGGCTGAGCTTGAAAACGATAACAGCAATAACTGTAACTTTTCAGTTTCTTATTGATAAGCTGAACTTGTGCGACGCATGCGCAGCGACAATTCTATGTGTGTGTGTGTGTGCATGCGTGCCCTTGTGTGTGTGTTTGTGCTTTGTAACCCATTTCGACAGGCACCTGTTATCGCGCATACCTTATTGTCTCTTATCTTATCTCTCATATCTTATCAGACTGTTTGTGTCCGTGTGATTGCAAAAGTTACTAATTCTATTTTTTACTTATTTCCAAGTTTTCCATCAGTTTGGGGCGTTCACTTGAAGCGGCGACAACGTTAACGAATACGAATACAAAAAACGAATAGATTTAAATACAGTGAATAATTTGAAAAAAAAAACAAAGAAAATTCTTTAAAATGGTGTCTGTGGAAACAATTGGTTCGATCTTCATTAAAGCCCTCAAATTGGTAGGTTCCAGTAGTGAAAACTGTGCTAAATTAATAAGTTTTCCATGAAAAATGTTGAGCAATACGGCAACGAGGCAACGAGATAAGGTTTAAGACTTCTTATCACTACGAAAGCTTGTATTAGTAATATTACTCATACGCCCACAAAAAAAAATAATGTGAGGGTCGTGAAATACAATGCTAAAGTTAAAGTTACAGTTAAAGCTTTTTTAGGGCGTGGCTATAGTGATTATTACAACAGTTTTGGCAATGAATCATTCAGAAATTCTATTCCTTAATTGCAGATCATCAATTTGGTCGTTATCTTCCTCTATCGCTGGGGAGATGGCGGAGAATTCTTGGGTATTGGCGGTACCTGGAACCTCAACGAGGAGAAGAGTGCAGATGCGGAAATTGTTGCCTCTGGAGTAATGGTGGGATTCCTGATCTATACGGGTTGTCATACCATAGCCTATGCCTTTGGTACTACCAAACATAAGGGGTAAGTCATCGAAAGTATTCCCCAAGAAAGCCTATTAATAATACTCTCTATTTTATAGTGAACTCTGTGACACCATCATGAATGTGGTGGGCACATTTATGTGGATTGCTGTTGGAGGCGTGGCATTGCACTACTGGAAGGGTTATATGTCCGATGAGGGTTTCCTCTATGTCAATTCGGAGCGACAGGTGGGCATTGCCATGGGCTCGTTGTGTGTTATCGAGGGTGCACTGTACCTGCTGGACACTGTGCTCGCCTGCATACATTACTCCAAGGGCGACACTGACTACACACAGTAGACACACCGTATGATGGATGAGCATGGACATAAACTGAAGCGCCGCGTGGGCTGCTAACGAATAACTGTTAAATATTTCAATATCTTTTCAGTTAATTCTAAGTGCAAATTAGTTTTTAAACATATTAAGCCAATTTTGTATCAATATATACATACATATATATTCCCATTAACCATTTACAATTAACAATTTACATTAATGACAGTTCACTGTACCACAACATACTAAAAACCCTTTTATACTTTGGCAAATATAAATGGTTAAGATCCAAACACACAATCTTACAAATCCTTATCAGTATCAATTGGAATTCCCTCTGTAGCTACAGTGAAGACCAACTAAGTGAGTCAGCAGCATAAATTTCCAAGGAAATTGAAAGCTTTCTTGACTGATTCTGATTCAACTTTTAGTCATGCTCGATAAAGAACGATAAATTACTTTGGGGCAAGAGCTTTTAGCTGGTTCGTTATAGTCAGTTTACTCTGTCTAACTGTTGATGTGTAGAGTAATTGGTTATTTTTCCAAGCTGCTTTGCCATGCCCCCCCCCCCACCACCACCGAAATAATCCCCAAACTCGCAACTCACCTGTTTTGGAGGATTCCCACAGCCATCCACGGTGTCCTGGGGACTGCGTTTAAAGCTGTTGCCACGAACTACTCGCTGGGCACACAGAGCACACCGACGATTCACTGAACCGTCCTCCAGATTGAGAGCGTCGATATGCAGTGCCAGATCCTGAATGTTCGAGTTGCTGTTTTCACTACACTGATTGAGCCGGTCGAGAGTGCGCGAATCGAGACTCTCCCGATAAACATTCTGTCCACGATCCAAATTGTGCTCGTAATTTGTGTCCAAATTATAGGAACTCAAGCTACTGTTACGTGACGAGGTGGAGATTTGGCGACGAACCAAGGAGTTGGTGCTACGCTTGCGACGCATCACCACCGTCCTGGGAGTACTCTCCACGGTGGAGCTCAGTGGGCTAGGAGTCTGCGGGGATTGTAGGATCGAGGCCGTGGCGGGTAAAGGCAATTTGGGCAACGATGCTGGAGGAGGAGGTGTCTGCTGACCAGCTAGACTCATAATGGACTGTTGGCGTTCCAATTGCTTCTCATAGCCATTGAATTTGTCATAGTCGATGAACGACATGTTGGCATAACTAACCATATTGTCGATGGCCTGCAACGACTGCAAGGATGCGCTCCACTTCGGATTCATTTTCTCCTTCTTCTTATCGCTGCTGCTCCCACCACCGCTACCGCCACCTCCACCGCCGCTGGTACCAACACTGCTATTGCCAGCACTACTCGATGATCCACTGCCTCCGGTCAAACCACTAAAGGTGCTCTTAAACGAAGCTATCAAAGTACTCGATCGTCTTTTCTGAAAGTTCAGCTGCGGATTGTAGGCCACCTCGCTGGGCGTCAGCGATACCAATGACGGTTTTCGCGTCATTCCTGAGTCCGCCTCCTCTAGCGGCGTTGAGGTCGAAGGATGCGCAGACATGCGTCGCTGTGGGGTCTTCACCGAACTGGCCGTATCCGCTCTCCGACGCAGCACCGGGGAACAATCCTCGGCTGTTCCGCTGTCGGCTAAGGAATTCTTGCGCGGTGACGTCGGCGATAACGGATCTCCCGACTTCTCTGCCTCCTCCGATAACTGCTCCAGTTGTGGCTCAATGAAACTACGACGATTGGGTCGTCGCAGCAAAATCATCGAACGACTACGCGTGAAGGTAAACGGTGTTTTACCATCCAAAGACGCGTCCTTAAGCTCATCGCTTCGGGCCAAGTTTTCCTTGCTGCCCGTTATGTGGTTAATAAAACGCGACAGTTTTCCACGTATACTATTCGAACGTTCCATCTTGGGCAGATGATCATTCGAAGACTGTTGTTGTTGTTGTTGTGCTCTTCGCTCTGCTTCGTATTGCTCTCGGAATTTCTGGGTAATGTTCGTGGAGGTTGGTAAAGTTGTTGTTGTTATTGTTGCTGCTGAATTGTTATTGTTATTCTGTACCATATTACTATTATTATTTATGTTATTATTATTATGTATATTATTATTATTATTATTATTTTTATTATTATTGTTGTTGTTGTTGTTATTGCGATTATTGTTTTTCGCTTCGTCTGTTTTGTTTTTTGCATTCATTGAAGTTTTTGCTATGCCATTAATCGTAGTTTGTTGTTGTTGTTGTTGCTGCTGCTGCTGCTGCTGTTGTTGTTGCTTTTGCTTTTTATTGTTTATCTTTTGTAGCTTCTTCTGTCCCTTTGCGACACTTTTGGCCTCTTTGCTGGAATTCATTTTGTTGCCACTTAAAACTGCAAGAGAGCAAAGAGAGAATGCATAAGAATTGTAAAGCTTAAGAGAGCGTAGCTTTGTAGTATGCGAATATGTAACTCTCTCTCTCTCCCTCACGCTCTTTCACTCTCCCCACTCCCTCTATTACTCACCATCTCACTCTACCACTCTTCCACTACCCCCCCCTCCCTCCCCCTCTTTCACACCCGCTCTCTCTCTCACACACCCACTCTCTTTTCGCACACGATATCTCTTATCTACAGTTGCCTATAAATTGACATTCCAATGTCCATGGCTTGGTTGCCTTCTAGTGCTTGTGGATAATGATATCTCATTTGTCTAAAATCACACACATCTAAATCTAACGATATGATGAACTACGCACATACCCCTTGTGCAAAAATCAAACAAGTTTTAGACAACACTACTATACTACTATCCTTAACAGTGGGTTTTAAAAGTATTTATCTGCATTTGTTAACTTCAAGATCACCTCTAAACAAATACAAAATTATTAATTTAGTTTAATAATTTTTAAGAACACATTCAATCAATAGATTTTCTCTAAACAAATTTATTCACAATCTTTAAACTTTAACAAGCTATCAAAAATACCTTTATTTTCCAATTGTGAACGACTTTTTATGCCTAATTGTTAACAGAATAGAATATAACTTTAATACTGTTAAGCTTTTTTAACCTTTGTCTATCAAAGTCAAATCTTAAGTGGATAGAAATGGGAGTTACGAAATAAAAAATAATCATTATTTGCAATTAGTACAGGAATTAAATTGTACATTTAGTGCTAACAAAGATTTGTATTTAATTTAAATGGCTTTCAAAATAAACAGTCAATTTAAATATTTATAAATAATATATAGAAAAGTAAAGTTTTATATATATGAACTTATTTCTTTGTAACAATGCAAGGGTATACTAATTAAAAAAAACTGTGATTAAAGTAACAATCAAACAAAGAATTTAATTTTGTAAAACAAAGAAAAATAATCTTATGTTAAATCTCGTAAGTCTATAGTTGTGTTTTTTTTTTTTTTTGCTTATAGTGAGGTATAGTGAATAGCCGATATAATGAATGAATAGTAATATCTTGACTTTTCTATTTTTAAAATTTGATTAATTTCACAAAATAATCTAGACAGATAGTAGAAGTAGAAATCCATTGCATTTAAAGGCGTCTATAATTCCTGATTTGGTTATTGAGCTATAAGAAAACTTTTAACACTTTTCTGAGTATAAAACATTTAGATAATATCAAAGACTAATAGATTGAGTGTCGCCTTGTTTCAAAAGCATCGAATGTGAGAGAAATTTAGAAAGAAAACTGTAGGATAAGAAAGAGAGTGAGATATAGAGAATGAAAGACCTTTTGAAACACTTGATACTTTCGGAAGATATCATTGAATAAATGGGGACTTCACTCTCAACATTCGTGGCGCAGTTGCAAAAGTTGATGATAAGTGATTTTGGAGAGGAGGAGGGGCAAAGGGGGCGTAGAGCGTAGGGGTACTAGGAAGCGGGTCGACAAAAGGCAAAAGAGTGATGGAGTATATGGTATAACAGAGCGCAAAGAGTCATACTCTTATCTTAAACAATTGTTTCCAACTAAGTTTAAAAACAACATTTAACTGTGTGATAAGATTTGAAACAAAAACAAAAACAAAACACACACAAAATTAAGACCAACTAAATACGAGCCATAGACAAATGCACTTGTCTGCCTGCTAGGCAATATGCTATTTTAGTCAACAGGTTGAAATACAAATCATAGTTAACACCAAATACTAGTGAGTGTGTCAAAAGATACCCTGTAATCAGCACTAGACGAAAAACAAAAAAAAAAAAAACAATACAAATAGCATCTGTAGCAGGTTTTATTTATCATACTGTCTGATAAAACGAGAACTTAGTTTTTTTTTTTGCGTAGAAACAGATAGCTAATAAACAATGTTTAGTCGTTATGTGACAAAATTATTATGCTCTTCGCAAGGGTAAATAAAGCACGACAGTTACCGCTATAAAAATGCAAACACTCAACTTAGTGGGCAAAGCTCAGCAATGTCAGCAAAATTTATTCTTCAACGAGTTCGAAAGTGCAAGTCAACTGTTGTGTTACTTTTGAGAGTCACTGTGTTTGTGTGTTCGTGTATGTGTGCTCACTTTGATTGTTATGTTATAAAGTGTGCGTGTTTGTTTATGTGTGTGTGTGTGTGTGTGCGTGTGTTATGATATTAGTTTGTTTTGCATTCTTTTCATGTTTTGTTTGGGTTTCGAATTAACATTTTTATTGCGACACTGAAGCAGCAGCAAACAGTCATGGTCAATTTCAAGACTGATCAATGAGCGCTAAACTTTGTAACACGCACAAAAACCCAGCAGGAATTGCTCTTTGAATTTAATGTCTGTACATGTGTATGTACTTGCTCACACCCACACATATGCATGTTGATTAGCATTGGAGCTTTGTTGGCCGCAGCGCGGCGTAGATGTAAAATAAAGTCGCAAATAGCACTTAACTTTTAATACTTAATAAATACATATATCTACTGTTCACATATTGTGTATATATATGCACATGTGTAAGCATGTACGTAATGAATAATATTTTATTTAATTTTTTTTGTTAATTTTGCGTTCTACGCATACACGCACATACACAAATACACACACACACCTATATACAATTTTGCATGGCTACTTGCGCAACTTGACAACCAGCTGACAATCGAGCGCGCGTTCTCTCTCTCTCTCCCTCTGTCTCTCTTTCTTCTTTAACACAAACTTATACTCCACCAATTGCTCTCCTACTTGCTCTCTTCTTAGTGACAACGCAACAGAAGCACGCTCATCGTTCCATTCGTTTTTTTTTTATTATCCATTTATAATATAATCCTAATATTGTACATATGTATGTGGAAGCATGTATTTTTTATGTATTCAACATCATTTCGCATTTTGCTCTATTAAATATTTATGTTTTAATTCATTATATACATTTTTAGACTTACATATTTATCTAAATTGTATGTATGTTTGTATTAACATATGTTTGTAGTTTTATACACAGTCATGTAAGTATTTACATGTGCATTTATTTATATATATATATGTATCTATACGTTTGTATCAACACACGTAAGTTGATTTGGAACTATGTTCAAATTTGTCATCACTTGTTTGCCGGTTCCCTAGCCTTACATGCATTAATACATACATACATATGTACACATGTTTTTATGTACATACAGGCATATATGTACATGCAGTGCTTAAGCAGCAATATCTGTTCCACTTAACAACCGGCTTATTGTGACTATCTCACACACTCTTGTTGTTTTAGATTCATTTATCACATGGCACATTCACTTACACTATACGCCACTTGCGAAAAATAAAGAAAACTTTGCTCGATACACCGTTTTCGTTAAAAGCGAACAACAATCGCCGCAACAACGCAACCAAAGAACTCCGCGCGCGCGGGTGACTAGCGGTTAACTGATCGACAGGCGCCTCTACAGCTGGTATCATGGTGGAAGAAATCAACGAGGTGACGCATTGCGCATGACCGCTGTTCGCTTGTTCAATGAATGCGTACAAAAAATAGAGCTTGTGAAGTCACACATTTGTCAATATGCCCAAACTAGAGGTTAAGTTGACTAATGAATGTAGTACTTGACTTAATTTTACCTTAAGTTATTTTAAATTAAAGCTAATAATAAAATAAGCAACAGAAAAGCATACGAATATCTGCCAATTGCAATAATTTTTACTGTAGCCCTGGTCAACTAGCTTAAGTTTTCTTTGCCGCGCGTTTTAAAATTTTTAATTAACAGCTTTAATAATTTATATTTTGCTTACTAATAAGCAAAACGACACTACCCACCTTATTCTTTAAGCAGCAAGAATTATTTTTTATTATTTTAAAAATATTTCAAATAATAACAAGCGATTAGAGTGACCATACCCTCTAAATGGTTTAACGCACTAATTATGCCAGTAACTCGCCTAATCACTTGATGTTTTTTAAAATTCAATCGCAATTGGAAATGCGGCGGCGCAACTTGTTTAATCTGAACTAAAACAGGTCTTTAAATATGTAACTGCAAAGTGAGTATAATTATTAATACAAAATGATGCAAATGTATACACAAACTTTTTGTCAAAATTAAAACATTTGTGAATTCAATTAAGTCAAGGTTTGCAATTTGAAACAATAACAAAGCCGCATACATGCAAACATCGTGTGTACACTAGTATGTGTGTAATTGCTTGTATGTGTGTTCTGTGTATGTGTTTCTGATTAGATTGTGCATACAATTGTATTTAATTTTAATTAAAATCTATAAGCTAATGCTAAAACATTTCGATTGCGTTTAATCAGCAGCAGCAAACTGATTAACAATGGCCCCAATGAAGCCGATTCTCTGTGTGGGTTGCACCGTCATTGACTTTGTGACAATCAGTGCTAGCTTCCCTAAGGAAGACACGGATGAACGATGTCTCGATGGCTCCTGGCAACGTGGCGGGAATGCCTCCAATGTCAGCACTGTGCTGCGACTGCTGGGCGCTTCAGTAGACTTCTTTGGTATGCTTAGTAAATCCGATGGATTCCGTGTACTGCTTGATGATCTTCTGAGACGTGGAATTGGTGTGGAATACTGTCCCATGAGCGAAAAGGATCCACCTTTCTCATCGGTTATTATTGCTCAGGACACAGGATCACGCACCATTGTGCACTGCAACAAAGGTTATCCGTATGTGACTTCGGAGGACTTTGCCAAAATCGATCTTAATCGCTATGGTTGGGTGCACTTTGAGGCACGGCATCCCAAGGAAACCATCAGGATGATAAAAACCGTACAAGAGTATAATTCAAGGACAGGTGATCGCATTTATATCTCACTGGACTTTGAGACATTGTTTGATAAAAACCTGGAACTGTGCCACCTGTGCGATTATGTGGTCTTCTCGAAGGATCTAGGCACCAGGCAAGGCTGGAAAACGTCATTGGAGACGTGTACGAAGCTAGCTAAAGTCCTTCAACCAAGTCATCCAAACATAATTTGTCCCTGGGGCAACACTGGTGCCAGCTGCCTGGACTCCAGCGGGAAGCATAGCCAAGTTCCCGCCTATGAACCAAAGTGCGTAGTGGATACTCTGGGTGCCGGGGATAGTTTCATGGCCGGTTTCATCTATGCCACCTACATGATGCAGCGTTCTCTGTCAGATGCTGTAGACTATGCCAATCGAGTGGCTGGACACAAGATTAGCAATTTTGGCTATGATCACATAGCAGAACTCCACACAGTACAAAGATAATGCAATAAATCTGTTATTATTATAATCAAATTATATATCTTAAAGCTTTACGCAAAGTTGACAGAAATACAGACATATATAGTATATTATAATTATCTACATATTTGTAGTTATATAAATAATCGTTTGATGATGTGGTGTCCTCATCCCAAATTGGGCATCTCGTCGCTTAGAAATGTACAAGACTGTGTCGGGAACAATAAGTATAAAACACTTGCAATATCTCTAAATTATTAATTAATCTATGTAAATTTGGTAAAGTCAGCTCGCTGATCATCCACATCGGTGCTATTGTTGGACGAGGAGCTCATATCTACGCCACTGGAGGCGCTTTGCTGTTGATTATTTTGCTGTTCATTGTTTTGTTGTTGACTCTTTTGCTGTTGTATGAGCTAAGGAATGGAATAAAAAATTTAATTCAAGTCTAAAAAGTTTTTATTTATCAACTAAGCTCACCTGAGTGCGCAGTCGCTTCAATTTGCGCAATCTTTCCAACCAATTGGATGCATAAGGATTCATCTTTTGTATACTCTGATAGACAAGGGAGGCCAGCTGTGAAAAAAGACAATAATTTAATTATTTAAACTTTAAATAAAAGTTTTAACTTTTGCCTACATTAGCATGGAGCGCCATCTGTCGGGCTAACAAGGGAGCACTGCGATCGGAGACGATTCTTGGCTCTGGATGGCAGACAAATTTGGAGATTTCCGAACGCGCCTTCACATAGACACGATTCGAGTTCAGCTCCAGCGGTTCCACAATCACACAGGCATAGTTAAAGTGACCCTAAAGGGTAGAAAAGAACGATCTTGTTATATACTCTACAAATATCGTTTGATTAGGAATTATACCGATATGGTTGTTAGATTATATTCCTCGCCGCTTTCGTTGTAAATGATCTTGACAAAATCGTTGCCAATATGCTTCTTCTTCTCATTGCAATTGGGATCATCCTGCAGATTTGTGGGCATCAAAGTTGCCACATGGAAGGTTACCTAAAGAAGACCCACCGGATATAAGTATATATATCTATATATGTATTGGAGTATCAGTGTTTCTACCTGTAGTATGTCATCCTTCCATATGTAGGCAAACTTGCCATCAGCTCCACTTTTGTCCAGACCAATAAAGAGATTATTCTGCTCAGCATCAATGAGACTGACCAGTGTTCCAATATTCCGCAGGAACTCCACATAGCGTGTGCTGCCGTGGGAGTTACGTAGAATCTCGACCTCGTTGTTGCACTGATTGGGACCCACATAGAGCACACCAATTTTGTGCGTCTCAAATGGCGGCACCAAGTCCAGTAGGGTCAATGCACTGGACTGCTCTGGACCGACTTTGAGCGGCGTCTCTGTGACCTGAAGTTGACCGGTGCTGTAGAGCTGGAGGAACACAAAGCTGGGATTCATGCACAGCTTAGCACTAGTCGGTGGCTTGGTGGCGCCGAAGCTCTTGAAGCTGCTTGTCGGCGCTGGACGATGTGCCTTCCCGTTGTTCACCTCACGTACCACCGAAATAGTTTTGGATCGTCCACGCATCATGTCACCAGCGCCGTTATTGTAGTTGTCGGAGGTGACACCACTGCTGGACTTGACTAGACCCAAAGAAGCATTCACATAGCTGGTTAGCTTGGCGGCCACGGGAGCAAGCGTCTGTTTTGCCGCTGTTGTGGGCAACACCTGTACTTGACCAGGTGACAGCGGTGGCTTTCCAACCCCAGTTTGCTTAAGGGACGAGGCCGATGCGGAGGTCTGCACTTGACCAGTTGGCAGAGCTCCAGTGCCCGCCACCTGACTGCTGACATCATCGGCCGAATGTTGTTTGGGTGGCAATGCGCCTGCTCCGGGCTGCAGTGGGAACTTCAAACCCTGCGCCGACTGTGGTGGCGTTGAGCCGGCGATCTCCTCGGGAATCGCTTCGCAGCTGACGCGCATATCTTTGGTGCTGTACTGCACGTTCTTCTTTTTCGACGGCAGCTGTGGTTCATCCAATGAGGCGAGCACTATTTCGGGGTCCTGAGCCAAAGCCGTCGGTTTGCCGGAAAGGAATACTTGTCGCCAGCTGGAGCTCATCTCGGGACTGGAGTTGACGCGTCGCACGGGATTTCGAGCACGGCTCTGGGCATCGCCAAAGGCCAGGACATCATCATCGGCCTCTCCGTCGCTTACACTTCCACTTAGAGCCGCCTCCTTGCCACGTTTGCCAGCCATTCTGGGTATGGGTATGTCAATGGCAGCAGTACCTGGAGTACCACCGGCAATGCTCACCGAGTGATTAATCTCCTCCTGACGCTGCAGAGCCCGTGCCTTGGCCATCATACGCTTGCGCATTTCGGTGGCGGAAGGAAACGCAGTCACGGCAGGATCCGTTTCCACAGCTTGCAGGGCTTGCGACTCCAATTGTGCTTCCTGCTGTGGTGCTGGTTCCTGTTGTGGTGGCAGTTCCTGTTGTGGTGGTTCCTGCTGCTGGGTAGGCATCATGTCATCTGGCCCAAACACTCCGCCATAAGAGGTGGGCAGAAACAAGGAGACCATGCTATTGAAAGGCTGATCCTGGCCAAAGCAATCATTAGCAATTGGATTCTGAATACGAGTTATCCACGAGATGTTTCCAGTTGGACGCCTTATATAGATCTCTGCCCAGCCGGTGCAGGCACGTACACAAACCGGTTGTTGGACCACACTGCTGCCCAGTATCGATGGTCCCATGCTAGCGGAGGACAGTGACATAGAGTTGCCCAACAAGGAGGTGTTGCTGCCCGTGTGAGAACCTTCAACAAGATTACTGGCCTCTGGATTCGAGCCTCGTCGGGAGTACGTGTCCAGTGATGCTGTCGAACTATTAGAGATCTGACGATGTGGATGTGTAGTGGATGCCGATGAGGATGAGGTTTGCTCTGTGCTACCAGCACTCTCGTTGCCACTGCTGTGCTGCAGACTGAGCTTTGTGTAACGACGCTCCTGCTCCGGCGACAAAATGGGCTGCTGTCCGGCATCATTAAGACTCTTGGAATTCAGACTGATGCTTGGTGTTTTGCTGAGCTGTATGCAGCGCTCGCAAAGACCATTCCGTGTGGGTCCCGATGGACAGCCAGAGGTAGTTATGGTAACCAAATTGTAGCCCACCAGCCAGGTCTGTGAGACGCCATCCTTAAGCAAATAATCAATGGCAGGAAAGCTGTAAGAAATCGGTTTATATAAAGACTTTTAAATGGACTAAAAGCACTCACCGCTTGGGCAAAGAGGGGCAGGGCGAGTAGGTGTGCCTGGCCAGAAAATCGGAGCAAGTTTCAGCCAGCTCGGCGTGGAAATTACGCAAGCTATTGTTCATTAATGGACGCATCTCGGCATCATTACGTGTCGTGGCACTATTACGACTGCCACGTTCTGTCAAACTGGTGCTCCGCTTGCGATTGGATGAATCCTCGTTGACATTGAGTGAATTGATGCTCACAATGTCCTTGTAGAGCATCTTGGCATTTGATTGCATGGACTAAAAAAGAAAGAAACTCAATTAAGAGATGCGCTAGAGGTTCATTCAAATAATTGACCCACCGATATGATATAGCCCACACAATTCTTGCGCAACTCCAGCTTGCACTTGAGAAACCAACCGGCAATCACATGATGAGCAAGGGATACCGTGTAGTGATTATATCGATGTGGCTTCGTATACGGCAGTAAAATTGCAAACACATACATATTCTGCTTTGGCGTAAAGTTAGTGAACAGATGGTTTGACAAATGGATCAAAACTGTGGGAAGACAATAAATTAGAGACCGAATTTAAGTAGCACTTAAGCACCTACGAGATAGAAACTCTAAGACAGGTATGGCCACTGCATGGGTATCGGACATCTTGCTCATCTGTAACAGCACATCGGGCAGTTGTCGCATAAGTGCCTCTGGCATTTCCAGTATCAATATGGTCATCGTATTGATGCAGATGCTCGCTATGCTCGTCGGTATGCGAGAATTGAGAGCCGTGATGATCTTATTATGCTGCTGGGGCTGCATGCTTTCATAATAAATGACCAGCGAGGCAATTGCCGGCAGTACAAGAGCATTGAAATCATCGGTGGGTCGCTTAAATCGATTCTGATTCATCGAATTGATTTTGAACAACGTGTTGGCCAACTCCTCGATGTCGTTGCCTTGGATTAAAGCCTTGTTCTGCAGCACCTTGGGCAACTCCTTGATTACCAGCTGAAAGACCTTGTAATCCATGTCCTGCTCGAGGCAACGAACAATCAATTTACAGGCACGTCGTATAGATATTGTTGTGGTCTGCGTTTGCGGTGGCAGTGATGAGTCGATGCCTAGATAATGGCTAAATTTAACCACTTTATTGGCATCGGGATAGCCAATATGATACGAGGCATTAGCACGTGCCTTCAACATCCAGTTAAAGATCTATAAAGTAAATAAATAAATTTAGCTACTTGAAGATTAGGTATAAAAACCGATGCCATACCGTCCAGCGCACATTACTGGCCTTCTCGAAGACCTTGGGACGATCGTAGTGCAGTTCCAGATGATCCATCAGTATATTGAATATTTTAATGGCATGTGTGGCAGGTAGACGATAAAGTTTGATAACAAAAACATCAACGAGCCCGTTAATGGCAGCAATAATGTCTTCATTCTCCGACTCTGTGTCCTCAACGGCAACTGAACGCTGCTCGAAGGGACGATTGATGAGCATCTCCAGTATGTCCAGCAGTTCCATACATCGCTTGGTATCACAATGGGCGGCAAAGTCACACAATGCTCGGGCCACCGTACTGCGCACCTTAACACTCGGCTCCTGATGGATTTGTGCCAATTGTGTGACCACAACACGATCAAGGATTTCCTCCTCATAGCTAAAGCGATTCTGATTCATGATCTGCACCAATGATTCGATTGTCTTGATGCGCACTGTGACATTCGACATGCGATAATAGCGACGCACAAACTGGGCCAAAAGCTGTAGCCATTCGGGTCTTGTGGCCGTCACCCGACGTGTTCGATACTCGATTAATCCCAGCACCGATTCCTCTGAACGTTGTTCAGCCACGCGCTCTATGAGATCATATATACGATCCACATCTCCGAGTATCTGAGCACGTTCGTCCTGCAGCAACTTTTCGATGCAATTAATGTTAACATGGAAATTAGTTTGTAAATAATTCAAACTCTCTTTGTTAACACCAGAACGCTCTAAAAAACAATTGATTAATACAAATAATTTTGGAACTAAGTATAATATACACACCATAATACTCAATATTATCCACAATTGCCGACATAATATCACAGATCAAATCCCAAATGATCTCGGAGAGCGTATAATTATTGGTTACACGACGCACACTGATTATCACCTCATTGGTCACAATCACCTGTCGACTATCCAAAGCCTGCAAAGATTTAAGTATGAATAATGGTATATAACTTTAATATTTAACTTACACTTAGGAATCCAGATAGCACATTGGTTGCATAGATCATGGGGGAGACTTGAAAGATAATGTTCGATCCAAAGATATTCATGGTCAGATGAAAGACGGCGCCACGCAGCAATTGTGCATCTTCGTATAGGCCACGATCATTGAGTATATTGCACATCATCTTCATGGAATGATAGCCCAGTTGAGTACCCAACAGATTTTTCATTATCTGGAAAGGGAAAACAACACGGTTATTGCTAGTTATATTTTAGAATTTAAAAGAGTTATATATATTTTATTTTTTTTTTGGAATTAATTTGGCTTGCTTTGAAATTCTCTTCAATATTTAAAGTTTTAACCATGAAAAAGCAGATTGTAAAAACGTTTATAACGGTCAAAAAGGTGCGTCGTTTGCCGCCAAAGAAACCAGAGCCAATACCACGGCGTGTGCTCATCGTAGGTCGTTGTACGCTGGACATGATTACGATCTGTGATGATCATCCTCAGCCTGGAAAATTACAGCGTACCGAGGAGGGTTTTTGGCGTCTTGGTGGCCATGCCGCTAACGCCTGCTGTGTGCTCCGTCGTTTGGGCACAGAGTGTGAGTTCTTGGGTAACCTAAGCAGCATTAGTGCGTTTGAAACTCTTCTCAGTGGATTCCAAGCCATGGGCGTTGATATCTCCAGTTGTCCTCGCATGCCACACGAGCCTCCGCATCAGAGTATTGTGGTGGTACGTAGCGATTGCACACGCAGCACAGTCGAGTACTCGAATCGAAAGCATGAACTGACCTTTCAGCAGTTTATTGGCGCCGTCGACTATCGCAAGTATTCCTGGATACATTTTGAGGCGCGTTATTTGAAGGAAACCTTGCGCATGATGCGATCTGTACGGGATTACAATCTACGCAATCCGGAAACATACATAATCATTTCATTTGATTTAATTAATTTGCGACCAATTAGTTTACTGCTCGCTAATCTGGCGGACTATGTGCTCGTCCACAAGGAAGTTCAAATCGCATACGCGTATATGAATGGACGTGAGACAGTTTGGGCTGTCAGGGACGCTATGCAGGTAACTCATAAACGTTGGCTAGCAAAACAGCCGAAGAAAACTCCCAATCCAACTGAGGATGTCAAGCCATTAGAAGAAAACAATTGCGATCCCTCAGTAGAAAAGGGTTCGATCATTGTCTATGAAAACTATGAAGAGGGTGCCAGTTGTCTGATGCCCGATGGCAAATACTTTAAAGTGGCCGGTCATATTCCTCAAAAAACTGTGGATACCATTGGTGAGCACGACACCTTTGTCGGGGCCTTTATCTATGCACTGGAGCACAACAAACACTCCCTGCGCGATGCCATGGAGTATGCCACAAGGGCAACCTGCCACAAAGTCGGAAAATTGGGTTTCGAGTGTTTGCGTTGCATGCCCAAGGATCTGAAGAGCTGCTACTATGCTTAAACAACAACTTTGAACAGGAAACTCAATTTAACTTGTGTCTAAAACTAAATCAAATCAATAAATTAAGTAGACTTTAAGGTTAAATTAAATATCTTTCACTCTAGTCAAAACCTACTTCATTTTAAGTTCTTAAGAACTAAGGCTAAGTCACAGACATACCTTAAATGAGGCTTGGCAATATTTTACATGATTGATGGTGCGACAGAGTGTGACAATGCACTGATGCAGTGTTTCACTCGGGAAGATGGTGTATCCAATGACCATCTCCAGTATGGTCAGGCACTGTAGACCGATGTTATCATCCGACACAGTGCAACTTAATTCGCAGGCATTCCTAAAAAGAATCACGTTTAAAATTGTTCAAACAAAAGTTATATATTTCCACTTACTGGACAATTCCGACCAGAATGTCTTTGTCCAAATGGGCAGCATTAAATTTGATGAGATTAACCAGCATGTCTAGGTAGGGACAGAGCAAAGAGGCGTCTGTTATCGCGGGTATCCAAAGTAACATAAATTTGCCAATCTACAAAACAAAAACATTTAGAAAATGCCTCGAAATAACTTTATATTTGCTAACCTTTTCCTCGAAATTGGTAATATCTTTGCCATTCTCTGTGAGCGTGTCAAGGAGTTCCAGTAGATGACGCAAATCCTCGTGCGCCTCATGATTCTGTATCACCAGAAAGAACTTTTCACGCATCAGCGTCAAGTTTTTGTATTGTGTGTGAATGAGTCTCTTGTAGAAACTCAAAGCGATTTGTCGTGTTTCTGCCGGTTTGTTCGGCACAATGAGATCGTTGGTTAGATGCCACAGTTTTGTTATTGAAGTCTAAATGTGGCATAAAATCATAAGTTAATTGTTATTGTCATCAATTACTTTGCCTTCACTCACCTCATCCAGGTTCATGTTGTGCAAATGCACATCGCCCAACTCTTTAAGCATTTTGCAACGTTGCGCTATGGGCTGCTCTGGCCGTAATTCATTCTCAAACTCCGGTCTTAATGTGCGCTCTCCCGCCGCTCCTGGAAGGGATTACGATAATGTTGCTATTAATGCCACCCGTAGCATGTGTAAGTGAGACGAGAATAATAATTTACCTGCTGATTTTATAGACGACTTCAGGAACATTTTAAACTTTGATTTATCCCTGGAGCTCATCATAAGTCGATTTATTCGTTGTATTTATATTGTGAGTAGCAGTTATAATTGTTTAAAACTAAAATTATGGTTTTATTTTAATGTAATGCAACAAATAATTGAAAATGAGCACTCAGAACTGTGCTGTAAATTAAACCAGGGAGCACTCACAGATGAGAATTGTAACAAACATAAGTAGAGGTACTCCGTAAAAAAACATTCTACAGTTTGTATTTATATCGATATCGATAACTATGCAACAGTTTAAGTATTTTCAAATGTTTTAATCTTAAAAATTACTATTTCACATAAAATATATGCAAAACTATTTGTTGGTTGACAAATAAATTCATTTAAGTAGCTAAATTGGGGAATGCAGTCAATGTTTAAATAAAACGGAACTAAATGAACCGCAACCAACTCAAGTAGCTCGTTCGCTCATTTCAGTGAGTTGTTGATCGAACTTATTCAAAATCATTCGATAAAATTCTTTCATAGCGTCTTAAAAAAGTTGGGCTGATTGTATTAATAAAGAAAAGGGAAATAAAAGCGCCATATACTTATTGCCCATAAGTATATCAACAGCATAAAACATTAAACTCTGCTGTCGTCTATTAATTGCATAACGTCAATTGTGGTTAAATTTTGCACACACATTGAAAAGCAGACGCCGTACATGTGTTCTTAATTGCAATAAAAGAAGGAAAACAACAGTTACTTGTCACTTTTGACGCATCATATAGGGCAAAACAAAGGTAAATGATATTTCTAATATGCGCACACTATGTGCTTAAATGTACACATAATATGCGCAGGCACGGAATTTGTGTAATAATAAATGGTAACAATATTTGCACATAAGATTAATACGATTATATTAACGCGTAGTCGTTGCTTGTGCTGCTATGTGTGTACGCATGTGTGTGTGCGTGTGTGTATGTTAAGCAAGTCTGTAGAAGTATGTATGGGGACACACACACAAAGACACTAAGTAGGCTGCTTGACGAAATGCAGCTCTATATGGATTTTAGAAAAAAGCTGTTGTTATCGCCATATTTCCAGCTTGTCACATATGATTGATTGTACAATGTTCTGTTTAAAATAAGGATAATAATAAATAAAAACACCATTTTTTTTATAGGTAAACCATGAGTTCAACTGAAGAAAACAGTCCAGCGACTACGCCACAAGAGAACGAACCATCTGGGGAACAGACAAATCCCAGAGATTTGGAAAAAATTGAAGAGGAGAAGCTTAAGTCAAAGTATCCATCTGGCATGCGGGTTCCTGGCGGTCATTCGGCATTCCTCCAAAAGCGTTTGCAAAAGGGCGTAAGTTTAATTGATGAAAAATTTAAAATTAATACTTTTGCAAATTTAAATTTCTATTTGATAGCAAAAATTTTTTGATTCTGGCGATTATCAAATGGCGAAACAAAAGGGCGGCGGTGTTAAGCAGGTGTTTGCCAATAAGGTGACCACCGGTGATGCAATACCAACTCCAGAAACGGTGCCTGCTCGAAAAACATCAATCATACAACCGTCATGCAACAAGTTCTCAACAGCGAGTTAAACTAACTGAAAACAAAAATGTATTAACAATTGGCCTCCGACCCCGGCCTTTCCAAATGCTCTTTACCTAATATAGTTTCTATTGCTAGGTCGGCTGATCTGTGTGCACTATGCCATGTTGCGCTGGCGCTCATTTTGCCGTATTGTTAACATGTCATACGAGTGGTTTAATTTTAAATCATTTTTTTCTTACCATACTTTGATTTCATTTATTCTCAACAATGTTTTGCCTAAAAAAAAAATTAACTTAAAATATGTATTCACTTATTACGCTCTACTATAAAAATCTGCGCCGATTAAATTTACCTATCTTAATGCAGCCAATCTCAAGAACGTTTAAATAATGTATCATAGCACACTTTGAATCAGCACTATTCACTATTCAAAAAGTTCTATTTAACCCCTGATTGTATCTAGTTGTAAGTTATTGAAATCGTAATAAACTTAAGCTGAAACCAGTTCTAATAATAATAAAATTTTTAAAATTTACCTTTTATAGCAGTGTTCTAAATAAAATTTGTAAATGAAATGAAATGAAATCAACATGAATAAAACGTTTATGAATACTGACTATAAAATCAATTGTTTTTTTTTTATTTTGGGAGAAGATTGTTTTAAATATGTAGTTAACATATTGTGTTGAATGGCTTGTAATGTTAGCCAAACATTAATAGCAAAATTGTTTATATTTCGTTGAAAATTAATTAGTGTAAAATTGGAAAAAAAAGTTAAGAAAGAATTAATTGCAACAAATTTGCCCTTATAAGGAACAAAATTCAAATAATGAACCAAGGCGGAGTTGTGTCTTTTCGTTCAGAACCAGTTCAAATGAACGGGTGCAATGCGATGAACTAGTTAAACGGTTCAATGATTTGCGAACTAAACTCTTCAGTAGTTTTATTCATCTGTTGTATCGTTTATTTTTTTTTATATTAAAGAAATTGCAATTAGTTGAATACGAATATTGTTTTGAATGGACGCATCGTACGTTTGCGAGCACAGTATCTTCGAGTTAATCAGTAAACTAGCTGCATTACTTCTGCAAGATGAGCGCGCCCAAACGGAGCAAACATATGCGAAAAATGCTTTTGTACCTAAGCCCGCCGAGGTTTCTAAGAAACGGGCGAAACTCTACGAATCCCTCCTGCACATTCGCGAGTACCAATTATGTCCACGCTTGGACAGGTTTCCCAAATGTCGCAAACTGTTGGACGAGGAACGCAACCATTTCGACGAGAAGCTGATCAATGATATTACCTATTGTGTTGTCAAAGTATCCAAAAAACCAAATATTGCAAGCTCCCTGTCCAAGTACTTTCAATTCCATGCAGTTGGCGCGCGAACGAAATGCAAACTATTACGACCCAAGCCACTGGGCCTGGAAGTGGCGCCACGCAACTGGAAATTGCACGATTCCATCTTCACGACACCCTCGATTTTCAAGTCCATCAAGGATTTGAACAGCCAGATGGAGGCAGTAAAATTCACGAAAAAGACCAACATCGTCTTGAGTGACATTAAAAAGATGCGAAAGTCTGTTAATACTACAGCTCCAAAACCTAAATTTAACTCTTCCACATTACAAGAATCATTGGCGCGTATGAGAGAGTTTACAGCAAATATAGAGCCTTTAAAGACAAGATTTCCAACGTTCCCGAAACAGAAGGAAGAGCCCATAAAAGAGGAGCACAGAAAAGAAGAACAGCGGAAAGGGGAACCTAAGAGATCTGAGCCTAAGAGAGGCGAGCACAAGAAAGGCGAGCGCAGAAGAGGGGATCCCAAAAGAGCAGAAGCCAAAAGAGGCGAACACAGAAGACGAGAGCACAAGAGAGAAGAGCACAAGAAAGAGGAACACAAGAAAGGCGAGCCTAAAAGAGGAGATCCAAAGAAAGCTGAGCCACGACAAGCGCAGCCGAAAAATGCGGAAACCAAGAAAACCGATAAGAATGGAAAGTTCCGTGATAAACACTTTTTCTCAGATGTGTGCATGACCAACGAAATAAAATGTCTTAAAAATAAAAAAATTGAATTAAGCTTCATAGAATTAATCAACTTTATAGACCATTTAAAGAAGGCTTCAGGTGAGCAACATTTGCATAACTTTAGCTTGACCTTGACCATTATTAATAATGATGTGCTTTGATTTAGTTGGACTGCAATCGGAATCCTTTCTGTGGAGAGCCGAGGGACACTTTCAGTTGCGACCCAATTCCACAATTAAGACCGTTTTGCCCGAGGTTCTGGCGGAATATTCACAGCCATTCCTGGAGTCTGGCTGTGCGTATCGTCGTCTAACCGCTCACACCGAGTGGCATTATGCTGAGAATCGCATAGAACGTCCCATGAATCGAGTACGGATAATGTTACTAATTTCTATTCGTTGTTGCTAACTCAATTGTTATTTTATTTTAGACCATGCGTCAGGCGATTATAGAATTTCTTACAAACAGTCGCTTGTTCTTGCTTTCTCAACCAGCCACAAATTTGTCGCAGCTGCTGCACAGTGCTGGTCCCACTATGCAGATGCTGCTGCAGTTGGATCAGATGTTTCAGACCGAACGAAGGCGTAAGTATTGTTTAAGAACATAAAAATGATACATAACTTTTTATACTCTCTGCAAGAGAGAGAATGCTGGGTTTGTGAAAAGTATATAAGGCGTGGAAGACTCCATAAAGTATATATGTATATTCTTGATCAGCTTTACAAGCCGAGTCGATATAGCCAAGTCATGATTTAAAATAAGTTTAGAAAATATAAATAAGTCTAAGCCATGTCAAAGCTTATGTGCTGATTATATAAAGGTTTACCTTCGTTTATAAGACACTAAAGCAACTTCCTAAATTTTGGTTTGGTTGGATTTTTCTCTATGGTATTTTTCCAATTTATCATTATTTTTATCTTTTATCCGTGAACAATTATACTTCAAATTGTGCTTCAAATTGTTCATTTAAAATAATTATGTTGTAAAAAAATAAATAGTATCTTATATTAGGCTACATAAATTCTATTTTCTAGATCTATCTGTTTAATCTATCTAAATTCTATTTCAGTAAACATTCGACACGGAACAAGCGGTGCTTGCCTGTTGAAAGTCATTTGGTCAGCGATTGATGTGTGCGTCAACATTCAGTACCTGCAATTTTTAATGTATCTGCTGAGATCACTGTGCGAGACATACTGTGGTCAGCTGCAGCGCTGGCTTTACCATGGCGTGCTCGACGAGCCCTTTAATGAGTTGTTCGTGGGCACTCAGAGATGCTTGGATGCGCAGTCCAAGGAGTTTTTTGACAAGGGAGACTTTGTGCGTTCCCATATGGTACCTGGTTTTCTCACTGGCTACGAGTCGGCAATTGTACAGTGTGGCAAATACAGTCGTCTGCTCAAGAGCTACAATCCCCAGGTGAGTAAAAACAGAGGAGAGAGTAGTAAAGCTTAAAATAATTTGGTTTTTCTTACAGCACATAATTTTCAATACTCAACATCCGGATTTAACTGTTTGTCTCTCGCAAGATCAGCTATCGGAGATGCAGCAAAGATTGGAATTACACTATAAACAGCTCCTGCTGAACATAAATCCATTTAGGATGCAGTCCGTCATTGATGAAAGTTCCGCGAGCAGATTTCGTTTTGGAAATCGCATGTGGAGTTGCACCCAAGAGCGTATAGCGGATTGGAAGTCAACACAACGGGAGTTACTCCTAAAAGCGAACGAAGGGAAACTGCGACGATACGAGGAGATTAATAATCAGATCAAGGAACAGGAGCAACTGCGTCTTGAGCATCGACGCTTAGAAATCGCCTCAGAGTTAGCGTTTCGCAAAAAATGTGATGAACAGGATGAGGAACGTTTGCGGCGTGACAAACTGATACTGGAAGAACGCATTGCCGAATACCAAAACTTTATAAATCCAAATCGAATAGCTGTCGTGGGTAGTAGTCCAGACGAGAGCACAAACAGTTCACATAGTTTCATTTCCTGCTGTGAAGAGCAAGACACAAAATCAACTCAGAAGCAAACTGATCAGGCGAATGCGAATGATACTGAAGAAACAGCAGAAAAGTCCGCGCCGAAAGACACACTTCAGGAGCCGAATGCCAATGATGCAGACATGGAAATGGAACGCAATCGTAATCGAAATATGTGCTCGGAGCAGTTTCAAGAGTGTCAAACGGAAGTGAAGCTAGTGCAAACGACCACGACGACGCCACAGGCTCTTACCGAGTTGGAGAGTAATCGATTGCGTGTGCTGGGTTGTACGGATATGCAGCCTCAACTGCCACCGGATGTGAATATGAATCTCGAAGATTTAAGCGACATGCAGCGAAATCGCCAGAGAATGCATCAACATGAGCACTTTGGTACAATCAATGATACAAAACAGCGCAGTAAATCGCTTGAAATTCAATCAAAATCGAAGGAGGATTTGGTTAAACAGGTGGAATTGAGGGTTGACTTGCAGCTTCCATTGGAGCCCCACAAGTTGTTTGTGGAACCTGCCATGGATACAGCGACGCCCATGTCAACCACATCGGATGTAGAAATCGAAACGTTTATAGCCAACGAATCTGTTGATGCGGTTAACAATAATATAAATGATAAGATCAATACCAAGGAACCAATTAGGAAATCACCTCTCCAATTGCCCGAAAGTAGTCCCGCATTTCAGTTAAGAAAACCTCCCTTGAATATGCCCATGTTTAAGTTGCAACGAATCGAGGCAGTTGTAGCATGCCACAAGCAGCAGCAGGAGCGCAGCGATCACAATGCTTTCCTAATCAAGCGTTACGTTCAACAGTCGATAACGGTGCCACTGAAAAGTCATTTATCGCTGCTGCGAAATGAAGTGCTCCGTGTATTCGATGATCTCAATGTTTATGAACACTTTCGCCAGCTGCGAAACTATTTCTTCCTGCTCGATGGTGAATTTGGCACAATGCTCGTTGGTGGAATACTGCAACGCATTGAGTCTGGCATGGAACCGTGTCGTTTGTGCCAGAGTGGGACCCTGGATGCCATACTTAATAATGCGCTTGGTAATAGAGCCTCGGATGGTTTGGATTCAACAGCTGCATTAATTGCAGAAAATTTGAAATTAACTTTCACAAATGTTCCCGATTATTTTGATCTGATGGATCTCAATGTCCTGTCCATTTTCTCGTTAACCTACAAAGTGGATTGGCCATTGAATTTGGTCATCAGTTTGGAAACCATTGCCAAGTATACACAGATATTTACACATTTGTTAAAGCTGCGTCAAGTCAACTTTATGCTGGAGCGTGCCTATGAGCATCTCCAGCAATTGGGAAAGCTTCATGGGAAACCACTTCAGTCATCAGCTCAGTATCGTCACTTGCAAATGATTCGCCAGAAGTTGTCACACTTTGTGATCACACTGCAGAATCATCTGGAGACGAATGCACTCCATGGCACCTGGCAGACCTTCAATGAGAGACTACGCAACGTCGATTCCGTTGAGGAACTATACCAGAGACATGTGGAATACCTAAAACATATCGCATTTATATCTCTGCTCAATCGGCGTAGCGCCAAGTTTCGGGAGACGGTCGATAATATACTTGTGATTGTGCTACGGTTTTGCAAGTACGTTCCATACTTATCATTAAATCTGAAGATATATCTATGCTATAACTTTATTTGCCTTCTTTTTTTAGAATTCTACAATCAAAACCATTTGATTTGAATAAAAATCAAGAATTTGTGCATCCGCGCTATAAGCGTTTGGTGTTTGAAGAAACCGAATTTGAAAAGTTCTTGCACTATGTCATCTATCTGGGCGAGAAGGTCGATGCTTCCGGATATCAAGATAAAATCGTTGAACTAATACGTATTATAAATTTTAATAGCTACTATAATGTAACAAAGTCCACGAATCAAGCTAAATAAAGTGTTATCTTTGTTGGAAATAAGTTAGAATTTTGTTAAAAACACCCTGAAATTTTACAATTAATACTTCCTCTCCATAACATATACTTAGATATAATTAAAGTTAACTAAGACAATTTGAATAAATTAAAAAAGAAGTTATTACACCTTGCAATTTATTTTAATAGCAACTAAAAAGTAACAAATTCCACAAATCATGCCATACAAAGTGTTATGAAGTCTTTAAAACTCTCTGAAATTTTAAAAACCTTAACACATCTTCATTATATATATTAATATGTCAAAAATAAATTTTTGTTATGCTCAAAAATCAATTAATAAAATAAAGAAATCATAACTGCGATTATTAATGTATATTGTTTATAAAATCAATTTATAAATTCATGTATCTTATGACTATTTAAACCAAGAAAGAAAAGTTTAGAGAAAATAAAAACTTTTGGCATTTGTCCGACATTCAATGTCCATAATTCAAATATTTTGATTGTTTTTCATCGTCAGAAACTGTAGGATCTATTGATCTTAAGGCACATAATCAAAGGTATCCGATTGACGGTCGTTGTCGTCATCGTTGTTATTTTTCTGATACTCCTCTGAGCACAGGTGTTTGGGCAACTCACAGCCAAAGTACGCATTGTTGTTGCAGCAGAAAACGATGAGCTGTGACCAAAATTCATCGACTGACAGAAGATTGGGATTACCAAATACAATCATCAGGCAGCGAGCACGTGAGGTGGCCACATTCATGCGTTTCTTGCAGCGCACAAACCCCAAATTGAGTCGCGCATCCGACGGTAGAACGGCATGAGAGGAGCGCACCGTTGAAATCAGAATAACATCGCGTTCCTAAAAAAAAAGAAAAACAGATTTAATTCTATTGACAAAGTATAGGATTGAGGAATTACCTGACCCTGAAACTGTTCGACAGTGCCAATCATTGGCATGGCCACATCGGCGCTGATAAACATGCTCCGCAATGTCTTCACCTGTTTGGTGTACGGAGTCAGTAAACCAATCTGTTCTGGTTGTACATTGCGGCGATACAAGAGAATCGTCGTAAGGAACACTTGACGCGCCTCGGCGGGATTATACCAGGATGGCGAGTCTGGTTCTTGCATATTTTCACCCAGTATGCCGTGAAAGAAGGTGCCATGGCTTAGTGGCATAGTTATGTTGGGTTCAAAAATCGCTTGCAGATCTGCCAGCAACTGAGCTTCGCGTGAATCCTTCTCGGAGACCATGGCTATGAGCTCGTTTTCGTAGAAAAGTTTACTATAAATACTCATAATGGAGGGCAGAGCCCGATAGTTATTCAATAGTTTGGTCAGCACACATGGATTGTAACCGGAGGTGTCGGGAAAGCGGAGCAAGTCCCTTCGATATGGTGAACGTTCCAGTAAACGCTCCAATAGTGACACATTAAGACCAAATTCCGCTGCCTTTCGATCCATAACCATTGGCTGCAACTGATGAGGATCTCCGGCTAGAATCACTTGATTGCGTTTTGTTCCCAGCAGTGCGATTGGCACAATACACTCCGGTTCGCTGCACTGTCCAGCCTCATCGATAAGCACATGGGTGAAGTGACCAGTTGGAATGTCCATTTGAAAGAAGCTGCCCAAAGTGGTGCAGGTGCTGATGATGATGCGATGCAGGCACAAAAACTTTGACTGGCAACGCAGTTTCAATCCCGAATCTGTGACCAACATCTGCTCAGTGGAAGATAAGAATTAAAAATGATTTTAATAAATCAAAATTACAGTTAATTACATTATCCCGACAGGTATCGGATATGCCATTGTCTCCGGTGGCACAGTAGCTCTTGATCTCATCCGGTATCATATCCTTCTCGACTTGATTAAACCCAACCAGACGAATGAAATCTCCCTGGGGCAATACTTTGCTATCAATGATACGTTTGGTTAACAGATCTGCAGCGCTATTAGAGGGTGCTCCAATGAGAAGACGGCTGCCAGGCAAATTCCGAATCAATTGCAATGCTGTCTCCACCAGAGTTATGGTTTTGCCCGTCCCGGGTGGACCAAAGATGACATAAGGCAACTTATCCGCTTCCCCGCGTAGTATATTAAAGACAGCTCTCTTTTGGATTGAGTTCAATGATGCATTGAACCAGGGTAACTTGTCATCATAGAGGTACATATTGCCATCCTTGAAGACCACATCCAGTTGTGGATTTGTGCGCATGTTGACCTTGTTGGGAAATAGAAAGGCTTCTCCCAAAGTGTTCACAATGCGCTCAATGGCATAATGTTGCTTGCGTAGAGATACCCTGGAAAAATGGAAAGTCACACGGTAATCTTCGCCATTGTACTTCTGATGAAATCCAGGATTAAATTTCAAGAGCACACGATCGAAAAGCACTTTATGCACAATACCCTCAAAAGACTTGGCTTCCGCACCTAAAAAGGGATTTGTGGCACGTATAGAATCGCCCAGCACGATTGAGGGACGACGCTCTGCAAGATCCTCAATGTGCAGCGAAAGGAATTCACCATCACGTTGGAAATGAGCACGCTCCCGATCAAAGTTACGAAAGCTAACGGTGAATTCAATCTCCTCCAGATGTAGCAGCAAACTGAAGCGTTTCACGTAGGTAGAAGGGCTGAGAGGTTCCGCAAGAAATGGATAAGAGTTCATTAAGCTCGCCTCCTTTTGATTAAACGACTCCGAGCAGAGAACAATCTCCCGCAGACTAGGAGACACTTCGTACATTTTAAGACTGTTCTTTACAAATCGTCGCTTGACAAATGTAAATTCTCCGGGGACCACAGAGTTCTTATTAGACCACACTTGATTGGCATAGAATCGAGAGCGCTGTCCAATTGACTTTCCCGCCACGTTCAGCTGATCCGATGCCATCAAACGTAGCTCTGCCTGCTTGGCCTCCAGATCCGTTTCACACACCACAATGGTTAGGTAACGATTCACTTTAAAGCTTTCAAAGTCCAAAGTAAAACATTCTTTTGATTCGCCAATGAATTTTGTATGCACCTCAAGAATCACTGAGATTTGATCATCGACATCGATTTGCCTGGAACTCAGTGGCTCCACAACACTTATCTGAGCACGATCAGAATTTTTGATGATAATTCTACGCAAATTAAATATACGATTTGTGTTATTTCGTAATTTAAAGGTGACATTTTCTTTCTTCCACTGTTCCGAGTAGATGAGCCGATCCTTGCCATCAATGGTAATGGCGCGTCTGTTGATCGAGGTGTTCGGTAGATTCTGCTTTACATTACCGAAATTCTTCTCCAACAACTTCAATTTGACAGCGCGAAGTGAATATTTATTCTAGAAAGAAAAGTTTGTAATTTAAGACTTCTCTGCTATCAAAAACTATTTGATTTGCTTACAAAACTGCACTCGATAAGATCTGCATTCACTATATCTCCCAGATGTAAATCAATACCAGTGGACAAATCCTCCCTGAGCACATAGGCGTCCCCGGTGAGTTCCGAGAAATGCTCAAAAACCCGTTCCACGACACATCTTTGATCAGTTTGAATACGCGCTGGAGTTAGTTTCAATACTTCCAGTATTTCACCCTGTTTGTCCACATAATCCTCATCCAATTGAATGTTACATTCCAAGCAAACATTGTCGCCTTTCTTTGGTATAAAACTTAGCTCAATATCATCCATCTTAATAGACAGTTCGCCATAGTCAGTATCCACTTCCACGGATGATGATAGACGCTGCTTGACAACGCCTAGAATATTACGTCGCTGAGTATTAAAATATGTGGGCTTCTCCAGTTTTAAGGAGTCCAGTATATTCCGAGTCTAGAAAGTAACTAGGATTATAGTTTTATATTTGATTAAGTAAGTATATGCTAGTTTACCTTGGCGTCTGTAATTTCTTCCCAATTTTGATCAATAATATTTTCTATCTTGACGATCTTATTGACATTCTCTTCCGTTTTATAGAACAAATATTCCACAACACATCCAATTTGTAGGTCTTGGAACATTGGAACTATATTCTTCTCAAATGGAATTATATCATCAATGACTCCATTTGTGGCCGAGAGTTGGGTAATCACGCCTTTCCGTTTGGAACAGGGCGTGGAAATTGCATTATTTCCAGTGGTATCCGAAGGGGAATCGGATTCATTTGATTTATGCTCTTTCTGTATTTCTTCTTCATCGTCTAGAAAGTTATTCTCAATTTCCAGTAGTTCTTTTTTCAACTGTCGCTCCTTTTCATAAGGTCTTAGTAGTTGGTAAATAAACGAATACATTTTGAGCACTCCTCTTAATGAAACTCTTTCACCTAGTTCGTTTTAATGTTTTTGTAGTACTACTCTCTGCATGTACTCAGCAGCGTTTTTAAAGCCTTTCTTTCGTCTTCTCAATAATGTTTCTCTCGCTGCTTAAGAGCGAGGAATGTATGTCTTAAGTTTTTCAAGTGTGCCATAAATTAAAAGGCATCACAACAAGAATAAACAGTTAGAGTGAAAAGGCATCATATTTCATCAATTTATTGCTGATGTTGCAGTCTACAATATGTTGTGAGTTCTATTACTGTCGCCTTTTGTTCATTTGACATTAAAATAGTTTTACTGACACACTGCACTAGTATTAAAGTCTTTAGTTCAACAATTAAACACAGATCACGTTTTTTCCCGGATTTTTCTCGAGTAACAGACTCTGTCAAATAACCCGCAAACTCGAAAGTTTATAAATGGAGTAATTTGCAGGGTTGTCAAGCAACAGTAACAACAGAACCATTTAACATAAGTTCGATATGTACAACTACTGTTAATCGATTGAAACACAAATTTATTAGGTTCTGTTACGTGTGGAGTACTTAACATCTTACTCCACACTTAACGGTATGTAGCAGCAGGCCGCCGTTTAAATAGTTTTAAACTAATATATTAAATTAAATGAAAAGATAAATTGACATTTTAGTTAAATCGTAAGCTAAACTTAACTAAAATAAAATTTTACATTACATTGATTGTCTTTTGCTTTCAATTTACATCACAGCTGATTTCTTTACTAAATAGCGCCATCTTTTGTCTGTTAGCGCAATACACGCTTAACGATAGGCAATCGCTATCGATATAGACGATACTTCGCAGTTATCATCATCAGTTGCGCTGCGATTCTGCTGTGAAATTAGTCACTTGAATTTTATTTTTAGTTTACATCTTTTTTAAAGACTATTTGAGATACTCGTATTTTCAACGTGCTGCCTAAAATAAAATAATCTAATAAAAATGCAGGTGAGCTTTAAATTAAGGGAACAATTGCTTTGTTGATTGTGCACATGTGAATGGCAATTCAAAAACCGAAACTTCCATATTTGGGCATGCACCCAAAAATATTGGGTGCAGCATTTAATGAATGAAAAGTAAATGAAATGTGTTGTGTTTTAGGACCCCAACGACGATACCGAGTGGAATGATGTGCTGCGTGCCAAAGGAATTATTGGACCCAAACAGAAGGAGGCAGAAATCACAGAAGATCAGATCCAGGCGCTTATGGACGATGCCATCCAACGACGCACAGATCTTCCCCTACAGGAGGGACAAAGGGACAAGAAAATCGATGATATGTCACTGGACGAACTTGACGAACTCGAGGACTCCGAGGACGAAGAAGTACTAGAACAGTATCGGCAAAAACGTATGGCCGAAATGCGTGCCACCGCGGAGAAGGCAAGATTCGGCAGTGTGCGGGAAATATCGGGTCAGGACTATGTGAATGAAGTGACCAAAGCCGGTGAGGGAATCTGGGCGGTCATACATCTCTATGCCAACGGAGTGCCACTCTGTGCACTTATACACCATCACATGCAGCAGCTGGCACTGCGGTTCCCACAGACCAAGTTCATGCGCTCTATTGCCACGACTTGCATACCCAATTTCCCCGAAAAGAACCTGCCCTCCATATTCATATACTTTGAGGGAGCACTACGTAAGCAGTTCATTGGTCCCATTGAGCTGCGTGGCGATAAACTCACCACTGATGAGCTTGAATTCATGCTGGGCCAAGTGGGAGCAGTCCCGACGGAGATTAAGGAGGATCCTAGACCACAAATTAGAGATAAAATGCTGGCCGATTTGGAGGATAAGAGTGCTGACTTCTACTAAGACTTCTTCTAACCGAAGTCCTTTAATTTCATTTTTCATGTCTTGTTTTAGTACAATTTGAGGTGCATTTGTGTTAATTAAATTAAATACAGTTTACATTTTCTACCACAACACATCCAAATCAACATGAAATCACTTGTGCTGCGGCTTTACACTATTCGTCAAAGTTTTGGTCAAACTCTTGGGTTTCCCCCGAAAGATGTTCGGATCAATAATGTTGTATGGATGCTCACAGGCTGGATTTATGATGCGTCCACGTCGAATGTCTTGCTTCTCTAGCAGATGTGGTGCTAGGAGTAGGAACAATTGCTCCGTCCAGGAGGGCAAACCAAAGCTGGAGAAGCACAGCTCCCAGTAGGGCAGTCCCAAGTGGGCAATGGCCATGCGCAGATACTCACTAAAGGTCTCGGCCAGAAATTGCCAACTGAGTGTGTTTAGCTCCAATAAGTAAAACTTGGGATTATTCGAGTTGGTGGATTCGTAAAACATGCAGACCTAAGAGACTGAAAAAATCAACTTATGTTTTATTAATAATAGTTTAATGCTTGCCTTGGCGACCTCATTAATGTTGTTAATTTCAAATATTTTGGTCTTGGGCATGATGATCGGTGGTGCATTCTCGCTTTTTTCCTTGTTGCCAGCGCTGGTTCCTGCACTGGTTGTGGACACGGAGTTGCTCACAGAGTGTGTGATCTCTATGTTCTCTCGCAGCAGTGTCACCTGTAGCAGGTGTGGAAAGTGTATATACCCCACACGGCGGGTGTCGTTAGCTGAGTGTATTAAATAAAAGAGCTGGAAATTATTTAAACTTTATTCGCGTTCTACTCACGTGCATACTGATAGCTCCAGTTGAGCACAAATCCATCGGTGGACAAGTAGAATTTTTTCATGTCCTCCGGTAGGTAGACACAGTGCCGCTGCTCCCAATTAACCACCTGACAGAGATTAAGCGGCTGACGTCGTTCCAAATTCACATTACAGACACGTGGAACATTTGCTTAAATATTTATTTAATTTATTACCCAAAACGATTAATAATTTCTTCTTCTTCTGTATTTTACTCACACAGAGTTTTGATCAGACCCAACGTTAAATTTTCGTAGAATGCATCTTCTGGTGATAGCTTCTTATTCATAATTATAGGCAATTTTAACAATTCTCAATTGTTCGAAATAGTTTTGTGTTAAACGTTAACTTTGATTAAGTAAACAATGACTCCTTGGCACTGGTTGTGCTGGCAACGGAGGTCACCCAGCTCTTATACCGCCCTACCATAATAACAACAACATTTATAAGAATCTGGGGTGTAGTATATCTAATACGGGGCCCCAATCCACGGGGAGCCGCTTTAGAAAAGTGGTATTAAGTAATTTCGGCATTAAAATCATATGAACGAAATAATAAGCTGTGACCAAGAATTAGCAGAGCTCTGTTAAGTATATCAGCCAAAAATGTTATTTACAAACGACAAGTTCAACAAATATAAGGAATCTTTATATTTGAACGCAATGCCAATGCTTGTGTGCAAGCGAGACAGAAACTTAAAAGCATTTGATCGAACGTTTACGCTGCTTCTGTGGCGGTAACGGTGACTGCGGACGCTAGCCGTGCCGACCAATATAATATACAAATACTTAATGGTTAAAGTTCATTAAAAATTAAAAAAATGTATAAAATTTTTTTAACAAAAATTTAAAAATTGTATTTCAAATACAACCAAAGATACTTATAAGCGTAGGCATTCATCAAATTACTCTCCAACTTTCCAGTGGTGACTACACACACACACACTAACACACACACACTATCAAAAATTCCATTAGCTCGCTGTAACATAGTTTAACATTACTGCTTTGAACTCAACGGTGAGAGAGGGAGAAAAATCATGAGTCATTGAGCGCAATGCAATGAGTGATCTGTGTTGTGTGGGCAATGACGCCGGCAGAAGTCCAAGCACCTCAGCGACTCACTACCCTGCGACAGCAGAAGCCTAAGCACCTCTGCGACTCGCTGCCCTGCGACAGTTCTATTTATAGCACTTCTCTCTTTACAAGCGTTGCTGAAAATGAGTGTCCAGCCGCTCATCGTTTTACAGGCACATAAATACACATATACATATGCAATCATATATGAAACTTAGTGCGTTTAAACTGCTTGCTCGCTCGCTATTGCTTAAGAAGTAAACAATTTCATGTACTCAGTTGGAATAAATAAATTACTTATCGTTTTGTACATACATATATACATACATAAAATTAAATTTATTTGCAATAAAATTAATGAACATATTTGCAAGAAATTGAAAGTAATAATTAAGATTTTAGCAATTGGTGCTATGGAAAAGAACAGACCTCAAGCTTTGGTCATTTATGCTCAACTACTAGACTGATGATTGTTAGGAGGATCGCTCTCGTCGGCCTCCTCCTCGTGTCAGGAAACCTCCCACACTGTTGACTCGACCGATCGCCGTGGACGTGCAGCGACCTCCACATGGGCGTCCAGTCCATCACTCAAGCGACTGAATCGACGTGCCCAGCTCCCACGGGGATTCACCTGACTGCCAGTCAGAGAGGGTCGACTGCTGGCATCGCGGAATAGACTCAATATATCCTGGTTGTCGCCTTGGGCACGCTTAATGCCATGATGGTATTTAGCCTCTTTGGCCAGCAACTGTTCGCGCTGCATTTGGGTCTTCACCTCGGATGGGACATCGGGTATGATGAACTGCATGACACCCGTTAAAACGAACACAACGTGCTCGAAGCAGACAACAAAGGCGAGACGAGCAGCAAACACGTGCCAATAATGTGGACTGAGTCCATAGGGTTCATCGTCCTTGGGAGCGTTGCTAAAAAAATTAAAGAATTCCAAATTTTCTTCTTTTCCGAAACTAAGCTAAGATTAATCCAAACTGCTTACCGATAGCCCCGATACTGACAAGTATCCGGATCGCGTTCACTGCTTGAAGCTCCCCATTCTTCCTTGTAGTCGGAGGTGTTGAATATGGACAGCGAGTGCTCGATGTAACCAGCCAAAGTGTGCGTTTCTGAGTAGACAAATTTGTAGACTACACGGGGTATGAAATCACTTGTGTAGGCGATCACAAATGCATTCGATACAACGGCTGTGTATGTAATGATGCGTAATATGCCGTACCATGCCCCAATATCCTCTACTCTTTCGGCCAGGGGTCGTCTCGCTTGGGTGACCATTTTGTACGCGTCCAAGCGGATTTCAGCCACGTTATTGAGCAGCGCAAAGAGCGGAGCGAGCGGAAAGGCGGCGACAAACAGTGTGACAAAGCCATATTGTAGTACTAGAATTTGTATACCATAATTTAATTTTAAAATTTCTTTCCGAGCTTAAAGCTTGTACTTACTCATTTCTAGGTATTCGTCGAAGAGGGCCAAGCGTCCGGGATCCTGCATATGATAGTCTTGCTCCCAAGCCATGTGTAAATGAGATTCATCTTTTGTGGCCTGTTTAAGAGAAAAGATATTTTATTATATTTAAATAAATTGGTTTTATTTGTTAAAATACCTGCTTGTGTTTTCGCTGACGCCACCAATTCCAGAACTTGGGAAACAAATATTCCATGAAGTTGTTCCAGCACTGCTTGCCAACCATTATAATGGCCTAAGCATATTAAAAGAAAATAAAAGGAAGCTCTAAGAAATCGTAAGCAAGCAGTATACTCAATACATTGGTCTAGCACTGCTTACTACTACTCTGTATTCACTCTTATAATTGTTTGCACATTTGCATACTCTTCACAGTGGGTTTGTTTAATTACTCCGTAATTACTCTTATAATGTTTATGATTGCACTGTTTGCTAATATTTCGTAGATGCTCTAAAAATCCTCATGCTTATTGTCTTCAATAAAATATAAGAGTGACTCACCAATTGTATACACAGCTCAGATAGACAGCCGGCTGGATCACAAATATCATTTTTGAGTCGAAAGAACTCACTGCGTCGAGCTTGATCATCGCCAGGATAATCAAAAAAGCGTCCTTTAAAGAACGCTATGTAAATAAGCGACGAGTAGAAGTTCATAAACTCAAAGAAAAATATTTTGAACGTATAAGAGTCTTCGTATTCGGTGTGTGTGCGCGGATTCTCCAAGTTCGTCAGCTTAATAGCCATGCGGTGGTAAATCTATAAATATTTTAACTGTATAATTAATGTAAACTATATACTTAAAAGAATTACTAACTCGAGTTAGTATCATGATGACCACCAAATTGATCAAAGCAGCTGTTACAGTGGTAAACAGTTTGGCATGTTCCTTGACAAAGAATCCACCACCGCCGTAAATAACCGATACCAAGGTTATGCGGTAAATTATAGTGCCCAGAACCGCAGAGAGCACCACAGAGATCTAACCAAAGATAGTATATATATCAAACAATAAATTTGTTTTAATTTCATTATAGACACCATAAAGAGCACAGCACTGCCCGTGATGACAAATCGTATAGCCCGATTCCAGGTGGACATATATGGCTCCTTTTCCCTAGTCACTGGATTCATACGAAAAGTAGTCGCATTCGTTTCAAATTCTGGACGATTCTCCTCATCCATGTCCACATTGTGTAGATCCCATTCCCAAACCAAAACTGATTGCTTACGTTTCCACAGCTCCAGAAATGTGGTAGCTAAAAGTTCACGAAGTTTAATAATAGTTTATAGAAGTAAATCGTTTTTCTAGGCTCACCCCAAAAGGACATGAATATGGCGAAAAATACTGTTGATGGATTGTCAAATAGATATGTCAGTCGAGAGAAGAGACAAGATTCCGATAGTCTTTGATAGCTGCAGGCCTTATCGCAGAGTGGACACAAGGTAATGTTACCTGTGCCATACTCATTGCATATCTCCTTGCTGGGCGTATTATCCTCCGACTCCAGCGTGGCTAGTCCATAGATGAAGCAGAGAGTACCAACTACTGATGGATAGACCAGCATCTCCGTATAGAAGCCAAGCCAACAGAAATACAAGGCTATCTTATCGCCAAAGTATTTGCGCACCAAACAAAGCGGTTGTTTCTTGTACCACTGCGAGGGATGTGCCCATGTCTGGTAGAGCACACGGCGATCCAATGATATGCCACTCGAGTGCGGACGATCGTAGCGACCTTCGTGCAGCGGGAAGCACGCCAGATAGGTGCCATCATTTAGTAATCTTCTAATCCCCATACGATCGCTCTCGTCGTAAGGTGTGCGAATTAGCACCTGCATCACCATAAGAGATCGCTGTGCACTCGTATACGCTGTCGCGCGATCTTTGACTATGAATCTGAAAGAGATCAACAGTATGTTATTATAGCTTTGTAGCTTATAAACTCTGACTTCTCACTGTTCTCGCATTAAATATGAAAAACTTTTCTGAATTTATGGATAAACTACACTCTAAACAAGTAAGAAAGGCTACAGTCGAGCGAGCCGACTGTAAAAGAACCCGTACTCCTTCTAGTACGCGTATTTTCATACAAGTCACCAATCTTCGAGCGATTTGTCCTATGGGAGGTTTAGGCTATAGTTGTCCGATCCGGACTAAACTCGGTAAGGTTTGTTATAATGGTACCATACACATAATGTGTGAATTTGGTCTCTCTAGCCCTAATCGTTTTCAAGCTATCGTGATGTGAAAATTGTTTTTTTACAATTTGCGGGGGCGGTAGAAGACATGGCAAAGAATTGAAATTAACTTGATCTGCTCGCCAAGCTGACGGACTGTCATTCCTAATTTGGTGGCTCTAGTTCTTGTAGTTTAGAAGATCCAGATGTTCATATAGACGGACGGACAGACAGACAGACAGAAAAACATCGCTGTGTCGTCTAGGCAGTTGATGCTGATCAAGAATATTTATACTTTATGGGGTCGGAAAAGCCTCCTCTTGCCTGTTACGCACATTTCGCTTCAGAGAAACCCAATAGACCCCTATAATCTTTTTTAGAGTATGGGGTCTAAAAATAAGGAAAATTTGCTATCTTTTGATCTTACTGTTCCTCTGGATTCCCATTGGCCGTGGCTGCCTTGAAAGTTGTTTCACCCTCGAGTAGATGTTGATCGAGTTGTATCTTTTTGGTTAAACGTTGCCAGACTTCTTTCCAGTAGTGCACATTGCGCATGACCACGTTTTCCTCATCCTGGAGCACAGTTGAATATAATTTATATATACCATATATTATGTGTTTATTTGTACTCACCCAAGATGGTTTTACCGATATGGTTATGAAGCGTTTGATGGGGAACTTAAGGTTCATGACCTCAGCAAGACGTGTTTCCAGACGCCAAGGGAGATGGATTTTTAAAAAGAATGTCTTCTCGTTAAACGATTGGGATTTGTCCTCCAGTTCGATTTCGAGTCCCTCCTTTATTAGATTGTCCATAAAACTACGCCGAATATCACGTCTACGGGCTTCCGCCTCGGTCATGACACCCAAATCCTCCTCCTCCCAGGCTAGAACCATATCCACCTTACGTCGCCCATCACGGAACAACAAGGACTCCGGATCGAGTCCCTCCCGATCCTGTTTACTAACGCGTCTGTCCTCACTACCAGTTAGACTATTACTTTTGCTGGCCTTCCGACTGCTGGCGTAACTGCCCGCCACACTGTTTTCTCCCGTAGACGTTTTTCGCTCTGATGTCATCAGTTGTCGATAACCGAATTGATCGTTCATCACATTTGAGTGTGAGGAATCCACAATTTCGTAGGACTCATTGATATTATCCTCAGTAATGGACTTTCGTCCGATCATTACCGGACTAAGGTCCAATCCGAGGGTGCGTCTCATAGCGGTACCCGGAATGTCCTCCTCATGATTACCCACGATTTTTGGACCAAAGGCCTGAGTGGGACTTGGTTCAGCCGATTCCGTTTCCAGATGTGTAGGCAGAGGTACAGCAATCGAATTAGTCTTCTGGTAAAATGAACCATTATTGCTCCGCATCACGGAGGAATTTAACCATTTTTCCGTATATGCAGCCGAGGAGTTTTCGCATGTTGAGATTGTCTTTTTTAGGGGTTTTTGCATACTTCCTACACTGGGAGTGCTAGTGGGTTTACTTTCTTCTTGCAGAAGGCTATAGATATTATCCATGGGTTGCAAGTCGTTCAAGGGACTTTCCTATCAAATCAAAGTCAGTAAATGAGATAGGAAAAGCAGGAGAAGATTGAGGTACTTACTCCGTAACCAACTAGACGACCAGCTACAATCCCACTATCCTGGCTAAGTCTTCTGGGCCGTACTTTGGGCTGACTACTGCGTATCATACGCTCACTTTTTGCCGGACTCGAGAAGACTTCTCGCCGGGATGAACTCGTCTGTTTCTCTCGTGGATTGCGTAATATGGGCACAGAGAGGAATCCTTTTGGGAAAGCAATTTCTTTAGTGAGCTGAAAATCTTAGTTTAAACTGGTATTTACTGGGGAATTGAAATGCCGTTTGATCAATTATCCTTTCGTTCTCTGCAGCTGTACTCCCGATGAGATCCTCGCGAGAACTGGCTTCAGTTATGGGCGATGTGCTTTCTTCGTCGACACTATCGATTCGTATTTGAAATATATTTGATTTGCCAGTCGGCAATTCTCCATGACTGCTCATTTTATGTCTAACTTCCTTGGCAATGACTCGTTGACGTCCAAACGGGCTAAAAGCAAACAAGAAATCAACCAAATAATTGTACAGTCCGTGTTAAGTAATGCCATATGAATGAATGAATAGAATATTTTTTCTATTTTCTTTTCTTTTTTTTTTTGGTTATTTTGTCGGTCTGAACTACTTTATAATTTGACCTACAATTTAGCGCTTGGTGTGTCGAAACACCTGTCATCGTACACATTATTAAATATGTATTCCCCATTTCCATTTGTCCTTTCCGTTGCATATAATTCCCATTCTACAAATAATGTGATAATTCACACACGCATCAATTGCGTGTGTCACTTAATTTTAAATAAACCTCTTAAAAGTCAACTATTTTCGAACAAAAATCATTAAGAACTATAACTATGATAACAACAACAATATGCATAAATAATATTTCTTATGCATGAGATGTTTTTTCCAAAAAGTGAATTCGTTTTGTATCTGTTGAAGCATGAATTTGATCAAAAGTTGTCATAAACTAATTTTTATGCACCAGTGGACTAAGTCCCTCGTGTGCTACGAATTAGTATTAATTAATAATAGCACTATATATTAAAGGAATTACGTTTATTATATGTAAATACGTGTACATAAAGTACTGCTAATTAAAGAGGGTAGTATATTGTTTGTAGGGTAATTTGTGAGGCATCACCGACTACGACTATTTAACTCTCCTCTAGATAAACTAGGTCTAGATAAACAAGTAAGAAATGCTACAGTCGAGCGACTGTAAAAGACCCCGTACTCATAGTAGTGCGCATTTTTCCAACAACAAAGAAAAAGAAGAAGAACAGGATTAATTCCTATTTTATATAAATAATTAGATTTACTAACATGCCATCTTTTAAAATTATGTCTTCCGCAATTATTATAATTGAGAGAACAAAAACAAAAACATCTGTTTGCATGTATGCACATATACATTTTACATTATATGTATGCACATACATATGTATGTGTGTATATGTAATACATATTCCATTGGTCAACACGGGCAGCATTCGCTTGCAAAGTCCAACAGCTGCATACTAACACACACATACACGAACTGCCGCGTTGGTATCGCGTAGGCATACTCTGTGCTCTTCTATCCAATTGCAAGCTCTACTGTTCAGAGATCCATAGCTGCCTACGCCAATAGACACATGCAGAGCCTGTTGCGTTGCTCTCGTATAAGCACAACACTGCTCTCATTTGCTTATGCTCTTCGCTCTTCTCACCAAAGCTAGCTGAACAGATCTGACTTTTACAGTTTAAAATTATGTTTTCCGCAATTATTATAATTGAGAGAACAAAAACAAAAACATTTCTTTGCATGTATGCACATATACATTTTACATTATATGTATGCACATACATATGTATTTGTGTATATGTAATACATATTCCATTGGTCGACACGGGCAGCATTCGCTTGCAAAGTCCAACAGCTGCATACTAACACACACATACACGAACTGCCGCGTTGGTATCGCGTAGGCATACTCTGTGCTCTTCTATCCAATTGCAAGCTCTACTGTTCAGAGATCCGTAGCTGCCTACGCCAATAGACACACATGCACATGCCTGCACATGCCTGCTGCGTTGCTCTCGTATAAGCACAACACTGCTCTCATTTGCTTGTGCTCTTCGCTCTTCTCACCAAAGCTAGCTCAACAGATCTGACTTTTACAGTTGCCTGCGCTATTGGTCTTGCATTCGCACACTTATGAAACTCTAAAATTGGTTTTTAAAAGTACTACTTAGTAACATATATGTTAGATTAAGCAATTAATAGTTGATTGATAATTACTCAACACTTTAAAAGACAAAATGAAGCTGAATGTGATTAAAGTACGAAGTTTTTGTTATGACCGGTTATATGGATCTTCCAGTTTTTTCCGTGTTAGTATTATACCACTTTATCCCAATAAAGAGCATCTGATAGTCCTAGTTCCAAATGAAGCAAATAAAAGACTTATAATTGTTAATAAAACGATACAGTTAGTATATTTATATATTGTCCCAACACGAGATATGTATTTATAGCGTTTGTATGTGAGTACAAAAGTAACGTCATAAGTTTGAATGACTGTCTCTCACGCATACGTCGAATCACATACGATAATATACATTAGAAGGTCTTGTGTGACCTCACATGTCCATATGATAAAGGTTCATTAGTGGGGCAGACATGTTAGTCGATCGATAAATGTAAATAAATAAACTTGTTGCTTAACGTATCTGACACTTTAGCCTGTTGTGCCAAGAGCCAAGAGCTAAGAGCCAATAATGCCAAGAATGACGAATGAGTAATCTCTCCCCACCTAATTAGGAACTGTTCGGGGTAGTCCCAATAACCCAATTCTAAATGGCAATTCAAAAAGGTTTCTTAAAGCCAAATAAAATTCTGCCTTTTTTGACACATTTGTTTTGTATAAATAAATAAATAAATAAATAAGAATTATAGATTGTTGTACCTGTCGGGAAGTTGCTAAATGCTTCAGTGGTTTTGGTGGTCGGTGGCTTCTGGTTATTTTGTCAGTTGTGCAAAGTCCCATGCCAGAGAGAGAATCACAGCAATTGAAGGTTTATTGATTCCACGTTGTCATATTTTCAAGTACTGTATAAATAATCGATTATTGATTTCAAAACGCGTTATACAAATTACAACAATTTCAATACAATTATTATTTATTGTGTTAATTTAAATGTGATTTTTATATTGATTTCAATGGCTTTTAATCATTGTCTTTATGATACTATTTTATACGCTCTCGTTTGCGTGTCCATTTTACTATATATATATTATTTTTTTAATTTGTTACTAAACACATTTGAGTCTATCTAATGGACTGAGCTTTCGTCCGATTTGGTAAAGCACTCGCACGCGAATGACCAGCAACGAGTGATTGCAACGCTCGCAGGACACACTCTGGCAAGGACTAACGCAGGACTGTAGCAGGAGAACGATAGCATTATAGAATACTCGGCAGTCACTTGTCACTGTACTCTATATTCTATTCTATATTCTATATTGTACGAGTATTCTATTTTGAATTGTGACGAACCTCCATAAGTCTCTAACTGCTGACGCAAATGCCTTTGCATTTGTCGTTCCCCTTCTCTACTTCCTTCTTCCTCTTTTCCCCTTCCAAATAACCCTTGTCTCCACTTCATGTCGCACATTCGTAAGTATCCTATAGATAATCAAAGTCCATGTGTTGCTCGCTCTCACCGTATACGATAAATTGAGCATTCCCAGGCTCAGGCTAATGTCCGGCCACGTGTTTCGGAAACTCATTTACAAATTCATGCTTATTTGATGACATTTAACTTTTTCAGAAGTGTACTTGAATTTTTAAAATCTTAGCTGACTTTGAGATTTACCTTTTTTAGACCCTGTACTCTAGACAAGAGTAGAGGGGTCTATTAGGTTTGTCAGAAGCGAAATGTGCCAAACAGGCATAATGAGGCCTTTTTTGACCCCATAAAGTATATATATTCTTGATCAGCACCAACAGCCGAGGCGATATAGCGATGTCCGTCTGTCTGTCCGTCTGTATGAACACCTGGATCTCCTAGAGCTAGAGCCACCAAATTTAAAATGAAAGTCCGTCAGCTTCGCGAGCAGATCAAGTTTATTTCAAATCTTTGCCACGCCTCCTACCGCCCCCACAAGTTGTAAAAAACCTTTTCAACATCACCATAACTTGAAAACGACACACATTATATGTATGTATGGTACCATTACAACTACCCTCTCCAAGTTTGGTCCGGATCGGACAACTATAGCTTCGATAGGACAAATTGGTCGAAGGTTGGTGATTTGTATGGTAAAACGCGCATTAGAAAGAGTACGGGGTCTTTAACAGTCGGCTCGCTCGACTGTAGCCTCTCTTACTTGTTTTTTTAAATGCCAGCTAAATTTAGTATTTTACGGCTTCATGTAGGAGCTCTAGTTCTAATTTAGTATTATATATCATATCATAAATTGATTTCTATTTTTGATGTTCTAAATAATAAAGTTCTTAAAAATAGGACACAGGTATTGATTGTAGAATCTCTGAAATAGAACCATATTCTTTTAGCAAGACACTTAAGTTCTTATAGTTTAGTAAGATAAGTCATAACATAAGTATTAAAAAGACTTAGTGAGTATAAGATTGGTTAAATCGTATAGTAAGCCTGAAAAATCGGGATGCCAGATGTGTTTTTTGTACAATTTACGTATGTTTGGAACCCGTACTCAGGGGTCTGTTAGGTTAGTCAGAACTGAAATGTGGGTAACAGGGTAACAGTAGACTTTCCGACCCCATAAACTCCCGGGTTTTTGAAACCAGTGTGGAATGCTTGATTTAAGTACATAATTTTATTTATTATTTTTATTAAATAAAGTAAATTTTTGACCCATCACCAATTGGATTACACCATCGATAATATTATTGAGACCAACACCAAATTTAAAGTATATAGAAAGTTATGACTAATCGTTAGATAATAAGGTTTATAGATCACTCATCGATTTTTGGCTTTGCCACTTCGTTGGAATTGTTATTGCACTGCTGAAGCACATCAAGTTGACAAGAATTTGTAGCCTTATTGAAGTAGTGACCCTGATCACACTCCGCCTCGATCTTTTGTCCGTGCACACAGACAAAGTAGCCCCGACAATTTTGAGTGTCCCGTGCCAATTGACCATGTTTTCCACTGCAAACTCCAACTCGTTCGCCGTTTTCCATCAAACAGGTGCCATCATTTTGACGACAGATGCCAAGGAGACTGTCGTAACTTTCGCCATTGCGACAACGCTGAGAGATGGGTTCATTCTGGTCACAGCTGATATAGCGACGACAATCTCCTGGTTCGGCAATGGAAGATCCCTCTCTGATAATCTCACAGAGATTGGCAAAATCCGTAGGAGCATCCTGGCATTTCTCCAGTGTTTGCGACTGTTTCTCTACAGGCTCTACCTCCAAGGTAGAAGCTCTTACCAAATCCGTCTTCGCTTCCGACTGCAATTCCTTCTCTTCTTCGGGAACCTGTTCGAAAGGATAACACTGAAGGAGGCTGGCATTAAAGTAGTATCCCTCATAGCAGCGATCACTGCGAAGTTTGCTGGATATGCACACATAAAAGTTGTTACAATTCGACTTGTCCGGTAGGATTAGACCGTGTTTTCCCTCGCAGAGCAGAGGATTTGGAGGAAGGTTGCGAGTACTTGTGTCGTTGGCATTTACACTCGAATTACTGCTTACATAGGGACAGTGTCCATCGTCTTGCAGACACAGCAGTTGCTCCGCATCAAAATAGGCTCCTGTGGAGCAGCGTTGTGGGAGTGCCACGCCTCCCGCGCATATGTAGTAGCGGGTACAGTCCCGGTAGTCTGGTACATAGCTGCCATCCTGCAGTGTATCGCAGCTATAGACAGCACTGCTGGTTACGTTGTCGTCCAACTGACCAATTGGGCACTCCACCTCCGAATCCAGTCGTTCTGCACATGCTCCCAAGGTATCGTTAAAGCGTTGCTTCTGCCCACACTGCACTGAGATGGCCAAGCCCCGCACACAGACGTAATAGAGATTACAGTACTGTTTGTGGGGCAGGGGAGCGCCATGAGGTACTCCGGTGCAGAGACCCAAACTCGTCTCCGAGTCGGACATGACCTGTTGCATGCATTGACCCAGATCCAAGCGGCACTGCAGCTGCACAGCATCAAAGTACTGACCCTTGGGACAGTAGAGCAACTGCGTCGCATTCTGAGCCAAGCTCGAGGAGCAGTTGTAGTAGGCACGACAGTTGTGCAAATGGGGCACTAGAGCATCCGCTGTTTGATTGGCACAGATGGACTCAATTAGTTGGCAGCTGCCATCGTTGGGCCGACAGTAGCCCTGGACGGCATCAAAGAAGCTACCGGAGGCACAACTTTGAGGCAGAGCCGGTTGTTCGTGCAGGCAGAGGTAGAAACGCGTACAGTCATCCGGATGGGGTACACTCTGTCCATCCGCTTGTCCCAGGCAACTGGGCAGCATTGTCAGATCTTTGACTGATTCCACTGGACACTTCTCCTGCGGCTGACACTGGTTGAGCTCAAGAGCGAATGTGTGTCCACGCAGGCAACTGGCCAGATGCCATTCATCCGACTCGCAGTAGTAGAACTCCTGGCTGCAATTGGAGGTAGACCACAGCTCACCGGGATTACAGACGCGTCGCAATCCATTACCATGGCATCTGCCACTGCTAGGCATGCAGCCAACTTGCGGTTCAAACTGTTCCGATGACTCGCAAGTTCTGTTCTCCCATTTTCCTCCAATGCATAATTCGTAGGAGCGACAACTGGTGGCGATACCACGGCTCTGACCCTCCGTGCAGGTGGAATTCCTCTCCTGGCGACACTGATTAGCATCGTTGGGCAGACAGTAGTTGTGCCTCCGACTGAAGTACATCCCCAGGGGACACTGCTGCACCCACCACGCGTCCTCTGAGCACATCAGGAATGTCGAGCAGCCTCTGGGTGAGGGACGCGATGCGCGATGCACACATCCCGCAGGAATCTTCGTGCGATTTGTAAACGAGCACAAATCATCGCCCACATTTGTGGGCATGACCAGACATGTGTTCACATTGTCCGCATAATAGTGTCGCTTGGGACAGCTACGCAAGCGCCATCTGCCGGCATTACAGCGAAAATATTGCATGCAATTATTGTGTCCAGTTTTGCTGGGAATTGTTTTCGATTCACTAAGTGCATTACACTCGGGAAGACCCTGTACTCGGGCATAGCTACAGACCATATCGTCCCGAGGCTCCAGGCAGAGCTGCTGCTCCGGATTATAGTAACGCTCCTCGGAGCAAGTGCGTCGACGCCAGCTGCCGTCCACGCAGAGCTCGTACTGGGAACAGTTGGCAGGCAAGGAACGCTTCTCATTTATCTCACAGGCAAACTGCAAAGCAGAAAATTATCAAAAACAGTAACATTATAAGATTGCATAGAACAATTAATAGGGGTATTCCTTAAACGGATTAAGATTAATTTGTGGTTTGAGTAACATTCAAAGATCACAACACTAACCATACAATATTGTATGATTAGTGATTGTATAGAAATTTAATAGGGATATTCCTTAAACGGATTAAGATTAATTTGTGATTAAAGTAACATTAAAAGATTGTATCACTAACCATACAATATTGTATGATTATTAATTGTATAGAAAATTAATAGGGATATTCCTTAAACGGATTAAGATTAATTTGTGATTAAAGTAACATTAAAAGATTGTATCACTAACCATACAATATTGTATGATTATTGATTGTATAGAAAATTAATAGGGGTATTCCCGAAACGATTTTTGATTAATTTGTGATTTGAGTTTAGTTCTCAGATGTTTCTCCCTTAATTTTATTTCTTAACAATTTGGATGGGCTGACAGCTATTTAGAAAAATCTTAAGCTAATAAAAGTGCGAAAGTAGTTTACTCAACCTATTTTAAATACTCAAATATGCCAGCAGAATGAAAAATTAAATTTGTCAATTTTCATGTAACGCCATGGTAAAAACTGCTGCTCCGTACCCCTACCCATCAAGGCCCCACGATGATCAGTCATTCAGTTGTATTTACAACAAAAGCAATCAAATCGGATAGAATTTTTATAGCAGACAGTCTTTGAAATCGATATTGGTTACAACTACCCAAGCCAATGTTGTTAACCAGATCCATTTCGGGATCGAAATAAAAGTATCGCACATGTGAGTAAATAAACATATGTATATTTTGATTTGATTGTTATATATAATGGGAGCAAGCGGAATTTCTCATAAAATATATCTCATAAAAACTACAGACAAATAACAAGCATAAAGATATATAGGATAAGATAAGTACATAATGACATCTATAAAACGTCTATATATGTATGTTTGTATGTGTATGTATGTGTATAGGTAAATAGGTCTAGTTGGGTACAGGTCATTTGAGGCGGGCGTAGGGTCACTTTCAGTAGGCTTTTAGACTAGTTTCTGAAAGAATTTCTTAAGGAATGATATTGATCTTACTTTTTCCTCTGGCTCAACGGATCTCTTCTGTATGACATGCTCACTGATCAGGCACATGTTAAGGACACGATCAAAGAGCGTTCCACTGGCACATCGGTGATAGGTGACAATTTCATCACCTCCATCGCAGGAGCAGAAACCTTCAGAGGTATTCTTAGCTTCGAAGGGTTGATTGACTAAACGATCTCTGCATTCACGAGGATCACAAGCTGCAACCATTGTAGTCACTTCATCCACACACAGTCCCAGGGTTACATCAAAGATATGTCCGGCGGAGCAATGATAATATGTGGGAACTGTATCACAGGCACAGAAACCTCTTGTGGTATTTCTCGCAGAGAAGGCCTCGAACTGCGAACGCGAACGACACTGCAGAGGATCACAAACATCCACAATGCAGGAGCCGATGTGCTCATCGAACATATGACCATCGGGACAGGCCGCATAGCTGGCTGTACCATCGACATTACACACACAGAATCCACTAGGTGAACCGGGAAGGGCAAAACTGGAGAATTCGGGCAGAATCTGACATTTTGCGGCATCACATGACAATTGTTTGCCGCTTCCTGATGATTTCAGACACATTGAGAACTGAACATTGTATTCCTTGCCATCCGGACAGGATTCATAGATGACACCTCCGTCGACACACTGACAAAAGCCGAAAGTTGTGTTCAGCGCAGCATAGTTACTATTTGCTGGAAGACTTGAACACTTTCCAGGAGCGCAGACACACTCGGAAGCCTATTAAAAAATTTAGAGATTTACTAGAGTACTTCCCAATGTTAACAATTTCTGCTCACCGATCTTATCAAGCACATAGCCTCAACGGGATCGAAGACCTTATTATCTGGACAGTTGGTATAGTAAGCTGTACCGTTATCGCAGTAGCAGAAACTGGTGTCATCATCGGCATTCGTGGAGGGGAAAGATTGATAGTCCATGTAGCAACTGCATTTCTCCGAATCACAATAATTACAATTGATTTCTCCATTCTGTCATGGGATAAGGACAAGTCAATCCAATAATTAAGAGGAATAAGAACTGCAGTTAAATTACCATTTCTTGCAGGCAGAAACCATACTCTACGCTATACTGTTTGCCGTCAGGACAAAGGGCGTAGATGGGGATGCCTCCATCGCAGTAGCAGAAGCCATCGGTGCCATTCTCTGCGGGATATGATTGATAGTCCGGAAGTGTGTCACATTTGCTGGCATTACAGACAACAGGGCCCTGAAATCCCCAAAAGATTTTAGTATACACAAAGGATTAATTTTGATTGAAATCTTACTGGAATGGGCAGACAAAGTCCAAAGTCGGTATCAAAGACTGTACCCTCAAGACATTTGGTAAACACGGGACAATAATCAATGCAGTAACAGAAGCCACTATTATCATTTTCAGCTGGGTATACTGAATTCTCCGGTGATGCGGCACATTCATCAGGATTACACTCATTGCAGGTACAGTTGACACCAACCTGTGCATAGAAATCGATTATAAGTCAGGAAATGTATAAGAGTTTTGCTTTTGAATTACCGTGGCGGGCAGGCACATGTTAAATGTTGTGTCGTAAACCTTGTCCGGTGGACAATCCCTAAAGGATGGCACTTCATCCACGCATAAACAGAATCCAGCATCGGTATCAATGGCCGGGAAGGTCAGATCATCTGGTTTACCAACGCAGAAGCCGCGACAACATCTTGGCTATAAGTAGAATAGTCACATTTAGTTTTAAATCTAGCATAGAAGGGATTGTGTGACAACTTACGTCTGGGATTGGGATAAGGACACAAAGAAGGAGATTAGCATTGAAGGTATAGCCAATGGGGCATGGTACTGGCACCTGTTGTCCAGCACGGCAGAGACAGAAACTATTGGGATCCTCGTAGTTGACCGAAGGAGTGTATTCATCAGCGTTCACACAAGTCTGAGGATCGCAGGGACCCGTCTATAAAGAAAGTGAGGTTAAATCAACTGTTGTCAACTTAATGATTGAAACTTACAAAGGTGCAAACATTTTCGGTGGGGTCAAAGATGTAACCCGAGGGACAGGACTTCACGTAGGCTCCATCGGATTGGCAGTAACAGAAGGTAGTGTTGTCGTTGTTCAGTGTTGGATAGGCTGCATTCAGATTGGCATTGTTACACTTGGCTTGATCGCAGTTGCACTAAGAATGAAGTAACCAATTAGATAATTGAAAAAAGTTAATTTTAATGGATTTGACCTACACTTGGTACGGGCAGGCAAATCAAGAAGGTTGGATCCAAAGCCGTATTGGCTGGACACGCACGAATTGTGGCCACATTGCCGTAGCAAATATAAAACTTGGTGTCATCTCCGGGAATGGGAATGATGGTGCCATCAGCGGAGGTGGCACAGCTTGTGGCAGCACAAGTAACCTTGGTGGAGCATTTTTGGGTTGTGGGATCATAGCCCTGGTTCACGGGACAATCGACCACCTGCGGTACTCCATTCGTGCACTGGAAGTACTTGGAGCAAACGGGATGAGCAATATTTCCATTTTCAGTACCACAGCTGCAGGGATTTATGCACTGTCCGGTCACATCGATTTCACACAACGATCCCGTAAACCATTCTCCGGCCGGACAGGTCTGTGTTACAGCCAATCCATTGTTACAGGTAATATATGAGGTGCAGTCGGTGGGATCGACAACCTGATAGCCATTGGGCTTGTTGGCACAGATCCAGCAAGTGCCTTCGGTATCCGGCACACAGATACCCTCGGAACAACTGAAAATGTTGCCCACACCGCAGCTACCCTCGACCAATTGTTGGTTCTGACAGATGAGATACTTTCCGCAATCCGTGGGATGTGGCACCATATCACCTTCGGCAGTACCATCGGAACAGGTGCAATTGGTGTCCGTTTCAGGTTCGACACTGCGCTTATTACGCAATCCAAATTGTTGATGGATCATCGCGTTCTCGGGACACTTATCGGTCGTATCGATTTGGCAAATGCCCAGCTTGTCATCAAAATAGGAACCAGTTGGACAGGACTGCTCCTTCCAGATGCCACGAATGCACGCATAGTAGCTGAAACAATTGGATGCTTTCTGGACGGGTTCACCCATAGCGCAAGTGGTTTCGATTTCAATAATAGTGGGGGATAAGGTGGGATCAACGCTGTCTGCCTGATCACATTGAGGGCAGACATTTTCGGTATCCAGCACACAGGCACTGCAATCGGGTTGGAAATAGTGACCACGTTCGCAGGTCTCTGACTCCCAGACACCATTATAGCATTTGAAATATTGATTACAATTCTGCTCATCCTCGGCTATGTCACCGTCCACACAATCCGGCATTGAGCTGTCCGGACACTCCTTGTTCTTGTCCAGTTGGCACGATTTTGTTATAGTATCAAAGTAGTTGCCTCTGAGGCAATCTCCGGTTACCATGACGCCATTATCGCATATCAAATAGAGACGACAGTTATCCTTGTTCTCCACCATTTCACCGTTCTTTACATCATCGTCACAATCACAGCCAGTTGCGGGTGATTCCGTTGTGGTGGTGGTGGTGGTAGTGGTGGTGGTAGTGGTAGTTTTATCCGTACATGTGCCGGGAATACATTTTAGTCCTATTGGATCAAAATAACTGCCGTCAGGGCACTCTTGGGAGACAGCAACTTGGCTATCGCATATATAGAAAGTTTCACAGTTGTTGGGATCAGATACAAATGAACCATCGGGTTTGTCAATACAAAAGTTCTCCCAGCAGTGTGAGTTGCCCACATCCTCGAAACACGCCTCACTGACGTCATCGTAGTAGTAACCCTTTGAGCAAGTCTCCACAACGGCTTCCTGATTCTTGCAGACATAGTATGTGGCACAGGAGCTTGTACTCGGCACGAGGGAACCATCGGGACGATTAATGCACTTGTTTTGCCAGCACTGATTGGTGGTATCGGGCACACAGAGACTGAGCGCCGCGTCGAAGTAGGCGCCTAGATCACAGGACTGCGGATACGCCAAATTGTTATCACAGATGTAATACTCACCGCAATTGGCGGGATTGGGTATCCAGGCACTGGTCACCTCATTAGAGCACGGATTTGTTATCTGCAGCACAAAGAATTAGTTGGAAAATGTTGGAAACAAGGAGAATGTGTAGTCCTGAACTCACCTCCTTCAAAGGTGCTGCCAAAGAGAGTTTGCATAGACCACGTCCTGCTGTGGAGCATTTGCCGGTCTTGGGATTGTATTCTTTACCTGCCGGGCAGGTGATGGCCTTCAGGACATTCTTGTTGGAGCAACGATAATAGGCAGCACAATCGGAAGGATTGGACCAGTGGGCTGATAAGCCGCGTAATTTACGATAAAGGCATTCAGGATCGGCGGCTCCGACTACGGATGCCACTGCGGTGATAATAACCACAGCAAGCAGAGTAACTGTAAAAGTCCATTAATCGTTATATCAATAATATTTGTAACCCTTTAAATGTTGTCACTCACCTTTCATTTCAGATGTTCTCCAATATTCCACGGCTATTGCTTTATTTGTACTCCGCGATGTCAACAAAATTTGTTACCCTTTATATACTACATGTGTTCCTATAAAACAATCCCAGCCCAATATTATTACAATCAATACGCTTATCAGCATCGATCGATCTGAACGCTCTTATCACCTCTATTTATCTGCTACAAGTTTTTCTAATTGAGTTCTACGCTTTTTGCATCAATTCCGGGAAGACAAAAATCATTTAGCCGTAGACCCGTGACCACACCCATTTCCATCTACTTCTTATGAATGAGGCCTCAAGGGATTGAATAATAGACTGAATGTCAAGTGCAATCATAATAATGATCATTAACTGACTTGATAATGTTTTTATTGTCCCTTTATAACAAGTTATTAACTAGAAATTCGTATTTTCTGCAATTCAATCAATTTTATTTTTTTATCTACATTTCAGGCACAAACAGCTTCACAACTGTTGACCTTTGAGTCCCAGTAAAGATTGGATGGACATGTTTTTATATAGCCGATTTGACCATCACAACTGATAAACTGATGACAATCATAGGGATGTGGCAGATACTCCACACCTGGATGATTCTTGCACATACTATCGGGATTAACCACACCATCGGTTGTTGTTGCTATGGACACTGTTGTTGTGCTTAGTGTTGTCTTTGGTTCATAGGTTGATTGGTCTGTTGGACTTGGTGGGGAATCGGTTGATTTTGTTGGAGAATCAGTCGGATTTGGTGGCGAATCAGTTTGTTTAGTAGGTGAATCAGTTAGTTTCGTAGGTGAATCACTTGGATTTGTAGGTGAGTCAGTCGGATTTGTTGGAGAATCAGTTGGGTTTGGTGGAGAATCCGTTGGATTTGGTGACGAATCAGTTGGTTTTGTAGGCGAATCTGTTGGTTTTTTCGTTAAATCGGTTGGACTTGGAGGTGAATCAGTGGGATTCGTGGGTATATCGGTTGGATTTGGTGGTAAATCAGTTGGATTCGTGGGCGAATCAGTTGGTTTCGTAGGTGAATTACTTGGATTTGTAGGTGAGTCCGTCGGATTTGTTGGAGAATCAGTTGGATTTGGTGGAGAATCCGTAGGTTTTGTGGGTGAATCAGTTGGTTTTGTAGGTGAATCAGTTGGTTTTTTCGTCAAATCGGTTGGATTTGTAGGGGAATCTGTTGGATTCGTGGTTATATCAGTTGGATTTGGTGGTAACTCAGTTTGTTTTGTAGGGGAATCAGATGGATTTGTTGGTGAATCAGTTGGATTTGATGGGGAATCAGTTGATATCGTTGGTAAATAAGTTGGATTTAGTGGATAATCGGTGGGACTCGGTGGGGCATTCGTTGGTCCCGTTGGATTTGGCGGCGAATCAGTTGGCACCGTGGGTTTTGTTGTCAATTTTGTGGTTGGTTCATCCGTCTTGGCCGTAGTAAGTGTGGTGGGCGCTACAGTGGTTGGAATTGCCGGAATACAGATTTTGGCGTTGAGCCCGGTGACAAGTAGTATCAGCTCTAGGCTTATGAGTAGACCGGATATCACTGAAATATATACAGACATATATTTACATTGTACTTGGCTTATTGTAGTAGAACCAAATTTCTTTTTTTTATGAAACCCACATTTCATTTTGCTCAAGAATTAAGCGTTACTAAAGTAACTCTATTTCGACGCTTTATATTTATATCATCCGAGAAATGCATTGTTGCGTTATCAAAATCTAATTAGCATTAAACAGGCAGAATACAAATATTTGTATCTTATCAATAGACAAGAAGTGCATAAAATTACATCTTTCAATCAAACTGTAGGCGGAATTCCAGGGAAAATAATATATATTGAGTGTCGGAAGGACGTCATACACTATATTTTGTTGTTAATTTTCTTAAAAAATGTTTAATATGAATTTCAATTAAAATTTAATACCTGCATTTGGTCTCCATCAGATAAGAGAAACGTTTACTCAATATTGATATCATTTGTATATGTTTTAATATTACTTTGAATTTATTACGATTTCAATCCAGAAAATGTTGTATATGAACGATTTGTTAGCCACTATAATTATTATATCAGCCCAAAAGTATGCAACAAAAACCCAACCAAAAATTTGCTTTCATTTGCTTATTGACTAGACAGCAAAAATTTGAAAGTTTTTAAGTTTTTTTTTAACACTTGACTAGTTTTTTATAGAATGTTATTATTTAAAATAGTTTTATTTGGGTTTGAATTTAAGTTTATTATCAATTTAATTGCTCATTCCATAAGCCTTTATTCTGTGCTCTTCTGTGTGTAAAAAAATAAATAAATAAATCAATCAGAATTTCAAAGCTCAATTCTGTCAGCCAATGGATCTCCGCTTTCCCAGCAGCCCTCACATACGTAGAAAAATAGAACCAAAATATGCTCAATTGATCAGTTAAAAAACCTTTTTTAGTGTTGGGAATTTTCAAATGAAATTTCCTTTGGCTTGGCCCCGAAGAAATTTAACGACTGATAGCTCAATTTAATCAACACCCCTAAATCAAGTAAGTTTAACATTCATGTGGATTCTTTAATTAAAATAACACTTTTCCAACCTATATCGAGTCAAATGAAACTGTTAAGTAAAATTATTGCGGCTTATATAATATTTATTTAATTCAAATATTAATTATCGTTATGCCCACTTAATGTTTCCTTTGAAAAACAATTTCAAATTAGACACAAATTTTGTCACATGTGAGCAATTCGGAATTCCAGTAAAGATATGGTGGACAAATCTTCACAAAAGGAAGATAATCGCACTGGATGAATTGCCTGCAGTTACCAGGATATGGTATGAAAACACCCTGTTGATTTTTACATAGCTGGACCAGGTCAGGATCCTGCACATCATCGGATGGCTTTACAACAGTTGTCGAACAGTCAGAATTATACATAGTATCGCAGCGCTGTAGTTTGGAACTCCAGTACAAATTTGGGGGACACTCAAATGTAAGCTTTTCGTAGTAGAGATTACAGTTACCAGGATAGGAAGAGTATATGGAATCAGTCAATGGATTCAATGCAGTCGTAAAGGATTTCAATGCAAATATTGTGATGAAAGCCAATATAAGAATTTTGAACGTCACTAGAGTGAAATAGTGTTGATTAGTGTGTTAAATAATTATTTTAAATAAAAATCAACTTACTAGTGACTGAAGAATTACAAGTGGAGTAAAAGTTCTGACGTTGTAAGTTTTTATACATTTCAGCTGAGTACACTTCAAATGGATTTATCAACAATATTAATATTTATTTAATGTCTTTTGTTTAAAGTGGATTATTGAAGAATTTATAGATATCAGTCTTACCTGTTGGAATCAAACAATTGACCTTTTAAGTGGTTAATCGGAAATCTTAAAATGTATTTTCGTTGCACTTGAAATTGTGATTTCTATTTACACAATTTAAGTGTGACTCTGATAAGAATTTATATAAAAGGCGTCTGTGATCCTAACCTGAGTACTGTCTTTGATTTCAATCAATAAGAGCATAAGTTATATCCTTTTTACGGTGATGAAGTTGTACTGGTTTCTGTGCTTGCTTATAGCAACCGTCGTGTCTGCTAGTTATGGAGATGGGATTCAAGGATTAGTAAGTGGAAGATACTGAAATACCTTCAGTTATTAATCCTATTCTTTTAGCGTTTAGAAAGCGAAGCTCCTGTGCGATTGGACTTATGTCCAGTCTATGATGATCCCAATCATGTTGTGTATATACCCTATCAAAATGACTGCCGCAAATACTATATCTGTCTTAATGGACAGGGTTATCCACATCAGTGTCCGGATAACTATTTTTGGAGCCAAATTTCCTACCGCTGTGATCTTAAGCAATACTCGGAATGTGCAGCAACAATTGATTACCCCGAGACTATAATCTATAGCTCTTTTCCAGGGGATTGTAGTCGGTATCAGGAAACTCGCACGCTAAGCTGTCCTCCCAATCAACATTGGAATGCACGACTTCAGAAATGCGATCTACCACAATTGGCGGGCTGTGGTCCAATCATTCCAAATTGGAATATTCCCGAAATTCATCCGACAGCAGCAACACCACCCACTGCTATACAGCCGACTGGTCGTCCTGATTACTATCTACCAATTGATCCAGATTATCTATGCCAAGCTTCTGGTCAGAATTACTACATACCATATCCGGGAGATTGTCACAAGTTTATTCACTGCGGTCCCACAGCAAGTGTGCTCTATTGTCCAACCGGTTTGTATTGGAACCGTAATACCCAATCTTGCGATTTAAACAGTTTGAATTGTCAGTAAGATTGAATAATAAATATTTGCAAAGAGTGTAATCGAATTTATTTTTTTTGTACAAGATATTTTGTGTAATTCTTAAAAGGACCAGAGGTATTGAGGCTTTTCTATAGCTACGCAGTTAGCCACCCATGGAGCCATACAACGTTCGAGCTTAGCACTAAATTCCTGACCCTTAACACAATCGTAGATCACTGGAGTGGGTTGCTCGCACTTGATGAATTTGGTACAGTCATAGGGATATGGTACTAGTTTGCCCTCAGCCATACCTGCACAGGGATCAGAGGGTGGTACCGGTGCAGCTGTAGTAGTTGTTGTTGAAGTTGTTGTTGTTGTTGTCGTTGATTTTGGTGTTGAAACAGTCGTAGAAATTGTGGTCTCTTCAGTTGTAGTGCTTGTCGTGTAATCTTCTCGACAGGCATCGGGAGATGCGCTCGAAGTACAGACACCCAGGGCTGGATCATAATAATCTTCATTATTACACTTACGCATCATATAGACATCATCATTGATGCACTGCTTAAACCATTGACAGCTTTCGGGATATGGAAAAGTAACACCAGTGTTGTTGTTACAAATTGATGGTACTGGTACAGGTGGTTCGGTAGGTGCCGGTGTCTGCAACGCTGGACAATCACTTTGATCCCAATGGGTGCACACCTGCATCTTCTCGTTGAAGTAATATCCAGGTGTGCAGTAGAATGCAATTGGTATTGGTACGGCACACACGATATACTTGCTACAGTTATCGGGATATGTCACATATTTGCCAGGGATCAGACCGTCACAAACATCCGCACTGATTCCAGAATCTGTTGTGCTTGTTGGTAGTAAAGTGGTTGTGGTTGCTGTTGTTGTCTCCACTGCGTCTGTGGTGCTACTTAGGCTACTTTCTGTTGTTGTCTCCACTGCGTCTGTGGTGCTACTTAGGCTACTTTCTGTGGTTATGGCCTCCATACATGCAGTGGGTGACACATTTGGGCCGCAATTGGTTGTTATGGGATCAAACCAAGCACCGTAAATACAGTTAACTACGGCAGATTTTCCTTCTCCCAGGCACACAATATACTTTTTGCAATCTGCAATGAATGGAAAAGATACTCCGGCTTCTTGATCTGCACAAAGCTCATCGGTGTGTGTTGTGGGACTGGAAGTTGTACTTGTTGTTTCAGATTCATGACAAGCTGTAGGGGAGATATCGGGACCACAACTCCCGCTCTTCGGGTCGTACCAAGCACTAACGGGACATTTGGCTACAAACGACTGATCGTTACCCAAACATAATATGTATTGTTGACAGTCAGTCAGAAAGGGAAAGGAAATGCCTTCCTTTTGGCCAACACACGGACTCTCATCTTTGTTTATTCTCTGCAAAGCGGAACTTATGATATCATTTCCATTTCCAGAAAGCATTACGAACGCGGTCATCATCAGGTTTAGTCTCAAAGAATTTCCTGAAAAATAACAAAAGGAAAACAATTTGTTATATAACTTATTGAAATAAAAATATATATAAACTAAATAATTCCTTTCAATTCCTATAGATCCAACCTACCTAGCATTGATCTAAACTTTCCTGGCAGTACCTCAACTAATAAAATAATTTAACAATATTTCTAAATTAAATTAGTTTTGCCTTTTTTAGGCACTTGCTTTATTTTAATTATAATATACATTTTTTAATTACATTGTCGTTTTCATTGTCGTGCTGAGAGTCAAGTTAAGGTCTTTTTTCAATATTCAATTCCAATTAAGACTGAACACATCCCGTATTCTCGGGCAAGTCGCAGATACCCTTCTGTCCATTGAAGTATCTGTCACCGCAGCTAACCTTTAGAGCCTGTCCGTGACGGCAGATGTAGTAGTCGTTGCAGCGTTTTGGAGAGGCCATCAGGAAACCGTCTGGTTTTCCCACGCAAACGACTTGAATCTGGATATCGGCAGCTGATCCTGTGATACCTTTAGCCGCTTGAAGTACTTCCGGAAGTGGTCTAAAGCTGGGACGTCCGCGAGTGGGTACACGGTTTCTATGCGAATGGGCGGCTGCACTAGATCCTGATGCACAAGGAGTGGTAACTATAGCACAGGATGTTGTTGTTTCCTCACAGGGTGTTGTAATTTCCACACAGGGTGTTGTTGTTTCCTCACAGGGTGTTGTAGTTTCCACACAGGGTGTTGTTGTTACCTCACAGGATGTCGTGGTTGGAATACAAGTTGTCGAAGTTGTTGTAGTGGTTGTTGTTGTCGTTGTGGTTGTCGTTGTGTCACACGCCGTTGTGGTTGTTGTTGTGGTTGTAGTGGTTGTTGTTGTCGTGGTTGTGGTTGTTGTGTCACATGCTGTAGTGGTGGTAGTGGTTGTTGTTGTGGTTGTTGTTGTGGTGGTTGTTGTCGTGGTTGTTGTTGTTGTGGTTGTGTCACAAGCTGTTGTGGTTGTAGTCGTTGTTGTTGTTGTTGTTGTGGTGGTTGATGTGGTTGTGTCACAAGCTGTAGAGGTTGTTGTTGTCGTGGTGGTTGTTGTTGTAGTGGTTGTTGTTGTCGTTGTAGTTGTAGTTGTTGTAGTAGTTGTTGTTGTTGTAGTTGTGGTTGTTGATGTGGTTGTGTCACATGCTGTAGTGGTGGTAGTAGTGGTTGTTGTTGTGGTTGTTGTTGTGGTTGTTGTTGTGGTTGTAGTTGTTGTTGTGGTGGTTGTTGTTGTTGTGGTTGTTGTTGTCGTTGTTGTAGTAGTTGTTGTTGTAGTTGTGGTTGTTGATGTGGTTGTGTCACATGCTGTAGTGGTGGTAGTAGTGGTTGTTGTTGTGGTTGTTGTTGTGGTTGTAGTTGTGGTTGTTGTAGTGGTTGTAGTTGTTGTTGTGGTGGTTGTTGTTGTTGATGTGGTTGTGTCACACGCTGTAGAGGTTGTTGTTGTGGTTGTAGTGGTTGTTGTTGTTGTGGTGGTAGTTGTAGTGGTTGTTGTTGTTGTGGTTGTTGTTGTGGTTGTTGTTGTGGTTGTTGTTGTGGTTGTTGTTGTGGTTGTTGTTGTGGTTGTTGTTGTTGATGTGGTTGTGTCACACGCTGTAGTGGTTGTAGTTGTGGTTGTTGTTGTGGTTGTGGTTGTTGTAGTGGTTGTTGTTGTCGTGGTTGTTGTGGTGGTTGTTGTTGTAGTGGTTGTTGTTGTTGTTGTGGTGGTTGTTGTGGTTGTTGTTGTGGTGGTTGTTGTGGTTGTTGTTGTGGTTGTTGTCGTGGTTGTTGTCGTGGTTGTTGTTGTTGACGTGGTTGTGTCACACGCTGTAGTGGTTGTTGTCGTGGTTGTAGTAGTTGTGGTGGTTGTTGTCGTGGTTGTTGTAGTGGTTGTTGTTGTAGTGGTTGTTGTTGTAGTGGTTGTTGTTGTAGTGGTTGTTGTTGTCGTGGTGGTTGTTGTTGTTGATGTGGTTGTGTCACATGCTGTTGTGGTTGTAGTTGTGGTTGTAGTTGTGGTTGTAGTTGTTGTGGTGGTTGTTGTAGTGGTTGTAGTTGTGGTTGTTGTTGTAGTGGTTGTTGTAGTGGTTGTTGTAGTGGTTGTTGTAGTGGTTGTCGTGGTGGTTGTTGTTGTTGTTGATGTGGTTGTGTCACACGCTGTAGTGGTTGTCGTAGTGGTTGTTGTAGTGGTTGTTGTAGTGGTTGTTGTAGTGGTTGTTGTAGTGGTTGTTGTAGTGGTTGTTGTAGTGGTTGTTGTAGTGGTTGTTGTAGTGGTTGTTGTAGTGGTTGTTGTAGTGGTTGTTGTAGTGGTTGTTGTAGTGGTTGTTGTAGTGGTTGTTGTAGTGGTTGTCGTGGTGGTTGTTGTTGTTGTTGATGTGGTTGTGTCACACGCTGTAGTGGTTGTTGTTGTAGTTGTGGTTGTGGTTGTTGTAGTGGTTGTAGTTGTGGTTGTTGTAGTGGTTGTTGTTGTGGTTGTAGTCGTTGTTGTTGTCGTGGTGGTTGTTGTTGTGGTTGTTGTTGTTGTTGATGTGGTTGTGTCACACGCTGTAGTGGTTGTTGTTGTGGTTGTGGTAGTGGTTGTGGTAGTTGTAGTGGTCGTTGTTGTGGTTGTTGTAGTGGTTGTAGTTGTGGTTGTTGTAGTGGTTGTTGTTGTCGTGGTTGTTGTAGTGGTTGTTGTTGTCGTGGTTGTTGTAGTGGTTGTTGTTGTCGTGGTTGTTGTTGTCGTGGTTGTTGTAGTCGTTGTGGTTGTTGTAGTGCTTGTTGTTGAGGTTGATGTCGTATCACACGGTGTTGAGGTTGTCGTGGTTGTGCTGCATGGTGTTTCAGCAGGCGGTGTCGTTGTAGTCGGGACAGTAGGTGTTACGTTACCGGTGCACGGTGGACGAGTAGTGCAGGGTGGTGGTGTTGTTTGGGAGCAAGGAGTGTCCGCGGAACTGTCTGATACCTGTTGGAAGTAAACTGGATCACCTTCAGTGCAGCCCGGGTTGTAGGTTACGCAACTTCTTGTCTTAAAGTCATAGTATTTAGGACAAGTGTATTCCGTGGGTTTTCCATTATGGCATTCGAAGAATTTGGAACAGCTGCCCGGGACAAGGGCCCGAATGCCATCGGCATTACCCCGACAAAATACCTGCTGATATTGTCGATTCTCTAAGCTAGCACCAAGAATGCTATTGGCAGATACTGCCAGAAGCAATATGGTAAAAACTGTGAAATATCAAAAGGGTTAGACTTAAATATCCCGTTATTTGGCGCCATACTTTCGATTTACCATATACGTTTCGCATTGCTGTTGTCGGTTTGCTGAAGTTTAAAATGTATATTTCAAAGTTACCAGATGCTACACAGCAATGAGTGAAGTTTCAGCTACTTGTACTGCTTTATATACTGTACAAAAATCTATGAATGTGCTAAAAATAATATTTTGCCAAATGAAAGTCTCATTAGCAAAGTAGCCTACAGCCTCCAAACCTTATCAAAGTCATATCAAGATTTTTATCAAACTTTCTATTTATACAATCATTAATGAATTTCTTTTCAGTACTTTAAATACCCTTTAGTTTACATTAGAACTACAAATTTATTAATCTTATGATCGTATACTATATGCACAATATATTTGGTGTCCCGCGAAAAGTTAATAATTTGATTTCACTCTGTTAACATAATTAATACAAATACCTTTGTGAGAGTATCTAAAAGTTGTTAACATTTTAGTTGTGCACTATTTTTTATTTTTACACTGCATTCAATTATATTTGGGCAATTGAAGAGCACAATCCAGACCTTCCGGAATGCTACATGTCTACCACCAACACATTTAATAACTTTAAAAAAAATTGCATTAGAAAATTCGGAAACACGTGTGAACAAAATGTTAGAATATTAGTGTAGGCCAAAAATAGTTAGTTTAGAGTAAGATTATTCCAAACCGCAGATGTTGTCACTCGTTTCAAAGATTAAAATTAGTTTTATGTATTATTAAATATATTAATAAATTTATTTGTTATCAAAAATATATAAAACAAGCTTTTTTCAAAGCTAAATTAATAACTTACCAATCATTTTTGCTGGATTCTTTAATTTGTATGTAAGTCTGTAGTTTATTTAGTTCCTTTAATTGTTTAAATTTATTATTCACTTAATTGTTGTCCTTAAATAATTAAATTTCTCTTCTAATTTTATTTTCACTTTCTTTAGTTTGTGTTATTTCGCTGATGTCTTCTAAGTAACTAAACTGACTAATGGATTGTACTACAGCTATACTCGGAGTTAAATAAGACATTTCTATAGATAATAAATATTAACGGATACATTATCGATAAGATATTACCACAATTTTTGTTAATTAAAGATTATTTGTTCATCAGTTGAAGTAAAAAAAACACTGTCTACTTGTTTTCACAATAGTTTAAAAGACAAGCTAACAATGAATCAGAATTTGGGGTATTTTATTTTAAGACCAAGGTTTTGCGATCAATAACATCCGGTATTTGTGTATGTTTCTTAAAGGTGTCCAGTAAGTGTTATAAAAATGTTATCAAATTTTAGAATTAACTTAGTGTAAATTATTAAAATTAAAGTTTCGAATACTGTGAATAAAATTATACACTAATTTAATAAAGTATTAACACATCTAACTAAATTATTGTGTAGTTCAGTTTGAGTGTAAATAAAAAATCGTTGCATACTTTTCGTCAGTATTTTTAAATTCTCCTGCACAGTGCATACTTTTAGGAGTACTTCAACTTAATTATCATTAATAAATGGGCAATTGTTTGTTTTTACTCGTTAACCAATCAAAAAGCGTAATATTTAAAAATTACATTAGCTTGTTTATTAAAACAATATTAAGGAAAAATGTATAAAATAAAAAATTAAAAATAATTATTAGTTTGTTTTTTGTATGAAGGTAAGTTCATTCACCATCTTGATATGAAAAACTTTCGATACATCCATTCTTCATCAATGGAGCTTGTTATCAGTTCGCAGTAAAAACAAAATCAAGTAACAAGTACACGAGTATCAGTCGCACTTGGAACTGCCGTTGATTTTATCAACGTTCGTACATTTAACAGATTGGCAATTCATGCAAATTTTCCAGATGAATTCAGTCTATAAAATAAATGTGAGAATGCCTCAAAAATTCCAGTTTATATGGCAACATGATCGGAACAAGAGGCTTGAGGTCTCTTTTGGCATTTTGGATAATTCTACAACTAAATAAAATATCTTTGGCTCAGTTTAAGGTAAATTTAAATACCCATGACATAAGTAATACTCATTGTTTAACACTTATTCCTCTAACTTTCAAGGATGGCTTTATGTTCCCAACATCTATATGTGATGGAAAGAATGGCGCACTTTTTCCCATGTTTGGATCATGCCAAGGATATTATATATGTAATGATGGCCTAGCAGTCGTTGGATCTTGCGATGATAAAAATCGATTTAACCCAAAAACTCTTCAATGCGATAAAGCCGAAAATGTTGCTTGTAACTATGAAATGTTAGACGATGCCAATAACGATGATGATGATGACGATGATGATGAGGATGATGATTATAATGAGAACGATCTATCAGAGAGTGAGGAGATAGAGGAATTAATAACAACAACAACGAGACGACCAACAGTCAAAACAACCACCACAACCACTACCAGGAGACCACCCCCGATAGTTCCGATACTAAAGCCAAATAGGGAATTGCAGAATACAAAATCGATTGACGGACTCTGTTTGGGGAAAAAGAACGGATTTACTCTGGTTAAAGAGGGATCCTGTACTGAATTCTATGTTTGTAAATCAAAACAAGCACAGCTGCGTCGTTGTCCGAGGCAACAACATTTTAGCCCTCATCAACACATCTGCATGAAGCCGTCTAATGCCAAGTGTACCGTTCTGCCTTCACCGGAAATTATTCAGGAGGTTGTCCATCTAGATAGTCCGGCTATAACTGCTGGTCTTTGCTCTGATATGAAGCAAGACGCTTTGGTTCCTCATCGCGAGGATTGTGACAAGTTTTTGCTTTGCAGCAATATGATGTTCCTTGTTATGGAGTGTCCTGCAGGATTACATTTCGATGCTCAAGCAAAACGCTGTGACTATCCAAAGATCGCCCAGTGTGAGTTGCCTAAAGTGGAACAGCTAACCAAAAAAACCAATAAAAAGGGTTTGAGTAAACGAAAGCCCAAGAAAAATACTTTGTAATGTAAATCTATCTATCCACAATACATACATATACATACATTTAAGAGCATATAATGCCTCTGAATATGTTTTTTACTGTTTAAACAATTTTCGACCAATTTGGCTCACGGTAGTCCGCTCGCAGGAAGATTTGCTTTGATTTGTCATCATCAACGGCCGAGACAATATAGAAATGTCAGTCTGTCTGTCTGTAATGAACACCTGGATCTTACAGACTATAAGATCTAGAGTCACCAAATTTTGAATGAACACAGTTCACGTTTCTTTCAAATTTTTGCCACGCCCCATGCTCCATACCATGTGAAAAATCATTTTCATAACACCAAATTCACACATTATGTTTGTGGTAACAGTATTAACCTGATCGGTCAACTATATCTCATAGCTCCCACATGACCAAGTGATCCAAAATAGGAAATTTGTATTAAGACATGTTGTGTTAGTTGAGCGATCACAACTTAATTCATACATTATATGTATATTATTATTATAACTATTCTCACCAATTTTGGTACGGATCGGATAACTTTATCCTATAGCTCTTATATGACCAACTGATCTAAAATAGGAAATTTGTATGAAGACAGGTAGTGTTGGTTGAGCGATCGCAACCAAACTCACACATTATGTGTATATTATGATTATAACTAACCTCACTAAGCTTGGTCTGGATCGGATAACTATATCCTATAACTCAACTTGACTCAACGATTGTGGGGAATTGAGGCACCAGGAGATTTAAACTGAAATAAACCTAAACAATTTCACAAGTTGCTTTCCTGATCATCAAACTAAGTATTAAATTGCAAAAAACTAACAGAATGAGCTTAGTGAGCACAATAAGCCACTGAACGGCTTTGTATAATTTTATTTTGTTATAGCTTTAACAATCAACATTTGCTGGCCAATCGCAGGATTCAGCCTTCTGACTAAATACCAGGCCGGGTGGACAGCTGAGTATCACCTCACACTCGCATTGGCAGACCACAAAAGAGGAGCTACAGGTATTCTTTGCTTCAGACAACATAGTTCCATCGCGTTGTCCAACACACACTCCCTTGCTCTCGCAGTAAGTGCCTGAAGGTCCAGCTGTTGGACCACTGGGTGGTGGACTACCATCTTCACAATTGACGTTCTCTGGGAAATCGCAGCTGCCTGTTTCAATGTTGAATTGCAGATTATTGGGACACCTCTGCTCGAACTTATGCCCATAGACACAATGAATAAAAGCGGAACAGTTATTCTCAACAGGTCCCAACCAATCGTTGGGTTGGTCACAGCAGTCAGGATCGCAGTATTTAGGAATGCAAACGCCATTTTCATCAATAACACAAGCCTTTATGTTAACGTCAAAGTAGCTCTGTGCAGGACACTGTCGTCTCACCATAACATTGTTTATGCACTCCTTATAAGCAGCACAATCGGAATCAATGGCTTCCTTTTCTCCCTCGACACAAGTTGGTGGAGTTGGAGTTGGATTTGGATTTTCTTGGCACTCTCCATTATCCGTTACACAAGCGTCTACATTCCAGTACTGTCCCTTGGGACAGGCGACCGACACGTACTTTCCATTGATGCATTCCAAAAAGTTTGCGCAGTTGGAGGAATCAGTGGTTTTAGTTCCCTCGACACAAGTTGGTGGAGGTGGAGTTGGAGTTGGATTTGGATTTTCTTGGCACTCTCCATTATCCGTTACACAACCGTCTACATTCCAGTACTGTCCTTTGGGACAAGAGACCGAAACGTACTTTCCATTGATGCATTCCAAAAAGTTTGCACAGTTGGAGGAATCAGTGGTTTTAGTTCCCTCGACACAAGTTGGTGGAGGTGGAGTTGGATTTCCTTGGCACTCTCCATTATCCGTTACACAAGCGTCTACATTCCAGTACTGTCCCTTGGGACAGGCGACCGACACGTACTTTCCATTGATGCATTCCAAAAAGTTTGCGCAGTTGGAGGAATCAGTGGTTTTAGTTCCCTCGACACAAGTTGGTGGAGGTGGAGTTGGAGTTGGATTTCCTTGGCACTCTCCATTATCCGTTACACAAGCGTCTACATTCCAGTACTGTCCCTTGGGACAAGAGACCGAAACGTACTTTCCATTGATGCATTCCAAAAAGTTTGCGCAGTTGGAGGAATCAGTGGTTTTAGTTCCCTCGACACATGTAGGTGGAGGTGGAGTTGGAGTTGGATTTCCTTGGCACTCTCCATTATCCGTTACACAAGCGTCTACATTCCAGTACTGTCCCTTGGGACAAGAGACCGAAACGTACTTTCCATTGATGCATTCCAAAAAGTTGGCGCAGTTGGAAGGATCTGTGATCTTGCATCCCTCGACACAAGTTGGTGGTGGTGTAGTGGCTTGACACTCTCCATTATCCGTTACACAACCGTCTACATTCCAGTACTGTCCTTTGGGACAAGAGACCGAAACGTACTTTCCATTGACGCATTCCAAAAAGTTGGCGCAGTTGGAAGGATCTGTGATCTTGCATCCCTCGTTACAATTTGGTGGTGGTGTAGTGGCTTGACACTCTCCATTATCCGGGACACACTTTTCTAAATTCCAGTACTGTCCAGGCGGGCAGGATTTGTGCTTGAATTGTCCAGTGCAGCACACGTAATACTTGGTACAATCATCCCAATCTGGTTTGGTTTCGTCGGGTTCACAGCAATCTTCAGTGCCCGTACATGTTGAAATTGTGATAGCGATCCACAAGAGGAAAGCTTCAAGTACACGAATTATATCAAAATTTTATTGTATTTTAATGTCGTACAATATTTTTTTGGAAATATAAGGAAATGATCTTACCCAAGTCAAACTTTCGATTGTGAAACATTTTGACGGTCCACAAATTTAGACAACGTATTCCTTTCTGGAAGATTCGTCTACTGAACTCTTCGACTTTGTGCATCCGCTTTTATATATTCAGGCAATTAATATAATTGAATGTTTCTGGGACGGATGCAAGTCACGTAGATAATGAGGACTCACTGACTACTGATAAATATCATAATAATTGCAAGTTGAAGAACATTTCAATGATTTATTTTTATCGATTCTTCCAAATAGAAAGTTTCAACTTTATATAACTTTTTTACACATTATTTTCTTGTATTGTATAAGGTCAATAAGAATAATGGAAACTATTTTAAAGTGATAAAGTCGAGTGTTACCGTTAAGAAAATACCCGGTACTAATGCTAAACGAACTCAGAACTTAAGACTTTCCTTTCGAAATGGATAAGCTATATTTTAAGTATGACTTATTCGATCTTTGAAGTAGATTAGTTAGACTTAAGAAGTAGGTTCTTGTTAGCAATGAAAGAGTGTTTCATATGAGCAGAGTTTTTTGAAAAACTTTAGCTAGTTTAAACTTTTCTCTCTGATGAGTTCCATTGATAAAGTCAAGTCAACTTTGTTCAGGGGACTGTTACCAAAAAAAGTTATTGATATAGGATTGGAATCAATGTTAGTTAATAAAAGTTTAATTTTTTTACTGCTCACAAAGTAATAAACTCCCATTAGGAAGCTCGAAATCAAATATTTCCTGGAAGAAAACATAAGTACGGTATATAAATTTGGTCGTAAAGTTTTCTAGACAAAGTTTTTCGGCTCATTGATAAGAAAGAAACTTAAAATCAAATAAAATGTACAATAAATTTGAATGTTTATTTCTTGAATTCACAAATGACATTAATTATGCAGGGCAAATGCATTCGGTGTCAATAACACAAGCATTGATTGTCGTATCGAAATACGATCCACTGACACACGTTTGACTTACAAATTGTCCATTTATGCATTTGTAGTAACCAGCACAATTTTGTGGATCAACTTGGAGTTCATTTTCCACACAGGTGGCAGTGCCAGGACAACAGGTTCCATCATTGGGAATACATGAGTTCGATGCGGTGTTCCAATAGGTATTACCCTCGCATGTCTTTGGTACAAAAACTCCATTACAGCAGATCAAGTAACTGGTGCAATCGTTGGGATCCTCTTTGGTCTCACCCTCAGTACAGGCGCAGTCGGTAGCCAAAGTTCCGGTGCATTGCCAAAGCAGAAGGCACACAAGGAGCACTGTTTAATAAATAAATTATAACTTAAAATGTTTATTCTCTAAATTAAACGTTTTCTGTACCATTTTGATATTTTTTTAGCAATGAAAAATCCATTTTGAACTATAATTTGTTAGGTACACAGACGATTACTAAATGTTTTGCTCTTATTTTGCACCTTATATATATTACTCCAATCACTGTAATGAATTTTTTCACTCTGATAAAAGCATCGATAAAATAACATTACATTAAGATCTTATCTCAAAATAAACTATTTTTTTTTTTTTTTCAAAAACTTGAAAACTATATACATCACAACTGTCTGGATAGCTTAATTAAAATGGTTGTCAGTGATGCTGAAACGATCGTAAATGTATTCATTTACTGATTTAGCAGTCTTTTCGAATATACTTATATCAATCTTTGGAATGAATGAATATATGTCATATCAAGAAACAAGTTTTTAGATCTCGTACTTTAAAACTAAGTAAGAAAGGCTATAGTTGAGCGTGCCGACTGTAAAAGACCCCGTACTTATTCTAGTGCACGTTTTTTCAAGCAAATCACCAGTTTTCGACCGATTGGTCCTATGGAACCTATAGGCTATAGTTGTTTGATCCGGATCAAATTTGGTAGGAATATAAAGCGTCATGATCTACACATAATGTGTAAATTTGGTTGGGATCGGTTAATTAAAACAAAATTAGTCTATACAAATCACCAATTTCGATCGATTTGTCCTATGGAAGCTATAGGCTCTAGTTGTTTGATTCGGACCAAACTTGGTGACGATAGTTATTATAGTACCCTACACACACTGTGTGCATTTGGTTTCGATAGCTCTAGTCGTTTCCCAGTTATGGTGGTGTAAATATAGTTTTTCTGCCTGTTACGCACATTTAGCTTCTGACAAACCTAATAGACCCCTGTACTCTTTTTGAGTACGAATAACTATTTCATACAACAGCCATAGAAATAATATATAATATAATTGATTATGATAAGGCTAGAAAAGTACTGTACTTTAGTCTTTTAGTAACCATCTATTGCCATCTATCTTATATATAGTGACAATATCGGATCCGATTCGTAGATGAATCCTTTGAAATTTACCCGATAAAATACCAAAATAAGTTAAAAATCTGTTCAAAATCACTTTCGTCACTAGTAAAGGGGTTTTGTTTTTGGATTTGATATACTTGGTATATTTATTTATGCAGCTTTATGCATTCAGAGAGTACACTTAACATTGTAGTCGTAGTTGCAGGTTTCCAAAACGGGATCCCAGTAAAGCCCGTTCTTGCACTGCATTTTGACCTCACACTCGCACTGACAGACCGAGTAACCACTGCAGCTGGTCAATGAGGGTAGATAGGTGCCCTCGCGTTGGCCTAGGCAGCGACCATTATCCTCACAGGAGATGCCTGAAGGTCCTGCATTCGGTCCCGACGGTGGTGTGTATGGCCATTTGCATTCGACATTCTGGGGATAATCACAGATCTGATTTTTATCGTCCCAGATCAAATTGTTGGGACAGGACTGCTCTACGGCACAATTAAAGTTGCATTTGTAGAACATGTTGCAGACACCCTCGATGGGGAAAAGGGCTCCCTCCTCTTGACCCTGGCATATTGTACTATCGTTTGGGCATTCAACCTTTGGTACATAACCAGGTGGATAGTCGCACTCATTGGAGGTGGCATTGTAGACCAGACCATCGGGACAAATCACAGCATTGGATGAAGCAGTTCTATCCCAATCGCAAACACGAGCAGTTTCATTAAATTTGGTATTTGCATCACATGGCATTGCGATCGGACATTGGCACTGACAGACGAAGTAACCATTGGTATCGGGATTGGCAAACATTGTGTTGTCACGCTGTCCAGCACAGACACTCTGATCACTACATGTAGTGCCCGAGGGTCCAACAATTTCACCATTTGCATCCGGGTTACTGTCGGGTGTACACTCCACATTCCAGAAGTGATCACATGCTCTTGTTTCGAAATTATAGTAGAGGCCACTGGGACAGGTGAACTCATTGCAGCATCCATGGCTGCAGATAATATAGTTGGAGCAGGAACCCTTAACGGGTACAGACGAGCCATCGGGTTGATTAACACAATCCGTCCGCTGGTCCGCACAATAAGCTGGCAGACCGCTATTACCACCACTGGTGGTGCTCTCTACCGGTGGTGCTTGACTGCTGCTGTCGGAGGGATTCGGGAGGGGAGTACTGCTCGCTGACGGTGGTGCTTGACTGCTGCTGTCGGAGGGATTGAAGGTACTATCGCTGGTGTCCTTATCGGGTGTAGTATCCGTTCCGAAGCTTGAGTCGTTGGTAGTATCGTCCACATTAGCATCTGTGGTTTCATCCTCGGGCGCACAGGGTGTTGTGGTCTCAATCACGGGTTCACTGGAATTGCACTCATCGGCACAACAGGTGCAAACGCATTCCTCATCGTTATCAGTATTAGCATAAAGCGAGAGACCGCTACAGTCTGCCCTCCATTGGAAATCACATTCACCCAGTTTCCGATTGAAATGCAGGCCACGTGGACAGCTGCGAATTTCGGCAATTTGACGATCAACACAGAGCACAAATCGCTTGCAATCCAGTGGCAAAGCTAGACGAGTTCCATCATTTTCATAGGCACAAATGTCCGATCTTTGACTGAGCTCACTCTGCACACCCACAAATCCGAGTAAAGCAATCAAGACTGAAAGTGAAAATTGATTTATTTCAATATATAACTGAATATTTCATACTAACCAGCTATTTCCTTAAGCTTGCACATTTTTCTCCTTTCGAACGTTGAGCAGATTCCAGTTCGACTGAACTTCGATCCACGAAGCTCTGAAGCATTTATTGAACTTGAATAAAATTGGCATATACTATGAAAAGTTTGTGAAGAGTATCAATAGTCAATCTATTGATAATACCAATAACCTTATTTTATCTCTTGATTAGTTCTCTCGCTTTCTTATCGTTTGCTACTTGTGTGTGTAATTACGTTGTTTTCTTTCGGATTCGGGCGTCTTATTAGTCTTATTATTAGTTTATGTTTTTTTTTTCTCTCCCGGCTGATAACGCATCGTTAGGATCGCAATTTTGATATTGATTTGTCAATGAAAAGTAAACATTTCAAATTTGCCAACTACTTTTGCATTGCACAACAAGTTCATTAAAGTGCAATTCAGTTTAATTTCCATATGATTTGAGACATTTATTGTGCAGACAGGAAATTTACGTTTAATCAAATATTTGATTAGATTAAGAATTGCTAAAAAGTACTTTCTTTATTATTATAATAAATCAGTGTGAGTGCTTTGATAACACTGTTATCATCCTTTAAGTATCTGACAAATACTCGTTTCGCCGAAAAGCATGCTACAAAATATATTTTTGCTTAAATGCTAAGGAGTTTGGCAATTTTGATTTTTATAGCATACTTTTAGATGTCTGAAAATATTGGTGTTTACTGCCTAGCTTATCAGGGTGGCGCCATTATGAGAAGATTACAAATAGTCAAACCCTCAGTTAAATTAGTTTATTAGTTCTTAAGCCTTATGCTAAGCAGAGTTATAAATTTACCAAAATTAAACTAAAAAGTAACTAATTGAAAGCCTTACTGTTGCTAATTGCCTTTCTTTTTCTTAAGACTGAATATTATTAAATTTATAAGTTTAATTTGTTTAAATATTCTATCAAAATAGTAGAAAATTTCTGAAATTGAAAAGAAAACAATTAGTCTATTTTTAAGCAATTATAATTATTTTAATTGTAAATTAATTTTTTTACTACTTAATTATTGCATATTTTTCACCCCTTAATAAAGGAATTTTGAAAAGTTTCCGTTCTAATGCTCATTAACGTCACTTCCTTCAGTTTTAATCGCTTTCAGCTGCGCATTGATTGCCTATCAGCATGTCTGACAATTTATAAAGCGTTGTAAATATATAAAGATAAACTGTGCACATGATATCAGAGAGCCAATCGAATAACAGTACGTTAGTATACGACACTGCCATAGTGGAAAGACAAAAGATGACTAGATATAGTGCCAGATCAAATGACAAGACCTAAACTCAAAAGGAAACTATTAAACTACATATATATGTATATGAATATAAGTATATATATATATATAGTGAATACAATGCAGATATTCAAATAGGTGCAATTGTACTGTTATGTCCAAAGAAGTGTAGAGCCGACTGCGGTGAGTGGCTTCCTGTTGTTGAGCCAGTTAGATGGGATCCGCTTGAAATTGAAACCAAAACAATTCTAATTATTTAATAAGACGAACACATACATGTCAAGGTACGCTTGAATTAAATTACAAAAGTACAAAATAATAGAAAAAAAATCAACTCTAAACGATGAAAAGAAGAGCAACAAATGTGTTTTGCGACTTGGGCTAGACAGTTGAGAGATTGATCCATGGAAGGCTTAAGGGTGTACATTACATGGTTACTATCTTTTTTAACTTTAAATGTGTGTATCTGTGTGTATGTGTATGTGTGTGAGAGTGAGTGTGAGGGTATCTTTGAGGTTCGGTGTGGTGGGTGAACAAACAACGAACAGCGACAGAAATACGAGTTGATCGACAATCTCTCTCACACACGAAGACATGCACGCATAGGGTCCATTGTAAAAATCTTCTCAGGTGTAACAGGTTTCTCCGATTTAAGCAGAGCTTCTCCCAGTGACCCAACACAGTCTTCTCTAGCTCTCGTCTCGTTATCAGTCGCGATCGTGAACGTGATCGTGATAAAAGTGTTTGAATTTGATGTGAACCCTGATCACCATTCAGTTCAAATTGAAGAACTGAGATCGATTGGTGCATAGATAACACCAATTTTATATATATTTAATAATTCTAGCACCATTCGAAATCAGTGCTTTTTATTGGAACCGCTCAACGGTGCAACAGGACATAACTTTTGTGATTCTAAGTGTATACTCGTGACTCTTAAATTAATACCTATATATAATTTATTTAAGAAATTATACAATAACAATTGAATGCAAGTTTGATTGGCAAGTGATGACCGCGTTCAGTGTGGAAGCCCCTGAAGTGCAAACCAACATTTTGCATTCTGGTTTAAGGTCGACAATTTGTTAAACAATTCAATTAAAATCAGTTTTTCTTATAGAAAACTTAAATATTTAATGAAGATCATCTTGAGCTTCCCACTACTTCAAAAATGATTTAAAAACAACCTTGAAATATATGTTTAAATACCAAAAATATTTAATTTCATTATCCAATTTCATCAGATTTTGTTGAAAGAAATTCCCAAAATGAATCAGAAAAAACCCACAAAGGTAGATCACTAGTTGTTTCCAAGGTGGACTAAAAACGTCAAAAACAAAAAACAGATAACGGTATTCAAAAACTGGTTTAGTTTTTGATATATTTACAACTGTTGTTATACGCGTAGTTAATTTTAAAATAATTAGCAACCACTTATCAATTATTTTGGAACATAAATCTAACCAAAATCTAAGCAATAAATCTAAAGACAAAAAATCTACAAAAGAATTTTTTTGAAAATATGCCAAAACAGTAGCTGAATCAGAGACGATTAAACCCAATCGTACATCAAGGCCATTAAAATAGTCCAAAATCAATCTTAATCTTTGCTTGTTTATTTGCTAGAAGAAGAGGAAAATAAAAAATGCAGTAAATGAGCTAAAAGTTAATAGAATGCTGTACTAATTTTAGAGAAGTTTTTGCCCCTCGTTCTGGTTCAACTGATAGCAATTCGAGCAATAATACAATGTGACATTCGAAATCTTATCTGAAGTGTGGTAATTGCTTTCTTAATATATGCTCATGACATTATGGAAGTTTCAACGACAAAACCAACGACGATCGTTCAGTTGAGCATTATTATTATTGTGCTCTGCAAGTATTTTACTTTTTGTACTATAAATGCGAAATTCACAATTTGCCAGCAGTTAGTCTGATTTCCATTAACCAACAAGGCGTTGACACTATAACACTCAACATGCAAGGTCTCGATCGAGTTTCAAAATATATAAATAAATATTTTATATACATTTTTATTAGAAAATTTTAATAAATTGTTAAACTTATTTGCATATTTTTGCAGCATTGCTAATGCTCTTGGCATTTGCTGCTCTAATGCAGCTGAGCAGCCAAACGGAGTATATGAGCAGCAAGGAGGACATTTGTCGTCTCTTTCCGGATAATACGGTATTGCGGAAACCGGGTTACTGCGATCGTACCATTGTCTGCAAAGATCATCTGAGCACCCCGGGTACTTTTTGTAATGGTCAGCTTTTCAATTTGGGCAAAGCTAAATGTCAAAATTCTTTGGAATCCTCGGACACGTATTGTAAAGCACCCTGTGGTTCGAAGAGTAATGGGTATATTGGTGATACTTTTAACTGTGCCAATTGGTATTATTGCAACAAGACGGCGGTATTGAGCAGCGGCGTCTGTGGCAATGGCATGTACTTTGATCAGAACATTCAGATGTGTGTCTATCCCAAGGATACCATTTGTAATGCCAAGTACGAGTTGTGCCAAATTGTGCCGACAGGAACGAAGATTAAGGATGAGCACAATTGTGATATGTATATTACCTGTAAGGCTGGTAAGGCTACATCAACCAAATGCGATGCTGGACTCTACTATGATGTGGTTAGCGGCAAATGTATTCAAAAAACTTTGGTTCAATGCCATAAAATTCCACATCCCGATGAGGTTTGTGGCAACAAGAAACTGGCGAAACGCAATAAATTTGTCTCAGATGGTGCCACTTGTCGCGGTTACTTCTATTGCCGCGACCTTGGCTCTGGTGTACCGGATCCTTCACCAGTGTGGCATCAATGTCCCGTCCAGTATTTCTTCAACGAGGAACGGGAGGGTTGTGAGCTGCGCGAGGATCGAAAGTGCGACGAGGATCGTTGCGATGGGCGAGAAAGTGGTTTTGAGCTGGCTCAGAATCTCGGCTGTCAGCATTACGTCAAGTGTGTAAATGGCATTGAGGATGGACCAGCAATTAAGTGTGCAGATAACATGTATTTCGATGTAAAAACTCAAGCGTGCACACCGGAAAAGCGAAGTTACGGCAGCTGCTCGTCATTGTAAAACTGATTTCAGCCCTAAAGTATGCACTGCAAAATACATACAAAAATGCAAATGGTGTCATCTTTTTATCTACCGCTTTGAACTGTCAAGCAGGTTGAAGGCAAGGCTGAATTACACTTGTAATCTAATAACTAATAATGTGCTTTTAACTGTAAAGCAGTTTGGAAGCGAGGCTCAATAATACTAATAATTAATTTAAAGTCGTGACACCGACGTGTTTATTAAAATCAAATGTGTACTGCTTCTGATACAATTCTATTGAAAGCAGTTCAAGTTTACAGCGTTAAGCGGTACAAGTTAACATGCTAAGCAGTTTACAGAGTTGCAAGTGATTCGCTAAAATAGCAAGCAGCATAAGCAGTTCAAAAGCTATTTTGAATTACGTTCTAACAATTTTGTGTTATAAAATAATCTTTTTTATAAAAATGAGAAGAAAAATAATTTATAATTAATTTTAAAATAAAATTTTTTTTATTTTAATAGAGCTGTCTGCCTCTTCTTTTGTTTGTTAATGGCCCAACCCATCTGAATTCCCTTACAGTGCAGCAGACAACTCACCAAAAAACAACGCCAACCCCAAAAAAATTACTCTCTGAAGTTTGAGTTTAACTCCCATATTCTAGCGGAGAGTAAAATGGGCTGCATAAAACTCCAGTTTTGCAGCACTGCAAAAATTTCCCTTTTTCCTATGTACAGACTTTCGCTGTGGTTTTCATTTTAGACTTCGATGTGTCATGAAAATCAACCCAGAGACAGAGCACAACAAAAAAAAAAAAAAAAAAAAAAAAAAAAAAAACTGAAACGAAAATGGAAACGGATTAACGTGGGAGTGTGTTAGTAAGACTAATTGACTTTCCTGATGCACACTGAAAAATAATAAACTTTTTGCCAGCATTAACAAATTATTATATTATTTTAAATTAATTGTAGCACTAAAAATTAAATAATTTTGTTTGAGACATTTTAGACAAATTATTTAAACTTTTTCCATCAAAATTTATATTTTATTTAATATTTTTAATTAGTTTTAGTTTATTTAATTAATTTAATCATTTTGTTAATTAAATATTATTGAAACCTTTTTTTTCCTTTTTTGCTTTAAGTTTTCTACATTTATTTATTCCAAATTAGTTAAGAATCCTTTGTAATATCGGCTTATTTTAGTTGAAAACATTGAGTTTCCCGTTGGTATAAATATTGGGCTTAAAGGAGACTTTGGTTACAATAATATGCTTGTTTTCAGATATCAATTATTAATAATAAAAATGTTTATGATATTTTCCTGTCTTAAGAACTATTGTAGTATACCTAAAGCCCAACAATTTAAATTTTTTCCTATACTATATATATACTACAATACTATATTTCCTTATCGAAAGTTTGTGAATAATTACAATAAATTTTTCGCTCGTTATCGACATGGATACGGTCTGTTGTCTGTTGTCTGTTGCCCGTGGTCCGTTGTCTGGGTTAATATCTGATGCATGCCCCAAACAAGGGGCACTCAGACAACACCCCATCGGTTATGCGCTCTTTCCGTTGAGGGTTGTCCTTGTCGACGTTGGGGAATGAGGAACAGGGGATGGGGAACTGGATGTGAATGTGGTTTATGGCTTGTTTCTAATGTCACACTGTCAGAGCAGTGTTATTGGATTCGGATTCTGTGCTATTTGAAGTAGGACCCATGTTTGATGGTATTTCAACACAACATCTATGTATGTAACTCCGTATGAAATATTTAACTTTTATTAACTATTCACCCTCGTTTTAACTGAGATCTAAACTTGTTCCCTTTTGTGAATTTCACTGCCACTGCGTCACGTTCGCTACATGCCACTTGCCACTTGCCGCATACCCCACACACCCCCTCTCACGCCTCTCCCTCTCTCCCAGCAGCCCCCATTGTCTGTCTGCCATTTTGGCTTTTCCTGCAGGAAGCGTGCATATTTTACGTGCTTGTTGTTGTCTGTCTGTGTGCTCTGTGCTATGTTTTCAGTACTGTTTTCAGTGCTCAGTGTTTGCAGTGCTCTGCTGCCCCAACTCTGTGAATTTATCGATTGAAATGTGTCTCAGGCTGTGAAAATACAGGTCATTGATCTGCTCGTGCCACAATGCAACGAAATCCTTTTCGTCTTGTGTCTCGAATTTTTTTCCTCCTTTTTTTTTTGGGCTAGGGGGAGTGTAATTTCGGGAAGAGACTTTTGGGCAGAATGTGTCAGCTAAATTGGAGTAGTGTAGAGGAAGAGTAGATATCCATTAAATAATTAAAAGGGGTTGGCTTTTAAAATTTGAAAATATTTACATTAAATAAATTAATTTATTTAATAAATAATTCATTTATTTATTTCACCATTAACTATTTAAAATACTAAAATTACTATTTTGATTAATTATTTAATTCTTTAAATAAAATATATTTATAAATTTTATGAACTGCTTATTACTGCACACTTGTTATCAAAATATATCAAGCAGTTTTAAGCTTCCCTTTCGGCTTGACCGTCAAGCAGTTACTTTGAGATTCTGTTACACTGCTTCCTAGAGCCAGAGCAAGCAAGAAGACTGCAGAGGAAAACCACGTGCCGGAAAATTGGCGACGATAACGAAATCGTTTATCCAAGCTTTGGGGTAGTGGGGCAGACGTACTCTTTATGCCGTTGGGCAAACTGTACCAAAAGTGTGCATGGAATTTCGCCAAGGCAACCGTCAAGGCAAAGGGACAAAGGGAGGGAGCCAGGGCAAAAGGGGAAACAGTTAGCCAACCACTAGACCAGGCCAGAACTGAGCACAACCATCAACCAACAGACCCAGACTATGGTAGAAAGAGAAATCAACTGCGACTTATAGCCCAGGATACAAATAATGTTTGTTTGCCTTGTTTTCGAGGGTTGCAATTCGGGCGGAAAATGAAAATTAAAATAAAACAGAGACAGCAAAAAAAAAAAAAAAAAAATATACAAAATACAATTGAGTGGTAAAAGAAGAAGAAAAATGCAACGAGGAGAGTCGTTTGTTAGTCGCTTGTGCCTTGTGCGGTTCAATGACCAATTGCCGCCGATGGTATCACGGCATTATGATGTCAGCTAACAGTCCACACCTTTCCTACCTTCCACCTATAGCCCATTTTGCCGCTAATGTAAATTACGTTGATTCTTTTGGTCAATTACAAGGTCGATGAACGCCTTTATTGTTGTTCATTGCAGTTGCAATTGATTAATCTACAACCAATGCTTAGTTAAAGGCAGTGTTTTTAAGCAAATTGGACAACAATTTTTTGTAGGTGACTTTTACTTATCCAAGAAGATTTATTCATAAAATTAAAACAGAAATAGCTTTTATTTTTAATTTTGAACTTATTTTATATTTATACAATAATTAAAATACTTTATATTTATCAATTCTGCTATTTTGTTGTAGTTACTTTTGTATCTTTATTAAAAACGATCAAATGATGAACAGATTAACAGTGCAAGCAGTTCAAAGTCAATGAGTAAAACGCACTGCTTATGTTACATTTCAGAAGCAGTGCATCTCTCTAGGTGTAGGAGCAAGCAGTTTTGTAGGTGTCATTTGACTTAACCAGCGGGAAAAGATATAAATACTTTTAAGCTTAATTTAAATTAAATTTAAGTTAAATTTCGTTTCAAAAGGAAGCAAATTTATAACAGCACAAACTCTAAATAATATTAAATTATTATTTCTGTGAAATGCTTTGGAAATACTAAAACTCTACATCTAATTTGTCGCATTTTCCAAAGTTCAATGAAATTTTTATAAGTTTTCTTGTCTACAGTCTTGTTGTTGCAAATTCAAGAACACATAAGTCATTGTATAACTCATTTCAATGATAAATCATCATAAATTCGCGGTCACTGCAGCTGCCAGTTGCAACTGAGACTCAGAAACGTTCTTAAAACGCATGCGTCGTCGGGAGCATTCTCCTATCTGGCCAGACATAGGATATTGGCCTTTCGGCGTTAGCTCGTTAATGCCATAATCGTTGGAAACGTTGCTGCACAGGAGCCGACATCGTCAGCTTCATGGTTGAAACTCTCTTGGTATTCTCAGGGACTCTATCTCTGGCATTGACACTGACTGTGACATTGACCGTGGCATTCAAATTGCGAATCAGGTGTTCTGCATCAGTAGGATTTTCACAAGGACTTAAGGGGCAAATAGTTTCTAAAAATAAATAAAGAATAGAAATAAAGAAAAGTTGATTAAAAGAGAGTTTAGTTTTACCTTAGAATGTTTAGTAAAAGGCTTAACTGGCAAAAGTACAGTTAACTGACATCAATTCAGAGGAGCGATAATTAATACTATTCATTTTCACATCGGAAAACTTCTTGGGATTGATCTTTGAATCATTAATTGGTTCCACATTCATTTTGCATTGGTCTTTCCCAGTCGGTCAGCTCTAGAGTTATCCTATTTTAGTGCATAGATCTTCATGTTATTTATGTTGTAAGAGAATGTCTTTAACTGTGGATCATAACTGCATCTTGGCTTAAATACTTTGCTGTTACCAGGTTTGGCTTAGCTTAACATAGCGAGTTTTTTAAGGTCATTTATATCAAATTTATTACAAACTTTGAAGACATATGCAAAAAAGTTGTTCTAGAATTTACAAAGCGGAATATAAATTTTATAAAAAATTAATTTTGTTTAACAAATATAAAAGGGTTTTCCAGTAACTACAGGCATAATTCTCAATACTTAGAAGTTTTATCAGATTTTACATATTGGTTTATTATTGTTTAAAAATTTTTTCCAACTCAAAATTTTTCACAACTCAGAAAACACAGTCTCTAAAAGTAAGTATTATTTAAGTATTACCTGTATTACATTTTCATTAAAATTTCTAATATAGTTTTGATATCCAAATTGTGTGCGATTTTCCTTCGACATTCCTCAGTCTCCCTCTGTCTGATGGGACAGTAATTAGCGACCTTCCCGCTCAGCACATTTACTAAATGATAACAAATGCATCACAATTAAAATGAAAATCAACGAAAAGCGAAAACTTTTCACATATACTGATAAGTGTGCTGGGAAACACACACACACAGACAGACAGAGACTCACACACGCACACACACAAATGTGGATAGAACAATAACAGACTAACCTATTGTAAAGTGAGCTGAGTACTTAAATACATACACTTCATGTATTTGGTAGTAGTGTACAAATGTATGCATGCATATGCATGCACATTTTAGGTACAGACAGCATTTTCCAAAATGGCGTCTCAGGAAGAGCAGGAGCAGCGGGAAAAGCTCCCGTTCCCGTTGCTCCACGTCTCCAAAACTCTCTGGAATTCATGCATGCATCAATATACACAAAGCACACATATACACAAATACTTCTGCATATATTTGTGTTAGTGTGTGTGTGTATCAGTGGCTTTGTCTGCTGCACAACTCCAGAGCAGAAAAGCAAAAAAAAATGGAAAACAGCAAAGCTGAAAAACAGAAAAACGCAACGACAGAGCCAGAGCCAGAGTCCACAGTCGGTGGCATTGTGAGTGCAGAGCGGAGCAGGTCAATGATACCAAAAGTTAACCCACACCAGTAAACGTCTGCGTCGCACTTGAGCAATTTTCACAAAAAAAAACAAAAAAGGCAATGCAGAAAAAACACAAAAAAAGAAAGAAGAAAAAACCAGTTCGGACTGAGCGTAGTGACGGGAGGCCGCTCCCTTTTGGGCTGAAGCCGCCACCCACATCCCCATCCACATAGACATCCACAACCAGAAGCACAGTCCACAGCCCACAACCCACAACTCACAACCCACATAATATTGCTGCAGTCGTATGCTAGAGGCAGCAGCGCCAGTGTCAAGTTTACGCCACTACAGCACACACACTCACACACACATACATAGACACATTCACACACACACACATTTACACAGACACTCCGCAACCTGGTCATGAACTCCATTTTCAATGGCAGCCACAGCTCTACCGCTCCCCTCTCACACTCTTTGCACTCGTATACGCTCTCTCTTTGCGTCTCTCTCTCCCAACCTCTCTCTTCCTATGTGCCCTCATTACCCCTTCCGCACAAAAGCTCTTTTATCTTTTGTATGTTTAATTTGTGCAGTGAGAGAAATGCATGAAAAGAGAGTGAGCGAGACAGAAGGAAAGAGTAAAAAGCGAATGCGGCAACTGTCTACCTAGCAAATATTCCATCTCCCTTCCACCCGTTTAATACGCTCCCTTCACACCGAAAGCTCCAACCGACGCCTTATGCATCATTTATTGCCAACGATTCTCATATCTCTGTATCTCTTTATACATTGCGCTGCTTTTTCCTGTGCAGCAGCAGCAGTGGCAGTGGCGGCGGCAGCGGCAGCGACATCGACAGCAAAAAACAACAACAACATAGCACGCCACAACTTGAACAACGCGGTGAAGGTCATTGCTACCAAAATTGTGTCTCCCTTTTGTCCTACTCTACTCTCGACGCGACTCGACGCGACTCGACGCGACTCGACTCGCATTCGACTCGCATACGACTCGCATTCTCATTCTCATTCTCATTTGCAACGCTACAGCCCAGAGCAACTTTATATATACACTTGTGTGTATGCTTTGGTCTGTATGCCTGTGTATTTGTCTGTGTGTGTGTGTGTTTGTGTATTTATTTCATAGTTGTGTGTATTTACACTCACATAAACTGCTTGCTCGCTGCTTTGGCATACACCACATCCGCGTCCACAGCATTGCAATGCTGCGCTGCGACTGCAATATTGGTAAGCATGGGTTAAGTCAGCGTTGCCAGACTGCAGACATGCTTGCCAGTTGATGAATCAGAAGCTTTTTGGCAATAAATTACTGTATTCAGTCTTATCGGATAACCATGCAGTGTAAAGATATGAAAACAGGGTTGCCAGACTGCGCAGTCTTTAGTATTCTTCACAACAAATTTCAAACCATATCTGTATAAGTTCTATAGGTATCTGCAGTCTCACAGCTTGAAGTTGCGGATCAAGCGTTGCCAGACTGTTGTTTTCTATACAAAATTTTTTTCAATCATCCTTAACGAGCAAAGTTTTGATTGCTACATAAACACGTAAAGCTGGGATATATTTATAGCATTGCCACTTCGCGTAAAAAGTGAAATATCTACTTATAACTGTAAAAATGATCCTGTATTTCTGTTAGTCTAAGTTCAAAAGCTAGTGTGACTGTGGTGTTGCCAGACAGCGCAAAAGTGCTGCAATACTATCGAAATTAATGCAGATTTATATTGAAATCGAACTGAAATAAGTAGACTGTAGCTTCCGATTTGCGGTATGTGTGTGTGTGTAGGTGTGGTAACACTGGCAACCCCAATAGAAAACTCGTTCAGCGTTCGACACGTTCCGCTCCCGTGGCAAAAGCAAACTGTGTCTGTGTCACTCAACCCACTAAACTTGCACACAATGCGATGACGAAGTCGAACTGTGGCACGTTCGTGTTTTTCACTGCATGTGCATGTGTGCGTGTGTGTCTGTGTGTGTTGCATGCTACATTTTCTGCTGCGACTTTGCTCGGCTGAGTGGTGTTGCCTCTCCTGCTCCCTGTTCTCCCACTCTCTCCCTCTCTCTTTGTCTCTCTCTGTCTCTCATTCTCTGTGCATGTTTTTCCTCCTTCTCTGCTTCTTCTTCAATTTCAGCTTGCTTCGTTCATGTGGTAGCTTGATGTTGCATGCTTGTGTGTGTGTGTGTTACGTTGGGTTCAATGTCTGGTGGTTGACCTACCCGTACCACAGATTTTCCACAGGACGTCGTCGTCATCGTTTTTGTTGTTGATTCATGTCGTTGCAACTCCGACTACAGATCTAGCTGCAACCGGGTGTAGCTGCCACCTACAATACATGCCCACAACTCTGGCAACTTCCACAAGCGTCATCTGTGTGACAAGTGAAAACTACAACATTGGCATCTCCTTCAAAGTAAAAGTTGTGCAACTGAGATAGTTAATGGCTGTGGGGGAAAATGGTAGAAGTGGGGTAGGGTGTGAGGTAGGGTGTGGGGTAGGGAGTGGAAAATTACACAACTATGTTTAAGCTTTTCCCAGTGTCCATCAGATCTGTGGCATTTGATTGTTGCCATACTCAACACGAAATTCATTACTTGATCAGAACATCTTGTTCTGCTTCTTCTTCTTCCTCTTCTTTTGTTTGCTGCTATTCGATTAGAAGGCATAGAATCCAACTGGTTTTCCACTTGTAATTTCACTCGCTTTTCAAGTTTCCACACTGGCTCAGTTGGGGCCAAGAAAAGCGCAACAAAACCGCACTCGAAACTATTAGAAGATTCAAGGCTAAGGCTGCAGAGTCTAAGGCTAAGGTCATTGCCATGCGACGGCGCATAAGTATGCTCTCACCAATACCCTGTAAAAACTGAATGAGAAAGGTATATGCGAGTAGCGATGAGCATGTCAATGAGTAGTTATAAGAAAGTTTAGTTATTAGATGTATAAATTCTATATTGAAGTCGTTTTTTAATGGATTTACAGGGTATTTGACAGTCAGATATTTTGATGTAAAATATGAAAAACTCATATTATTAAGAATTGTTGTCAATTTGATTTTATAAAATTTATGCTAATAAATTACAGGGTATTTCTTAGTCAACAAGTCCGCTGCCAGGTATATATTGTACATATATGTAAATTACGCCATTTTCAAATGTTAATGGGGTATTTTCAATTCGGCTATACCCCTAGATGTGTTAAAAAAGAAATTACAGGGTATACTCGAGTCGGTTATGCTTCCTATTAATGTTAACGAACTAATAGCTTTTATTCTGTTCAAAAAATTTAAGAAACTTTCATAAATTTAGCAAATTTTTTTGACTACAGGGTATTTTCTAGTCTATTATAGCCATGTTACATCTTCTATTAATACTTGCCATTTGAGTGCAGCTTAGAAAACTTGTTTTTCTTGTGCAATTCAGCCCGAAGACAAAAGCCAATTACTTTTTTTTCTCTCAGGCATTAGAGAGAAAGTTCTAGGTGCATGTTGTAATGCTCGTTCTTGGGAGAAAGTATTACGACTTGTTAGAAGAAAGTTAAAAATTGGCTAGTGACTAAATGCAACTGTGTGTAAGTTGATTGAGTGACTCACTGTTCCTGGAATTTAGCAACCCTCGACTGGATGCCACAGGCGGGCTTCGTTGGGTGCCATTTCCCAAACGGTTAGTGCAATACCAACTCACCGCTACCTCCTCTCCCCGCTCTCCCCTTCTCACTCCCTTTCTGGTGCACAAATTACAGTTAACGGCACACGAATGACAAATTACCCTGCAGTGCTGCAAAACATGGATACGATGCAGCTTGTGTGTCAGTCAGAAATATGCGACGACAGATATAGAACAGGTTGGGAAAACGTCAACAAATCAGCAAAAGTTGGTTAAAGAGGGGATTGAGGAAAAGGGGTTTTGGGTATTTGGAGAAAAGATATGCAGTTTTCCTACTTTTGTTGAAATTTCAATTGCAAAAACTTAAATGTTAGCAAATCTGTAAAAAATACGTTCACTTCAAAACTTAACTTACAAATTATACAGGAATAATTCTTTTTTTGATAAATTTTTTGCTTAATATAAAAAAAATTTCCAAAAATGGCAATGAATACTCATAGATTTTTGTGACTTTCCGCTTTTCACATAAAAACACCATTACCAGAACCTTTAGATATCTCAACCAAACTCTAAAATAGTATGTGCATTTCTCAATTAGATAAAAAATTGCTTTAGAATCGAAGCACTACTGATATCATTCAGGCGCCATAGGATCAATCGGCTGATTATTAGTAATTTGTATGAAAAACTTCGGTTTAATCGAGATAGCTTATATAGATTATCGCTTATATGTTTACAACTTTAATTTAATCACTTCACTTTAAATATATAGTTAAGTTTATTCAACTTTTCTAAAATCTTAATTAAGTAATTAATGTAAATAGTTGTTCTTGTGACTGATTTGGTTGATTTTACTAAAGAAATAAGTAGCATATATAAATGCAGGGCTATTAAAAGCTATCAACTGTAGAATTTCCTAGTAGTTCAAATAAAAATCAGAAATTGTTATTAATTTGACATATTTTTGTTGGACTCTTCAGTTTTATAGCCCCAAAATGCAATTTCAAATGATAACATGAAATGCATAACAAATGTATCTATTGATTTAAATCCCAAAATGAATGAAATGCCTAAATTTGTGAGCACTAGACAGACAGATAACAAGAAGAAGAGAAATTTTGTGTTTGTTTAGCACAATGGGCAAACATGAACTTTGAACCTGTGTTTAACCTGTGCCAAACCTAATCGTCATCATCATCAAAGTGATTGGCATCAGGTGTTGCACTGGACACAAAAGATTACTCATACAACTCCAAACGCGTATGATTCACAACGTGTTCCATTCCACACCGTTCCGTTCCGTTCCCCCATAATGTATGTATACACATACACATAAAGCAAAGGCCAATTCCCAAATCCCCATAGAATATTCTATGCATGTTCCCATGGATATTCTGCTGATGGACAACTGTTGGTAGAGTCAACGTCACCGTCACCGTCACCGTCACCATCACCGTCGTCGTTACTGGCTCCCTACTGTCCCTAATGAGTCACTGACCGGGCACTGCTCCGCTCGCATGTACATGTATGTCTTTCTCTATCGCTCCTTTTTTTTGGGGGTGTAAATTCGTCCGAGCGGCGTCGGTTTTTCGGAGGTATTAAGTGAGTGACTTATAGCATACATTTGGGCTGAGGTGTAAAAGCGACCGAAAATCGGTTCACTGCACGCACATTGACCTAATAATTGGTTTTAATTTGATTTCACAAATTCCTCTGTCTGTCGTGGCTTAAACATATTAACAATTAATGCGACAGGTTAAGAAGCAGGTTAATAATCCGAGCAATAAGAAACGGAGAAAAGAAAGAATTTTACTTTTAATAGAATTTGTTGAATTTTTATATAACTTAAGCCATGAAGCAGAGCAGGGTTGCCACAACTCCCAATTGCTTTTCAGTAAAAGCTCAAAATTTGAATTTTTTACTTATGTGAAAGTTTAGAATTGATTCTAGCCCAAAATCGATCTCAGCTATACAATTTTGAAAACTTTCTCAGAAAATGTAAAGCTGTATTTCATATATATATATACCGGGAATCATAGAATCATAAAAACTTTCTAAAGAAATTACAGAATCGGTTTGATTATATGCAAATTTCAAGGAAAGTAGTTTATAATTTGATGAAATGTTTCAGAAGGACGACAAAGAGGGTTAAGCTGATGGCCAAACCGCAACGAGACAATTGCAATGACAACCCTGAAATTAATCCTGTCTGCCAGCATCCATGACCATGCCTCAAAAGACGCCCTCTCAATGTCACTAGCAGCAGGCAGAAATTTGCAGAAACCGGCAACCGGCAGTTTGTGGACCTTGGCAATGAGACGAGTGTGGATGCAGCGAGAAAGGGCGTGAGAGAGGAGCAGGAGCAGGAGTAGGAGTGAGAGTAGGAGCAGGAGCAGATGTAGGAGCAGGAGCAGATGTAGGAGCAAAAGCCAAAGAGGAGCTGAGCTGAGCTGAGCAGTGTCCCTGCTGCACTGGGATTCTGCTGTGCATACGGAAATGCGCATGCTTGTGTGTCCTTGCCCTTGGTAGTTCACTGTAAGGGTCTGCTCATATTGTAGTTGTAGTAAGTGCCCCTGAAAATTGTTAACCTTCGTGCAGCCCCAACGAAGGACGTTGCAATGTGCAACATCGAACATGCGCAATTGCAATTGCACTTCTCTCACTCTTGCTCTTTCTCTCTCTCTCTCTCTCTCTGTGTCCCTGTACTATGCATTTCTCTTGCTAGTGAAAAGAGAGTTGCAGATCTGAGCTGCAAGTAACGCCCCCAAAAAGACCCTAACGTACCAAATATTATTAAAAAGGGTGTCGTCTGGCAGCCCCTGCTTCCTCAGAAACACTAAAAACTCTGTCATTGTCAGAAGACCATGATATTTGGCTGAAGGTAAAAGTCGAAAATAAAAAAAGTAAAGCACTATACAAACCGGAGAATTCAATGCAATAGTCTAACCTTAAATCTAAAGGTTGTTAGTCAAGGAAATCAAGCTTAACAAACAATATACAGTTATTATGGCAACTGGTAAGAAGGAGAAGACATCGCTCGAGGGTTGCAACTCCAGACAGACAAAGCCCTGACGACGACGATTACCCACCCACTGTGGATTTTTGCAATTATATTCGTACATTTGTAATTTCTAGATTCTACGACAACTCCCGGAATTCTGTGCCAAACTTTGCAACCCCAAATAAAAGCACACCCAGCAAGAAAAGGAAAAAGGGACACAAACTACAGTTCTAGACGCAATTGAAACAAACACAACAACTAAGTGTCTTGACAGACTTTGTTGTGATCAACAGCAAGATACCCTATACTGCAATATATATATATAGAATATCAGCATAATTAATTATTGTATTATTTTCTATTATTTTCTAGTGCGTTTACTGTTATTTTGCTCTTAAATTTACCACATTTATCATACTAAAGTCTATGCTGAGCATAAAGGGTATTATAACAGCGCTAATCTGCAGTTCAACACTTGTGTCCCCTTCGCTGCCGTCGTCAACGTCTGCGTCAACGTCAGCGTCAACGGGCGCTTCTTGTTCATTGCACCCCCAACGTATTGTACATTGACTTCTCTGGGCTACGTTTTGTTTCCTGCATTTGCCGACAGCAACGGCGGCGACAACAGAACAGCACAGCACAGCAGCGTCGTCGCTACAATGCTCATTGCTACTCTTACTCTCACGCTCTTATTCTGGGCGCTGGCCTCTCTCTCTCTCTCACATTCTGTCTCTCTTCGTTTGGTTGAACAACATTCCCATACCACGACCTACCTTACCCACACCCACAGTGTGCGCTTTCAGCTTTGGGCTTTGGCCATTCTTCCATGCACAACTCCAGCCCAGCCGTCTGCTGTCACTGCTGCTGCTACAGTCGTCGTCGTCGTCGACGTCAACGTCGCAGTCTACGCTGCTGCACCAATTCGCAGTTCGTTTTCATATTGAAAGTAGAATTTTTCACTTTTGCAAATTTCTGTCTCGTTTCAGTCGCGTTAACGACGTCATGTCGCACGTTTGTTCTTTACTTGGTTTACTGTTCAGATCTGTCAGACTAATGTCAACTCCAGATGCGCTTAAAATCTTATTTATGTTGCATCCTTCAAGTCTGACGGTATAAATAGAAATAACTGATTAGCTGCCTATAATTAAATATCGGTCGAACGCGTGGTGAATTTCTCAGTGATTATAAATCAGTGAAGTTTGAAGTGATAAAGATCATCATCGGTTGGGACACTACTACAAACATTGGATAATATAAACAATAAGAAAACTTAAATATTCTACATAAACACATATGAAGTTAGAACTTATCAAAGTGAATTTAATTCGATAAACTTTGAATAATTATATTTTGTACATGGTTTGAATTTTATCACTCATCAAATTGACCTTTCACTCTCAGAATCACATCACACCCACTTCAATTAATTCGTCGCACTCCCACTCCTCACCCCTAGAGAGCACTCAAAATGACACTAGAAACTTGCAAAAGATTCATTCTGAAAAATATATGTGAATGTCTGCTGTTCTGAATGTAGCTCATCTCATTTGGATGTCAGCCCAAAATGTCTGACTCATTCCACCCCCACTCCGCTGGAGACAGAACTTTAAACTCCAGACATTGCAACCCTCATTAAGCCCCAAACCTCTAGTGTCTGGCCAAAACGGGGCTGCAACTCCAATTACCCACACATCCCACTCTCCCATATCACCCACATAACCCCTATACCCAATCCCAGTACTCTGCATTTGAAATCCCTTTCCTTTTGGAACTTTACAGTGCGCTGCTCACTCAACTGTAGCGCCGCTGTAGACGGACTGTTAAATGGCAGTGACACACAGCAATTGCTCTGGCCAGAGCGTCTGTTAACCTTGCCTTGGTATTGGTGAACTTGACTAAACACGCGCCAGCGATACTCTTTCGTTTGCTCTCGTTCTCTTGCTACTTTTTGCGGTGACGTCGTACTCTCTCTCTCTCTCACTCGCTCTCTCATTTTTGCGATTCTATTTCAAGTTCTTTTTTCGCATACACACAAACATGCACTGTCACAGGCGAATGTACTTGTGTAGATGCCGAGCGACAGAAGCAGCGGTTGTGGCAGCGACAGCGACAGCGACGCGTCGTCAGCAACGAGCATTCAGTGTTAAGGTCAATACATTTGTTGTGTTTTATTTCCACATGGCTGCGAGTGTAGACTGCATCTATGAGATTGCATTTTGTTTGCTGATTATTTCGCTATTGAATTTGTTGTTGCACACACATGCTTTTGTCATATTCCGATTACACATTTGCCGTTATAGTGCTTTTTATTTTGTTTGGGGTCAAACTATGACTATGAATCTGATGACTTTTCGTTTACGGAAGCTTTTAATACTAGGCTGCCCTTGAATTATATTTTAGTGTACTATGAATTACTCATAAGTTATGCATCATTCATGACATTTGAAACGTGACTTAAAATGGTGAAAATAATGTCAAATGTTTTCAATTAAGAAAGTAGAAAGAAAAATAGAAATGTATTCCCAAAGATGGACTTTTCAGCAATACAGTTATTAGGAAGTTGCCTTTATGCTTCACTTAACTTCCCTTAGAGACACGAACCTACCTCAATGCGTAATTCTGTCTGTTTGTCTGACTTGTGATTTTATTTTTCTTTTTTTGTTTTACTTATTTTTGTGTACTTTCGCCTCCTACGCACAATGCCCAAAATCGCGTTGTTGTTTTTGTTCTTTTCATTTTGGGCGGAAACTGCCGCCCACTCAAACTCCATTTGCTTGCGTGCAGAACTACCCGGTTTTAACCAAAAAAGTCACCACCAATGCTATAGCTGGTGGGAAAACTTCAGTAAAATTTGTGGACCCTTCCCCATACTATAAATTGTTAACCCCAAACGATACTTTACAAATTTTGTGCGTGTTTTGCCGTTCGCCTTCTCATTCGCGTTTATTTTTGTTTATTTATGTTTTGCTTTTTGTATTCTTTGCAGCTTTTTTGTCGTTTCCTCATACGTTTTTGTTTCTTATGCTCTCAGGCTTGCTCTCTAGCTCTCCCGCTCTCCCGTTCACGTTGCCATTGCTCTCAGCAGGCGCTCTCAGACGGGCCCACTTTGCAGCACACGACGACAACAACGAACGGTTTTCACTTTCATTGTGCAGCTTATTCGTCTCCTCTCACACACACAAACACACACTTCGACCCAAACACATGCAAGCGCGCCCACACGCACACATATAGAACAACTTACTCTTGCTCTCAGCAGGTTGAGTTCAGTCGGTTCTGTTCTGTGCATATTCTGTTCTGCTCTGGCAGCTTTTTGCGATTTTCAGTTTCAGTCAGAGAAAGTACGGCGCACGCAGCGGTTGCAAAATAACAGCGCGTCAACGAATCAAAAAATAAAGAAAAAGAAAATATAAATAACACAAACAAAATACATAGAATAATTGCCATTACTTTCAAATTGATAATAATAATAATAATAGAATTGCAAATTAATACAAAGCCTGGCAAAATGTGCACAAGTTGGACAAGTGTTTGAGTTAAACGGTAAACCGTAAACCTTTTATCGTACACCGTTAACCGTTAACCGTTGGACGTAAACCGTTCTTCTTCGTTCTCTATTCTCCATTCTCCGTTCACCGTGTTCGCGTCGCGTTGTGTCCTTGTCCTTGTGCAGCGCACATCGTTGGAGCCAACACATCCGAACAGCTGTTGGTATTCTAGTTCTCGCTGTCGCCCTCATCCTCGACTACGTCCTCGTTCTCGTCCTCGTCCTCGACCATGTCCTCGTCCCCATCCCCGTGCCCAACCCCGTCCGCGTCCTTCAACGCCCTCGGATCACCTTGCTCTTGAACGCTTGGAGCCCTCAATGTCAATCCCAGTGCCAGTGCCAGTGTCAGTGCCATCGCTTTCATCATATTGAGTTTTCACACAATAACGAATTTTCGGGACAACAATTCATATTCATACATGTATCTTTGAGATACATCCCTTTTGAACGACCCCCCTGCCACCCATCCACAGCTGATTCCCAGCTGTTGCTGTGAAATACAAAATTCTAACAAAACGAAAAATGAAAATGAAAATTCTGCGAAAATCACTGTAGAAATTCAGTAAAATTCGATCGCAATGTGTTTTAACAAGTTATATTTATTAAACAAATGCATAAATTATTCGACAGGTGCAAAGTTCAAGTGTCTAAAATAACCACGACGACAAAAAAAAAAAATGTGTCCAACGGAATCAGATTAATTCTAATCTGACATTAAAAGTGACATAATCATAAATGGAAAATAAATAATGGAAAATGAAAACTTATGGAATCTGAAACATTTACTTTCTTCTAAAGAAAGAAGGCCTTCAACAAAGCAAAGCTCAGAAGAATTCAAATTCGCCTCAACATAATATAATAAACAAAATAACTTAATATATTTTTATAAAGGTGTTTTACCTGCACGATTATACAATAAAAAGTTCGATAAAAATACAAGAAATAAATTAATGCTCAGGTGAAAAATATAAAATTATAAATTTAATAATTAAGCAACAATTGAGTTGTATTTTGTGTGCAAATAAAAATTAATAAAATATATAATAAATATATATATATATATATATTTTTGGAGATAAATGAAGCATAAATAATATACAAAAGTTAATAAAACTACAATATTAAATGTTACTAAACATTCGTCTTAAAATCGTCTTAAATTTAACAATAAAAAACTAATTTCAAACAAATATAAACATTATCAGAAATCATACGTAAATTTATCAATTATAATCAACAATGCATTAATTATTAATTAAATACATACATATAAATATATATATTTATATATTTTTGCATACTATTATTCAACAATTTAAATTTTGTAAACAATCAACAATCATCAATCAAGCTAAGAATCAATCAGGTGTTTATATAATTTACAAAACTAAGTAAGTTTTATTTATTATTTAATTAAATTATTAACTTTTTAAATTGAAGTCTTATCTAGAGTTCTTATCTATATACTTTCTGTATACTTTCAGATACTTAAACTACCTATAACATACTCAGAAAATATAGATATATTAAACGCTGCTGTGGAGACGAAAAGATCGAAGAACAGAACAAGAAGTATTATTAGTATTTAACTTTTGAACTTCCCAAAAAATACAAAAAAAAAAACTAAAAACAAAACTTATATATTCTCATTGAACGGAAAAGCCTCATTAACTTTAGATCAACATATATATCTATATATATATACATATACATATACATATACATAGCTCTGGGCAGGTTTAAGGGCAACGCTAGCAAAGTAAGCAACAAATTCTAGAGATATATCTATATATATTATACATATATATAGAGTTTTGAACATAAGTAACTTTGCAACTTGAAGGCTGAAAACATTTTGATAAAAACTAAAAGGAAAATCACACACCCCCACACACACCCCCAAATTACTGGATAAATTTGCAACAAGTGTAAAGAAGAAGAGACTGATTTTAACAAGAAGGAGACAAGAAGAGCGAAGGAGAGTGCGTGGTAGAGAGAGAGAGAGAGAGAGAGAGAGAGAGCGAGGCAAATCAAGTGATTCAGGATCAAATCCAATAAAGCGACAACATTTTTATATACAAAGGACACAGATCGCACATACAACCATACAAATATATATATATTTATATATATATATATATATACATAACTTTATATATTTATACATATTGGCAACATGTTGAAGAAACTCAAGTGCATGGAGGCGGCAGCAGCAGCTGCAGCGGCAGCAGCAACAGCTGCCACAACAACAACAGCAACAGTAACAGCAACAGCAACAACAACGCCTGCCACAAAATTGATCAAAACGGAGCCTATAGATTTCGAGATGTTGCATCTTGAGGAGCAGGAAAGACGTCACTCAGAGCCCAGCAGTAGCAGTGGAAGTGGGAGTGGCAGTGGGAGTGGCAGTAACAACAACACTGCTGAGGAGAAGACGCCACTACAGCAGCGCTACACCCACGTACAGGTGCAAACAGTGGCACCACGACAACCCACTGGGTTGACCACACCCGGTGGCACACAGAAGGTGATACTAACGCCACGTGTGGAGTATGTGCAACAGCGTGCGGCAAACAGCAACAACACTCTGCACGTCAGCAAACACATCTATGCACAGCACTTGGGTAGTCCCACGGAGAGTGCAACAGCGCCACAAATAATCATAACACGCACGTTGCAATCCCAGTCCCAAACGCTATCGTTGTCGCAGTCCCAACTCTCTAGACGCCACTCGGCCAGCCCCTCCTCTACCGCCTCTGCCTCCTCCAGTTCTACCAGCTCCAGCTGCAACTCTAGTTCCGCACAGTACGTACAGCAGCAACAACGTTTGGGGCACTCACCGCCTCCTTTGCATCATCAGCATGAGCAACAGGAGCAGCAGCAGCAGCAACAACAACAACAGCAGCAGCAGCAACTGCGTTCGACACCGCAGCAACATGTGCGTGTAATACGCGATGGACGGCTCTATGAGGAGTCCCTCTCCGGTTCCCTCTCCGGTTCGTTACCCGGCAACGTTTGCACCTCCGGCGTGCGTCGTCTTTCGGTATCGCCACCGCCGTTGCATCATCATTCGCGTTCCGCGCCCGTTTCTCCGGTAATAACGCGACGTGCCTATGTGGATGTGCAATACCAACAACAACAACAGCAACAGCAGCAGCACCAACAGCGACAGACACCACCGCTGGCACCGCCGCCAACGCCTCCACCACCACCACCACCGTTGCCGCCGCCTGCAAAGCAACAGCAGCAATATATTGCTGGTGGCACACCAACCGCAGCTGCTCGCAAATTTGTAGTGAGTACCAGCACGCGTCACGTCAATGTTATTGCTGCCAATCACTATCAGCAACAGCAACAACATGGGCAACAGCAGCATCATCAGCAGCATCAGCAACAGCAGCAGCAACATCATGTTGTTACCAATGTAAGCTCCAGCAGCGCTGCCTCTGCCTCCTCCTCCTCCACTTCGTCCTGCCCCAGCACCTCATCGTCGCACATCTTTCGCGCGCCCATTGTCTCCAGCAGCAGTAGCAGCAGCAGTAACAACAGCAGCAATGGCTGCCAGCAACAGTTGCCGTCACATCATTTGCACAACAGCAACAACAACAGCAGTAACAGTGGCAGCAATGCTGCTATGCGTCCACCACCGCCTCCACCGCCGCCAAAAGTAAAGCACGCCAGCAACATAAACACCAACAACAACAACAGTAGCAGCAGCAACGGCAACAACCACAGCAGCAACGGCAGCAACAACAACAACAACAGCGGCAGCAATGGCGAAGAGCCTTCAAGCTCAATTCCAGATCTAGGTGAGTGTTTATCGATTAATCGATTTATTTGTTATATTTATCGGTAGTTGATTTGACTTTTTGACCAAATGCACACATAGTGTGTATGGTATCATTATACCCCACCAAGTTTGGTCCGGATTGGAGAATTATAACCTATAGCTCCTATAGGACAAATCGATCGAAAATTACTTATTTCCATGGAAAAAGCTCATTAGAATGAGTACAGGGTCTTTTACAGTCGCCTCGCTCGACTGTAGCCTCTCTTACAGAAACAAACTACTTCCCACCAGCGAACAGTGAAGCATAACTAACTGTAAATACACACAAATACATATACTAATTGATTTATTTGTAACTATAGAGTTGTTGTTACCCGTTACCCGTTACCCGTTGACCCTGTACACAACTTGTCACACTATAAAGACAACTCACGCAATTGCTTGATTACATGTTAACTGGTTTCCAGTGCACTTAACAACACTCTAAAGTAAATAATTTATTTATTTACCTATATATTTGTAAAGCACACAAACACACACACACACACCTATGTACATACATTCATAAATATATATGTATCAGTATACGATATATAATATTATTGTGATTTAAGTAAGCGGAGAATCTAAGTCAAATGCAGTTTATGAAGCTGCTAAACAGTTATTTAACTTTAACAAGCTATATCAAATGACAACAGGTAGTGCAAATGTAGTTCAACTGTTGGTAACGACTAGGAAATACCCTAGAGTAATTGGGAAATTGAATTAAGATAGTATTGATAAATTATATATATATATATATATATTCCTGGACAGCATTTACAGCCGAGTCGATATAGCGATGTCCGTCTGACCGTCTGTTCGTCTGTCTGGTCGTCCGTCCGTCCGTAGCTATCGCTATTCACACATTATGTGTATGGTACCTCTATAACTATCCTCACCAAGTTTAGTCCGGATCGAACAACTATAGCCTATAGCTACCATAGAACAAATCGGTCGAAAATTTGTGATTTTTTTGAAGATATGAACTTACATGTCACAAATTTTGTATATATCATGATTATAACTATATCCACCAACTTTGTTTCGGGTCAGACAACTTTAGCCTATAGCTCCCACAAGACAAATCGGTGAAAAATCGCTGATACTTGTAATGAATGACTATGCTATATCCTTAATAAGTCCTTTCAAACAACTTTCCCAATATGGTTTCACCGATTTTATATACCCAATTTGAGTTCAAGACCTTTATAAAAGTTATGCCTACTAACGGTTGTTTTTACTGCCCACAAAGGTCAGCTCGAATTAGTATCTGATATAACCAATCAACAATTGAATTCTAATGGATATAGTTATGTGTTTTTAACGGAAGTGATTAACACTTAATTCCTTGACTTTGTAGGGTAGTGTTTCAGTAGCGAAAGTATTACACAATTCTGTACTTAAATTTTATAATATAAGACCGCAGAAACAACTAAACAACTAATCGAACTTATTTAATTAGTACTTATAAGATCAGCTTGTATTATATAGTACACTCATATGTTTATATATACATATATATATATATATCATTTAAATATATAAAATGTGCAAATATTTATAATGAATTTAGCGTTATTGGGAGCTGTGCCTCGAATTTTTTATTCGTATATTAAATTGAAATTGTTGTCAGTTCTCAGTTCTCAGTTCTCAGTCGGTTCGCCCTTCAAGCCTCTCACCACGCTGGTATACCCTGTAACTTTTGCTTAGCGGGAGTAAGGGAAACATATTTGAAAGCATTGCTTTTATTTTGAGCCGCCACTGTTGGACTTATAGTTTTGCCATCACTGTTAGCTTCTAATAGCTAAAGAGCTAAATTCTCTCTTTATTGCTTTAAACTTCTAGCAGCTTTTTGAGCAACAACTTTTAACAGGATATCTGGTAGTCGTTCACTTTCTTTTCTTTTCTATATTATTTATTTATTTTTATTTTTTTATTCTCATTTTGTCTTGATGGTTGGGTGTTATTGTCAAGGCTGCGTGTTTTTTGTTTGTGTGTTAATTTCGTATATACGATAATTCTTTTGCGTGTCTGTTCTTGTTGTTGTTGTTCTTGTTGTTGTTTGGACGGACGTTTTTACCTTGAACTTCAACTGAAATAAACTTGGCGCTCAGCTTTCGATTCAGAGAACACCAAAAAAAAGGAAAACAAATAAATGAAGAGCTTATTGATACCCTTTAGTAATGAAATTAATTATAGTTAATATATAAATATCAAGTATACGCATCAGTTATGTTTATAAAAACTCAATTGAAGTACAAAACTTTTACTTAAAATCGTGTATTATACTTTATTTTAACTGCCTTTTATGAGTCACTTTTAAGTAAATTAAACAGTTGCTTAAAATAAACTCTTTTTTATACAAATATTATAATTTTTTCAACTGAATTTAGCGCTACTTGCAAATATTACGTATACGTTGAATTTATATAAAATATATATATTTTTTTTGTATTTTTGTTTGTTTTCTTCAATTCTCTTTCATTTCTTGGCAACATTTGCATTGTTGATTTACCACAAAATATCCGTTCTGTCTGCATCCGCTCAAATAATATTTGAAGTTAAATTAAAAATGCATTAAAAAAGCTATAAATAAATTTAGTTAAACTAAAATATAATAAACTTTCGATAGTTGATCAAAAACTGAATTAAACACAGTAAAAAACCGTCGCTAGTTCTGATTAAAACACATGTTTTTTTATGTCCAAAGCTATTATTAAAAGTAACACTTACTCGCAAACCTGTTCCCCCAATTTTTCAGACCAGTTAGAATGGAGTGCGAGAGAGGGAGAAAGGGTGAGTGGGAGAGGGAGGGTGAGAGAGGGGTAGGAACCCAGTTAAAAGTGACAGTGTTTGTAGTAGTAATGATTTCATTCTTTCGGTTTCGACTTTAACAAATGTCTCGAATATGCTTCAGTTATAGGAAACGTATACAAGCGAGTATATAGACGATATATATATATATACTATATATATACTCTTTTTAATGGACAGTCGGCAGCAGATTTTTATTTATTTAATTTGTTTTTATTATTATACCCGTTACTCGTAGAGTAAAAGGGTATATTGTATTCGTTGCAATGTATGTAACAGGGAGAAGGAGACATGGCAGACCCCATAAAGTATATATATTCTTGATCAGCATGACAAGCCGAGTCGATATAGCCATGTCCGTCTGTCCGTCTGTCCGTCTGTCCGTCTGTCCGTCCGTCCGTCCGTCCGTCTGTCCGTCTGTCCGTCTGTGTGAACAAAAGGATCTCAGAGACTATAAGAGCTAGAAAGGCCCGAGTGGTCGCAAACGAAAGATAAAATGCCCAAGCAGTACAAGTTTGCTTTTGTTTTTTGACACGCCCACTTTAGGGCGTTCTATGTGCATACAAAGGTAAAAACAGGTAAAAATAGCATGTTTTAGTATAGAAAACTTTTTTGTTAGTAATGCTATCAAAACCAAATTGACACAGAAAGTACACGTCTAGCGATTACGTATACTGACCAAGTTTGATCCAAATCGGACAACTATATCATATAGCTCCCATAGGGACAATCGGTCAAAAATACGCTCCAAATATGAATTTATATGAATAACTTTTGCGTTGGCCAACCAATCGAAGTGAAACTTACACAGAATATATCTGTCAATAATATAAACATATTGACTAAGTTTGATCCAAATCGGACAACTATATCATATAGCTCCCATAGGGACAATCGGTCAAAAATACGCTCCAAATATGAATTTATATGAATAACTTTTGCGTTGGCCAACCAATCGAAGTGAAACTTACACAGAATATATCTGTCAATAATATAAACATATTGACTAAGTTTCATCCAAATCGGACGACTATATCGTATAGCTCCCATAGGGACGATCGGTCAAAAATACGCTGTAAATATGATTTTGTATGAAAATTTTCTGCGTTTCTCAAGTCATCTGAATTAAAATCAATAGGGTCGATTACCTAACCGATTGTACTATTATTAATATTATTAATAATAATATATTATATTGTTAATAATATATTTAAACTGAGTAACGGGTATCCTAAAGTCGCGAGGCGACTATAGCATTCTTTCTTGTTTTTTTTTATATTATTGTGTCTATGCAGGTTGTGTGTATATATATACATATATAAACAAGTCTGTTGTGTGGTTGGAGCTTATTAAAAGTTAAGTAAATAAAAGTCAAGGCCAACTGGAGTGCAGATCGTGTTCTGATAGATTTATGTTGCTTTAAATGGGTCGCTTGTGTGAAAGTGGAAGCTTGACTGTATATCGAATCGTTTACCTGTCCTTTACCTGTCCAATCCAAGCAGCCAAGACGCGGAGTGACGCTTTAAAGTCGTTTATGTATAGCTCAGATATTGTACCTCATACAGCCGATACAACCGATGTACATATATATATAGTTCCATATTTCGTAGAATATTCATGCTGATTATAGAAACTTTTCATTACGCTCTTATTGTTGGTATTCCCATGAACAAAAACAATTGTCAACACAATTACATTCGAAGAAGTGACCAGTGCGTAATTTATAACAAAAGACAGTTGTATACGACTTTTAGATACCCTAAATATATATTTTTCTAGCTAAACTCAGCTTAATGGTTATTTATCATTAACTTATAGCTAAACATTATTTTGTTTAAATTTTTAAATTCATTAATAATTTACTGCATAATAATGCACAAAGCAAACAGCTTTTAAGAGCTACACATATATTGCCATTTCAAACTGATTAAACAGTGTTGAAAGTTGTCGTCAGCAAGTTGTCAACACTTATAATTGATTGCAGTTTAATCGAAATTTAACTCTGTTTCTGGGGATTTAAATAAATTAACAGGCACATAAGTTTTTACATATATTAATTCCGCTTAAACCGATTTATAAATAATTTATTTTAGCACAAATAAAATCAATTTATAAATGTGATAAATGCGTTGTATTAATTTTTTTATCATTTTATGTAAATATATAATATATATACCTTTCTGATCTATATCATTAAACTGAATTCAAACTATAATAAATCAATTGTTTAAAACAATTTCTTAAACTTTTTTCACTCTACCTTTTTTTGCTACATTATCAAAACCTTTTAGTTCAAAAATTATATACCTAAAAGCTTGATCTTAAATCAATTTTGCCTTTGCCTGGGAAGTAATCGATATTATGTAATCGAATAATATTCACAAAACATTCAATATATTTATTAATTATAGGCAAAAGTCGTTATTTGCATAGTATTTGCCAAATAGTAAAATTATATTGATAATCAAACCTATTAAAAGGTACATAGTATGGATTACGTAGTAATCGGAAATCGGGGATTGGGGATTGGGGATTGGGGGCCTTGAGGTTATGCAAACCAATTGCACGTATTTGTATTTTATAAACTATTTTATTGAAAACTGATTAAGTAAATAACTATGTAACCATGTTTGTTTATTAAATTAATAAACAATCGTTGGAATACTACAATTGTATTAAATAAGTTAGTATAGTGAAATGTCGCACATACTAGTAGTTATTTGCTAAGCAATTTAGACTAAGTAAAAACAGTTAGCTAAAAGCTGCTAGAATCTAGCGGATAAAACGGCTAAAACCTGTTTCAAAAGCCAACAAATTATATAATGTGCAATGTTTAAAATTGCGAATTACAAGTGGGAGCGTAATACAAGCAACAAATACAACAATAACAGCAATAATAATAATAATAATAATAAAAAAATATATAAAAGAAACAAATACAAAACGAAGCACAAGGTCATTTGGTGCGGTCTGACGCGGCAAAGCATTAGAAGCGGAAGAGAAATAGCAACAATAATAATAATACGAGTAATAATATATATGTATGTATGTATATATGCATGCATGCATGTATGTGTATAAAAGCGACAACGACAACAACAAGAGCGGCAAAAATGTGACACACTGAAAAGCAACAAATGTTTTTTTTTTTTCGTCGCTGTCTATTTGTGCGGCGAGAGAGTGAGAGAGAACGAATGTTAGGAGACAAGTGCAGACGTAACGTAAAAATCAACACACTTCCTGCATTGCTGAGAGTGAGAGCAAACACACACACATACGTTCACATATAGCATATGCTTGTGTGCGTGTGTGTGTGTCTGTGTGTTTGTTGTGACAATTAGCGAAAATCGAATTTTATTACAGTTACATGATTTTGCTCTGTGATTGTGACGTGATGAATTCGAGTTTTACATATCCGCCAAATCAGAATCCCTCTCTCTCTCTCTCTTTCGTTGTCTATCGCTCTCTCGCAAAAACCGTTAGAGGCAGAGAGCGTGTAAGAGAAGGAATGAGAGGGCGAGAGAACGTTTTCAATTACCGAGGTTGGGTAACGGACCTTGCCTCTAGGCCAAACCAAGCAATACGGCATATATATGTATATATAATTACATGGCGAGGTCTTTTGTAATCCCAGACGTTGCTTAATTTAAATGATTCGTTGATTTTTTTTATATTTTGATATTGATTATCATTTGAATAACGGTAATTATGAGCTATCTACAATAGAATTAAACTTGAGATACTTGTATTTATATCATCACTTCAAGGTCAAACCTGAGTCATTGGAGAAAAGTTTAAAATTTCTCTATATAATTGAGTCATCGGAAATGAAGCTCAACTATTTTTTATGGCTCTTTATTTTTTTGATAGCCTCTAAATAGGCACGCTGCGTTATTGGATATGAATTTGAAAAGTTATAGATAAGTGTGAAAGGTCATTTGTTTAAATGGAACAGTGGATACGATGTCAGCATAAAGTTTTGAATTATTCGAAATTTGGAAAGTTTATAGACGAACTTATAATCTATCAGTTATACATGTAGTTTGTAGGGAACTTCATTAATTAAAAACTTTTTAAAACTAACAATAAGTTCTTAAAAAATTTTACTTTAAATTTTTTCATTAACATATTTTGTTCATATATCTTAGGATCAGTCCTTAATATCACACTTCTTATCCACTAATCTATTGTATGGTTAGTGTCTGTATACTTTTCCCTTTCTATAACTGACTACGCTTTATTCCTGATCTTTTATAGTCTCTGCACCCCAGTTGATTTCTTTAAATTACACATATAGGTCATGAACAGGAAACGTCTTAATTACAGGAGAATAAGTGGAGCTCGAAAGTCAAATTGTATGCAGCAAAAAAAGAAGATCGCACTGAAATAAATATATACATCTTGGTATATACATATATATACAATTATGTACATCATGTATAAAACTTGATTCGAGTCAAATAATTAAATCGGCCAACGGAGCAGAACATGCGAGAAAAAAGGGCGAATTTTATATGGAATACGAGGAGAATTCAAAAGAAACAACAAAGAATTCGAAATCAAATCACACAAAAGGTCTGTTGATCAAATATAAAATGGAAGAATTAAGCAAAACTTTTGATATATCGAAGAATTCATACTCTGCGGGAGAAAGATACAGAGAAAGACCAGATATATAATATAAGAAAGATAGGTTGGTAAAAAGTGGAATTTAATTAAGGAACTAATATCACAGCTCCTTCAATTTATCAAAAGTAATCGAAATTAAAGGATATATGATATTAGAGAAGAAAAAAAAGAGAGAGAGAGTTGGAGAGAGCAAGTGATAGAGAGTGAAAGTCACAATTGCAGATCATATTTATATTTAAGATTTACTATACTATAATACTATACGTAACTTATTGATTGAAACGATGGCCAGAGTATCAAAAGATAAAAAAGCGAAGAATATTGAGATGAAATCAGCGCAGTCGAAGAAGAACTCGATGAAGATGAGGGAGACAACGACGACGACGACGATGACGATGACGATGACGATGACGATGAACTGTTGCTGCAAAGACCTTGAACTTTGAAAAACGCAGCAGCAGCAGCAGAAGAGAGGAGAGAATTGGGAGACTGGGAAAGGGAGAGGGAAAATGAAAGGGATGATAGCATGCAGAAGAAGCAATGAGCATAAAATCATGCCGAAGAAGCGTTAAATCAAGTCTGAAGAGTTTGTGAGGCAGCCAATCACAATGTAGGGCAGGCAGAAGACTCAGAGAGTGGGTAGAAGAGAGAGGACAGGCAAAAGACTCAGAGAGTGGGGAGAGAGGACGAAGAAGAAGAAGAGAATGTCTGCTTATTAGCTGGATCAGCAGCACAAAAGAACTGGTTGCAAGTAGCAAAGGCAGAGGGAGAGAGAAAGAGAAAAAGAGGGGAAGACAGCCAAAGAGAGAGAGATAGAGAGAGAGGGAGAGAAAGAGAGAGAGGAGGGCAGACTGAGAGAGAAGCATTCTGCAGCAAGTTGTGGCAGCCAAATGCCATTGACCTAGAAGCAAAAGTCGTTGGCTTTTGCTGTGTTGATCGAGAGAGAAAGATAGAGGGAGAGAGGAAGAGGGAGAGAGCGAGAGCAAGAGAGCATGCGTTATAGACTATATAAATGCAAACAATAAAACAAAGCCAAGACCTTGATATTGTCATCGACTAAAAATACAAATCAGCCAAGAGCCAAGAGTCTAGTCCCAGTTCCAGTCGTAGTCGCAGTCGCAGTTCCAGTCCCACTCCAGGTTCCATTCCGAGTCAAAGTCGAAGTCCATGTTGCAAGCAAGTTCTTGTCGCGTCACGCTTCGACTAGATGCAGTCTAGTTGGCAGCAGGGGGGCAGTGGGAGGCGTGGCTGCTATTTATACCACTTGGTTTGAATGCAAAGAGCTATTTATATATAAATATATATACATATATATATATATATCTATATCTACATGTATATACTTGCGCCTACAACGACTTTTCGCGCCTAAAATCTGTACTGTACACGCTGCCTGTAACGAACTGGTTGCGCCTGCGCCTCAAAAGCCCTTGACTTAGGTCAATAACTTAATGACTGATGCAGTACTACACTATATAGATATATATTTTTAATTCCTTAGTGTCTGAGTAGTAAATCAATTAAGGGTGACACACTAACCTAATCCGTTGGGGGTAACGGGGTTAAGGGATGCAGATTTGTTCGATTATTTATGAACTGACATCGGTGAAATGTCAAGTGCCATGGCCCTGACCTGACCTCCACGACAACAACAACAACAACAACAGTAGCGAGTCACCCCTTACCTTGGGTCATGCAAGCTCATAACAACCTTTGCACCCTTAAACCCCCACGCATCCCCTGACGCCACACCATCCCCTACATATCCCTACATTTCTGTCTGCCACTCGGAAGTCTAGAAAGAAATTTTCATTGCCAAAGAAAAACACACACACGTTTCATATTCACGTTCACGTTCAATGTCAGGTTCATGCGCGTCAACTGTAAAATGCAAATGCTTTTGACCAGCAAATGAATTGGGGACCAACAGTGTGGGCTGAGCAGCAGTGAGCTTTGGGCCAAACTACATTACTAACATGCACTACATAGCCAATGCCCAATAGGAAACGTTCGCATTAATTTGTTAGCCCAGTTTATGGTTACTTTTTAGAAGTTTACTGTTATTTTGGTCACTTTATTGTTAAACTGACTTAAGCAACAGCTACTAAGCTACAAAAACCAAAAGAAAAATACTTATTGGTTAACAGTTATTCAATTGACGCACTTGTTGTTGGCCAACGTTAAGTAAACTTCGATTCAATTGAATATCCCAGCAGGAAACTTCTGTTGAGTTATGCATAACCTTTGGGACAGGGGGAATTCTCAGATGTAACTCATATGTTTCCGCTCTCTTTGACATGCAAAACGCGAAGGGGTGTGAGAAGGGGGGGTTAGAGAAAGAAGGAGAAAGAGAGAGGGGATGTGTAGGATGTTTGGAGGCTGAGAGAATGTTTGCTTCATCGTGTGTGTGTGTGTGTGTGCTCAGAGAAATTCTTCTGAAATTGACATGCTCTTGTTCAGGGCCAAGGATGCGGGTGCCGACAAGCAACAACAACAATTATTAATAGGAGAATTGACATTGTAAATTGTGTGCATGCGTTGACAACAACAAAAACAACAACAACAAATAAGTTAACTTCAAGGATTGTATAACCAAGTGTGCCAACGTAAGGACAAGGGCAAGGACATGCTGGGAGAGGACAAGGGCATGAACATTGCCTGGATTTTAGAATCAGCAGCCTGTCCTTTATAATTGGCCCACATCATACGCGACGTATACGTAACGTCATGTGCTTGTTAAGTATACGCAGCGTAATCGATTTTGTTACAATTTCGATTTTTCCCCATTTTTTTTTTTAGTTTTAGTTTTCGTCCAACTAACCCAATTTGAAAGCAGCGTTTTTCACTTTCACACAAAATTCACAACCCTCCTCAATACCAACCCGCTTTCCCTGCTCTAACATACACCGCTCACCCCACTCGCCCCCTTTAGACCCTGTAGCGCACATCATCGCCGAGTTTATTATGAAATTTTGTTCGCCATTTGCTGTATAATTATATTTGGCTGCCACTTGGCTCACTTCCGTGCATTAGGATACTTGGCTTTTTGCCCACTGTGTTGCCAGCTGACGTAGCTGTAAAGCCCCGCCCACTCCCCTTACGCCCGCCTCCACCTTCAGTCACCATCCTGCCTTGGGGAGAGACGTATTGACCTCACCCACATTACTTTTATACGGTTTTTGTGTTTGCGACATTGAAAATTTATTTATATACTACACGAGCATCGAGATCGGGGAATCGGAAATTTATATTGTTCGACCGCGAAAACGACGCGAATGTTTCCGCGTTCAAATAGAATTATATATGGCAAGAAAGTTCAATTGTTAATATATTAATTAAATAAATTGGCAAAAAGTTTACTTGATTTTGTATTAATTAGTTTAAAAAAACTTAAATTTTAAGTGTAGTATGCCAAACATGACACTGTTAAACTCAATCAGCTGTTAGGGTATAAGTATAAGTGTAAGTATAAGAGTATGGGCATAGATTGATTAGAACGATAAGGAAGAAGAAGAACGTGAACGAGGGGAGTTTAAAGCTGAACCCAAAGTAGAGCAGATGCTTCGGAAAAAATAGAAGAAAGAAACAGAAATAACTAAAATCAGATAAATTTAATAAAATAAGAAACTATATTGCAACCTACAAGAGCTAAAGTAAAAATGTTCTTTAAGCAAGACTTGAAATTGAAAGAAATAATATTAAAAAAAATATAAATATTTAATTAAATATACAAATGTTTAATTTTGGATTTAATTTAAAATATAACAAATATTTAAAATTAAAAAAAAAAAAACCGTATAAAATTATTAAGTTTCTAACGTTTCACATTTAAAATTGTCATTAAAAATTATAATATAAACTATTTGAAAATAAATAAATAAAAAAATAAATAAATAAATAAAATAAATAAAATAAATTGGAATTTGACTTTGACATACATTAAATATTATATTTAATTTAATTAATACATGATTATTTTTTTACCTAATACAATAATTTGCTTTAGCTTGACTAAATTTTATTTATTTTTTTAACGTTTTATTTAAATTTGTAGAGTATTAAATAAACTCTACTCATATTTTTACTATTAGTTTAAATTGTATATTTTATTTAACACAATTTTATGACTTTTAATATTGCAAATTAAACAAAATATATTTCAATCGAATTACAACAAGATTTAACAAATATTATTGTTGTTATTTGTCGAGGATTTTGTGTAATCTTCGAGCTGTCGATGATGTGTGTCTTGTGTAAGCAGGCAAAAAAAAATTGCCACATGGAAATGGCACCTAAATACGTATGTTTGTAGCGTATGCATGTATGTGTATGTTTTTGTGTTTGTGTGTGTATGTATACGTAATGTGTGTCACTCAAAGCTCAACGACGACAAACCAAACACACTGGCGAGAGTGAGAGGGCAGCTGAGTGGGAGAGCAGAGTCAAAGCAAGATAGTGGAAGGGGAGAAAGAGGCCGTGTGACGGAGAGAGAGAGCGAAGAGTGAGCGAAAAGTAAAATGAAAATAAATTGTGATGGTCAAGGTCGTTGGCGTGCGCTTTGCGCAATAAAGCGTACTACACAATACAGAGGCAGCAGCAAAATGTGCAAAATAAATAGATAAACACAAGACGAACAAGTGAGAAAGCGTACACTTTAGACTGCTACACTCCCAGATACCCTGTAAACATATTCAACTATATTCCTACTGCTTATATAAAGCGTTATACACAATTATTACGTGTTACACACGCCAGGTGGCGCTTTTAATGCTTCCTTCTCTGCGTTGCGATAAGAAAAAAATTCATTCCGCATAACTTTGGTATCCAGAACTGTAGGAAAGCATATAATACATATTATACATAATATAAAAAACGTATAAAAAACAATTATTATGCAAGCTAAGCACTCCAGGTGGCGCTAGTATACATTATTTTTTTGCACCTGCTTTGATTGTTGTTTAATAATTCCTTAATCGGCATACAATTGCTATGAAAATGTTGAGAGTTATAGAAAGCAAAATAAGAGAAAAATATAAAATTTAGCTACAATTTGTATAAAAAGTTCAAGGTTACAGCTGTAGAATTATGTGTTTATATTATGTTAGATATTTTAGTCCCAAATCTGTTTACTATTTTTAAATATAGACTAGACTGTGTATTTATAATAGCGTTTACAGGGTAGTTTCAACTTTGTTTCCACTATTTATCATGTCAAAATCAGCTAAAAGTATATTAATTATTTTAAGACAAGTTTTATAGGGAAATATAGTTTATTATTAACTTTTGTGTTACCAAGTTTACAGCACTTAATTTAGACGACAACAGAGTTAATTACGACTAACTTGTGATTAAGACGAAACTAAGAGCACACAGGGTACAATTAGTGCAAACTCAAGTTTAATTTGTTGCAGCAAAAAGAGAAGAAATAAAAGTGGCAAGTGTCCTTGCCCTTGTAGTTTGCCACAGGACGCGGGTGCAGCGGCACGAAGGTTAACTACGATCAAGGGCAGCTCAATGTCAGTGGACGAGTGGACGACAAACTAGGATCCTTGAGGCAGGACTAAAACAGTGGCAAGGACAGAGGTAGGGGTAGGAGCAGTAGGTGCAGGAGTCACACCCATGGCGTGCTTACTTTTTGACTGTCAAGGTTATTTGCCGCATGCAACGGAGCTTTCAATATCTCACAGCTGTTTGCCTGGTAAATTTCTATTTTTCCTGCCTTTTTTTTGTTTTTGCTTATTAACTGTTGCGTTCCAAGATGCAGCAACAACTTGTAGCTTTACTTGTCGGCAACGCTACACACAAAGCTCTCTCTCACTCTCTCTCTCACTTTCTCTCCCTCACTCTCTTAGTTACAGTTTCTTAGAGTTGTCAAGCGCTGCAGTTGCAGCTTTCGCTTGCACTACAACTATGACTGCAAGTGAGCTTTTGTTGTGAGCTTTTTCTAATAGTTAATTGTGCAACCTAGCGACGTGCAGTTCCGTAAAGCTTTTTAAAGCTTGTCAATGCAGCTTTCTAGCGTATTTCAAATGCATTTGATGTGCAGTTAAAAAAGCTTAAGAATTTTAAAATAAAACTAACTGAGAATTTTAACTAAACTATTTTGCCTTAAAGCTTATTTACTTAGACGAGTAGAAACCTCTGTTAATTAAAGCTTAAAGTCGTTTAAATATAATATTTATATATTAACCTTGACCAAAATGTATCCAAAATAAAAGTCTGTAATTGCTTTTGGTTATTTGAAGAATTTCGCTTCTCCAACACTTCTCGACGCGTTTTTTTTCTCCTTCCTAATGGCCATTTAATGTTGGCCAAAAAGACATAAAGTCTAAGCTGCTTAAATAGGGCTGAAATTAGATTGTCCAAGTGGAAATAAGGCTTGGGACGATTTTTTCTAGTGCGTTCGTTACCACGAATCATAGTACATTTAACGTTCACACACATTAGCACTTAGCCAAGTTTCTTTTCGTCTCTCTGTTCTTCCGTTTTCACTTTTCTATTTGGTATACCCTAGAAGCAGTAGCCCAATAGGGTAGTCGAAATTTACTTCATTGCATGCAGCAATTTTGGTTATTTCAGAAATTACTGAGTATCTTCAAGCTGCAAATGTTTTCGAATGCTTCTTCTTCTTCTTCGTGTGGAATGTTTCAGATTTCGCTCGCTGGCTTGTTGTTATTGGCCTGTATACATCCACACATATATATATACACGTATATAGTATACATTTTGATTGCCTGGCCTTGACTTTTAGTAACCTTTCGGTTCATTTTAGTGTTATTAATGAAATACCCTCTGAATTCGCGGAATTTGCTCTTTTGCACACAGTTTTTCATAGTATGCGCTTAGAGAGGCTGTCGCTTTTATTTGTTATAAATGGTATAATTGAATTTTTCAGTCTTATTGATAAGTCGACATTCTCGGGGAATTAACTTTTCGCTGGGAATATTTTGCATAAAAAGTTGATTGTATTCGGCACTTGGAAATACCGCCCCCAAAATAACGAAAAAAAAAATAGAAATACCAAAAAGATACAATATCTCATTCCACTTCCTATTATATTCACAGGAAACTTTGCGCACGCAATAACCAAATTCATGGTCAATGTGTCAAACCCCCCAGAAACCACTGTATATACACACACACGCACGCATACTTACATAGATTTGTAAGTGTGTGTGTAAGAGAAACCCACCACCACTCTTTTCATGCTCAATACACGCACTGTTGTGCTAGGCCTAACTGAATTTCTCTCTCCCTGTGGACGTTGTTGAGTTAGGCAGGAAAGTGGAGGTGGAGTGGGGGGCCTGGGACTTTCTCAGAGCTAAAAATAACGAAGCACTCTTCTTACCCAAGCTTCCAATACTCCGTTCTCTCTTTCCTTTTCGCTTGCTTGCTCGCTTCCTTTTGCTTACATTCTGCCTTCTGTCTATACATAAATATCTCTCTCTCCCCCTCACTCGTTGTGGCTAGTGAGTCGCTGTCACACATCGATTTACTGCTAAACACTTTTGTTCACACTTTTATTATTTTATTTCTTTTTTTACGCAGTTTCTTTCCCCACATATTTTATGAGAGTTCTGCGTTCTGAGCTGAACTTGGCCTATAGCTAAGAATTTCTAATCACTTTTACTGAGTGTTCGTTTGATTTGGTCTGCTAAATCAGTCTGTTAAGTTAACATACGCTTAACATATTACACGCATAAGTAGGCATGTTAAATTAACAGAGGCTTACACTCACGTGCCTGTGTTTATTAAACTGTTAAGCTCAAACCGTTTGTTTATGCGCTTTGTGTTGAAATGTGTATTAGCAAACAAAACACATACATTAACCCACGCACGTACTTACCACACAAATATTTTCTAGCAATTCCTAATAAATGAGCCACTCATTTTGTATGTATTTACGTTTGCCTCAATACTTCCTTCCTTCAACGCTTTTCCGCATAATTTTGCAGCCAACTGTCGCATAAGAAAATACACGCGCCACAACAACAATAACAACAACAACAAAAAATATTAACCACAATGATGATGAGGAGAAAACTGCTGATTAAATATACTACACCTAACGCCATGGCTGCCTTATGTACAATACTTCAAACACAAGTATGTACACAAATACATACACACGTATTTATGTACATAACAGAGGCGAAAAAAGCGGCCGACTTTTAACGAAAATAAACGAACCCGAACCCAAAATCAACTTCGTTGGTGTTGTCGTCGTTGTTGTTGTTTTTGTTGTTGTTCTCGTCGGCGTCAAATAAATAGGTGAACGACCGTCGATAATACGCGACCTTCAAAATAATCTGGGCCAAGTGGAATATCATCATCGTTTTCGCTGTTGATTTCGTTTCGTTGTTGTTGCTGCTGCTGCTGTTGTTTCTCTGTGTGTATAACTTTTTTATGTTCGCTCTGTTCTGTTCAGCCTACGAGGCACTCGCTCTCTTTCTCTTGCGCTCCCCCTCTCCCACACGCTTTACACGCACACACACAAGCATACGCACATAAACACATACACACACACAAACACACACAGAGACACATACTCTCACTCTATCTCGCTGGACCTGCCCCACCTTAGAGGAGGCACGCCTAGGACTGAACTCTTATATGAGTAGCAATCACATTGTGTTGTAGTTGTTGGTATAAGTAGACATATTTTCGTATAATATTTTTGTATAAGCTCATTATGACATTCTGATTGTGAACAGTTAAGCTTTTCTTTCACTGAGCACATACTTATACAGCTAAATAATGTTGGTATTAGTAATGGAAATGCAAATATAAAACATATTAATATAATTTAATGATAAAGGCTTTGTTTAACATTAGTTTTCTGCCTAAATTCCTAGTGTGCAAATGAATCTATTGTAATCGTATTATGGCTTTCATTTTGATTTTCGTATTTATGTACAGTGCGAGTCATTTGAATAGCACTACTTGGGAATTGGGTTTTTAAGGCAATGTTTTCAATAAAAATAAACGTTTTGGTTGGATTTTTAATATCGATAAGAAATAAATAGTTTTTAATTGTCATTACAGTTTTACCACTCGTCTTTGGGGATTTTTTTTATGAAAAGTGTAGCAATAACTGATTTTGTTAACTATGATTAAATTGATAATCGAAATTTGAGTCTTCTTTAAACATTTCTTGGTTAGTACGTAAAAAAATAATTACTTTTAGTTACTGCCACCTTCTGGTAGCGATCAGTTTCCATGCAAGCAAAATCTGATGTGAATTATAAATTAGTTACCCATTTTTCTATACCTAAACAACACACACAACTAGACTATCTTTGGAATGCCACGAGAATTGTAACTGTTTCTTGCTAGTTTAATTAAAAGTTCACGTTTTTTCGCGTCTTTTATGATGTCCCAATGCTGGCAAAAAGTATGCTGCTTTTGTGCTATTTGCATAGTTGCTAACCGAAACGGCAGGCACACATAGACCCACACACACACACACATACATGTATACAATTTACTCGGCTTGTGTCCTTGCCCGATTTTGCCGAGTTCAATAGACGCTGAAGGTTACAAATGATGCTGTAGGGGCAAAAGCAACGTCAGCTTTGTAAATGTGAAGAGCAAAATAACTGAGTGGATATATATGTATGTAGATGCATGTACAAACACACACACACATGAGTTTATAGATATTGGAGTCTGGGTCTAAATGAAATTAAGTGTGCCGTGTATTAAATGCATTTGGCTTGAACACCATTTACAGCTGTCGCTTTGTCGGGCCTAATGAAGCGGCAAACTAGACAATCGAATAACCCAAAGAACTGTACAAACTAACCATGTCACAACCCACAATCAGGTATGCAACCTACGGTAACCAACGGCCAGTTGCATGCAACAACGTCAGCGACTCTCTCGGTTCTGACCCTGAACTCGTGCAACGACACAGAAACTGAAACATACACAGAGAGAGGGAGGCATGGAGAGAGGGTAGAGAGAGGTGCACTCTCAATTTTGCACAAAATGCGATGTTCTACTTGAGAGCAGAGGCGTAGGGTGGTGGGGGTGGGATTGAGGGGAGAAGCAGTGGGTCTGTTGGGGCACTCGATTGGCGAGTGGGCGGTACTTGGGTCTGGGTCTGTCTGTACGGCGGGAATAACAACTAAGAACGCTGCAGTTATGTTGCTCGACTGTTGAATGCCCAGTATATAAATATAATACAAAAACGAAAGCTTAAATTGTTTATAGAACCACAATTTAAAGGTTTCTTAATGTCTAATAGACCCTAAGATTTAGCAGACACTCAAAAGTAGCCATCAATATATAAGCTCTCTTTACCTCTTGGGAACTGGGCTAAAAAGTTCAAATACGTTCGCTGACATTTTGCTCCAGCTCTCAATGTCGCGTTACTAATCGCTGTCAGACTGAGTGGAGCAAATACATAAACACACACATACATATACACACACACACACTAGCACACTCACACACACGCATATACATATAGATTAACTCAAGGATTGCTTTTGGGTGCTAGATGTGATATGACACAGATTGTGCATAGCACAAAGTGCACGAGACAGAGGACGAAAAAGAGAGAGAGAGAGAGAGAGAGAGAGAGAGAAAGATATTTGGCCTGTCTTTTTTGGCGCGACTTTATGCGTCCCTTTTTGGCCGCTTTGTTTCTTTGGACGTTCTCTGGTCATAAATTCGTGGTTCGGTTTTTGGCCTTGAATAATTCTTCTGTCATTGGCATTTTTGCAGTTCATTTAACTTTAGTGCCCAGCAGTCCAGGCAGGATAATGGCTATGTGCGAAACAGACTTTCTTAGAGATAAAACGAAGAAAACTGTAATTTATGCATGAAATATATTAAGTATCTTTTTCCAATTATGTAGCAAGATAGAAAATAATTCTGTTAAATAAATACCGAATTCATATTCAACATCGATTTTACCATATAGTGCTTATAAATGGTTCATGCAAATACAATTAAAAAATCTTTGAACTATTACGAATTTCAATCTAATTGCACAATATTTTTAAAATTGCGCACCAAACTGTTATGAAGCTTTTTATAAGACATAACATAACAGAACAATTATAAATGCTTAACATTTTGGCGCAATGTTAAAAAACAAGCAAGCAGTTCAAATTGGCTCAAAAATTGTTGTTAAAATCTTGAACTAGGAACACTTAATAAGAAAGTTTATAACAGCTTACCAATAATTATTTTTAATATTTTTATTCCCTTCCAAATTTTTAAAGAAATAAATAAAATGCTCTTAGTTTTGCTGGCTGTCTCCCAATAATAAGTAAAAGCAGTGCCAACGGAGCATAACATTTATTTGCTTAACAGCGGCAGCACAGCATTCAAGCAGTGCCATTTTGAGCATAACAGTAGCTGGCGAACATCTGCAAAAGACATTTGAATGTTAACAGAACCAGTTGAGCCTAACAGAACAGAACAAACGCATGTGGAAAACGTTAGACAGCCCTGTGTGTGTAGTGTGTTTTGTGTTGTTGTTCCGGTGCTTGGCGCTCAAAAACATTTCGGCATTTTTGGCGAAAGAAAAAACCAGTGAAATAGTGCAATTGAAATTTCCAATTTTTCCCCAAACAACAAAAAACTGCTTGTGTGTCATAAAATCAAAGACTAGACGTAGATGGAGAGAACATAGCCAAAGCCTTAAAATAAAGCATAAATTCAACTGAGAATTTAATATAGAAATATATATAGATGGGAATCAGAAAGTGCTAATAATGTTTAAAATAATCACCGCATTTATTAGATGAAAATGCATAAAGACTTGTCCAAAAATAAAACCCGTAAAAAATTGTTGTTGCCAATTGAAAGTGCAAGTGCTATTGTTGCTATTTTGTGATACATTTAAAACAAAAAAAATATAAATTAATTAATAAATCTTTAGCTATATTATCATTAGCCAATATCTAACGGGTATTTAGAGACTATCAATTCAGAATAAATCTAAGTAGAAAATCTTAAAATTGAAAGTGCCATAAGAAATTGCGAGTTAAAAATAAATTCAGTGATAATAAATCTAAATAATATTACAAATATACTTATACACATCTAGAAATAATTTTTCAAATATATCAATCAAACAATAAATCAAGCAATCAATCAATCAGTAGTTGTATACTTTAAATAAGGATTAGCCTTTCGTACGTACAAAAAACAACTTAAAACTTAATTATGACTGTGGGAAGTCGAGAGGATCTATTTGCTCAAGCAAAGCATATCGATGATACGGAACGTTTAATCGGCCGAGTCTTAGCTGGTGAGTGGGCGGGAATTATGGCTCAAAACTCTTATATTTATATATATTTTATTTGATAATCGATTTGCCTAAATTCTTCCCAAAATAACAGACAAATTCACTTTCTATCGCACAGTATTTTTTTTTTGCGCTTCCTCTGCGGTCATTGAACTCATTAACCCAAATTTTCATCGTGCAAATCAACAAGATTGAAACGAAACGCGTCACAGCTTATTTGGTATAGATGCTGGCTCTCTAGATACCCTGTAATACAAGAGTAGCACCCTAATTATGGGTATTTCGTATTTTATTTAGATTCATTAGCTTTCAAATTCGTTTGCTTTGAGCTATAAGGGCTTACAAGTCGTATACTTAATATTTCTTAGTATAGAAATTAATCATACGCCGCATGTACAGAAATAATATCATTCTCATAATATACGAAGTGTAGCCAGTAAATATCAATAAAGTAAAATAAAAATGCGTAGCAAAAGTCTGAAATTAAAAAAGACGAGCGTAAAACGAGCGACAAATCGGCAAAAATCTAAATGCAGAACCGAATGAAGTCATGAAACTAACGCACGAAAGTAAAAGCAACAACGACAAACACAGTCACACACACACACAAGCACACAAAGACACACACACACATATACACACAGTCAGCGATATGAACGTATTTGTTGTAAAATCTAGGCCATGGACTTGTGCGGTCGTTGAACTTGGCAAACGCTATTGGCTGTTGATACTTAGCTAGGCGGAAAGGGGAGCATAGTAGGGAGGGGGAGGGGAAGAGGGAGAGGGAGAGGAAAGCAGCGAAAAATTTCGCTTTCAATTGATAGCAAAGTCAATTTCAGTCTCTATCTCTACCTCTTACTCTTTCTCTCTCTCACTCAATCCCTTGCTGAGATAAACTTGTTAGGTTTGCAACCTTTTCAAGTATTGCTCATACGCCATGGTGTTTTGCTGTCGTAGTGCAGCAATTCCGTTTCAAAATTATTTTGTGTTTATGTCACACAGCTCATAGCTCAAAATATTTAGCAGATTTCGGCAGTTTCAGAAAATATAAAATTTTTTATTTATTTTATGCTTTGATATTTTCCACTTTTAAGTAACCTTTTCAAATATTTAATACTAATAAAACATTTAACAAATAGACTCATAATTTTGGCTTAATGTTGAAAGGACTTCCTGCCAAATATTGATTTAATTACAATTTTATAACCCTTTTTATAGCCCTCTTGTTTTAACCCATCTTTGATGCGTTCCGAAATTAATTTTTCGCCTGAAACTTATAATTACATATAGCTGTGATAAGATAAGACAAGCTGAATGATTGCTGAACATTAGTTGATTTTTCCAGCCAACTGAAAGTCTCGACAAAAGGTTCAACAAAATCAAACAGAATTTGCTATTTTACTGCTTTGACTTGTACTGTTTTTTGCTCTTTCACTATCAAGATTGTGCTCTGCCACACTCTCACTCTCTCAGAATTTTATGCTCTCTCTTCTTCTTCATTCTCTCTCTTGTTTTTTGGGGTTCTATGCGCCGTGGCTTTGGCCTTGGAATTGCTTTGAATAACTGCCTCGTTCATTGACCTGCGAATCGCGAATTGTGCTCATATCTGTGTCTATGTAGTTGTGTGCTGTGTGTGTGTATCTTGGTGTGTGTGTGTGTTTGTGTGCTTGTTTTTATTTCCATTATCACCACAGTCGATGTGAGCGGCGATATGAATCCCCCATGCTATGCCAACTCGCCAGCTCGCCAGTCTCATGACCCAATAAAATTTGCCTGCCATATGCGTTGGCAAGAGAGAGACAGAAAGAGAGAGAGAGAGAGAGAGGTGAGAGGAAGAGGGTGTTAGAGTGTGTTGGGGTGTGCAGGGGTTGTAACAGAATAGGTGCTTTCAATTGTAGCAGCAGCAAATAGAATTTCATATACCAATGGGGCGTATGCACAATGTGCATATTACTCATACGACGCATTGTCCAAATGACAACTTTGAATTTGAGTTAATAACAATTACATAAGCAATTCTAATGAAAACTATTTTGATTAATTATCTGATAAACTTATTCCTAATATTCTTAACTAATTTGAACCCAATTTTGATCTCTTTACAGGTAAGTTCCTGAGCAATTTTTATAACTAATCGTAAGTAAAATAAATTTACTTTGTAAATGAACAAATAACGAATGTCATTAGAGGTTTTTCACCTGATGTGTGTGTGTAAGTGTGAGTGTATTTGTCAACCTTGCAGCAAAGAAAAATCTAAGTCAAATAACTCATAAAAATAAATGTCTACATTATTAATGCAATCGAGCATTTTTGTAGTTTTGTCCCATGTTTCAGCCTACACAATTTGCATACTGCAATTGAAATCAGCAAAGGGGGAGAGAGAGGGAGAGTAAGAGCGTAAAAGAGATAGACAGCTAGAGAGTGAGTACGCTGTGCTCATGTGCTCGTTCTATGCAATAAATAAATTCAACATAATTTTTTTCTTAATGTCATTTTTTGTTTGCACTGTCGTCGTCGTCGTCGTCGTCGTCGTCTAAGCAATACGGCAAAAACTGCAACGAGAGTTGAATGCACGGGCAGCATTGTAAAGCAATAACCTCGATCTAAATTTACACACAGATACGCAAGTACACACACACACACACACACACATATATACACACACACACACACACTCTCTAGCTTATGCAGTTGCTTAGTTGCAGCAGAGTTTTATAGCTCGCTGCTCTGTGTGTCTGTGTTGAACTTGCACTCAATTTGTGTGTGCTCTGCGCACAGTACAACAACAGTAAAACGAATCAAACCGGCTTCAAATGTAACCAAATAAGAGGTTAGGTATGAAGAGCTTTATTTTTTAAGATAGAAACGGAAATGACAAAAAAATTTTAAGTTTTTGTTTAACTTAAATAAATTATTTGAATATCATAAGCTATTTGAGTATAAGTGTTAGTATAAGAGCATAGGCATAACATGCACGCCCTCTCTCTTTCTGCCTCTCCCTCTCTCTTTTAAATTTTAGAGGTTATTGCGAAGCGGGTTAATTCAGTTCATTCGCCTGTGTGTTCATCGAGCGCCATATTGTAATCTGCACGTGACCTCGTTGCTTGCAGTCAGGCCTATTTGTTGTTGTTGTTGCTGTAGTTGCAGTTGCTGTCGCTGTTGTCGCTGCTGTCGGCGCCGCAAATGTATTTGCTTTGTTAGTTTTTTTTCTCTCTTTTATTTTTGATAGTATGTGTCCTATGTCTATCTGTGTGTGCTTGTGTTGGTGTTTGTATTGCTTGTGTGTGCGTTCATTTTATGCACATTTTTTTCTAGTCACAGTGGCAAATTGAAGTCGACAAACGTTCATGAACTCAATTCGGTTTTTCCTTCAAACGTGTGCAATGACGTCAAAGAGCAACTGTAAATTTCATGTGCCTGCCACTATAGTTAAAAGCAATTTTAACAATCACATAACAGACACAAGTAATTTTATAGTTGACAATTATTTTAATAGAAATATTTATGATTTCATTTAAAAATAGTTTGTTTAACTAATTACTTGTCTCTATGTTAAAAATGTCATCAAATTTATCATTTTTCTAATTTGAATTTAACGTGTGCCAATTTCCGTTGCATACTTTTCAGCTTGTTTTGAAAATGAATTGTTAATTTAAACCACAGATGGCGCTTTACAAGTGTTCACTGTCAGGCAAAATATAAACGTTCTCTCACGAAGTGTATTGCAAGCACCATCTAGCGGCTGTTATTTGTTTTACACAACAGCACTTACTTGATTCGACTGTAGGTGTCGCTTTTGTAGTGCGCAGAAGCTTTAGTTGCGCGCCAAGATTTTTGAATTAGCAAATAACGACTTTTTGAGGAAGGTAAAGCAAAAACCGTTAAATGCTTGTGTAAAATGTTTATAGAATTTATTTTAATAGCGAAACTGCTCCCGAAAGTATGCTACGTTGTAGCCAAATGAGTTTTTAGTAGAAACCTTAAGAAACCAATTGGATTTTTGATTAAGTTACTGAAGTATTTTTTCTACTAAAAGCCTTTGAAGGATACAATGGTTGCATAAATAGATACGATTAGTATTACCCATTCGCAGTTCTGCACATACATAAACACTATATATATAAACATATGTATATCTGAATCTTCGACATCTACAATTCAGATTGCCCTTAGTTTTTCGATATACAAATAATTAAAGCACAACAATAAGAATATTATGCGCATTACAAATTTATTTAGCCCTTCTCAATACACACTCTCCGTCTCTTCCAATACTTTTCTCCCTCTCCCTCTCACTCTCTCTCTCTGACTCACTCTCTTTCTCTGGCTACTGGCTCTGTCCTCCCTTATGCTTTGTCGCTTTTGTTGGCTTTTCTCCTCTGACTGCTTTCAAGGTTGTTCGGACATTGACATTTTCATTACTTTTTGGGCAAAACAGAATTTTAAAAAAAAGTTTTCTGTTTTTTTTTGCGTTTTTTTTTGTTTTGGGTTCTTTTTTGGTGCGTATGTGTGCGTGTTTTCTTCATCTTCGCTCTTTGACTTGTGTTTTGCGTATTTTTTGTGTGTGTATGATACTCTGTACCCATTAAAACAGGCGAGAGAAGGGTATAATAAGGTGACAGCAGAAGACTTTAGCGACCCTTAATGTGTTTAATTGACTGTTTTTATGAAGTGTATAGCAAATAAGATTAATGGCATAATTTATATGGAAGATTAACTGATTTTTAGCTAAAGGTTGCAAAGAAAAACTTAAAATCTTTAGCTAACAAGATACTAAAAATAACAATAATTTTCTTTCATACTACAATTTTCAATATATTAGACAATATTACGTTTTTTTTTTTTTTTGATGCGATGTTGCCAAACTTCAAACACTTGATTCTTATCACTTACAAATATTTCTAATAATTTAAAAGTAATTTTTTACATACATAACTCCTTCCATAGCTGCTACTATACTTATTTACAGGGTATCTGGCCATCTTTTTTTTTTCTTTCCTTTCCTTTATAATGGTGCCCGCATAAAATTTAACTAAAAGTTGTTAAACGACAATGGTGTTGAAATGTTGCCTTTCATTTCTCTTTCTTTTGGCGGTGGTTCGGTGTTTTTTGGTGCTGCTTTGGAGCTCTGCTGAGCTGTGGTGCTGTGGTGCTTTGGTGATACCCTGTGGCTCCCAAAATGGTGTAGAACGTGCCGCGTGCCACGTAAACGCCTACAAGCACATGTCAAATATCTGGGCAATCAAGCAATCAAAAATGTCTAACACGTTCAAGCAACAACAACAACAACAGTAACTACAACAACCACAAGAAACCTACTCTATAGTAAAGCCCTTGGCTTTGGGAGCACTGAGAAATCGCTTCCTTGCCGAAGTTCAAGTTCATTTAACGCATTTTAAATGCCGACTCCGTTGTGCATATCATTTAAATACTATATTTTAATCCATTGTATATTTTTTGTCGGTTTTAGTTGTTGTTGTTGTTGTTGCTGTGCTTCTTCTTTAACTTTTTTGCACCGTCAGTTTTGTAAAAATTGTAATTGACACTTGTGTATGCCCAGCACACGGCATTACCCTCACAAATGCCCAAAAATACAAAAAAATGAGAATTTTAACTTTGAGTTTGGCTTTTATTTTGGGGCCTAAATCGCAGTTGGCAACTGAGCCGTGACATGGCCAAAAGTTGCTTGAACCGCGTTGTCTAATAATGCCAGCTGAACAATTACTTTGTGACGGGCAGAAAGCTAGACAGTCACACGGCTTAGATACCCTGTAAGAAGTCATTTTAATTAAATCACAGCAAGAAAAAAAAGCTTAAGACACATAAAAACTGCTGTGTATGCCCTCTCTGAACTATTTACAGGGTAAACAATACAAAGTTCTCATAGGCACGTTTAATAGGCTCAAGCTGAGACATTAGAACTTCAGACAAAACAAAAACTTCAGTTTAAGCTACGGATTCGGCTTTAGATTCAACTTTAACTAGTCAATGACATCAGCGACCTTGTCGAGAGCCTAAAACAATTTAATTGTTAATAACATTAATCATAAGCACAAAACTTAAAAATAAACTAACAACTCGCATAATTATTAGCATAATCCCAACTCTTAAAAATTGTTTAGAAATAAAAGTTCAAACACGTGTTTGAGTACTTAATTTTTAAGATATAGTTTTTAATTGGATTTTGGCGCCAATTTGAAAGAGACACAAAGTTTATGAGTGTAAAGAATGTGATAAAAATCATTAATAAATTTATTTAAATATATTAAATAATTTAATAGTTCCTTAAAACTTTGGAACAAAAACTCAAAAATTTAAAATTAAGTCGTTTGATAATTGATATTAAATGAACTAGAATATTTTTATTTATTTCAATTCTTTCAAATTAAAAAATCTTCAATAATTTTTTTTTTTTTTTTTTTTTTTTTTATTGAAGTGATTAAAAATTTTACTTCAAATATAATAAATTAGTCAGTGTAAATAAATAAAAAATATTTATATACATACTACTTACATATATCTTAAATCCGACTAAAACTCATCAATTTACAGCTCAAATAATCTATATAAAATCTATTCAAGACTCCACCCTTCCTAATATAGAATAATATCTTTTTTTCGTTCTTAATTTCTGACATTCTACCTGCATTTTATGGCGCATTTCAATTTCAAGTCAATGCCCATTAACCCATTTCAATAGACCAAAAAGAGAGCTTGGCCAAAAGCAGGCCACGGTCACAGCGCATGTGTTACATAAAAGACGAGAAGGAGACAGAGACAGAGAGAGAGAGAGAGACAAAGAGAAAGGCAGGTAGACAGGTAGTATAAGAAAAAGAAAGCACTGCACAAAAGAAAGTTGTCGAGAGACCACAAGCAGAAGAAGAGGAAGAGAAAGAAGAAGAACCAGGATGAGAAGAAGCAAAAAACTTTTGATTTTAAAATCAGTGAGAATTGAGTTAAATTAAGTATTAGGTATTTAGTATTTGTTGCTAGTTTATCTGCCACTAGTTAATTAGTTAAGTTATCAATTTGAGTTTATTAATAAACTAAGTTTAATTACTTTTTCGTTTTGAAGGGTGTTATTGACTCGATAAGCTTTTAGCAATATACCAAAAAGCATTTGACCTTCATTGCGTGCTTTGACCCAGGTCTTTTAGTTATAGCCATTGTTTAGATTAAATTTTGTATAGTTTTTTTTTGTAGTTAGCTAAAAAAAAAAACATCGAGTCATTTGTATGTATATAGATTGTATTTGGTGTGTTTGAACAAGTTTTTCAACAGTTACGCTTAGAATGTCTACATTTTTGGTTGATTAATGAAAGTCGTAGTTTTGAACCGGTTTCCTCGACACATAAGATCATCATTCTAAGATCTAAACAAACCAAATATTATACACAACAAAAAAAAAATTGCCTCCGCTTGGGCGTCTATAAATGGTTCTAGGCATTTGAATAAACCCCCCGAAAGGCATTAAAAATATCTTGAAATTATGTTTAGATATTTCACACCCGCAACAATTGAAACGATCTTAAGCGAACTACATTCTATGTTCACTTCTATCCACAAGTATTTTTGTATAATTTGTAAATACCCTGTGTTATTTACTAGCAAAGAGTGATATAATTTTGGTTAGCTGACAGCAGAAGCGAACAGTTTTGAGATACTTTATTCGATATTAAAAATTCTTAAATTTTAATAGCCCATTTTAATGCGCAGTACAAATATGTTTTTATTAATCTTCAGTGCACACATATTTTATGTTGTTTTTTATCAAACCTGTAAGTTTGATAACAATCGGTTAATGAACGCGGAAGTTATGTTCAAAAAAACAATATTCCATAAGTTCAAAGCAGAGATAAACAGCAGCGCAGTCGACATCTATCGCCCAAAGGTAGCAGCTTGTATGTACGTATATGTGTGTTTGTCTAATCTGTTTAATTAAGTTAGTGTAAATATTGAAATTTATTATATTTATTCGTTAACTGCTGGGTACTTAAAAGTCAAGCACTCCCAACCTGTCTAGGTTTGTGCTATTCCCTATGATCTATCCATCCACGCAGCCATCAAGCCGCTCTGAGCAGAGGCTCATTTCGAATTCGTTCTAGTTTTCATTAAAATGTATAACAAAAGAGAGGCAGTCGGCAGAGACCAACAAAAGAGAGGGCGAGCCTCAAAGAGAGAGGCAAGGTAAACGCACAGGCGAACGTTTCTATTGCTAGTGTGCGTGAGCGTGTGCGTGCGAGCGTGCATGCATGTGTATGTGTGTGTATGTATGTGTTTATCTTCCATTTGTATCTCCATATGTAGCCGAATGTTTAGCCGACGCTTTGGTTCGCTGCGTGTGCGTCGCGTCGTCGCTGTCGTCGTCGTTTCCATTGTGCGTGTGCGTAGCAAGTTTACTGACCTTGAACTTCGAAATAATTTGTTGTTGCTTTGTAAGCCGAAAATTCGACCAGCGACGCAACACATAAATTTTCAAATTGAGTGCCTCTATGCATACATACGCATAAATGAATGTTTGTATGTATGCATGTATGTGCTCTCTTTATTGCTCTCAACCCTCTGACCAGCGATCAGCTTTATTTCTATGTCTGATTGTTATTTTAGTCGAAATTATGTGTGTTGGATAAGCAGACATACAAACATACAGTACATAGGTTTGTGTACGTGTGTGTTAGTGTGTGTGTGTGTGTGTACTTAGTTGCTCCCCGCTGCGCAATGTCTGGAGTTCAACGCAGTTCGATTTGGAAGTAACCTTCGGTGTTCGCATAGATAAAGATAGTCAAGACTATATTTTGTAGTGTCATAATTTGTTGAAACTTGTTGACGTTCAGTTCACGTGTGTTTTATTGATAAGATAAGCAATGCGGAGCATTTACCTGTGGATCCACCTCTACAATTGAACTCTGACAAGGGCTTTTGTTCGAGGTCTTCTAAATGTTATAACATTTAGTCCAACTCAATGATATAACCCGACTCCTTCTATATAACACTTACCGTTCAGTTCATTTTCTAGGCTACATTTACACTATTTTTTTTGTCTTATGCGAAAGCAGGTACCACAAAAAAGAAACAGGCTTATAACCAGACTGACAGTTCATTCATCAAACGACCCTTTTTCTCTTCCGTCTGTCTGTCTCTGGTCATCAGACAAATAAAAAACACACTATAAAAAGAGGCCAAGACATTAGAACGAACCATAACCTAACACACAAGATACAACACGCATACACAAGCAGACTCACGCACACACCACCGAGAACCCTCCAATTTGAAATTTGGACTAGTACTGTGTCCATGGTCGTGTAATTCTCTAATTTAAAAATCCACATTAAATGGGTTTCTCAATTTTCACACAGGTTAAATAAAACGCCCAAATGGCCCAAAATTGCTCAACGTTAATCATTTCGTGTTTTTAGATATTAGATATAGATAATTAGAAAACTAATGATTAACATATCAACTCATAGGTTTATACAGCTCTTCATTATAAGTATTTTATTATGAGTATTATATTATATTATAGAAATGTTAAATTCTTTATTAGTTTGACTAATTTACTACTCTACTCGCGGATGGATCCCTCAGCCGGACAGCTCCCTTATCCGGACGAAGGGACATCTCCCTTGGGCAGACAAAAATACTGGAACCATGGCTATCCGGCCAAGGGAGCTTTCACTGTACTTCTTTAAATTTAAACCTTATTTTTGATTCGTCTGTCATAAATAAATACTATTAGAATCGAAATTGGCTCATAAACTGAAGTTTACATGAATATTTTCAAAAATTTCCGGTTCTTCTTTACGCCAAAGTATGGCATAAATATATTTATATATACATATATCTTTATACGATAAATAGCTTTCACAACCCTACAAATCTCCCTGTGTTGATCTCTAAACTCTAACAAGTTCACAAATGGATCCGATTGGGAATGGCACGACAAACAACAAAGTGTCATTCACTTTGCGCCAAGAAAAACAACCGTAGAAAAAAAAAGTGCCCAAAAAGAAAAATGGCGAACGACGTCGAAGTCGTAGTCGAAAAGAAAAAGTCTTTGCCAAAAGCACTCACCAAAAGGGAACACAAATAAGAACAACAGCGAAAAGAACCAACGAAGAGGAATGGTAAATTGTAAAAAAATAAAACAAAAATATAAAAAGAAACCAGAAAAACATAGCCACAATAATGGGTACTGTTCGTACTACCTTCTTCCCCGAAAGTCGACGCCTCGAATCTAGGTTATTACGCCGAAAATAATTAAAAATACAACTTTGCCCGCGGGCCTCCATGTGCAAATCATGCAAATTCTTACATATACATATATCTACATATATATAACAGACATTCCCTCTAGAAATCCCCGATCTGCCCCCTCCCCAATCCCTTATCGGCGGAGCTTATAAACAAGCGTGTCTCAGCGAATGAAGTGCCTGAAAAGAGCGACAAAAGTTTGCATCATAATTTAAGCATTGCGTTTCCTAGCCAGCAACTGTCTTGTTGGCCAGAATGGACAACAAAGTTGGCCAGAAAGTGGCGCAAACTTATTCATATGCATGACGCGTGTTTCAAGTTCATTGCCAAATAAACATATACATATGCACACATACATACATGTACATATATCTTTTAGCCAAGAGCAACCGCTGAAAAACAGGTAAAAGAGTGGGCAATGATCGACAGGCAAGTTACTCTAGTTTTGATAGTGTCATTTTGCATTTTGTGGTATGGGAAGAGTTTTATTTAAAGATATATATGGATACATTTTGGCTAGAAGTTGTATAATCCAATATGGATTATATGACTTAATTATTATTGATTACAGTAACTATAGATCTTGTGTATGGGAATATAGTTTATATTTTGGTTTGTTGTATGATTATATATTGTTTAGCATATTAGTCATATAATATTAATATTTTAAAGAAGAACTATTAAGTCAAAAAATAATAAAAATTGATCTGAAAATTGTCTTATAGTTTCAAAAAGTTGTGAAAAGGTAAATTTTCCGATTTTCAGTCTTAAAATATATACTTTTTATTAAAACTATATAAACTATAACAAACATTATTAGTATTTTAGTAAAACTCGCACATCTATTCTATACCACAATCCGTAGTTCCGTTTAAAAATTAAACGAGGATCACTTTAAAGCTGTTATTTATCGTAGAATTAAACCAACTTTTTAATCAAAACATAAAATTGTTCCCCAAAACAGTTACATATACACTATTATATATGAATCTTAGTTTGCAACTCGAAAGTTTACTCAAGTTTAATAGAAACCAAATAAATAAAATTCCATCTTCTACACCTAGAGATCTCTTTTTCTTCATATTCTCAAGCGTATTGCATATTCGGCAAATCACTGGAACTAATGTAAAGCTTTACTGTTCCAATTTAGGGCTTAAAGCCAGCTTAATACCTGTATAAACTTCCTTTCACCTGCGTCGTTCAGCTTTTAACTCCCAAAAAACTAACAATAATTTGTTTCTCAGCCCTTAAAAGTTATCTGCAATCTGTGGGGAGACTGAAGAAGAAGAAGATTGAGGAATAAAAGTGTCCTCCACCTTACGCCCGATCTGCAATTGTCTCGGGAGTCGCAGTCGCAGCCTCGTTGCGATCATTGCACTTTGCGTCTTCAGTCTCGGAGTCAGTCTCGCGGCATGTTGCAAATTGTTTTTCTTTTCTTTTTCTCTCTTTTCTCTTTTTCTTTTTTCTTTATCTTTTTGCATTTTGCTGTAAAACCTGTTTCGCATTCAAGTCCTAGTGCATTGGCGCTCAGCGTGTACCAAGACGAGCCGAGCCGAGTCAAGTTTAAGATCGTAATCGGAGGCGGAGAGAGAGAGAGAGGCGAAGAGTGAGAGTGGGAGAGGGAGACGAACGTGCAGCTTGGCGTAGCGTCTGTGTTGCAACTTGCAGCGATCGTCGTCGTTTGTTGTCGATTGTTGCTGTTGTTGTGGCTTCGCCTCTGGTCGGTCAATGGTTCTCTGGTTCATTGCCATCGCGCTGGAGGTAACTAACCCAATACAGCTGAGTCAAATCGCAGTATCGGAGGAAATGGCATGCCCAATACGAGTACCAGTATGAGTACGAGTACGAGTATGAGTACGAGATACGCGATCCGAGAGTAATAATACAAGTATGTTTATACTCAAACTCTCATCGACAGCTTTTGCAACGTCATTGTCAGTGGTTAACTGAAGCAAGGACGTCAACTGAGCTGCTGCTGCTGCTGCTGCTGCTGCCATTCACTCGAAAGTGCTCGCAGAAAAACCCGTCAATAGACAAAAGATAAAGATACATTTGCGGCATTTTAAGTTGTTTGGTATTTTGTTCGCTTGGTTCGTTGACTTACAAATCGCTTGACAACATATGTATGTATATCTATGTGGGCTTATGGCTTTGCCAATAGACCGGAGAGATCGATTTGTCGATCATTAAATACCCTTTTTGAGTGATTGTTGCTATGCCAGTATTTTAGCTACAAGTTTTAGTTTTAGTACTGAATAATTTTTATATTTCAACTTTCGTATCTTTCTTCTATTCTGACTTAAATATCCATTTTTAAGATCAGCTCGTCAGCCACAGTACATACAGTATTTCACATCTCGAACACGCCTTCAACAATTCGTCAGATTCTGTCACTTAAATAACCCCAAACGATTACAATCTATGTGTATAATAAGAAATTATGACGTTTGCCAACCTCAAAAGTATTTAAAGTCTCCGATAATACTTTTATTTCCAACTCAATCAATGACTCAATCTTTCCAAAAATTGCACTGCATTTTCGGCAATCATAACGTTTACTTCAATGTTCGAGGGAATCGGAGCAGATTTCTTACGAGTATAGGTACATATATAAATACATATACATACATATATATCAAATGCAATTGGAGGGAAAATATTCAATACAATTGTCATGTTCATATTGAGTTTGTTCTGGATTGCAACGGTCAGCGGCTTTAGCGTCACGATTGTATAATCGTGTCATACACACAAGTATGGTGTGTGTATGAGTGTGTATGTGAGTATCACTCGGATGCATTCGTCAGCGTTTCACACACTCCAAAAACAAAACATAAAAGAAACAACAACAATAACTAAAAACAAACAATCACGGACAAATTAAATTTCGCGAGCAACAACAAAACAGACGCGAAAGGCAATTGACCGCTTGGCAAATATAAATCCTGATGACATTCACCCCGTTACGACCACCGAGTAAGCAAAAACAAAAACAACAACAACTACAACAGTAAAAGCAGCAACAACAGCGACGCCAACAACAACGTCAGAAACATGTGCGAAAAAAAAGCACGAACGAGGCGACAGCGAATGCAATGACTGCACAGTGACGTCACAAAAGGGGGGCCTATTTATAAGAAGAAACTAAAATTCTCATATATATTAAAAAATATACTTGAGTAGTCTAAATTAGTAATTAGTTAATAGTATTACAAATTAATACTAGTTGATCCCCTTTGAGGCACGCCACTGTCTAACCCCAAGGCACTGACTACATAGCTTCATTTTTTGCACTCTCTCTCCGTCTCTGCCGCTCTTGCTTTATTTTCTCTTTTGATGCGCTTGCTGAGAGAGCATTTTAAATGCAAAGAAATGTGTAATGCATAAAAGAGGGCGTGTTTGAAATAAGTGAGATTTTAACGTGTTATTGATCTTGAAATTCGCAAATGATTCAGTTTGTTTCACTGAGGAAATACAATTTTATTGTATTAGATAATTTTAAACTTTGAAGAGTAAATTAGTCTTTATAAGAGTTTTTTTAACAAGTATTTTAATAAAATATTTTTAAATTGATATCGTTTTCGTCAGCTGCTATCCACAACTTTTAAGACTTTTTTGATAGTGTTGAACTTTTAAGATACAAATTATACTAAGGAAAGGAAAACTGATTTGTAGAGTATACAAACTTCGGTTCTCCAAGTTTACCTTTAAGTTTGCTCCTTACATTGAATCAATGTTCTTGTTTCGTTTTTAATAAACTTAAAAAACGCTTTTCTCAATATTTGAAGAAGAGCAAAAGTAAAGCAGAGTTTTAAAACTGGTTAAAGGCATTCAAGATGTTTTGGGCCGAAAGGAAGTAATTTATATTTTTTGTGGCAGTTAGGACTTTGAAATCTGGTTCTGGTTCTGGTTCAGGCTGTCTTGACTTTAATATAAAAAGTTCTTTGCTTATTTTGATGTGTCGATAACCAAACTGATTGTTTGCCAGCTGCTGTTGTTCTTGGTTCCCCCTTTAGGAACAACACGCGCCATTAATTGGTCGTAACTTTGATGGCATCAAAAAATGCATTTCTTGATTTCAAAATTTTCCATCAATAGGAATTACTTGATCTGCCATATATTTCTTAGGGAAAACATATCAAACTGTTTTGGGAGTCGATGTAAGTATTTGTGTAAAGGCTCTGAAATTGTATCTAATTTGAATCAAAAATAATACAGAGATATTATTGAACACAAAATTATAGTGCAGTCACAGCTGTTACAGGGTATCTTATGCTCTGACTCATTGCTTAGTCTATTTTTGCAATTTTTCTAGTGAATTTTTTGGAATTGTGGACAGGTCTTTTAAGCAGCTTTAGCTAAATACCGTTAATTGACTGTGGCAAAATTGTTGTAGTGCGCTTTAGAGCAAAAAAAAAAAAGAAACTTGTTTTGATTACCAAAGAACTAATCAAGTTGCCAAGCAACAACAAAATAAGCATAAGAAATACTTTTCATATATGCCAGAAAGACAACAAAATAACAACAACTCATTACCCTGAAGCCTCAGGTTAAGTCACAACACGTTCTTCTCTCTCTAGTTCTAGCTCCCCCTCTTTCCCCTCCCTAGAAACAGAAAAGTAGAAAGTCATTAAATAAGCAAATGTCGTCGCAAAAAAAAGAAAAAGAAACCTAAAAACCGAAATAAAGACAACAACAATAACAACAACAAAAAAACAAAAGTTGTAAACAAATATGAGCGTAAAGGAAAATGAAAATCAAGCCAACCGCTAATATTATTACAGCACTACGAGCCAACTGGCCAAAAGTCCAACTGGGCTGTCCGTCTGAAAGTCTCACTGTCTGTCTGCCTTTCAGTCAGTCAGTTGCGTCTTCAGATCTTTCCGTAGAATGATCTTTTCTTTTCTTTTCTTTTCTATTTTTGTTGTTTTCTTTCTTCTTCTTCTTCTTCTTCTTCTTTTTTGTTTTCTACTTTGTTTTGCCAGTGAACTTGTCCCAAATAAACAAAATTCCACTGCTCAAAAGTCAGTTAGGTAATGTTGTTATGTTTCTATCTTTCTTCTTTCTTACCTTCCCTTCTCCACTTCTTTCTTCTTCTTCTACTTCTTACCTCTTTCAATTTTATCCAGCGACGCCATTTCTAGCTATTATTATTATTATTGTTATTGTTGGCTTCCATTACAAAACTTCTATATACATAACACTATACATATATATATATATATATGTATATATAGTTATATATATTGTTTATATGTTTCGTAAGGTATTGTGACTTCAATTTGGCTTCTATTTGATATTTCGCAGAAATTGTTGTCTAAGCGGTTTTTAACCCAGATTGACTCATTGTCTGAGAACATTTCCACACAGCCCCAGAGACTTTTATATAGAAAACATATTGAGTTAGTCATGCAACGTACTGCAAGTGAATGGTAGAAGTATCTGGAAGATACTTTTATGCTATGAAGTTCCTGAAGGCATAGAAATTAATATTAAAAATATAATTTAGTATTTTTAATCTACAAAATTAAAGATTTAGGAATCTTTAAAAGTAATTAATTAATTAAATTAGTTAAATTTAAAATCAAAACTATTGCCAACTTCCCTGCAAACAGTCTTAAATTTACTCTATAAACGAGTAGAGTGGTCTATTAGGTTTTTCCTCAATCTGTTTTTCCGCACAATTTCCGTCGATTTCGATTAAGATTTAATGTTCTGCATTTTTAGTTAGTTTTTGTTTTTCTATTTTCCCTGTTGCCAATCGACTTTCACTGCCACCCACGGCATTTGCATGACCTCCAAAAAAAAGTCAAGAGGAATAAAATAAAAAGAGAAGAAAAAAAAACAAGGCACACTAAAATTCGTTTCGGCCAAGTTAGTAAGCAAGCGATCAGTTGGCAATAGACGCCGTGTGCTTTCCAGTCGTTGCACTCGCTCTATAAAGTTAATAAACTATAAATTACACACAAAATGCCGAAAAAACTTTCACAACAAAATGAAAATGATTGTGCGAATTGCTGCAGCGGTTGTTGTTGTTGTTGTTGTTGTCGAGTTGTTGTTGTTGCGCCAATTTTCCCATTGACTTTTTGTACAACACGTGGAAATTCCCAATTCCCGTAAGTCTCCAACAATTTCACTTTGCTTGGGTTAAAGTCCTGCCAACTCGAGTGTCAGTCAACTTTCATGGTTGTTGTTGTTGCGGTGGTTGTTGTTGTTGTTGTTGTTGTTACTGTTGCTGCTGCTGCTGCTGTTGTTGTTGGTATCACTAGCATAGTTGCCCAGCAAAATTTACTCGAATGCTCCACTGAATGCAACAGCGCCTCAAAAGTGCAGCGACCTGCGATCGCACTCGCTCTCCCTCTCCCTCTCTCTTGCTGTGTCTTCTGCTGTCTCTCTCCCACTCTAGCTGTCTCCCTCTAAGCCTAAACTATTTGACGTCAGCTGTCGACGCTGTTGTTGCAGTTGCACATACCAGTTTTATGCATTTCTGTTGTTGTTGTTGTTTTTTTTGCTATGCTATTTTGCATGCCACATGTGGTAGAAAGTGCCCACTGTGACTGTGACTGTGACTGCGACTTCCACTGTGACTGTGACTGCGACTGGACTGACTGGCTTGTGTTGAGGTAATGACCTCTATGCACGGGGTGCTTGACTTATGCACCCGTTGGGCTCGATCGCATGACTCTACTCCATGCTCCCCCTCTCTCTCTCTCTCTCTCTCTCACTCTTTCACTCTCACTCTGTCTCTCTCTGACTGTCGATTGAAAGTGCATGACAAAATGATTGGATATATTCGATATTTGCATTTCGGTTGAATGTCTTATGGAAATGCAATCAAAAATTGCAATTTTCCAAAGGAAACTCTTTCGAGTTCAAATCAAACCAATTGAAAAACAGTCAAAGAACTCGAAAAATTCAATTTCTTTCACCAAAAGTTTATAAATTTCAGATTAAATATTCCAATGAAAGTGTTTTTAATCCTGTTCTGAAATTGCATCATTTGAAGGTGAAATTTATAAATTTAATTATAATCAAAGTCAGAAATTTGCATAATTTTTAATCGGTTTTCGCAACCTAGTGAAAGTAACTAACAAATTGGAGAATTTAAACTTACTTCAAGGTTGAATTATATAATTTACTTAACTTAAAGCATATATATATATATATAATTTACGTTTAGAAATTTCTGATATCTAGCTAGATCACCTTGTGGCACAAATGTCTATATAAAAATATATAAATTAAAGCTTTTAGAATATTTAAATTAAAGCGAATGTGAAGCTTCTCTACTAAATTAAAGTATTACTTATTGGATTTAATAGATATACAACAAATCTTAGACAATATATAAATTATAAATTTCTAAAAATTTATAAATTAGTTTAATAAATTTATAAAAATAAATATATTAAGTTTATTTATTTATTTAACTTATGTAGATTAAGAAATAATTGACAAATCTCTAATGGATTAAATATAAATATAATTATAAAATGAATGTCGATAACTGAACATTTTAGTAGAGCTGAAAAGATGAACTAGATTATTAGACCCCCTACTCTAAAAAAGAGTTGAGGGGTATGTTAGTTTTGTTTGAAGAGAAATGTGCGTAACAGGCAGGAGGTATGGTCGACTCCATTAAATATATATATTCTTGATCAGCATCAACAGCAGAGACGATATAGAAATGTCCGTTTTTCCGTCTGTCCTTCCGTTCGTCTGTATGAACACCTAGATCTACACGACTATAAGAGCTAGAGCTGGAATAAAAGATAGTCTGCTTCACGAGCTGATCAAGTTTATGTCAAATCTTTGTCACGCCCTCTACCGTCCCTGCAAATTGTGAATAACCCTTCTCTTAACACCATAAGTTGAAAACGACTAAAATGTTGTACGAAATGCACACAATATGTGTATGGTACCATTATAACTATCCTTACCAACTTTGTTTCGGATCGGTCAACTATATTCTATAGCTCAAAATCGACAAATCCGTCAAAAATGGCTATTTTGTATGGTAAATTGCGCACTAGAGTGAGTACAGGGTCTTTTACAGTCGGCTCGCTCGACTGTAGTCCCTCTTACTTGTTTATGTAGAATATTATGTTATTAGTAAACTATTTAATAATTATTTTGCTGCAAACTGGAAAGACTAGATTATTTAAACAAAATTCATAATTTATAGCTTAAATATTAATAAATAAATATTTTTAAATATTTTTGCTACTAGAGCAATCCAGTTTGTTTAAGGCTTGTAGTTATCTAATAAAATAAATTAATTCGATCATTTATAAAACAAACTTTTAAAGATTCTTTTAGAATCAATTATAAAACAAAATTTGAGTGCATAAAATCTCAACCATTAGGTTACTAAACTTAAAATTGTTTTAAGACAAATCTTAAACTAATCCAAAAATGAAATAATTTTATCTGTCTTCAAGAAATGTTAATTAATTCTTAAAGATATTAATAATAATATATTTTAAATATTAAATATATCAAATGTCGATCATTTGAGGTGTCTAAATTGGGAACAAGTGAAAGTTAATAATGTTTATCTCAAACATTGCCCGAGATAAAATTATCATCAAACTTAAAGTAATCCAAAAATATTATATTTACTATTAAAATTTAATTAATAAATGTTATAGTAATGAAACTGACAAAAATCAAAAAATTCTCTTAACATTAATAACTCAAATAATGCAGATAATTCAAATCGAAGTTAGGAAAATGGCGTACAAATGAAAGTTAAATTTGTTTATCAAACCATAAATAAATTAGCTTGATAAAAAAAATCAACCCTTTCCCCGACTCCAACTCACAACTCTTCCTGTATTTGCCGATCATTCTAATTGGCGATAATCACGTCATCGTCATCATGATCGTAAACGTAATCGTGTTCGGTTCGTGAAGTCGTCATATCACCATGTCGTAGCCCCCCCATTGCTAAAACTAATCGACCTAGAGAGTCAGTGGAGTCAATTCAACGTGTTAGCCTCAACACGAGCTGACTATTGCTGTCTCTGTCTTTCTAAGTCTCTGTCTCTCTGTCTCTATTTAGACATCAGTAAGTTGAGACAACGTTTAAGTGTCTGTTTGTCTTATTGGCCCACACGTTCTACCAAGTACATTAAACCCTGTTAAACTTCCTAGTGAGGAGGGCACTGGCGCTACGTTTAGTTTGCATTCATAAATTATGGCAGTGGCAAAAACAAATAATAAAAAAAAAAAAAAAAAAAAAAAAAAAAAAATTTAATTATGCTAGGCGCATACGAAAAAAATAAAACTATTTAGCGGCTGTTGCTTGGCGTCAGTCACTGTATGTGTGTGTGTGTGTGTGTGTGTGTGTGTGTGTGTGTGTGTGTGTGTGTTTTCAAACAGGTTTCAAATTCCTGGCCAGTTGGCCAGTCGAGACTTTAGCCTCACCTGACAAAGGGGCCATAGAACGAATAAGCCAATAAAACAACAGTCCGCAAGTAGAAGAAGAAGAAGATGAAGCAGTAGAAGAAGAAGCAGAAGAAAGACATTTCGGGGTCCCGGATCGAGTCTGAGCCCAGTTTTGGCTTACTAATTATTATGCTAAGCTCGAAAGGGTTCATGCGAATTCAAAGAGACGATGAATTCTACAGAAGAAACAGACATAGAAGAAGAAGCAGAGTGAGAAAAAGAAGAAGAAGACTGAGTAGAAAAAGAAGAAGCAGTCAGAGCTTTGGGGCTTTTGTTTTGCAGTCAGTGTCTCAGTCTTAGTCTCAGTTTCTCCAGTTCTCCAGTTCCCAGCTCTCCGTTCTCCATTCTCAGTTCTCCAGTTCTCTGTCGCTTAATGGCGGTTAATGGAGGTCATTCACTTTCGCACGAATTGTAATTTTTGTGCTTTAAGTCAATTCGAACGTATTTTTTTTTTGGTATTTTTTTTGGTATTTTTTTTTTATCGTCAATTTAGCGTTAAGTTTCATGCTCCAACTTCATCTCCTTTGTCTTCTGCTGTTGCTGCTGCTTCTTCTTCTACCTCATCAGCCTCCATTTCATATCACATAATCTTATTATGTTGCCAAAAAAAAAAATCAAAGTCTTGACTTGATTTTGTTATTTTTATGGCTTTCCGCACTTATTAAATCTTTAGCAGTAAAATGACACGATCAAGTGGCAGCAGAATCCCTTCAATTTCTATATCTTCTTCTGCTTCTTCTTCTGCTTCTTAACTTTATTTTGCCATCACTTCCGCTTCTAATGCGATAAATCATAGACAAGTTATCTGCTTGGGCAATCAACTACCGTTTGAAACTATTAAATGGCTTAAAGCTATAATTTTAAAGACACATATCTTCAAGTGGTAGTACTACTGATTACAAGCTGCCAAGTGCAAATTACCAACTTTCTCAGTCGAAATGCAGTTGAATACACTGTGAGAAATAACTATGTATTGGACATGGACATCGTCGTCTTCGACTACGACTCCCAGTCGATCGTTTATGGCGTAATCATAGAAAGCACGTGCGGCAATTTCCAATTTTATGTGTGTATGTTAGCCAAGTGCATTCAACTTGGCCAACTGTGTGCACATGCGTGGCTAGCAACCAACTACTGACAAGTCAATAAACTCATTGCAAACTTCGTTCTCGCTCTCCGTTTTCGCACTCTATCTATCTCTATCTAACTGAGAGCAGTCAACTCAGTTGGGCTTATCAGGCAAACTAAGCACGATCAACGATCATTGGCACCAAAACTACCAACTTACCAACTACCAACTGGCAGAACCAAGACTCCGTCTGCAACTGCAAATAACCCTCAATAACAGTTACAAAACTGTATGCAGTCGTAAAATGAAGAAAAAAAGAAGAGAAAAAAATAACTAAAAGAGAGAGGCAAGATCAGAGTCAGAGTCGAAGGAATTGCAGTGCAATGTACGCAACTAGACCTAGGCAAACTCACACACACACATACACAGAGCGACGAAGAAGAATGTGCAAGAAAATTGCACACACTCACACAGACAGACACTCACGCACACACACACACACAAATACCCATAGTAGCTGCACTCTCTTGGTGGGGTTGACTGAAGTGAAGTGAATTGGAATAAAGTTGCTGTTGTTGTCTTCGTCATCAACGGAGTGCATTGCACTGGGTAAAGGGTTAAAGACCCTCAACGATCACACTGCGGTGCGATGCGGTGCAGTGAAATGTGCGCAAAGAAATGTGAGTGGAAAAATCCAAAGCGCAGATGCAGATACAAAACTACAACAACAAACAGCAATAACTAAATCTGTGCAGCGGAAAAAGCAAAAGTGCAGCAGCCCAAGCCCATTAGAAATGAAGACAGTCCGAACCTACATCAACAAGCACGCACACACACAAATAAACAAACGAACAAACAACACACAAACTACACTCACAAGCAAGCAAACATACTCTCTCTCCAAAACGTTAGGCTAGGCAATTGCAAGTAGAGTTGTTGGGGAGCGAGAGCGCAACGGCAGCAGCAAGAGCGAGAGCGAGAGTGTGTGCAGTGTGTGGAGACCAAAGAGTCTACAGTGCAATGGCTTTGAACTTCACACAGTTTGCTTACGCTCCACGCCACTCCACTCACACACTCACTTACTCTCTTGCTGCCGCTGGACTCTCTTTCTTGCTCTAGCCGACGACTCCCTCTCGCCACGCTGCTGTTTGATAATGCTGTGATGAACGACGCTTACATTGCTTTTGTTGCTTTTCAATGTCGAGTTCACTTTTCAAAACGGGGCATGTGCAAGATGCTATTGGAAAAGATCGTTAAGCGTTCAATGCGCTATAGTAGTATGTGTGTGAGAGTGTATGCGAGTGTGTGTGTGTATGGGTAGCTGTTGCTCTCAAGTGGAGACGTCTGCGCTGCACTTTTGATTAATTTTCACTGTTCACTGTGCACTGTTCACTGTGACCGGGAACCAAGAACTCTTAGTCTTTTCCACTGATAAGCCCTTACTTGCAGCTCCATTACAATAAAATGTGTTGCGCTTCCTGCCCTTGCATGTTCACTGATAATAACAATAGAACAAGCCACAAGCAGACGAAGCACGAGATAATGAAGAATAGGAAGAATAGCAGTGTAAAGAATTATATACATATACCCCCTATACCCTAACCATATACCCCATCCCGCATCAATCTTTGATAAACGCTGATTGTTTCAGTCATGAAAATTATGGGCAAAAGAGGAAATTTTTTATTTAGACAGCGAAGGAAAAGAAAAACAAGTTCAAGTGGGAGACGGAGAGGGAGAGAGAGAGGGAGAGACACTGAGAAGGCAAGTTTAAATGGGAGAACATACAAAGTGAAAACTCTAGAAAATTCTTTCAAAACAAAAATACTTTTAGTGGATCAACTCTTTCGAATGCAACTACAACTCTTTTGTTTTGGAAATTTTCCTCAGTCACTAAAAGAAAATCAAAGAAAAGCTGAAAACTGAACAACATATAGCTTGTACCTGTTGAAATCCCATTCTGAATCAGCCAATTTCACCGACCTTGGCTAATAAAGCGTTCCAACAGGAAAACAAAGCTCGATAATCTAGCTGTTCTGCTCCCTATCTCTCTCTCACTCTGTGCCCCTCTCTCTCTGCCTCTCTCTTTGTAGAGATATTGTGTAATAAGGTTGCTCGATCATTAATAGCACGCGCTTCTTAATATATTTTGAGGCTTGGGACCTTGAAAATTCTTATCGAATTTTCACCTTTTGCGCGAAAACTACAAAAAAATAGAAGAAATGTTTCATTCTTTGATAGCGAAACTAAACAAGTTGAAGTGTTAGCTATTGAACGACTATAACATACCCTATACTTTACAGTTGATTATAAAATTAGGTAGAAAATAATAATGATTTAAACTGATTCATAAATTATGTGTTATGATTTCTTTGAGAATACCCTACACTTTTTTTTTGGCTTTAAAGTGAAGTGTAGAGCATTCAAACGGTCGTTGTACGACTACAACTCTCAGTTGGTCCACAATTTCCGACTATTTTCCAGCTATTTTTATCAAAGTGACGCGTTTAGTGTGCGAGTGTGTGTGTGTGTGTACGAGTGTGTCTGTGTGTGTGTGTGTTTGTGGTGGGTAAAATAGATAAGCGCCCATCAGGAATTTGTGCTGCTGACCTTCATTTTTCGCTGCTGTCCGCTGATAACACGCGATAACACCGATAACCGATAAGCAGTGCATGAGTGTGCGTGTGTTTGGGTGTGTGTAAGTTGTTATTATTATTTAAGTTTTCTTGTGTTACGTTACAGGCGCATGTTATTTGGTTTCCTATCGGAGTTACGACATTATAAACAAACGATTACATCGTGCAATTTCTATATACAAATATGCGGGTCTAAAAAGCAAAACAAAAATATTATAAGGGGGGAAAACAAAGACCTATTAACACACTCTATCTAAATGCAGTTCCACAATTCTTGATTTGAAATGATAACACTGCATTTCGCGTGCAAAGTCCCCAATATTATACGTCTTATGGGTATTACGTGGGAGTTACAGTAACTTACGTATTACAACTATTGTTTAATTTATTTTATTTGTCTAGTTATAGCACATTTTAGACTATATTCTATCAACCTTGAACTTTCATTTGATTCTTCCAAGAATTGTCTTAATCTGCGTGTTGCTCTCTCTCTCCCTCTCTGTCTCTATCTTTCTGCCTCTTCCGCTCTCTCTCTCTCTCTCTCTCTTATTGGCATGACATCATGAGATCTTTGGACAGCCCAGAAAAATTATGCGTAATCACCAACCCTGCAAAAAGCACACTTAACGTCAAAATCTGGCAACATAAAAAAGCCAAGCAAAAAATTAAACTGCTCGAGTACACAAAAAAAAAGTTGGAAAATATATAGAAACTATAACCGTTTAACGGATACTCTTACTAGAGTTGAAAAGCTTCAAAATAGGCAACAAAAATCGATTAAAGAAACTTATAGTTTTTTAAAATATAGAAGTTTGCTGGAAAAACTGTTAAAAAAGTTTGGAAAAATTAAAAAATTTGAAAATGAACTCAAGATTTTAAAATTTCGAAAATAAAATTTTTTTGTATAAAGCTCTCCTTTTTAAGATTAAAGATAAAAAGAGGCGTATTATATTTAACTTTTCAGCCCATATCATATATTTTTATCAGTCAATCAGTAAATCGGAACAAAGAACAAGTAAGAAAGGCTACAGTCGAGCTAGCCGACTGTAAAAGACCCCGTACTCATAGTATTTGCAATAAAACACTTTGAAACGAAACCATCAGTTTGTAATAGGGATGCAAATCGCCAAGAAAATGCCGATATCGATATTAATTAAAATATCACATCAAATCAAATATCGATATTATCTACAACTGAGTTCATATACGATATATCGCTATAGATATAGACATAATGACCAAATATCGCAAGCGATATTATATCGCATTTATAATTACTATGGTATTGAATATCGATATATAATAAATCGTATAGTATGCATACATGTGCGTGCATCGTCCGCAAGCAGTGCAGTCGCTACACAAGCAGTGCAGTCGCTACACAAGCAGTGAAACGTTTGCTTTGACGTTGCGTGTAATTGTAAACTTTGTTACGTGTCTAGCTCTTTTGTTTATTGTCCGATTTGTATGCAACATTCAGGATAGTTTGTGATACTTTGTCTCCAAACGAATTTGAAATTACAATACCGTACGATAAGTGCAAATGCCTTAAAAATGGCATTGAAGTTTGAAAATTATTTCATTCTTGTGGGAAAACGGGGCGTGGCAGTCCAAAAATTTTAATGACAATGCATTTATGCTGTCTCTAGCAACTTACATACCAAAAATGGTATTCCTAAGTGCTATAGTTACTGAGATATTTGCTTAAAACATCAATTTTTCCGAGGTGACCATAGTTTTTTACAATTTGCGGGGGCGGTAAGGGGCGTGGCAAAGATTTGAAATAAACTTGATCTGCTCGCGAAGCAAACGGACTTTCATTCCAAATTTGGTGGCTCTAGCTTTTGTAGTTTAAAAGATCCAGGTGTTCATACGGACGGACGGACAGACGGACAGACGGACAGACGGACAGACGGACATTGCTATATCGTCTCGGCTGTTGATGCTGATCAAGAATATATATACTTTATGGGGTCGGCCACGCCTCCTTCTGCCTGTTACGCACATTTCGCTTCAGACAAACTTAATAGACCCCTCTACTCTTTTTTAGAGTACGGGGTCTAACAAACCTTTATATATAGAACATATCTTTTGTGTGTGTGCACCAAATTGTTGGCAATATCAAGATACTCTAGCTACCAAGTGTAGAACAACGAACTCGAAACCGACAAAAAAAACCATACACACACACACACACACACACACATACAAATAATTTTTTATGCGTATGCCGCAAATTGTTGGCCTTCAAATTGACCGAGTTCATGAACGCCAACAAACGAGGCATAGACAGACGGACGGACGGAGGGACCGAGGGACCGAGGGACAGACGGAACACGCACCTTCTCATTGTGCGTTAATTATATAGTGAGAGCGGGAGATACAAACACAGATACAGATACAGATACAGATAGAGCTACAGATACAGATACGGATACTGAAAAAGCTGACACGGAGCAGATGGTAGAAACAAACCTAACATCTATATAGCTATATCTAGTATATCTGGTATAGACTTCGTGCCCACCATAATTTTTGGCCAAACAAGCAAGTTCAAAAGTTGCGCAATCGGCAAAACTGGTTTTTCAGTTCTAAACTTAACAAAAAAAAATCTGAAAAAAATAATAAAACAAAAAATTACTTGAGCCCAAATTGTTAACAAGTTATCAAGGAAGTTGATTTAGTCTCGCTCGAGCTCGCTCTCGCTCTCTCTCTCTCAGTTGCCGTCTCTCTCTGTCATTGTGAATTTTTTTGCCAAGGAAAAAGTCATCAAGAGTCGTTCAACTTAAGCGCCAGAATCGAGAGTGTTAGACAGCGAGAGAGTGAGTAAGAGACAGAGTGCGAGAGAGAGAGAGAGAGAGAGAGAAGGTCGATCTGATTAAGCCTCCAAATATTGGCTAGCTACAATAACCGATTAACAGCTTGAACATTGACTATTCATGTTAATATGGGTAACTGTGGGAGTAAAAGATACACTCACACACACACACACACATACACACACTGACATGTATAACCAACAATTTAAAGATGCCAATGACATTTACCAGGGGTACATTCGCCTCTGAGATCGGACTTGGTTCCGTTGTGTGCTTGGTTGATTGCATTGTCATGACGCAGTCACAAACTTGATCATGACGCTGCGAATTGCAAACATTTTATGCCAACTTTCATCGTCCGAAAAGAGAAAAAAAATAAAACTCTTGAAATGCATTCGACTTTCGGCAGACTTCCCTCGTAATTCCCTGAACTTGACCTCCACTTGAACTGTTCCATGGCCTGCAATCTGCTCCCAAGTATACTCTAGATACATATGTATCTTTAGCTGTATTTGTATCTGTATCTGTATCGGTATTGGTGGCTGGCACTTTCGTCTTGACTGCTCATTTATTTTTAAACGATGTTATTGAAATTGCATTAATAAGGAAGTGACAAAAGTTTATTTTTGTCTGGAGAAACTGTTCAACTTTCTGAATTTTGATCTGATCTGGTTCATCATCAACAACGAGAGAAAAGTGTAACAACATTTATCGTATTACAAACATACAGAAATTCGATAAACCTAAACAAGAAGATACTTATATCAAAATTTTGTTCTATATTTTAAACATTAATTGAGTGCATTCACACGCCCACGCAAAAATACAGCATAATAAATACTGGTAGCAGTAAAACAAATTCCCCCGCCCATTTAACACCATTGTAAACACGAAAATGCAATGAAAAGCCAAAAATATGTCAAGAAAATTAATTTCAGATATTTTTGTCTGAAAAAATGTCGAACGACACCCACGTAAAGGCGTTCAGTAGAACAACAATGGGGAAGCGAGAGAGCATGAGTTTGTAGATTTTGTGGAGAGAATGAATTTGCTGGCAAGGCAGCTCTCTTTTGGAAGGCGCAAAGGAGTGGAGAGTGGGGTGTGGAGAGTGGGGGATGAGAGCAAATAGAATACGGAAAGAGAAACGATCAATGGCCACACGTGGCATTTTGTTGTTGTTGTTGTTGTAGTTGCTGTTGTTGTCGTTGTTTTGTTTTGCTGCGTTCTTCAAGTTGATGGTTGCAACAGGAAATATTTTCAACATTGACCTAGGCGTAAAACGCTCAACGGGTTGATCTGCCTGTCTGTCTCTCTCTCTCTCTCTCTCTCCGTCTGTCCATAATGTAAATATTTATTCAACTTTTTTCGATGGAAATGTCAACGGCATACAAAATGTCATTGACTGTTTGCTGTGGGCAATGCACCTCTGCTTGCACTGCATTGTGTTGTGATATAATTTTAATTATACACGCAACAAGTAGTAATTAAATAAATAACAACAACAAGTGAAACAGCATTTCACTTTGAGCGCTTGAACTTATTGAAGTTTTATTGAACTTTTCGCTTGAATGTATGAATTGTATGTTGGCAATGGAATTCGCAATCAGAATCGGATTCGGAATCGGAATCATTGCTAAAAGAGTACAATAACCGCAGACGGCGCTTACCTTGGGAACTGCCGCTTTGGCTATCTTTGTGACATGTGTTTCACTCGGCGCGAGAGAGGAAGCGAGAGAGCACAAGAGCGACTGTTGCCAGGGTGGACGACTGAACGAATGAACGAGTGAACGCGTGAACGCATGAACAAGGCTGACAAATTGTTGGGTTTTGGGGTGGATAATGGCCAGCCTAATGTTGAGTACAAGAATCTAGCAGCAACACCCTCAACACACGCACACGAACGACACAAGCATACATACAGCAACAGCTGTGGATCTCTCTCTCCCTCACACACACACACAAACAAACACACAGGCAATCGCTCACTCATTCGCTCTTGTTGATGTTTTGATATCAATGCTCGCCCGCCGCACACATGTTTAATTATTTTTCAAGAGCACGTGAGCGTAAAAACATACATTGAGCGAGCAAGCTCTGCCGCTCTTGCTCTGCCGCTCTCTCTCTCTCACGTTGCGCGCACTCTCTCAGGGTCGAGTAAATCGGCCGGCCGAAAACTGAACAAGATCCAAAGCGAATGTTGATTTTCCTTTCATTCAACGTTGAAACATCGCAACGAACAGATCGTCGTTCCTCCGTAATCGTCATCGTCATCGCCGTCGTCATCGTCGTTGTCGTTGTCGTCGCTTACGTTGTCGTTATTATTCGCTACATATTCGTTATTTTTACCGACATTTGTCCGTGTTTCGCGTTGCGCGTTTCAATATAAAATATCAAGTAACTACAAATATTAAAGAATCAATTCCTTGTTAAAAAGGATATGACAAGAGTGTGGTGAAAAAACACAGATACATGTTGCCTAAAAATATTGTATGCATGTATCTTGTTCAAGTAGTCAGTTTGGTTAACAAAACAATGCCTGTTTAGGCCATTTCAATTCTATGTTCAAAATAATTTACATACATCAAGTATTAAACACAGTGAAGTGAAGTTGAAAAAAAAAGAAATAAAAATAGATAAATTCGTGAATTGTTCAGTTCAAAATGCTAATGTCCGCGGACAGTTCCGATTGTCAACCCAGTAGTAGCGCCATGGAATCGGGCACGGACTCAACGGGCGCCAAAACCTCAGTGATATGCCAAGTGGTAACACCCTCCAGTACCACAAATAATGCCCAGCTTTTGGTGGCAGGACGATCCCATTTGGAGAACGCCCTCAAATTGCCGCCCAACACAAGTGTCTCCACATATTATCAGCACAGTAAACTGATTGTGGGGCATGCACCACAGGGACAGACACAGCCACCCAATGGTGCCACAGGAGGTGTAGGAGTTGGAGTAGGAGCCGGAGCCAGTGCTGTTATCTTTCAAACGGAATATCATCAGCGCCAGGTCGCACCTGTCACAGAAATGGATACTGTGCCGTCTACAGGTGTGTCCATGGCCAGCAAAATGCCACATAGCAATGTCATCTATGTGAACAAGTCCAGTTCCAGTCTTGTGGTTAGCACCAGTGAGGCAACCACGCCCCAACTGCCACTCCAGCCCTCGTCCTCGTCATCAACATCGTCGTCGTCATCGGCTCATGCTCATCACATGACTGCCATGTATCATCATCATCATCAACAACAGCAGCAGCAGCAGCAACAGCATCATGGATATTCCAATCATCATCAACAGTTGGTTCCGGTGCCAGTTCAAGTTCCAGTTCCAGTACCGGTACCAAGTCAAGCCATTGTTGTAATGCCCGCTGATTCGCGTCCTCAAACACCGGAATATATTAAATCCTACCCAGTTATGGATACAACTGTCGCCAGTTCAGTTAAAGGGGAACCAGAACTAAATATTGGTAAGTTCCGCGAAGAGAACGCTATAAAACCAACGACCTGGCAACCCCGTTGGAGCCAAATCAAGAGAAAGAGCGACAAAAAATGTAATCTCAGTACGGAAACGTTTTTAGCTGTTTTGGGGGCTAAGGCTAAGGCTAAGGCCTAATGGGTGTATTGACTTTTTGACGTCATGTTAATTAGCCAGATTCGAGTAACGCTTCCGAATTGCAGTCAGTCAGTCGTTCATTCACTCAGTCAACAAGGTCGTTCCGCATACAAAATATCAACTGAAAATACGCAAACATCGTATACTAATATACTATATATAGTATTTATATTAGTCCCCTCATCCCCCTCTCCTTACTCTCTGAACATTGGGGAAGTTCGAGCGAGTTCAATTAACTCGTTTTATTTTTAACGACAGTTTTTTTTTTTTTATCGAAGCTTACAAACAAATAACTGTACCAATGTCAGTCAATGCCTTTGGTTCTCCACTCTCCACTCTCCTCTCTCTACTCTCCTCTCTTCTCCTCTTTGTTCTCACTCATTCATTAATACTTATTAACGTAAGGAAGTTAATGCACTTTATGTAGTCAGAGTTATCAGTCTTGGACTCAGAACTCGAACTGGTTCCAGAGAGCCGCTTGTAAATCAATGTTGTGAGTTCAGGCGATGAGTCAAGGTAATGCCACAATGCCACATTGACTCCATGGCTCATTGCCTCGACGGGGAAGTAAATATTTTGATTAAATTCAATTAAAGTTCAAGTTGACTCAGTTCTCAATGCTATTAACTTGGTCAGCTAAAGATAACAGTTGGTATTTCATCAATTTTATAAAGTTTTTTTTGGGTTCTTTGATCTCTTCAAATTACCCATAAATCAACTCTTTATAACAGATACTTAATATAGTAGCATTTTTAAGTAACTTTTGAAACCAATCCCTGCTTAAAGTAGTTCAAACTAGTGACTAAACCGATATATATCCTAAACTGTTCATAAAAATATAAGAAATATATATAAACTGTCATTACTTCGGATCTAATTCAGCATATAGTCTTCAGTTATACAGTCTACAACTTTTATGACCCACTTATAAGACATATACTAACTCAACTAATGGACTGATTAATCCGGCTATTAATCTACAAATCCAGTCACTCGTCTATAGTTTAAGCTTTAAGCAAATGTCGTATTTATTTCACGCCTTGTCAACGAAAGTGAAATTTTAGCCAAATTGTGGCACGTTGTCTATTATGCATCCATTTGTTGTTGTTGCTGTAGTTGTTTTTTATTATTGTTACACACTCATATCTTGACAAACTTTTATTTATTTATGTGTCTGTTGGCGTTGCATTTCTCCAAACAATAATGATTAAAAAATAAAAAATAAAAAACTAAAAAAAAACATATAAAAAACTGGGCGACCGAATGCATTTGATACGCCAAAGATTGTGAATGCGCCAAGTTCATTGCTACCCAGCCAAGAGCTAACTACACACAAATGTATCTTTGTGTATGTACAAAAGATATATATGTATCTGTAGCTAAATAGATATGTTTGTTTTGGCTCTTGGCATTTGTAAGTGCATCCGTTTGCCAAGTTTTTAATTTCAATTGTGAAAACGAAAGTGAAAAGCAAAGCGAACAAGCTAAAAAACAAAAACAAAATAAAAAAAAAAAAAAACAAAATAAAAAAATAATAAAAAAAAAAAAAATATCAACTGCAGTTTTCACTGCGCATGCGCAGTCAATTTATGGCCAAAACGCAGCGAGCTTAACACAAGTCAAACACCTTTTGGCCAGGTGGGAGATGGCAGTGGGAGATGGTTGTGGGCGGTGCGGGGGGTGGGCGCTGTTGTTGCACCTTTGGATGCCACGCTTAATTTAAATTTGCTGCCAAATTGTCTTTGACATTTTTTTTTCTATTTTTTTTTTTTTTGGTTTGGCAAACGTTTTGAGCTGCAGTCCGGTTAGCTGCAAGTCCCTGGAACGAACCTAGTCCCCCCTAACCCCCCATAAAGCCCGCCTCTGCTGCCCCTGTCTTTTGTTGAATGTCGGTGAAAGTCATTGCAACGTCGCCGTCGCCGTCGTCGTCGTCGCCTCGCTACAATTGTGCAAAAGAAAAGTTATTTGCTTTTTTTGCAGTTTTTCGTTTATTTTTTCGTATCTTTTTTTTTAGCTTTTTGTTTTTTGTTTCATTTTATCGTTTTTTTTTCGTAGGCGGCGTTTGAACTTTTGCTTGGAAAGTTTTTCTTAACATTTGCGCTCGACATCATCTTGTTTATTTTTATTGGCACAATTATTTTGTGCATTTTAGAAATTTATTAAAACGTTCAAAGAGCCGCTTAAACTATTCTCTCTATAAAGAGTGAAAACGGTTACACTGAAAGTAAGAAATCAACGGTAAATAACATACAGTAACCCCCTAAAGTTACTGTAGTTACAGCTTCATGTAGATCACTTTATGCTCTAGTCGATCGTTTGACAGCTTAATCAGTTAAGCTGTTATCAAAGGTTTGATAGCACTTCAAACCTTAATCTTAACTTGGTTAATCTGCTAACCTTGTATGATTAACTTTAGTTCTTTTACACGAAGTGGATTAATCACTACCAGATTACTCCACTGATCACTATATTCGATATAGTCCGATAGTTCAATCTACTTTTAATATAGGTTTGAACATTTCTCTTGCTGATATTACAATCGATCACTCTATATTGATCGCTTGGTAAGCCAATAAAATCAATTCCATATATTTTTTTTAAACTTGCCCGAGTGATTCATAAATACATGTATCTGAACTCTGAGACCCTTTTTGAGCAAAGTTCCCACGCCAACGCACAGAATGCGATCGTTAACCTTCCCTGCGGTTTGCTCCAGAAAGTGCAAGGCCCCAAGATCTAAATAAAAGCGGGGAAGTCAATGCACGACAATTTGATTTTGTGGAGCGGTCGTTAATTTGAATTAAATTAATAAAAGTGAGAGAGAAGATTGCATAACCGACTGTCAGCCATTAAAAAAGTCAACAGACTTGACAAAAAATATAAATAAATTTGTTTTGTTTGTATGATCACTTCTCGCATGCTAAATGGGCGGCAATCAACGCCTACTTTACAAGGTGGCGCATTCAAAAATTCCCCTGACCTTAGCTGCGTTTCTTGAACTCTACATAAAACGGAATTTTATTGCACGATACATTGAACTGACAGAAGCTGTAGCTGTAGCTGAAGTAGCACCAGAAACCTGTACGAACATTTCCGCATTGAGGCATTCGCACTTTTGTGAGAGCAGCGCCGCGTAACCTGCGAGTGCGAATGAGGCAGAAGGAGACTAAGACTCTTACGCTCTTATGCTCTAAGCTCTACGCTCTTTTGCTCTTGTGCTCAACACACGCGCTAAACTTTTTATTGATATTGATTTAGATTGGTGCGAGCAAGCGAGCAGGCGTGTACTGTAGTGAGCGTGAGCGAGAGAGCAAGTGAGACATGAAATTTCAATGTCAAATTTTAATTTAGTAGAGTTTTTGACTCAGAACATTACCAATATGGCAGGCAGGCAGGCACCAAACTCTCCCCTCTCTAGTCTACACTCTGCACACACAAACACACATACAAACAAACGAAACGTTCTCAGGCGTATGCAAGTGTGTGTGTTTGTGTATATTTCATATCAAGCGAGTCAGCCGAAAATATTCGTGGAGCTGTCGGAATTAATTTGTTTGTATTGCATACATTCTTCTATGTATGTGTGCGTGAACATATGTGTGTGCTTGTCTCTATGCTTGTGTGTGTGAGTGTGTTTTTGGGTCTGCCATTTGTTTGTTTGTTGTTCTTTGGCGTATTTCTAGCTGATAGTGCCGCCAGTCCGCTCCGCCCCATTCCCTAGACCACCCCGCTGTCCATGTGTGTGTGCGTGTGTGAGTGTGTTCGTGTGAAGTGAATGAAACATTCAAGGTCGCCTTGCCTGTGTGTGCGTATTAGATAATACTAATAGATTTCAGCTATAGATTGTCTATTTGGTTAGCCAAAATAAAAAAAAACCTATAAAAAATCAGCTAACAACGTCCTTGGCTAGACTGAGTTTTGCGTAGGTTCAACACTAGCAGATTCATCAAATTATAGAACGAACTAGTTCCGCTATTAGTTCGAATATTCGACATAATCAGCCAATTTATATGGGCCAAATTAATATTGGCCAATTTGGAAACTATAACAAATTTGTATCTTTATCTCTAAGTAATTGCATAATTCTTCTCATTTTTACCGTTGTGTGAAAATGTGATATCATGACGTCATCAGTGCTACATTGTCTACTATAATCAACTATTTTTGGAAAACTCGCTTTGTAATTGATTATTAAGCGTTTTCTATATAAACAAAGCACACGATGAGACAAGGTCGATCGTCTTCTCTCTATATAGAATATAGAATATATATATAAGTTTTCGTTTTTGCTAATCGGCGACACGTGGACTGATAAATGCCTTGTTTAGTAATACCATATAGTATGTAATGTTATTGTTATTATTAATAACATAAATACGTCTAAAATGTAGTCAAAGTGTCGTAATACCCATAGACAGCAGATAAAAGTAACAGATAGTGTGTGAAATTACTGTAAAAATATATAATTTTATAATTGAATAACGAAGCAAATATGTAACGCTTTTTAGAGAGACATGTGTGATCTTATCACCAATATATACAGTATAGATCTGAGCAATCAAATCAGCTGATTGCTTCGATCTATTATACACCGTAGTATTTCTATCTCTATTTCTATTTGAATATTGTTATTGTTCTCAATGAGTTTGTTTAGTTCTTTAAATAGCATTTGTTATGCATGATGTTTTTATTGTTTATATAATGGAAACGCTTCAAATGATATCAGTGAATTTGTTTTGAAAATACTCTCGAATCCTAAAAGATATCTCAACTGAAGTCAAGTTTATTATGTCATACAAAAGTTGTTTAACAGACTGAATAAAAGGTGGGAATACTTTGGTAGGCTTAAAGCACTTTTAAGGCAAAAATACCAAAACATTAATATACCTAAAATTTAAATTTTAAAAAATTCAGGTTATTCTTAGAGTGAAAATTCAAAAATTCTAGAACTTTTGACTGTAGCTTAAAGTTTATTGTTTTAAATAATACTGAAATTGAAAAATGAATAGTTCATGAGAATTATTAAGCTTGCGCATTATTTTATGCGGAAGAACTAGTCTGAAATATTTAATTCTAGTAGAATTTGTTTACCCTGATCTTTAAATTATAAATATATATTAAAAAATTTAAAAAATACTAATATTAGACATTTTATACTAATTTTTAATAAAATTTAGATTAATCTTACTGCTGACTCTGTTGTGGGAATGATTTTATAAAAAACTTCTCTTCTTTGAGCTCAGCAAAGATTTCACACACACGCACACAAACACACACATGCACTCAAACACAGACTCACTCACACACAGTCAGGGGCAGTTGCAAGTTGTGGTCGCTCTTGTTGTTGGTATTTGCGTTGTTACAGCAAAAGTGCAATGCTCTGCAATGCAAAATGTCAGTGAACTTGTTGAGAGACGACAACAAAATGCAGAAGATGAAGAAGAAGAAGAAGAAGGTGACAACCAAGAAGAAGAAGCAGAGAGGCACAAGCAAGCGACGGCAGAGACAGAGCAGAGACGAAGAGCGTGTCTGGCAAAGCATGTTTACATGCATGTCTCTCTCTGTGTGTATTTGCATGTGTGTGTGTGTGAGTGTGTGTGTAGTTGCCCGCTCCATAATAATGATAATGAGCATAATAATGACAATGGCGATGATGATACGGGTACGATATGATGATAATGATGACCGTGACAGCGTGAAGATCACGAACATGAAGAAACTTTTTGCAATTGTTTTTTTTAGTTGGTTAAAAACGAGTAAACAATGCACAAAGAGCGTGTTCTACCTATCTATCTCCCTCCATCTTTCGCTGTCTTCCTCTTTTCTACTATTATTTAATAGTTTGATGAGCAAATAATGAGATGTGTAGCGTGAAAGACTTTCTTAAACTCGTTTGGGCCAAAGAAAGTCTTTCTTCATAAAACTTGTTTGACTGCCGCTCTCCCGCTCTCATACTCTTACACGTCCCGTCTCTCTCTCTCTCTCTCGTTCTACTGTGAGATTCTTGTTCTGTTGTTTACTTTCTTCACATTTGTTTGCCTGCTTTCTTTTACACTTGACGGTGAAAGTTATGTAACTGCAGAGGCAGTCGTTTTACCTCTCTCACTCTTCTACCCTCTCTCGCTCCCTCTATCTTTTACTCTGCCATTCACTGTCTGTGTTTGGCCAGAACGAGCTCAAGTTCAACAAGTTGTTGCCCATTTTATTTTGCTGCTTTCTTCGCATTTTCGTTGGCATCGGCGCTTCCAGTCTTCGAGTCTTCGGGTCTTCGTGTCTGGCAATCTGTAAAGAAAGTATTACGTCTGTGTTTACCGTTTACTTTCTTCGACATTGGCTTTCTTCGAGAGTAAAAGTTGTGTGATCACTTCAAGTTCTGCTGTTCTGCGGAAGAATTCAATTCATTTGATCGTGCTCATTAATAGTAAAATTTTATTTTATTTAAATAAAATTAAAATTAATTATAATGTTATAAAATTTAAAATAAATATTTAATAAATAATTTATTTTTATATAAATTTTGATTGATTATTTAATTAATTTTTGTTATTCTTCCTCGTTTTCTTGCAGAATTCGATGGCACCACTGTGCTCTGTCGCGTCTGCGGGGACAAAGCCTCCGGTTTCCATTACGGCGTGCATTCCTGCGAGGGCTGCAAGGTAAGTTGCAACTACATTACGGGTGGGTGGGATAGAGGGGAGGGGTGCGTGTGCCTGCCACGTGTGTCTGTCGGTCTGTCTGGCTCTGTGGCATTGCAACCACCAAGGGCTGACATTGAACTCGTTTGACCCCATTCGAAGTGCAGGGTAAACAGGGTATTATTATTTCATGGTGGTGGCAATTACAGCGGCAACAGATTGTGGCCTGGAGCGGGATTTAGCAGCGGCAGAGGGGGGTGTGGCAGGGGAGTAGAACAGTGGTGGTTTCATAACTCTCTCTTTCTCTCTGTCTCTTTCTCTCTGTCTCACTGCTGTTGGCATAAAACCTGCGACTCAGAAAACGCCTTCATTGAATTTCGCATTGTCCTTGCATGAAAAATTGCGTCGCAATAAAAAATAAATCAAAGGCAAAATCAACCCACCACCACAAGCAGTGGTTGGCTGGCCGCACCACCGGGGCTTCACTGTACCCCTTTTGACTGAGTGAGTGACATTGAAAATGCGGCAAGTTCATTCGCCTGCCCCCACCCCGTCCCCGTCCCCGACCCCTGTTGCTGCTGCTCAGGCGACGGCCCATCTTTACTTCTCTCTCTCTCTCTGTTCTCTGATCGTTTGCCCTACAGCGTCTGCTCTCCTACTGCTCCTTCCTCCGCTTCCGCTGCATGTTTTTAATCAGTCTCCCCCTCACTCTCTGCCCCACCCTCTCCCTCTCGCTCTCTGTCTCTCTCGCAACCTTGGCAAAGTAGTTTGCCCTATTCCCTTATATTTTGAACGCAGTCCGCAGTCGGGAATAATGTCTCAATGACGTCCTTGAATTAGGTTAACAGCCAGTTTCCAGTTCTCCCTCTTCCTTTCCCTCTCCCGCTGTCTCGCTCTAGCACGATCCTTGAGCATTTATTTTTATTTGTTTAGCATTGGTTTCTACCGACGTCTGCACGTCTGAAATTTCAAACTCTCAAGTCGCCGTTTTTTATGCCCCTTTTTTTAGCCCTGCTTTTTTTTGCACACTTCTTTCTGATTCTGCTTCGTTTCTTTTTGGGCTTTTTTTTTGCGAATATCTTTTTTTTTGGGTTTTTGGCAAAGTTCATTGACTGCCCAAAAGCGTCTTGACCAAGCGTCGTCCAATCTTTGACTTTGTGTTTCTCGGAACATTCTTTTCTGTGTCTTGTTCTTGTTCTTGTTTTTTAGGCGAGTGCGGTTTGGCTGGTTTTATAAAGAATCTATAGGTATTTGATATAAAGTAGCGCTCTTTTGTCACACACATGCGCTAATTTAAATACAGATAGAATTGTATCTGTCTCTGTGTGTTTGTTTGTATCTGACAGGTAGGCCTATTAACAAGCTTCATACGCGATTTTTGAAGTTCAAGGTTAAACAAAAGGCGCAGTCAGGGGCTCTGAGCACCAAAAGGGTCCCAGCTCAAAACCTGTCCTGTCTACAGTTTCCCCTTCCACTTCCCCTTCAACTTGCCCTTCTCTACAAAACTCTACACAAACACACACACACATACTCTCTTATACGCACGCACTTTTGAGCAGAGCGCGTGCGCAACAACAATGGCACGTCTCTCTCTCTCTCTCTCTCTCTCTCTCTCTGTCACTCACTTACTAGAAGTAGGAAGCATGTTTTCAGTAGTTTTGCCATTTTTGCTCATTGCTCATAATGATCATCGTCATGATGATGAGCGTTCTTGCCGCTGATACTTCCGCCCAAACCAATTCTTCGCACCTGGCCAAAAGCACAACCTTCATGCTGTCTGTTGACCTCTATTTAACACGAAATAAATGATTTAAGATTTAAAAGCAGCTTTTAAGCCAACAAAATTAAGCTTAGCCAAATATAGCTTAGCTTAAATATACTTTATGGCTTTAGTTGTTGCCAATCGCAACACTTTGTTGCTCATATGCCTAATGACCTAATTTAAATGTCTGAGCTCAACTTATTGGAAGCTCTTTAAAAAAAGGTTCCTACAAATTTAAGCATAACAACAGAAACAGAAAAGTAAACGACGTAAAAGCAAATGGAGTAGAATGAAACAGGCGCATAAATACATGGGTAAACACTCACACACACATACACATACACGTGCAGGTGTATATATAGACGTGTGAATTGTGTTGTGTTGATTTCCTCTTTTTGGCCCATCATCAGCATTTGCTTTGCTTTCTTTACCGACTGTTATACAATATGTTTTGAATTCTTTCACATTATTTAGCATATTTATTTATTTTTTTGTTATTCTTTTTCACTTCACACTCACAAGTACACACACAAACACATATGATTTTTACTACTTTGCTGTTGCTGTTTTTCTGCTGTCTCTTTCCATTTCGCTGCGTGGTCAGTTATTGTTTTTTATGCTTTGCGTAGTTTTTCGTGTGCAGTTGTTGTTGTTGTTGTTGATTGAGTTGAGTTGACTGAGTAAGCGATTGTATGGGTGTGTTCATGCGCATGTGTGTGTGTGCATGCGAGTCGTGTATCTGTGTAAATGTGAATGAACTCGTTCAATGTCAGCTCTGCGGCGAAGCATTGTACGCAGCATGGGCCGCAACAACCAGCACAAGCAGAAGCAGAGACAGAAATCGAAGCAGCGCAGTAACAGCGCCAGCAGCTGCAGCAACAACAATGAGCATAACTTGGAAAGAGAGCTAGCGAGCGTACAAACAGTGTGCTGCTCTCTTGCACATACACTCACACCTACTCTCACTCGCTCTCTCTTCTCCCATGCAGCGAGTGTGCTTAGTGTTCTCTGAACCAAATACGTGTTTGTATGGTTGTGTGTGTGTAATTACAGCATGCTCTGAATTTAGTTTCTAGTGGAGTTTTAGTTGTTCCTATTCCTATTCCTATAAGGCGCGTTAATTGCAATACGCTAGCAAAAGATGGATCGAATAAATCTCAGCCCGATGTACCTATGCAGAATTTATAGATTATTACAAGTTGGAATTCTCTCACAGTCCTAACCTGCATCAATTTTAAAGCGTGCATTATTATGCCACTTGATAATGACGTTGCAGTCTTACAAAGAACCACACACACACACTAGGTTATCACTTTTATTTACACACAAACATACACATCTGTATGCAAATATAAAATGCGTAAGATAAATATAGAATCAACAACAACATAAAAACGGGAATAGCGCCGTACATGAAGATACATTTGTATTGTAGTAAACATTGAGATTAATTCGAATTATACAGTTCAGAAACACGTTTTTATTTGTTTGCAGACATTGAACATGAATTGTTTACAAATACAAATTTTTTTGGAAAATATTATGTAAACAGTGTGCATAACATAGCATAGGAGAGTTTTAGTCATTCAGGGAAGTAAAGAAAGATAATCAGTAATTCTTATGCCTCTGTCAGTCAAGAAACAGATTGAACGCACTGTTCTCAAGTTCTTCAAATAACCATTTATTTATTTAGTTTCCATTAAACAAATGCGATTATCGCATTGCATTCAGTCGAGTGAGAGATTTTCATTTCCTTATATTCTTTCATTACACTTGCTTTGCCCATTTCTTCTGTCACATTTAGCTATCAGATTTTTTCACTCCCTTGCACTTCGAATTGGAAAGGCGACAGTGGCACTGGGACAGAAGGAGAGAGGGGGATAGCGAGGCAAATGCAACGTGCTGAATGAGAGTTGCGCTCTCTCTCTCTTTCTCTGTTAAGAGAGCCAGTGCACTAGCATACCTAGCTGTGCATGTATTTGTGTTGTGCTAGGACCCAAATTGAGTCACACTTACACGCATACTGAGATGTGCGCATGTATGAGTGCCTGTATACTGAAAGGTTAATGCTCTGAAATGCACTTGAACGACTGACTTCAACCGTTCTGAGTGGGAGTGGACAACAACCTCACACACACACATGCATACACATTTACATTATGTATGTGTGTATGCATGTGGACTGTTTTTAGGTGTGTGGAACAGAAGAATGTTCTGGAAACGGAAATTCCACAAAGCGAGTGCTAATTCGAATGTTCGAAGAAGTCCACACTTGTTCCTGATTAATTATGCAATTATTAATAAATATATTAATATTTCTATTATTATAAACAAGAAGAACAAGAAAATCCATGTGTGGTTTTTGCTTATCGGTGACATACAAACATACAGTTATTTATACTCACGCATATTTCGTCCACGTGCTCTCAGTCACACAACAAACACTCACGCACACTCCAACACACTCACACGCACAGTCACCCTTCCAGTCTGCTCCGCATTTAGCCAACAAACAGTTCAATGCACTTTGCAAATTAGGTCAACAACCTCAGCCATGTTTGCATTGTATACACACAAACTAAACAAATTACGTGCAATTTATGACAGGGCACAGCTTATGTAAAATGCTTATAAATTTATAGAACAACAAATTGCAACAAATTTTGCACAAAAACGACAAAATAAAAACACGTACGGATTTGTGAGAGTGAAGTTACTTAAGTCAGCAGCACTGCAATGCGCCACCTAGCGGCTTGTGTACAATTTAAAGTGCCCGCGCAAAAGTAGGCAACAAAAAATTGTACTCACCACTTTGGTAGCATAGCAGTGAGCTTTTGCGCGTGAGCAAACAAAGTGAGCGCGAAATTTAAAAATAAAAATATAAGAAAAATATAATATAAATGGAAATTTATGCAATAAATACATTTTTTTTTAAATAAATCAATTAATTTTACAAGATTTATAAGATTTCCAGCCGCAAGGTCATTTGAAAGTCTTATGAGTTTTAGTTTGAGTTTGTTTGTTGTTTTTTTTTTAGTGACTAATTAGTTGTGCTATAAACAAAAGATTATTAACAGACAGCCGAGAGTGAAAAAAAAAATAAATAAAATAAATTAATGTATCTTATACGCCCACCAAGAAGGCAAACTGTGCTTATCTAACAACATTTGTGCTTGCAACCGAACAAAACGAACGAATGGCAAAGAGAACGTGCAGCTGCAACAGCAGCAGCAACAACAACAGCAACAACAGCAGTAACAGCAACAACATTCGAGTACTATGAGCTACGTAACTGGGGCGAGGGCATAGTGCAATGAACTGGCTAGTCAGCAGTGGCAGCAGCAGCAGTTGCATGCCACATACATAGAAAAACTACGAGTGATAGTAAAACGTGAACTGTGTATGTGTGTGTGTGTGTGTGTGTGTGTGTGTGTGTGTGTAGTAGCCACCCCATGTGCTTTTTGGGGGTGGCTGCTGCCTGCCACGTCTGCCACTTTTGCTGACCCAGTTAAGTGTCATTCGCTGCTGTTGCTGCCACACGAGGCCAAAACGCATTTGTGCCTTTGCTTTCATTCGAGGTTACTTACCCCTTTTTTTTTTGCACCCCCCAATGTGTGTGTGTATGTGTAAGTGTGTGTATTGCCTGTGTTTGTATTTGTATTTGTATTTGTATTTTAGCCTGGCTTGTTGTCTTGTTTGCCTTGTGGCTTAAGCCTTTTTCTTTTTACTTGTTCTGCTTGTTGTTGTTGTTTTTTGTGGCAATAAATTTGAGTTTTTTTTTCGTTTTTGGTTTTTGGCTCTGAGTTTTGTTGACTTTATTGCTAATTAAATGCCAACGTTTGTCTTTTGCATATGATAATGATTATATGGCCGAAAAGCGTCGTTTTAGTTAAAGAACTGGTTCAATTGAACGATGGTAGGAACTGACTGAGTAAGTTTGTTCACCGTGCGTATGAGTAATATATGTAAATGATTAAATCATAGTTAAAGAACTGGTTCAAATGAACTAAGGTATGAATTGAGTGAGCTAATTTTGTTCACCGTGCGTATGAGTAACTTTTGTAGGTGATTAAATCATACTTAAAGAACTGGTTCATATGAACTAAGGCATGAACGGAGTGGGCTAAGTTTGTTCACCGTGCGTATGAATAATATTTGTAGGCGATTAAATCATTGTTAAAGAACTGGTTCATATGAACTAAGGCATGAACTGAGTGAGCTAAGTTTGTTCACCGTGCGTATGAGTAATATTTGTAGATGATTAAATCATAGGGTATACTGTTTGGTTCAAATGAACGTGGTTCAAATGAACTAGTAAATTTTAATTTCATTAATTATTTTATTTCTTTCTGTAAGTTTCGTTTTAAATATTTGCATGACTTAAAGTAAGTGAATCAATTGAACAAATGAACCATTGAACTAGTAAGTTTAAGTTGTTCAATAATGAACTACTTTCCTTTAAATCTTTTTTTTATTAATGAACAACTGATTCCAATGAACTGTTTGTTTAAAAAAAAGATTTAGTTCACTGGTTCCAAAATGAACAACTATTTGCTGTAGCTAATTGAACTTAAAATCTCAGCTCTAGTAAAGGAATTAATGTTGTCAATGTTCTAGAAATTGCTGTTGTTCTAGAAGTTGCTGCTGTTGCTGCTGTGTTGTTGCTGCTGCTGCTGCATTGCTTTCTCTTTCTCTGCGGTAAACACATTTGGCGCGCAACATTCTCGAGTGAAAAATAAAGAATCAGCAGAAGGAGCAGAAAAAACGAGAGAACAACAATTCCAACAACAACACCAACAACAACAACGACAGCAGCAACAATTGCTGGTGTTGATGTTGTTGCTGCTGTTGCTGAGAAACGTCAACGAACTCTCGCAACTAGCTGCAAAATAGTTGAACGCTGTTGAGCAATGAAAGTACCGCAACAAAGCTGCACATACACACACACACACACATAGACACACACACACACACACTCGCTGGAAGAGAGCATCCAGGCAAAAGTGCATTGACTTTTGCTTTGCTTTCTTTTGCGGTCGCTGTTGCTGCTGCTGCTGCTGCTGCCGCTGCTGCTACTGCTGTTGTTGCTGCTGTTGCAAGTTGCAATGTTGCTGTGACTTGAGTGGCGAGTTGAATGCACTTTGCATGCAAATGCCTCTTTAACTAGTTGCTGCCCAGAAGCAACTGGTTGCAGCTACTATTGTTGCTGCTGTTGTTGTTGCTGTTGTTGCAGTTGCACCTTGGCTGTCAGCGTAATTGTCGCTGATGTCATAAGTCAAGCATTTTTTGTCTGTGGCATTTGTTGACAGTTTTATGTACAAATAAAAACATTTTTTTATAAATATTGTTTTTATTTCTAGTATTTTTTAGTATTTTTTTTAGTATTTTTTTAGTATTTTTTGGTATTTATTTGCTTTTTGTGCTGCTGACAATCGCCAATTATGTGGCACAAATGCTTGCAACGCTGGCTGGTTGGGCTTTGCCACTTTTGGTGGCTGCCCCTTAACTAATTGATTTATGTGGCATTTGAGGCGAGATACTCCACACGAAATACGCCCAAAAGGCACAACAGCAACTTGCAACAAGCACGCAAGTCTCTATTTCAATTGGGAATGGGAAATAATTTTGTTGATTTTTCTTGTTGTTTCTGCTTTTGGCCAAGAGCAGTTTAGACTGATTTTTAGATTTGCTTTCTTGCTGCAACGTTAACCTCAGACAATGAGCTTTGGTCTCGACCAGGTTAGCAACGGGTGCAAGCCAGCGTTAATGCTTCTGTCTAACGGTATCTGTTTGGCCGTTCACATACGTGCACCACAGCAGTACAGCAACACAACCACAGCACCACAGCACCACCGCCCACTGCCAGCAGCTAAATTGGAGCTCAACTTGAAAGTGCAAAGCCACAAAATTACTTGCAACAACAACAACAACAACGGTAGTCATTGACTTGTTAGCCTTTGCTGTAGCTGGCCAATTGACCATTTTGGCCAGGCCAACACTGGCCAACAGCTAACTACTTGATTGTTTATTTAACGGCTGCAAAAAGCGGCAGCTAAAAGAGTTTGTTCAAAGTCAAAATTAGTGAAGAAAAAAGTTTTAAAACCAAAAAAAAAATATACTAAAATATAAAAAATACTTAAAAATACTAAAAAATACCAAAAAATACTATGTGCAACCAATTAAAACTAACATAAAACTATTTAAAAATTTAATTTAACAAATTTAGTTTTTAAAAACAACAAAATTAATTTAAATATATAAAAAAAATTGACAAAAAATAAAAAAAAAATTTTAAATGTATAAAAAATTAAAGGTGATACTAATTAATACTTACAAAAAACTACTCAAAAATTGAATTTAATAAATTTAAGAACTAAATAAAAACAAGAAAAATAAAATAAAATATATTTAATTCTCAAAACTTAAAAAAAAATTAAATGTGCAACTAATTAATACTAACAAAAACTAATTACCAATCTAGTATAATAAATACGATGCGATTTTTAATTCGGCTTAGGGTTATAGCTAAATTACTAAACTACTTTAAATACCAAAAAAATTTTTTTTTGCCTTTAAATATTGAAAGAAAAAATGTTATATTTAAAAAAAAATACTTTCATAAAATTTTGATCAAATTAAGAATATAATTTCATAAAGTATTTAATGAGATATCATATATTTTATATTTAACAGTTTTGGACATCTTTTCGCCTTTAAAATATTAAAAAAAATTGATTTGAGATAAATAATTTTGTTCCAAAATTTCAATTTTTAAGCTTATTAGCAAATAAAAATTTTTACAAAATATTTTGAAGTAGACAAAAATGTCCGAAATATTTAAGTATAAATTATATGCTATTTTCATTACATAAAAAAATTTTTTTAACTAAAATTTAGTTCTATTTAAACCTCCCAAAGTTATTTGGAAGTTTCGCGAACATTTGGTGGCAACCCTCGCCAAGTGCGTGCAGTGCGTGACTTGGCCAGGCCTAAATGCATTTCCCCCCCCTCCCGTAACTAGTTCCCCCCCCTGCATGCTCTACACGCTTGGGCGTTAGGCGTACAAATCGGTTTTGGCCACAAATCTTTGGTCTATGTGCAACGTGGCGTTGCTGCCGCATGTTGCATGATAATTATGCAAGCGGCAAAGTCAAATGCAGCGCTTGAAAACCCGGACACAGAATTCGCATTGGTTGCCACACCCACTCCCACTTCCACGCCCTCCACACTTCACACTCCCCTTTGGCCTTGCCTGGCCTGCTTGTTATAGGCCTGGCCAAAACGGCACTAACTCATTTCCGTCACAAATTCTATGAATGCGCCAAAAACTCCGCCCTCTCCAGCGATTTGAAGCGTTTTTCTTTTATGCCTGTTTTTATGGTAATTAATGTGGGCCAAAAAGCGACTGTGTGTGTGTGTGTGCTGTGTGTGTGTGCGTATGAGTCATTTGTATGTGCACAGTGCGTATGAGTAATATTTGTAGGCTTATAATGCATGCTTTGCATGCCTATAGCTTATCACATAAATTACAGGGTATACAGGGCTGCACTTTAGCTCTCTCTCTCTGTCTCTCTCTCTTTCTCTCTTTCTCTCTTTTACTGCCTTTTTAGCACTGACTTTTGGCATTCTTCAAATCCCTAACAACTTTAAATGGTGTCATTGTTGTCAGAGTTGTTGTTGTTGTTGTTTTTGTGCCTTTTGTTGTTGTCGTGTCGCCTCTCAACTGTTGTCATAACCTCAAACATTTTAGGTTGCATGCCACAAAAAAACACTAAAATCGCAAATGTCAAAGCTTAGAGCACTAACATCTCTACCTCTCCCACTCCCACTCCCCCTCTGTTACTCCCTCTCTCCCTCTAACACTCTGTGTGAAAATTAAGTCTCATGTAATTTATGTTGACTCTGAAAAAGAAGTCCAAAAATCGAATGTAACTCAATTTCAAATAGATTTTCGCCTAGTTTAAGCTGTTGTTGTAGTTGTTGTAGTTATTGTTGTTACATTTGTTGTACTTGTTGTTGTTGTTGTTGCTGCTGCTGTTTTCAAACTCGTTCTGCAGCCTTCAGAAACTGCACGTACTTGTTAAACAGTACAATCACCTCACAGGCTCACAGATCGCAAAAGATCTCTCAGTTTTCAGTTCTCTGTTCTCACTTCTCACTGCTCACTTCTCCTCTCTAACTTCGCCCATCTCTCTAGAGCAAAAAACGTGACTAGAGGCTTGAGATTTTCAAGTCTATATGGAATTGCATTTAATGGGCGCTACGCAAACCAATTTTTTCTCTGTCCAGGCTTCAAACTTGTTCAAAGTTTACAATTCAAATTCGCAAATTCTCGAATTCGCAAATTCGCAAATTGATTTTTTTTTTTTTTTTTTTTTGCTTTTGTTGCTATTGTTTTTGTTGTTATGTGGGCGCCTTTGTTTAGAATCACTGTTACATTGAGATTTGAATTTTTTGTGAACTGGCATCAATCCATAGACATTAACCGCAGTGCTCACAATGAAAATTGCTTTGATTTTCCATCAACACAAAAAAAAAAAAAAAAAAAAAAAAAACTAATTCGCAATGCGTAGTTTTGTCAGAAAAGAGAACAGAAACAACAAATTCTTTAAAGCGCTACATTCAGGTGTCATTGAACCCAGTAAAAGATACAAAATGTATCTAAATACGTTTGACTGGAACAAAATATATTTCAACTAAAAGTAAATTTATTAAAGTAATCAACTCTATGACTTACTTTAAGTAATTATTTCCCGACTTTTGCAGCTATTTTCATTCTATAAATCAGCTAATAAAATTTCTTCTTTTTGCGAGCTAGTTCCAATTATTTTTTAATAGCTTCCCAGCCAATCCCAAATATGCTTAACCCATTTTCTATACCAAAAATAAATGTCGTAATTTGTCGCCTTTTAAAAAGAAAAACAAGAAAACTCATTTCGCACGCATTCGAGACAATTTTCAGTTGTATCTTTTTTTTTCGTTTTCTTAATTTTTTTTATTTTGTCCAACATAAATTTGTCTAATAATAAAAGGCGACGCTTTTCAAATGCCTTAAATTTTATGTTTCCGTCAGAACTGTCAAATGCACAGAGAGCTAGAAAGAAAGAGAGGGAGAGAGAAAGAGAGTAAGAAAGTGCACAGAAGTGGAAAAGAGACTTATAGACACGGAGACTAAAACTAAAACTGAAACTGAACGGCGACTGTCAGGAATTCAGTTTGCGAGGCGAAGCTATTTTTAATTGCTTTTAATTAACAGAACCTACAAAATTTTACGTGACAAGTATCATTTATTTCTCTATTTTTTGTTCCCCCCCTCCTGTCCTGTCATTTCTTCTTTTCAGCAATTTTCTATATATTTTCTTGCGATTCTTAGTGTTTTGTCATTAATGCAATTATTTCGACACAGTCCGCAAAATGTGCCAAAAAGTAAAGGGACACTGGGAGAGTGGGGTTGTGTGGGAAGGGGAAAGAGGTGAATGGAGTGGGAAGATTTCGTTGGACAAAACGAACTCTACAAAAAAATAAAATGAGTAGCATAAAGTAAAAGGCAGCCACAACAACGTGCCAAAAGCGTGCAATAGAGAAAGGTAGACAAAGTATAAGAATGAAAGAGTGAAAGAACGAGAGAGAGGTAGTAGATTAATGCAAAATATGCCGCTACGTTAAGTGCAATGAACTCAGCACAACAAACCAAGTCAAGCAAGTTCTAGTTGAGGCAGTCGCGCAGTCCAGAGGTACACCAAGAATCCAAGCAGAGCAAGAGAGTGGAAAGTGGAGAGTGTAGCGTGGAGAGCACTGAACAGCAAGCAGTGAACAGTGAAGAGTGAACAGTGCACAGTGAGAGAAACAGAAAGAGAGCGGGAGCGTGAGAGGCGTGCTAAGACTGCTAGCATGCATGTCATTATGGCAGCTAAAAGTTTCGTTCTACCTACGTGAGCGAGAGTGCGTGTGTGTGTCTGTAAGTGTGCGTGCCTTCTGTTTGTGCTTGTTTGTGTACGTAAGAATTGCATTGCGTATATGCCATACGATTTACAGCTAATCTATATATTTGTGAATTGCTTATTTAACTTGAGATGCAGCCAAGTTGTGTGCATACAATTAAAACGCACTGTAGCTAGGATTTTTGTGTCTCTACAACGCACCGCCCTCCCACTTCCCATCCCCCTCCCCCTCCCCCTCCCTCTTAACTCCTCTTCGCCCCTTCACAAGGTGCGTGCCATCCATAAAATGACGATTACACGACTCGACGTCAGTTCGTCGTTTCTTCTTCGTTTTCGTCTTTGTCGTCGTCGTCACCGTTGCCGTCACCGTCGACGTCTCTGCCAACGTCGTTTTTATTCTCTTTGGGTTATTGAACTCGAGGCGTTTGGTTTCTGAATTGGGTTAGCGTAGGTTAGCTTAGGTTAGGTTAGTTACTTGACTAGGCGACTGCGTTTCTCACTCTCTTGTTCTCTTTGCTCATTCTTTCTACTTCTGTTCTGTTGTGTGCTGTGCTCTGCTGTTCTGTTTGTGTGCATGTGCATGTGGATGTGTGTGAGTGCGATAAGCTCTTGCAACTAACGACTGCAAAATGTAGACCTGTGTTTTGATTCACTTTAATTACTTGGCCCAAAAAAAAAAAAATGAAAAAAATGTTGGGAACTGTTGGAAACTGTTTGTTAGGCAGCTTATTGCTTGAAGGGGTCTGTGGGGAGGGAGGTGGGTGGAGTAAGCTAGGAGTTGCTTCGTGTGTCAAAGTTGTTAAGGATCTGAAGTGAAGTATTGCAACGCTTCGTTATGGCTTCAAGTGGAAGTGTTGTCTGCCCAAGTTTTTGAGTAGCTTTTATGTGATTGTAACTTTTTTGCTGAAAAGAGATTTGTGTATAAAGTTGAGGAGCTAAGAAATGGGATATAAGATAATGTCCTGGATAAGAAATTGTTTCAATACTGAATGAAGTTAAGTGCTCTTATTTATAAGTTACTTTAAATATAAAGATTAATTTACTTAACCAATATTTCTTTACTTATATTTTCCATTAAATTTAAAGTTATTTTTCTATACTTTAACTAATCAGTTATTTTGATTTTTTATCATTTCAGGTATGTCTTAATCAATTTGTCTATCATATTTTTACTGTACAATACTGAGTAAGTCATTGCAATAGAATGTATTCGGGACACAAACCTATTCCCAGTTCCCTTACCTCAAAACCATGCCCATTTCCCCCTCCTGGGTATACATGCACTTACATATACCCAGTGCCCAATTATCAACGAGCAGAGAGTGTGTGAATGAGAGATAGACAGAGAGGAAGAGGCAGAGAGAGGAGAAGAGAGAAGTATGACAGACGATTAGTGCGAGTCGGCGGCGTTGCCAAGTGCTGCACTCATACAGTCACACACATGCACACACTCACACACATACGCACATGCATGACATGCCAGAAGAGTGTGTAAAGTTGTTGCTGCTGTTGTTGTTGTTGTTGTTGCTGTTGTTGCTATGCGCCAACGTCGCCCGTTTTTTTTTTTTTTGCTGTTGCAATTGCGTAGCTAAACTCAATGCTCGAGGTTATTGAACGGCAGCGACCTCACTTTGCATGAGCTGCAACAACACAGCAACTGCAACCATTGCAACTGCAGCTACAACAACAACAACAACAACAATTTCCACAGAGATTGCTGTGTAATTTTCTTGTTGCTCTTGTCAGACAAATGCAATTTCAAAATTAATAAAATAAATTATTATTAGACAGCATTTGAGTGCCTTCGTTGTTGTTGTTGTTGCTGTTGTTGTCGTCGCTGTCAACATTTGATAAAGACTCGCAAGTTTATAAACATTTTGTGCGTTGTGCAACACTTTTGTTTGTATTCAAATTGAGGCATACATGCATGTGCATGTAATAAATTTGTCCAAGTATGTGTGTGCGTGTGTGTGTGTGTGTGCACACTCAAAGTACACACTTAACACACTTTAGTCCATAGACAAGCAAAAATTGCAACAAGCTAAACTAACTGGACTTTTCGTAGTACCACAGAATTAACACTAATCCATGTATTACTATAGGAACTCAAAACTTTATTCAAAAATATTAAAGAACTAGGAGTTGTGTTGGGGTAACATCTTAAAAAAAAATTATGTAAATTAAAAAAAAAATAAAAATTTTATTTATTTAAAAAGAAATTGTACTGTCTGCCTTTTTTTTAACTATTAATTTAAAGCTAAAAAATTATTATAAAAAATTTTAAAAAATAATAATATTAAAAAGAGATATTTATATTTTAAAAGAACTATTTACTTAACTACATAAAAAATTAATTAGTTTTAAAAAATTAGGACAATTATTTAGTTGAAAATTATAAAAGAATAATACAATAATTTAAAAGAGCTCCATACTTTATTTCAAAAAAAAAAAAATTAGTAATAAAAAATTAGGACTATTAATTAACTGAAAACTGTAAGACAATAATATTTTAAAGGAGCTCTTTACTTAACTTAAAAAAAATAATTAATTAGTTTTAAAAAAATTAGGACAATTCTTTAATTGGAAAATTATCAAAGTTTTCAAAGTCTTACTAAAAACAAAATGTTCTTAAAAATTCAGTTTTAATTTGCAATGGTTTTACTATGGAAAATATTAAACAAAATTGTAAACATTTTATTAGATTTGTTGTAGATTTTTTTACATTTTAAATAACTTTTTTAAAAATCGTAGAGCTCTTAAAAATAAAATATTTTGGTACCGCTAAACAGTTTAGGGAAACGAATTCTTTTAAGACCAAAAAAAAAAATAAAAAAGAATTTTGACATTCTCGAATTTAGCCATAAATTAAGCCAAGAAACGACAGAAATTCGACTGGAATTGCATAATTGGACAAACGGCATTGCAGCTGCAGCTGCGGTGAGATTTCATGCGTTTCGGCAGCTGAAACGGAATGAAACGGGGAGAAAAAAAACAAAATAAAATCGGAAAAATAACGCCCATATAAAGGCAGAGAGCTGGAGGCACGTGAGTGTGTGTGTGTGTGTGTGTCTGAGAGTGTGTGTGGATTTGTGGAGGAGAAAATGAGTCGAGTGGGTGAGTCATTAAAAGCAATGCCGACAATTTATATGACAGTTTTTTTTTGTATCTTTTACTTGTTTGTTGTTGTTTTAGTTGTTGTTGTTGTGTTGTTTGGGGCGTCATTAAGCGTCCAAGCGTTTTCCAAATAAGGCAAAAACTACACAGAACAACAAAAGATTGAAATTACATTAATGGTGGGTGAAACGAGACACGAGTTTTGAGTTCGAAGTTTTTTTCAGTTTTTTGTTTTAACTTGGCTTTGGCTCTGGCTTGTTGGCCACTAAAGTTCACTGCACTCTAGCGTCACCTGCTTGCTGGTTCGCTCGCACTTATGTTGTCTTTAGCTCCCTCTCGCTCTTTGGGCAAATGGCATGCCAACGACCTGCGCAGAACTGCAGTTAGAATTGCTGTTGTTGTTGTTGTTGTTGTTGCTGTTGTTGTTGCAGTTGCACGTAAAAGACCTTGCGTCTTCTATGTTTGAGTATAAGCCACATTGCGCTTTGGGCCACATTCATTTCGTCTCTGCTGCAAACTTGTTTCGCTCACTCTTCCTCTCCCTCTCCCTCTCTCCCCTCTGTCCCTCTTTGTCTCTGTCTCACTCACAACTGTTTTAATATTTGCGTCAAGCCGTGACGCCAATAGCCCAACTTAAGATTAGATTTGCCGACTGTCTGCTCATGTGTGTGTGTATTTGGCCTAAACACACACACATACACACATATACCCATACATACGTGCCAACCGTGCCCAAATAATGGCTTATAATTGTGGTCGAAACGTACCGTCGCTAGCTGCTTTTGTCAAGTTGGTAACACAATCTCAGAGTCGCTCAGTTGTGGGCATTATGGCCAAGTTCTGTCATTTGTAGGCAATCAAAAGTTATAACAACATTTACATGATCTATGAAATATCCAGGAAAGGGAATTTACAGTATAGAACCTTTAATAACGGTACTTTAGTAAAGTTTTCTTAACAAATTAAACTATTTATTTAACTAATTTCTACATAGGGGTATGAGTATAAGCACCAAGTACCAATCAGGGGGTTGCTTTTTGAACAAAAGTTAGTTTTTGTCGATTTTCTTTTATATATATTTAGACCCTGTACTCTAAAAAAGAGTAGAGGGGTTTATTAGGCGTGTCTGAAGCGATATGTGCGTAACAGGCAGAAGGAGGCGTCGCCGAACCCATAAAGTATATATATATATATATATATATATATTCTTGATCAGCATCAACAGCCGAGTCGATATAGCGATGTTCGTCTGTCCGTCTGTCCGTATGAGCACATGAATCTTCTAGTTTACCAAAGCTAGAACCACCAAATTTGGAATGGAAGTACTTCTATATATCAGGCAGATCAATTTTATTTGAAATTGTTGCCACGCCCCCTAAACAATTGTAAAACACTATTTGTACATCACCATAACTCAAAAACGACTAGAGCTAGAGGGACCAAATGCCTACATTATGTGTATTGTACCATTATAACTATACCCACTAAGTTGGGTCCCGATCGAACAACTATAGCCTATAGCTTCTTAATGAGTAATTGGTCGAAGATTGTTGATTTGTATAGAAAAACGTGCACTAAAATGAGTACGGGGTCTTTCACAGTCGGCTCGACCGACCGTAGTCTTATTTACTAGTTTTAAAAAAAACATAAATTTGCATTGCAGTTTTCCAAACCATTTCCCAAAAAAGTTATGTCATTTAAAAAGATTTTTATGGAAATGTCTTGAGAAAATTCAATTTCTTTTTTTGTCTTCAAACGCCGATTGTCAATCATACGATCAGTCAGTCAATCCAGTGCTAGCTGTGAGTATTTGGAATTCTATTTGCGGCTTATTTATTTTATAACTATTTCCTCTTGAGGTTTAGTTGTTTACGGGCGCACTGAGGTCGAGAGAGGTGGTGAGAGAAAGAGAGAGGGAGAGAGGGAGAGGGAGAACTATTGAAAAGGCATAAACAGTCAGAAGATAATCGTAGAATAATTGCGTAAAGTTCAATGAACTCAGGCAAAAGTCATAAAGGAAAAATAATAAAAATAAATAAATAGAGGGGAAAAAGAGTAAAAAAAGTACGAAAAACTAATAATACAAAATGGAGAACGCGTCGACATGTGTAGATAAAACAAGTAAGAAAGGCTACAGTCGAGCTAGCCGACTGTTAAAGACCCCGTACTCATAGTATTTGCAATAAAACACTTTGAAACAAAACCATCAGTTTGTAAAGGGGATGCAAATCGCCAACAAAATGCCGATATCGATATTAATTAAAATATCACATCAAATCAAATATCGATATTATCAACAACTGAATTCAAATACGCTATAGATATGTACATAATGACCAAATATCGCATTCGAGATCATATCGCAATTATATTTACTATCGTATTGAATATGTTTATATGCTTCTGTCTCGCTTGCACACATGCATTGACATTGCGTGCAAATGTTAACTTTGTTACGTGTCTAGCTCTTTTGTTTATTGTCCGATTTGTATGCAACTTTCAGGATAGTTTGTGATACTTTGTCTCCAAACGAATTTGAAATTACATAACCGTACGATTGTATATGTGTATATGTCTTAAAAATGGCATTGAAGTTTGAAAATTATTTAATTCGTGTGGAAAAACGGGGCGTGGCAGTCCAAAAATTTTAATGACAATGCATTTATGCTGTCTCTAGCAACCTCCATACCAAAAATGGCACTCCTAAGTGCTATAGTTACTGAGATATTTGCTTAAAACATCAATTTTTTCCTAGGTGACCATAGTTTTTTACAATTTGCGGGGGCGGTAAGGGGCGTGGCAAAGATTTGAAATAAACTTGATCTGCTCGCGAAGCAGACGGACTTTCATTCCAAATTTGGTGGCTCTAGCTTTTGTAGTTTAAAAGATCCAGGTGTTCATACGGACGGACGGACAGACGGACAGACGGACAGACGGACAGACGGACATCGCTATATCGACTCGGCTGTTGATGCTGATCAAGAATATATATACTTTATGGGGTCGGCCACGCCTCCTTCTGCCTGTTACGCACATTTCGCTTCAGACAAACCTAATAGACCCCTCTACTCTTTTTAGAGTACGGGGTCTAAATATGCAAACACAGATAGCAAAAATTATATATATATAAAAATATATATATATAGAGGTTTATATATATAATACAAATATATGACTAGACAAAAGTGGAACACAGTCGAGTTGAGTCTGTGGCAAAAATTGTGATTAAATTTTGTCTCCAATGCGAGACGTGGCTAACACACACACACACACACTTGCACACACATACGACACACATGTAATTATTGGTCTAATTTTAATTGCTTGACCAATTATATATGCAGAGATTTGATATATATAGTATACTAACTATACTAAGATATATTTTATGTAAGGACAACTCTTGAGTGTCAGCAAAATTACAAATTGCATTTTGCCTGCAAATTTATCCTTCAACTTTGTCGAGCTGCGGTCATTGCTCCAGCTTCAGAGCACCCAGTGGGTTGGTAGGGGAGGAGGAGAGGTGGTGAGGCTAGCTGGGTGGACACAGCAGCAGTTGCAGCGGAAGCCAGCCAGTCAGCCAGCCAGCCAGTCGTTTTTAAGGTTAACGTTTGCTGCAGCGCCACCTAGCGGGTGGTTAAACACTTTCATTCCTACATACATATACACACAGTAGCTCGTAACCCCTAAATTGTTGTGCGACACACGCACACCAGTACACCCATATACCCATACACCCACACCGAGGGTTGTTACAAACCTTCCCACCCCCCTTCAGCTCACAAAAGAGGAAAAAAAAGCTTAGCATAAAACCTGAGCTCTCATCCGGGCGCTGCAAGAGTTCAATGCACGTTAAGTGGGTCAAAGCAAAGTGGACTACCCCACCACGCCCCCTTGTGCCCTACGCCCGCTCCCCTTCCCAACCAAACAGCAGCAAAAGTGAAACGTTTTCCGAGTTCGTTTGCTGCTTGGAAAATGGGGAAAAGCGGCAATGGAGGAAGTGGATGGAAATTGTGGGCTCTTCTTCTTCTTTGTTTTTTTTTGGTTTGACATGGCACAGGTGTCTTCCATTGCGAGCGCGCCAATTTTAGCACTAAACGTTCAGACTGTCACGTTGACAGTTGCTCTTCTTCTTCTTGCTCTCTGTGGCTCTGCTTCTTCTTCTTCTGCTTCATGTTCTCGGCACGCTTTGAGTTCATTGTACTGGTTAAAGGACAATTTGATTGTTGAATTTGTTTCTCTTTACTTTTTGGGGGGAGTTTTTCGAAGGTTGAGTGTGAAAATTGGGGAAATTGAAGGAATAAGTGAAAAAGGAACTAAATAGATAGAATAGAAATTAATTATAATTATGAAAATAAACTTTTTGTGTACTAGAAAGCACCTCTAAGCTGACAAAGCTCCTGGAAAAGCTTTATTGGTCAACTAAATGGTCTAAAAAACGAAATGAAAGGAAATCTCATAAAAATATATTAAAAGAAATTAATTATAATAGTCATTTAAAAATAAATATATATATTAAAAAATCTCAGCTTTGGAACATTTTTAATTTTTAAAATTTTAATTTTAGAATTAATTAAAAGCCAACAATTTTTTTAGCTCCTAAAAAGCTAATCATTCAATCACTTATCAGCTGAATGCTTGAAGTACTTCACTTACTCACTACAGCTACAACACATGCACACACTCCCATCCACACACACACACTCTCACACATAGTTGCACAGAGTGCATTGTACACACACATTTGGCCAATTAAATACATTGCATTTCCTTCCTGAGGTCATTTCCTCTGCCCACGATTTGCACAAATTCAGAGCTGAAGCTAGAGAAACGTCGCTGGAGCTGCAGCTGAGGCTTTTCTAACTGTACAAAATCATGACACACTCGCCAATTCCTAGGCATAACACACACTCAAACACACACATAGAGACGCAAGCACTCACACACAGACAGGCCACCCCACCCCAAACCACTCTCTGCCGCTCTCTTTGTGCTTATGCAAAAAGAGAAAGAAGAAAAAAAAAATATCAAACGTTCTTTGGAGCAAGCAGAGTTTGCTGTGCGCCAAGTCAAAAGCGCTCTCTGCTGGGACAACATGCGCTCTCCTGCTCTCACACACTCGCTCTCTAGCGCTCTCTGTCGCTCTTGCTAGTACTGATTCAGCCTGTGCCGTTTCTTTAAGGTTATTTCAGTGCAATGTCCCCAATCGACAGTCTCCTTGGTTGTAGCTAGAATTGTTGTTGTTGTTTTTTATCTCTTGTTGTTGTTGTTGTTGTTGCACAGCTAGAGTTAATTTTGGGAGCTCAGATGCTGCAAATGTCCCTGGCAGCTTTACAATAATAGTTTTAAGCCATTTTCTTTGCCTTTGCCCTTCGACAGAGTATTCTCTAGAGTTTAGTTAGTTACACTGTTTAACAAAAGTCTTCAATTATTTATAAGCCAGTGTCCTTAATCATTTGTTGATTGCACTAATTGCTTATTTATTGATTGACTATCGACAATGGATCAGTGATTAATGACAAAGCCGAATTTCCTTTTGTTTTGACCCAACAAATGTGGCTGGCACGCCTACCCGCCCAAGCGCCCAACCGCCTTGTTGCCTTTTAGCCACAAATGCAAGCAGAGGCAGGCGACCATGAGAGTTGAACGAACTGAGACCGAGACGACTGCAAAAGTGACGTCAATAAGCGCGAGGCCAAAAGGGAAAATTGGTAGCGTTAAGGGGTGGCACACGAGGCTGGGCGGAGGCATGGCCTACGTGCGCCCAAACACACGCCAACAAACACAATGCGCAGGAGGTGTTAGTGATGGGGGTGAAGTGGGGCATGGGCGAGAGACAGGGTAAAAACACATTACAGTGGTTTGCTTTTGGTCAGGCAAAGCAAATATCCTTGCACAGCGTGAGAGCATTGAACTTTGACCTGAATAACAGGCTGAGTAGACTCGACTCGGCTCGACCAAACAATTATTTATTAGATGTGGTTTTTGGTGGCATACAGTGACAGAAAAGAATGTTTAATTAATCGAGACTATAAATAAATCAAAGACTAGAAGAAATCAAGAATAAATTTATAAAATTTTATTTAAATATGTTAAAATATATTGTTTAAATTAAAATTCCAAACATATTATTTTAGTCATTTTTGAAATCAATTTTAAGTTTTAAACTTTGTGTTCTTTACACTTTTCAAATCAAACATTTTTCTGAACAAATTCTTGATTTTTATCAGTGTATAGACTTGTAGTACGACAACTAATTGCTAGGTATGTGCGTCTCATTAACCAATTGATATTCTGGCCAAGTCAACAGCGACATAACTCATGTTGGCTCACGTCATAATCAACTCAAGAGCCCAAGAACCTAAGAACCCAACGACTTAACGACTCATGAACGAACATGACGAATGACGAATGCCGAATGAACCGTAAAGCGCCATTATGTTCCGGGATTTTATTTTCATGAGTCGCGAAGAACGTTTAGACACGTGCTAATTGCTTACGCATCGGACAAACCCCAAAAAGAAAGAAGAGGAAGAAGAAGATGAAGGAGGAGGTGAAGAAGAAGCTTAAAGAAACTGAACAAAAACTCTGAACTGCTGAAAAGCTCTTAAAAGCTCAATTAATGCGATGATTAAGAGCTAAAAAGTTGTGAGTTGTGAGGGAGTTAATAGATCATCAGATCAGTTCAGATTGTATGGACAGTAAAATAAAGTAAGAAGAACTTGCCAGAAAGCTGTCCGATTAGCATTTCTGGAAATTTCTTGTTTCCAGGCAACAAAAGCCAAAGAACTTTGTTTGTTAACTTATGTAGAATGATCCAGAAGCAATAAAAACCAAGAAAAAAACAAGCCATTTTACCTGTCAAGATATCCACTCTCACAGTAGTTCATGCGGGAACTTGAGTAGAGTACGCAGATGCAGGTCAAGCACTGTGAAGCTAGAAGCTGTAAGTTCAATAGCTTGAGGGATCACTGTAGTTTTCATTCATAAGTTGGGGCAACTTTGGATCGCCATTGAAATTTGACCAAAACGTGTGCCAGAATTATTTCCAAAATCATTTAATAAACAAACAATGAACTAACATTTAGTGCTTGTAATGCCCAATGATTCTGTCCATGACGAAGCTGAACAACAGATCATTACAAGCGGAAAGGGGCAATAGAGGCAGAGAGAGTAAGAGAGTGGGATGGGCGGCAAACGCTTGGTTGCTTTGTGGGTGTACGAATGTACGCAACGTTGCCTAACACACAGCGAGGCACACACATAAGCATGCACTCCACATGCAAACATACTCACTCACACAAACACACACACACAGACTAAGCTAGGCGAATGTGTGTGTGTGTGCGTGTGTGTGCTCGTAACGTGAAATGCTCTCACTTTCCTTTGAAACTTGTTATTCGCATTGCAGCTGCCAGCAAAGTTCATTCACATTTAGCATAGGCAGCCAAGCTGTGAGAGAGCTAGCAGCACACAAACCAAGACAGTGAGAGAGAGCATTCGTACAGGTATAGGCCAAAGAGAGCAATAGCAGCAGCAGCAGAACAGTGTGAATCGTTTGAAACGGGCACAGCTGTTCCTCCCGAAAGTTCTCAGTCGATGGTTGCAAAACGAAAAGCTTGACTTAACCCGATGTTCGTTCTGTTGTTGTTTTTTTGTTTTTTTTTTTGCGGGGGCTGCGAGGCATTGAAATGAGTGCAAATTGTCGTTGAGTGACTGCTGAGTGCATTGAACTCCCGCTTTGCACTGCGTTGAGGCTTTAACTTTTCGTTTGTTAAATTAGTATTTATAGTTTTCAATTATATAATGAAGCTTCTGACATATCAGTGTGGCAGCCCAATGCTGTTGCTGTCGCTGTTTGGCTGATGTAACTTTGTTAGCTTATTCCAAAATTTGAAACGTGCTGCATTGCCAAAGATTTCCTTGAACGCATTTTAGCCATGTTGCCGCCGTTGCAATAGACGGTTGCCGTTGCCGCTGCCTTTGCCACTGCACGCCCCCAGGCCAAGCCCATAACCATGCCGTTCTGTCCGTCTGAGGTTTCTGTGTCGTTGACCGACCGCCAGCTCAAATGAACTCCAAACAACAACAAAAAAGTAGCTTAAGCAAAGGCTTGCAAACTGCAGCAGCAACGGCAGCGGCAGTGGTAGCAGCAGTAGCAGCAGCAGCCTCAATAGCAACAACAACTTCACATGCAAATGCATTGAGAGAGCGCTAAGCAATTGAGAGCGGCGTGCCAATGCACGAATGTTCGGCCTTTTGGTCGTTCGTTTGCTTGCTCGTTCGCTGACTCGTTCGGTCGGCCTCTCGCTCGTGTTTGCTCAGTCGCTCGGCACTCAACAGCTCCACATTTGGAGGTATTTGACCGAAAAGTAGGTCACGACAATGGCGGGGTTCGTTGAACTGAACTGCCAGTCAGCCAACCTCTGCTGACGTCGTCGTATTATGTTGACGTCGTCGACGTCGCCGTCGTCGCTGTCGTTGTCGTTGTCATTGTTGGTGTGCTTATTGTTGTTGTTGCTGTTTGGGGCTTTTTGGTTACGTAGCCTTCCAGCATAAGCGATGAGAGAAAGAGGGACAGCTGTGACTCTGCCATTGTTGTCTTTACGTTTTGTGTGGCCTCAAAAGACAAAAAGAAATAAGAAAAAAAAAACAAAAAAAAACGACAACTACAAAAAAACAACTCGCAACCGAAATATTATTTAATATTATTAATAACGAGGCGTAAAATATTGTAGTCTATAATTTGTGTTGAGCATACAGCGAAACAATGGTCGCTGTTAAATAATCAGACTATCTAAACTGTATTGAATCGTATAATTGGGGCAACATATTTGTCACAGATTTAAAAATAACGATATGAAGTAAAGTTTAATGATTAATAGGTTAAATAATCCCCACAACATGCGACACACGACACACGACTCCAGAAACTTCCTTCGATATGAATTCTAATTCTAATCTAAAGAAAAAAAAAATGTGAAACTACCCACAAAAATAGTTCGAGACATGTTAAGAGCCCGTTCCAGATCTGAGATCCTCTTATAGCTGTCATATTTATTGATAGCCCTTCCCCTGTCTTTGTCCCCATTAACATCCCTACACTCAATATCAATTAATCTTATTTGTCACTCAAATTTTCAAAACAAACGCACAAAAAACAAACACACACAAATATTTGAACTAAGCCAACTAAGCATCAAAAAAAAGCTACATCCACCTACATAAGTGTGTGTGAGTATGTGTTGTTGTTGCTGCTGCTGTTATCAAACAAAGCTGATCAGTCAGGTGGCAGTAGCTTCTGCTACCTAAAATCTGCGTCGCGTAGGTGTTCCAAGAATTGTTTATAAGAAAGGAAGAAAAAGCACCCGCACCAAATGCAGCGACAGTAGCAGGCAATGGCAGCAGCGCCAGCAGAGGTAGCAGCAGAAGCAGCGCCAGCGGCGTCTATTGTTAGCTGCTCGCGTCGACAGCGACGGCGACGACGACGTCAACGATAGCGTTGGAGTGAATGTCCTCAGTTGGTACATAAAAACAAAAACAATATGTGGCGCGAGGTTGGCACTGTCGACCGAGCGACCAAGCGACCAAGCGACCAAACGTGCGAGCGAGCGACAAGTGAGAGAGCACAAGCGAACGAGCGACAGAGAGAGACCGAGAGAGAGCGCAGTGGAGCCGACGCATGCCGAGCTTGAGCCGAAGCCCATCGAGCAGCCATGAGTTGTTGGAGCTGCTGGCGCTGCTTTCATTCGCAAATTGCTCGTCGTTGGCAGCGGTTGTGCAGAGCAACAAAAGCGCGCGAAACAGTTAAATCTGAAATAGAATAAAAACGGCAAAAAGAGCACAGAGAACACGTTACAAAACGCTAATAACAAATAGTTTAACTAATCATAAATAAATAAATATATTTAAAAATCATATATTATTTTTATTGGTGCCAGTGAAGTGCAACAACGAAAGTAAGAAGAAAGAGAGAGAGAGAGAGAGAGAGATCATAGAAAAAAGACTTCCATTTCCGCTACATGTGCCCCACAAAAAAGAAGCGCTAAATAAAGTATTTTGGCGCTAAAATTCAAATCAATTGTTTGGTGAAGTGAATTCTGAAATTAAGTTTCAAATCCAAATCGAAAGCAGAGAAAAGCAAACACAATGTTCCTTATTAGCAAATCTTAGAGCAAAATCAACAGAAGTCAACAGCAAGTGTCATTTGTGGTACCAAAAATTAAAAGAGAGGGAGAAAAGTTTAAATAATTTAGCCAAAATGGTTTGTGCAATGGAACAGCAGCAACAACAGCAGCAGCAACAGCAGCAGCAACAACAGCAGCAGCAGCAACATGGGACTACAATTGTGCTGCTGACAACAGCCGGCAACAGCAATGTGCATATCGTCAGTGCACCGCAGCAGCAACTTCCACAGCAACAACACCAGCAGCAACAGCAGATGAAAAGTCAGCAGCTAAAACAGCAACATTCGGCTTTGGTTAAACTGTTGGAATCTGCACCACTCAGTAAACAACAACAGCAGCAGCAGCAGCAACCCAGACAAATAGTTTACCTGCAACAACAGCAACAGCAACGCAAAAGACTGAAAAATGAAACAATTTTGATACAAGAACAGCAACAACAACAGCAACATCAAACACCTGCAACATTAGTAAAGACAACCACCAATCAGACAGCAACAACAAATAGTATTAGTCAGCAGCAACAGCAGATTGTATTGTTGCTGCAACAGCCAGCAGCAACATCGATTGCAGCTGCAACAGCAACAGCAGCAACAACACCAAAGCCATGTGCCGATCTGAGCGCCAAAAATGATAGCGAATCGGGAATTGATGAAGACTGTGCTAACAGCGATGATGAGTTGCTAGCCAGCGGCAATGCCACTGGCACGCCGGCAACAGTAGCTGCTGTCAGTGAGGACGCCAGCGGTTATGAGCAATATCAATGCCCTTGGAAGAAAATTCGCTATGCTCGTGAGCTTAAACAACGTGAAATGGAGCAAACGATGAAAAACGATGAAAAGCATAGCACTGAATCTGCAACAGTTGCTGCCACAGGAGCAACAACAGCTGCAACAGGAGCATCTGCAGCTGCAGCAGCAACAACGAGACCCACCAGCAACAATAGCAACAAGCTCAATCAACTGCATTGTGATAGTCCTTTCTCCGCGCAAACACACAAAGAAATAACAAATTTATTGTTGCAACAAACCCAACAACAACAACAACAGCAACAACAGCAACAGCAGCAACAGCAACAACAACAGCGTCGCGACAGCTCCGACAGCAATTGTTCGTTGCTGAGCAATTCAAGCACTCAGTCGCTAACAAATGGCATTGGCAACTATTGCACTTGCAACGGCAACAACAGTAGCAGCAGCAGCGATGAGGAGCAGCAACACAATAATCAACAACATTTGGAGGATATGGATGCTCAGGATTCGGGATGTGATGATGAACTTTGTGAGCAACATCATCAACGTCTCGAGGCCTCGCAGCTCAATTATTTGTGTCAAAAGTTTGACGAAAAACTGGACACGGCATTGAGCAACAGCAGCAGCAACAACAACAGCAGCAGCAGCAGCAGCAACTCAGCTGCTGTTAAATTAACAGCAGCAATTGAGGATGCCAGTGCCGATGTAGGTGCAAGCCAAGCAGTTAGAATTAAATAATTACTATTCTAATACCTTATTATGTTATTTATTAAATTTGTTACTTAACTTTACTAATTAACATTTGTTGTTTTTTAATTACAGGGCTTCTTCCGTCGTTCCATTCAACAAAAGATACAATATCGCCCGTGCACCAAAAATCAACAGTGCAGCATTTTGAGGATCAATCGCAATCGTTGTCAATATTGTCGACTGAAAAAATGCATTGCCGTTGGAATGAGTCGTGATGGTGAGTACCGTTTCCCTTTACCGTTAGACTAAGCTTATCCTAGCTGACACACCACCCCACCCCCACCCACGTTGCCCTAAACTCAATCAAAGAGAGCCAAGCTCAGCAGTTGAAAACGAAACAAAACGAAACGAACTAAAACGAAGCGAAGCGAACTGAAATGAAATGAAACACGAGCGACAAAACGACAGAGCGACAAGCGACGAGAAGTTCATTGACCAGCCATGAACGAAATTTTTAGCTTTGCTGTGTGCGAGCATAAGTGTGTGTGTGTGTTTTTGTGTGTTGCAATATTTGTGTGCGAGGCGCGCGCGATTTCACGGCAAAGTAAAAGTTGTTAGCTGCCTGCCCAGCAAAGCAAACTCACACTCACACACACACACACACATGGCATACATATGTAAATTTGTTTAAACAAATTTCCAACACCCGCATGATAAATGGGAACAGCAGCCGCCACAACAACAACTGTGCGCCATTTCGAAATTGTGTTAAAGTTGAATGAACGCACTTAACCTAAATTCGCCGTCAGCTGTCTCGCTCACACGCACTTGCTCTTGCACTCCGCACAGATAGCAGAGTGAGCGGCTGACAGCATTTGGCTTTATTAAATTTTGTAATAATTTGTTTAAATTAAAAAGCAAGCAGCGGAGCATTTTTACAGGAAATGCCCAACGCTCGGTATCGATTATGAAAGCAAACATAAAAAATCACACAAATACAAGCGAGAAAACAGACAGACAGAGAGAAGCACACACACATACACAAACACATAAAGAGAGACGCACACATTCAACGTTCATTGACTTTTGCTTGACTCTTCTGCTTCTTCGTCATAATGGCGGCCATGTTGCTGTCGAAAACGAAAGTGGTTCATGCTGCGTGCCATTGTGGAGTCGAAAGAGAGAAAGAAAGAAAGAGCGAGAGCTGACGAAACGTTTCAGTTGTAGCTGCTGCTGCTGCTTAGTAGGCAGCACGCAGGCGCAGCGTGTATTAAATAACATACACACACATACATTCATGTAAATTGTACATGTATATGCAATGTAGTGGCTCTGCTCGAAATTCAGTCCAAGCTGCCTGTGAAGAATTGAGGAAATCGTATGTTGTAATTGATGGATTATCATTTTTTGGGGGCACTGGAGAAATGTTGGGCATAAAAAAATATAACGATTAGTAATAACATTTTGAAGGTAACATTTTTATAATTAGAGTATTTTTTTGATATAATATCGAGAGATTAATTAATCAACTCAACAATTGGCAAATCCTTGAACTAGTTCTATACAATATACTAATGCCAAAAATAAGCGATGAGAACCCAAAAAAAAAAAAATCTCAATAAACGGCTGCCATCAAAATAAACAGCAGCGAACTCGAACTCGGCAACAGCTAAAGCAAAAAAAATTCGAATTGTTTATAATAAAAATGACCGTGTGCTATTTAAGCACAGTCGATGTCGCTGCTGGCGTTGGCGTTGACGTCAACGTCGACGGCAACTGTGCTGCATTGACTTGCCTTATCTTTCAAGGAAAATTAAATGTACCCACACAAACACACACACACACAAACGTTAATACAGGCATATATACATTCACATGTGGGCTGTTGCTGAATATTTACAGTTACGTGACCTAGAAATTGTTGCTGCCGAAATTTGTTGAATTTATATATGTATGTATATCATTTAGTACATCTTCGTGTGCATTATAATATGTAAAGACTTTCACTTTTTTGGGCTGACCATTTCGAAACACTTTCTTTTTGCGGCTTTCATAATTTCTTCTCATGTGTAGTAATATTATTAGGCGCCATTTTGTTTGTTGTTTGCCTATTGCAAAGACACGAAAATAAACGCAAGACGCCGTCAAAATGAAAACGAAACCGAAATTTAGCGCACACATACACACACTCACACTCACAGAAATGCACAAGCACACTCACACTCTCTCGCGGATAGAGCGCCCCCCTCCCAAAATAAAAAGAGAAAAATAAAAAGTAACAACAACAACAGCGCAAGCACAAGCAATGCGACACCCGCTGCCCTCTCTCAGTTTCTCCCCCACAAAACATTCAGCCTCGACAGCAGCGTTCAGTTCATTGACCGACGAAACTGGGTCACTCAAAGCAGCGACGCTGCTGAGCAGCTGAGTGAAGGTGCCTGGGTGTGAGTGTGAATGTGAGCATGTCTGACTGTGGATATGCGCAAGTGTATGTGTGTGTGTAAGTTAACTTGATAGTAAACAAGCTTTTTTACTCATTTTATGCGTTGCCGTCGTCCCGCTGCTCATTTTGCATTTGTTTTTGCTATTTTATTTTATATTTTTAGTTGTCACACAGCAGGCATAGAAATGTTTGCAGTTATACTTATTTTTTCTATTATTTTATTTTATTTTTTTATTAGTTTTCACATGCAATACAAACACACAAACTATGCATACAAACATACACATATTTATGCAGCATGTTTATTTTAATTGAAATGAACTTAAATTAGCGCGAGGTTAAGCAAATTGAAAGTAAATATGCAATGAAATCAAACAGACTCGGACTCAGAATCAAGAGACGACGAGAGCAAAGAGACCAAAAACAATTGAGTTGCATATGCTACAGTTATAATACTGCTCTTTAGGTGTCGCCTATAAAAGAGAGGGAGAGAGAGAGAGGAACAACGTATAAAGAGAGCGGAGCAAAGGGATTGCGTATGATTGAATTGAATTAGACAACACACAAAAAAAATAAGTGCAGCTGTTAAAATTAAGTAAATATTTTTGTATCCCAAACTGAAATCAAGCAACAATTATCTTTGTAGTTGCGCCAAAAGCAAATAGAAAATGAAAAACAAAAAAAAAATAATCAGACAATTGTCAATTATCGGAGGCATAAGTTTTGTACTTTTTGTGAGTGTGTGTGTGTGTGTTATATGAATGTGTGCGAGTGAGTTAGAAAATGTGTGAGTATGTGTGTGTGTGTGTTTGTGCACATGAGCAGCAGCAACAACAAACAGTAGCACTGACGCTGTTGTTGGAGCTTTTGTTGTTGTCGCAATCATTATTTTGAGGCTACACACACATGCACACACACATACATGCGCAAACACTTGCATGTAGATTTCGCCTTGCCGTTGTCGTTGTTGTTTTTGTTGCTGCTGTGAGTGTTTTGAACTTTATTCAGGTCAATTACAAATACATTAAAATGCCACTGCTACACACACATACCCAATACATTTGCGTGTGTGTGTGTGAGTCGAGGTGTTGACTAAAATAATATTGGAGGCTACAACAACAATCATTATTGGCCTGAGGTCGCATTTGGATTATGGGTTTGGTTTGGATTGGTTTCGCCTACTCAGTATGTGTATGTGTGTGTGAGTGTGTGGGGTCTATTGGCTCAATCCGGGGCACTTGAGGAGCCCTCGTTTGCGGGGGTCAAAGCTTCAAGTACAACAGACTAATAATTATTTTCATGATGATCATGATGATAATGAGGAATGCAATGAGATAAATGTGGGAGAGGTTCGTTCTCAATGCAATTACAATCTGAGTTCATTCTAAGGTGTGAGCTTGGCTAGAAGGTTGCTTCGTACAGATAAAAACTCAGATATATATTTATTGTATTTGTTGTTTAGTATTATTATACAATTTTTGGTTTCGTTGCGTTTCTCGTCATCAGTGAAATCATTTAACGCGTGACACGCATCATCAAGACAATTCAAGCAGCGACAAGTTTTGTATGATTTGTTTTTTTATTTTTTTTTAATTTTGTATTTTGTCTGCTTCTACTGCTTTCTGTTACATAAAGACGTGCGTCGTGTGCGCTTCACCTGCCTTACAGCTTGTTGTTGTGCGCTTAACGGTGAAATTGCAAAGAAAAGAGCGCGAAACAAAACTGTCGAAAGCAACAGCAACAACAACAACAGTAGCAGTGACAGCAGTAGAAGCAGAAGCAACGTAACAAACTTGTTTTACACGACGTCAACGCCGACGTCGATGTCGACTTGAACGTTAGCGTCGCCTACTACGCAAGTTGAACCTTCAAAAGGTTCATTTACCTCGTTGAACGAACGTGAAACGAGCGCCAAAACGAACAACAGACGCCAAACACACGAACTCAAACGAAACGAAACGAACAACACATCAGAGCCAGCAGCGGCAGAGACGGGCATCAGCAGAAGCAGCGGCAGAAAAATGTACTTTCGCTTTTTCAATGCCTCGACGGCGGCGGCGACGGCAGCAAACTAGTTTCAAGCTCCAAGTGGAGAGCTGAGCTGAGCCGAGCCGAGCCACAGCCAACATTGCTGCAATGCATGGCATCGGCATCGGCAGCAGCGTTGTTAGCGTTTTGGGGCACAGTTAAACGACCGACACACGCTGGAGTTCAACGACTCTTGTAAAATTTCTCGAAGGTTTCGCATTGCAACATCGGCGTTAGCGTCAACGGCGCAACTTGTTCGACTGCAGCAGCAGCAGCGATAGCAACATTGCATTTGCATAGGCTTCCACTCTCTTGTGCTCGCGCTCTCTTTTAGTCTCTTATGAATGCAAACTTGCACACGCATACTCATGCTTGTATGCATTGGTGCTCTCTGCTATGTGTGTATGTGTGCGCTGTGTGTTTGTGTGTGCTGAATGCTGTTCATTGCACTCGGCCTCATTTTGACTGCGCGCTGCGCTTTTTTCATGCTGCAATTTTTGTTTTTGCACGATGACGACGACGACGTCAACGAGTACGAATGCGAATGTGAGTGAGCAAAGCAAAGCGAATGTGCAAGCGAGCGAGCAAGCATTTGTCGCCTTTGTTAGCGAGTGCAGCGACTTTTATTTGGGTCAGGCACGGTCATTCGCCTCAGTTGCAGCGCTGCTGATGTCGCTGTTGCTGTCGATGCCTCTGCCGCTGCTGCTGCGTTTGAGTTTTGCGTTTGCAATGCAATTTGCAATTGACGGTTGCCTTGGCGCGCATTTATTTGAAAATGATTATGAAAAACAAAAAAAAAAAATGTAACGAGTGGAGGCTCATTATTTGGCATTCCCTTGATTTGCTTTAAATATAGTATTCGAAAATCCCCTCAAGTTAAGCTTTCCTACCTCAAGCAATAGCAACATTACGTAGCCGACGCGTTGTACAATAAAAAAAAGAAATGAAATAAAATAAAATGATTTCTTGTCGCTCTGCTTTTGTTGTTTTCGAGGTTTGCCTTTGTTTCAGTTTCTGTTGCTGTTCCGATTTATTGATGAACTTATAAGAAATGAACAAACACACACACAAACACACACAGTCACTCACACACATGCAATTGATGGGCATGACCATTTTATGTGTTGATGTAAAATTAATAATAATTGTAATACTCGTTGAAGTATATGGCACAGGGTCCCCAATAAACGATTTCATTAATATTATTGTTATTGTTGTCTGACCTCAAGCTATGGATTCAGTTACATTGAGACTTTTTTTCGTGACCCACAAATTAAAATATGCATTTATTTAAAGTATTTGTGTGTGTATGCGTGTATGTGTGTGTGTGTGTGTTTCTTACATACTAAACAATGCTTTCTTTTGTCACTTTGAGTTCGATTCCACGAATTATTTTGAAACAAACTCTTATGATGTCTTTAGTTTGCTGTTGTTTGTATCTTTTTGCCTACTCGACTTCTGCTTTCTTCATTTCTTTCCTTTTATTTTGTACTCACGTACGCCTTTCCGCATTTCTCGAACGCATATTGTAAACAACTTACGCAAGCGCCAGCAACAACAACAGCAACAACAACAGCAACAACAACAACTGTGTCACTTTTACGTAAAGCAACACGCATTGACGTTGTGAATCACCCAAAAAAAATAAAGAAAAAAAAATATAAAAAACAATAATAATAAAAAAAGAGCCGTATCCAAAGTAGGCCTATCTCTCTCCAGTTACTCTTCGTGTCTCTTTTCAGCTCTGCTTCGGCTGCTTCTGCTTCCTCTTCTTCTTCATTAGCCAATTCATTAGCCGGTGCATTGAACTTTGCTTGACTCACACAGAGAAAACATAAACAAATGTTGTTTAATTTTTTATTTTATTGTTGCTGCTTCTGCCACAATTAGCGCCTGCCGTAATACGGGAAACCATAACACCATAAAAAGAAAGAAAGAAGAGAAAAAAACAGTAACAAACATAATAATGATAAAAATAATGAAAATAGTAATAATAATAATAACAACAAATACAATTGCTATTCAATTTGAAATGCTCAATGATGATTAGAGAGAAAGCAGCGACAAATGCTCGACAATCGCACGGCTAAATTGAGGTTAGAGTCACTCTGGACTGAGAGTGAAAGTGAAATGTTGGCGAAGACTTGTTAATTGGCTTTTAATTGTTCACTAAAATTTACGATGAGCTTGTTATTTATGATTATGACACTTGCCACAAAACGGGTTTTATTTTATTATAATTATTTTTATTATCATTTCTACAAATATTTTATACGTCGATCTAAAAAGATGTTTATGAAGTTTGGAATCTTCCAGTATTTTGTATCTTTTATGTAATCTACGCTCCCCCAACCTCTTCAGCTTTACTCTGGCTGTTTCCCAACAAGTTTATAGGCCTATTTGCTACCTGCTTGGCCAACACTGCTGTTGTTGTTGTTGTTGTTGTTTGTCTTCCCCGAAGTTTCCACAACAAGCACGAATGAAATTTTTACCCAAAATGCGCAGTCACTTTCACTTTTACTTTCGTGCGTACAAATGTGAGGCAACAACAGCAACAGCAACAACAGCAACAACAACAACATCGAGAGTCGCTTCGACTTATTGTTATTATTATTATTAAATTGGTTGTTGTTGCTTTTTTGTTGTCTCTTGTTTCGTTGCTTTCGTTGTTGTCGCCATTGTTTTGCTTTTTGGCCTCATTTCAAACACCAAGTTCGTTGACCGTCGTCAGTCCGTCCATTTGTTGCTCCTTTTCAAGTGATTGCTTTATAACGTGCCAAATGCTATGACGTTTTTTCTATCTCAAAGTTGTGCTGGCATTAGTTTGCATACAATTTGAATAATCAAATTGCTCTCGTATGACTCAAAAGGCACCAAATACACCAAAAACACCAAAAAGTCAAAAACCAAAAATAAATTCGAAAAAATACAACCAAAAACTGACTCAGCAAACGAGTCGCGAGAGCTGACCTCAATAATTTGTATGTATTATTTTTTCTTGTCAGTTATCTCGAATTTGATTGAATGTTTTGTTTGTTTGTCGCTTAGTCGTTTAGTCGCTCTGTCATATTTGTTTTTGTAGTGATCTCTGGCAAATGCACATCGTTTGCTGTCCTTGACATAGTGATTACAACTACATTAGTTAGTTGCACCCATTTGTACTGCAAATAACTCTAACTTTATGCCCGCCAAATGACTCAACACACTGTCTGTCCCGCTCTCGCGCACACGCCTAGACGGGGCCAGTGTGGTCGTAAATTAAACGAGCGTTAAACCGTAAATGACAAAAATTTAATTTAACTACACTCATTACAAAGCTGCATGCAAATTGACTAGGGGGAGGAGGGAGGAGCAAAACATGTGGCAGCCTCTAAATCTCAAAGTTTTTCCAGCCTCCAATTTGGCGTACGTTGCGTATGCGTGATCCGCTTTTTAGTTTGCTTCAAAATGCCGCAAAATATTGCTGAAAGCTCGTGAAAAGCTCTTGTGGCTCTCTTAACTTGCACGAAACTCAACACACCGCTGTGTGGTGTGTTGAAAAGCTCGTGTCGCCAAAGAGCTTTGGGAAGAGAGCAAGCACTTAAGAGCGCAGCGCAGTGCTTTACTCTTTGGCTCTCTTCGCTTACGCTTTGTTTGCTGTTTGTTTTTGGCGCCACGAGCATTGAACTTTCGTTGTACAAGATAAGATTTAGATAAAGCGCTATGGAAGCTTGTGTTGCAAGCTTATCAGTGCTTGAACTTGTGCGCGGGCTTAAAGTCAATATATTTAATATATGACTAAGAAAATAATTATTAAATATAAATAATTGTTTTTGTTATAAATAGAATAGTTTTGTATATTTTAAATTTTACTAAATAATAATTCATTTCTATTTAAAATGTATTAAAACTCTTTGAGGTACTTTAATTGTCTCTGCTCTGTGCTTATCATTCACAGTTGAAGCAAAAGAGCACAAAGAGCTTTATAGCAACTGCCGCACTGTTATTGGTGGTGGCTCTCTTAGAAGCATTTGCTCTCGCGCCCGCACCATCGCACTCAACCTCACGCTCACGCTCTCTCACACTTGGCGCTCTCTTTGGAACTTTGCGTTGGTCGTTGCCTCTACCGCTGCTTTTATTGTTGTTGTTGATTTTTTTTCTGTTTTTACTGTGGCGGCTTTTTCGGTTTCTGTTGTTGCTTCAGTCTCAGTTCAGTTCAGTCTCGGTCTCAGTCGCAGTCGCAGTCTCAGTCTTGCTGCTTTGAGTACCTTTGGGTATATTCGTAACGTGCTTTTGCTTTTACAGTTAGTCGCGTTCGAGACCTTGTCGAGTTTTGTCATGTTAGCGAATTATTTGAACAGAAACCAATCCATACTAAACTATACTACGATTTACATGTGTTTCAACGTCGCTTCAATTAAATATTAACAAATAAATTGTAAATTATACAAAACAAAACAAAGCAAAATAAAACAAATTCAAATATTACAAAAATATTAAATATATACATACATATATATGTATTCCTAATGTGCAACTGTTGTTAATGTGAAGAAAAATCGACCAGTCTCATTATCTTAAGCTACAGTTCCAGAACACCCGACACACGTTACTTGGATTACGCGGTCAAAATATTAAAAAAAAAATAAATTATTTGAAAGTTTTACACAAATATGAGAAATTCCAAAAATTATTGTTATAACTGAAATATTTATAACAATTTATAAAATTAAAACAAAAGCAAAGAAAGTTCCTGCATTAATAACATAAATTAAGAAAAAGATAAAGTGCAAATATTAACAACAAAAAAAAAAAACATAAAACAAAAATTAAAAAATTATAAATAATTTTGCAATTATCTATTGAAAGTACCTGAGTTACAAAAAGTTAAAGGAATTAAAAGGAAAGAAAGAAAATACTTAACCAAAGTTTTGAAATTGTGTGTGCCAAAAGAAAACCAAATGAAAGTTTAATGGAAATTTGAAAAGCAGAAAAACAAAAGTAAAAATTATACAAATGCGCTCAGTGTGCAACAAAGAGAAGCTTGAATCTCTCACTGTGAGTGTGTGTGTGTGCCAACTATAAAATAAAAATCAAATAAATAAATATTAAAATTAATTTAAAACTAAAAACACAAAACACACACAAAAATGGGCGAAGAATTACCAATATTAAAAGGCATATTAAAAGGCAACGTTAATTATCACAATGCGCGTAAGTTTCACAATTGGATCAGAAGTAAAAGAGTAGATAAATAGTAGGAAAAAAGAGAAATGCATCAAAATATTAGCTACTAAAGATTGCAAACTTTTAAAGCGCAGGCGAAACTCTCTTTGAACACATGACACAAATTCCCCTCGCTTTCAATTTACCAACAACAAAAACAACAGCGTTGCCTAAAAGCTCCAATTTCTTTAAGCGGCGAAATGCAGACAACACACTTAACCAATGAGAGATGCTGCAGCGAGACTAAGACAACAACAATAACAACAACAAGAGATACAACAGCGACAGCGACAACATATGGAATTACTAGACACACTTTTTATTTTTGACAGCATCGTCTTTGGTCTCTCTGATTTGCTTTTCGTTTTGTTTACCTTTTTCTAGTCGCAGTCGCAGTCGCCGTCGTTGTTGCTTTTGTTGTTGTTTCGTTTTCTTCAGTGAAGCAAACGCTTTAAGCGCCATTGAAGTGTTGACCTCGTTTATACGCACACAACAATAATAATCAGAGTTTGTGTTTGGTTTTGGTTTGCGGCCGCGGAAGAGCTTTAAACTTGAAATGAAACTTTAGCAGCAGGCGTTGAAGTCGCAGTCAGCGTTGACGCTGACGTTCACTTTGCTATTTTCTAAATGGCGGCAGCAGCAGCAGCAGCAGCAGCAGCGAGAGCAAGAAGAAGTTGTAATGGGAAGGGGAGAAGTAAAAGAGCTTCTGTTGCTCTCTTCATGTTTGACCAACTTTACAGCGTCGAAAGTTGGCGCAGGCGTCACCGTCTCTGTCGCTATCATTGCTGCTACTCTTCTTCTACTTCTACTTGTTGTTGTTTGTTTGTTTGCTGCTCGCTCGCTCTAATTTCTACGCGCAGTCGCAGCAGTTGCTGCGTTCATTTTCCATTTCGTTTGACCTGAATTTCGCTCGCTGGCAAGTGGGTCATTTATTCAGTTTGTTCATTCGTTCAGTTCGTTCGTCAGTCAGTCGATTTCTCGACTACGACTGCGGCTGCTGCTGTGGAAAAAGTGGTAGAAAAATCTGCAAAGCGCCCAGTTTTTTTTTTTCTATTTCTATTTTAGCCATTTGTTGCCATGTTGCTGTTGCCATGTTGCTGTTGCTGGCGTTGTTTCACTTTTGTTACTGATTTTGTTGTTTAGTGTGCCAGTTAAAGCCGTGTGAGTGAAATTGTAGAAATTGCATTGCTTTTGACATTGAAAAGTTGGCCAAGATATTGGCCTAAACGCTCGAAAGCCAATGTCTTTTAAGCTGAGAAACTCTCTATGCCAGCAATTTAGGGCTAAGCTATAAAATTGCTTTGCTTTTAGCCTAGTTTGATAAACTAGTTTAAACACTTTACACCTTAACAATTAGCGCCTACGACTTTAAGCCAAGTTTGATCTGCAAAACGTGACCAGAAACGTGTCTCTGGTGAAATGTGAAAGTTCACCCACATACAAATTTCGATAGTGCAAATTAAAATCTACAAAAATGAGAGAGAGACAGACAGAGAGAGAGAGAGAGGGAGAAAGAGAGAAGAAAAGAGAAAGTATAGCAAGCAGAACAAAAAATGACTGAAAAAAGAGTCAAGTCGAACGACAGCTGAGAGCAAAAAACAAAAAAAAAAGAAGTGAGGCAATGACCCAGTTTAAAGGGCCGTTCATCTGGTTAACTTGTTGTTTTTGTTGCTCTTGCTGTTGGTAATAAATTACAGGGTTCCAGGCATGACAACTTCCTGCGTGACAAACAGCAGTACAAAGGGGGAAAAGGGGGTGGGGGTAGAGGGGGCACAGCAGCAGCTGTCGAGTTCAAGTTGAGTCCTTGCACCTGCTCAGTGAAGCAAGCATTCCCTGCCCTTTAGACCCCTGTATGTAAATACTCTTCATAAACTCTTTTTTTGTACAAGGTCTAAAATTAATTCCTCTTCTTCTTCTTCTTTTTTGCAGCTGTGCGTTTTGGTCGCGTGCCGAAGCGAGAGAAGGCGCGTATTTTGGCCGCCATGCAGCAGAGCACACAGAATCGTGGCCAACAGCGGGCACTTGCCACAGAATTGGATGATCAGCCACGCCTACTCGCTGCCGTTCTGCGCGCCCATCTCGAGACATGCGAGTTCACAAAGGAGAAGGTGTCCGCAATGCGACAACGCGCCCGAGAATGTCCATCGTACTCAATGCCAACATTGCTGGTAAGTTCATGCTTATTTTGGTTAAACTATCTAAGTATCTCAAAATGTATCTTGTACTGTGGATCGATTTCTACTTCGGAGATACAAGCTCCACAATAGTTGTGGCAAAAGGTTGCCGTGTAGGCGAATGTCAAGCACATTTCCGGGCACATTTATTGGCATGCATAGATCAACAACAATAACAACAACAATAAACAACAACAACAACAACAATGAATAACAACAACAAACTAGTTACTGGCTTGTTACTCATACGCCAAGGTGAACCTGTTTGCATGATTCTAAACCAGGAAATCAACGGCATCACACGTAGACGCGTCTACAACTGACTGACTGTCTATCTGCCTCTCTGTTTATCTATCTGTCCATCTCTGTTTATCTGCGTCTGTTCTGTTATGCGGCAAGAGACCTCTGATATGGTCAGAAAGCCATAACTTGGCCATTGAAACGTTTTTCACAGCATTTTCGGGTCAAGTTCTTAAACACATTTCTGACTTTGACCAAAACTACGTATGTGTGTGTGTGTGTGTTGTCAATGTCAGCTAAAAACGTTGACGAAAAGACAAAAGCAATGATAAATGAGTTGCTTGTAAATTTGTAGACAGACTCAATGCTACAAGAAACCTTAAATAAAACAAACTATTTGTATTGCTTATTACAAGTGACGTCATTGTTTATCACTAACTAATACTGATAAAAAAAACGATCCTGTTAGAAATCGCGCAGAAAAAAAAGCCATGCAGAATTATCAGTGTGAACGATAAGGAAACCGAAACCAAAGCAATACGAGAAACGTGTTCTGACAACAACAAAAATTAAAAATTAGAAAAAAAATCATTTCTAAAGCTCAAGGTCAAGCGTAGCGTCATTAAAAATGAAAAAACAAATAAACACAAACACAAACACACACACACATTGAAGAACACACACACACATACTACATGGAAAGACTGTGTGAGTGAGTGAGGGGTAATAAGGATGATTAGAAATGAGTATAGAGAGGCAGTGGGCATGAAAGTAGGAGGAAGAAGGGAGAAGGGCGTGAACAGGCAGGCAGGCAGGCACATGTTGCGGCTGTTTAAATAAATTAAAATTAAAATGAAATATTTTAAACAACAAAAATTCGATTGACATGTGTACGAGGGGATAGTCTGGAAGAACGAGGAGGGAATTCTTTGTTTTCTTTTTTGGCTAATTATCAAGCAGTTGATTTAATGAGTGGCGGCGATAAGGTGTGCGAATTGAGAGGGCGATAGTAAACAATGTGTGGCCATTGTCAAAGTCAAGTGCAAGGCTAAGGGGGAGAGAGCAGCACAGCAACAGAGGCATTTTACAACAGAGCGAAATTCAGAGAAGTCCGCACTTGGAGAGAGCGTGAAGATGGTGGGTGAGGAAGAGAGCGAGAGTGCCTGTGACGTTTAAGTGAGAGAGCGATCAGCGGCAGCGCCAGCGCCAAAAGAATAATTTGCACATGTCTGCAGCGTAGAATCAAAACACACACACACACACACGAACCATACACTAACACACACTCACACATACACTTGCTTAGAATGCTCGCATGCGAGTCGCGAGACGACCTTGTGGCGAGTTATTTTTTAACCTTGGAATGAATGAAATGACTGTACACATGTATGTGTGTGTGTGTGTGTGTGTGTGTGTGTGTGTGTGTGTGGGGCTTTTTGCACAAGTATTTGATACGATTATACACATTCGTATTTAGAACTGCTTATGTACTTTGTATATGAATAAACAATAATACATAATAATAAATATGAGAAAGGAAAAATAAATTACGCAAAAAGCAATTATTATACACACAAATATGCAAATATATTTAGTAGTGAATGAGGCGGTTACCCCCCACCTCATGCACTCGAGCTAAATGTCATCAGTATGAGGAAGCAAAAGGCAAAGCAAAGCAAGCAATAAAAGACAACGGCACTTTTACGACAAGCGCCGCCAAAGAGAGTCAATTACAACAACACGATCGTTACAAGAAATTTGCGAGAGTGAGAGACAGAATGTTGTCTGTTGTTTGTGGAGGCTGAGCCAAGTAGAGCAGTAGTGCAAGCGAGTGCGCACGAGACAAGTGGAGAGGAGAGCAGAGTAGAAGAGAGGCAATGGCGCAATTCATTTAATAGTCAGGTGGTTAAACATGCACACACACACACACATACTTACGTATATACATTCATGCATACATGCATACTTAAATACTTATAAGGAAGCGCCATTCGCGCATTCTATGCTTAATTCTATTGAGTTATGACGAGACGGAAGCATTAGAGCAAGGTGAAAAGGGGTTTTGCAATGTGACAGTTGCAATTGATGCTTAAATTACAAATGTATAATACTACATAAATTATTGCTGTATATTATACAGAGCATGTTATTCATTGTTGATTGGGCTGGGGTTTTTTTCTTGTTTTTTGGCACTATCAACATGCAGAATTTGAGGAATCGTTTTGTCAGCCAAGAATATTTCAATTGAAGGTCTTGTGATACGCAATTTCGAGTAAGAAGGAGGTAGAGAGGGGAAAGAGGGGAATAGGGAAAGCATACGAAAATACATCAACATTAAATAGAATTTTATACACTCTTCCATTAGTATATTTTGCAAACTATTTCCGCTTTTGCGCAAATCAAACGCAAATTCGAAAATATATTTTTATAAAATGATACGAACGAGTCGAGAAACGAAGCGTCGACAGCGACGACGACGACGACGACGTCAAAGCGCCGGCAGAAAAAGTGTAGAAAATAGAAAGAAATTTGTTATCGTTGTTGTTGTTGTTGTGCCGGTTGTATGCCGGCAATATGTTGTTGTTGCTGTTGTTGCTGCCTCTGCTTGCACTTGGCGAAGGCCAGCAAAGAAGACAAGGAGACGCAGAGCACCGACGAACAGTGGAAGAGAGTGAAACAGAGATATATAGAATGGGGCCGGCATTTTGTGGCAAAAGATTTTCAAGGTTAATCATACGAATTTCCGACAAAAGACTTGAACGAACGTGCACACACATGCAAACATTCGTACAAACATGAAATGAAACATAATTTTATAGCATTGAGCGATGATAGCGTGTCAGGGGGGTGGACTGGGTGGGTGAAAGAGGGGCGTGGCGGAGGGCGGCACGTTTGGGTTTGTCTGGCGCGTGCATGTAACTCAAAACCCGGAAAGCAAAATGGCATAATAACATGAACAATGCTTGAAATAGACAAAACAAAGCAGTAGGGTCAAAAACAGTAACCCCCTCCCCCTTTTGCCCACCCTACTACCACCCTACTGCCTAGTCACCTATCTGCTCCCAGCGGCAATCTAAAGCCCGAACACACGCGCAACGAGTACGAGAAGGGGAACGAGTAGGGGAAAGCGGGAACGAGAACGAGAACCCGGAACCTTGAACTCTGGTTCGTCGACCTTGGTGCTAATGTCAGCGACAGGCGACGAAAGCACAAAGCAACAGCAAAAAAAATAGCTGAAAAGAACCGCTATGCCAAAGGGAGAAAGGAGAGAGAAAGAGGTAGAGAGAGCGAGAGAGGGAGAGAGAGATAGCAAAACAGCCCCTAGAAACTACAAACTAGCTGACGTCGTTATTGCTGCCTAAGCTTTTGTGTTGTAGTGGGAATAAAAAGCTTCCAGCGACGAGGAAATGAGCGAGAGAGCGAGCGAGCGAGTAGTGTGGGATGGGGTGGGGGAGCTTGGCAGAGACAGAAACTAAGTAAGTAAACCTGTGCGTGTGTGTGTGTGTGTGTGTGTGTGTGTGTGCATGTGGGAGTGTGCGGAAGTACAAATAGTTATGTTCATTGATTGCATTGGGACAGAGCGAGACAGGTAGAGGCAGTTCGGTGACCTTCGCGTGAATAGAACGTTTAAAAAAATGGAGGGAAAAACTAAAACTATTTGCGGGCGGAGGAATGCAACAGTTTGTGGCAACTATAAGTTAAAGTAATGTAATTAATTAATTTTTTTAAATAATTGTTTATATTATTTTTTAATATAAATAATTATTATTGTTATATAATATATAGTATTAAATATTTAGTATTTATTTTAGTCGGAACTAATTGGTATATTTGTAATTTGCTTGATCTTTACAGGCCTGTCCATTAAATCCCGCGCCCGAGCTGCAGTCCGAACAGGAATTCTCGCAGAGATTTGCCCATGTTATACGTGGTGTTATCGACTTTGCGGGCATGATACCCGGTTTCCAGCTGCTCACCCAAGACGACAAGTTTACGCTGCTGAAGGCGGGACTCTTCGATGCGCTCTTCGTGCGTCTCATCTGCATGTTTGATTCATCGATCAATTCGATCATCTGCCTCAATGGACAGGTGATGCGTCGCGATGCCATACAAAATGGCGCCAATGCTCGTTTCCTGGTGGATTCTACCTTCAATTTTGCGGAACGCATGAATTCAATGAATTTGACAGATGCCGAAATCGGTCTTTTCTGCGCCATTGTTCTGATCACACCCGATCGTCCGGGTCTGAGGAATCTGGAGTTGATTGAGAAGATGTACAGTCGCCTGAAGGGTTGTCTGCAGTGTATTGTCTCCCAGAATCGTCCCGATCAGCCAGAGTTTTTGGGTAAATTGCTCGAAACGATGCCTGATCTGCGCACACTCAGCACGCTGCACACCGAGAAGCTTGTCGTCTTCCGCACCGAGCACAAGGAGCTGTTGCGTCAGCAAATGTGGACCATGGAGGATAACGATGCATCCAGCAAGAGTCCAGCAGGCAGCTGGGATGCCATGGACGTGGAGGCCGCCAAGAGCCCCTTGGGTTCCGTCTCAAGCACAGAGTCCGCCGATCTCGACTACGGTGCACCCAGCAGTACACACACAGCTTCATCGCAGGCACCCAGCTCGGCTCAGTCTCATCATCTGCATAACGGTACGAGCACCAGCAGCAGTTCGTCTCTGGCCAGCTCCGCTCCGCTGCTTGCCGCTACACTTTCCGGCGGCTGTCCGCTCCGGAATCGCGCTAACTCCGGTTCCAGTGGTGACTCTGGTGCTGCTGACATGGACATCGTTGGCTCCCACGCGCATCTCACCCAGAACGGTCTGACAATCACGCCCATTGTGCGTCACCAGCATCAGCAACAGCACCAACAGCAACAGCAACCACAGCAGGTGAATCACCACCAACAGCATCCGCAGCTGCATCACCACCTGACCTCAGGTGCCACTCGCTACCGCAAATTGGATTCGCCCACAGATTCGGGCATCGAATCCGGCAACGAGAAGAACGAGTGCAAAGCCGTCAGCTCAGGAGGTAGCAGCTCCTGCTCCAGTCCGCGTTCCAGTGTGGACGATGCCCTCGACTGCAGCGATGCCGCCCAGGTGGCCTCCGCCGCGGGTGTGGCAGCCCAGCTAAGTGTCTCCGTTTCGCCAGTCCGCTCACCACAACCCTCGAGCAGCGCGAACCTCAAGCGTCAAATAGTCGAGGATATGCCGGTGCTGAAGCGTGTGCTGCAGGCTCCACCACTGTACGACACCAATTCCCTCATGGATGAGGCCTATAAGCCGCACAAGAAATTCCGGGCACTTCGTCATCGGGAGTTCGAGAGCGCCGAGGCTGATGCCAGCAGCTCGACGAGCATGCCCGCTCACAGTCCTCGCCAGAGTCCCACGCCCACACCCACACCTACGCCCACGCCCACTATGCATACCGCCCACATCAGTGTGGTGCAGACACCGCCCCCAGCGGGCGTGACAGCTGCAGCAAGCAGCCAACTGCATATGCATCTAACGCGCAACAGTCCCAGCCAACAGCAGCAGCAGCAGCAACATCACCACCACCAACAACAGCAGCAGCAGCAGCAACAACAGCAATTGGGTTCCATGGCCAGCACACACTCGGTTCTGGCCAAGTCCCTGATGGCCGAGCCACGTATGACGCCCGAGCAGATCAAGCGATCGGACATTATCCAAAATTATTTGATGCGCGAACCGGCAACAGCTGCCAGCAGCACCACCGGTGGTGGACGTAGTCCCAGCAATCATTGTCCCTCGCCCTCCACAAGCTCCCCACCGCCACCACAGCAGCAGCAACAGCAACAGCAGCAGCAACATCTGCAACAGCAGCAGCAACAGTCTCGTTGGGCCACCACCAATTGCCAGCAACGACAGCAATCAGTGTCGCCGCACAGCAATGGCAGCAGTTCCAGCTCCAGTTCCAGCTCATCCAGCTCATCGAGCTCCTCCTCCAGCAGCAACAGTTGTCCATATTTCCAGTCACCGCATTCGACCAGCAACAACAGCAACAGCAGCAACTCTGCTTCCTCCTCGACAGCAACAGCAACATCCACTTGCATTGTGACCCCGCCCCCAAGGCCATCGCCCATGTTGGAGCTACAAGTGGAGATCGCTGATCCCGCTCAGCCTCTGAATCTGTCCAAGAAATCACCGACGCCGCCGCCAAGTAAATTGCATGCTTTGGTTGCTGCTGCTAATGCTGTGCAGCGTTATCCAACACTGTCCGCTGATGTTACTGTCACAGCGACCAGCAATGCAGCTGTATCCACAGCCACGCCCAGCGGCACACCGCCCACAAGCAGTAGCAGCAGCAGCACCGGCGGCAGCAGCAATGGTGCGTCCACAGGAGTGCCCACTGTACACAAGGTTATGTTGGAGGCGTAAGAGACTGAAGCAAAGGGGGAGTGGTAAGGGAGGGTTTTAGGGGGGAATTCGGGGATGGTAAACATTTTTCCTTAACACTGGCAAGACACCCCAAGCCGACAGCTGAAAAACAGCTAAAAGCTATAGCTAAAAGCCAGCAAAGAAAATACAAATTAAAAAAAAAAAACGTAAAAATTAAATTAAATTATTTTTAACTTTAAAGAACTTCACAAACAAATACAAAACAAACAAAAAAAAACAACAATTAAAAATAAAAAAAATAATTAAATTTAAAAAAAAAAACAACAACAACAACAATGAGCAAGTGTACAAAGTTTCAAAATGCATGCAATTTAAATATTTAAACTAAAAGTTATTAATTAACAATAAAAAAAAAAAAAAAACAAAGCAGATAAAATTGTCGTCGAGGTATTAAAAAAAGAAAATGTGGACAGCATAAAAAAACCATATATATTTTAGCAGTTAAAAAACAGAAACAAAACACAGACAGACAAACAATTAAACAATTAAACAATTTAAATTATTAATAAATTTCCCAATTGCTTTTAAGGCAAAACTCCAATTGGAGTTGTTGGCCAATAAGAATTTCGATACTGATTCTTCAATTCAAATTAAAAAAATAGAAACTTTTGATTGTTTTTTAAGTTTTAAGCAATTTGTTGTAAATATTACAATTACGTTTTACACACTATTATTAATTATTTCTATGCTAGACAAGCAATATGTTTAACTACTTGCTTTTTAAAATGTTTTTTGAAAAAACTGCAATTTAATGTTGTCTAATTCGTTCTAATTTTATATTATTTAAATTTTTATTTAAATTTTTATTTTTATTTTTTTTTTTAAACCCTCTCCTCAAAAAAATGGTATCAACTTTTTTTTTGCGATCTCCGTTAAGTGAAGAAGTAATAAATGAAATTTGCTGTTTTTTATTAAACATTTTAAAATTTCAATTTTAATTTTAAGTTTTGAGAAAAATTCAGTTTTTATGAATTGCAAAATTAACTAAAACTCTAAGCGTTTAATATTATTGTTTTCTAATTTTAAAAAAAACCCCAAAACACAAAACAAAACAAAAACAAAAAAAAACTTGATAAAAATAAAAAATAAATTTAAAAAATAAAAGAACATATACTTATACATATATGAATTAATTAAAAATAAAATCAAACAAAAAATGCTTAAAAGTTTTAGCAGCAAAAAACCCAACGTTAAAATATTTGTTGTGTACATAGTTAAATGTTAAATTAAATTAAAAATTAAATTAAAAATTAAAAACAAAAACAAAAAATTACCAATTACAATTAAATGTAAAAGAAACGTATTTAAAATATGAAATATATATAAATAAATATGCTTAAACAATTAAATGTTTAATTGGCGTAAGAACAATAACAATTAGCAGCAAAAAAATACAACAACAAAAAAAATACACAAAAGATTATTGATGATATATAAATATATTATTTAAAAGAAGAAGAAAAAAAACATTAAAATACACTTGCGGTAGCAAAAAACTATTACATTAATTATATTATAATTAATTATGCAGTACTATTATGATTATTCTAATTCTTATGATTAATTAATTACTATTTCTTGTGGTAAGCAACAACAACAACAACAACAACAACAACAAAGATACAACTGGCGCAGAAATTTGTATGTCAAATCAATAAAATGAAAATTGTTAAAAAAATATTTAAAATCTTCAGTTTTTTTATTTCATTTAGTATTTTGTTGGTATTTTTAGTTGATTTTCAGTATTTTTTTTTTTTTTTTAGTTTTAAAAAGTGAAATGGTAAGGCGAAAAAACTATTTTATTTATTTAAATTTTTTATTTTTTATTTCAGTATTTTTTAAGGAAAACTCCAAAAAGTATCTAAGAATTTTGAAGAGTTTTGTGTGTAAAAAAAGTTTAACAAATGAAATACAATAAAAGTATAACATAATGAAGTCTAAGCTACACAAACACACAAACACACACACACAAACACACACACACACACACACACACACAAACATACATATATATATATTATAAATATATTCTTTTAAAATTTATGCAAACGTGCTGACAAAATGAAATGAAGAATTACGAAAAAAGCGACGAAAGAAGAGAGGAGTAAAGAAGAGAGAGAGAGATAGAGAAGGTTATGACAAGAAAAAAAGGTTATAACTAATAAAATATCACACTTCAATAATTATATATATATACATTAAATACACACATACGTGTGTGTAACAATTTTTTGTGCGTGTGTGTGTAAAATTGTCCGTAATTTTTAGCAAGCAAATAAAATATTAAAAAAAAACAAAATAAATAAATAAATAAATATTGTATTAAAACTGAATATTTTATGTAAAAAAGTATGAAAACACTGTGTATTGTAGTGCGATAGCAGCTAGCTTGTGGCTGGTTATAGGACTTATGTTAAAACTATCGATCGATATCGATAACGATAACAGCAGAGAAGAAAGTAAACGAAACAATGAAATGAAACGACAATTAAGCATAAAACTCAAGACGAATAACGTAAATCGTTAATCGTTAATCGTAAAACGTAAGCAACTTTTACGTAATGGCAACTAACGTAATTGAGCTGAAATCCAACTGAGAAGGCATATTGAATATGATACTTGGCTGAACGAGTACATATATAAAAGTATATATATATATATATTTAAATGTGTGTATATATAAATACAGGTCGAGTAAGTATATGTACATACACACACAAACAAACACCAATACACACACACACACACACACACATACATATATATATTTTCATCAGTCACAATTTGTGAATTGAGACAACTTTTAAAAAATACAATAACAACGGGCAAAGTAAATACATACATATATACACACATATGTGTATCTGCCGATCTGGCAGTATATATACATATATATAGAAATGTATCTGAAGAACATTGCTAAACTGATACCAAACCGAAACTCGATACCGAAGAACGAAATTTGTATTTGTGAAATAAAATAATACTGCAGTTTGTTTTAAAAAGAAATAAAAAAATATAAAAAATACCAGAATGGAATATGTGAATAAAATATGAAAATAAGTATTTAAAATATATCAACAAGAATTACAACAACAACAACAAGAAAAAAGAAAAAAATGTTTTATTTAACTTTGAGGGAAATTTCTTTTGTTCCAGAGAAGACAACGCGAATGTGTCATAAATGGTGCTACATTATTAGGGCTTCTGCTGTTGGTGCTTCTTCTTCTTCTTCTACCAGTCTTCTGCTTCTTTCAGTCTTCTTCTTCACCAAGTCTTCTTCTTCTATTTGTATTCTGCTTCTTCTTCCACTTCGTTGTCGCATGCCCGACGATAATTTTCAATGTCGCCGCCTGTGTATTTTGGAATTTTGCTCGTGACCTTGAGCGATAAGTGTCGCGAAATGAATTTACCGAAATAATCAAATAAGCATTGTCTCAAGTGGAAGCGAGACGTAAAGCGACGCAAGCGGAAACAGAAGCATGAGTGTCGCACACACATACAAAAGCACACACACACACACAAACGTATTCTCCCATACACTCCCATACATATGCATATGTAGAGAGATAACGCGCAGTCAGATAGCGCCAGAGCTATGGGACAATTGGAGGGGAACAGTGTGGGGAATAGCGGTAGTGGGAAATAAGGGGAATGAGGGGATGCGGTGCCAAGAACGCGCATGTATTATTTGCAATATATTCTAATTTTAAACGAAGAGCAGACAAAGATGAACAGCTACAATAGAGAGATTGAATGAGAGCGGGAGGAAGACATTTTGTGGGAGTGAGAGAAGCGAAGGGGAGGCAGTAAGAAGGAGAAGAGAAACACACACTCAGATCTGTTATCTTCAAAGTCAATGTCAAAGCTGTGGCAGAAAGAGACAGCAGGCATTGGAGTGAAATAGATGGATAAGGCAACGAAAAAATCACAAACTGTACAATGTGGCATATGAGTAATGCACGCCAAGAAGCAGCGAGCAGGAAATGCAATAAACAGCAACTTTATCATTTTGATAGACAGCAAATCGGTTTAATTAATCGATGGCCTTTAGTATTTAATCGATTTGTATATCAAATGAAGTCGCAAATAAATTTATTATATGGAAAAAGTGCTACCAATAAATCAAAGTAATTTAGACGATAATTAACATACTTTCAGGACAAATCGAGTAGACTTAAAGTACAAAATTCTAGAACCTGTAATATGAATAGATAATAAGATAGTGACGCAGATTAAATTAGCTGATCTCATGCCCTGCTATATTCTGAAATTTCCTTTTATTATACTAATAAATGTAAGCATGATGTACATACAAATACATATATATAGACGAGTATATATCTATATAATATGTATTTATTTATTAGGCTGCTTCTGATATTTTTGCGTATTTCACCTTGAAATCCAACAAGCCTCAAATAAATTAATACACACAAATCGCACAAATTCCGCGCGTAACAAATAAAATACAAATACAACAAGAGCGAAAGCAAAAACAATAACAACAACAACAACAATTTGTTTTTGTATTTAGAAACAAGAACAAATACCGGCAGAAAGGAAAAAAAATACAAAAAAATTTTCAAGGTTAACTGATTAGATGAAATTAGCGAATTTCTAGCAGATGATTGAACGAAGCAAGCGGGCTGGGGTGGGGCTGATTGTGGACAGAGGGGCGGGCAGGCAGTGGGCAGTGGAGAGCGGGTGATGAGAGCACGCGCTAAATAAAAGGCCCACGCAACGTGTTGTCGCAATCGAATTGTGCGTGTGCGTGCCGAATCAAAGCCGAAGTATAGCCGAAGTGGAGCAAAGCCGAACTCTCGCACACGCATGCTAACCCCTCACACCACCATCTGCGGTTCTCTCCCTCTGCCTATGCCCACTCCAGCAAATCAAGTACAATTCCACCACTACGCATTGTCGTCACAAGCTCCCCTACCCATATTTAGCCGAAAAAGTAATTTCCCCACCCATTCTGGGGTGTGGTGTAATTCGGTGGAATTCAACACAGCCATTGATCTTGTATGTAATTCTAATTAAATTAGAATACTAAAGAAGGGGAAATTCTTGCTGTTGTTCGCATTTTACTGTTGATGCCCGAAATAAATCAAAGGTATTATATTTACAAATTGAGCGTAAGCTAAAATTAAATTTAGCCAAGGCAACGCCAAAGTAAGTACAATATAAAGTAAATTGTACTATAAACAAAAAAAAAGTTTTACGCTTTTGGCATTAAGGTAAATATCATAATACAAATGTACACAGACACAGACACGGACACACATACACGTACACACACACAGCTGCAGATAGATATACAAAACGAAATGCGCTTGACATTGAACTTGAACTGCAGTGCAATCGACGACGTTTACGTCAGCGACGCCGTCGACGTTGGCGTCTACGTTAACGTTAGCGTCAGCGTCAACGTTGTCTGTGTCATCACAGAGAGCTGATAGCAGAATCAACAGCAGCTGTTATTGTTATATTTGAAGAGCGACAGAGATGGCAAGAAACTGTACTGTCTGAGAACTGTAAATGATTTTACAAAAGCGCAAGTTAACTACGAAATTTATTTATATCAAATTTAGATTTATCAGTCTAGAAATAACAAATTTCACTGCAAATGCAACGCTTTCAATGTTATTAAAGTCTAATGAATGAGTAACATTATTGACGCATTGGTTCTAATGTTAAATCTGAGTCAGTAAAATCTCAATATTGACTGATGACCAAAAGGGATTTCTTTATTTTTCCCACCATTTGAAGTGCAAAAAGTTTTGTACTTAAAATGGGAACCACAGGAAATGTTAGTAATTAATAAGTTATTAGGAAAATAATGCGCAATTTTGCGGTGAAATTACTTAAATACTGTTTCCGTTACGTGGAAATTTACAGTAATTTGAACTTAACACTAACATGGCCAATTGTGTGGGCCACCAAGGACAGGGCCAATAAGGGCCAACATGTCATCAGTTTGATGAGCCGTAAAACATGAAAGCGCTAAAGGATCTAAGTACTATAAACTGTATAACTAGGCGAATAGTGTATACTCTAAATCGGTTTGAAAACAATTTAATTATGGTATTTAAAACTTGGGATTATAAACAAAGGCAAAAGCTAAAAAAAATATTCTTTAGGACTCGCTGTAAGTGTCTCAAGTTCATTTGATGAGACTAACAAAATAAAAAAAAAAAAAAAAAAAAAAAAAATAATTAGTAGAGTACTCAAAATGCGTTGTGGGTTTATTAAAAGTGCTGAAAGTACAAATTACATGCGCAGGCAGTGACGAGAGTGGCTCGTGGGCAGGGAGGGGAGACGTAACGAGAGGGAGACAGGACGTAGGTGTAATGTCTGCTGGCATTGCCAGCAAGCAAGGTCACATTGACAAGTGTTGCACGCGCCTGCGATTGACAAAATGTGCCTGCGCTGAAGGCGGCCGCAACGGGGCTGAGGGAGGTACACGACTAGAAGGGTGGGAGGAGTGGTGTACGGAGCGGAGTGGGAAGAGGGGTAGGGTAGTTACTTGGAGGATGCGTGAAGCTCTGCTTTTGGCACTTGTCGTTTTGTATTGCTCTCGTTCTTGTTTGTGTTTTACCTCCACACTTGGTACTTCTGGCTTTTTTCACTTGATTAGTGACACGCGTCTGCCACACGCGCTCTCCCTCCCTCTCCCTCTCCCTCTCTCCCTTCCACACACACTGTTTGTTTTTTCTGCCAGAACGAACAGAAATTTCCTTGATTTAGCAAGAAAGTCAACACAATTTGAAACGTTTTGAATTCGAATACATATACTCAGAAATCACATCATCAAAACTCTTTATCGATATCGTTTAAGATAGTTCCCTTTTCGTCCTTTACGTACATATAGTATATATGCAAAGTTGTGTTCTTTTGTCTAATCTCAGATCTGTTTTCTTCATGCACTCTTCGGGGCCTAAACAAACTTTCGTTTTGGCCATAAAAGCGAAATCTCCTTCAGAAAGGTCAAAAGCGTGTGGATGCTGTCGAGGGGGCGTAGGAGTGAGCGTGGGAGGCAACGCGTGTATATGTATTGAAATGTCCTTGACAATAACATTGCATGCCATCAGGTCGAAGGGTCGTCGGGTCGTTAGGTCGTTCTCGAGTCCTTGAGTCTTTGGATTCTTGGGCTGTTTGGGTTTTTTAGGGTCGTTTAGTCGCTGGTTTGCTAAGCCAATATGGCGCGTGAAAAATGAATAAAAAAAACCTTTGGCCAAGAGCCGTGCGGAGGCTCGAAATTTCCATGGAAATGCCTGGATGGAGCTGGCTAAAATACGCTTATTTATGCGTATGTACGAGACACCTTTTGGCCCAATGTGTAGCAGTAAAATGAAGTATGCGTTTTGGCCAACATTCACTCACATTTGGCTAATTGAGCGCTGTCTTGGCCAATAAACTAAACCCTGCGGTGATGTACTAATTTTACAAATATTATATAAATATGGGCGCAACAGTAGCACGACCTCCCGACCAACCCCCACCGCCCCCCTCTTGTTAGCCTGGTTGGGTGCCAAGGCAAACAACCGCACAAAATACACACGCGCTATTCCCACAAGCCAATAACCTAGAGCAATTTTGCTATTTACACAATTACAACAACAAAATATTTACACACCCCCGTTGGAGCCACCCCTATCCCAGAACGCCCCCTTCAACCCCCCTTCCACCCCTCTCGGTGATTCACAAAAGAGCGAAACGAAATTGCGTTGAAAATGTTTTGTGCGAACATTTTATAGGATTGTGGGCGTTGAGGGGTGTTGTGGGGTGTGGGCGGGGCAGTTGGAGCGACAGAAACTTTTACCAAAATTATATTGTGTTTTCCTGCGAAAGCTTTGCACCAACCCCCAAAAAAAGACCGTTATTTCTCCCTCGACTTCTCTGTATTTTGGTTAGCATTCAAGGTCAAAGTTGAGCATTGGCCGTAAAGACAAAAGGCAGCGAATTCGAAGGAAAGCAACGACGACAAGATACCCTGTAATGTGGAACAAGTAAATTAATACAAAAATTGTTAAGGAACTAGTTCTTTTCGCGGTTTTAAGCCATTGAAACTGCAAAGTATGCACGTTTGAATACCCTGTAAAAGAAAACATGAAGAGTTAATACTGCTAACCAAATAGTAACAAGAAGTACCATACCTTAACCTATTCCAGCTCTCGTAACTACAGGGTATGCTCGTTTTTAAGGAGTATAAGTCAGTGCGCCGAATCGCCCGTCTGCCTGGAAGGGATACCACCCCGAGAAAGCCACCTTACCTCCCGCCAATACTTCTCTTTCCCCCCTCCCTCTGGTATATAGCATAATTCTGTGATTCAAATTCGTGTGTTTTTGGCCTTTTGTTCGCTCACAACTCTCAAATCTCAACTTGACCCAAATCAAAAAAGTTCTCGAAACAAAATACAAACGAGATATCAAAAGGCGACATTTTGTTTAATTGTCTAATTAAAATCAGGAACATTTTAGCAGCTACAAAAGTCTGGCATTGACAAGGGATCGCAGCTCGAGTGAGTAATGAATCTACATATGTTATCGGAGCTCTTCTATTGTTGAGACGTCTGACAAGTGGTATCTACTGCTCCTACTCTCTCCCCCTACTCACCTACCTTTTGCCGGCCTTAAGCCGAGTAATAAGTTGTTAAATTCCTAGTAGCTTAACTTCAAAAGACCCCTTACTTGTTCGGGAAATCAACTAAATTCTGTTTTTTTGAGTTTTATATAGTATGTAACTACATATATGGTAAAGTTTTCCAATCCGTTTCAATTTTGTGCAGTTTATATAATATCATATAATATGCATAATCTGTAAGTTTGGTTAAGATGGCTCAATGAACTGAACAGTTTTCCATACAAATTTATGATTTCTGAATGATTAGTCATATGGGAGCTATACGTTCTAGCTGTGCGATTTAAATTAAATTTGATTAAAATACATCCTTTGATACCATATATGTAATGAGTGAGTTTTGGGCAGATAGCTTCAGTAGTTTTTGGGTTATAGTATTTTGAAAACTACTTTTTACAGGAATGTCTAAATATCTGCAATAAGCATGGGGTGAATGAGTCTTACATGAACTTTTATACTAAATTTGAAGACTCCAGCTCTTATAGACTCTGAGATCCAGGTGTTTACATAGACGTATGGAAAAAATGATCAACAAATTTCCATTCTGATCCAGAAAATATAATTTTTAGATGTGTTTCGAGGATAATTTAACAAACTCAATAAATCCCTTTTATATTTTTTAGTACAGGGTCTAAACATCCCTAAGACCCTTTCAAGCGCCGCTTCAATGCTGACGAGGACAAGAACAGAGATTGGAGACAGAGACAGAGAGAGAATAATCAACTTTGGTGTAGGCGTCCAGTCTATAAGCATCTTGAATTACTTGAAATGTCAGCAAACAGTAGTCGACAAAAGTATGCGCCCATTCAAAATGTAAGCAATACTTTGCAATAAACAATTTGTAGGCCTATCATTTATTTTTTTTTGTTGAAGGCAATCGAAAGAATTCAAGTAAATTGAGATGATCAATCGTTCGATCAAGCAAACGATCGTTCAATCGATCGAGTGATCGAGCGATCGTTTGTTCGATGAATCAAATTACGCTTTAAGCTTATTTTGATTTCGTTTCATAAACAGAACAGAAGTCAAAACATTCAATCAGACACCAGAGATCGAGTTTGAGTTATAGCATTCAATTAAATTACATAAACATTTAAATATTTGTTCTTGATATTTATTACAATGATCCGAGGGTTCTTCTTACGTCTCCGATCGTCAAGGCGACTTTTAATATATTGTTTACATTTTCTGACTACATAAATCAAAAATCGCGTTAAGTTTTCATTTTATATACTCTCAAGGGTGTTGCTCTTAATAAAGTGCGTATTTTTAATGGAGGACTCGTTTACCTTGATCTAGTTAGACCCCGTCCTCTAAAAAAGAGTAGAGGAGTCTATTAGGTTTGTCTAAAGCGAAATTTGCGTAACAGCCAGAAGGAGGCGTAGCCGACCCCACGAAGTGTATATATTCTTGATCAGCATCAACAGCCGAGTCGATATAGCGATGTCCGTCCGTCCGTCCGTCCGTCTGTCAGTCCGTCCGTCCGTCCGTCTGTCCGTCCGTATAAGCACATAGATCTCAGAGACTATAAGAGCTAGAGCCAGCAAATTTGAAATGAAAGTCCGTCTATTTCGCGAGCAGAACAAGTTTACTTTAAATTGTCTCCACGCCCACTACCGCTCTCTCAAATTGTAAAAAACTATTTTTACGTGACCATAACTTGGAAACGACTAGAGCTATCGTGATCAAATTCACATATTATATGTATGGTACCACTATAGCTATCCTCACCAAGTTTGATGCGGATCGAACAACTATAGCCTATAGTTCCCATAGGACAAATCGGTCGAAAATTATTTATTTGGAAGAAAAAAGCGCACTAGAATGAGTAAGGGGTCTTCAACAGTAGGCTTGCCTCGACAGTAGCCTTCTTTTTGAACTTTCTCCGATTCCCTGACTCCTAACAGCTTTAAAATTAGTTTACTTTGTTAGCCTTTAGTACTATTCACTATACCTCAAGAACTTATCTAACTTAAGGCATTTAAAGTAAATAGTTTCTAAATTGTCCTACCCAATTCCCCATGATTATTACCGCTAGAAACTTACCCAAGCTTAGTAGTAACAGTATTTCTAAAGAACTTTCCCTTTGAACAACATATTTTGTTAAACATTTCACTGATTTTGTACACTTTGGACGTAGGTAGTGCCTCCCTAGAGGACTTTACTTCTAGAATCCTTGAGTGCGATAATGATACAGTGTGACCTCTTAATGACGAGCAGCCATGTGCGTGTCTCAGGACAATGGCAATGGCAACCAACTGTTGCCAAGCATAAATGATGGGCGGACAGTGGGCGGGGCATAGGAGTGTTGAACTAGAGAGGTAGGGCCAATGGGAGGTCAGCTAAATGACGGCGCCGACTGTCTCCAGTCGCCGTCTGTCAAGGACATTCTACACATTACAAGTCTCAGCAAAATACGCATAAAATTTCGGAGGGGAAGAGGGAGAGGGAGGAAGAGGGAGTGAGAGTGGGAGAGGGAGGTGGAGAGGGAGAGGGAGACGGAGGCCTCATTTCTATCTTTAACAATTTGTTGTTGTTTCACGAATGTTTGAACGCGTTTTAGCATTGCAAACTATTATATAGCAAACATTTGGTTGATTGTCAATGTCATGAGTTTCGACTTAAAACTATACAATTTTTGTAATTCAGGAAGTTCGTATCAAATATGCGATGCATAATATGAATAATTTGAGAGTAAAAACGGAGAAGAAAAGGAAATGAAAAGAATAAAATACTCTAGATCAGCACTTGATCAGCATTTCAAGAGGAGTACGAGTGCGAGTATATTTCTGGGTGTATCGGTACCGATATCGGGGGAATGTTTAATGCCAAACAGGACAGGAAGCAGACCACGAGAATTGGGTTTAATGTATGCCCCAAATAACAAGATAACTGAATAATGTTGAATATATAGCTTAGATCTGAGAGTCAGTGTGTATGTGTATGGGTGTGTATGAGTGTGTATGTGTGTGTGTGCAGCTTAACCTTGTAGCATCTGCTATAAATTTGTTTAATGGAAGCGAGAAAGCGACGCTTTAAAAACTTGTCGAGTAATCAAGCAAAAATGCTCAAAATATGTAAAAATATGTTAAAAATGCTAATGAAAAATCAGCAGAGAGAGAGAGACAGGGAGAGAGAGAGTGGGAGAGTGGGGGAGAGAACTTCAAGGCTAAACTGAATGAAATGTTGTTTGTACTTATATTAATGATGCTAAATGATTATATGACTAGAAAACATTCTCAACTCCATCTCTTTCTAACTCTATCGCTATCTCTATCATCTGCTCGCCGCACACATGAAATCTGCAATCAAATGTAAATAGAAAGCTCATAAGCTCAATTTTATGGGCATATAAAGCAGGGCTTTACCAAAATTTAGGCCAACTCCGAGGACGAGGCGACAGTTTATGAAGAATTGAGCGCAGACTTACATATATATATGTATATATCTTTGTATGTGTATGTTTTTTGGCCATAAAAGCGATGCCAAGGATGCGATGCGATGCGACGTTTAACAGAAATCGTCACGTATACGCCGCATACGCCAGCAATTATGTATACACACAAACCACACTCACACACACACATTGTGGCGACCCGACTGTGGGAGGATTGTACAAAAGTTTCATAAACTTAACCAAAATAAGCCGAAGGTTATGTTATATTATTATGATAATACGTAGCAGCAGCAGCAACAACAAAAGAGGCCTCAAAAACCTGCTACGCAATTCAATCAGTTGGGCTAAGAGGGAGCGAAGGGGAGGCAATGGGGGCGGTATGGGCTTTAGGGGATTGAGGGTTGAGGGTGGAGAGTACCTAGCAGCCGCTTTATGTTTATGTTTGGGTCATAAAATACGAGTATGGCCTAATGACAGGCAAATGAAATGAAAATGCCTTTAGATACACTCACTCTCTTACTCTCTCTCTCTCGCTCTCTCTCTCTCTCTCTCTCTCTTTCTCTCTGCCGCTCTCTATTTCTCTATATACCCCATCAATCAGCCTAGTCTATAAATTCTCTTTGCCCAACTGTCTCCCTCTTTGTCCCTCTGTCTCTTTCCCACCACCTACTCACCTACAATTCAAGGTCCTATTTATCCTGATTAATCAAAAAACTGAAAGTATAATACTTAATGGACTTGCTAACTGCGTAGCATACGCAAAAGTATTTTGGAGAAACCTTTTTACCAAGTTACCAAGGTTAGCTACCCCTACTCCTGTACTAACCCCCCCCTCCACTCCCCACCCCTACCCTTTTCTAGCCAATAAGTAAATTGTCAAAACTGATAGCATGTAATTAGTATCTCTAATATTGTTTATTGTCTACTCATTTTCCATTTTCTATTTTCTGTTTCTATTTTCTTGTTTTTGTTTAAGTTTCACTTAAAGTTTAAGTTTCACATTAATAATTCCTGGAATACAATTGTCGACTGTTTGTCTTTAAGCTGAATAATAAACCCGGCCCATAAGCAATTTGATGCCAACTGCGACTTGAGTTGCCAAATGAAATGATAAAGTGCGAACTAAGCGCTTTTTGGCTTACAAAATACCGTTAAAAATGTAAATTTAAAATGCTATAACTTTTATTTAAGCGTTAATATGAAATTTTATTCTTAGCATTATTTGTTTATTTAATAAATTATAAATTAATAGTTAAAATATTTCCTTTTTCTGAAACACAACAAGCTAGAAAGGCTACAGTCGAGCGAGGCCATATAAAAGCTATGGATGAAGCTATGGGATATAGTTCTTTGATTCGAACCAAAGTTGGTAAGGAGACTTAAAATCATCATATAAACATAATGTATGAGTTTGGTTGCGATTGCTCTTTTAACACAACATGTCTCTATTCAAATTTCCTACTTTCGACCGATGTGTCCTATGGGAGCTATAGGTTGCAGTTGTCCGATGTGGACCCAACTTGGTGAGGATATTTATAATGGTACTATACACATAATGTGTTAATTTGGTTGCGGTCGCTCAACAATAGCTACGTACATTCATATAAATCACCAATTTTCGACAGATTTGTCCTATGGAAACTATAGGTTATTGTTGTCATATGTTGGTGTCATATACATTATGTGGGAATTTAGTTCGGATAGCACTAGTAGTTTCCGAGTTATGGTGTTATGAAAATGGGTTTTCAGGATTTGCGCACATTTTGCTTCTGTGTACAAGGTCTAAAAACATATAGAAGTTTTGTAAACTAGACATATGCATGAATGTAATCATTTCAAACATCATAGTACTGTACAGTACTGTAGTGTTCTCAAAAAATACTGAACTCATATTTTACTGTACAGTAGATTCATTGTACAATGTAAACATGAACATAAACAGTTTTTAAGTATTACTTATTCAGTTTTTGACACAAGCTTCGCTTTAATAACAAAATATTTTTTTTATTTTAGCAGGAATAAATTTTTTACGAAATTTGTTTAAAATATTAAGAGTTAAAAGTTTAATAAGTTATTTAATCTAAATTAATTAATCTAATTAACATGGTTATTGTTAATATATCCAACAGCAAATGCTACCTATTTTAATGAAGTCCATGTAAGACTTCATCAATCCAACTTCTACACAAGTATCTATAAGATAAACTCCACTTCTTTAAAAAAAAAGTCTACCAAAATGCGGCTAGTAAATTTTTGAATGCACAACAATTTCACTTTTAGTTGGCAATAGTCATTACCACTATTAGACACCAACTAACAGTTAACAACTACGACAAGCACCGGCAATTTGTTACAACTCTATAAATCTGGGTAGCTGGGGAAGAGGGGAAAAGGGGGAGGGGGAAGCAATGAGCGACCCAATTTTGAAAATTCACTTTCTTCACTTTTAGATATTTAAGAGTTTCTCTGCTTTGTATTGTGCTTTATAGTTCACTCAACTTTTATTTGTTACTTTGTATTTTATTTTGGTTAGTTGGGGGGAGTCTCTAATAATTAAATGATCAAAATCAAAAAAAAAGAAATTAAATAAATTTGTGTTTTTTGGAGTGCAGCTCAATCATGTTCATAAGGGAGAAGGTGTAAGGGAAGGGGTGCAAGGGGGGGGGCAGGGGAGTCGAAGGTGGCTGACAAAAAACAAGAAACACTTTCCACACACTTTTCGTTGACCCAGAAAGCCAGCTGAAAACCCGTTTTTAGTTTGCCGACGGGTTAAAGAAATGCAACAAAACTACAAGAAAGAAAGAAATGAAAAGAAATGAAAAGAAACAAAGAAAACAGAAAACAGAAATGAAAAAAAAAAAAAACTTTAAATTTAAAATAAATGGAGTACACTTTCGCTTATGAAAACGAAAGTCAACGGACTTTTGCACTACCAATGGCTACAACAAAAGCAGCAGCAACAACAACAACAACAACAACAAAACACTACAAAAAAACGCGTCGCGTCGGTGAAATGGCGGAGAAATTTGTCAGCTAACCAAAGGCAAAGTAGGCTGTGCAGCGGGCCAAAACAACAACAACAAAAGCTACAACAATAACATCTACAACAACAACAACAACATTATTAACATTATAATAAAACAATGAACATGAAAACTGTGCATTGAGTACAACAACAAACAAAATCAAAATACAAAACGAAAATTCAAGCATTAAAAACGCGCAAAAGTTCAAAGCCTGCAGGCGACCAAAGTCGCGAGCGATTCCAGCGCGTCACTGAGGCGTTTTTATGCACGCCCCTGAAAAAACGCGCAGAGCTCGCTGCTACTCACACGCGACTTTTGCAAGTGACCCAATTTCAATACCGCAAACATTGAAAATGAAATAAAAATAAAATACAATATGATGAAGCCTGTTCGCCAGACAGACAGAGAGACAGAAAGACAGACAGACAGACAGACAGACAGACAGACAGACAGACAGAGAGACAGACAGAGAGAATTGTCAGACTAACAATAAATTATTTGGAGGTTCCATTCCAACATAAAATCTGCCATTTTTAGTTTAGGTTTATGTAAAAATAAACATAAAATAATAAAAATAAAATATATAAAAAATACAGTAAAACTGAACAGCGTCGCTCAACCTTTAAACAAGGCAAATGTTTAAATAAATACTTACTACAATGCGTTTTCAATACTACGAGTAGTTTTAATGTCAAGCACACCCATTTGGATTTATTATGGGGGCAAGATCGTGTACTTCAACTCAAAAATAACAGATAACAGTTCTTGATCCAGTTTTTTCTCTGTTTTGAATATATAAATTATGAATCAAGCAATCAAACAATCAAGCAATAAAATTGGATTTAATTATCTAGTTGTTTTTAATATCAATTAAAACTAATAAAATTTAAACTAAACATTATTAAAAATATTTAATTAAATATATTATAATACAACTTATGAAACAATAAAAAGTTTATACATAAATATATTAATTACTAAGAAAAAATAATTAATTAAAAAAAATTCAATTAATTTAAATAAAACTTAAAAACAATAAAAATACATATAAAACTTCTAAAATTTGAATTTAATCTTAATAAACATATATAAATAATTAATAATACAAATATAAAACAAATAAAAATACAAATAAAATTAATAAAATTTGAATTTTATCTTAATTAAATAAATAAATTATAATAAAAATTGAAAACAATAATTTTATTGTAAAAAAACTTTGAAAATTTTAATTTAATCTTATGATGAAAAAATAATTAAATACATAATAACATAATAATAAAACTTAATAAAAACAATATAAAAAAATTTAACATATTTATAAAAAGTGAGTTAAGATCTTGCTTTGAATAGTTTAAAAAGCATTTTTATATGCTCTATTTAAATATATTTTAATTGTTTATAATTTGTTACTTTAAAAAACAAAATACATTATCATTAAGACAATCATTTATGGATTTAATTGTTTTAAAAATGTAAACAAAAAATCCAATTGTTATATTAACAAAAATTTATATATTTTTTTAACATCTTCATTCATTTTTTATATTTATTTAACAACTTTTAGTTAGAAAACCCCTTTAAAATATTTAACACTGCATAGTAATTTACAAATTATTTAATAAATTTATTATAGTTGTAAGTACTTAACACATTTTAATGTTGTATAAATGTAAAAAGTTAAAGTGTTCATTAAATATTATATTAAAGGCCCATTACTTGCCCATTATTCAATTAAATTTTAATGCAAAATTCCATTTTGATAGTTGTTTTAAAATTAAACTTGAATTATTTATGCGAAATAATAATAATTTATTTGTAATCGTTTAGCATGCTAATTAGCCACCTCACGTGAATGGCTCAAACCGAAAACGAAGTCAATAACCGAATAACCGAGCAATGGGGCATGAGTGTGTGAGAGTATGTATGTGTGCGTGTGTGTGTGTGCATGTGTGTGTGTGAGAGAGACCGTATAAAATTTCACTTGGCTGCGTCTGCGCAACGGTCGACAGCGAAAGTGAAACCTAAAAGAGGTTTTTGAACTCAGTCCAGCAGAGCTGGGGAAGGGTAGGGGCAGGGAGAGGGAGGTGTGTAGAGGGAGAAGACACGACAGCCGAAGCAGCAGTAGCAGCAGCAGCAGCAGCAACTGGCCTCGACTCGTGTAACTGGAGCGGAACCAAAAAGACAACAACAAATTTTACTTTCTTTTTCAGAGTGCAGTAGTTGAAAGAGCGGGTAGGGGGGAGGGGAAGATGAGCTACTGGACTTGGGGTTGAGGGTTGTCACTTGCTCTTAAAATGTCAATGAACCAAAAAACCCAAAGACTTGGAAATGAAAGTGCCTGCAACGGAATATAACCCAATTATAAAAAAACAAAAACTTCAACTCGAAACTTGAATTCAGTCTTCGATTTGCTGCTGGTCTTGGCTTTGGTTTTTGGCTTTTAGCTTTTAAGGTTTTAGCTTTTTTTTTTTTACTGTGCAGAGGAGTGGGGGGTAGTCGTTTTGGGTATTTATTTCAAGCTAGTTGTTGTCTTTGGCGCCGTATTTATATGAGCTCGTCGTGCACGACAACCAAAAAGCCTCGCCACTGAAAAAATGTGCCAAAAAAGGTCAGAGACAATTAGCAAGTGTCGTTTTGTTGTTGTTGTTGTTGCTGCAAACACCCGCAACTGTCCCTGTGTCTCAGTCGGCGTCACTGTCGCCGTCGCAGTCGCAGTCACAGTGAGCTGCTGTTCCAGTGCCATAAGCCAAGCTCCAAATACAACAGCAAATACACAACTCTCCGTACAGCGACAACTACAGCAGAGGAGGCCGACGTTGACGTCGACGCTGACGCCGACGCTGATGTTGACGTTGACGACAACGTCGCGACGTTTAAATAACCTCATAATTGCCATTGAGGGTCTTTGCAATGAATTATGCGAATTAACCTCAAATATTGAAACGATTTTCATGAACATGCAACAATATGATTTTTGACAAGTTTAACAAACTTTAGTTTTGATTGGCTAAAGTGTTCATATAATTTGTTTAAACAATTTATAGTTAAGGAATATAACTAAAGGGATTGATTTGCAAAGAAAGTAAGTTAGTTATTGAAACACTATGGGCAACTGCGTTTAAAAAGTCCTTAAAATTTGTATATGTATATATGTTCATTAATATATTAAAATAGATTTTAAAATCGATATTTTTTTGAAAATAAAGTAATTTTATATTGAAGGGTTATAAATTAATAGAATCAATCGTAATCATAATCTTAATCTTAATAAAATTGGTATAGTTGAAGGAATATAAATACATATACAGTATAGGTAGTGTGATAAAAAACTTCGCGATAAAAACAATATATCCTCTGCAAGGGTATAATTGTATTGAAAGTAGTTTTTAAACTTTGTAGGAAATACATAAATTGTGCGTAAAAACCTTTCTAAATTAAGCTTCAATATTAAATCTAAGTTCAACAAATATGCCACCTATTTTAACTAACCCTTCAATAAAGTCTGTTAAGCTCCCTATCTAAAATGTATCTAAAATGACATTTTCTTCCAATTGAAACTATTAAAATTAAATACCAGCTGCTATATGTATAGAAATTTGGCATTATTTTATATATTATTCAAAAATTTGTATAAAATATTGGATTTGTATTATACTATATATAACAATATTACCAATATAATCAATAATATCTTTCATAGTTTAGAGTTTTAGAGTTTATATTCTGGGGTAGAAATAAAAAAAACTTATGTATGTTCCCCATTCCATATAGAAAATTAAAAGGATTAATCAATAAATAAATTAACCACTATAAGTAATTAATTTTTATAAACAAACTGCTCGATAACCTGTTAAAAAAGTATTCAAATTTCTCTCAAAAGGTAACAAAAGATATTTTGAAATTGTGGTTATGAGTTGGTTCCCTCGAAGTTCAATGCTCCGATCGGTGATCAGTGATCACCGCTGATTTAAAGCCCAATCGACACTATCAATTACCCGAAGACATCAAAATTTCTTGTAGCATCTCATCCCGTTCCGAATAACGAGCTCGTGACGCGCATGCGCAACGGTTCGGCAAGAAAGAAATAGAAACAACGAGAAAGAAAGAGGGAAAGAGAGAGAGAGGGAGTGAGAGAGGGAGAGAAACAGAAGCAAAATGAACAACGGTGAACCACAATTTGAAATGAAATTGAAAGCAAAAGCGAAAGTGTATTTCTTTCTAGTCTATTTTCTACTTTGCTTTATATCTGTTTCTATTTTCATTTCATTTCTTTTATTACTATTTTTACAACTACTATTATTAGCTGTTGTTGTTGCTGTTGTTTTGCCAACAATTCTTCAAATTTCTTTTGCCATTCATATTCGTTTGTCAACGGTTTCACTTTCTTCTTGCTTTCTTGAGCATTTGAGCCAGAAGCAGTTCAGGCCAAGACGGCCAAAGAAATGCTTTTCCGTGTTTAGTTTCTGGCCAATTTGCATCACCGCTTTGGACAATTACACAAAAGGCCAAAAAGCCAAAAAGCTAAAAAGCTTAAAAGCAAATTAGTAGCGAGAGTGAAATTTTGGAAATGAAGTTGACCTCGTTTCGAGCCAAGTTCTGAGCCACAAAAGAGTTGCTACTACAATCGGGCTTGAACGCTTCAAAGCGACTAACTGTATGCAAATTAGAGTTTTAGCTACAAGTTGATATAGTTAAATGAACTAACTAAATGCAGGTATATTAAATATTGCACCTTGTGCCTCGACTTTCACCGCTGACCCAGAAAACCAAAACACCAAAAACCAAAAAAAAGCCAAAAACTGAAAACCAAGAGCCAAAAAAAAAAAACAATAACAGCCAACTGCAGTGACACATCAAGCTGGCCAAAAAGGTTGTATAAAAGCGCATAAAAAATGCAACTGCTGTTACCTTCAAAGGGATCACCTGAGCAGCCACAAACCTTAAAAAAAATAAACGCAGGTATCATAAAAAACTGCAGACGTTGCGGAAATGAAGACATCGACATCCTGAGGCCCCCGACAGTCCCCCTTAACACCCCTTTTGTCCTACTTCACTGTTGCAGCTGCTGTTGGCTTTCTTAATGGCCTTCTGAGAGCTAAACGGCTTTAACCTTCTTGGTCTTAAGCATATATAAGATGACATTAATTGTTGAAACCGCTGTGATCTTTGGCCAGTTGGTTAACTGGTCAACTGTCTGTTAACTGTTTTTATATCCACATAACTGGATCACAGACAAAGTCTAGGATTTTTAGCCTCACACAAAATTCAATTTCAAGCCTCATCAACTGGTTAAGACAATTTTCAGCGCTTTCGTTTTTTGTGTGGTACACACCCAAAAAGCCAAGAAATAAAAATATAAAAAAATACTTCCAAAATAGTGAAGCAATATCTGTTGATCTCCAGCGCTTTTCCCATTAAAAGCAATTTAATGTACGCCATAATAAATACATATTTCAAAAATTGAAACATAGACAAAAGACACGAGACACGAGAAGTGATCACCGATCAGGAAAGTTCAACACTTTCTTTTTGGCCTTTTTTTTGGTGTTTTTTTTAAGTAAAACTCTTTTTTTTCTGGCTAGTTGGGCATCAATTACACTAGTCAACATGGAAGTATAACAAAACCCGATACAAGCCATGTATTATGTATAATTTTTCTATATCAACGATTTTTCACAGTTTCAGCTGTTGTTGTTTTTTTTCTGGTTATATTTTTTTTTGGCCATGACGCATTGTAGCACAAACTAACAAACTTTCATTAGGTGCTGTTTGTATATGAAAGAGGTCACTGAACGAAAGCAGACTTCCAGTCGAAAGTTATAGAGCATAAGTTGTGATATCAAATGACATCGGATCAGTGAAGCGAATGTAATGGTAACAGCTGCACCCAAAATAAAGAGAAAGGAGAAAAAATAAAGGATTAGACTTGATCGATTCAAAGAAGTTAATTTCATTAGTCTAAAAGTGTAAGATAATCTTTAAATTGGTTTGCCTATGTCTAGACTTTTCTCTGTGCTGTTCATAACAGTTTTGTGTTATGTTAAACCTCTGTTAGGTCAATGATTGCTGTTGTTAGCAGAAAGCAGTAAACATTCATGTTACTTAGCAGTTAATTTAAGGAGCGCTGTTAATAACAGTGATCTGTTATGTTACTTTACCATTTACATATGTGCTCTATGTAACCTATAGAACTGTTAGGCTTCACAGCAGTCTTCTACAGCTAAAACTGTCTGTTTCAGTGTTGCCGCTGGCTTGGCGAAAAAACAGGACGGATTGACCCAGAAAACAGGACAAAAAGGCGGACAGATTTTTTTTAATAGGACAAAAAAATAGGACAAAAAAATTTTTCTTCAATAAAACAAAAAGTTTAAGTAAATTTATACATTTTCATGCTAATTTATTAACACTTTGTCGAGTGTTTCATTTTCAGATTCTAAAACTTTCATGTTTGTGCCGATTTGGCGGTGCTAAAGATAGTTTCTTACCTAACATCTTATTAATTGAAACATCGGTCGACTCATCAATTAACAAGCTATACTTGTTTTCCCCTACTTCAATTTTCAACTCTTCTGCGAAGTGCGGGGCCAGAACTTTTTTAATTATTGATGTGCACTTTGTTCTGTGCAATTGTATTTCGTTCGCATCAAATTGTAACTTGCACAATTCACTTAAATGACCAATGCACAATGTTGTGCGCAAAACAGTGCAAGTGCCGCCTCTTGCCTACAACTCGCACTACTTACAAGGGGCTTAAATGTAATTTTGTTTACTTGTTGAAAGGGCTTTGCATTTTGCATATGTTTTTTTAAATGCCCATGCGCGCGGAGCTGGTCGATTTTTGCATTTAACGTGCATTTACAATATTTACCAAATGCTTTGTCAGGATCTTTAGGATCCCGACAAACCCAATCCTTCAAGTCGCATTCCTTCATCCAGGAATCTCTAAATTTTTGTTTGTACGTATCTTTCGGCATCCTTTACTTTTAACAATTATAACTCGAGTGAGCGATGTTCGATAAGTCAGATTTCGATAACACATATAAAACAGAGTTGCATTGCATTGAAAATGTTCAAAAAATCATGATCAAAGCGATGACATGCAGTTGAAAATAACAAATTATATATGAGAATCAGAAAATTAAAAAAAGGATAGAAATAGGACAAACTAAAAAAAAAAAGGCATTTTTTCCGGACAGGGGACGTTTCAAAATTTTTCCGGCTGTCGCAGTCAAAAATAGGACAGATCTGTCCGGAAAAAGGACAAAACGGCAACACTGGTCTGTTTGTTCCTTCTAATCCAATTGTCAGTCATTATTAAAAAGTATTTAGTCTAAGATTTTTCTCCAATTAGAAACTGATTAGATAAAAGAGTTCCTGGAAACATTAAATAATACAACCTTGAAGCATTCTAAGCAGTTAATTTGTTATCTTAAATAGCTGAAAGTTCACTTAACACTGTTACCAACATTTCAATTTTCTGTTAATAGTCTTTAAGATTCCCAACTAATTTTAAGTACTGTTAGCTAACTAATTGATGTAAGCTAAATATTTCCACAAATTCTTAGTCATTACTTCTGGTCTAAGAATAGCAAATGGAAAACAATAGAAACAAATAGAAATTTCAATGTCAACCCAAGTCCAATACCAAGTAATACTATAAAAACAGAGACCACACAAGTTTTTGGACCCTCAGCTTATTGGGTTAAAGGTCAGGGTGAGTAAACTACGAGCATGTGACAAATTTCCATTTCATTTATGGTTGCCAGTGACCGAAAGTAATCTTCACAAAACATTTACAGGAAATGCTGACAACGACAATGGAAAATGACTGCGTTTGCGGTCAGAGGTCACACTAAGACCACACAATCATTGACCGTACGAACTGCTATGTGTGCGAGACAGAGAGAGAGAGTGTTTTAATTGTGTTAAGACCTGTCTTCCCCCAGTGCTTCCCCGTCCATACCCCTTCCGGGTACAACATACAAAGGGGTCATTCACGCTACCCATGAGCTCCAACTATTGCCGGTCTCAGCAGTTTCAAGTGCGTCATCAACAACGCAATTGTCTCCACATCAACTTATGACCAGCGCACATTGGTCATTGGTCATTGGCCCCTCCCTCTCTCAATCACCCCTCCACTCATCCCTTGGCAAACTATACCCCTCCAGCAATACCTAGAAATTTTGCTGAACTTGAAACGTCGAGTCGTCATGCTGTCATGCAATAAAATCGTGAAAATTGTGTGTGCTCTTTTCCGTAAGCTCTGTACAGTTGAGCTTGCCTATATGCAATTTATGTGACTCGAAGATTTTTAGTTATTAGAAATTATTTGACATTTATTTTGAAGTTTCAATGAAGTTTTTTCATAAAATTAAGATGTTTTTAAACTTAAGTATTAGATTTAAATTTATTTAAAAATAATTTTGACGTCACTAAATTAATAGAAAATGGAATAAAGTTTCTAAAAAAAAAACTATTTTATATAATTTTTATTTATTTCTTAATATTTTTTACTACATTAAACTAGAAAAGTGTTTGAAATTTCTAAACAAAACTCTTTTCAAAGCAACTGCAAAATAAAACTATAAAAAAATAGTTTAAGTTTATGCAAACAGCTGTCAGTTAAATATTTATTTATTATTATTACACATAATTAAAGACTCTAAGCTGTAATATGAGCTTGTAATTCAGTTTTTTGAATGCTTTACTGTAGTTTTGTTTACGTTTCAGCTGAGGGCATTCCAGGAAATGACGACGACAACGACGACACCGAAACCCGTTGATGTTGGCACATTTCAGGCGTTTAGCACTCGAATCCCAGAATGTCGAATAGATCAAGGGGTGTGAGAGAGGAGTTAAGGGAAGACCCCAAGAGGGCGGGACATGTATTGAATAATTTGCTGAAACCTTGAAATTGGCACAAAATATGAAGCTAAACAAACGCTGACAACAAATTACATAAATCCAATTATGACAAAAAGAAGTTTGCGCTTTAAATGACAGAAATTCTACCACACAAAAGCAAAAAAAATCAACGGAAGAATTAAAAAAATATTTAAAAATATTAACAAACATTTTGTTGTTCTGTCTGAGTTGTAGTAATTGTTGTTGTTGGTGTATCATGCAGGGCATGTGTGACGATTTTCTGAGAATTGGTATCAGCCTGAGTTCTGAGTTCAAACCAAAGCAACTCTGAACATAGTTTATCGTCATGTGAAGCGTGAGAACACTGAGCTCATCAAGATATCTTAGTGTACACTGTACAGTGCCTGTGGTCAAAGTGGGTCACTCAAACGTTTCAATTTCATTAGAATTCACTCACACAGTGAGGGAGGGTAACCACAAGAAAGTGAAAACTTTATCTATAGATCCAAATCGAAAGGTTTTCCGAATCACGTGTGACTCCAGCCACTATTTATACACTTTAAAGACCCCTAAGTTTAAATCGTTATTAAATTTCTATACTTTATTAACTTTCTTTAATAAAATTTTAAGCGATAGACTAAATTCAATACGCTGAGCATTTAAGGAAAAAATGTTTTATTTAATTTACTTTTGCATTCCTCTTTTAACCAAGACAATAAATCATCGAATCAGGGTTTCTCTGCATCTTTCCGCCTCTAGTCTATAAGGCGTAGCATGAGATTTAATCTAATTTGTTCTAGAATCACGCACAACGCATAATTCGTATTTATTGGGAATGCTTATTAGAATCTAACTCGAATTCATCAACTTAATGGAGAATATAATAAAAACAACACAAATTGGGCACTTTAAAAGACAAAACTTTGACATACCCTGTAAAAAGTATTGAACTAAAACTAAAATATATATAAAAAACCATTTTCCAACACTAAATTATCGGTTTAGCTCACTAACGTCTAACCAAAAAATATACTATATATAAGTTTATATATTGAAACTGATTTTTCAAGTATAACCAGCTAAAATCCCCTACCTAAACCACTTATCTATAACTACAGGGTATTGAAAAACAAAGAAAATCTAAGAAAAACGAGCATTGTAATCGTAATCATCAGCGAAAAAAGTCAAATAAATAAATAAATGTTGGGAGTAACGGAGTACAGCAAAAAGTCGTAACGGAAGTTAGGACATTCACCTCGAACATATCACGCAGTCAGCGGTGTTAGCGTACAATGACCCATGATAAATATACTATGTGCTTGAGTGGGTACGGGAAAGAGGTCCTGGGATGAAGGATGAACGATACTAGGATACTAGGATTGGCAAGATTTATGGCAGTCGCGAGTTTAACGAACTCTCGAAGCGGAAAGGCCTACGCAATCGAAACTTTGGTGGAACGGTGCTTGAGCAATTCAAACGGGGGATTACATAATGACCCAAAATGGTTGGTAGAAACTGCTAGATGCTGGCCTGGGTTAACACTGTGCAGCCCGCGCAAGTTACGCCATGTTGGGCAAGGGAGCCAAGTGACAAACCGGAAGTTAACCTTGAAGTTTTGCAGAGCGACGACAAACAAAGCTTCGGAGTCCGGACAACCAACTGCGCAGCTAACTGAACATTTGCACCCGGACTGGGACCCGGACACGGACAGGGACTCGGAGTTATTCCATGCCCCACCATCGTTCTAAACACGTGTTGGAAGTGGGTGAAAGTGAGAAGGAATGAGGAGATGAGCAGAGAAGAGGAGAGGAGAGGAATGGAGTGGAGAGGAGCAAACACAGATTCTAGGGGTTGTTGCTGCCGGAAGCTTTCGCATTTTGCTGCTGCTGGAACCGGAAGCTGGTAGGCAAAATTCAGAGGAAAATGCTACCCCCAAATAAATATACATACATGTATGTGTGTACATATATACATATTTCAAGGGTGACTTTCTGCCCGACACGGAAAACAAGAAGTTGTTTGGAAGAATTAAGGGAACCGTCGGAGGAGCATCTGATTGGCATCAGTTGAGGGCAACAAACACTTGACATTGAATCGATAATAAGTTCAAATTTCCACTCACAGTGTGGCAAAAATAATACTTGTGAAATGTGCAGAACTTTGCTTTTGGGGAAACCAATGAAGTACGACGAAAGATAAAGATACAGATAGTATCTAAAGGTGCTTGACATGCACGACAGTTGTCCAACTGTAGTTGGTTAAGGAGTGAAGTAAGCACATTTTTAGCCTTAATTGATTTTACTGTGTTTATCACGACCACAAATCTAGAATGACTAAAATTAGTCAAGGTTATGCATCGTGACATTTGCGAAGCACTTTCCAACACTATTCGGTAATTGGAAAGGTTTGATGTTGGGAAGGGGACCATAAAGAGCAATGGCTCATAAACAAGGTTTAGCTTGTGGCCAAACTCTGACCTACGCTGCGCAGACTTTATTAGCCAAGTTGCGCCCTGTCGAGCACCAACTTCCCGTCTCCCAAACTTCACCTCATCCCAGGCGTAACCCCCTCAAGTACACAGCCCTGAACTCCGTGCTGCTTTTGATGAACTTCATTCACAAAAGCAGCCAAGACTTTGGGAAGCCAAGAAGCGACTGCTACTGGAAAAGTTTTACGAGGCGGCTAACAAATTGCGCATTAATACCAGTTCAAGGGCTGAGGGTTGTACTGCTGTAGGGTCGTGAGGAGTGGGGTTGTACCACGTGCGCTTGCAACGTGTGTTGAGGCATGTTAGCAAAGCCTAGTTGAAAGGCTGAAAGGCTGAAAGGGCTGCTACAGAAAAGCCCGCGCCTTTTTACGCACACGGATTTCCTGGAAAAACTCGCTTGTTTTATTTGAAATGCAAATTGAATAAGGAGCATGTGGTGGTGTAGGAGTGAGAGTGGGAGTGGGAATGGGAGTGGCAGTGGGCTGTGTGTTGTGGGTGGCACACCAACTGATACCGACAACAATAGAAGATGACGCACTTGGGGAGAATTTTTTTCTTTTTTTTTCGTTTTGTTTTGTTTGCTTTTTTGTTGGTAGCAAATGTAACAGGCGCCTAAGCAATTACAGCCCGAAATCAAATGCGCAACAGCGGCCCAAAGCTTTTCTTGGCCAAGGCAACGCCAGAGAGAGACAGAGAGAGAGAAGCTTGGGGAGAGCAAAGTTGAAGCGCGTGCAATGCCAAGGCGAAAGTTCGAGCAGTGTCACAGAAGTACAGTCAACCTAAAAGCTCTGCTTCCCCAAGAGAACAAGCAGAGAGCTTTGTAGAGAGACCGTCACTGAGACAAAGCTTTCAGGGGTACTCTACGCAAGTGCCGTTATAATTGAGCGTCAATCAGCATTAAATGCCCTTCAACTTTGAGCGGTGCAAGCGAGACGACAGCAGCGTTCAAGGACTCGGCGTTAAAGCTCAGCGTGTGAGAGAGACAGTATGCGTAGCGGCTGTAGCTTTTAGATTGTGGCTGCTCCTCTGACTGCCTTGCACCTTGGCAACCGGTGAAGTTCAAGGTTAAAGCTGAAGGATTTCTCGCTTTGACATTGCCAATGCCAATACCCACCATTCCCCATCCACCCCACCATCCCCTTCCTTCACTCTGCAGCTTAGGCCACACGTGGCCAGCGAGTGTGACTGAGGCAGCTGTCGTTTGTCTCTTTCTTAGCATACTTAGCGGCGCATGGAGCTGCTCATTGTTTGACTGGACCAGCTGCTCCCTTTCCCCCCTCTTGTCTAACACACCTGCAGCATTATAGCCTTGAGCTGACAACCGACCCTGCTCCTGCTCCTGCTCCTCCCAAGCCCCTACCCCTACCACTCCCACTACCTTTTGGCTTCTACCCTAGCCGACTGTTGATTATATTGCGGCGCGTGACTTTGATTTGATTTTTAAATGATTCTTTTAGCAGCTTTGCTCCGACTTTTACGTTTATTTTCTTATTTTTTTTGTGATTCGGGTCGCTGGAGTGGAGTATGGCTGAGAGGAAGGTGGATTCTCGCCTGGCCACAAACCTGCAAAAATTTTGGCAGGCTCACGGGCTCACAATCTCACAGAGAGAGAGCCCACGCACTGGCAGATTTTCGTTAAAGGTCAACAAAAGGACGCATACTTTGGGCTGGCACTGTTATCATCAAGTCACGACGACAGCAAAAGTTGCATTTTAGCCACGTGTCGTCGTTCAACTTGGTTTTATTAACTTGTCTTCTTGGCCAACTGAAAAGGAAGTGGGAAAATGGGGAAAATCTTGACTGAGAAACGGTTTTTATGAGCTTCTGGGGATTAGACAACTTGTGCGATTGCACGTGGCAAACTTTGACGCAATTGGGCTTAAACGAATTCAAGTTTTCAATTAAAAACAAATAAAACAAATCACCTAAGTTTCAGTCTAGTGACGTCGCCATCAAACACAAACACTATAAATAAAAGCCGGCTCTGGGCTTTGACCAGGCTAAGAGTCACCCACACTTGGCCTTCAGTGTTGGCCATGCTCGGAGCGGTAAGAGGGGCAAAAGCAGAGGGATGTTTGCGCCGGTTGAGTGCAATGGCAACCCTTGCACTTGAACTTGCCACGAGGCAGTTGCATGTGCCGTTCACCGAGAGAGCGAGAGAGAGAATGTCATTGGGTGGGTATTTTGACCTTCAGCATGAGCTTTTCCACCAAGCTTATTTTTAGTAACAATGAAAGAGAGACCGGGTGATAGAAAGAGAAAGGGAGAGGGAGAAAGGGTGAAAGGGTGGAGAGCGGTAGATATTGCATTGAAAGGTCATTCGTACGGTGGCAAACTGTGTGCGGGTTTTGCCCAGCATCGTTCAAGGTCATTGCTGCAGTCGCAACTGTTAGCGCAATACCCACAACAACAACAGCAGGAACAACAACAACATGAACTGGTACATACCCCGTAATTATCTAACCTTACTCAAACCCTTACACGCGGGGTTGTTTAACCATTCGGGGCTGTTAGCATTGACATTGACGTAAATTGCTGAGGGTCAAGTGCATGGTCGCCATAAGAATGAATCAAATTAGTTGGGTGGCCACTTTGGCATTCCCTACCGACCCTCACCGCCTACACCTGTAGTGCAACCACCTGCTGTAATTTGCAGGACACCGTGAGTAGCATTTTAATGTCAAGAAACTACTCCGATTTACCTTTTTCTTCTTCTTCCCTACCCTCTGCCCCCTTTCTCTTTCTCTAACCCTTCCTCTCTTTTTCTAGGACAGCTGACCTTTCGTAGAAGGCACCTCCCACAGGTCGTTACGGTCATTCCATCATTAAATACTGAGTAAATTCTACAACATTTAATCACCGCGTAATTGCAACAACTGAAATATTAAACAGGATTGCACAAGAGTCAACTAAAGTTTATTAAAACTCAGTCATTTCTCTAAAAAGTCAGCATAAAGATACCCTTTATTACTCCTCTTCTCCTCTACTCCACTTCCCTGCTAAAAGTGTAGGGTATTTGGAGTACAATGCACAGCTTCATTGTTCTGTTCAAAACACAATGAATACTTACAAGTCTAAAAAAATGTGTATGCATTTAATTGTTTAATAACAAATTATATGCAGTGCACAATTAAAAATTTCGACGCGATTGGCATGCCGAATACCGAGGGATCAGCTGGGACCGGGTATTGTGCGAACGAGCACACTCACTGCAGGAAGGGAGGGACAGCGGAACAAAGGGACAGACGGACGTGACGAACGGAAAGAAGTGCTTACAGTCCCTAATTAAGCGGTCAATATTGAGGTTCAAGGGTGCTGAGAAGCCCCGGGTCCTGCATTAGGAGCGTTATACCCAGTGCAGACTGCAGACTGCAGACTGGAGGCTACAATCTACAGTCTGCAGTCTACAGGGCACAATGGACTTGGTCCGAGACGAGGAGGTGACTCTGTGTGTGTGGAAAAGTAATGCGTTTAATCAGTGGTTCACTCACTCAATTCAAGGCAATCACAAAAGCAACTTGCAGTTACTCAAGTGCTCTTTGCTTTTTGTTCTCCCTCTCACCCGCTCATTCTCCCTCCATTTCTCTCCCACTCCCCCTCCCCTTCTCTCTCTCTCTTAGTCTCTGCGTAAGTGCAACGACAAAGAATTTGAATTGGAATCGAAATCGAAATTGAAATTGAAATTCGCAATACTGAATGGAATGACTCTGCACTCTTTTGTGGCAAGGGCGACAAAGTTCAGGGTCTCCAGCTTGATCTCTTTCCCTCTCTCTCTTCCTCTACCTCTACCTCTCCCGTTTCTTTTGTCTGCCATTCTGCGGAGGAAGCAGCTAATAAGTGCACCGAAAGACAAAAGACCAAAACTGATGCCGGAAATATGTTGGCGATCCGCTGGAACGATCCAAAATATGCAGACGTTTGTTCCGATTGTTCCAATTCTCTTAATTTTCTTAAAGCTGTTTTACTTGGCTTAAATTAAGTTGTGTGGGCTTCAACGGATGCTTAACCACATTAATTTTTACAAGTATTACTAAGAGACTATAAGACTAAGTATAAGGAAGCAACGCTGCCTTTTTGAGTAAATACAACCAAAGTTACTACGAATTATTACTTTATACTTTGTTGATCAGAATATTTGTTATCATCTTAGTGTGAATTTCTTAATGTAGCAAATATAAATTCATACTTCTTAAATATTAGTAATATTCTTGATTATAAAGTTATTTTCTATACCACATAAAGCTATATATAGCTTATTCTGCCAAACTTTCAGAGTTCTTCTTTTTAGTCATAATCTACCTATTTCTCCTTTTACTTCTTCCTTTCTTACCACTTTCCCCTCGTTTACCTGTAATCCCCCCAAAAACTTTCCTGTTCCCTGTCAACAATTATTTTCTCACTCCATTTATCTGTGATTTGTCGTAGCCTTGACATAAATTTGTTGCGTATGCTCATAAAAATTCGTAATTCTGCAGACTTTGCAGAGTCTTCTGTTTCTCCTGGTTGTCATCACAGAGCATTTCTGGGTGTGATTTATAACCGACTCCTTTGTGAATTATGCAAAAAAGTTGCCTGTTTTCTTTATTTTATGATTTTTTGCATGCGAAGCACGTTTCTTGCAGAATCCCAGGACATATAATTTTTGGCAATTATGTTGAAAGAGGGACTATCTTATATATATACACAGATAGGTATTATATATAGAGAGTAAGCGACATTCTTCAAGCAGAATGTGGGCGTAATCTTGTCAAGAAAGCCATTGAACTCACATCCAGATGCTATAAATAGAGATGGGTTTGTGGTGAAATCACAAATCCCTTGTAAATGGTCTCCCCAGAGAGCTCTTGTTTGTTATTATTATATATGTATATATAGTATGAGAGTGTATATTGACTATATATACTGATACTTGATCGCTTATCGGACACTTGCCTGATCGCAATAACAAACAATGTCAACGCGCGTCGTAAACAATTAATAGTTTACAGAGTTTGTTGATCTTGATCCAAATGTAACTGGAAGACTGAAAAGCCTTAAAATCCAAACAGGAAACGAACTTAAACGAAACGTGAGACGCCTTGGGTAAAGTCTTAAAAACAATAACTGAAAAAAAGAAGTATTTGTGAGTCATGAAAAAACCACAGACAACAGGAGTCTCGGGTCGAAGACAGAGTCAGGGTCAGGGGTCAGAGCAGAGCGGCAGGGGCCCAAAGACGTGCACATTATTATGGCTAAATTTGGAGCGGCATATTTTCCACGCTCCGAAATTAGGTCAAGTTTTGGGTTGCCAAGCCAAAGTCTCCTCTGCCGTTGATCGTCGACGAATTGAAGTCAAGGTATCCACAAGATACACACTATATAGCACTATACACAAACGGAGTGAAGTGAAGGTTTTTCCTCAACTTCACTGCGGCTATTTGGAGCGTCAGTGTCGACGTCGCTGTCTGCGTTGGCGTCGGCGTCAGTGCCAGCGACAGCGACAGCGTCAATATTTGGACCTGGGCGTCGGCAAACAGTCGAAACAATTTCAACGCCATGGACTGACCTTAGTTAACTATAGATTTTAGTCGAGCTGAGTTGAGCTGAAGGCAAAGTTAGCCACAGCTGAACTGAGCTGATCTTTTGGGTTGGGCTTTGAACTTGAACAGTAACCAAATAAACAGACAGACGGATTGACAGACTGATAGATATAAATAAGCGACCAAACAAATTGGAAAACCAAATCGCAGGTAAAAAAAAGCCATTGACAGCAGCACTTAGAAGTTTTGACAGTCGCCCGCATGGTATAGCTCGAGATACACAGCATGAGATACAGATACATTTAGAGTCTTGAAATCACGGTCCACCTAAAAGCGTAAACCGGTTTTCCTTCGCATACGCATATTTGCACTTTATATACAAAAAAAAAACTTAGTAAATGAATGAAACACCGTTAGACGTGAATAAACTACAAACACTTCCGATATTTCATTATTCAAATATATCTTTAGCCACAGCCCTCTCTCGTTCGATTGTTTATCTTCCGTTTTTTGATGGCGTTTTCATTTCCACACGCCCAATGACATCTGAAATAAAACACAGATACAGATACAGATGCAGATACACTTACGGATAGATACATCTATAGATAGCTCAGTGTGTGAACTTCCTCAAGCAATTAATCAAGCCATCGATGCGATTTGAGTGAAAAATTTAAGCCATACCCCTTGCCATTTGTTGTCCACGCTGATCAGTCAGTTATAAATGATGCCAAAGTAAACAAATTATTTAGCTAATTAAATAAATATATCTTTAAATCTTTTAATCTCTTTAAAGCTCAGTAGCCTTCTCAGCTTCCACTCGGTATATTAGTAATAAACAATTAAATTTATTGTCTACCATATCTATTTTATTGACATTCGCAAAAAATTCTGTTGAAAATGTTAAAGTATCAAAACCTTGAACTTAAAAAAATGAGAAGATTTATTTTGTTATTTAATTTGAAATAAAGCATAACTTGTATTACTTTTAATACTATGTACTAAGTAGATAGTTAAAAAATTCAACACTATTATAAATTAAATATTTTAATGACAAATAAGTTAATAATTCTTCAAATGAGCCAGTTTTCAGAAGCTTCCGAGGCACGTCCGTCCTTAAAAATGTTCGACGATCTGTCTGGCGCAATAGAGAGAGGGAGAGTAAGAGGGAGCGTGTACAGAGGTAGAGGGAGATACCTACACTCTGTATGTGTGTGTGTGTGCCTAAACGACCGTCTGTATATAACAACAGCTTTAGTCGTTCGTTCAGCCTTGATCTTGGCAATATGATAACCCTAACGTTGAGCAACGTTTTTTATTTGATTTTTTTTCTGTTCGTTGTCTCTGTACGTGTGTGTGTTTGTGTGTGTGCGAGTGCTTGTTGTTGTTGTACTTTTTTGTGTGTATATTTTAATGTCTTTTTATTTCGCTCTCGTCGCGTTTATTAGAATTTGCTTGAAGTGAAAAAAAAATACAAACGAAAAAATTCGTTTACTTTGGTTCGTCTGCGTTTTCAATTAAGGTGCGCTGCCCAACAGCCTCCCCCAACCCCCGCAGTGTCTACCTAACTCCCGCTCTCTCGCCCGCTCTTACAATTGCTGCTGCAACTAGTACGCTAATCAGTCAAAGAGAGGAGTAAGAAGAGCGGAGTGTGAAGAGCGGAGAGCGAAGAGACGTCAGAGCATCAAGATAAGAGCTTAAAATTTGTTGTTGTCGTCTCGGACTTCCGCTTGACTTTGGAAACTGAAAATCCGAAAAGCAAAAAAAATAAACGAAGACCGAAACTAGTCGCACGAGTGTGATCTGTCCAAGTTCAGATCATTAATTAAAAGCACGAGCCCCCCACGGTTATGTATATTCATATACACACACACACTCACACACACACAAGCATTTATACATTTGATTTGATTTAATTTGATTTGTTTTCAAATGAGCTTCTTGTTTTTTGGTAAAAACAGCCTATCTTGAGGGCGGAACGTAGAATGTACAATGTCAAGTTTAAACAATTAATAGTTATAAATTAAGTTAATATCGGCACAAAAGATATAGGTTGTTTTAATTTGATAAAAAAATAATAAAGAGTGCTTTAGACTACACTTTTTTGAGAGTAGGGTATATCTGACTCGACCTTTCTGGCCTTCGCTTACAGCTTTTCACCCTACGTCCTTGACCATAAACTCGCAAGCGTGTTTTATATTTTTTGTTGCATTTTTTTTTATTTTTGTTGTCTGTACTGTTCTGTTTTCTTTCGAAAGCTGTTTCAGTTGCTGCTGCTGCTTTTTATTTGCCAAATTATCGCTTATTATGCGGTGCGGCTTTTGTTGAGAGTTTAATTTGTTAATTAGATAAATAGAAATGTTATTTATGAGCTTTTGAGCAGTTGCAGTGAGCAACCCGCGACGCCCCTGCCCTTCCCTCCCCATTACCAACCAACCGTTTAAAGATTAACCTTGAATATTTGGAAAAGGCAAAAATTTCAGATGGAGTACTTTTAGTGCTCAGTGTTCTCAGTGCTTTCTGCTTGCGTCTTGGCAAAAGTAAATCAAGACGGCCATAAAATATGCCCCGAAAAAAGCGTTAAAATTCTAAATAAACAAAGCAAATGCGGCGACAAAAGCAAAACAAATGCAAAGTTCGAGTACATTTCAAAAAAAAAAAAAAGAAATAATGAAGAAAAAATAAAGTATTGTATATAAATTTATATAGTATTTACTTTATTAAAAATTCCATTGCTGTATTCTGATTTCAATGCACTTTTTGTTGTTGTTTTATAAGCAAGCGTTGCTGCAGCAAAGTGGAGAGTAAGAGAGTGCGACAGACAGAGTGAGTGAGAGCGAGTGTAAGCTGAAGAGAGCGTATCAAATAATAACAGCAGCAGCAGCAACAACAACAACATGTCCAGACAACAACAAAACAAAGCGACGCGTCCTTGAAACGCGACAGGGCCGCTAAACTCAAGCGACGGCGTTGACGTCTCCGTCTCCGTCTCTGTCCCCGTCGGCGTCAACGTCGACGCAAATAACTCACAACAAGAGTGCACAAATGGCAGCAGGAGAGGAGGTGCAGCAAATGTGAACAGAGGGAGTGACTGAGAGAAAAAGAGAGAGTAAGAACGAGAGCTGGACAATGGGCTGTATGACGTATAACAGTGCGATGAGTAACAGTGGCTAAAAAACATATGCAAATACTAGCACACATGGCATGACGGCGATGTCGCGAAATATTGAAACAAGTTTGTAATTCAATTTGCTTAAAACACTTGTATCGATTATCAATTTTAGCTTAATTATAGTCGATATTTCAAAGCAAATCAGTTGAATGTTTAACCGTTAGTCTCTCCCTCTACAACTGTACCTGCTATAATGTTTCTAGTACACATATTTCACCTTATGGATAAAGTGCAAAAAAGCTGCACATGTGAAGGTGACGAGGTTCAAGGACTTTTCACACAGTCAAAGAATGCAGATTTTGGTTGTCGAGAATCAAGAATGAACGCATTAATTACGACCGATACGACTCGTAATTGGGGCGTTTCCACATTTCGAAATCGCACCTTTGTTCTGTTCTTTTTTCGTTTATTGAGTTCTACTTGCTAATTTGACGCTCTACTTAATTCCTGATGAAATACTACAAAAACAATGCCCCCAATGCCAAATGATATTTTAGTATTGAGTACATCATAACTCAAACTACGCAATTCAAAATCCTGACGATTTGAAAATCGAAAATTTATGTTCCGAATCGCACGTTTCGCGATTTCTAAAACTCATAGATGTGTCGACTTTTTGATTTGTGTATCGTTAAAAATCTAATAAACATTTTTCACAAAAGTTCAAACGACACGTGGACAGAATCCATTTGATTAATTCAATAAGTGTCTGTGGCATTTATGCTCAATATTAATTGTTGCTAGGCGAGATCCAGACTGAGACTTTGAGACTCAGATCAATATCGACATCTTGGCACACGCCGTCCACATGTGTCCAAACCCGAAACTAGCTGCGAAAACAACAACAGAGTAACACTGACAAAACAGGAATACCTCACACACACTCACACGCTTACTTAATTATATGGCCAGAACAATATTCGAAAACAACACCAAAAAAAAAAAAAAAAAAAAAAACAACAACAACAACAATATTAATAAACAATAATTGCTCAAGGTCAGAAGATGTATGAATTTCGCTTAGAACAAAACAAATGTGAAATAATAAAAACAACAAAAATAATAACAAGTCGTCAGCAAAGCAACAAACAAGCGGCACGACTCTAGAGCACCCTGTAATTAAAATTATATGTACCTATTAAGTAATAGCACACATTTATCTATCAATTAAATTTGAAGCTCAAAAACCAAATCCATCTGATTAATTAAGCTTTTCTCATTTGGCGGACAATACCCTATCTACATTTATGAGCACAGGGTATGAGCACAACAGGTGAATGACGGGTATTCACTGTGTGATCGTGTATTTGGGTGCAACTTTAACGGAGGGGCTCGGCAGGAGGAATATTATGAAATTAAACGAGCTACAGGTGTGAAATTTAATAGGTAGTGTATTGATTGTATTGACTAGCAAATAACCACTTTCGATTTGGTAATCATACTATCAATAGAATATTGAAAGTGAATCTTAAGGAAGTCAAAGAAGTTTTGCTTTTGCATAAAACTGATATTAAATTTCTAATTTGAATATAAAAATATATAGATACATATGTACAAATATCAACTGTAGCAAATCAGTTGGGAATTTATGTATACAACTGACAGGCTGACATCAATTTCAGTTAATCCATTCAACAAATGATGTCACTTAATTCAGTATGTGATTTTTGCTGATTTCAGCGGTATTTCTCAACCAGATCTTCAATCCCGACAACTGCGCATTCTGTGTTTATTCGCAGTAAAACTATTTTTGAAAACTTACCAGTAAACAAATCCAAATAAAAACTACAATGTTCCACAGTGCGTAAGCATGGGATATCAGATAAACACCCGCACGCAGAGGCAAATGTGCTTACACACACACACGCATAGAACTATTTCTCCTACTTCATCCCGTAGGCAAAGAGAGCACTTAGTGTTGTTGTTGTTTTGCTATGTCCGTTATATGATCGTCAACTAGAAACCTAACGAAGGCGGCGGTTTCGGCGTCGAAGTCAGCGATGGCGTTGGCGCTGACAAGCACGAAGGAGATGGCACAGCTAAGAACGAAGACGTAGCCGAAGCTATGCGTGCTCAAGGTCAGCGTATTTTTTCGTCTCTAAGCATTTGAATAATTAAGTGCGAAATAAATTAATTTCAACAGAACTTTTTAACACTTTTTTTTCCTATTAGATAGTATTTTTGACTATTTGGAGTAAACAACAACATAAACATTTTACTGAATGTCAATAAATGAATGAAGTTTATTCAAAGTTTAATATTGATTTCGGACCATTCTGCCCCTCTCATTCTCTTGTACTCTTTGCTTAAAAGTCATTGCATCTCTTCACCTATTTGTAACGGATCCAAATCTATGCTCTCTCTTACTTCAGTAGAAAATTCCCAAAGCTGATTAAGGATACGTGATCCGAGCTAAACGAAATATGTTTGTATGTTAATTGCTGTTAAGTTAAGTTAATTTTTTGTTTTTAGTTGAAACCGAAACCAAACGAGCCTCTCACAGAGTGGAATGCAACAAGCTTGCAAAGGCGCGAAAGAGAGGTAAAAAGAGAGAGGGGGAGATCTGGTCGCTGTTGCTGTGAAAGTTGCGGCCTGTGAAAGTGAAAATGAAAATTTTTTACGCTTTTGCTTGTTGTTGTTGCCGTTTGCCACAGTCGCTGCCACCTAGCATGAAAACCCACTGACATCAATTTGAGCAATTGATAGACAGCGAGCAGTGTGAATGTGTTGCGGGAGGGGAAAGGAGGGGAGTGGATGGGAGGAGTTGGGAAAATGGGTGGCTGACAGGGGAAATGTGAGAGCGAACCGACGGCGCAGAAAATCGACAAGTTAATTGTTAATTTAAATATATATTTTTACAAATGTTTGTGTCAGTAATTAAATTAGTTATTAATAATATGATTTGTCATAAAACTGTGACCTTGACATATAACTTATATAAATCAAATACAAATGCATACAAATATTTATAAATATTTTAAGTGAGTCAGAATGTTTGGTTATAATGTTTTGGCAACTGGTTTGCTTGCCAGAGTAATTATTATAAATTATATTATTCAATTTAAACAAGTTGCAAACTGTAAGTCCGTTTAGAGTTAAACAATATTTTTAATTTCAAATTCCATTCGAGTGAACAACAAACAAACGGAAGAAGAAGAAGAAGAAGCAGAAACCGCATGAATGCTACTTTAATTACAGACATGCAGTAAAAATAAGCTGACGACGACGTTGACTACGACGCTGACGCAGCTGAACTCTGTTATCATGCGCTTACGGAGTGTGAGTGCACTCCAAGCCGGCGTGCAGTGTTTGAGGTTGTGATAAAAACCGCCGGCAGAAAACAACAATGGCGCTGAACGGCGCAAAGAGCAAAGAAGAAAAGAGAACATATAAAACATAAGAGCGCCTGGTTTAAGAGTAAGCACGGGCTCACGAGCTTTTCGCTTTTCCCTTAAACACGCAGTGGTGAGTTTGATGCTTTCGAAATTTGGTTGCAAATAAGAGCAAATTTGTGGCCATTATTAAGCTTAAGCATAAATAGCATAGAAGAGAATTATAAAACATGGCTATGCCATAGTCACCGGGTAGTGCTTAATTGTATAGTAGGAATGCTTGAAGTGTATTACATTATTAATCTAAATGCTTTAATTGTAAAACAGTGAACTAATTTTGCTTAGTAAAATACTTGGAAATGTATGAAATAGTTTTCTTGTTACACATTTCCAAAACTGTACTGCTTTTGTGGCGTTGGGCGTGAAACGACTGCGATGGCGACGTTGACGCTGACGTAGGCAGCGGGAGCAAGCTCGACCTTGACCGTGAAATTTAATTTTAGAAGCTACGGCCGGCTACGACGTAAAAAAAATGCTTAAAAGCTTTTTTCTTTCTTTGTGTATATGTGTAATGGCTTGTGTAAGCGCAAAATCTCGTACACACACTCACACCTTTGCGGGTGTATGCGACTGATTATTTGCCATTTGCTATTTTGCACAATTTAAATGAAGCGCCAACAGTGAACTATCGTCTTTGAGTTCGATAAAAACTAATCGATAGCTGGCGTACTTAACAGAATGCTCCTCTGAAGTTAACAGTGACTCCACCTGTTAGCGCTATCGATAAGCGCTGTAACAACTTGTTTCTGCAATCAGTTGGCGGACTTGCAATCCAAATTGCCAAGAATATTATATTTATTTTCTGCAATAGGAAAAGTGACACATAAACCAAATCTTACTCATTTGTGCACCAAGAGCTAGGCAGCTATAACTGTGTTAAGAGATTCCCAATCGGTGCAGTGATAAGACAGCAGACGACATCTGCTTAACAGGCACGTGGAGCATTGAAAACGTTTCAATTGAATTTATATCAAAATGTTGGAGGAATTATTCAGTGAATATTCTCTATGCAACTTTAACGATGCAGTGCAGCTGGAGGGTGAGCAATGGAAGTGCTGTAATATAAATAAATCTACATAAACGCTTTACTTAGATTTGCCGGCTGATGAGCGACTCCGCAAGTTGTGGACCAACGAGGAGATCTGGACAGTGGAAGAGTTGGAAATCATAATAAAACGTTGGCAGCAGCAGGACAAGACTCAAGTTGAGGGGAAAGAGGAACTGTTAAATGATTTCCTGCTTTTGACTTTGGCCTTTGTGCAGAACAATTTCACTGGTCCCTTTGATAAGCTAACATCCTGCACAGAAATGTTGTCTAAGCTGAAGTTGGAGCACTGTGATCCCTGGGAACAACTCAAGGCCAGTGGCGAGGAACTGAATCCCAATGTGAAGACAGCCCAATTGTTACTCATAGCAAGAGAAATCCTTAATGCTCTGATCGCTGCTTATCCCACATCGAAGGTGAGTTGCTGGAAATATTTCACCCAATAGTTGTCTAAACTGATATTCTGTACAGCTGCTCATCTGGTGGCGTCTGCGTGTGATTTGCCTACATCAACATATATTGGATGACCTGGCTGGAGCCCTGTACGAGGACTTCAAGGTCGCAGCAGCCGATCTGCATTCCCATCTAACGATCTTTGGCAGCAAAGAACTACAGGCGCTGCTACTCCTTGAGCTGGCTAATGGTTATCTACAGTTCCATCGCTCCGATTTGGCGTGTCAAAAGCTAGACGAGCTCTGCGAGCATCTACAGGTGGAACTAAAAGTGGAAGGATTGCTAGGTTTGCGCACCAAGTTCCAGCAGAAGGCTTTGCCCCAGCTCTGTCTCAAGGTGGTGCAGCAATCGGAGGAGCGATCACTACCAGCGGCAAAGGTGAGCAATGCACAGACGACGCTGCCGCAGCTGCTGCTCCTGGAGGATGACACACGTCTCGAGCGTATACGCTTCATAGAGCCCAAGGACAACGAAGTGATGACGCTGCCCAGCGTGCTCCAGGCGCTGGTCTTGGCCAAGGTGTAAGTGAGAGTCTCTCGGGGACTAGACCAAAATAAAAGCTAATCTCCCTTTCCATACCCATAGCAAGCAACTGAAACGTTCGCAGCCCAAGGATCGTCTGGCCGATGAGCAACTCGAGCCCTATACTCAGACCTTGCTCTACCAAGAGCACGGACCGCTGCAGGTGCGTCAAGCGGCACTGCTCCTGAACTGCCACCAAGAGTCGGGACAACGTCGAACCGTGGAGCGCAGCTGGAAGCAGTGCGAAGAGTGTGTCAAGCTCTTGGACGTCGTGGAAAGACATCCACTAAGAACACGTCTTTCCTTCGGATTTGCTGCATTCCTGCAGCCCAAGTGGCAGGTGCAGCTGCAGCTTGTGGATCTGCTGCGTTCGTTGGGCATGACCAAGACCGCCTTGGACATATGCCTGCAGATTCATGCCTGGCAGCAGGTCATCGAGTGCTACACCAGTCTGGAGCTGCGGCACAAAGCAGCAGAGATTATACGCCAAGAGCTGGATAAGAATCCCACCACAATGCTGTACTGTCTGCTCGGCGATGCCATCGATGATCCCAAGTGCTATGAGCAGGCCTGGGAGCACTCCAAGCATACCAGTGGCAAGGCTCAAGCCTATTGGGGCAACTACTTCTACCGTCGAGCGGACTACACTGAAGCCATTGGGCACTTTGAAAAGTCACTAGAGATTAACTCGTTGCAGGAATCGATACTGCTCCGTTGTGGCTACTCTGCCATTCAGCTGGAACGCTGGGAGCTGGCCGTGAAGAGCTACTTGGCCTACACTCACCTGGAGCCTAATGGTTTCGAGTCATGGAATAATTTAGGCAAGGCGCTTATTAAGCTGGGAGACAAACCGCGGGCACATCGTCTGCTGGGTGAATCCCTTAAGTGCAACTTCAACAACTGGAAGGTCTGGGAGAACTATATGCTTGTATCTGTGGATACAAGCCATTGGGAGGATGCCATGCGTGCGTATCAGCGTCTGGGTGAGCTCAAACAGCACTACTTGGATGAGGAAGTGCTCACGAGGATTGTGTATGGCATTGCCAGGCAGATGCAGTCGGATTCCACGTCCGCGGCTGCCTCCAGTTCACTGCAGCGCCGCATCGCTCAGCTGCTGGGCCAACAGTGTGTCCAGCATGGCAACGAACCCATGGTCTGGGAGCTAGCCGCCTTAGTAGCAGTAACACCGCTCAAGAAAGCCGAGCGTCTCGTTAAATCCTATCGTGCCTATACGGCCAAGGAGCTGAATTGGGAGACGAAGTCGGCGCATGCCAAGAAGGCGCTGAGTCTCTGCTTAGAGGTGGCCGAGCTGTCCCGTTCGGCCATAAAGGAGCACGCCGATGATGAGAGCGAGGCGATGATCACCTCGCAGCTCAACTCGAGTCGATTGGCAGCCACCTCCTGTTTGAATGCCCTGAAACGAACCACTCTCGTCGAGGTGCCCAAGGAGCAGCAGGCCCAGATGGATGAGCTGGAGCAGCAGCTGGCCGAGCTCACCAAGATTGTGCAGCAGCGCATGCAGAGAACATAGTTCCAATCCAATAGATTCCCATTCGTACTTTTATATATCTATTATATTATATTTAAATAAAGCTAAGCTTATAGCGTATTCAGCTTGGTTGTGATCAGGACACGCACACTCTGATCGAAGGCACCGGCAACAGCTAGACCCAGCTTATCAGGATGCCAGTCGAAGCTGTGCACTGGCTGGGAGCTTAGGGTCACGGCGCTGACCATTTGCAGCTTTCCACCGACGCCCTCCTTGTTGCCATCGGCATCCTCGATCACTCGTTTCTCGGGATAATCGTATTTCCAGAGGCGTATGGAGCCAGTGCCTCCGCCAGTGAGGAAGACATCTCGATTCTGGGGCAGATGACGTACAGTCCAAACCGTTGCTTTGGGTCCACTGATGACTCCGTTGGTGCCAACACTGCGTCCAGCATTACGTTCCTCCACCCAGCCAAATCCCTTGGTGGGATGCTGAGTTCTCATGTCGTAGACCACGAGTCCACCTTCCAGAGTCGTCACTGCCAGCTTGTTCATGGGTATATCACGACGATCAAATTCCAGGCCGCAGATCCCATTCCTGATGGTCGCCTCCCAGCGCACAGACAGCGCGCGCAGATCAAAGAGCTTGAGATCCCCGTTATCGTAACCGGCGGCAACAATACGCTCCTGCTCGTTGTAGGTGTTGCCAAAGGCGACAGCCCAGCAGTCCCGGCGCATACTGGACTTATTGATTCCGTCGCCCATTTGGGGCGGAGGCGATATGTCTACAACGGGTGCCTGGCCCTGGCGCATGTCCCAAACCTTAACGGCGCCATCGCGACTCCCGGTGGCGATCTCAGGGGCTCCACATTCAAGCTGTGTGCCGCCAATGGCATCGATGCAGTTGATAATTCCGCTGTGCGCCTTGACGTTGTACACAGGCATCTCTGGTCGCTCCAGATCCCTAGAAGAGTTTGTTAATTAGGCTAGAACGTATGAAATTCTTTGGTACACCTACAGCACTTGGAGGCGTCCCTCAAAGTCGCCGATGGCCATATGACGATTGCGAAGCGAGGAGGCGCCAAAGGTGCCGCACTTGAAGGCTGCCTTCTTCTCCACGGACTTGACTTTCACCAGCTTGGCCTCGTTCAGCTCGTAAATGTCCAAAATTCCATGACTATTTGGTTTTGAGCCGAGCACCACAAACTTGGCCGACAGTGGAATCCACTTTGTGTCGTAGACCGTGTAGTTAACGGACTCGTGCAGGTGTTCAATCATTTGCGGCTTGTCCATTTTGCCGGATTGACTTTATTGCAGGTACTTTTTTATGGGCAATGTATAAAAACTGAATTGATTGATATTTCGAAATTAGATTGTTTTAAATATCAACATCGTTGCTTTGGTGACGGCCAGGGTTGTCCTAACAGTCAGACTTTTGAACCTGCTTGTTATCGATACATAGTTCTATTGAACCAACGATAGACAGATAGCAAACGATGTGTCGTTCATATGAACTAGTCGATACAGCTGATTTCGATAGTTGATTTGAATTATCGAACGTGAATTGGATGCCGTAACAACGTAAAGCAGTCAACAAAAGTTGAATTTATTAAATAAAAAGCTATTAAAATGCTGCGCCAGTTGCTGAACCACACTTCCCTGACGGCTGTCAAGACAGGCAGCAATGATTTCGCGCTGGAATTCGTGCGCTGGCGACGAAAGCCCAGATGGTTGCCGGTGGCCAAGAGCAAAGTGTTTCGCGTGCCCGAGCGGAAGAAGCAGACGGAAGAAGAGCGCACCGAATTAATGCGACTACACAACCAATACAAGTGAGCAAAACAAAATTCCATAAAATACTCCCCGCAGTATAAATTATTCAATTCAACTTAGAACCCAATTGCGCTCGGTGCGGCAGTATTTGCGTGAAGAAGTGATTCGGCACCAGGAAACGTCGACGGCGGATCACATTGTGCTCACTCCGGAGCAGGAGGAGGCCGAGTTCCAGCGGTGCATGGCCTTGAATGATGCATGGAATGCAAAGATAGCCGTTCAACGAGAGGCGCGTCTGACAAAGGAGCGGGAGGAGAAGGTGGCTTATGTCCAGGAGCGACTCGAAGCTGGCAAACTGCGGGAAGAGGAACGCCGCGAGCGTGCGGATGAGCGCATTCGTCAGGAAATCGAGGCATCCAAGACATTCATTACACGCGAGAATCTGGACGAGGCTATTGAGGCGGCACTGGCCAATCCTGTGGACCATAACTTTGCCATCGATACCGCTGGCAATCTGTACAGGGGGCGTAGCACGCAATCGCTAAACAATTGAGACTAGGTATTTGTTGTTGTTATATTAAAGGAGCATTTTCTCTCAACCGATATGAATTAAATAATCTTTAATTAGTCTCGATCTTAAACTAAACTATATTCAAGAGAAGGCAGGGTCAACTACTGTGTGCTATGTGGAGGCAGTTCCACTTGGTGCTGGTGTCGGTAATGTGGTAATTGTGGTTGCTGACTGGCGATGCTTCCGCGCCGCTGCCTCCTGCTGCTCGAAGAGGTGCTCCCAGTCCGGAGTGGCCTTGAGCTTGGCCTGAATGGTTCCCAGATTGATCATGTCTCCACTGCGCTGCTCTCGATTGCTGGTGATGGACATGAGCTCCTGCAGAGATTCAAAAGGATTTAAGAAATGCTAATGGAATCCCAAAAGTCTTCAGCTCACCTGCAGGAATCCCGATTCCAGTCCCATGTCTAAATCGAAGCGTGTGTCGCCCAGCAACAATTTAACACGGCCCGATTTATAGCGGAGTATTTTGCCAATTTGTCCCTCTTCTAGCTGTTCCAATACACTGAGCTTGGGAGCATTAGATGCAGTGGTTGCTGGAATCGGGCTGTTGCCCCGTTCCGTTGCAGCACTGGGCGCGGGCTGTTCTGTGGGAGCGGGTGGATCTTCAGCATCGTCTGTTACACATGGAAGCACGTTTGGTAATTGCATGACAAAGATTTGCGACTGAGTCGTGTCGAGGAAGGAGCCAATGCTGCGTGGATATCGTCCATATTGTGCCGGTGGCTCTTCCAAGCCCGACTGGAGACCCATGTGCAGGCTCTGCATGCCCTTGGTTACGTCCAGCGAATCTGAGATAAACGCAGATTAAGACAAATGAAGTGATTCAATAGGATTAGACTCACCTTCATGACTGTTCTTTACATTTGGAATGACCGCGGTTTCTTCTTTAACGCTGTGCTTTTGAGTGTGCCAGAGTCCTAGAAAGAGTATTAACTGAGTATTGTTCTCCTAGCTATAGTTCCATTCACTTACCTTCGCTTAGCATTATGGGTTTGTAGGTCAGGTCAGTCTTATCAAGCTCCGATTCATTATCACTTTCGGGCTCATCGTCGTCACTTGCCTCGCCGATCAACTCCCGCACACGCTGATCCTGCAATTTATCATCTTTGCGGTCCGTGCGCTTACGAGTTACGGCAACTTCCTCGCCTGCCCTCGCATAGGCTGATCCTCCGCTGGAGGACTTGCGTAGATGAACAGCACCGGCTCCCTCCGAGAAGACACCGGTGGTTTGAATCAGCGAGGAGTTACCGCCTCCAGCACCAGCTCCACGCCCACGTGTGGCTCCAGCAGCACCACGTGCTCCTCGTCGACCACCACGTGGTTGAGTAAAGTCCTTAGAAGTTTTAACATTCCTGTGCACAAAAGTTAAAATTAGAAATTTTAAAATTCTCTGTTTAAAACACTCACGTGTTCTTGTTTCGCACTGCATTCAAGTTGGGCGCAAAGACCTTTTTGCTGGCCCCACGTCCGCCCAGTGTCAAGTCCCTGGCTGGCGTCAATCTGGCCATTTTGCCATTATTTAAATTTTTATTCTCGGAAGCAGCATCAGCATTTGGTGCATTGTTGTTGTTGTTGCTCGCAGTCGCTGCAGCAACAGGCGGGACTGTTGTTGTTGACAGTCTTTTTGCTGGCATTGCCGACATCTGCTGAGCTTTACCGCTCTCACTGGCCATCTGCGGCCAGAGCAGTCAGTTAAGTAAATCGCTCTTTTAAATGTTTACCACACTCCGTTCTCAGATTTTGTTGATGTGGTTGTTTTTGAGGTTAATTGACAAAATGTGTGTATGTCTGCACACCTTTGTTTAAATATATCAACTACAATTTACGCACAAAAACTAATTTTTGCGCCGCTATACAACTATATGCTGTATAACAAAGTTTTGTTTATTTAACATTTATTTTGGTTTTTGTGGCCAATTTTTCCCTAGAATAAAGTTAGCTATCGTATCGTTCGTTGTTCATCGAATCGAAAGCGACTCTGATTCAAAAAACCCATTATTATCTCGGCTGTCGGTATTTAGTTATACTGGGGAAAGGCAAATAATCTATCAGCGCTGCCACATGGTTAAATGTGACTGTGTGGCAGCACTGTTGTTTTTGCACTTGGCGCGGCGTTGTAATAAAACTCAACAGCTGTTCATTTTGCTTAGTCAAGTTAATTAGAGGTTAAAATTATAGGTTTTAATTTATTTGTCTAGTTATTATTATACATTATTTCTTAATAATTCACTTTTAATATGAGCCAATGAACATATTTTATGGTTATTTATTAAAAATTAATTAAATAGTGTCAAATTTAAAATTAATATACCCTCGAACTTATTAGAATCTACAGGGCTTTTAATAATAGTGATAGTTTCTTATCGCCAAAGTCAAAGCTTGTTTTATTTCTCAACGTGAGCAAGTGTTCTCACAAACAAAACACAGAGAGAGAGAGAGAGAGTTACGATGAGAGCGGAAAGTATTAAAGCTAATGGATTATTTCGCAACAAGTGTAATTTAGTGTACAATTTACGTGATAGCAACAAATTGTGAATTAAGCTGATAGGAAGCTCAATTTAAAGCGTAATGATTTCGTAAATTCCCTAGTATTTCACGGGCGACACGTTCAGTATTTCGAGACAACTCGACGTCGTCGGACGCACATTTGTTATGGATCAGAAAGTGGAACAACCGCCATCGTCGGCAACATCACGAAGCTATATTGAAAAAGCTCTAGCGCATGGATACAACAGCGAAAGCTTGCGTGTGGAAAGTTTTCACAGCGAGTCCATAACCCAAAATGGTGAGAATTTTTGCAGCGTCATCTACCGGCTGAAAGTGTCGTTCCGCAGAAGTGAGAGCGCTCCGTTAGAGCATGGAAACTATGTAGTCAAGGACTTGATACCTATAATGGCCTCGCTTGGTTCCACGGAGAAAATAATGTACGAGCAAATACTGCCCGCTTTGGAGCAAATACTGAACAAAGCTCAACCGACTCTGGTTAACAGAAAGCTGAATGCTACGTAAATATAACTGACCATTTGCATGTGAATATAAGCTAATAGTTACGAATATTTTAGTTGTTATTTTGTGGAACGTTCTAAGGACAAAGAGCTCTATGTGCTGGAGGATCTGGGTGCTTTGGGTTATTCAACGTTGAACCGCTACACTGGCCTGTCCGCGGATGAGGCTCGTGTTTGTCTATACAAAATGGCGATGTTCCATGCTGCCTCCATGCAGCTGATACATGAGCAACCATCGCTTGTGGCCCAATTGCCCGCATCGCATTATGCCAATGGTATTAATGATGAGTTCACAGAAGTATTACTTCTGGACGGAGCCCGATTTGCCGCTGGCGTAGTCGAGAGTTTGCCGGAAATCTCGCCGATAGCAGCGAAAATGCGGGCTCAATTACCAGACGAATTCTCCAAACGAATTCGTGCTTGCGTCGATCCCAAACAAAGTGCATTCCAAGTGATTTGTCATGGAGACATTTGGTTAAATAATATGATGGTCAATCGTGAACAGAAAACTGGAATTATTGTAAGTAAAAAGTGTTTGGTAAAAATGGAAGTTTTCTTTAAACATATTAAATTTCAGGTGGATTTCCAAAACTGTTTTATTGGCAGCCCTGCAATTGATCTGCACTTCTTTTTCCACACCAGTCTAAAGCTAGATGTATTGCTTAATCAGCGAGAGGAACTGTTAAAGTATTACCACCAAATTCTTTCTGAGACTTTGAGTGCCTGCAATTATCCAGGACCGATGCCAACATTTGCTCAGGTTCTGGATGAAATGCAACGTTGTCTTTTCTATGGGTATTATGCCGTAGTCTGTGAGCTGCCGATCTGTTGTGCCCCTGAGGATGCCTCCAAGGACTTTACAGTCTACACTTTTGGGGAAACCGAGAAAATGATTGCCAAACGCCGGCAGCTATTTAATAATGAACGAGTTCTTCAAACACTGCGAGCCACCATGGGACACTTTGAGGAACAGGGTATTCTTGAGGTATCTTAAACAATTTTAATCCCTTCGCCTTGTAATTGTACTAAAATAAAGTAGTTTAGCTAATGAATTTGTTTGTCAGCATAATATTTTAACCTTTTGCTATATGTTATCAGTTCTTGAACTCATATCGTTATCGTTTATGTCTGTCCACTTTTAATTATTTGTTGGATTCCACGTAAAATAGTGGCATGACTAATTCTGGTATTTGTCGATTATACAACAAACATTTGGGTCAGATAAGGTATAATACTGTGAATAGGAGCGATAACGGCTTTATAATCTATATTTTGATAGTAATTTAATAAAATAGCTGTCTGAAGAGGCTCATAAACAAAGTATTTACATTGTTTTTGAAATAGATAACTAGTTGTGTTTAATTTTAGTTAGTCGATTCATATCAGAGACTAGTTTTACTACTTTTAGTATGTAAAATCTCGTAAGTTCTTTCATCGGTTCAACTGATTTTCAGTGGCCTCTGTATGAGTACAGTTTTCATTCAGAATAGTGTGGGGAATCCCCTGCAGCTTAGGCAGCTTCTGATACTGCTATGACAGCTAAACAACCTGCATTACTCAAGTGTTGTTTCTTGTGTTTATAAATAAATTTCGTGTCTGCCAAAGTTTTTGGCCAAGATTTACGAGTCAGAGTCATGGCTATTGAATACAATTGTCTAGGAGTGTGAGTATAAGTATATGTGTGTGTGTGTGTGTGTGTGCGTGTGTGTGAATGTGATGTATGTGCCTTGTTTTGGCTGCACCGAGTGCGATAAAGTTGGCATTGCTCTCTCCCTTCACCCCGTCTCCTCACCCCATTGTCCCTCTTGGAGGTGTAAAATATGCAAATCTCTTTGCAGTTATTCTTAGAAAGTTGTCAGTTTCCAAGTCGAGCTGAGCCAAGCAAGCAAAACGGCAAATGCATTTGACACCCAGCTACTTGCCACCTTGCCATTTGCCACTTGCCACTGTTACTTGCCACTTGCAACTTGTAAGTTGTAAGTGTTTAAAAAGCAATTTATTGTTTTGCCTAAAGTAAGCAACTAAACCCACTCCATAAACAGCTCTCATAGTAAACTGAACCTTTTGAATATATCAATGTTTTTTAGTGTCTTTATATTTAATGTTTTTGTGTCTATTCAGTTTGTAATGGAATTATAAAGAGTTTCCATTAATTTCAGTCTATAATTTTATGGGAATATTAAAGCATTATTAAACTCAACTGCTCGATGTTTAGTAAGATCTCTATTAAATACATATTAAAAACTCTTCGATGTCTATAAAGTCAATTCCAGTTTCATGGAAATGAAAATGGGAGAGGTCAGTTTCCTTGACGTACATACCTTAGAAAATGTGCAGCTTGAAACCTCAGAGCAAATAAACCCAACTGAGACTGTCTGTGACTTTGCACTCCCCCAAAAGTACCTCCCAAACTTCATTTATTTCGGGTTTTTGTTTTTTTTTGGAGAGTTGCATTTGGAAGTGAAAATACAAATCAAAGACAGACAGAATTCGTAGTTGGGTTTTTGTGGATATTGGTCTTTGACTGCTTGAAGGCATTAATTGCATTCTGCTGCATCACATTGCACTTTCAATTAGTTGCAAATGCCTCCATGAGGAGTTCCACCCCAAACTCTGAGTCTACAGTTCTCCAGTTCTCCGGATCTCCGTGTCTCGGTCTTCGTAGCCGTCGGCAAAGTAACAGGAAACGGAAGTTAAGTGCTGAGGCGAGGCGTTAAGTAAAATCAACCCCAGTGCCAGAAAGGGGTGTGGCACATTCTGTGGAGATGCAACAAAGCAACTTTCCAGCCATGACATTCGAGAATTATGCATTAATTGAAAGGTGATGTTGACTTGAGCTCAGTGAATTGGACTTTAGCTTTTGCTTGGGTGCTACTTTGGCATTGAGCATAGATTTGTTTTAGCAGGTGAGTCAAAAGTAACACCCACTCTATCCACTTCTACCTCCCCCTTTCTGTTTGCTGCACTTTGCTGTGGGGCATTTGATGCAAGCAATGTAAACATCACTTGTCTAATGCATTTCAAAATGAATTTATGGCTTTTCTTTCGTCATGCAGGTGGAATGGTCTAAATTATAGGTTTGTTGTCTTTGACGATGGCACATGCATTTGTTTATTTTCCATGTTAATTAAGGCTTACGATTACGATTACCCAAATGGGCTTTAAGGGAAAGACTATATATTTGCCTAGACATGAGGAAATGCCAACACGCGTTTGACTGTATCTCATTTCTTATCACAAAAAATCACTTCACAGCCTTTTCAATTAGCTGACAGCACTTGAGAGGGTCACTCTAGCTGTCCCCTTCCCTCTCTCTACTCTCTACAAGAAGACTGCTCAGCTCATACCCAATTAAAGGCAATAAATTTGCACATAAAACCATAAATCAAAGTCCGATCATAATCGCTAAGCGCAAAGCAAAATAAAACAAATAAATATAGTAAAGAAAAACTTCCTTTTACCGGCTTAAGGCCAACCCCCAATCCAAGGGGGGTTTGGGGGTGAATCCCCCCTTTGACCACAGTAGCTCGGTAGCTCAGTAGCTGAGCCAAAACCATTGGTCTTACATCGTTCGGGCTGACTCGCTTCGTTTATTAATTGTCCAACTGTCTCCAATCATAATTAATGAACTTTCAGCACATCCTACAAAGCGGTTCACATCCTCCACAACCTCCTACAGTTAGTCCGGAATTCAAATAAAACTCAAATACAATATCCACAATACGAGTACATAAACAGGAATTTGTTTTGGCACACCATAAATCTTCCATTTGGCAAATCTCTGCTTGGATTTTTGCTCAACTTCCTTTGATTTTGGTTTTAGTCGTCGTATTTATTTAATGGCCAAAAGTGGTTTCAATTAGACACATTAAAGGATTTTCTGGGATTTCGTTTAACATTTTATTGACTTCAGAAATATGGAATTGTCGCTTGAGGCTCGTTAATTTTGAAATTAGACAATTATTTAAGCACATAACAGAATTTTATAAACACAATATTTTGTATGAAAATAGTATATAATAATAATGAATTATAAATAAACTTTTAGATATTGAACATAATTTAAGTTCAAGTTAATTAGAAGACAGTTTTTTTTGGGTTGAAGACCAAGAGGTCCTCTGTAAACTAGTTTTCATCCTCAATCTGAAAAAGGTAGGATTTGTTCTAGTTTTGTCTCTTGTCTCTATTTTAACCTCTTTTTCCACACAACTTTTGTTTAAACTGTACTTTTGCTATAACTCTTGTCTTTCATAAGCTTTTGTAGATTTAAAATAGATGGAGCTGGTCTACACTTAATGACACCCTATAAATAATTTGGAACAAACAGTCAAGTAGCAAGCTTAGTTGCCATTGAGGAATTCTCAGATCGGTAGTAATCCCACAGAATCTGCATATGAATGCCTGGTATCTTTGCAAATGGGACTAAGTTCTGTTCCCAACCCTCGCAGCCAATTGTGTGTGAAAAATTGGGCAACCATTGCAAACAGAAAGCACACACAACACACACAACACACACACTCACACACATGAGGGTGTGGTATGTGATGAATTCTCTGTACTGACTAGCCCTTTCAGTCTACTAATGACTAATGATGCCACAATTTATCTTAGATTATTTGTTAGCAAGTGTTAATGTTTTTTAATTTACATTATATCTTTGCCACTCCCCCCGCCCTTCTTTAGCTGTACATGTGTGCATAATTACTTAAAATTAAACACGATGTGTGGAAAAGCGCCATTGTCATCATTTTGAAATTATTTAAATTCTACCAACTGACTAGCTGACAACACTGATTAATGATCAACTGACGCCTCCCACCGCAAACCACGCAATCCCCTCAATCCCCCCTCCTTTGAAAGTCGTCTATCTCTGAAAAATGAAAAATTAAGAAACATTTCCCTATTTGCATTTGAGCTGGAAAAGTTAATAACATTCAGTCAAGTGCTTAAGAGTTTCTTTGAAATCTCTGATGATAATTAGTCAACGGGATTTTCATATGAAATTTTCCACATGAGTAGGTAAGTTTTGCAGAAAGAGGAAAGATTTGAGGACAGGGCAGATGAGAGCTTACTTAGAAAATTAGAATTTTAGTCTAAACTTATGGGGGAAACCCAAAAAAAATACTAAGGAAATTTTTAGAAGAGAAGTATGTAAAGTTTATGGCATAAAGAGAGAGTAAGAAGGTAGTTACACTAATAATAATATAGGTGCAAAAATATATTTAAGCCAAAAGAAATTAAAGTGAAAGCTCCCTTGGCCGGACAGCCATGGTTCCAGTATTTTTGACCGCCCAAGGGAGATGTTTACCCAAGGGAACGGGTTTTATATGAAAATCATGCTCTTGGCACTATAAATTTGTCCGGCTAAGGGAGCTGTTGGCCTGAGGGAGTTATCCGCGAGTAGAGCTTTCACTGTACTTTGATATTTAGGTATTATAGTTACAATTAAAAGACTACCTTAAACTAACTTATGTTTCCAGATAGTCTTACAAAACTATTCCCATATATAAAACGATATTTGGATGTTTAAGTATCGCAAGTGCAATTTCCATACTGCGCAAATAAATCTAATGCAATTACCTTAAAAGCGGCAAACCATAAAAACATATTCCTCATATACTTACAGATTTCCACACACTTACTGCAATTTTACAGAATATACTTATATATATATTTTTTATGACATTTACGCGCAGCAATAAAAACTAAACAAATCCGCAGAAATACGATCAAATGCTAATGGCGCCAGGGTTAGACAGACAAATAGACAGAAAGACAGTGAGACCAACTTGATTTGGCTTATTGGAGTTGAAGCTTTGGTTGATTGATGAATAGCCGTCGGTTTGTCGATTGGAGTCGGTCGAGTTGAATGAATTGGGAAATTTAAGTGCTTACAAGAGACCGTAATGACAACAGACAAGTTTTATGAGCATTACAGACACGGAACATGGTCCAAAAAACTAATTACCTTGGCTCGGACCAGCAAGTTTATGGAGTTGTATTTTCTGTGTGGTTTTGGCACTCTCCAATGTCTGTCATGTGGATATACTACATATAATTTTAATAGCATTTTGCATACGATTTTAAATTTAATGCTTCTATTTGACTTGGTAGCCTGCTGCAGTACATCGATAAACCAAGCGACCCCTTTATGACATTTACGATGTCAGCCCAGTCGGCAAATTGTGTGGCATTAAAACGCAACGTCGCCATCATAAAAAGTGTCTTGTCATTTTTGGGAATGTGTAACAAATATAATTCATAGTGCAATGAGTTACGAGGGAATGTGTGAAAAGGTTTCTGACACCAGAATTTATGACATGAATTCAGAATTGGGCTTATTAAAGTTGTGCTGCTCTAATGCATTTGCAGTTAATAAATTTTATTTGCTTTTTATATTATTGATTGATTTGCCAAGAAAACAGAAATCTTAATAACATTCAATTGAATTTCACTGATCCTTGTAATGCAGATAGTCCTCATGGGTCATTTCCTGTTGTTGCCAGACAAAATCCTGTTCATTGGTCAAGTATTGACCCATATTGTGCTCGGTTTCATTGTCCATGCCATTGGGTTTCTGCCTGAGCTTGGAGGAAATAATCTGTGGATCCACAGTGGCTGTTGGAGACGAGGAATATGCCTTCTTTTTGGAGCAGAAGAATCGGGTCTTAAGACGTTGCAATTGTCGCAATTGCATATCAATCATGGGCTTCTTCCACTCGTATAACTTGGGCAGCGTGAAAATCGAAATGAAACCTAATAGAAAATGGTTTAAATTAATTAATTTTGTATTATTTATAGTCACTTACCGAGCACCAACAAAGTCATGCCATTGACATAGTCACCGACAACATTCAGGCCACAAAGCGTAAACAAAAGTTTGAGGGAATCCAGTAAATCCTCAATGAGAAACAAGGAGCGTAGTTGCAAAAGAATTGGATTAATCTTAATCACAATCATGCGAGCCAAACGAGCAGCTGTTTCCTCGGAAATACTCGGATCAGTTTCCAGTAGATGTTGATACGGATGATCCAAATTGTTGCTCTTGCGCAGCTTTCGCAATCCCCAGACATAACAGCAATAGGAAATGCTCATCGATAGCAGCAACACTCCAGCAACACTTACCACACTTATTATCGAATTGGAGGATATATCCAATAGGATCATCAATATCAGTGAGAAGAATATGGCCGTCTTACGCCAATTGTGCCATAAAAGCAACTGCTTTAGTTCACCGCACGGCATTGCTTCTACTGGGTTTCTAGAATTCTCCTGGTTATTGTTGTAAAATTCCATTCTAGAGCACAACAATTGCTGTGATATAGTATTGCTTCCGACGGCAAAGCCAGAAGAGATTTCTAAGGAGATGCCAACTGGGTTTTAGACATGTTTCCTTAAGCAAAGGCTACTAAACAATGGAAGTTGAACAGTTTATGTTCAGTATGTTATATTAAAAGCAAGAAAGAAATCGCTAACCATCTTCTGTTTGATAACCTTAATACACATTTTTATAGCAGAAAGTTAAAGAAAAAAGTCTTTTTGTAAAAAATGTAAATAATGAAAATTAAAGTAATGAAGCAATTCTAACCTGAAATAGTCTCTAAAACCACTAAGCAAAGTTAAAGTTTCTCACGTTTTGACAAGCCTAAAAGAATAAAATAAAATTTTCCAAGTAAAACGGTTATCTTCGGCTTGCCGAAGTCTAAAAACCCTTTCCTGTCGTTCAAATTGCGTCAATTTGGTTTCACTTACCAATTGTTTCTATGGAAGCTACGTATATGATATAGTAGTCCGATTTGGACATGTAGGGGATGATCGCAAATTGTGTAATAGACACCGACAATTTTATACTAAGCATTTTCAGCACTCTCAACCGATTGTCACTATGACAGTTATTTTATATAGTAGTCCGATCTTGAAAAAATTTGGTTTGCCCATGGGATTTGGTACTAAATGCATATATGTTGGCTCAAACTTGGTTGAGATAGCTCAATAAATTATTTGCTTTAAAATGGGTTATTATAAATATATGCAAATAGGTTTCATCTGATTTCTACAGCCTTAATACCAGTTCACCCTTTACATTTCTTGAAACCTTTAGCTTTAACCTGTTCCCAGCTGTCGCCAAAAATATTGAAATTCGTTTGATTGATATAAAGAAAAACATCTGCAGAATTTTGTACTGTACTCCCCTGTGGATTAAACTGACATCTCTTTTGCATAAAATTGATTCTTAAATTTTGTTTATTTTAAAATAAAATGTGATTTCTTTGAATATTTCCGACAGTGTCTCTTATAGTTAGCAGTTTCCTGCAGTTTCACAGCTTCGTTCGCTTTTTGATCTATTGCAGCAGAACAAGTGTCGCATTTAACACTCTATCGGAACCTTTTGATTCTCAACCATTTGGGTAAACAGAATTCAACGGAGGTGTTACCCACAATGGGTCACTTAAAGCTCTTAGCCTTCTGTGGACAGCATCAAGTAGCATTTGACAATTGATTTGTCAAAGGAATTACGCTGATATTTTAGGCAAATAATACAAATCAGTGGCGTCAAAATGACATTAAGTGGCCTTTCAGTGGAGAACCACCCTTGGGTAAAGAAATCACTTGCCAGACTTCGAACTTCCAAGTATTAAGTACTTAAACGCGTTCGAGTGAGAAAAATAAATAATGAATTTATGCGTTTTGCTAACAATACCAAAAATTCATTCAGTTGTGTTTAAACAGTGTTGTATAATAACTAAAAGGTATGGTAATGACTTGGAGTACTTTTATATATAATTAAAGGAAATTTAATATTAATAAATTATTTAAAATTTTAATGTTTTCTCTTAGAGGAAAGAAATTTAATATTAATATTAAGGCCAAATGTGGGATAGAAGTTTATAGTTTTAGCCACAAAGAAAAAATTCGTATGCTGTTACTTTATCAGCCAAATCAATTAAGGCTCAGGCGAAGTCAAAGCTCGCAGGCCAAAACACACACGAAATTGTTGGCCATAAATTAAACTAATATACAACAGGCTCTCATAGAATGCTTGTTACGCATTACCAAACCACTGAACCACTCAACCACCCAACCACTCAAACATTCAAACATTGAACCACTCTCAACTTCGATAGGAATGTGTGGCAATAATCAAGCTAAGGCCAAAGTCTGGGCCAGGCCAAGTCGAATTACAGTTACAATTCGAATGCGAATGCGAGTTAAGGTAACGCATGGCAATGGCCATAAAATGACACTGAGTGTCAGTTTCAATTAAACATGTTGACAGCTGTAAGGGGAACCGTATCCAAATAGAACAAGTATAGCAGTAGTAGTAGTAGTAAGTCTATCTGGGGGATGGTGTACTGGTGGACAAAAGGACGGGAGTATAGGAGGGTTGTTCTTGGCCATTTCGATTTTAATACAAGAAATTCCGGACATTGTCTGGCCATGTGTAACAATAAGTTTCATGTAGAATGAGAATACCGAATTGTATGACAACTTTATCTCTAAGATTCGCCCAGTTTTAAGCCCAGTTCTGCAAATATCTTACAACTTTTGCTTTTGCTTTGAATTTTGACAGCACAAATTATAACAATTTAAGTAATTTTATATGTTTTTCTCTTAGCACGTCTGTTTGTTATTTGCTTTCATTTATTTATTTGATTTCCTTGACATTTTTCCATGCATTTTATGCCATGTTTTCATGTTGTCCATTGACAACATGTCAAACAACCTAGCTGTCTGTGCTCTAAGGGATTTAGTTTAATTAAACTGTGTACTACACATACACATACACACACACATACACACACACAGACCAGCACACACCATGTTTGCATATTAATTTCCTGTAATTTTGATTGAATTTTGCATAAATTTGCAAATGATCAAATATGAATGTCAATAGTATTGGTAAAGGTAAACATTTTCCATTACAGTTATTCCCTGCTTTAATTGCAATCTTACCAAAATACTTAAGACATTCTAAGACAGGCAATTTTTTGTGCTATTTGTTTACTGTTCCGGGTTTGAGTCTGACATCCAAGAAGCTAGCTGTTCTTTGTTTTCGTCACGGACGAGTGGCAAAAAGCAATCACAGTTTCCCCTCGGAAAATGTTGGAAAAGTCCTAGAATAAACACAAATATCTGCCACATTTTTTTGCACATTTCTTTCTTTTCGCTGTGCAGATTTTTTGGGGGGGAAAAGGCGTTCTTTTGTATTATTGGTGAAATTAGAATTTCTCATTAAAATAAGTGTTGGCTCTGGACCCGCTTGACTTGAGACAAGGTGCTTGGCCATGGCAATAGACTTAAGTTAAGTATTCTCCAACTTCTTTTCTCCTTGGTCACTCATTAGTTGCGCATCAAATCTGACTGACATTTCTTACCCTCTCTTTTAACATAGTATCTTTCTCTCTGTTTCTTTATTTGTATCTTTATTTGCCTCCCCAAATGTTGTTCTCAGTTCTTTCTGTTTGGGGGCATTACCTTTTTCAATTTTTAATGGCTTTTGTATCCAATTGCGCTGAGTCGCTTTGCCAGTAATTAAAACTGCAATTCATTTCTCTTTTTTGGTGACTCAAATCGTTGATATCTTGACATCTTTTGGTACTTGGCGTTTAATAGGCTTAAAAATTGGAAACATTTTTGTGGTAATGCTGATAACCCCTTTTCTGTGCTTTGATTTCTCAAGCATTTCACTGCCGAGTTATTAATTCCTTTTAATGTGCTCTGTTGCACAAAACCTTTTAGCTTAAGTTAACCCTTCATTTTGTACGGTGTAAACCAATTTGTGGGTTTTTAGAGAACTTTAAAACATCATAGATGAAACGTAAATATTAAAACAAAATATGTAAAAGTTAAAAAAATTAATTCTTTTATTCAAAGTAATCTTTCGCATATACCATTGAATTGTTTAGATACATTAATTAATTCCTTTTCCAACACTAACTAACTACAATGCCATAATATTCCGCAGGTGTAGATAAAGATACTTTCCTGCATTTCTGCACATCAGTTCAACTTTCGATTTAACTTTTGGCCATTTTTGACTATTCGATTGTTGGCCTTAACCAAAACTCCTGCAACTTTGTTGTAGCAAACTTTTCATATGGGTTTTGGCCACTTGTTTTGCGGCCTGATATGAGTTTGTTGGCCACATTGTTGCTGCTGTCGCTGGCATATGTTAACTTTGCGTTTAACTCTTGCTTGTTGGATACAAGTGGAGTTGGCGGTTGCCTTGTAAAATGTTTATAAACAAAAGTTTATGCAAAAAGCCAATGGGAATTGTGGCAGTTACTGCACAAAACAGTTTTTGGCTTCTTCCGCTGCAATTGTTGCTTGTGTTTCTGTTATTGTTTTGGGTATAAATTGCTGACATCTTCGATAGAGCTGCTTGTATAATAATATACAATTTTTGTTTTAATTAATTCTGTATTACTTTCTTAACTTTACTTTTTTCTTTGCAAGCAAACGTGCTCTGCATTCGTGTGGAGTCTGTTTAACATCTTATTCGGATCTCTGGTCCCTCGACCCTCGGGTTGAGTCCAGGTTTGTTTCTCTCAAAGGTTCCTTGCACCGCTGCATTTATTTATATTATGTTTTTTTTTGTTTTCCTTCTTCTCTATTATGTTGTTTGCTGTGCACTGTAATTAGCCACCCCCATCAGTTCAGAATTCTGTGTAAAAGACAGCTGCTGTTTGTCTGTTGGCCAAAATTGCTATGCATAAAAAGTTTAACTTGACATTTTTGCAGTTTGTAATTTGGACTCTCCTAGTCTTGTTAACCCTTTTAGATATTTGCTAATTTTTTTTTTCTTCTTTATACTTACATTTTGCAGACTCCTTAATTGCATTAGCCAAAGTCTCCGCCCCTGTTGCTGTTTTGCATTTAGATTTGAGTTCAGAAGTGGAAATTATTGTCAGAGAAAAGGTAAGTTGACTTTAAGAGAAGTTGCTTTTAATTTCTTTAAACGTCTTTAACAATTATTTCTAATTACTTCCTTTTGAAGTCTGCTTAAAATTAAAAAATCATAAAAAATACTCGGCCTTAAAAACATAAACAAATTATGCATAAATATACTTAGTCCAGTTGTGTTTTTATAGCTCAAGCGCTTTTCTTGAAAATTTTACGATCTTTTTGGACATTTTATTGACGTCGCACTGTAACCCTTAACCCTTTAGCTCTTTTATTCCTTAACCCTTCTTGACACCCGCCATAACTTAATTATCCATATGAATCCTTCAGTTTTTATTGCCACAAAACTCAGCCTGATCCCCGTTTCTGTCCTTTAATTATGATGAGTACTCGGTTCGCTCCTCGCAGCTGTCATATTTTTATTTATCTAAATTGGTAGATCTTCACGGGTTTCGCTCATTAAAATAACATCAAATCGCCTTTGCCTCAAGTCTCAAGTCGGCTGAGAATGAGAATGTTTTATTGCCTTTGGTAGGGGAAATTTTCCATTTCCAGAAATTTTATGTCCAGCAGCTGTACATCATCATAAGTTTATTGTTTGCATACTTCATGAACGTTTTGGGCTGTTAATTTGGTATGCCTTTGGGCCAGGCCAAGTGGCTTTTTGCCCTGCCCAAAGTACTATATTTATTTTCATCATTTTAATCAGTTTTCATTATATTTTGGAAAGGGCAATACACTTTCCACATGAGTTTGTATCTTTGCGGTAAGTTAAGGAGCTTCGCTTCATGGTCAATAGACATTTGTCATTGTTTTGTGAAGGAGTAATGCAACAACAATTTACAACACACACAAATACACACACACGCACACACTCGCACATATTGCTGCAACATGCGGCGCTTTGCGGTTGCAATTTGGGGCAGGTGGGTTATCATGGTTGGGTCGCTTTGAAGTAATCGCCAGCCAGGTTTGCTGGCCCAGAGGCTAAGCCTCATTTGTGGTCAAATTGTGTGCTGTGCGTCAGCTGAAAGTCGATTATGTCAATATTGTGCCATGTCTAATGGCCAATGGGGATGTTTGTGATAGGGATCTGTGCAAGTTGTGGCCTCCAGCTCCTTCCGATAGTCCCTAATTAGTGTTGTTCTCAGCTTTAAGCTGTCTTCAAATCAGCTTCAAATATTGATGGTTACTTTAAGTTTTAATAGCCAAGTTAACAAGCCCATATGGCAGGGTTTTTTCAACGTTCTTTACGAAATCACAACACCTCGCACATAAACTAGCTGTAAAAACACATAAAAATCATAGAATACTTTTAGGAGTCGCATTACAAATGTGTTTCATATGTGAAGAGGAAGAGCAAGTAAGTGAGCGGGAGAGGGACAGGGAGAGAGAAAGAGGCCATAAGGGTTGGCTCAGTTTAAGAGCAATAGCAGTGGCAAAAGGAGTAACTGCATTTGCACATTAAAAACCCATAAAAATCGGGAATTGAATTGCCAAAAATAAAATAAAATAACAAAAACAAGAACAACAAGCGGAAAATAAAGTGGCTATGAAAGCACATAAAAAAGAAACGTGGAAAAAGGAAATCTAAAAGTAAAATTGACAAAACCGATTGAAGCAATCAATTAAAATTGATCAATGAAATTGAATCACGTGTTACAATTCGCTTAAGGAAATAGTATTGAATTTCATTCAAGATAAGGAATTGAGGCCTCAATAAAAAACATTTAAAAATACTCGACACTTTAGTGGGGAATAAGTTGTAGCTGAAGGACTTCACTTCTGATAATTCCTTTTAGACAAAATAAATAAATTCAATGATATTTCAGACTACATTCAGCGAGTTCAATGCACTTTAACTGTACTATTTCCTAGCCCTGTCTCTTCTACCTCTTTTTTTTTTATTTTTCCCTTTTACATTCAACGCTATCAGTTGTCAGCGGACAAAACTTTTATGCGCTTGTTAACAAAAGCGTGAAATTCAATGCGAACGAACAAAAATTTACGACACTGCAAATTAAACTTGATTTTTATTTAAATAAATTGCATTTTATGCGCTCCACAAGGATATGACGATGCTGTCGCCATCTCCATATCTATCTCCATCTCTGTCTTCATCGGTATCTCCATCGCTTTTGCACTCATCACAGTCGTATCGTAATAATAAGCAGGCAACGGGCCATAATTTGCACCGGAATATGATGGGAGGATACATGAATGTGTGGCAATTTGGGTTCGGGTTGAGTTTGCTTTATGTATTTTTATTTATTACACAGAGCCATTGGCAGGAAATGTTTGTTGATTTTCCGCAGCGCGCGTACAATAAAAAATCGGGGCAAAAAAGCAAATTATTTTCTAGACGAACGCGCGTTTCTCAAATAAAAAAAATTATTTTCAGAAAAGCCAGAAAACTGTTCAAAATGCTTTCATTTTTATTTGATTACGGAAGGGTATAATGATTTTGAGCATGGATTTACAGCAGGGTGAAGGAAGTAGCAGAAAGCTTATAAAAAATATTTATTAAAAATGAACAGTAAAAACATTTATACAGTTAAATGATCGTAGGAAATATTCTAGGCTGCGTATTTTTAGTTTTTCTTCTTTAGACAGTAGTGATCCATCTAGCGTTTGTTTAAGGTATAAAATCTTGTGTTTATGTTGAAAATAACCCAACCTTATCTAGGGTGGGCTACAGGGTATTTTGCAGTCGACTCCAATACTTTATTTTATTTTACATCGCCGTTGCCGTCACCGTCACAGTCGCCATCGTCATTAAATGCGGAAATGTAATGCGTAATTTGTGTGCGCCACGAAGTATGCAATACAAAATTTGTGAATGGAATCGACCTAAGTGAATTGATAAGGACTTTTCAAAAGGTTCAATGGCTAACGGAGATGTTTTCTACAATTGGTTAAAGGGAACTTAAATATGACTTAATACCTAATGGATTCTTAGCTAAATTCTATGCAGACTTTAAACGATAAATAACAGAATTCACTCACTAAAAGAAACAAATTCTAATTAACGGTTCGCACTTTGCAGTAATAAGGATTTTTGGTATGCAATGTCAACTTGAAAATGAGACGCGCCTTCTCTTGTCGCTCCCCTATTGGTTCGAAATAATACTTTCTTAGTAGATGTACTAAAACTATCTTCATCATAACCATCGCATAACGCTGTCCCAGACAGCTGCGTGCTCCTGTCATGAAGGGAATAAAGGTGGAAGGTTCGATCTTTGGTTCAGCATCGCGTGCCCAACGCTGTGGTTTAAAGACAAGTGGATCTGGAAAGAAGTCCTTGCAGCGGCCCATATACAAAGGTGATATGATGACGTCACAGCCCTTTGGTATAAAGAATTCATCTGAGAGGAGAGAGAAGCAAGAAGAAATGTCAATAAAAGTTATTTGAAATGACTTGAAGTACGTACTAATCCTACAATTGGCAGTTGCTCGTCTTGCTGTAATGGGACCAGAGGGATAAAGACGCATTGACTCCTTTATGCACATGTCCAAATACTCCAGTTGACGTAGTTGTTCCATAGTTATGGCTTCCCCTGTATCCTTGCCACAAACCAGCATAATCTCCTCCCTGCAGAGCTGCTGGTAATCCATATGCAAAGTCATGTTGTACATGAAGAAAGTTAAAGTAGCTGCTGTGAGATCAAAGCCACCAAATATAATGGTATCCACTTCCTCACGTATGTCCTTCGCCTGGAGCGGTTCGCCATCGGGTGCTCTGGCCAGCAACAGGGTGTCCAGGAAGCTGAGAGTCTTTTTTTCACTCACCTCGGCATTTGCTGTACTCACACAATTGCTATTGACTAGATCGGAGTTTAATTCATCTAATCGCTGCTTAATTATACTCTCCGTAAAGCCGTGTAGGATCTTAAGGATTTCCTTTTCTTTGTTAGCAAGTTTTGTTAAATTGTAGATGCTCTGATTGCGGTAAAAAAGATTCTTTAGACGGTAGTCTATGATCTGTACTATGCTGTGTAGGGAAAGAGTTTCTAATAGTGATCATTTAAAGCTCCTTCTTGGCATACTCACTCTCTGACTGCATCAAAATAGTCCGACTTTTGACCCGACTGAGCATTGACTGGCACTCCCAATGCAGTCTCGCAAATCGTGTCCAGGGTATAGCAGCTGATGAACTGAAAGAACTCAACGGGTTCATTGGTATCAGCCAACTTGGCCAGTCGAGCTACCAAGATGCGAGCCTGACGCTCGAAGACCTCAGCAAATTGCTTGATCATGCCATAGTTGAATGCCGGTGTGATCATTTTCCTGCGATGTATCCATTTCTCTACGCCACTGGTGAAGAGACCCTCGCATAGCCAATTCTCGAAGACACGATAATCCGATGTTTTCTGCAGCAACTGCTTGGCACTGCACAGAGCCTGAATATCCTTGGGATTACAGTCGAATAAGTAGAGTTTGGTGCCCAGCCAGAGTTTACCGCGATGTTCCTTGAGATGACAGTTGATCAGCTCTGAGGCACGCTTAAACGGTCGAGGACCAATGATCCTTGCAAATATATGCAAATGTCCTATGATGGGCAGGGATGGTGGACCAGGCCAATTGCTGGTTTGTCGATTAAGCCTAGCCTGATGTTGATGGGCGTACAACAGAAAGGTTAACACGGCACAGCACAGCAGAAAGATCAACAGAGGTGTGTCGATCATTTTGGATTGAGTTCTTTCTCCCAACTGATGGAATCGTATGGCGCATTTGCAAATTTAAACTGAGACTTAGACTGAGATGGAGAATTGAGACAGAGACGCACATTCGGTTGACACACACTTAATCATCGGGTGCACAAAAAGTGTATTGTATTTATATGTATGCAAATAATTGTGTAATTTGCTAAACTAATGAACAGAGCGAGTGAACTGCGAACCAAGCGTAGGTCGAGAAACGTTATTAGCCAAGTAACGCTATATTAGCCAACGTCTAAATGCGAAACTGAAATGAACCTATTGGTAGACAGAAGTATTGCTTAAGTACAGCTGGAGATCTTTTGTATTGTATCCCTCCGGGCGAAATTTATTATATGTAAACAAATAAATAAAGAACGGAATGTGGAAAAAGTCTATAATGGGATACTCTACAGTTATTTTAGATTGAAAATACTTTGGAAACTCTGCATTATAAAGGATTATTTTATATAAGAGGGTATCCTTTACGCTATCTTCTTCACAAGTAGAAAGAAATCATGTTATGTTACTGATCGATTTATAGTAAGATATCGTTTAGTGTATTAAATGATTCGCTACATAATCTATTAACATATAGTGTACCTTTAGTTAGTGTATATTTGTCTACAATTCATTCCACTCAAGGTATAAAAAATAACTCGAAACAAACAGTTCAATATTATTGCAAAATTATAAATTTTGATGAGCTGTCACATTCTGTGCATACAAATTTACCTCGAGCGAGTGAAATTTATAAACGCTTGATTGGGATCCGTAAACACATTTCGCACTCAGAAATGTTTTTACTGCTGGGAACCACCCAGAAATACTCAGTTGCTATTCTACACTCCATCCTACTGGACTTGTTTGTTTTTTTGGCAAATTTTAAAATTTTTATTAAACTATATTGAGAGAGACAAAAGCAATTAGAAAATGATGTCAGCTATGAAATTGTCTGTTAATAAAATTAACCTTTAAGATAGTTTAAACTCCGTCTTTCTTAAAAAATCCTTAGTAAAGTATTTGATGGAGTTAATAACTTTTATAAAGACTTTCTTTTAGTTTGACTTTTAATAGAAGTTAATTAAAACTGTATGTTATTTGTAAATTATCTCATTTATCTATTAAAGGCTTTTTTCCAGTTACTTTTTTACTCGTTTCGTTGCACGATTAATATCAGTGAATTTTTTAAATCATTTCGTTGGCAAAATGTCATAATAATTTTAATTAAACTCATATTTATGCCATTTATTTGCACTTTTCATTAAAACAAAACAAAAAATATAAAAAAAACTGTTGCAGTGCTCTTCATTTACAATAAAAAATGGAATTGAGAATCGTCTGCATTTTATTTATATTGAATTGAAAGGTGTCCACCTGACAGACAGAGAGAGCAAGAGTGAAAGAGAAAGAGAACGAGAGAGAGAGAGAGAGAGATGAACAGACAAATAATAACAGCATACAATTTTATGAATATACAAATGAATATATACTTATATTCATATGTGATATGGATACGAGTATGATTCACACAAGCGCATTAATTACAATTATTCGTGTTTATTTGTGAGCTGTAACTTTTGTGTTAATTAGTGTAAATACACAGTCCTGTGTCTGCTATTTTTGAACAGCTCTTGGCTCTTGGCTCTTGTCTCTTGGCTCTATTGATATGCAAATGCTGTAGCATTTTAATGAATTGAATGACAGTTAGTCAAAATGCAAATGCAAATCAACAAGGAGAATCTGCCACTCATAAAATTGTGTGTGATTTTAATATAATCAAATATATCTATAGATTTCTATATTAAATAGTTATCTTTAAAATTTAACATTAACAATTTAATGACTGACTCTAAAGTCTGAGTAGCCACTTTGGTATTGTGTGGGTGAGTTCCACAAATGTTTGACATAAATTCCATTATCTAATGGATGCCAATAAACAGTACACACACAGACACTCACACCCACACACACACACACACGGGCACACACAATGTGACACAAACAATCAGATGTAGATACTGTTATGTAGCTGACAGCACCAAGGAACATTGTCTCAGATACAAAATTAAAAGTGATGCGAGCAATGTTAAGGAAAACAGTTGTGAGAGAAAAAGAGATGGAGAGTGAGAGAAAAAGAGATGGTGAGTGAGACACGGTGTAAACTAATTTGAATTTATGCAAAGATGTCGACCTGACTATTACAATATTTCACATACACAAAGGTATAACAACTTTGTTGTTAATTTTGCTTAAGTTAAGTAATAAATTAATATAAACTATAACAAAAGTTATTGTATATTACTTCTATTGTTCAAATACGATATAGTATATTTAGACAAATTTGTTAGGTTTGACATATTTAAGGCTTTTTGTAAAGGTATTAGCTAAATATGTGAGTAACATTTTACATTTTAACAAGCTTTTCAAGGCTAACTAAAATATATTTGGGTATAATATACTGTTCTTATATGCTAGATTTAAGTAAATTAACATGACATAAAAAAAAAATAATAAATCTGTTTTTAAATAAACGCATTTATTTAATTATTAAGTAAAATTGTTAATGATTCTTAGCCAATTAATTTAAATGAATTTATTAATCTTCTTAGTAAATTTATTTTGTACTCCATAAAAAAAATAATAAAATATAAAGATTAATAGGTATATATACATATTTAAATATTTAATTTTAATAAAATCATATTTTTAAATTTAGTATTAAGTTCAAAACATTTAAAATTTAATTTTATAAGGTAAGTTGCAGTGGCTTAATTAGTGAATTAAATGGAGTCAATAAAATTTAAATACTTATTAATAAAGTTTACATTTGATTAATAAATTTTATTTATATTTGATTCATTTATTTTGACTATTAATTTTCAATATTTAATTAATTAAATTTAAATAATATTTGAAATTTTAATTTTTGTCTTCTTTTGAATATTTTTATTTAATAATTGACTGTTTGATTATATATTTAAAATAAAACAATTAATTATTTTAAGGTATTTGCGCTTCGTTGCATTACTTATTTTATTGTTTTCTTGTTATTATTGTTGTATATGGGCATGTAGACCTCTGTAATTAAACTGCACATTATCAGAGGGGTCACACACATACACACACACAAACACACACACCACTACACACAGTGACAGAGTCACCGCATAATTATGCTGGGCATTTCCATTCAGCAGATTTCCCGACTCCGCCCAACTGTCAGTTTGTGTTTTGCTCTTGTGTGTAAAATTTAATTTGGCTACATTTAATTATTGTTTATGTAACACTTCTGGTATTGCGATCCAAATAGGTGTATTAGATGCAGTGATAATTTCACCAAACACATCGATGATACGCTGGCTAATGTGTATCGAAAATTACGGGGTATTTAGGACCAAGACCTCAAGACCTCAAAGCAACCTCAGGACAACCGCAGGGTTTGCAGTAATCGCGTCTTGTGTCAACATTAATCGCATCAAATTTAATTTCACAATTAAATGCAAAGACGCGATGCGTTTAGCATAAATTAACAGCATGTTGTAAGTAGGCGCCGCAGGGTTGCAGCAACTGTGCAGGGTTGGAGTTCAAATTGGAGCTAGGGTTGGGGCTGGGGTTTGAGTTGGCATAGGTTTGTTCCATCTCTGAGGTGTTAGCTGTGGTTGTGGAACCAAAAAAGCCGGCAGCCAACGTCGCTTCCGTTTCCGTTTTCTCGCTCTCTCTTTCTTCCTCTGTCTTTGTCTCTCCCTCTCTTCGTGACAATTTTCCATTTGGGTATTTATTGGAGAATATAATTTAATTGACGTGCTTAACAAAATGCATTTGGCTAAAAAGGAATTAAATGTCTTTAATTAAACGCTTTAATTGAATTAGCAACGAAACTTAAATGAACAGTTTTAAAGCCACTGTTGCATTTATAAAGCCAATAGCTAAATAAATTAGCGCTAACTTTGTTTATCTAAAATAAATTCCGCCAGACTTAAACACGAACTCGTATTTTGTATTCGAAAAAAAAATTCTTGATTGTTTCATGCACATCAAATAAATTTGAGAAGCCGCTTTAGTCATGGAATCAAATCAATAATTCATATTATATCTATACAATTTGGCAACTTGAAGTATATAGTATGGAGTGATAACCGGATTGCAGCAGACATTATTTATATAAGTAGTATAGTATATGTATACATATAGCTGTGAGTCTTACCTTTTTTAGCAAATCACTTATCAAACTTGTTTGTTTTTTACTTGCCCGACTGGCGGTTCATTCTGATTTTGTACTTATTTATAAAAAAACATTTATTAACATTTTAAATTTAATTTTTATTTAAATTTTGTAATGAATACATTCTAATGTAAGTCATAGCAGCGTTTTCAATTCCTCTAAGTCTGTTTAACAGTGACTCTTAAAGGGTAACTACCCACAGCTCAGTGCTTGCAGAACTGTTATATTCTACAGCTATTACAGTGGTGACTTAAAACTGTATATTGTTTGCCTTTAAGCATTATTTTTATCGGAGTACCAAGTAGCTTCAGTTAAAGCTAGAAAAATATACACTGTAGCTAGATTTATATTAACTTTGTTGGCTTTTGTGTTGGCCAAATTTGTCTCAATAACGGGTTAGGAAACCGCAACACATGCCATAAAACTTAATCAACTTTATCTACACCCGGGATGTTCATGGAAGTTAAAAAATATAATTGTTTTAAATAATACTTCTTTGTAGCTAAAATTTAGCCTCATGCTTCGTTGCGCAGGCAGCTATGAAGTAGTTATGTTGCTCTCCCTCTCTCCTTCGTCTCTCGCTCTCTCTCTTCTCTCATCTTTTTGGCGTCGACTTTGCCGTTAACCTTCGACGCAAAAACTATTTTGTGTGTACTTTTTTCTTGAATACCCTGTAGCAGTTGTGGTGCAGTAGATACACATTTATGGTGACTTCACAATTGTCTACAGGGTATGGCATAGTCGAGCATCAGACTCTAGACAGACAGCATACAATGTTTAAAGGTGTTTCTCAGCTTTAATTCTGCTTCTTCTTTTTTCCAACTCTTTTGCTTGCGTTTAGGCCAGGTCATAGCTCTATTATGGGAGTACAAGTTTGCAATTGAAGGACGTCAACAGCATTGGCAAATTGAAGGCAACATTAACCGTCGAAACCTGGAATATCTGTGGCAGTTTGGTTCTCAACTCGTTTGCTCGGTTACCAGTTTTGGTTTATACTGGGCAGTTATCTACCGTTAGTTACCTGTACGTCCGCTCGTTAACCTACGGCAGTTGCAGTTGCAGTTGAAGTTGAAGTTGCAGTTGCATTTGCCAATCGCCTCACTTAAACTACAATTCATGGTTCAGTTTGTCTCCACTGTACTTGTTCTTGTTAATTTACCTTTAATTTACTACATTTTAGTGAATGTTGGCCACGATTTCGTAGAGTGGCAGTCAGAGTCAGTGACCAGTCACGTTCCACTGCGTTTTTGAGGCTTAAACACCAAGTGTCCGGTTATTGTACTTGGCTTCTAGTTCTCAGCAGGTTTAGCACCTCTACAGTCACTACGTTTCTTGTAGAGATAGTGACCTTTTACCTGCATTCATTTGGTCACCTAACAGCTGTCTAGGATTTGAATATTTATTTCCGAAAATTTATCCAAATATTTACCTTACATTACTTTGGCCTACGTGACGAAACTCATGTTTGTCGTGAAAGCAATTGACCATTGACCCATGTGCGTACAGTGCTGCGTTAAGTATACTGATAATCATTAGTTGCCAAATATGTTGTCGTTAAATTAAGTTAAGAATGTTGCTATATAATGAGCGTAGCATTTAAATTTATTGCATCATAATAAATGTAATTTCATACTATACAAAATGGGAATTTCGAAACTTTTAGAATCGTGTTCAAGGACGGAGCTACTGTGGACTCATAGAGTTTCGAATTGCTCAATTGTCTGTAGGATTTAAAAGTAACAACAAAGAACAACATTTAATTAAAGAAGAAGTAAACTTTAATTAAATTATGTTGAACGGCTTAAAGAAACGAGATTTTTTTTAATTTAACTGATTTCGTAATGCTCTCAAATTAAAATTGATTTTATCAGCAATGAGAATCTTTGTGCATCGGTTAAATTTATATATAACCATTTTTTAAATATTCGTTAATTATTTTTTTAAGAATCATGGCGAGTTTTTTCTACTTTATTTAAAATTGAAATTCATTTTATCTGTAGGGAAATCATTTAGATTTAATTGGGATTCCTGCTTGGAGTAGTCAAATTACTTTAGCCGAGTTACTGCGTAAAATACAAAGATAGATAACGTTGTTATACCTTTTGCCATTTGTTACTGTTGCGCCACTGTGCACTGTGGTCAGCTTGTGCACTTTGGGCGTATCAGCAGCTACGGTCATTCGCCTGTGCAGGTAATCGAATTCGAAAGGCGTCCAAATATGTGCCCAATCCATCTATATATGCGCGTACAGTGAGTACTCGCATAAAAGACCATCAGCAACGCATGTAATTAACACCGACACTGAGTGCTAAAATTAAACGATCAGCAGGTAAGCTGCGCTTGCTCTCTGAGTTGCAGCTGCTCATATCTTATGCGCTCTTGCTCTCTTTTGTGTGCTCTCCTTTTCGACACTCTCTGCTGCGCGCTCTCTCTCTCGCTTGGCTCTATCAGCTGTTTGTCAGTCGTGGCTTGATCGAGAGTCGGATGTTGAGTGTTGAGTGTCTTTTGTTTGGTTTGTTGTTTCAGTTCAGTTGAAGGCAGCCTCAGAGTTGGTCGCTTCGGTCGGTTAAAAGTCTACAAATTTTGTGAGTCGCGTGTTTGCTGCAGATTCACAGTTACATTTACGAGTCTTAACGTGTCTGTGCTTGAATGCCAAATTTAATTGCCACTTTAGCAGCTTTAACACGGCTATCGAAGACAACAAACATTTAATTTCAAAAACGCTTTTCAAAACAACAACAACAACTACAAAATTTTAACGCGACTTTCGTTTTTCCCCAACTTTCATTTTTATTTTGTCGCTCTGCACGCTCACAAGTATTCATTGAGAAAAGTGTCACTGTCAGTTAGTGTGTGTGTGTCAAACGAAAATAGAAAGGTGCTGAAAATCATTCGAGAATTACGTGTGACAACATTAAAAGATATCCAAAAAATATACATATATATCTATATATATATACTTAATACACATGGCACTCATGGACACTGCTTGGCGTTGCCGTCTCATGATCTTTGCTGTCTTCTCGCTGCTCCTCGTGGGCGATCTCTTTGGATATGGCGGCTATAGTGTTCGTGGTGTCAAGTCGGATAATCCAGATGAGGTGGTTGGCGTTCAGGGTGGAGTTGCACCCACTGGTCCCGCAGCAGCTGCCGGCAAGTTTCAGCAGAAGAATGCTGAAATCGATTTAGGCGAAGGTTAGTGACATTTCTATTTCCACGCCCCCCTCTCAAGCCCCTCCCTGAATTTCCTCATCCTGCTGCTTGTGCTGAGCTTTTCAATTTTGTCTACGAGTTGCGTTTTTACGCAAATTTTAACACTTGACTTTTTCGTGTTTTATTTTTTTGTATTTTTCTTTTTTCATTTTTGGCATTTACAACGCAAATTTTTACACACTTGGCGCATCGCATTGCAAAATATCTGATGTTTCTTTTATGGGTTTGCTTCATAAACTTGTTGTAGTTGTATAAGTTCGTTTTGTCTGTTGTTGCTTTATTTTTTCTTATAAGTCTCGCTTTGTTTGGTCGTATCAAGGTCAATTTCGATTTATAAATGGATACCCTCGCGTTTTTCATTCGATTGCTCCGTAAAGAAATCTGCTGACAGCACGTGTAAGCAAACAATTAATAAATGTTGCTCCAACTACCCGGAATTAACTTCAAGAGGCCTTTTCCATTAATTCAGTTATTACTTTTACAAGTGATTTGACAAAACACTTTTAAATACTAACAAACTGTTATAAGTCCGAAAATACCTTGGGACTTTTTTCATTCAAGTCAAAAATGTATTTCGTAGAACTGTTGAAACAAGTTATTTCCCCAAAATAATCAAACATAAATTGTTGAATACTTAAAGTTGACATCATCAAATATACTACTTAGAGCGTCACGTCTGTTCTATTAAGTATTACATAAATTTGGATACATTGAACTATTGGATTAATGAGTATTCAAAGGGAAATTCGATTTGTTTAAAGTTAATTTGTAAACGGTAATTAAGTGAATAATTTTCTAGAGTTGCCTTTTGCGACGTAACTAAATGTTGTTGACAAATTTCAATATTACATAACAAATTTAAATTGTTTTTTAATCTTGAGTTCAATTCGTGATTACAATAAACATGCGATCCGAAGTTTAGGGGAGTGTTTAATATTATTTTTGGAAGCTGTTACAGTCGAAATCAGTATCATATTAACGACAATTTTATGGAAGCTTGATTTTGCTTTAGTTATTTTCAGTCCTATAAAGAGGACCTGTTTTCTGCTTTAAATAACTTTCTGTTAAAAATATCATGAACTTTTCCTGTCATAAATTTAACCGGATTTCTGATAATAGTTTCTTTATTTTTTGATTTAAAAGTCACGCAATAAATATCAAGAGACATCGTAGAAAATAAACACAATATTATTTAATATATTCACGATTAATAGAAACTCACGTCTAACAAATGTTTGGAGCTCTCTATATCCCCCTTTCCCTCCCTTTCTATCCCTTTCTACCTTCCGTTTGTCTTATAAACAAAAACAGTTAAAACAATATTTGTTACCACTTTCGATTGCCCATAGATTTGCATAGTTATATAGAGTCGCGAGCAGGTAGGAAAGTGTGACATAAGAGACGCAAATGTTTATACGAATACACATAGGAATACCTATATTTGTTTGTAAATATGTATGTGTGTGTGTGTGTTATAAAGGTTTTTCGATTATATAACCGAATGCCGCAAGTTGAGCAAGTCGCAAACAATAAGAGGCAACCACAGAAAACAATAAAAAACTTATTGAAATCAATCGAAAGTCAAAGTGCAGCTGGAGGCAATCGACACGACAATCGACAATCGAGTAAAATTGTTCGATTTATTTGCATTTTTGAGGTCGAGTAGGCCTCAGAGTGCTTAGAGTTGGCCAAAATAACTGGAATTGAAGTCAGGTCATTAACATGATCTCGACGGTCGTTCCGCCTGATTTGGTTTGTCTTTTAGCATGTGGGCTCTTTTTTTGCCAGGGTGAAAGTGGAAAACGCCAAAGAAATTTCACGTAATATAATCAGCAACAATAGCAACAACAACAACAATGACAACAACAACAACAATGACAAGTTGTTAGCTTGCTAGGAAATCTTTGTGGGAAATTAAGCTCAGTTTTCCCAGCATCATCAGTTGCAGGAAAAGGGAAAAATGATTTCGAGATATTTCTGTGTATTTTATTTGTTTAAGTTAACATTTAAAGTTAAACCGGAAGTTGAATTTTATGAAAATCAAATAAACTCAAAGAAAACATTGACTTAATTTGTAGATCTATTTAACTTTTTAAAAAGATCTGAATCAATCTAAAATGCACAGTTCTTTGACTAATAATAGTAAGCTGTTGATTCCATGGGTTTAGTTTGGGTTGAGTTTTAGTTTAAGTTATTTAGCCGGCTGAAAACTGGTTTAAATACTACGTAATCATCTTAAGCGCCGGTTTATAAATTAAAAACTCTAAACAAGTTCTACGGAAATCGAGAGTTTGCCCTCATATTAAATCTATTTTCTGCTGTTTCATAATATCTGTGTTAACGGCTTGTAAAATAACTGACTTTGATTAACTTAAATCAGGGTCTTTAGATTTTACATTTCAGTTTCATTCAAAGCTATCGGGCACGTTCTTAGTACTTTGCTTTTGGCCCGATATTCACGTTTCATCACATTTGGCCAAGACAGCTTACAGTGCGTGATAAACATGCAGAGCTTGCATTAAGTTAATTCAACAATCGGGTGCATGTCGAGGGCCCATCAACCCATTAAATGTACATGTATTTTTAATAATAATTTTCCATTTTGGTATCTGAAGTATCATATTTAATGGTGTATGTGTAGATAGATTTTAGAATTTATGCTTAACGAGAAATAGAAACGATAAAAATTTATAATGGTTTAAGTAGAAATCGACTATATAAAAAGGTATCTGTGAGATACATTTCTTCTTAAATATTTAAAAAAAAATTTGTTAGAAAATATTTTTCTACACATTAAATAGTAATGTTTCTTTTATAAAGCATATGTTTTCTTATATAATTAAAATAAATTTAATAATTTTAAGATAAAGTATCTTTGAAAATTCTTTCATAACTGCATCTTTGCATTTGATATGATATCCTTACTTTATATTAACTCAAAACAAACGAATTTCATTTAAATGACTTGCTTGTTAATGCTTCGTTGCATTTCTCACAGAGAACTTAATACAAATAAAATGAATTAAATTTGCACAAGGCTATAAATAAATACAACTAACCGCAAACCAGTCTCCATTTCAACTATTATTTTGTTTTTTTTGTTAATATAACATTTTAATTTTGGGAATTGTTGTGGTTGTTTTGTTCTAGGCTCTATGATGGGGTTTGGTGGAGACTGGTGAGATTTCTTGTCTGGGTGTATTCTAAGAAGTTTATCTTTTCCGCGTACAAAGTTCAGGTGTTAAATTACCTAAGCGAAACGTTCTTTGATTTGTTGTTAATTGCCAATAACTGCCAAGCTGATTTCTAGGCTTAAACCTAATGTTTATTCAGTAGCATAATTAATTAACTTGGCTAAAACGTCAGTAAAATGACTAAGCAAATACTTGCTGGAATTTTCATTTAAAATCTAGAAGATATACACGTAAACATGCAAAGTTCAACGCACATCTTGACTTCATTTGGCCTTGTCAGGGGTAAGCTCGTATTAGGTTGACCGTTCACTTTGTCTATAAGGCAAATTTGCAAACATTTTGCAAACATCTGATCCGAACCGAACTCCGTTCAAATATTTACTTAGTTTCGACTACTTTTGAAATATACACCCTGTATTCACCCTGTATTCAGTATAATTTTATCGCTTCAAGATAAGATACTCTACTCGCATTTATATTTAAATGTTTATTTGCTTTAAAATGTGTGTTTCCAGTTTTGTTTTTGTGTAGATGTTTTTAAAAAGTTAACACTGCAAAAGAGTAGGTAAAAAGTTACTTATTTTGTTGTTTGTTTTTTGGCATCAACAATTTATAATTATATTTTATAATTTATTCTGATAAAATCAATACTTATTCAGTTTGAAGTCTTACTGTGATCAGTAGATATACACAAGCCACTTAAATGTTATATATACAGGGTGTTTGGTAGTCTTAAACTCACATTTTATACTTCTTTTTATGAGTTTTTGACCTTGAATTCATTTTATTTGCACAGCTTTCAGCCATTTTTCAAAAGCAACTCTTCTCGTATCTAAGACTGAGTTGAAGATTCTCAATCAAACATAATTCAATTGAATGAAATGCTTATAAAAATAACTAATTCTAAACAATTTTTTATTTATCTGCGTATTTTAGAACATGATTTCGATGAATTCTCTGCGGCTGCAGCATTGAAGCCCGCAACATCTGGAATTGTGACAGGTGCGAATCTGAATACCAAATCTCAATTATCGGATACTATCAAGGAATCTTGTCTACCCAAAATGCTCTGTGAATTGGCTGCCAAACCGGAGTATCAGCTGAGTGAAAAGGAGAGGGAATTGCTGAGATTGATAAGGTAAGATTTGATAGTAGAGAAAAGAGAGAGAAATGAAATATGAGAAATATTACTTTCATTTGTGGTTAAACTTGTTTCAATATGTGTTGATCTTTCATCATGTGGCATTCCATAATGTTCATTGAACTGATGGCACGTGTGTGGAATGCCCATACTTTAAATGTAATCATAAATTGTGAGAGCATTTCGTTGTAGAGACAATTTAACATTCGTCATAACCTACCTCAAATGGCATAACCCTGTAGCTCAAGCTCAGACTTGAGGTGTTTTGTAACCTCGCACTTGAGTCGAAGGTGAGGTGAGCACAGCAATTTGCACAACTGTTAGACGACTCTCAAGAGTATACAATTAAAAAACTGTTGTTATTCATATATATAAATACATGTATATAGTATTATCAACTATCTAACTGCTATTAAATTGCCTTATTATACGTTTGTTCTAACAAAACAACTTAAAAATAAATAATTTTATATCCATATTGACTTCCGTTTTTGTTGTTTTGTATTTTATAGATCACCTACAATGCCCTGGATGATGAATATGCCACCGAGTAAATGGTATTTTGCTGCTCATATGGGTGAACTGATGCGACACACGGCAGATAATCTCAATGGTCCGATGGCTTGTGCCAATTTATGGCCAAATTGCCCCATTAGCTCCAAGAAGCTAATGAAACTGAGCTATAAGGTTCGCGTTTAGAAACAAACGCTCTTAATGTGATCATATTAATTTAAGTACTAGCTATACTACACACACACACACACACACAAACACACAACACACACACTATACACATCTCTGGTCCCAGATAAACTGTTGTACTATATTATATTTCACTCTCATACGGCTAAGTCGTCCCACCTCTGGCTGATTAATAAAGTGCCTTCAGTTGTTTTATTTATTTAAATTTTTTTTAAATAAAACCTGAGGCATGACTGATGTGACAATTTGCAATTTGTATCTATTAGCTTGTAAGAGTCCTAAGTAGTCATTTAAGTGTGGCTAGTCTATCTCAATTATATGTTAGTTATTTTTGTTTAACTTTAACTTTAAACATTATGTGTAATGTAAGTGCGATGAGCGTGTGCAATTGTAAATAAATGCATATTGTTATAGTTTGTATGCTGTACGTTTTTTATTATTATTATTGCAAATATTTCTATAGGTTTTGTTAATGACTGTATTTTGTGTAATATGTCATTAGTGCAACCCATTATCTACAAAAATGTCTGTCACGATTCGTCATTTTCCAACTCCCTTTATACTATCACCTGGTCATCTGGAGAATGTGCCTTTTAATTGCATCTCAAGTGCTAGGAAATGTCGATTTTGACAGCTGCAATGATTATACGAGTGTAAACTCAAGTGAAGGTCATTTTAGAAATCATTCAACTCAAGCCAGACACTTTAGGCTGTACATTTTAAATGAAATTTTGTAATATCATGTAACCCAAACACAATGAGTTTACACTTTCAATTGATTTCAGTTTTGTAATCCATGAGCAAATGATTTCCGTTAGTTTTTCCATTAAGTTTGGCTAAAGGAAATTAGTTTTTTACCAATAAAGTTTTGTTTAAATAGGCTGGTTTGGTCAGCCAAAAACTACAAAGCTTACTTCTAGTAGATAATATAAACTATATGTAAAACTTATCCGATTTAACTTCTTTGACAACAACTTTTTGGATAACAAAATTTCAGACCCGTAAAAATTTTGATTGCATACTTTCGGGTGCTGTGCTAAAATACTTCATAGATATGAAGTTTAAGCAAACACTTTGTATGCAAATTGATTGTTGAAAATTGTTCACTGACATTGCACACCTCGAAGCGAAAAGATACTAAATCTAAGTTCAATATTTATTTTTTGTCTTTTGTGGATTGCTTCATTGAGCATGGGAAACGCGTACGAATTGCCACACACGCTAAATGAGAAGAGTTTTGAGCGAAATGGCGGGCTTATGACAAACATATCAAATGGCTAATTAAATTGTTAAACAACAAAAGGGGACAACAATGCTAGAAAGTAAACAACTCGATAAGGTAAAGAATTCTTTCGATTTCAAAAACAAAATCAAAATCAAAACATAAATCAGTCAACGACACGTGTATGGCGAATTTGAAGGTTTGATTTTGAAACCCAGAATGTGTTGGGACACTTTTGTATACCCTATAAATCCATTACGCACACGTAACTATTTTGCAAAAAAACAATAGACGAAATAACGTTTTATACTTGGCTATTTTAACTGCATTGGATGGCTTAGCAATAACAATAAAAGTAAACAATTTGTAATATGAATGGAATTGGGTCAGTTTGCCAGGTGTTACGCTTGTTGCGTGCCAAAAGCGGCCAAAAGCGGCCAAAAGCCAGAGTCCGGGCCCAGTTTTATTGTTCGAGGTGCCCCGATTTGGTGATAGAGCCCAAACACACTTAATGTTAGTTGGTTTTTGAGTGATTTGTTTGTTGTGCAACGTGTCTGCAATGGGGTGCCTTATAGGGGATCGTGTAGATTACTTGACACTGGTTACATGACTTTCAGTTGCCGGCACTTAAACTTCTATCAATTTGTCAGCTAGCCCAACATTTCCGCATTGTTTTGGCCAAAAACAAAAAAAGTATATAATTATATATATATAAAGGAAGACAAACACTAATCTGCACTTGCCTCAAACATTGCCGCGGTAGTTCCCACTTGGATCCGGGCCTGTGAGCGTGCAACCAAAACGAACGTGCAACAAGTGGCACAGCCACTGAAAAACTACAACTGGAAAAACATGAAAATTACGCGCAGACAAACAGCAACAACAACAACGATTGCTGCAGTGCCTTTCCAACCCATATTGCAGAAAATGAAACAAACTCAATCAAAATGTAAGCCAAGTTAGTAGTCGCTCTTTCACTCTCTTGGCGCCTTCTTGCGCAACCAGTCAACTGATCAAGTTGGCTTATTACTGATCTACTGACTGATTGAATGAGCTTTGTATCGGTTCTTACCATGGCCTGTTAATGGTCTCCATTGTCTTGCTAACGGTTCAATCAACTAACCGAACTCAATCAATGTAGGCAATTAACCACTTGACTCTTAACTGATATTTGTCTAAACTGTGTCAAATTTGGCTACTTGTCTGCGCCGTTCTAGACGTTTATCTAACAAATGAGTTTGTAATTGAATGTCATGTATTTATTCACTATTATTAGCCAAGAGTATAAATTTATTTACACTAATTTGTGGTTGCTTCAAGCCCAATACAACGTGGTCAATGACACGTGCTCCCAAACTTTGACCACGCCACTGACAATTGTTTGTGTAAACAACAATCAACGTTGAGTTATAAAAATTAGCTAAAAATTGTGTTAAATATTAAAGCTAACAAAATTTACGGTGTTGAAATTTTATGAGTTTTATTTACTCGTAATATGGCAAGAGCTTAGCACTTACAACTGCTTTTAATAAGAGTTTGTTATAAAAAAAATAATTGTAAATTAAAAAATAAATAGTTTTTGCTTAAATGGTTCTGTTTGAGGTTTTAATAGTTTAGTTCTACGTTTCATAGTTTGCCTTAAAACCAAAACACCCGCTCGAAAAGCACTACTCTTCGCTCGTCAGTATAAATCTGAATAATTTAGTTTCTTTCTCCACTTGAACCCATAAAATTTGTTGAACTACAGCTGCTGTCAGTGTCTTTGGAGGTTACTAAATGTGGCTAAGTCTAATATGAAACTGACACCTTAGTAGATCGTTTAGTAACTAGCGGAAATGTCTGGGTTGGACAACCTCTGATTGAGTAATTGATATGCAAAAGTAACTGAAATTCATACCAAACTAAAGCCAACTTTGGACAGTTGGTAGCAGACAGTCTGGCAAAAGGAAATCGCAAGTGCAAAAGTAACGGCCCCTAACATGAAATATTTCAAAACTTTTCATAATTACAAACTAACAAGCAACTAAGAGACAGAGAGACACGCAGAGAGTGAAAGAGAGCGGCTATGATAGTGCAGAGATACAAGTCGAGAGAGAGAGAGGGAGGGAGAGGAAGTTTGGGGAGTGTTCAAACAGCTGAGTGGCTTGTTTGTCCACTTTTTTAAGGTAACACACTGAGAGTCACGTATGTAAGTGTACGATACGGTAAGTAGGCTCTTTCTCGGCGCCCTCGACTTGGCCATATTGCCTCACTTTCACTTATGTCTTTGGCTTCTTTTGCTTCCGCAACGAAACTTGGTCAAAATGCAAAACAAACTTGGCCGCTAACTTTACACGGCTTAAAGAGCGGGTACACTTTTAGTTTTGTCATCTCTTTGCTGTCTCTCTCTCTCTCTCTCTGTCTCTACTTCTCCTACTTTGTCTTCCTCTGTTTCACTCTCTTTTGGCTTAGTTTTTGTTTGCTGCGCTTTTGTGGCTCGCTTCAGTCAGTTCAAGACTTTAAACGCACCAAGTTGCCTCCTCCTCGATATTTGTGTACGTCGGTTTTAGCCATGAATCTGCGTTATATTTGCACCTTATCGTTACTACCAACAATCTATGTGGTGTTGGTACTACTGCTGGAATTCGTTGAGGATGGCCTGGCTCAAAGTGCAGATCCATTGTTTGAGTTACCTGTTCAACTGGTCGGATTCCCTGTAATTGTGCTCTCGGTGCGTTTATCGCAGTTTGCCAAGAAATTGGCCTATTCGCTCAGTCCAAGTAAGTTTTTGCTTTCTGGCTGTGACTCAGCTCAAAGTAATTTTTAAGTTTAAAATTTAATTTCTTTTCAATAAGTGAAAGTGCATAAATTAAAGCGACTACAATTTTGAACATTCAGAAATCTATAAATATTTTTATTTTAAATAAATGGTTTTGTCCCAATGTTCGAGTCTTACAACATTTTTTACTGTTTTGTTGACAAATGCTGAGCACTCGCATCATCGCATCAAAACCAGACCAAAATGAAAAAAATGTGTGATCAAATTGTCGGCTTCGTGCACGTCCACTTAACCAGGCCGAAATGGGGTCAAGGCTATCGAGGCGACACACCACTGCTTACTATGCCAGTTGGCAGTTGTCAGTTGTCAATTGCCAGTTGTTAGCCAGATGAAGTCAGTCAAGTTGTTAGCCATGCGTGTGTGTAGTTGGTAATCAGTTTACGTACGCCTAAAACCAAAAAGACACAACACACTGATGATGAGTGGTAAATGGGGAAATACCAAGAGTTTTGGCCAAGATAAATTGCATAAGAAGTCTTAATTTATTTCCTTGTCTTTTGCAGGCACCTATCGTTCTCGCAGCAGACGCGATGCCAGCCATCCTTTGGCCCTAGACGCCGAGTTGGCCCAGAAGGAGATACTGCTAGAGTTTGGGCCAAGTGCTTGCATTCTAGAGGAGCCCTGCCGTGTCCACGCCTCTCGCTCCGGCAGCCAAAGACGCCCACTGCGCGATGGCAATGCTGCTTTGCATGCACCCTGGGCTGAGGTCTTGAGGTATGTTGAAATTGGCAAATACAGTAAAAAAACAGTAAAAAATAACTGGTCTTTGGGTTGGTGGTGGAGGAGAGTAATGCAACGTAACGCATACGAACTGTTGTGCAGCTTTGCGTTTACATAAATGTTATTTTATTTAGTAAATAACGTATACGATATGTGTGCTGTGCATTTGATGGTCTTTTGTTGTTTTCATATATATTTTTTTAAACTTAAAACTACTTATACACATTTATTAAGCATAGATAGTGCAGCAAAAGTATACGAACGTTTGTTCAGATCAGCCAAGAGATAAGTATACAATTTACACCTATTCATGCCACTGATAGTTTAGTTAGCAAATAATTTAACTACACGTTGTAAAGGCCTTGATTAACTTGTTCGGTATACTTTAAAGCAAACTATATTTATTTGAATTATAGAAAAGAACTCTTAAATCAATACTACAGTTTTAAAATAACGTATACGATCTGTTGTGCAGGGCATCTGTCTGTTTCCTACTTTGCCATTTCTTGCTCAAGTGGAATACTGACTTTATAGCTTCGTAGTCGCATTCGCATTCACAACTGACAACTTGAACTTTTGTTTTCTCTCATTTGTGTACATTTGCCATCTGAGTATCTCAGAGATTGCATTCGTTATTGCTACGTTGCAATTTGGCGCTGCTGTTGTTGTCATTTGGCAAATGAATGGCTTGTTTTTAGCTCAAAAATGTTTTCCAATCAATTTTTATATCTTCTCTTGTTTCATTTCTTTTCCTTTCTTTTCTCTCTCTCTCTCTTTCTCTGTGTGTTGTCTCATTGTCATTGGTAATGCTAACTCATCTGCGCATAATTTAATGTCTTTTTCTCTCAACTCTCACTGTCTCTATCTTGTTTTCTGTCTTACTCTAACCGTTCTCCTTCATCTGTTTAAATGTGCATGTCATTGCTGTCTTTGGATTTGGTTTTGTCTTTGGCTTTGGATTTCAATTTGTAAGTTTACATAAATTTTCAAGTTCCTGATGAGTTAGTTGCCCTCTCATTCGCCATTGTCATGGTAATGTCATGCAAGTCGTGTGCGACTCGAGGAAATTATTCTTTTCCGCTTTGATTTTTATTGATATTTTCTTCTGGTTCTTTAGCTCAAATCACCCGTCGTTCAACAGTGATTCATAATTAATTTTCCCCTGTTGTTGGCTGGTGTTTTCCCCCTTTTATTTGAATTTATGTAATAAAAGAATGTAAAAACTTTTGCCTTTGCTTTGGTCACTCAGTTCTCAGTTCATATTTCTTTATTTGCTGTTTGTGGAATGGAAACTATTTGCGGAATGAAATTCTTGTTTAGTTTTTGGCAAACAAAAGATAAGTTTAAGCAACAAACTGAAAGCTTTTTGCATAGAAATCGATGGCATACGTGTCGTATGCGTAACATTTGGCATTCATAGCCAGAGCGAGAGCCAGAGCCAGAGCCACTGCATTGGTCATTGTTGTAAATTTCATTTAATATTGTGTCATATCGCAAAACTTGCCTCACATGCATCCGACATTTTCACACTTAAAATGCAAAATTTTCAACACTCAAAGTTTGTTTTGTGGCTCTGTTCAGTTCGGTCTTGGTCTCTGAGAGTGGGGGACATATAGAGTAAAGAAGAGAGTCAGGGAGAGAGACCCAAGTGCTGGCCCCAACGTGTCAAGTGCATATATTCTAAATTATTATACTCTCTGCAAGAGAGAGTATATTGGGTTTGTGCAAAAAAAAAAGTATGTAACAGGCAGAAGGAGGCGTGGCAGACCCCATAAAGTATATATATTCTTGATCAGCATCACAAGCCGAGTCGATATAGCCATGTCCGTCTGTCCGTCTGTCCGTCTGTCCGTCTGTCTGTCCGTCTGTCCGTCCGTATGAACAAACAGATTTCAGAGATGGTAAGAGCTACAAGTTTGAATTTGGTCTCTATCGACTCGATATTAAGTCAGTCAATACAAGAATCTTTTTTTTTTTTCGATGCCACGCCCCGTTCGCCCACAATGTGCAAAAAACTAGAAACACCTCGTAAAAAATTGATGTTTTAGCCGAATATCTCAGTAACTATGGCACTTAGGAACACCCATTTTGGTACGCAGGTTCCTAGAGACGGCATAATTGTATTGTCATTAAAAATTTTGGACTGCCACGCCCCCTTTTCCCACAAGAAATAAACTAATTTGAAAACTTCAATGCCGATTTTAAGGCATATTTTCTTATCGTACAGTATTGTTATTTCACATTCGTTTGAAGACAAAATATATTAAACTATCCTGAAAGTTGCATCTAAATCGGACAATAAACAAAAGAGCTAGACATGTAAGAAAGTTGATAATTGAACGCAATGCCAATGCATGTGTGCAAGCGAGATAGAAACATACAAACATGTGAGCGAACGTTTTCGCTGCTTGCTAGCGGCAGCGCTGCCCGCGAATGCTGGCCGTGCTAACCAATTGTGTATGTATTACATATACACACATACATATGTGCGTGCATACATATAACGTCAAATGTATATGTGTGTGTATGCATACAAACAGATGTTTGTGTTTCAACGTGTTTTGTTGCAAGTATCAATTGATATACCCGGATATCGATTTTATTAAGATGATCGGGAATAAAATGCAGAGAGTATTCTACGGTCGGGCGTGCTCGACTGTACTTTTCTTTCTTGTTTTTGAAATGTGCTCAATGTCTGTCCGCTTGTCGCTCTGTTAGTTTCTCTATGTTTCTCTCCTCTCTCTCTGTCCTTCTCTCATTCCCTTTCTCTGCTTCTTCATTTACTTTACTTCTCGGTCGTTTTTTGTATGTTTTTGTTTTGTTTAGTTTTCGTTGCGTTGCAAATGTAATTGGCATTAGAAGTTTTGTACGTTTGCCCACGACGTGTTTTGTAATAATAAAATATGATTAAAGTTTTTGATTAAATTTATGCAAGCACACAATGGGGAACGCTTCAATTCAACTCAGTTCTGTACTGAACAGTTTCATTTTCAGTTTTAGCATTGGTCAGTTACACTTTTGATGTTCTTGCACCTTTTTGTACCCCGTACAAACTGTGAGTGGCTAGAAAGGGTATGATAGTTCAGACAAATTTTGTAAGTCAATGTAAGTAAAACAAGAGAAATGAAATTCAGTTCAATATACAGGGTAAGCTGTTTACTATCAGTAACATGAACTTACATAATTCCTACAGAGCATCTTTAGGTCGAGTACTGCCTGCTAAACCTTCTACTTCCTTTTCTGTGTCTGAGCTGGGCTCACGGGCACTGCAGATGTGTTTGTTACTGAGTTGATTAAATTATCCCAGTGCAGACGTGTGAAGTTTGCTGACCGAAAGGTGTGACATGGACAGCAGACATGATGAAAGTACCGCAATGTAATCAGCTACAAATTAAATGAACAAAGATGATTTTTTATAATTTGATAAGAACTCGAAAAAGGAAAATATGTTAGTTAATAACTATCAACTAAATAAAGTAATAAAGTACTAACACTAACTAATAGTCTAGTACCTGCTGCTTTTCCAGTAACTAACACACTTTAAAATCCCCAAAAAGCAAGAGACTTTGTTTCAGTCTCAAAAGCCATTTGCTACTCGCAAATTACTTTTGTTTTCAAGCACGAAAGGGTTTGGGTGCTGGTGTTGGTTGGAAAGGGGAAACTGAGGGATGTGGGAGTGGAAGAGCAGGGCAGACCTTGTGTATATTACCCGCTACTTATAAGTAATTATTTTTGTAATCCGCTTTCGTTGCCGACTATTGTGCCTGATGACGTTCACAATGATGATAATGATGATGATGATGATGGAACGCATAACTCTTCTTTTGGATACTTGCCGCTCCATTGTGGTACTCCACTCAGGAACTACAAAGTGCAATCAACTGGAGGCATGAAACAATGGTATCTACTCTCGCTCTTCATCGGCGACGCAGTGCGAGATGTGCCTCTCTGTAAGCACCTGGCCAAAAGGATGCCATGCCCAGGCACTGGACCACTGCCACCTCCACAGCCACGTTAAACAAGGAGTGTGTCAGAGCATTGCAATATATATAAATATATCTACATATATATATATTTGATGGGCGGGATTGCGATGTGGTTAGTCAGTCAATTGCATGGACTTCTTTCAGTTGCATTCTTTCAAACATTGTCTATGTATATTTTCTTTTACAGATTCTCTTTTTCTTTCTCTTTCTTCTTCTCTTTCCATTCATTTGTACAGTTAGTTGGGGTTTTAATTTAAACAACAGACAGCATAGGCTTAGTCAGTCTTATAAGTAAGTATGTGTATAAACCATAAGCAAATAAATAAACAAAAATCATCTGAAATTCTGGAAAATGTGAAAATGCTGTGTACCAATGCCGTGTCATGTCTGTGCTTTTAAGAGCGGATCCATTGAGTTTTCTCCCATTCCATAGTCCGGCGTCCAGTTCGAAGTTTCATTTGTTTCACTGCTCGGACAATGCACTTTTGCCTTCCTTTCTTTGCCTATCCCTTTCTCTGTCTCTCCCTCGCGTTCCGTTGCCACATTTTTCTGGTTGCGAACAAAAATTGATACGCCAAAAAGCATGCAACATGAAAAAACGGCAAACGGTTGCATACTTTGCAGCGGCGTGCACAAATTGTTGACGCAAGGCATTAAGCTCAGACTCGTTGTGCATACCCTGTAATAATTTGGAGAGGTATGCTGAGTAGTTTTAATAACTTAAAATTATGTTTCAATAAAATACTATGAATTGTTTAAGCTAAAAATTAATTTAAATTTATTAAATTTGTTTTTTACTTTTTTACTGGGTATTTTGAAGTATTTGCCCTCCTGCACAGCATTGTTCTTTATGCTTTGTTCAATTTTTTTCGGTCCTCTTTCGCTACAAGTGCTGCAACTAGAGTTTTTTGCTAAAATACACAACCCCTACCGCTGCCTCTGTCCCTTCCCTCAACGGTAATAGTCGTAGCCCCAACTCCACCGCTTTGGTATTTATTAACTCGCTGCATATGTTTGCAGGCACTGTCGTCAGTTGAATCCCCAATGCGAGTGCTGTAAATAAAACGATACGACAGCCAAGCGACGGCAACAACAAACGCTGCTTTGAGCTTTGGTGACGTTGGCAACCCTGCGTGCTGTGTGCAGCCGCACAAAAGTATGCTGCACTTTTTGCACTTTACATTTTTTTGAGATTTAGCTTAGTGCGAAAAGCGAGTCTGTGAAAATGTTCGTCCCATTTGGGAAAAACGCGCAGCGTCACAACAGAAATTGAAATTGTATGTTGGTTTTTCTATTTTGTTTTTTGTTGCCGCTGTTTCCCTTCGTTGATCACATTTAATTTTTCAAAAGTGACGCCGTTTGTCGCTAGATTTATGTGCAATTTCTTTTGCATATTTCAGTTTGCTTGTGTAACTTGTTGATTTGTTGCCAACACTTTAAGCTTAAAGTGAGTTTTTCTCATCTATGTATGAACTAAAAGTTAAGTATATTTAATAAATATTTGATAACAGTTATTTACACACTTAAAACTATGGGGAACAGCCTCTTCCCAACGTCTTAACTTGGTCTAGAAATTCAACCACTGCTCAGATAGACTTTACGTCCGTCGGGCGTTATATAGTACTCTGTTATACCTTGTGAGTTGGTCACATAGATGTTCTTATTGTCCTCATGTTTCGGACTGCGAGTTGAGGTTATTTGATAAGCGCTGCTATAGCGATTATCACTTATATAGTTCGCATTCGGATAGTTGTATTGTGAACTGTAGTTGGGTCTATCCAGAGACTCTACAAATCTTACGTTATTTCCTGGTATATATTCGCCATAGTTCATGAAACTCTGACTTTGAGCATTTGTCTGATAGTCAGTGGTTTCCAGGCGATAATATGTACTCGGTCTATGCCTGACCACCAATCGTTCCTCCTTCTCCTCAGGTCTGACTTCATTATTATACTCATAGGTGGGTGCATAGGTGGGTCGGTTTAGGATCTTACCCTTACGTATGTGGCGTTCATAGTGATCTGGGAAGATTACTCTAGCACCACGTTGAGGTGGAGCTGCTTCCTCATAGAGCGCATTGAGGGGAGTGTGTTGCTGCTTTCTCTGTTCCTCTTGGAGTTGAATGTTTCTTATTTGCTCCTCCCTCAACTGATCCTCTCTGAAACGTCTTTCCTCCTCTAGTTCCTCCTCTTTAAGTCGCTCATCTAGATCGTCTAGGTCCTCGTTTGTATCCTTGAAAACAATTCGCTTGCCACGCCTCTTGCTAACACCGTAATCTTCAACACCTAGTCCATTGGGCAGCACAGCTGTCCAACCCTCGGTTAGCTCCAATTTCTTGGCCTCCCTTTCAACTTTGTCCTGCTCCTGGGGAAATCTCAATTTACGTTGAGCTGCATCACGATTGAAATCGTTGATAACTTTACGTTGATTTTCGCGTTGAGCTTCCGGAGTGGCATCCGGAAATCGTATAGCTTTATCCACGGGATGATTGTGTTCTTCGCTTTCTATATTCTTAAAGTGCAGTATACGCCCCTCACCTTCACCCTCGATATCTCCGACATCTTCGGGAAACTGCAGTACACCTATCAGTTCGGTGTGAGCCTTAGATGCCTCCGCTTCATCATCATCTTGAAACTTAACTATTGTCTGAGTATCCAAGTCATCTTCTTCATCGTGAAAATCAACGGCCATCAAGCGACCATTATCCGTTTCAAAGTTGCGCTTAATTTCCGTTGGCAACAGACTCCTCCTTCTCCTTCGCCTCCTTTGATACTCTACACCATTCAAATATTCGGACAGTACACGGGTAAAGAAACTCCCAATGCCATCGGCAATGTCCGTGCTGGGTCTCTGGGTGGGTCGTGCCACAGGTCGAGGTGTGGTACGTGTCACCTGACCCTGTCCACCGCCCGTCAGTGCCGAGAGTATGCTCAAAAATGAACCACCGCCAGATTCACTCTGCTGTGCCTCCGCGGTTTGTTCTTCCGGTTCGCTGAAGAACTTAAAAAACCCACCGCGATGATTGTTCAGATAGTGAATGATTTCCATCTATTTGAAAGCGTAGACAGTTTTGAGTTTTTAATAATCATTTAACACCCTTGACAGCTTACCTCATTCTTGGGACATCTTTCATAAGTTTTCACGCAACTCCTTTCCCCTCCACTAATGCCGAGCAACGCGGCTCTTCCGTAAATAAGAGCTGGCGATGCGACGGGAAAACCAGCGAGGAAGCTGTACAAAATTGAACAAAGAGTGAAAGAAAATTCTGGGTTATGAGAGATTCCTCGTACCTGCGGATTATTTATGGACTATATACATGTACTAAATTTTTTTAAAGACGAATACTTTCATCTGTTAATTATCCTAATATGTGCAATACAAAACTCCCTACAGTAACTTTTTGTGAACATTTCTGTTGAATATTCTCAGTTTATAGACGAAGTACACATCTGTACTGTTACAATTGCTCTCTGTATCTCAAACCTACTTATTATTTATACTGCTCATTAGCAAACCAATGTAGCCCCAGCTGCCTCTTTATCCTTGCTTATAAAACTTAATTGAGTAAATGCCAATTTGCAAGGAAAAGCCAAACAATATCAATTTACAGACGATGACGACGACGACGGCTACGACTATTCAGGTTTCCTTGTCTCAATCAAAGCGTGGCTCATTTAATATAACAATCAATATGGTCTGGGCCCACATCGACTTGCATAATGAAGTCTAATCCTAGTTAACGCTACTACAAATAAAAGGAAGGGAACGTGATGTCTTTCCTTGCCTCGACTCGGTTCGAAATGCAAATTTAATAATATTTACTTACAACTAAAGCCCTTGCCACATTATTTAGAATAGAGAAAGGAGATAACTGTTTGAAAGAGGGAGATTGAGAGAAAGAGGGATACACTCACTTGGTTATGGCCGGCGATGTAATGAATCCGGGCAGTTGGCCACGTAATGTTTGACCGGCAATCATCTGGCAGAGCACCTTGGGCACACACTGCAAATCGTCGTTTCGTGCTATGTTCTCCAGAGCTCTAATGAGCTGTATGTTCGGTGGTCGAGTATGCTGCTGTTGTCCCGTGAAAGCGCCTAAGAGACTACCTAATGGGCCAACTGAGGAGGAGGATGCACTACTCCCACTGCCGCCACCAGCACCACCTCCGCCCAAAAGTAGATTCGTAAATTGTGGCGCATATTGTTGTGTCGAGCTGAGCAGAGAAGCCAAAGTGGCCAGACCTCCACCGCCTCCCCCTCCTCCCAAACCCTCTTCTGATGGGTGTGAGGGCGGTCGATAGGCAGGAACTGGACCAGGACGATAGTTGTACTGATGTTGAGGAGGCTGGGCAGATTGTTGTGGTGGTATCTCACCAATTTGATACTCATAGTAATTGTGTCCCGGTCGCTGAGACTCATGCTGATAATGCGTAGGGTTGTACTGACTTGGGGCGTAGGTTTGAGTGTGGCTCTGACTGGGGTAACCGGTTGGACGCTGCAAATAATTACCAAAGTTGTTTGCATAATTAGACGACGAGGAGAATTGCGGCTGGGACGCATAAGCGGCTTCATGTATCGATGGGCCTGCTAATGGCCTGTTGTCATTGACGTCTTGACGGTTGTAAGGCGGTCGATACGAAGGCGCTGTTGGTCGGGGTTGCTGTGGCTGTTGCTGCTGCTGTTGCTGTGACTGTGGGGGTGGTCGGGAGTGTTGGGGTGGCTGTGGTTGTGGCACGAAGTTCGATGTCTGTTGGGTGGCATAGCTGGGCGGTGGGTAATCATGCGAATCGTATGAAATTTTATGTGCTGGAGATGCTGAAGTTGCCTTTGCTACAGTCGAGCTTGCTGTTGAGGGGCGACGATACACGGAGGAAGGGCTATCGTCAAATACATAGCCAGGACGCTTTAAATAGACATCGTCAACGGTTCCTGGACGTTGATGCTGTGGTGAGTGGTTTCCCACAAGCAGCGACGACTGTACAGTGTATGCCTGATCTCTGTGATTCACAGGCTGTTCCCTTTGGTACTGGATGTAGACGGGAGTTGTGGGCGGCGCTGTGGGCGTTGGCGTATAGTGATAGTTTTGCTGTGTAAATGGGTCCAGGTAGCTGACCACCGGTGTAGTGGGTATTTGTGTGTTGCCAAAACTGTGGTATGTTGTCTGACCATCGTCGGGAAATGCAAACTGTTTGTCCAGTGGCGATTGCTGAGGATTATCATTGGCCAAGGAGCTGGGCACTTGATACTTGTAGTTGGGCTCCAGATAACTGGGCGGATATCGGTTAAGCTCTTCGCGCATCACATCTGAGGGCGTAAACTCCAGCATCTGGGATGGTTTGAAGCCGCCGTTAGTTACCCGTGCGGTCACTTGGGATCGGGATGTCTGTGCAGCAACGGGAGCATTCAGTTCATTCAGCTGCTCGGAGGGAAAAAAGTTTTTCAGCTTGGCGGAGATGTGTTTCTGCCTGTCAGAAAATTTGCATTCAAAATTTGCATAAATTAAGGTAGAAATGTCAACTCACTCGTCATTTCCATCGCTATTTCTTATGCACGACACGTCGCCGACTAATGCGATAATTAGAAATGCAATTTTCCATAGCATACTTTGCGGCTGCTGTCGAAACTGCATGCTGACTGCGGTGGGTGTCTTGGGTGCTATGGGTGTCTGGCCTGCCCTGGTGTGGGCTGGACTGATGGGGTCGGTGTATTGGGTGGATTTGCTTGCTCCAATTGGAAAATCCCCCTGTTTGAGTCACGTCGCCTGCAAATATAACACATAAAAACTTGCTGTCAACTCAACAAAGCTCAACTACAAACTGCTAAAAATTGCAATTTCTCTTGAGATGCTCATAAATTTATAGATTTAGTCCGGGAAACGCGAAAGGCAAAGGCAACGGCAACATTTGCATTCATATTAATGCAATTCTCACGTGCTCGTTCTGAGATCTCTCAACAACAACAACGTCAACGACATTTCTTTAATTCCATTTGTTATGATTGCGCCGTGCTCAGAGTTTATGCAACCACACGCCTCGACTCGTCATCAACTACTTGACTACACTCTACCATAATCATATCCATAATCTTTAGCTTTTTTCACTGCTCCGCTCTGTCTCAGTGTCTCTGACGTGGTTTCTATGTCTGCAATTGCTGTTAAAAATAATTCATATTATTATGTCGACTTTTATTTGTCGCCTTTTTCTGTTGTCACAGTGCGTTGACAGGCCTTCAAATTTTAATGCCTCAGTCTGGAATTTTCAACGGATTCTGTTTGGGAGTTTTTGAAGGTTGAAGTTTAAGCTGTTAACTGGGCTTTAGATATGGATTTTAGCCCAAAGTTGAAGAAACTCTAAGTTCATGTTCTCTACTAAAGAATACAATTAAGTTTATTATTTCAATTTGTTATACAAACTATTCAAAAGTGTTAATATGATTGAATTGAAATTTCCCCAAAGTATGGACTTCATTAGTATATACTATCAACTAGATATTAGACACTATAGTCGGCTCTGTTTGCCAATATTCATCTCTAATTTATTGATTAATTTCAACAAAGCTAATCAGTTTTTTCTCCCGCTATCTTTAAGTTTCACCATAAATATTTTGGGAAGTTTTTGTTAAGCGTCTTTTGATTTACATATAAATAAAGTCAAGGTTATTTGTATTGCTCAGTGTGAATTTTAAACGCATCTCTCTGTGACGAGATGACGCACATGAGTTTCGAAATTTACAATATTTTGGCAAAAGTTTCAAGTGTTTGTTCAGATAGTTATTGCGCAGATGAAAAGAGAAGTTGAAACAGCTGGAAAACCAGCAAAATTTATTATTTATGCTTGCCATAATAATACTTATACTATAAAAAGCGACTATGCCAAATGTGTTGGTTGCATATAAAATTTAAATTTCATGCAATTACACACAAATATACACAGGGACTGAAAGACAGACAGTCAGACAGACGGACTGAGTCTTGCCACACTCGAAAGCAGCAGCTGTAACAGTAATTGCCCAAAATTTTATGATGCAAGCAAAAGGAGAGTACTAGAAAATTGCATTTGCCTCGAACAGGCGACAGAGGGCGCTGTACTAAAAAAGGGAAGACAAAATCGACGGACAGACAGGGGGACAGACGGACTGCAATGGCATTTACAACAAGAAATGACAGCTAATTTCAAGCGAAGAGTGCCACCTTCTGTTGCACTCAGAGCAGGTGCAAGAAACACAAAATTTCAGCAAATGCAACGTTTCGATAACGGACTGGAGTGCAGAAAAAGCTACTCCCTGTTTCATGTGTTCAAATATGCGGTGACTCGGGGCTACACGAAAGGACACTTTACGCTTGAGATGAGCCAAGAACCGGATACGGAAACTGAAAAGCGTACGTGTTGTGCATGCTTCAGCTGCTGTGGGCGGGGGCTTAGAGTGTGGGCGTGGCTGGAAAATTACATAATCCACTCACTGTCACTACCTCTCTCCCTGCCCTCTTCGTCTTCGCTCCCCTTTAATGTTTGATGCGTGTTAAAATTCGATTTTATTTATTTAGTTTTCTTCAGTTTTTTTTGTTTTTTGGTAACAGAATGAGTCACTTGGTTAAGACATTTCTTGGCTAATTTTTACGCAATATCTTCGCTGTAATGTCTACAACGTTTTAAGCACTTTGCACAATTCAACGACGACAACTTTCTTTTCTTTTCATTTAGTTAAATTTGTTTTTTTTTCTTTTTTTTCGGCTGCTTGAACTTAAAAATAGTCGTCTCAATTGCCACAATTGATGCGCATTGTTTGAGCCTAAATTGCGACATACAGCAATTTTATTTAGCCGGCTTTGTTTTGATTTTTGCACACTTTCGGTAAGACTTACACAAAAAAACACACGCACACACACACACACCACTACTAAAAATATCTTGTATCTTCCGTCCGGAGTCGAAAAGAAATTCAACTCTTTTAACTCTTTTGTTAAAATACGACGCAGGCGCGGATCACGTCTTTCCGGCTTCGAGTGCGGCGTTCGTTTGACACGCGACGCCGGCGCTGAGCATGCTACAAGCTACAAGTTAACACAAGTTAAGCGCAAGTCAAGACGAGTTGAGTCAAGTCAAGACAAGGCGAAGCTTTCGCTGTAAGCGGCAATTGGAGGGAGGAGGAGTAGAGAGAGAAAGAGCAAAAGAGTGAAAGAGCAGACTTTGCCGAAATGTAAACTGCTTGGATTATGCACTTGAGAGGTAGAGAAAAGAAGTAAGAGAAAGGCAGTAAGAGAGGGGGAGAGGGAGATAGAGAGAGAGAGAGAGAGAGAGAGAGAGAGAGGAGAGAGAGAGAGAGAGAGCGATGAAGAGAGAGCATTAAGTCACAACGAAGCCGACGTAGAATGAAAGATGATCCTATTAGTGTTGACTAATCCCCAGATGCACTTATAGTATTACATTATAATATTATGTATAATTATTTTTAATTGAATTTATATGAACTCTTTCTTTCTCTCTCCCTCTCTCTCTCTCTCTCTATCTCTTTCCCAGACCAGCTGCAACCAAAGCCGACTGTTCATTCAACTAAGCATTTCAATTAAAAGCCCAGTTGCATTTGTTACACTATTTGTTGTTTTGTTGGCTTGTTTGCTCATAAGCCAAGTTAATAAGCGGGCCAATTATTGTACAATACGCATTGCATATCTGCTGGCACCCCACGAGTCAACTAACTTAATTATAATGCTGCTAACAACAATAATACAGAGCGCTAAGCAAATTAGTTGGACTAAGAGTGAAAGTAGAAACCAAAAGAAAAAAAAAATAATAAAAAGAGCAGAAACAGTCAACTAGCTGGGCCATCTACAGTGACTCCAATAAGCCATGCAGCCAACAAGCCAACAAGCCAAGCCGAGACAACAAAACAAGCCATTGCCATTTATCTAGCCAAGTCAACGTTAAGGCCACATTGAGTAATTTTCTGGTCTAGTCAGTCTCTGTTGTTGTTGTTGTTGCTGCTTCTGTCTTGGTCTCAGTTTCCATTTCCAGCTCGGCTTCAGTAGCCTCCCCCGCGTTGCTTTCTTTTCCCATCGGCAAAGCGTAATAATAATTTACACGTTTTTTTATTGACTCTTTGGAGGCTGTAATCGAATGAGGTAACTCAACCAGGTAGTTGACTGTCTGCTGACCCGTTTTGGCGGTCATGTTCGTACTGAAAGCGAAACTGAACTCTTTGGGTAACGCCTCTCTCTCTCTCTATCCCTCTCTCTCTCTCTCTCTTTGTCTTCCCTCTTAAATCTATGCCAAATACCTGTCATTCAGCCAAAACCTATTGCTGCTGTGAAATATGTTTTTTTTGCCAATTTTGGTTAACGCTCAGTTTGTTTACCCTCTTCATTCATGGCTTGTATGTGTTACGTTTATTTTGCTATTATTTGTTTATATTTTTTCTCTTTTGGGGAATTACGCAAAGTCAAAGTCGCTGCTTTTGGGTTCAGTTCGATTAATCATAGGCCATCAATACTGTATCCGTTTGTAAGTGGGTTGATCGTCAAATGTCATCAAGGCTTGCCACAAAATAATTTAATTTAAATACAACATGGTAAAAATAAACCATAGGTGAAGGTAATATGATATATAATGTAGAATTTTATTTAAATTCAAATTCAAATTTTATATATTGGCCAAGGACTGATTTAACAAAGATCAGTTACATCCAATTTTAGATCGTAGCCAAATTTATCGCGAATCCACAGATCATTCATTTTGTATACGTTTGACTTTATTTTGGTTTGTTTGTTTCTACATCACTTGGCTTTAAAATGACGTCGATACAAAGCAGATGGTTTTTATGGTAAACAATATAATAAATTAAGTTGTTGAAATTTGTCATATATTTTAAATGTGATTTATTACAAATATTTGTAGACAATTATGTATGTCGGGTTATCGTTAGTATTCGACTCCTGGTTGTCAGATATTATTTTATTTTATTAATTGCCTATGGCGAATAATCTTGACTGCACTGTTCTTTTTGCATGTCAAAACGTTCGCAACTTCCATCCAACCTTGCTTACACGCATTGTTTCTAACATAAGTTGCAATAAGATATACTGACATCTCTTTCTCTCTCAGTGACTCAAGGAACACGCACAACAATTATCTTATGCAAAACTGTTGCTTTAAACATCAGTCAATCATACATCTCTGCACATGTGCATCGAACTAAGCTGACCATCTGGCGAATAACGGAGCAAAGCGCAGCCGCCAATAGTCCCGAAAAAGCTTCTACAACAGAGTAGTTCACAAATTTAGATTCGACATATTTAAATATCAAAACTATTAGCAAAATTTTAAAATTTATATTATTTAAGACTTTTTTTAAAATTTTTTTTAAATTTTATATAGGTTTTGGGCATATTGTATACATTTTAATTATTTTATATTTTAAGTCCACTATTTCATTCGCTTTACATTTTGTATTTGCATGCACCAAAGCGTAAAATCGTAGATCATTAATATTTTACCCATTTGTTAATTTCTACATCAGTTGGTTTTTAAACAACGTCTTAAGAAATACTTTCTGGGAAACTAATACACTTTTGAAAAATGTGATTAATTTAATATTATTTTGTTTAGCATAAATAATAAAATATTTGTAGTTATTTGAAGTAAATTGCCATTAATATTAAATAAAAATAATATTTTGATATAAAAATATTTATTTTCTTGATGTTTAATTTATATTTTATGTTATATTATATTATTATATACTATATTATAGTTATTTATATTCTCTTTTAAATACTTGTTTTATTTTTAAATACTTTATTCTTATTTTAAGTCCACTTTTCATGGCCAAACTTTTAATTTGCATGCAACAAAGCGTAAAATGATGCAGAACTCAATAAAAGTCAAAGGTCCACAAGGATACAAACTGCTGCCACACCTCAAATAGTTGAGTATGAATATGAGTATGAATATGAATATGAATTTGAATATATAAACAAGTTAATGCAGAGTCCAACTGGTGCATTTAATATTAATATCGGGTACGATTCCGTTTAGTTTTGTTGGTTTGGGGTCAGTCTGGAGTTCGCTTCATGTTTGCGTAAAAAAGGTTGTTAAAATTATTATGAAATGCCTGCTGGCATCCAGAAGTAGCCCCACCCACTTATACTCCCCCTATCACTATACCCTAACATCGGGTGGACAAATGACCACTTATCAACGTGTAATGAAATATGGCTCATGTGTGTGGTGTGTGTGTGTAGTATTGGTGTGTGTATGTGTGTGTTCTCTGTACACATACATGGTAACTACTGCTATGAAAGGCACATCAGTCGCAGTAGTTGGCGCTTTTGTTCGCTTCGAAGGCTTTTGTCGTGTCCTGGCATGATATATGAATTATGTTGATGGCCAAAACGATGATACCAGAAGTGTACACTATATGTGTCCCTGTGTGTGCGTGTGTGTTTGTGTGTTGCTGTCTCATTTATTACATTTTGGCTTTTTGACAGATTGCTAAGCGTAGTAACCGTTTCCGCACTAATTTCCGTGTCCTGCAACTATTCCGAGCATCGTTGTCGTTATTATCCTTGTCCATGCTCACAACCTTAGTCTTCTCCATGTCCTGCTCCTTTTACTCCTCCTGATTCGTGTCCTTCTCGTTGTCGTCTGGACCATTAAAAGGCAAAAGCAAATTACTCATCATATCAACGGTCAGTAGCGTTGCTTTTTATAGTATGTATGCCATACACAGGGATTTTAATAAATCGTTTCATGTCCTTTAGTCCTCTTTGCTCACCAAACTTGCTTTTTCCTTTCCTTTCCTTTGCTTCGGTTCTGTTTTTATTAGTTTGTCAATAAAGTGCCAAAGACGTCGATTACGATCGCTGCTGTTATCCTTCTCTTATGAGTTTTGCTTATGTCCTGCAGGCTGAGACCGTTTTCAAGCCATAGACTTTCATAGGGGACTGTATGTGCGCATATTCTTTATCCTACACTCAGAACATTCCTTTGGCAAAATTACTGTACACTGCCCCCCTTACTCTACTTTCCTCTCCTCTCGGAAAAGCTTTCAACTCCAAAGGAGGTGACAAAAGTGTGGCAAATTGTAGTTGCATGTGTTGCAGATACAAGATACAAGATACAAAATGCAAGTTTCTTTAAAGTTGTAAAGGGTTGAGTTTTTATCCCTCTATGTGCAGTTTGTAATGAATTTTTAATGTAGTTTTGCCTTTTACTTAATATCCAAGTTAATAGCTTTTATTTCTTGTAGGTGTATTCGGTGTTTCAGAAGTTCCGCTGTAATTAAATTAACCCTTTGCTCAAAAGCCAATTAGTTGGTATTACATACTTTTATAACTCGTTAAGCATGTAACCATAATAAGATTAAATTTATAATTGAACTACTTAGCAAATAAAGAAAATAAAACTAAGATAACAGTGCAGAAATTTTAAACTTTTGCAGAAACAGATATTAATTAAAATGATAAGATATGAATATATGTACAAGATAAGATACTAAGATACTCCTGATAAGGCAGATAACTGTAATAAAGATTACTCTACTTTAAATAAATTCAAATATTCAATTGGTTTTATGAAAGCTTCTGTTTTTAATACATAATTTGGAACAAAAATAAAATTACACGTATTTTCTGTATAATAAAACCAAATTTAAAATATGTTTTTAGAAAGTATGTTGTGAAACAAATAAAAATATTTTGGCCACACTTTTGCCACGTGGCATACCGTTTGTAAACACGGTCATACTCAACTCTAATTCAACATCCTGAGGACCCTCCAGTGATTTCTTCAATATAAGATTTACCTGATGGTTCTGCTTTAAAGTGCTGCAAAAGGAAATCATTTAATAATTATATAGGAATAGTTTATAATCAACTCTACGACTTACTCGAAATAGTTCTCCGATGCTTTTTCAATATTTGGAGCCGCTTGAATTCTTACAATTTTCAGATCGAAATCTATATCATCATACCAAGCTGGTCCACGTAGTGTAAATATAGTACGACCATCGGGTGGAATCATTAACTTTGATACAAAGGTTATGAAATTATAGGTGTACGCAGAGGGTTTAGTATAACATTCTTCGCCCTCACAAAAACCATTACTTTGACGACATCGGCTGCAGAATAATGCAAGTTTTAACAGAAAATAAAGAAAAGTTTTTTAGTTGATTTACTTCTTCTGCTCTGGATCATTGATATAGCCATGGGGACAATTAATTGTGGTGCATTTATAGCTGCCTCGAATGTTGGTACAAATGTCGCTCTGTAAATATTTAAAAATGGATAAAATTTCTTCTGTGCATATTGAATATCTTTTGTCTTACCCGTCCAGTGCACACATGATTTTCGCTCTCTGTGTCACATTCATTAATATCCCGGCAAGTGGTTTTATCCGCCTCTAAAGTATAGCCCCGAGGACAGGAGCACTGATAAGAACCAGCTGTATTTATGCAAAAGCTTTAAGAAATAATAAGTTAGTATTTTTGGTAATTATGAATGAGTACCAATGGCATTTTTACCCCATGCAGAGTTTGTAGTAATTGTGAGCTTCACATTCGTCTATATCATTACAGGTGCGATTATCCTGACTTAATTCGTATCCTGGATTGCAGGTGCAACGATAACCACCCCAAAAGTTAACACATTTCTGCTGACAAAGTCCTGGAATCGACATACATTCGTCGACATCGAAGCATTGGGCATGAGTCTGCCAACTCTCTGAATGATCATGATTGGGTTTCTTTTGGAAACCAGATTTGCATTCACAGTAATACGAGCCAATTGTATTGAAGCATTGAGCATTTGACGAGCACGCCGAATGATCCTGTGCACACTCATTGATATCCTCACAACTGTTTGATCCATCCTGCAGACGTATGACCTGATGACCCGTGGGACAGGAGCAGATATAGCCACCACTTCGATTACGGCAGATTTGTTTCTCACCGCAATTATGTTCTCCCGTTTCGCACTCATTAATATCTGTGTTAGGCAAATGAGGAAAATTAGTAGAAACGTTTGAGTAGAGTGAGTAGACTGCAAAAGACCCTGTACACATTCTAGTGTGCAATTTTTTGTACAAATAGGCAATTTTCGACCGATTTTTTCACTGGGTGCTATGGGATATAGTCTTTTGATCTGGACCAAACTTGGTGAGAATAGTTATTATCACGATATACCTCAACTGTGAGTTTGGTTGTGACCGCTCAACTACCTCATCCTACTTTCGACCGATATGTCCTATGGGAGCTATATTATATAGTTATCCGAAACAATAGAAGTAACTCATGTTACCACAAACATATTGTGAAAATTTAGTTTAGATAGATCTGTTACTTTCGAAGTTCTGCTACAATTTCGGCTAAATTTGAACTAAACTTGATCTGAGTGCAGCATAGTCGGACTTTCATTCTAAAAGATACTGGTACTCGTTTCGAGTGGAGGGTTTTAAAACGGTATATAATACTCTTGGTAGTGCTAAGACCTTAAGATAACTCACCAACACAAGATTTGCCATCGGGTGTAAGAGTGAATCCTGCGGGACACTGCGTAAAGGTCTCGCAACGATAGGATCCATTGGTGTTAATGCATCGCGCATTACTCGAACAGGGCTTATACGTCAAGCACTCATTGATATCTTCAAAAAAGATTAAAAATTTGTTGATTTAATTGAATTTTAACCCAAATGTTTTATGGATAATTACCAACACAGGCGCCCAGATGATTTCTTTGGAAACCCGAAGTACAGGGTTGTCGTGACAATGAGTAACTCGTGTGTTGTCCATAACCGCGAGGATTGTATATATCTCTGGGTCTGGTAGGCGGTAAAGGGGTTGTTGTCGTTGTTGTGGTTGAGGGCGTGGTAGTTGTTGTTGTGGTTGTAGTTGTTGTAGTTGTGGTCTTACGATGGCATCGGAAAGATCCCTTAGTATTAAAGCAATCATAATCCAATGGGCAATTATGTGTGCCCTGAGCACATTCATCGTCGTCTGTTATAGAAATAAATATAAATAAATGTAATATAAATAAATAAAGTAAATATTTAATAATAAAAAAATAAAATATATATTATTTAATTACTTTATAAAATATATCTTTTTTTTAAATATTTTTGAAGCATTTCTTACCATCACAAATGCCAGTTTCCGCATTTAGAGTGTATCCTGTACCGCAAGAGGTCCAACGCTGTTATATAATTGTTTAAATATTTAATTAAACATTGTATTAGTTTTCCAATTCATAAAGGGATTATATATATATATTATATACCGTGCATATGTATGAACCAATCGTGTTATCACATCTTTGAGTTGGCAGGCAGTTGTGATTGTTAATTGAGCACTCATTAATATCTACAGGAAGTGTGCACATACAACAAATGTTAGTGAATACATTCATATTTATTGGCATATGTGAATAAATACTATATAGCATATATAAGATATATACTATATATACTTTAAATACTCACCGACGCACTCATTTTGTGTGGCATCTAGACTATAGCCGGGCAGACAATTACAGTAATAGCTGCCTATGGTATTCTTGCATTCTTGATGCATTTCCGATTTGCATGAATTTGTTGTATTGAAATTACACTCATCAATATCAACACAACTACTTTCTTTCAGGTAGTAGCCCGTGCCGCAGGTTTCCTGATCTTCCACAGGTATACAGTCATATCCGCCGGGAGAATTAATACATTCGTAGCCCTTCTTACAGGGTGACTTCTCACACTCATCTTCGTCTAGAAAAATTGGTTTAAAAATTTAATTTATATGCTCCACTCCAAATCGTTTAACCTACCTTCACAATCTTCCAGTTTTTCGTTATAAAAGAATCCTTTGGGACAACTCTTCGCCTTGATGTTAAGACAACGATAGGATCCAATCTGATTATGGCAATATTGTGTTGATTTACAGCTGTGCAGTTGCTCTTTACATTCATCCACATCAACACATTTGCCATGAACTGCATCTAGATGATATCCTTCGGGACATATACCATTATCAACCTTCTCTGGTGAGCAAGTGACATTATTTTCATCCAACTTGAAACCAGGGTTACAACTACATTTGTATGCATCAAATGTATTTTCACAAATATGTGCACACAGATTTGGCACCTTTCCACAAATGTCATCTAAAGTTAATATAGGATATAGTTTAATATATATCTATAGATCAAATTAAAAGTAGTTTTACCATCATCAGTTAACACTATAGTTCCATCCGCATTGTCCTTGATTTGATCTGCTTCCTCTTCATGATCCACATCATCATCATTATCGACTCCCACTTCGGGTTCAACTGGCTGTGGAATATCTTCAGTGTCCAGTTTATTGTCAGTTTCCGAACTGGACAAACCATTTCCAGCACAGCAAATGCGATAGGATTCGATATTGGAGAGAAAGGAAAACAAAGGATCCTTGCACTTCTGCTGACTGGCCTTGACTGCCAAACCAACTAAAATTAAATAATTAATGTAATTAAATATTTAATTAGCTTAACTTTTTTTAAGTGCTTGCCTTGACACGCTAGACAGCAATCTGTGTACGAGATTGATGTGTAATTGAGTCCATTAACGCATTTGGTTCCTTCTAGTGCCGCCAAGCGACCCAGTTCACAGTTCCGTCGCTCCTGTTCACGTGAACAACAGACACCAAATGTGGAGGTACATAGTCCCAGCCATAGCCTAGGAATACTAGATACTGATGCTTCCGATTTTTCACATCCATTCGTTGTGCGTGCATTTCTTAATCCACTAATGCAACATTTTCGTATGTAATCCGCAATTTGTTCTGTTAATTGGTTTTTAAACAAATAAAATTATTAATTTATCTATTTTGCTGGTGACGTAACCAGTCTGTGCCCTTTGCTTTGCTCGTAAGACAACATATGTAAATATATATATCTGTACTATATGCTAATATGAGAAGTTTAATGTCTACGTGTTGATAGCATAATCATCTTATCTGTAGCTAGGTAAACAAAGTTATCTTTGAGTTAAATTAATTATCTGATAAATAAAGAAGCATTTCTATACTCTGCCGAGTCAGTGCTCGGATACAGGCACCCTGTGGCAAAGTCTAGGGTATCTAAGCACGTGTTCGCACAACCAAGAGTTAATTTGCACAAAACTTTTATTTTATTTAATTTTTAATTAATTTTTCTGTGTAAATTCCAGAGTGTTTCATTTAGAATCCTTTTAACAAATCGTCTTTTTTAAAGTTATTTACTTAATCATAATTTTTTCTGTTTACTTAAGACATACCATCTCCGAGTACAGGTCTATTAAATTCCACCGACAGAAACAGAAATATTCCGAATAAATTTAAATATTTCAAAACCGAAGGAGTACGCATCTCGAATAATTTAAAAGCAGTTACTTTTTATGCATTTATTTGTTTTTTAGCCTTGTAGCCGTTTAATTGTGAATTTCGCCCGATCCGATGTAATGCGCTTTATATGACTGAGTTTCTCGACCGACTGACGAGAGACTACCTTGTGCGGGAAAAAATAATACATGTTTGTTGTGTAAGATAAAGTCTAAGATACACAGATAAAGATACAAACACATATACACACACATAAACACACAGACGAAGCTGCAAGTACTTGCGGATCAACATAGATAAACTTGTGGAACTCAGAACATTTTTCTAATACCCTGTAAGCTATAGCAAATGGGCAGTCCATCTTTCCATTCTATAAATAATGTGAATCAATTATAGATAGATTACTTTTTAGCCTTTTGTTTCAGTACTAACAAAATTGGTGCTAAAGTAAATGTAACACTCTATAGAGTATCTCTTAGTTGATCAGCGTTGACAGCTGCTGGTACTCGACTTTATCTATAATGGGCTCCCCTACTTCAATGTACAATATGGATATACTTAGATCTGTGACGGGACAGAAGAGCAGACAGAGACACTGAGCGAATTGTTTAGTACAAAACATTTAAAGATATTCCCTCATACTAAATATACTATACATATTAAAGCTTAGTCTTTACAATGACAAATGCCCACATTTTGTTTTAATATTTGCTTTATATTGAATGCTATTTATTTAGTTTTGTTTTAAAAGTCACAGATTTGTTTTTGCAGTGTAGTCACTTTGTTGTGCGGATTGCGTGTAAAGTAAATTTCGCTCTCACTTTTCTAGAGAGTCACAAACTTCTGACAGCCTTCGGTTTGTGCCAGTGTCTGTATTTGTATCTGTATCTGTATCTCTTTATCTGTGTGATTAGCCGAATAAGTTCTGCCCCCACTACTAATATGTATATTTATACATCTATACTAAATTCGGTGTCTGCACATTTAGAATGTTATCATTATGTACATAAAATTTAAAATCAAACAAGTGATGTTTGAAGTAGTTAAAGATAATATAAATCACACAAGAATTCAAGGCTAGATTTTGTTAATTGTGTTATTTCAAATAAGCTGTAATAGTACAAAGTCTTTTATAGTTTCTTTCAGTGTATTTGGTATAGCTGCATCCCTTTGTTCAATGCCTTTATGATGTACTACTGTGAAGAACATTTTGCCATTTCTTTTGCCCTTTAACATTCAATGAAAACCGCTGGCAGTTAATTAACTTTAATTCAGCGAATATTGCCAAATGCAGCACCCCCAATGTCCTCCTATACAGTATAAATAATTATAATTGAATAGCTGGAAGGGGTACTCATGGGGCTTTGTGGTAAAGTTGTCACTGGGTTTGGGTTAATAGTGAAATTGCCAATATATGAGTATGACAATGGCAGGCCTCAAATTGTTTGCCCATTCCTCGATATCATTTGGCTCCAAAAAGTAATTATCACAAACTAGATACATTTGCTTTTGGGGGGGTGGGCAATGTATTGATTAGTTTAGCTTAAAATTTAATTGAAAACTTGTAAGTATTCGAAACCTGATCGACAAAGAGCTGTAAGTGCGACACGCGTTGACGCTCAAATGTCAAATTAGATGTTGATTTGAATTCATTTTCAGATACAGTGGCGATAACCATTCAGCAATTTGACCATTTCAAGGCACACGTAAATAAAACTCAATTACAATTAAATATGCCAACAATTTTCGGCTAGTCTCATGTTTGATTGACAGCTGCCCGTTGCGATTGAAGCAGGCGGAAACGGATGTCATATTCAGGGCAGGTTGATATAATAATAGCAGCAACCAAAAATGCTCCTTTTACCGTTTGCCCGGGCGGGTTTAAGCTGCTGTTAATAACATATCATTTTTGTGGTATGAACCGTGTGCTGTATCCTGTTACAACGGGTCGCGTGTTGTACTGCAGCAATTATGAGTATTTAATCCGCGACCACAAAAACTACAAATTGGCTTAGGTAGCATTATGCAGTGGTTAAGTGGCCAGCAATCACACCACCACTCAATACCACCCAAAAGCCAGAAAGTATCTCAAGCAAGGGTAGTACGCCATTTAGAATTAATCAGCACAATAAATAAATATTTGAATAGTCGCACTTCCCTTAGCAGCTAATATGCAAACTCTTACAAGCGTTAATTTTACCAGATCCCCAAAAGTATGCAACATTTTTGTCACTATATTTTAACTTTAAAAACTGACACACAGATGGCGTTTATTTTAACTAGTTGGAGTAACATTTCTGCACTACTCAAGCGGAATTGGCGAAACAAAGTTCCAAACGCGATTTCCAGCAGCAGTAGGCGTAGTAGGTGCATTATCTGTCTCTATTGGTTCAATTTGATATTTTACAAAGTTGTGAATTGATGGCTGCATCATCGAAGTTACAGGACGACCTGTCCTAAGATCCGCACGGCAAGTTAAAAAGCTCATTAGGCTCGAGCGGTAATCGCCGTTTGGATTATTTTTTTTTATAACAAATCCAGTTGAGCGCAATGCCCTTGCTAGCATTTCAGTTTGCTTTTTTTTCTGAGCCACCTTCGATTTGGTCGATTTCATTTTTGTAGTACGGTTAGTGCGTTTCTAAAGGCAACAGATTGTAAATTATTTCTCTAAAATTATTTAAATATATTACCAAATCTGGAGCCGGTAGAGGTTTTGCTTGACATTTACATAGTGTATATATCGAGTTACGAGATACACTCACAAGTCCAACTTGCTTTAGCAGATTTAAGGAGTTCATCAATTTCTCTTCGAGATTGAGTAAGTCTTTATTACGCCGTATCGATGGTACAACCTCTTCAAAGATAGCTTCAAACGATCCACTCTGCAAAGTGGTAAGCGCATCCAAAACTAAACGATTCATTATCTGATTTTCCGGAGAATTATTCATGTTTCTAAATTAACTAAAGTAAAATTTTTTTTTTCAAGTTTTAAGATGCTAATGAAATTTCTTTATAAAAGGTTATAAAATATATGTTCTTTTCAGTTTGAAATTATATGCTAGAGTGAAGAAATGTGTTCAAGTAAAAAAGTATCTTAAGTTAACCGAAGAAACTTCGCCTACTGTAGAAAAAATAAATATAAAATTCAAATTTTTTGTTTTAAAATTTTTATTTGTTTTCGTATATATTCTTTGTGCATTTTTTATACTCTCTGCAAGAGAGAGTATATTGGGTTTGTGCAAAAAAAAAAAGTATGTAACAGGCAGAAGGAGGCGTGGCAGACCCCATAAAGTATATATATTCTTGATCAGCATCACAAGCCGAGTCGATATAGCCATGTCCGTCTGTCCGTCTGTCTGTCCGTCTGTCCGTCTGTTCGTCTGTCCGTCTGTCCGTATGAACAAACAGATTTCAGAGATGGTAAGAGCTACAAGTTTGAATTTGGTCTCTATCGACTCGATATTAAGTCAGTCAATACAAGAATCTTTTTTTTTTTTCGATGCCACGCCCCGTTCGCCCACAATGTGCAAAAAACTAGAAACACCTCGTAAAAAATTGATGTTTTAGGCGAATATCTCAGTAACTATGGCACTTAGGAACTCCAATTTTGGTACCCAGGTTCCTAGAGATGGCATAATTGTATTGTCATCAAAAATTTTGGACTGCCACGCCCCCTTTTTCCACAAGAAATAAAATAATTTGCAAACTTCAATGCCGATTTTAAGGCATATGTTCTTATCGTACAGTATTGTTATTTGGCATTCATTTGAAGACAAAATATATTAAACTATCCTGAAAGTTGCATCTAAATCGGACAATAAACAAAAGAGCTAGACATGTAAGAAAGTTAATAATTGAACACAATATCAATGCATGTGTGCAAGCGAGACAGAAACATACAAACATGTGAGCGAACGTTTTCGCTGCTTTCTAGCGGCAGCGCTGCCCGCGAATGCTGGCCGTGCCAACCAATTGTGTATGTATTACATATACACACATACATATGTGCGTGCATACTTCTAATGTCAAATGTATATGTGTGTGTATACATACAAACAGATGTTTTTGTTTCAACGTGTTTTGTTGCAAGTATCAATTGATATACCCGGCTACCGATTTTATTAAAATGATCGAATATAAAATGCAGAGAGTATTCTACGGTCGGGCGTGCTCGACTGTACTTTTCTTTCTTGTTTTTTTGTTGTTTTTTGTTTATAATTTCTCTTACATTTATTGTATGCGTGTTTATTTCATTTACATATGTATACATATATTTATTTTGTCTTATGAACATATTCATGAGATCATAATGATATTATATATATATATATTAAAATATTACAGCATAATATAAAATGTACAATTTATAAAGTATAAGAAAATCATTGAAATACATGTGTTGAAAATGATGTAATGGGCTTGGCTTGTCTTGGCTTAAGGCTAATCGCTATCGATATCGATATCGATATACACTTATCGAGCGTTATCGCTATTGAACTTAAGCTAAAATATATGTGTCGCATCGCAGCTTTTCACACACATTTTCACTTTCATTTTGGCACCAACAAATCTATACAAAAAAAAATTAAAAAATGGCATTTTATTTTTGCGCTATATACAAAAATTACGAATTACTTAATTTTAAACGGGGAAATTGCATGGATAAAAAATTAAACAAATTTTCGCTATGTGATTGTTTGTTTTAGTTTTTTTTTTTTTTTGCTTTTCTGCCTTGTTTCAGTTTATGGCAAACCAAAAATCGCGTTGACTTTTGGGCGCGCGGCCACAAAACTTTACCGAGATCATTGTGAAAACTAATTAGAATGAACCAGTTCAATGTTCTTTCAAACATTGAATTCTGATTCACTTTAGAAAAATTTACAAAGAATTTTCAGAGTTTTTTTTTTGTTGTTGTTCTTTCCTGTTTTCTGCTTTCTGTTTCTGTTTTTGGGAGTGCGTGGAATACTTTCTATTACAAATTTAATCGAGTATGTTTTTTATGTATGTTGATTAAAAAATATTTAAGAGAAAATATAATTATAAAGAAATTTGTTCTACTTTTGCTGATTGCTGCTTTAATATTAACTAGTGTAATCATCTCTTGTGTGAAATGATTAATAACTAACTGAAAAAAGATTGTTCTATTTACATTTTTTAAAAGTGTTTTTTGTGTCAGAAAAATTGATTGAAACTTAAGAATTAAAACAAATGTAAACTAAAACGCTTGGCGCTCCTAACGCTATACTTTTACATACTTAATTCTATTAATTAATTATACTTAATTTACATATTTCTCATCGCGTTTAATGCAAGTAAAAAATTGTTGATGTAAATGATAAAAAAAATCCATGAGATCAATGCGATTTTTGGGAATAGTTTTTTTTTTTTTTTCTTAACTGTTTTTTTATTTTCTTTTTTCATTTTTCACTGTTCGATTAGCATTGAAACGTTAAGAAATTTGGCAAAAACGTTGTGAAATTCACCGCCAAAAAATTTTGATTACATTACGTGTTTTGACTTTTGACTTTGGCTATCATATGGAGATCAATTGAGTGTTTGCCATTTGCTGTTCGATTAATTTCCAGTTAAGAGATCATTCAACGTTGGCTTTTGAGTGTTAACCAAAGGTGTAGAACTTGTCTGTCTTTGGGGAAATTTCAACAATCGTTTTGCTCAAATTTCTTGTGCTTAAAAACTAAACTATAAAAAAATTGTGAGACCAATTTGAAGAATGAACAAAATAATCCACATGATAAACGCCTGCTTAAATGACTATGAAATTTAACTAAAAACATGATAAATCATATAGACAAAATCATCACAAAAATGGCATATTAACTATGTACAAAAAACACTTTCTTTTACATCATTTTCTCCTTTTTTTAGTGGCATTTTTTCTTGCTGATTTTTTTTTTTTTTCATTTATAACAATTAAAGCTAAATATTTTTGTTTGTTGACAATTTTTACTACTTTAAAGCAACAATTCAATTAAGTTTGGAAATTGCTACAAATTCTAAATTATGTGTAAATATTTTCTTGTAATTAAAATTACAATTCGAAGACATTGAAAATTTGTTGTTTGACAATCGATAATATACAATTAAAATTAATGAAATCAAAGCTGAAGCAAATAATATAATTATTTTAAATTCACATTTATATACTTTTTTTTTTGTTTTTAGTTTTTTTTGATAATTAAGTTTAAAGAAATGCAAAGCTAAATGCAAAATAGCAAAGAAAGAAAATGCTCAAACAATAATTGCTAAGAGACCGGCCCACAGTACATATGAATACCTCAAATGTATCTGTGTATCTATATATTTAAGTATCTCAAATGTATGTATCTCAAAAATGGCAGTTTACTTTGTTGTGCAGTTTGTTTGTCTTTTCTAATACTTCTTAATTTTAGCTTTTATTTTTTAAAGATTTTACAAAAATACTTTCGAGTTTTGTTTTGTTTTTTTTTAGCGAAAAAGCGTTTCCAAAATATATGTACTTATAAGTTCCTTTTTTTAGCAAAAATATTTATATCTTTCCATTTGTTGTTTAGTCTTTAGCCAGTCTACAGTTTGCAATTGAGCAGTTTGAAGGTTTTCCTTAAGTATCTCTTAAACAGGATAGTCTATTTGATTGAGAGAAGTATGTTAGATTGTATGTTTATCTATATATATATATATTTGTATATAAACATATATATTTATATTGTTCTTGTGTCCCGTCAACCTTCCTTAACTTTAGAAACACTATTATAGGGTATCATTTTTTGATGCAGATCAATTACTGTACTGTACTGTACGATTTTATGACTTTAACTTTTACAGCTCGATTTTTCGTTGATAAACTATGCACTTAATGATAAGAATATATAAGTAGATGGGATTACAATGTTCTATATGTTAGACGATTTAACTATGAATCATTAATTAAGTATATTTTTTATTGTTTTCCATCTTCCATTTGGCACTCATCGCGCTGCAAAGAAACCACAGCCCATGGCAAGTACAAATACGGTAACAACTGTTGGCCAAGTGAAGCTTTGCGGTTTCTAAAAGAGAAAGAGAAAATACAAATTTGATAAGTTAGTAAGTTATATATATTATTGAGTTTAAAGAATACAGTAAAGTAAACAATGAAATGTAAACAAATACAATTTGCTGACTAATTGACTAACTGACTCATTTTCCATAAGAAAAGCTGAAGGTTGGAAAACTACAAGACCTTTGTTGACCATTTGGTAGAGTTAAGAACAATTTATAAAGAAAAACTGAAACTACTCTTTAAGGGCAAAATAAAAGTTTTCTTATATATCTTTTACTTCAGATTAAATTTAAGTTAGTACATAAATAAATTTATTTATTTATTTTCTATTGTTTGCTTAGAAAACTCTATAGTAAATAATAATCTATATCAATTGTGTGTTCGTTAAACACTCGCTATGTGGTCAACTCAATTACAGCTAAAGCGTCCCCAGGGTCGTATAAATATAAACATGTATTTCTCGGATATAGAATCGCACGTGTTCCGTCGTCAGTTTGACCACATTTCCAGTCTCCCTCGGACTCAGAAGTTCATTCGTAAATCAAATGGGATCAAAGACTGAAACTAATGTCACTGACCTAAATACATGACTGTATATGGATATGGATATGGATATCGTGTGGTCAAGATTTGGTCATTATTATTGTTATACACGAATTCATTGAATATATTTCTTGCACTCACTGTCTTTTCTTTACTTTAGGCATATTTTTTTTTGCTTTATAACACTTATTTAAGTTCTTGCTCTGTTTGCTGATAACAGAAAATTCTCACGATCTCATTTAAATGCGTTGTCGATAGTGCAAAATGAAGCACAGCTTCCCAAGAGAGTCCGAACGGTTTTTTTTTGTGTTCGTGTTGAGATAAGAACGTCACTTCGGTGGCATTTAATGATTATATGCAAAAAACACGCAGTAGCAGAAAATATGTATAAATAAACATAAACTGTATCACTATAAGTGTGAGAGAGGGAGTGGGCGAGAGCGAGAGTGAGGCCGATGAAGAGAGCCAGACAGTGAGGGAGAGCTGGAGCGTGAGCGGGAGAGTGTACGAGTTTGAAGTCTTTGTCATGCGATTGAATTTCTTGAAGGTTACATTTCTTTTAATTGCGCAGGCAAAAAAAGAGGAGAGCAAAAAAAGCTTAGCAAGCAAAGTCGAAGAGTGAATACCCTAACTTAGAAAAACTTTAATGCGATTTTAGAAAAATATAGAAATAAATAATTATTTTGTTATATTATTAATTTAACTTATGTTTCTTGTTTTATAAATAATATTTATTTAATATAATCTTCAAGTTATAAAGTTATTTAAAAATTTTAGTTATTATTTATAGTTAATTTGTATGATTTTTGTTTTTTATTCAGTGCAATTATCAAAGTTGGGCTTTTGTTTAAAGTTATACTAAAAGTAGTAAATTATTTAAATTTAAAAAATATAAACAAATTAGTTTAATGCTGCCATACCCCCCTTAAACGTGCCACACTTCCCATGTCCACAGTGTAATACCCTGTAGTAGAGTACTTAAAAAGTGGGCACAGTTTCGTCACAATGCAAACTAGCAGCACATGCACTATAAATGCATATTCTATAGCGACAAGTGAGTCTTAAGTTATGTAGCGTATAGCCTGTGTAACACACACACACACACACACACACACACACACACACACACTACGCATGTGTGTGACAGCTGACAAAGACTGACTGTTTGACTGACTAAACTACTACAGAAGCTCCATGAGAGGGGCGGGGGGTGTGTGGCGTATGGGAATGGGAACGACACTTGTCTAGATTAACATAAAGCAGCGATGCAAAAGCCACAGAAGAGGAGAAACAGAGAGAGAGAGAGGGAGAGAGGTAGATAGAGAGAGAGAGAGGCGGAGTGGGAGAGAGTGTGGGACAGGGACGGGTTTACGGCAGCGCTGCGCAATTAATTTTTATCACACTTTTCGCATGTGTGCAAAGTTTTCCTTATACAACAACAACAAGAACAAGTATATATATGCATATACGACGCCAACTCCCGATCTGACTCCTTGTGGGCAATTTGTCATTGAGTGCAATTACTATTTTTAGTCGCATGTCTTTAGGGCTAGTTTAGGGCTTTGACTAATGCCAGCACGTGTTCTCAGTCTCTATGATTCTCCAACAGATGGCCATAATGTTAATGAACTCAATTCTATATCTAAATCAGTTGCTCACCTTTTTCTGCACCTCCGATTCCCTTTGCTGCTGACTTTGATTATGATTATTGCTGTGATTATTCTCAGTCCCACAGGGATTCACATTGTGGGTGCTACCCGTGCTGCTTCCGTTATTGTTGTTGCTCTTCTTCTTGCGCGGCGGTATACGTCCATTGAATTCCTGCAGACGCTCACGGCCAGCTGTAAAGTTGTCATAGCGATCCTCAAATTCATCCCAACTTGTCTCATGATCACTCTGATATTCACGCTCATCCTCCCCAGTCGAGGTCAATCGTTTGCTATTAAGAAGAAGAAGAAGAACATTATCATTAGAAATTCTATGCTCTTATCAGCTTAAGTTTATAGCTGGGTATGTGTGTGTGTGTGTGTGAGTGTGAAACTATAAAAAACATTGTGATTAATTTGTAGTGATTTGCATTAATTGAATTTAAGTTTTGAACTTGAAAATAATTATTTTAATTAAAAATTATCACTTAATGAATAAATATTTAATTAAATTAATGATTTAACAATCAATTAAATACTTTGACTCTTTAGTTTTAAAGTTAAGATAACTTTTTACACATCTTTAAATATCATTTAAATATTATCTATATATATATAGTTAAAGTTTTCGAGACTTTTACTACCCAAACTTATTCATATTTCTCTCCCTTTTCCTCCTTTTTCTACTCTCTCTCTTCCTATCTCTCTTTATTATATCTTTACACCCATTAGGAATGTGAATGAATAGACTGACTTTATCGAGTTATAGCGCTACTTACCGTCTGGCCGCATCCGATTGACTGCGCTGTAGACGCATCTTGGGACCATTTGGCGCCAGGGGTGTGGATGCCAGGGCTGGGCCATGACCGTGTCGGCCATACGATGCCGCGCCCGAGGAGTAAATGGAACCGGAGGTGGAGGTGGAGGTTGAGGCGTTCGCTGTGTTCGGTGTGGGTGGCGGTGTGTAGGTGGCATAATAGGCGCCAGGGGGCGGAGCATGTCCATATGTGGCCGGATGATGTTGCAGCAAGTGTGACGATTGCTGTGGATAACTCTGGCTATAGTGCATCGGTGGCGCCGACTGTGGCCCCGACTGCGGTTGTCGTGGCATTGGCTGTGGCGTCGATGGCGCCGGATATGGCTGCCGGAAGAAGTTGATCTCCTCGCCGGCGGCAAAACTGATGCTGGTGCGGGGTGTGCGTGGCGGCACATGATTTCCATAGGCAAAAAAGACATCAGCACCTGTATAACTGGGCGATTGGGCCATAGAGCACGACGGACTCGGCGGTGTCGGGTATTGAAAGATGTGTGGAGCTGCAAAAAACACGGGATTACAAAACATTAATACTATATTGCATTTATAATATAAAGAAAAACATTGTTTAAACAAAGGTGTCGCTGTCATTGGACTCAGACTGGGACTGTGACAATGCAAGGAAGTGTCTAAGGTCATTTGCGAGCACTGTAAGTGGCAGAAAAGCAATAAAAATCAGAGATAATTACAACAGAGTCCTCTCAATATACATATCTTGATCGTAAAACTGATCGTTAAATCGAGACAAATTAACAGGCATAAATTACAGTGGCTGCTGCTCCAAAAGATACATAAAAGATACAAGATAACTTATTTATAGCTGCTTTCCACCAACAATGTATCTCAAAATACACCTAAGAAGTAGCTTAAAAGTATCTTTCTCTAAAGAACTCAAATCATATTTTATAAAATATCTTTTTGATAGTCTGAAAAGTATCTGCTATGTAGCTAGTAAATATTTGCATTTCTGTGTTCACTTTTATTAGATACAATCTGTAATTTATCTTACAAATTGCACATGATATGCACATAAATTGTAAACGTTCTGCTAAAAGTTTTCCTATGATTTCTCAATGTTTACATATTTAAAAAGCAATTTAAGCAGCGACAAATGATTGATTGAAATGCAAAAATAAAGAAAAAAAAAAAAAACTTTATACAAATCACTCGAGTCGCAAAACCGCAGAAAACGATAATGTCTCAAGCAGCTAATTGCCCAGAGGGTTTCTTGTTGACCATGTTGACCAGAGTTAACAGTTTTCGTTACAGATACAGATGCAGATAAAAGATACAGTGCTGCAAATAATGTCATTCAACGTCAACCTGCAGGCGACTCTAATTTGCAATTGACCCATTAGCCTTGAACTCGAATATCTTGTTGCAGCTGTTTTGTTTTGTTGGTTAAAAAACCAACAGAAATAAAGACAAAACATTAAAATCTGCGCTTAATTGTTGGCACTCCTTATGCTCAGTGTATCTTACAGATACTTTTATGCCATTTGAAACTAGTTTGCAGCCACAAACAGCTGCCAGAGGCTCACGTGCATTCAGCTCAGTTTAGCTCAGCTCCATCACCATCATCATCATCATCATCATCATGATCGTTTAACCTTGAATATCAGGCAGGCCAACTCGTTGTGCAGTTAGCCAAGTTAGGTCCGAAGTCAGGCATCATTACACGGCAACTACTATTTATCTCTCGCTCTTTTGTATCTTAGCTTAGCGTGTATCTTATGGCTGTCCAGCTTATATAACTTAACTTGCGCTTGTGCTGCTGCTGGTGCCTTTATGATGAGGCACATTGAAAATGTTACTACTAATTGCAAATTGTGTGGAAAATTATTTGCCAAGTGTTAAAATTGCATTTGCATATGAGTAGATATATTTACATGTACATATGTGTGTGTGTGTATTTATGTGGGCAAAAGTATCTGCTATCTGCGCTGTTCACCAAACTGTGACTGAGACTTTAATGTGTCTGCTCATTAGATTTATTGAAATCATCTATCAAATTTTATGATGCATGTTCCTTAAATGCTTAATAGTTTTATCAATTTTATTTGATTTTATTTATGTTTAATAAAAGCAAACAGTTTAAACTTTAATTTATAGTAAATATTGCTTTGGGGTAAAATTTATGTATGCAAATTAAAAAAATATTTATAAAATAATTTAGCCACAAGCTGTGTGTTTAAAATTAAATAAATAATGATTGAAAAATGTTTAAGTTTTAGCATTAAATTATTTAAAAAATTTTGAAGCGCAAGAATTAAATAAATGAGCTTTAAATGTAGTAAAATTTATAAAAAATTATGCTTTAAAAAAAGTTAATTTTTTATGTATATTTATTAAGTTATAAATAATTTAATATGCATTTTTAAGCATTTTTTTTTCTGCATAATATATTTTTAAATTATTTATTTTATATTTTTTGAAGTAAATCACTTTTCGAACTGATTTCAGTTACTTTTTTTCGCATCTCTGACAAAACGTTTAGAACTTTTTATGGCACCTTAACATTTTATCTTTTTTTTCTTTTATTTTATGATCGCATCTCGATGCGGGCGCTGCAACTGCAATTGTTGTAGTTTGTCATTGTTGTTGTTGTTCCTATTGTTGTTTCTGTTGTGATTATTGTTGTTGTTGTCGTCGTTGTTACTGGTGACGAAACGTGACCAATTGTTTTTGCCATTATTGTTTATTTTTTGTTCTCTCTGCATTTGTTAATACGAATACAAGTATTTTTATGGCCAACGATATGGCAAAATGTTTAATTGAATTGCGACTGTAGCAAGGGATTAACATGTAGCAGTGTCTAAGGGGCTAAGGGGAGTAGAAGAGTAGGGGCTTAGGGGAGTAGGGGCTTAGGGGCAGTGGGAGTGACAAAGAGGTGTGGCATTTGTCGCATCTGTGCGACGACTTCACAATGCAATTATGTGTATAATTTACTTTAATTTTTTTCATACTGCCAATGTTGCAACAATTGTTAAGGCCAAGCAGCGGCAGAGACAGCGGCAGCAGCTGACAAACATCAATCAGGCAAAACAACAGCAAAACTACAATAAGAACAATGCTTGGCTTTAGCTTAAATCAAGCTAAAAACTTAACTAAGCAGAACGCTAAAAGCTCAAGAACAATTTACACGCGGTGCGCAGGAAAAATCTGGCCAAGCTGGCGGAAAAACGTGAAAAATGTTGCACTATTCGTATGGCTAAGTGTGAGTGTGTGTGTACCAGTGTGCTTGTGTCTCTGTGTGTGTGTGTGTGTGTGTTACGCTTAGCTTGCCACAAAAGAACAAAACGTTAAAACATTTTGCCAGTTTGATTACATGTCAGAGCCCAGAGTCGAGACCCGCAGCATATGCGCTGCTCATTATGGCCTTCAATTGCTGGCTAAACTGCAGCAACAACAACAAATAAAAACAACTGAAATAACAACAAATATACAAGTATGAATATCAGGCAAGAAACTGCGTTGCGGGCCACAAGAAATCGAAATTGAAACGAGTTTCAATTTAACTGACACACTGACATGACTCTTAACTTGGTCACTGGCACTGCAGTTAAGCTGCAAAGTATCTCAGCTGATACTCAGTTATGTCAGTTAATAATCTAGATATACCTATAAAATAATATATATAAAGTTTTGTTAGTTCTGAAACATTTTGAGCTCTTCTCTTGTGCGAAATGTCATGAAAGATGCAATTTTTGCATGTTAAGTGTCACTGCCAACACTGGATTTATCTGATGTTTATTGATGAGCTACCAAAACTGTAGTTTGTTGTAATCTTCAATCTACATACAATACAGAAGATTAATGATTCCCCAAAATCCCATCAGGAATGCCTGAAATTCGCATTACAAAATGTTATTCCATGTCAAACCTGAGCTGACAGCTCGAAACGCCCACACACGATCATAATTCAAATTGAATTGAAAGCGAATTGAAACAGAATTGAATTTCAATTGAATTGGTTTCGTATTGAAATTGTATTCAGCTCTTTTAAGGCGATTTGTTGGCTTGTCACGATATTAATGAGCTACAAACTTGTTGGAATCATCAGGTTTACTCGAATATGTAGTAGTATTTCATATTGTATACCCTGTAATTTTTATATTTTTATACCAATTCTTAACGGTATAAGTTGTAATCCCAAATTCGCATTCCCCAATGATCATTCCACTCGGGGCCAACTGATCAATCACCTTCATTTGTTCTGAGAGTTGTGATTTGTGGTTTGGCTTTGCAGGAAGTCTCGAAACAAGTTGTTAGCTTCTAAAAAGAAATCACAGCCAAGTTGTCAAACAGATTCTTGTCTACAACTCTGTTGAGATGACAAATGTTTTGAGCCAATTTTGGTAACAAACGAAATGGAATTGAATGTCAATCAACAGGTGACGATGCGATTGCCATAAGCAACTGTTAATTACCAATTTTGGTAACGCTAATTAGCCATTTGTGTAATCCACTGTACCGTTATGAGACATTGTTTTCTTTTGTACAAATTTGGCGACTGATTAAAAATGCGGAAATCAACACAAGGTTAATATCGATTAAAGTGTTCTGAGTCACAAACAGATCGAAAGAGAAAGTTATTATTTTGCTCCTCTTTTTTGAGATCAGAATTCACGTATCGATTAATCTGTGATGAAATAAGAAAAAAGCTTACCAAAACTGGCTAAAAATATATTTAAGTATTTTACTTTGTGAGTGCTAAGTGATTGGCAAATTGTAATTAAATCGTATGAATTAAGAACGAAGTAAGCGAGGTCAGTTTGCATATTACGTATACGTAATGAAGCTGATGCGGCATCATTTGTCTCAACAAATTGTTAATAAAATGCAAACTATTTTTCAAACTGTGCAATTTACGCATTGCAACTGAAGGTTAGAAATGGAGAAGGGGTTGACGGGCAGCGACTGCGACTGCGACTGCGACTGAGACAGCGACGCGTGCTCCGCAGATTTGAAATAGTTTTTAACAAATTGCAGTCACTTTGTGGATCACGTCAGCACGCAATACACTTCAAACAATTATCATTTAGTTTGATTTAATTGCAGTGCATAGTGAATTCATTAAATAAACAGAGTATCTACAAATAGTTTAATAAAAAACTGTTTTTAAAAACAATTGGAATTGGAGGCAGTTATTCCAACCAGAAGTGATTACAAAACATTCAATGGAATTTGCAATTCTCAGCAAATCAAAGACTTGTCTGAAAATAGCTCAAAGGCTTATCACTCTAACAAGACAGCGTGTGAGCTAAGGTGGGGGGTATAATAGAAAAATACCCTGTAGTTTGAAAACATTTACGCTTTAAAGTATACAATTTATCATTTAAGCACTAAAAGATGCTCCGTTTCTTTGCCTAGTAAGCTAAAATATACGTTGTGGCTTATATACCCCTCTTAGCTGCAAGTTTACAGGGTATGCAAGCTGCTTGCAGATAAGACACAGTGTCAACTACGCATATTTTATATAGACACTTTGTTGAGCTTATAAAATCCAAGCGAATTTTCAGCCTTGTTAAGCCAGCTTGACTGGCAAATACCCTGTAATTCCTGCTCAAAGAAAACAACACACAGCATGCCCTTTATCTAAGCCTTTTAATTTACTGGGTATGCAACTTGCTTGCTCAATATTTTATAAGGCAACAGACGAATGCAATTTTTCAATTTCCCCGACTTGGCCAAACAAAGCCAAGCAGCTTAAAAGGCTATAAAAAGCTGTTTTGGGCCAAAGCTACTGGAAAGCCATTGACAAAGCAGCTGATGCAGGAAAATCGGCTAAGAACTTCGAACTTGTGGCAGCTGCATCAAAGCGATATCAAATTTTAGTATATATGACAAAGCATGTGTTGCTTTTGGCCACGTTAACATGCTAAGCGATAGCATAAATAATTGAAAATGGAGAAAAAACTAAAAGTTTGGCATATTTTATGCTCAAAGTCTTTAAGACAAAACTTTGGGGTAATAAGATTATAAAAACACAACGGCAAATTGCATAAACAAACAAGAAAAACTGACTCAACAGACACGTAATTTGAGCCACAACAACAACTACAACAACAACAACAATTACAGCAAATGAGCTGAGAAATCGAGCTATCAACTTTTCTTCAGTAAACAATCAAATGCGATTAATAAATGTGCAAACAAAATGTTAACAATTAACGTCGCACATTGAAATTGAATGCGTCAAATTGAGCTAAGGGGGGGTACAAGTGGGGGATAGTTGGGGTGGGAAGGGGGGGTAGGAGGGAGGGTGACGCTTGTGGCACGCTGGCAGCGAGTGGTCAACACACGAGCTGAAGACAGCGTGTCTGGCAGAGCCTCAGTCCCAGTCCCAGTCTCAGCCCCAGCTCCAGCTGCTCTTCATTTATTATTATTCCCATATTGTTTATTTATTTATTTATTTTTATTTATTTTTAAATTTATTATTGCCTTTGTTGAGGTGGCACATAAAACGTGCAGTTTGCCGTTTTTTTGCGGCTGCCGTTTTTTTTTTCACATTTTCTTCTCTTTTCTCGCTTTTTCCCGCTGCCTTTTTTGCTGTAATTATTTTAATTGCGTTTCATCTCATCGACTGCATTTAAGTGTATTTATTATTGCTGTTTTATATGCGTTGTTAATTGCGCTGACTAAGTTTACAGCTTAAGTTTAGCAGTTGGCTAAAGGAAGTTGGCTTTGATTGAAGTCAAGTGCAGAGCTTCTTGAGGCACAAACTCCACTACTACAAGTTCCCCTCCTCTTCTACCCCTCCCCATTTGCCCCTTTTCTACTGCCAATTATAACAAGTTCCCTGCAGACTCTTCTGGCATATCCTGTTACTTAGTTTTCTTTCATTTTCCCCTGATTTTCTTCCTCCTTTTGATACATTTCCTTTTGCGCAATTTTCGCCTTTGTCTGAAGGACATTGCTGAGCTGTCTAGGCTCAATTTCATAACAAAAACTTGAGCACGTTTTCAACTAGCTGCCCGTGAGATCAAGGACTCTGTTTGGAGTCTGGTGTTTGTAGGTTTTCAATTCAGTACAGTGCAAACAATTTAACACGGCCCTGCGACGTGTGAGACTTAATCAAAAGCCAACTAGACAAACAAGCAAACCAGTTAAAGAGACTGTCAGACAGACAGACAGGGTGTCTGACAGTTAGTCATGCTGCTAGGCACTTAGAATATATACTATACTTAGTGTTAGTGTCAAGTCTTTTCATCACTTTTGTTGCTGGTGTTGTTGTTGTTGTTGTAGCTGCTTTACTTATTAAGCAAAGTGCCTGGCGGCCATTTAAACTTGAAATGTGTAAGAAAGTTCATTGCGCTGCCACAACACACACACAGGCACACACAGGCACACACATACTCAGCCTTTAAGAATTTTTAGTTTCTTACTCAACTACCTCTTGGGCCACGCCCACAGCCCTTTCACTAAAGTAGCATAATTTTCAAAGTTGTTGATAGACTTTGTCGAACATTGAAATGTTCATAGCAATTGTTAATAGCGTAAAGAAAGGTCTGGCAAAGGGGGTTGGGGGTGTGGCGGGTTGCTTGCCACATCCGAATGCAATTAATGAGGCAACTGCAGCGACGACAACAAGATACATTTGAGATTTGAGATACATTTGCATAAAAAGCAGCGGCAAACAAATTCACGGTCAATGTGAAGCCGAAACACGAACACAGCAACAACAGCAACAAAAACAACAGCAACAACAGCAACCATAACAACAACAACTGTAACAACAGCAACTACAACAATGTGCACAACAACAAAGCCCGTAAACAATGCATAAAGATAAAGCAGAGCATTGGCAGCACAAGCAAAAAGCCAAGGCAACACACACACACGCGTACGTGTATATATAGCACACACACACACACACACATACTAGCACACTAGTACTGGCTTGGCAACAGCAGCAGCAGCAGTAACGCCAAAAGCAAATTTGCATTTGTTCAGCCGCAAAGTGCAAAGGAAATGCAAACGAAGATAATGATGATGTTGATGAAGATAATAATGATCAAAACGTTGCTCATCATGAAGTAAACGATGATGACGTTGTGGTCCACAACTAACTGTGTAGGCTGTACAAACTTGTGTGACTTTGGCAATGAGATAATGAGCAGCAATTGCTCTCTCTTTCCCTCTTGCTGCCCCTCTCACTCACTCTTTAACTATTTTTAGCTAGCCAGCTCGCTTGCACTGGCGCTCTCGCTCTCACTGCGCACAATCCCGTTAAGCGTCAGCTGTTGCCAGGTCAGCAACAGCAACAGGAACAGGAAAAGGCACGCCAAACAAACAACAACAACAGCATATATAACGGTATAAAGGGTCGCCATGTTTGCCGCCATTTTTTTCCTGCTTGTGCCCAACGACGCCGCTTGCTGTGATTTCCGCTGCCAGCAGCGAAGTTGCTGAGCAAAACAAACTGCTGCAAAATGTCAAGTGCGGCAGAGCAGTCGACGACAGCATCGGCATCGGCATCGGCGTCGACTCTGACGTTGACGTCGGCGTTGGAGTCGGCAGAGACTGCAGAAACAACGCCTAGCAGCAAAACAGCTGTTGGCAACAGTCGACGAATGATGCGAATGGACAGGCCAAAAGAGAGCAGCCAAAACGGCGTCGCTTTTAGCCGGATTGAGAAAGACTCGGCGGAAGGGGAGGTGGGCGTGGTGGAAGAAGAGGTGGGGTATGCTGGGTGGTTGGGGTAGATTGGGGCACACTGTCATTGCACCTTTTGTTAGGCGTGTGTTTTTAAGGGTGGGTTTTTGGAGCCGCTTAAGCAACTTAGGTGTGTGTGTGTGTGTGAGTAGGGTGTTTGTGTGTGTGTGTGTGGTTCTGTTGTGTATTCTTTTTAGGCTCCATTTGGGGGATGGTTGCCAGCGTTGATGACTAAGCGTACGGCTCAAAAAACTCGCTCAAAACTTGGCTTTTATTTCAAGATGCTGCAACAAAAGAATAAATGTAACCAAATGTTGGGGTTACCATTCAGTGTGTTGGTAACCCTTTTTTAGGCTGCGAACACAAGTTGGTGTTATCAAGTGCTTGAAGCCTTGTTCAGTAGTTTAGACGTGTTACTATTACACAAATTATGCACTCCAAATAAAAATGCAGAAAGATAACAAAACAAATTGGGAGTTGGGCGGGAAAAGCGTTGCGGAAAAAATGCTAAAGAAAATGCAAGTGCTGTTGGAGACAAGAAAACTTGTAAGAGAAGTTGAATTGCAATGAAGAGGGGCTAAAAGGGGTTGTTAACTAACTGGCTAACAAGCTTTTGGCAGCTAATAGAACTAAATTCTGGTTAAAGAGAATTTATTTATCAATTTAAGCCAAGAAAACTAAGTCAGAAAATGCTTAAAAAAATAAATTAAAATTTGTTTTAATTAAAAAATATTTTTATTAGTTGAAATTAGTTTAAATAATAAAATTTTTATGGATTTTTTTTGTTACGAAAATCCCTCACTTAAAACACTTAACATTCGCTAAGCTCCATCATAAATTATATTTTAGCCAAAATCTTATTTAAGCCACACAAAAAACATAAAAAATTGTTATACTCAAAACTGACAATCGACGACAAGAGCCAAAAAGTGAATTACGCTAGGAAAATCAAGCTAACAAAAAACAAAAAGCAAAAGACGACCGCAAGAAACCAACAAAACGATATTGACCACACTCGAAATGTGGCTACTTAAACATGGTAGTTAACGGGCCAAAAACACTTTGTAAATGGCCAAAATAAAAATAAAAAAAATGGTAGACATAAGCCTAAGGTCAAATGGCGTTTAATAATTTGGGTTAGTAGCCCGCAACTGGCACAGTTAGTTCTGTTCTGTTTGTTAACTGCCACTTTGGTTTGCCTCGAGATACGTATCTTACAGATACACAATTCGAATAAGACATTCGAGGCGGGGCGTATTGTGGGGCTTTTTTGTGGCGCGTGCCATGTCCAAAGCAGCTGCACTACATTTGGCCAGCACACGCCCACCTATTGGACGGGTTATGCGCAACAGAAAAGTAACAAAATGTATCGCATGACACACGTAGATACAAATATACTTTTGGCTATTGGTAGTTGGTCAGAGTCTTAGCAGAGTCTTGAGTCAGAGTTCGCTTACTTAAGCCCAGTTTAGTTCTTGGCTAAATTAATCTATAAAAACTAAAGATAGTTTTCGTACTTAGTCATAAAACAAAAGATACAAATTGTATCTTTCTTTATTGCCATTAACTTTTGTGTTAACAATTTAGAGTCGATGATTCAGAGATTACAAAACTCTTACACCCTCGGGTGAAGGGTTGATTCTTATTTCCTGACGGCTCCCTCTTAGAAGTGGTTAAAACGTCACTTCACATTATTGGCCCAAACCAGAAATGTGCTGTAATTTGATGCCTTACTTCAGTTTTCAGTTGGCCAAAAGTGCTGACCATACACAAAAACAACAAAAAACAACAACAACAAAAAGTATCGCGAAACAAAAGCTGATAATGAGTCAACAACCTTGAAAAGTGAAACCGAAAGAAAGGAAATGCATTCAAGTGGCCATAACTCTGCTAAGTTGGCTTAATCAGTGACCCATTTAGCCATAATCCTAACCAAATAACTTACCCGTATTAGCGGCACTGTAGTTATAGCGATCTAGGTGCTGTTGGTACCACACACATAGGGCCGTTAGCACCTGGTCATTGGGCATTGTTAGCGGTGACTGCATCGGAGTCTGCGTAGCCGATGTGGTTGTATTGGGTGACTGGGAGGTAATGCTGCTGGCGCCATCCGATGCACCCGACGATGTGGATGCACCCGATGACGAGCCCGTTGACGACGAGCCCGAGGAGGAGGTGGAGGCGGACGAGGAGGAGGAGGATGCACCTGAATTTCCCCCCGAACTCGAGGCAATGTCATCGGTACCGCCCTCGGGCAGATAAAAGGGCACAGCCATCGTGTGTGTATTGCGCTTATCGTTGCCTGACTCTGTCTACAAAGTATTGCGGTTTTCGGTTCTCGGTTCTCGGTTTTACGGTTATCGGGTATTTTTGGTTTGTCGAAGTTTTCGGATTTACGGAGTTTTTCGGTTTGTCGGAACGCGACTTTTGTCCTGCTCTCGCTGCTTTTGTAGCGTATTGTTCTCGGTCAGTGTCAGCTTTTTGGGCGTGCACTCAACTTTTTTAATTTATTTTGTATTTTTTATGCAAGATTTTAAACATTAAAAATTGCAGCATTTTAGGCCTTTAGAATTTTGGATAGTTTGAAAATGTTTTCGCAGCACAACACACTCAAAAACTATTTTGTTTTTATTTTTTTTTTTATTTAATTTTTTTAATATTTTTGTTTTTGTTTCTTTTTTACAAATTTATTTTAATGCACTTTTTGTCAGTGTTTAGTTTTTATTAGTTTAGTTTTTTTATTGATTTTTTTTTTTTTGTATTTCTCATAAAGCTCGCGCCACTTATTTAAAAACACAAACAATTCTCAACAAACTACGGGTTGCAGTCGATATGGTAGACTGGAAGCACTTAAAACGTGTCGCTAACTCAAACTACGATTTGATTTCCAACTTTGTTTTTTTGTATTTTCATATGTGTTTGTGTGTATGTGTGTGTTAGTGTGTGTTTGTTTGGGTTGAGGAGAAAACACGTCTTACTCGCTTCGCGGCTAAACTGAACTGAACTGAACTCAACTAAACTGACTGCGCTGTGCGGCGCAATGCGAGACGAGGCAGAGTATCCGAAAGATACGCGTTTAAACAAAACACTAAAGGCAGTGGCAGAGGCAGAGGCAGAAGCAAAAAAGCAACAACAAAAAATGAACGAGACTCAAATTAAGAGAGAATAATTGAGCATGGAAGCAGAGGGAGAGCCAGCCAGATGCCGCTTCGTTGTTGTGCTGCAGTGGCAGCACAGCAGCGTCGTCAGAAGCAGCACAGCGCAACACAGCGTTGAGTGCAGCCTAGGCGCATGCATAGCGTTGCAGGTAGTAGTGTGATGTAGTTGTGGTCGGTGTATGGGGACGCAGCGGGGCGCCCAGCGTCGACGCCAACGCCAACGCTGTCGTAGCCACAAAGCAAAGCAAAGCAAAGAGCGAAAAAAATAATAAATATAAAAAAGAAGAAATAAATTCAGCCTGAACACTGCGCTCTTTCGTCGCGAGTGTGAGTGAGTAGGCGGCTGCCTCTGTTAGGCTGTGAGCGAGACTACATGTGTGTGAGTGTGTGCTGGTGTTTGTGAGTGCGAGTGCGTTTATGTATGTGTGCAAGTGTGAGTGCGAGGCAGCACAAAGATCTTGTTGAGCAGGTAACAAAAGCAACAACAAGAGCAAGCAGAGTTGCGGCAGAGCAGCGAACGTACAAGCAAAACAAAAAATGCGAATGCAGGCACAAAGTCTGCTCTGCGTCGTCGTTGTTGTCATGGAGAACAAGCAAATGAAATACTAAAAAAGAGCGAGCGTAGGCCTCGCTCTTAGACACTTTTCTGTGTGGCTAAGTTGACGCAACTCTCAGATACTCTTTATGGAGTACTTTGTACAACGAAACGACTTTTAGTAGTAGCATTTTGATATGTCGTGCAACCAGACATGCTCTTTCTTGTCTAAGCAGAGATTCGAACGCTTGTCTTAAGGTACTCTTCGTGAAAAAGATTATGATCTAGGCTTGGGCGCTACAAATAGTAGTGTCAAATAGTAGTAAAAACGTACTGAAGCAGAGCCAGTTAGATAACTGTTTGTGATTGGTTTTAAGTACACTTTTTCTACTACTAATCTTCAAAATTGTACTCCCTTTTATGCAATTATGTATTTTTTTAACTGCCATAAACTTTTTTGACCAATTTCACAATATATTCAAACTGCTTGCAGCATGGAAACCTGTTTCGCAGCACCACCGCCCTCGTCCCCGCCCCAACTAAACTCCCCACTCCACAGAAACAGGCTCTCAAATTATGCTTCATCATTCTCTCTTGTGCGCCTCCTTCAAATAATTTGCGCGCGCGAAACAGCCGACCAAAAGAGAACAGAAAACTGATACAATTTGTATAAAGGAATTTTATTTTACATTTTAAAAGTTTATGTAAAATTATATGAATTCTTTATTAAATTAGAAATGTCATTTTTTTATCGGCATGACCTCGTGTGCTTTTATTAAATAAATATAAATAATTATTGGAAAATTGAAAAGTTGCTAAGGTTTTTCACTACGCTTAGCCAGTTGGTCAAAGATAAAGGCAAATCATGTGATAAAGATAACAAAAATATGGCGTGATGCAAGGATTGCCCAAGATGATGAAATTCATAAAAAAAAAAACACAACAACATGAGCATGACTGCGCATGCAAGAAGCGAAGAGGTGCAAAGCGTATGACAGAAGGAGAGGGAAGTGTCACACACACACACACACATGGATAAACACATACATACATATCAGAAAAGGGGGCTCGCTTTTTTTGATTCATACTCCACATCGTTTTGCTTTAGGTTGATTTGCTATTTCTTTTCCTTTCCTTCTCTTTGTTCTCTTTCTTATTGGACTTATTTTTCTTTTGGTTTTATCACAAAGCTTTTTTCATTAGAGATTCCAATTACTTGACTGCGAGTCTTTCTAGCTGTTGTTGGTGAGGGGTATGTGGGTAGGCTGGGGGCGTGGCTGAAGAGGGGACAGGCTTTGGGCCGGTTTGCTATTGCAGCTGCCTGTTGATTTCTTTTGTTTTTGTTTTTCATTTTATTTTTTTACTTTTTTTTTTTAGTTCTTTGCTTTGGAACTGATTAAGCGTAATGTGAGAACAATGTTCGTTCGCAAAAATCGCTTAAGTTATTTAGTTTTCTCATTTTTTTATATTTCTTATCTTATTTGTTTTACTTTTAATGTGAGTAATTCCATACTTTGGGAATTGCGAGACGGTTTGGTACCGTTTGAAAGATAGACAAACATCGAAAGGAGTATAGATTGGAAATTTATATATGTATGTAGTATGTAGTACATACTGCATGAAGTATAAAAATGCATAGTCATTAGATTTGGTATACTTTACCTTTGCATACTGTTAAAATATTTAAAATTATATATAAAATATACTTCATTAATCCAGTTAAACATTTACACTAAAAATGTATCCGAATAATATCGGAAATTATGTACAACTTGAATAGATACAGTAACTTTAAGCACTTCAATAATAAATATAATATGTTTTATGTAAAATATAAAACAATTTAACAGCACGTCATTTTTAAGCTGTTGGGTATGTACGACTACAATATACCCTGTGATTAAAGTATAAATGATGTTCTTAATAACAAATTTACACAAAATATTAGTAAAAGCCACAAAAATAACTCGAAAAATTAAACTTTTACTATATGCTCACTTATTATTATAATCTTTACTCAATGATCATATAGACACTGATAGATAGAGATATATAGATATAGATTGAAAATTTAAACTTTCTAGGTCTTATCTTTTTGCAATTATCCTAATCATAAAGTCAGTTCTATTTTTACACCCTAAGGAATAACAGTTAACTCATATAACTATTTTCACAGTATTAAAATACTGTTATGCCCTTTTTGTCTGATTTTTCAAATAATTACAGGGTATAACAAGTGTTGTGCATGCAAATTAAAAGACTTCCTCGTTGACATTTCTGGGTCAGCGACCCAAAGAGCTAAACGAACAGTAAACGGAGTAAACGACATCAGAGGAGTTAAGCAGAGGAGTGGTGGATGGAGAAGGGGGGGGAATACTATGTCGTATATAGTATATACCGATATATATGCATATATATATGTGTCGTATGCCAAGTATCCAAGGCCCAACCCAAGTTTCAAGCAGTTATTATTGTTGTTGTTGTTTTTATTGAATATGATTATGTGGCACGCTGCAAAAGCGAGCGTAAATTATTTATTACACAATTTTGCAACTGCAGCGGCAACAACAACAATAACAGTAACAATAACAACAACATTAACAACAACTATAGCAACAACAACAATGAAAACAAATAAAGTTTTTGCAGCTACGCAAAATTGTGACGAAAAAAACGCCGCCGCCCGCTTCAATAAAAATAAACAATAATTTATATTTACTATAAGTAGCAAGCAGCAACAACAGCAACAACAACAACAGCAACAACAACAACAACAGCAACAACAACCAATTAGGCGTTGCCGCTGCATAGAAAAAAACAGTAAATTGCTGCAAAAAAGAAGGAGTTGGAATAGGGGCTTGTGTAGTGGGTGGACAAGGGGTTACAGGGGGAAGAGAGAGGGGTAGGAGCTTGAGAGAGGAGGGAACAGGAAGAGAATTGAGGCACCGCTATACCAAAGCATGTCAAAGATGCAAACTGAGCTAAGCTGATCGCTGAATTAAGCGCACGACCGTCCGTCACTTAAATGGAGAGTAGAAAGTGAAGAAAGAGAGGAAAGAGGGATCGAAGGAGGGGATAAGACTATAGGCTAAGGGGTTATGAGTAGGGTAGAGTGTAAGAATCTAGTGCACAATGGTTAAGTAACAGCTTAAGTAGAGACACACTTTAAAGAGTTATAGCAACTTAAAAGCGTTTAGTAATTTTCGCTGCACTCAACTGCACTGATAACAACTGATAAGGTTTTATAGCAGTGCAAAATTGGACAAATGTTTAAAGTTTACACTAAATTTTGTAATTGATAACGATTGCTTTAAAGGTTTATTTAATGGTTAGTAAAAAAGTTATTAAATTACAGTGTTATAATAACTTGAATTTAAGAACAATTGCTTAAAATGCCACTTAACGATTATCTATATAATTTTAAGTACTTGCCTTAAATGAACTGAAATATATACTCTATATATAACTGACTTTATCTTATTTAAATATTAACTATTACTAGGAACTTAATCTTACTTAATCTGCGACTTATGTAATTTTCATTAAACTGTGTTATCGATTAAATTACAGGGAATTCTACTTGATGGCAACTTTCAGTGATAAACACAAATATTATTTGAAGAAGTTACACTTTCTAAGGCCTCCCAAACGAACATTTTCCCCTTCCTGATGACCTGCTCTTGATAAGAGTTGCAGCTGAGGGAGAGCAGAGACTCTGGAAGGGTAGGGTGGAGGGGGAGTAGAGGCAGCGACAGCATCTGCCCTTCCCCCAAGCCAATTGTAGCAACTGAACTCAAATGAAGCAAATGGCAAAACAGTCGAACTTGGATGCTTTTCCTAGGGATACAGCGAGAAAGGGCGAAAGGGAAGGGGGTTGGGAGCTAAGGGGCAGAGGGGCAGGCAAGCAAGCTGGCAGCAAGTCAACCAGTCAGCCAACATGGAAAGGCAGCACGCGACCACATCGTCACATGTGCCGCAATCTTTGCCCAGCCCCAGTCGTAGTGCCTCCCCCCCTCCAGCACCTGCTCCCTACGCCCCTTGGGGCAATGGCAAAGCAGCTGCGAAAACGCCAAGAACGTTGACTTTGTGGAAAGCGCAAAAGAAGTCAGAAATAAACAAGAAGAAGCGAGGCAAAAAGAGGAAACAACTACATGATGAGCATGCTGATGTTGATGATGATGAGGTTGTGAGATGGCATCGATGCTTAGAGGGGGATATGGGAGGGGCTAAAGGGGGATAGTAGGGTTATAGCAACCGCAGTCTGCATACAGCTGCCTACTGAAGCAGTTGACAATTGGTATTGGGGCTAGAAAAGGGTTTGGGCATGGCTGGGGTAGGATCTAGGGGTGTTTGGGATGGGCCTGGGTATGGGTTGCCACACCTTTGACTTTGATTTTTAGCCATAGCTAAAGGAAACATTCAATTAATCGCAAAAGCTATAGTCAACCCTCGCCAGCAGCACTGCCCTGCCGCAACACAGAGAGCCAAACGCACACACACACACACACAGAGCACTACACCACAGCGGAGCAGTTCCATCAACTGGGTCACTGACCTATCAAGAGCAAGACCTATTGAGCAGCACGCCAAACGGGAGAGACCCCAGCAACAAGAGAGACAGAACGAAAGACAGCGAGAGAGAGAGAGAGGTGGGAAGAGGGAGAGAGCTGGTGAGAGGGTTGCCAACTGCTGGTGGCAAAAAACAAAGGGGGGAGAAGGAGAGCAGAAGGAGAGAAAAAAAACATAAACTCCTCTCTTTAACATAAAAACAAAAGCGCAGGCGAAACAAAAAATTAAAATAAACGAAGGGAGAGTCCAAAGTGTTGTCGAGTCCAGGGGAGTAGAGGGGAGAGGGAGAGGGGAAGGGAAAGGGGAGTAGAGGTAGGGGAGGTGCCACAGCATGTGGAGGCGTATGTGCGCACACTTTAGGTGTCAAAGCGTGCAAAGGAGAAAGGGGAGAGTCAAAGAGGTGTGCGCGTGTGTGTATGTGTGTGTGTGTGTGTGTGTGTTTTGAAAATAAATGTGGCAATTTTATTTACATTTGCCCAGCGCCTTTTTGACTTTGGCAGGTTGCATGCCACGCCCCCTTGCCAGTTCACAGAGTGCAAAAGTGGGCCTCTAAATTGAGGCAATTCTTTTCGGGGACATCAACGAGGGTCGCTAAAGTATTTCAGGGGCTGCTTTGAGTCCAACATAAAGTGTATTTGCACTAGAAAACAAAAGAGGTCAACACCGACTACGAAACACCCGTTCAACTCGAAGAACATAAAAACTACTGCATACTACTAGGCGCATAATCTTCAAACAGTTATAACTTTTTACTTAAATACACTAAAAGTAACGTGTTTATAAAAACAGACTTTGTGAGAGCCTATGCCAAGGCTAAGAGCTGCTCCAGAAAGCAGGGAAACTGCTACTTCACTCAGTACACAAATGGAAACAGTAGCCAACAGAAAAGCAAGTCAAGTCAAGCGAAACCAAGCCAAAGGTAACAAAATGTCATGATTTACAATAAGAAATCATATATCTTGCACAGTTTGCTTTGCTTTTATTTTTGTTTTTTATCTGGTTTCATAAAAAAAAGAGCTGAAAAAAAAACAAGCAGAACAAACCTGAGCTGACAATGAGCGCCTAAAGGGTTTTCAAACTGGACTCCCTTCGACACGCAACACAAACAGGCCAAACAGATGGATGGGCGGACAGAGGGACGGACAGACGGTGGACGTATGGACAGACAGACAATCGAATGAAGAAGCATGAAAAAAAAAACTATGTTACAAAGACAGAAAGAAAAGAAAACATTAAAATGGAAAAAACAAACTGACAAAACTGAGGAACTGGCAAACGAAACTGGGCAACTGCCAAGAATCAAGATGGTGTAGGGGAATGGGAGGGGTAGGAGGTAGGGATCGGAGAACGGGGAGACGCTGATAGGGTAGAGATTGGGTTTGTTTTATGGGTAGGGGGGTTACAGGGTGTAGAGGAACGGGACGTGCGTTTATTTTGTGTAAGACAGGTAGCGAGTCGCCGCTCGACTCGGCCATTGTCTGTCGCTCCTCAGTCCGCTCCCCGCCCTCCGCTCTCCTATCTCCCTTTCCGTACTCTTGCAGAGCTGGCTCAAAAAGTGCGCAGTTAAAAAATCGGTCGCCAGAGAGTAGAAAACCCACAGACAGAAAAAGATCAACATAATCGATGATGTGGTTGTAGTTGTAGTTGTTTTTGTTTTTTGCCCTACACCCTGGCACTCCCCTACCCCCCGACTCTTTGGTAAATGTGTTAAAAAACGCGCAGCGAGATTAAATGAGCATAAAATACAGCGCAGCAAACGTCGAACCGCGTGTAGCGAAAAAAAAAGAGTCGAACCCAAATACTAAAAAAAAAAGAAAAAGTATCTTTAAGATGCCAGACACGAAACACGTCGTCGACTGTGGCGTTCATCAGCGGCGACCCTGCTGACTGCCCTGACAGACTGCCCACAGTAGAGTCCCAGTCCCTGTGCCTGTGCCTGTCCCAGACCCAAAGATTCAGTCCCTACCCCAGTCCCAGTCCCAGTCCCTGTCCCCAGTCCCTGTCCCACTTGAGTCCCATACCCTGTTCAGCCCTCGAGCCTTTTGCCAATAAAATATGCATGCTGAGCTCGACTTGAGACCTGCGGCGCACAATCGCTGCTCGTAGGTGATCGAGGAGCAAGCGGAGGTAGGTTCGCTGGAGGAACAATCAGCGAGGAGAACTTCATAAAGTGAAAATGTGTAGCATATATTTTGATGATACATTCGAAAAGAGGCATTTTCGTGTCAGTCTTAAAGACATAACCAATGCGCTACCGAGAGCGGGACTTAGAGAAAGTTTTCTCCTTCAAATTTGCCTATTTCCTACTAAATCGAACGTTCAAAACAAAGAATTTTCAACTGATCCCCTCTTAACTTTATTCAAAACCAATTCACCCTTTAGTTTATCCTGTAGCACAACAAGCGACAGTATCTTTTGTTCCAAAGAAGCAGACAAAAGCTCATCAAAAATTATGCCCCGCAGCCAATGATGAGAAGAACCAGCCACAGTCTCAGAAATTATACGCAATCGAAGCCAGCGAGCAGCTTCTGTGCAGCAGCCCAAAAAAAAGAAAACAACAAAAAAAGCAACACGGGAGGAAAAAAAGAGGAGAAGGAGTAGGAGAAGAAACCACACTGAGAGGAGGCGGACAGGCGAGCACATCCTCCAGATACAGATACAGATACATGTAGACAGGATGGAGTGGACCGTCTACGCGAAACAGGCTAACAAATTATGCTCGGCCAGCCATAAAACATTTGTGTTAGCCCAGAATAAGACTGCGTATCACGATCGTCTTGGCCTGGCTTGGTCAGGCGTGTCAGGGGCAATACTCAGGCACACGCATGGCCAGCAACTGATCAGGGGAGTACAAAGAGGGTTATAGCAGAAATCAGGACCAGACCAGCTAGTACTCGATCTTGACTGCTGCATCAACGCCTTTAAGAGCACCCTTTTTTTTTTGCCTACACTGCCAAAGTTTTAATCATGCGTTCGTGTTCGTTCGTGCAACTTTTAGGTTTTTAGTCCTCTCCTCTTTCACCCCCAAAAACCTCTTTTATAATGATTGCATTTATCATTTATTCTGCGCGTCAACCAAATTATATGCCTGCGCTTGCAAAAGGGGCTCTCGAGTCCAGAGCAAACCCATATTTAAGTGGCTCGATCGATTTGGGCCAAGTGAATGCTGTGAATGTTCCTTAAGCATTGATTTTTTCTCTTCTCCTCTTTTTTTTGGCCGAGAAGTGTTGGCATTTCCGATAGCTATAGCGCATATATGTGTAGGATCGAATGAGGAAAAGATACTTTTTAAGTTTAGTCTTTTAGCATTTTTAGTTGTGAGTTGAACTAAGCGGCTATCAAATAGCTTTGTTGCTCTGTTGACCCAGAGAGAAGTTTGTAGAGTTAGCCAACCAAATCGACTGCTCCAGAACTGTAATCCTAGACTGTTTTGATCCCCGCCGACAACCTATAAGGTCAGAAACTTATTGGGGCATGCAACTCAAACTCAAGTTTCGCTTTCGATACAAAGAAACTGCAGCGACAGCTGAGCAAGAGAATGAAGAAAGAGAGAGAGGAGAATCTTCTGAGAGAAAGAGCGCTGATAAGATACGAAAGTATCTTTAAAATTGTAGTTGCAGCAAGTGGACTCGACTCACACCTTGGTCAGTTTGTCAGCAATTACAGTAATTCCAATTAATACGTAGCAGCCGTTGCCACTTTATCTGTAACTCCCACCGCTCCACAACCCGCCCTGCCCGCTACCCAACCCCTCGGACTTCTTCAGGCAATACTCTGGCACTGCAGGCACTTATTTTTCTAATTTGTGGCGCGTGTTGCATGCCACAAATCTCAACGAGGCGCTGCAGTCTACTGAGTGTGGTGTTGTCTCTACCTACACACACCCAACACACACCATACACACACACACACACATTCGCACAAATTAGCATGAAAGCATAAAAAGTATCTGCGAGATACAAGTTGAAACAACAACAAGCCACAAACGCAAAATTATTATATTTACCTCGTAGATGCTTTTGCCAGCTGAAATGATAAATCTAAGCAACTGTGACCCTCCCACCCCTCCCCTACCCTAATCTACTGAGGGGCTATGGTCGGTAGGGGTGGGCGGGGGTAGGTGCCAGGGGAAGGACAAACCAGTAGCAGGTTTGATTGTAGGCTGCCCCAAGTTTGAGTTTTGGGGCTTCAATTATAAATGGCAAAGCGTGCGGAGTCTGCAGTTGAAAGCTGCAGGAGATAATTGCCCCCGAGGGGGAAATCAACGAGTTGCAACTGCAGAGAGTGTGTGTGCTTATGTGTGTGCCACAACCAACAGTTGCAACGGAAGCTGCATAGGCGTTCTATTACTTTTTCCACACAATTCTAATAACTGCAGGCGCTTTTTTCGCTCGCTTGTATCTTGTATCTTTGGCTCATACAAAAGGAAGCTACCACAGATACACTTCGAATCGAAGTTTAGCTCTCACTCTTTGCTGATTATTTTTCATGTTTCTCCTTTTTTTTGACCGAATGATAAATGCAGTTTGCAGTGCGTCTGCATCTGTATCTGTTGCTCTAACTCTGGCCGTATCTGTATCTGCAAACGGCAACTGCAACTATCTGTGCTCTGTGGAAAACCTCTATAATTAGTGTGTAAAAATTGTTCTTTTCCGGGTTATATTTCTTATTAATTTATGTGCTTGCAACATTGTAGCTGAAAAATATTGACATAGCATAAAAGTATCTAAATGAATGATTGTATCTAGATTAATCATAAAACAAAATATTTATATTTATAAAACTAGAATGTTTTAGAGCTCAAGTTCAAGCCTTTAACTTGTGCATTTTCAAGCCAGTCAACGCAAAATGTGAGTAACTAGCGATTGTATCTGTGAGATACACTTCCCGCGATAAGGCTAAAGCAAATGCCAGAGAGCGGAACGACAAACTCACTGCCACATTGTTTGATTAAAAATAAATTGTCAACTTTGACAGTGAAGCGGCAGTTTTATTTATAAACTTAAAGGAATTCACGATAGGGGAATACGACTGTACGCTGGAGTATCTGCAATTTCAAACTGGAAATTGGCATTTTGTATTTATTTTTGGCTTCTCTTTTGGCGCTGGCAGACATCGGGGAGACTTTTCAGTGAGGCAGTGTGTGTGTTGGTGTAAGTCGGTGTGTGTGTGGCACGCGTTGCATGTTTATTCTTGTCTGCTGACAACATCAGCTCAAAGGCAACTAACGGAATGTCTAATGCTAGCAGACTACACCTGTAAAATCCTTCATTAACATGCAGCCATTAACGCTTTTTCACCCCACCATTTCCCCTTTGGCCAAGTCTCTAATGGCTTAAACCCTCTTCCGCTTTTTTGTGGCACACGTTGTGTTTGGACTTCTAATCAAGTCGTAGTTGAACAACTGACAATTGCATTGATTACATTCATTAGAATTAAATTGCAGCTGGTCTTAACTTGTTCATAAGAAGTGGCTTAATGATTACCAAAAAACAGTTAAATGCCATAACGACTTTTTTGCTACTTCGATCATTTATCAATGCCTCATTCGGTTTTGCCAGACAACTATAATCATGATCTGGCACTTTCTTACCAACAAAACGAATCCAACAAAATTTGTCAACCAAGATTCACTAAAAACAACAAGAAAACAACATTCAAAAGTGACACAACACAAATTGCAGTGTGAAATGAACTCTTTTCTCTGTCTTTGGCATCACAGCTAATGAATCTTATCTCAGCACAAAATTGGAAATGCCTTATAAGGTAGAAGAGACTCTGTAAGGAACTTAATCCCCGCGATGATTTGACGCTTTTAACGCGCAATTTGTGTAGTTTGACCTGAAGAAAAAAGAATACAAAACACAACAAAACGACCAAATCATAATGCTTTACATCTCAGACCCAGACTTATTCATTGGGAATCAGCAGTAAAGATCGTTTTGGAAAAGACATACTATTTAAATATACTAAAATATATTTATTTAAGAGTTTAATAAGAAGTTGTTCTACTTAACATTAAGAACATTTTCTGTTCTATCAACCCTTTAAGTGTCGGTAAAGATAAAAATGCATTAACAAATCATTAAATTGGTTAATAATTTGCTTACTTTATGGAAATTGTTGATCGTATTGCTCCAAGTCAAATAAATCGACTCGTTTAGGCAATTATCGAGTATCGAGTAGTTGATATTACAGTATTTTTTGAGACTTGTTCCCAGGCTACGGACAATGTAAATTTATGTTGAATATTTGTTAAACATTTGGTGTAATATCAATTTTCCCAACACCTATATGAAAAAGATCAATAAACCCATCATCATTCGTAGTACCCCTTTGGGGCCATACAAACTTATTGAAAACTCATCAAATGGAAATTATTCACGACAATTTACGGAGTTTTATTTTTCTTGTTGTGTTTGTATGGTTAAACGCTTTAGTGACCGTTATTTGACTTTCCCAACATAAGTATAATAATCATAACTCGAATTGGAAATTATGTACTTGACAGCAAACGAACCCGAGCCCCAATAAGGGCAATCAAACAACTAAAGAAAATGAAAGAAACAGAAACTGAAGAATCAGAATAAGAATACGAATTGTGGCGTACGTATAGCATAATAATCTAAATGGTAAACAAATATTGGTAAACAGTATGTTAAGAAATAAAGTGCTGAGGGAAAGAGAAGCTTTTTTTTGTGTTTTGTGTTTTGTGTGTTTTATTTTGTGATTCTTTATAAGGTGACAAAGCGGCCACAAGACAAACAAATTGACAATCAAAGAACTGTGTATCCAAAGCGGCTTCAAGTGCAGCGCGAATTGGGTCGGGCTACCTGTCCAAAAAATATATATATCTTATATATACTTACTGGAGTATCATATTTCAATAACTCTGCAGTTTAATTTGTTTAATGTCATGAGAACGTGTGGGTGTTGGACAGGGACTTAACCGATAGATAGATACTCAAGATAGTCATCGGGTTGCTTAATTGTCGTGACAACTTGACAGTTCGCATGAAAGCCCATCCATTGTTCCTCCGGCTATTTGATCAAAACTCTCTTCTTCGTCTCTGTATTAAGTTTCGAGAGCTCTGAATTCAGTGAAGCACAAATTTTCATATATTTATTTCTTTGTGTTCTGTTTGTTGTGCTTTTCTTTTTCACTTTTGTTTCTTTTGTTATTATATATATGGTACATCGTGTGTTTATATGCATTTATCTCACTTGACCCAATTTTTGTCTGTCGCATGCCTTATTAAACGCCTGTAGTGCTACTACCAACTCAACTTAACGACCTGGGTGGCGATCGGAGTCCAACAAAAAAAAAAAAAAACTTGAAAAAAAAACATAAATACAGCAGAAAAATACTCGCACATTGGATGATTCATCAATTTGGTTACATTTCGCCAATGGCTGTCGGTTGTGCGCGTTGGTAGACACTGTGAGGAATGCGAGGTAGCTGTGAGTAGCTGAATGCCCCTTTGGGCCTATGCGTCAGACCTTAGACATTTGGGGAATGCAACGCCTTTGTGATCTGCACTAAAGATCGTGGGCAAATACGCGAGTGCTTAATAAACTAGAAAAGGTAATGAAATTTCTAGTGGTAGTAAGATGAAAAGCTAAAGAAGGAAGAAGTCTTTTGAAATATAGAATTTAATTAAGATATAGAAGTTTTCATTGATTTATCATTGGTATCTGTGCTAGATATCTTAACATTGGTAAAAACTGAATTAAATACTAAAAATATAATACTTCAAAACACTTTTAGTATTGACTAACAGCAATTTAGTGCTAAGTGTTCTGTTAAAAATAACCTAGAAGTAGTTGGGAGTTCATTTATCAACTAAAGTTTTGGTTCGATTTAAAAACGGAATGTATCTTAACAAAGTTCTTTGTTTAATAGCCAATTAATATGCAATTCTAATCACTTATAACTTAAGCAAATACTAAGCCTTATTTATAGTTTCAACTCATTTGAAAATTTAAATAAATTGACTTGCATTTTTAGCTGATTTTATATAGAATCTATTAATAATTATAACGCAGTAAAGTTTGTTCCATGGAAAATGTTCGCAAAGGCGGTGCAATGATTAATGGGCTGCACTCGCCAAGGGGACTGATAATGACTTTTTAAATACACTTCTAATGCGCTAAAAGGGGGCAATCAAGCGATGACAAAAGGAAGGCGCGACAAGGTGAGAAAAAGTCGCCGATCAGCAGCAAAGAAGGGTAAGATGGAAGGAGAGGAGAGGGGAGCAGAGGAGAGGCGGGGAGTATAGAGTAGGCTAAGGTTCGAGCCAGAGACAAAAACGGCCTATTGAATAGTAATTTGCATTTTATAAGCTTCTGGGTAGAAGGAACAAACAAAACAGCGATGACATTAGAGAGAGGACCCCACGGCCCAAGGTAGGTCTCAACGATCTGAGGCACGCCTCGAGGGCCTTTGAGTAAAAAACGATTTATGTGTTTTTGATGATTGCAAAACTATGGAAATTATGTATGCGATAAGATAGTCGTTTTTGCAGCGTTAATGCTATGTAAAGTACTTGTGATCGAAGCAAGACAAGGGATCCTTATAGATACAGAAGAGAAATAATAAAATGCAAAATCATTTGAATAGGTCTTTGCACGTGCTCGTTCTTTGTAGTATTGTAATCATTATGCGATCAGCAGATTTCTTGTCATCTGCATCATCTACTTTATATTCATGCTGCGCACATATTGCAACGGGGTAACTGGTAACTGGGTAAAAAAAAGGAGGGCTCGACAATGATTAGACAGCATTTGCCCAGAGTTTGTCACGTTTGGTTAACACTTAAAGCGAAGAGGGCACCGAAACCGATCGAAACAATTCCTTAATCAGTTTTCATGAGTGACAAGCTTATGCGCCTTTTTCCCATCGATCACAGTCCCCCCCTTCCCTCTACCCAGGTATCCATTGCGCTTTTCCTTTGTATGCCCTATTAGGCGAATACGGCCGGAAAGTCGACAGTTCCATGTCATTAAGTTTTCCTCATAAAAACGCTTGTCATACGCCGACGAGTATACCACCTATCTGTTCCAACAAAGAGCCGGCATATGAGTATATTCATTCGTATTCGTATTAGTATTCGCTTTCGTAAGTGACCGTTAATTTACTTGACGCATCTGTGTCTTCCTATAATCCGTTCCGCTTGGCCGATATTATACATGAATACACCAGTTTTTTGTTCGTTACAAAAGCAACAACAACCGTCGCTTATGCCCATACTTAGCCAAGTGACTGTAATTAACATTTTTTCGCATTACAATTTGCCCTTTTTTCCGCTATCCAATCGACTTTTGTCCGTCTCTGAGCCCGGCGCTTAATGTGCGCACATTTGCGAGCCATCAGCATGACGATCAGAGGGGCACAGTGGAGCTGAGGGAAATCAGTAGTCACAGGTGGGGGCATGCAGTCAGTGTTCAACAACGTCAACAGCGAACAAAATAAATTAAATAAGAATCATAATAAAAGTGCTGTGCGTATTGTCTTTTATTTATAGCATGTCTAACAGAAAAGTGGAAAAGTTTAATCACTAACCATATAAAATGCAATAAAATGTTGTATAATTAGTTGTTCAATTGGTGATCTGCAAACGAGGGAATATCGTCGTAATCTTATAAATCTGTCACATTTCTAGACATTGCATACCCTTATTCCTTTCTAACAAATATACTCCCATTAGTAGTAGATTGTAGTACTTAACTTCGTACTTTGATTTATTAATCACTACAAACCTAAAATGGCCTTGAATACACGTGACAAATACCAAATTGCCTCCGAAAGAGATTTGAGCGCAGTGAGTTCAAAAGTTCAGTTAGATTAATTCATTGCATTCAAAAAAATTCATAGATACAATATTTCATAAACAAATTTCTCAGCTCAGTTTGTTTTGGGTCGATCGAACGTCAACAAGTGCCATGAGATTAAGCTACCTTTTGTTGCTTATCAGCTTTTTGGCTCAGCTCTGTCACAATGTGGCTATTTTTCCAGGCAATATAGGTATGACGTCAATCGCTACAGCAATCATATATATATACTATATATTAAACTGTTCACAGTGAATCATTACTATCTGAATAAGCAACGTTTTCTTCTGGAAATACTTCATCACCTACATGAGCCCTTGATACATAAAAATTTGCTCGAATTGGGCCAAGAAATAGTCTCGGATAAACGGGAATATGTGGTAAGTAAAAGTTAAGAAAAACATAAAGAACCCTATATGGAAGATCTCATACATTTTTCAGCATTATAATGAGCACATGAATCATTTCTATGAATTGTTGACTACGAATCGTTTGTTGCATCGAGATGTTTATTATAATTCCCAAAATCCGGAGCACTATCGAGAGACATTGGGACTCTTTAACTTCTTCTACAACACTCGTGAGTGGAGCACTCTCAGGCAGAATATTTGTTGGGCCAGAACCTTTGTGAATCCCGGACTTTTCCTGCATGCTCTCATGCAAACTTTGATCAAAAGGGAAGACTATCGAGCCTTGATCGTGCCCAAGATCTACGAACTCATACCTGCACCCTATCACAGTGAAGAAGTTTTGAGAGAGGCGAGCAGGTTTAATTACGGAAATTGGATTCAACAGGACCAGGGAAATGAGAATATGGTGCAGTTTGTTCTTCCGAAGAGGCTGCTACCCTTGAATCTACCGGGAGAATTGCGCAATTCAACGCAGTGGGGTGATGCCATGTCGGAGGTGCGGTTACTGAGTTTAAAGGAGAGAGGACAACCCAAGGGATTGGCTCTTCTAACGGAGGATCCTGGCTGGCTCTCCTACTGGTATTACATCAATATGGGTATAACGCTACAACAAGAACCAGCGGAAACGGATCGACTGCAGGATTGGTGGTATTGGCAATTGAGTCAAATCTTAGCACGTTACAAGCTGGAACGCTATGGACAGAAAATGGAATACCACAGACTGTCTATGAAGGAGGAGTTTAGAATGTGTATTAGAAGAAACTGGTTATACCAACGCTATCAGCTGGAAAACAGGGAAACTGCAGACTACCTTAATCAACTCTTAGAGAATTTGGAAGTGAATGTTGAGCAAGCAATTTACTCTCATAGTTATCGATTGTCTAATGGAACATCAATTAACCTACGTCATGGGTGGAACTGGGAGATCGCACTGAAGGAACTTTTTCCCTATGATTTAAGCCTACTTCAACTATCCTCCGCCAGTAAACCTCAACAGCTTTTAGACTTTCTTACCATGCTGCGCGATTCTAACTTTTACCTCATCGCCGAACGTTTGCTCAAAGCTTACCGATCATATCGCACTGCATTTCAACGGGAGTATCGTCAATCGGTGAGACCCACGGATTTACGCCTTCGAGAGATAAAAGTCAGTCCTTTAGTCACATTTGATGAACCTGTGGACTTGGATGTATCTAATCTGCTGCATGCGAGACACTTTCATTTTGGCAATCAGTTCATGTGGCCACATACGATGCAAGTTCGTAGATTGCGACTTCAGCAGCGTCCCTTTACGATCAGTTACCAGCTGGAAAGTAACAAGACTCAGTCCATTATTTTGAGAACCTACCTTACAACCTCGGATGGAGTTTTAAATGAAGAGCCCTTCTACCAATTGGATTCCTTTTTGACTGTTCTTTACGCCGGAAACAACACGATAACCAGGGAATCAAGCGACTTTTCCGCAAAAATCGGTGATCATATAAGTTTCTCAGAGCTTTATCATTATGTGAGCTTAGCGGAGCGAGATCGGTTCGACTTTCCACTGAATATAACCACAGGGAGGTGCGGTTTCCCCAGACGACTAATACTTCCACGAGGTGGTACAATAAAACCTCTACCAATGCGACTCTTTGTTCTTGCCACGCCCTACAACTACAAGGCAAGGCAGGAAAATGAGCTTGATTGTGACTTCAGAAACGGTGTTAGCAGTTGGGACGAATTACCCTTTGGTTACCCCTTCGAAAAGCTTGTAGAGGAGGAGGAGGAGGAACTTCTTGGGGCGCATACAATGTGGCAAGCAGTTGAAATAAAGCATGAGGAGCACAGTTCTCTAATGGATAACTAATCAATAAGTAATCGACAGCTTATCTATAAGTAATATGTATAGGATCGATCATAAGTCTATTAGTTTTATCTATAGGAACGATCGATTGTAGCTTCCCCATCTCTGGCGCGCATTCAGTGTCCATTTTTGGATGCGTAAACCAAGTCCATAAATAAAATTTAAACCCAATATACCGTTGCAGTCTATTTTGTTTAATCCAAAACCTTTAACGGCAAGTGACGCCAAATTTGGGTAATTACATGGGACAGAGCGACGCACAGACAGACAGACAGACAAGATCGACAGACAGGCGGAAAGACAGCGGGACAGACGACGGCACCGCATGGTACACGGTACATGGAGCTTGGAACATGGTACACGGTACAAAACCCAACCGCATGTATAAAATATTAATCAAAATCACAATGGAACAAGCACAAAAACGAAGAATCAAAACAAAAATTAAAAACCCAAAGCATTAGGAAGGTGTAGCGGGGATCAGAGTGGGGCGGGGAAACCGAACGAAAGACAGCGACAGACAGACTGAGAGAGTGAGGGAGCAAAAGAGAGAAGGAGAGACAAAGCAAACGTTGCATGGATGCAAAGCACTTTATAAAGTTAAAGAACAGAGTGGGATCGAGTGTGGAGTGGGAAGCAGAGAGTGGAGTGAGGAGGGAGTCGAAGAGTGGAGCAGAGAGCGGGGAAGGGGGATCGGAAAAGAGACAGCTAAACTTGTTATACGCAATCGAATCGAAAATATGGGCGAAATAAAGCGATGGTTCCACTCGGCGGTGCAGTGCTGTAGCGATTGTGCGAGAGAGGGGGATGGAGGGGAGTGGTGAAGTGGACGCCGCAGCGCTGTAAATCTAGAACTAGTTTTATTTTGCCTGCATATGTGTACGCGAGTGTTTGTGTGTATTTGTATTTGTATATGTATTTCTCTTAAACCCAATGACGCGGTATAAAAGAAAATATTGGACACCTGCACGGTTTCGTATCACAGGCAATAGCAACAACTACAATAACGAAAACAGCAACAACAAAGAGGCGAATGAGGGACAAGTGAAGCCCAAAAAGCGGACAAACAGACAGAAGAGAGGACTGAGAGACGACGGTTACTTGGGGCTAGACACAGGCGAGAGACGATAAAGAGAGAATAGAATAGTTGCAGGGAGTAGTCGGCTATAAAATACCCTAAGACATTAGGCTTGTATTTAATTTTTGTTGTGTTTATTAAATAATAATGTAAATTATGATTGTTAACAGAAAATAGTCGAGTGCGAAAGCTGATTTTAAGAATTATTAATATATGTCTGACGAAGTCAAGTAATTTTGCAATATTTAAATCATTTAAAAAATGATAAGAAAAACTGAAAAGAGCTCTGCTTCTGTCACAAAATACCATACTTAATCGACATACCCAATCAAGTAAAGAGCATGTCTAAAACGATGCAGGCGTGACGAGTCTTAGATTTTCTTTAGTGCTTGCTTGAAACACACACACTTGCATAAATCTGTGTACGCACATGTATAGATGTATGTGTGTGCCTTAAATTTTGCCTGTCCTGTATCTAAAAAGAATAGAATAAAAAGGAAAAGGTAAAAGAAAAGAAGGCAATCGAGCGTAGAAGCATAGAGCGCAGAGCGATGGAAAGATGATGAGGAAAAGGGAGATAGAGAGAAAAAGGACGAAAACTAATGGCCAGGCTTTTATTTCCAAGAAATTTAAAACTTTACGAAAACTAAAAAATGGTGTTAGGGTGTATAGAACGTACCGAGTCCACTTAAGAACACATGGGCTACAGTTTTGAGGATCGTTTGGGCAGTTTAGATAAATGTGGATGAGCGGACAGAGAGATGGATGGACGGACAGACAGACGAACGGACGGACAGCCATACGGACTGCAGGTAGCTGCTGATGGTGGTAAGGCTCTCTATCTGAATAGCCAAAAAGAATGGTTCGCTGTTATTATGTAGAATGCTTCTTCTTCTTCTTGGTTCTTTTTGACGCGCAAAAGGTTTCTTTCATTATGTATTTTGGTTTTCTCTTTTTTATTTATTATTATTTTATTTTTTTATTTTGGCAGTATTCGCAGACAGAGGATGTGGACTAGACACTTTTGGTATAATTTATGTGGCAGAAATCTATAAAAATCGAGGAGCATCCTCTAGATCCTCTAGGGAATGAGAAACCCATAATGTCCAATGGTCGACGAGGCGTGCAAATTAAAATTGAGCAAAGGAATAAAATCTGACAACGAAATTCAAAGAAGCTCCCTCGCACAAAAAAAAAAAAACATGAAATGACAAAAGACTCAAAAGAGTCGACTACCATTTAAGGTAAATCAATTTAACGGCGGCACCACTCAAATTGTATTTGTCAGCTTAACTTGGCCACAAAACGGAGCTATCTGCCTCCATACAGCAGGGAGGAGGGTAAGAAAAGAGGCCCATAAATGTATCTGGCCAGCGCCGTCTTCAGTTCTGTTTATGTATATATAACTGTACTGTCAAGATACACAGAATCCAAAGTACTATCCAGTCTGAACTGAGAACTGCGAATCGCGAACTGCAAACTGCGAATTGCGAATTGCGAACTGAGAGCTGTTGACTGTCGGCACTCGAAATGCTGTCGTTGATTGCTTTTTGAACTTTCCGACATGCAGAGTAATGGTATTCCCCTCTCTCTTTTAATTCCCTCCACAGCAGATTTACCATTTATGCATAATTAATAAATTGCCTCGCATGCAAACGAAGACGGACGCAAGATTGGAGCGATAAAACTGTGAACTCAAGCCCTACCGTCCACCCGCCCTCTTGCCTCTCTGTCTGTAAAATTATCCTTACACATTATTGACAGTCAGAGGCTAAGAAGGCAAACACAACAGTTGCGAGTCGTAAAACAATCGAAAGGCAATCGAATAAGACTGATTCTGAGAGTTCTGCTAAGGGAACTGCGGGAAGTGTGGAGTCAGTGGTATAAGATCTTGAGAGGCGATAACATATTGGTGCTTGAGCAAGTCAGTCAGAGCAACAGTCTGCTCGATGAGTGGCCTTTTAAGTCTTGAGGAGTTGCAAAAAAAGCCAAAAATCGAACTGAAATAATCAATATGCACATATATTATTATATATATTCAGTTCTTAGATAAGTACAGTAACTTTTAGCACCAACTAAGCAATACATTTGTTCACCTACCCCAACAAAACCATTAAAAAGGCACCCGAAATCAGACGACCCACTTTCACTGCCTACTTTCAGCTGGCTCATTGTGAAATATTGAACAAAAGTGGTCATCCCCTGAACGATTCAGTGGTTTGGAGACTGAGGAGCAGTCAAATGTCACATATATCACTCATACGACGCATGCGACAGTGAAAACAAAAGGCACACAGGGAACACTTCCGCTTGGCGACTTTATTCCAACGCCCACACAAACACACACACACACACGCACACACACACACACACTAACACCCACCCTCTCTCACATACTCACTGATTAACAAGGCCATCGACGCAGTTTGAAACATGTTTCAAAATTCGAAGAACTCACGACAAGTCGAGAGAGAAAAAGATATTGCACATTTTGTAAGCAGTAACTGATTAAACATTTTCATTGTTTTTTATTGTCGAAAAGAAAACTTGAAAACATTCCAAAAGCTTATTCATAATGGGTCATTATATGGGGCGGGACTGATTCTTCCACAACATTTAAACGAAAAGTGTGTCAAATTCTGTTTATCTGTCAACGAGATTTGTGCATTTGTTACTCAAAGTCACGCATTAACTTTTCGTTAGCTTCTCTCAATTAAATTAAAGCAGACAATCAGCTGCTAAGCAAATTAAATGAGCATTTAACAGCACGGGAGACAGCTATACATAAATTTAGGGTCGAATTTGGCAATATGCCAAAAATAAGCAAACAATAAATGTGTTTTTTAGTTAAAAAACATATTGGCAAAGATTTATTTTAAATAATTTATAAGTATTAAGTAAACAATTGAATACATTTGTTTAAATAAAATAAGCGAAGATATATTTTAAATATATTCTTTATTATAAGCAAACAAAATAATCATAAATGAAATAAATTTCAAGGATTTATATAAATTACTTAATATATAATTAGTCTGCTAAAAATACAAGAAATATTACAATAAAATAGTGATTAATTTAAACAAATGATTATATTCAAAACAAAGAACTGTGTTTTATATATTTTTGTTAAAAAGAGCAAACCTAATAGTGTTTGCAAAAGTGCTCTGCACATCAACAATCTGTTAGTTCCATTCATTCTAGAGTTAATAAAGTAAGAACTAGTTCATTTAGTATGAACTCATGAGAAGATGAGTGATTCAAGTGACAATGAATATAATTAAAATTTAAAATAAACAGCAACTTTAATTATTGTGTTTTATTTCAAACAAGAGGACTGTTTAAGGTGATACAGGAATTAATGAGAGCTGGAGACACCGCTGGTTATTAAAATATATTCAATCTGTATAGTGTGAGCTGGAGACACCACTGATTTTAATACTTTTTAAACTAACAATAAAGAACACAAAATAAAATTAGCAATGATTTGTTTTAATAATTTTACTTATAAAGATTACTTTATATTTATTTAATTGAAAATAGAAGAAATCAACGAATTAAATTCGCAGACTTATTTTGTTTATATTTGAACTATTCTATATATAATAAAACTTATTTATGTATCTATTTGGATAACATACACAACTCCTCTTCTTTTACTACCCCTTTTTTTAATAAAAATCCCATAACTTTTAAGGGCTTCTTTTCGTTTCATTTAATTTTAGATTTTTATTGCATACATGTTGATAGATTCATAGTGCAATTTCAATTTCTGCACTTTGCTGTCAGTCAAATTAAATTTTCTGGCATTAGATACAGTAGTCTCACGCTACGTTTACGCTTTGGCGTTGATATTCAAACGCATCTATTTTTAGAGATTTTTTTCCAGTTCGTTTGTGTCTCTCACATGAATGGCCAGATTCAGCGAATTTTTAGCACAAACACAAACTCAAACTCAAAAAATATATATTTGAAAAGATTTTTTTTTAGTTTTCAATAAAATAGAGGTGTGAAATGCTAACACTACATCGTTGTTGCCGATACAAAATTCTAAAAACAACACAACATAGTGCTGAGCTAGACTTTCATATACCCTGTAGGTTTTCTGGCATTAAAAATTAGTTAAGTCAAATTTTGTTTTGCTCATTTGACCTGTAGAGCATACTCTTCGCCAAATTATATTTCGCCCAGGGTATTTGCATAAACAAACCAGCGTTAAAAGCGCACAATGGGCGTGGTAATGGGGCGGTTCTGACGATAAATATTGCCAAACACTTTGAATCATGAACGTTGTGTGGCAACATGCGCTTTTTGCATATTTTGCTGTTTGATTAAACCGTTGGTAACATATTTAAGATACAATATATTTCATAGAATTTAGTTTATTAAATACAAATATATACTTTAAGTTAAAAATTAGTTGCTAACAATTAGAAATGCAACCTTCAATTAAAAGATATCATACATAATTCAATGCGATATCGAAGAAACTATTTCAATTGAAACACTTGATCGACTGCCCGTCGCGTCGTATTTGTCAATATATAATTTTTGGTATAGCAGGAGGGGGATTTTCGGCGAGGCTAAAGGGGTGGGGGTTGCAGCTGAACCAGCTGTAAACGATACTCGTGCCAAGGATGTCAACTTCTTGTACATAGCGTCCACATGGGTTGCCATAAAGCGAGATAAAAATCGTTGACTGTTTGTCAATTGCTTTTCATTTTGTTAGTTTCTATTTTTTTTCTTTTTTTTTTGGCCAAGTGTAAACAAGTTGACCAATTGCCGGGCTAACGTGGCCGATAGACAGCCTCTTAGCCATACGTTTCATTATTTCTGTTGTTGCAACTTGAAATAACCAAAGCTCTTTGTGTTCAATATCTGCAGTTTTTTGAGAGTTTTTTTTTCCATTAAAAGCCGTCAACAAATCGAACATTAGTCACAAACAAGTGGCAAAGTAATTGCCAAAGCTTAAATTCATTAAAGGCACAGTTCACTTTACAAAACTTTTAATAAAGAAATTACAATTCAAAAGAAGTAATAAAATACGATAAAATTAATATGCTTAACCACAAAGCAATTGAGCTCATAATTTGTCGAATTTCAAACTAAAGACCTACACTGAAATGTTCAACAGTCGTAAAAATAAATGAATGCAACAAAAACATAAGTTTCGCATTAAGAAGAAGCCGCAAAAATAAATAAAAAAAAAAAAAAAAAAGATTGGGTTGTTGTTATTTTGGCCCCTTGTAAGCCGCTGCTGACAGTGAGCGTCAAAAGGCAAGCGCCCTATGTATGACTCATAGCCAGACCCAGTCGGACTCAAAACAGACCAGACGACGATCGTACATCGATGGGCACGATTCTCCGTCCGACGTTGGCAAAATAAGAAAAAAGGGCTCAGGGTCGATGCAATACAATTTTTGCTTTGTTTTGACTACAAACTACCTGAAAGTGGTCCAAGTTTAAAGATCGGTTGGGATCGAAATTCGAATTGGAATCGCTACAACTTGCTAATCATATCAAGCTTCAAATAGTGGGGCAAGTTAAGAGAGAGACAGGGAGAGAGAGGAAGAATGAGGTTGACTCTGCTGAAGATGACTCACAACTGCAGGTAGAGAGTAGAACTCCATTTGAGAGAGTAAGTGGGAAGAGGTGGCAGAGAGCGAGAGGGGAAGTGTCTGTCTTCGAACTGTTCGCAGATCTTTGTTTGGCTTCACTTTATTAGATGTTGGAGCCCAGGTAGATTTATTGTATAAACAGCAAATGGGCAAATAAGCTCTCTGGCCAGGAAGGCAAACTCTAAGCCGACAACAGCAACAACAATAACAACATTATTTTTTTTAAAATAATTTTTTTTTTTTTCATTTATTTATGGGTTTTGGGTTTGGTTCGTTTCGTTCTTGAGTTGACCACTTGCCGCCCCAAAAACCAAAAATTGACCGAGTGACTCATACTTATGGTCGATCGGTCATATTGGTTGTCTCTCATGTGCGGAAACTCAACTGAACTGAACTGAACTCATTTTGCAGCCACATTTTATTAATTTTATTTCATTTTTTTATTATTTTTTATACTTTTGTTAACAACAACAAAGTTATTGATTGATTTTATAGGCGCGATAAGTTTATTGTTCGAGTAGTTGGCTTTTTGGTGCTCCAACCCAAAGTCAGTGAGGTGACTAATGTTTAGTGATCTCTTTGTTATAAATTCATTGCTGTTGTTGTTGTTGTTGGTTTTGTAGTTGTTTGTGTGAAGTGAGGTATTTGAGAGACTAGTTATTAGCACTTATATTGTTGGCGTGTGCTCAGGTGAGTGTCATTGACATTTGAGTTCCCTGGCGACTGATATTATAAACAGTTGAAAAGCTTCCAACGATTAATTGGTTAATAAACATGTACAACTTATATGCAATATTGTTGTATAAAGTTATTAGCTGTTAGAAGGGAGATTAAACCAATTTTCCTTCAACAATTAATTTGTTGTGCTAACTTTTGTATTTAGGATAATTTTTTAATATTTATTTAACATACTTAATTAAACTACAACACTTTAAGAATAATATAAATTGGTTAATTATATGAATAAAATAATTATAAAATATAGTTGTGATTTTTGTAACCATTAAAAATTAGTTTTGCCATTAAATTTTATAACTTTTCAAACAGTCAGTATGTTTATATGCTGTTAATAAATATTACTTAATTTTTTAACATTTAAGAAACTTTCATTTTCAACAATTTTAGACTATATATCAGTTATTAGGATATAAAAATGTTCAGTTTTTAGATAAAATTGTTTTAAACTTATGCTAACACTATTAGAACTTAAATTGATAATATTGCTAACAAGTTGGCTCTAACATTTAAGCCTATTAAAAAATGAAATGAATTATTTTTAATGCCTTAAACTAAAGCTTTAAAGAACTTATAATGTTTGGCATTTGTAAGCAATTTTCTAAGCCACAATCATTTTGAAATTACCCACTTGTTGGTGTTACGTTTAGACATCACGTAATGGATCAGTTAAGTTTCAATTTCAGTTGTTCGTTTTTTATATACCAACTTCAAGTTTTGATAGATTTTTTAAGGCAACTTCGGTGTTTTCAGACTGCAACACAGTACTCACATGCTGTTTTAATGGAATTAATTAAGCAAACAAATAGCAAATTGTAAATTGAGCTCATAAATAAAGAGCATTACTAATTGCTGACACAGTTAGCCAGACAAAGACATTAAAGTGGTAATAGTGTGGGCGCCAAGACAGTTTACAATTCTAATGTTGTCAGCAGAAATCACAGAATTTGGCCTCAAGTCAACAATGAAATGGAGAACATGAAACACCTGTGATGGAAATGTTCAACGCGTGCTCTGCCAAAAAAAAAAAAAACTTTATAAAAAAAGCTGACATGGCAGAGACAACAAAACAACAAAAAAAAAACCGCATCAAATTCAATAGAAACATAAATGATTAGGCAAAGTGAGGTGAGTGAGCAGCTGTCAAATGAGTCGTGGGTCTATAAAAATCAAAAAATCTGAAATCTGAAATCTGAAATCAGTAATCAAATCAGCTTAAACAAATTTTCAGTAGCACTTCTCTATGAATAAAATTTCATAAATTTTCCAAATGTCGCACATAAAAATATATACAGTCTCAAGTCTAGACAACTCGACTTGAATTGAGTTTGACTTGACTTGACTTGAGTTAAGTTGTTCGAGATGCTTTGATAAATTACAGACAGTTTTAGCTTTTTTCCCTGTTTTTTTGTTGTAGGCAGGTAACAAGAGACGACAGTTGGCACGAGCCATAAATATTCGAATGCAGACGAAGCCAAATCAGCTGCATCATCATCACCATCCAGCTAAGAGTAACAACAACAATTACAACATTTTGAGGCACCAAAACAACGCCCACTTTAGGCACCTATGTCAGCTCGAGGCCCTACTCTTCATCCACAATTAAAAAGTAGGCAGTACTGGGCAAATAGGCACCAAGACATCAACGAGCTAAAGCACAGAACAAAAAGTAGCTAAGATGTTGTTGTTTTTTCTCTTTTTTTCCGTTTTTGTTATTCCATTTTTATGTTTTCTCTTCTTTTAATTAAAAGGGTTAACAACAACTGTCTGACAAATCAGACAACAAATCTAAACAAAATAAATGACTTTTACTCCGCACAAGGCACAAGCTTTTATTTCATTTATATATATATTTATATATATATAAATATATATAGTTTTTTTTTGGGCTCAGCAAACTCACAAGTCATGGCCCAAAGTTTTGGGCTTGAATTCGTATTCGTTTTCGTTTTGGGCTTTAGATTCTTAGACAGACATCGACTGCAGTTCAGACAGAAGGAACAGAATGAACAGAATTTGTGTTAAGAACAACTTTGAAATACTCTTTAAATTAAGTGGAATAGAAGCTTAAACTTTTGATTATCTAACTAAACAAAGAGTTTACTAAAGAATTTAAAACATTTAATTAAAGTAGTTGAAAATAAATATGCACAACTGCCTGTTCATAAAATAAATGACGCTAAGGGGAGCTTATAATATATACATATGTGTATAATATAATGACTTCTAATCAAAATATTCCTTGGGTAACATCCAAATAAAATTGAATTATTCTAAGTTTTTTTTAAACAAATTCTGAATATAATAATATATATTAATATATATATTTAATATATTTTTTATTTCTTTTATTAGATTTTGTTGCTTAAATGTCAAGCCAAAATTTGAATAAATTGTTCGCTGATTTCTTATGTTTCTTAAAACAGTATAGAAAGCTTTAAAAAAGTAAGAAATCTACTGATAATTATTGCTTCTAAACTGATTATTATTACTTCTGATTCTTATAACTTTTACGCTATATTTTCCTTTCCTACTTTCTTTATAATTAAAATGAATAGCAAAACTTTGAATTAAAATGATTTTTTTATTTCCTTATATTTCTTAAGTGAATACTTTTAAGTCTCAAATTAAAAAAAAATATTTCGAGCTTATTACAATTTTTTTAACTGTTTTAAATTTTAAATTTATTTAACTCATAGTTGTATGTGTAGTTTAAAAAATTTAATACCTTAAACAAATTTTATATATTTTTCTATATCAGATATTATAGCTAAACTACTCGAATACCAAAGTGAATGCACAGCAACAATAAAAAAACGCTGATATTGCTTTTGTGCCTGGACTACAATTTAAAAAAAATACAACAACAACTACAACAACAGCAAAATCGACAATTTGAACAACAACAGCATTTAGTTGTGCTTTGGCTGTGGCTGTGCCTTTGGCACGTGCGCAGTTGGCCAGTTGGAGTCTTGGCCAAGTTGGGAACGTATTCCACCGCCCCCCGAGACCCGCCCAGAATTGGGCGGCAGCAACAGCAACAGCAGCAGCAGTGGCAGCAGCGTGAGGTCCGAGCCTCGTTCCATTTCAGGTTTCAGCTCTTGAAAAATGACGTACAATGGCGTGATCTTTTTTTATTTTTTGCTCTAACTTGTAGACTCTCCAGGTCTGGTCTAAATCAACTTGTCTGTTGTTTGTAGTTTGGCTGAGACTCAGGTGGCTCAGGTGGAGCACGAAATGGAACTCGGAGTGGAGACTCAAGACTCTGAACTAGCATTTGATGACTCTGTTTCTGTTTCTGTTACTGTTTCTGTTACTGAACTTGTGCCTGTTGTAATCTTTATTTGGACTTTGACTTGATTAATTTACGACATGGGGCGCCATAAGGTACAAGTTTAAAGACAAAGCATTTGGCTTAGCTTTGGCTAATAGGTCAAGGTTCGTTTGGTAATTAAATGTCTACCCAAATGTCTCCCTCTCTCTCTCTCACTTTAAGAATCTCTGAGCATTGTTCGCCAGCTGCGTCAAAACCATAAAAATCAAAATGCAGCAGATAATCCACAAAATGCAGTAAACAAAGCCAAAAACTCTTGACTCCAGTCTCCAGTCTCGAGTCTTGCCAAACAATTTTTCCTCATTAGCCTGAAGATTTGCCGCCACGCATGCGCCACATGAAAAGTACAGTTAAATGGCCAACAGCAGATGCTTGGCCAGATTCTCGATAAGGTCCAAACAAATGGTCAAGACCTGGCCAAGATCGGGCGTCGGCGTTGCTTTTGTGTGTGCTTCACAGAGAGAGATTTGAATGCTATCTCTCTCTCTCTCTCTCTCTCTCTCTTTCTCTGCCAGCTCCTGACTTCTACGTAGACAATAAAAATGAAACCATCTCACATCTCAAACTTCAATTGCAATGCCAAAAGCATGGCAAATGTACAATCACGCCATTGGTTTGAGCCAAGTTATAACAAACTGCCTGTAACAACACCTGCTTCGAGCAGGTTGGCTTGCTGTCAGAAGTGTGACGGAGTTAGAACTCAGTTGCCTTGGTTTTTTTGTGGCCCTGGTAATTGACTCTGGTTGTGTCTTACCATAATCAAAACATTAAACCTTTGCGGCCAATTTGACATGGCTTTATTATTAACTAACTGCAACTGTGGCTAATAGTCCTAGTTGCAGCAACCTCATTAGGCGTTTCAGAATTGATTGGACTAATTTATTATAATCGAAAGTATTATAAGCAAAAGAGGGCTATAAGGAAATCTTAAGCACAACCAATAAATTTAGTTCGATTTAATGATAAAATAGATAAAAACTGTTGTTAAATTAATTATTTATACCTAACATGTTATTAAAATAATTAAATAAGTATTTTCTGCACTTTCAACCGATTGGTCCTATGGCAGCTATATGATATAGTGCTTCGATCTGGATGAAACTTGGTTTGTACATGGGATTTGGTACTAAGTGCATATAGGCTCAGTTTGGTTGAAACAGCTCAAAAATAATTCTAAATTCCTAAAGCATATAGTCATCCGATCTAGTCGATTTTAATATATGAGCTGCGGGCAGAGAGAACACACATATATACCAAGTTTCGTCAAGATAGCTTTAAAGCTGAGAGACTAGTTCGCATAGAAACAGACAGAGAGACAGACGGACAGACTTAGGAGTAATTTTAAATAAGTACATTAAATTAAATATTTTAATTATCTATAAACTTATACTTTTCTTAACATTTTCTTTAACACTTTTCATATTTGCCCATAAATTTTGCTACAAAAATTCCTGTAATTGGTTTCCTAAAAGTCAATTACCTTCTAGTATTTTTTAAATTTGGTAACAAATACTTAAGTCTTTTGCTCTAAGCAGTTATTAATATATGAAATATATATAATTTTTGTTGCCTCTTAAGTAGTTTAAGACATTTTTCTATAGGATTAAGTTGAGTTGAGTTGAGGATCTAGTATTTGCCTGGTGCCATAACACTTCATTGTTGTAGATCCCTGAAGGCAACATCTGCATAAATCCCCCGTAACCCCAAACAGCAAGAACAGTATTTAATGGTTTTGGAAGGCCAGAGCGTTACATAAATTATCTTTTTTAACGCTAAACAGTAAACAGTAAACTAAAACTACTAAAAATAGAAAAGATGCTGGCCAACAATGGACCAAAAGCCTCTCTACAGACACTTCACTCGCACGCTAAGCCCAAATATTAAACAAGATTTTTGACTACCAGTGTTAACTCATTGTTGTGTTCGCTTGTGCATAGAACAGGCACAGTGGGACAAAAAAGACAGTGGACAGGTTGGCAGGCAGTAGGCAGGCAGCAGTCAGGCAGGCAACACAATTTATGGCCCTTAGAACTGATTTTAGACACGACGACAGCCTGAGTGAGACAGGGAGAGAGAGAGAGGGATATACTGCCAGAGGCTAAGTTGGGAGAACTGGGAACTGGGACTCATGCACACGCAAGCAGGACAGGAACTGGTTGCAGCTAGGGAAGTGCTACTGTCTTACACACGTTAGTCCCTCATTTCTCTGTCTCCTCTCACTTCGCTCTTTCCTCTCTCTCTCGCCACTCCTCTGCTGCTTGTGTCGCACTCTTGTCAACGTTCTGACTGCCTTTGGCTCTCTCTTCTGTACACGTCTCGTCTTGTCTCGTCTTGTCTCGTCTTGTCGTAACCCATAATTTTAACACCAATAATAAAAAGAAAACAACAACAACAGCAACAACAGTAAGAACGCCAACGTGCAGGTGTGCATCAAGTCGCAGTAGCTGCTGTATCTTAAATATCTTACAGATACAGATACATAACGTAACGCAGCACACTTGGTCATAAATTTACGTTTCAAATTGTCTGCTTGAAAAACCTGTTTTTGCCCACTAAATCTAAAAAAAAAGGCCAAAAAGGTTTTCATTATATTAGAGAGAGAGAAAGAGAGAGAGAAGGTGTCTTTGTCCCTCTTGACAGCTTTTGCTGCATCCCCTGCACTTGGGCTTAGATAGTACTTCAAACTCACCTGATGTTAATTAACCCCGACATTAGAGCCAACTTGAACTTGAACCCATAATTTTGATTGTAATGTAATGCCATCGTGTGAAAATTTAATCCAACATTCTAGTTAATATATATTTGATAGTTATTAGAAAGAATTTCTTTAATAGGATTGCGTGTACTTCACAAGGAAGTTACTCATTATCAAAGGCAAAGGTTTAAGATACATTCTATAACCATCTCCGACTCATTAGGGAGTCATCTTTTAACCAGTCTTAATGCTTTCCTTTGACTCATATTTAATTGCAACATTCTCATTTCCGGTCTTTAAAGAGATTTCGCTTTTTTGCATTGACCCAATTTTAAAAGTTCGCAACAATCCTGTTCCAATTGCCAAAAGACAACAAAATAAAAATGTTATTAACTGTAAAATTCTGACAGTTCAGTTAGCTGATTTAAATGCAGCTGCATGACAACAAACCATTAAAAAAACAACAAAAAATATAACAACAATGAAAGCCCATAAAATCCGCAGTCAGCGGCAGACAGTAAGATTAATTATCGCATTAATTAACTGACCCCAAAAAACGAAAGTTTCGCAAAAAAATGTTACAAACAAAAAATTTAAACTGACGATGATGATTAAAAAATGGGAAAGAGTCACACAAATGAAAGTGTTAAAAATTGAGAAATGGGAGGGAATTCGGAAGGGAATTTCGAGGAGAATTCTATGAGTAAATCTAGGAAAAATATTCTGAAAATTCAATAATTTCCTTAGTAAGTAAATAAGGTATAAAAGTGACAACTTTTAAATATTTCTCGAGTAGAAAACAGTTATAATTTTATTTAAAAACCTCTAAAACTCCAGTCTAATTGCTTTCCCTTTGAACTAATTGCAAGACAAGGCCAGTTGGAGCAGTTCTTGTGCCCCAAAAATTGCACTTTCAATACCGTCCACACGATCGTAAATCAATTGAACAATTCAAAAGATTGTCGATAGTACCGTAAAAAACGTTGACCAGCTGACACAGTTGTCTTGAGTAAAAAATACAACAAAAGAAACAGCTGAAATACAATAAAAATGTCAAAAAAACTGTATGAGAATAAAACCGAACGCAAAAGTTCCAAAAATCCTTAATTTGCACAACCGATCGCGATCGATGGCGATTGTGCAGTCGGTCATATGGAACTGAGACACTTGGACTTGGGTCAACTATGTCAGGGAAGCACCCTCCGAGCCCCGTCAAGCCCCTCGGAGCCCATCCAAGCCCCACCAAGCCCATCCAAGTCCCTCAAAGCCCCTCTAAACCACTGCAAGCCTCTCTCAGCCCCTGAAAGCCCCTCTGAGCCCCACCAAGACCCCTCTAACCCTTTCCGGAACACTCCACCTCAACTCGTACTCAATTCACAGCCCAAAATTGAATTTGGCCTGCAAAAAAATAACAAAAAGATATATATATTTCTATATATAACGATCAGATCGACAAGACAAAAGTGCATTTTGCGGTTAAAGTTTATACAAATGAATAAATTTTCAATATGCGAATTGTATTTGAACAACAGCCAAAGCAATGAACATGAACCAAACTTTGACAGTTAACGGCAAAGTGTTGGAAAAAAGTATCAAATAATTGCTCAGTAAGAAAAAAAAAGATAAAAAACTTAACAATTTCAGAGCAAAAACTGGGCGTGTGCTGAACGCGTGCAGCCAAATTAGACAATAGCAATAAAGTTATTGTTAGAAACCAGAAATACAAAAGAATTGAAAATTATCTGAGTATAGAATATATAGCTTTAATTATTTGCTGTTGTGTATTGTATAGATTTTAGTATATTTTCAGTATTAAAAGTAAATTTCTTTGGGATTTATCAATACTTTAGTTGGTACAACGAAGTATAATTAGATGTTATGTAAATTATTTTAAGCCATTTTATCGTCCAAATTATAATAAATTTCTAGTATTTTAAGAAAACCTTTCTAAAATACTCACAAAAGTATCGATAATTTTACTGCCTCTTAAAGATTTCTTCACAATTTAATTTGTTTACTTGGGTTGTAGAGTCTGAAGAGGTTTCAAGAACTGCGTAACTTAATCCACTTTAGTTTCAGGTTTTTTTTTTATTTATTTATTTTTATTTTATTTTTTTTTTAAATAATAAATTGCTTGCAACATGTTATCTATGCTCTTGCCCCCACAGCCAAAAGGCATTTCAACGCTCAACTTGATGACTGCCAGTTCACCGACTAATGACACATAAATATTTATCTGCCCCGCCTACCCCCCGAGCTCCCTCTTTTACCTCCCTCTTAACCACGTTCTTGAACAGCCCCCAAACATACCTATATACATGTAACTAAAAGGGTTTCATGACTGCACAAAGCTTCGATCAGCTTTTATACCCTGCAAACGTTGAATATTCATGAGCAGGGTGGTTATAACTAGAACTAAAACTTGCATAAAATATAAAAATTAATTTTATTATTTTTAAAAATATTTTATTATATATAAATTTACCTTTTTTTAGCTCCACTTATTTAAATAAATATTTTTAATTTTTCTTAGCTTAGCTTTTAGGGTATCTCATAGTCCAGCAACAGTAATAGTAGTTCTGTTTGTTCGTTCGTCTTCTGTTATCTGCCAGCTACTTGACTTACACACGCAGAATCAGAGAACCAGTTCGACCGTTGAGTAATTACACAGTTCAGTCGTGGCTTTCAGAGGGGTATATGGTGGGGAGGGGTTGGGTGTAGAGGGGGGAAAGGGAATATCGAGGGTTTCTGGTACTTGGAGTGACGCTAAAGTTGGGTCTTATGCTGGCTTTTTGGCTTACCGAACAAACCTTTTGTCGTGCGTTTTGGGTTCAGGTTAGCGTCCGGTCCGGTCCGGTCTTGTTCAATCCGGTCCGCTTCGACTGTCGCCGTTCAGTCGCTTAATTGCGTAAGGCAGGTGGCTGACAGAGAATAAAGCACCTACATAGAAAGAGAAAGAACTGGAGAGAGAGAGAGAGAGGGAGAGAGAGGGGGTAAAAGAGAGGGAGTACGACTCAAAGAAACCACTTTAAAGCTGTTCCCGTAGGTGATTAGTGACGGCTTTGAGAGCCCTCCTTCCCTACACATACTCAACCTCCCCCCTTTTCCCCTCTTCTACCTGAACCCCTCTCTCTCTCTCGCTCACTCTCTGACTGAACAGTAGCCGACGACGCTTTCCATTATTGCCAAGTGTCAAATTAAGTGCTCACATGATTAATATTTGTGGCCCCGAGCTTAACTTAACCATTGTATTCCCAATGTTTCGATGTTCCATTTGAACATGCAATTTTCGCACTGATTAACCGTGTCCTTTTGTTATTAACTTTTCAACTGTAAACCTTTGAATTATTGTCTAGTCAAAACCATAAGGCTATTGATGTTTTATGTCCTGTGACTTGGAATTCGTCAGGCTTCAGAGCAAACGGAAATTGCATTTGGCATAACTTGCGTATGAGTCAGAAGAGATCTGCAGCGGGAAATTAATCAAATCTAGCCTTATTTAGCTAGTCTAGAGGACATCTGGACCAACGCGTTGTTTGGAGTACAGCAAACATATGCCAATCTCAAGTGGGTCCAGTTAAGAAGCCTCAACTGTGTCACGGACCAATTCGGGACATCGTCTCACGTGTCAGGAATCAGGACAAACCAGAGGCATGCTGATTTCTCGAGTGGATGACACATGCCAGTAGATTCCCGAGGTCGCAGTCGGAGTCGGAGTCGATCTCGGGGTTGGGCTCGGTGTCGGGGTCGTGGTCGGGGTCGGAGTCTTGGTGCCAGAGCTGTTAAGTACGCTTAGAGCAGATTAACTTAACTGTGCATAAAATACTAAAAACAAAAAAAAAACTGAAGGAATTTTTATGGTGACCATAAAAATACTCAAGTACAAGACGAAACTGAAGTCAACTAAACTAAACCGAACTGAAGTGGGAAGTGGCAAGAGGGAGGGGGAAGGGGGAACTGAAGTGGCTGTCATTTGGCCACATTTCAGTGAGTGAAAATATTGTTGGAATGTGTAAAAAGTCATGCATAAAATTAGTTTCAACTCGGTTGACGCGTTCTTTCTTGTTCCTCGGCTGCTGTTTCCTTTCGTTCTCCTCCTCCTTTCTCCTCCCCTTCCTTTCCTCTTTTTGATTTATTTTAAAACGAGCCAACAACAATCATCTTGAACACTTGAGCAACACGTGCGTTCTACGAAAATTTCTCGCCTCTTTTCATTCTTCTCCTTCTCCTCCTTCTCCTTCTCCTTATTGTTGTTGTTGTTGTTGTTGTCGTTGGCGTTTGCAGTTAAAAAACCATAAAAATTTGATACATATGACATGTTGAAGTGTGTTGAACATATTTATGAAACTGAATGCCTAAAATATTTAGAAACTAACAGAAAATTAATAAATATTGTCAAAGGTAATGGCTTGCAGCTATTTTAAGTGGTATTAACTAGTACTAGTTGGCAATAAATTTATGAAAAATTATTTTAAGTTTAAATTAAATATTATTAAATTGAATTTAAATTTAAATTAAAAATTAAACTTTTTTTAAATAAATAAAGAAAAAGAATTAAAGTTTAAGTTAAATATTATTAAATAGAATTTAAATTTAAATTAAAAATTAAAGTTTATTTGGAATGCTTAAATGCTTTCTATATTTCTTAATATTTATCTAAATCTTTGAATAAATTCTTGAAAAAAAAAATTCAAATGTCCTTAAATCTAATGAATTTAATGCTTTTAAGCCTTTAAAATTAAAAATTTACATACATTTTATTAAATTAAATGTTTGCACTTTTATTTTTAAAAATAATTGGAAATATTAGTAGGGAAGACTAAAATGAAGCCTGTTTATTAATATTATTCCAATAGAAAAAGCATGGAAAGGCCGCTAATTTTAAGCTCCAAAAGGAAACAACATTTTTAAATTATAAGTTTTTTTATTAAATAAAATCTTCCTAGAGCCTCTACAAAGTTTAGCAGAGAGGATAGACAATCTTTGTTATTTTAATCAATAATTAAATAGGAAAGTCTATATAGAAAGCTAATAAATATGACAATTTATTTAAAATTATTTAATTTAAATTCTGAAAAATTCAAATGTTCTACAAAAAGTTTAGTTTACATAATAATATAATTTTCTTATATTTGTTGTTTATTTCTTTTACTTAATTATTACAATTGTAAAATAATAATGATGTAGAAAATATAATTATTACATAAATGAAACATAATTTCTTAAACAAATTTGTAAGGAATCTTTGTCACTCATGTGAAACAATAAAAGGTGTTAAAAAGTATTTTTAGAAAGGGGAAAATCTAGAACAACTCTATTCAGCAACCTGTAGGACGGGGCAGTACTCTAATCAAATTTTATGCAGCATTGAACACCCCTAATAAAAAATCCCTCTTCAAATACTTCTCTCTCCCTCTACCTCTCCCACTCTCCCCATTCAAATTTCTATGCCCCCTTTTGTTGAGTATTTAAAGTATCGCTTACAACGCACTTGGTACGCAACTCTTTGGCAATTGTTATAAAATAAATTGTGATGCGTTCTCACGTTCTTTAAATCAAATTAGTTTTGCTTTCAGCAAAACGCGTATTCAAGGGCGAGAATCAAACTGATCGTCTCCGATCACTACGAAATCATTTTCACACGCCTCCATTTTCCATGGGTTTTTCGCGTTTCGCTTTTCGCGCCTACCAATTGCCAATTACATACATGTATATATACACACTGTCAGACATTGTGACAATCAGGAATGACAGCTTAGGGTTAAACCAAAAGACTCTGAAGACGTCCCTCGATACCTGTAGCACAAGAGCTGAACTGAATTGAAGTTTATCTAAACCCTATTTCGTGCTGTATTGGTTTATTCAAGTGCCAGAGTCTATACAAATCAATGTCTATGCAGAATTGGTGTACACTGAAAGAAATTTGAAGAAAGTTAAGAAGTTAATAATATGTTAACAAACTTTATTCAATGGTCAATATTTAATATAGCTGTTATTTTAAAAAATATAATTAATATAGAACTTTCTACCCTATAAAATGGAAAATATCTTTAGAATGCTTAAGTTATGTCCTATAAAAACTATAACATTTATAAAAATTAAATTCTGCAGGAAAACTGAGTGAATGAATATCAGTACACTGATAGAAACTGAAACAGTTATGAAAAAAATGTCACTGAAAAATTTTTAGAAATTTGCTATTTGTTCTCTTGACACAATTTGGCTCAGTGTACTCACAACAATCAGAGTTGAACTCCAGCGGGGGGTAAGTGTTCTCTTTTAAAACTGATCTGCATAGGTTACGAAAGTGAATAGAAACAGCAAAAGCAACAGCAAAAAACGAATACAGAGAGAGAAACATAGTATATGTGGCTGTAATGATCCCTTTCGATCCCTTGGTTCGAGGCTCACGCAATTTATCTGTGCTCGCTGTGCTCTCCTATCAATTGCTGACCCTTAATAACGAATTCGTGCCCAGCCTAATTGTACACATATTGATGAACGAAGGGCCAAGGGATAATCCCTAGCAGGGGAGGGGTCGAGGCAACGAGGGAGCAGGCAAAATTGAAAACTAAAAAAAAAGGTTCCTTTTGGCAGCCTTTGCCATTTGCGTGTCATTTTTAGTAAAATTGGCATTTCTTTCATTTCATTTCATTTCATTCCGTTGAAGATCAGATATCACAAAAGGATCTGTCTAACATCAATCAAAGATAGCAGAGAGTAAAAGTAAAAATAACTGAAGTAGGTTCAGGGGCAGAAGGTCGGGGAAGACAGGGGCATTGTTGATCCTTGGTATAGGAAAAAAGAAGTGATCGTGATCGTGATCAGTTGTTTGTTTAAGTGCTTAGCAGGTTCAACGTCGATGTTGAGTATATACATATATGTATATATATATTTCTGCTTCGTTTGCTTAACAAAATATTAAACCTCTTTTTTCTCTCTCTTCTCTCATTTGTTGTTTTCTTTTGTTTGCATCTGTTTAGCGCTCTTTGGAACAGGTGGAGGATTCAGTGCTAATTGGATTATGTATTGCTTAATGATCCTTGCACTAAAGTGCGAGCCTGACAGCGATACTCTCCATCTCATTCTAGCTCCTTCTCTTTCAATGTCCCTGTAGTTTTGTTGAGTTCGCGTGATTTGGCATTTAAACCCACATCACTTGGCAGTTGTTTGTGAAATGGGTGAAGACAGTGAACATCTTAGCCAAATGGGAATTCGGGATTGGTGTTAATCTCTCGAACACGCACACGCACAAGCAGTATTTTGCGGTTTTGGATTTAATATCAATACGTAATCTGTATAAAAAAAGGGAAAGTTCCAAAGAACTTGTCCCTTAAAATGGGTCAACACACGTAGCGTAAGGTTAGTTATTCATACTCGAGTGAATCATATCTTGTTTACGGTTGTTAAATTATGATTTAAGGAAAAAAGATACAAAACTTGTCAGACTTTGTATTAAGTGAACTTTAGTTTTTCCAGTTGATCAAACAAATCTAATTAATACAAAATCAAATGCAAAATTCCCACGCATGTTCAATGAGCTTCTTTATAAAGTGGATGCGCCACTTTTTGCATTTATTTTATGATTAAATATTGTCGAATCCACTCAAGCTCAACCGAAACCGAATCGAAACCCAATGGTCCGGGACGAAGCTGTTGAGGATTGCGTGAGAACTTGACAAGAAAATCAAAATAAATGCCACACAGACAGAGGAAAGACAGACAGACAGACAGACAGACACAGTAGTGTAGTCTTCAAGACATTTCATAATTTTGTTAGGCCAAAAAGAACTTGTGGTTGCCCATTAGCCAAGTTAAGACTCTGAGCTAACTTCTGGTCAGTCGAGCAAAACGCTTTACGGGAATTGGGAAAGGGGAATCGGGTTTTTGGGTAGGAGAATAGGGAATGGGGAAGACATGTTCACTCGCTTGTTAAATAATGTTGCTTTTAGGGTCGAAGCTCAGATACGCTAATTGTCTTGGCCAAATACAAGCGTTTTCACGCCATTCTGCGCACTTAGGGCCAAGAAAAAAAGGGTTCCCTCTCTCTCTTTCTCTCTCTCACTCTCTGCCACTCTAAAGAAGCAATCAAATCAAATGTTGAAGCGTGGGTTGTTGCCGTGTCTTGTACCGCACCCAGTAAGAAGTTCATTGTTTATTTAAGAAAATGCTGGAAAATCAGCAAGTCTTCGCGTTGGGGGTCGGTGTGAGAAAAAAACATTGTACAAATAACATCAAGATCGTTGCTATGAGAACTTACTATTTGATAGATAAACATCCGGTAATTATGTAAAAAATAAAAATTGTTCAATCAGTTGTAAAGTAACACTCCAAGTAGTAAGTATCTTGTAGATTCTTATCTATCTATTGAATTCACATGTTTTTTTTCTTTGTTTTGTCTCCAAAACAGAAAGTCAAGAATACTTAAACCGTAATTTGATACAACAAGCAAATGTATGAAATCAATAAAAATGTGATTTTAGAATGAGATAGGGGTTTACGAGAGGATCTAGGGTTCCACTAATTATGTATACATACCACGTATCTGTAGAGCAAAAGGCGATCAAAATAATACAAAACTGAAGAAAAAATTATAGTATTGAAGTCAAGATAAGCGTTAAAGTGTGCACAGTGAAAAAAGTATATATATGTTTATATATATATGTATAGAAATAATAAAAATCAGGAGACCTTAAGGAAAAAGAGAACAAAAATGAAAAAAAAAACTGCTTACAATGGCAAAAGATCAGCGAGGAGATCAGCGTTATAGAAGCTGCCTCATCATGAGGTTGCTGTTGCTGATGATTATGGTGATTATGATGATGATGATGATGAAGGTAAATAAACCCAAAAAAAATATAATACGAACCCAAAGCAACATGCAGCGCCTTTGTGTGTGCAACATCAGCAACAACAAAGTGACTCAGGGCAGAGGCAGAAAACCCAAAAGAAAGGCAAGATAACCAGCACATAAATGGCCTGGGTCTCGGTCTCGATCTGTGTCTGGGTCTGGGTCTCTCTGGCCATGGGCCTCAGTCTGAGTCTCAGTCGCAGTCTCGGTCTCGGTCTCGGTCTCGATCCCAACTCCAGCTCCAGTCTTGCCAGACAAACTGGCGACGCTTGTGAAATTTTCTCTTCGTCTGCTTTTGCCTGCCTCTTTTTCGTACGCAATAATAAAGAAAATAAATAAAAACACACACACACACACACACTCGCACACTATATCAAAAAAAGAGAGAGATGTAGTGGAGAAAAAGAACCATAAATGCATTTCAACAAAGGCAACCAGAGGAGCCAATGAACCTAAAGAGCAAAACCAAAGCCCAAAACCAAAGGCCATAAATAAGCCGTGGTCTGGTCTTGCCATCGCCATCGCCTGTTGCCTCTGCCACAGTCTCTCTGTCTCTCTCTCTCTCTCTCTCTCTCTCTCTCTCTCTCCTGCTCTCTTTCTTCGCCTAGAGTCGTGTGTTATGCGCATGCGCAGCCGTTTGCATTCGGTTGCACTTCAACTTGAGGCACGGCACGCCAGCGGCTGTCACCGCACTGCCCCCATCCCCCAGCTCTACCCCTGCCCCAAGAATTCTCTGCTGCTGCAGCTTCTATCTATCTATTATATTTATTTTTCTTATTTTTTTTTATTTCTCCTTTTTTTTCTTCTCTTTTTTAGGGAGCCTAAAACGAATTTGCCCTTTTAGAGGCAAACACATTTGTATATTTCTATGTTGAATTTGTGGTCATTTTGTTGTGCTTTTTATGCCTTGTTTACGGTATTTCCAGGGTATTCACTGTGGATCATATAAACTGATCAATTATGTTTTCAATTTGTTTGAAAGTTTTTGGTTTCTTTAATTAATTTTTTATTTATGATTAAATTATTTTTAATTGATTCAAGCTTAATTTGGTTTTAAATAGTTGGCAGGGTATTTCATAGTCGGTACTTGCCTTTCTTGTAGTTTTTTGACTACCTTGTAGAGTGCACACTTATGCTTTAGGAATTTCTACAGCTCCTCAACATTTTGCTATTGCAATTTTTCACTAATGATGACTAACTCACTTGTGGTGGCCTTTTAGACCACTTTTTTTTGCTTCTTACCTATTTGCATGATTCACACCGTCTGGAGGTGCAAAAAGCGTATACAACATACAAATAAGAATTTTAAGTAATTTTATGCCTTTAAATTTGTTACGCTTTTCAGTTTTTGTTGTTGTTTTTTAGTTTTGTTTATGGGCTTTCACTTTAGAGTCTCGTCGCGCGCATTACAATCAAAATCCAATTAAATGTTATCAGACAGTTCTAAGGCCAAAGCAAAGTTCAAATGCAGCCAGATTTGGGAGAAGTGGAAAAGGGTTGAACTCAGGGGAGGGGCAAAGGGGCGGGGATGTTGCCTTTGGCAGCGGCAGTTGTAGCTGTTAATTTGAAAATTAGATAATTGAGGCAAAACTTGAGATGAAAATGAAAACACACACATGTTCGAGGGAAAAGCTTGACCCGAATTTCATAAAAGAAAAGAAAAACAGAAGAAAAAGAAAATAAAGATGGATTGATGTGGAGAAAAGTAACTTAATATTGATTATTTATTAAGCCATTTTGAGCTGACAACATGGCACAAACTGTTTTCTTGCCAAATATTAAGCTGTGGCTTAAGGCAAATCTTAAAACCTGGCCAAGAGTCTGTTAAGCCACAGCCAATAAAGCGCACTTGCTGCTCTAATAAAGATGAAAATTATATGTCCGAGCAACAACAACAACAACTATAACTGGCTGCTATTATAAACGACAAGTGGAATTTACATAACAATTTAATTAAAGTGCACAAAAACAACAACAAAAGCAACAACAACTTTGGCCAAAAGGAGTTTGCCAAAAGTTAAAGCGCAAAATCAAGAGACAGAGTCAGAGTCGTAGTCGGAGTAAGAGTCTGATTCGGAGTCGGATATAGAGGAGTATGTACTCGTATTTGGCATAAAGCTGGCTTATTAAATAAATAAACTATAATTAAGAAATGTGCATATGTGTGTGTATCTAAGTTGGTCAAAAAATCAAGCATAAGCCATGATTAAAGCTGGGCTTGAGTGTTGAGAAATCGCACAGAAAAAAAAACAACGAGTCGGATACGCATTGCTCGACCAGCTGGAAGCGGTAAGTTGCTACTGCTGACGCCGCCGTGCTGTCTAAGCCAACATTGTAGGCCAAGTTAACCAGGCAGTTGTTGACTTTTTGGCGCATGTTGCAAGCAGATCCTCGCCATAATTGGAAGCAGTCGCATGGAACTTGTTGCACAGCAAATTATAACTAACGAGTCAGTTGTTGTTACTGTACAGACGATCAGTCGATCAGTCAGTTAGTAAGTCAAGTGGCCTGAAATGTAAATATGTTCAACTGGTGGCATCACTTTTACTTTTAAGCCAACTTTGGCTTTGTGTTAATGTGACAAGTTGCCGGTCTTTCAATCGTTTTCATGCCACTCTGTCTCTCCCTCTCTCCCTCTCTCTCTCTCTCTCTCTCTCTGTTACTGGTTCGACAAATTGCCTCGATCTCTGCTCTTTTGTTGTTGTCTTATATAATTGACACCTTGTTGTTAATGGCTTGAAGAACGCTGCTTAATGCTTAAATCTTGTCTGCACAATTTGCTGACAATCTTTTTGCGTTCGAAATGAACAAGTTAACAGCCAACCAGTTGGTCAACTCGATTTCAGCTCTCGTAAAAATATCCTTTAAAGGCTAATTGTAATTTGTTGAGCAATTTTTGAAGACAACAGAACTTTTAAGTAGTGAAATTGTATGCTATAAAGTTATCGCTATAATGAAGTTAATATAAATTCTTCGATTTATGCAATTGTTTTGAAAATTTAATGAATTTTGTGGAGTTTGATGAATATTAAATTAAATAAAATATTAAAAAAATATAAGAAAAGTGTTAAGTTTAAACTTAAGTTAATAAGTTTTAGTTAAATAAAAATAAGTAAAAATTTTAAAAATAAAATAAATTGATTTTAAAATAATTATAAGTTATGTTTTACTACTGCTTTAAAAGATTGTCAAATAAAAATATAATACCGATTCTTATGACAATTTTAAACTGAAGCCACTTAAAACAATTGTATAACTTTAGTTTCCAGTTGCAGGTGTTCTTCTCACACTTTTTCGAACAACTATGAATCATAACTGAATTCAAAAAAAAGGGTGTTTACAACTTAAAACTGCCCTTTGTATGGCAGCTCGTAAAATCGACTTGTGCTTCGAGTTCAGCTTAAATGGATTTATAGAGATATTAAACAAATCCATAAAAGTTGACAAAGCAAAGGCACAAAACAGATGCAGAGCTGCGAAAACTATATAGGTGACAATCAAGACAACAACAGAGTGAAGAGGAGAGGGAAAGAGGGAGAGAGCTGGAGAGAGAAGCAGAGCGAGAGCAGGAGCTGCAGAGTGATCGTAAAAAGCTAAAGACCGCGCAATAAATATGCGTGTATATAAATGAATACAGAAATTAACATAAAATGGTGAGACAAGATGATCAAGATCATGATCAGGGGCAACACCCTTAAGACGATCGCAGCTCTATAATTGCCCCTAGGCAAAAGGGCAAATCCAGTGTAAGGGGCAGGGGCAGGAGAACGAGGGCACTTGGCACTTGTGCCCAGCACACTCTGCAAGTGTGTCTACAAAAACTTGGGTAAGAATCGAGTTCGGATAGTTATACATATATGTATATATGTGTACATCGTTCGGATTCAGGCTCGGAATTGAGTTCGGTTGGTTTTGGGTTCGGGTTCACTGAGCTCAGCTCAGCTCAGCTGCATGATCCCTTTTTTCTTTGGTTATACGTCTTTGTTTTTACAGTGCGATAAGCAGAGACGGTCGACAGTCGACAGTTTTTCCTAGACCATTTTTCTGGTAGTTTTTCTTGTCGCATCGTTTTCCCGTCTTTCTGTTTGTTTTGCCTGTTGTTGGCGTAGGACGTGCAAACGACCCTTTTTTCCACTCTCTGCTCTACTCTGATCTTCTCTGCCCTTCTCTCTCTCTCTCTGCACTAACTTGACTTGACTGACAAGTTTCACCTGTCCGTATTTGTCTATGGGGTGATCTATCACGCCAGAGACGGAGCCAGCAACTCAACCAGGGACTGAGCCTTTCTGCCAGGGTTGACGTTTCTATTGCTCCTCTCTCATTGTTGCCCTTCTCCTACCCTCTGCCTAGATTTGCTAAGACACAACATTTGTTTGACTAGATAATGGTTGGAACATACACACGTATGGTAATTTAATAGGGTCTTACACCGATGCTAGGTGTGCCATTGCCAGACTGACCCTTTACCCCTAGGGGTCAGCATTGAAATTAATATGTCTCTGGTAAACTGAAACCCAAAAACCCCAATCTTTTTCCCAACCCAGGCATTGAAAGTGAAAAATCTTCCCCCAAAGCAATACATGACCAGACATATCTTTTGGAGCTTAGCGACATCCCATATCACAACTGAGAGAACGTGCAAACTGCGTGCTGGCCAACTTGACATGACGATAATGATTGACCCAAAAACGAAAAAATCAAAGAAAAAACTAAAAAACACATAAAAAACTACACAGAAAACACTCGCCCAAAGCAACAAAAAGTGAATGTCATTAGAAGAAACTTTGTCGAAGCAGTCGCAGATAAATAATAGAAAATTTAGACCGTACCCGAGCACACGCCGAGCTGCAGCAGCTGTCAATCAATGTGCAACAACTCATTGAACAGTTGCATAGACGCAAGAGATACCCAGCAATGTGAGTGGAGCAAGGGAAGTGTGGAAATTTATGTTAAGGGTGTTTGGAAATGGATATTTATAAATAAGAACTTCTATATATACACTATAGTAAAATTTATGGCTTATAACAGTGTTGATCTAACATTTAAAATCCAAATAATTACATTAACTTTATTCAGTTGTTCCTCAAAAACATACCTTATTTCCATAAACTAATGACAGACAAAATACCTAAACAAAACTCTTAAAAAAGGGTATGCTAATTTATCTTTATTGATTTAAATAGTTTAAATTTTATTTAAAAATTATACTTTTATATTTATTTAATAGAAAATTTAACAGACTAAACTAATCATTTTTTATTGATTCCCTTTCGGAGACCATGCAACACTTTTTCTTACGTATTTATTTAAAAAACTTATTTGTTTTATTAGAGTTTTTTGTTTTAAATAGTAAACTGAATATATTTAATTTCTTTTTATTTATTCCAACAAATAATCAAATTTTAATTTTATATATAGGGTACTTTCAAGTCCATCAACTGTTAATTGTCTTAATTTTTTTGTTGTTGATTTTCCAACAAACTTATTTGTTTTCTATGAAACTTTTCGGTGCGTAACTCGGCTGCCTCTAGCCCCCTTCCCTTTCCCCTCCCCAAACGCCCTTTCCTTGCCCCTTTTCCCCCGATCTCCAACAGTTCAATATCAATCCAAGTCTATGCTCAGGCTGCTTATGCAGCCCGTTGAATGTTGGAACAGTAGAAAAGGCCCCCAGCTTGGTTGCCCCAGATTCTGTGGCACTTTGCCTCATGTGCCTCAAATGCCTCAATGTGCCTCACTTTGCCTTGCAGCCTCTGCCCTTTATATTTTTGTGAAGCTTCTGCTGCAAATGCTTTCAATCGTTGTGGCTAAAGAAAAGTTTTGTTTACATTTTGTTTTGTAAACAAAGAGAAATAAAATATTGTACGTCGGAGTGTGTGTGTTGGTGTGTGTGAATCAATATGTTTGTGTGTGTGTTTGTATTAATGGGTAATATCTGTGTTTTATACGACAAGCACGACGACAAGCTGCAGTCTAATGAAGAACTCTTCTGAGTCTCATTCCGAATCAGAATTTTAAACTGAAACTGAAACTGAAAATTATTCTGTGGCTGCTTCAGTTGATCTTGTTCATTAATTAATGATCACTCAGACTCACTATTATTGTTGTTTTTGTTGGATTTTATGGCTGCATTGTGCTCTTATTTTGCTGAGCATTTAATTTATGACATTTTATTGTGTGGCAAACGCAACGATCTCGTGCCATGATCTCGTGTCGAAATCGAGTAGTGAGTAAAAAATGATCTTTGGGGTTTTTAGTAGCCACATTAACAAGTATATGAACTAGCTATAATTATGCTATATATACCTATAGCAGTAAAAGATTTTATTAATTTATACTTGAAGTAAAAAATTATGTAATTTTACTAGTTCCATAAATGTCAATAAAATAATTATTATTCTGCTCTTTACAATCTTTATATATTAAAATAATTAAAACTATATAATAGCCAAATTAAGTCAGCCTACTATTGGCTATATGTTCCTTACATATGTTCTTTTAATAGGGCAAATTATTTTTTATACAAATTCTGTTCAAATTTATAGTTTTATTTCATATTTTTTATGAATTTTTATAGCACTTATTACATATTCAAAATAGTTTCTAATTTAATTCATTCTGTTTATCACTAAATCTTCCATACAGTAGTGTTTCTTGATCTTCCTACAAAAATATATAAAATTGATTGTCTTAAAAGATAGATTGTTCATAGATTTAAAGTGAAGAGCTGAGAAAAAACAGAGAAAATCGTGTTACGATACCAACGATACGGGCTACCCAAATGGCCAACATAACGAAGAAGAACAGCAGAGAAGGAGAGTAAGAGAGAGAGGGAGAGAGAGAGAGGGTGAACTGAAAAGAGGAAGAGAAAAAATAAAACTGTTGTAAAACGCATTTTGAGTGACAGGTACCCATAGGTCTTAAGACCCAAGAGTGGACGGACCTTGCGTCGTACCCAGTACAGGGCACAGCTGAAACTGCTCAGCTTGATGATTGCACGAGTTGAGACGACAGCGACGACGACGGCGTCGGCGACGGCGACGATGTCGAGTGCTCAATTTGAAAATCGACAAAACGTGCAACTCACATGTCATACACGCGACGCGACGAAGACGCAGACGAGCCAAAAGACGAAGGAGGACGAACTCCAGTCTCGGTTAGGGACGAAGGGACAGCCAAGGGACGAAGCGTCGACAGCTGTTGAGACGCAAAAGAAGAAGGAGAGCGAGAGAGAGAGGAGTGGGAGAAGAGAGGGAAATGAACGGTAGATAGGAGGGAGAGTAGTGGGAGAGGAGAGGGAAAGCGAGAGCAGAGCTAGAGGGAATAGGAATCGGGACTCGGTTACAGCTACAATTGGTCGTCCCTATCGAGGGGCCAAAACGTGCGCCATTTCGTTGATGAAAATTGTAGGGAACAAGGGAGCAGAGTTTTCAGGTGCGAGGGAGTTTCAATCAAGATGCAGAGAGCGCTGATTTCGTATTGGGGTTGAGCTGAGCAAAAGGTTGCCAGATGTCACCAAAACGATCACTGCATGCAGATTAAACGATATGGAAATTGCTGATTTTGGGCTTGATTAGGGTATTTTGTATAGTTTAAGTAAGATTCACCTCCGGGTTTCATTCTATATTTATCAATATATTCAGGTTATTAACATACTTTCAATATTTCTATCAATCTGGCAACCCGCAGCTCGAAATCCAGTTACAATAAAATAATATTACGGTAACTTGCAGAGAATAACAGAGAATACTCAAAAACACAGTATTATTGTACCCAATGATGATGATGAGGTTAAGGATAATGTTCCTTTTGGCCATTTCTAGTTGGCTATAAAGAGGCTAAAATAAAGTTAATAAACCGATATATTAAATCACAACAAAGGCTCAAGAGCAAACTACTCCACAAGTGAGAGAGTCTTACTAAAACGAAGTCCAAGAGAGAGAGAGAAAGAGAGAGAGAAATAAACCTGAAGCGTGTTTCGAGTTCCCAAAGATTTATTCAATTTGTGCGTGCATGAGCGTGCTTGTGCGTGCATGAGAGTGCACGTGCATGTGCTTGTCGTGTGGGCTTCTGATTATGCAGGATAGTCCCCGAGCTGGTTGGTTGGGCCTCAAAGTGTACTTTCCCTTCGAATTGGTTGGGGTTATTATATAACACCTGTGCGTACAGTAGGTAGGAGTACGAATGTATATGATTTTGGTACAGACTGATCCTTAGTCAAAGTGGGCAGATGGAATTACTGGAATTGATTAGAAATCTCTTTGTAAATAGAACTAATCGCGTCATTTAGCCAATTCAAAACTGAATGATCGTTAATTTCCAAATACAAATCAGTTTAGTCTCGGTCTCTTGGCCAGAATGAAATTATCGCTCATTATCTTGGCCAGGCTAGTAAAATAATTTAGCGTTCGGACCAGAGCAGAGCTATTAAATTGAAAGCAGAGCAAAGGAATTGGCAACAAGACACAGTGCCATCCATATTAGCCAATAAGAGAAGAGCTCTGCTGAGTGCAAACTGAGTATCGGACAGATCGGACAGTTATGGACGGACGGAGAGACGGCACGAGCGCATCAAATTAAGCAGGAAGAAGACAGCAGCGTCGACATCAGCAACAACAACAACAACAGCAAATAAAATACATACTAAAAATCCTTAACCAATGTAATTTGATACCGAAAATCATTATGCACAGAGCTAACAACAAGCTAAACTATACATGTACATATAAATACTATATAATATATATACAAACATACATATATGTGCACAGAAAGAAATTGGCTATAAAATTAATCAACAAAAGAGTTATTTTTAATACGGATTGGGTATATAATTCTTAGAATTAGTTGTAATAGATTTGAAGAAAATATTTCTATAGTATTTTAATGAAAGTTGAATACTTTATGCTTAAAATAATAATAGCACAGTTAAGAAAGGCTACAGTTGAATAAGCCGACTGTACTTACTCATTCTAGTACGCGCTTTTCCATACAAATAACCAATTTTTGACCAAATTGCCCTTTGGGAACTATAGGTTATAGTTGTCCGATCCAGATCAAACTTGGTGAGTATAGGTATAATAATGATATACACATAATGTGTGGGTTTAGTGGCGTTCTTTCAACTAAAACTTCATGTCCCCATGCAAATCATGAAGTTTCGACCGATTTGTTCTATGAGAGCTATAAGCTAGAGTTGACCGATCCTGACCAAACTTGGTGAGAATAGTTTTAATCATGATATACACATAACATGTGAGTTTGGTTGTAATGGCTCAACTAACACTACGTGTTTTTATACAAATCACCAAGTTTTCACAGATTTGGCCTATAGGAGTTACAGAATATCTGAATTTCTTGATTTAATAACAAATATTATATCCTTATGGCTATAAAAGTATTTCAAAGTAACAAACGCTCTTAAATCAAGTATTTCCAACTCCATTTAAGTAGATACGATTTTACACAACTTCTAACAGAGCTGACTATTAATGCTACCTCGTAATCCCCTAAATTTTATTTGCAGTGTATCTGTACATTTGTATCTGTAGAGTAGAAGTCAGCAGACTCGACGACTAATTGCCATCAACTTTTTGCATAAATCTTGGCAATATTATGCATGCAAAAGGCACTAAAAGGAGCGGGAGCAAAAGAAAGGGACAACGAGCGAGCGAGAGAGAGAGAGAGGGAGGTAGAGACAGGGTAAGAGTAAAAGAGACAGACATGGCACAGTTAAGTGTGCCCCAAACTGACCGCACCAACTTCAGGATTGCCCATGAAGCACAAAACTTGGAGTCGTGTATTTGCAACCAATCAAAAGGTTCTTCAACCCGAGAGCATTTGTGGCAGGCTCTGCTGTAACTGCAACATCGTAGTTAACCATTGCTAAAGTGGCACGATCACCAACATCATTATCATACATACGACAGCGAGTTGCAACAACGACAACAACAGCAACAGCAACAGCAACCACAGCAACAATGAGGCAAGCGTGTTGCAAAATCAAATAAAAGTTCTAAAAACGTTGTTTATGCCGACTGTTCTTGCAACAGGGATTGGTGGCAAGTTGGGTAGAGCAGAATGGGTGGAGAAAGGGGAAGATCATGAGGCAAACACGATTTGAAAATTGCGTACGTCGTATCGCCAAAAGCCCGAGTTCATTATGTCCAAGGAGAAGACGTCGACAGTGAAGTAAGGAGAGAGTTATAGTGCTAGAGTGAGGAGGGGAAAGAGGGGAGAGAGGAGAGAGGTAGATAGAGCGAGAGCTGTGCACAAAGCTAGCTCACTGTGCCCAACAACGATCATGATGATCATTTTGTTGATATCATGAAAGAGCAAGACGGAGACCAAGTTCCAGACCCAGACCCAGACCAAGAAAAAGACCAAGACCCAGACCAAGACCAGGCCTAGGCCTAGGCCTCAGTCTCTGTCTCAGTTTCTGCCTCAGTCTCTATCTCTTTCCCTGTCTCTCTCTCTCTGTATCTGAGGCAGAAGCAGTCAGGATAAGTTCATTGACTTGCAACTAGAAGTTCATTGCAGTTGAAGTCGACAACAACAACAACAGCAAGACAAGTACACTGCCACAAAAAAAGAGTATAGTATAAATAATTAAATTAAAATATTGAATATTTTAGCTTTATAACAGTATATAAAGCAAATAAAGTTTAAAGTTAACGAGTAACTGAAGAATATAATTTAGTTTCAAAACTTTTAATTGAAATATATAAATTTTTAAAAGTTCGAGATGTGATCTCTATGTTGGATACAGTTTGAAGTTATGTTAAGTAATGCTTACTTAGTTAATTATATAACTAAAAATTTAATATTCATTGAAATAAATAAAGTCAGTAAAAAAAAAGTAAAAAGTTATGTTTATTCCCTAATTTTGGGAATATAGTTGAATGTTTAGTAAATCTTAAAAATAATTTATTTTTTAAAAATTATTAATAATTTTTACCATAAACTTACTTTACTTCAAAGCTTAGAAATAATTTTGTAAAAAACTGACTTAAGTTTGAAATTTTTTTCACAGTGTACTTACAACTAAAATGGATCTTGGTGTTTGTCTTTTGCTTGGCTTCGGAGCGTGTGTGTTGCACACTTTCTGTTTTATGCCTCTGGCGGACTCCAACTGCTACTACGACGCCGTCGCTGACTCCGATTCCAAATCCAAGTCGGACTCTGAGACATGTTCAGACCCAAAACGAGGCCCAAACCCAGAGCCAAAGCCAAACACTTGTGCTAGGGATCGCTTGGTATTATTTGCTAGGATTAAAGGCATTAAAAGACATGAAACAGGCAAAACACACTAAGACGAACCAAGCAGGGTAAACACACCACTGTCTAAATGGGAGTGTGTGTGTGAGTGTGTGTGAGTGTGTGTTGTTGTGGCAAATAAAACATCTGTGCCGTAAAATCAAAACACAGAGGGATACAAACAATATACAGAACTGAACAGAACTGAACAGAACTCTGCCTGTTAAGTGTGGATCAGTTTGGTTACTTGGCTCTCTTTCTATACAGCCCCTCCTCTCCCTCTCTCACGCTCTCTCTCTCTCTCTGCCTCTATCTCCGAACAAGGAGAACTTGCAAATTGACGTCGTCGTGGGGATCGCAGTACGAATACGAGATCGTTTTAGGGACCCTTCGTGAAAACAAGCAACATTTTGTTTTCTTCTTCTTTTATTTTCCTTCACTTTTTTTTAATTTCCTGCTCTACTCTCAAATTTATTCAGCCGGTTGATTCGCTCCTTCGTTCGTAGTTTCTTAGCTGTTAAGGTTCTTCGTTAGGGTGATCGTGTCTTTGGCTACGATTGAGGTTATTACACTCTTATTGTGGTTTTCAGGCCTTTCCCCTTTTGTTTTTATTACTCTCAGCCAGGACTATAAATCTAAGGAGCATGTTAGAGAGAGAGGGAGAGACAGAGCGGATTTTGGCGCGCTTTTTGAAACGTTTGGCTGTTTGCCAATGTCTGTTAGCCCAGTTAATAGGCAGGTTGATTTCCAATGATTGTTGTTTTCTGGAAATCATATGAATTGAAAATACTTCCTTGGTAAACTGATAATGATTAAGAATGATTTTAATAAACTTTAACCGATTAGTCAGAAAAGATCACAGAAGTATTTCATGCCACAGTGCAATCTTTGGCGCCCAATTGCAGCACGGCAAGATTGAGAACTGGAGCTTACTATTACAGACACAATATAAACTCTTTGATTCCCAAGATTCTACATCTAACAATCTTAACTCTTAATATAACTTTTATCTTATATCATAAATAAATAATTTAATCAAATATTCCTAAAAATTTTAAATGTAACCCCTGCTAACTAGTTGCCCGGAGTAAGCCTTTAATCCCTTGATTAAACTAGTCTTAATCCTGCCAAACTTTTAATTGTATTTCATGCTGTCATGTAATCTTTGTGCAGCACGGCAACACTGTTCACTGCATTGGCTCTCGCGCCCACGTGCTCTCTCACTTACTTACGCTAACAGCTCCACAGATCACTTGCGCTCTTCAGTATTGTCTCTTTAGCGGTGAGCTCGCTTCATTTTAAGAGAGTCCCAACTCTTTTGGCTACTTCAGTGTAGAGTTTGTTTTGATTTTGTTTTTCTTCTCGTTTACACAAACACACGCAAGCACACACATACACATATGAGCAGCAGAGCGGTTGTAGTTTTGTTTTGTTCGTCTCATTCCGCTGGCCGTTGTCTTTGTCTATATCTTCTTCTGCTTCTACTACAACTTCTTCTTCTTCTGCTCCGCCTGAGATGTTTATGGGGGTACAGTAGTCTCCCGCCAAAATTTAGTGGCGCGCGCTCGTTGCGCTTGTTGTTGCTTGGACTCTTTTGTGCGTTGATCTTTTACGTTTTTGTTTTGATTTCAACATTCTGGTCGTTGCCGTAGTATATTTGCTTATTCTCTCGTTCTCGCTCCCTCTCCATCTCGCTCTATACAGCGGTTACTTGCCGGACCGGACTACGTACAGCCGCAGCTCCAAGTCCAAGCAACAGTTTGGACAAGTGATCATGACAGCGAGCGAGTTTGCTCCAAGTGTGGCTGAGTGTGTGTGTGTGCGTGTGTGTGAGCTGTGCATTTTCGTTTTCAATTAGGTTTAATCAAGCAAACGATCGATCATATTGACTTGTTTTTTTTTTCTTTTTGTAGTTTTTGCTTTTTTTGTTGGCTTTTTGAGTTGGCTTGAGGTGTGCGTTTTGTGGAGTGTTCACTGCCGCTTGTCATATCGCCTGCTGTTCGCTGTTCACCCGTTGCCGTTTGCCGTTCGCTGCCTGGGTTATTGCTCGCTTTTCATTTTCCTGTTCTGGTTTTCTCAGTTTTGCATAAACTTGTTGATTAACAGCGGCCCGAGGCGACTCAGCTGCTGTTGGTTTTTGGCAGCGCGTTTCTTGGACTCATTTGCTATTGTATTGGTGTGTGTGTGTGTGTTTGACTGTGTCTACCCAAAGGGTACCAAGGTTACTGCTCGTATTCATTTTGGTTTAAACTCCAAACAAGACCCAGTTTAAGTGATCCGTAAAGAACTACTTGTAACAATCAGTTTTGTCAAAAGATTGACACAATCCTATAATCATGCGCTTACAGCGGGTATGCTTAGTTCGTCAGTAAGTTTTTGTAGAGTACTTAAGACTTAACACAGATAAATAAATATATATTCTTGTGCTTAAAATATGGAATTATTTTAACATTATGTTAAAAATTCCGGTAATATATAAATTTGAAAAGAAACTTTGAAAAAACTGTACTCATTTTAAGTTTAATGTTAATTGTTTATATTAATTAATTAATAAATTAACTTAATAATTTATAAGCAATATATTAACTTAGCTATTTTTTAAATTTGAATAAAAATTAATGGAAATTAATCAAAATTTCTATACTCGAGTGAAATCCCAATTAAGATTCATCGATAAATCCATCCAAAGTTACATGTACATGTAAGTAAGTAAGTGCGTGTGTGCGTGTGTGTTTGTATTTGTCTATTGGTTCCGTTAGAAGCCATTTCCTTGGCTTCTCTATTACCAATGTGTCAAGCCCGCACTCAAAAGCCAAGAAATTATATTTAAATTACATTGACAGTGGCAAGAAGACAGACAACCTGAGATAGAAGCAGGCAGCAAGCAGCAGATAGAAGGAGACAGGACACAGAGGAAGACGGGCGACGTGAGAAAGGGGAGAGAGAGGAGAGAAGAGAGCAGACACTGCAACAGTGCACCACTTGGACAATCAGACAGCGCGCTGTCAGAGGCATTATCATTATGTTTATTATACGAAAGAGCAGCAACAGTTGCTGTTGTTATTACAGTGGCAGCAGCAGCAGCAGCAGCAGCCGAGGCAGAGGCAGCAGCACTGGCAGCAGCTCATATAGCTCCGCTCTGATCATAATCAGACAGGGAGTCAGTCCTCTTCAGGCGAGTAAAGGGTAAAGGGGCGAGAGCTTGAAATCGACAAGTTGCTGCATGCACGATCGAACAGAGGAGGAACCAAAGAGCGATGAGAGAGGAGAGCCAAAGAGGTGAGCAGAGCAGAAGAGCAAAGCAGCGGCGTCGTGTGTTGGGTTTGGCTTTGGCTTCTCAGCTGGCTTTGACTTGTTTGGATGCTGCTGCGCAGTCGATGCCGCTGTCACTGCTCAGCCCGCATCGTCGTGCGCATTTAAAGGTCTCCAGTCATCTTCCTCTCGCTCTTCCTTTGCACTCTCATCAGCAATGCCGGCTGCTGCGACTGCTGTGGCTGCCGCTGTTGGAGCTGTTTAAGTGCAGTTGACGTCGATGTCGGCGTCGACGTTGCTGTGCTATCTTGTTGTTGTTGAATCTTTAAAACTTGATTTTAAGTTTGTTGTTGTTGCTTTTTTCGCCGCTGGTTTTTTATGTATAGCTGCTGCTGCTGTAGCTGCTGGTGCTGCAGCTGAACACCTGTGTTCTTAAGCGCTCCCCTCACAATATTATTTTTTTAACCTCATGCAATTTAATGTCATGTTTTTCGTCTTAGTATTTATTTTTTTTTCTTCTTCTTCTTTTTATTTTTTATTACTTAAGTGCGTGTTTAGGTTTAAAGGTTTATGTGCTGCTTTTGGTGCTTGCTTCTTCTTCTTCTCCTTGCTGCTGCTGCTGTTGCTGCTGCTCATCCACAGTCTTTTATGCCTATAGTAAATTTAGCGTCTTAACCTATTTATAATGAAATCTGTTTTGGCCATAAAGTGCCAAAGTGGAAAGAGGCAGACGCAGAGGCAGAGGCAAAATGGCTCGTATGTTGTACAATTTATTGGCCCATTAAAGCACAGTTACTGCCTAAGCTTACGAAAATATTCTATATATTTGCATCAAACGAGAGAATGAGAGAGAGAGCGAGAGAGGGAGAGGGAGTGGGACAGAGGGACAACACACAATCAAATCGATAACTACAGTTATGGCCCACAATAAATTAACACCTCTAACTGTTTAAGGTGTCAAGCAGCATAAATTAAATATTTAATAATTTGCAATTAAATATTATATTTGCTAAATTTTATTTATTTTTAACGAGCTAAAACAACTATCTAAAGTAATTAAACTAAATGGAGTATTTTGCTAACTAGAATTGAGTGGAAATACTTGAAGTTCTGAAGAATTTAAATCCATTTTCCCAAAACGTTTTTATTTAAACTAATTAAAAATTAAATTTTTAATATAACAAACAAGTAAGAAAGGCTTCAGTCGAGCAAGCCGACTGTAAAAGACCCCGTACTCACTCTAGTGATCATTTTACCATACAAATAACTGACTGACTGATCTGTCTTATTGGAGCTTTACGGATCTGTAAAACAACATTTTTCGACAAATTTGTCCTATGGGGCTACAAGCTATGTCCGATCCGGATCAAACTTGGTAAAGACAGTTATAATGGAATTTAGTTGCGATCGCTCAACTAAAACTTAATGTCTCCATACAAATCACCAGTTTTCGACCGATTTGACCAATGGAAACTATGGGCTTTAGTTGTCCGATCCGGACCAAACTTGTTGAGGATAGTTATAATGATACCATTCATATAATGTGTGAATTTGGTCCCGATAGCTCTAGTCGTTTTCAAGTGATGGTGATGTGAAAATTGTTTTTTACTATTTGTGGGAGCGGTAGGGGGCATGGCAAAAATTTGAAATAAACTTAACCTGGCTGACATATAGACGGACTTTCATTCTACATTCCACTACTCGGCTTTTGATGCTGATAAACTTTATGGGGTCGAAAAAGCCTCCTTTTGCTTGTTACGCACATTTCGTTTTAGACATACCTAACAGACCCCTAACTCTTTTTTAGAGTACGGGGTCTAATAAAACAAAATAAATTCTAGTTGATGTTTTATTCTAATTCACAAGTTTATACTGTACTTTAAATTAATGTCAGATTTATTAACTTTGTTTTATATCATAACTTACTATTTACTAACAAAGTTTTAAAAATAATTACATTTTAAATATATATATATTTAGTAAGCACTTTAGTAAATACTTTCAAAAGTTAATCAAAATACTAACTACAAAACCCAATTACTTTAGTAACGCCCAACGTTTGGCAGTCAAATTTGTTATGCAATAAAAATCGAAACATTAATTTTGACCAAAAGTAAATAGTGTAATTTCGATACAGGTAATGTCTAAACAAATGCCATTAAAATGAATTTGAATGTGAACAGCTTAATTTGTGTGGATTTGACTGCTGTAACAGGGCGTATGAGTAATCAAGCGAATGTTTTGAACAATAGCTAAAATGCTATAAAATTATTAATAACGCGACGGTAACTAATCACGTCAAAATGAACAATGGCAAAAATAAATTTTATGACTGCAGAAAAGTAACAAAAGAAAATCAAATAGAGACCCCAACGATACTACAACCAAGTAACTAAAACGATAGACAGATGGACTAACTGGACTGACTAACTGACTAACTGACGGACTGACTGACTAACTGGCAACTAGTAACAAAAGCGCATTCAATCAACATAGCACAAACAACGCACAGTTGCAAGTCATAAAGACTACAACAAACATACTCAACAAATTCAAATAGTAAAGGGCGAAGGGGGGAAGAGGGACAGGGAGAGATTGGGGATGGATGGAGCATGTGGCAGCTACTGGGCATACGCCAAAAAGCGGCAACGCGACGCCTCGTAACGCTAAGCAAATAGACCAAAGACAAGCCGAGAGTTCTACAAAGTATATGAAAATGGCAGAGACATCGAGAGCTGAAAAAGGTGCAGATAAGGGAAGGGAGTAGGTAAGGGGGGTAGGGGATAGAACTGTAGAACTGGGCACACAAAACAACTTCACGCCGCAAGTCAAAATGCAATTAAGCGCAGCTACTGAACGACTTCAACCCAATAACAATGATGATGATCATCATCATCATTATCATAGTCATCATCATTGTGATGATGACAATGACGTTGGTGCTGAGGATGACGATGGCAACGTTGTAACCATCAAAACAGCAGATTGTCAGAGACACATACGTATGAACCTATACAGATACATATATATCTCTATATATATATATATATATACGCTATATATGTATGCTATAAAGACCGATCCAAGCGCTGGGCGTTGATGTTTCGGGCGGAGTTGCACAGATAGAAAACTACATGCAACAACAACAAGAAAACTCGATTTCAGTTAAGACGCAGTAAAAAGTTGTAATGCAGCTTAAGACGGGAGCGCAGTCGCTTTTAAACATAGAGGAAGGAAAGAACCGCATGGAAAACGAAAATAAAAAAATAAAAAAAAAAAAATTAAAGCTTTTTTTTTCCATACTGGAAGTGGCAATTACACGCAACAAAATTGGAGTTACCAATACAATTATTTCACACACAAACACACACACACATAGCTCCTGTGTGTGTAGATCTCGAATTAAACGTTTTAGAAATGGCAGGTAGAAATGGTCGAGAAGTGGGGAATTCTGCACTCTCCTTGGTAATTATAAGCGCTTAGGAATAAAAGAGAAATTCAATCGATTCAAAGATGTTACTGTAGTGTAGAAAACAGTCGAAATTGATGAGGAAAATTAGTGGAGTGAAATATATAGGGACTGTTTACGATTGGGTATTAAATTTGGCAAATATTACGTAGTTTTTTTTTAAGTAAGCTTAAAGGGAACAAACTAATAGTTATTTAACCAACAGAGAAATTTCCTTATTTCTAAAAGTTTAAAACTTATTTTGTGAAAAGTTATATTTTAATTTTTGGACATTGTATCTATGAAATTCTTTTCAGTTCTTATAGATTTTTATTTTATAAATATTTTATTTATTATTCTAGATACAACTTTGACTGTACACTCCAGTTCAGGCTAGTAATGAAGCTCTTAAATAAGCAAATATTCGGTAAATTTAATTAGTTGTTTCTTTAAAACATTACAGTGTTTATACAGACGAACGGACGGACAGACAAGCAGACAGACGAACATCGCTATATCATCTCGACTGTTGATCTGATCTGAATATACATATGTTATACTTTATGGGGTCAGAAAAGCCTCCTTTTGCTTGTTACGCACATTTCGCTTCTGATAAACTTAATATACCCCTCTACTCTTTTTTAAAGTACGCGGTCTAAAAACTCTTCTTCAATTTTATGTATGTATTTTAAGTTTTATAATAATAGTTTATACTTTATGATTGACACATATTAAAAATATTCCTAAATTTTATATTATTTTTTGATAAATAAATTTATGAAAGTCTTTATTCGATAAATGCTAAAATTAAACTTATATCAATGTTAGTAGTTTCTTTAAAATAACTATTTCAAGACCCTCCTCCAAAGGTAAATAAACTCTCCAGCAAATCCTATTTAATATTCCTTCATAAAATATTTTAAAACTTAAAAATAATTTTAATTTTCTTAAATAAATTTACCCAACGACTTCACTCGACTTTCGCTCAGTGTACACAACTGCAAGCTACAACAAAGAAGGTTCTTAAAAGCTTTGTGCATCGTTGTCGCTGTCGCTGTCGTACCCCAACAAAACCGGTTAAGCAGTTTCCTACGCTCCAGCCAAGACATGAAGACAGTGGCGGGCACACTTAAGGGGTTAGGGGGGAGATGAAGTGGGCACTACGATGGGGGATTTGAGTTGGTTGTGTTGATTTGTTGCGCATGCGCGCGCGAGTTTGCCGCTGCACTGTACAGTGAACACCCTGCAGCGCTGCAGCTGTGCCACAGACAAGCAGACAAAGGCCTACTGGGAGACAGGGGCGTAGGAGAAGGGGTCAGGGAGGGAACTACATCTTGTTGTTGCTGTTATTATGACGCTCAAGCAGCTACTGTGCACTGCTTAACGATCATGCCCGATCATGCCCGATCATGCTTCAAAACTTAAGCCAAAAGCTCTTGCAAACGCGCACGTTTCATGTTGTTGTTGTTGTTGTTGTTGTTGTTGTTGTTGTTCTTTAGTTTGCTTTGGTTTTTGGCTACCGTTTGTATCGCTTTGGAATCGCTTTTGGGTTCGGATTTGGCTCATTGTCAATGTCGCTGTGGCAGCTTCTGGGTGCAACACGAACCACTGGAACGACTTTAACTCCCGATGATCGTTGATCGCTGATCACTGATCGCTTGCACCGATCGCCGCGTGATTCATTTGTCGTGCTGTGCGGAGTCGAGAGAATCAAACCCGCATGCAACATTTGTTTATTTAATACTTACTTATTTTTTTTTCCTCCATTTTGTTTTTTTTTTGGTCGGTTTTTTGCTTGTGGTTATGGAAATATGATTGCCCCCTGCTTAACAAATGCTGTGCTGCCACATCATTATCCAATTCAATGTTGCACCCACTCAAGGGGCAATTGAGGCAAAATGAACGGTGATTAAAATGATCGACAATATTTGCATTGGTCATTGGTCATTGATCATTGGTCAGAACATTTAAACTTTGGAGTCACAGTTCGCCAAGTTTTTAAGTTCTCAAGTTCTCCAAACACAATTAATCCAAAGACAAACGCCTCTGGCTGATTCTGGTCATTATAAAAGCGATGCACGAGTTCTCTACAAAAGATTTCAGTTATTTTTTTTTTTTTTTTTTTTATTTGTTTCAAGTATGCCACAAGCAGTTGCAGTTGCATTTGTTGATAAATAATTAGAAGTTTATGACCCTGAGTGCTGAGAATCGCACTTGGCAATTATATGGTCAAGGTTGACCATGACCATCCGACAGACAGACAGAGAGAGATACCCTTAGTCGCCCGATCCATTGGCTAAGTAATCGTTCAATATTTACTCTGCGATATTTGAGTAGACAAACAAAATGACAAAACTACAAACGGCAGCCAAAGCAAAGACTGGAAAAACCAGCTAATCAAATACCGTCAGATATATGTAGATAACTAATGGGTATATACACGCACATACACACTACGTACTCTTAGGCCTAGGCAAATAGTAAGACACTTGCATTAGGTCCATACGGTGCTTATCTAAAACAAACTGCACACAAATCCATCTATAGACAGTTTGAGTAAACCAGAAGGAGAATCTAAGCATAAAATTTTCTACTAAACACCCAGTAGGACCCGAATATTGTTGAAATATGTTCTTTTAAACAAAATACGGGGGTTACTCACTATGAAATCTTTATATAGAGATTAAATTTTGAAAGGAATGGTAGGTATATACCCTGTAAAGTTTGATTTTTATGGGAGACTAATTGTATACAGTCCTGTTATTCGCTAAGATACAACTCTTCATAAGATTATTAGGAACTCAATGTATTGCCATAAAAACTTCAAAATACTCCAACTTTTTATCAATATCCTTTTCACATAAACAACTCCAACTTGATAATAACTTCCACTTCGCTGAGTATCTTTTTATCTTTTTGCTGTGACAATTGTCGCATTGATCGAAATAAGTGAACTAAAAAGAACTTTAACAGCAAAGTAATAAATGTGAACAAAGTCACCTTCTCACTCCTGTGTACTGTACCCACAATGAGCTACATACAAGATAGAAGATAGAGCAACGAATCCAGGCAGAAGACACATCCGAAAACCAGATTAAACCGCAGATGTTCTGTCAAACTGACAGCGCCAGTGAAACGACTTGATTGCCCATGGTAACCATTTGCCCATGGTGTCCATGGTCAGAGTATGGCTCTGGATCAGGCGCTGATCAAGCTGGGTTATCCAACCACAGCCACAACCACAACCACAACGACAAACGTACAACGTTCTAATGAACCCAAAAGATTTTACGCGCCAAAGGCTTTTTCACGTACAACGCACAAACTGCAAAAAAAGAAAAGAAAAGAAAAAGAAAAATGAAAAAAAAACCGAGGGAAAGGAGGAGAAGAAGAAGAGATGCGACTGCCTTTTCTCTGTTTTGATACGCGCTTCCAGTCGATATAAAATTAAAGACCTAATGAAGTGGAGGCAACGACAACGCAAAGATAAATATGCACACAGCCCAGAGAGTAGTAGTAGTTGTTGTTGTTGTAGTAGTAATAGTAGTAGTAGTCGTAGTAGTAGTAGAAGAAGAAGCAGAAGCAAAGTTGAAGAAAAAAAAATAAGAATAACTCGTTTGACCAGTTGTTGGGTTGGGGCAAAGAATCATCATAATTTTTACTATCAACTTGCAACATGGACACATGCGACGCCGTTGAGGACAGACAGACAGAGAGACGAACGTACGGACGAAGAGACAGACTGAACGGCAGTCGGAGCGATCCGATCCGATCCGATTGCGTGTGCCTCTCTTTTCTTCTTTCCCTGCCTATGCCGCCTTCCTGCACACGCCTACGCCAAGGGGCCGTACATGCAAGAGCGAGACAAAACAACAACAAAGCAGGCACACATACAAAAAAAAAACACAACGAACAAAAAAAATGATATGAAAACAGGTCATTGCCTTAATGGATCTCAACACACACACAAACACACACACACACACACATGCACACAGAGCGCGCCACTCGCTTCGACTTTAGTTCTCTCCTCGATTCCCGACCCGATTCGCTTCTCGGCTCCCCTCTCCGCTCTTCGACGACCAACAAAGTCGTGTAAGTAGATGCAAACGAAGGCAACGGCTCGAACGCTGCCTGCATACGAACGAGGGAGGCGATGCAAGCAAGCAGCGATAAAGATTTAAGCAAATAATCAAATACATAAACAAGAGGGAGTAAAGCGAAAGCTGAAAGTCGCTGTCTGAATACTCTTTCACTGCAAAACGAATTAAGTTAATCAGTAAGCACAGCTTATGAGACAACTGGCTGACTTGGAAGACTAGGAACACATTAAAATAATTATAACTATACCAATTTCAAAGGTTATCAACCAACTTTACGATACTTATAATCACAATAAAGCATATTTAATGCTTAGAAGCATTTAATATGTTCAGGTAAGGGTATCCAATACGCACTGCGGGGTTTCTTTTTTCTTTGCTTTTGCTTTTGGGGCGATGGAGGCACTCGAGGCTTGCATTGAGCTGAGTTTTAGAGAGAGAAGAGAACAGAACTGAAAGACAGACTATAGAACCAAGAAGAGACTTTCAAAACTTTACACAATTTAGATTTATTGTTAAAGCAGAGTTGGGGAAGAGTAATAAAAATGAAAATGAAAAAAAAAACAGAAAAAACACAGGAGAAAACAATAGGAAAACCACAGCAAAGCAAAGTAAATTGGGTTAAAAGTACAATTGTCGTTTAGACTCTAATTGGAGGCGTGCGCTGGTCAAAAACTCTGATTGGAATGAGCCTGTCACTTTGCCCAAAGGCCACAAACAAATCAATTGTTCAGTTCCAGTTCCAGTGCCAACTTCTAACAATGAAATGAGCTACTGTTTTTTGCCAGCTGGAGATTTAAAACTTCAACTCGGACTCAGATTCTGGATTCGGACTTGTGCTGAGCGCGTGCCTGCCCCAAGCAACAACTGGAGCTGTATTCCAGTCTGTAGTCTGCAGTTTGTAGTCTCCTGTCTTCAGTCTGCAGTCTTTCAGCCCACTTGCCGTACTCTTGGTACAGTGCCGCCACCTTTTGCCAGCTGTTTTGCCTGCCTTTGGGGCAGCAACTGTAGCTGCAGTTGTTGCTGCTGATCTTGTGCCATTTTGAAGCTGCTGCAGTTGCCTGTTGATCTCTGCAGTTGGGCCAATAGATAAGCTCAGTGCCTCACTGCTGTCTGCTGTCTGCTGTCTGCCTCACTGTTGACTTTTGCTTATGTAATACTAGACTCTGTTCAGCTGCCGGCGGTTTTTGTGGTGTTTGTGGCAGCTAGTTGTTGCATCTTCTTGGCTGATAAATTGCCTAAGCTCAGCTGGGCAGAGTTATATGGTTAGTCAAGTGGTTGAGGGAGTTGCCAGAGCAATAAATCCAAAATAAGGCAAGTCAAATCTTAAGAAAGTTCTATGCAAAATCAGTTAACAAATGTTGAGTAATTCGTTAATAAAGTTTGGCTTTAAGTGTGTGTAAAAGAGCTGCCACGACTTCAAAATACCCTGTGTCTAATATTTGTATATTTGTAATTTGTGTATACTCTCAACACTGGGTATAATAACTCTTGTGACATGCTGTGGAACAAGTTTCTGGCGACTCTGTCCAGGGTATTTTGAGCTGATGTCCCGAACCAAAGCGACAACTGCAACGCCAACTGATTACACACATTTGGCATTTGCAACACGCTGTGCTGCGCTGCTTTGGGGCAGATGCAGATGCAGATGCCACAACTGAATTATACACAGAGCAGTTGCAGCAAATTCTGTACCACAAATTATCTAATTTGCAAAGTTATTGCTATTAATTGGGCGTAATTATTGCGTGTCGTCGGCTCTAAATGGCGCCTTTTATGCAACCATTATAATTAGTTTCCTTTCAAACTCCCTATTTTCCCTGTATATGTGTATATATATTTCGATATATGTGTAGCTAAAGCAATGAATGCTGCCCCAAGTGCAGAGTTGTCAATTTTAATTGATTGTTAATCTGCGCCACGTTGTATGTAGACTCAGCATGATCTTGCAACAGGGTCTGCACTGTCTGAGGCTCAGGGTCTCTGTCTCTGTCTCCGTCTCTGACTCTGTTGAGGTTAATCTTATAAACGTAGCGAGTTAATTGTATTAAATACGCTCCACAGCATTGTTGTTATTATTGCTGTCCAGTTGGTTGTCTTCTTGGTCTTGGACTTGGTCTGGACTGAACTGGAGTTAATGAACCATTGAAGATCAAGGATAACCGACGTGCACATGGCAATTAGTTGATTTTTTATTAAAGTCAACGACGATAACTAAATATAGATGGAGGCCATCAGCGAAAGAAACGACAAAATGAAAACATTTTCAAGCCCGATCAGTATATATAAAGTTATAGCTTTTTCAAAACAACACTAATCGGCGGATCAAGTTTTCTATTACAAATGAAGCTCTTTTTGTAGCATACTTTTGGGGCCCAGTTAACGATGCTTTTAATTAACAATATATAAAATGAAAATTTACTGCGAATTAAAGACTATTTTAAGATAACTCCCTGAGATTGTGGAAGCTCTTAGATGCTGACAGGTAATAAAAAATAAATAGCAAAATATTGTAATCAAGAAAGCATTAACATATTCTGAAAGTAACAACTTATGGACATATATTTATAAGTCGCAGACAAAGTGACAGGAGTATTTGCATAAACTGAGCTCTAAAACTATTATACGCGATCTATTGCTTAAATAAATCAAACTTTTAATTACGCTGCAATTAATGTAACGTATTTCAATTAATTAAATGCAATTTCATTGGGCGCACTCACGGACCAAAGCCAATCGGAGCCCACGCCTCAATCGAGTACCCAAAAAAAATATGTATATAGATATATATAAAAAATAATACAAGAAAACTCGATAAACAATATTACGAAACCTGAAATTTTGCGCGCCAAAAAACCAAAACAAGCTTAACAACAACAACTACTACTACTAAATATATTATTAATGAAAAAATAAATAAAAACAGCTGTAAAGTCAGTTTCAGTCACAGACTCACAGTCAGAGGCAGGTGATAAGGCGTCGTCGTCAGGTTGTTAAACCAGCTGCAGCAGCAGCTACCTGAGGACTGTGCACTGAGCACTGTGGACAGAGGGGGAGCGTTAGGGTAGCGTGGGAGCTACAGAGCAGCTCTATTGCGTCGTTGCGAAAATTAACTGCAATACAGAGCTAAAGAGGGCAACAGGTAGGAGCAGGTGGCAGGCGGTGGGCGGCAGGTTGCATGTTGCAGGTGGTACAAGGGGCAGTGGGGCATGCCTAGAATCAATTGGCATAAATGTTAAAAGGCTCGCCACGAAGCTTCCTACACAGGCGTGTGCGGCTTCCGTGGCTGCAACTTCAACTGCGACTTTGCCAAATTGTTGTAGTTGTTTTCGTAGTTGTTGTTGTTGTTGCTGTCGCATTGGCCTAATGCGAAAGTTGTTGCCCTTGTATTGGTGTGCGCTATGTGTTCGTGCCACAAGTGGCAGTGGCAACAAACACTAGGCAACAAAATCAGTTTTCTAGACAGTTCGATAAAAATTTAATAAATTTAGTTGCACTTTATTACTTAAAAATAAAGATTTTTAAATATATATGTTATAGTTTAAATAATTTTATACCTCAAAGTGTGTAAAGAAGTAGAAATGTACAAAATTTATTTGTATTTTTATAAAACATTTATGTAAAATATCACTAAGCAAAAAAAAAACGCTCAACAAATTAAGTGAAATTTGAAAAATACTATGAAAAATCTTTATATCTACAAATATTATAATTAAAAAATTATTAAATTAAAAAAATTAATAAAACACTTTGACTAACTATGCTTCAACATATATATAAAATATTATAAAATAATATAAATTTTTTCATTAACATAAAATTGTTTAAATTAAAAAATATTTATACACTTCACGTTGATGGAAATACATGTGCGTTTATTTATTATTATCTTAATTATATAATTCACAAATATACAATAGTTTATATTTAAACTATGAAATACAATGAAAGCTCCCTTGACCACAGTATTTCTGTCCGCCCGAGGAAGATGTCCGCCCAAGGGATTTTGTATGAAAATCATTCTCTTGGAACTGTAAAATTCTTTCGGCTAAGGGAGTTTCCGCCTGAGGGAGCAGTCCGCGAGTAGCGCATTCACTATAGTATTCTTCAATATAATCAAATTTATTTACTTAAACTTGGTTTTATTTAAAAATGTTTATACATTTTATATTTTTAGCTGTTTATGTATTTTAAATTATAATTTTAACTTTTTTAAAATATAGCTTACACACATTTTTGAATGATGATATTATTATTTTGTGAAAAAACTAACCAGAGAGAAAATAAATTGAATAAAAAATGTATATGAACCAATACAACATATATTTTAATTTAAATTGTATTTATCTATTCGTGTTTATAAAAAGATTTATATATATTAATGTTTAATTTAACATTTATTTAAATCTTTTGTTGTTTAGTGTAACTAATGATCCAACCAGGCACGTCACGCGTCAAACTTTGTACGTGTTGTTTCGTTTGTTGGTCAAGTGGGCAACAACAACAACAACAACAACAACAGCAATAACAACAACAACAACAACAGCAATAACAACAACAAATGCAACACGCGCTTAATTTTATTGGACATCATGCGGTGCGCATGCGCAACATATCAGGCGACCTGATCCAACAAGAAACAAGCAACAACTACGACAACAACAGCAACAACAACAGCAACAACAACAGCAACCACAGCAACAACAACAGCAACAACTAATCGCTGTTGCACATATGAGTATTATTTTTTCATTCGTTTTTGGGCCAAATGGCATAATTGACTGCCCCACTGTGGTTTCTGGCTACCGTCTAACACACACCTGACACACACACACACACACACACCTGAACACACACTGAACAACCCACTCGTTTGATGCATTTGGTTAAAGGAGAATTATTTTGCCTCTAACCACTTTTAGTGAAACTATTGATTGATGTCTCACCATTAATATCAATCAATATTCAAATGCCAAAAAATAAGAAACTATCTCAAGACTTAGACTAAATGCTTAAAAAAAGTATATAAATATTAGATAAATTGTTATATTATCTATAAGAATTATCTGCATAAAGCTTCTAGAAATTTATTATATTTTTAGCTTTTTTTTAACACTACTATTTGTAAATTAGTTAAAGTAATAACTAAGCGAAATTTAGTAATTTAATTCCATTTTATTTGATTAAATTTTATAATTTTAATTTTCGTTTTCCTTAATTAAACTTCACTTAAAATATTATTTAATAAATTTAGTAACTTATGCCACTTTTAATTGACTATATTTTAGCCTAAATCTATGTGCTTATATCCATCATAAACAATGCTTACTGTGCACATTAAGTTCACACATTACAGAGATGACTGTCGACCAATAGTTTCTAACTCAGTTGGCAAAACACCTTACAGGTTTATATCGATTCCGTGGGTGTTTACTAATGGCACAGACTGTGCATTTTGACTTCAATAGTTTTGCGATCTGCGTATCTGTATCTGTGCAACATGCTGTGGGCAGGTTTTGGTGCAGCAGATACACTGCCAAAGGGTAGCTTTGTTTTGTGGGAAAGTGTGGAAAATAAATTTATAATTTTTGTAATTATTTTACTTAATTTAAGTATTATTTTATTTATTAAAATATGTAATTTGAACTTTTCTTAAGGGGAGTTTCAATATAGTTGTAGTTTTAATTGCTGTAAATAATATTTTGGCTGATTAACTTAACAGAGCTCTGCTAATTCTTGATCACAGCTTATTTCGTTCATATGATTTTTATCCCGATTTTATTGAATGCCTTGGAGGCCCTTTTCTTAAGGGAACTTTCCATTAGTTGTTGTAGTTGTTATTGTTGTAATTAAACAATAGACCAACTAGATTAAAGGTATGAAATATTAATATTATTATAAATCGATTTTATTTTAATAATTTTATTAAAATTGGATTTAAAAAACAACATAAATATAAATATATTTCTTAAATAAAATGATAATGAATAATTCATCAAGTTAACAGGAGAAAATTATGTAAAAGAAGTCTTTAATGGGTTCAGTTATTTTATAAAATATTTTTTTAAATAATTACTAAATTATATTTATGTTGTAAAGATAACAAAAAAAATTATGTTTTATTAGAAATATTTTATAATCCATTTAAAAATGTTATGCTAAGTATAACTTAAACAAGATTTTCACATTATAATTCAGTTTTTTCAGAGTTCTTAAATGAACCTATTTCTTTATAATATTTTGAAACTTTAAACTTCTTAAATTAAAATTTTAAAGTATTTTGACTTCGTTATGTTCGAGATATATATTTTCTTGGCACTTATCGTTCTTCTTCTTCGACTTTGCATGCGCTAATTTGCGCAAATCAAACAACTCGCAAGTGGAGTACGGAGTATGGAGTGAGGAGGGAGGAGTACGGAGTGCGGAGTGAGGAGTACGGAGTTTGGAGTGAGGAGTATGGAGTTTGGAGTGTGGCACCAGAAGAAGGAGTTCAAAAAGAATCAAAGAACCAGTTTTCTTATTATGGCTGTTGTTGTTGTTGTTGTTGGATCACTGCGTGCTGTTGTAAAACACCTGCTACAATTGATTAAATCACAGCAATTTATTATTATGATTTTTCGAGTTGAAACCGCAAAAGAAGAAAAAAAAACAGTAAAAAAGCGGAGAAAAATTGAAAATCGAGGTTGATTGATTTTGGAGGTCTCTGGCTCAGATCGTGGATTGTGGACTGTGGGTTGTGGACTGTAAGATCAGACATTGTGGGTGTTCCTTACGTGTGGTTCAGTCTATGGTTTTTGGATATTGCGCCGTTAATCAATTGCCAAACTTAGCACGTTCTTGGGTGTTAATTATGGTTTAGTTTTGGCCACGAAATTTGCATATATAAATGCTTAAACTCACGTAGGTTTAGATCAATTACCAATTGATTGGAACTGAAAGTGGATTTAACCCGATAAACCTTTAATCGATATAGCAAAGAATGCCGTTAGCTTGTTTCAAACAGGAAAATAATCTAAATTACTTTTAGCCTTGCAAAAATGAATGTCAAGTTTATTTTTAGTTGTTAATAATAATCAGCTACAACATTGTTGGCAATTTACCAGCTAAAAACATAAAAGTCATGAGATAATTGGAATTTGTAAACACGAATATCGCGTGCTTCGACTATACCCAAAATCATCTAATAAATAGGGCAGTTCAATTGGAGTAACGAGACAGTTTCCCCACTGGAATTGCCATGAAGTTGACAGTAGTTTTTCTATTGTTGCAATTTGTACACTACATTGCGGTAAATATTATTGTTTAAAATTGTGATTAAATTTAGTAAAAAGTTCTTCTTTCCTAGGCTGAGAAAGCCTATGTGGTGTCCAATGAGCAACTGGATGCATTTGAAGGCGACTCTGAGTCGTTGGTTTCCTTCGACAAACTGCGAACAATTGGCGAGGAACGTGCTCTTAATGGATCCTTCTCCTTCGTAGGTGACATGGACAACGATGGCTTCAAAGTGTCTGTAGAGCTCTACTCTAGTCCCGAAATGGATGGAAATTATAAGCGAATTGTTTTCGATGTACCACCGACCAATATTTGCGATTGTTTCAAGAAGTTTTATGTACAATTCGTGCAGCCTTCGGTTCAGGAGGGAGATGTGACCAATTTTCCACTTGTCACTGAAGACAGTTGTCCCATACCGAAGGGAGAGTTCTTTATCAAGACTCTGATATTCAATACCAATGATTGGCCCGATCAAGTGCCCCGTGGATTGGTTAAGGCGATCATAACATTCTGGAAAGAAGGCGAAAATGTTGGTGGACTTATTGTTGTGGTTCGGATTGATGATCGCAAGAGTTAAACGACAATTTGCTTAATTGACACACGTTTTGAAATATGTTTTATGACATTTAGTTAAGTAGCATTAAAGGTCTTTGAAAGCGAACAAAATGCTTAGTTTAGTTCTGATTTATTTATTTTCCCCTAAATTCCAACTAAGATAAATCATAGGAACCGCTGCCAAATTCATTAGAAGTCAGCCTTCAACAACCCATCAAGCAAGATCCCCAATCAAACTCGACTTGGGAGTTTCACCCCAAAAACTGATGCATTAATACAAAATTTATAAACATAGAAAAAGACAAAAAGTGAAATGAAATGAAATGAAATGAAGTGAAATGAAAAGTGCGCCAAAGAAAAACTCAGCAGGAGATATTTTACATTTTCACGGATGGATTTCCCCAGAAAGCGGACCGATCTCAAACTGATTTTATTTATAAATTCATTCACGACACAACGAGGGCGGTAAATGCCAACTAGGGGAAAAGGGGCGGAACTGGGGATGGGAAGACAGGGGGAATTCCCCTACGTTTACAGATCGGTTCAGTTCGGTTTTGGTTTCGTTTTCGTTTTCGGTTCGGGGGTCGTCAGTCAGTTCCACACGCGACTGCCACGTGCTAAAAATAGTCAAACGCATGAAATGGGGGATTTTCCGAAAAATGAAAACGTCACTTTGGGCCTAGGCATTAGTTTTGTGCCAAAGAGGGAAAAAGGCGGCTCTACACTCAAAAAAAAATAAACATCTGCGTATGCAGAAAGCCGCAACTATTTGAGGCATTTTCCAAGTAATATGCAACACATGTTGCAAGGCTTTTCCTTGTGGGGTATTGCAGGGGTAGGGCAGTAGGGTGGGAAGGGGTCCGGCCTTTGCGCCTGCGCCCCACGTGCAACATGTGAGAAATTAATGCATGCGACTAACAGCAAGTGACATTTTGGGGCGGACTACACTGTCCCTCCACCGTCCTCTACCACCCCCAACTTCACTCCCTCCCAGCTCATGTCAGGCATGACATTAGAAGATGCTTCGCCCTGATAAGTCCTGCAATCCTACAGAAAACTTGCTTTCCCCTCACTCGCTTCGTTGCACAATTGTCAATCAAAAGTACTTCTTGGGGTACAGCACGACAGAGACCAATGTACAGTTGCCACAAAAGATACTTTGACTGAGAACCCCACTAATCGAGTTGTTAGTCGATTCACTTGACCCCACAAAACACACACACACGAGAATTTAACACTCTTCTTCTAGTCGGCGTGTATCTCTAATTTTTATGTCTTCTTCTAAAAAATTGTTGAAATTTTGATTATTTTGTTTTGAGAATTTACACAATCATTTAATGGCCTACAAACAGGGTCATAAAATAGCTGCAGCTGCGAGCAAGCCCCCAAGGCAAAGTGACTGAGAGCGAATAGAGAAAGAGAGATATCTCCAAGTTGATGCCACAAATCAAAGCATACAAATTGTTTTCAACAGAATTATGGCATGTATCTATGGTCGGGAATGATACCAAACGACAATGATTAAATATATTTTTTGGAAACTTCTGTTTGTCCATTAAAATGTCGAGATGGCGTAGAATTTTAACAATTTTATTAATGGGTCGCGTGATTTAATGTGCTCCCCCCACGAGTCTACAGATATCGTATGGTTATAGAAGTCTCTTTGCTCCCTTTTTCTGTTTTTGGGGATATTGGTTAATTGCATAATGATTGCGTTAGTTGTGGCTTTTGGGTTTATGATCTAGCCGCTAATTGGGCCATATCGGTATGAGAATAATACGAGTTCTAATTGGATTGCCGTGTTTAGTTGCAGTTTGGTTGGATTAATTTGACTCCCCATGGTGGTAATGAACTCCTCTAACTTTGGACACCCCAATTGAACTCTTCAACTATAACCCTAATGAGAATTTCAATAAGTTTCTCACGCTTTTCTTTTACGTAACTGTATCACGATATTACACTTGTTTAAGTAATACTCTCTGCTTAAGCAATACCCTTTGTTCTGATGTCCACACCATTATCTGAGATACTGTATTGCTCCCATTGGAGTCGTAAAACTCTTGCTAATTGATCCCGAACTGCACTCACTGTCAGGCTATTAAAATGTGCCCTCAAATTAGAAACGGGGCAAATCATGAACATTATACGATCACAAATCGGGAGCAATATTACGGGGTGCCATCGATTTATTACCCAAACGCAGAGTTCTCGCCACGCCCAGATTCAGAGAGCTGTTAAAAAAAAAGTTTCGAAACCAAATATATTTATGGATGTTCCACATTTTGTGGGGTTAACGATTTTGTGTACCCAAAACATGTTGCCAATTTGTGCAAAAATAGCGAACACTTGAAACTTAAGTGGAATATTCAGCACTTAACTTCTCACTCCGAAACTGATGCTTCATGTCGGGCCAAAAGTTAACAACAAGTGTGAAGGCTGAACGTGAGTATGCTAGACCGTGAGATGCCCAGTTTTGTAATAACGCTACGCCCAATCGATTATTCGTACTATAAACAAGGCAATTATAATAAGATTGAAGGTTAACTTTAAGCAGTAACTAGCATAGTTAGTATATATAGACACAATATATGGTAAAGTTTTGAATTGTATTGGATTGCAAGTTGCTATCACCCTCTTAGTACATTGTTTTCTAAAAACAGGGTATGAAATGAGAGAATTACGGATTTAAAGCAAATAAATAAAAAAATAAATATTTTAAAAGAAAGAAATGTTCATATACCTTTAAAAAAATACCACTTAACTTAAAAAAACTACTTTTTATACTAAAATATATTTTGTTATTAATTTTTAGTAAATTTTAAATATTTTTTTAAGAACAATTTATATAAATATAGGCTTAAAGCTGAATAATTTTTATATATCTCTAAGTAATTTATTATTTATGTAACAAAAATGATCAATCGTGGTATTAATGTACATAACTATCAGTAAAAGACAGTAACGGTGTATTGCTGTATAGAAATTATAGCTGCACCTTAAAGTATGCAATGGAAAATGCATGAAAACTGAAAGGAAATGATAATTGGAGTGGGAAATTGAGGTGGAGTTGGACTGGGAAACTGAGTTGGAGTTGGAAGTGAACCTGTTTTGTCTACAGTTGCCAGCTAAAACCAATTTATAGATAATAAAATAATTAATCATGCACTTGTCTAACTGTAAGTCATGAGCCAATACACACAGGAGACAAAGGACTCAAAGGACAGACAGGACACAAAATGTAGAGACAGAACACGCAAACACCCAGCACATTATCCCTTGACCATTAACTCAGCTGTCCCGACTTGAAGAAAATGATTGATGGGTGTGTGTGTGTGTGTGTGTGTGTGTGTGTGTGTGTGTTTGTGGAGTCAACGGAATGAATAAACAATTCTCAAAGCATTTCCAAGCGAAATGTTGGCAAAAATCACAAAATGGAATGGAAAATGATTTTGGTAAATTATGATAAGACAATTTGACTTCTAATTAAACTTCCCTCGGTGTGTCTGTGTGTGTGTGTGTGGATTTTGTAGACTGCTCAATTTTCCTATAGAATTTTTTCATTTGTGCGGCATCATGGTAAATAAGAAGCGTAGCTCATTAATGCAACAGCAGCAGATTTGTAGCAGCTCTCAGTCCCTGAAAGAATGAATGAATGAATCCATGAATTATTCATGTGTGTGTATGTGTGTGGGTGTGGCACTAATTCGAGTTATTTTCCTGCTGCCCGGTGGCCTTTTAATGTACTAACTTTTTTTGTCAGTTATTATAGCCCTCAAGTGGCACACTTATTGCCGACTTTTGTGGAATCCGACTCTGGCAATTCATAATTGGGCTTAGTGCATGATTTGGTCCCCGAGAATTAAGTGATTTCAATGGGTGTGCTCTTGTTATTAGATGACTTGACTGAAAAAATAGGGATTTAGTAGGCTAACAGGTGTTCAAATGATGATTCACTATCAGAACTTAAACATAATTAAAATGGGATTAAAACTTGAGTTTCTTGTTGTTGGATAAACAAAAGAAACACTTTAAGGTTATGGCACTTTTGGGCCTTACTAAATTAGCAATCGTGTATTGAGTATCGAGTTGCACAGTGCGTTTTTGCCGCTAATTCTGCAACACGTTGCAAGTTGCCACAATGATTTATGTGCGGCCGCACCTACATTTATGCCATAAAGTGGCCATAAATCACACCAAGAGGCAAAACTCCACCGATTCTGCAGCTGCACTTGGAGCTAGGCTAAAGCTGTAGCTAAAGCTATTGCTGGAAGTTGAAGTTGCACAGAAAAACAAAAAAAAAATACTGAAAAGATACACAAACAACAGCAGAAAAGTCCGCAGCAAAGTCGACAACAAATTGATATTTTTAACATGTGAGTTCAAATAGATAAAGTCAATTGATGGACAGAGAGTAGAAAAATAAGAAAAATCAGTAGCAAAAAAACGCAACAAACAGACAGACAGATAGACCGAGAGCAAAACAGACAGAAAGACAGACAGACAGACACTTGGACAGACTGACAGTCTGGACTGCTCAAGTCGAAATGCGTTTGCCTGGCTGGCATGACAATTAGCCAGCGGGCTGCCCAGAGTGACGCCTCCAAACAAAGAGACAAGCTGCCTCCGCCTCCATTTGTACCTCCTCTTCCACTTCTCCACTGTCACTTTAACCTACTCCATTCGCAAAACGACTTCGACTGCTACAAGTTGTCAATATTGTTGTCTCTCTGCTGTTTGCGAATTTTTCTCGGTTTTAGAATACCCGTAGAGCAAGGGTATCATATTTCGATATTATATAGTAGACATATGTTGGGTGAGTCGAGTCGTCCTCTGACCTTTGAGACTTTTCTAACTGCAATAATATAACAAATTTCAATAAGCTACGTTAAAACCACATATAACTCCACCCGGGCTACAATTTTGAAGAAAGAAAATTAACTTAATGGAACTTAATATATCTTATTAACAATTTAATAAAATTGCATTAAGATCATATCTGTTTAGCAGAAGATATATCTATTTAAAGCTTCTAGGAAACCTGTACCTGAAAGTATGCAACGATTTTACGAGTTTTAGCTGAAAACTCTCAGTGTATTCTGTTACATTACATGGTTAGAGCACTCCTCTTAGCTAAAGTACCGGGTATTGCATAGTCAGGTATCCCTTGGCACGTTCCCACTTGTTCTTGCTGTTTTCTTGCCCGAACACTTGTCACAAATTGTGCAAATTTATTTTACACGCTAAATGCAAAACGTGCCCGGCCAGCTAAATGGCAAAAATTACACTCACAACTCGATTCGTAGTTACTTTCGCATTGGATGGGAGTATATTTCTTTTGGTATTGTGTAGTATTGCTAGCAATTGTCAATAACTGTGCCTCTTCCCTGAACTGGCCCACCCACAAGTTACGCATTTGGAATATATGCTTATATACTCTTGGATATATACCTCATAACTGCTTATTTATGAGCCTGGCAACTCTGGCAACCCTTTTTGGTTTAGCTTTGGCTGCCTAACAATGCGTAAAGTTTTTGTCGCCGCTTTTGATGGATTACAACAAGTTGGGAAGCTGAGAAGCTGTTTTGTTAGCTGTTGGAATCTGTTGTTGCCTGTATGCGATTTTGCTTTAACACTTTTGGTCTTTGTCTGGCCATATAATTATTTATGTTGGTAAAGAAGTAAGAAGGTTGTTGCCATTATGCAATTTATTTCAGGTCTACCGCTCAGCGGCTTTCATCTCATTTTATGCTTTTTGAACAACGTTTTTTGATTAATTGCCAGCGCCTTTAAGTGGTTTGGGAGAAGGGGAAGTATAATGGGTATGGGAAGGAAAAACCAGATGTCCATATTTATAATTTTAATCCCGATTTCCTACTAGTGGGAGTGTGTCTTTCAATTAAAAGTTTATTTATTGGTATATTACAGGCAAGATTTTTAGTAATACAGTGAAAGCTCCCTTGGTCGGACAGCCGCGGTTCTTATAAAATTCGTCCGGCTTAGGGAGCTGACCACCTGAGAGGTGTTCACTGTATATACTTATACCGACTGTAAAAGACCCCGTACTCATTCTAGCTACGGTGGCTATGGGCTATAGTTGTCCGATCCGAATCAAACTTGGTGAGGATAGTTTCAATCATGATATACACATAATGTGTTAGTTTAATTGCAATAGGTCAACTAAAACTACACGTCCCCATACAAATCAGCAATTATCGACCGATTTGTCTATGGCAGCTATAGGTTATAGTTGTCCGATCCGGATCAAATTTTGTGAGGGTAGTTATAATGGTACCATACACATAATGTGTAAATTTGGTTGTAATCGGTCACCTAACACTACATGTCTTCATACAAATTTCCCATTTTCTAACCGATTTGTCCCATGGGAGTAAAGTTAATTAAGTTTAAGTTAAATAAGTTCAAGCCCTAAATCTTAGCTTTTGTTATTAATTAATTCACTTTTCTAGTTTTCACTTGCACAGCGATTAATATGCTCAAGCTTTTGTCGAGCCCAACAATTGTCTGTTAAGAGTTTATATACTGAATAGTATATGTTATGACTCATTATTATTACACTTTGGGCAGAAGGTTAGCCTACAGCTGATTATCAGATATTTTATCTTTAACTTAATCAATTACTGACAGTTTACATTTATTGTTAATCTCACTTCCGTTTCCCAAGCCAAATAATCGTAACTCTAGTTAATTTACTGTGACAGTTTCAGCTACTGTTTGTCACAATTATCCTGAATTCCATCTAGACATGCACTAAATGCTACTGAAATAGTTCTTTTTCCCCTTGAAAGAAAACACACTTTTAAAACGATTTTCAATTCAAATTTGATGGTCAATATCCATCGTCACGTTGATTAATGATGAAACCTCTGTCTGTCAGTTGGGCAGTCTGGCAGTCTGTCAGTCTGGCAGTCAATGTCAATTATGCCATTTGCATTTACAATCCATGAAAAAAGTGTAAGCAATTATTAGACATTTTTCTTTTGGTTGTACAACTGATCGATTGGTTGACGTCTAAGATTGTGTTCTTTTTAGTTTGGGATAGGCATAGAAAAGATAGAGCAGATAAGAATCAGAACAAGAGGTAGACGAAGAATGAACGTGGCTCAAAATGGGTAACAAAACGATGAACTGAAAATGATTAGTCAACAAGACTGGCCAGCAATAAAAATTACTGACAATTTCATGAACAAACGCCTTTTATGACCCCACCAACAATAACAACAAAGATTGTATAAAATTTTCATTTTGTATAGAAAATTCAAAAAGAAGAAGAAGAAAATGAAAATGAAAAAAGGAAAACTATTAACAAATGTCAATTAGATGACACAGGCGCAAAAGTTGAGCGAGAGAGTAAGGCTGAGAATGCGGCCAGTTAATGACAATGCGACGTGCAACAGATGCAATCCAACAGATACATTTACAGATATACATCGAGATACAAATACAACAAGATACTTACAATAAGATACACATAAGAGATATGATTGTCATTTTTGTTAATCAATTTTGTGGCAATGTTACAATTCTTAACCTGAACTCAAATTATTTGTTTGCATTGTTCACGCGCTGACTCAGAGGCATGTGCATTCCATAGATACTACGCATTTACTAATACTAACACTCTACGCCGAATTGAAACTCTTTTATGACCAAAATGTGTCACATTCTTAGCCAGCTTTAATTGAGCTGTGACAATTTTCCATATCATAATGGAACTACCTTGGTGGCATTACGATCCATTTTCGAGCCATGTTCCCTTAGGGAACAATAGATTAAAACTTTTGTGACAAGTCTGCTATAAGTTTCATTAAAATAGGTTAATTAACATTATAGTAATTAGATGTTTAGTTTAGTTTATGACTATGTTCAGCTAAAAAATGTTAAAGAAAATGATATTTAACTAACAGGCACCTCGAGTGTAGCGCTCTTTCTTCTTATTACGTATTATATAGCTTCACAGTCGCTTTTATGCTTGAAATCAATTTGTAGTACTTTACTGGAAATTAACATTATTTGTACGGAATATTCATTTCTTTTTTTTAATATCACAATTTTAATGTTGCACGTCTGCGCGCTCAATTAAAACCAGGATTTCTATGGGTTTTATGGGTAACTCAATTTTTAGGGGGTCAGATAAGGTGTTAAAAGGTGAGCTGAAGCTGGCCAAGTGTCACTTGCCAAGCGAGCGATGTGTTAACGGGTTTTGTTCTGACCATGCCAACCAAAATTAACGCCTCAAATGGATTTCAAGTGCGACTGGGCTAATTGAAAAGCTCTTTTTCTACATATTTTTCTATCTATATATATTTAAACAAAAGGCGCGACAGGAAGTATTGTGCTAGAGAGAAAAAAAATCAGAGACGACCCAACAATTGACCGCTGGGAAATGAACCCATAAACAAATTAGAAACGAAAGGCATTTAAGGACGATTATTTCCCAGCAGGAACAGGACACGAAACCAACTCGAAATTTATTTATTAATCGCATGTCTAACGTTGGACAGAGGCGGTTGTGACAAAGTTGGGGGCGTGGCATTCGCAAAATATTAGCACGAAAGCATTAAATACATTTTAAGCGGAAGAACTAATTAACAAGCGGGTGGATTGACAGCAGACAAAGACACTCCACATTTCCCTTAGACTAACTTGGAAAAAAAGAAAAGCAAAAAAAACAACAAAACTCATTAGCACGCTCGAACGTTAAAAATGTCGCGTCAAAATCAGAGCTTAATATTTTTTATGATTAGCCGACCCAACACGACATTTAGCAGCAACAACAACAATAACAAAGTCACTGAAAGAAATATGTAGTCGCCTTTTTGTGACATTTATGAAGCCAAAACAAAAAGTTAAATTTTTGCAAATGCGACAAGGATTAACGGGAATTGAACAAAGGACTGTCTAGATACTCTTTAAGATACAAAAAAGTTTAGGAAATTAAAGTAATAAATAAATAATTATTAGAACAAGACAATTAATTCAATCGATGTGCAAATTTACTAATATATAGGATAATAAGAAGTTTACTTATTAAAGTGCTAGGTTTTCTGCGATTTTTAGACACTTTAGAGTAACAACTATATTCGTAATCTACCTTTAGTTTCAGATTTAATCTTAATTTGATTAAAGGTAAGCTTCCCACCTTGTAGCAAGTGTGGCAAAAGGAAATTGAGTAGCGATGTTACTGAAAATGTACACAAAAATTATTTGTTATTTGCGCAGACTTTGTCTGGTGTAGAACATTAACTTAAAGCATATATAGACAGGTGTTTTGGGGGTATTGTGGCAGTGAGTGTGACAGTCAAAAGTAATCATCATAATTCGCGGGGCTTGAAACGCTAAAGACCCATTAATCGTAAGCCGAAACAAACACAATACACAAAAGCAAATGCGAATGCGAATACGAATGCGAAGGCGACAGGATATTTGTGGCATGTCCTGTGAGTCGCGACTTTTGCCGCCAGAGCTGTTTTAATTGTCTGCATTTTGGGGTAAGAGGAAGGAACTGTATTCCCGACTTGGACTCTGAGCTCTGCAGTCAAAAAAGCAAATATCGCAGAGGACATGACACCCGCGGCAGCGTCATTCAGTCGACAGTCGTCAGTTGACAGTTGTTGTCCTTTTTTTTTTTTATTGGTAATAAGGTGTCTTTGACGAGCTGACTGGACTCTGTGTTTGGTATCTGGTTTTGGTTGGTTGCATTGCGTTGCGCTTTTATAAATATGACGATAAATTTCGTTGGATACGTTGTCGCGACTTCACTTTTCTGCTTTTGTTTCACTTTTTTTATCTTTTTTTTTTGGGTTTTTGCTCATTTCAACTTCATTTTGGTTTTTAATTTCCTACTGGGATTTACACCAAAGGTATCCTTTTTTGCCAGTGCTATGTCTGTCTGTCTGTCTGGCATGTCTGTACCGACAGCAGTAGCGTCGCTTTTAATAGCCCTCGTCCAGTCTGGGCAAATTTTAATATAAAAACTACAGCAGAATTTTACCTCAGTTTTTCCCGCTTTCCCTGGTTTAAGCTTTTGGCCAGAAAGCAAAGCAAAAGTGCGATAAGCGCTTTAAGCCCTATTAACGGACTTGTTGCAGTACCAACATATCTGTCGTATATCTGTCTCTTTCTTTTTTGGTGCTCTCTCTATCTCCATGAGAAGCTAAGCTAAAGTGTTTCTATTAAGGTTTGCTTTTAGAAGAAATGTATTAAAGAGCAGGAAAGTAGCTTATATGTACTGCAGGTACAGGGTCGAATTAACAAAAATGAAGAGAAGTTTTAGTTTATTTAAAAGTCAGACAAATTAATGTATTATTTTTAAAGATATGTCTAATAAAATTAAGTTTGTAAAAAGCTTATTTTATAATGTTTAACTCTCATACATGATTTAGAATTAAATCTGTAATACATTACAGGAACTTAATCAATACCTGAGCTCATTACAGATAGCCACTTCTATCCTATTACACGAACCACTCCATCAAGGTGGAAAATCTCAATGAAAAGCAATTTATGCAACTCAGAGATACACACACACACACCCACACACTCGTGTGTAGCTAAGTAATAAGCTCATTGCTTATAGACATACAGGCGGCAATCGAATCAGGGAAAACTTGTTATCGCCTCCTTTGAGCGACACCAAGAAAATTAATGACCACCCAACCAATGAATTTGGTCTGAACTGAACAAGAGTTGTAACTTGGTCTAAATATCGAAATAGGCCTGGTCGGGTGACGTGGCACATTTGAAATATGTAAAGCATATAAATTATGTGCCCAGCTGGTTGGGCGACAAACTGTGAATGAATCAAAGGATAATCCAATTTATTTCACATTATGTCTGTGCGTTGCAAGATACAAAGTGTTGCAGTTCGACTTCAAAAGGTGTCAACCTGCAACTGCAACTTGGAGTTGGGAATTTTACTTTACCGGTTGCACTTGCCTGGCAATCAATACGTTTTTGTCTCTAATATAATTTACTGGCTCTAATGTGGCAAAGGAGTTGGGCATAAAGGAACTAGAGCTTACAAAAGGGAGTTAAATGAATGAGTGTGAGTGTGTGAGTTAAAATTACGTAAATTTATTTTTATTGAATGCAAAATTGGAGTAGCTTTGACAATTTCAGTTGGATTTTTACAGATTTCTGTTCAGCATTGTTTTATAAATAATTTATTTTTTGCTATTTTCCAAAGAAGTCTACCAAGCACACAATTTTGCCGGTTTAACAACCGGTGGCAAATTCGGGTTAAACCATCTTTTCTGCTTAAATAATACAGTAAGATGCCCCTTTATATTTCTTTGTGCACAGAAGAATCAACATTTTGTATCAACTATATTTTAAAATATGTTTCACGCTTAAGTAACTTTGCTCAAAAGATTCACCAGGTCGCAGGTCAGAGTCTATGCGAAATCCATACACATGTCAGTCACACTTAACCCCAGGCGAACAGAGAGCAAAACCGCAGAAAATTTCAAATCCAAATCCAGATTTGCTTTTATAGCCTTGCGGCAAAACTTATTATATAAGTAAAGATCTCTTTTTTTTTTTTTTTTGTAAGTCAGCTAATGTTATGCAGCTTATGTTTTTGGCTGCCAACTTTTGTGTTTTTATAATTTTGATGTTTTCCCAAACATTTATTATATGGATTTCCGGTAATGTTTTGAGGCGACGTTGTCGCGACTCACAATTTATGCACGTCGCATATGTCAACAGCTCGTTTTTTGTTGTCTTCTCTTTTGATGAGACAAAAGTATATATATATAGATATAGATATAGAAGAGCAGTTGAATATATTGGTATGTTTGTGTTATCCTTGCTTGGCAACTGTTGCCGCTTTGTGCAGATAAATTTGCATATTTGCATTTCAATTTTTGGGGGGTTCGAGTTTGGTTTTTATCTTTAGCTTTTGGCAAAAATTTAATTGTCAATAAAAATTTACCGTGCGGAAAATTTGTTATGCAAACAAAATGAAAATGAAATTGAAATGCTGCTGCTGTGCACTTTTCTCAATGGGAAATGGATGAGAAATATTTCTTTTGCATTATCTCAAAGGTAAATTGCATTACAAAACGATGTGTGAGAACATGTGTTCTTTAAATAATGCATGAAATTCGCAAATTTTAGATTTACACGAGAATGTCTAATTGAGTTAATGGGAAAACAGGCAACTTGATATGTGAGAAGTATAGAGTGGGGAGGAGAGAAGTGATGGAGGGGTAAGCAGTACTATAATCGAAGGGAGTCTTGTGTAATTTTGTAATTTACATTGCAGGTTTTGAATTTACACTTGCAAGCAATTAATAATGCTGCATTAGGGTTATCCTTTAACTCAACCACATATCCTTGATGATGCATCTCTACTTTGCAAGCATCCATCCTGTCTGCATATGCACGACAATTAAGCAGGATAATTAAGTTTATCGTTCATTGGCTTTGCATTTTACCCAACACCTTCTGCAAGCACTCTCCCCTCTACATTTCCTACCGCCCCCCTCTTGGCATTTTCCGCATGTAACACGTATGACAGATTACAGCAGGATATGTTGCTTGGATTGGGGAAACTGCAGGACATGCTTGTGCATATTACAAACTGGCAATACGAACCTGAGCATCTAAAAGCATTTTCAAATACATACGACTTTATGTGTGTGTGTGTGTGTATCGCCAAAACTTATGCAAATGGAAAACAGTTGCCAGTATAGAGGAAAACTGTCATTCGATTCAAAAGCTTTTCCCTTTTGGTGAGTAGTTCACACATTTTGACTGTGCATATCATAAAATTCAGTCTTGTCATCAGACATTAAAGATGCCATTGCTAGACGCAATTAAAAGCATTCAGAATAAACATTTCATTACCAGCCAAATGACATTCCCTTTCTCCTTCTATTCGTCTATCTCTCTTTCTTTCTGCAATGCACTTAAAAAAGTTTTTGGCACCCAGAAAAGCACAACAGCAAAAACATTGTCATAAACCTGGCTGACATTAAGATAACTTTTAATCATCGTAAAAAACCAAATCCTGCACTTTCCCTCTCTCCCTCTCATTCTCAAGCTTTCCATCCCTTTTCCATTCTACTTTCCTTTTCCATATTTTCCGGTAAGCGGCTTTTCGTGTCGCCATTCGCAACTGCATAAAAGCTGCAAAAATCAACGAAATCAGAAATAAATATTTTTTTTGTTAAATGTTTTTTTTTTATTTTATTTTTTGGCCAAAACAAAAAATTATGAACAGGCTTACGGACAGGACTCTGTCTATGAATCTACCGTGGATTTCTATATTAAATTGTTTCGTCAGCTTTTTGGTGGGGGATAACTCTTTACTGTTACTGTTGGCTTGCGGCATGTTTCAATGTTGAGACCGTCCAAACGGAAATGTAATGAAAATTCAATTAAAAAATGGCATTTGCCAGATTTTACGAGAGTTGAAAAGGATCAAGGGAGCAGCATTCGAAGTTATTTCTACTGAATTCACTTGAACTTCAGTTATATTAAAGCATTTAGCTTTAAACTACTTTAATTTATAATTATAATATAACACAAATTACAAATTTATGTGTAATTATTTATGACATCCCTCAGAGGAGAAAAATTCGCTTGTAAACAAATCGAAAAAACATGTAATTTCACTTATCTGACATAATGTCAACAATTTGAAAATCGTCTACCCGTCGCACATTACACATTACAGTAAATTCACATATAAATTACCCAAAAAAAAGGGGGAAATATACAGTCCCTTATCGGGATAAGAACAACAACAACAACAATGAGTGTTGTGTAACAAATAAAAAGTCACTTGATAAGCCCAATACGCAACCCTTCGCTGGCAAAAGGGTGTTATGCCAAACGGCGTATGCTAATCACTTACACACCCAACCACACACACACACACACACTCATACTAACACACACATAAGTTACATCCATTGGAATCGCCTTAAACACGCTTTAACACAAACCAAACGAGCCAAAGATCTTTTTTGGCTACACTCTTTGCTTTGGTGGCAGAAATGGAAATTGTGATTCTTTTATAGCCTGGCGCCGCTTCAATGATTTTTATGGGTCTTACCGAATAGCAGAATAACACAAAAAAAAATTATATATATATATATATATGTATAAAATGAACTGAAACTCTGGCAAACTGATTTGCATGTCTTTACTTCCTTAAGGTAGTGTATAAACAGTCTATGGACTGTCTTAGAAGAAAGGCAAGAAATGTTCATTATTTGTAAATAGATATTTGTTAAAAATTTTTGATAATTTAAATGCCGAAAAGTCAAAATATTAGTATTTTCTACCAGCGTTTGTTATTTAAAGAATTTATTTAAATCTTTTTACTAAATTTTGATTTTAAATCTTATAGATACAATTATACCACAAGCAAAAAAGAGTATCCTCTAGTCGACTATGTCCTTAACAAATATTTTTTTCTGGTTAGCTGAGTTTTTGCCAATGTTTCGCTTTTGGTTTTTCAATTTATATTGATATTTTATTTGCATACGCAATAATTTACAGACAGACATAACAAAGGAGTTCTCGAGTAGCTGCTTTGCCACTGATTTGAATGGGGTTTATATATGTATATATAAGTTATATGGTGGAATAGAAATATTTGATATCGTGCTGCAATGAATAGGCTTAAGGCAATTTGAAAAGCAGAGGAAACGAGCTAAAAAGAAGCATTTAATAAGCACTAAAATGCATACAAAATCTCATTTTGCTATTTTAAGATAACATTTTGCTCCCCACACACACACACAAACACCCAACTGAATTCTATAGATCTGCTAAATATACTAGTCTATATAGGGTATGGAAGTATGCATGTATTCAATTTCAAGAGCCATTAAAAACTATGCATGCAATTAAGTCGAGTGAAAATTTCATAAAGATAACAATCGACAAGAACAAGAAATAAACATATCCTATACAGATAGATATAGACACGTGTGTGTGCATGTGTGTGTGTGTGTGTGTGTGGATGGAGAAACCTGCAGTTGCCCGTCAGTCAACACTTCAAATAAAAAGTCGGACGAGGAGGCCACATTAATTTGCATTTAAAAACTGTTTTTAGTAGCATTAACAACAAACATGGGACTTCTCAAGTCTCAGCAAATTGGAGTTGGAGTAGAGATCTTGGATCTCAGATCTGTGATCTAGGGAGTAGCAGCAGGCGAGGCCATTAACAAAGTGTCTCCAGATGTGGCAGCAACAGCAGCACAAGTTGATTTGGGGCCGCATCATATTTAACATAAAAAGATGAAAAGTTTATTATTATGATTGTTGCTGTTGTTGTTGTTGTTAGTGTTGGTGTTGCTGCTGCTGATGTTATTAGCTTAAGAAATGGTTATGGGTCCAGAGCACGCCACAAATGTCAAAAGGCAGCGGTCATAGTGTGTCCAACTCATGCCACAAATGATGCCGTGTCGCGAGGCAAGCTCTTTTTGATGAGGCACAGTAGAAGGGGAAGACGGGTAGGGTAGGTAGGGGGCTGGGAGATGGGGGCACTTACAATGATCTTGTCATAAACGTTCAGAGTCATCAAAGTTGCACTTTATGCGAACCAAACCGATCGTTGTTCAACAATGTTGTTGTTGTCTGTTCTTATTGTTGTCTATTTTCGTTGCACGTGTTCATCGTCATCAGCATTAGCGACGCTGTTGTATTAGGCGAGAACAGACAGACAGACAAGACAGAAGAGAACTCGCTGCTCTCCACATAATCATAGATATTATGGAGTCCCCCATCTGGGCTAAATGGTGTTGGCAGCGCCATTAGCAACTGGCTAATACGACCCCATGGGGTTATGGCAAGCTGCTTTTTTATAAATACTAGACAGAGAAATAAAGAACAGAATTACTTTAAATGTAAAGCACCCAATGATTACATAGAATCAGTCTAAATAGTGTCAATAAAGAGGCTTAGCAGCATAAAAATATAGTTATTCCACTAAAGAGCCATCATTTATATCATCAAAGTTTACCAAACAAGCTTTGAAAATGTCATAAACCTTTGAATTATACAAATACTAATACTTAAATTATGACGTTTTAAATTGTTTAAGATTTGGTGGAATCTTTCCTGTTAACTGTCTGACAAACCGTTAGCGGAAGTAAGATTGGAAGCTGTTTAGAAAAAAGTTTATAAACCCTTTAAATCATAGTGTGATCAGCTTTAAAAGCAGTTTACACAAAACCACTGGTGTAGCTATACTAATCCTGTATTACTTCCTTAATTCTACTATAAGTAATAACGTTACTGGGAGCAGGAAACTCCACTTGACATGTAAATCTGAATAAAAATTATTTCTGTTTAACGTAAAATTGCTTTTAATACGATTTTCAAAGCTCCAGATAAAGACCTATCGAATGTTATTCAACTCAAATTGTCGAAAAGAGAAGAAATTATAAACTTGTTGCCCATTTACATACTTCATCAATTTGGGAGCACTGTTTGCCACATGTGGAAATGTGTGACAGATCCAAGTGTGCCTCAAGTGTTGTCGCACACATGAGTAACCAAAGACATTACAACGATTTTGGGCCCGAGTGGCAAGTGCCAAGTGGCATGAAACCCAAAAAGATGAAAAACTATAGAGCAATGAATAGAGAGCAGAGTCCCCAACACGCACTTGACACTTGCCACTGACTTGTGGCATAAGCCGACGACTTGGCATGCGTTTGCCACTACTATTGAAGGAGGCTTCTGTTCGGTGTTTTTGCCGCTTGAAGATCATCATTTTTTCAAGATCTCATTTCTACAGAATATATTTTGTATAGTCTGCATCTCTGGGGGACTCGTACACTGACTGAGTCGCTGATTGCCTGTCGTTGTTAGAAAAATATTATTTTCTTTATGTTTTTTTCTTTTTTTTCGGTACGCACTCATATACTTATTGCAGAGACGAGTAGTTGCAGTTGGGGCGTGCTGGTGCCGCAACAACAACACCAACAACAACAACATAAAGGGCATTCTCTGCCGCTGACGCTGTCAGTCAGTAAGTTGCCCCAAGGCCTGAGACTCGCTTGAGTGAAAGTTGATGTGCATGAAAAGTTTTAATTGCGCGTCGAGAGTCGGATAGGTTTTTCCTAGTCAGGAGCTGGGTGGCACTTTTCAGAAAACATATTAGAAATTAAAAATGATTTTAACATACAGAAATTTGGTGGGTCATTTTTTGTAATAGCCGATAAGAGATCTCTATAGACAACCCACCTAATGACTCTCTTTCTGAAGTGTGGCATGTGCTGAAGATGTTTTGAATTTTGGCCCTTTGGGAGGAAATCTTAGCCACGTGCTTTGCGTGGGTCTCGGGATGCGTAGGATACCAGATGACAGGGCATTATAAGCCAGACCACCGACTCCAAAGATATTGATTTAAAGTAACTTTTTTTTTAAAACTAAACAGTGTAGGCTGTACTTGAGAGATGCTTACTTAGAGATAAACTTTACATAGTTTCTAGAATTCAGACAAATTTAATAAGCAGCACTTGCACCTTGAGATCAGTTATATTAAAAATAAAGAGATAAGCTGCACATCAATTTACCCACAAAGACATGCATCAACTGACCAAAAAAGAGAAATAAATACAAAAAAACCCATAACAAATTCTAAAACTATTTCCATTTCCACATTTTGTGTTGTTTAATGAACTATGCCACACATGGGAATGGATCATGATCATTAACAGAGTTGGGACTCTTAACTGAAAAATGCCAACACGCACAGAGATAAACTTTTGATTTGATTTGATGATCAGTAAACTGAGCAAGATTAACTACCAGGGAGTTCAAATGGTCAAAAGCTAATAAATTACTCAGACTCAGACTCCAACAAAAAAATGGAAAAAATGGACAAATAGCCAACTGAATAGATGGATGTCTTTAAAGCTAACCAATGCCGTTTTATAGCACCTTTATGTTTTTTGAGGAATACAATCCAAGCCATACATCAAACCAGGCCAATTGAAAAATGTAGATCAAGTTGGGGCGATAAAAGGCCAAAAACCGCCTTTCACATTAATTATAAGTTTTTAAAACTACATAAAAAGCTGAACGTGTTGGAACTCACATTTTGATTGAATGGAATGGGTGGTTGGAGAGGGGTTTGAAGTTGGGGGGAAGTTCCAGCATTCTGGGAATAGTTTCATTATGTTTCACTAATTTCAAACAATGATCACCGAGCCGTGAGGCTGTTAAGATAAACCATTAAAACAATTTTATTAAAATAAAATGATATCTTTAGAGCCATTTGTTGTTGTTTCTTGTCTCTTGTCATAGTAAATATGAGACTGGGATTGGGGGAATTCCTCATAAATGGGTCGCTTAGACCCCATAAAGTGTAGTTCTAATAATGCGCCTTTTAACGATCATTTCAGTGTCAACCGTTAATGCTGTAATTATGTGTCCAACTTTATTTCCACGTATTTTCCATGGACTAATTGTATTCTTTTTACTCCAGACAAGGTAAGTTTTCTTTATCTTTTATTATTTTAAACTTCAATTAAATGTTAACTATTGTTTGGACTAAGTTCGTTAACCATTGTCTGCTCTGACAGTTTTGTTGATAAAACTTTAACAGCAAATCCATTACAGATTTGAAGTCAGAGCAAACTGCAGGTTGACTCACAAAGAGTTCAACTATTGTCAGTTTTATAAAACTGTAAAACATAGTAACAAGTATCGTCAAACAACTGTACAAATATCGTATATTTGAACCCAAAAAACCTACCCATTTATAAATCCCCTGGTATTATCTCCACGGCAATGCTACAAAAAACTGAATTGATAGACAGCAAAAAGAGGAAAGTGGAAAAAAAAGGAATCCAAATGCAACACACTAACGATTTCATTAAAAACGCAGTCAACTAGAAAAAACTCAATTAATTTCAACATAAAAACTTGGCAAGCGCCCACAACAAGCATAGAAGATGTAGGGAGGACTATAAGATACCCTGTTAAAATAGTAAAGGTAGAAATTAAAATGATATTATCCTACAAAGACTTCTCTACAATATCCATCATGGGAGGTACCTTTTCCTCAACTCATCACACCCATTCAAGTTACAGGGTATGTAAAAAAGGAAATGCATATAGCATTTAAGCATGTATGCACATCCGAAAAACAAATTTTTTCATTTTTTTGTGCAAATCATTCGGCAAACAAACACAAATGTGCATAAAATTACAACAATGCAACAAATTGAGGGATGCTAAGGACCAGAGCAGAGCAGAGAAGAGGGAGAGCGGGAAAGGGGAGTGTAAGAGAGAACTGACCAGCATTGGATCTACGCTTGAACCATCAAATATCAAGGGTCCCCTTCCCTGTGCTCTCGAAGTGCAGTGATATGCAAAAAAGTGCATGTCATTGCGTTGGCAACATAAATCGAGGCACAGCACCCCACAGGGAAGCAGCCCCCCACTCCTTCCCTGATGCGTCGAGGGCTTCACTTGCGTTTTTTATGTAGTTCACTTTTTGAAAAATTGACAGCTTGACCGCAGTGTGTGCAAGTGTGTACGTGTGTGTGTGTGTGTGGATATATTGTTATTGTTATTACATTGCTGTCGCTTCCCTTGTTGTTTTTGTGAGTCTTGTTGTTGCAATTGCAATTCAAGCGCAAAATCATTAATATCCTTTTGGCCTCTTCTTGCTTTTTTGTGGTTGTTGCATTTGAATGCATTTCGCGCACCCCACAGTGAATGTGTTTTTTGTGAGGCTTCCGCATGTTTGGCCCATTGTTCTGTGAACTACGGGTCACTTAATGAACCCTCACTGTACTCAAGTCAAAGTTGGGCAAAGGAGGCAAAAGAGTTTGCGTTTTTGTCAAACACTTGTCTGAATCAAGCCTAAAAGCTGTATTGTCCATGTCTGGCATCCATCAAAGTCAACTGTACCCCGATAAACCACTCAGTTTTCCCTGCACTTGTTTTCCCATTACTCCTTAAAGTATCTTTCACCTTTCACTTATCCCAAATTACGCCTAGATACAAACAGCAACAGCAATGAGGGCGATACGTCGCTTAATAAGCATGTACGGCTCAATAGTTTAATGAAATTATCAATATCCTAGATGAACCCATGTGAGTCATCATTCCGCACACACACACCAACACACAAACACACAGATATAATCACCTACTGATGTAAATACAATATTTTCAATATAACCACTTAACGCTTCACCCCCTCTCACGCACACACAAAGCTATCTACCGACGACTACTACCTAAGCTAAGCTATCTACTACTACTTCTATACTCTTACTCTGGTACTTTCGTACCTTCTAGCTCTTCTTGTGCCTCTTGTTGTCATTCGCATCGGTGAAGTGGCAGCAACAACTTCAACGGCGGCGACTACCGACGACCACAACAGTATCAATGCACTAACTGTACCCAGTACTCCTTCCCCTTTGCTAAACTCTAGACAGGGGCAGGGGTCTTGACAGCAACCCCCAAAATGCTCTAATGCGGAGGGTTAAAGTTTGAGACGACTGCGAGGAAGTGAAAGAGAACTTCGAAGAGGAGTAAAACGGGGACGAGGACGATGACGACAGTGAACTGTCATATTTGCTTTGACTGACTGAATGACTGACTGACTGTTTGACTGGGTGACTGACTGACGAACTGCCAACACGTACGTGAGTATCCATGAGTGTTGCGGTGGTTGATGTGACTTACCAACTGACCATCTGTCATGGCTAAAATGCCCTACACAACGGACCCCGGGTAAAATATATAAAAACCACGGCATATTTTTCATCGCATTTTTTCCCTCTTTGTTCGAAATTCAAATGACGCCCCAGTGACAACTGTACCATGGGCAAGTGTACAACAACACACTGTCGAACAAGGCAAGTGATTGTCGTTCTTCTTGTTGTTGTTATATTTGTTTTTAAATATATATTTTGTGTTTTTTTTATTTTCGCTAGAAACCTGGATGAAATTTGCATAACCCGTGAGTACTTGAGGAATTCCTTTAGAATCTCCCCTCATAACAATTTGTGCTCTGTGTACTTTTCGAGTGTGTCGGCATTTCAGAAAGAGCACAAGTTTCTTACAAGGGTTTCTTTTTTTTCGAGAGACTGACAAAAGGGTCCGGTTTTTGGGCTTAATTGTTTGGAAAGATTTCAGCTACACAGTTAAGATTTCGCTTGAGAGGACTCTTCGTTATACAGGCAAGACTAAAATCAAAATCTCCTAAACAGCTAACGGACTCCAGTGAAAATGTAGTTAATATCAAGTTAACCACTAACTAACCGCACATAAAAATCCTTTTGTTCGAGGCAGCCAATTAATTTGTAGAGTCCAGGCTACTTACAGTGCCTTAATAAAGAAATCAACAGTAGAGCATCGGAGCATCAGAGCATTGAGGAGTCGGAGAATCGTAGTCCGACTCTAACCCATCAATGGTCCTCCAGCTCTTGCCTGGATGCACCAACACTTCAGTGAGTGCGACTCTTGGTCAGTTCGTATGCTATCGCATTGTGGTGGATCGGAACTGGTACTCAAACAAGTGTGGGTAACTCAGCACACAATGTGGGCACTTCGTCTTCAGTCTGCTCCGATTTCCTCCTCATCATTCTCCTCCTTCAATTCCACTAGCAATGCCACCACAATTATTTCCATTTCATTGAGCAAAGAAGTGTGCGTGGAGCGTTTCTTCTTCCTTTATAATTTCTCTCGTTTTTTCCTAGCTGGCCACATTGTTTGGGGGATGCCCGTACAGGCAGGGCTACAGGAGGGGTCACTGTGTGGTCATCACTTGCGACTGGGCTGTGTTTATTGCGCTATATGCTTGAGTGCATTCGCATTTATGGACAATGAAGATGATGATGATGATGAATAAAATAATGATGCTTACAGGAAAACTTGAGTTGAGATAGATATAGTGCCTGTATGATCGTAGTTAGTTATGGCTGTTTACAAAAAAATTACTACTAAACTTCAGACTAAGCCGCGAGCATTGTGAGTTGACGCAACGGTACATTTACAGCTATTTTCCTAACTTTCTCTTTACATTTACTTTCGTTGCGTTCGAGAATTTGTCAGTGATGCGCATTTTCAGCATCCCAGCAGGATTTCGGCAACAATTCGGTTGGGGATTACTATTGTAATTATACTTATTGTCTTTTTTCAAGCTTCTATCCCTTTTCCTACTGAACTGACTACTATAACGCATGTAAAGCTATATAAAGTGCTCAGTTTGATTAAAAACCCATAATTTATTTAATGCAAGCACCTTTAATATACTCCAGACTCCAATTAGACGCATTTTGTAACGGGTTTGCTATGAACCTCTTCCTCCTTTCCGCTCTGCCCTTTTGGCCATTTAACCTAATAGTTTAACAAGAGTGGCAAAATTTATGCTCAATTTAACACGCTGGCAGTGTCACTTGAAAGCAATTAAATAAATTGGCGAAACTTCGAGTGGCAAACTTGGCTAACTGAGTATTTTAACCAATAGGTAACCCCTTTTAAGCCCGCATCCGCATCAAAGTTCTTACTATTCAGTTGAATGCAGTAATTGAACGCGTTTCAAAATGAAAATTAAGTTAAATAGTTTGGTTTAGTATATGGGTTATATGGGTTACTGGTTAGATGGTTGCTAAGTTGGCTTAAACTTTGCATGGCTTCCACCTGGCGCTTAGTCACCCTTCTTGTGCAATTATCCTTGACATTCTCAGCTATTTTTCCTACGAATTGCACAGTAATGCTCCCTATCGTGCATACATTAATTTTAACGGCTTTTGCGTTGTTTAAAATAATTGTCAATTCTATATACGAGTTCCCTTAACCCATTAGACGAACCGATGTGAGTCATTTGCACGACTTTAAGAGTTGTCATTAAACTTTTTTTAATAAATAAACATTCTGTTGTTGCTCTTCTTCTTTCCCCTTCGTTTTGGGCAATTAGTGTGAAGATATAAGAACAACAAGAAAACCACTTGAAATCTTGTCACTGTCAATGCCACACGACCTTTGTTGTTGTTATCTTTTCGGCGATGTTGTCAACTGCAAAAGCCGCTCAAGTGTCAGGTCCCCAGATTCAATTTACAGTGTATCAAATTAGCAATGGGCTCTCGCGGCTGTCTCTTGTCAATGACAGACTGAAAAGCACTATGCAAAATCCGAGAATCAACTCAAAAACACTTAAGACTCACACACACACACACAAACTCACACACACAGAGACAAAAGTTGCAATTAGCTGTGCAAACAATTGGGGCAAAGTACCGTCAAATTGGGCAGGGAGTCAAAGTAGGTCGTAAATCGGTCCATCAAGGGCTGCCAATTGAGGCGCCACTGATTTATACACTCGTATTGTTCAGTTTGGCTTTAAAATAAACTAATTAACTTAATTAGCTGCGATTTGGGCCACGTTCATCTTCTGCACTTCGCAAAATCGCCATCATTATGAAAATTGCAAAAATTTTCAACAGCTACCGGTTAATATTAACGCATTATGCATTATGCAAAAGACATGCCGAGTTAACTGCGAGGGTAGGTAGAGAAATATCTGAAAGGTATTAACCACAAAATTATATTAAAATTTTTAAAAATATATTGGCTTTATGTTCATAACTGAGAGTCGTTCTAATAGAATTTTTATTAAGTAAAATTCATGTCTTCTCAGTATATTAACAGAGAGTCTTAGATTCAGTTTGATTGATCAGTAAAAAGTATCTTTATATTAATAAATAAACTATTTTGTATCACACAAAATAGAAAATGTTTTGTTTAATATTTACAATTCATTTATAAAATACTTAAAATAATTTTCTAAAATAAAAATATAATGTAATGTATACATTTTGGTATATAATTAGTTTATTTTATTCTCTAAACTGTTAAAACTTCCCTCTTGGGTGTGAGCCGAAAAGGCCAAAACCAACCAGGCAAATGTGTTGTGAAAAAAACGAAAACGCATTTTTAATGGATTTTTTTCATTGGGTTGCGAAGTGATGTCCGGGATGGTGAGGGAGTCAGTGATGTAGTGTTGAGAGGAGAGGGGAGAGGAGGGATCCAATCCTGGTATTATGCGGTATTACTGTTGTTTGTTTTCACAGAATACTCTGACACCAGGCAAACAAACAACGCAGAGAGGAAGGGGAATAAAGCGTGAAGAGAGGAGAGTGGAGAGAAGAGAGAGGAGAGAGATGAGTGGAGAGCAGAGACTGAGAGAGCAGCTCAACACATTTTTATATTAAAACCTGCGGTCAGGGCGTGATTCAGTTGCAGTTGCAGTTGCAGTTGCAGATTTCTGCACGCAGCCATTAAAAAAACGGCACTGAGAGGCGACTTTTGGACCAGGTGACGACTGAGGATTGTGAATTGTGGATTGTGAACTGCGCGTGGCTGAAGCGTGAAAAGTGTTGCCAGACATTGCCAAAATGGCATAAATTTGAGTGCAACAGTGTAGACGAGGTAGGAGAATGGTGGAGGTGTTAATAACACTAATTTGTCTGCGGTCAAAATGGTAATTTTTGTGGATTTTCTGTTTGACCAGAATTGGGAATCTGTTGTCTGGTGTCTGGAATCTGGAATCTGAAGTCTGGGGTTTTTGCGTGTTGATTGCCAACAGTTTTGGGGTTTGGTCAGTAGGTGAAAGGCAAAGATAATGAGCTGTAAACGACGATGCATTGATTGATGTTGGCTTTAAATATAATTGGGTGCAAAATGTGTGGAAATCGAACCGAGCACCGAAATGAAGCAATCTAAGCCAAAGGGTTAAGCTAAATCAATTTTTTAAATAGAGTCTACTTAGTTGTTGTTGAAAATTTAGCTAACAGAGCTCTCTAGGATAATAAAGTTAAGTCTACCACTTAGTCTAGTATGCATCCATAATAACCATTAAAGAGAGCTTCTCTCCTCTTGCAGCTCTCAACACACGCACACTCAATAAAGTAGCGCCAGTTAATTGCCCGGGCAAAGACCGAGTCGAATCTAAAGTCGTTTCTCTTAGACGCAATGCATGTCGCGACACCCGACAGCCTAGAAGACGGCTCTTGCAACATCTGGGATCATTTGGTGGCACTACCATGCGATCTTGCCTCGTGTAGTGTCTTCATATGTTAATGGCATTTTGGGTCGTCTAGTCTTTTGCCCCGTTTGGAGCCGCTTCTTACTTCTTCTTTCTTTCTGGTACTTAATTTTCCAACAATTTGTGGCTTCAACATCTTTTCTTTCGACTAATTCACTTTGATTTGCCTCCTTCTTATTTCTACGGTTCGTGATTTGCGGCAATTTTGTAAAGTGTCTAGCGAGGTTCTAATGTTATGACCGAGGTCGGACCATGGACCGGTACTGGGACTGTGACTGGGACAAGACCACACCATGGCCTAATGCATTTCTATTATTTCAACTTCTTTTGTGGCGATAACGAAAATTGTTTATAATGAGGTTCTGTGGTCGACCCTCAATTGACTTTACTTAATTGTTGCAACCGGCAAACTGGCCACTGGATTTACGCTGTAGAGTCGCTAGAGTTTTCAGTTCTCCATTCCTCCGATACAATGCAATTATACTTCTATCAGTAGGTAGCTGGATCAGAGAGAGGGAGAGTGAGAGAGAGATTTCATCCTAATGGCAGCTAGTTCTACGCATTTTTGTCTCGGCTAATGCTCAACTAATTGAGTAATTTTTGACTACTTTGGTATCAATCATTGAATTCTGTAAACCCTTTTCTCGGGGTTTCCTGTCTTCGTCTTTCCTCATTTCCAGCTGTCCATTGCGAATTTCCCAAAAGACGCTTAACTTTACGCTTTATTGTTACAAATTTGCTAGCAGTTTCCCTAGCTTCCTACCAGAAGTTGAAGCAATTCCTTTGGGTGACATGCTTTCACTTCTTAACCTGACAATCAATCATTTCCTTTCTTCTTGTAATCTGTTTGGTCCGAACATTCGGTTATCTTTGGATAAATGTGACTATAAATCGAAAAATTATAAACGCTTTAGCACTGACCAGCTATCGCTTAGCCACCCTCAAGTTGAACTCAGAAAAGGAAGTCACATCGTTGCTGAAATACCCTTTAGTCTAAGTAGATAATTGAGTTGAATCAGTTAGCTGATATGCCCTGAACAACTTAAACTCTATTAACTTGACTTGACCAAGTTTTTAAGCCTTTAACAAATCCAATGGTTGCCCTGCTTACCAATTCAATTGAGAGAGAGTATCTTTCTCTGCTCTGCCATTTCGACCATTTCGATAAACAGTTGGCAAATTTATGCATTTATTTTGACATGCGGCATGATTTATTAACCGTAAGTAATTTGTAAATATATACAACTGACTGTAAAGGAGTAACGGGGGTAAGGGAAAGGGTAGCTACCCCCTTTGGCACTGTCCCTTGGTCACTGGTCAGTAGCAATCTTTCTTCTTTTTTGCTGTTTTTGGGGGTAGAGTTTTTAAAAATGTATTTGCATTGGCGTATTTGTAACCGCAACGAATTTGTTTGTAATAAAAATGTAAATCTCCTCGGACGCCACTTCAAGACGAGTTTCTGTCCGAACCGCAAAAAAAATAACCAGAAAACCAGATAGAATGAAAGTCGAAAACAAGTTGGATATAAGAAGAAATGAAATACGACCGCATACTGACACTTGAGGATGAATTCAGGACACGGTCGAAGCGTAACCCTTTTCGGTTGACCAGATCAGATCAGGATTGGTATTGCCTTCTCCTTTTGTTTTTTATTTTTTTTTTTGGCATTCGAACCAAGTGGTTTGGCAGGTTGTGTTCCTTTTGACCCTGTTTGCATAGCCTTTGCCTTGGACTCCTTCCCCCTCTGCAGTTAATAAATGGTCTGTTCATATATCATCGGCTAGTTTGATTTATGAGAAAAGTAAGTACAAAAGGAAGCAACTAATTTAATTTGATAAAAAGTTAGATAGAAATGAAGTAGTATTAGCTTTTATTTTGTACTAAAACACTAAAACGATTTTGAATTTCTAGTTCTATCAAATGTCTCCTACTTCTACACACTCCCATCTCTTAGTGCATAATTAAAACGCTGCTGGGGAGCATTTCGATCCCCAAAACGACAGAAGAACATTTCTCGAGTTTAAAAACACCTCATTCACCTCGTATGTTTTCCCACTTCTCTCAGCCAAAGTGCTCAAATGTGTTCAAGTGGCGCGTTTAACAAACACGCAACACAATTTTGCCCCTTTTTTTGTGTTTTTCCAGTGCCAGAAAATCGTTTGCCAAGGTGACGCCTTTTACTGCTACATATTGTTGTTATTTTTATTTTTAGCAGCAAAAAAAAACACAGCAGAAGAGCAAAACACAGAGAGAAAATAAAGAAAAACTGCCTACAAATTTCAAAAATAAATTGAGTTGCCTGTTGAGGACAGTCCTCAGTTCTCGGTTCTCGGTTCTCATTTCCCTATGTATAGCTCGTCTCTACATTAGACCCCAACCCTAAAGTGTCCCGCATTTTGCGCTGTCTTCGAATGACTTATTAGAATTCTTATCTGGATTTTGTGTGCACGCTTAAAAACAATGAAATATGTTAATAATTAATTAGATTTTTTCTCTCATTTTTTGAGGGTGTTTTTTAATGCTGATGACGATCACAAATTTACACATAATTTCCCAACGGGAGCTTAGCTGTTGACACTTTTTCTGAATTGTACAAGAGGAAGTTAGGGGAAATTATAAAATTGTTAAGACAAATTTATAAGTGAAAACAAATCAAGACTAATGCCTAACTAAATTTATAGGTGGTCGTCACTTAATGGGCAATGCAACCACACCCATTTAATTACCAAATAGAAACACTTGAAATGCACTTAAAACAATAAATTAAATGAGTTGGACTCGGAGTCAGAGTCAGAGAAGGAGTCGAAGTCGTAGTCTAGCGAAACTATCAAAGCTACTTAATAAACAAATTTTCTCATAAAATTACAATTTTGTGAAGTGGCAATAGAAACAAGGAAGTAACAGGAAAACCAACAATAGAGAATCAAGAGAGGTCGAAACATGAGGGTAAAGGGAGGGACACTTAATAAAATTTATGTGCAGGAGTGGCTCAGGACACACACATGAACCCAGAGATACGCCGATATAGGAACATAAAAAAGATAAAGTGTTCGGAACGGAACGAAACGAAACCCAAAACAGCTCTTCGGTTAAGTCCAGTATTGGACTCGTAGGTGTGTAAGCCAGGCGAGTAATAATTATATTTTTATTGGACATTTATTGCCCAAAAAAAAAAAAACAAAACCCGGTAACATTTTAATCACATTGCCGAGCAGAGAACAGGGGAAGTCATGGTGTGTTTTGTGGGTTTTATGTGCCGGAACTTGCCCCTTTTTTCTGGATTCAGGACCTGTTTCCAAAACTAATTTATGTTCTAAAATAATGCAATGCCAAATGAGCCTGGGAACACAATCCAGAACTTAATACAGAGCAGATGCTGACATTGAATTGCTTTTAGAATTGTTTATTGTATAAATAATCCGGAGAAGCAATGCATAATTTGCGCTCTACAAATACCTCAAAAATGACTTGTAATTCAATACAAAAGCAGCCGAAAAAACCAGTCCATTTCCCGGCCAACAGATGAGTAAGACAATTTTCCGATTCAGGTCCAACCAAAGCCAATAGATAAGCACAAACAAATAAACAAATAAATCGCGCTGCTAATTAAAGGCGGCAGAGCAAAGAGGAGAAGGAGAAAATAAGAGAGAAAAGAGACGGCGGTAAACGTTTGAAGCAGCCCAAAAACAAGAGTAGAGCAGCCAACAAAACAACACTAAACAACAACAACAAAACACACGGCACAACACAGCAGAAAACATCAGAGCAGAAAACAACACTTTAGAGCGGGATCCCAGAATAGCAAATTCAATTGAAAGAAAGCGACACACGAAATGACATGAGTAGCAAACAGAAAAGAGCACACTAAGTACTTATACAGTGGGGAATTGGTTAGAGCTGACGACTATTGAATGCTCTTTTCTGCATGTCAAGTGCTTTAATCAGGTACGATTTAAGGAAATTAAATTTAAGTATTATTAAACGTCTTAATAATAATAAATACACTTTTGTGTATGACTGAATGTGAGACATAAATGTAAAGAATATTTAATAAATTAGTAAAAATACTAAGGATTGATAATCAAAAGACGATAGAACTTGTTATAAAGCCATAAATACTTTGGCCAGAAAAGACTTTATAAACAATATTGAGCTAATAAACATAAATATACTATAATATTTTTGCCAATTCGCTTTTAGTTTTTAATATTTTTAGCTAAATAAATATATTAAAATTAAGAAAATTAATTAAATTATTATGCATCTCAGAAAATGGTATAAAAATACATGATCTGGCGATCGGTTTATAATGAGCCCATATAAAACCAATGTAAAATGATTACAGACCCCAAGAAAATTCGGCTTGACTCAGCTTTCACTGCACTAAGCATAGAGTAAAGAGCATAGGGCAAATCGAGAGACCCCCTGGCGTGTTTTTATATAGAAAAGTTTTACTTTGATGTGTTCTCTGGTTGGTGCATGTTCATATGGATGTGGAGCTGAATTTGGATGTGAATGTGAATGTGGATGGTGATGTGCGAGTCGTGAGCTGCTCGTTTGTCGGTTTATGCTGCGTTCCGTTGCGTTGGATTACATGTTTCAGTTACATGCCACATTGAAGGCGGACATTCCCTCCCATTCCCATTCCCATATAAGGGGGTGGATGGAGGAGAGGGCAGGCAAGTGTTAAACTGCATTTGTCTGACTTTTTGGCACGTTGTTCAGTTTAGTTCGGAAGGGGAAAATTTCCGACTAGAAATTACATTTGGCTCTGAGAAATGCCACACAATCAGGTGACGACAGACGACAAGTGGGTTGTATTACCTTACACAGGATTGCCACCCGCTTCGACATACGTAATGTATGATAACGCTGACAATTGACAGATGCAATCGGAGCATCTTTTCAAACAGAACAGAAAACACATAGATCTCCGTCCGTAAACCGTAAATTGCATTTCGTCAAAGCATTCTTTGTGGGCTGCTGCTTTCTGCGTTTGACAAAACAAAGAAAATGCTTGAGAAATTGCTCACAATAAGCTTTGACAGGCTGTCAATATGCAGATTGCTGTGTCGGTTACACACGATTTGGCAAAGTACTCGGAAGATTTTCATGTGGTGGCGTCTCTAATGTCTCAAGTTCAAGTGCGTCGAGGTTGTCAGAAAATTGGCTGTGTCGAAAATCTTCAAGTGTCTTAGATTTTCGGCACTTTAAGCCCATTTAATGAACTTTATGAGTTCCAACAAATTTATGAATATGATTGTGTAATCTCTTCTTTGCACTTCAACATAATGGAGAATTACTTAAGCCCAGAGAATGTCAATGTCAAAAGCTAAAGTCTGTATCGAAAATATAGTAAGAATTCTGTATAGAAACGTCGAATATACATAATACTTATAATTAAAGCATGACAACGATATTCCTTAACCCTCATGACGACCTTCCCAGCGAGTGCAACCATTTGTAAAGCTCATGAATGGCCAGACAATGGGAAGAGTACAACATAAAAATCACACAAAAATTAATCACAGCAAATTGCGCAGAAAAAGCCACCGAATTTATGCTCCACACACACATATGCCACTCAAAAAAGTTCTGACAGCATCTGAGGATTAATCATCTAATACTTTGTATAAAATGAAAGAAGTAAACTTGAAATTCGTCTTGGCACTTCAAAAGCCAAATCATTTTGTTTAGAGACACGATGATCCTAACTCGCCAGACAATACGGCGCCGAAATATCTTTTTGCCCCTTTTGGTCAAGGTGTTGACTGAATGCCTCATCTTCCATCCTCCATCTTTCATCTCAGAAAGAGGGGTATGCCCGATGATGACAACAAAATGGCAATTAATTGAAACATGAATTATTAACGCAATGCCGCAAGTTGCAGCCACCCATTGTCCATTGTTTTGTTGCCCACTGTAGTGAAAGATGACCAGGTAAGTTTTTCTTCCAAACACACGGATTCTGGATGCTGTTGATGGCGACTCTTTGACTGATGTGCTGGACTTTTGATGTCGGTGTTGCTTTTGTTTGTTGCCTGTTGACTGTTTTGTTGATTTATCAAAGTTCATTAATCTTGCTGAATTCTATTTAGTTTTCCCTCACACGCACACATGAGTACAAACTCTAGACTTTAGAAAAAGCGCAGCAAATGTGCTCCGAAAATTTTAATAAAATTTAAGGAAAATCAACAAAGTTGCCGGTCAAGTTTTTAGTGAATGTCAAGTTTTTTACATGATTAATTAACAAATTATTCATTGCATTTAAGATAGAAACGTGAGAAAATTATCTTAGAACCTGAAGGAGTTAAATTAGAATATGAACAACTGATTATGATTTGTGTCTGGAAGTAAATAATAGTAACAAGAAAATTTTTGTTGAAATAAGAACAAAACTACATATAAAATTGTATATTGTTACGCGACAAAAATGTTTTAAATTAAATGAAATAGGTTGTACATATAATGAGAGTGGAATCCAATCAGATTTTAGAATTTTTGGGCAACTCAGCTAGTACATGTGCTATAAATAGAGACTTTTTCGGGATGTAGCCACAATTTGTGACTCGTCATCTCATAAATCATGCGATTGATAAACTATGTCGAGCATGGATTTGTTGGAGAAATGTTAGGCCTCAACTTGGCGGTTCGACTGATTGGAATTTGTAAAGTCAAGAACCATAGCTGACACTTAATTATGGGATGCAAGCGCCGAAGCGTGCTACCAAAACCAAAACCTCCATCTCTTTTTCTCCCCCTACCCAAATGGTAGACCCATAAATCTCCCTAGAGGCGAGGAGGAGATGCAGCAAAGTCAACGCCCAGAGTCAAGGGTTTTATGTCACTGAAAAATTGCTCCGAATGTTGAGACAACTATTCAAAATTAATTGATTTAATGCCACTTGCAGTCGGTTATTAATGACGTACGGAGTGTAGCTCTAATTAGAATACTGCGGACATTAAAATTTTCATTTTTCATGCAATGAACTTAGAATTAATGCAATCCTTAAGTATGCACGTGCTCCGACTGACACTCCTTATGCATCTATTTTAATAATCTACTCAAACTGAGTGTAGCTGCATACCTGGTGACAGGATAATGTACTCCTATCTTTGCTGTATAAACTCCTCAAACTCTACAAATTTCCTCAAGTATTTTTAGTGCTTTCCTTGCGAGACTTTTGCTGTGAGTTGTTCAACACCTGCTGCTTATTTTTGCACTTCACCCCTTCTTTCCAAAACCTACTCAAAGCTATTTTATTTTCATTGCATTTTCTCACTGACAATTAAATTAAAGCGCATTAAAGCAAATTTATGACAGCTTAATTTCATATATTAAGATTTTATGACTTCAGTTTGGCTACTCGTAAAACTAAAATGCAGTTCCTTTGCTGCTGCAGTAAGTAAGGTGCACTAAATTAGATTAGCTGCCGGATAATCAACTTTACTTTACAGTTATATATATATATACAGTAATATCTCTCTATATATTTACTGTGGAACCACAGAAATCATTCACACGCCCCCTAATGCCATTCAATCAGCACACAGGTAGTCGAATGGTCATTATTCTATATACACCCACCCAGTGATGAATGACGAGGTCTCCTTGGAACTTGGCCAAAAGCATTCATTGCCAATGACATGGGCTACTGCGAGGTTTGTATCATAAGTTTGCAGATGTGGCCTAGAGATTCAAAACTAGGTATGGAAATATAAAGTTGACTTTATAAACCTTATTTTACAGATCAAAATAAAATATTTTACCATATTGTAGATATACGAAAAATTAAAGAAATACATTAATTAGTTAAACTAAATTTACTACTTCATTCTAATTACATTGATTCAAACTTTTCTGTTGTTATGATGCTAACTGTTAATTGAATTTATCACGAATCTACCCAAGATTTCTTAGTAAGTATACAAAGTTCCAGTCGATAAATAAGATGTGGCTTTTCAGCTATATATCTAGAGTCAAATTTCTTTACTCATTACTCAGTTTCTTTATAGATTAAAAGATAAATAAATAAGTTTGATTATTTATTATTATGTTTTAAACTTTAAATATTAGTTTAATCTAGTTTTCCTTAATCATTGATTTATAATTACTGCATAACTGTTCACTCGCCCCTCGCATTGGCTTGGTCCGTGCTGTGGCATGCAGTTTCTTTTATGTGTTGCCGTTGACAGTCAAGTGAAAAATGCAACTCGCCCGCCGGCATCCCATTGGCATGACGATGATGACGACGACGACGAAGACGACGACTTTAAGATGATGATGTGAATGACGTTACGTTTAACGGTGGCAGCGAAATCAACGTCTGCGTCAACGTCAACGTAAACGTGATGCCAACGACGTCGACGTCGACGTCGACGTAGACGACTGCTGCTTGGGCCATTAGCGAGCAATTGCGCATAAAAGTCACGGAGATGGCAACTGACACTGTGGATGCAGTTGGATAGTTTTGGACATGGAACCGGCGATCAGCCAATATTAAATAATGTTGTAAAATGCGGAGCATTGAATTACTTTGGGGAATCGCTTTAGAAGTCGATGTCGATGCTTGACATTCGGTTTGGCCAAATAAATAAATAAAATGATATTAAGTTAGCAACGTTTCGTGTGCAGAGACATTTGTTCTGTCTCTGTCTCTGTCTCCATTTCTCGATTTCTGAACTCTATACACTTCTAGCCAGACTTGGGGCCAAAACACAAAGGTGAAATGACGATGGTGACAATGGCGATGACGTCGATGATGATGATGATGATGGTAATGATGACGATGACGCCAATTGCCAGTGCAATGCTATAAAAAATCGCAGCTCGTTTGAGCATTTTGTGATTTGTTGTTTTGTTCAAAGCTAGATCTGCTCAATCGCGTGTTTCTTTTGCTTTCCATTGTATCGAGTTAATTTATTGATGACAGACGCGCGATAAAAACCAAAAATGTGAATTGTCATTAGAACTCATAAAGCTGATTGACAGCGGAACAGCAAACAGTAGCAATGTACAGCGATTAGCTATTGTCGTTTAGGTCTATTGAACTTTGGTAAAGTAGAAATGTATTAAAGCAGATATAAATATAGTTTTTCGATTAAATATTTAAGATGTTACTTTAGCACATTCTTATATTAAGAGGTATACAAGGAGGAAAGGGGTTTAGTTTATAACCGATTTCAAATGTTGTTTCTTAAGTAAATATTTTATCAAAATTGTTGAATTTCAAACTGAATATGATTACGTCTTTCCATTATAATAACAGAGTAGAATAATTTAATTTAAATCTATACAAATCTGTTCAGCATCTGTCCAAATAATTTGAACTCGACTTTTCAGTGCGACATTTTTCCAACTCATTAAATCGCACTCCAAAAATCGACTTAAGAGCTCCCTCAAGTACAGAAAATGCAACTTAATTAAGTCAAAATTTTCGAGCATGAAATTATATTTAATGAACCAAAAATAATATAGAAAAAACCGCAAAAATGTTGGAAAGGTAATAAATTTGAAAGTAAGCGCCAAAATCCAAACCTTAACCCCTTAACGTAACCGTGAAATGCAAATAAATCTTAAGTAAACTGTTAAGTAGTCACCGAGACGTGGTAACAGGAAAAGAATACCAGAATAGCGAGTGTACATTAAATTAAATTGCTCAACAGTTTGTAATGCGGCACATTAGTGTCAAGCACTGACGAGGACGAGCCGAAAGGACGAACGGATGAAAGGACTGTGAAGCCGAAAGGGTTAGACCGGGACGACATTAACACATTGTTAGGACAAGCCGCTGACAGTGGGACAGGAAACGGGAGGAAATCGGTTTTTCGGCCTGCAATCGCTGCCGAAAATAATTTCAAATTTATAGACAGGACACACTGTGGTCCAGCAGCACGGGATAACATCCCGTCTCCGTGGGACTCGGCGTTTTCGGAGATTTATGTCAACACTTCTGAATGAGCATAATTAGTGGCGAGTTTGTCCAGGAAAAAAAAAAAAACAATTTACATGCAATTTGTTGCGTATAAATGCTTTTTATATGCAAATCGTGGTCAGCTTGGCAGGAAACGGTCCAGAGTGTACTTCTGTCGAGGATACTTCGACAAGAAGCGACATCTTTTTTTAATGTGCAACCAAATTCCTATTTATGATTTTTAATGAGCTTGTTTCTCTTCGCATTTATGATTGATGCAGCTCCTTTGGATGCTGGGAAATTTGAATATTTATGACCAACGGTCATATATGATGCGGAAATTTTTTATGATCCCGATGCATAAAATTATGTGCAGACGCGCAAGGCGTTAAACTTGTTTCTTAAGGCGGAAAATGCGTTGAATTATGTGCATTAAAAGCCATAATTATGAGCTGGATTTCTTTCAAATTGAGTTGTTATGTAAATGAGCCTGGGAAAGAAGAACAGACAATAAAATGTCTCCTTTTTATAGTTATACCAAGTAAAACTTCATTGGAATTTGCAACTGTTAGCTAAAGTGTATGAAGTTCTTTTTTCCTATTAACTTTCTAATTTTTCCTACTACCAAGCGAATATGACACATTTGTACCATGTGAAATGTAATTAATCAATCAAATTTGTCACACTTTCAAAACTTTCAGTGGCTTCAGCGAATTCACTCAAGCATAAGACGCTTTGTCAAGCCATCGTATTAATAGATTAGGAAAAAGGAAGAAAAACTAATTAGAAATTTTGGAACAACCCACATATAAGATGGGTAGACTCGTCAATCCTTTCGTCCGTGCTAATCACAAAAACGTGACGTCATTCGCCACGCCTTTATTATGATTTATATTAATGATGGCCATGCATAATTCCATATGCATACAGTGGCATAGAGTAGTTAAAAATTATAATAAATATAAAGAAGTAACCAATTTGTCTGGCAGACAAAAGTGCGAAACTCGCCTTAAAATTTGGTTCGTGTTTTAATCCGCGCGATAAATTGAAATTGGCTCTGATGTCTGATGTGGTGTATTATGCGGGTCCTAAGTCTTTGGCGGGTTAAACTCTGGCACATTGTCAAATCTTATAGAAATTAATGATGTTTAGCCATACTACCAAATTACGAAACAATTTATTATGATATTCTTATCGACTGACTTCTCATCTTTTAGTGGTCTGATGGGGTTAAGCTTTAACCCGCATGTGCATATGTTTTAACTGTAACAATTTCACGTTATTTTCAACAAAAGTCTTTATAAAAGGTGAGTTTGCGTTTTATTGTCTTTTGTGATGAAACTCAAAATGGAATTTATTTAAAATACCGAAATTCATTTGAAATACTTTAATATAAATTTTAAAGATACAGTTAGTTTCTGATATCCCCTTTAAGAAATTTTATATATACTTCTATTCTATACATATTTTCTACTTATTTCTCTGCTTTCAAATTTTTTGTTTCTTTAGGCTCCCGCTGATTTTGCCCCCATAAGTCAAAGCTTATCTTGTGCAATCAGACATAATTCTTGGGCCCGACATAATGTACCTCAGTTCGTTGTTTATCGTTGCAATATTTCTTTGCAACTTTTTAGCAATTTGGAAAATATGGCATAATTCAGTCAAAGACATCCCTGATGTTTTTTAACACAAGTTGTTACTTGTATTATTGCCCACTTATTGACTTAATGTTCATCGCGATAGCAATGGCAATAATAATTTATTTGATATATTGAGACTAAGGAAAAGCTGAGATCCTTCAAACAGATTTCAGTGAAAGCGCACAGCGGGTTGGCCTAGAAGAAAAATAACGGGGTTCTCTTTGGGTTAAGCAGCTGTGCAAAAAAGTCAAATGCCAACTAATTAAAAGTCTCGAAAGATTCTTTTGCTGCTGACACCAAGAAGATCATTAATAAGGATTTCACACGTCGAGCCTTTTGCGTTGTTGATAAAATTCTCACGTGTTCCAAATACTTATGTGTGCGACTGTATCTGTTCAATGAGACAAAAGTCAGAAGTCAACAAAAAATACAAAAAGAAAGCAATGCAAATATTTATATAAGTTACTTTTGTCGCTATTTCTCTCAATCCATGCCCAAATGTCAGTTGCGAACAAAAGGGTTAATGAGTTCAGTAACAACATCGCGGCTACTTAAAGGCCTGATTAATGATGTGAGCCAGGATAGAGAGAAACAGTTTAAAACTTGCATTCATATGTATGCAAAATAAGAAAAAACTTTGCATAAAATCATTAATTAAGCACAGTCACAGGATCACAGACAAAATATGCAAATTTCTATGAATTCAAAGCTGTTTCTTCAAAAAGAATCATATATCCAATTATAAATTCATTGAAATGACATTTAGACCCGTAAGAATTCTCACCATCACCATCACCTTCATCAACATCAGTCAGAAGTTGACTTCCTACGAAACAGTTAAATATAATAAATGTTTGTTTAGTTTTATTTTGGTTATATGCAAATTCTTAACTTCCAGTTCCACACTCAATTAACTTTGTTGTCAATCAAATGCAAATATCGCTGCGGTTTTCACAGCACCAACTGCAATTTGTTGTTGCCGCTGTGTTGTGGCTCATTAGAATTGCTCAATTATTCCATCAATATGCATTGTTGTTAATCGAATTTGTGCAGTTCCCCCGAACTTCCCTTCTCCCTTTGCTACTGGCGTAAAAATTCATGAATATTTAAGTGCCCCGCGTTGGGCATGTAAATTTTTTACACCATTTTTTTTGGCAGTGTTCTGGTGAAAGTTGCTTGGGTGGTTGGAGAAATGCCTTCACAGTTCGATATTTGTAAATTTTCCTGGGAATGTGTAGTTAGCGTGACGCTGTTGAAAGAAAAACTATTCTCAGTAAAGTGTTAACTTATGTAAATCTTTAAGGAGTCGGATGTTATCCATTTAAATCGAAATAGATTTCGATTTGTTTATTGAAACAAATTTACAAGTTGTTGTTTAACAAGCTTTAAACAATCATTAAACAAATCAAACAACAAATTCAGCAAATATTCCTGTTCACTGCCCCGTTTCACACATTTCTTTGGAAGGATGATCAATCAAAAACTGAATTTTAATGTTATGCGGTGCATAAAACCCAACAGTGACAACAAAACAACGCAAAAGGAAAACGAAATAACCATATCCTGAATGGCTCAAAACGAAACAAAGCAAAAAGTCCACAAGAATTTCCACAGCGACAGCCAGAAAAAAAAGTACCCAAAATAAAAGGGTGCGCTGGCATTTTTCTAACCCTTTGCAAGAGGCAAAATATTTGGAAGAAAAATAGAAAAGTGAAAATGCAAAAAAACATTTGACGGAGTGGCAAACCAGTAACCGGTAGCTGCCACAGCCAAAATAGTAAAAATTGTGGAAAATCCTATTAAGCGTTTCCTGGGCGAGTTCCGCGTCTGTTGCTGAAGGTATCGAAATTTTGCTCCAGCTCCTGACTTTTTTTTAGCGTTTTTTCAAATACTGCTTTCAGAGGCATAAAAATCACACCAGTAGAGAGAGATGGAGAGTGGCAAAGGAGAAAGGGCAATAGGGAGCGTTAGCCACATGCTTTTGACACTTTGAATTCAGTGGGTTTGGAGCAAGTTCCCTTTTTACCATTTTTCCTGTCAGTGGCTTAAATGTCTAATTTAAATGCATGCGCTTTTAACAGTTGTAGACAGAGATTGATGATGCTTTTCTTTGATTTTAAATTGGCGTAGACTAGAAGCACTCTCAAATAATTGCTAACAAATAGCTGGGAATTGGCTAAGGGAATCGCAATGAAATGCTTTTGCTCATTAACTGAAATCATATCTAGTTAAAAGATTGCATAAAGGAAAAGTTTTGAACACAGGCAGGTGCAGATTTTCCCTTCGATAGGGGTAGATCGAGTCTCCCCCAAGCGTACAACTCCTTCACATGTGAGATACACACATGTCATCTCTACTCTATTTTCCTGTCTCCTTCGATATTTATGAGCTCTAACAAATCAAGTTAGCCATGCTCACTTAACAAAACAATGCCCTGACTTTTTGTTATTGTACTTAGGTGTATAAAATTTAAAGCATTTATCGTAAATTTTGATCGCTGCCGCTATAAAAACTGATAACATATGAGTTCATATGTGTGTGGGGAGCCCTTGGGCACTTGGGTCAGTAGCAGTCGGACAACCCTTAAATTGTATACAATAAAATACACACAGACATCCTGTTTGATAGAATGATTATGAAGTGGAAAACAATAAAAGGCTACCCATATTAGAAAGGCGACACTGGAGATCTAGAACGGATGTCATTAGGCCTATTTAAAGTAGTTTTTGTGCCACAGGCAAATTGTGTAAAGCATCGAAATGAACTGCAAAAGGTCCTTTTCTCTCTCGCTCTCGCTCTCTCTCACTCTTTCTCTTTTGTAGCGGAAATCATAAACACAATCCCTGCCCCTCTGTCCCGTAGCCAATTTATCAACCCGACTGACAATTCAACCGCAATTCGTTGCGGCTTTTCGAGGGGTCAGAATTTCAATGCATTGCAAGCGCCTAGAAATATATGTCAAAATCAATTTTCAAACGCCAACGCATCCATTGATAAAAGGTGATCCTAACTCTACTGCCTCAAACAATTAGTGCCACTCGATTGAGTCCTCCGAATTTCATTCGTATAGAAAGTTGCACCTCTCGTGCGTGCTACAAATTGTATAGAGTTTGCGTGAAGGTTTTAAAATTGAGTATGATCTGTGATAGGAAAAGTATAGGAAGTATCAGAAAAATAATAAAAATTTGGTAGACTCTTTTAGTATATAACTATATTAAAGAAAATGTAAATTGTTTCTAAATTGATTATAAATTTAAGTGATTTAATATCTACTTTAATCAATCCAAGTAAGCAAAAATACATAATTATTTCCTAAAAAATACTAGTATTTACATTGTCATTGCATTTTTCTCTCCAGAAATCCGTTCCCACAACTAATCCAAGTATTCCCTAGAGCAAACCCTCTAAGATTCCATAAATTTTTTTGCAGCTGTCTTAAAATAAATCACACAACAATATATGATTTTTATGGTTTCGTGTTTTATTAATTGCTGCAAATTTACTGCAAATTTAGCGCAATGCTTTTCAGATCAATCAAAATGCATTCGCTCATGTCAAACACAAATCCCAAAATAAATCAAAACAAGAAAAAAACTATAAGAAAACATATAAAAAAGAAACGCTCAGTCATAAATATTTTGAAAGATGCGAAACCATAAAAATTCAGTGTGAAATTCGCAAAAAAATAAAAAATAATAAAGAAAAGAAAAATATTGAAAACGAAACGAAATGCAGCACGAATTTCACACAGTAAAAAAAATAATGAAAACCACCCAAAATGCAATTTCTGAAGTTCGGTTTGGTTTGGTTTTTGAATTGCTTTGAAGTGGGTAAAAGCCAATAAATGCCCATCAATGAACCTTCTTTTGAATGCAGTTTTGAAAACAGTTTAAATTTGATTTGGGTGCGCAGTTTTTGGACTTAATCACAAAGGGTTGCAGTTGTAGTTGGAACATCCCTTCCAAACGAACCGAGACTGGCCACTGATGCGTTGCGTCCAAGCGCTAAATAAATCATTTCTCTTCGATTAATTCGCTTGCTGACATGTGGAGAATGCACACACTCACATGCATACATACATGTGTGAGTATGTGAGGGGATCGGGAAAGGGTTATGGGTATTTTAGGCTTAAAGGGTGACGGCTAAACGGCCGCTACTCCTGTCAAATTTTGGCTTTTGCTCCGCTTTGTAGTGGCATGGAAAATTGTTTTTTATATACAACTCGGTCATAAGTTATAAATTAGTCGACTTTTCAAGTGCTTTAAAGTCGCTGAAAGGGGTAGGGTATTTAGAGAAATCCCCCCTCCCTCTCTCTCTCTCACTCTCTTACCTCTCCTTCCATTGACATTTCCACATCATTGACTTACTTGGGTTCCATTTTTTTTATTATCGAAATCTTTTTTATTTTAAATTGTTGCCTCTCGCATTGTGCGTAACAATTGCCACTTGAGTCGCTCACATTTTTAAGTGCATTGATTAATTTTTATTTTGATCGCTTTGAAATCAATATTGTTTGCAAATTTCTGTAAATATTCGTTGACTTTGCCTCCCTAAGAAGCAGTTGGTCTGTGTAATTTGCCACTTTTAAAAGGGTTTCACTGCAATTTATGTAGTGGAAAACTGTTAAAAGGATTACAGACTGAGAAGCGTGAGAAAGCTGTTGATGGGTTGCTATTTGGGTGAAGATCTTGAGAAGAATAATTGTATAAATAGTAAGTTTACTTGTTTAAGAAATTTGAGTAAAAATAATAGTATTTATAAATTTGTTTATATATTTATTTTTATAATTAATCCATTTTATATTTAACAACTTAATCGAATGAGAGCTCTTCCTTTCACCCAAATATTTCCATTGTTGTTATCAATTACGTCACGAGCGTGCCTCACTTTTAACCCTAGAGATAATTTAATCAGCGCTACTTCAAGTAGGTAGTAGTGTAGTGTCTGTCCGTCCACAACAACTGTATTGTGAGTGTATAAGAAAGGGAGCAAAGGATCAGATCGAGGACGAGCAGCAGGCAGTCAGTTCATGTGTGAGCATGAGAGAGATTTACGCGTTCGCCTTTCACTCGGGAAAAACAACTGAAATCAAAGCGTAACAAATTGCGGGCACACACAGACATAGACACAGCCAGGGGCAGTGGAAGAGGCATCGGAAGGGTCGGGGGTAAGGGGCAGACAACTTTCACTGCACGGATTAGCAGGCACGTGACTTTTTTCCAATGCGAAACACAGTCGACTCGGAAGGAACCTTTGTGTGACTATATGTATGATTATGACGGTGCTGAAGTATTGAAAGCCGATTATGTGTACGAGTATTTACACTTCATTATGATGATGTAGTGTAGACGATGAGGACAATGGTCAACTGGTCAGCTGGTCACTCGCTTGGCTGAGCTACTTAATTATGTCACTCTGGGCAAATTTATTAATTTTACTTATTTTTTTGGCGTGCAAATCGATTTGTTATTATCTCGATATCGATAACTATTAATGCGAATTGTCAGATGATGCCGCCCCATTGACATTTGAAGGGTGTGGCCAATTTGCATGCTACTGACACGCGTCAATTCAACTTTCTATGCAAATCGACAATGTCCGACTGTCAATAGATTTGCTTGGACATAGGTCAATGAGTGCTACTTAATCAATGTCAGCAGCTACGAAGCCTGGGAAGATTTTGCTGTAACTGGGAAGAACTCTTTTTGACTTATTCATAAGATAAGTTGGTCGTAATCGGTATATAAATCAGCTATACTCAAGTTATGCCATATTTGGATGCCTTAGCGTTAACGATTCACCACGGAGAGCTTCTCCAGTGCCCAAACCAACGCCTTCGCACCGTTGGGGTCTAATGATTGGCCAACTACCAAAATAGGTGGCATTGATATAATGGTATACCCAACACAACGAACTGGGCCTTTACTCAACTCAGCTCAACTCAACTCTTTGTCAGGCATTTTCAATTTCGTTAATGACCCAAAAGTGCCGTAAAGCAATTTATACTTGGTCCAGTAAAGTCCACAACTGAAACAGAGACTGAGACTGAGACTGAGGCGGGGTCGAGGTCGGATCGGGGTTGGGCTTGGGATTGGAGTTCAGCTGACAGAAGACAAATAATAGCGCAGCAGGACATTGACAACAACACCCGAGAAACGAGCTGTATGGAAAAATTGGAAAATGGAAAAACGACTGACTGACGAACTGACTGACGGACTGATGGACTGACAGACGGACATTCTATGGCAACCTGGCAACTGGTCAGTAATTGACTGCCGTTGCAGTTGATGGCCTCTCTTCGCTGGTCAAACGCCGATAATGAAGCGCAATTGTTGAATGTGGCAACAAATTTTTGGGGGAGCTACAAACAACAAAGTGCAACTGCAACAAACCTGGCAGCCAACCAGAGCTGTAATTAATCATATTCATTCCTTCTCGAGAATGACTTCTTTTATGGGCACTCATAAACCATGAACGATAATACTCAAAACCTCTAACTCTAACTCTAACTCTAACTGAAACCCTCGAGCTATTTTCAACTAATTTAAGGTGTTGCCCCATTGCAAGAGGTAAATAAATCATTAATTTTCTTTGACTTTTGGGGACTTTTTGAAAATGTAAATAGACATATAGAATATATACGTATAAAAAGTTTGGACCGCCTGTTGTTTTGTGGGTGTTGACACATGTTTGAGCCCAGTAAAATAGAGTATAGCGAACCTCTGCAATGAATCATAAGATTAATGAATCAGCTTAAGGTTTGAGCACTAAATGTCAATCGGGCAATCTGAAGAAGCCTTCGTCTGAACCACTTCAAACAATTAACTTGACTCCCAACTAATACCAACTATTTCCAGCTCCATTTTCAGTTTTTGCTCCAACTCTCGTTTTAGTTCTGTCCGCCTTTGATATTTGATGTGCCTTTTCCGACATGCAACTATTCCCAAGTATATATACATACATATATCCCCCAATATAAAAGTAACAACTCTGTTTGTGGTCATATTGCGTTTCACTTTTGCTCCACTTTCAGTTTTTCGCCTCTTTTTGCATTGCATATGGCGTTTGTTGGGGGCGTTGTTTGCTAAAGTCCAGTAACTGGGTCACTGCTGTTTTCCCAAGCTCGTGGGCGTTCATGGGTTACTGTACTTTCTGTTCTAAAAGGTAGGAAAAAAATCAATAGGCCAACTCGTAATTAACTCGAGACTTTAAGTGCAGACGAAGTTCATTTTCCTCATGACTCTGAGTCATTTTGGCGAACAGGAAAACCTTTATTAAACGCATTTGTTTAGTTCAGTGACTGCACAGTGGTAATATATAAATACGAAGAATAAAAGGAAATATCAGTAATTGCTAGCTAAACGTATTTTGTTTATTATCTTAATTGTTATTGAAGCAATTATTAAAATGTCTAGGAAAAGATACATAAAATTAATTGAAGCTATTAATTATAGTGTTTTAAATTTAAATTCAACTCTATTAAGGCAAATCTTTTAAAGAAAACTTGAATATAATTTATTCTATATTGTTATTGCTCTAAAAATAACTATTGAACTGTCTATAGAATTTAAATAAAATCCATTTACTTAAATGAAGTATCTTAATATCTCATAATAAAGTTCCTCGAAGCACACATATAAATATTGGCTAACGATTACGATCTTAAATGCACTTTAAACTTGTATCTCACTAAATTAACTTCAAATATTTTATCATAAACTGTTTTGCCTCACACACACACACTCCCGCACACACACACACACACTCTTGCATACCAAGCATAATTGCAGGCGCTAAAAATACAATCCTAAAGTCAGGAAAAGGAACAGGAACAGGACACGCGACAAAACTTATATTGGGTATATAACAACATTTGCATACCCTATAATTTCCGAGTGTCTTATCGTTGCCAAAAATCAAACCACACGCGAAATAAAAAGAGAGAGAAAACACACTTAACCCTAACTGTGGTAAGGGTTAGGGTTTGTGGGGGCAAGAGACAGGGAAGGGCATACGGTCAAGCAGAGACCCTAATTCCCAGTTGGCTTATTGTCCTGTCACGACAATTAAATTTGTTCATTGCGCTTTTGCGCGATTTAAATTAAGATAATGTGGCAAATTAGCGGCCCAAAATGTTTGCATAATTATTAAACTCACGATCCAAAAAAAAAATACTGAAAAAGGAAAAAGTTTTTGAGTGTCCGCGGTTATCAGGGACTATGGATCATTTGTCACAGATGTTACTTTTTTTGGGATCGAGTGAGTGTGTGTGCTCTAGAGGGTGCGTGACCCTGATGACTTGAGCATTTGCCAGTTAGTTCACTCTGTTTTTAAGCAGCGTAACCTTTTAATTTAACCCTTGCCGCAACTTGTGGCATGACACCACAGAAATATGTTTGCAACAGAATTTGTTTTTCCCTTCGAGGTTCGAGGTGACATATTGGCTTAAACGATATGAATCTACTAATGTTTGTCCATTTTCCTTTCGGGTTGCAAAGGGTTAAAACGCTTTTCGATTTGTTTAACTCTCAGCACTCGGGACGAAAACTATTTAAATTATTTAGAAAATTTTGGAATGGTTTTTTGGGGCACTTGGCATGGCCTAAAGCGTGAATGGATTTGAGATTTACTTGTGGCTAATAATGAAGGCAGACGATGTGAGAAACATGGAGAGTAATACCGCAGAGATGGAATACATAACTCTGCCAACAACTGGTATATGCACCGATTTGCAGCAGTATGTATTTCCCTATACTCAATATATGTCATCTCACAATAAATGAATTTCAAAGCGTTCAGAGTGCTCCTTATGCAGGCTATAATGAATGTAAGTAAAGAGTAAAGTAATAAGCCAACAGGAGTATGAGTGAACCTCTTTTAGACCAATGCCAAGGGCATGCATATGGCCAGAATCATGTCGACAACAGCAATACTCAGTTTGGGTACTGCCCATCTCCAAACTGTGGCTCTTGCTGCTGTGGCTGTGATTCACATGGTCAAAACAATCATGCAGTGGCAACTAGCCAGAATACCCAAAATTATGGCCAAGTTGAATACCAGTACGAGTATGCCGATCAATCCAATATCGGGCAATGCTATAATGCTAATCGTTGTGCAGGAGGAATGGAAAGCTTTGCTGCTCCTATAACATATCAAGCGGGAAGTATTGGAAACAACAACATAGGTAACTTATCCTGCAACATGAAACAGGAACCACAAACAAATTACTTTACAATGCCATTATTTGAAAATATGGAAAAGAATATGAACCAGTTGAATCCCGATTATTGGTCTAGCTCTGAGAGTAATGAGGATTATGTTAATAACACGTTTCAAAATCAAACAGTTTACAGCTCCGAATTTCTGCCGATTTATGGACAGGGAAATAATTTTAATCATTTTCCAAACAACTACTTTATGGACGGGAAAATGTTCAGAGACCAAATGATGTTAACTGAATTTAGCCAACCATTCGGAGATCAAACACTTGAGAGTCAAGATATCGAAGGTATACAAACCCAGGTTTACCCAATCTCAAATGCCAACTATATGCAAATGTGCAAGTCCTGACGCTGATTGGGAGACTTGGAAAAGTTTCCTTGCTAACAAAAATTTGTCAAAATTGTATTACAAAATTAACATTTAATAAAGAACTGTGTTTTTATTAACACTTACTTTATTATGCTGAAAGTTGTATAGTTTTAACCCAATTAAACCCACTACATAAATAAAAAAAATAATTTTTTGTATAAAATTGTATTTATTTTTGTTTGTCTTATAAAAAAGGCTTAAATTGCTTACAAATGTGTTTTAAATTTTGACACTTTTTAGCTGCTTACGACAAATGTCAAAGAAGAGAAACATAAATAATATAGTATATTTAATTTTGCTAAAATCAATAATAATCGTAAAATATGCATAGATATTTTGTCTGGTAGTTTTTTGTAGTATTTTTTTTAATATCAAAAATTGCTTAAAAGTTGTTTGTTTTTTTGGACTTTTATTTTATACTTGTAATTTTTGGGTTATAATTTATTTTGGTTCGGCGGTTTTGAGTTAATTATTTTGTATATTGTTGCAGTTTTATTGACGTTTATTTTATTTAATGTTTAGTTGTATATAAAAATTGTCTGCTTAAATTCTATTTTGTACAATGTAGTTGTTGTCTTTGTTGTATTTTTCATTTGTTACATTTGTTGCTTCATTCCAGTTTTAGCTAAGATCTTGTTTGAGTATTTTTTTTTTATATTTACGATTTATTTACGCTAATTGAAATGCTTAAATTTGACATATATGTTGTATATATAGTTTAGTAATTTGTATGTGGCATTAATATTTATGATAGTGTTTGTTTTGACTGTTTGTTTAAATGTAGACACTGATGCTAGTTTAAGTAAACAAAATACTGTAATAAGTCTTGCAGCGACGCCTATTTTGAACCAACTTTACAACCCGAAACCATTAAACATTTATGAAACTTAGGCTTACAAAAATGTATTAACTCAGCTCTGCTCTCCTCTCGTATTCTCCTCAACTCCTTTTAAAATTACTAGAAAAATTTGACACCAAAAAGTACCAACAAATATATCACTTTCAGCAAATCGTTGACAAATTTTGAATTTTCTTAAAAAATCAATTATAAAATACATTTCGATAGCACTTTCTCCTCTCCCTTTCTCTCTCTCTCTGTATTCCCCCAAATAATCACAATGCGCTTTGATTGAGCTGCCACCAAAAAAAACTGTACAATACCCAAATTATGTAGGTGAGTGTTATGTGTGTAGTCTTTCATCTCGTAGCTAAATCTATTGCCTTTTTGGGCTCGCATCAGTCACATCTCCATTGTCATCTCCATCTCTTTCATTATCCTGATTGCTGGCGCCATTGCTGATTTCAAAGGAGATTTGTATGACTGTCGGTCTTCGCTGCGTGGAATTGTAGCTGTAGAGCCTTAGGGCGTAACAGAAGATTTGGGCCAACAATTCCCAGCAGCCAAACTCTGACATGGACATGGCTCCTTGCTCTTGACCCAAAGGCACGGAAATGTTGGCGCGAAATTGTTGTTGTTGCCGACGCTGTTGCTGCTGTTGTTGTTGTTGCTGCTGTTGCTGTTGCTGCTGTTGCTGTTGCTGCTGTTGTTGTTGGGAATTGTTTTCCCGAGTATTTGTTGTGTTATTTACCACTGCCTGTTGGCTACTTCTGGCCAACAATTGCGCCTGATCGGGTATAAAGTAAGCGATTGCCATTGTTCTTTTATTTAACTTTTAATTTAAACAAATTGTAGCAATTAAATAATTCACTTATTGCACTCTTGTGTCTATTTGCACTTGTTTTTGAATTATCAAATTCTTCAAAGTTTTCATAAATAAATATTTTCTCGTTTGGCGCCAAAACGTAACTTTCGATTGGAAAAATACGTTGAACGAGCTGTAACTGCGTTGAGTTGTTGCCTTATCAAAGGTTCTACATGGACTGACTGTAAATATCCTTGCCGCAGTCACTTTTATAAAATTGTTGCGCTGCCAGCAACGACAGCGACGACAGCAACAGCGACGACGACGACGACGACGACGTCGCTCGTGCTTCCTAGGAAGCAACACGGCGTTCGCTCGGGAAAATGTCAGCCCTCCCCATGCAGTGAGTGGTGGTAAGGGTGTGTGTCCGTGTGCTTTGTTTATGCCAACAACCAACCAATTGAACCACCAACCACAGCCATACTCACACCATCAGTCCACGGCACACCTCTCCCCCATGGCCAATACCACCCCGAAAAAAAGTCACAGTCACGGCAAGACTTTGGCTTTGTTACCTTTTGGGAGAGCGACAACTCTCAGTTAGCAAGAGAGAGCTAGAAATTAGAGACAGCGAACGAGAGAGCAGTCTCTGCTTGCGAGAGTACACACGCTTTACGTTACGCCCGCTTACGTTTGACGTAAAGTAACGGAATCAGCAGGGTGGTTTCAGCGATTTTCGAACAAGGGGAGAATTCGACTGTGCTCTATGGGTTTTATGCAGTGTAGTACGGAAATACTCAATTGAGGGGTATTCATTTGAACTTCGAATAAAGTTCGAATGTTTTTGTATGAGCAACTTCTTGCTTGGGAATCAACAATTGTTTTTCGCTGGTACGTAATTCCCAGAAAATTAGTTGGGAAAGGGGTAAAAGGCTTTCTATTTTAAAGGAGGTAACAGTACTACTCCACTGGTTGATTACCTGTTAAGCTTTTGTAGTACATAGTTATAGAATACAAGAGTTTTTTCCTTTATCATATGTTTCCAAGGTTTGGGGAATACCCGGAAACTTAACGCTTGAAACATTCTCCTGTCTTCTCTCCATATATTTCAAGGGTTTTTAAAACCTCCTTCAACTTTGTGTGTGGCTTAAGCTGGCAGCAATCTTTAGCTTGCTTCAAACTATATCCCATTTATTGACTTCATACTCTTTTTCCTACCCATTTCAGGAGCAAGGAAACTATTAATACTCCCACAACCCGCTTCAAGAATAAGGAGCTCGACTAAACCTCCTTCAACTTGCATCACTTTCCAATGCGAGTCTTCCAAACCTTCAACTTGGCCCAACTCAACCTAACGGGAATCTCAAATTGACCTTCAAACAAACAGTTCCGAGCTCCAAGCTCCGACTCTGTCTCCAGCAAACATTTGCCAAGCTGACGTCGAGTTTGGCCTTGAGCTTTTCCTCCTACCCAACGAGCTCATCCATTATGATAAACCACTTCCTGTTAGTTTACACACTTACACACACACACCCACAAAGAAGTGTAACAAAATTTGAAAAGATTCCTTTTAGTTGCCAATGGGGGGCTCCTCCAATGTTTCAATGTCATTGCCAAGGCCAAGTGGCTGACATTTCTGTGGTAAATGGCAAATTTTCCTGCTCCAAAGCTTTTTCACTCAATTTGCCTCAAGGTCACGCCGGCCGGCAACGGGAGTCGCTTTATATTCTTCTCCATTCTTTATTTTTGTGCGTGCGTCCTTGACAATGAAAACCGTTTAGGGAGCGTTCCCTAATGGGGCGGCACGGGCTGGTCGGGTCGATTTGTGTGTCGTTTTGAGGCGTGGGCCTCCCTTTGACACAGTTGACAGCACGTGCTTTTTACGAGACTGTTTCGAAGCTTTCCCAAGGTCCTTGAGTATTGATTAAATGAACTGAAAGTTGTGCGTGGTCGGAAAACATAAAAATTATGATATTGAGAAGGAAAAAAGCTTTAATTTGCTTAAATTCAACTTAAAGTTTGACGGAATTTACTGAAGACTGTGACTAGGAAATAGATCTTGATTGAATTTGAATAATCAAAATATATACATACATACATATATAATACATAGATATTATACACTTACGATCGGCCTTAAAAGGTAGCGCAATTAACTTTTAGAGGGATAGTCTTACGGCCTCTTGATTTCTTCTGTTCAGTTTAAGGTAAACCATCAGGTAAATGAATCGGAATATCCACAATTGTTCAGAATTTCTCTGTAGCTTTTCGTTTATTTGCTTTAATCATGTGGAAATGTGTAAAGCCCAAGGCAATCAGAATGAGTTGCATCCATTTGTAGTCAAAGTTTTAACCCAACGACAGCCGAGTGTAAACTTGCTATAGCACGCAGCATGCAGCTTGTGGCATGTAGCATGCAACAACTTGCATTGCTTATCAGTAATAAGCAGCCACTGCCAACGGGCAACAGCTGCCAAACTGCACTTGAAGCTCATTAAAAATTTGCATCAGCAAAGTTTATTTTTGTGGAAAGCAGTCGAGGAAAATGCATTAAAAACGCTGCGAAAAACACACGGCAAATGAAACGCTATGAAAAGTGCACTTTACACATTTGTGCGTAATGATTTTCCATTAACGTAAATTTGAATTAAAGCAGCCAAAGTGGAGGAGATATAAACGTAATTACAAGTACGCCAATGTTAAAACAACACGCGCCACCCACACCACTGTACCATCACTCCATTTTGCCACCCACACCACTGTACTTGGCTCTTCTGGCATTTGATAAATGCCAATGGCATTAACTGGGCTCAATCCTTTTGGTATCCTTTTGTTGCCTATCAGATCACTGCCTGATGTGCCACTGACAAGTACTGCACTCCCCAACAGCTGTTCCCTCCTGTTATGCCCCTTACTCCTTCCTCTGCTGCTCCTTTTGCTGCCACTGCACCTCCTTTAGCGACATCCTGGCTGCTGTTTATGGTAATTATTTATTTTGGACAGCCGCTGTTGTCGCATTTGTGTAGACTTTTCATCATTGCAATAAACATTAAATTTTATGGTAATGATACAGTTTTGTGTGCTCTTGCTGTTGTTGCTGTTGCTATTGTTATGACTGTCTGTTTTGCATTGCATTTGATGCTTTTAATGTTTTTCCTATTTCACTGGTAGGGGAAGGTGTCTCCGATAGGGTGAAAAGTGGGAAAACTTAAAGGATAAACTTAATGGCTTCGGTAGGAGTAATAATCTCAATTTTATAAGCTAAGCAACTGAAATGAGAAGTGTTAGACTGTCACTTTATGGCGTAAGAAGCTACAATACATAAGAATAAATTGAATTTCGAAAGTAGGAGAACTTGTCTTATTGGGATAGTAGGAACTCCGTTCAGTTTTGCATGGTTCCAATTGGGTTTACAACTAACTGAAGTTGTATAAAAATATTAGAGACTTCTGTCTTTCCTGTAACTTTGAATTTTCCATCAATTGATCACCACTTCTTATATTTAAATATATTTGCAGTCAATTAAAGCTTAAGAGTATCATCTTTCTGGTTGCCAAGTGACGTAAAATTCATATTGTAATGGAACAGATGTGTAGCATTCATTTATTATTGTTGCATGCTTTATAATTTCGCAGATATCAAGAAGTTTCAGTGTGGTGCAGTTCGACCCTAAGTACTCCATGTAATATCCCTTACTCCACACATATGCTAGCATCACTTCGAGGACTGAAGAGTCTGTGTGTAACTACTTAAGCCTCATCATCCGCATTTTAATGCCCATCAGCCAATAGTCACAGAGCGACCAAACAGCTCCCCAGTTATCATCATTGTGCTCTTTAAGGACCACAACATTTTACACACACACTCACATACACAGACACACTTGTGCTGTATGCTGTGCAATTATTTCATGCATTGTTCAAGGATTGTTCGACTGCTTTTTGCAAAAATTTTCTTTGTATTAAGTGGAAAGGCAAAAGTGTTGTCAGGGGATTTACGCGCTTACAATGAAGAAGAGTCCAGCCCGAGGAAAGGATCTGGTCCAAACGGAAATGGCAACAATGCGCGCCTCTGTTCGTACTGAAAACAATTGACCAGCACTCTGAATGGGAGCAGGGGAATTGGGTAGTCTTCGAGGATTACGCATGAGTTTACAAGATGCGCAGGGAACTTAATGATTTCCACTTATGCAATGCAGACAACATGACCATGGCCATCATGTCCTCTTACCCCCTTCCCATGCCTTTTGTCATTGGCCATTGATGGCTGGTCATTTTCCCGAGTGCCTACGGTACCATCAGCCAAGTGCAATCCGTTTGCTAATCTATATGTAAATTTAGCATAACACACAAGTTACTTTGGGGGCAGATAACAAGTGTAAAACGAGACAGACAAGAGACACAAGATCGAAGCATCATCAGAGGTTAAACTTTCGATGGAAGACTTCTTTAACAGATGACGTCATGAGGCAAAGTGTTTGACAAATGGCTAAGACAAAGAGCAGCAAAAAAGTAGACAAAATGAGAAGAGCTGACAACATACTAAAAACTTGACAAAGTGTTGGCAAAAGTGTCAGGAGCAGTACCCAAAGGCAAGGGCAAAGGGAGAGGGAGAGGGGAAAACAAAGGCATTATCCTTGCTGCCGTTTTGCATATGTGTCGACTGCTGTCTAAGTGTGCGTAAAAGATAAATAATCATGTGATATCATCAGGGCCAGCATGACGGGGCCAAAACAGTGACAAACCAAGGCAAGGCGTTGGTGCGAGCCAAAAATTAATTTCATACATTTTAAAATTTCAATTTATTTTACTGCGCACGAATGCGCGATGTCTTCAAGCAGACAACGCCCACAACAAGGACACTCCCCCACTCTATTGCCCTTAGACACACACTCCAAACAAGTAGTGTCATGTGTGAGTGTGTGTCAGTGTGTGTGTGTGTCTTTTAACTTGGCTTTTGTTTTCCTTACTTGGCCGTGTGTCGTTTTTCTTCTGCTCGTCCTTTTTTCACACTTGTCACTTGCATTTTTGACATTTCTGTTAGTTAAAGGGCGAGTGAAAGAGATAGATGGGGACAGAAAGAGAGAGAGAGAGTGAGTATGTGAGTAAGAGAATATGGATATGGATATGGTTCTGGCTGGTAGCGCTGTCAGCCGTTAATTAATTATGTGCATCCAGTTGGACTGACAGTCTGGTTAAGTGCAGCGAGATTCTGTTCAGTTGGAAGGGTTATAGACTCTTCCCCGCGATGTGTGCGTATGGATAAATATCTGACATTCAACCAAAGTAATTAACAATGGGTAAAATGATATAGCGAATTGGACCATCAATTCAAAGTGAATTAATATTTTCAGTCGTGATTATAGTACCATTTGGATGATCTTTATGGAAACCCCTCCTTATTACTGACAGAGTGGTTTAAGAAAAGATACCAAATCAGAATATAACCACTAGCAAATTATGGCCAGTCTTCTTCGATAAGAAAAACTTCAATATCCATCAACTTGTTCGTCTGTTTTGAAAAAAAAAAACCGATTGTGTTTTTATTTGCCTATACACTTTCTGGCCAAAAGCAGAACCAGAGAAAGAGTTGAGAAAGAAAAGATATAAATTCAGAATATAAACAGAGCATGAGTATTACCAAAGTACTGTTCTATGCCAGCCACTAAAACAGCTGCTCTTGAGGGAAAAAGTTTTTTTTTATAGCTTTTTGATTAGTTTTTTGGCGCTTTAAACCCGTTGGGAGTCCGAGTGAAGTCAATTTAAATTAAAAGAAACACGCCCTGTTGCATATTGAAATGCCAAGGGAGATAGAAAGGGTTGGGGCGGGATGGGGGCAGGAGCATGAACAAAAGTTAAATTGCAGGTATTTAAGTATTTTATATAAAATTCATCATCATCAGGCGTCCGCTGAAGTTAATGAAGAAGTGTCCTGTTCCTGCCCCTGCGACCCACAAAAGGTAGCCAAATCGGAGAACTTAACCTGACACCCCTTGGCACCTCCATACCCCCCTTGAACCCTTGGTACCCCTGGCCAGTCGGCAGCCACTATCCTGTGCATTATTTAGCACGTCAAAAAGTTCATAACTGCGTTTCGCTCGTGAATTGTAATTTTTCTTTCGCCATGGTGCACACTTTCATTACTTCATCACTTCAGCACAAGGACCAGCAGCAGCAGGAGGAGCAGAAGGAGGAGTGGGAGGAATTGAGGTGGGAGTTTTGGGGAACTGTGTGCGCCATTTATTATGCTATGAAATTTGAGTCTGAGTTTTTGTTTATGTTTGAAGACGACGCGATGCGATACTGTGAGAACTTTGCGATAGAGTTTTTCATTTACTCCTTTTTATGATTTTCAAGTTAATGTTCATTTATGGTGGTTACACGTCGACTTTTTGGAGTTTGTTTAATTAGACGTTGTGGATTTTATTCCAAAGGACTTGAGCTGAAACACGAAGTCGAAGTCGATGAAGTTACTCAAGTTGTTTATGTTTAATTGTCAAGCTGGTAGCTAAATTTGTTAAGCTTCAAGATGGAGTTAAGCCAAAGACAGTTACCTGAAACTAAGGGGGACTAATAAGCATAATGAGAATGAGTTGTAGGGAGTTAGAATAAATATGTCTGTACTCAATTCAGTGGAATTTTCTCAAACAGGTTTGATCAATTACTAATTAACTTAAAGGTTGTAAAGATAATTGAACACGTGCCAATATCTACAGTCTTAAATATTTAAGAGTATCTTTAAAATATCAGATATAACCAAAGTGAGTCTGCAGAAGTTTCTTTCAAAAAAGCCAAGTCTCATTTTAGTCCACCGCAAAATAAAAGCAATCCCAAAATAGTAAACTTATAAAATTTTACAACACGAAGCGTTTCCGTCAAGTCTTAAAGGTTTTACAGCTAAGCTACTGGGGATTCTGGCATTCTACCTGACTAACTCCAGAAATGGAAGGAGGATTTTGGTAGAGAAATTGGGCATTGGCAGTTCTTGTGGCTTATGGCATTTAATATGCATTTTGTGTCATGCTGCTGGAAAAGCCAGAAAGCTGTAGATACTGCAGAAAGTGCAGTTACTGAAGCAACAAGAACGAGTCGAAGCCAAGTCAAATTGCAGCTGTTTGCCAGTCGAGTTAATGTGCCCCTGTTGCTTTTGGGAATACCAAAGGACGATAAAGACGATGAGCTGATGGCAATGTCTGGCAATGAAAAGGCATCGTCTTGTGCCAATCATCATGCAACATGCCACGTTCTTCCTACTTACATACTTACTAGCTGCATGCGGCTGCTATTTCACTTTGGGGCATTGTTACGTGGGAATTTAGTTATGGTACTCCCAACTTGGTGTAATACCTGGTCTCATTAGGGCGTCCAATTGCCTGAAAATTGCTTGGCAATTGGCACTGTACCCTGTACAGTACCCAACTTTAAAGCAAACTGAAGGCAATCGAAATGGGACAAAACCCTTGTAATAACCCTTCTTAAAGAAGCTGAAAACGCCCCTTAATCAGCACAGCGGGCAGCAGGCAGCGTATAGCGGATAGCGGGCAGTGGCATCAACTACCCCAAGAATAAATCTATTGTCCTAGGTCATTCAACCTTCGTTCCAACCGCTCAAACCTCATCTCTTATGCCATTTGCGCTTTTATATATTTGCCGCATAAAATGAGCAGAGTAAGAAAATCCACAGCACTAAATAGAATCCACACACTCATACACACTTGCTTACACACACATACACACTAACACACACGTATGTACACTCTCACAAGTTCTGCATTCGTTGCAAGCATAAAATATATTTTTATATCACGTTTTTAATGACATTTGTTGCATTTGCCAATTGTGTTCAGCGCAACACAAAAAATCGTATCAGCAAAGCTTTTCTTCAGGCGAAAAATGTCGAGCTTATCGAAGGAGTTTTCTATTGAATTCAAGTCTTAAAAATCAGATGAGATATAGATACGATTTTCCGAGGGCATAAACTCTATCAAGACCAAGCAACAGGCTGACAGTTTGATTCAGCAACTTGCTTCCAAATTGACAGCTGTCTTTTGCAGCAGAACAGAAGAGGAAGAAGAGCAAAGAAGGAAGAAAAAATGGGTAAAATGGTTAGATTATGCGACTAAATGCTTTAAAGCTACTATAGTTTCAGGTGAATTATAGTACAAGTTAAATGTTTATCAAAAAAATTAATTAATTTTAATTGAACTTCGAAAAAAAATTGCTTTTAAGCATTTTTAAAGTCCTTTTGTAAAGTCCTTTTGATACTGGGATTTCCATTCATGAATAAATTACGGGCCAAATGCAGTACACTCTCGCATGAGTGGACGAATCATCGTTGTCATCGGTGTGATTATCACAGTTATTATGCAACTGCAAATTGACGAAAATCATGGACATGGTTGACAAGTTGTCAATAGTTGGAGTGCCCCCAATGCTAATTAACTGCGATTGAAAACTCAAATTGCCTGTTTCCTGAGCTTTCAAATGACAGGACATCCCCACCCTACACTTCCACAGTCCTTCTGTCTGTCCGCCTGTCTTTGGCGACGCCTACGAAATTACTTCACGGCTCAGCGAATTTCTTATGGACACTGATGTCCTCTGTGTCCAATGTCCAGTGTCTTGTGCCCAGTGTCCTGTGGCCACTTGAGCTGTACTTTCAGCTCTATTGGCTGCCATTTGTGGCACGCTTCATTGCATTTAAGTTGCGACCGCAAAGCTCGCACAGGACTCTTGCTCCTGTGATCCTTGAGATTGTGATTGTGACAGCGGCAGCAAACGGCAAATGGTAAATGGCTAATGGCAGAACGACAAACAAATAAACTGTCGTCGCATGTCTCGTGACGTAATTAGGTTTGGCAAAATTTGCCAATTGTTGAATTTTGCTGGCAATGGCAATTATATGCGTCAATTGTCAGTTGGTTACATCTCGTTAACTTATTTGATTATGCTCCAATTTACCAAAGTATTCGAAGACGCAAGCAACACTGAACAACATGTTTTACTTGGGGTTAAAACTTTGTATTAAAGTAAATTATGTCCTAAGACATATGTTAGGGGAAACACTGTAGTACAAATCGAATAAAACTTACCAAATTGAATTTCTTCTAGTTTCAAATCTAGTTTTTAGTAGAATAGTCTACTTTAAAATCCATTTTTTATTTAAACAATCTTTTTCTCTTCAGCTGTATCTAAAACTCAACAAAGACTTTATTTCCTTAACTCTATTTTGTAGCTCAGTGTTATTGAATACTCGAGTAGCTTATCTGTTCAGTTAAGCAAATTCAATTTGAAGTATGGCACATAAAATATGGCTAAATAACCAAAGTAATTTAACTTTTCTCATTTTTGCTGTAAGCCAAAACCCAAAGAGTTGGCACAAAAGGCATCTTATCGACTGAGCACAGTACAGAGCGATGGTATTTTTTAGTATATACCAAAACCGAAGGAATCATTTGATGAAGTGCATGGCATATTGACAGAAATAGTCCAGCTCAACAAACTATGCAAATAAGCAGGATACAGGACACAAGACAGAGGACACATGGGACACATATGCCATGTTACAAAAGGAAAGCTGTGAGAGAGACGGCAATATGCTGCTAACTCTGTCTTTTGCTGACTCTGTTCATTTATCTTGGCTTATTAAATTGAAAATATTGCTTAAAATATATTTTGCATGCATGGCAGCATCATTGTTGCTGTTGTTGTTGTTGTTGGTCCTTTACCGTTCGCCTTTTAAATGCAAATTAGCTTTTTGACTTTTGTGATATGCGCCCAAGCCAAAAACGACAGTCCTAAAACTCAGACCAGACTCAGACTCTATTTAGATTTATGCGGCTTGATAAATTGTGGCTACACTTAATGTGCGCATACGGTGTGACATGTCCTTTTCATGTCACTTCACAGACCAGAGCCAAAAAGTTGCGCCAACTCAGGCTCCTATCCTCTTCCCTCTCCTTCTCTCTCTCTCTTTTACTCCAACTCCGTTTCCATTTCAGTTGACATGTCGAGTGGTTTTGTTGGTTTGGCAGTTGCCGTTGCCGTTTTTTGCACGCTTGACAAAAACAGCGTATACTCCAGTTCCTCCTTTTTTGCCAGTTCCAAATTTCCACTCGGATTTGGTTCAGTTTCTGGTTGTGGCAAAATCATTTTGGTGAAACGGACTCGTTGCTTTGTGGTCCAGCTTTGTAATTAGTTTTGCAAGCCGAGGGAAGCCGAGTTGACACGATCCGACATGTTCTGTCAATTACTGGTAAAAGTTGACAATAGTTATAGTTAGTATTGATCCTTTTCTAATTTGGATTTCTACTACTATTTTCTGAATTTCTACTACTATTTTCATATTTTTCTACTACTTTTTTTCGTAATACTATTCTTTAGTACTATATCTAGGGAAACTACTACTTTTTATTCAACTTGACATCATTTGATAGCAAAGTAGTAATTATTTGAAAAGCATTAAATTGTCTTTAATGCCCCTTCCACAAAACTTAATTTTAAAAGTCTTGTAACGATTTGGTATCAAAAATCAATTATCAGTGAGTGCCTGAGCAATTTGAATTATAACACTTTCCCATGAAATGTCCGCTCGATTCGTGCCCGGACGTCGTTCCATCAAAATCCAGTTGAAAAGCGAAAGGCATGGACATTTAACATGCATTTTAAACAAACCATCAAGAGATTCGCTGAGATTTTTCAACATTCTATTTCAGTTTTAGATTGATGACGTTCCCGTGTGGCAAGCACTGTTTTGCGGGGTGGACTAGTTGTGGCAAGCGTAGCCAAAGGCACGTCCCACTCCTCCATTGGGTAATACGTCAGTTGAGTTGTCAAAAAAAAAAAAGGCGACGCCCGCTAGCGGCGAGTAGAAAAACGTGTACACCAGTCTCAGAGAGACACACGCTTCCCGGTCGCTGGTTTCCGCACAAGTTGCTGTCGATCAGCTTGCCACATGCAACAGTAAGTTGTATGTACATTTCAACATGTTTCGTCACGCCTCAAAATCATTTGATGTTCTCGGTTTTGATTTGAAAATATTTTTAAGTAGCGCCTAAGTTCCGGACACACACACAAGACACAAGACACACTTAAGTGGATTGTTTTGTGTGTGTATCTTTTCTAGGGATCTTTTTAAACCGGAATTAAAATAAAAAAAAATTAACTCAAGGTTTGGGGTAATATTTTGAAGAGATTTGAAATGCTTGTCAAAACGTGTAAATGTCAAACAGAGCGGAACAAAAAGAAACAGTTGCCAATTTTATAAAATAAAATACAGAGATTTGATTAAAGAAAGATAAATGAAAGATTTTAAGAACAGAAAAACGAATCAAACTACTTTTTATCTTAAAGCCTTAAAGTCTTTCTATCTATACTTGGCAATTGGCTTACAGCATGTATCTTAAGAACTGCTTTTAAGCACATCATAAATTGGTTTAACTTACTAAAGAATTAAAATATACGTTGACTGGCTTTTAAGGTCAATAATAATTGGTTTATTGTTCAGTAAAACTTCTAAACCTTCTTTGCTTTTGAGTACCTATATTAATAATCAGTTTATCTCACATGTTAACTAATACCACGCCCTCTCTACCCCAGTTTAACATAGTTGTCAAATTCATTCAAAAATTCATAAATCAAACAGAAAGTGAAGTCAGATCCAAAATTAAATTAGGACCAGCAGAAGTAACCACAACGACAACAAACAACAAACAGAGAAAAATGTACAAAATGTTAAACATAGCATTAAATTGTATCGGACAGTTGTTGCAAGGGGAGAAAGGAAAAGACAAGGGCAGAGAAGAAAAGAGGGGCTGCTGCCCAATCGAGGGGTCGTTCCAGAGAACAGAAACATGTTTGCTTTCATAATAAGTCGCAGTTTCGGCCTTAGTCTTGGCATGTGCGTGCCTTATTTTGATGCAATTATAAATTGTTGGATAACAAATTACATGGCTGCATCCCAAATGGACACCCTGTAGCACCCTCTCCCCCTGAGCACCCTCTGAACATATGTTGGGCTGCTGCGTGACATTGATACAGGTACTCGGTGACTTGCTGACAAGCCAAAGCTGTGATGAGTCTGCGGACTTGGACTAAGGTCTGTACTCAGGTGGTGTTTTCGGTGCACAACTGTACTGAATTTGTGAATGCGACATGTGGCATGTGGCAGGCGACACTCGGCACTCGGCATACGGGCACAGGGAGGATTGTCCTCTTGCATTTGTAGCGACAATTGTCGTTAGTTAACATTTAGTTCTAATTCTAATAATAACAATAATTCAACGCATGTATTTTAAGCACTTTGCATGTTTCCACCGCATCAATTGAATTTTTGGTTAGGAGTCCTGGAAAGTCCAGGATATTGTTGTACCCCGCGAGTTTATTGAACTGGCCTTAAATTCTTAAAGCTTTGCAAACGCCAGTACGCAAATGCAATCCTCTTTTGAGCTTTCAAGTACTCCGTTGGCCATTTTGCCAAACGTTTGGCCCTTTGTTGTTTCAGCCAAATGTGAAAAGGGTTCATAACCGCACTTAGCTTCATTGGCGTCTGGCTTTATCGTGCGGCCCAGACGTAGCATTTTACTAGCTGTTTAGCTGGTTCTCCTCTCAAATCTCCTTCTTCTCCCCCTTCCAATCCGTATCAAGAATGGAATTGAGTTCTGTTACCAAATTGCACACAGGTTGTGCAAACATTAAAATTAATGAATAACAACAAAAGTACTCGAACTTGAGTTGTTGTTGACGTGTTGCTGTCTTTTAGCTAGAAGGATTTCAAACTCTGTGTTTAAAATTGTAAATACTTAAAATATTTTGTCATATTTTAGACACTATCAATGGAACCCTTTGAAGTAAACTATTTTGGGATGCAATTAAAATGTCTATAAAATGTGTATGAATTGCTGTGGAATGAAAGCAAAAATGTTAATGACATGTAGAGACAACGAATGGATCCTTATTATAACCATTACTTAGCGGTCGTAAATTAATTTCAATTTCCATTTTGAGCCATGATGCCAATTTGGCATGGTGAAATATGCCCAAAATACGCCGAGATGCAAATTAATTATAAATTTATTATTCCATTTGGCAGTCGAATATGACTGTTTGCTCAATAAAACTTGGCACATGTGTAAAGCCGTAAAATAGCACGGAAAGTAGGAAAATTGGAAAATGAAGGCAACATTTATGGCTCTATCAGTGACGACAGTGGCGACAATGCGTCGGTGGCTTTCCTACCTCTCTTTCTATCTCCTTTTCTCGCTATTTTCTCTATCTCTTTCTCTGGCCTGTCACGCACATGAATCCTCACCATATTACAGCAAACATTAATTGCGCAATTGTTCACAGATAGTGTGGGCTTAGGGGGTGTAGGAGTGAGTGTGTGTGTGTGTGGGGGGGCGGGGGTGGGAGGGGGATATTTTAACTTTTTAGTAGTTCAACAAATGACGTACGATTTGTTCTGCACGAATAAGTCAAATCATTTGTAGACACAGCACTTTATTTTATGACTTGACAGCAAACTCCTCTAGTAAGTTTCAATCTCCCTTCCCCTGAATACGCATTTTCCAGCTCCATAGGCGGAAAACTATTCAATAAGTGGGCGGGGCTGGTTCGCCCATCTGTGCAGCAATCATTGCGTACCCACCTGATGCCTGATGCCTGATGCCCGATGCCTTCATGCGGGCTAATTTATGGCCTGCTCATATGCTCAATGTTTGTTTTTCCTTTTTTTTCTGTAGTCCCAAGTTGAGTCGAGTTCTTGCCTCGTGTCCTTTTGTCAACACACACCCACACACACTCACACACACACGCAGGCATATAATTTTCATTTACTGCTAAGTGTTTCTGTTGATATTTCATAATTTTCCTAATGATATATTTCTGTTGTCACTCGAGTAGTTTTTGTTTGTTTTCTTAATGTCGAAGTGGAATTTATCTAAGCAGAGACATTGTAGAATATCTTACCGGAATAAAACAATTATATACTCAGAATCGTAATCTGTTTAAAAATGTTTAAAAATTATTTCCGAACTTGTATTTAATTACTTGTTATTAGACTAAAGTCCATAATTTATCTGCCAAAAGGCAATTTTAGTGCCCTCAACCTTCAGTTGTATACCCTATTATCACTCGGAAAAGGGTATTTTACTGAAAATCAACAAACTTTGTTTACAAAGAATACTCTGAACTAAAACTAGGGTAACTTGTAGTCGTTCACTGTCAAGTGCAACATTTTTATATACAAGTGTTGTGCATATTTCAAATAAAATGTAAATTATAATGCCGAAGAACCGACAAAAATATAAAACGCGCTTTACGCTTCGTTTGATTTATCGTCGCTTGATGCATGTTGCAGTGCGAAAGAGAGGGAGAATGGGTGTAAAAGTTGATGAGAAAGAGATAGTGCGCATATGTGTAATTTGCAAGCCTAGACTTGTTATCGTCTGCAACGTATCTTTATGTGTTTATTTTAATTTTCAATGTTGGCCCAATGGAATTTTATTGCTTTCAATTTTTGCGCTTGTTTTACGAGAGCATTAAAATTAAGACAAACCAGGCGAGGCGAGTCAAAGAACAGAATAAACTCAATTAGATATAAAAGGTTGGTACAGGGTATTAAATTCACTTGGCTTCACACACAGTAACACACACACACACACACACTCGCACACTTCTAACGGGGGAGGGTCGCACCCACCAAGAAAGTTGAGTAATTTTTGGATGCGTGTTAATTTCTTTTTAATTCCTGATCTGGGCGGACTCACGCAAAAGGTCTAAAAGTGAGAGAGAAAGTCGAGCGTTTGCCCATAAATTAACGTTTAGTTACGCTACATAAAAATCTGTCTGGAACAAGACAAAAATGCACGAAAGTGTGAGAAGTGCAAATAAGAAGATATAAAAATATTATAATTGAGTTTCAGACTATGAGATACTACTGTCTCTTACTCTTATAGTGTAGATTGTAGTATCAAGCACTGACAAAATGTAAAGTATCTTTAAGCGTTAGTAGATTGTATATTTATAGACACACAACTAAATATATATAAGTAAATCTGTAAAGGGAAATATCAGAAATAGTTATAAAATAGGGTGATCATTAGCCGCTTGCTGGCTGTCATTGGCATCATTAGTTTTATTTAATTATCCCCTTGATATTGATTGCTTTGTTAAAACATATTAACCCCCTTCGGTCGGGGTACAGCCGTACAAAGAACCATCCACTTATGGAAAGTTCAATTAAAAGAATATACCAAATATTGTTTCCAACTGTGATTCGGCATCGGTTTACCACAAAAACCCAACAATTTATTTGATAATGAATAATGATGTTGATTTGACACTCTCCACGGTTCTACTCAAATGGGAATCGTCACGCTTATAAGCAGCCGATTCCAATTCCAATTCCCAGTTCTCAGTTCCCACTTCCCCAAATCTCGAGATCCATAAGAAACCGCTGAGATGTTAACTCCCCATCATTTGGTTTTTGTTTTCGGTTTCGATTTATGGTTGCTGCGTAGGCAGCTCATCTTGCTACTTGGGTAGATTTCGATTTTAATTTAATTAGATTTTTGATTTGCTCTTACTGTTACTGTAGTTGTTATCATTGTTATTGAAATTGTACTTGAATGATCATTTAATGGAGCATGAAATTTAGAACATTTTCGATACTGCAAAGTGGCCGCTAATGATGAATCTAATTGGTTTTGAAGTCCATAAAATGCGTGTGGTCAATAGCATCCTGATAGCCGTGACAAAGGCCAATTCATTAAGCATTAGATTCCTGTTCTAATGTGAAAATGATTAAATCGGAGAATACTGTAATCATATAACATTCTGGCTGTCTGTCTATCGGTCTTCCTCTCTGTCTGTTTGTGTTTTAATAGCATCTTCTTGTTGGCATAGTCTTAACTTCTTTGGCATAATTTATAAACTTGTCTGTTTCGTGTCGACATTCATCAAGTTTTTGGCTGCGCTTTCAACAACTTCATTAAAATTAGCTCATAAAATTTGCAGCAAGCTATACGCTCTTTGCCAAAATCTTGTTTAGTTTTCATTTATGGCTCAATGCATACCCAAAAAACCCACCTCAAAATCGCAGACGATGTGCAAATGTGCAACCTACACGCATCCGCATCCGCTTCAGATACCTCCATCCATATCCGCATCCCGACAGACGCATTTCAGCATAATTTGCTGTGACAGCACCCACAGCCATGACAGCATTTCCTGGAGCTCTGCTTCCTTAATTCCACTTTACCAAATGACATTTAATATGCAAAGTTTTCAAGTGAGGAATACGAGCGAAGCAGGCGCGTATCTTTTGATGACTTTTGTTGATTTTATGCCAACATGCAGGGTATATATAGCTATACTTACTAAGATCTATGGGTAACTAAGGCATCTGCAGTTTGCACTTCTGCCAGTCTATCTTTTTGGCTTGTTGTCTTCTTGGGCCAAAAAACAATGGCCAAAACACCACAAGTGTCGGGCATTTCAAAATTCATGTCGAAATGTTTGCCGAAATACCCTTTATTACAAAATAGCTTTGCATACTTTACGGCGCACAAGCTCAAGCCTCGTAAACTTTAATGACGCCATTTTCGAGTCGCGCAAAGTTGGCTTTTGAAATATGAATAGAAGCAGTGTTGCCCCTCCCCATCCCTTCTCCACTGTACAGCAGACAAGTCGTGTCTCTCTAATACTCGCCTTGTTAAGAAGATTAGTTCGATGGCGTCGACGGCTTTTTTGGGGGCACCCAATAAAATTGGTTTATACTACAAGTTTTCTGGCCACTTTTCAATCGCTGTAATTGACATTGTTTGCTGCCGTTGTCCAGGGCAACTGCTTTTCCACCCACACTCCGCCCTTAAGCTTAGCACGCACACAAATTAAGCTCGTAAAATTTAATATTTTGCGCAAAGTTTTCGGGAGGTGAGCATTACTAATTCATTAGTGGCTTTTGGGCTATGCATAATTTGCAAATATATGTATATATACACGAACAGTTTTTTAAAAAAAAAAAAAAGGACGTAAAATTTTACTGTAGTTGAAAAGTTTGACTCTCTTGTCTTGTAATTCCATAGATTAACGAGACCCACTTTGGTCTCTTGTCTTATAATTCAAATTTGAAACGTATGCGTGTCTTTTACAGAAGGAGTGTAACCTCCTTCTCTTACTCCTCCTTCGCCAAGTCAGCTTTCCCATAACAATCCCATCGTTTATTGTATTTTCTCACCCTTCCCCATAAGTGCCAATCAAAATAGGAATTTTGACAATAGGAAACTTTCCCAAGGCAAATTGCGTGTGGTTTAAGTCTACCAGCATAAAATTGCTGACGGTTTTCCCCTGGGGAGGTGAGGTGAACGACGCCTCAGGTAAAGCGGGGTAGACAAAAAAAAAAAAAGTTAAACAATCCATCAAACAAAACGCTGCGCTTTTGATAAAAACGCATCAATAAAGCAATAAAACGTCTACAAATCAAACGATAACGTTACCGTCGCAATAACCCAATAACACGGCCAAGAACCTTGCCAAAGATGTTGATTTGGAAAGGGTTACGAAAAAGTCACGTACAACACGCACTGCTGCCAACGGGAAAGACTATTAATATTAATGGATAGATTTAACACATTGGGCGTTCCACAAGAAAGCTGTCATTCTCCTTCTTCCATTCATTCTTTCTTTCTCTTTGCTTCTTTCTTTCTGTGCAATCTACACCCCAATCTTTCTGGTTTTCCACAAATTGACATGTGACACCAGTCGAATCCAGAGGCCATGTCAGTCAAAGGGTACCATGACGAAAAATACTCGCAATACTCACACAACTTACGGTTCCGCAAATCATTTTGAATGCTGCCGATTTTGATTGATATTCGTTAATGTTTTGATAAGCATACAAATGATCAAGTGAGAACGTTGCAATCACCACAGACTGTGGACTAAAATGCGTGTCATGATATCAGAAGACATATACTAAATGGGTTAAAGGATAAGGAACTCTGCTAAATACTTATATAACTCTTAAATAAAGTCATTAATATACAAGATCAATTAGAAATTTCCAAAGATCTTTAGCAAATCAATCGCCTTTGGGTACAAATATTTGTCTTTTGAGAACTTCACAGTCAATTGTCGACAAAAGTCTTCTTAAAACAATTCCCCTTAAATTTTTTCCCTTTCATTACGAAATTCCGTCATTGACATACAAATTGAACTATAAACTACTTGAAGGAAACTGCGCAATAGAGCGACAATTAGGAAAGCTTCCAATTGCTTTCGACATTTCCTAGGACAACATAACTTTTCGATTTCTAATTTTGGATCGTTTCCACCCACATTTTTTTTGACTTCGGTGACTGCGACACATTTCCGTTTTGACCAGACTGTGATTGACTGGGCATCTAGGCTTACGGTAGCCCTTGGACAAGTGAGTTTTGTCGCCCTTGTTTCGGATTCAATCTGGAATTTCATCTGAGAGATTTCATCAAATGCAACGCAGAAAGAAAGCTAACGAAAAATGTCTTGTGTTATATAAAAACTAATGATTGGCAATTGGTTTTTACTGTTATTGCCGCGCCCCATTCGCTTGTACATCCGTTCGTAGGCGTATGAGGCGTGGCTGGTATGGTACACCAATATATATACAACTTGAAATTCGTTCGCATTGTCTTGCAATTCAAATAATTTCCAGCCGCGTGCTTTTGCAGGAAAATCGTAAAATTTGATTTTTATAACTTCCTTGTCGTCCTTTTGTATTGTATATTGTATTAACTTATTTTTTCTTCTCTTCACTTCATCTTCTTCTTTAGCCGTCTCTTGTTGCGTCTTAATTGTGTGCGCTTCCTGCTTGAATTTCAGGACTTGCGGCCATGCAACATTAAATTTTACTCGATCAAACTCTGTTTCTTGTTGAATAAATATTTGAAACTTCATGGGAAACATGTTTACCTGGTAAATGGAAGCAAGTTTGTGTAAATTTATAGAGCACACACATGAAATTGTTTTGAAATTGTTGCCAGGCATAGATTTAACTAACCCTAATACAAGTATCTACAATGAATTAAGGGCAACTGGGAATTACACTGAGAAAAATGGAATTTGAGACTTAAAACTTTTGGCTTATAATGTGTAACGAATACAAATTATGTACTAAACATAGTGCACATCTAGACAGGAATATAGTTTGAATTTCAATATATGATTTAAAGTCAAGGAAAATTCGTAGATTTCCAGAACTTTACTCATAAAGGAATAAGATAAATTTAATAAAGTATTATATAGTTAAAAATTCTTATAAATTTACACATTTTTGCTATAAGTTAGATATAGATATTTATATTAATGCCAGGAATTTTCTTCAGTGTATAATGAATTAAGGGCAGCTGAGAACTGGGAACTAGGAACATGCAAAGGGGGCAACATTGTTGCACTCACTGACAATTTCTAATTTATTGCAATTATGTGACGCACGTCACACTCCCACACACACACGCACACTCTCTCACACACACATACACACTCTGTGAGTGACCATCTGACCATATGACCAGCAGGCGACACGTGACCAATCTGTTGGCCCCGGGGCTCTGATTGGAAAACACTAAACAGATAGGCTAGTCGGACAGTCGTCTGACCATTCTGTAGAGATTTATTTTACGCTGATAACACGCTTAAGTAAATGCAACTCACACACACACACACACACACACACACATTTGCCCTTCTCTCTCCCACACTTTCAACGTACAATTTAAATGGCGATTAAATCTGTTGGCATTGATGGATGTGTCCAAGGCGGTTGTTCCGAGTTCCCAGTTCCCAGTTCCCTGTTCTGTGGTCAGTCTGCAGGATGCGGCGCCGTGTTAACACTTTTGTACAATTGCCAATTTTTCGCCAGTGTTGCTGCATCTGATGAGCTGTCCTGTGCCATAGTCCTGCCTGTATATTGTTGTGGGTGGTTCATTGGGTTTGTTGGCTGGTGGCGGTGGCTTTGTGGTGTTGTTGTCGGCTGAAAGGCTCTTCTCAATGTTGTTGTTGTTGCTATCTATCGATACGTGTATACGTATGTGTGTGTGTGTGGGTGCGTGTGTGTATAAGTTGAAATGGGCTGGCATGCGGCTACACTTCAATATTCATTTGAACGCATAATTGATATTGACGAACAATGTTGCCGTGTCGATACAATGTTCAAATGCACTGTGAGAATAGAGATTAAATAAAGGATTCTAACAGGAGATATTTGATGGGAAATCAGAGCTCAGATAGTTAATACGAATCTTATAGTAAATAAATTCTAGAGTAAAAGGAGAAGAGTTTTAAATGATCTAAAGTTCAGTTCGATTAGGAATGTTCAAGGTATCACAGATACTATAATAAAACACTCTGAATTGTATTAAAATGATTAAAAAAAGTTAAAATTATTTATCCTTTATTTAAAATTAGCATTTAACTCTACCTTATCGCAGTGTAATTTCTTTTTCACTTTACTCTGACCCAACCCCAAGGCTTGTGCCACTCCCACTCATGCATTGACTACGCCTACTTTGTCAGTTAATTTTTATAAATTTCCATGTACATATATCTGTGTACTGTATGCTATTTACGTGGCATTTTCCGCATGCAACATGTTTGCCATTTTCATTTGCCTCCAGAGTATCTCGGATTTCATTTCTGAAGTGAATGGAGGAGTATGAGAGAATCGAAGAGGGGGAGGGGAAGGGGGAGCTGTGCCAGCAGAGGGAGTTTTCCAATGTTCGGCTTGTTTTCTTCTTTTTCTATCTGTCAGTGTCATGTCACGTTCAGCAAAATGCATTCAATATGTCCAATGTGATGTTATTGTTGTTGCTTGTTGCTGTGCGTGAAGCTGCAGGAGTGTAAATTTAATTTAGTTAATTGAAACAATTTGTTGCATGCGACAACAGCAACAATAACAGCAACAACAACTCAACACGCCGTGAGTTCATTGAAAAGACTGACTGCTTTCCCTCACCCCCTGCCCCAGCCACACCCCCACCCCTGCCGTGTGCGGTTCACGTTTTAACTGATTTTCGTTTGAGAATTTTCTTTTTATACGAGTATATTCGATTTATATAGGATCTCTGTCGTACATATGAAATGACGCCTCGGAATATGTCAATTTGTAGCATTTTGTGGCGTCTGGCAGAGCACAGCGGGAGATCTCTGTTCAATTTGATTGAAATTGCACTCAATGTACACTCTGTATATTGATATATTAATTTATTTTTTATATATTTTTAAAATGCTTTGCTTAATTTCCACACAAATTGAAGCAAAGCCGTATTCAATCAATTTAATTACCCATCTTTATTTTTGTCACCAAACATTGCAATTTCATGCAACCTTAAATTCAACTTCAAAGTCAATTTGTGTATCTTTTGATATGCAAACAATGAATTTACAGTTCTCTCACGTTGTTCAACGAATTCAGCAAATAAATTTACCATACCCAACGGCCTACTTAAGTGTGGAGAACAGTCTCAGAGTTAAAAGTGTGACCAGCTATTAGAAAGTATAATTTCATAGGAACTCGCTGAGAATGGAATTCAGTGGTCCAAATTATTAATGTTAACTTATTTATTTATTGGATTTATTTATTAAAACATAAATTATTTCGACATGTTTATTAAACTGTCCAGCAAATGTTATTTTCTGTTAAATTTCCCTAACTTTGGTCACACTGCAAATGCCAAACTCATGATTAATTTACGTAGAATGCACAAAAAACGCATTTGAGCGTTAAAATGCAAATGACAATAAATGCCATTGCATTTTCCCCCTTCCCCTCTAACCAAATGAATACAAACTGAATAAAGCCAACTCCAACCATTTGGCCAACACCCTTGGGCAAACACTTGGCAAATTTGCTTAAAATATCTCGTATTTACCTTGCACTTGACGCTAAGCAAACTACAAGATACAAGATACAATATACTATTGTGTACTTTATGTGCAAAGAGCGAAGTGTGTGGTGAAGGGGGAAGTGGGAAGGGAGATAGGGGGAGGGGGCATCGTGCGTAACGTTAACGTGCCTGAATAAACAGGGGAAATTGTGAAAATAGACTTTGGGCGTGGCAATTGAAGCTCGGACCTCAACGTTGCACATTTTGTGGCCACATTAGATGAGACAGTGGGCCAAATGGGCAAAGGGCAGGGGTCAGGGGAGGTTAGGCTGTCACTTTGAATGACAGGCAAAGTCAAGTGCCGGAGAAATTGTTGGTGTCGTGTCTTTATGGAAAATGCATAAAACGAGAGACAATGTTGAGGCCACGAACAGGCACATGAACGAGAATAGTAACAGGTCAGAGAGTCAGAGAGTCAGAGTATCGTAGAGTCAGTTTCTGGTCATTTTAGCAAGTTTCCATAGTGCTAAACTTTTATCACACATGCCTCGAGAAACGAGTTGCAGCTGCTCCTGTTGTTCATGTTGTTGTTGTTGTTGTTGTTGTTGTGGGTATCGTTTAATTTAAATGCAAACTTTGGGGCTGAGGTGCAAATTGTCTTTGCCGCCCAACGAACACTGCACACCACACACCACACACCGCACACCTTTGCCAACAATTTCGAGACGCATTACGCATGCATGAATGCCCAAATAATGTTGATTTAACATTATCACAGAGGCGGAGTTAGAGCCTAAGGTTAACATTGTTGCAAGCCATTAGGCGATCGGGTCTTAAAGTGCAGCAATAACTGTTATTATACACTGCTTTTTAAAATAGTATAACAGGCAGAATAAGACCCGGGAATTCCCATACAGCAGAACTATCTTAAATCACTTTCATACTCCCTTAGCAGATGTCTAAAGACGAAAGATATAAGATAGTAAACTTAGCTAATATTCATTCACAAATAATCAAATGTTATTGAATATCACTGTACTCCTTGGCTTCTTCCTTAAGCATCTCCAAGCGACTTTCCCACTCATTTCCCCAATCAATGCCCATTCTTGGCACTCTTGAAATGACAACAAATAAGTCTACTTCAAAATGATTAAATGACAAACATCAAATAAACTGCATTAACAAGATGAGAACCAACATCCTTCGCTATCTTCACTCGATTCCATCCCCCGATGACCTGTAATTGACTGCGGCTACAGAGTTGCTTAGCTGATAGTCCAAAAACAATATGAACATAATTATTAATTGCAAATAATTTTTCTTAAGACTCATTAAGTCCAACCGTCCAGCAGGCGCCGTTAAGGCCGACACTACGCACCCCGTCCCTGTCTACCGCCCATCGCAACACCCCCCCCCCCAACGCCTACGCTTCCTAGATGACAAAAGAATTGACAGCACATAAATTAGAAAGTAGCCCATCTCCAGACTACATATTAGTGGGGGGGTTGTCACTGTTCCTCAAAGTGGTCCACAGTGGCCATGTTTAAATGTGTTAAGCCGCCGGAAGTGACATTTCTCTTCAGCTTCTTCAATGGATGTTTTTGTTGTTGTTGTTGTAGTTGTTGTAGTTGTTGTTGTTGTTAGCTGGTCACGTGTCCACGCGTTTGGCGTCGTGTTTTCCGATTTGTAGTCGTCATTGTCATGTTGCAGATTCGCTGATCAATTGTTGAGGTCTTTTCATTTTGGGTTGAACGACGCTCGAGAGTACAGCAAAATTAAGAGGTGTTCTACAGAATTGTTGGGGCGTGAGAAGTATTAATGTTTGTGGCAAGAAATAAAAGTATGTTGTATTTAGAAAATATATAGAGAAACTCGAAATAGCATAAGAATAATCTTAAACTAATTACTAATGAAAATACGTTAGTTTATTTGGTTAACATACTAACCAATTGCTTGTATTCAAGAGATTTTCTTCTACATATAAATCTATATATAATATCTGACTCCCAATCTTAACTTTCAGTCCAATGAGTAACTATAGTTAGAAGAAAACAATTTTAATTTGCATGAAAATTAGTATAAAATAGAAAACATAAAATTTCCCCACCTTCACTCACAAGTTTCATTCCCTGTTAATTTAAATTTTCACCTGCTTTCATAGCACTCCATTCACATTAAAACATTATATAAAATCAAATAGATGTCAGCTACAGGAGTTTAAAGGACTCCAGTTTGGGTTTGAGACTTCGGGTTGTAAAACTGCAACAATTCACATATTGCTTCCGGACGTAAAGTTTTTTACTACCAATTTGACAATAATTTTATAAATTTTGTAATAAATTAAAACACCTAGAGGTCAGTTTATGACTTTTGGCCCAACAGTGACTGCTAAATCGTCTAATTAAATCAACAGTCGCCTGTCGTTAATCCTTCGTACTTGGTGTAAAAATGAAACTATTAAAAAACCGTAAACCTTAAATTTACAACTGAAAAACTTTTTCATTTTTCGAACCAAAAAATTGAAATGTTCAAAATATGCAAATTGAGCTGTTACCTTACGTTACTTTATGCCTATTTGAACCGTCTAAACAGCACTACGGCAATGATGCAGTCTAAACACTTAATAAGGGCCTCAACGGACCCCGACACATGACGACTTGATGACCATAAAACGGAAAAGGCGTTGATATTAGCATACTAACTGGCCCAAAGACTTTGAGCTTGGCCAAGGGAACTTGGTGTGAAGGAAATTAAAATTTATCAACCTGCCGCGATCAGTTGCATAAATTTAAAAATAAAATAAAACTTAACCCAAACTGAAGGCGTTGAGCTGCAAAATGGGTGACGTGAGTTGTGTGAAAACCTTTTTATTTTTTTTGGTCGACAAAATGCACAAAAATGCGCACATTAATGTCAGGGAGTTTGACTAATTGCCCAACATTACAGGTCTGAGAGGGGCACTTCCCCGAAGGAAGCGCCCTCGGTTTGATAAGATCGCTCAGGTGAGTTAACAAGTGCGGCCCAAGGAAGCAGTCATTTCAGGCCTCTACTGTTCACTGCTCACTGTTTTCTTTTGATAAATTGTGTGCTAATGGAATGTCATGTCAGCGTTTGTTTCGGCCCGACTTTTAACCAGAAAGCCAACAAACAACAAACACATGACCAGATAACGCCGGCAAATTGGCGTGGGTGTCTGACCAATAACCACTGACCACAGTAAAGACTCTTGTGGGACTGCAGACTGACTGTCCCCGGACAGGTGCAGCGACGCGTAAATGTCCAAAGTGAAATATTAGTTATACTTCGATACAGAAAGCGGGCTGCAGTGCCAAGGGAACAAAAAGGATTCATTTACCTTGACATGATGATGTATTTTTTTTACTTTCTACAAACCAAACTAATGTTTGCTTCCGTTCTCAGTCCTTTTGTGTGAGCAATCCTTGCTTTTAAGTTGATTCTTATCGGGGAAAAGGCAGGAAATATTAGCGTAAAGTGCAGGCAGATAGACAGTTCAGTTCCTATGTTCCTATATACACATATATATATGTTTGATTATTAATAGAGCGACATTAGCGCCTATTGTTAGACACAGAAAGAGACGGGGAGAGTGTGGGGAGTGAGTAAAAGGATGTGTTAATGGCGCCTAATTTCGATTGGTTGTGAACTGATAAGATAATGGGTTAGTTTTAAGCTAATGTGTAACTTGGTAGGAAGTGGAGAACAATTAAATCAAAGCTAAACTTAAATCGTTTCTAAATTGTGAGCTTAATGAACTCTCATTCGCTGATCTTCTTATACTTCTATATAAATTGTACATAATCACACTATTTATTGCCATGATACAACAATTATTTTTTGTACTTGAGCGTAGACCTCACTGATGGTGATATTGATAATGATGATGGTGATGATTAGCATCCCTCATGTTAACATCTGTTACATTTAAATATACCTTTAGCCAGGTCTATGCAACAAAAAAACAACCCACCCAAAACCCAAAAGTCGTGGGGGGTTTAAAGACTATATAGACTCTACTAAAACTACCCCCACACTCGACACAATTCATAAAATTTAGTAAAAATGCCAAGTCAGAAGTTTTTGTAATCGTTGCACGTGCAATTCTTGTTATGATCTTGTCTGTTGGCCCGCAATAAGCGCATTAGGTTTTGTTGTTTTGGACCAACTAAGGGTTGTTGGCCCCTTTTTTCCTTATTGTTTGCATATGTGTAACAATTAAACATTTGCTAGTGCTGCAGACATTTTTTATATGCCACCCCGCACTATCATTAACACCGCAACACTCCCAGTTACCAGTTCCAACTTCCCACTTCCTACTCTCATATCCAGTTAGAGTTCCTTTACCATTTCCATATCCAACCAACAACAAGTGCAAAATCTGCGAGTGTTATCGGCTTAATTATTATTATGAGTCCCACGGCGACGGGTGTCCTCAATGGTACTCTCTCCCTTTCTCTGACTCCACTTGACTCTATAGTCCGCTCTCTTCCCTTCTTCTCTTCACTTTTCTCTTCTTTACTTTTGGTTTATTTGCCTTGCCCATAAACTCGGATTTGAATATGTTTGAGTTTAAATATTGCTACGTCATTGGTATTTTATGTGTCTGTCCTTATATATTTATATATTCCTTTTCACTCATTTTTTTTGGCTCGTTCGTTTTTAAGCCGATTAGCTGCACATGTTAATAAAATGATTAACAGCTGTCTGTCTGTCTTTGTACCATGAAATGTGGTGTTCATAATCACTGAACTCACAAGAATTATGAATTCTCTATAGAACTAATATGTCTATATTGTTAAATAGTTAAAGTGCTAACGAAATAATAAATTTATTAAAACAAATTAGGCAAGCGACCCTAGTGAGTTTAATTCAGATGATTTGGGAAACACAGAAAATTTTCATACAAATTCAAATTTTAAACGTTATTTAAACCGATCGTTCCTATGAGAGCTATACGATATAGTCGTCCGATTTGGATGAAACTTGGTCAGTATGTTTATATTATTGACAAATATATTCTGTGTGAGTTTTACTATTTAGAGCATATTTTTGACCGATTCTGACGAAAAAATCTTAGAGATATAATTAACCGATTTGCATCAAACTTGGTTAGTATATGTTCTCCCTACACATGTACTCTCTTTACTCTAAGAGTAACGGGTATAATAATAAATATATTTAAAATTTTTCCATATGCAGGGTTAAGCTTGAAACGGCTTTAAAATATCTTAGTTATTTTCTAATCTAATTTCTTTATCAAAGTAGTATAGAAGTAAAAGTACTTAATTTAATTATAAATTAAATAATGAACTTGATGAACTTAGTTTAGTATAAATTTATTTAATTTGTTGTAGTTTTTAGCTACAAACTCCCAGAGACCAATTGAAAAGAACGCTGCAACTGTCGTCTAATTGCACCCCAAGGATTTGAAAACGCAGTCATAAAACAAGCTAATTACACACAGACACACACAGAAATACACATATAGAAACTGTTCACAGTTGTTGGCTGCGCTTTTCCCTCTCTCCTTCGTCCACTCCCTCTCCCATCCCACTCTCTTACTGATATGAAAAACTAATCTAAAACTGACCCCAGCCACTTGACTTTGTCTGAAGCGAAAGCAAAGCAAACCAAACTGACCGCAACTGTAAATTAAACGTAAATTGTCAAACTGACAGTTGCCAGGACCAAAAGTTTTGCCACACAGGTGCCGCAGGTGAGTAGATGGAGGGGAGGAGGGGAACTCAGGTGGGCAGAACATGGCAGCTGTTTTCATTATTATTATCGACAGGAGGCCAAAACTAACGGCACTATTAAGCGAGGCGTTGACATCATGTTACAAGTGTCTCCAGGGCTCTCGGAGGCTAATCAAAGAGGTCATTAGAAGCGAGTCCATGGGGTTCAGGACCTTTTGACTTATTAGTTAGTTAGTCGACAGGCACAAATATGAGTTAACGTTTTTCAATGCTCTCATTAAAGTTGTAGCTAATTAAATCGAGGGTTGGAGTGACGCATTGGAAAACAGTTACAGAAACGTCGGAAGTCCTTTCATCCAGGGTTAGACAGGCCAATACAAAAGGCAAAGGACAAGCGCAGCAAATTTTGAGTCCTTCTGGGATGGGGCAACATTTTTAAGGACCTTGCAACAGACAACAAACAAACGGGCAATGTCCGAACTCAAATGCAGGCTCTCGAATTGGGCGTGGCAGTGTTTTGGACAGAGGCGGAAGGAGCTATTCCGTGCTACAAATATGCAAATAGACACAATTTTTAATTAGCAGCGATGCGCAAATTTCGCAAAAGTAAAAGGCAACGGCAAATGTCAGTAACAAAAGAGTCGCGAGAAGAGCGTGGAGAATGGAGAATTGAGAGCAGTGAGAACAGAGAATGGAGACATGCCATGTGGCCAGCGAAGCCTGCAAATATATCACACACATATTAACAACAAATTCATTAAAATGCGCACAAAAATAAGTACAAATACACAAATACAGCAAGCAGACAACAGAAACATGAAACAAAATGCAAAACAGCGTTGAAAAAATGGAATAAAATACAAAATAAACACAGAAAAAATATGAAGAATAAAGCATAAGGAAATGATTATTAAAAATCTAAAATAAATAAAAGATGAGAACTTTGCCTTTAGCGAATGACAGCAGCTGTTTGCATATTGTAGTCCCCAATCTCAAACCTAAATGGATGCAAGATTTATGGCCAACGTTGCGCATACGCCGCGTGTTGCACGTCAAAAGGTATCGTTGCTATCGTAGTTATAGCAAAATTCTACCTTTTTTTTGTTGGACTACAACTCAAATAGACGAAAGAGAGTGCATAAAAAAAATTGTTCACATTTCTGTGCATAATCATTTGAACAACGTACGCGCCGCCGTCTGTTGCTGGGTAATACGCTGCCGGCATGTTACCAAACAACAACCCAACAACGAGCCAACCAAAGAGCCAACTCACAACAAGCTACCAGACAAAGAGAACTTTGAATACGTAGACCAAAAGGTGATGGAGGTGGAGAGTTAAGTGGGGAAAGGGGAGAGGGGAATGGGGAAAGGGGAGAGTGATATTTGCCTTTTTGAACTTGTTTGGCTGTTTATTCGCGCATAATTCACTCATTAATCATTGCGTTTTGGCTACCACGTCAGACATCAACTTCAACTACAACTTGGCACTGGCGTGTGCCATCATTAATGCCTGGCTTTTGGCTTCCAGCTCCTGGCTCCTGTCTCGCCTCCTGAGTTATTTGTTGGCCGTCATGTCATGGCCAAAATGGAAAAAAATCAAGGTGAATGAAACTTGGCTATGAATAGGCAGATGTAAAGGTGGTAAACAGTTGCAGCACTAATTACAAATTTTCTGCTTTTCATACCTCAAAAGTATTTAGAATCCTTTTATTTAGAGCCCCCCTACAAATATAATATTTTAAATATACTGAAACATATTAACTATAACGCCAAATTGACTCATTTATCTCTGATGAACCCTCTAAAAAGTTATCAATTGATTTGGCAACTTTCTGCTATTAACTTGGCTACCAAATGTTGCCAAATATGATGGAACAACAGTAGATATTGGTAATTTTTCTTTTCAACTATTTTCAACCCGCTTGCGCGATTCATTAGCACCAACTGCGCGCAACTCGCAGAAAAATAACAAAAATATGCAAATTTGTTTTGGCAAAATCACGATCTGGGCAAACAATTTGCTGATTACGGGACGACAACGCAAGAGGATGAAGATGATATTGAGGATGAGGAATTGTTGCCATTTTCACAAGCGCATTGATAAAATGATTGATTACGCACACCCGGCGTCTGTCTGTCCTCGACTCCACCTCGCAGTTGACATGCAAAAAATAGAAAAACTGAAAATGAAAATCGAAAAAAAGAAAATGCAAACATTTTGCAATCAAATTAACTCTTTGGACGCTTAAGCTGCCGCCAATGTGAAAAAAAGGAATTTATCAAAAATTGTAAATTGCCAAAACCATTAAAATTATTAAAATCATGCTTGCCTCAGGGGGGGAAATTGTCGTTAGGACTAAGGGCGTGTCCTGTGAAATTTATCAACTCAAAATGATATGCGAAATCATTTCCTTTACTTTTTTTTTCTTTTTTCAGTTTTGTTTGACAATGACAGAAGTTCGTCAAGGCAGAAAAGTGGGAGCGGGAGAGGGAGAGGGAGAGGGAGAGGGAGAGGGAGAGGGAGAGGGAGGAACGGGTATACGCTTCATTTGCTCAATTTATATTCTAAACTATTTCTAAAGGGCTTAAATTAAGCACTTTGTGTGACAAACAATGTTGCCGCTGATCAATAAAAATGTTGACAAAAATTTATGCTAAATTGATTTTAATATTCGAATAATGCTTCTAAGTAGCGTGGACACAGGGCGACTATTGTCTGCATCAAATACAAAGTATGACAAATGAATTTTAATTACCAGCACTAAAAAATATTATGTTCAATCCAAAAAAAATACCGAACAATTGAAACAAACTTCATAAAAACGAAACGAGATGACCACTGAACTTGGAATTACTGGGGAAGGCGGGGGAGAATGGAGGAAGGAGCTATACTTTTCTCCTGACTAGGGGAAGTGTAACCAGAACTGTCTGCGTCTACAGTTTCAAGGGGTTTATCTTTTGACAGTCGGTCATAATTTTTGGATCGTTTTTGGCTGATTTGATTTTTCATTGCCCTTTTGCATTCATTCGGCTCTTTTTATGGCTACTCTACTCTCTTTCTCCCCTGCTCCTCCCTCTCTAATTCTCTAGTTCAATAAAAATTCGACAATGTTGCCTAATAAATTTGCTTTGATTGATTTTAATGGTTAAGCGCTTCATTGAGCTTTGGAGTGATATAGAGTGTGCGGTGTTCTGTGTGTGTGTGTGTGCGGTGCGTGTGTTCCCTGTCTGGGGACGGCTTTAACCCCCCTTTTAATTTTAATGCCCCTCCTGAACGCCGATTGTTAGCGAAATTAATTTCCAGCGTTAGTCAAAAAGGTCTTACAAATTTTTATATGGATTATATTCTATGCATTTGAATGGATAAAAGCATTTCTTACGATTGTTTGCTTTGCAGTTAAATGCCTGAAATTACTACAGGCTGAGCAGGAGGGGACAGGAATAGCTGAAAGAGGAGCTTTTCAAATTGTATTGAAAAGATGTTGTCGCCGTTTGGCGTTTTTAATAGCCGCCAATGGTTTTAAAGTCCCGTGCACAGTGGTCAAAATAGACTAAGTTGTATAAAGTTGAAAGTGTCAAATAAGCAAATTATCTAAATATTTGAGAAATAAGTTAGGCTTAGGAATAACAAAGTTCAAAATTGACTCTAATATAAGTTTAAATGGAAAGACTCAAAAAACTCAACCACTTCCAGATTTATTTATTTAAAAATTAATTAATTATAAAGTTAATTAATTAGAAATTCAAACAATTTACTTTTTTACATAAGACTTGTTGAGCTTGTACCACTGTACTTCGCCATATTTCTCACAGCTTTGAAAACAAGTTTCATTACAGTTGTCATGTTCAATTTCATTGAAGTTGAATCTTACTTAACATCCAGTTGTTTGGGCACCCTTCGAGCCTTTTTCTCTTACCGCTGCTAAGAGGAATACGAATACAATTCATAAATACCGAAAGAGGCGTTCATAAAATTCAATTTTGTTGCATGTCGCCGTCATAAAAACTCGCGGCTCCTTTTGTTAACCCGCAATGGAAATATATATCCATTCAATATATATATATATATAGTATATACAAAATCAGTGCATTGCTTTGCTGGTCACGTTGTTCCGATTGGCAATGGGCAGGTTTCTGGCCTTTAATTGGGTTGGGCTGGCTTATGATTAAGCTGCAGTTGTAGCAAGTTATAGCTCAACTTTAATTGAAATATTAAATTAAAACAGTCTTAAAAGTTATATTTATTAAAACCCATTTAGTCATAAATTAAGTTGTTGCCAATATCAGCTCAGTTTCTTTAAGAACTCTGATCAATTTAAAAATGCAAGTGGTTGCTCTGTGTTCAGTAGAGTTTTCCTCAGCTCTCTAGCTGTGGGAAATTGCTTTTCTTATCTAAAAAGGTGTGCAGTTTGGTTCGGTTTACAGCTGTATAAAGGTTCCAACTACTAAATGCCATAAGATAAGGCTTTTACTTGTGCCATGTTTCATGGGGCATGTGGTATAAGCCACATGAGCTTTCGTTCAACACTCGTCATAAAAGTGCACACAATTAAACGGCGAGTTAATGGCGTCCACTGGAGGATTTCATTTACGCTCTGGGCTCCCAAAAGTCAATTTAAGTGGGAGACCCATTACGTGTAAATGCTGCTGATGAGGTGACGTTGATGTTGAAGTCAACAATTAAAATGCACAGCTTTCCAGGTTCCAGCATACAGCTCCAACTCAATCTAATCAGCACAGACATCAGCGTCTAGTGACTTAAATAATGCTACACAAATCGAATTTATGACACGACAGTAGAGACAACAACAAAAGGACAAGAGTAAAAGTCCTTGCAGGCATTCTGGCCAAATAAAACCACAGTCCAAAACCGAAAACAATAAAAGTAACATTTTGCCAGCAAGCCGTGCAAATAAAATTAAGCGAAATCAGTTGGGAAAGATGTTGGAGAAGGGAAAAGTAGCAGAAATACACCTCACAGTGGGTCCTTGCCACTGGACAACATCATGACCAAGTTGAGGGTGTTGTGTGTGCAGGTTTTAATGTCTATTTACAGACGACAGCAACACACACGCGACTCACAGATCCACTGGGGACTTGGCTAACAGATTAAGTATGGTATTGGAGTAGTATTTCGGTTGCTAAATGACGTCGTCTTTTAATTTTTATCTCAAACATTGCAAACAGTTTTTATTGTTGCTTTTAACTGCGTTGGCGTCTGTTTCTCATCCTCAGGTTTCATTGGAATTCCGAGTAAATTTACACGGCATCTGCTGTCTACTTTTCTGCTTGTCTTTAATTTGAATTCCAACTTATTTATTGTATTGAATTAAGTAAGTTTTCAATTGAGAAAGTTGTATCATAAAAGCAAACGCTTAAGTTTTGCATCAAGCTATGTGACTCTAAATCTACCCCTAAGCTGCTGGGGACAAGTGACCACAAAATATGCGAAAGCAGCTAATAAATCAATAGCCAACTGTCAGTATTGTGTGCGAGTAATAATAATGCGAGCAAAACTGTTCAATAATAAACCAAGTGAATGAAGACAAAGGAGCAACAAATGTCATCAAAGATCCGGAGCTGGTCAAGCGTAAGGAGCAGGAGTAAAGGACATTTGAATTGGTGATGATGATAGCACGAGGTCGAAGATTTATTTGCTGTCTGTGTTGCGGAAGGAATGCGTTGAAATAAAACGTATTAAGTCATAAAACGGCCAATACGAAAGCGGATTACCAAGTGTGAAGTGAAGAAACGAAGCAAACCACTGACCACAGGAGCGCAGGACCACAGGACATCAAATCTAATTATGCCATATAGAAAACTATCTTATATGAAAGTATAAAAATGCACAGCGGGCGATGGCGTAAAATGCTTGCAAAATTTATGCGGCTTTTGTTTTAATAAAAATTTTATCATTGCAAATAAATAGCGTAAAATAAAAGAGAATGAGAGGGAAAGAATGGGGGAGAGAGAGAGGAAGATAGAGATACAAAACGAAGCATGTGCGCATAAATCTTAAGAAAGGAAAATGCCAGTCGAGCCAAAGCAATTATATGCAATTTATGCGGTGGTTGCAGGGAGTAAACCATCCAATCCCCAAACCACTGATGGAAGCACCCACAATACTCACAGAGAAAACAAATTGAGAGTCCGTTTGGCGTCTCTCCTCTTTGAACAACTTGCTGAAAATTATTCGAATTGAATGTCTTAACCCGAAAAGACAGCAGCTCCTGTTTTCTGTTTGCCTTTTTATCAAGTCCGAGCAGCACAATTTATCAGCTGGCATAAAGTTTTCTTTCTTTTCCTGACTGCTTTAGCCACAAAGAGGTAGAGAGACAGAGAGAAGGAGAATTTGGGGGAGAGAGAGAGCAATACCAATGCAACCGCATGAGATAAGTTTTCTTTTATTGCAGTTTTTGGCCCGCAAAAGTTTTATTGCGCCAACCGGAAGGAAATGCTTTTCAAATGCTAACAAAATGAATGCGAAGCTGGAATAGAAAATTAAGAATCTGCCGCCTTCTGGGTTTTTGGACAACAAAAACTGCAATTCAACTAAAGAGCTTGTATCCAATTGTAGTTGATACGTCTTTCGGTTCCAAGTTCTTGGTCAAAATTAAAATAATAAACTGCAGCTGCTGTTCAGAGAGAGACGAGACAAAATCAGCATTTCTAACAATGTTTATTTTTCGTTACGAATTCTTTTGTGTATGCATACGAAATACTAATGTATCTTTGGTTAATTTAGATTGAGATAGATGCTTTTAATACAAAATATATGTATACATGTATTGCAAGTTGATATGTATTAAAAGCAAGTTATTTGAGTCCTCTTCAAATCAGCTACAACTTTTGCCATTTTGTAAAGTGCAATGCCAAAAGATACATCAAGTTGTTGTAGACGATACTTGAACTCACACTCAAGCGCATCACACCACAAGGTACAACAGTATGAGTAGCAGCTATAGATACAAACACAGATACAGATACAGTTTCAGGTACAGATACAGTTGCAGAAATTGTAAACGTGGCAGGAAATGCGGGCTTGCTCATTATTTGCCCTGAGTGCCGTTGAGTCGACGACGACGACGACGATGAGAAGTAAGTACTTTGCATAAATTTCGAATCTTACAAAAAAAATGTAAGCAAAAAGAAAGAAAGAATTCAAATAGATGACAGCAAGAGAGCGCACAAAAGGACATCGATAGCAACAGCTTCAGCTGCAAATGTAATGGAAATTGAAGGGCGGTCCAGGAAAACCCTCCTCCTGTACAACTCCCTTCTCCATCCTTCACCTTAGATCCCGTGTCAAGTGCGTCGCGTTGACGGGGGCTGAAAAATACGAAAAAATGCAATGATACGGAAAAATTAAAAACATTAAGGGCAAGGAATGGGCATTAAACCTCAGTGCTTTTGGAGTGTTTGGAAAATCGTAGAAATATCAAATCGTAGAAAAAAAGGAAATCTGAAATAGGCGGCGTCAGTTCTAATGACACGACCGCAGCTCAAGTTGAGGCCGTTCACAATTTATGGTTGCAATTATGCAGCAAACAGTTGCCGTCAGCATCGGCAATAATTGTGCTCGAAATTTGCATAAAATTTTTGTAAGTAGTAAGTCGAAAGATGCGATTTCCCCTACCCAAAGACACCCACTTTGTCTGTCCTTGGTTTCAATTCACGTGTAATCCTGTCCTTGGCATTTCGCCGAGTAAATACATCCCTAGTATCCAAGGACAATGCTTGGTTTCCCACCATGAAGGGTGTCAAAGTCAAGGCGAAACGCAATGTGCACAAAATGCCAAACGGAGCAGTGAAGAAGGCAGTGAAATTGGGGAGGGGGGGAGAGAGAAAGAGAAAAGGGGAGCGCAAACGTTGGCATTTCAAGGACTTGTTCGCTGTGTCCAGGATATTGATTTACTTTTGGTTTTGTGCACATTTAATTAGCGAATTGCAAGTGTTTAAACTGAAATCTGAGATGTCTGAGCTTTAAGGGAGTATACTGGAAGAATTTAAAAGTGTTTTATTTTAAAATGCTAGCAACAGGTGTTAGTTAGGTGTTAATTTATAATCACCTATCTATGGTAGCTCTAATCTGCTTATTTTCCTGCTTAAGATAATAAATTTATGTTTCTTTCCTGTACAAAAATTACTCGAGGTCTGCTTAAATTATCTTATTAGATTGTACAAAATATAGCCCCAATGCCAAACCCTTTATTGATTACTTGCTTTCTCAAGTCTCTAGTAAGCTAACCCTAAATTACAAGTTTTAGAAATTTCTTCCATTTCATTAAAGCGCCACCGCAAGTCAGTTGTCAACGTTGTTTAAGACGCCATTTAACCTCCGGCCAAAGTTCAGAAGGCAAGACAAAACATTTACTCAGCATCCATCTGGCATAAGGCAAAAGGCAAAAGGATGTCTTCGGAGTCCTGAGAAATGCCAATCGCGCACAATTTGTTACAATATAAATGACTTATGTCCGCGACGGACAGCAGTTGCCAGCTGCTGCTGCTGCTGCTGTTGCAACAACTTGCTGGCTGTGCCCCCAAACGTGTCTTGTCTTTTTGGCTACATTTCAGCTATAAGCATAATAAATTTTTACGCTTGAGCGTGTAAAATTAACTGAGAATACCCCACCTACCGCCCCTCACCTACCATCTGCTCATACTCCACTGTAAAGCTAAAAACCAAAGCAAACTATAAATTTATAATGCGCGAAAGTAATTTTATGACTTTGCGGTTTTAGCTTTGGTTTTGCTGGCATAAGCGACGACAACAACTATGGATATAGATACATAGATACATTAAGTATACGTTGTAGAGGACTGGCAAGAGGAAGACAATGTGTGAAGACAATGCTTAGAGCTGTAGTAAATCAAGGCGCAAGTTGCAAGTTTGCTGGGCCATGTTATCGCAGCAGCCGCTGAGCCAAAATAATAAGCGCCAAGCCAACGACGTCGCCATATTTATTTGATTAACTGCTTTTCGCACTCACACACAAGCACTAACACACACACACACACACATACAAACTCACACCGAGTGCAATTATAGATACACATGATTACAAACAATAAATTGCTGTTTTGACACTTGTAATGGCTGCTGACGCTGTTGTTGCCACTTTGTGGCACAATGTTGTGGCACAGGAAGCAAGCTTTAAAAGCTACAGCTGTAAACTGAAACTTCTCGGCTGGACAATTGCCCTCTTAACGCCGCACTGCTCCCCATCCCCCTTTCCTGTGCCACATCTCGTCTCCAATCATCTCTTATTATTGTTTGTGGCATACAAAATTGTTTTATTGTCGCGCCACAATTCCAACAAAAATAGAATTCACTTTTTATTGCAAATTTATTCAAATCGTTTGTAATCTCTGCCTTCTATACTCTTCCTATTGCTGCTCCCCCTCACCTTTATAGGCCATAAAAAAGAGCGTGTTCTTATTATTATGACTATTGGTGTTGTAGTTGTTGCTGGGCTCAAACAATTACTAAGTGGCCCATTGTGAGTACTTGTAGCATTAGATTATTATGTGGGCGGGGCCAAATTTGTTTTTTAATAGGTTTGAGGGTCAAAAGTGGCCAAATGTGGGCATGACAGTGTGACCAGGTTAAAGTAGGACCAAACTTAAATATATAGCAAATGAATAGAATTGATTTCTTGGAGAGACAGTTAAGTTTCTCAATCAAGACTACCTTTCTCAGAGTCCTGAGCAAAGTTTAAGAATTCCAGAGCGGCTCTAAGTCAGTTCTTTCTTGTTACTACACGTTGTGCACTTCAAGTTGGAAACTGCAGGGTAAACAAATGGAACAACAAGAATAATAAACAGCAAAAGATTTTTATATTTATTGCCAAGGACTTGGCAGTGTACTATGGGCATACTGGGTATTGTGCGAGGGCAGTGCATTAACCCCTTTTTTCCCCCCAAACCCAAATGCAGAACAGACGTCAGCGCAGCAAAATGACTCATCAAACGAATGGTTGCAAGAGTTAGGGAAGTAAGGGAAATCAGGGAAGTTAGAAGAGCATAGAAAGGGAGTAAAATGTACAACTTGGCATTTTATTATTATGATTATTTGTAGTATTTGCTGGTGCTTCAACTCGTGGAAAAGAAAAGAAAACTGAAAAGTGAGTACCAAGTTGTGAGTTCTGAGTTCTCAGAGAGTTTGAAATGTGCATAAAAGTGTGCAGCAGCTACCAGGGAGGGTTGAGAGGGTACAGTGAGTCTAAGAGATTTGAGAAAGGAGTGAGCTAAGAAATCGAGACATTCAACTTCATCTAATGCTCAAATTGTATGCATGGACTTCAAGCTGGACTTTTGTTTCTCTTCTGTTTACCAACTGCCGCGAGCATAAAATGCACTTTGTGATTAGTTCGAGGGCGCACTCGGTTAGCTTCCACACTGTCCTTTCGACTTCTTTCTTTCTTTATTCTCCCGTTTGCTATGCTAAGAACATGCACTTCATCATGTTTTAAAGTTCAATAGTCATCATGAAGCACATCAACGTGACGATCGAGTTTCTTTCGCCCAACCCTTAAATCAAGTGAGCGCTTAATGTTTAATAAATGTGTAATGCATAAGCAAAGTTTTGAGCCCGAAGCGTTTGTTGTTGTTGTTGTTGTTATCGTTGTTGGATTTGTTGTTGTTGTTATACTTCTTGTTGCTGCTGGTTCTACACCCTGGGCCATGACTCATAGCTTCTTAGCTCTGTCGCACAGTGGTACCGAATGACAAAACTAGCTTAATCCAAAATTAAATTTATTACTTGAGTGTAAATATATAATTTTTAAATTTTACATATACACTATATTTATTAGGCATTAGTTTTTATATTATTTTATTAAAACCTGATATTTTCCAATTAAATTTATGTACTAAATTTTATGTAAATATTTAATGGTTGTCAAATCTATAACATTAAAACTTGAATCTAAAAACCCAATTTAAATTCCCTGTACGATTTTGTCATTCTTTTCCACTGTACAAAGCTTAACCCTCCAATCCCGTCGTTCACTTTAGTTGTTTATTGTGTTTAAACTCCCTACAGCGCACTTGAGCATATTTGCATGACCCGCTTCGTTGAGGATAAGTGTATTGGCATTCCATAGTAGGAATCAGTATCAGAGCCATGGAAGGAGAGTTCTGTGTTTTGGTTCAAGGATAGAGCAACAAAAAATGTATCGAACATCGGGCACACCTGCAAACTTTTGAATGAAAAACACTTGAGGGCTTTACACATCTCGCATAAACGTATATATACATATATTTTTTAGGGTGGCTGAGTTCCTGGTCCTCATGGTCCTCTCAAGTGTGTTTAACGAAAAATTGTTAAGTGCGACGCAGTTTGAGCACTTGGAACAAGAGTCTGTGGAGTAAGGGGACACACTGGTTCCAAAAATTTCCCATGACATAGATGCAATTTAAAATTGTTTCCCAATATGTTGCCAACCAACATTTTGATCCTTTGTCAACGAATTTTTGTGTCACTTTTAATTGAAATTGCTACCGTCGCTTCCTCCATCTCCTCCAGTGCCCCTCTCGGTAATCCTCACTCTCACCTGCTGTAAATGCATCAAATTCTTTTGTATTACATTTTGGCTTTGTTATTATAAATCATTAAAAGTGCAGCAGAAATTCCCCAATCTGTGATATCACTTAAATAGGTAAAACAGCAGCACCCTCCAATATCATCGCTGTGGGAACTTTCTAATACTTTCCCCTCTTTCTCCCCTTCCCCCACAACAAATTGAATGAGGTTATGTAAACTTTGTTCAATTACTTGGGAGTCTCCTTCTAAGTACTGTGAGAAAACTGACACAAAACTGCGCCTCGGTGACTCATTTGTATACTCGGTTCATGCTCAGTTCTTATTGATGACTTAACCTCATTCTCAATTCAAGCAAAACTCCGAAACACCTGGCACCTGGTTGTGTGCACCTAGTCATCAGAATAGTTGAGCACCTGGTCACCTGCTTGTTGTCGTTGTTGTTGTTGTTGAATTTGTACCCGAAAGTGAGGTGTGAAAATGGGTAGGCAATGACGGTCTGTGATCGATCGATCTGACTATACTTTTTTCTGTACATATTTACCCATTGGAATTTACACAAAGAATAGAAGTCGGGCATCTAATTAATAAATAATGCAATGTGACAGACCAACAGACAGCTCATTGCTTGAGCTAATCTTAAACCGGATGATGTAAATTGAAAATGGAAAACTCTCTCACAATAGTACTGTTTAATCCCATTTCAAAATTTTAAAATATTTTGGATATAAATTTCATACATGATTAAAGGAATCTTTCCTGTTGGGGTGTCAGGGTGTGAGCACGCGACGAGTTATTAATTACACCAACAAAATGTTATCAGTGCATGAAATTATATGAGAATTTCGTGCGATTAATTAGAAAAATATGCAAATTTTTGTAGGCAAACTGCGGTCACATGGCCAAGGGACAGAGACACGTGTAATTGTTGATAGTCAACTCTGGTTGACAATATGTCAACTGACAACAAACCAGCCCTCGCTGCGGAAGAGGCGTGAGGCAGGGTTGTCGCATAGAGTTGGCGCAACAATGTAGGTACAGTCGTCACGTGTTGCACTTGAGGCAAGTCTACGGAAAATGTGCCACGATAAGCTCAACACGAGAAACCACTTGGGAAAGTGCCGTAAAATAGTTTCAAGCGATAAGTTCATTTGATGTTAATTTGGTGGTGGTGGTAGTGGTGGCGGTGGTGTTGGTAGTGTCGGTAGTGTCGGTAGTGTTGGTGGTGGTGGGTGCGTAGAAGAATCCTCTTCGATTCACACGACAAAAAGGCAAACCAAAAAAGAAATAAACAAATGTGGATAAGTTTTTTGGGATTGTGCGTGTTGCAACAATTAAAAAATTGAAAGACGGCTTTTGGCATGTAAATTGACGCACCCTTTGCCCAAATTTATATTGCTGCCACACCGGTACTCGGACTCTGAGTCACGAGACGACCCGCATATGTCACAGTCACCATCACCGTCGCCGTCACCATCACAGTCACTGCTAACATCAGCGACACCGTCCAAAAAGGACCCTAGACGCAATGCCGCATGCAGCGTTAATTACTCACTTGAAACGCGTTTCGGTTCAATGTTCTCACGCCCCGTTCTATCTGCATCTGTATCTGCATTTGTATCTGCCGTTGTATCTGTATCTACAGCTCGATCTGTGATTGCTCTCATGTTTTGCCGCTTCAATGGACTTTTGTGCAATTCGACGGTGCTTCACACTCCAAATTTGTCACACTCCCTTTCTCTCTCCCTCTGTCTCTCCTTCTCTCTCTCTTTGCCTCTCTCTATCTTTTGATTCGCCTCTGTTTAATTGCGCGTGCGAGACAAACTCTCATCTCAATCCCGGCCTTGTGTTGATAATGACGTTGTTCTTGTCACTCCTCCTCCTCCACCTCCTCCTGCTCCCTTCGATCTTGATGAAATGTCACAGTGTGCTAATGCAAGTTAAACTGCATTTAATTACAGTTCCCTTTGCTAATTTCTGTGCGAAAAACGCAAACGCGAAAACGCGTCCAGGGAAATCATTCGATAAAGTGTGTTAAATTCCTTGTTGACTTCATGGGAAAGGGAATAAAGTTGGTAGCAAAATGCTTCAGTTATTTGTCAACATTAATGACAAGGTCAAGCAGCAGAGATAATGTGTAGAAATGAAGAGTTTACTGAGAGAGTTTTCTAACTTCATTGAATAGTAGAGGAAAGGTAGTTTCTATTGCAAACTTAGGGATAAAAACCGAAGTACTTTTATTAAAATAATATCTAATATCTAAAAATAAAGCTCTATAAGTTTATTTCTCCAGCAAAACACACATGTTTTCTGCTTCAATCCCAAAACAAAGCAAACATTGCACGTGTTTTGCTTGACGTCATTGTTCTGACCTCAAAATATCATTCATAATCTGACAAAATTTGTTATAATTGCCATATAGAACATAAAAACAGTTGGCCACTTGTCATGAATCCAATGCTAGTGTGGTGCTATATCGATATCAAGCACACATAACAAACTGAACCCCAATTCCGATCTCCTTTTCAATACTCGTACACCCGCATGTCGAAGGAACTTGCCCTAAAATTGAAAAGAGCACGCAAGGAACGCATCGTCCGATGGGTTGGGGGCGTGTTAGGTGGGGAGGGGCGAGAAGGGGTCGGTCAGGAGATACACAAATGTTACGATTGTCTGGCAATTACCAAATTATTGTTATGTATAACTGTTCATGCACATATCTATAGCCATTAAAATGTATCTTTTGTGTTGGCCACATGCGTGTACAGTCCAAAGCACAGACAGGTTATGGCTTTCAGGTGTGCCCTCTACACTCAACACTCGACACTCAATACTGTACCCTCTGCCCTGGCTAAAAGCCACCCCTCACATTCACTTGGCCATAATTCATTGACGAAACTGTACCGCATTATATGAGCATATATACACATTTATATATCTAATCAACAGCTACTCTCGTCTCAACTACCCAGGAGGACTGCCTTTTGATTTCTGGCCTCTGTTGTCGTTGTCCACTCATTGCATCATTGTCATTAACCACCCCCTGACCCCTGGGTTCTTCGACCGGGTCAGGGGGCTGTTTGTTGTCGCCTTTAATTGTCGTGCCTCATAATCTTTTTTTGGGTAGTTTCTTTTTTTTTTATGTAGATTTCACTGTACAGTGGTGAATTACCGCTGATTGTTTTCATTAGCAATCGTAATGAAGCAAATTATAAACAGTCCAGGACCTCAATTGTTGTTGCCATTGTGTTGTTTTGGCCCACAATAATTGTTAATTAGCGTTAATTTGATATGTGCCACTGAGCGGGCTTTGACTTGGTTTGATTGTTTATATAGAAAAGATGTAGGCGAAGTAGAAAGCAAGCAAATTAACCCATATTCGCTAATATAATTTATTTAAAATATTTAAAATTAGTAGAATAAATTTACCATACAAAATGACTACAAGTTTCCAGGTGTGTTTAGCTGCTCCGACTTTCAATATCCTTGTGCCCTGATCAGCTTCATAAATCTGACATTTTATGCTTATCAATATACAACACAATTTTATGTCAGCTTCTTACACCACTCGCCACATAATTAAGATCAAGTTGGGATAAACTTCCCATTCTGCAGAAAGTGTTAGAGCTGAATGCCTTGAAATTAAGTGATATTAGCAATGTTTTTAATTAAACGCAAGCACACGTAAGTAGTTGGGAAAGCGTTTTACATAAGTACCCACATGTTGCCACATTGCGGTGCGGCACGCCCCACGCCCCTCAATAAACTACGCAATTTTAAACGGGGCTGCCCGACAAACGCCAACCGCCTGTCGAAATCTCATTGCGTGCACCATTTTGCGCACTGTGGTGCAATTATTTGTAGCTAAAGTGTGCGGCAGATGTTACCCAATGAGTATGAAAATAATGTAAAACCCTTTGACTATTCTAGGCAACAAATTTAAATGCAGAAAAATGCAAATTCTCGCCCAACGCACGCAAATGCAACATGATAATTTTCCTGGTGGGCGCTACAGAGGCATGGTAGGGGATGGCAAAAGGGTGGGGGGAAGGAGGCATGGTAGGAGAACAACTCCTTTTGTTTTTAACACTTTGCTTGCAGAGGGTAGGTCCATGATGGGTTAAGGAAATGGCAATAGCTACGCACATTTTAGCAGCTGTTGAGGTTTTGCAATTGCAAAAAAAAAGGCAAAACCAGAGAGGAACTCCCCTACACCGCTGCCCACACCCCCCTAACCCATGTTTACCCCCCACTGTAAAATCCGCGATGCAGTTGACAACAACGACAACAGGCCTCAGCAGTACTAGTCCCAGTCTCAGCCTCCTTTGTTGCCTCTTTGGCCTCTCTCAGTTCATTGACCGCATTATGTGTCGTTCCTTGGCATCGTCAGAGGAGAAAAGGATAAATCTAAAAGGCAAGACTCTGCGTAAATATGCGTAGAGTGCGTGATGCGCTCAGTTTCCCCTTCAGTTTTTATTTTCCTTTTTGCATTTACTTTATTTGCATTTGTATAACTTCAGGTCGCGCCCACGTGTTTTTTGATGTTCCAGTTAAACTCGTACATCCTGAGCTCGAGGTCGAGACCCAGAGCGAATCTCAAACTTCCTTTGTTTTTAATCGGTAAAGTGCAGCAGCTTCTTTGTGGCGTCTTTGGAACTGCTGCAGCTTCTTGTGGTCTCCCACAAGAGAAAGCCAAGTCTTTGATTCTATCAATGTAAGGCTGAACTTTAAGTTCTAAGAGCTCCGAGTTTTTCTATCATTTATTTACCTCTTGATACGCACTTTTAATTGTATCTCCCCATCCGATTTGGGCTGGGAAAGATACTTCTTTTGATGTATGCCCTGCACTTGAGGGTGGACACATTTCTAAATTAATTTGGTTTGCTGTTCAATTTGCATAAATTCTTCAACGTAGGCTCGCCACTTTGTCTATTGACAGAACAGATTTTATTTTTTATTTCCAGCTGCTTTGGTTGAGGTTAAGGGTTATCCTGGAGAAAACCACTCCTTCAACTCCTTAACTTAACTTGCATGTCATTGTCATGAATGCCAGTTGTCGGTTGTCAAGTCCAAGAAGAGGTCTCATCACGATACTCTCTGCTCTGACTCCCTCTATCTCTATGTCTCCCTCTGTCCATTAAACACTTTTGTATTAATTGAAGCGTAAAAAGAAAGAAAATTTAACTGGTGCAAGGGGCTCGTTTTTCTCTTGCTTTTTTGCTCCTCTCTCTTCCTCTCTCTCGCTCTTTTCCCTTTTTTCCTCTAATCCTTGTACCTCTGCAGTCAATAACCTTTTAATGAGATTTATAACTGTCAGGCAGCGCCTGTCCTTTTCTCAGTAAGTATGTGTGTGTGTGTGTGTGTGAGGTGTGTGCCGGTGAGATTATTGAGGTATTACATTATAAAAAGTATCTCTATCTCTTTCTGGCTGTTTGCCCAGCAGCTTATCGAAATTAACGCTTCTCGCAGGCCGTTTAGTTCAGGCTTAAATAAATTTGCATATCAATTTTTTTGTTCTTTTCCTACGTATATCCCCTGGTTCAACAGGGTCTCAGGGTTCGCTGTTTACGCTCTTTGCCAGGATTAGTGTCATGACTTGGAAGCTGACTTCAACCTTTGCTGTTAGCTGTCTTCATTCATCATCTTTCTCTCTTTGTCTCTGTTTTGGGCTTATCATAACATTTAACAGGTAACATGATCGATTGATCGATTGTTTAATAGAATTCAGCATCGGTTCTCACACTTTCGAAACCAATTACAATTTCCCAAAGTATTCTGCACTATTATTAGTCTAGCCCTCGGCAAGAGTTGTCACCTGTTCCCCTTTTCAGGGGGAGTTACCTAATGACGCGTGACTTTTGGTTAACCAACCTAGAATTAACAGTGTTACCAATACTCTATGTGTGTACATAATGCATTTGACTCTTTTGCAGTCATCGTAATCATAGAGCACCACTTCCTTCGGTTTGCCTTCCTGTGCAATGGCTGTAATTGTCACTTTTGATTATGTCAAGATGACTTTATAATTACCGCAATACCGTACACGTGTGACAGTTTAAGTGCCGGTTGCAACCACACCGGGAGCCGTGTGCGGAGAATTATTTGCAAACCGCTGGCCAACACTGAAAATTACCGTAATTTGGCATGTACATATACATAATATGTTCGTACTCTTCTCCGATAACATGTTGTCCGATACGACGGAAGTGTCTGACAGAAATCTGTTTGAGGTGGGCGGAAGAAGGCGTGGCCGAATGCAGAAAACGTGTGAAAAGTATTCAGAGTTGTCATTTGTGTAAGTATTTTTTTAAGGGAATGCAAGGACCAATGTTTAAACGAGAGAATGACTACAAAATACCCTGTATATGGAATTTGGACATTGGTATAAGACATGTGGTATTATATCTAACTTATTCAGTGAAAAAATCCTGGTTTTTAATATCAGATCGTCTTTTAATTTTCTGCAATTGAATTTTATTCATGAACTTGTTAGTTGAATACCAATATTAACATACTCAATTCTTTTGTTATAATGAATAAAATATATAAATTATTTCTTCTTTTATAATTATACAAATTTTTATTATATTCCTCCTGAAATTTTTTATGTAATAAGTTGTGACTTTAAAGTATTTATATTTAAATTTGTAATAATTACTTCATGACATTTGAAATTTGCTGTTAATTTGACACATACAGTGGCTGTCGTCAGTATTTTCGAAAAGTGTTGTTCTCATCAAACTCGAACCAGATCTACTTAATTATGTACAGCAAACATTTTATTACATTTTTACTAATTTAATGGCCGGTGGTTTTCACATTGGTTTTTCTTTTTATATATTTGTAATTTTCTTTTTTTCGGTTTTTTGGTTTTTTCTTTCTGTTTGTCACATTTAATTGAATTTATGTATTTTTATTGTCGGTCGTTTTTCGTACAGCATTTCTGCATTAATTTTTATGTTTTTTATTTTTTTTCCTGTTTGTTTTTTGTTGTAATCAGACTGTTTGTGGTTTCCTTTTTGGTTATTGTTATTGTTGCTGCTGCTGCTGACAATCGAGTGATGAACACTCAAATTATGCAAAATAATTTTCAACTGTCACGCATATCAGACGATACTTTTCTTATCGCATGAAAGCAATCATATGGGGAATGCCCTTAATTGTTTCTAATTTGGTTTCCAAATACATTTTCCAGTCGGAACGCGACACCTGTGCATTTCTCAAGGCGTGCTGCTAATTGGCTTTAGCTCTCAATCCAAAATTCCAATTCCAATGCCAACTCCGTGTGTGGCTTAACAATGGACGGACATCAAACGCAGGGCGCGAAGTCTTCGTCCTCCATGGTTAGTTTGTTCATAACTCGCTTGGTCTCTCACCCCGATGGAATATCGTATCTCTCTCTCATCGTGTTGGACTGTCAAAATATTTTCATTGCATTTTGGGTGTGTCCTGTGTGTCCTTTAGTCTCTTTCTGTTACTGTTTCTGTTTTTTTTTTTTGTTTTCATGTTATGTTAGCAAAGTGCAGTCGGCTAGGAGGATTAGTTGTGGGATCCGTTCCGTTCCATTCAGTTCAGTTGAGCTCAGTTCAGTTCAGTTCCGTTTGTTTGTTGTTATTGCCACAGTTTATGATGCGTACAGAGTTCCACTTTTAGCAGTTCATATTTTGTGGTCTTTTCCCGCTGACAGTTATGGTGGGAAGTAGAGCAATCGGCACAGGAATTAAGGCCCCACTGGGAGAGTTTTTGGTCAGGTTACTAATTAGTAATGGAACATTGAGTTTCATACTTTCAAAGTTATTCTAAAGAGCTTAAGATCCCATTGCGTTGAAAAATATTTCGATATACTTTGACACCAACTGTACTCACATTCTTGACTGGCAGCTGTCTAGCTGTTAACCCTCTCCTACTAAAAAAGAATTTCGACATTGGAATTCATTTTTGCACTGCGAAAACATGACTCAACACTAAACAACAAGCTGAAAACACACATAAATAAAATATGATGAATAAACAAATACAATGGGGAAATCGCTGAATGCGAATGCATCTAAAAAAACTATGAATATTCATAAAGTTATTGAACAACAATAGAAATTGATGATGTGTTGTCAAATCGCATCGAACGTAGAACGAACAATTTGATTGATGATATTTAAAAAACCCCAAAATCCATGCCAAAAAAGAAAATTCGAAGCATTTTTTGCACAAAAATTATGGTGAGCCGCAGCGAAAAGTGAAAAATATCATGGAAGGATATTAAAAATGAAGCGAAACTAAATAGAAATGGAAACCGAATAACACACAGTCGAAGACAGAACAGATAGTCATACATCATAATCAGGGAAGGAGAGAAATGTGTAGAAATGAAAGCAGCGGGATGAAGCGGGATGACAACAAGTACACCCTCAACACACATGGAGACTACCCCTTTTGGGTTTGCTGTTGTCCAAAAGTAGATAAACCAAAAAAAGATATACAAAAAAATAACAGGAGATACATATAAAGGATAGGTTAGGGTAGAGGTCCTGCTGGCAATCAAAGCAAGTCATACAGGACAACCACATGAAATATGATCGATGGGCTACTGTGGCAGTGTTAGGGTAGGAGATGCGGGGGTTTTCCCCTTTTCTACTCTCTCCATTCTTTATTCTTCATTCTCCTGCTGCGACTGTCCACAAAATGGCACAATTAACGTGGCATATCCTTTCAGCCAAATTGTTGCCCAACAAAAGGATGCCTGGCTACAATTGTTGAACACAGTAAATAAATGTCAATGCCCAATCTCCCCCATTCTCCCCTCTCTACCTATTATATGTCGATAACATAATGACGTTTCGTATCATTTTTCAAATTGTAAAAAAATGTATTTTGAAAACTCGCGTCTCCTTTTCGATTTTCATTTTCATTTTCTTCTGTTCTTTTTTTAAACCAAAATTGAAATTGTTTTGTCAGTTGGTGGTTGTCCCTTTTCACCCGATGATGGTCACAGCAGGATATCTCGCAACATATTGGACTTTTAATTATGATTTTTTATTGGTTTTCGCGCTTAGTGGCAAGGTGTTGTTGTTATTCTCTGTTCTGTATTCTCCGTTCCGTGTTCAGACTGTTTTCTACCCTCTCATTTCTCTGGTCAAACAATTGAAAAATGATATTTGGAAATGGATTAAAACCGGACGTATAGAAAATAATGACATAGTCGCAGTATTACACTGGATAGATGTCAACCCTTGTAACGAGTTTTTAAAGTCTTTTACTGTCCAGTAAAGTGTTCTAAAAGTTACCCAAGCAGATTATCACAACTGATGATCACGTTAAGTACTTTAAGGTCATATCATGGCACTTAGGTATAACAAAACAGGCAACGGAGTTTAAGTTAAGTACTTAAATGCTGATATTGAGGGACTGTTAATAGTTGTCCTACAAGTTCTTGATGCGGAAAGGATTTATCGATCTCAATTGAGAGCACAGTATTGAAAAAATACTGCTTGGAATCGTGTTTTTTATTATATCCATACGACTTTGAGTATTTTTTGAACTATTTTGAAGAGGATATTGAATCTAAGCTTCTGTCTTTAAAGGAAATTATTAAGTTTAGGTATTGCATATAGGTTTATTCTGTCTTACATTCCATCATGAGCTTAAATTCGTGTCCCTTTTGGTCTCAATTAGACAAGTGCTTTGTATAAAGCCACACAAACACACACACGCACACATACATTAATAGTTAATTACCGAGAATTTCATAAATCACTCAAAGTGAGGAGTTTACTCAGTTGATGCTGAATTCTTGTTATTGGCCCCCAAAGACAAAATTCCAACACAAATTAAATTAAGCGTCAAATAAGTTGCCCAAGCACATACGACACGACTTTACAGTTGCGTCCCAGACATGAGACGGATAGAGCCAAGAGACGGAGATGGAGGACAGACTACTGAGTACAGAAAGCAGAGGACTTTGACGGAGTTTAGCTAACTATCAACACAGTTTATGAATAGTTGAAGATGTCGACATAGAGGGATAGAGTTAGTCACTTAGTCACTCATTCAGTCACTCATTCGTATTCTGCCTGCGGTTGCACTTAATTTAATTGACAAATTTTAAAACCACGTCACTTAAGTGAACCCCAAAAACCATGGGGAAAGAGAGAATCAACCAATGGAAACCAGGGGCAACCATGGAGCATTGGGCTTGTAAATGGATTAATGTTTACTTTGTTTGCCTGAAAGTTACAGGAAATTGCAATTTTTCCACCCAAAAAGTCAGACAACAAGTCAACAGCTTTGCTCACAACTCGTTTGGCTAAGTAGAAATGGCCTCGGGTTAATTGAGCAGCAGGAAAACACAAAAAAAAAAAAAAAAAAAAAAATAGAAAAGAAATGTAGAAACGTGAACCAGATAACCAGATGCCAAATGTAAGTGTGTTGAGGGTTCAGTTTGGAAGTACATTTCCCGCCGGTTATCAGTTTTAGGCTAATGAAAAAGCTTATACAGGTTCAGGTCCAGCAAATAGTAAGCAATGAAAGATAAACAAACATGTGAATACCACTCGATTACAACTCCACGAGCTTATGTAAGTAATAGATGGACTAGACACAGTATAAATAAGAATTATGTAGTCAAGTGTCTGCCTCTGAACCTTTGACTTGAAGCCAAAACAGCCAACACTCATATTGTATTGATTTTGTTCAGAGTTGTTCATTCAATTCAATGAAATGCTTTCATTGACTTTAAGTCGATTTAAGCTAAAAACAAAAGTCCAAGTCTCCAACCCTAGAACAGTACTCGAACTGCTTGAGAAAACCTTATAAATAAACGTTTAAATCCCCATGAATGCTTACAGTTGACTTTATTCCTGCTAAAAGTTGTTCGCTTTTGTTTTCCAAATTTCTTTCGCTCACTCTCTCCAAGTTGGTCATAATTTTTTAGTGTTATTGCCCCCATGGAAAAGTACAGAGGCGGATTGTTGGATTCCTTGGATCGTTGTCGATAAGAGGCAAGTGCGTTGTAATAGTTGTTGCCACTTCATTCGCTATACTTTCGAATAATGTTTATTCCTCTTGTTGTTCAGTTTAACTCAGTCTACTCGTAATTATCATTTGAACGCATTTGTGTTAAGTGTCCTTTTTGACATATTTATAAGATGGCCAAAATGTACATCTTATAGATGATGTGATGTGAGCTGCTGCTGATGATGATGATGATGATGATGATGATGGTTTAATATCTGAATAGCTATATACTTAAAGATTTGCAGACTTTTGGGAATAATTTGCAAAATTCCAACTCTTTTTACATTCCCACCATTTCATGCTGATTCTTCTTCTTTGTTTCATTGCAATGGAATTTTTGCTGTGTTTTTTCCACGCAATTGCCCAAAGGATAAACGTGCAAAGTTTTTGTGTGCAAGTTTGAGGCGAAATATTTTAATGTTTCTGGACTTTGGAATGGTTTGGTCAGTTGGTCAGTTCGTCATACAGTCAAGGAATGTGGACTGAGAACAGTAGACTGGGAACTGTGTACTGAGTTGCCACGACGCTAATCCTGTGCCAAGAAATGGGCAGGAAGTGTTCATAAAATATCCTTGTTTATGGTCTGGTTTAGACGATTTTATTGAACAACTTCTCTGCATATAAATCTGCAGATTAGCGAACAGAGAAAAGAGTGAGAGAGAGAAAGAGACAAAGGAAACGAGACTGTCTCCTGGGGTGAGAAGTGCCATATAATTTTTAACATAATTATTACGTTTGTTTTGTTATGAGCAGAAACTCAACGTCTATGAGCCTGAATTGTAAATCAAAAGAAAAAAAAAAGAAGAAGAAAATACAAATGTGCGCAGAAGCTGTGAGACATGGGAACTTAAGATAGTTTCACTGTACTGTATCTGTATCCTCACTTGGCAACAGTCATCAAATGTATCCGTGGCCATTAACATGCACATAAACCAGACGACTGCTTTCAAAGTCCTTTCATTCTGTCAATCTAACAATATTGTTATTATTATTATTATTATGTTGTATTATTATTATATCATTTCATACTCGCCTAACGTATGCATTTAGTTCGCAGTCCTCAGTGCGTAAATGTCTATGAAATCATCTTTTTATGGGAACACGAGAACAGCATTTTCCTGCTACTACTTCGTGCACCCACACACACACACCAACACACACCCACACCCACACCCAGCTCCCCTTTCCCCCACTTTAGTATCAAGGCATAACTATAATGGTTATGGCAATTTGTCTGTAGACATAACGTCGTCGTACAAGAAGGTTGCTAACGATCTAAGGAGCAAGGGAGATCCAAGGGAAGCGAGTGTAAAATACTCGTAACAGTTGCCCAACACGCAGCCCATCGATGAATTATTTGCTTTATTTCAGTAGGGTGTGGGCGTGGGGAGGGGAATTCCCCTTCTCCCCCTTTCTGCAACAACAAAGTGCCTGCATGTTTAGGCTTAGCGGCAGTTGCTTAGCTGGCCATAAAACATGAAATACGACCAACGAAACTGGCCAAAAGGATTAGCCACGGACAAGTGATAAATGGCACACACTATTTGCTTAGGCTTCCTGTTTATTTCGGACATAAAACAAAACTAAACATTTGCTTTTAATTAAAAGTCAACTGCATTTACAACCAAAACAATAAACGATATGATTATGATGGATATTCTTATGGTTATATATTAAGGAAAGTCATGGGCAGTGGGTATGAACCTCACAAAGGATTATTAGGAACAGTGACCAAATCTTGTAAGAATCGAACTGCTATAACATAGCAGAAATATAGGAGATAATTAAAAAGCGACCTCTGTTATCTGTGTATGTTATGTTTTATTATTTTAGTATATCTCAACTAAACTTACTAAAAAGTTAAAGGATTTCCTTCCGTCAGACTCTACCAACTATATACTTTTACACAATAGAAATCGGACACAAAAACTGTTGCGTCACAGACAGTCAATAAAATATTTTCTCATACATTTTTGAACCTATATCCTTTAACCCTAATTTATGCGCCCAAAGTGACAATTGACGAACTTCTCTCGTCTCTTTTCCCCTTTTTTGTGGTAATAAAAATATCCAAGCGACGTCTCTTTATTAGCTTTTCTTAAGCCCTGTCGCTATTGTTTCGTGTTTGTTTGCCAAAAAGGCAAAAAAAGGCAACAACTTGTTACATTTGTCATGCGCTAATGTCACACACACACACACACACTCGCACACTCACTTATTTGACAGCTGCGCAGTTGCGCCTGCGCCTGTGCCTGTGCCTGAAAATGATCCTTCAGAGGATCTAACGATCTAAAGGCAACTTTGTTGTTAATTTGCCGCGCTGTGTGACAATTTGAGTGTGTCTCTCTTTTATTTTCCTTTTTTTCTCGTTATTAAAATAATTTTGTTTTAGTTTTTATTGGCAGTTTAGCGTAACAAAAGATTCGCTCTCGTCTGCTTTTGACTCTTTTTTTATTATTCCTCTGACTGACAATTATTTACACTAATCAGACAGATTCAGTGCCGGTCTGAGTCTCAAATCTCACTCTCGATCCAGTCTCAAGGTGTTTGTGCAACCCTCAGTTAAATTCTTTTGTTCAACTATTGCGTATTTTGACAATGTGTCTACAATTCTCTTTGTCTCTATTGTTTAACTGAATCTGGGCCTATAAAATTCGCAACAAAGTCAATTTGGGATTTCTTTTGGGACTTAAGATTGGGAATACCTATATGGTTTCATTCAATTATTTTATGTGGCTGGATTATCTATGGTTTGTTGAAGGCCCATATAAACACATACAAACAAATGTTATATAATTTAAACAGTTATTCAGCTACTTTTGTATATATGTTATATTTGGTTAATACACGATGTTTTTCATGCATTTCTTCTTTTAAATATAATATTATCATATTATGTATTTGGTTAAACTATAGCTCCATTGACTTATACCAATCAATCTTTATTAAAAAACAGCCCATTGACTCGTAGCTTGAACATCAGCGAGAATCTATTAACGGACTCGTGTGCACCAACAACAAAAAATCATGATGATGATGATGAAGATGATGATATATATAATCAACGTTGCATAAATAATCTCATATCTACCCTCTCTTTAGAGGGAGAAAGTAGTATGGTCCCTCATCGATTGATTTTTGTCACTTATCACTCAAAATTATGGCAGCAATAAAACATTTTCCTGCCTGTGTCCTCTGCCCTTCCGTCAGTTTTTCCACATCCTCGAACTATTTTCCCAGTCTGTCAGTTTCGGCACACTTTGCCATTTTTTTGCTGTCACTTTTCCCCTCATTTCCCAGTTTGTTTTTTGCGTCGTTCATCGCTTTTTTCTCCCACTTTTTGTTGAGTGCTGTTTATCAAATTTGATTTGCGGCAATATCTTTGCCATTTTCCATGTGTGCCGACGCCCCAATTGTTAGTTTTGTCAGATATCCGGCTAATGTTTAACAATTTATTTAAATGTCAGCAGTTTTTTGTTGACTCCGCACAAAACAAGGAGAAAATATATTGCCAGATGCTCCGAGAACTGTGGAAAATTTAAACAATATTCGTGTGCCATATAAATGTCCTTCGATTAGTGGACCGAATATTCGAGTAGAGGTTAATTAATATACAGTTTTGAACAAAATCATTTGCATAACCGAAACACAAATGGCCAACTAATTAATATTAAATTCAAGCAAAATTTGAATATTAAATTTTGAGCTGAAAACTTTGTCGTTTGTGGATATTTTCTTCACCCTTTCATCGAATTATGCCGCCAACTATTGACTTTTGACTGACAAGGGCGGAAAGACCAGTGGGGCGAGATGGAGTGGGAGTGGCAAGTTGTGGCCTGGCTATGAGTGCTGCGGCTTTTGTTAACCCCAAAATGTGATGGAGGCAATTCATAATCATGTCATAAAGCCCCACAGTCTGTTGGCCATGGTGAGACGCTTAATTACAAGGGCTTTAATAGCGATTTCAACGGCTCATTGCCAAACAAAATTTTCAATTGACTACACATTTCCAAAGGGTTTGGGGGAATATTTTTCAGTAGATGGAAGTTTGCGACAGCTTCGCTACAGATTATTAATTAAGAATTTTACGCAAAACTCTCGGTCGAAAGCCGCTTAAATTGCTAAAATATTTTGTGGCTCATCAAAATGATTGAAAAATGTTTTTTACGCGTGAATTAAATTTTCGCGGTTGCTGTTTCAAAAGGGTTGAACACTGCTCTCCACTCCTCTCCTCACAGACCTCGCAGACCTCTCAGTCCTCGGTCAGTCATTGATGCCCATTGCTTGGTTTGAGTTTGGTTTCTGGGGTTTTGGTTTGATTTTGTGGCTAGTCAACCCTTAAGGGCCCACGACGAGCTTATTAGAATTTTCCGCTTAAATTTCCTTTAGCACTTTGCCTGCAAAAAAAAAAAGTTATCTTAACTTCTTTTGCTGCAATTCTCCTTTTGTTTGTTTAGGTTTTTTCCTCTAAGGAATATGCGACTGTCTTTTTTTTTACCTTTGATCCTTTGACGCGCTTTTGTTTTTATTTTTCTTTCTTTGTTTTTCTACCTTTTGCTCTCTATAATTTTGGCCAAATAATTACGCTGTCATTTTTTTCCATTCTTTGTTTATTTTCTTTTCGCTAAGCTGCCAAAGTAGCGCATTTTCTGTTTTTGTTTTGATTAAAAATTTCAGAGTTTATCTTTGGCAGCAGATTAGTAATGAACTTTATCCCAGCACTGTACTGGGAGTTGTGGGTGTCGAACGTCTGTTTACTTAGGTCCATATGCAGCGCATTTCAATTAAAAAATATTTTTCTGCTTGCTTTGCTCTCAATGGTGTGGAAAGCTGAGTGAGAAGCTGAAAGGATAAGCTTCATTAGATGTGCCAGAATACAAGTTTAATATTACCAAAAATATGTTACTTAAGCTTTAGTGAATTTATTATATTTTCTTATAAAAAAGTATGAAAAAAATTTATTTTCTAGAATTTTATTAGGATTCTAGATTTTAAGCCTCAATTTGTATAAAACAAGTGTTATATTTTTAGCTCTATGTACTTCGATTTTTATTTTTAATTCAAACTACATTGAATTTCTGTTTCTACTTCATATTAAAGTGATTTTCTATAGCCAGAAACTGTAAATGAAAGCTGTATATATGCTCTACAGAGGGCTGTTCACAAACCCTGGCCCAAACCACTTGAATATGCATTCGTTTGCGTCTAATGAGTTGTATCAACAGCAAGTGCACAGAACGCTTTCCTTCTCCCTTCCCCCATCCCCCTGATGTTCTTGGTAAGACGATGGTTTCTAGCTCTGTTCGGGCCACCGACTGTTCATTAAGCCTGACTGAATGAATTCGCGTAAAAGAAGTTACTTCCCTCTATGGCTGTCGACTGTTTAGTGAGCTTTCACTTGCAGCAAAAAAAAAATCCAAACACTTGATCAAATATTTTGCAACTTCATGGGACTCTGGGCTGCTCAAGTGTTTGTTTGCTGCTCATTTGCCAGCATCGCTGAACATTCTGTAAAACGAATTTGGTTTATAATTAAAATGAAACCAGTCGCCAGTTGAATGAGCAACAAAATGGAAATTTCTTTTAGATTTTACTTTGCTTCGATTTCAATCTGTTGAACCCGTTCGTAGTTTGGGGCTACGATGGCTTCAATTGAATTTCAATAGACTTTAATACTTCAACCATGAATTTCATGCACATTTCAAACGTTGTCTTTAACTTTATTCAGTTAATTAGATGATTCAATTTACAGTCTATCCAAAAGTCTGTTATTTCTGGGAATGGGTCTTGGCCCATTTATAAACATCAGAGACATGTGCATAAAAATGTAGGTCAACACATTTAGTTGACATGCGATAAGAGTCTCACAAGTTTCCCAAGTTTTTCTATGTGTGTCTCACTTAACTGTGTTGGAAATGCGTAAACACATGGTGAATCCCCTTCCTTCTGGGCCAAATTCTCATACCATTCCCTCCACAGAGACAACTCATTTGACTGATGAACTCGTGTTGACATTTCCGTTCCAGCTTCAGAGGCTGAGTATGAGCCTGAATCCTGTAGCCGCCTGAACCTCGACTGTTTTCCAATTCTTTTGACACTGACACATGACATTTGTTGTAATGTCGACGCCGTTTGGCCATTTGCCAAAATTGTTTTTCAACACAGTTGAGTAAACATTTGGCAGAACACCGCCCTCCTGCCTCCTTCCTCCGCCCTAAGTGTCTCTTCCCCATCAGCCACAATCACATGTGTACAATTTGGGCATAAAAAACAGCTATATGAAAAATGCGAATGTGTACTGAAACTGAATGAGAGTTATGTGAGAAATGTATGCAAGGAATCTATTGACATCATGTCAAAATATTCGTGGAAATTACGTTCAATAATCTATAGAAAAAACTTGAGTTAAATGTCTTCTTCATTTGCTTCATTTGAGATAATAATAAAGTTAATAGCTTTAGCTATTATAACTTTAAAGTGTCCCATTTCTATTTTGAGTAGCTGTATTCCAGTTTGAGTACCTTGACTTAAAGGATCACGTCGTATTCTTTGGCTGCTTAAACTTCCCTTTCAGCTCATTTGCGGTAATTAAATTTTCATTTAGCTCTCGTCGTCTGCTCAAATTTAATTGACATTAGCGGGCATTTTGAACTAATATCAGTTGGAGTCCTTTTTTTACTTTTGCTACGTATATCCTTTTAGTGTCCATGCCGTGTGCAATCCGTCAAGTCGTAAAAACAAAGACCCAAAGCGACTGCATCGCGGAAAATGTCGCCGCAGCGAAGTATAAATAAACCTGCGCCCATATTTTATGAGTAACCACGCCCCCCAAAGGAAAGCAGCAAAAAATAAGAGAGACCTCCTTCGGGGAGCGCGATACGAGTATCGCCATAAAAAACTATAAAAACTAAACGTAAATAATTCCATCTGAGTTGGCAAGGAAAGTAAACTTGATCCTCCTGCTCCTCTATCTGTTTCTGTTTCTGCTCCTTTGCCAATGTCTTTCTCAACATTTTTTTACCATTAATATTATTTTCTAGCTTTTGTTTTTCCTTCTTCTTTTTCCTTTTCTGTCTTTTTGTTGTGCTGCACAAAAGTTTGTCTTTTGCATGTGTTGGCATTTTGCTGAAGCGAAATTCGCGTGACAAACGAGGATTTTATGGCTTCCGTTGACCTGCGCCATATCCTGCGGTTCACTTGCAACGCGTTGTCCTTCTTTGTGTCCTGCATTTAGCATGAAAATAAAGAAAAGCACAAAAAAAAGTGGAAAACCCAACAGTTGTCATTGCCATTAAAGCTATATGCGACGAAGTGATTGCACTCTCCTCGTACCAAGTCTTTTCCTACGAAAACTTTTTGTTATATTTCTTTCCCTGACGCTATAAAAATGAAGTGTAAATATTTAATGTGCGCTTTCGTGCATGACATGTGTGGAAGGATCTCTCATTCCTTGGAAAGCATAACAAGACTTTAAGTAGTTGATAGTACTCGCTTGATCTAATTCTGATGAATACTAGTTTCGAAACCAATTTAAAGGACTTCGACCCAAACTGAAATTGGGTTTCTGGCAAATACCTGATATTAGAATATGAAATCTTACAACCCAAACAAGCTATAATTGTTGATTCAAAGCCAATTAATATGCACACTCAATGTTTATCAAATTGCATAGCGAGAATAAATACTAAAAAAACTATTCAAGCATTTTTCTTAATTGGCTTTAATTGGCTTAAATTGGCCAGGACTAAAGGACTACAGCAGTAACCACAGAGCACGTAATCTTTTCTATAATTTGTTAAATTTGTCGCGGCAAAAGTTTATTACCCCGCCGTGGTAGACAATGCCAAGTGCATAAATTGGGCTGCCTATGGCTCTGTGGACGGAGCGGAGCGGGGTGGGGTGGGTCAGGCCTGGACAGCGGGATCTGGGAAGTTACGTGCAGAAAGCAAACGCAGGACAAATTACGTATTACAAATTGTTGTAACATTTGTCGTTGTTAGCCGCTTGTTGTTTTGGCTTTTAGGTTTTTGGCCTTTACTTACTTCTCTCGCTTTCTCTCTCTCTCTCTCTCTGCCTCTCCAACTCTCTTACTTTTCCGCTTGCATGCGTTCTGGCCATATTTCTACAACAACAAAGCGGACGGGCGATATGGCGATAAGGGAATTTATAATCCTCCCAACCATTCATAGAGTCGGCCAACAAGGCGCCGCAAAGTATGCAATGCATTTTGTGTAGAAGGATTTAAGTTTTGGTCGTCGTGTGATTTCATTAATTTACGATTTAGTGGCGCCAGAACGACTGGGAATTAAATTGGCTTGTAGCTGGAATTAGGCACAAACGAGACAAGAGACAGTTGTAGTAAATTCTCTCGTTCTCGGTTTGTCTTCTGCTGCTTAAAGCTGTTTAAATCCAGCAACACATCAAAGCCAAAAAAAATGCCAGCAAATTTTAGCAGCATTTTCACAATTTGTTTCCCTTTTGCTTTTTCGTGTTTAATAATAAAAATAATAATAATAAAGAATCGCATCGTGTATAAGTAAGTAAAGTAGAAAATTTTTGTGCTTAGCTCAGCTCAAACGGAAATTTCACGTTGTGGCAAAATTTGCCAGGCAGCTGCAAAAATACTTAGGCGGATTTGCAACGCGACAAACAGACCATAGAATAAAGAAAAAATCCAAATACTTGGCTTATTTCAGTTTTCCATAACGAATATGCAGTACGCTTTTAAATAGAAGTGAATAAAAATAAGTTACTTAAAATATAAATCTAATATTTCATTTAATATTTGTATGAATTGTTAATAAAATTTTCTATAAGTACTATAAATAAGTAAGACTAAAATTAGTAATTTAACATAAGTTAGCCTTACATTAATAAACCACATGATGTAGCTGTAGTACAAACCAATGGAAAGGGTATAAAAAATCTATCGCCAGACGCCGACGAAAGTAGAGTGGGAAAACGCTTCAAAGTAAAAGATGTGATACGCAAGAAGGCGGGGGGAAGGCTAACAATGACGAAGGACCTCCCGCTGAGCAATGAAGGTTGGTCGTCAGAGTGGGTAGAGGGGGGAAGGGGGCGTGCCAGCGTTGAGGTGTATGCTGTGGGTGGGCTTAGGTAATACGCATTAGTGGCGCGACTGCATATTACGATATTATTATTATGATACGCTTTATTTTGTGGTTCAATGAGTTGCCGCCGCCTTTCATCGCACAACAATGTCCTTTGGGCGTCCTTTGGGTGTCCTTTGGGTGGTAACTTTGACGGCTTAAAAAATTTCCCTATCGCCGTAGACTTTGTGCAAATAACTGTAAAGATGTCGCTAATTGAAACAAACGGAGCTTACACACAAATGTCGCCTATTAGTGGGTTCACCTTTATGACAACCCCCCCCAAAAAAAAAGGATAAAGAAAGAATTCTCCCACCAAGCCGACAGTCTAATCTCATAAGTGTACGTTAGTCATGTGCTTGACTCTGAGTCCTTGGCCAAATGGCTGGCCATAAATTGTTAGCCATTGGCCATTGTTGCCTCGTCTTTGGCTGCAATTTTTCAAGCGCATGTCGAGGCATGTCCTGCCAGCGAGTCCTGACTGTAAGCAGCACAACACATGGTGTTGTAAATTTGCTATTCCGTGTATGGTTTCTTGTTGCTCTCTCTCTTATCCTGGCCAGTTTACCAGTCAAAAGGTCAAAATATGTTGCTGGCAACTTTATTAATTGCGCTTGTTTATCGTCCCGTTAAAGCGCCAATCTCTCACTCTATATTGCTCTCTATCATTCTCTTTCTTTCTCTATATCATTCTCTGCCGTCTTTAGATAATTTAAACTAATTGCGTGACTCGCTGGCATTTCTTCAATTATCCTTTAGACTTCAGACTGAAAGACTTATGATGGTCCTGCAAATATTTGACATAATTGCAGGATTAGCGCGCTCGGTTTTCAATTAGCGCTAAGTAATCCCAGTCCAAAATTGCAGTAACTATTTGATATACACAAATTGCTCTGTCGTTTTATATTCAATTTGCCATAGTTTAAGCCAATTGCAATGTGCCATTTGAATATTTAAGCCACACGGTAAACAGTTTAAAAGGAATTCCGGACAAAATGTTATTGTCCTCGGGGGTATGCACCTTTGGGGTAGAGTGTTAGCATTTGCTTTCTTTGGATATTTTATGACACATATTTCCATAGTTTTATGACCAGAATAACAAGTACTGATGGCTCGAATGAATGTCTGAGCTTTGGACATAAAATGAGTAACAGTTTGTTTGAAAAAAGGTGGAAAGTAAAAAAGAAATAAATATTGATTTATTTTAAAAGTTTATTTATTTAATTATACTTAATCTGTATTAAATATAAGTGAACAGTTTCCCCTACTATAGCACAAACCAATCCATTAAGCAACAGACATAATAAAACAGATTAAACTTTTCCAATCGAAAAGTCAATACATATAAATTTTTTTAAATTTATTCTCAACACTTGTTACAATTTTTAAGCTAATTTAATAAATACCATATGCAAGTATGTATGTGTGTGTGTATCTGTGTGTGTATTTATGTGCGTAATCCGCTTATAAACGCAATTTTCATTCAGACTTTTTTAAAAAAAGGAATAAAAAATTTTACACATGAGCGCAAATTGAGTTGATTCAAATAGTTTCCTGTTTCCGCTTTGGGGGTTGCGACTTTGTTTAAATATTTGCCTAGAAAGATGACGGTTTTTGCCACTGTCTAAGCTTGTTAATAGCTTAGAGGGTTTTATACGGTAGGTATTGTTAATGTGACATAATTGAAAATCAAAACTAAAGCACTTAACTTTATTCATACGGCAAAATGCACAAAAAGTTGAACATATGTGACCCAAAATGGGCGTTCACTAAACTGAGGGTGGAGAAAGGAAAAGGAGAAAGGGAAATAAAGAGTGAGTGAGAGGCAAAAGACAATGGTTAAATTGGTTAGACGACGACCCAAATGACAGTTTAAGTGTCAACCAGTTTCATAGTCGATGACAAGTGCAATCAAGCATGAGGGTAAGTGTGAGTTTCAATTAGAAATGCCAACTGGATTCTTACTGAATTGTCACTGCTCTACATAACACAGATTGATAGATCAGGTCTTCATTCCGGTACCAGATGTCAGAAATCCTCAAGTTACCCATGGAAAGATACGAAGCGAAAGAGATAGTATTGCTGACAACCTTTTCATGCTAATTGCTTGTGATCTTTTACAAAATTGCCCAACATTTGATAAGGCCAAACCTTGCCCACATTAAGGTATTAGATGACACGTGAGGTGTACCCTGTAAAAGACTGTCAACCCCTATTAAAAACTGCTCTCAATTGCCCGATAGTGTCAACTTTCAAATGATTTGTGTTGGGTTAACATAAATATTTTCACCGCTCTCTGATTACCGCCACATTACATCAATATAAACACCCCAATTGTGGGTTTTTTTTATTGTTTTCAACATTTCGCTTTTTTGTTAAATTTATTTGGCTGCAAAAGCATTTGGAAATGTGAAAAATGGCTTAATTAGCGTTGGTCTCAAATATCACATTATGGCCCGGAAAGGGGAATAGACAAAGTCTATTTGGAACGCAGTAACTGCTTCTTGGAGCGCTTCATCTTGGACATCTTATCATCATTGGTCACGGGAGCGACAGAGTCCTCCTTTTCTGTTAGAATGACTTCGACGTGGCAAGTCGAGGACGTATATGGATTAACCCTACCGTGGGCACGACAGACACGACGGCGCACAAGCGGAGCACGATTCACCTGAATGTGATCAATGAACAGACGATCCACTTCGAGTCCACGGTACTCAGCATTAGCCTCGGCATTACGCAGCAACTGGAGCAGGAATTCCGCCGATTTCTGGGGCCAACGTCCTTGGGTTGTCTTGCCCTGTTTGGCTTGAGCTATGCGTCCAACGCCGCCATTGAAACGACGGAATGGAACACACTCCTTTTTGTTCTGGACAGCCTTGAGGAAGCGCTGAGCACGACGAAGTGGCATTTTCTTTATGGCCTTTGCTGTCTCATGGGTGTTCTTGAAGTGCACACGGAGATTGGGAGAGCGCGCCTTGCAGGACTTGGTAGCGTTTTCTGGTTCCCAGGAATAACCCATTGCTGATATTTCTAGACCTTAAAGACAAGAAAAATTAAGAAAATTCAATGATATGTTAACGCTGCGAGAGAAAATCTTGTAATGATTTGCAATAAGCAATTGTCAAAGGTGAAAGCTCAGAAAATAAATTATATCGATAGGTAAACTACAGAAATCTAGCTTTAAAGATATATATATCGATATAAAATATCGCTTTAAAATCAGCATTTTTCAACACTAGTTTTCCGATTTCTATCACATTTTCTGCTAGCTATAAATGTCTTTAACTCAGCTTTAAATTACAGGTCTCAGGACTGTAAATGCCACCAGCTTTCATACAGATTACACCCAAAACGTAAGTAGAATTGAAAACTCTCACATATGCCCATTTATCATGTCAAATTTGACATTTGTAATTGTAAACTGATACGCCTCGAAGGCATCTACTCCAACCCTGGTAAGGGATGGGGTTTGAGAGTTGTCTAACCAGCAACATATGCGCACATTTTAAAGGAAAAATCCAGCGAAAATGAGGAAAATAGCATAACTTTCCCTGGAGATGTTATGCCAAGTTTTTGGGTCAAAAAGTGAACCACTTTAAAATTCAATTAAAATGTATTAAATCATTTTGGTATTTTTGCAAATTATACACATGTGCCACGCCCACATTGGCATGGAAATTTACATTTTCCCAGTTGCTCTGTCGCGTGCGTTGTAGAAAGTGCAAAAACCACTTAAATGTCAGCAACGTTGTCATAAATAAAATAATTTCTTTTCGTTTTACATTTTACATATATATTTTTTTGGTAGTCATAATTTGTGCAACCCTCATGCTGTGTGAGGGTTGGAGTAAATGGCACACGCGACTTCTGTTGCTGGGAATTCGCCTGAGGCGTAGCTTTCTTACAACCAGAACATTTAAGCCCGCATTTTGAAAGAGTTTTCTTTATAAACAGCTACTCAAAGATAAAGTTTGGCGTACTGCTGCATACCCTGTAGTCCTGGGGGCATGTCCTACCTCCAGTCCCACATGACTGACTTTTCGATGGTCAGTCAGTTGGTTTGACTCCGTTTGCTGCCCTCTTAACGCTCCATCAAACGTGTTGTCCACGCGCATTTTTCCATGCGCCTGTCAACATTTTAATTAAAAAAGGTTACGGACTACGACTATGTCTGCAAAGAGGAGCTGGAGCTGGAGCAGGAGGCGGAGGATAGAACAGGAGCAGTGGTTGGAAGCCGAACGAAAGGCATATGTAAAATTTCGCGCTTTCTTTGTCCCCGTCTATAGAGAGCTGGACCTGGAATGGACCTGACTTCGTATGGTTTGAAAGGGTGCCAAAATAATAAACTCGTTTCGCAGTTACAAACAATTTCCTTTTCAATTTTGTTCGCTCGGTTTTTCTTCTATTTTTTATTTTTCTCTGTCTCCTTCTCCTTTGCAGTTTTCACTCTCCCTCTGGAGGTCATTACATACGTTTGGAATTGTCGTTCATGCGCTGGGTCCATTCATTGTTTGCCATCATTTTAATTTTATTTATTGTGTGACTACCCCAAGCACACACACACACACACACACACACACTCACATTAACTTGTCCAATGCCTCATGCAAATTAGATGAATTGCTTGGCAGTCTAAAGTTTTCCCCCTTAACCGTCTAAAAATCCCAAATGTTTGTCAGCTTCACTCTTGTTATGACTTGGCCATTGGCTGTTGCCATTACCTCAAACTCAAACTTGGCCTTTTTGCATATGTATGTGTATTTACGAGCTGGCCACGTCAATGGTTTTGCGGACATTTATTGTTTGAAAGCTATTACCCCTACCACGCCCCCTCCTCTCACTCTCTTTCTCTCTCTCCCGCCCTCTTTTGGGCATTGACAATGGCTGGCGACGCGACTCGACACCGTTTTTGATTGTTTTGGGCAACTTGCTACCACCCAAAAAAACATTGGTAATAGAAAATGGAGAAATGGAGAACAGTGAAATTTTATGCCCTTACGGTTGATTGTTGAAATGTTTAATTGCTTTGTCATTATAGCTGGAAGTTATTGCTACTTGTGACTCTCAGCCAAATGCAAATGCAGTTGATACAAGGTACAGTCTGTACCAGGTTCTCTAGTCAAATATGCATGCAAATTATAGATGAAGTCTCAGAGACTGTTGAAGCCCCAAACTGCTTGGCTTTAAAACAAACCAAACTGTCCGCAGTTTGGTTTGACATTTTCATTCATTTGTCTACGCAAGCTGGAAAACAAATCTGAAAAAAACCCGCTAAAAAGGAGGGAGGAAAAAAAAAGAAAACCTGCGGAAAAATAGAATCATTTCAACTGCTGTCCATCCAAGCATTGTGCGCTCCATTCAACCAACCAAACATTTTTGCCAGACAGCTGCCTGTTGCCTGCTGTTTTTGGCCAACTTGGGCTGTCAATATGTGTTGTGCTGGCAATAACAGGAGGCAGAGGAAACCAGTGCCAGGGGCAGGGCAGCAGCAAATGGCTGCAAAACTTGCCTGGTCTCACATTTTTTTATTTTCACGCCAAATGCTGAAATGAAAGCTTTGGCATTTTAATCAACATTAAGCAAAAATGCTTTTTGCAAACATTTCTTGCAATTGTTTTGTGTTTTTTTGTTATTTGCCCAACAGACTGACTGACGGACTGACAGTTGCTGGACATTGTCATTAATTTTAGCGTATGTGCTTTGGTCATTTATAACGCCAACGCGCAGACTGTGCAAATTAAAAAGCAGCAACTTTTGTGCTCTATACAAATTTCAATTATAAACAAAAAACAGTTCCACAAACCAACAGAAAGGAAGAAAAATGTCAAACTCTGGTTTTCCACTGTCTCCAGGGACTCAAACTCAACACTTCAAAGTGCTTACCTCGACGCCTGCTAAGATGCCACTACGACCTTCTGTTGTCCAGGGAATTAAACGTAGTGCTAATAATTCCCTTTCTTCTGGTAAGAAGAGCAGTCAACGTTTATGATTATGAGACGGCGTTGACAAGATTTTCAAATGGTTTTATGGCTGACCCAAACCGAAACCGTAAAATATTTCATTAATTTTAATTGGAAATTGCGCCAAGACGCCGCTCAACCAGATAATTACAACAAAGCTCTATTCAAATATTCAAAAGTCCTGCAAAATGCAAAGGACAATGGGTGTTCTCATCTACAGTGGGGTAAACGTCTTGGGCTTTGCTTAATTTGAAACAAATGTCGTAAAAATGTGAAACATAATTTGATGGTTGACTGATGCTCTGGGCTTAAGCAAAGGAAAATATTTTTTAAAATTTTATTTATTTTTTTTAAGGTATTTCGTAAATATTTTACGAGGGATTTGCGAGCAAAAATAATAAAAGGAAAATAAGTAATTTTCAAATAAAAACTGTTTGTGGATTAAAGAATTTTCAAGAATTAGGTTTAATTTCAAAAGGAAGCTGGAGGTATGAGAATTAGCAGACTATGGTTCTCGACTGAGAGATACCCTTCTTTTTATGTAAAATATATTACTTAAAATATGGATAGATTTATAATATAAAGCAGGCATGGATTGTATAGAGAAAAACACCGCTTAAAAGCCTGGTTTAAAGCCATAGACAGCACATCACACTTACTAATCTGTCTTTTTCTCCCCTTCCCTTCCCTTTCCCCCCCTTCCACTTCCACTTCCCCACAATGTGTCTAACAACAATTCAATCAAATGGCAGCTACAAGTTCCTAAAACTAATTAAAATGCCATCAACGAGTTGTATGTGCCGTGTGGAAGCCGCGGGCGATGCGACTACATGAGCCGATACATGGAGAATTCAGGGGCGGAGGCGGGAAGGGGCAAGCTAGATTAGGAAGGAGGTGTCACAGTTGGAGCTGCCATTTACGCGTAATTTGGTGCGCCTAAAAGCATGCTAACGGCAGAGAGTATAAAAAAACAGGAGACGGGAGGATTCGTTGGTTTTGGCAAAGTTTGTCAACGTGTTTGGCAAAAACCGCGTGATTTATGCGCTTTTAAAGCACTTAACGGTAAACAAGTCTATGAACTCCTAAGCCAGAGGTCAGTTTGGGGGAAATGGGGGGTGGGGAGGATTTGGGAGAAGGCTTACAATAAATTTTGCGCGAATAAATCTTTCAACTACATAAATCTCACGCGCCAAATTTGAGCCGCTGAAATTTTATTTTATTTTTTTTTTCACGACTTACAAATGCGATTCGCACAAATCAAAGCGTAAATTGCTTTGATTTGAAAGCTTTTTTTATTTTCCGGGGACAGCTTGTTGCCCGCCAGGCTGACTGGCTGGAAAATGTTCGATGGGGATGGTATGACCGCGACTGTACCTTGCGGCTCTTGAGGGTCCAACAATTAAAAATAATTTCAAAGCTGGCATATGCGCGCATTTCAGCACAGCAACCCTGGCTGGTGTAACCCTGGTTGGTAAATATCGTTAAATTTTATTTTTATCATACGCGCACAAAAGATTAAAATAAAGTAGAAAATTGTCAAATATGTTACTCGCGTCACTTGCAGCTAAAGAGCGCCACAAACGCATTCATATGCGAGTCGCAAATCGCGTTCTTGCGAAATTTACAATTAACGCCAGGCACACACAACTGAGTACCAGGGCTGAAAGCCCAAATTGAGGCAGGAAAAAGCCAAGTCAAATAAACATAAGTTTTTATGCGTTTGGCAGTTCGGCAAGCACTTGGAGTTTGGTGGTAGCTAGAGATGGTAGCGTGACAAGGCACGAGAGTTTTAGTTGCTGTTGGAAAGAACTTAAGAATGCATACCGCTAACACTGAATAAACAGTATTCACTGGTTTGAAAAGGTTAATGATAAACAACAGAATCAAAAAATATATTAAAAGGATATAAGTATTTAATTAGAGATGAGCTCGTGACAGAACACGAAACTGTAACAGAAAGTAAATTTAGGGAAACTCTGACAGTTTCTAAACCAATCTAAACTGTCTCGTATTTTTTCGTGCTCAATCGTTTGAGCTTTCTCTTATCGCTAAGTCCATCTCTAGCTGGTATCATATGCAAAAATGCAGCACATGTGTTAAGTAAATCTTCCGCCGGCGTTGCCATAATCATAAACATTTATGGCTGACGCACGCCTGCAGGCGTAGGGCAGGAGGCGGAAGGCAGCAACCGGGAGGAACACATCCCCCTGAGGAGAGTTTGAGTTTGAGCGAGTCTCATCACTTTGACGAGTGCAATCCTTTTTTATGCCATATCCTTTACATGACAAAGCCACAGGATTAGGTACAACTGTGCTGCTCCACGCACGTTTGTCAGTCTGGGGCTCAATTTGATCATTTGACTTGACAAATAATTGTCATTTTGATGTGATGCGGCGACTTAAAATTCTAAGTAATTGTAAATATTGAAAATTTGTTAAGGGTGAACTCGGTCGCTTGTTAACCCTTTTCCAGCGGATACTTTAAAGTTGGGTTTACTCTTTTGAATTTGAAGTAAGTAAAATATACAGGGTATATTCATATGATGCATGAGACTGACCCGAAGCGAAATGTCAAGTGATTTATGGTCGTGTGTTAAAAACTATGCTAAAAAGCATTTCCTGCTACGCACTTTCAACGTTTCAACTAATTTAAATTCCTCTCTTTTGGAAAATCACAGCATGGAGAACTGTCACATGGTTTTCCTCCGCTTCTCCCCCTCACCCACTTTTCCTTTGCCAACGACACAACAAATGAGTTTCGTTGGGGAAATGTTTAACAAGCGTTTTACACAATGATACAAGGCATGTCCTTTTGCTCTATGAGCATGTCTGATGATGTTGTTTGCTGCTCCAAAAAGGGCATACTACTCTTTACTCTCTCTGCACTCCTCGCCACGCCCCCTTACCCCTTACCCCTGTAGGACAGCACACGGCAGTTCTCTCCGTTCGCTTGTTCGTTGACAGCTACGAAACCATAAATCAACAAGTTAAGTCAAACGTGGTGCAGTAGCAGCAAGGACTCTAAAAGCCAACAAAATAACAAAAAAAATGAAAAGGAAATTTAAAATTTTTACCACACATGCAACAACAATGACAACAACAACCACCCACAAAACGGAATTGATTTCAATGTTTAATAAAAAATTCATGAAAATTTGTCAGCTATACGAAGCTTTAGGAACTGAATCTGCGTCTAGTTATGCAACTCAATGGGGCTGTATCTGAAGCTGGGGCTGTTGCTATTAATCACAGTTTGTTGCACTCGCTGCGCCATAAAGTGATTCATGTGTGGACTTCTGGAAGGTAGAGTTGGAGTTGGAGGTGGTTGTGGTGGGGGCAGTAGCAGCAGCAGCAGGCGCATCCTGCCAGGACTATCCTGTCACGCCATTTTCAACTTGTTCTATGATTTATGTGGCATTTTAAACCGCTGACAACTAAAAGTTGCCGCTTCTTTATCATTCTGCTAAAAACTAATCAGGCATTATTGAGCTCTTAAAAGGAAGACAACCCTTGGATAAAAAAAGATACGTTTTCCTTAACAGAGTTCATTTCATTTAATTTTTCATTAATTAACTAACATTGTATTAAGTCTCTACCTCATTCGTGACTCCTTCCTCTATCCCTCTCCCTTTCTCCTTTCACTTTTTTATAGTTTGTAATTCATTTGGCTTGCCAAAATTGATTTATCCATGGCTGCTAAATAACCAGAAATATCCCATTTATTTATATTATGTACTTTTGCCTGTTCCAAAAGTCAAACACAATAATGCAATTGATTTTTGGTGATAAAAATCAATGTTTTAACAGCAAAAAAAAAAAAAAGAAGGTTACCAGCCTAAACAGCTGAAAGGGGCTGAGGTTAAGGGTTGTGGGGTGGTTTGAATGAGCTGGTTGAGTTGGTGGCGGGGTTAACTCTGCCCCTTTTTGTTTCCCTTTCGCTGCTTTCACTCAACCAAATGTTTACACACATGCGGTTGCTTCATATTTCATAAATATTTTTTTATATTTTCCTTTCTTTTTTTTCCTTTTTTGATTTTATTTGTTGGCAAAATCAAAGCATAAAGTTGTCAAGGCGTAGCGAACCTGAAACCCTTTTATGCCAACCCCGCCAACACCAGCCCTGGTCGTGTGTGTGTAAGTGTGTGTTGTGCGTGTTTTTTCATAATAAATGGCAACGGGCACATTCTGTCGTGCATCTTATTTATGAAAATTGAGTTATAATTGGTAGTGCATTAAGTTGTCGTCGTCGAGATACTGAGACGGCTTTCCATACTTTCTATACACACTGAATGTGTGTGTGTAGTGTGTGTGTGACGCATTTCTGCATCAATAAATACGCAAATTGAATTTATAGGCAGAACGACGGTGAGTCCTCTTGGCTTAAAAGTGCCACTAAATCAAAATCATGTCACCACATACAACACACACACACTCACACACACTCACACGCACATTGCTTCAGCTAAGTAAATGCAAGCGGCAACAAGGGGTTAAGACCATGTGTGCTTTTGTAGTTTGCATACGTTTCCACATTTCCGTTTGTGCTCTCTTTTTTATGCTATCTGCGTATCCTTCCGTTTTCGCTATGCAACTTGTTTCTGCTTTCCTCAACTTCCTTTTTTTGCATATGTCCTGGCGTCGCACTTCGCTGGCTGCTGACAGGAGAAACGTGTGTCGACGTGTGTGAACAGGAGCATTCCTGTTTCATGTGTGGAAATATTTTGACAGTTTCGCGGTTCGTTAGCGAACCAAAAGCGAGCTATTAAATATAAATAATTTATGGCAATTTATTTAATTCGTTTAGCTGACTTTGTGATCATTTTGTAATCCTTTAACTATACCAATCAGGCTTGTTTTCAGATACGGCTTTATTTAGCCAGGACATGTCCATCTATCTCCCTTTTTGTTCCCCTCTCTCTCTGTATCTTTTTCGCTCCTCACTCTGCACTTGACATGCTACTTTTGTGCCTTGGCTTTGGTCCATTGTCCTTTACAACATCCTGGCACTTAAGTGAGCCGCTTTCAATGCTGACCACATGCTCGAATTCAGCTTGAATCCAGCTGGAATAAAAGGCCAAACTCCCGCCTCTTAACCCTTTAGTCGCCCTTCTTCTTCGCCTTGTGGCCACTTTTATCGCCGTCCCGTTTAGTGGTCACTTCTTTGACCCTCAGGACGGTCAACCCTTTTCTCATTTAATATATAAATTATATGATTTTTGCATTATTTTGGCGTAATGTGAGCATTAATGACACTCTTGAAATAATGTTGTTAATCGAACAGGGTTGAATTCTTTTCGGTTCACTAACCCGATTCGATGTGTTTCGATATTTTCACATTTTGTTTTGGGCACAAACTCAATTTATTGCCTCTTTTTTGGTTGACTTTTTATGTTATTATTGCGTTGCATTTTTATGTTTTTCTTTCCTTTATTTGTTGCTGTTTTTTATGCCTTGGTAACATTAATTTTGGCTGCTAAAATTGACAGACAGTTGATGTTTTTATGTGAGTAATCGAAAAGGAGTTCAATACGGAGAACATTAATGAAATTACATGATCGTTGGCACGTGAAATGATATATGAAATGCCACAAACTGAAGCTAATAAATTGATACGGAAAAATCTGAAAAAAGGGTGGAAAACTATGAGTTTTCGACTAGAGCTAGAGCTTGTGAAAGTATCTTTAACTTGGTCACATTTTACTCTATTCACTTAAATACTCCGCTTAAATCAAATCAGGTTTTTATAACTTTATTTGCACACAGATAAACGAAATAAATCTCCAAGTGTCAGGCTGAGGCACACATATGTTATGCCCCAAAAAAAAAAAGAATGAATTAAGCCCGAGTTGAGCCGTAAAAAAGTCTGTAAGACTTACCAAATATTGCACAATGATGGATCATAAATAACTTATGTTTGCACACCGAATAGTCGGGGAGAGAACGAAGAAAAAAACACACTAGTGACGTAACACTCGAATAGGAGAGAAATTGCCGAAACTCCCCCCTCTACCCAATAGACTTGACCCTCTGGTAAACTGGACATGGAGTGGACAACTGGAGGGAAGTCCCAACCTCGGCCATTAAGCACAAAAGGATGACCCTTGATGCCGTAAAAAAAGAAGTGAGTGGACAATGGTCACTTGATGATGCGGGCGCGTCGTCGCCAATGTTCTCAATTCTCTACACAATTCTCATATTCTTAGCATCTCTCACTCGCTCTCGACTGTCCTTTTTACGGCCCAATGTCCAAATGAAACGGAAGCGACTCGTAAAACTAGCGAATTGTGAATTATGTTGCTGACATATAGTCCTGTCACAGCGAGTCAATAGTTGACAATAAAATGAAAGACCAAGAACTAAAAAAAAGTACAGAATCGCTATAAAAAAAGCAGCGTGGACATTGGTCAAAAGAGGGGATAGGGCGGTGCAGGGCAGGGCAGGGGCGGTGTATGTGCTATTGAACTCCTGTTTCTTCTCAGATCAATAAAAGGTGCATTAAACAAGACACTCCAAGGAAGCAACTTAAGGAGTTGTCGTAAATACATTTTATTGTAAATTGTTTGCAATAAAAAAAAAACTTTGTTCAATTTGAGGTGTGACTCTTGCCATGGCTAGAATGCGGGTCAATTGCTTGGGACTTAAAGCCGTACCGTTAGTAAATGCCAAAGTAAAAGCCATTAACTGCCATTTAAATATTCATTATTGCTAATGTTTACGTGGCAAATGCCAGCCACAAACTACTTTCGTAACTAAAAGAAAATTGTGGCTAAGGAAAAACCGAAAAATTTATTTATGAAAAGTTCAAAGCCAAAGAAAAGTACACAAAAAGGATAAGGGTCTAAAAAAAAAAGGGATAAGGCATTGAATATGCACACGCCATAATCACATTAAAACGTAAACGATATGCAAATGGATGCGCTGACAAGGAAGCAGCCAGCACAGGACTAAGGACTCAGGCAGCACTCAGGAACCAGCCAGGATATAGTCTGAATTTTCCAAATAGAAGTTCATCAAAAATGCGCACATGTAAAAAAGCCAAAGCGGAAAGAAAACTGTAAGGAAAAACTGTAGGAAAAGTTTGCTGTCTTTTGGATCCTTTGGCAGGATGTGTGCGTGTGTGTGTCGAGTGTGTTTTTCTTTACAGGATAATCACGTGCTCACTTACAGCAGCAATTAGTGCAGTAACTGGAACTCAAGCTCCTCAATTTTAATTCAATAAAAGTCAAACGAGGTAAAAACTTTTCATCAGTTTGGCTGCGGTCTGTTGACTAAAATCAATTAAAATTGGTAAGACGCTGTAAGACACAACGTGTCTTTACTTTGCCTAACTGGCAAAACTTTTGGCCACATATGTTAAGGCCTAAGTAACTCGGAAACCAAGGGAAACTTTGGACTTTCGACTGTCCGTGGCAAATTCATTGAACTCGCCTCGCAAATCACAAACACAATCGAAATGTAGCTTCTTGGATTGCCATTTTCGTAGCCATTTTCAATTAAATTATCCTTCCTTCCAGAAAAGAACAATAGCAGTTTCGTCCTGGCTTCGTTCTGGCTGTGTTCTAAGTGCATTTTCAAATCCTGTGCTCCTGTTGTCTTCACTTGACAGCCGCAAAGCCAGGCCAAAACACCTAAGCCATTGTTAAGAGTGGAGTGCAAGAAGAAGAGCAGAGCTCTTGAATTTCCCATTGTTTTTCGACTTAAGACTTTGGCAACTTCATTATGCTTGTGGCCAAAATGCGCTTCAGGACGCATCTGAATGACTTTTCAATGCGGTTTCATAATAGAACGACAGACACGAGACAATTTCATATGCAAATGACTCGAATGAATTTAATCAACAATTGTTTCACTCTCTCTTTCTACCTCTCTCTCTCTTTCTCTTTTTGTATCTCTCTCCCTATCTTGCTTTGCTCTGCTGTTATTTCTGCACACTTTGTGTGCATTATTCTAATGAGATTTTGCACAGGCGGCAGTTTTTATGGCCCAGCATTAAACAGAGTCCGACTGGACACGAACAGAAGGTAAGTGGGCGTGGCAGGATGGTAAGGGAGGTAAGGAAGGCTATAGAAGGGGGAGTGGCAAACGAGCTCGTGCCATTGTTGCATTTATTTTGATAACAACTTTTCAAATTAAATGCTTCAGACTGGAGATTGCTACAAACATTACGCATACGACATGTAACACGCTCGCATAACTAACGGCATTTAGTATGACCTTTCTATTGTTAGTGTTGTTGTTGTTGTTGCATCTCTGACCGCAGTAAACGTTATTGTCTGTGGTACCGTGGTCAGCCAATAAAAGCAAACGGCTCTCGAGTCCCTTCAAGTGGCCAAGCAGTTAGTTTATCCTGGCCAACTGCATATCCTTCCACTCCTAGGGCTTCTCCCTCCTATCTCCCTTTTTTTCTCTGTTTTAAATTTGATGTTGGCGCATTAAAAACTGCGTTTAGCAGTAAAAACAAAATGAAGCTGTTTCTTAGCTTGTTGCCGCAACAATGTTGCCAACTACATGTTGCCAACCATTTCTCTTGATTCCGTTTTGTTTGATTTGCATATGACAAACGGATGAGCTGTGTACTTGGCTTGGGGCTCCTGCCAACGGATTGTCCATTTTCCTGCAAATGACCGGCAATTATGTTGTTGTTGTGTGTGTGAGTGTGTGTGTTTGAGAGTGTGTGCTGCTGATAGCCGTTGAGAGACCCGTGTTCATGTTGTTTTGTGTCTGTCAGACATTCACATTGCATTCTTATTGACTGTAGTGCCACTTTGGGTTGCCACCCCATGCCAAACCCAATCTGGCAACTTCCCCTATGTGGCATCTCCACTGAATGTGTTTCAACATTGTTGAACTGGCTTTTTATTTGCAGTACTGTGCGGTTGGGCATGCAAAATTAAATTAAAAAGCATTAACCAAGACTGGAAATGGCAGCCATTTTCAAGCGTTATATGGAAAGAAATGTTGAGAGGTAAATGCTAACAGTAGTAGCTGAAAATCAGGAAAAGCTGGAAAGAATATATCTATCTAATGTTTGGTATGTATAAAATCAAGTATATATACTGCTGATTAAGGTACACCTTATTTTCTCAGAAAAGAAACTAAATGATTTGAAGTTTTTGTAACTTGGCTTTAAGAAAGAAGTTTCTGTTAGGTCTAACAGTATAGCTAACTATTTTTTGGCTGTTTAATGATTTTACTGTTAGAAAATACAGGAATTAAAGAATAACTTGAATTGACTTTCATATATTTTTATGTTTTCAATGTTTTTTGTGACATTCAAAACGGAAACTCGTAAACTTACCCAAAAATTAAATCATCAACAAGGCGTATAATTGATTTTCTGCCTGCGATGTCCGTTTAAGGAGAGAGAAAAAAGCCAAAGAACAAATTTGAATAAAAAATCAGCCCCGTGGCATTGATGCAGTGAAGCTTAAACCGAAGTCTGAATTACAAGAATTACACACTTGAGTCCACCAGGAAAATAAGAGGAAATAGGAGTAGGAGATGGGGAAAGGACAACGGGCGCCTGCGGTGTTGTGGCAGGAGTGAAAAGAAAAGGAAATCCGCGCAAAAGGACACTAATATAAATAAAATTTCAATTACTCAACAATTAATTTTGTCTTGTGAGCAATCGGCGATGCGTTAAAAGAACAGGACCAACGTCCTTCTTAAGAACGATTCATTCGTATTTACTTTAGATATTTAAAAGTTATCGCCAGCCAAACGGAACTGCCAGCTGTGCCAAGTATTGAGCTGAACTCTCAGTCCTTTGAGTCCTTGGGCCTTTAATTGTACCAACTGAAAAGAGCGAGAACTGAGAGCATAAGACACACAATTAGATGGCAACTTATTTGTTTTCTGATTATGAAGCGTTAAGCAAAACTGTCAACGTGCAACCGAGAAACGCAATTTATTGAGAAACTTTGGGAACTCTCAGACAAGACACCACAAGCCGTCCTACCTCTCAGACCCCTTCGTATATCCTGCCAAGCTAAAAGCTTATCTCTGTGCTTCGTCACTCAAGCAAAACGACGAAGGAGACGGAGTAAAGGGGACTGAGGGGTGGAACGATGGAAGGCAAGAAGTTGATCTTATGTCGGAGATAGTGTCTCCGGTATAGCACACTGATACTCCGACTTGTTCGACTCCTTTGACTCTTACCCTTGACTTGTCTGGTCGTCACGCACAAAGGACTACGTCTCAAATTAGCAGAAAAATCTGTTATCCTTTCGTTTGGCTTGGCTTGCGGCGTGTTAATGATTTTTCCCTCTCCGTTTTCCAACCGTTGCAAAAGTTTTCTCGACTTCCTAGCTAAAAGAAACTTGCCTTACAAATGAAGTGACAGAGCATATTTAAAATTGAACAATTTAATCCGACGAGACGAGAGATGAAATGGAGATAGAGACAGAGTTGGAGAGGGAGACAGGGGATAGAGACTTTGCCGGAGACAAGGAAAATTCCTTGCACGTGAATTGTTGACACTGTCGCCTGCCTTGTTTTTCTTGGCTGCAAGGAATATGTGCTAATTAGCAAACAGTCAGCCTCTGCCAGGATACAATTTGTGTATCTGTATCTGTCTCAATGTATCTGTATCTGCGTACAAGAATTGTCTTACGCCTTCTGCTGTCAACTCGCTGTCTCCATTCACTGTTGAACAAATATGTTTGTTCTGTCTTTAGTCCTTCGGGTGTCTGTGTTGTCTTATCAGGCGTCTTCGTCCTGCCCATTGTCATTTTGGCAAGTGTTTGATTGGCACGTAATTTAACTAAGCTCATTTTGGGTATGAGAACTGCAGTGTGTGATTCTTATAACTGACATATGTGAAATTAACATAACGTAGACTATATACAAAAGTTGTAATTAAATTCGAATTTAATCAGTGTTAATGGCCAACGGATAAATTCCTTTTTAATGCACACATATTTTCGCGAAATAATCAAACAAAAAGCACTGAACCAACCGCAACTATGTGGCTGACAAGCACACCTACAAAACCCATAGAGTTCCCAAAACCAAAACCAGTAACAAGTCCAAATCAAACCATAACCGAAACAGCAACAGCAACAAAAATAAAATAGAAACGGGAACTGGAACAGGAACAGGAACAGGAACGGAAGCAGAAACAGATGCGAAACTAACTGAACCGCCAATATCAATGACCAAAATCGAACGCACAAATAACCGCAATGTAACACATTTGCAAATATGGCAAAAAGCCATAAACAAAATATGCACATGTTAGGCAGAAGGGAGGAGGGAGGAGAACCACCCAGGAGTACCCACTTGGCCCCTCTGGGTGCTGCAATTGTTTGCCAAAAACATTTAAACCTTTATTTGAAAATTACACATAAACATATTGCAAATGGTTGAACCGAAATGCAGTTCCAAAGAGTGTCCACAGCAGCCAGTCAATGTATGTACCCTAATGAGGGATAAGTCTACTATATGGTTTAATTGGGCTGATTAAGTTGGTCAGAAAAGATTAAGTTAATCAACGCTTTTATTAATTTAAACTAAACTTTGACTACAGTTCTTTTTAAAGTAACTCAAAAATTTAAATAAAATCATATTTATGATAAATTCAATCCTTTAAAATACTCAAATTTCCATACTTTCTCAAGTAAAGAGCACACAAAATTCGTTAAATATTTTCATACATTTAATACTTGATTTTTCATTGAAGCCGTGTGGGAAATATGTGAAAATATATTTGCCAATGCATTTGGAAACATCATTAAGTTGAAAATTGTTGTGCCACAAGAGTGCAACGGCCTATGAAGGACCACAATGGGGATTGTTTGGGGATCAGGGATTCGATTGCATCTGGAGGATGCGTACAGTAAGGGCTGAAAAAGAGGATGAAAGGGAGGGGGAGGGGGTCGAAGGCAATGAATTTTCATGAATGCAGTCAAGTCTATAAAAATTAATGCCATGGCAGTTGGTTGCAGTTGTTGACCGGTAGCAGAATGTGAGTGCGTTTTAAATATGAGTTAAAAAGCCTGGAAAATGGTGGAAAAAGCCACTCGAGTTAACCCATGTGATTCCAAACCGATGCACAGCCCTTTTGGTATGGTGTAAGGCTTATCAAATGGTCATTTCTGTTTGCATTTAATTAAAAATCAGACAAAAACGAAGGACACGTGTCAATGTGTCACAGGACAACAGGACATTTGAGTCGGATTGCGATGGGAGGATTGGAGGAGGCAGTATGCAGGACGACGGGCGCGATAAATCACGCTAAAAACAAATGCCAAGTAATTTATCAATGTCAACACTTAAACGGAAAGTTCCAACAAAACAACAAAAAAAAAAGGGAGCAGAAAAGGCTTAAAGCCTTAACCAATGCATAATTAAACGGATGCTACTCCTCTTCCCACTCCTTCCCAACTTACCAAACACCCGTTCCACTTCATTGTAAACTTGAGGTATTATCAATGTAAATTTTGGCAGCCACGTCTGTTTGCACATCTCAAGACTTTTGCTTAATTTTCAATTTAATTGTTGCTAGCAGAAGACTTTGGTCATTTGGTCAGCCACACACACACCAAAACACAACCATGAACACACACGAGGCTTGTTATACACTGCTCAAAGGGGGTGTTATCAGTTTGTAGATGAACAGAAACTTTCTACTGTTATTCTTTACACCTACCACTGAGTATCTTGTTGCCTAGTAAACTCTACAGCCTCCACACTCGTTTGCTTGTATATCTTTGTGTCGTGTGTGTGTGTGTGTGTGCGTGTGTGTGTTTGTTGTGTCTGTTTATATTGGGTTTGGGGCAAAGTTCACTAAATTGCATTTCGGCACGCAATTAGTGGTTCATTTGCTGCGTGGCTGAACCGATGCCTTACACATATATTGAACCAAGTTCCGATTCCAATCTCCCATACCCAAATCCCCCCCTATCCCCTAACCTTCTGTAGCTTCTCCAACTCCTTGCCTACTATTTGTCCGGTTGTGTCTTGTTATTTGCTTTGTGTGCAAACTTAATTTCATCTTATTACGGTGCAGAAATTTTGCAATTTCCGCAAAAGCCCTGGCTCCAAAACAGTCTCTGGTCAGTCTGTGCTAGAAATTCCTTCGACTTTTACTCGTACTACGTCTTGGTCTTGGGTCTTGGTCCATTTCTGGTTTACCTTGTGGGCGGAAATGGAAAATACTTGTAAGCAGGAGAAACAGGCGGACCAGGCAGGCTCAAGTGTTTATCTGGAGTCCTAGGACGTGTAATTAGTTTATGTTGCGACTTCTCGAAAACGCAATTCAAGTAAATTACCTTTAAGATCTGATCTATGAGTTTTTCTATAGTTTTTCTTTACTAAAACTCCGAAACTTCCACACAAAAATGTACAGGGTATTTTTCGTTCTATATATTAAACTATTTTTTCTCTCTTTTCCACTTTTATTATCATTTACACTTCTAATAAATCTAAATTGTCTAATTTATTGCAATTCTCGGTTTGCCTCTTTGCTGATAAATTGCAGGACACTCCTAAGTAGCATGTTCACATTTCCCACCAATTTTCCTCGGTTTTTCCCTTTTTCCTGTGTCTTTTTTGATGAGCACAAACAAAAAGCAGAGCAGAACTCGCATAAAAAAGCTAATTTAATTAAAAGAAAATGCAATCAAAAAGGCCATTCGGTCCCTCTTGTCTCTAGCTATTTCCTCCTCTCAGTCCCATTGTCCTGTGCGTGCCGCCTTGCAATTTTCCTTATTTTCCTTGACGCTCAGGACACTTTTTACGACCGCAAAACAATGACGAAATGCAACTGCAGCAAAAGTGCAAGACAGTGAGACACAAACCAGAAAATTCCGTGCGGTTCCTCGATGCGATGCGATGCGATTTTATGCACATTTATCATAATTTCACACGCAGCCCTCGACGAGGAGTCACAACAAGGACACTTGGTGTTTTTTTCTGGGTTTGGTAGCGCGCATAATAAAAAATATAAATTTAAGTGCAGCTCCTTAGGGGGCGCGGCCAGTAGGGGCATTGCACAGAAATTGCATTTTGCCTTTTTACGACCAAATGACATTTATGACATTTTCTTTGCCCAAAGGAGGGCAAAGCAAAGGGAAATCGCAGGGAAAACTCCTCTGCTCTCTCTCGCTCTCCTTATCCCCGCTCGTAATAACCCATTAAAACTATTCGTAAACACACCTCTAGCCATAGGTACTGCATATATCCTGCTGTGTAGAAGGACTTATGGAGATTCTGGTGGCAACATGTCAACACTTTACTGTTGCGATTTCCTCTTGGCGCCAACAACAATGTTTGAACTGGTTATTAATATTAATGCTCCCGAACCATAAACCATAAAAAATAGTGCCGAATGCCGTCGTTAATAAGTGTAAATATGGTAGAAATGTAGGGTATAAGCGACAAGTTAATGCGCTGTAAGCTATGGAAATGTGTGGAGTTTACAAAGAGTATTCATAGAATATTGATACTGAGACCTCTGAAGAGTGTATTTATCTACTCCGAGATGTAATTGTATACCCCTTAAGAAAATAACAAGTAGTTCAATACTTCCTCTCCCACTTTCATACAGGGTATACACGCACTACGCAAAAATAAAGCAGTTAAAAAAGCTAGAAAAAATACTGGCCGTAAAAATCCAAATAATAAAATTACTTTTTATTTACTTTTGCCGCATTTTCTTCGTTCTTCGGGGCTGGAAAATCTTGTGAGGTATTATCAGACACGTTTTCCGGTAATTGAAGTGTTTGTTACTGTTGTTGTTACCCTTGTTGTTGCCATGGCTGTTGCTGTTGTCTCTTTTGGCAGCTGCTTCATTGGACACATCCTGGACTCTCATAATTCTACTTGTGACAAATCAACGCCCTCTTGTAGTTAACTTCCTGCTGTTTCCTTGGATTTTTTTTTGCTTTTTACGAGTATGTGTAGTTTTAGTAGTAGTCCTTCTAGTCCTTCCTGTAAGTGTTGTTGTTGCTTTATCAAAAGTAATTTCGCTTTTATTTCCTTTGACTATTGCCAGCGATTTCCGTTTTTTTCCGTCAATAATTTCAGCTCATTTCATTCTTTGTCATAAAAATGGCTAAAAGTACAGAAAAAAGAAAGAAATGTTGCAAGTGAAGAAGTTTGTTATCCTTGTGCTCGTTGTTTTTGTTGTGCCATTTGATGCATGCAATATGCACAAAGTTTCCTTTATCAATAAAAAAGTATATATGTATATATACGTCGAATTGTGGATATAAATCTATAAAATAAAATCTCTGCTTTCATATCATAAAAGTGTGTTTTTTAGAGGGGAACAAAATAGTTGTTGAATGTTTATATTTCTGACGACAGCTGGACAGCAACATTGTAACAAGTTTAATATTAAGTTAGAAATTTAATAGTTAAACTTATGGAGTTATAGTTAGTTTTAGATACTTTATAAAGTTGATGTAAATTTGTGTTTTTGAAAATTTTGAGTAAAAGAAGTTTTTCTACAGTATAAAATCCAATGTTAAAGGTTTTTTATTGAACATTCTTATACAATTCCAATACTTTCCCAGCAACAACTTGAATCCAACAATGGCAACTAATTAGCACCAACATAAACTGCAATTCTTTCCGCTCTCTTGGCTTCTTGGCATTAACATTTATGATGATCAGGGCTAAGGAAATCCCAAGAAATCGTTAAGAGTCACAATATTATAAAGGTACTGTTAAACCACAAAGCTGACGTCATTAACTGAATGTCATTTCTACTGTTTCGTTTTATTAGCTGACATATTTATGCATATGATTAACATAAAGTTTAATGCACCTTTTTGCATTATATTATTGTATTATTGTATATTCAAAAGTGAAATTTGCAAACGTCGTTTTTCGCCATCAGGATCATTGTCATCATCATTGTCTGAAGGGGGAAGCGCGCGCCTCCGTGGCTCATTAATTTTTATACACGTTACGTGTGTGTGCAGTGCTGGGTGTCCGTGTGTGTGTGTGTGATGTGTGTGCTGTGTTGTGTTGGTTGCAATAAAAACATATTTTATTAGTTGGCATACAACAGCGCAAAAAGGATGCATAGATAGAGAGAGAGGGAGACAGGGAGGTCCTGCCACGATCTCACCACCATTTTTGGGACGAATGTCCTTGTCCTGATGATGACTTGCTGTCAGCATAAATTCATTATTTATGGTGCAATCAATGCGACCGAGCGTATGTCAAACACATCAAAAATCAACAGCTCATCAGTACGATGCCAAAAACCGTAGTCCTAATGTCATTGGGCCACGTCCTATAACTCGCTCTCTCTATATACTCGCATCTGCAGTCCGGAAGTTTGTTTATTTTATAGTTTTAGCCGACGCTGCCATTTCGTTGCTGAGAACGGTGCGAAAATTTGCAAATCCTGCGTTGCTCCGCGGGTTGTCCTTCCGACAGTTGCGGCTCATGTCTGCTGACGTCATAGATCTGGCAAATTTGAATCTCTTTTATGCGACACCTCATAATGAGCGACAGGCGGCTATTGCACATTTGCTAAGCGATACCCTGTAATGGATACTTATTGGGGTGTTCAGTGAGGAAACAATATTTGAAGGAAACTTGGAAATAAATCTAAAACTTTTGTTGAATCTTTGAGTTATTTGACTAAGTAATCAATTTTTAAAGTATCTCTTAGTCGTGTATACCCTCTTTTTCAATAACAAATTATTTAATTCCTTTTATTTGTTTTCATTACTGCTTTATGGATGTGACTGTCTTTGTTTCTGTTGTGAAATTAACGCATAAATATTTGCAAGTTTGCCATAATTCACTATTCGCTATTTGTCCGATTTGTTCAGTTAAGAACTTGACACATAATGACTTTAATGCCTTTAAGGGCTATTATCTGTGAGATGAGGCGATATGTTAGTATCATGATATTGATATAATTAAATGCTCAACTCAACTTGGCTGCGTGTTCTCATTTAACGCTGCCAAGACAGATGATGAATGGCATAGTGCTTCCGATTTTTCAGGGGTTTTTCTCGTTTTCCACCCCGCAATTAATATAGAATGGGGCAAAACTGAACAACCCACTTTGGCTGGATGTGGATGAAATGATGAACTGATGGGTTCCATCAACATCTTTCAGGGCACACACTTGCGTGATTTGCTCACCTCAAAGTAGCTGCACTCCTCCCTCAAGTATCCCATCTTTCCCCGTTGGTAATGCGTCATTTTTGGCTTAGGTCTATCAATATCCTGGCGTATATGCGGTCACGCATCGCGTATTCCTCTCCTGTCATAATTCGACTGGGCTCCTCTGACTTTGCCTATTTGTTGTTATTGTTATTACTGTTAAATATTCATGCGAATCTGTGAGTTGTCAGCTTCGTTTCTTCTTCGTTATGCTTTTAATGACATTTCAATAATTAATGTATTTTTCTTCCCATTTTTTTCCATTTCCGTTTTCCTGTCTCCATTTCGGTTTGCCATTGTCGCCGAAGTGTGCGTGTCCTTTCAATTTCATCATAGACTTTTTGACTATCCTGTCAGATCATCAATCAAATTGTATTTTTAAGTGTTTCGCTTAGAAACTGTTTGTCGCGGCTTATAAATGATGCTTGTTATACGAGGTTTTTTCGGGGGTTTTTTAATGACTTTTGGGCGTTTTCAGAGCAACATTTTAAATGGCAAATCTTCATCAATTTTAATAAGTCAAAATAAGTCAAGTACGCTAATGTTTTTATTGCGTGAAACTGTTTTCTTTCCTCTATAAGAACTTTAAGTATTAATCAAATAAAGAGGGACTTAAATCTTATTTTAACTAATCAGATATTCTCTGCACAACTGTCGCAATACTCACAGTTACTAAATTGGGTAAAATACCCATTTTTTCCATTTGACCAATTCAACACCCAAGTACCCAAGTAGTCAGTGTCCTTGTTGATCCTGCGCTTAGGACACAACTCATAATTCGTGTAAAAACAATTCTGCATCGTTGAACAGCTCAGCTAATGTCATTATCTTACCATTAGTTGTTGACTGATTTGATTTAATTTTATTCTGAGCAAAACCCAAAAAAATGGGGGTAAATAAGGACAATAAAATGGCAATGTTAATTTTTAAATACCCTTTACAGCAGTGGAAATTTAACTAGGATATAAATGGAAATTTTAAATATTTATAAAAAAAATATATTTATTTAATTATAATATTTAATTTGTAAATTAAATCACACAAAGTATTTATTAACATTTAATTGTTTCTATATAAAATATATAAAAATCTTAAATAATATTATTTAATTTTTATATTAAATCCCTCAATTCATTAGTCCATTAAATCAACTGAAACTTTCTTTATAAAACCACTCCATTTTAGAGCATTTGGTAGTCGACTTTACGTCTACTTTTTCCATTCTTTTATGCAGTTTCTGCCCTTTTGGGACTTCTCTTTTGTTATCCATTTTGGGTTCTTTTTGGGTCTCTATGAATTTTTTGCTGAATTTGGCAGGGTTTTTTCAGGTACGGTTCGTTCTCCCTTGGCTAAGCCAATTTTAGCTATTTAATCGTATAATTCATTTAGGCCAAGACAGAAAAATTGGTCAAAATATCAGTGAATTATGTGAGGAATCAAGTAAGATACAAATCTATAGATTCTGTCGGCAGCTTTTATCATGAGTTTCTTGGAAATTTATATCAATAAACTGAACACGAAGTTTGTTTTGATGCCAGTTCACTTATAGTAACTTGGAAGCAACATTAGAAACGCTTTGCGAACTAATTAACAGCTCAAAAAGTTGTTGGCAACAAGTTCTTGGTAGGATGAGTGTATTAACTGTTTTCTGTCTGTGATTTTTACAGCTTTTACTTACAAATCGCTCGATTCGGGACAAAAGTTCTATTTTTATTGCGCGTAGCCCAACAAGTTGTCGAGCAGAGTGCAAAACATAATCATAAACTTGTCTCAATTATTTTTCATATGCCACGCCCCTACCAACCCACTAACCACCAACGCTCTGAAGCATTTAGCCAACTTTTATCTGTTGAACGTTAATTAGTTTTGTTTGGTAAAGTGAAATTTTTGATTTTTTTCCCGAGCGCCAAAAACTTTTTATGAAGTTCTTCGCCCAAAAATGTTTGCCAATCAAAATGAATTGAACACACAGGACTTAGTCAGGACTCAGCAGCAACAGCAGGATGCAGTACGTCTGATTGCAGCTGCATAAGTGCAAAAGTTTAATTAAACGACGGCGGCTGATTCCACAGACTTCACAGGGGGGAAAAGGGGAGAGAAACTTTTGCCCTCAGAGCAAATGGCGCTTATGATGAGCCCTTTTGGAATTTCCACATCTACCGCTGATTTTCCATAGAGTTTTTTCCTTCGCTGCACTTGGCAAAAATTAACTTAAAAATGCAAATTGTTTTGTTAGCACCTCATTTTTTGACATTATCAACAGGGGGACAGCCACGGGGGCAACAACAGTCAAAATGTTTCAGGATTTTTTGCATAATTGAATTTGTTTTTTCAGTTCGTCGCTCCAAAACTATTTTCAGCTAATTTGGTTCTATTTTTGGAGCTGAAAAATTAAAAAGGAGAATCTGTTTCAAAATCAGTATAGACAAGTGAGAAATGCTACAGTCGAGCGAGCCGACTGTAAAAGACCGCGTACTCGTTGTAGTGCGGGTTTTTCCATACAAATCACCAATTTTCGACCGATTTATCCTACGAGAGCTATTGGCTATAGTTGTCCGGATAATTATAATGGTACCATACATATGTTGTGTGAATTTGGTCTCTATAGCTCTAGTCGTTCTCAAGTTTTAAGGCGTCGGTACCGCCTCCTTCTGACAAACCTAATGGACACCTCTATTCTTTTTGAATTCGGGGTTCAAAATTGTTTTAAAATTTATGAGAACTTTTATTAAACACTTTTCTGTAAGTAACTTTATTTCTTAACATAATAATTAAAAATTCTGTAGCTTTCTGTAACAAACGTCTAAACAGAAAATTTAATATCAAACAACTTTCCAAAATGACTAAGGTACAAAATTCCCAAACTTATTTACGTGTTCTTAAAATTTAACATTAATTGTGAAATACGTTTAAAAGAAAGCTTTTTATATATACCAAACTGAAAAAATATTATAGATCACTCGTTAGAAATTGAATAGTCGGTAATTGAAAAAATTAGTACATTTTTTCATTATATAGACATTTTATTTTCATATTATAAATCTCTTGGTTCATTTATAATACAATGCGATCCAAAGCCGTCGGAACTCAGCAAATTGTCAGGCATCAAGAAATTTTCCATTGTTCCGGGGGATTATAAATTACCATGTCAGCAGAAGATCGAGAGATATATGCATATATATACCTTCTAGTATATTTTTAATTTATTTTCTTCCGATTTGTAAGATTAATTTATTTCCGATATTGATAAATAAATTTACAAATATCATCTAAAATTTGGATGCCAATAAATAAGAATTCATTCATTTTTATTTTTGTTTTAAAATTTTTATTTTTGAGTTTTTGTTTGACAAAAATTGATGCAATTTTTAGCAAACCTTATAGATATTTTTTTCTGGATTCTATTGAATCTCTTCGTCGGTAATACAAAATATTTATCGCTTAAGGACTAAACAGGACGCTTACAAAAACTTACAAACTAATACATAAATTGTTTCGATAAAAAGATTTCAAATATTTTATAATCAAATATTGCTAAATCAAAAATTGTTTGTTAAATCAATTTTGAGCTATATGTTCTTGTAGCTATCGATGTTGTTGTTGTTGTCGTTGTTGTCTAGAAACAAAACCATTATCACAATCGCTTTGATGAGTAAACTTAAGAGGGGCTGATGTAATTTTGTAAACTTCCTTTTTTTCTTTTGGAAAATAAGTTAATGAAATGAAAGAAAATTCAGTTCATGTGCCGTCGGTGAAGTATCGTAGGCCGACGGAAACTTGTTGTTCTTTGTACTGACTGTTGACTGTAGTTGAAGTTGTAGTTGTTGCTGTTGTCATAGTAGTAGTAGTAGAAGTTGTTGTTGGTGGTTTACTCAAGCCTGCGTTTATTTACTGCGATGGTTTGCGCCACTTGCCGCACTTGCGTCCTGCACGCTGCATGCACTGACTGGCCGAGGAGTCCATCATCTGGCGTATAGTGTTAAGTATCACTGTAGCCATTTGCCAGTGGCGTAGGCGCAACAACTGCTGCTCCTGCTCTCGCGCCTTGCGCAGCAGCGTCTCCTGATCGGGGATATAGAAGGCCACTGCCATTGTAGATCGATGTGATGAATTTGTTGTTGTTGTTGTTGTCGGATGCTTTCAAAGGAAACTTGTTTCTTTGTTTCCAATTGCACAATTGTTTGTAATTAATAATAATGTCTGTCTTTCTTCTGCAGATGACTCAAGACTTTCTCTTTGCAGATTCGCGTGTCGCAAACACAATGAATAAATTAACTACACAAATGCTTTGTTGTTGTTATTATTGCTGCTGCTTCTGCTGTTGCCGTCGCTGTATACGCACACGTCAAATTTGTGTTGGGTTCGTTCACTTTGTTCTGCTTCGCTGTTATTGTTGCTGCTCTGCTTCTCTTGCTTGCTCTGCTCTGCTTTGCTTGCTCGCTTCGCACGTCTGGCCGCTTCGTTGGCTTACTTGAAACTGCCTGCCGTGAGCGCAATGCGTTCGCTTTTATACGACCAGCGCTCTTTTGCCAGTTGTGCTTACTCTCTCTAGCACTTGTTCTGGCTACCGATGACTCTCAGCGTGCGCTGTGTGTGTTTGTATGTTTGCTGTCCCGCTCTCTCTCTCTGTCTGTTTCTCACTTAGGCCTCTCTTGTTGGCGCTCTCCCGATGCAATTTTTTGTTTTGGTGTTTTTGTTGATATCGCCTCATTCGTATTTTTTTGTGTGGCTGCTGAAATGCCACCAAAAAAAACTTTGTGTTCTTGTTGTTGCCAAGCAGTGAGAGCGCCCAGTGGCTGCCACCTTGCGCTTGGTACTAGGTGTGTGCGTGTAAGTGTTGGAGGTGTGTGTATGTGTGTGTTACAAGGCGTCGCAGTCGCGCCTTTGTTATAACTGTGGCGAGAAGTACAGTTAGCATATTAATTGTATTTAATCGTCGTTGTATGACAAATCTGTAGAGTAACGGGAGCAGAAATATGGGCAAGTGGGTAAATTAGAGATCTCATATACACTTTTATATATAAAACGTAAGAAATTATTATTTTTTCGATATACTATATATATTTATTGTATCAAGTTCTTAGTTCTATTTGATTTGACGAGCCTTTCAGCAGTTTCTTTATCAACACATTTATGAGTGTTTTTATCAGTGTTTCCCCGAACACTTCCGACTAGAAGCTTTAAATAATGGATGTCTGTCATAAATGCTTTATACATCAGTAATATACTATATAAAATATACTCTATACAATATATATAGTTTAATAACAACGGACTTGTCCACATAGTCTCTGGCTATGCATAATCTTTTTGTTGTTCCTACTTAATTCTCACGAATTTTTCTACCCATTGAGCGGAACGAGTCGAAAATGATATTGCTACCAAAGGAACATGATATATTCGAAATTTCACATTAATTACCTGCACTCAAAATTATATATCTGTACAATATATAATATATATATATATATACATATAGTGCATTGACTTGTGTAAATATTTAAATTATTTCATTCAAATTTGTATTATTGCATCAGAGTTAGGGAAACCCATTACTCAGCATATTAAAAATATTAAATAAAAGTTACAATAAATCTTCAAATCTTAATATAAAATATAAGTAAGGCTAGGTTAGTTTAGGAATCATAAAGTTCTAGTAATACAACAGCTAAGTTAAGATTTAATTTAAATATTGGATAATGTGAAAGTGATTAATAATGCTCTGATCAAAGTTATACCAACGGTTCTTTTGCTGGTGATGAAATCATGACTGTTTTTCGTATGTCAGAGGGGGATGAGTTCATCAAGATTTAAAATTAACTGGCCAACTTTGGGCACTGTGACTCCACCCATAATGTCGTTCACTTGGCTCTGACCCACGCACACAATCTCAAGCTGTTTGTCTGCTGGCCTTAGAGCACTGTGGTGTCTCAAGTATCTTTTGCTCACAAAATTCCACTTAAGGGTTGCTCTAGGTCTATTGTTGCTGGAACTACTCGCTGCTCTACTCTGAGCATTTTCTTTCCCATTCGCACGTCTGACAAAGTCGCTTCATAGTTTTTTTCTTCCTTCTTGGTTTTCCGGGTTCGCGACGGCAACATAAATCCGAAGGGCGTGGCTTATTTTCCAAACTCCGGCAACATTTTGTTGTAGCAGAATGAAGCCGCAATAACGTTTGCTCTTTCGTTTTGGCCCAATGAGCCAACGACTCAACTCAGTTTTGGGTTTTTGTGAGTTTTTTTCCTTCTTTTTTTCTGTTTTTTCTATTTTGGCCTTTTTTGGGCTACTCGTCTTCTTGTATTCGTGGGGCGGAGTTTTGTCCGAGACCTTATTTAATGGGCTACCTTAACCGTGGTTATTTTTATGAATCAGCGTTTCTGGGTGGAGTCTCACTCAGGTTTATAGATTATGTTCAAATCATTGTCGACCCCTTGAAAACATATTTACACTTAACCACTCGAAATCTGCTTTGCCGTCGGTAATTTGCGCATTAGAAAGCCATAATTGGAACAATTATTGAATTGGCCTCAACTAGATTCTTCCAGATTGATTGTTCTCAAGATAAGAGTTTTGAACTGTTTAATGAAGCGTAAGAGGGGCTCCGATTAGATAAAAATCTCATGAGATTCCTTGTTTTCTTAAAGGATTACATGATATTTTCCTTGTGGCTTCTTTCCGATCAACTTTCTTTTGAGAAATGCGGGTAATTATGGCGATTCCAATTTAAATTGTAAAACCAACACGTTTACCGAGACAGATCTCATCTGGGGTTGTTCAAGAACCCATATTTCAGACCATACCATAGCATAGCATACCATAATCCATTGTTGTCGCTATCAATTTGCATAGCTAATTGTATGGAAATGCAATTTGTTTACTGATTTCTGAAATCATAAAGTTTCAATTCAATTTTTATAGTTTAACTTTTGGGGGTTATTGAATATGTGAATATGTCAAATTAGCTTTTAATTGAGTTTTCAATCTGCATGTCAAATGACCCACATGAAAGCAAAACTTGACACGTGTTCTACTGCTACTCAAAGTATGTCAATCGCTTTGATTACCCAATGAGTTTCTCACTTAATTCTCATGAGTTATATGCAAGTGAGTCAATAAATGTATAACTCTCAAGTCTCGGAATACCTAAAGATTTTTCTGACTGTTTTTCTCTTTGTTATCAGCTTATGACGTTTAAGTTTAAGTCGGGACTGCCTCAAAAAACACGACATTTTACTGATAAAACCCGTCACTCTCGTATGCTAATGATTAAGTCCAACAACTCGCCCGACTTGCGTAATATTTCAGCAGACTGAATGCTCTCTTTGTAGTCTCTCTCTCTCTCTCTCTTGCTTAATAACTTTCTTCTCTTCTTTTTAGTTGTCATAAGTTAATTATGTGTTTAGCAAAGATTCTCTCTCTCTCTCTCTCTCTCTCTCTCTCTCTCTCTCTCGATTTTCTTATACACGCTTTACGCTTTGCACTTGATCGCTCTTTCTCTTTTAAAGCACTTTTATTAGAGTGTTCTAGATCTTGAGTAAAACACTTTCTTAAGGTTTTTTAAGCCTATTATATTTCTACATTGCCAAAACGTAGCTTTCTTCCTTCCTGTCTCACGCGATTGTAAATTATTGCGCAATATTTTTGTATGCTACTCGTAAAGCCGCTAATAATTTCCACCTCAAATACCGTTGGTAATATTTACATAGATTCACACTTTCTTCTACTAGGTAGAATTTTCTGAGTACTCCACTAACTTTCTTTTCCCAAATTTAGTCTTTTTATTAGATATTATATTGTATATTTAGTTATTACTAAATAAAAGTTCCAGTTTGAATTCTCTAAATATTCCTCTCACTTCAGCTGATCCTATCTATAACTATTACTCAACTAATATATGAAATATAATTCTTAAAATATTCCGCTCACTTTCTACTCCCTAATTTAGCCAGGTTACTAATACTGATCTATAGTGTTAACTAAACTTTTATTTAATTTCATAATTAATCATAATTCCTTGCCTTTAAATTTTAATTAGCTAAACGATCTCTATTTCCCTCTTAATCTAATTTCCATACCAACTTTGGGGCATTCTGAGTCTCAGTTTCGCTTTGCTTATCTCTCGATTTGGTTAACAGTCTCTGCTTCTTCGACATTTCGTGTAATTTCTATTAATTTTTTATGAGCTACTCAACTGGTGGCCCTGGCACATTGCCCCATCCCTTGCTGACTGATATTTTTATTTGTTTTCCATTTAGAAAGCAGCGAAACAGGAAATGAGCGAAACAAAGACAATTGCAGGGTGATCCCTCTGCCTCTGTCTCTGTCTCTGCCATGGGTCATTAACTTGCCGCATTTTGTAACGCCTGTCATTGAGTTGCTGCTTAGGCAGACCCTCTGCTCATCATTCGTTCGGTCTACGAAACGATCGCAGAAGCTTTGCCGTTTCCCAGACCAAAAACCAGAGAAGCCACGAACAAACCAACCGATGACTCATCCAAGTAGTGCACTTGGCAGTGGAGAACGGTGGACAGGGAGGAGACAGTAGGGGGGAGGGGCATACCAAAACGAGACCCATTTAATGTTGTTTAACGACTTTTTGCCGTCTCGTTTTTGGGTACAACATGTGCATAACTGTTCGGATTTGGATTGGAAATGGAATGGGGACTGTAGAGGGTCCAGTGTAGACTGTAGACTGAAGTCGGTAGACTGGGATTTCGGATGGAACGGTTACCTCAACACACTCAACGCAAAAAAAAGATACACCACGATCTGCCGATAAGATTGTTATACCCAAAACAGTTGTGGACCTTATTCTTCTGTTTCTTCTTCTTCTACCTCTGTTTTTCGGACTCTTGGCCTTTGTTTAATTTATTTGATTGTTCTTTTTGTTTGTCCAATGATCCGTGTGTGTGTGTGAGGTTGTGTCTTGTACAAACATGTCAGTGCGTTATGCTCTTTTTTTATTTGAGTAATTTTCGCCCCTTTTTATACTTTTCCATAGATTTTATGGATAGATAAAGACTATCTGCAGGTCGTTGAGATCTTTGATTTTTCGCCTCGGCTCAGTAGGTGCGTGGTAGGCAGTTGGACATGCACAGACATGCTGCGACATGTCTCGAATTGTATTTTTTTTCGTTCTGTGTGTGTTTGCTTATGTCATTATTTGTCTATCTGCTTAGTTGCACTAATATTTTCCTCTTGGGGCAGTAGTCAAGTGGTGTGAGTCGTCAACAACTCGCTTCGAGTGTTGTGGACTGAGTGAGAATGAGTCATGCTGCGGTTGCAGCGGGTACACACGTTACATGGGAATGTGTGGAAATTAGAGTTGATTATTTGTAGGTGCAAGTGTATGCCTAATTTATTTTATGACCAAGTTAATAAATAACCAAGGAAAATCTGCATAGAATGTTAGAAAAAGACTAAGGAAAAATAAAGTTTTCTTTAAGTTTCTACCTAAATTGCAAGTTCTGAGATCTTTTACTTTTATGGCCACTTAAACATTTGAAACTCATCAAAAATAACTCGAGTGTGTCATAGTTTTGGCCATTTTATGCATTTTGGGTTAAAACGCCATGAAATATGCAACACATGTTGGCGCCTCAAATTGTCTTTTATGTGAATCGAGTTGTCGCCACTCCCACTCCCCCCTACCCCACCCCTTGATTTTGCATACTTTCCTCGCTTTGAATTTTATGTGGCAATGCAAATGGCGCATTAAAAAATTTGCGATTGTTCCACGTACGTGTGTGTGTGTGAGTGTGTGTGTGGGAAGGAGCCGGAGACTGGTCTTATCAATCCGCTCTTATCGTCGCTGCTCGTAAAAGATGCGCGACCGTAAAACTAAAGGCAAAAGCATCGAAATCAAAGTATATAAAAACTGGCTAACAGACTTTTCTCACACAGTTGGCCATAAAATAGATAAAGCCCAAAAATTTGAATAGAAGCAAGTAGCGAAAAGGATCGGCAGTAGGAGTAGGAACCAGTAACTAGCTGGAGGTGGAGGGGGACTGGGGGCTAGAGGACGCCGAGTTGTCTGGGCGTGTAATCTATACAGGAAATGTTTACGATACTATCCAGCTATTTTTTATGACCTCACATATGCACAGTGGGGAAGTGGAAGGGGGAAAGGGAAAGGGGAGAGGCAAATTCAATGTTGGCTCGTAAATATAAATTAAATTATTTAATTTATGTAATTTCGGTAAATTAACATTTAACTCCATTCGCGGAAGCCATTATCGTAATTTCTTTGAGTACTTTTATTGAAATCAAATGAAATTCATTTGAATGGGAATATAAATTTCAAGCTAAAAAGCTAAAAAAAATAAGTTAAAAAGTAGTTGGTGCCCTGTAGTTTTTTATTACACTTTTCGAGGGTATCCTGATACCCTACACCTCCACATTATTTACATACAAATATTGATAAATGTTTAATAACTTTTGATTGCCTTTGCATGTAATTAATTTTAATTGTTGACTTCATTCAAGTTGATTCTCTTAACGGCATTAAAAATGCTCAACGCCTATTTTGGCCAATAAATTTTCATGGCAATTAAGCCAGTTGGCTTGGACTGGCCTGGCCTTCTCGCCCGTTAACACTCAGCGAGGAGGTGATAAAAGGCGTGGCACCGTCGTCCACTTTTGGGCCTTTGTTTCGCGTCCCTTGAGATACTTTGACAATAACTCATAAAGGCATTTTAACTGCCCAGCACATGGGCTAATGACCACGACTCTCTCCTCTCTCTCTATCTCTCTCTCTCTTTCTCTCTCTCTCTGGGGCCAGTTTGTGCTCTGGCCACTGACTGCGACTTTTGCTTTAGCACAAATTGCGCGCAATTAGTGCGCTATTTTTGAGCGCTAGATGGCGCACGCAGCTGTGCCTCGCTACACCACCGCCCACACACACCAACACACACACGCACACTCATCACACACATTTATGATTAGTACTGAGTGTGTGTTTTTGGCGTTGTAATTGCTTTTTGTAATTTATGCTCGCGTCGTCCGCCACAAAAGTTGTCAGCATTTTGTCTCCATGTCTGCCACACCCCCTTATCCCTCCCCCAACTCAATGCCCCTTTTCGGAAAACCCTTAGCTCTGTGTGTGGTACGCTGCTTGACGACCGAAAAGGGCTTCTCGTAGCCAAGTTGGTTAAATTTCTGTGTTCGCTGATTGGGCAATTTTTCTTACCCGGTTTCGGCTAATTTTTTCGCGTTATGAATGCGCTTTGTGACATTTGACATGCAGCTGATGCCCAGGAGTCAGGAGTACAGAGTATGGAAGGTTCACTTTGGTTCAGTTCGTCAGGTTCGTCATGGTGATTACGTTGAGTTTTGGCTTTTGTCAGACTCAAATTGATTTTAATGGTTGCTGTTGTAAAAGGGTGTATGGAATTCTGGTCCTCCACACTCTGTCAGTGTTGTGTCATACAATTAGTTAAACGCAAAGTGTAATAATCCCCGTATGATGTGGCTGCTTATACCCCTTAGAAGTGGTATGGAGTGTGGGAGTTATTCTGATTCCCTGGAAGTTTCCAAATCCCAGCTGTTTCTCAATTAATTGCCATTTAGTGAACTCACAACTTCAAATAGGCTGAAAACCAAACAAGCGACGACTTTGTTTTGGGAACGAGAAACATGCAAAAACCACTTCCGACATTGGAGCTCTGATCCACGCCCTCTCCATTGCCTATTCTACGTCCCTTACTCTTTGTAGCTCCTTTGGTTACAATTTTGTTATAATTATGGCGCCCAACGTGGCGTGAACACATGTCGTCGCCCCCAAAAAATAAAAAATGCTTTGCTACCCAATGCCAGCCACGGTGACAGCAGTCACCAAAGTTTTTTACAAGTACAGTGGACACTCTTCAAATAAAAATGTGGTTTAAATTATAAAGCTTTTTATTTTTGAACCACATTTATTTAGTATTTTGTTTTATTTGGGTTGTTATGTAAAATTTCAGTTAATAAATACTATGTCAAATGTGTTTTAGGCACTGACTACTGTACCATACAAGCGAGAGTCGCTGAGGCAGTTTCCTGGTCAAAGCGCCGTGGCGTATGCAACAGCAAAAGTTGCATTCAAATGTTTAAAGGGAATGTGCTTTTTGTGTGTTCCCCAGCGTAAGTTGAATGCTCGACAAGCTAAGAAAACGATATAGTATCGACTAAGTATCACCCTAAGGTATAAATCATGAGTTTACTAAATATATGCTATATATGTTTACTATATAGTCAAAAATAGAATTTGTTCCTTTACATATATGTATTAAAAAGTAATTTACTTCAGATTTTTTTACGGGTATTGTCAATAGAGATTTCTTTCTAAATTTTTTCTAACTAAATTATAAAACTAATTAAAATCTTATTGAATTGATTATTAATTTAGCTATATTTTCTTTCACACCTAATATTTATTTCTTATACATAATATATATCCATAAATTAACCTTCGTATATTTGAACCTTTAATGATCTTCCGTCCCAAAGAGTTAAGAGCTAGGAAACCCTTTCAAACATCTTTTGTGGTCTGTTTTTTATGACCACTCGTTGGTAGAAAAAGTCGCAGCCTCAAACCTGTTAGTTGGCCATGGCTTTTATGGGCGTAGATTTGGTCAACACAGCTGCGGTCATGCATGGAACGTGAATGAGCAGGTTCATTCATGCACATATTGTTCAAAGTGAATTTTCAGGCTGCATTTGTCAGTTGTCCACACGCTTTTTGTGTGTGTGTATGTGTGTGTGTAGTCGTGTGTGTTTCTGTTTTTCTTTTTATTTCCATTTCCTTTTCACTTTATACTTTTCCATGTGTTATTTTGTTGTTAATAATTGTTGCAAATGCGCTTTTACGCTTTTGACTTCAATTTGCGAGGGAAGCTTTTGATATTTCAAATGTTTTTTTTGTTGTTGGTGTTGTTGTAGCTGCTGCTGCTTTTGTTTTTATTGTAATCGCATTAAATGCGCTTATTTAACGCAAATCTGCCCCAGCTCATTGCCTCAATCCATTGCAAAAACGGTTTTTGTTGCAGGCCAACGCTAATGATGACTAATTTGTTTGCATTGCCAGAAAGACTCGGCCACATTCGCAACCTTATCCAGAGCCTCAGTCTCAGTCTTCCCTTCTCTCTCGCTCTCTCTCTCTCTCACTGCCCACTTCCCTTTGGCTCTTTCTGTCGAGTGGGCCACATGTGTGTGCGGCCACAAGTGTTTGAGCCACGAGTGGCACAAGTGGCAGTGGCAGTGGCAGTGGCAGGAGGTAAAAAAGGATCTGAGTTCTGAGTTTTTGTTATTTTTGCAACATTTAACGCTTATTTGGCTCTTTGCTAAGCTTTCATGGCACGGCTTTTGAGTGTTGCTCTGTTTGTTTGCTCTTGTTTTTTCTAGGCATTTGGAAAATTTAGCAGGGAAGTTTTCATCTCTCTCTCTCTCTCCCCCTTTCTCTCTTATCTCGTTTCTCAGTTTGTTGTTTTTAGCTGCAGTGCACAATTAATTCGCAATTAGCATTTTGTTTTCAAATGCTAAACAAATGTTTAGGGTGCACAGTCTGCTCAGAAAAGGAGTGGGATTTACGTAGATATATCTCTATTTTGGAAAATCGGAATCAAAAGAACTTGAAACAGTTCAATCCGCTTAACTAATTTACTCACCATGGCAAAGAGAAATGTTGTGCTTGGAAAAACAACAGCAACAACAACAACTGAAACAAGCAATTGGTAAATTAACAAATTATGCATCAGCCAAGCGGGACATTAGGACAGCAGAATGAACAGGACGAACAGGACAACAACGAGCACTTAATTTAGTTAATGCAAACGCTAAGGACACTTCCAAACCCAAACCCAAACCCAATCCCAATCTCAATCCCAAAGCCAAACTGAAAACCCACTCCAACTGGCTGACATTTGACAGATGAACTTGGTGGTCCTGTGACAGGCATCAGCCAGGCGAAACTGTCCAGGTTAAGGATACATTCGAACCGTTTTAGCTGCTGATGCAGCACAATTTGTTATCCACAACAGACCGAGGGAGAGTTGGAGTAAAAAAATGGTTACTTCTTTGGATATAGTTGCCAAGTAATTGTTGCAAATAAAAATTGGAAGAAATAGGACAACCCTCAAAAAGCCCCGTTAATGGACAACGTTTTGTTTGCTTTTCTATTTGTTGGGTAGCAGCAAAGTTTATAAATAAATATATATAAATTACAGCATTACTTAAGTACTTAAATAGGAAATATTTTAAGAATTCTGACTGCTCTTTGCTATATTTAACAGTCAAAGGTTGGTTCAAAAAAGAAGTACTTTCTATCGCTTCCTTCACTCCTCATTTACCTAGTGTAATGAGAAGTTAGAGTATCGTCTGATAGCCTCAAGGGTACTAGTACTAAGCCTCTTTTGAGACTAGAGTTTGTCCAGTTCTGCCTCTTCTTTCAGCCAACTGGGCTACGTTGATAATAAAAATTTAATGATTTTATTGCTTATGAAGTTGTAATTCATTTTGTGCCACAACCCCTTCGACAATTATCCTTTTAGATAAACAATTGTGCCAGACAGTGCTCGAATATCCTAAGAAAACAAAAACAAAAAACGAGAAGGAAAAAAAACTCCCGACGATTGTCATAAAAACAAATTTTCATTGTTTGTTTTCTTTTGCGCGCTTTTTGCTATATTTTTATTTCACTTTTTTATGTTTTACTTTGGCTTTGTTTTTTTTTTTTGACTGTCGTAAAACGTTTATTCATTTATGCGGCATATTCCCATTGGAGACGCTGCAATAAAAATTCGTGTAAAATTATGCAAAAAGGATTAAAAAACATTTGCAGGAAACGCTCCTCTTTCCCCTACCAAATTGGCAGCTGTATTTGTCGAATGCTTCGTCATGTTTTAATTACGACTGATAATAAAACTAGCGTAAGAATCCTGCAAGTTTTATTGTTCAAGTTTTGTTGGAAATATTTAAGCGGAAGCATCGTGAGTTTTCTATCAGATTTTTATACAAGACTTCTGGTCACCATGGCACATGACCAGGAATTAATCTTAAATCGAAATCTTCAAACATTTCGCACATAATTCAACACAAACAACAAAGGACACGCAGCAATTTGGCATTGGAAAAAGTGAACGAAAGTGACAGAAATCTGAAAATCCGACTGTCAAGATATATCAAAGGGTTCCCATATAAAAATTTTATTCTTTTACTTCCTTATTACTAAGCAGCAATCAATTGAAAATCACGCACAGAAGCTGACCAAAGAAACTCAATTCCTAAGCTGCTCATGGCGATGCCATAACCACCATTATTTCTAATGACAGGACATTTGATGAGGACCACTTTTACCCATACCTGACTCTACTCCACACTAAGCCAAAACGTATGTCAATTTGTCAAATTCGCATATTTTTGCGGTGCTTTTATTTTTTTATCTCAAATGCCGTACGACGGCTTTTTATTGATATCGTCCGGGGCAACACGTGTGTCTGAAGGATGAGGACTTTTCTCCTGGCCACAACAATGTAATCTGATGCCTGTGTCCGTTTCCCATATGTGATTGTGTGAGTATTTGAGTGTGTGTAAGTGCCGTTGGCCAGACTTTTGCCTGAAAACTGCCAAATCATTAAAAAAAAATAAAAAAAAGAAAATATGCTTTCGAGTTTTCCATTATTTTTGCCATGGTTTTGTCAGTTATCCTGTGAGTTATTTGATATTTTTCAGTTGATAATAGCATTGGAAAAACTTTTCATATGTGCCTGATCATTATAGTTGATTGATGTGAATGTTTTGACTCGAGGTTTAGAGTTACCAATTGAAAACTTTTAACCAATGTAACTGTACCAAATATATAGAAAAACTGTTCATTGTAGATCTAATGAAAGCTGTCTGAAAAGAAAATGAGTGAATATAATAGAATCGGATGGGCAGTATTGTAAGCTTTAAAACCTATAGCGATGCAAAAAATAGTTTAGGATTCTCCACAGAAAACTTAGTTTATACTTTTTTTTATAATTTAAAAAAACCTTTTTTATAGCCATAAAATGATATATTTCTTACCCGCTGTTTTCAAAAACTGTACAAAAGTTCCACTTAAGCTCTGTCGTATGCAAATCAATTGGAAGCTACTCAGTCACTTTTGAGCATATTAAGGGTTGAGATTTAACTATGGGAAACAGAAACTCCCCAGCAAAAAGTCAACACACACACACACACACACATATACACGTTTTTGTAATCGTGTATACGTAATTAAGCACTGGGCAAGTCCAGCATAAGACGGTCCACTCCCAGGACCATAAAGGTACCTACAACAACCGCCTGCATGTGGAGAGTATATAAATATGTGCATACGTGAGACGTTCAATGCTCTCTTTTATTCCATCAACGCATTTAACTCTTTCAGTTTTTATGGTCATTAATATGCTTGATTATTTCCCTTGTCGTCGTCGTTGTCGTTGTAGTCGTCGTCTCTGATCCTGTTGAGGAGCAGGACACGTGACCGGCGACGTCGGAGCGTCCAGCGCCCGCATAAACATTTTCATCCTGAAGTATCAACTTCCTGTGTGGCCCGTGCAGCATTCAACAATCAGTAACCATAATAAATATCTGCTGCATTGTGTTGAAAATATTTTAAAACTGTGGCAAGCACTTACCTTGCCACTCGCCTTGCAACCCTTCAGGGCAGGCAGCTAAAAGGGTTAAGTAGCATTGAGGATGAGGCTCTGGATTTATTCTTCTTTCCTTTCCTTTCATTTTTTTGGCTTAAGGGGGGTTGTGCCACGCCCCGTTCGCCAGCTATTATTAATGCTGATTGACGCCTGTTTTGTAATTTTGTAATTGAAACTGAAGTTTCCTTCTATTTTGACATCATTTTTGCTGCCTTTTTTCAACTGTTTGTTGTTGTTGTTGTTCTTGTTTGTTGTTGTTGCTTTTGTTGCCACTGCGCCCACAATCATTTGTTCGCTATCCTTTGATCTTTTCACTGTCGCGAACAGGAAGCTGTCAGAGCATCCTATTTTTTTTTATAAATTTTCTTTTTTTTTAATTTTTCTAATGCAGCTTGACAAATTATGATTGTGTGACGCATTTAGAGATGTGTTTCTAGCGATATATGAAAGAGTTACACATTATTTCATAACTATCGATTAAACTTAGCTTCGATATTCTTATTGAAATGATACTCCTCTTCAAAAACCCAACCACATTAAGGTACTTTCTAATCCATTAATAAATATTAGAAACATTCCCTTTCTATCGTCTATTTCATCCTGTTTTTCATTAACTTAATCACCCACCAAAACTCAACCGCAATTACTCAAAATATTCCAAGAAATATGCAAAACTCCTCACATTATTGCTTACGTCATCAATTTTGGTCACAGGTTGCAGGGTCGTCTGGTCTTATCTCTGGTCCATATATCTTTTGGCCTGGTCTAGTCTGCTCTATCTCAGCGAATGAAGCACTTTAAGTTTCAGCCAAGCGACAAGTCCTCAATTATCAGATTTGCATGAATGATATGGTAAAACCCGACTGGTGGGACTGGCAGTAGTGGTAGTAGCCTCCAGTGAGGGGGGTGAGGGAACTGAATCTCTGTTTTCTGGTTTTTCGTTCTCTGTTCTATGCCGCAGAATAATATTTCAAATGAAGCATGGAGCAGAAACGGAGCAGGACTCATTATCAAAGCACAGCATGTGGTTAGCCCCAAGTTGTGAGGCAAACTTCCGTTGCCTTAGAAAGGAGCAGCAAAATATCTATGGCAGAGCAGCAGTAGAAGCAGCAGCAGCAGCACATGGATGATGATGAAGCAACACTGCAGAATTTCAGTCAATTTCCTCGAAATTGTTTTTTGTTTGTTTGCCACAGAGCAACCAACTTCCAACCAACTCCAAGTCCCCAGACTCTGATTCTGAAACTGATTCTGATTCTGCTTAGGCTTCCTGTCTGCTTGCTATGGCAACGAAGACTCTAGTTTTTGGCATTGTTACAGGCGACAGTGTTAAATGGTTGCAATATGTCATCAGGTTGCTGTTACCAGGAGTAGATCTGCCAGCCATGATAGTCCAATCATCCCAACCAACCAACCAACGAACCAACCAACCAGCCAAACAACCAACAACAAGCCAAACTCTGTGTCTTTGGACCGGGATGCGGCGCCATTTGTATGAAAAATCGCCAGGATGCTAATACGTTTGACTTCCGTTGACGGATTACCGACTATTTGGTCTGTGCCTGCCCTTCCGAGTTCGAGTTGAGCCATATCCTACGTACCTCAGTTCCCTTTTTTCGAAATTGCTGCGTTTCACATTTCATTTGAATATTTTACTTGAATGCTTCTCTTCTTTTTTAGCTGGTTGTATTCCCTCTCTCTCTCTCTCTCTCTCTCTCTCTCTCTCTCTCTGTCCCTGACTCATTGGGAATCGGGGGAGCTATCTGATAATTTGCTATGCTACTGCTGCTCAGTTGAGTTGTCGTTAGCGAGACAAAGCCCCCGTTGCTTTGATAAACAGAAGGGCCTAGTGGCAACGAAATGAATGTATAGAACACTGAGAGAAATCGGATTGCCTATTAATTAAATGCATAACAGACTGCATATGCAAGATATATTTATTATGAGCTTTAATGTTATTTCAATTCAGCATTACTAGTTATTACACTATATGTTATTAAGAAGGGATTTGGAATTAGCTTAAGAACTAGTATTAGTAATAAGAACGTATTTAAAATATTTTATAATATTATTTTTAATTTTTCCTATAGTTTATTTAAACACTTAGTAATTGATTTTAATTAAATTAATATTTCTTTTATACTTTTAAATTAATGAAGCAGCTAATTTTGCATTTCTCTCAGTGTACTACTCTCTGGGCGCATTGATATGCAAATTTTTCAAATACGTTGCAGCATTTCTCTTTTTTTTTTGTGATTTGGTTTTGTTTCTTTTTGCTTTGGCTTGGAACTTTTTCTATTTTGGCACCATTTTGATTGCCATGAATGAGTAACGACCGGAAAGCTGTTTTTATGACCAAGTGATAGCGATAGCCCCGGACGTATAGCTCCAAATGGCCAAGGTAAGCCAGACAGTAGCTAGGTGAATAGAATAGAGAGGAAAAAAGAGGGATGGAGAGGAGGAAGAGGGGTTCAGGGAACCTGAAGCTACGTTTCAGTTGATAAGCGAGCAAATTGAAAACGGCGTCGACATTGAAGGCGTTGAAATGACAAGCGATCCGTTGATTTCTCTCTTACTTTCTGGCAATTTTGTTGATGGATTTCGGTTAATGGAGCTGGGAAAATTACTGCACCCAAAATGCTTGTTGTTTTCCTTGTTTGTTTGTTGCGAAAAATTTAAATAAATTGCTCTCATTTGTGGCTAGGTGGAAGGCCCAATACCAAAACCCTAATACCAAACCCAATTCCAATTCCAACTCCGTATACGAAAGCGAGTTTGGAACACCATCATCATCATCATCATTGCGATGATGGTACGTTTTATTTTGTTTCTAAATTGAAATTGCAGTGCAAACAATTTAAATGGGATTTGCATAAATTTAGTATTTACTCGTACTCGTACTCTTACTCGTAGTCGTACACGGTACGACACTTGCAATGGTCAAGCCGGAAACTAAATCGGTTTTGTGTGCAGGACAAATCACTTGTAAATTGAATTACTTTGCTAGCAACCCTATTTTCTAGCCAAACCCAAAATAGTCACATCTCTGTAACCCTTTCCCTCCCACAACCACAACCACAACACTCTTACTCACACTCACTGATTGAATTGAATTTCACGCATATGTGCGTTTATACAATTTGGCCAATTTTCAATAATAATAACAACACAACACGACAGTGTGAAAAACCCGAAATCAACAGAAAAGTTGTCATAAAATCGGATACAAGAAACAAAACTCAAGCAACGAAGGAATGATAGACTTCAAGTTGCCCTGTACACAGGTGTGACAAAATACGAGTGTCGCCCTGCTTAGACACCTGACACTTCCCTAGAAGCAAAGCCTTTTACAGGGTATGCGATGAAAGGGTTAGAGGCTTCAGGCTTTCCCCGGCAACAACTCAATTATGTCTGGGACACACACATGACTTGACAGACAGCGTACAGGACTTGCATTATGTTCGCTTTTTTCTTTCTTTTCTTTTTTTTATGATAAGTAGCCGCTGGCTATGAAAATCCTTTGAAAACCCTCCAACCACCCAAAAAGTATGCTACACATTTTTTATTTCCTTTCTTTTTGACTGCTTGTGGCAGACCAATCAACACCCACACACACAGCCGGCGTTTGCGTTTGCCAAAATCACATTTTCCATCAATTTTCGTACATGATTTGCGCAAAATGTTCATTCGATATCAGCGAAGGGGGTCGCCGATAAAGAGGGGTGTGGCAAACTGGGCTATAAAAATGCAACGCATCAGCATTGAAGCCGCTTAAAGCCAACGTCTGTTTCCAGTTGTATTTAATACACGTCACATATTTTGACGTGGTCAGGATGATATCTCTCTTTTTTTTTTCAACACTTTTGAAAATTTTATGGTAATGCCGCAAAATGTTTTTATAAAAACATATTTTGTAACAGTCCGCAGAGAGTGTAAAAACCGAAAAAAATAATAAAAATATAAAATACAAAAAGGGATAATAATGCGGACACGTTGTCCATAGGCCCATGGCAAATTTTTGTATTGAAAAGCATTTTACTTTGATGTTTTTTTGGCATTCGGTTACCTTTCTTGTTGTTGTGTTAATAAATGCAAATAAAATATGTTTAAATTGCATTATTTAAAAAAAATTGCGTCGTTAATTTATATGCAAATACATTTTTGATAGCTAAAATGTCACTGCAGTCCTCGACGCGTTGGATGCCAACTTTTTTTTTTTTTTGGTTTTTTACTGTTTCAGGTATTTAAATTTTATTTCATATAAATTTTTTTGTTGCTGTTAGCCCCACGGCAGAGCCGAACCCATTAATTTTGATAGTTACGTCATGGCATATGAGAGATATCCTTTGATAGACGGAAAAAAATGGGACAGGAGGTTGAACGTGGTCGCCAACAAGACTCAGTAGAGTTGTCATGGCACCCAATTTTTTCATGAAGCATAATTTTATTAGTTGCATTTCATTAATTTGCAGATTGCACGCAATTTAATATTTATAGTTGGTTGACCTCGTTTCTAATTAAACGCAAATATTTGGATAATTAAATGACAGAAATTAGCAGTTCGAAGCGGTTCAATGAGCATAAAAAAGTGAAGGGAATGAGAATAAATGTGTGGGCTTAAAGGGAAAACAAAGCAAAGGAAGATTAAGGAAATTAATACTACAACAAATTGAATTTAAATAAACAACAGACTAAAAGTGGAAGCTAAATAAACTTTTCTTTTAAAAAAAAAATTTTTAATTATTAGTAAATAAATTATGCCTACTGTAAATACATAATTTAAAATGTTAATAATTAAAATACACATCTTTACACATTCTTGTAATCAAAAGCCAATTGTTTATACCCATTAAAGCCATTATCATTGGAACAATTCGTTTACATGTGGGTGTATTTGGTCTGAATGCAAGGTCTTTGCTCTGCCTAATTCACTTTTAATTAACAAATCCCAGTCAGTCAAACTGAATGCAACCAGAACAGAAACTTTGTTAGCAAATGAAAAGAAATTCAATTAAGCTTATTTGAGCGTTAAAAGCCAATCATGTCAGATGCCGACCAAAAGCACAATGAAAAGGACAGCAAACTACCCACACTTGTGGTAAAAAGAGGAGAAAAGAGACAGAGAAAGGGTATTCAGACTCATCCGACTTTTGGGTTGAGGATGGGTTGGAGGAATTGAAGGCTTTAGGGTAAAAGGGTTGCAAAAGGTGTCGCTGCCACAACACATGGCTGCTGCTGCTGGTGTTGCAGCTGCAAGTTGCATTTATAACGGGGGATTTTGGTTTAAGCCAAAGGCGTTTTGGCCAATGCCTTTTGCTTTAATTGCACCCTCGAAGTCAGTCTCATATATTGCATGCTGATGATTTGCAATTTGCATTTGGCAAATTTCTGCAACTAGTCACCGTTTTTGAATACCAATTAATTAGATGCGAATGCAATTTTAATTACACTCCGTTGTGGCAGTTGCAGTTGCAGTTGCATTTGGTAAATTACAAAACGGACAGAATTGGAATTTATGGTTGGTGTTGGCCAAAAGTGGATTAAAGTGAGTGGATGCCTCATCGAAGTTTGGTGGCAACTGTACCTCCAAACATTCTCATTGTATTGTTATTCGCCTTGATTGATCGCCATCATTCTCGTTCTCATTCTAATTCTCATTGTCATTTACCCATACGTCAGTCAGTCAGTCTTTCAGTCATTCAGCCAGTCAGTGAGTCGTAAATGTAAGCAAACATGATGGTGGTCACGTGTCAGCCATGTAAGCTCCGAGCAGGACACGTGTCCTTCGATGCCGCCTCTTGTCTTCAACAATTTTTGAAGTGCCCGCTGTAAGAAGGGGGTTGTCATGCTTTTTATAAAAGTGAGAGTAGGTTGAGTAAGAGAGATAGAGAATGAGAGAGAGAGAGGAATCTATATTCCACTACTTAAATCTTCTGCGCTGACTTCTTTAGCTGCTCTGAGTGTGCGTGTGTGTGTGTGTGTTTTTTATTCGCCGTGTGTCGGCGCTAAGCCAAAAAGTATGATTTGATTTTCGTTTTTCCTTTTTTTGCGTTGTGCTAAGCACATTAACGCATGTTTTCACTCATCAACGCCTGACTAAGTGTTTTTTGGCTTTCTGGGAAGAGATGAAGCAGAAAGGGATGAGCAAAAAGGCGTTACAATAATATTATGTTAAGGCAAACGACTAATAAAAGGATTGAGGCAACGGAAGTTGAAAAAATTTTAGATTAAATAAATAAAAAATGCTTGAAAGCTTTTGCTAAATAACTGATATATTTATATAAAATATTCTAACTAACTAGCAGATTTTATAAAAAGTCTTTACCATATTTAGATTAAACATATTGTAGTATACCAATAATATACAACAAGTATATCAACTATTTTTATTGCTAACAATAAACATAACTTTATTACTTTTTGACAGCAGTTTGTTAAACAATTTTCCGTATTTTATATAATAATTGAAATTATATACTCAATCCATTATCAAATGAGCCACTTCACTTGGCATACAATGCCCAATTGTAACCCCATTTTGGAACTCTTTATCAAACCCTTGAGAAGCATTTCAAATGACTTCATTTTCTAATTTCCAATAGAAATACTGCACAAGATGTAAATGAAAAACGTGGCTAGGATAACAGACCGACTACTTGGCTTCTGCATGGACGATCTCAATGCTCAAAATCCCAAAATCAAATCAGTAAAAAGGATGAGAAATAAAAACTGCGTAACGCACGCACAAAAGTTCAACAAACAATTGCAAAAACATTTACACGGACACACGCTACAAACAACAATAGAAATTCGTCAAAAATCAGAATCGAATCAAAGCACAATATAAAAAAATAGACGAAGAAGTAGAAGAAGATGAGTGAAGAGTAGTTTTTTTTTGGAGGGGTGAGATGACTTTGACACCCCGAGGCACAATTTGGGAAACGCACGCGTCGCTTACAGTGTGGAAAGTGGAAACAATCACGGCGAAAAGCCTCAGAAATAGTGGCAACAATAACAAACAACAAATTGCCCCGAATCTGTTGCAAGGACATGCGCCACAAAGGACTCGACGACGCCTGTCGCTGTTTGCACACAAGTTTTGGCAGCACCAACAATTATTACATTTGTTTAACTTTGTCCCAGCACTCGAGGGCAATTATGTTGAATGCTTTTGTTTGAGCTCATGTTGTTGTTGTTCTATTTGTTGTTGCTGCCATCGGCGACTGGCGAGTTGGCTTAAGAAAAACTCTCTCACACAGCAGAAAGGCTTGAGTTTGAAAATCCTTTGCGTGTGCCGAGTTTTGTTTTAATTGCTTCAAAAATTGCTCATACGCTTCATTGCGCCGTGAAGAAGTAATGCCAAAGAGAAGGGGGGGAAAAGACGGCTGTCAAACAGGATATGCGCCCTGTTGCTGCCGGCATTAGACTCCTTGTTGTTGTTGTTGTTGTTGTGGTTTGACAGCCGCAACGTCGACCACTATGCAAACACTTCACAAACAGCAACGTCTAAAAAGGAAATTCGAGCCCAGTTTGTATCCCTGGAAAGCTTCACTCATTGGCCATTATACTAATTGCCCAAGTATCATTCTTAAAACAATGTTCAATTCTAAAACCAGGCCATAAATCAACGGAACATGGCCAATTAATCATAAAACGCATTGGACTTTTCTCTCACCTTCCATTAAGGGCAAAAAACCAACACCTGAACCTCAGCTTAAACCGCAGGCCAACAATTTTAATATGTGTGTCGTTTTGTGGCTAAGTAAACAAAGCAACAATTAAAACAAAAAACCAAAGTGGGAAAAAAACCAAACCAAATAGGAATATGGAAAACCCGAAGCGTAAAAGCCGCAAAACCAAAAATTGGCTACCAAAATCTGGCCCTGCACTCATATGGTCCTAATTGATTTATGAGGGTTTTTGCCAACCTGTGAAGACCAACAAACCCAACAAACCAACCAACTGATGTTTTTCCTCTTTTCTATTTGTATTGCATTTCTCTTTTTTAGATATCGCCGAGTGCAGTGTGAAATTAAGCTGAAAATTACGCCAAATAAATGATTTACGTAAATAAATTGAAATTTATTGAGTCCAACTGTTTTTTTGGGGAGCACACATCATATTACAGTAGAGTACGTTATATGTACACCCATATATCTCTAGGTTTTTCCACTTGTTCTCCACATTTTATGGGCAGCAGCTTGTGATATGTAAATTTATATTTTGCATTGCATACTTTTTGGGGTTCGAACATATTGCGACGGATTTTAATTAAGCACAAAGGCAACAAAACAAGAAAGAATATTTAATTGTTCACTGTAGACGAACAGTAAATACTCTTACAGAGCTTTTAAGAGACAACAGCTTATAGATCAAAAATTTATCTTTTATTAAAAAAGCAAGTCTATACTGGATAAGCGAGAAAATAATAAAACCCTGGCTAATAAAATCTAGGTTAACCTAGTTAACCTTAGTTATTGAATATAAAGTATATCTCTGTCCACTATTTTGATTGAAATGCAAAGCATTTACAGAAAAATGATATCTTTAAATAGTTGAAAAACTTATAGTTTTACATACATTATTCAATATACTTAATTGATTAACCCTCAAATTAAGATTGTTAAATTTAGCACTTTAAAAGCTTAAACAAGTCAACAAACCCCATTCAGTAAGTGTATTCAAATAGAGAAAAAACCGCCAGCTTTTGCACATATGTAACAGGATTAATGCAGTGTCCTTCCGTTGGTCCTTCTGTACCACTGATATGTTCTCACATCTGGCGTTTCCATTTGATTTGCATAGCATTTAATGAAACATTATTTTCGAATTTGTCTGTTTAATCGTGTGACAATTGGTAAAATGCTGACTCCCGACCCTTTGTGTAAATAAATCAAAGGATATCTCTATATCTCGTTTTATTTTTCACTTTTTCAGTCCTGTTGTTTTTTTTTTTTTGTTTTTGTTTTTTGTGTGTTTGCAATCAGTTTGTGTTTAATGATTTGCAATTAGGAAATTAGTTTGATTTTTAATTAACATGCGGTTTTCGGGTTATTTCACTCTGTTTTCATTTTCCTTTTCACTCAATGGTTTTTGTCCTCGTTGTTGTTGTTTTTTGTGTAAATTGCCACGCAAATGATTTAATGCGTTTTTGTGGTTAGAATTGTTTTTGTTGGCTTTTGGTCAGGTCCAGATTTGCATTTAATGAGCTTCAAAGTGGGTTTTAATTTAATTAATGGATGCTGTTTTTAGCTGTTTTTTAGCTAACTTCATTTAAAGTTCATTTAAGTTTTAAATTGTATTATACCCTTTAGGAAAACTTTCATATATTTCTCCATAACTTATATAACACTTCTTTAGAAATCAGTGAAATATCTTATTTGTGTCCTCTATATAGTTTTAATTATAGCTGCTTTGTGTACATTTACCTTATCTCTATTATACTTATTCCCATTTCCGCTTATTCTAGTGACTCTTCCTTGTCTATTAATTACACCTAAGCCTTTTTTCTGCTCTCGTTGTTGCCACAAATCCATTTAGTGAGTGCATTTAATTAAATCTGCGGCGCATTTAATTCGCTCGCGTTGCGCACTCAGAAAAAAAAGTCGAAAATCTAATTAGCTTTTGGTTCAGGCTTGAAGGAACTAATTACCAGAGAGCGCAGGACAGCAGGGACCCTGGAGGCGGTGAGTTTCATGTTTGATCCTGTACAAATTAACAAATTGTATACTTTTATTAAGAGCAAAGCAAACGGAAAGAACACAAAGCACACACACACACAACAGCACTGGAAAAAAAGCAGGAGAAACACAAAAAAATTGCAAACGTCATCGAAAGCAAAACCTAAACCTCTGATACCCTGTCCCCGCCCCCTTTCGCCCCCTTGTCCCACGTCAGGACTCCGGATAGACGAGCCAACGCCTCGTGCTGCACTCAAGTGGCTTTATCAGTGGAAACCGCAGCTCTCTTGCCAGGATTCGTTCACTAATATCCTTTAGAAATTGTTTTTTTCTCGGTTTTCGTTTTCATTTTCGGAAAAAAGCAAAACGGCGAATGAAAATTGCATTCAATTGAGCGCATTTATTGTTTGAATTAAGTCATGAGGAAAATTCCATTAGGATGGCAAAGAAACTGCACTCCAAAAAGGCTGATGGGGGTGGTGCGGTGGTGTGGTGATGTTGCAACAGCGGCAGACACATGTGGTGCATTAGGCAAAGAACGCGCTGCTGTTGCTGCCACATGAGGCAAGTGCCCCAGCAAAAGCGTTAAATGGAATTCTGTGTGCAAGCCAAAAGAGCGGCTCAGCTTTTTCGCCTTTTGTCTGAGGCGCTGCAATCAGCGACATGCCACATGCCACAACCCACATGCCACAGCCACATACCACAACCCACCTGCAACAGACTCGTCGGTTATGATTGACAGCTGTGCACGCTGCATTTGAGTCGCATGGAATTGAAAGGCAACGTTTGATTAAGTCCTTTGCCATTGACAGAAACAGAAAACAAAAAGAAAAATATTAAAAAAAAATTATGGCAAGATATTTCACAAAATACCCTGTAAACATTTGCCATAAATCACACACAAATTGATACTGAATTTATAATTTATTAGCTGTGTTTTCAATGCACATTAATTATGGCAATAATTTCAGAGTTCTATCCGACAATTTGTCAGATAAGCAATCAATATACCCCACAACAGACCACTGTCAACTGCAGGGTAGGCAAAAAAGTCATCCATACAATGTTGTGATTGGTTTTTCCTTGCATGAGTTTATTAATTTCAAATCGAGCCTTTTGGCCGACTTGCTAATTAGGCTGAAACCACAGAGAACTGAGAAGTCCTTTATGCAACTTTGCTGCTGACACTTTAATTAATTTCAGAGACTAGGAAAAGCACTCGAAATGCATTTTAAGTTAAGTGGGAGAAAGGAAGAGGGAGTGTGTGTGTGTGTGGTCATAGATAAAAGACAGTTGCAGTTGGCCAAATTAAAACAGCAAAGTGTAAAAGTTTACTCAGTTCCACTTGGAGTTGAAGTCTGAATTGGAGCTGAAATCCAGTTGCATACACCCAAACCACATGCCACATTGACATTGTTTGCCATACACTTCATTTATATGGAATTAGTGCTTGGGAAGGGCACAAAAAAACACACACACACACACTCACACACACACAACAAATGCACTCATCGGCTACTGGCAAACGAATTTGAATCCTTTATGAAGCGTGGCACAAACAAGAAACACACACACATCCACACACACACACATGCTCATGCATAGATTTTCCAGCTCCAAAGTAGCCTCATCTTCTGTCTCACTCTCTCTCTCTCTTTCTAGCTTCTCTCATGTGTGCAGCAGACCAAAAACCATTGATTGTCATCGAATATCCTCGGCCGAAGGATGAAAACGTAAGGAAAAAAGCAGCTTGGACATTCACGTCCTGTTGTATAACCAACTCTTGTCTCTCTCTCTCTCTCCCCCCTCTCTTTTTCTTGCATTCCCCCTCTCTATCTTCATAGATTTCGCCTTCTGTTCTGCACACAGCTTACGTGTTTTTGTACATTTGTTACGCTACACGTAATGCAATGACTCTGTGCTAACTGCAGTGCACTATGGGCAAAAGTGTCCTATTTTCGGGGAAATTCAAAGTATGACCTTTTCTACAATGGAATCCTCCTATGTTTTGTGGGTAAAACCTTTTTAATAAAGCTAATTTCATTCTTTTAAAGATACTTTTAATTAAATTAATTATATTGAAATATTGAAAGTTCATCCCATAGTACTGTGGTAGCACATCTACACCAATGCCACGTCACGCTACACTTGATAAATCTCTAATGCCACTTTGGGTGTGCCAACCGCATTGCTCTACCCTCCGTACCTTCCACAGACTCCTCTTCACCCCCTCTTGCCCCCTTGAGGGGCTACTTCTATGTATTTTCGTAGCTCTTCTGATGAGCATTTGTGTAATTTCTGTTGCTTTCGATGTCCTTTCATATCCTTGCTGCTGTTGTTGTTTGTGTGTGTGTGTGTGTGTGCTCTGCAGAAGGACAGTTCGATTATTAAAGGTTTGGTTGATATTCTGACCACTTGTGTGTCCTGTTCGTCCTGTGTGTCCTATGTGTCCCCGAGGTGTTTTTCCATTGCGGCTATTGAGTATGCACTTGGCCAGTGTTTAATCAAAGGTAATTAGACTATTGTCGATTGTGTGCCTGGCATATATGAGAAATATAGAGAGAATGCTTCAAGGAATTGAGCTGCATGGAAAGCAGCTTAACGTAAATTGTAAGCATAACTTTAGTTTTATCAGAGACAGGTCAAAGTTAACTAAGGACCTGTACTAACAGTTCCTCTCTCTATCTCTTTCTCCCTGCTCCCTATCACTTCTTTCTCTTTAAGCTCTGTCTCTTTCTCTAATGAGCTTTGTGAGAATCGCCTCATTTCACGTACAACGACAAAAGCCACTTGAACAAAGCCGACTACGTTCGCCGCCTAATTCCTTAATTAAAATCGAAGCCTACGCTCTGGCGCCAAATGTCCTGCGGGAGAAAGAGCAGCAGATGGTGGGGAAGGAGTGGGGGGATGGGCATTTTCAATGCAAAATCCATTGACTGATTGCAATATTTCACTTTTAAGTCACACAGCGAGTCTGTCTGTCCAACCGTCAGACTGGCAAACAAACAAACAAAACGACAGGACAACACGTCGGCTTAATTTGTATGATCAAGTGGACAACAAAAGGGGCAAAAGAGGGAGGGGGAGAAACGGGCTCTGTTAGGACTCTGCTTTATTAAAAAGGACACAACGATAGCAGCAACTCAAATCAGTGCAACAAAGTTGCATCGTGTCCAAGCTTCATTTTAAAATGAAATTTCGACGTCAGAACACTTGACCAGGAACACAGCAGCAGCAGCAGCAGCAGCAACAGCATCTTGTTGTACCAAATGATGTACGGTCAAAAAGAGAGGAGGTAGAGGAAGAGGGCTGCAAGAATGGCGGCTGCAGTTTACAGGACACAAACTCGTCGCGCTTTGGCATAATAAATTAACAAATTTGTCTGCACGTTCTCTCTCGATATTCATGCTGACAGCAGCCCAAAACAGAAGCCAGAAACCAGAAGCATCCACCTGTGCCCACTTTTTGAGGGGCAACAACTGCTGCTGCTGCTGTCCATTTGGCTGCTGCCAATCATGTCGGATTAATAACAGTCCCCAGAGAGAGACAGTGAGAGAAAGTGAGATAGAAACAAATAAGTATGTTTTAGCCAAGTTACAGACGTTGTTATACCCGTAATGCCCCTTAAAATATAAGATGTAGAAATGTTAAGTTTACTAAAAGTTAAGAATTATTTTAAAATTTTCCTATGACCTATATGGAAGCCTGTCATGTTTATATATTAGAATTTTTAGTTATAAAACAAATGTGTTTGAAAATAACTTATAGAAAATCTTAGGCAAAGAAAGACCTATCTCTTCAAGAGTTAGGGTTGTATTGGAGAAGAATACTCAACTATTCTTAAAACAAGTTCCTGCCTAAAGGTTTACCAGTGAACTTAATATACCCTGCACTACTAACTGGTATGCAAATGGCTAATGGAGTGGGAGAGGGACTAAAGCTCCAGAGGCTGCTTTATTCATGCCAAGCAAACCAAGCCATTCAAGCAAAGTTGGCACTGACGCAGCTGTGTATTCTGTACCTGACCACATCTGGCGAACAATGTAGAGACTCCTTCCATCACCAACTCTACCTCCTTCTCCAGCTTCTGCTCCTGATTCCTCTCCTGCTCCTTCCACTTCCTCCTTTGTGTGGGCGACTAAATGACGCGTCGCAAGTTGGCATTGCCCAGTGCCGACTGTCAGTGCATTACATGCCAGTTCGGAGTGACTCTGCGTCCCACTCTTGACTGGGTTTTAATTGTAACGGGCATCCAAGTCGCACACTTGCATGTTCCGAGTGCATTTCCAGTTCCAAATCCATTCCTCCCTCCAACTCTCGTACTCCTGAGCTTCTCACCAATGTCTGTCAATATTTTGCGTATTTCATTGTTGTAGAGTCCATGTTGCCATTGCATTTGTTGTTGCTGCTGTTGTTGTGCGAGATTTATGCCCCAATGTGACCAGCACTTTAGCTACCACACCCATTCTCCAGCCATTCTTTGACCATTCTCTAGAGAAGCAACCGCAACATGTTGCAGGATGCGCGCTTAACACCCAAATGAAACCCAACTCAACGAACAACTGCCGAAGCAACCAACAAAGCAACCAAAGGACTCACCAACCTGTGGCCATTGTGCACATTCCTCAATGCTTAAATGCTGACCGAAAACATTAGTTAGAAAAATGTTAATCCAATAAATAATCATAAAACGGCTTATAATTAATAAAAAATTATGAAAAATTAAATAATTTATTGGAGTACGTATTGTCTTTTAAAGTTTAAAGTTTTTCTTAGTTTTGGGATAGTTTTTAATTCATTAATAAGTGGTGCATTTAAGAAATCAACAATTTCGAAATGTATGAGGAGTTTTAACAATTCATAAAAATTTTATTTGTTACAGGGTAGCTTTTAGTCACTTCCAACAGACTCTTTCCACGCTTAGCTCCGTTTTTTTTCCGCGTTTCCTTATCCGTTGTTCGTTGTTTGTCCGACAATTTGGTCAGGCGTCAGCTTTGGCACCTGTTGGCCACCGTTTCCGGTTCCATCCTAGCCCAGAAAATCGTACAGGAGCTTACCTAAGTCCTATATGGTACATATATTTTCTAGTCGTGTCTTTTTTATATCATGTGTCTCGTTTTTTAGTTATTTTTATTGGAATTTCATTTTGGCTTTGCAGCTCATGACTTTCTATTTGCGTAAAAGAGTGTGTGTTTGTGTGTGTGTGTGAGTGTGTGTATGTTTTATGTGGGTATTTGGTTGTTGTTGATATTGAGGCACGAATTTGTTTCGAAAATTGAATTAGATTGGTAGAGCGAACGAAAGGCAGCTGATTTGATTGCATTTGCTGCATGTTGCATGTGGCATGTGGCATGTACAAGAGCCAAAGGAATTTTTGTGGCATGCAATTTGATTAACTGCCGCGCGATGCATAAATTATGTCAAATTATCCAGCTGCCCTCGTTGTTAAAACAGTCACTAGTAGTAGTAGCCACTTAGTTAAGAATTAGATTAGCCCACATAACAACATCAGTTTAAAGCTGTGTGAAACCTCGGGTTAGAGCTTATGAAATACTTAAATATATAGGTAAACAAAAATTAAATTTTATTTAAATTTGGGTAATGAAATCGAGTTAAATCCAAATTAATCCCACTTGGGGTTGCTACATAGCACACAATTTGTTTAAATTAACTGACATATCAAATTAGTCAGCCTATTAGATTTTATGTCCTGGCATCAAGTTGTAAAAACTTTTAAAAAGTCTTTACTTAAATTATTTGTGTCCCGTGTCTAGCAAAAATTATGTAAATTTTAGAGCTGACAAATTTTTACGACTGCCTGACCGAAATAATAAAAAAGTAAAAAAGGAAAACAAAATAAAAAATAAAAAATTGCACGACTTTTACGACTTTCTAATAAGCAAATTTGCGAGTTTTACATTTTTGCATAATTAGCCACAGTTTGAGGCGCGATTCGAGACTCGGGAATCATAAAAATTGGCACGTGCAGAGAGTGCGAGAGTTTTTGGCCAACATCTGTCGCAATGCGGAAAAACGGGCTGAGAAGGGCGAAACGTCATAAAGAAAAATTGTGCATAAATATAATCCGAAATTCTAAACTTAAATGTAATGATTAGTGACGGCACATTCTGGCTGCAGGCGCGATAAAAAAGAAAATGCAATAAAATCAGAAGTTTGCAATAAAATGAACTGGAAATCAGTTTGATTTCTGCAGGGTTGACGAGTCGTTGATTGAACCAGGGAAGGGTAACTGTTTTGCATAGAAATTGCAGTGGAAGAAAGGGAGGAATTGAGAAAGGTAGAGGGGTTGATTGGAATGTTGCAGGTTCATTCATATTACGAAATATAAAAGCTTTTCGACCTTTAAACGCCTTTTGCCAACTTTTAGCGTTGTCGCATTTTCCACTTTATTAATTCGCCAATTGACAGACTTATTGCAAATTGAAAACAAAAGCGAGAACAGCAACAACAGGAAAGTAAGTGAATTTTTGAAATTCGTTCTGCATTCTGCGCCTCGAGCTATATGCAATAAAAATCAAGTCCGCATCGAATTTGTGCAATCAGCTGGAAATTATTTACATGTTTATACGAAATTGAAACAACAAACAATACACACACACACACACGCACACATACAAGTACACACACTACACAGTCAACCCGCAGTAGCGACATATGCATTGTCGTCCTTTGTCCTTTGTCCTCCGTTGTGTGTACAACTCAATAAAAGGCACAAATTTACATAGAAGACAACGCGCTGAGGCTTCGATCCGATCCACTCATAAATTCCACAATTAATGATGCAAAAAGTGCGAAAAGAATTTGTGCACAATTTGCATTGTACCCTTGGCCATAAAGACTTGTGCCGGTGTGTAAGTGTGTGTGTGTGTGTGTAAGTGTTGTGTGTGCATATGTTTTAGCGTATACTTAAACAACTTTTAGTATGTAGAGTCTTGGCTTGTAGGAGTTTGGCAAGAGTGTAGTATAAGAGTTGCTTAGATTTGGCAAGAAGTTGGCAGCTGATTCTTGGTGGTGTGTGTTTCAAATTATTGATTTAGTCAAGTTATTGAATTTTTATTTAAATACTGATTTTAAATTTTATCTGCTAGATTGCTGCTTGAGAAAACTAACAGTTGTTTATTTAAATATAGAATCATCTTCAGTTTAAATCTCTTTGGAATGAACAGATTTTTTGCCTCTCTGTGATAATGTTTTAAATAATAAACAAAATAATATTTAAAATTTTTTAATCAACATTCAAATTACTTACTTTCTCTATCTTAAAACCACCAATTAGTTTCAAATTGATTTCATTTAATCTAATTGCATTTTAAAAGCTACATCTAGACTTATTTGTCTATTTCACTATTTTATTCCTATTCTCAAACTTATATGCAGAGCATTTTGTAGTTTCCACAGACACTTACTCCAAGGTTTTGGCTTCTTTTGCGCTGATTTATTTCGTAGCAATATGTGTGTGGCCAAAAGCAGAAACGAGGAAAGAGAAAGGCGAATTCTTGGTGATGCTGGCCAAAAGAGTGCATAACAGGAAGCACAGCATCAATTCACGCAAAATACGAGCAGTGTACTCCCATTGCAATGGCCAAAATAATTTGAATGAAATGTCCATTATGGCTTCCTGTGAGCCAGGCAAAGATCCCAAGGATTCAAGGATGCCAACGGCGACGATGAACGTCTTTGCCAGACGCCAGTTTTCACAGTGATTCACAGTGACCGCAGAGAAGGAGAAACAGACTGAGTTGGAGAAGGAAAGAGGAATAAGTAATGATGTTAGTGAAGGAGCCTCACAATCCTTTTACAATATATGTACGTACTATGTAGTTTGCTGTCCATTGCTTAAGTGCACTTTACACATTCTTTTATTGTGACGCCTTTTGGCACATAAATTCAATTTGACCAAATTGTTTTCGGTTTTTTACACAGCTTTTCTCTGTTTTATTTTACGTTTGCAATATATTTATATGCAATTTGCATAAATAATCACTTTTACATGTCCTGCGAGCTGTGTGCTATGTTGTGTCCTTCGTCCTCCATCACATTCTGGCTGCATGTATGCAAATGCCAGGCTCATGAAATGCACATTAAGTTGCTTTAATTGCATTCAATTATGCATCGCTCAGTGGCATCAAAGGATAAAAGCAGGGGGAGTCAAGTATAGAACGAGAGAGAAAGGAGGAGTGAGAGAGAGAGGGAGTGGAACAGAGAAAAGGGAAGAGGAGTAGGATTTGGCTCTGCGACTTGTCTGATAAGACTTTAGGTATCGCCTTGTGCAAAACTTTGGCGTTTCACTTAATTGCAGTCATTATATTTATGCTGCTCGCTATGTTGTCATTACTTGGATGCTACCAGAGCAGCATTTACCACGCTGCGTATGCGTAACATTCATGCATGCAGTTAATCTCATACCATCGCATGCACACACTTACCCACACACACACACACATACTAACACAACTACACACTCATACACACACATTCATTATCTCACATCCACAATGCACACTTGAATAATTTCAACGCGGATTATACTAATTAAGCGAGCCAATACTCAGGCCATTGTTCTGGGCACTGAAACCCCAGCAACTATCCCAAAGTCATGCCTCCTTCCGTCTTCAAATCAGCTGCCACGCCCCCGCCTAATCCCCGCCTACCTGTGTTGCCCTTACCCATCTGTACGCTGGTCAGTTGCATTGGCGTCTTCCGCTGCTAATTTCAAATTCATTATCCGGTTATCACGCCCTCAAAATACATAGTGTAAAGCAATGCACAGTGGTATGAAAGATATTTGCAAGAGGTCGATGTTATCAATGTTAAAAAAATATCTTGTAAAATATATAAATAATAGTTAGATGTAAAAATAATTATTAACTTATGGGTATGTTTAATCGATTAAATACAATGTGTCTGAAGCTGTGAAAAACATGTTTAATTTTAATATTAATAATTAAATAAAAAAGTACTACTCTATCACACCTCACATATCTCACAAAACTATCCCAATTAAATTTAACAAGTAATTTATAATTAAATATACTTAAATTTTTATAAAATTATAATATAATGCTAAGAAAATTAAAGAAACCAAATTTGTTTTAAATTTATGCCATTTCTTCTTATTTTAATAAATTGTATTACTTGGTAATAGTAATAATCACAAAATTAAAAACTAAATTCTTATAAAATTGAATTACTAAATTCCTATCATATTTAATAACTTAGTTCTCATAAGCTTTTATAGCTAAATTCTTCCTTAATTTATTAACTAGTTATTGTTCCACAGTGCCGTTTCCTTAGCCCTGGCTATGAAGATGTGTTTGGAGTTTTTAGGGTGATTTATTTGATGGCTCCGAGTGTTGGTTGCCCGTCATGTTGGCTTAAACAAATCATTTATATGCAGCGTTTGCAATTATTTGCACTTAATTGTGTGTTAAGTGCCCAGTGAGAAATGCCATCGATGATGTTGCAACAACGCGGCAATGTTGCACGGTCTTCTCGGTATGTTGCCCCTTAGTGTTGTCAGTGCAGTGGAAGAGATGCTCGTTGATTGATATCGCATTGAGGCGTGCTGAAAATTATTTGCATTGATAATTCGCTGATTAATGTTTGCCACCGATGCCAACGCTGCAGTTGCAGTCGCAGTCGCCGCCGCAGTCAACGTCAATGTTGTTGTTGGTCAGCCGACGTGTCGCGATTTTGGTTTGCCTTCTGTTGTGTCCTGATTGTGTGTTGTGTGTGTGTGTTATGTGTTATGTGTTGTGATGTATAATACTGTTGGTTGGGCTGTTTATTGGATTGGCTGAGGTTTTTGCATTAATGCTGTAAACAATTAAGTGAAGCGTATTAAGTTGGATTTGGGGCCGACTAACTAATTTATGAGCGAACTTCGCCAATTCCATTAAAGGCAAATTGAAATTCAAATTGAAATTCCTTTAAAGCCAAACTGATAGAGAATCATTAGAAAAACATAATAAATATTTAAGTGGCTTATTAAAAGCCTATGTCTGTCTGACTGACTGAGGAAAAGGAAACATTAGCAAAGCAAACAATGCTTTCCCCTGAGTGCACAGTGGTATAAGCAAAATTCGATTCCCAACAAAATAAGAGGTAAAAGAAAAAACATTTTGCTAATTTATTGCGTTTTAATTCATATGCAAAATGTCTGTTGTTTGTACATAGATTTCCTTTAATGTTCTTAAGTAAATAATCAAATATGTTTTGAGCGAGAAAGAGAAATTTTCTCTTCTTTTTTCATGGTTTCCCTGGCAGCCAAATGCACATATGAGCTTCATTTGCGCAAGAAAAACCAAAATCCAATAAAGCACCAAGCACAGCAGGATACATGAAAATGGATGCTGCTTTTTCCTTTGGCTAGAAGAAAGAAATTATTTTTTATTCATGCATTAAATTGTTTTGACTTTCACTGATATTTATCAGAGCATTTTCTTTATGTTTATTGTGTTTTTCTTCCCTGCTCTTCTTCGACTACTCTGTCGCATGCTAATCAAATTACACGACGCACACGTGTGTGTGTGTGTGTGTTTGTGTGTGTCTCAGTTGTGTCCCCAACCCTCTGTTGGGGTGTACAGCTACCCCTGTCGGCAGCTGAATCATTTCTCAGTCACCTTTGGCATCAATATACAGGAGTATACGTAATGCTCGGATCTATTCATGGCTCGCCTGCAGCGCAATATCAAAAATAATTTGTTTGACAATAAAAGACGATAAACATTAAAATTATGTGCCAGAGATTTTTTCTGCTTTCAACCGATGGAAAGAAGCCATGAAAGTATAGAAACTCGCTGGCGTTGACAACGTTCTGGAATATCCTTAATATGCCTCATCCTTGGCCCATGCGCTTTATGTTTATTATAGCCAGTGGCGTTCCTGGGACCACTCTCTCACTCCCCAGCTTAGATGTTCCCTGATTAGTCCGCTAAACTCACTCGTAAATTTGTCAAATCGCGCAAGTTATGCGAAAAACATAACAAGTTCCATTTAAATTTTATTCTTTATCTGCTTTTGCATTTGCATTTGGGTATTTTTTCTGTGAGACTCCCTTGGGGACAGCTTTCCTTGGCCAGTTTTTTATTTGATTATCAAATTAGATTTTTGCCCTGAATGTTTTCTCAGTTCTCAGCTCTTTGGCTTACCACTCTTTAGTGGTTGTCTCTCTGCTTCTCTTCTGACTGTCTCATTAAATATTTCTACGCAATTTTAGCTTGTTATTTTTGCACTTTGGCCACAAAGCAAAACATCAAAAAGCGCGTGAAAACTTTGACTCAACAGCGGAAAACATATTGCTTGAAAATTGCACTCTAACTTTATATTTTTGTTCATTTTTTGCTCATTTTTTTGATATTTTTCATGTGCTTTTTCCCCTCTGTTGCTTTGACAATTGTTTGCGCTAACGAAGTCGCTTTGTTTTTGTTGTTTTCATGTTTTTTTTTTTTGTAGCCTGACTCTCGTTTGTTACAACTTTTCAATTGTTTGGCTTCTGTCATTACCTTTGACATGGCCCTGCCAACTTGTTGTTGTTATTATTCTTGCCATTTTACTGTCGCCGTCTTTTGTCTTTCGCGCTTTTGTTTCTCCCTCCATTGATTCAGTCGCTCTTTGATCTGCCGCAGTTGCAATTTGTATTAATTGTAATGATGGACTCGTTGCAGGCTGCAACAATAGCAATTTCCCTTTGCCTCCAGGCTGGAGTTTTGGGAGTGTAAAGATTCTGATGCCTCGTTAAATTTAATTATGATCTTGCAGTATTTATAACGATTAAAAGAGAGAAATATTCCTTTAAGAATATATTAAAAGAAATTTATAATTATTTTTACTAACTTGTAAGCTTTAGAAGCTTTCTTGAAACCCTTATCATTTTTTTTATCACAGCTTAAATAATCTTTCTATGCTCTTCATTTCTTTTCGCAAGCCAAACTAATACAGTCGTGGCCTGAATATTGGCATAGCTACTTTGAAAAACGAAGCTCTTTAGCCTTGACCCAATTTCTCAGTGCTACTCCGATGAGCACAAGATAAAGAACAAAGGATTAGTGCTCTACTGAGTCCCTATGTTTTTAAGGTACTGCTGCATTGAGAGATGCATGTTGCATCTTGCAACATATGCAAACAGTTGCAATTGACACACGACCTTGAGCCGGTTTATCCAGCCACTCGAGTCCTTTAGTCCTGCATTCGTTTGATGGTGGCAGCTGCTTTCTAGGGGCAAGTTAGACATAGAAAACTTTGAGTTGCTTAGTTGTGGCAATCAGCGTTTAAAGCTACTGTAACGTGCCACAGTTGAGGCAACTGTCGACATTGCTGCCACATCCACTTCCACTTAATAAAGCAGACTAATGATGACCGCAGGACCAAATGGAATGCACTTGAGCACGTAGCAGGGCAACATGAAACCACTTCAGTTCGTTTGTTTGCCCTATTATCATTATACAAGTAGTACGAGAAGGTACTCTAATTTATTTTTAATAATGTTGTTGCAAAGTCCTCTCTCAAGTACAACTACGTTCGTAAATACTTACGTAAGATTTACCCAAGAAAATAAAATTGATTTGCCCGTTTTGTAGTTTGTGTACTTTCAATTACTTAAAATATTTCACTTTTTTAAGGCTTTGATGCTGTCCTGTCTCTTGTTAAACTAAGTACAAATATTTGCTGAGAAGAAATATGAAAATATTGCCAAAAAGTACTGAGTTTTAAGTCCAATCTCTTTATAGACTAGAAGCACATGGGTTTGTTGTTCGAATGACTGTAAAACAAGTTGCTGATTGTAAAAAAGTCTAAACTGTTTATTTATGGGTCACTTTACCCCCAGCTGGGTAAATACACACAAACACACACACACATGCACTTATGGCTGGTTTTCCAGCTTTCACTACTTTCACTCTCAACAGGAGAGGGCTAAGGAAAAAAGGGTTGCCACCGAGCTCATGTCGTATCGAGTATCATGTGTGCAAAATGCAAACAAAAGTGCAAAATCTCGAGGGAACATTTGATTGAATTCAGACAGTTAACCACCTCTAATGCGCATTTTTTGATTTCCTTCTCGTTTTTCTGGTAGGTTTCTTTTTTTTCTTCTTCTTCTTCTTCAATGCTAACCCATAACACATAATCCCCTTTCGTTTATCTGTTGGAAAATATCAAATTTTTTAAAATCATCTTGGGGCAGTTGATTTAACAAACGCTATTTGTTTTTGCCGTCTATGATTGATATTATTAGGCGCATTGATAGATATTGCCATTGATTGATGAAGTTTAAAATCTCTGACTCTCTCTCTCTCTCTCTCTCTCACTCTTCCCTTTGGATTTTACAAAATTAAAAAAGCAGCTTAACTGCCCCGCAATATCTTGTATTTCTATTTGCATTACATAAAGAGTATTACACTGAAACGGATCCATTTTGCCCACAGGCCTTTTTTTTATCAGACGCCACGCGACATTTTTCCGCATCAATTGAATAGCTGGAATATTGGGAGTGGGCGTATCAGACTATATAAAGAAAGACTAGCCTTTGTCTGAAATCGTGCTTTGATCTCCTTAAAGCTTTACGTGATTTGAATATCTTTAAAAGAAGCGGTAGTTTTGCTTTGTCATTAAAAATTTATTAGAACTTACAGTAGAGGTAAGTAAACATAATGATTATGCAACATACTAAACAAGTTCATAAAGATACAGACAACTATTTAAACTATTTACCTGAGGGTAATATATATAAGTTTTCTTCCCCAAACTACCAACTATAAATATAGGAGCATTATAGGATAGGTGAAATCTCATTCAAAACACTTTCAACTTATCTGCTACTTGTTTAAGAAGAACAGTAACTTTTTCCCAACCCACAATAAAAAGATATTTAGTTTCATGTAAATTAATTTAAGTTTTTTATTACGAATATATAATTATTATTTGTATGCTTATTATTTAATTACAATTACTTTTCAACCAATTAGGCTTTCGTTTGTTGTTCTTTAAAGTTTTCTATTGTTTTCTTGTACTTTGTTTATGCTCATGACACGAAAATGAAAATATTTTCTTTTGGTTGTCATCGATTTCTTAGGAATATTGCCTAGGATAATGGGCCTAGAAATGAAATTATTGACACAAACACATGAACATCAACTTACATTTAACAGCAAAATAATTATACAAAAATATATACATATATATTTTTAATAGTTGTTTGGTTTTTATATATTTTTTAATAACTATTTGCTAAGTTAAGAAGCCAACTACCTAAAAATTTGAAATCGATGCGATTTATGATTCGTCGTATTTGTAAATAGACACCAAGAGAGTTTTGTAAAAGTTTTTGTTTATGTTTTTTTTTATCAAGTTATGAACTTAAACTAATTATAGTTAGAATTATTACTACTATTTAGTAGAAAAGTATTGGACTTAAGATTATATTCGTTTCCGTATGAAAACTAGCAGCTGCTTGCACTGGGCCAATCGATCATCATGAATAAAACTTATTAATACATAACTTAACTAAATTAGTATTAAAATTGTAATTAATTTAAGTGTTTAAATAACTTTACCAAAATACGAGTATGCACTTAAAATATTTTTAGTAAAATTATTTATCACATTTGCGCTTACACCAAAATTTATTAATCAGCCTTCACCACATAATTAATTTCCTTAGCGACGGCAAATACGAAAATCAGTTGAACATTTCCAAAAAAAAATTAAAAAATTATCGAGAATAAAAAATATTAATTCCTTGGGATTTTCCTTTGGAAAATGTTCACGTTCAGTTGCATTTTCTCTCTCCCTTAACTGCTTTTTTGGGGAGCGCTAGTTCTCACCAACGAAAAGTAATCACAAGTTGCGCTTAGGAGCCGTCAGACCCCTTCGCTTTGGAGGGGGCCTTGAAATTGTAGTCGTAGTCATAGTCGTAGTTTTTTCTAGTTGGTAGTTTATTGCGCCTGCGGCTGAATTTGCACTGTGGCTGTCAGTTTGGTGGATTTTCCCGTCTGCTGTTGTTTGCAGAACTGTTTGAGCACCTTACACATGGCCAAAGCAAGCATTTTCCAGGCCAACAACTGCTCCTCCGTGCTAGGCGGCATCTGCTCCTCCGTGGACGTCGCTTGACTATTACTTGTTGCTGCTTCCGATGGTGCCTCATAGTCAACTTGATCATAGCCAGCATCACTGGCATAAACAGGACCATCCACTTGATCTCCGTCGGTAATTTGACTGGCATCTAAACTGGCCGTTGCTGCCGTCGAAGCGTTGGGTTCGTCTTCATAGAAGGGTATCGCCATCGTACAAATATTACGTAAATCTGGTTAACTTTTCACTTTTCTGGTGCTGGTGGTGTGTGTTGTACAGTATTGATTGCTGTTACGCACTCGATGCGAGCTGTCGTTCGACTGACTCGCACGGCGTCGCAGCGCTCGTATTTATACCCGGGAAATGCCGCTGACAGTCGTGACAGCAGCCAAAAGGGCAGGCGTCCCACCACCATCAAACCCAAACCCTTACCCAATGCCAGACACCCACCCCCAAGAAAACGCACAGCTCACGGAGAGCATACACTTCCTTAACTTTCTGTTCTCTCTTCCGTTTGCGCGCTCTCTCGCTCTCTATCTGTCTCTCTTTGGAACAACCCTCAACCTCTGACTCTACGCTGTACCGCAATGTCAGCTACTTTCTGACCTCTCGACTGTGCATCATCACGTGCTGTAAACGTTTCCCTGAGATAAGCACAGAGAGCGTGAGACAGAGAGGCAGACAGTGGGAGAGCGTTTGTTTGCCTGCTTCACACTTGTGGCATCTTACGTTACGTTACGTTACGTATGCTTCCCCTGTTGCCATTATGAGGGGTAAGTTTAGCTCGAATTTCGAACTGTTTGTATTCGAATTCGGTTTATGTTCGAAATTAACCTTCTCCTTTGGCTTTTATGTGTCCTTGACCAAATTCCTTGGCATTGTCCCATTTGCTAGGCCGTACATGAGTGTAAACACTCTGAAAAATGTTTCCTTTTTACTATATTCGATTATTATGCATAGAAAAAGACTCCAACTCTAATTCTTTTAATTATTTTCTTTAAACAAAGCACAATCAAAAGCCATTTTATATCTAAAAGGATTTCTTTCACCTTGAAAAGTCCTCCCTATTTGGCAACTCATTCAATTTCTGGTCTTACATATTTTTATAACCGTCAAACAATTCCGTGGAATTTCCACATGCCACGAATATTCTTTTTATGATTTCAGAGAGCGGAAATCTTCTCCCTAACCAAATCAATTTCACAAATCAACATAATCAACTTCTCGCCGTAAGACCACACATAATGCACTCGCCAAAAACTTCTTTTCTTTTCAACGTTGGCCAAAAGCACAAAAAAAGTGCCGTAAAAAATGTAAAAACTTTTTTATAGTTACTGCATAAAAAAATGTAAAATAAAATGCGGTGAAATGGCAAAAATAAAAAGCGAAAACAAATACAAAAAATAACACAAGAGAAAAGAAAACTCTAAAGGTACAACAAAAGAACATAATTCTGAAGGTTCGGAGTGTAATGGAGGTGGGTTAAATAGAAGAGCTGGCCAACAAAGGGCAGTCAGCTGGGCAGGTCCCTGTAATGACATCATATGATGATGACCTAGCGCCAACCTCAAAATCAAAACCCATGATCTAATTTTTACTGAATGCTGAACAGAAACCAACAGAAATCTGTTGCACTTTGTTGCAGTCTATGCATTGTCTATGACATCTGGTATCACTTACCTGAGTGGCCATAGAGGGTGAAAGTGCGAGGAAGGAGACAGAACAAAATACAAATAGCTGGCGAAAACGGAATGCAGAAAGAAATGCTCAAAAGCAAAACAAAGAAAAGATGAAATTGTTTTCGCTTAAAAGAACATTCAAATGGAAATGTTCTGCTTGGCTCAACACAAACAACAAGTGCAGGCAAACAAACTGCATTTATTTAGTTAACAAAAAAAAAGTAAATAAAAAAAGAATATGAAGAAGAAAGAGCTGAAAGAATAGCATTTGAGTAGCTCGACAGAACGTCAGACATACATACACAGACAATGCATAAAAGTGAAGTGCGGCAGGGCGTGTGTTGGGCAGGGGAGGGATGGAGAGGGGGAGTGGGAAGAGAGGGAAGGGAAGAGGGGGAAAAGGTGCAATTGGAGAACAAGTGTAAGCTGAATGTAAAGAGAATTTAAGGTACATCAAATACACTACAAAATATGCTAAGTACTAAATATATTTAAAGACTATTGCAGCTGTAAATGTTATTAAATTAATACTAAGAATTTTTTTTAACTATTGGACAGAGTATACTTTGTTTTTCTAGGGGTAATTATAGCCTGTACATTCATTAAAATAAATAAAGGAAATGCTTTATTTCATACTTCTAGAACATACCTCAAGTCCTGGTGTTGAAACCGCTTTAATAAAAATATTTAAAAACTTCTTTAAAACAAACTTTTCATTAGAAATATATTCAACTGTTACAAACATCATGACTTTGTTAACATATTATAAACTCAAACAATCTCAATTTCTGTAGTGTATACAGAAAGCGAAAAAAGTGTAGCATAAAAAGCAGCGTCGTCTTCATCGTCGTCGTCGTCGTCGTCGTCGTTGTAGTCGCCTGGCGCACTTTGTTGCCTTCTGGCTGTCAGATTGATATTAAATTATATACCTTATTATCATTTCGCTGTTGTATGTTGAAGCAATATCAGAAGGTAGCAACGTACACATGTGGGCGTTGGCGTGGGCTTGGGCGTGGGCGTGGCACAAGCAAAACCCGTGTTTATTTACAGCTGGCAACAATTGTTGCTGCACTTTGCTGGTTTTTCTCCTCAAACTGAAGTCAAAGTCAACGACAGACACTACTTCACATGTGGCTGCTGTTGCTCGGTTGCATTTGTTGTGTAAATTGTTGTTATTTTTCAACAACAGTCAAACAGATAGACGGTAAGACAGACAGACAGTCAGTTAAACAAGACAAGAACAGTGTCCTTTGGAGCAGTGAGAGCTTCGTCCTCGTAATATGCTTGATGGTTGCGCGCCCAAGTGACATTAAATGGCAACCATTTTGGTTTGGGTTTGAGATGCTCTGAGATGGGCTTGAGATGTGTTTGAGTTTGGGTTTTGGTTTGGGTTTGTGTTTGGGTTTGGGTTTGGCTTCGGTTTGCCTGGCTGCACTCATAAAAGTGGCTCAAGTGGCTAGAAGCTTTAAAGCCAAGAGCTGAAAGCATTTTAAAGTCCAACTACTTGACTCTCAATTGCATTGTATAAAATAGATATATGTATAGTATAGTACAGTATATATAAAAGTATTTTAGTTATTTACGTTTATGCACTTTTTTACAATGGTTATCAAAATAAATTGAAGTAACGTATCTTCGATAACAAATAAATAGGATTAAATGCACTGCTGCGTTTATTTTGCTTTTATGCGTAAACTTTGAGAAATTTCTGATTGGCTTGAGTTGAACTTTATTTAGTGCCTTAAAGTATTTATCGTAACGAGTTTATTTAAATTAAACTATGCAAGTTAAAGTCAAAGTTATTAAATTGGCAGTGGAAAGCGTGGCAAGGCAATCTACTGTTAACCCTTAGGTATTATAGCCCTATTGCTAATCGTTGGTATTGTACGACTGACAGCCAAAAATGAGACCACTAATTAACAAATTGATTTATGGAAATTAAAATGACAAATCTCCAGGGATCAGGCTAAAAAACTCATATGCAAATTCTAATGCCAAAACAACAACAACAACCCTTCAGATTGTTGGCCAAAAAACTTGACTCTGCGGTTGTTTTTCGTTGGGGGAGCCATACACCAGGGAGATCTGCCATAGAATAGACAGACATTTAATTAAGGTGTCTTCATGGTAACAACATCTATTCGGATTTGAGTGGTAAATGAGTCTAATTAATAACGAAGCATTTGCCACATAATTCATGCGAATTCGAAAACCTCATCAGACTCCAAATCTTGTGGTTTGAGTAATAATTTTTAAAGCCGCTTGTCAGTTGGCCAATTCAAACTTATTTCAAGTTTTATTTTTCAGTTTCCACTTTTCTTCTGTGGTCACATTTGGTCAACAGTTGCTGTTATTTGCCCTGGAATTTTTGTGATTTTTCTTATTTGTCCGAAAAGCAAAAAAATAAAAGGAAACAGAAGTTGATGAGTTAAGCCAAGGTCTGAATTTATGGCCTAAACGATACGTATTTTTTCTGGTAATTTATGCAAATTGTTGCCTTTTCTTGGGTGCAATTAATTCAGAGAGACAGAGAGTTGTCCTAGAATCCTGGCGGCAGTTCAATCATATCCTTAATCCCCACAGGTTTCCAATGCATTCTATGTTAACGCTTTTGTTGTCCTTTTTGCATACAATCCAAGTGAACACATAGATCATCAAGTCGTCTTTTGTTGTCTTTCGGGTTTCATTATAATCGAATTTCGAGCGATAAACTTAACAATGTCCGTTTCCATGTCCTTCCACCAAAAAACTAAACTATATAAACATTTTTGGTCCGAAGGCAACAACAACAACAGAAAACATCAAAAGCATATAATTTATGGTTCGTTAGGTCAAGGCACAGGACAAGGAGGTCGGTCGGTCGGTCTGTCAGCAAGTCACACTATAGTAACTGCCCGGACTTAAGTCCCCAGGACAATTGCTCCTTATGCAAATCGTCCTTACATCCTCTGAGTCATGTGTCGAAAACTTGCGTATTCATCTTCGTCAGTTTCTTGGGGTCTGATTTGGTATTTACTTACTACAACTACAATTTGGATAAGGTGTTGGTTTAGCTATTAAATGGAAATTATACAAAAGCACAAGGATCAAGGACAACCGAACCAAACAACAATAACTTCCTTTTGAGCTGCCCACACTCCCCTCCAACTCCCTGAACTGTGGGAAAACTCTCTCCGATCACATGTGAGTTGTGAAATTTCTTCCAGGGACATAAAAAAGGGACAAAGAGTCTGAAGAAAGTACGCGATTAGTTGTGTGCCTTATTCTTGGGGGAGTTGCTGGCCAATACAAAAGGCAACCAAAATTTGAATGAATGACCCAACAGGACATGAATAAAGTACAGACCGAAAGGAAAGGGTGTGTGTGTGTGTGTTTGGTATTTGAATGGTCAAATAAGCATAAAAGGCGACAAAAGTGGCACTTGGAACTTTTGAGCTTACTTTTTGGTAAAAAGGTTCTTTCAAGTGGATCCAAGAGACTGGTTTGAATTTGGGTTTGAGTTGTGGTCTGCTTTTGAAAAACACTTTAAAATACTTTGGACTTGTTACTTAAATGATTAAATGCATTCTTGGGGGTTGTTTACATGTTCCTTGTCTCGTCTACAGTTCAAAAATTTGATATTAAATGTTTTATGACCAGACCAGAGACGATTTCTTGAATTTGTTGCCTCGTCATTGGGAGTATTTTTATTGTCAGCTTCGCATTTAATTTAAATTATATAAGAGAAACACTTTTTATATGCCAAGCATTTATTCCTAGCCATTTATCTTACGATCCGTTGCCAATCCAACTAGATGTATACCCTAATACCAAAATGATGTTTATGTTTTTAAAATGACCATGACTTTATCTGTTTAAAGTTTTAATTTTAAGCAACAAACACTTAAAGAACTTCTCTTCACAAATATTACTATAAATTGTCAATATAATCTCTTAAAAATACTATTGAAATTCAATGAAAGAGTATTTATTTGTCGCCTATTGGCGCATCATTTTCCTATTTTTTACTTTTGCTTCCCATTCATAGTAAAAAGGCGACATTAAAATTATTTTTTATCGACATTTTATTTTGCAATTTTGTTATTTAATTTTTTTGTAGGCGAGGGTTGCCCACATTGTTGTACGTGTGCGAATATTGGCTTGGGAAGCTCTGCAAACGATTTTTCTTTTACGATTGAAATATATTTTAGTTTCTTTTCTGACTGCAATTCATATTTATTTTTTCCTTTTATTGAACATTGTAAAAAGTATTTTTTCTTTCGTTTATCTTTGCTCGTTTAATTTTTTAATATAAAACGCGGAAATTTCCAAGTTTTGTAAAACGATTTTTAATATGCAACATAAATTCTGAAGGATTTTAGCATTGACTGATTGAAATTTATTGACAACAAAAGTGTGAGAGAGAGGGGGGAGGAGAAAAGAAAATAAACGTGATGCCAAACATCAAATAAATTTAGTGCTCATAAAATTGTCTACGCCAAATCCATCCAATATATCAAATCTACCTAAGAGTGCATTCATTTCCTCCCTTTTCCACATATGAGTGTTGTACTTACCACTGACAAATCGGTACAGGGCGTACCAATTATGAGCAATTGCCTGCGAGATGGAGACACCTTCCCCCCCTTAAGGACATACACGGAGCAAAAAAGCCTGATAATTTATCGCACATGCCTACACGTTGCCGTCTGGCATTCACAGTCAAATATTACATACTCACATGTAGTCGAATATTCATATTCATATTCATATTTGGTCTCTTTATCCTTTTTGTCTGAACGATGATTTGCAGCCGCTGCCAGTAAATCAAGCATAAAGTATTAGATCACAGTGAAGGGATTCTTAAGCCCGAGTGTGTTTGGATCATAAATGAATTGTTTATGGACTCACAGAGTGTGACAAAGTGTCAATTGAGCTGACAGTCTGTCTTATAAGTATGTTTACTGCGATGTGGCCAAAGCAGACTTAAATAGGTAGAAAATTGCATAAAGAGTAGAATTTAAAGTAAAATTATTCAAGAACAGTTTATTAACTAAACTAAATTTGATGATTTTAAAAGAAAGTTTAACATAGTAATAATAGAATTCTGTTATGTATAACTCAATGTTACTGAATGTTTCCATATCAAGCTGTCATTCATAAATATTATATTAATTACACTCCTTTTGATGCAATGATTGACAGAATGACTGACTGTCTGACTGACCATGACGTTATTGAATGCATGAAAAGCGTGCAATTCATTTGTTCTCAATGAACAACATGTTGAAATTCAATATCTGTTCAATATCTCGTACTCTTTTACACTCCATCAGTCTGTCTCTTTCGCTTTGCCAATTGTGAAGCATTTGTTGTTGTTGTTGTTTTTGGCCACACGTTGCCACAGCCCTCAATTAAAATGGGTCCCAGCAAGATGGTCCAAAATAAAAGAAGAAAAGAGTTCAATTGATGCCTGACATATTCCTTTGTATTCCGTGCGGTGTGGGTCGAAGAGGGGCGGAGAGGGTTCAAGGGTAGGAGTCGCTCATGCAAATTGTCGAAATATTTTCAACTGACCAACAATTGAGTGGTGGCCGCAGTAACCACCCGAAGCGAGTACTACCCCATCCCTACCCTCTTTCCCCCTCCCACACCCAATCACCGTCACCAGCACCACCCGCTCACCTTTCATGTTGTTGTGATTGGTTTTGTCTAATGGAACTCGAGCGTGGCAACAATTTCATTGAATTGGATTTCAATATACGACTTTATATGGCACAAAAGCCGCGTTACTTTTTGATTTTCCTTATTTTTTTTGTGCCCCTTTTCCCGCTTTCCTCTCTCTTACTGAGTGCAACACAATTCGTTGGTCATTAAAAAGGACACGTGCATTGAAGCACGTGACTAACTTAGATCCTTGCCGTGGAGCTGGACACGCTTTTGTTTTCACTAGTCGTCTAAACTTACCAAAAATGTGCCTTGTTTGTTTGTTCCTTCCGGAAAGCAAAGGAAGGGCTATGGGGGTCCTGGAGAACTAGGCTTTACAATGGAAATGTGTAAATATTTGAACCAAACTTGACACAATGCGAAGCATTTTTCGCTTAATTTTTATACAAATACATTTCTTATGTTGCGGTTAGGGATCGAAATCGGACTCAAAATGGACATGGAATCGGAATCGGTATCCTTTTGCTGAAGAGGATTTCATTTCCGGCGTGTGACCATCATGTTAATTTGTTATTAATTGTCTCTCTCTGCCCCCGTTGTTATTTATGTTCATTTGTTTGTTGTTTTTGTAGGCGTCGCTGTCCAGTTTGATTTCTGTTTTGATTTCGGTTAGTTGTGACAGTTTTTGGTAATGTGAGAACAACCCGCCCATTGTCCAAGTTAGTGCGTGGGATAGTAAACATCGTACATAAAGATTGTGATTGATAAGTTATGAAAATGATATCTCTTCTCTCTCTGTCTCTTGTAGACTGTTGAGACTCTCTTAAGCAATTTCCGACATGCAGGCGCATCGAATGTCGACCAACTTACATAAATTATAAAAATATATTTTAAAAACTTTGAATGAATGCTGGCAGTTTAATCAACGGCAGACAGACACACGACTTTTCCAGCTTAATCCCTTTAAATGCAGATCGGGCGAGAAAGGGTTAACAAATTCTGACGCGGGCGTGAAAAAAGCGCAACAACCACAACACATTCAAGGGTCTAAAAGGATGAATTTTTGCCTGTTTTGAAGTGCCTAAGTATTTTGTTTCCTTTGGGATGGGTATACAACGCATGTAATGCCATCAATGTCAGTCATAAATTCATCACGGGAATCTGTTTTGGGTTCGTGCGGTCACGTGACTCAGTTAGATAATGTTTGACGTAAAAGTTTATTAATTGCTTGAATTAAAATTGAGAAAAGTGAGTTCACACTTTGGGGTTACTTTGACTACAAGAGTGTGAACGTGAGTGTGTGTGTTGCCAACAGCAACAAAAACTATTACCAATTTAGTTAATTGTGTACTTAAAACAGCAGGAGATAGTCAACGTGGTGTAAATAGCGTGGGTTGCAACAAAAGTTGCTGCAAAGTACAGATGAAAAAGTGTATCTGAAGGTTCAGTTAATATAAGTTTGATGAACTCTAACTATGTTTTAGTTAAAACATATAATAAATTGGCATTTCTTATAGAGAGCATATATATGTTAGTTATAAACTGCTCTTATTACTAACATAAGATTCAATATTGAAGCTTTAATTGATATAAAGAGTAAATTGCACTCAAATTAAACTTGTTTAACTATTTAGATTATTTAAAGTATTAGTTCTTAAAGTTAACAAAACTCTCGTCGTGTTAAGTCAAACGAAACCTCAATAAACTTGTCTATTTCTGTGTTTTTTCTGCTCTGAGGCTGCTTACATAAATTTAGCATCATCATGACAATGTCAGGAGCAGCTTAAACAAATATATAAATCCTTGTGCTAAACACATGTCCCTTTCGATTGAGAGGGGAGTGGGAATGGGAGTGGGAGTGGTAGGGGACTGGGAGTGGGAGTGGGTAAAGGACGACAGTACAAAGGACATTGCGCAACAAAGCACTCGACGCGTCGTTCGCTTCATGCGCAGACACACAAAAACAAATAATTACAAGTAAAAATCGCTGGCAGGATAATGGTGCATAATGATGACGATGATAATGATAATGAAGATGAGCAAGAATGGTTTAAGGATGTTTGGTTGTGCCAGACAGATGCTCCCAGTCTCAGTCTCGGCAATTAAGCATTTTCAATAAAATTTACACCTGAGCTCATTTTAATTGAGTTGCAGCCAGAAACCCACTCGAAACGAGACGACGACTCAATCCAAATGGGAACATAGGACATGGGACATGGAACAGGACACGTCTAGTGCCAGTAAACAAATCCAAACCGAACCAAACCGAACTCAAAAGATAAACTTTGTTTTCCAGCTCGACTCTCCACTTAATTGCCCGGACATTTAGTTCTTTTTCAACTTTCTTCAATTGATTTCTGATTCAATGTAGTGGAATTGATTTGTGGGCAAATGGCCACGCCCCAAAAACCAACAAATTATTTGCAATAAATAAGAAAAAATTGCGACAAGCGGACAAGTGAAATATTTTTCACAATTTGCATAGACACGAAGAAATTCCAAAATTTGCATATTGCCCAAATAAACATGCTGTGATATTGTTATTAAAATACCCTATAAAAACGTAGGCGTACCGACTTTTAAGGCCAGCTAACAGATATAAGCAAGAGATATATGTAAGAGCATCAGTTTATTCGCATAGAGAAATTCTTTACTTACTTTTTTCCGGTCTTATGACAACACCAAATACTTGCCGCAATAAACATAAATTGGCACAAGCAACCCCCTTACCCCCTTACACTTTCCCCCCCTCATTTTCGATCAACTGCAACCCTAAAACATCTATACGAAATTGCTAGCAACGGACCCCTGGATATGGCCCATAAATGTAGCGCATGCAAATTTGTTGCCTGATTTGTTCATTTGGTTTCAATTTGCGCTTTCTGGCGATTTCATTTGCTTTTTTTGTTGACTTCTACGTATGTTTCTTTCACTCCAATAAAGTTTGCACGGATCCCATTGCATTCCTCAAATAATTGCAATAGCTTCTCCCACATTTTTTCTTTCCTTTTTCAGGGGTAATATCCCTTGGCATGTGTGTTTCACATTGGATATGGTAATTTCGTCTTTTTTCTATTTGTTTGGGGATCTCTGAGGCTGTGTCTGTTTGTATTATTAGCATTTGACTCTTGATTGAGTCTAGTATTACAGCAAATTGTTGGTAAATTGAAAAAAGCATAAGGCACGCTTAGTAAAATTGGCAAAAAACTAGATAAAAATGATTGACATGTCGTGGTTTATATACGGAATATCAAAGTGCGCTATAAATTAAAAAAATATATGGCTTCAAAAAAAAAACTATCTTATCTCTACAGAAAGTTTAATTTAATTCAAATTGTACAATTTATTTCTTTAGATACATTTCAACATCTCTCTACCCTTTCTTGGACACCTTTTAGCAGCAGCTGCTAATCCGTAGATTAATTTGACCCTTTTCGTAGTTAAGGTTCAATTTAAAGCAATTAAAATGCTCGACAGGCTTGAGGACGCTGTCAGTTGTGCAATTAAATTCAGCGCCAGCTTTAATTATATTTTAACAAATTTTAATAAGGTTTAAAAAATAAGAAAGAAAAGTACAGTCGAGCACGCCCCACCGTATAATACTCTCTGCATATTATTTCCGATTATAGGGTAATATTATAAAAATCGTTTGCTCATACGGACAGAAGATCAAGAATATAAATATATACTTTATGGTCTCATCATAAAATTTGACATAATCGGCAAGATATTTGATTGGGATTGATTCTGCTAGTCGTCCAGAGTATAAAAGGGCATGACTTTTAAAGATATCGCTTCATTTGTCTGAGTTATGTCATCCAAATTTGTGGAAAATTGTCATTTTTAGAATTTGAACTGCGGCGACATATCTGAGGACTCTGGCATCCAATCTTCGATTGTTATACCTTCCTAAGCTCGGGAAGTAGCAGTAATGGACATGTATGTATATGTAATACCATTGCATTGTTCGGCACGGCCAGCGTCCGCGGGCAGCGCTGCCGCTACACAAGCAGCGTAAACGTTCATTCATATGTTTATATGTTTGTATGTTTCTGTCTCGCTCGCACTCACCTGCCTACCAAAATGGATACTCCCAAGTGCCATAGTTGCTTAGATATTCGCCAAAAACATAGATTTTTTTCGAGGAGTGTCTAGTTTCTGACTCCTTGACTCTGACTCCTCCATCGAGAATAAAAATTATTCTGAGAACTGTTTGTTCATACGGACAAACAGATATGGCTATATCGACTCGCCTAGTGATGCTGATTAAGAATATACTTTATGGGATCTGCCACGCCTCCTTCTGTCTGCTACATAATTTTCACAAACCCAGTATACTCTTGCAGAGAGCATAAAATTGTTAACAACTTCAATTAAATTATCAACTTGCAGCATAACCGCTGGGCGCTCATTTAATTACGAATGCAGCAACAAAAAACTCAAAAAAATTTAAAAAAAAAAAGAAAAACTTTAAAAAAATAAAAGGTAGGGCAAAAGTTTTTGGTTGTGCGGGTTTAACTCAATTTAACTGTGAAAACTTTTGCCAACTCAACTCAGGATGAGGCATTAAAAATGCTGGCAACGCTTAACGCGGCTTAATTGTGGTCACAGGTGTCGAGGGCAACATTTTTATCGTTCTGTTCACAGTTTACAGAAGCCAAAATAGAAAAAAATATATAAAGTTGGTCCTCTATTATTGGATGAGGAGTCGATTGGGGGTGAGTTTCCTTCCTTTATTTCCTTTCTTTCCTTTCATTCTTTCTCTCACTTGCAGCTCATTTCACTAAAGACAATTTTTATGACCTTTACGACTGTTTGCAGAGCCCATTGAAATGGCTTTGATTTTAAGACCGTCTCTAAGCATCTTGTAAAAATCTGCAATTTATATTTTGCTTTTTGTTTGCTTTAACCTCGTAAAAACATGGCCCAAAGGTAATTCGATAGGACCATCCAACTCCAACTCCAACTTCAACTCGAACTCGAACTGCTGAACCAACCCTTTTAATGGCTACTACAGGATTATAATAATAATAATAAACATTGTGCACTTTTCAGCTTTCGCATTTTTTAAATTGCTTGAAATTTAATATTTTTATTTTCTACGCGTTTTATTTTCTGCTAATTATTTTTGTATTTTATTCTTTTTTTATTCATATCGAAAGCCAATTATAAAATTGCACTTTTCCCATCGTGTTGATATTAAAAATAGCTTTTGGGCTTTTGGGTAATCCGATAGATACAATTAGCAGCAGCCAAAAGAGCTAGAGACGGAGAAAGACAAAATGGAGATAGAGTGAGGGAAAGAGGATTTGAAGGCAGTAAGCTGATAACCAGACAGTTGATTATAGGGAAAGCTTGTTAAATGGATAGTCTAATTATCAAAGTGGATTTAAAACAAAACAATAAAATATAAAAAAATATTTATAAAATAATACAGTAATACTTTAAATTTAAATAAGAATTTGGCTTAAAATAGATGAAAGTATCTTTATCTTATGAGAAAGTTATACAGGGATTTTGTATGAAAATCATGCTCTTGGGACTATCAAATTTGTCCGGCTAAGGGAGCTGTCCGCCTGAGAGAGCTGTCCGCGAGTAGAGCATTCACTGTAGTCTTTCATACTTATGCATGTACAATATTAAAGCAATTTTGATCGAATCTGTTGCATATTTAATGCACTTTGAATAAAAAATACATTAACTTTTAATTGTAATTAGATTAACACCTGCCACAATGAGATTGAACTGTCAACACCTGAGTTTTCACAAATCACTTCAGAATGCATGCAGCTATTTATATTTATGAGCTGAGCTGCAGATGATCTGGCATCAACTGAACCAGTTCCAGTTCCAGTTCCCGTTCATCGAGAGAGCACATTATAATTCAATAAAGTGAAATGCACTCGCGCTTGGCTTTTTTAATTGCTTTTCAATAACATGGGCTTTTCCACCCACTTTCCCACCCGCTCTTCCCCATCGCTGATAAGCCGCAGGATAATCGTGTTGCCAACGTGTTAAAATGTTGAAAAAAATCCAACGTGGAATGGCTAAAATATTCACGAAGTGAATTAAAAATTGCTGGCTAATGCAATTCGCTTCGGACCGCGCTAATTTAAATTTTTGAGTAGCCGCTACAGTGTATACACTAAATGTGCAACACTGACTCACACCCCATGTAAGTCGAGTGACCGCCTCATGTGGCATGCAACAAATTGTTGCATGGCCAACGCTTTTCCAACTAATGCCTGCATAACAACAATGTTGTGTTAATGTTTACACATCTATATATACATATATATATATATATATGTATCTGTATAGGGTATGCATGTGACATGACCACAATGCACGGCAGTCGAGCTCGCACGGCTCGTTGGTTTGCCAAAAGCAGACAACATATATATGAGTATATCCTCTTGCAAATATCCTTCCATCCTCCGACATCCTGTGGCATTCAGTGCACAAAGTGCATCAGTTGCGCTGCGTTGCACTTTGGAGTGCTTTCCCCTCCCCCTCCCCCCTCCACATACCCTGTAAATGCATTGGCTTGTTGCCTGCTGGGTGTCGATAGCAGCCTTAATTAAAATTAACATTTTTTGCACAAAACTTAACAACTGCCGTGCCAGAGATCAGTAGGATACTCCCCGAACAGATACCTATACTATATCCCTTACATTGTCAGTCGAATCCGTTTGATTTTAGGCCAGAGTTAACTCAATTTGTTGCCTCAACAGGGCCAAAAGTGCTGCTCCCTTAGCCCTTTCCCCTTAACCCCTTAACCCCTTGCCCCCTGACCCCTTTGTGCTTCCCTCCACATGCATGTATAGTACTTCGATTGATTCTGATGATGGTTATTTAATTTGAAGCGTCAAGTGGGCGTTATGGATGCGGCTTAGAGTGCTTTTCACCAACGAGAGTTGTTCGAAAAGTTTGTTAAATTATTTTTTAGAAAACATGAAAAATGTATCTAAAGAAAATTTGAAATAATAAAAAATAAAATATACAAAAACTAACATAAAAGACTCATTTTAATAATTGTTTAATATATATAAAATGTATTTTATTTATGTTAAAATTTATTATTAAATTATATTATTCCCATAATTCTTATATAAATTCGTGTTTGATCAGACAAGAGTAAACATGTTGCTGCCCAGTGACCGTTCCATGTCCAGTTCATATTTCCATTTAGTTTATTTGACTTTTGAAAATGCATTTCCGTAGAGCGAGACCCGGCGGCATTACAGGTAACCGGTAACGGGTCTGTGGGTTATGGGTTATGGGTTGACTGCGCCTGAGTAAATATCAATATTTACACCTTTAATTAAAAGCGCTAACAAGGTTATTTAGTAGGTTTCAGGGGCGTGGTGTGGCCGGAGGAGGTAGATGGTTGTTTCTCCTCGCGAAAAGCTTTTAAGCGAAAATTCCAAACGTGAAAAACTAAAATATATTGCAGTAGCGCTTTTAACCTGGCCCTTACAGAGAGGGTTAAACTTAAACATTTTAATATTTGCGTAAAGTATTTCACTTAGCAAATTAGAATTGTTAAACTTATAACTTAAAATTAACTATAATTACTATAAGATGTAGAGTCACGAATGTAATTAACTAAGGAGCTTAATTAGTTCTTTAAAAGTGGATATGGGTTTAGAATTTCTATTATTATATTTCTCTGATTATAAACAAAGTCTTTTTTTAGTTATAATAATTGTTCATTTATTATCAAAATTATATTCAAAATTTAAATGTTATGAAGATAATATTTAAAATTTAAACAAAAGCCAAAAATTAATTTATAAATTAATTTATTATTTTATTAACTTATCATATATTATTTTAAAAAATATTTTTATGTTTCTCTGTGAACATCTCTGCTGCTAAACTGCACTTGGTTGTCCCCAAGGACTTTTAGACCACTTTGAATGCAACTAAGTGTGTGTGTGAGTGTGTGTCTAAAATATTTGTCATAATGCACGTGTCAGGCGACCACAGTGCAACACCCACTGTGAGTGGTGACATTAAAATCTGAATTTTTGCCTGCTGCAAGTCGTTTAATTAAAAATGCCCCAAAAGCATTTACTCAAACCAACAATTCGATGCAATGAATTCATTGATGCAGCAGCGTTGACAGTGTGTGTTCAGAAGTGTGTGCTGTACGTGTGTGTGTGCATTTTTAATGAAAACGGAAAGCAAATAATCAAACGGATGGTGACAATCTCTGGCGGGGATCAGGCCGCGAACGGTCAAGCCGAGACAAATGGAAACAAAGCCAAGGATTTCCATAATAAAAAGTGCAGCTTGTGTTGCGTATGAATTTAATGATTTAATCACACACACTCACAGCACACACCCACCCACACACACACACACAGTTAGTGCCTGTGGGCAAGTTGCAAAATGCCACGCCTTGTTGACACTGCATGCGTGTCAAGAGAATTTGTCCAAAAAATGCAAGTGGCTCAAGGGAAATAACCAAGTGGAATTCCATATCCCAAACCCATTCCCATTGCACAAGTTTGCAGGGGTTGTAGCCCGCGGGGAGTCGTTGCATTTGACAAAGAAAGAGAGTGCACTACTGCAAAATACCCTGTAAACTAAAATAGAAACCTAATTTTAGTAATTTGGAGTTTATGTTAATGTTTTCTGGCTTTAAAAGGAAATTTGTCTTCCAAATCCTATTAAATTCCTATTTTAATCCTTTACAAACCTTCCTTTTTTAACGGGCCTATTATACCCTTCTCGCAGGGCATGCAAAATGAATTTATTGACTTGATTTTTAAAACGGGTAGAGGATCCTGTCAAATGCTGGCATGTGGTCAACATTTAAGTGTAATTATTGCCCTTGGCCAGTCGGAAGTTGCAGCGCCAATGACGCACTTCCGGTGTGTTCCGCCAATCTTCTCCAGCAATAAATGCACTCTCGTTCTTGTTATTATACTGTCAGCCATATGAAAAGCAAATATTGCGCTTTATTTGATTATGAAATGCAACTGATATGTGCCGGAGGCCTTAATCAGTTATCATATCTGCATTATTATTTTTTGGGGTTCTAAAATGGGGGAAAACGCATGTGGGTGACTTTCCAATCAAATCCATTTTATGTCCAATGCAGACCGTTAGCTATTTGGCTTCAAAAACATTTGCAAACCAATCCTTTTGTTCAGAGTACTCTCCAAGGATTTCCCAATCCAAATGTGTTTTTAGAGTGATTATTTTCCTAATTAATAGTGTTGCGTATGTAAAGTTTTAGCCTTTGAACTGTCAGAAACTATATGCAAATTTCCATCAAGTTTTCTTTACATTTCTCGCCGTTTTCTTAGAGACCCAAGAAACTAATTGAATTTGTTCCACTTGGCAGCCAAATGCTATCCCCTTAGCTTCCATCAGCTTCCCTCTACTCTCCTCTTCTCTTTTCAGATCAGAGAAGTGTTATCCAAGTGTGGTTCTATTCACCACATGTGGCATAATTACAGACACCGAGGTCGTACTTCATCCATAGTTTAGGAAAAGTCAATTAAAGTCTGACACTTTTAGTTTTCCACTTTCAAGTTTGGCCAAAAACTTTCACTCCTTTTTGTGGCTCATGCGATTGACAAGCCTTAGAAGCTGCAAAATGTTAAACCCTTTGAGCTAACTGATTGATTGACAGTTTGATTGATACACTAGTTTTTGCCAGCTTTAAAACTGAACAATGTGTGGAAAACTGTTTTAGAAAAAAGTTTTTTTAGCGGACGCAGAGCTGTAAATTTGTGTTATGTTAGAAAGTTTTGATTGTGACTTAAAATTATTAAATTATTACAGGGAAAGCTCTACTTGCGGACAGCTCCCTCAGGCGCACAGCTCTTTCTGGCGGACAGCCCCCATAGCCGGACAAATTTTATAGTCCCAAGAGCATGATTTTCATACAAAATCCGTTACCTTGGGCGGACAAAAATACTGGAACCGTGACTGTCCGGCCAATGGGGCTTGCACTGTATTTAATTTATAAATATAACTTTCTGCTGATAGAATGGTAAGCTCTTATCACTTCTCTAAAAATATGTTACTTCTTAACAGAACATATAATTAAAGTGCTCGAAAAAAATAATAAAAAGCAAAAAAATTTGACAAAATAAAAAAATTGGGAAATGGGAAAATGTTTCCCACTATTTCAGTAGCTACTGCATAAAAGCTTGGTAAAACCCGTCAAAAAATAAATGTGTATAAATAAAAAAAAAAGGAAAACCCATAACATTCATAATGATGACACACTTACCACATAAACCACACACACACACAGCACACACACAACAACCCACAACAAACTACGAAAGAGGAAAATGGGAAAACTGGGAACTGAGGAACGAAATGAGACCCAAAGGGTTGGCCAAAAAGGCTTTTGTCAAGGCACAAAATGGCCACTAAAATGCACGCTAATGAGTTTCAATTACACTGAAACTGTACTTGTAGGAGGAAGAGGAAGAGAAAGCAGTAAGGGTTAAGAGGGGGTGGAATGGGGATTTAGTGTTGTGGGTGTTGCGGGTGTTACGGGCAGAGCAAATTCTCTAAACGCTTTTTATTGACGGCCGACGACATCGTTGTCGCTTCTGTTGTCAATTTGTGTAAATTTTTTGACGCTACTTTGATTGAAACTAAACGAAAGTCTGGGAACGAGGCACTTAGAGGTCGCAATGGGGGAAGGTTGGGTGTAAAAAGGTGGAGTGTTGCCTCGATTTTAATTAAATTCCCGTGCCCAGAAACTGCACTGTTCGCAGCTGAGCACAGACTACAAAAGAGATAGAGATGGAAATAGGGACTAAGCTTGAGATAGAGAGTGAAAGTGAGAAAGAGAGACTAGAGATACTCCGTTTCATCACTTGTCGTTCTTGTTTTGATTTGGTTTTTTAACTCGTAAACTTTTATGATTACAAACGCAGTTTTGAGAGATTGTGAATTGCGTTGGTTTCCAGGCACTTTGTGGCTGCTTGTGGCACATGTTACAAGCCATCTAAATGGTTATGGCGCCGTGCATTTTAAATAATTAATGATCGAATTAAAGACTTTAAGAGCTGCAGTTGTCGTTTCTATATCTCTTCCTTTCTGCCATTGGCTGACAACTCTAAAGGGCGCCACAAATGTAATAAAAATGTTCAGCCAAAAAAGTTAACTGACCAGGCAAAAAGTAACAAAAGTTGGAAAAAGTGCAGAAAACTGGAGGGAAAGAGGGAAAACTTACAGACTTGCTTTGAAATCGACTGCATTTCAATTCCCAAACGATTATAAACTACGAGTTGGGAGTGTGCAGAGTTGCCAGACCGTTTGCAAATTTAATTTACAACTAACACAAAGAGTAAAGCCACAGCAACAACTGTTGCAACAAAGTTACTTCTGCCCAATTGAACGACTGTTCAATACTCTGTAATACAATTCGCTTAACTATTTCTACTTCTCGAATACTTGCTCTGCGCATATACCCCTTTACTTAACGCTTTACAGGGTATCGCTGCACAAAAAGCCAACAAGTGCCTCGGCACTTTGGCAAACTTTTTACTTTGTTAAAGTCCAACTCGGAATTGTGCTCGAACTTTTGCACTTGGACACCTGAAATTCTTCCTAATGCCATAACTTCCTACCAAATGTTGAGCAGTTGATGGCGTCTGAAGGTTGTAACCGTTGTAATCGTAGGTCAACCCCTGTTGTAGCCCTTCTGTCCTCTCAGCAAATTAGCTGTGGAGAGAAAGTGCACAGCAAATTATGTTTATTATTACTTTGGCACGCAATTTGGGCTTCCAGCTCCAAGTTTTCAGCTGTACTCCAAGGAATTTGCCAGTTGCAAGAACTTGAAAATTTAAATTAATAAGCCAAGGTCCAAATGCACAAACGGCGCCTCGATGAGCCTCGTTAAGCGTCTGCCAGTGAGAAAGAAAGAGACAGAGAGAATGAGAGAGAGAGAGAGAGAGAGAGAGAGAGAGGGGAAGAAGTGCGTACTCTTAGCCAACAACTGAAAAAGAACAAAAACAGTTTGGAGCATCATCTTCTTTGGCTCACAGTAAATTGCACTTTAATTGCACTTTAGAACAGCCAGCCAAAAAGCAGCTAAACTTCTCTGTCCGTGCTCGCATCCGTGCCGTATCCGTGTCCATGTCCGGGCAACTTTTTGGCTGTGAAACACAATGCTTCGAGACAGGAAATTGGTAATCATCATAAATAAGTGATTAAAATTAATTAAAGTCATTTTTGTGACAAAGTTTGGTACTCCAAACTAAAGAAACAAAGAAACAAGAAAATTTTTGGCAAGAAATGGAAATATTACAAACTTTTTAAATGGAAAATGCAATCCGGAAATCGAAAAATGTAAAGAAATAAAATATAGAACATATTTTACTAAAATAAAGTATTAAAAGCAAATTTTCGTACATTTTTCTACAAGTACATTAACTAACACGTATCTAAAACTGTTAAAGAAAAAGTTACGAGCTTTTCAAAATATTATAGAAAGTTACGATCTTAAAAAGTGTTAATGGAATATACAATTTACATTGAATGTACAGATACAGATACATTTATGCGTATGATATATAAAAGATTTACTTTCTATATCAACTAAGTTTCACTTCAGATAGTTCCAATTTCAATTCCATAGCCTCAACATTATTGCCATTATGCCTGAGACCTCTCAGCCACTTCACATACTCATTGGGTATGCCCGACTCTTCGGCACCTTTGACCAAGACCTTAAGATAGGTTTGAGATGGTTGTCGACAGTGCGGAATATCTTTGGAACACGATTGTCCATGAACATCCGTTTCCGGTTGATTACTGAGATGGTATGCACGGCAGATAACTTCCTCGTTTGTGTTCAGGGCATGAACAGGCACATTTATCGGAATATAGATGCCATTTGAAACACCCTCCTGGCTATGATATAAAGTATTTATATCTTTAGATAAGAAAGGGAAACATATAGTATAATCTTACTTATCCAAATCCTGGAGATTGCACATGTCTATCTCCCAAATAGCGCCAAAGACTTGTGCTCCTTGCATGGGCACAATTGTAGCCGGTGCTCCAAGCCAACTATTGGAGCCATCACCATGAAAGTCCAATCGATAGTTCTAAGAACACATAAGTTAAGTATTGTGTACTATATCTTCCCAGTTGATTATTACCTGCAGTTTGCCAGCTCCAATGCGTCGTGCAGTCGGATTTTGTATGTGAATGCGGCGGGCTAACATATTGCTGCCAAAACCAAAGTAAAAGAATTTATTGGCCATCGCTTAAAAGGGAACTACTATGCAGTATCTGTAAAAATAATTAATAGTTAAGAATATTTAATTATAAGAATGATATGTCAAGGATAGTGTTTCTTTTAAATCAACTACAGTTTTGAATAAAGTTTAGGAGCAATTGGAAGGATTGATAATAATATCTAGTTGGTTCTTTAATTTGCTTAAGCAAGCAGTTCAGCAAGCAATTGCATGGGTTGTGTAACACACTAAATCAACACATGTAGTATAGAAAGCTTTCAATGGTTACAAACTTTGCTAAGTGTGCACTTCGTTCGCTTGTCAAATTATGTTTAATTAAATCTTATTATAAAGATAAGGGAGATTTTATGTATTGTCTACATAGATAAGCAAAAAAAAACAACAGCAATATTTATAGCCTCTTAATTAAAAATGTAAGTTTATATTTAAAGCGGCAATAATGCGAAAGCTCTCGCACCGCAAAAGCTTTTAAATTGTTCCTCAAGCAACAGCTGATTCTAGTTGAGTGCTAATAATTTTGATGAAATTGTTGCCAATTAAACTTACGTGTTTATAGTTATGAGTAAAACTTCTTCGGTTTGTTGATATTTCCACTCAAACTATTTAAAAACCAGAATATGTTCACACAAAAATTAATTATTAAAATTGCACTGCCGCTCACAAGCAGCTTCCACAGCTGACAGCGAATAACAACTGACTCTGATAAAGCGAAAGTGAAACACACACGTCCACGGCGCTCTACACCATACGACAAGAATTTGGAACCGAGCGATTCAACAGTTCACTAAAGTGCTTTATAAATAATTGAAAAATTTATTAATCCAACACATGTATTACTATTATAAATAACTTCAACGAGTTTACATATCAAACAAAAACATACAGAACTTGTAGCAAAGTGTACGATGAGTATCTGAATCGGCAGCCGCAAAACAATTTAGCTTACTGTTGCTCCTCACAAGGTTTGAAACTCAACTAATATGCTGGGAAGAGTTAACTCAAAGCAAAAGCTGAGACAAAAACCAACGCATGCTTTTACATTGGTTTACAAATCCACCGATTAGAGCTCAAGAAGTTCCTCCAAATGTTTTACAGTTTGATTGTTATGTGTAAATTCTCTAAGCCATTGTACATAATATTCGGGTAAGCCGGTTTCAATAGCGCCCTTGACGAGAACTTGGAGATATGTCATTGAGGGTTTTCGATCTTCGGGTATCTTATTTGGTGGCATATCATGTACATTTCCCTTAGGTTCATTGGTTATCACATAAAGTCGTGCTGGTATATCTGTGCTGTTATTCTGCAGTTTTACTTCTACACTGACGGGTCTGTACCACCCAAGATGAACAAGTTCCTGACTGAAAATTAAGCAGAAGATGTTATTCTGAAACAAATAATGTAAAAACACTCACTTGTCCAAGTCCGGTAAGTTAATTAGATCAATTTCCCAAAGTGTTCCCCAAGTTTGGCTGTTTGAATCAGGTACAATAGTGGCCACTGCTCCCTTCCAAAATTTACTTAACAGAGCAAAGTCCACACGGTAATTTTCCAATAAAGCAGGACCCACAATAACTGCACTTGGATTCTGGATATGAATCCTCTTAGCCAACATGTTGCTGCCAAATCCAAAGTAATAGAACTTATCGCCATGCACTTCAGGAGGATCTTCAACACGTATTAACCCGCATATATGACTCACAGATCCCAAAGTTAAAGTCAAAACGATCAATGTCGAATAGTTTTTCATTTTGTTTGTTTTAGAAACTAGTTAAGAAAACGACGTAAATATTTGTTTTTAGTTTTTTTTTCTCGACTTTTATGTGAATGGGTGACAACCTTCCCGAAGTTTATCCAAAAAAAGACTGCGGAAAGTCAAATTTATACAGATTTATTTAAAGCAACGAATCTCTAGTTTTGTTGTTATTAACAATAATATAAAATCGCTTTTTTATAAAGTGATTTCTTAATGGATTAACTAGTTTTATAAATTAATTTATTTCAGCTATATATATAGAATATATATTTAAAATGTTATTCCATTTATTTAAAATATTTAGAGCAGCTTTCGTTTGACATATTCGGCTATCGATTTCTATAAAATATATTAATATTACATTAAATCCATATCAATCAGGTCAAGTTATGAAACTTGTGTGACAGCATATTAAATGTCTATCTATAACTATTCATGACAACAGATGAATAAATGGACAACAAGACTTTATAGTTTGAGCACAAAAATTGAACTGATTTTATTTCTTACAATCCTTGTCTTATATAGCATCAGACGGAGCTCTCCTCTAATATTTTAGTATTGTACCACACGCACTGGATAAAGTGCGGTTTTATATTTAAATCTATTTGTATCTTAGGATTCGTTTCCAAGCATGGAAACGGGTCGCAAGCATAGATAAACAATGTGTTCTTAGATTAGAAATCATAGTTTCTTCAATTAATCTACTCGTTGTTATTTTCTGTTTATATAATATGTTCATGTTTGAATAGAATGATTTTGTTACATGTTCTATAAATCTATCAATTCTAGTTCAAGAAGTTCCTCCAAATGTTTTACAGTTTGATTGTTATGTGTAAATTCTCTTAGCCATTGTACATAATATTCGGGTAAGCCGCTTTCAATAGCGCCCTTGACGAGGACTTGGAGATATGTCTTTGAGGGTTTTCGTTCTTCTGGTACCTCATTTGGTGGCATATCGTGTACATTTCCCTGTGGTTCATTGGTTATCACATAAAGTCGTGCAGGTATTTTAGTGCTGTTGTTCTGCAGTTTTACTTCCACACTGACGGGTCTGTACTTTCCAAGATGAACGGCTTCTTGACTGAAAATCAAGCAGGACATTTATATTATTACACATAGTGTAAAGGTACTATAAAGACACTCACTGGTCCAAGTTTGATAAGTTATTAAGATCGATTTCCCAAAGTGTTCCCCAAGTCTGACTGTTTGAATCGGGTACAATAGTGGCCACTGCTCCTTTCCAGAATCTACTTAACAGAGCAAAGTCCACACGGTAATTCTCCAATAGAGCAGGACCCACAAAAACTGCACTTGGATTCTTGATATGAATTCTCTTAGCCAACATGTTACTGCCAAATCCAAAGTAATAGAATTTATCGCCATGAACTTCTGGTAAGTGACGAGAATAAGTGATGTTTCTTATCTGCTCTCCACTAGAGAAAGTAATGAGAGCAGCGATCAATGCATAAAATAAATGCATTTTAGAATAAAATTAAAATTCGTTTAGGTTTATTAGAAACAACTTTCTCAATGAACATAAGAAACGGAACTGCTCAGAGAATCAAAATTGCATTGATTATAAAGCGTTTTGTTCCCGTAGATTGCATATTAATCAGAAATGCTTTTGCATTAATCTGTGTTTTAAAACATTTTTTAGTTGTGTGTGTTATCTCGTGTGCAGTTCATGACGGAAAAAAGAAATATATATTGTTAAAATTTATAATGTTTTTGTTTAAATAACTAATTAAATTTTGTTATATTTTTTAGGAACACTACCGCATGTGATTGTCTTTGTTTTCTATCTGTTGTTATTCGCATTAATTGGCCTCATTAATTATAATTCTAGTTTAGTGGATTTAATTAAGTTTATTTCCATTGAAATTTAAAGCTATTATGCAATTATTTTCTTAAAAAATATGTTATGAATATTAATGGCATAATGTATTTAATTTATGTGCAAGATTAAAATACATATAACCATAAATTAAAAGCAAATGGTAACAAATATTCAAAATAAATATATTATGCAAATTTATCACCTTTAAATTACAATTGTGTTCTAAGTACTTATTTGACAACCCTCGCATGAAACTATTATTATCCTGCCGCATAGCTTAAGCCATGATTCACCCATTCAATATTAAGACTTCTGTTTTATGGAGCGACAATGTTGTCTTACCAACCGACAATTATTTTGACAGCTATTCGGGTTCGGGTTCCGGTTCAGCTATGGCTGTCAGCTTGAACAACAAAGCCATGTATTGGCCATCAAATGCTTCCCCGCAGACCTCCACTCAATTCAGAGAGATCCTGTTAGTTTGTTGGCCATGTGCAATAAGTGAGCGACCCACCAATACAAACAAAACATAAATTGTAACGAGCTTGTCAAGCGAGACCATTGATGAAGGCGACGTTAAATACCGACAGCGACGCTGACGACGATGCTAGCAGCGACGCCAACGCTTAGGGCGACGTCATAATATAATTGACTTCATGATGTTTTGCCGCCTTGCAGTTTATCACTGGGTTGTCACAGTGATAGTTATAATGATAACGACATGCAGCTGACTACTGTATATGTATAAACGTGGCTAATAATGATGTTGCTACCCGTTAAGCGGTGGGTGGTGGGTGGTGAATGGTGATTGGTGGGAGGTTTATTGTGCCTGATGGCTGCAAAACATCCATCAATTGAGCTGCCTTCGGCCTGTTTAAAGTCCTCGTGGCGTATGCGTAATGATTTTTGACTTGACTGCACAAGAGTTGTGTGTGTGTGTGTATGCATGTGAGTACAGTAACAATAATAATAATTAAAATAGCATTTCAAATGCATTCTGTGCTTGACCCAACCTATTTGTTTAATTTCATTAACATCTACATCTTGTAATTATTTATTAAGTGGAAAATTCGGCTATTGAAATGCAAAGCGGAACTTGTATTCATGTTTGCCAAGTTTTCGGTCTCCACCTCATTTTAATTCAATCATTTTAATTGAAATGCGCACAATGTCTGATTACATAAAAGGTGTTTGAAGCGAGCAAATCATGCCGTGAATTATATTAAATAATTTAATGCTCCATGTGTACGAGTGAGTAAAGTGGCGTTGATTGCTGTCAGACAGCATCAACACTCTTCTCTTTCCATCATTTCAGCATAACTTATAGCATTTACTTTTTGGTTTTTTGTTAAACCTGAAAACATATTTTACCGTTGAACATAATTTTTGCACTCAAATATTTGCCAGACAGACACGCGTCAACCTGACGAACTTTTCTCCAAACGCAAAGTTGGCACTGGAATTGCTAAAGTTTGTATACACCCTTACACACACACACACGCACACACACACACACTCGCACACAAGCTATTCAGACACATTCACATGCCACGCCCCATAAACAATGTGCCAGTGGGCGTCCTGTCGACACAAATCAAACATTCCGACTTTGCCGAACCAGCTGAAAAGTTTGTTTATATTTGCTATGCTTAAATTGATTACGATATTCTCTCAAGAGTTTATAATTATACACTATCTATGCGCAGGGTACTTCAGCTATCTTGTGAAAGCAGTCATAACAAACGTTTCTAGAAAAGGTGTTTTGTTTTATACAATAAAAACATTAAATGAAGATATTATACTATTAATTTTTTAACTATACATTCTAGAAAGGGTATTAAACCTTTGTTCACATTTTCACTCAAGTGTAGTGCGGAAATTTAATCCGTTTACTTGGGTAAATTTTGTTGATTTTTGGTTTTGTGGCTCAATCATTTTAATGGCAGTATCATGTTAGGCCTTGTTGAAAATGTATTTCATAGATACAAACACACTCCCACCCACACACACACACACACACAGCGTGTTGGGCAAAAAAGCTTTTGCTTTTATTAATGTAAATCTGATTTAAAGTTTCGAATTTTATATGCTTTTCACCATCAATGAGCATTAAATTGTATTAAACAATAATCCAAAAAATGCAAATATTTATATTTATGTTCATTATTTTTCTGTTAAATTTTGTTTTTTTTTTTTTTGCCTTCTTTTCGTCACTGTTTGTTATTCCCCGTATTTATTTTTGATGCATTGTTTCACATTTTATTCAATTTTTCCAATAAAATGGATACATTAACACAAATGCAAATATGATTGTATTATTTAATTTTTATGTAAATGCACACTTATGCATAAATACCATAAACGCTCAAAGAGACCGATTAAAATGTTAATTTTTGTATAATATTTTAATTGATCAACATGATTATAATTATCTGTCATGAGTTGTGTTTGTATCCTACTTATGGTTTTACAATTATCTGAAGTGCATAAAAGATATGTCAATTTGAGTTTTTGGCAAATAAATTTAATTAATTTGCATTAAATTTTGTGTTATATCAAATAGTTTTTCAGAAGTCAATAATGGGAGTTTTTGGTTTTGAAAGCATTTTAAATATTTAAAGAATACATTAGGAATTCTACACAGGGAGCTATAAAATATGTTTGAGTAATAAAAAATAAAGAATTTAAGCCAATTCGAGACATTTTGAAGCATACTTCTGACAAAGCTCTAAAGGGTTTCCTCGTATCTCCCAGTGGAATATAACAGATAATCCATTTATCATTTGTAGTGAGTGTGCATGAGTGTGTATGAGTGTGTGACTGGCAGAATGCTGCCAAAGACAGTGACAACAGAATAAAAACAAGAACTAATACATATAGTCAGGTGTGATAGGTATAGAACACGCGATATTATAGTGTCAATGCGAACTGATAGCCCAGCAGGAAGTACTAACATGAAAATATACATCTTAAAGTAAACTTAGTCTGCTTAATTTAATTTACCTTTATTTTAAACAGCAACAAGCTTAATATAAAATCCAATTTCATCTGTATTCTTTTACTTAAACTAGAATATGTGCATATCTTCTTAGCATAATTTCCTGCTGTGACTTTGCATGCTTATGCACACACAACAAACATAGGCACACACACACATACAGCCATGCTTATATGTTAACGTATGTTTAAGGACGTATTTTGTAGATGCTTCGTTGCCTGCTTTGTTTGCATTGACTGCCAATGACTGTGATCATTTATGTGCTCATGTATGCGTGAAACCAAGCCAAGATACGAACAAGAAACGATGAACGATGACAATATTACAAGTATGAGTAGGTAAACCCACAGAAATTCTGCGAATTTCACTCTAAGGATAGCTGGCAAATTACAATATCCCATGTCTATGTCGATACGAATATTGGCAACAACAATGACAACAATAACAATAACAACAACAATAACAACAACAACAACAACAACAACAACACCAACAGCATAGGCATATGCATATTCATGTGAGGCAAGTTTGCTTGCTTGAATGATTGAGGGATTGAGGCCTATGAGTAAAAGCTTGAGATTCGGCTCAGTTCCAAGGGATTTTGCAGTGATGCGACTAAAGTCGTTCGAAATTGCATTTAATTGAGTTTGAGTGAATAGATAACGAGTGTGTAAACTTGGCAATTAACAAACAGGTGACAAAGGTCAACTGGAGGATCTTTGGAGACCTTTGAACTCTCAGATTTATTATAGGACTTTATCGTTTTTTAGAGTAGGTAGGTTGGCACCCAAAAATATAAATTGTAAAAAACTATTTTCGCATCCCCATAACTTGAAAACGTCTAGAGCTAACGGTACTACATTCAAACATTATGTGTATGGTATCAACATAACTATCTTCACCAAGTTTGGTTTGCATCGGACAACAATAGCCTATAGCTCCTATAGGACAAATCGGTCAAGAATTGCTTAATAGCATGGTAAAATGCGCACAAGAATAAGTACGAGGTCTTTTACTGTCGGTTCGCTCGACTGTAGCCATTCTTACTTGTTTTTTACAAATGCAAATGTTATCTTAATTTTAATTAAACGTAAAACATGCTTAACCCTTGTTACTTTTTTCCCTCTGGCGTTACCAAGATAACAACGGCTTTAAAGTTGTCTTCATTATAGTAACTGCACATGAGCTACAACAGTTAGTTAGTTTATGGCGGTGCAACGGTGGTGTGTTGCGATGGTTTCCGTGTAAACATTGAGGTTGGCTTCTACAATATTTATAAACTCTGGTAATTAATTAAAAAAAAATAAAGAGGAGCTGCACTTCAGTTCAAGAACTGCTTTGGTTCAGCATTTCAGAAGACTCTCAGCTGTAAGTCAAATATTAAAGATGAGCTGTAGTTTCCCAAGAATTCCCATTAGTTATCTTCATTAACTGTTCAACTCTTTAGCTATTTACTGTTTTATTTTAGCGGGCATGTCTTAAAACTTTATTGTTGCTGTTGGCATTGATGGACACTAACACGAAGATTGTAAGAATTACTTAGTAATACACGTGGCATGCTCGTGTTGCACCCAGACGTTGCAACAAGCTGCAACAATCTTGACAAGCACCACTGACAGCTGTCCTGTTTAGCCTCAAGTAGAAGTAGACAAATTTTACCAAAGTGTCATAAACTCTGACTCTGGCTTTGTGTAAAAGACAGATTATAGGCCAAAGGATTCAAAACACTTGATCATCAACAAGAAGCTCTTAGTGAGAATTAAAAGTTAGCTATGTACTACAAAAGTAAATAAAATGAAAGACAAAACCAACTAAACTAAAGGCATAGTGGAATCCTCATTTAAAGTCTATTGACATGATTTAGTTTTAGGTATTTTTCTTACACTTGCGAGTAATGAGTTGGCTTTTGCTTGCGTCTAGACCAATAAATTATATTTCATGTCAAGTGGAATATAGGACAATAGCGCCGAAGAGTCCGCGACAATAAACAAATGTGAGGGCATTTGGTTTATGTTTGAAAAAGAGAGTAAAACGACCACAACAACAAATTGAAGTAAATTCAAAAGTGAGACATTCAAAAAGTAAGACAGAGCTCAATGTGTTTTGGAGCCTTGTGTCTGTACTCGGTCTGTGCTCGGTCTGGGCTCGGTCTGGGCTCGGTCTGTGCCCTCCAAACTGAGATTAATACGCTGATTAAGGCGTAGTCAGTGCTGTATTTTAATTAGCAGACCAAGTAAATTGAGCTGTCAAGTGTGCAAAAGAGGCACTGAGTCGGTTTCTAGACAGTTAAAAGGAGAGTTGGAATTTCTTAGTACTACATCCAATTGATTTGGGATCCTTTCAACATTTGCATAGCATTCAAATTGTCTGGCAATTACTTAGTGTGGCATAGAGAGAGACTTGCGTGTGCCACGAACTTTAATGCCAAATAAAATATTTCGAATTAATTTTTTTTCTATGTAAGTTTGTTGCTTTTGGTTGAACACAACTCAATTAGCTGCCGTGTGTTGCGCGTGGCGTAGTAAACTTGTTACTAGTGTGGACAACCACGCCCACTTTGTGCCTGCCCCAGGCCACAACATGAACAGACGCGCAATATGCAAACATTAAACGAAACGAACGAAACGAAATGAAACGAAATGAAATGAAACGCTTCTGGGCTTAAATTAATTTATCACGTGCCGAAATAAAGCGTCAGGTTCCGCCCAGGTGGCGTAATTAATTGAATTTCGAAACGGTAGCGCCTAAAAGTTCCCCAAACCGAAAATGGCAAACTTAATTTTCAAAACGATGAAAACTGTTTGAAAAGTTTGAGCTATAAATTCCACAAAATAAACTCTTATCTTGCACGAATATTTCTAAGAAAAGTCAAACGTTTACACATACATACATACAAATACGTATACGTAATATCAACTTACACTTAATGTTGCCTACTTATCAGTGTCGTCTCCAATGGCAAAAGCTCTTGACAATCGGTCATTAACTGCTCTCCTTTGGCAATTATGGGCACCCTTCACATAAGCTCTTCTTTGTCGAAAGAAACTGAAAAAGCGAGAAATATATAAATTTAATGGCCTGCACAAATAATCCTTCTTATTTTCCTTCCCCAAAAGCACATTTAAGAACAAAAGTCTACTGAATAATGAGTGACTTGTAAATGTGTCTATGGGATGATTAAAAGTATTGTCAGCATAATAAGAAAAAAATAATTTCCATATAATTTAAACTGATAATATTGGAAAGCACAGACCTGAACATACCCGCTTTTATGAAAAACAAGAGAAAATTCTATATAACGTAGCTGTTTATGACGTTATTGTCACTTTTCCGCTTTTCATTTCAAAGTTATGGCAATTAGAATGTCAGGTGTGTGGCCATTGGGAATATCATACTCGTAAGCAATTAAAAAGTTTCTTCCATTCAAGGGGTAGCAATAAAATGTAATGCTTAATTTAAGTATTCAACTTTTTTAATTGTTGTGCTAGCAGCTAATTTATGCATTAGCATTAACTGCGAAAAAGGTTGCGGCATACTTTCAGGCGCAATTTAATTGCATTTTCTATTTGAAACATTTTTTTTGAATAGATTGCAAGCTTACCTGACACAACGTACAACGGACCACGGACTACGGACTACGAGTCGACATAACGTAACTTTTCCGTAAGCCTCTAAAATTTTAATGAGTTGAAGTTGTTGCCACATTCAGGGGTCGAGTGCCTATCGACCATGTGAAACTTTTCAAAGCCAAGACCACAAATTGGCTTGTCTGGCAACTGCTTGTCGGTGTGAGCACTACAATTCAAAGATGAGAGGCGTATCGGGGAGTGAGTAAAAGGTAAATGCCAAGTGTGTGTGTGTGTGAGTGTGGCCTAAAACCTTTTTGCTTTGGCAAATATGTCAATATGACAGAGCAATGAATACAATTGTTTTTCAAAGGTTTTTGATTTCGTTTGGTAAAACTAAAATGCTATAAAAGTTTTGCACAATGTTTGAAATGGAAACAAAATTGGAAAATTCCAAAAGAAAAAAAAAACAAACCTGAAAAATACTGAAATTCATGAGCTTTATTCAGTTGCGTAATTCATTCGGATGGTTTTTGCCATTGAGCATTTCTCTGTTTGCATTTTCTTCTTTGCCACTCGACTATTTATTCCCAATTTATATTTTGCTGCACTCAGTGGCAAACATTGCAGCCATCAGAACTCATACATTGCCGGAGTGCTAAAATCGCTTAGGTAAGTGGATTTAATAGTTTTTATACCCGTCTCACGGGGTTTTTCCTAGGGTGTATTTGACTGTATATAACAAAAAATCAAACAGAGTTTTAAAACACTTTTAATCTACTAAATCATAGACATTTTAAATTCTACTCATTCGAATACTTCTTTTTTTATAACAATACATTATTCTATATTACCATATACCACAAGGATTTAGTAATCGTGTTTAGTACTGAAGTTCAGGTATTATTCCGTCGTTTATTGGGTTTCTATTGAACAGTTTTGTATGTTTAGTTTGCACTATTATTTTCTATTTTCTATTTTCTATTTTGACTTTTTAATAAAGTTAATGAGTTTTTGCATCGCCCAGAGCGTCATTATAGTTGTTGTCAGTAGCTAGAGATTTGTTGAGTTCAACTAAACAGTTTTTCCTGTTGTGTTGTATGTGGAAAACTACTTAACCTTTAGTTGAAGTGAATGCCAACTGCAAATAACAATAGACAAAAGCAAGCAAATTATATAAAATTTTAATGATATTTTCAGTCTACAGACAACTACTAAATTCTAATCACATGCACTTAACCCAAATCAATGCAATGTTAAAAATCATTTTATCTACTCTAATGTTATACAAATATATTGTATTTGACTTTGATTTATCTGACCATTGTGCACGAATCCTTGTGACCCTTTTAGACTATTTGTAGCTCAAGTTTGCACTTGTGTCGTACACAGCTTCAAAAGGAAGAGAAGAAAACGGGAGAGACGGAGAGAGAACTTTTAGGCGTTTGTAAGAAATTGGCAAGTTGAATTTAGTTGAAGGAACTCTCAGCTGATTTCTGTTCTCAAATCTGTTATCATTGTACCCAAATCGCATTTGTGTTTTTGCCATTTAACTCGAATGCTCCTGTCACCTTCACTCTCAGCTCCTTGTTGTCTTTTGTATTCAATTAAAGTCTCAAATCTTTCTCTCAGCTTCATTTTTTTTGTCTTCAATCAATTTACTTTGGAGAGCGTAGCTTGTCGCGCGGTACGGTGAAAACTCATTATGCTGTCACCTTAATTATTATTTTGGCATTTCAAGTTACATTTAATTATGCAAAATATTTTCGCTGCCCATTTAAGTGAGGAGACCAGAGAGAGAGGAGACCCTCAAGGAGTCCTTGGTATCTTAAAATGATCCTTTTGTTTACCCAATCCGCTGTGATTTAAGCTTAGCTGCCTTTTTGTTGTGTACTTTTGGCTCTTGTTCAGTTGCCTGGACACGCCTCAAAAGACGCCCAGATTCTGTTGGCCTTAAGTCGGTGTATAGTTTAGCAGTTTTATATTTTTCATGCCAACTTAGTTACAGGCCAACAAGAATCTGAAACAAGTTAACTAACTGAAGAACTGGCAACTGGCAACTGGCAACGGGCAACGGGCAACTGAACAGACTGAATGTTCTTTCTATTTACTTTGTTGTTATTCTTTCACTTTTTCTTGTTGTTGTTTTGTTGTTGTTTAGTGTCGGTGTTTACTTAGCGGCTTCTTTTGTGCTGTTGGTTGTTTTAGTTGATTTTGTAACAGGAATCGGCCACATTTTTGCAGCATTGCCTTTTGCTCCGCTTTTTGGCATTCGTGTGTTTGTTTTGGCCAACCCCAAGCCCCAACCATTCAACCATTCACCATCGAACTTGGCCAGCAAGAAAAACAACAACAAACCAACTGAACTATAGTAGAATTGTACAAACCCAACTAACCAACGAGGCGTTGCTTTAATTGAGTTCACAATAAACTTTGTAGCTCTGCACGATTAAATAAACATTTACACTCGATTTAAATGGACAGAAAGACAGACAGACCGATAGACAGACACACAGACCATTGTTTGGCTATTTCGAAATTTGCTGTTTAAACAGTCGTTCTATTTGTAAGCTGTACTCCATTTATTTGTGGGTAACTTGATACTAAAATGGTTTACTAACAGCTAACTCAAACGATTTGCTCATTATTACTAATGCCAATACTTGTGTAATAAGTATTTGGTTTAAAGTAAGACTCTGTATTAAATTTAGTCCAAGTAGAACAAATTGAGTCCTTTTGTTTTGTAACCCTCATTTTCAGTGAATTAGTTGCATACTTTAAGCTTCTGTTTTAGTTGTTTAACTAGCGTTAAGAAAATTGGAGCAAATTAACTCAATTGCTATCGACCACAGTCAAAGGTCAAGTTAATCGTTTCTCAACCTTTGGCCTTGCCTATTGTTTTCAGTCCTTTTCCTGTCCCTCATATTTCCATTAACTTTCTGCCTTAGTCAAAGATCAAAGAAAAACTTAAATTGCTTTGGCTTCTGACTATCCCATCTCATTCCATTAAATCCCAACTGATTTGTTGTTTGGCAAATTAACAGCATATATCATTGGACTGTAAGCTGGCTAACAAAGCAGGAAGTAAACGCCAATATTTTGTCTATTTTAGCCAGTTAGTTTTCTTCCTACTCTAGTTTCCATTTCCCATTAAACTGAAACTTTCGACAGCTTATCTTGTAAGCTTTTCATATAGAAATAAACTAGAATTTGACTAGTTTAGCATTTGTTAAAATAAAATAAAATTCTACGAGTATTATTCGATGTGTACTCACTTGAATGATAAAAGAAAACATGTGGAAAACTTACAAAAAAATTGATAAAATTGGAAGAAACACTATCAATCCAAGGAACAGAAAACTTCTCAAGCCGTTGAGGAAAAACCAAAATTCGAGTGTCACTGACTGCCAGACAGACAGGCAGACAGGCAGACAGGCAGATAGACGGTTGACTGTCCAAATTTCCCAGAGTCCAAGTGGCTGGAAAAGGGCGGAAAGAATGTGTCAATAATGACTAATGGCCGGGCCGGAAAGACAAAAGTGTTCCATGTTTTTTGGGACCCATCCGTTTATTGTTCGAAACATTTGTTACCGAGTTCTGGGCTTATGCATATCATCATTTATTTTTGCATATCTACAGCTTGGTTTTATTTTTTATTTTATTTTCTTTAATTTTTTTATCGTTACTCATGATGATTGGTGCGTACTCTTTTTTTATTTCTTTTTTCGTCTTTGTATTTTTTATTGGATGAGTCCCAGTTGGTTTTCGCTTTTAATTTCAAATTCTGGGGAAACTTTTAAGCTTGCCTTTGTGCTTTCTGGGAATTTTAAATGAGGTAGGCAAATGGAAACATTGAGAAAAGTTTTGGCTTATATAACACATACACATTTCCATACAAAGAGCGAAAGAGGCAAAATTTCAGAAGTTTTAATTAATTTAAGCTTGTTTAATTCATATACAAAACACAAGAAAAAAGTATAAACGCGCCAAATTGTTGACAAAAGATGGTTATAAATTCTTAACAATTTTGGAACGCTTTTCAAATTATTGAAATATTGAAATACTGCAATCCTGTTAGCTATGCCCTTTGTCTGAACGGTTTTCAATCAAAGATGAAAGTACTTCTTGAGAAAGTAGTGGAAAATTCAAAGAATTCTGGATCGATAAGTAATTTATAACAAACAAATACGCCTCATTAAAAAGGAACTTGCCCAAAAAAAAGGAAACCACTCAAATGTCATGAAACCCAGGCTTATTACAACTGACAGAATACATGTATTTGTTGTATAAAATGAAATGAAAACTTCCTTCTCTCCCCCTCCCATTTATTTCAGTTACAAAAAACACGTGCCACATTTCCGCTTGGAACCCCAACGCAATGACAAATCTTTGTGCTTCCTTAGAGTTGGGGTACAATTATGGTCAGCAAATAAAATGCTCATCAGCTGGCATAAAAGGCACTTGGAGCAAGCTGAAAAACAGGAGCTGCCTTTACATCTGGAGGCCAGTATAAATAACTATGCCCCGCAAACAATGTCCAAACACTGCCGTAGTAGCCACAAAGAGCAAAACAAACTCAAATTACACACAGAGAAAGGTCGAGCTGAGAATCTGGGAATGCTGGGAGGCTGGGAAGCTGAGAAGCAGTAACATTTTTTGAGGCCAAGGGCTCCAACGACTCCTCAATGTGGCCTGCAATTTTTTTGTATCATTGTTACGTATACGCCAAGGTGTGTGACTGCACACTACGCAGCGTGTACGAGAGTGTGTGTGCGTGTGTTTGTATATGTGTGCTCTATGTAATTAATGTTTTTCTGTGCCCCGATCCTGGACCCGGTAAGGGTCCTGCTGGAAGTCCTTGTCCTGTTTCTCCTACTGGCCTGAAAATGTGTAAGCGTAAAGTTTACGCAAACAGGAAATTGTTATTGCTTTGTCGCCTTTAAAAAAGAATAACACAAACATAATGAAAAGAAAGTGACTAAATGATACCCTATAATTGGTTTTAAATAAATTTATAAACTCTATTTCAGTAGAGAATAACTTACTTTTTTGGGTTGAATATAGTTATTGAATGCAGTCAGTTTCATATAGTCAAATAAGGCAGATTGCAATTCACTAAATTTATTATAAAATATATATTATATATATTAATGTTCATATACAATAAAGCAGTTCAAATAAATATAAATTTTGACTGATAATGACTTAAAGTACAAAGGTGTTGAAACTGTTCTTATGTTATACTTTAAACAAGTGAAATAATTTAAGCCTTAAACTCAGTGAAAGAAAACTATACTTTACTCCATTTTTTATATAATGTCAATATACCCCATTGCTGCTTTTCGAATGGGTATAAGTAGGCAGTAAGAGTGTATGAGACTAAAGTGAATGTCAACATGTCTTTGTGGAATATTAAAGAGCTGAACGAATTTGTAGGCTGTGCCAATGGGTCATTGACTTGCTGATGTGTTGCTGTATATATATATATACACACAAATACATAGACATTTATATATATGCATGTTGTATGGAACTTGTGCCTGTGAGTATAATTAAGATCATATCTCGATGCGTTGAAATCTGAGTTCAAGAGTCGAATTTGTGTCTATCATGTTGCCACAACAACTTAAAGATGGTCAAACTTTTATCTTAAAGCTGTTATTTATATATTTTTTTATTCAATCAACTCAATCGAGAAGCATCATGTTGAGCTATGACCGTCACTTGGGTGTGGCTAATTTACGGCTAGGCAATTTGTGTAACGTTTCACGCACTTTGATGTAATTGATGACCACTGTGCTGGAGGACAAGTACAGTGTGGGCGTGGGACAGTTGGCCATGGCCTATAGTAAGTAATTTACGAAGACTGCCTCTTGTTGTTCTTATACATTGGCCAGTTTTACGTGCTGCCTAAAAGCCTGACATGCACCATTTATATGGGCAACATATTTTAAGCATTTTTATGCGATAGAAAAGCAACGAAAACAAATGTGACTTAACGAAAGAAGGGCTATAAAAAAAAGAAAGTAAAGAAATTGTGTTCAACTGGATTTTGTTTACGGAAGTTGGCCAAAAGGTTCATTCACTTGGCGCCATTCCTTCATATTCATTTTGTTGCTGTCAGCTTTGATCGATTTGAGCTTGACCCTGTCGTGTATTGATATTTGTTACCTCTGTCAGTAAGTTATACAATATTAAGCAAACTTAACTCTCTGCATAAAATTCACATATCACTATCAAACTGTGCTTTATTTGAGCTCAGTCTAATCAGTCTCATTTGTAAGTTTCTGCAGTTTTGATTTCTGTTGTTTGTATGTCAGAAAACAGCCATCAATCATTGCCTTTGATGGTCCTTTCGTTTGTTAGTTAATCTATTTACTGTATAAAACTACACGTTCATTAAGGAGCTTATAAAATTCTGATTTCTACTCAAATTATGAATGAGTGCTTTTGCGGTTGAACAAAATTATTTGCCAGTTTCAACAACTTTGCTCAATTTTTAGCTACAAAAGCGGATTACAGGCGAGAAAGTGTAAACTAACACGAACAAAACTCGAAATAGTTTGTACAGGTTTTCTCTATTTTTTCTGTTTTTATGGAAAATTGGAATCGCTTGACTAACCACAAAATTTGCAGCGTGGAAACTTTCAATTTGCTTAGCCAAGTATCGAACTGGGTGGCAATCAGGCAGTAAAACGAATGCAAAATAAAATATAATAAAACATCAACCACAATAAGTGGTGCAATAGAGTCTAAAACCACAAGAACAAGCCAAAAAACAACTGTTGAAAAACTTTTCAATTTGGACACGAAATGTGAGCAATTTCCACAACTGAGAATTCTGGCGCTAAGCAAATACAGAAGAAAAACTGTGGGTGTGGGTACATACAAACCGTTGTGTGTGTGGAAGTGTGTTTGTCAAGTCGAAAATGCAAGTGACAATGGGGAAATTATGGATTATGCAAAGTTGCCGAAGTGCTGACTATGTTTTGACAGCTTCTATGGATCCTCTGTTTGCTCTCAATGTGATACATAATACATTTCAAATGAAATGCACTTTCGTTATCGCATACAGATTATAAATATTCAATATTCGCTTTATTATATACACACAGACTTCAACTTAAATCGATGAATACTTTGGACGAATCATCATTTTGACAGAGCTTAATGCATTATAGCCTTTCCAGTTGTACCACCAAATGCTTTCCTCGTTATACACTTGGCAATCAAAGTATTTTCCATTGAGGTTACTGTGAAAGATAATGCACATTAGTGTATCGATAAGAAACAAAAATACTGAACTTTGTTGTACCTGTTTCCGTACAAGTTGTACCACCAACCACTTTGGTAATAATTGGCACAATTTCCTGCCCCCCAACGATCGTTATCCCTGTCGAAGGTGGTGAATTTGTCTTGCAGATTATATCTGAGAGCATCGCCAGCTGTTCCCGAATAGGTTCCAAGGGACATCAGCATATATTGGTCCTCCTCGCTGCCAATTCGAAAATTATCATATCTGGCATGACGAACTTCACCTGAGAAAGCGCCTAACTCTATATATAATTCATAGGGAAGAGATGTTGTCATTTTATGTATCGCCTCAAGTCCCAGAAAGAATTCTCCTTGCAGTTTTCCAAAGCCATTGCGATAATCTGCCCAGTCTCTATAAAAGTTTTCACTGCCATCAAATCGACGTTGAATTATTGTCCATCCGTTTCCGGCTGTTTGACCATCGCAAAGAACCGGAATTGTTCCAACACCATCAACACTTATCTCATGAATACTTGTTGAATTTTCAAATGGGAGACAGTTAATGGCAATCTCTTGGATACTCCTAGCACTCTGTCTGCTCAGTTTGGTATTATAATTTTGAAGAATAATCAAATCGTTTAAACTCGACAACTGGGTGTTCAGTAGATGAATAGCCTCAGAGTTCTCTTTAATCTGAGTCTTCAATGATGCAATCAAGTTCTCGGTTTGCTTATCATCACAAGTTTTGTTCTCCAGTGCTGCGATTAGATCATCCTTATGCTTATTTTTCTCTATATACAAAGTCTCAAGATCCTTGAATATGGTTACATTCTGTTGTAGCTCTGCTAACTGCTTCGTCAGTTTTACAATCTGCTCGTCTTTGTTTCGAATCACATCGTCACAATTCTCAATCATTTCTTGGGTTTTCACTGAATTGTCAATGAGAGGTTTTAACGCCCTAAAACAATATGATTCGCACTGCTCATTTGTCTCCTCAAATTCCTACGAAATCACCATTAAACAATGAATTAGAACATCAAATATAATATTTCTTTGTCACTATACTCACATGTTCGAGGTCATTTGAAGTATCTTGACCAGAAATTGCCACAAAAATAAGCAAAAAATGCAAACAAATCACGTACTTTATTCTCATATTGGAATTATAAGCTGCTTCTCGGTTTGTGTTTGAAAATAAACTAAAGCTAAGGTTCGGATTATTGGATCATATAGTCGACGCTCTTATCAGTTATTGGACATATACTACATGTGAACAATCGTGTGTGATTGTGTAGTCAGCAGTATTTGTGCTCGTGTTAGAGATGGGCATTAGTATTCATATACTTTTTTGTTAATCTAAATGAACTTTGTTTTGTACTGAATTGCCAAATAACGAGTATAACGATTATATATAAGACTAAATACAATAAATATTTAATTAATTGAATAATAAAGTTATTTTTTCCGATTACCCATCACTAGCTAAAGCCACTTGCAACTGTCTACGCAAAACACACGTATCAGTTGTCGTCTAAATAAAGTTAGGGACATTCCCGGTAAAAAATCACTGAACAAGCATTCAGACTTTTTGTTTAAAGTGTAATTTAATTAAGACAATCCGATGGTAATTTCAATACAAAACTTATACTAGAGTGTACTTTGGCCTAATTAACATTTTCACGGACTTCATAGAAGTATAACCTTTGAGTGTATACCACCAAGTGCCTCTTACATTTCTCTCTCCGCTTTTATAGTATTTTCCATTGAGATTACTGAAAGCAAATAAAAGCACTTATTTTAAGGGTTTTTCAGTAGAATCTTTTTAATTTACATACCTATTTGCATCGGAGTTAAACCACCAAGCGCCTTCATAATAGTTGGCACAATTTCCTCTAGACCAAGCATCGTTATCACGATCGTATGTCGTGAATTTATCGTAAAGATTATATCTCAGGGCATCACCGGCATTGCCGCTATATGTTCCCAAACTTTTAAGCATATATTTCTCATCTTCGCTGCCAATGAGAAAGTTATCATATCGAGCACTATACATTGTGTTCTCAAAGTCAACCAGCTCAATATAAAGTTCATATGGACGTGACACTGTCAGTCGGTATATGTATTCAAGACCTAAGAAGAATTCGCCATCATAATTACCGAAACCATATCGATATGAATTCCAATCTCGGTAAAAATCAAGTTTTCCATCTAACCGTCTCTGGATTACAGTCCAGCCGAATTCCGCTTCACAAACATCGCAGAGTACACGAAATGGGGCGATTCCGGGAACATATATCAGATGCACAGTCTCCCAGCTATCGTATGACAAACAACTTGTTGCTTTCTTCTCATTTGAATTCTTAGTACTCAGCGAATTCTTGAGGCTTTCTACTGAAGCTTGCAGATCCGCTATATGAGCTTTTAATTGTTCTAGCAAAGCTTTCTGAGATTGCATCTCATGATTTATATTACGATCTGGATTGTCAAACATATCAAATACATTTGCAGTATCGTTAGTTTTACTTGAAATATTAAGGGTCTGAATATTTTTATAGGTAGCATTCAATTCAAGATCCCCCAATGTACCCTGGAGATCAACTATTTTAATAACTTTCGATTCGATAAAGTTGTCCAACTGAAAAGTATAACAATATTATTTATTACACACATATTGAACTCATCCCTGGTACTCACCGCCTTATCTTCAGCTGTTGACATTGCATGTGCAGCAAAGCATCTAAGAAATAAAATGTATATTAAAAATTGCATATTTGTTAAATTTTGTGATGCAATTCGAATGAATAACAAAGTGAAACTAAATAACAGAAGCTGCAACTTGACTTCCAACTATCACAGCTTTCTTATCCAGTTATCAATTCCACCTTATCATATATTCATTAAGCTAAACACTTCTAACTAAACACATAAATTACACCAACACAAACTATGTGAGTCATTCAGATTCTCACACGTTAATAGTTAGTTAGAGAAATGCCAAGACAACTGAATAAGTTTTTAATTAGATAAGAGATTTTTATTGTTTAATGTTTATGCTTTCCTTATTGGCTTAATTAAGTTAATCTTAAGATTTTAACTGACTGAAAAATAAGATAGGCATGGGTTAAACTACCCAGATTGTGGGTATATTAACCCCTGAAGTTTACACTTTCTATTAACAAACAATTAATTCTTTTATTTCTTTGCTTCTGTATTTAAAAAAAATTTAATTTTGTGGCCCTTGGAGACCAATTGGTAATTTTCTAGTCATTTAAAATTTGAATTGAATTTAAATGTTTATTTGAATATACCATAAGCTTGTGATCTTGTAGTACTTTTTGCCAATTTTCACTTTTATATAATTTTATTATACTCTAATGTGCACTAATACATAGACACATAGACAGCTATAGAGTATATAGATTTCAATGTTTATACTACAAACCTATATAGATCGTAAGCCATTTGCCAGCATATTGAGGTGCTAATGTATTTATAAAGCGACTTTGTTGTATTTTTAGTTTGAAAATGGTAAATGGAAAATGTTAAATGGAAAATAGAAAATTTAAAAATGAAATGAAATTGGTCTAGGTGCGAGCAGGCCTTTAATCTGTTCATTTTCATTGCCCGATTTATGAAGTGTGAAGCATTAATTTGATTTCTCATGCATACATATATACATATATCTATATATATGTATATTCTACCACATATACGTAATTGGCCCAGCTATAAATTGGGTCAAAAGATGAACAATTTACTATGCTTTGAAGTCGTTCTCTGACCTTAGCAGATTTAGCCACAAGAAATGCCACAAGGACAAAGGATGCGTTGCAATTGCTTTAAAAGGAATTTAATTAGCTTCTGTTAAACTACAAGCAGCAGAGGATTGTGTTGAAAATATTTGAGATACTTGTGATGCTGTGAAGCCCCAAGCTGTTTTCATAATTCAACTGACAGCTGAGTTTTCTTGCATCAATATGGCTATAAATTGGCCATATCCCGCGACCTGAAACCTGAGACCTTCTCTCTGTCTCTCAATATACCCCTGTCTCTCTCCATTTCATGCTGTGTCCGGTGGCTGTCTCGTATCTTGGAGCACGTAGCGACTTTTAAGTGGTTTCTGTGCTTGTGCTTGACCTTAAACTTCAGCTTTTGCTTTTGCTTTAGCTTTAGCTTGGCAGGGGGATTTGCATCTACAGAGTTGCATTTACCATGCAGCCAGACAAGCCCATTAAAATCCTGAGAGCACTGCCACTTTCTACATCCTTGCAGGCAGCAACGAGCAGCTGCTCATCCTGATGCCAATGCCGATGCCGTTGGTGATGCCAATCATGATGATGATGATGATGATGATGCCATTTGGCCCATTGTCTGTCCAGGGGTGCAACATATGGACAAGTGCATCAGAATGCTGGCGGTAGCATCATAATTCGTCCACTGCATTTTCCTGCTAATGAAATTCCCAACAATCAATATGCGAGTGAGTCTGACCTTCAGACAGTGCAAGATACAGTGCATGTGCTGACAAATAGCCAACCAACTTGTTTTCCCCAGTATTTTTCAGCTTCTGCTTGTTGTTAGCAATATGAAAAACATTTGACCCTGGCAATCTACTTGTACACACACACACATATACACATATCGCATAGCAATAGCTAAAGAAAAACTCTCGTGAAAACAACAGACTGCACATCGCAATTGTTGATTTTCTTTTTGTTTTTGTTTTTTCTTTTAAGAACTGGGCAGCTTGAGGATTTACGATCTGGCAGCCAAGTCAAAGGCATAGCCACAACCTCACTTCATTACACACAAATTGAAGTGTATATGATGTTCAGAGTATTTTTATATATTCCCAGATAGTATCATACCTTTCAAATACCTTACAATGCTCAAAAGAATTTTTTATTTTTCAAATATTTTAAAGTAAACTTAAATTAAGTATTAAATAAACAAGATTCCAAATTTAAGCATCTCCTATTTATACAATAAATAATTTTAAATAACTTTCTCCCCTTGTCCAACATTTTGTCACTAAAGAAAAACATTTTGTAGCACTACAGTAAAACTATCTAAAAAGATTTCATTTTGCACGCCTTTTAGCTCCATTGTCCAACAGATTTGAGACTTTGTTTAGTTTTCATTAGATGAACAACTAAGAGTAGGAGAATTTTGTCGTTTTTACTTTACATAACTTGTTTTCCACTTGCCAGAGTATTTGTTGAAGTGTATTAGGATTTCTTATTCCATTCTGTTTTGTAAAGTGTTTGGAATTGTCTTTTGGGTAGTAGATTGTTAGCATCTTGTGAATTTCCAAATGGACATTACATCAAGCATGAAAATTGCTCCTCATGTTGACATTTTCTTTCTTTGTTGTTATGCTCTTTATTGTTTTGTTTTGCTCTCTTTCGCACATTTGTTTTTATTTGTCTTCATTTTCACACTCTCAACTGCAAGTTCTCTTTATGTCTATATCTGTTTCTATATCTATATCTGTATATTTTTTCGCACGTAGTGAAATACATTTGCAAGTTAGAGTGAGAGAGGGAGAGAGGGAGAGTATGAGATTACGATTAAGATAGATAGCAAATGATAAGGTTCCTAACTGTATATTTAAAATATGTTTATGAATTGTAAAGAGCATGGCCGCGTTGGAATAGTCTAAACAGCCACAAGCAAGTTATACTACTATCTGCAACTTGCGCTTGTGCTTAGGTCCCACTGTGTGAAGTTTCCGTATGACGAGACAGTAGAAGGTCAAAATGAAGATCAATGGTGTGGCAAAGCCAAGAATCAGCGAGTACAATATGAAGGCAGAGTCCGACTGGGTGTTGAACAATTCGGGCCACTCAACATTACAGGTTATGTGACCAGGACTACTCTCCACAGAGTTGGCAAACATTATCACTGGCAGCATCAACATAAGCCTTAACTTGAGAGAATTGCGGTTAACCTTAACCCTTGCTTACCATCAGGTACAAGTTATGGTAAAGCGTTATTTAAGTTAACCCAATAAAGTGCGCAAAGTAAATCCAAAGAGGTACGTAAAATTCGGTTAAACCCAAAGAGGTACGCAAATGTAAACACAGGTACACGAAAACTGTACCTAACTGCACACAGAGAGAGCAAATACCAGCGAATGGCTACCCCGGTACCTACGGCTAACGCCGCGCTCCCAAAAAAACGTCTGGCGAAAATATAAGAGAACATCAAAAGAGCAAGTCCAGGCAAAATTGACTCTTACCTAATCAACAGCTGCGCTTTGTATAAAACTGGTGGTTGTGCGCTCTTTCAATTCAGTCTCGAGAACGAGTATGAACTGTACAAACATGGAACGAGTTTGCTGCGTTTGTCTGAAAACATTTAGCGAGAAACCACTCTCCGCTGATGAACCATTTTTGCTGAACATGATCAACGAATGCTTCAACTTAAAAATTGAAGACTCTGAAATTCAAGTCAATAACATATGTGAACAATGCATATCGGATGTAAGAGCAGCGAGTCGGTTTAAGAGAAACTACGAGCAGAATATCAAATTGAAAGAGAGTCGCCACGACGACTTCATTGATAGTCTTGAAGCTGAAAATTGGGAACTGGTCAGCGTTGTTGTCAAAGAAGAAAATGTAGAATATACCGAAATGGATATCGTCAGAGATTTTGAACCTATCAATGAAGCACCAATAATTTCAAATGAAAGAGAAATAATTGACGATCAACTTATTGAGAAATATAAAAGACTTGCAAAAAACTTGAAGAAACATTTCTGTAATTACTGTGACAAAGCATTCTCTAGAAAAGCATTCTTAACCAACCACCTCCGAACTCATACCGGAGAAAGGCCCTTCAGCTGTCCACTATGTGACAGAAAATTTTCACAGGCTTCAACTCGTACTTCTCATTTACGTGTTCACACCGGAGAGCGAAGATTCAAGTGTCCGTATTGCCCAAGGGATTTTACTCGAAGATACGTCTTTCTAAATCACCTGGCCACTCATGACACACCGGACAGCACCAAAAAATAATTTTAAACCGAACTTAAAAATTGTATTACTTAACTATTATTAATACTTTAAAGCCTTTTGTTATTATTAAACAATAAAAAATAAAATCAATAATTTAAAAATGTATTTTTATTTGTATACCTAGTATAGTTTTAAGAAATTTGTATTGAATATGGGCTAAATTTGGTGTCTGAGATAAAATTTTTCCAGACCAACCCAGACCCAGACCCAACCAAACTTATAGAGTAGTAAGTGGTTACAAGAAGGAAAAGTATAGTCGAGCTAGAATACTCTCTGCATCATACTTCCAATTATTTTAATAAAATCGGCGTCCGAATATATCACTTTACAATACTTGCAGTAAACACGTTGAAATAAATACATATGTTTGCATGTACATGCACAAACAAATACGTTTGACATTGTATGCATGCTACGTGCATATACATATACATATACATTTGACACTATTTGTATGCACGCACATATGTATGTATGTATATGTAATACATATACAATTTGTCGGCACGGGCAGCGTCCGCGGGCAGCGCTGTCGCTAAACACGTTGAAATAAATACATACAAATACGTTTAACTTAATATGTATGCACATACATACATATGTATGTATGTAGTAATACATATACAATTGGTCGGCACGGGCAGCGTCCGCTGGCAGCGCTGCCGCTACACAAGCAGCGCAATCGTTTGCTCACATGTTTGTATTTTTCTCTCTCGCTTGCACACATGCATTGACATTGCGTTCAATTATAAACATTTTTACGCGTCTAGCTCTTTTGTTTATTGTCCGATTTTAGGTAACGCAAAAAGAGAACAGGTACATTTACCGTTGTCTGTACTCAAACGCTGATTGTACCCAAATGCTAGTAGGTAAAATGTAAAGAGCGTTAAGAGAGCCGCAATAAATTGGTGGTTGCTGCGCACTCTTGAGACAGTATTCGTTGTGAAGCCAAACGAGGAAGACATGGATCCGATTTGCCGCGTTTGTATGAGCAGCTCTGCCGCCTTGGTGAATATATTTGTATCGGGCAGAGATATATTTCCCAGTCTGGAGCACATGATAAACGAGTGCGTCAAAGTCAAAGTAAAACGAAATGACCAACACTCGAAATTGATTTGCAGAACTTGTGTATCCGATCTGCATTCCGCATACAGATTGAAAAGAAACTACGAGCTGACTGTAAAACAATTCAACAAGAAAGAAGATGAGGAAACGTTTGTTAATGTAACAGATCTATCAGATCAAGAGAACAACTCTAATGATTTAATAAACGCGGTGCCAACAGCACAGCCTACTAGCAAAAGAAAGAGAAAACATGCGTTTAAACTAAAATTAAATGTCATGTCGGTGACTAAGAAACCAAAAATCGAAAAGAGCGCACAGAATCAGAACAAAATAGAAGAGAGCAAAATCGAAAAGAGCACACACAATCAGAGCAAAATCGAAGAGAGCATTATCGAAGAGAGCAGCAATGAAGAGAGTCAACATGAAGATAATCACGATACGAAAGAGACAACTGATAAGAGCTCGAGTGCGTCTGAAATTGTCACAGAGAGCGTAGAAAACGATTTGCTTGCTAGCGAGAGTTCAAATGAGTCAAAAGAGAAGCCAAAAACAAAGCAAAAAGGAAAAACTCACCCCTGTAGTTACTGCGAAAAACACTTCAAGAAAAAGCAAACTTGGCGAGTTCACATGCGAATTCACACCGGTGAACGACCCTTTAAATGTCAACACTGTGAGAAAGACTTCGCGGACCGATCGAATCATAGGAGACACTTAATTCTGCACACAACAGGCCGATGGAAAAGTCAAGGAAAGGGATACAAAAAAAATAAAAAAAACAAATAGAAGCTTTAAAAGAAAAATCAAATTTAAATTAATATTAAGAATTATATGAAATGTCAGATTATATAATAAATTAGATTTAAAATAAGCATGCAAAGTAAATTAAGTATTTTATATTCAAATAAATTTTACAATAAAACTCAAATTGCGTTTAATATTTTATTTATTTTAATACGAACTTAAATTGCTCTTAAATTTTTATTTCCAGGCAAATATAATAAACTGTTTTCGCTTTACAAGATTACACTTAAATATTTGAAAATAATTTTCGTTTTTCCTGTAACTTTATTCGGACTAAAGTATTCTTAAAAACTTTTGCAATTCTTTACAACTACGAGAAATTTGAATAAAAGCTTATTTTATATTCAAAAATACAAATTGCACACATAAATGTATTCAAATGGCAACATTAAATAGTTTATGGTCTTAAAATTAATTTAATTTTCATTATTTACTTTTGTTTTTATTTTCATGTAATCTCATTAAGTACTTTTAAATTGTTAAGGGATATTTTAATAGTTTTATTTAATGTATTTTTCAAATTGTTGGTATTTTTTTTAAATTTATCAAATTTATTCGATTATTTTCTTTATCAGTATGCAAATATATTGTTATATTTCAAACACTTAAACACTATAATTAAATTGAATGAATATTTTTTTATATTATTGATTAATTTTATGAATTTCTTTCCATTTTAATTTCGTAATCACATTGGAATTTTATTCGATAATGTGATGATTTCCTTAACTGTTTTCTTTCTGTTTTGTTTAATTTTATTTCCAGAGGAATTGTTTGTTTAATATTTCTGCTGGAGTTTATATATAAATCTCATTGACTTGTTTCATTTTATTCTCAATCACAATATTTTGTGAGAGAATTATAGATTCGTCGTTTTAATCTCAAAGTCTTTCTTTGATTAAATCTTTGGCTTTGCGCTCGTTTATAATACTCTTAGATTATATCTTTGGCTTTATTCACCTATGCGTTATACACTACACCAAGAAGGAAAAGCACTACACACACACGCACACACACACATTCACACTCCAAAACACACACACATATCAATAAATATCATGGCTTACTTATAATAAGCTTTCTGATGGCCTCAACAGTTCCTTACTCATCTCTAACTCCCCCGGATCACGGCTTTCCACCTGAACCCGCACTCATCTCCGCGCTATAAACACAACCGTCTCGAGCGGCACACCAGGAGCCCGGTCTTATAAATCCGTGTGTAGCACCGGAGGCTTACAGTTGTTGGTCTCGGCATTCACAACAACCAAAGCGGTGGCATTTGCTGCCACTGGCGGTGGAGCATTAGTCGTTGCCATTGGCTGAATGGAGGTAATGACATCGGTTCCAGCTGTAGTTGTCGTTGTTGTTGTTGCATTCATGGCTGCATTGTTGTTTCTGCCCGTCAGTGGATTCTTTTTGTTCTTGTTCTTTGAATTGTTACCACCTAAATTATTGGATCCAATCAGACGCTCTGATTGTCGTCCCTTGCCAAACTTGGGAAAGAAACTGTTCTCCAACTGCAGCTGTGCATTGATATCCTTGCGAGCTGCACAGGTGCAGGCCTTCATGAAGCTCTTCTTGAAGTTATCGCTAAGAAAAGCATAGAGTATGGGATTCATGGCCGAGTTGGAATAGGCTAAACAGCCACAGGCCAGAAACACCACCACCTGCAACTTGGAGGCGCATCTCTCGGTGGAGTTAATCAATGCCACCTGCGATACCCAGTGGGGTAGCCAGCACAAAATGTACACGGTGATCACAGTGAGCACCAATTTGGTGACCTTGCGATGCGATCGTTTCTTCTCCTTGCTCTTGTGCTTGGGTCCCACTGTGTGAAGTTTCCGTATGACGAGACAGTAGAAGGTCAAAATGAAGATCAATGGTGTGGCAAAGCCAAGAATCAGCGAGTACAATATGAAGGCAGAGTCCGACTGGGTGTTGAACAATTCGGGCCACTCAATATTGCAGGTCATGTGACCAGGACTACTCTCCACAGAGTTGGCAAACATTATCACTGGCAGCATCAACAGAACCGATGTCATCCAGGCCACAGCTGAGACTAATTTCGAGACGAACGGAGTGCGATATCGAGGCGAGGATATGGGATGACATACAGCAATATATCGATCCGCAGACATGATCAGCAGAAATATTGAAGACGTGAACTGTGTGACGGAGGTGCTCACCAAATAGGCCTTACACATGTAGGTGCCAAAGGCCCAACTACCCGCTTGCATGGTATAAATCACAAAGGGTATACCGATCAGAAAACACTCATCAGCTATGGCCAGATTCAGTATATATATGTTGGTAACAGTTTGCATTTTGGAAAAACGTAGCACTACATAAATTACTAGGGTATTGCCAAACAGACCCACAATGCAGACCAGAGCATAGAGTATCATTGTGATCAGTAATACTCCAAAATTCCAATCATCCGGGCATTTCATTCCAGGGTTAATTGCTCCACTGCCATTGGGCAGCTTTCCGCCGTATCCCAACGGTAGCGTTCCATTAAATTCTGCCAGAAAGCCGCTGCCGCTGCCGCTGCCACTGCCACTGCCAACGCTGCTGCCGCCGCTAGCGTTTAGTCGTTTATGGTATTCGGAGTATTCCAATGCGGAACTAAATCCAACATTATCGCTGCCATTGTGGGATTTACTGACCATCTGTGTTCCAGTTGCTGTTTCATTTGCTGTCTTCGCTGCTGCTGTCGTCGCAGCTGGCGTCTCTGTCGACGTCGCTGTCAACTGCTGTGTGGGCGTTATTAAGCTCGTTAGTGTCAGGACTGTCAGCACAAATAACAGGATGCCACAGCCACCATGGACATGGTCCATGTGGCAGCTGCGGTTAGCGGCACCATTTGGTTTCGAGTAGCCTTTCATGTTTGTTGTGCGGCTTGTTTTGGGCCCCTCTATCCCCCTCTTTCTCCACTCTTTCCACGCCCCCCTTTCACGGCCTATATGTTTGGGCTACTGCCGTTATGTTCGCTTGGCTAATTTTCAATCCCGGGCAACGCCCAATAGTTGATGTGTTCTGCTAAAATTCAAATATTTTGATATAATTTCCATACTTGATGCGTGGTCCCGACGATGACATAGTTTTCTGATGTTACATAATTCGTTCAGCTCTGAAATTATATAGAAGCCATAGTGAAATTATTATTATTATTATGTAACCACATTAATAGTACTTTTATTACACAATTGGTTTAGTTTGACGAGACAGTGATTTGGGAAATGTTATTTAATATAGAGGAGAACGGGAAGTTTCGGGGCTATAATTTAGTCATAGGTCGCATTAAACAATTTTAAAGAACTTTTGTTACTTCGGGTACAGTTTTGAATTTGTAGCCTTAATTTGTGAGAGATTTGCGGTTAACCTTAACCCTCGCATAACATCAGGTACAAATCGTGGTAAAGCGTTATTTAAGTAAGCCCAATGCAAAGTAAATCCAAAGGGTTAGGTAAAGAGGTACGTTAAGCCCAAAGAGGTACCCAAATGTAAGCACAGGTACACCAAGACTGTACCTAACTGTAAACTAAAGTATGTAAGAAGAGAGAGAAAATACCAGCGATAAAGCTACACCGGTACCTGCAGCTAATGCCGCGCTCCCAAACTATTTAAGAGCAAGAAACATCTGGCATACCAACAAAATGGAATACCCTAATAAAGAAGACAACGCAAAAGAAACCGCAATTAAAAGAGGACACCAAAAGAGTAAGTCCAAGACAGTCTCGAGAACGAGTATGACCTGGACAAACATGGAACAAGTATGCTGCGTTTGTCTGAAAACATTTAGCGAAAAACCACTCTCCGCTGAGGAACCATTTTTGCTGAACATGATCAACGAATGCTTCAACTTAAAAATTGAAGACTCTGAAATTCAAGTCAATAACATATGTGAACAGTGCATATCGGATGTAAGAGCAGCAAGTCGATTCAAGAGAAACTACGAGCAGAATATCAAATTGAAAGAGAATCGCCACGACGACTTCATTGATAGTCTTGAAGCTGAAAATTGGGAACTGGTCAGCGTTGTTGTCAAAGAAGAAAATGTAGAATATACTGAAATGAATATCATCACAGATTTCGAACCAATCAATGAAGCACCAATAATTTCAAAAGAAAGAAAAAAAGACGATCAAAATGTCAAGAAATCCAAAAGATCTTTTCATGGCAAACAGAAACATGTCTGTAATTTCTGTGACAAAGTATTCGATAGAAAGTCATTCTTGACCAACCATTTCCGCATTCACACCGGCGAACGACCCTTTAAATGTCAACACTGTCAGAAGGACTTCGCGGACCGATCTAATTATAGGAGACACTTAACTCTGCACACAATAGGACGATAAAGAAATCACGGAAAGGGTTTCAAAAAAAGAAAGAAAACAACTGGAACGGCCACTCAGAATTTTAAACTGCATAGTAAATTTAAGAATATTATATTTAACAATATGTATAACAATTTGATTAAAAGAAACTGAACAATTTATTTATATATATATTTTCTAATCTGAACCCAAGTTTTCCTTTCTGACACGTGTCACAAAAATTGTAGGTCAATGCAGATTGTTTGGGAAGGGTACAAGAAGACAAGGGAGACCCTAAAAGAGTCAGCTAAATTGCGCTCTAATTAATTAATTGTTGTAATCCCCGTTAGATAAACAACATGAGTTGCCAGAAATATATATTTATATATATGTATATTCATGGCCCTTTTTCCATAACTGGGTCGACAGCTGCGATTAATGACATTTTGTCCAGCAATGAGAACTACAAACAAAGTCAAATAATGGCATTGGAGGCTGCTCTCAATTAGGCCCCATACTAATCAGACGCTGTGCAATTATGGGATGGTTAAAGCCGCATCATAACTGCCACAAGCTGGCTAACAAAGCCAAATTGGCCAACTCGGTTGCTCACCTTGATTAGACGAAACGAATAATCAAATCCAGCTGAACCTAAAGCGTACTGACTGCTTCTGACATGACATGTTTCTGGCTAACAAACATGGTTAACAATCAATTGCTGCACATATTGGCATTGACGGGGTCATGGCACAACTAGCCATAAAACGCTTCACGGACGTCTGAGTCAAATGACATGGACAATAGAAGAAAGGAACATACAAAACATGGGAGGAAGGAGGAGAAGAAACGGGTAACATGGTTATTAATGCGGCTGAGAGAACCTAATGACGGCATATTGGCCAACTTCTAATTGTACCCTTTGTGAGTGTGCAAATGTGTGCGTGTGTGTGCTTGTGTGTGCGTGTGTCTTTACACCTTAACTAGCTAGTAGCTGCTTCTCTTTGCGACGCAAAAAGCTACTCACTTTTTGTGACTAAACAACTAATAACACATCCACTTAAAGTACTTAAATACTTATAATAATTGACATAATTATATTTATATGAGTACAAACTTTAGTTTTACTAAGAAATTAAGTATAATAAGTATACTTTAAACTATTTGAGAGGGACATGATTTTATTATTATCAATGGTTTGATAAGCATATCGAGTAAAAACTCTTGTATATATACAGTGAAAGCTCTACTCGGGGACAGCTTCCTTAGCTGGATGAATTTCATAGTCCCAAGAACATGATATTCAAACAAAATCCGTTCCCTTGGGCGGACATCTCCCTTGAGCGGCCAAAAGTACTGAAAGAGAGCTTTCACTGTAATAAGAAATTGATGTCTGTAATAATCCTAGTACCAATTAGACTTTATAAAAATTATGAATCGTTTTAACTCTTATGTTTGGTATGTATACCTTCAATATAGTTTCAATTAGACCTTTTCCACCTAAGAATGTGTTCATTTACTATTGCTTTATATACTTACTGTATGTACATTAAGTCAGTTTTAGTTTTAGTTAGATATATCCCTCAGTTTTGCTTTGGCCTTATATGTAATCCCTGATTCGGTTTTCAACCAAGGATGTGTAAATTTAAGTTTAAAGTATTTCGATATTAAGTTAAGCTTCCATTATAACAGTTTCTAGTTGAGATACATTATAATTGGGGTTCAAAATAAGTTTTAGCATTCACTCTGTTTAATTAAAATGAAGTTTGAACTTTTGCTTTTAGTTTGTTAGTTGGTCAATAGCTGTGATTTTATCAAACTCACAGTGGACTGCCCTAAGCGGCTTATGTAAACAAATTTAATTGGTAAACTGACAAAAAGTCAGTGCCAAACCAAAGGAAATTGTTCCCAAAAGAGTATTTAAACTAGGAACAATTAGAAGATTTTTAAATATATATTGTGGTGTATATGGGTAATACTAACTTTTGAGCTAATTAATTAATAATCATATTTAAATTGTTGTTAAAAGCCATGTAAATGTAGTAATGACTAATGTACTATATAGAGTTCTTTATTAAATTGGGTCAGTTTGTGTACACTTGTTTTTTGTTAATCTCAGCATAATTAGGATGTACTCATCATGTGAATCATGTTCTGCTTGTTTCATACTCTGTGAGGCATATTGTGGCATTTGAATAATTTGCCATTGTTTATGCAACAGAAAACATTTCAAATGAACATCACGAAAATTACAATGAATTTTAAAATAATCAAAAGATAACAAAAAACAAGAAATGCAGTTGAACTCTTAACTGCTCGACTGTTAGTTACCCTGTGAAAATGGTAACAATCATTTCTTTGAAAGTCTGCTTTGAGCTTTCTTATTTTTAAACATTTAATTGAATAAATTTGAGCAGATTTTGCATTTAAGGCTGTTGCCGCTAAAAGCCCTAGTATGTAACTGTTACACACTTTTAATATACTTCTGTCTCTGAGTATAAAAACAACAGCAAAAAAGAAAAACAAACTGAAAAGTAAATAAACCTCGAATGCTCCGAATGAGCGTATGAATTCTCCTGTAGTCGACTTCGAGTTGAGCGAATGGAAGAAAGGAGCAAAGAAAGAAAGTTGGAGTGGGTGGAAAAGAATCCTGAACCGACTCAGAGTTAGAGTATTTGTTGGTTCTTTAAATTCAACATGCGCATTCCTTTGGCGTCTCTATTTGCCCTCGACAAGGCCTTTGTCTAGAGTCTAGACACTGATTTTAGTTGAGGTTCCGTGGCCCAAATTAATTTATTGTTTAAATGTTTAGGTGGAATGGGTGTGCCGTCTCTCTGGGTATGTGTGTGTGTGTGTGTGTCTTTGTGTCCTGGGCGTGACACGTCGTTGACGCTAACATTAAGCGCTGTTGAAAGCGCGCGTGGCTCATCATCTTTAATGGATATTCATAGAGAGATAACTTAAAGTGAACTCTGCTCTGGGCACACAACGCTTCGCGTTCCTCCTCTCCGTCTACAAAATATATATTTTATATACAGTATACAGTCGAAATTGTGGTTATCGTTGCTCTGGTTGTGTAGTCTGTGGTTGCCATCCTCATAAATCAAATTATATAGATAAAAAAGTGCGCTCACCTCTGAAAGCCATTGAGAGACACGCTCCAAAAGCAAAAATAAAATAAAAATCATGAAAAAAAAATGAAAAAAAAACACTTCTAAACGGTGTGCAACAAATATTTTGTTGTATTATCGCGTGAAATGGTTTTTCTTAATTCCCTGCACAAATTGTCTGATAATTTTTGCCAGAGATTTGTGACAACTGCAGAAACCAAACTAAAAATTCTTTAAATGTTGAAATTTTGAAGGTGATTCGAGTAAAATTTAATGTTAAATATTCGCATAAAAAACCTTCCAGTTTTTAAAAATTTTAAATAAATTATTGGAATTAATTGTAGTTAATTAAAGTTCATTCTTAGAGCTTCTTGTTTTTGGAAATATGATAAAATCCATTAATGTATTATTAATTACTGTAAATTTTTTTCAATCCCCTATAAATTTCATTGAATTTATAAACAATTATAAGTAAAATTTTGGTTGGAAATGTTTTCTTAGTTGGAAGAAAAGAAATTAATCATAAAATAATAATGAAAATTAAATTAAGTAAACAACTAACTATAATTTTAATTTTCGTTTCCATATTTTTTTCATAAAAATTTTCTTAAGAAAAATTCCTCTGATATATCCAAATGGTTGGTTATAGAGTATACTCTGCAGTCGATTTCTCGCATCGTGTTCGTATTTTGTCTCCCTAAATTATACACAAGTGAATTCATTTTTATTTTTTATTATTCTTTGTATTTGTCGTTAAGTTTTTTTTTTGCTCCGTCGCCATTCACCTGTGATAACAGAATCAGGATCGGTATGGGGAGTACGTGAAACCGCCACAAGCAGCGAAACAGACAGCAAAATTCACATATATATAAAGTAAACAAAGGTTTTGTTTTTGAAAGTGGATATGAATATGGTTTTGTATGTGTCTCGGTGAACAAAAAACAAAACACATTTACTTCGAAGGACTCCTGCCTAACTTGAAGTCCTTGGGCGAGGCAATTATGCCATTTTTGAAAATTGCCCAAAATAATCTCAGATGCGACGCAGCTGATGTGAGACATTTAAAACAGTTTAAAGGGCGCTCAGTCAAATTTTCTTAATAAATTCTGTGTGAGATTCTTTTTGTTCTTTTTTTTTGGCTGGGGAGTCTCTTAAAAAAGCAGCTAAAAATTCCAAGAAAAATATGAATTATAATGCTTAAGACCATAAAAAAAACGAGAGTTGTGCAGCTTCGCTGTGGGGCTATAAACGATGTCCTTATTTTTGTCTGTCTGTCCGTCTTGGATGCTTGCGTCTGCTGGGAGTGTGTACTGTAAATGGACTTTGGCTTGGCTAAGTAGGAGATTGATACTTTTTGTTGAGATTTGCATAACAAAGCATTCGGGGATCGGGACAGTCGAATTTATGCGCGCCTGACAGCATCAAAATTGGATAATGGAAATTGGATTCAAGACTAAAACGAAAGTGAGAAAGAAAACGAAAACGAAAAAGAGAACGAGAATGAGAAAGAGAACGGCAACAATTTTCTTTAGACCAAAAGTAAAACGAAACTTTGAAAAGCTCAAGTACTCTCTGGCACTTGACTTGATTATCACACAAGGACACATTCGACAGACGACAGACGACAGTCGACACGTGTGGCATGTGGAATGAGACATGAGGCATGCAGCATGTGGCAACATAAGCACAAACACCTGTTGAGATTCAAACACAGAGAAAAGTCAGGTAAGATTCAACGTGTTCCATTTGGATGTCCTATGTCTTATTAATATTAATGAGCATATGAGCCCGAAAAATGCCAAACGCTGACATCTCAGCTACAGTGAACTCTGCCAACGTCACTACAACGTGCGAAAATAAATATTTAATTATTTATAAATCATGACCTGACCATAAAGCAATGTCTCTACTCCCCCAAACCATCGCAATTGTTCACATAAACGCATATTTTAGCGCAGATCAATTATGGATGATGGGCACAAAATACATAAATTATATGCCTAAAATTATCGATAAACGTTTTCCAATTCCAAGAATATGTAAGCGGAAAAAACAAGGAATTTGACAGGAACAAGGAATGAGAAACAAGGAACAAGGAACAAGGAATAGGCGATTAAGCGATTAACTAATTAAAATTCGTTGGTTAAAGCTGAGTCGAAATTAAACGAGAAATTAATTTAAATATTTTTAAATACAAAATGTACATTACAGTAATTTTGCCATTTTTATTAAGAAACGTTAGTGAAATAAATGTTTTTAAAAATATTAACATAAAAAGTAAACTTGAAAAATGTATCCTAAATTTTGTTTAAAAGAAATATTTGTAAATATTTTCAGTTTGTTTATACAAATAAGTAGCCAAAACAGAATAATTAGTGTTTATTTTTAATCTGAAACTTAAAAATTAAATTATTTTCAAATAGAGTACAAAACTTCCCTATTAAATTTGCAGTTAAGTTTATATTTTGGCATAAAAAAGGTGTGTTAAAACTTTTAACTTTAAAGACATATATAAATTCTTAAATAAAATTCACTTTAAAATAATTATTAAATAAATCTTTATATAATCTACATAACAAATTGAAAGACTCTACGCGCTTTCCTCTCTGCACAAAGTAATTATTTCCGCTCAAAAGCGAACATGGAATAATTTTGCAATCAAAAATATAAATGCTAACTTAAATGGCTAAAAAGAGTAACAAAAGTTGATGGCCTTCGCATCGACTTACTGTTCAAAATACGACACTATAAGCTAAGCAGTAAAATATTTGACATATATTTATTGTTATGGCTGGCAGGACGACATCTATTTCGAGTCCGTGTGCCAACAGAGCGGACAGTTCCTTCATCACACCATGAAGCAAAAAAAAAAAAATAAAACTCGAGATGAAAAAAAAGAACACATGATGGCGCGATAAATGGACACTGTCCACATAAATCGCATCAGAAAATATATATAAAATATACAACCAGTTGAAGGTCAATTGTATCATAAAAACGACGGAAAATGCCAGGGAAATGGAAAAATATAGACTATCGGCTGTGGGCATTGGCCAGATATGCAGATCATTGAAATTGTGATACAAAAATATTGAAACTTTATGAGCATGCGAGCGTGCCTAAATGTAACCAAACTAACTTGGCCAATTTATGAGCTACATAGTGTCACATGAAGCATAAGTGAAACATGATGCCAATAAAATTTATTGACCAAACGAGGGTATCAGGGAGGGTATCTATCATCTTAAGTCCGGCTTAGAAATCAATATGGAATTTTTATGTATTTCCTGTCGCCTCTTCGACAATATTTCTGATGATGTTGATGACTTTATCGCATTTACTTATTAGTTTTCCTCTCTGATATTAAGTCACATACTTAAATTACTCTGTATTTTTATCGTCTTAGTTATACAACTTCATCATTTATCTTGAGTTTCCTGTGCGACAAGAATTATTCCATTCTTACTTTGCGTCGAGTCCCGTAACATCGTGTTGAAATTTGCAACTTTTCAATTAGTCAGAAGACTAAGCAATTAAATTTTCTCCATCTACGCTTTTTTTTGCTTTCATTAAGTGTTTTTTTTATGTTTTTTCTGGTTCATGTCTTTGGGAAAAAAACTCAAACTTCTCCTTTGCCAACTTCCCCAGACATTTATCTTACTCGAATGTCTCCCTCTCTCTCTCTTTAGCTATCTCTTTCTAGTGCTTGTCCGGCCTGGGCCGATGACTCTCCATACGGTTATTTGTTCTTGCCACGCTGTGGCAATAAAAAGGAAAACCTTGCAACAAAGTCGTGTGGCAAGAGGCAAGCTCGACGACAAACTTGTCGTAATTCACTTTGAAGGCAAGTTTTGCCATCGATAAATTTTGTACGAGCCAAACACTTGTTGCATTTGACATTACAGGGTTTGTACTGGGTCCACCGCTCATTTTGGTGGTGATACGGTGGTGCCATTGTGCTGTGGTGTTAGTGGTTTCACTGGACACAACTTTGTCACAAAGCGAGGTGTCAATGTAAATCATTCGCAATTCACATCGATGAACGTTTTCACAAGTTCAACTTTAACTTCTTTTCATTCACGTTCTCTTTCTCTTTCTCTCTCTCTTTTACTTCTTTTCTTTCATTGACTTTCAGACAATTCTTCAGAGTTCAATTTCTTTTGTGTTTGGCAAAACTTATTTATGTCTCAAGTTTCAAGGAGTTCACCGAAAATTGCTGAAGCCCTTGATCTGAGTTAAGGGAAATTAATTAATTATAAATGACTTATTTGTTCATTAAAAAATTATTCAATTTGCTTTTATTTTGAGTTTAAATTTTCTAACAAATAAATGATGAAAATGAAATGTAGATTAATTAAAATTAAAGTATTTTCATAGACTTTATTTAAAAATGGTAAATTGTTGAACTAGTGTGTCTTTCATATTAGGGTTGGAATGTTGTGAACATTTTAATAAATATTTTTAAATACTTTTATTTTAAATTTTATAATATATTTATCATAATTATATCTTAGTTATTTATCTTTAATAATTATTATCATTTAAGGTCCAGTATTGAGCCACAAAGAAACTGATTGAGAAGGAACACAATATTTTATAAATTTCCAAATTAATCATCTTTCAGACTTCAGTTAAACGCCAAATTTCCTGCTAAGTTGTTGTTTTTTCTATCACAATTTAAGTCCGTTTTCGTAAAGAGCACAGATCATGCTGCGAGGTGTCATGACAAGGCATTTGTAGCCACAAAACAGACGGAAAAAGGGAAAACCACCAAATTGTTGCCCTAGAACGTAATTGAAATATCGTCAGTAGCTGTTCAGCAGGAAACTTTGAATGAGGTCAGCATTCTTTCAAAAATTTTGAAAACAGAAACCTAAACTGTAGACCAGTGTTCAGCAATGAATTTGTGAGTGCTCATAAAGCCAAGTTAAGTCCTTGAAATATGGGTGTGGACATATGATTGCATTGCTCTCCATGCAGATTGCAAATTGGTAATGAAACTTCCACAGAACTGCACGCCGTATGGGCAGACAGATGAAAATGAGACACCGAGAGACACATGAGAGACCGAGAGAGAGAGAGAGAGAGAGAGAGAAAAGATACGAGTGCATGGCTCAGTGACTCTTGATAACCTGATGCCAAAAGATTTATTTGCACGCCGAATTATGCAATTAGGCCCCAAAAAGACATATAGACTGTGCTCAAAGGAGACACAAAATAAACGTTAATTAAAAACCCGCTCAAACTGACATTTGATTTGTCAAATTGTAAAATTAATTTAAAGAAAAAGGTATTTAATTTAATTTCTCGAGACCTTTTTCTTGACCTGAAACACTTGAACTTCTGCCATCAGCCACTTTTTGGGCTGCAATTTCAATTAAAATCCGCGGGATTCCACCAAACTTTGAAGAAGTTTTCTCAGCCACTTGAAAATGTCTATAGGCAACTTTTGAAGGGCTACGAATGGAAAATTGTTTATCAAATATACCCAAAAAAGAGCAGTAGCTAAAGTGCGGATAATGATTGAAATAAAAGGAAATCAACACAAGCAAAAAGGTAAATGGAAATGAGATGAACTTTTACCGATATCCACGAAACTAGTTGGCAGATTTCCCTCACAGCAAGTTAGCCTACCTACAATGAAAATTGTTACAGTTTTCAGCCAAAAAGAGGAGAGAGGAAGATAGGTAGAGAGAGAGAGAGAGAGAGAGAGAGAGAGAGGAAGAAAGAAAGAGCATTGTGCGCATAAATTAGTTTTTAGTTTCGTCGATTTTCCGTTGACGATGGGCTCTTGCCATGAACTACCTTTATTGAGATGCTTCTGTTACCGTCTTGCCAAGTTTTATTAAAAAGTTTTCATTCTATGGAGCTTTGGGCTTATTATTTGCCTATCCACAGAAACTTTTCCAGCTTACTTTAGTTTGCTAATAGGTTTCAAATAAATATATGTACTGATAATTTGTAAAAACATAGTCGTTTATAGATCATTAATATACCCATTAACAAAATGTTTTTGGTATGAGCCTCACACAGTTTTTATTGAAAACAATCTAACAAAAGCAAAGGCCAAAACAATGCGGCTGTGTGTGTGTGAGTGAGTGTGTGTGGTTGCTGATAACAATGTCGATTTAATTACATTTTATTGACTTTGTCGCCTATCGGGATTTTAGGAGGCCATCGACTGCACGTCATCATAATCAGCTTTTATCAGACATTAGTTGACATTATGTCCTCATCTCCACACACACACAGGAAAGATATATACATGCCTTGTTTTGTTGTAATTCAATTACTCTCACCAACTAGAAAAAATTGTAATCGAGTCTGCATCAAACTGATAATTATGCAAAAGAGTTATCTAGAAACTGCAACTACAATTAGAGCTAAAATACTGAAACTTAATGTTATTATAATTAATTTCATAACAATTTTCTTAACAATTGAGTGTTGAAGTTTTTCCATTTGCGAAATATGAATCTGCTTTTGTTTGGTGATAAGCACACACAGTTTGGGAGCAGACAAAGTGAAAACCGCAAATACAAACACATTATGTAATTACATTTAATTATCAGCATTGAGTTTGTTTCCTGTTTATCATGCCCCCGGGAAATTTCTCCATTTCTTTAACATTCAAAATGTGCCACCCTTCTCCTTTCCCATTAACTGTAACTACTATTTATTAATTAAAATTGTCTTTGGTTTTGCCCTCAAAACACTTTGCCCCAAAATATATGCAACACTTTTTATTTGCCAGCTGGCAAAGGAAACGGATGAGGTTATATTTTTCCATGGTTTTCCCACTCGCTGGCACTTTTCCTCTTCTCTGGCACTTTTGACAAATTTCCACATACGCAAACTGTCGAAATGCTTGCGTTATAGGGAATATGAGCTGAATCCTCATCTTGGCACAGCCAACGGGGCCTTTCAGCTTCCGCACAATGAAAGTGTGTGTGTCCTTGAGAAGGATGCCTTATTCCTTGACTTGTTCCATAAGAGTTTTCGCTTCACTTTGCTGTACACTTCTAATAATCGATTGTCATAATTTAATGGTCTACTTTCAGCCAGATATTTTCTATTTAACTTTAAAAACTGCTGCTAAGCGTGAATGAAAACTTTCTTCATCAAAAATGGGAAGCAAATAAGATTTCGCTTTACGGCTATTAAAAATTTGCCCATAAAACAATAATTTTTATGAACTATAAAGCTGAACAATTATGTTTTAATTCACTTAACAATTTTGGAAACGATTGACTTTAATGAGATAAATTTTTAATGGCAAAGTTGAATATTGAAATAACCTATTAAAGTATAGATAAGTAAATTGTTGTCTGATTGTGTATGATTCAGCAGATAATGAATTTTTAATACAGTTTCACAAGCTCTACTCTGTGTTCTATGTGTTTGAATAGTAATATTTTGTAGTCATAACTACCCTATTAGGTTAAAAAGCTTGATTTACTTGTTTACCCTGCAATTAGAAAGGAATTCGCAAAAGTATGAATAAATCGAGTTCGTTTGCAGACCCACACAATTGGCATTGTGTTAGCTATAAAAGGCAAAGAAAGAAAGATCCTTGAAAAGAAGCTGAATATGCTTAGGGTTTTTCTCTTAGTACAAGTTTTTCCCTCTTCCCAGTCGTAGTATAAGCAATATAAATTTCCGGCAGTTTCATTTTACCGCTTCGCATAAATTTGACACTTTTTTGTTGTGTTTTTGGGAAACAGAATTTTTTTCATTCACTGTACAGTTGAGTTGATGTTAAAGCTGATTTATTGTGATGTGGATATAATAAATATTTACCTCTAACTCTCTTTTACTCTCACTTCAGTCTGGTTTACTTTTTTGGTTGTCCAAAAGATGTTCACTTTGTTCTTTCCAAGAAATTGTTTTATTTTATTGTTTGCTTGGGGCAAAATTCAGTTGCTCTGAATTTGGAAACTGTTTGCTAAATCAAATATTGATAATCTGTGTGTGTGTATTTTTAAGCTCATTTCAAGTGAATTGTTGTTAGCATTAGCATTTATCTTGTTGTCACTCAACAGTTTTTTTTTAAAGGAAAATCGTATGCTATAAAAATCCGTTTTATTTATTTTCCCACAATTTTCACAACATTAAATCTTTTATAATTTATTTGATATGATAACGCGCGCACACATCAAACAGAATTCCACTGATTTTCCACTGATTGTTATTCTTTGTCTTCTTTGACTCACAAAACTTTAACAATTTTGCGTGTATGTTATTTGATTTTGGGTTGGTATCAGTTTTGGCTAGAGCCGCCTCCGCACACGTGCGTTTCGCTTTGTTGATAGGCAACGACTGAAGCCGCTAAGGAAGCCGCTGGCATATTAACATCATCTGTGAGCACGCGACGTGCTGTTGTGTTGTTTCATGTTAATGATAATAATGTTAATGATGATGCTCTGCCAGGCCCACGCCAAACAGCTGTTTGGCATGTGCGTATGTATGTATGTGGTCGAGTTCGTGTGCCTGGCGCTGCTAGCAGAACGATGGAGCTAGACTGCGAGAGAGAGAGAGGAGGTGGAGAGAGCAAGCAACATCGGCGCGCTGTTAAAAACCCGAAGCGCCTTTCGGAGTAAACTTCCAGCGCTGTTAACTTAACATTTAAGAGCGACTACATTACTCCAGCATGTGGGTGGCCTGTTGAGCTTTAACAGTTGTCTGTTAAAGCTGCTGTTACTGTAAGCATAGATACTTGTTCTATTTTTTGACGTGCGTATTTATTATTTAATATTATTGTAATTGTTTTTTAATGCCAAATTGGCAATTAGCAATTTGGCAATTGTTGTGTGATGTTCGCCGCTGTTCGCTTTTATGTCTGCTGCGCATTTGTTTATAAACAAATTATGCGATTTTTGTTATGCTTTGCGTTTCATTTGTTTGCCTGTTTTGTCTGTTCTTTGTTTATGGGCGCAGCATTTGCATCTTCTGCGAATAGAAATACGCAGCCACAACAAAAGCAATCGAAAGCAATTATTGATAATAAATCAGCCATCGATTTATGAATGTGTCAATGGATTCTTAAATACATTAGTGACGTCAAAACGTTCAGTGTGCTCCACCTCAAATGCCCAGGTGCATGTGTCTGTGTCTGTATCTGTGTCCGTGTCTGTGTGAATGTGGGTGTTGGTGTGTGCTTTAGCTATGTAAATAAATAATTAGCCATAAGCCAATTTGGTGGCGTATGCTTAATATTATTATTGGCAATGCAATGATGGGTGGATCTCATAATTTGATGGCGCAGTGCAAAAAATTTAATTAATCTTCATTAAATAATTTAATTCGTTTATTTTTTTTCTATAAATAAAATGTTAATGTAAATATAGGCTTTACTTCGCACTGCCCTATTAATACCCTGAAAGCCGCTGAATAATTTTTCTGCTTATTAATGCTGTTAATTTTTAAAGCCACTTTGGCTTTTCCTTGCCATCAATTTTCTTTTTTTACATTTATTTCTTTTTTTCCTGTTGTTTTATTTAAGCGCAGTTAACATTTTTCAGAGTGAACGGCAGGAAAAGGAAACTGCATTAAAAAACAGCAGGCAGTACAGATTCCATACTTCCATGTGCACTTCCTACAGGCAAACACAACGAATTTGTAATACTCTACCAACACATAAAATTCAATGTGCCAATGCAGCAGAATGATTGATTTGTTCATTACTTTTACTTATACCATATTAATAATTATTTGTTTAAACTTAGGGTATTACTTTGGTCGTCTAAATTTGACTTTAGCTCCTCTCTCAATCTTGTTTTTATTTGCAATATTTACAGCATAATAAACTGTAAGCTGTGAATGTTGAGCATGTTGCTTGGGCTTGACTACGACAGGACATGACCCAATCACAGTGCCTGCTGCCCGTATATGTACTGTTGTCACACTTGACGCCTTTTTTCCTTAAGTGGGCGTGGAGCATGTGGCATGTGTTGAGTGCCTGTGAGGGGACTCTTAATAAAAAGCAAATTAGCTGAAGCACATTAAGTTGATGCGTTAAAAAGTTGCAACAGCATGTCACTCCCTCTCTCTCCCTCTCATTCTCGCTCATTCCCTCTCTCTCCCTCTCTTACACTCTGCGTAAATTAATTGTTTATTAGAGCAGCAAAAGCACAGAATCCTTGTAGAGCAATTTGCCTTCAATTTTATGCCAAGACATCAAAATTTAAAGCCAAATTCCCACATTGCTCATACGAGCCGTAATAAAAACTGACCAAATGTAGTAAAGCGGAGTTATGGTCTAAAAATAAAGATAAAAATAATGGCAAATTAGTCTGTTTTATACCATATATCTTCTGTAGAGTTGCCTTCACTTTAAAAGTCTTTTAACTTTTGAACTCATTAGCTGCTGTCCTTAATCGATAAAATCCGGCTTTGAGTGCAATTTCCTTCCTTTCTTCCTTCCTGTCATTTGCTGGTCATTTACATTTTCATTTTCATTTACGTGTCAAATTTTCCAGTTTTCCCTTTCACGGCAGCTCTTTTGAGATCTTTAGGTTTTTCCTTTTATAAATTGCTTGGTTCATTAATTCATTTTAAATTACACTCCATTTTGTTTCGTGTACGCTTAATGCAAATTGCATGCGGCATATGCTACTGCACCTCCGCACCACCCTCTCTTTGCTTCCCCCCCCCCCCTCTTCCTTGCCCCTTTAAACACACCAACTTTGTGCAAAATCAGGCGATGAAATGTGTTTTAAATGACTTCCGTGGTTGATTTTTTAAATTTTTATATATTTTTTTGTTGCTTTCGTTAATAATTTTGTTCTTGTTGCTTTTGCTGCTGGCCTTTGATTTAGCATTCACGCGCTAGTTGATATTGCCAGAGGGCGTGGCACTGGCATCGCCATTTAATATGCAAATTTGCAGGCTCATTAAATTTATTTTAATTATAATTCGAACATAAAATGCAACAACGTGCTAATTAACATTTAATTGTTGGTCCCAAACATTAAAGCTCTTCAAGCAAATACTTAATGCGACTTAATTGTTTATTCTGTCCCACAGATTTTTATCTCTTCTAGAAAGTAGACGTCGCTTACATGAGCATAAAATTTAATTGCAGTTAAACATTTTATTATTTATAATTTAAACAACTAATTTATTTGTATAGTTTCTCAGCTATTCCTTCAGTTTCTAGTAGTTCGAACTCCAAGCTTTCTTGCTGTGACTAAAAGTTTACTTTATGACCAAATCTCTGAAAGAAATCACGTAATAGATTTGCATATTTATGATGAGCAGTGGTGAATCCTTGTAGAAAGTTAAGGGGAAGCTATCAAATGGCAAATGATGCCAACACGTGTTGGGACTGGGTTGCTCTGAATGCTGTGAAGCGTGCAAAAGTGACGAGCGACGAGTCCAAAGCAGCGAGATGGAAGAAATGTGCAAGAGCAACCAGAAGGAGAGAAAAGAAACGAGAACACGGAACAAACTTGACGAGCTGATGTCTAGTTGACTCTAGAGACACGTGAGTGTGTGTGTGTGTTCTGGGGGAAGAAAAGTGCAAATTGAGCTAAGAATTTCAAGTATTTGACACTCGCAAATTGACGCATTTAAATGTTCATTTTTATGGGACAGCATTCAAGTGAGTCGAACCCAATGACCCACATTTAAAACGCCCTAACTCCCACTACGATCCCTTTCTGACTCTCTTTCCCTCCCTCTGTCTCTCTTTAACTGACACACACATTCCCAGTAACGAGTCAAAGCGAGCCAATGTACAATTAACCCAATTGCAAAGTGTTGTCAACACATGCCGCAACTAAAGCGGGCAATACGCTGCGTATACGTAACGTAATGTGGGTTAGGGGTAGAAGGAGGATCGGGACAGTGCATGTAGCATGTCTATGTAATTGAGTGTGTGTAACATTTCCTGCTTTTGTTAAACAATTTCCGCTAGCATGCTTTCTGCCAGCCAAGCGTAGCATTAAGTCAGCAGTATGGACAGGTTTTCCATACATTTTCCCAACATTCCATTGACTCCCCTAATTTCTTTGCCATTCCTTGCTTGTACTAACATTCTGCATTTGAGCTGGCTTTGAGTCTGACTTGGGCATTCAACGCTACGTTAACCATTTCTTGACTGCCCTTTGAAGTTTGCCCAGACCTGCACATCATTTGCATAACTGCACACAAATTGAGCAGCAGAGAAGGAAAATTCTATTCCTTTACCTCACATTCTCTCTACTTTCTGACCATTTCCAATATGTGCATTCAGCTTTGTCAGTTACTCTAATGGCAATGGCGACAACTCGCTGATGTTTCGCTCTTGTTGACATTTGTCGTCGTGGTTGACAGTTGACTGTTGACGGTTGACAAGCAACTTGGATGGCAGCCAAAGATTGACACAACTCACCTGCCATGTCGTTGGCCAGCTGCGATACGCTCACCTGCCATCGAAAGCCTTGGAACACCTACCATTTTTTTCAGTGACACTGCACGTGCCTTGGTCACCTTGCTTGGGCTCTAGGGTGACCGAAGCGGTCCAATTCACACCTCCATGCCGTGTTTTTTCCAACTGTTGATAGCACAATTTAAGGTGACGCACACGTGTGCACTAAATGCCACTTTGGGATGCTTTATGTCCTTTTAATGTGCCACAAGGGCCAAGTGCTAATTGTCCCTAGTCCTGACTCAAGGAAACTGTTTAAAGAGCGATCGTCTAGACTATGTAGAGCATATATAAATACTTAAATGAATTTATATGAAATCAAAAACTTTTAACGGGAAATCTAGAATTCTCTTTGTGAATTCCTTGAAGTACTTTCTACCAGTTTCTTGTCTTTCAAACATAATTCTTTCCATATTTCCAAACAAGCACTTTAAAGTTCCCTATTGTTCATTTTCAATGCAATTCATTGTTTCTGCTGCAGTTCATTGCTTAACTTGGCCAAATGTGTGCCATAATTTTAGCACAGGGTTGCCGTGGGCCAACTGCTTTGGTTGCCTGATAAATGGGCCAAAAGCTGTGCGCTTCGACTTTGTCTTAAAGGTTATTTATGTAGCTGAAAAACTGGTACAATCGAAGCCAAGAGAGTTGTTGTGAAATTTACTAGGTTTCCCCAATTGAGAGTGTACCAGTGAAATGAAAAATTCGATCGCCTAATTTCAATCACTCGAACATTTAAAATTCGTTTAAAGTTATTTGCTTGGCTAACTTCTTTAGGCGAACAAAAAGTTGATAAAAAAAATAAGAATGATTTTGTAGAAATGAATTCAACGAGCATAAAAACAAAGCCACAAGCTTTTCTCACATGGCGCGAATTAGTTAGCCGCTTTTCCTCCGTTTTCCACATTTTATTTCCGAACTCGAATTTGTATTTGTAGAATTCTGAATGGAAAATGGAAAAGAGTTAGAACATGATGCCATCTGGCTTTTCCCATTTTCCATTTTCCTCTTTTTTTTTTGGTTGTGGAGCCACAAAAACATTCAAAGTAATTGATGTGAAGAGCTCAAAGGATTCCTTTCCAAACGCGGGTCATCAAATAACATCCATCTCGCTGATATATTGCCAGCGCGTCGAAAAGGCTAAAAGTGTGATTAGGCTTTCGCCCAAATGCCTTACCAAAAACTCAAAAAAAAAAAAACAGTAAACAAGAAAATAAGTATATACATAAAATATAATCCATACAAACCGTATTTTATCAACTCAGCTGCTTTGGCTTAAATTTTCCTCATTTCCCAATACAAGCATAAAGCTTCAATTCTCAACTTGTTGAAAGTGTACACGTGTGTGTGTGTGTGTGTATGTGTGAGTCTGCGGTGTATTTGAGAGATTACAAACCGTTTGACCGCACACAAAATGAGCACCAAAAAGTGCAACAAATACAAAATCGAAACATGAATGTTCATGCGAGTTGAGTTACGGGAACTCAAAGGCTTAGAAAAATGCATTTTGAAAAGCTTTTTAGACCCCGTACTCTAAAAAAGAGTAGAGGGGTCTATTAAGTTTGTCTGAAGCGAAATGTGCGTAACAGGCAGAAGGAGGCGTGGCCGACCCCATAAAGTATATATATTCTTGATCAGCATCAACAGCCGAGACGATATAGCAATGTCCGTCTGTCCGTCTGTCCGTCTGTCCGTCTGTCCGTCCGTCCGTATGAACACCTGGATCTTTTAAACTACAAAAGCTAGAGCCACCAAATTTGGAATGAAAGTCCGTTTGCTTCGCGAGCAGATCAAGTTTATTTCAAATCTTTGCCACGCCCCTTACCGCCCCCGCAAATTGTAAAAAACTATGGTCACCTCGGAAAAAATTGATGTTTTAAGCAAATATCTCAGTAACCATAGCACTTAGGAATACCATTTTTGGTATGTAAGTTGCTAGAGACAGCATAAATGCATTGTCTTAAAAATTTTTGGACTGCCACGCCCCGTTTTCCCACAAGAATGAAATGATTTTCAAACTTCAATGCCATTTTTAAGGCATTTGCACTTATCGTACGGTATTGTAATTTCAAATTCGTTTGGAGACAAAGTATCACAAACTATCCTGAAAGTTGCACACAAATCGGACAATAAATAAAAGAGCTAGACACGTAACAAAGTTTACAATTACACGCAACGTCAAAGCAAACGTTTCACTGCTTGTGTAGCGACTGCACTGCTTGTGTAGCGACTGCACTGCTTGCGGACGATGCACGCACATGTATGCATACTATACGATTTATTATATATCGATATTCAATACCATAGTATTTATAAATGCGATATAATATCGCTTGCGATATTTGGTCATTATGTCTATATCTATAGCGATATATCGTATTTGAATTCAGTTGTTGATAATATCGATATTTGATTTGATGTGATATTTTAATTAATATCGATATCGGCATTTTCTTGGCGATTTGCATCCCTATTACAAACTGATGGTTTCGTTTCAAAGTGTTTTATTGCAAATACTATGAGTACGGGGTCTTTTACAGTCGGCTAGCTCGACTGTAGCCTTTCTTACTTGTTATTAGTTAGTTTTAAAAGTAGGAAACTTTTATATGCATTAAAATGTGAGTCCATTTATTTAATTAAATTGCCAATGATCATATTTGATTGAAACGAAGACAACTTAGATTTAGTTACACGAAAATTATAGATTAAATTTATAAATAAATGTGTAAAAAAATTGAAAATTTAAATATTTAGATTATAAAGAAAGCTTAGTTAAATTATATTAATTTATTAACTAATAAATTTATTTTTTAAATACAAATTTATTACATTTTATTATATATCCCTTTTGAAATAGTTAAGTAGCAATATTATAAAATGTTTAAATTATTAAAAAAAAAACAAGACAATTAGTTCAATCAACTAACATATTTGTATGCCATTTAAATAACATATACTTTCCCTCAAAGTCTCAGCTGCTAAGTATAGTGCATAATCAATAGCTAAATCGTGTTTTAATTCAATAAGTTCTTTAATGTTTAAATAAAGAACTAAGTTTACTAAACAGTTTATCTATTAAATTCACTTGAGTTTTCACTGTATTTATATTATTGTGAAAACGTAATCGTATAAACTGAAAGAGAGTATGGCTAAGTGGTTGCGCGTGCCACAATTTTAAGTTCAAGTGTAAATAAAGTCATGGCTAAGAAGAGAACGTGAGCGCACAAAATTGCAATTACCCACGGTCCAATCGGAGAACGGCAAAAATAATATAATCTTCTTATTGTCTGACTACCTGACTCTCTGTCTGTCTGTCCCTCTGTCTGAATACACTGTTTGCCACACCTCTTGGCACCTGCAACGCGTTTTTATGGCCGCACTCAAGCGCAACTAAAACAAGGGGAAAGAAAGAGAAAAGAAAGAAAAAAAGAAACATTTTATATTGCATTTATTGGAGCAACTGAAAGAAATTGATAGAAAGTTGCACCTCTTCAAATATATATATAGTTGCCAGCATTGATTTTTGAATTTGTCAGTTGACTTGTGCCTAAATTTATTACAAAGTTTAACTTATTTAAGCTTAATAAAGGAATATTCAATTTAAAAATTAGTAAAGATAAAGACTGTAAATAAAATTAAATATATAATTATTTGTATATGCTTTCGAATGGTTAAAAACGACTTATTTATATATTTAAAATCCCAGAGTATTAATAAACAGTTTTATAAGTTTAATATTACCTTAAAAAATCTACATTAAAAGAATTAAGTAAATTAAAAAAAAAAGGTTTAATAAACTAATGCTTTTTTGAATGAATTAGCTCTGGGCATTGTATCAGTAAATGCATATTTTAAACTAAAACTGATCATCATAAAACCATTGATAAAAGCGTAATGAAGAATCTTCAGAACAAAGCTGCGATTCTTAAAAATGCAGTTTGAGATGGTTATCGAGCATTCAATGAGATAACTTCGCTTAAGCACCAACTGTTCCAACTATAAATGTAAATATTTTTAATTAAAATAGATTTAATAAATTAAAAATAATTACTCACTCTTAATGAACGCGGATTCCGTTGAAACTTTGGTCTTTCAATCGATTTAAGCAGTTCAAATTGATACAAATCAGTTAAAATTTGTTGCTCTAATACATCAATATTCTGTGCAATTTTGACACAATAAAATGAACTCGAAAATACCAGATAACCAATCATAACAACTATAGAATTCAGACGGGGTTCCCAATAAAATACAACACTTCTCATTATAACGTACTCCATTTCCACAATTATTCTGGTTATAATTGTTGCCCAATACATTTTTTCTATAATTCGACGTATTCTCAACAGTTTTTTGAAGTAATTGAAGCAAACGGATCGTTGTGTTTTACTTAACTTATAATTTTGTTTTAAAAAGACATACAATGATTGCAGATAGCTTCTGAGCAGAAATAATGATAGATCACCCATTAGGCATATTATATAACAACGAGTATAATAAATAATGTAATATTTGCGAGTACTGGTTCCGATTGGAATAAGCAAATTATATACACTACGACCAGCAATAAAGTTAAATAGCAGATATATAATTGGTATAGACACATTTCGTCCAAACATCTGTCTATGCATTCTTCCAACGTCCACGAACAGATTTAAGATTTCCAACAGATTATTCCGTTGATAAAATAATATACAAGCTCCCATTGACATTCCAAGGAACATAATCAAATTCATTGTCCGATAAATGCTAATGGTTAGCACCATAAAATCATATTCCAGAAGTATCTGACAAAGTAACATATCATATTTTCGAATTAACAAAGATGCTGGGAATAGGCAAGTTAAATGCCATATGCATAAATAAATCCGCCATCGGAGAGATTTCACAAACTTTTCTTTTGCCGGATCGAAGCGAAATTCATTTATCCCGAAGGCTTTTGTCAGAAAATGGAGCACTTTGTATATAACTTTCATATTTCGATGCTTTCTCACGACTAATTCCAAAAATGTTTCTACGAATTTTCCAAAGGTTCAACTATTAACTTCAATTCGTATAAATAAATTCAAATAAATTGTTCACATTTATTTGTAATGAGTGTGTGCTTTGAATAATTGATTTGACATTTAGCAATTGAATGCAGTTGATGACGTTCCAAACTTCCAAATCGAAAAGAAAATCATACGTTTTGGTATTTAATATAAATTTAACTTCATTTTTAAGACTCAAGTTTTTGAAAATATTACAATAGTATACAATTTATACCAAAACTGATCTAAAAAGTTTACAGATAAATAATTTTTATGATATATTTGGCAAACAAAATCTTCAAACAATTGAAGTTATTCAAATTCATGGAGATATTGTTAAATTTTGATCATATCCATATTGAACATGTATAATGCGTAAGAGATGAATCATCACATTTAATGCTTTGGCAATCAGCCTAATCCATATCGATTGCGTTCTCTTTTTTTATAATTTATTGCTCTCTGAGGCTGCCTCTGACCCTAGTACAGCTAATATTCAAATGAAGCATTCAGTGTGTTGAGGTACCACCTGTATTCGATATAAATTAATGTAAAACCCACGCGAACTTGTGACTTTGGTAATTTGAGTTGACAGCGAATTCATCATACAAAGCGTTGCCTACTTTGGGGCTGAATGACAATTCTTTATTGCCAAAAAGCGTCGAAGATAAAAGTTTGCACTGTGAAAACAGCTCTTAATGTGATATACGAGTTTATTTTCTTTTGACTATTTGAGTTTGCTCAGGAAAAGAGGCTGCTATATTTACTCTGCCCCTCTTCTCTCTCTCTCTCTTTCTCTTTCCAATTGGCAAATCCAAAAACCTTTTAGCAACATTTTAATTTGACTAATTTGTGAGCCGGCAGTCCACAATAAAAGTTTCCTCAGGGGCGTGGCTATTGTATAAGTAAGTATTGTCAAAAGCTAGCTAGAAATTAATCGTTGCCATTAAATTTGATTTATGACTTGGAGTTTTGCTCAAACAGCTGATGGACTGTTTGCCAAAGCCCTGGATACTCCGACTGGGTGTGGTTATAGCTTGTATAGCCTATATACATATATGTGTGTATGTGTGTGTGTGTGTGTGCACACTTGCCTATGGCTTGCCATATTTTCTACGTATTATTTATAGTTTAGTTGCCTCATTCCAGTAGCTGTGGTAACAAATGCGCTAGGCTAATAGCCAAAGCCCCATTCATTTGAGCCAAGCGGTTTGAGGCTGGTCAATACGATTACGTATTTAATATTTAAACTGAAGCCAAATAACGGAACTAAGAGATGAAGAGCATACAGAATTTATATTGAGACCTAATTAGATTTAATTTCTACGAAAAATTTCAGAAATTTTCAATCAATTTTCGCACATTTTCTTTCATTTTCATTAAATTTTCTCTACAGTTTCCCAGTACCTGCATCTCTCTCTCTCTCTCTCTCTTCCTCGCTCAGCCAATAATCAAAATTGTCAATGGCATTTTTAATAAAAGAAAAATAAAAATAATTTTCAAAGGTTCTGGTAGAACGCAATATATTTTGAGCCACTTTTACAGCTTGTGAAGAGAATATTATTTTTTTCTTGTATTTTATATAGGTTGATATATGCGTTGACGTGGGCGTGGCAGCGTCACAGCTTGTCACAATTACAGCAATTTATGCGTATTATTTGCGAGACACGAGACAGAGAAAGCATTATGTGGGCAGCTGCGTAGCCTAATAACACTGCTGGCGCTTTCCAACACTTCTTCCTACCCACTGAAATACCCCCTTACCCGCTCTCCACCCCTTTCTATTTACACTGCACATTAATTTGATTTAGACGCATTGCTGAGTGAACCTTTTCTTTTTGGCCAAGCGGCTGCTGCGGCATTTGCTCATTAAATTTAATTTGGTGACGTTGCCAGTGGGAGAGAGGTAAATGTGTGTGTGGGAGTGTGTGTGTTAGTGTGTGTAGGCAGCTATTTATAAACAAAAAGTCGAGCCCGCACAAGCGCCATAAATTGGTCGCTGATATTTCACACATGCTGGCCACATTAGGGTGCTTTCACACACACAAACACACACTCACTCATACACATACATACACCTACTTATACATGGAACTGCGTATATTTCAATTTGGCCAAGTGGCGCTAATAAAATGCTTAATTTACCAGTTAAGACCAACTCTCTCCCCGTCTCTTGCCATTTGGCTGTAAGAGTTAGTACATTTTTAGCCTTTTCCTTGCACCCTTTGGCCGCAAATCGGTAACGTCTCATCGGTGCCATAAACCAAATATGCACATACGTTTACAAGATACCCTGTAAAGTACACAAATCACGGGTTGTTTGACATGGTCAGCTACTTTGAGTGAACAAAATGAGTGAACAATTCGATGAGGAATAAAATTGCATCTTTTAGACCATTTTGCCCAACTGACTACAGGGTATTTTATAGCTTTTGGTAGTCTAGAAAATAGTAGGGGCCTTTTTGGACTAACAGGGTATATCCGTTAATACTTCTGTAACAATCTGTTCGGACTTACAACAAATTTAAATGTAAATGTTGAAAATATAGTTTTAAGGAGTATCTTTTAGTCGTTTATTACCTCATAGCTGATCAGAATAAATGTTCGAACATTTGCAATTTCTCTCATTTGCTTGATTGTTCCTCTTCTTCTTGTTGTTGTTGTCGATCAGGTTTATTGTTTGTGGATTTTTATGATATTTTATTGCACCAACGGCTGTGGGAGTGTGTGTACGGGTGTGTGTGTGTGTGTGTGGTAATGATGTGTTTGGTTTCAAATACATTTTGTGGTATGCGGCGCACTTTTGAGTTTATTTACCAATTCTTAAGTGAGTGATTGACTTGCTTCGATTTTACAACAAATTCGCAATCGCAATCGCAAATCGACGCGATTTTACGATGTAATCGAATTTGTATCAATAAATATGTAAATAACCATAACAATTCCATAAAGTAAGTTTAACAAGTTGAGCTCTTGAGTTTACCTGCTAAATTCACATGCGTATTTGCAAAACCATTACAATTTGTTTAAAGTCCGCAGGGAAATGGTAAGAAATTTTGTTGGCCAAGAAAAGCTTTTGGCTTTCACCATAAGCAGAATTACAATGCGCCATTTTGTTGGTCATTGGCCTTTGCATAAATTCGAATTATATTGAATAAATTTATTTTTATTTGCAATGAACTTGTGGCAACAACAACAACTACAACAACAACAGCTGCCACACATCCCACATGCCACACGCCACATTTAAGCCACCATTATAGCCAACAAACTGTGCTGAGGGTTGTGCTCATCTATTTCCGGGTTTTCAGCCATTATTGTCATACCCCTCTCCCTCTCCCTCTCCCACTCCCTCACCCTGTCACTCCCATTTGCCAGTTGCGGTTATCTAAATGTTGTTGTTTTCTTTGCTTTTTGCATTTCAATTTTTTCGCTTCGCTTCGGTTTTCTCTAGTTTTATTTTTGTTTCTTTGCTTATATGTGTTGAGGCCATTTCTCCACTTGCTTCTCAAAACATTGTCACAGTGTTCACTTTTTGCCTCTATCGTCCTGCAAAACAGGATACTTTCCATTTGGCAGCGCCGTTATGGCCCCTTTATTATGATTTTGTTGATTTCGTTTTTCCGCTGCGACAAAAAAAATTTAGATAACTAAATGGGGTTTTACAGCCGACAATTGTATACGCTTTTAATTAGAAAAGTATTTTTATTTGTAATGACAATCAAAAGAGAGAAAAGTGTTGTAAAGAATCAATATTTCTTTTAGTTTATAACAAACTTAAGTTTAAATTTAAATATTTAAGTTTAAATTTCGGACCAAAGTATGTGAAAGGAACTAAAAAAGATTGGCAACTTAATGAGAAACAGAAAGAAACATAAAGAATATCAAGAAATTATCAACTAAAAGAGGTAAAAACTTTTTCCTTAACAAAGTTATCTTTAAATCTTTTTCTAGTATCATTTTTACAACAATTTCCATTTTAAATTAAACTTTCATTTTAATTCTAAAGACTTAAACTCAAACTTCTTTACAAAATCAGTGTACTGTATACTTCACATAGTCGTTAAGAGAATCTGTTGAAGACATGTGGATAGCTGCAACATTGTTGGCAATGGCACAGTATTCAAATGAGAAGCGTCATTTCCAACACTTTGGCTATAAGCGTCACTTTAGGCTAAAAGGCAACTTTAATTTGAATATTGATACTCGAGGAGTTTATACTACCTTCTTATACTACCTACTGAGAGCAAAACATACCCTGCAGACCATCTTAATCATTTACAGGCCCAACATCTTCACAGGGATGATCAGCTCATTGACAACAATCAATAAAAATCAACTTAGTTTAAATCAATTTGTGAGTCAAGTCGAATCTTCTTACCAATTCTGTTTGCCCTCTTAATTTTCTATGACTTGTGTGAGTCCAGAAATGGAAAAGGAGCAGGAGAACGTGAAGACCCAAAAGAGAAATTTTGCAGAAGTCTCAGGCTCAGTAAACATATCCGTATTATGCCTCTATTTACTTTAACGTTTTCGGAATAGTCAGAAAAATAAAAGGTATTAAAGCAAGAGCAACACAGACGAAGTTAAAAACAACGAAAGCTTTTGTTTGGGAATGGCAGGAAGGACCTTTTATATTCCTAATATGGGTTCGAGTCCTTCGAGCATTTATAATGAGGGAGAGAATGAATGTATGTATTTGTTTAGCAACCGTTTATAACATTTACTAATGCATAAGGGAAGCCACTTTTAATGCCCCATATTTATTTTCCCTGAATTAAACTGGGGCTCTGTATTTTTAGGAATGCGTTAACAGAATAAAATAGTCAGAAAAACTGTTTAAACAAATTAAAGAGACTGTTGAAAATCTGTCAAATAAATTTAGCTTTTCAACGCTTTAAAATGCATTTTCACTTCCACTAAATTACTTTATTTGACTGGAGCTTAATATCATTATTAGGTTTCAAAAATTCCAGAGTTACATTCTGTTTTCAATAAACTCTTCTCTAGTAGAAACAACGAGTAAATCAGCTTTTCTCTTTGCAAAAATATTCCATAATTCTGTTATATATTTTTGTTGAGTTTTTCTCTTTATTTAAATTTTTTTTTATCCCGACAACGCGACTCAATAAACCAAACAATGAGCGAGGGCAACGATAGGAACAACTTTCAGCTTATAACTCGGCTGCAGGCGGGATTCGCTTAACAACAATAACAACAAACAACAGTTATAGTAACAACAACAACAACAACAACTTGCTCTGGGCTTAGAATGACGTTTCATGCAAATGACATCGTCTATAAGTTTATAATATTATATTGTATTGTGTTATGCTTAGAGCCAACAATATGCATTCCTCAACTCTCTACCTCTCCCTCTTTCTTTCCATCTCTCTCTCTCTCTATTACTTAACAGTGACATGCATAACAAGATTCAGCCATGCTTTTTGCTCCACCCAAACTATAAAAACAAATCTGGCAAACTAGTAAACTGAACACATAAAAGACATATAGAAACTCTTTCTACTCCTTCAGCTTCTTCTAGTTTTCCTAGTTAGTATTTCTGATTAAATTCAACTCATTGTACAGCTATTAATGTCCAAAAAACTAACTGTCATGTCTAACAAGACATATGTCTGAAAGCCCATAAGCTTAGAGCACACCTTATGGCATATGAGTAAATTGTGCTTCCATTTCATAGCATTTCTGATAAGTCCTCAATTTCGGTCCATTGGTTGGATCACATCTTTTTGTTGGTTTTCCAAACGCTTCAGTGCGCTTAAGTCATCAACTTGTCAGTTTTTGTTAAGGCAAAACATATTGGCAATGCGAATTCGGCCAGACACAGACTTAGACAGATGCTTAACGCTTTGGGCAGAGGCTAAAACTGATGCAGCAACAAACACAGAGACAAAGACAATGAAAGTGAGACAGCAAATCAAATCCTACAGACATGCTAACTATGGTCGTGAATCAAATCCACGTCTAACAAAAAAGAAGCGTAAAAAAGGAATAAATTTGAGCTGACAAAGCCTGAATACCCTTTTCATTCAAAAAGATGCATTTGAAGAAAAAGTATTTTAGATTTAAAACAAATGACAAAGAAATAATGTTAATTTCTTTATGCTTAAAAAATAAAACACTCATTAAACCTGTACCTGTAAAATATTTCTAACCTTGTTCACCATTTTAAGCTTTTAACTTTATTGTTGAAAATAATTAATAAAGCATAAAAACCGTAACACATAAAGTCTATATATATTTTAAGCTAACAGATCCTTAAAATTAAATCAAGAAGGCAAGAAACAGTCATGAAAGTGTTACACACGTCGTCTCTAAATAGAAAAACTCCTGTTAAGGTCATAAAAGCAAAAAGTGAACAGCCAAAATGGATTTAACGCCGACGAAGAGTTTAGTTGTAATGAAAGATGAGTTGGGAGGAAACAATTTATTGCCTGGCCAAATGGGACATGTGGGAAAAAGTGGGGAAACTGAGACTAAAAGACTAGACAAAACTTAAATCCGCAATAAAACTCAAGTTCGAGTAATTGCCTGGTTAGAGTGCAGCGTTGAGTTCATAAAATTGCCATAACTCGACAGCTATATCAAACTCAAGACTGTATACGAGTAGTTAGGGGTAGTCAACTCTTTGAAGGTTAATTCAACTCAATGGGAGGTCGCACATAAATTTACAATTTGGCGTTGACATTTGTTTTTACAGCAGTAGACAGTGAGAAGTTTTATGCAAATCGCTGCGTCTAATGTGTTGAGATATTTCACTGAACATATGAGTTGTAGTTTGCATATGTGTCAATGCCATTCATTTTTCCACCAACATCAATCTGCCATACTCTTTAAGGACTCTCGAAATGGCCAAATGCCATACACAATTACAATTAACCCAATTAGCTCTTGTTGAACGTGCTGTTAATGTCGCTGTTGATGATGGCCTCAACCGTTGGCATTGTTTATTGTTTACTGTTACCGAAATAGCAATTGTCGACCCTAATAAGTATGCAACACAAACTGAGCAAGCCATTTACAATGGAAATTAATGAAAGGCTTGACAAGAGGCTGAAGGAGCTGCTTGTTTTTCATTCTATTTCTGCAACACACTAAAGTGCATTTTTTACTTCTCTTTTGGCCAAGCTACATGCAAACAGCTCGTTTCTGGGATTTGCTTTTATACAGAAAATAGTAAGGCCACACGAACACCTAAAAGTATGCAATGGTTTTTTAATGTTGTGGGATAAATTTCCAAGAATCTTCACAATCGACTCGAAGTTCACAATTCTTTTATTTAACCCAGCTCAGCATTAGTTTAATCCAAACTCACTCTTCTGAGTGTCAATTCAAATCTCAATACACCTTCACTCTTCACTTATGTATATACTCAGCTACTCCATATGCGTTTGCAAATTTATCGCCCGAAGTTATTATGGCAACAACAACTGTTGCCCCTATAAATTTGTAAGTAAATTTATCAAAGCCCTGCAGTCGATGCCAACGCCGACGTCAACGTCGACACCACATGACGTTCGTTATTTTTTAGCAGACACCCAACTTGACTCTATTTTCAGGGCCTTGAGACATTTTAATAACAAAACCGTAGGGGAAAAAATAACAAAACCGATACTAGGGAATATAATGGAAATGAGCGCATAATAAAGATTTGCTGTTTAGTATTTTAGAGGAAGAAACTTGCCTTCATGGAAAACTGTCACACATCTTTTGTTCAAGCTTTGATTTGAAAATCTCAGTTGCTTGGCCTTCAGCTTTCAGATTTCAGCTTCTAGCCGGCAAAATCCATTCAAATTGTCAACAGCTTTGCCAGACTTGGCCCAATTGTGTCTGGGTCTTGAAATATGGTATGGGGAAACGTAAAGTCAGCCAAGAAATGTTTTCAGTTCGGTTGTTGCTCGTTTTCGTTGTGATTTTCAGAATTGTCTTACATGGCTGACAGTCAGCTGTTTTGGTTTCTGTTTCTGTTTCTATTTTTGTTTCCCCTTCCCTTACCATTTCCATTCTGACTTTAGTTTCAGTTTTTATGTGTTGAATTTTGTTTTGATTTTATGTTGGGACATTTACAAATTATACCCCCCAAGGGAAGTCACTTCTTGTTGCTATGTCTGTGTCAAGAGTTCACAGTTCAAATGTCAGGCGAGAGAAAATTGAGTGACAATGACAACGCGAACCTTAAACTAGATGCGGGTCAGATAACCGAAAGGCGACTATTACCTTGGCTTAAAATAGCAATCAAATTGAATGCCTATTCCCTATTGGCTTATGGCCATAACCAATTTACAGTTTAAAGCTTAACTGCATAGCTTGAACTTTAACTTGGCTCGTGTTTAAGCCATTCAGGTATTACTTAAGCCTTTTGCTTTAATCTTGACTGTAGTTGATGCACTTTAATCAGTCTGTGCTTATTATTAATTAATTCAGTTTGCCAACCAACCAAAGGAACACGATTAGTTTACCAAGGATAGGCTTAACTGAAAGAGCTGCCACGCCAAATGGAATAATATGCCATTACGTTGGTTCTATATGCACAGGTACATGGCCTCCAGGCACACTACGGCCGGGCAGCAACAGTGACTCTCCCCATGCCATGTCTACACTACATTTACAGGACACAAGCTGAGAGAAGCTGCTGGAAAATAGAGGTAAACAAAAGCAGCAGAGGAAAGGGGAGCCGCACAGGTGCATCAGGAGTAAGTAGAGCAGTTGGCTTTGATTCTAAACCAAAACAGCAGGAGTAAGTAGCAGTTGGCTTAGTATCTAAACCAGTACAAGTCCGTTTTTACCACCTTAGATATAATGTTATTCCATTTGTCAAATAGCTGGACCAATGAAAAAATACTACATTTTAGTATTTTACTTAAAAATAACATTAAAAACCTATATATTACCCTTTTAAAGTCTAGCCATATTTTATTCTTTATGCTTTGTTTACACTCACGTTCAATTGTCATAAAGTAAAGTATAAATAAAAAACAATACAAATTGCTGACTATTTTAAATTCTCCATTTAAATTTATTCTTCCTTTATTCCAATGGCTTAAAAAAATTATTTTTTTCGAGCTGAATGGTTAAATACATATATACTCGTTCAGTCGAATCCATTTCAGAGTCACATTCACAGTTTACAGATTTTTTAAACGGCAGTTTGGGATTTTTTAATATTATTTCAAATTATGTATTCTCTTTCAGCGACCATACCAACAAAAGTATTAATTCAAGCTGCAAATAAAAGGAAATATGGTGAAATAAATAAATATATACGACACTAAGATACCCTAGACTCCAGCTTATTGCTTGTCTGAGGTTGTTATTCGATCGTAAAAAAGTTTTCTGTGCAGTGTTTCAACTTCATAAACATGATTTAATGCATGAATTTGCTTTCAAAATTCAAAATAAATTTATTTTGCAAACACATTTATGAAGTTTAGTTACAAAATTTACATCAACTCGAACTATGTTAAACAGATTTTGATATTGATTCTGAAAACACAAATATTTATTTTACATTATTTCTACTTTATACAAACTGTTTTATTTGTTTGGTCTGCCAAATGAAATATGTAAAGTTCGAAGTTGTTTCAGTTTTCTGTGTTAATCAAATAAATGATGTTTCGTTCGCAATTGTTGTTGACTTCGTCATAAAGATGACAGTTTTTTACAAACGATTTCAACTTTTTTTTCCATATCTTTTACTGCATTTAGCAGAGGATTAATTTCTCATACTTAAAGTCGAATAAAATATACTCTTTGTTTAATAAACCTCTAGAAATGACAGCAAGCACATCATAGTTAATTTAACTTTATACAAATTAACTCATATATGTATGTTCACTAAAGAATCTGGTACTTTTGCTGATTCCAAACCTTATGACAAAATGCAGTTATTTTTTTTTTAAGGGCATACGAACATGTCGAGTTCTCTGACTACAATTAAAAGTGCATTTTTTCTCAATTCCGTTTGCTGCGGATTGATTTATTTAACAAGTGAACCGCATACCATTTTTGGGTTCGTGGTTCATGTATTTTATTTTCATATAAAATATATATTTACAGATATATATATATATGTTTTTTTTTTTTTTGGTGAAAACGATTGCTGATTGTGACACTTGCAACGTTTGGATGTCGCAACAATTTGTCATGGCAAATGATCCATACTAGTATTTGTAGTACTACCTTTTGGGCCCGCATCTCTAGCCATGTTGCAATGAAATTAATTGTACAGTTATCTGACTGGCTGCCATTGCAAAATCTCATTGTCTGTTATTTTTGCTCAATGTCCTTATTCTCCTTCTCGGTATTCTCATCGTTCTCATCATCGTTGTTGTTGTTGTTGTTGTTGTTGTTGTGTCTTCTCAGCTTATGTAAAGCAATGCAAATAACGTCACGAGCGACGTTTTGATTATGAACCAAAGGTACAGTGGGACCTCCTGGACTCATACATACATATATACAAACAAACATACAGACATCTACACCCACACTGACACCCACACCCACACTAACACCCACACACAGTTAGTCAGACATCGTGTCGTTGTACTTATATAAACTTTTGAACAGAATGAGCTATGCGTAATTATAGCACAGACGCACAAGGCTATATAGCTCTACCTGTACCTGAGCACAGAGAACACAGAACAGAGAACAGAGAACATAGACCAGAAGCTGTACACGTGTCCTGCTGCGTGTATTGGCCAGGCTAGAACTGTCCAGGAAAACGGAAAGCATGGCAGTTAATGTTTAGGTGTGGACAGGTAACATAAGTGCCTTGGTTTAATGCCAGAGTGTGTCTAATTGTGACACAATCACTGCAGAAATGTGACTCTACTCTAAATCTAATATATTCTACAAACACAAATACAAATATCAACCGGAGGACAATTACAAGCTCTACTGCAGTGCTTTCACAATAGAAAATTAATTAATTATTTAATGAATAAATAAAGAGTGGGTTGTTATTAAATAATTACATAAAATTAATATTTGTAGTTTGTTATCTCTCTCTGCAATATAAAACCTAATTAACATTTTCTTGCTTTTCTCCTCTAAAATAAATAAATAAATTGTAAACATCAATTAAACTCGAGGGAATTCTGAAATGCCTGAGTTTATTACAGTAAATAACTGTAAAGAAGTTAAGGAGATTAAGCCAACTGTAATCAGGTAATCAAGTTATCAAGTTATCAAGTTATCATACAATCACAGTCAGACTTATGTTAATATATGCAAGCTGTCGATTCGATTGTCGTACAGCTGAAACCTGTATTGTTCAGGGACTAATAAGTTAAGACGCTTTCAACCCTTTTCAATAATGCAGAACAGCAGGACGACAGGTTGTCAAACATGTCAATACAGTTTGGGCAAAAACAATCGAAATCTCGGCTAAGCATATGCAAATTATACCCACAAATTGTATGGATTATGGTGTGAACAGTACTCAAAAGCAATCTGTATGAAATCTGATAAGTTTCCATGATGGGCGTGGCTAAAATTTAAGCTTATTTAAGCCAAGTGAATTGAAGCGTTGCGAAACATATTGATCAGGTCTCTTTGAACACCTGTCAGAGTGGGCGTGGCATGCTCTTAGACAGTCTAAGGTGTATTTTGTGCTGTCAATGCGATTTACAAAGTTCGTCAGTAAAAAGAAAAATAAGAAAAGAAAAGAAGAGCACGAAAAAAAGCTAATGAAAGCGTGAAGTTGCTGATAAATTACATGTCAATCATTTTTAGATGGCCACTCTGACACAGAGAATGTGTGTGTGTGTGTGTGTGTGTGTGTTACTGTGTGTGGGTGGTACATTGACCAACTGCTGTTACTGTTAAGCAACATAGCTCAACAGCTCTGCTCTTAACAGCGCTCTGTTGCTCTCTTATTCCGAATGCGCTGTTAACTTTCCAGTCTGGAAAAGGCGCCAAAAACAAAACAGCTGTTTTTGTATGGGACTTGGCTTAAACGTCTTTGAATTGCCTTGCTTTTGACATGACTAACAATCACACGTATATAGTTAATCAGCTTCACCTTGACATTTCCTAGGGGTAACACGGGAGTGTCCCATTTTAATTGAATTCCCTTTATGTAGACACACGAAAGTCCCCTTCCCACCCCCCAAAAATGTCTTTAAATTCATAAGAAGCGATTGCGGATAAGCTGACAAGGCCTTAAGGACTGCTGCCTATAAGTTTGTTGTCCTCCTTTAACGCTCTCTGTTGACTTTAGCAGACAAATGGTGCGTGTCCAAATCGCATATCGAGCTCTGACATGGAACGTGTTTAAGCCAAGGCGTTGCTCAACTTATTTTTATTTTCTCTTATTTTTTTGGGGTACTTGGGTTTGGGTGAAGCCAATAAAACCGTCGCATAAATAAAACAAATCGAAATCGACATAAATAAATTGCCAGCAAAACGTTTTTGTTCAGCCTTTGACACATTTGCTTAGCAGTCACTGTTCTTAGGCCCCCATGGCGTATGTGCAATTAAAATATTTTGCGTGTGTAATCGCAATATTACGTCTGGCTGCCAATTTATTTGCTAAAATTTCTGTGTACTTTGTATTTTAGTTTGTTGACCAATCTTAACCCTCGTTGTCTGCACAACTCCGAGTATCTTGACAATTGGTTTTGTCTTTTCTGTCTGAGAATTTCAATATGTTCTTTGGCATTTTCATATTTTCCTATTTTTTCTTAGTTTTCAACGCATAAATCTAACAATGGGTGTAAGAAAAACTTGTGAACAGACAAATTCGAAGGCATTCACTAACTGTGAGGTGATTTATGGCTTCAGTCGTTGCCAATTGGACCGTAAAGGAATTAGTTCAATGCACTCTGTTCAGTAAACCACTCTAACACTCGTCCCTGATCCAATTGAACTTGTTAGACAGCAAGCAAAAGTCTACAAAGTAATACGTAGGAATTGCTCTAACTTTTGTTATTAATTTTAATTTTATTACAATGGTTTTTCCGCTTAGTAATGAAACTTCCTTCTGTTTATGTTACTATTTCTATTTTGCTTCGCTTACAATGCAAATGAAACGCTTGTGGCATGCCACACACACACACACACACACATAGACATGCCACATAAGGCCGCAAGCTCCGGTAGTACATTGTTTTTCCATTTATGTGGCACGTTTTAATTGCCAGCATAGCAAAATGTGCCACATTATTGAGTTGGGTTCGGATTCGGATTTGGGTTAGGTTTGTGTATGGTTCTGGTTTGGGTTTGGCTTTAGGTTGATTATTGCCGTGGTTCTCGGCAATATTGGCGGCTGTTTGTGTAAACCTTTGTCTATGGCCCGCCATAATATCTAATAATTTCGAATTGTGGTCTCTTTAATAGCAATTTGTGTGCTTTTTGCAATTTGTGGAGATAACTGTGTGTGAGAGAGAGAAAAAACTGCAGCATAAGTAGAATATTGCTACCGCTTTTAATTGCAAATAAATGATACGACTCTTGCTCCAATGTATACCAACTCTAATGGACTTTCAATCTTTTGTGCCCCAAACTGTATCCCAAATAAATACAGAAACCCTTTGGGTTTTATTGTTTGGCTTAAGCTAAATTCTATTATCTAAATCGCAATTGAAATGTCAAGAAAAAAGCATTTTATTGACTGTCGTTAAAAGCATTCGTTTCTTATTAAGTTTAGACTCTTAATTAATTTTACTTGTTATTTGCCATGAAGCTATATTATGGCCTAAACAAACCTGACCCTGACAACAGTTGCCTGACAGCAGTTAGCCAGAATACTACAAGTTTTCAGAAGCTGTTCTTGGAATTATTTTACTTTTCAAATTGTTTTTAAGTTGAAACTTTTATGCAAAGTTTTTTAACTAAAAAAAAATGTAAAAAATTTAAATAATTTAAGCATATGTATTTAGTTCTTAAGAGCTTGCTTTAAACACCAGTTAATCAGCTAACTCTTAGTCTTGATTATAGCTTAAAGTAAGAAATTATCAAGACAATTTTCAGCTCTCTGTATCAATGTCACGCAAAAGTGATTGCTTCATTTTGTGGCAGCTCAGGAGTTTAATATGGCCAGAAAACGACTCGAGTTGATTCAAACAAATTGAAAAGAATAGCACGAATTCAGGTTGAACGAGCTCTAATCTTAGCCAAGATTAAAGCATTTGTCAAAGGATTTAATTTGTATTAGTTTAAGTGGTATACCTTTCTAGCACTTTATTTAAATTTGGTTGGTGGAAGTAATTGAGATTGAGGTTTTTACAATCATAGCTCTCTTTGATTTATAGCCAGAGATTCAAGTTTACCCCTGATGACCCGTGAGTTACTTTCTATTCACTTTCGGAGTGAAAGGCGTGTCGCCAGCGGGGCGTGGCTAACAGAATAGACTCGGTCGTGTCGTCTAAACGTCGTTTATCTAATGCTAACTACTCCTTTGGGTGTCTGCCTTGAATTAGAACGTCTTTAACGCCTAATTCAAATGCTGGCAAGGACTCCAAGCTAAATGACTGGGCGACACACACACACAAAAAAAAGGACCTTCAGGACAACGGCGACGCGTCGCATAAAAAATTCATTCATAAAGTAGGTTTATCTTAACCATTTTGTATTTTTTCTCCACTTTTTTGTTCTCATCGTATTAAATTCATGTTGATGATGCTTTCAGTGGCCACCAAATTCGCCCGAGGCCAATCAGATTTTTTTCTCTCACTTCATTTCACTTTTCTTATTTGATTATTTCAAGTCTTTAAGTTCTGGTTTCGTGACATTTGTTAACTGAAAAGCAATGTGTATCAAATTATCAAAATTTTAATGCAATTATAAATAGTTCTGATTAATCCAATTACCAATCGGTCTTCAATCTAATGGACAAGCGTTAATTGGCATTTTATTGAGCTTAATGTCCGTATCTGTTAGTAATATTAATATGATTAACAGTCAGCTTTTGACTAATTACACAGTCAAAGTCAACATTATTTTCAATTAAAACTAAGTGAATATTATTTCCAATCGGTAGTTATTATAGTTTCCATTCGATATTTTGTTGTCATTTGCATTTATTTGGTTATTTGCCATCAACTTGTGTGGAACTTGAAGCGGAAACTTGTTATTGTCTATTATTAAAATTTGGTTACAATACAATTCTTCTCTTTGTGCCTTTCATATGCAAATCCATAGAAAATTTTAAGCTATTTACTGTTTATATTGCCTATCATTTTCTATGGCTTTCAATTTATCAGTTTGTTTTTCCACTCAGTTCCCTCGAAAAACCCGTTTGAAATTCAATTTCAAGTCGTGAGTTTGATATGAATTTCCAAAATTGATTGAATTCTGTGGCATGTGTGTAGCATTGAGTGAGAAAAGCGATAGGGGAAATGGAAAATGGTAAAGGAGTGTGTTGCCTTTGATTTATTATTGCCTGTTTTAGTGAATGACCTTCGAAGTCATTTTTACCTGTCGCCTTGATTGATGGTTGGCGGTCAAGACACGTGTCTTTTTTGAGATCTCTTAACGTATTCCAACATATCCTTATCACTCGACTTTGATTCACTTTAAGCAACATTTAACAACGTCTCAAGAGTTCACTGAACTGGCAATAAAGTGTTGGAAAAGTCTTGAAAATACACACGTTGCCAAAAACGTTACCAGTCAGGTAATTTGATGTCAACAAACTCGTGTCTGGTGACATCATCATCTGTCTGTGAGTCGACTAATTAACTAACGAATACTTAGACGAAATTCAGTTAAAGACACACGTCAGAAAACAAAGTATGATAAATAGAAGTTGTCATACAAGATAATAGAAAACTTGTCTGAGCTTTTGGGAGTGTATTTTAATGAAATTTTAATTCAACTTTAATGCAGAAATGTTTAAAAAATAATAGTAAAATTCTTAAAACATCATATAGATAAGACCCCAGTATATACTCCAATAATTAATCCAGTCATGCCTTTGAAAAAAAGCTTATTCTACAACATTTAATATTCAGCACGTTGTAATCGAAATTTTACACTGCATTAAGCCTTATCCCTGGCGACAATCGATAACTTTAAGTATTCACATTTTTACAGCTCAACTATTTTACATAAATGCCAATTTAGCTGATTATTCTCATATCTGTTTTTCCGTCACAGCTGTTGGTGGAAATTATCATTTCGAAGAATATTCGCATTTGGGTTAATTGTAGCAAATAATCGGCACAGAGGAGCATACTTGTAAAAAAAATCCCAAGAATTATTTGAGCGGAAATGGAATTGAAATAGAAATTGAAAGGAATTCAAAAAGAAGATGAATTCCTCCCCTGCTTATCTGATTTGTTTGCAGCTTAAAAGCTGATTTTTGGAAAAGGAAGATTTTTATATTATTAAGTGGAAAAAAATGCATATTTAAGATGTGTTAAAAATGAGAGCCATATTTAAAAAAGTCTTACTGTTATTTGAAGCAGAAATTTCTCTAAACTGGAAAGACAATTTTTATTTATATTCAAAAATGGCGTTACTATAGCGATAGTTCATAAGAAGGTCAAAAAACAGCTTTGGAATTCAGTTCTAAAGAGTCCAGAGTGCAAGGAAGGGAAGACTGCGTTAATATACATGTATGTGCACGTATGAGATACAATTCCCTAGATGAAGTAGGTATGTGAGCTACTGAGACAGCTGAGAAAATTACCTATGCTGTGTGTATGCTTGCAGCTGTTGGACTCTTTAATAAATATGTATATTAAATTTAATGCGTACACCATCGACCGATAATTAGAAGCCACAAAGGTCCACACACACACACACACATACACACCCCCACACACGCCATGTTGTTGTTAATCGATCTATGCATGGCCAAGACAATTAACTCCATCGGTCTAGAGCCACAATCTCTTGCGCCGCCATCCTTTGTCTTATGCCCTTTGGTCTACATTATCGTCATTACTATCATCGTCTGCCCATTCAAGCGAATAGTTTGCTAATTAATCAAAACAATCAGCAACGCATTTTCGTCTTGTGTGTGTGTGTGAGTGTGTGTGTGTTTACGGTATAGGCCAACCGTCTTCGACCTCGTCTTTGTGGGATTCAAAATGCCAATCTTTGGTTTTTGGTGGCAAAATCCCAACAGTTTCTCCAATGTGCTCCATTCAGTTCATTTGAGACACTTAAGCCAACGCCCATTATTAGTTAGACTCGGCTGCCCCTTTATCACCCGCCCCCTGTAGTAGGCGTGTCAACATACAAAGGCGACATGAGAAAAACCAAAAATAGACGAGAATAAGCTTGTGAGCTGCTGTCAAAGCTCTCGTGGTTTCCAGCGAGTCGAATTCAAATTGAAATGACATTTAATTAAAATCGTTTTGAGTTAACATTATTCACAACTTTGCTAGACAGTGTATTAGCTTTGATGTTCCATAAATCAGCAATCATTGTTTATTTAAAGTATGGCCAAGAGTAAATGAGAATAAATGCACTAAATGAACTGAAAATGAACTTAAATCATATTTTGCTGAAGTACTTGAAATCAATTTATCTAATTCATTTTTCCTTGTCATAAATCAATGAATTTATAAGCTTTCATTTAGTCTAAAAGATTACCTAATAATGCATTAAAGTTTTGTCTCTCTTATTGGTTGTTCTGCCTAAAGTAGCTTAAGATTTATAATTATTAGCTTAAAGTACACTTTTAGCTGTGTATGTATATCAAAAATTATCTCACTTATCAATCTAATGGTAAATTATGTTTTTGTTGGTATCTGTCCTTCAGCTTAAGCTCTTAAGAAAACAAATGCCACATAATTACAAGGCAATGGAAGATACCAAAATTGGATGTCACTCAAATTGCGAAACAATTTCTGATAGCAAGAAAATAAAAATGCCTCTTGATTGGATTTCTTCTTTTACGACTGGGCTACCAAAAAATAAAAAAACAGCAAAAGATATTAGCTGTGAAATGATCGACAGGTCATAAAACAAAGAGCACAAAAAATGCTGGCAACACAAAATAATAAATTGCAAAAAGTCTAAACAAAATTACACAGCAAGAAGCCAGCTTAAAAAAAAATACACAAAAATTAATAAACAAATTTTGGCATCATGTTATATTTAATTTGAGCTTCCCTGCTCTCCCTCTCTCTTCCCCTCTCCCCATTTCTCCCTCTCTTGCAGTAAGATATTTGATTTTAAAAATAACTCGTCAGAATTCCTTTGAAGGAAAACTTTGCCTTCTACATCGTCAGTTGTTTGTGGTGACGCTGGCTGTCATGGCATCACACAGAATGAGGATATGACGACAGCAGCAGTATCAGTAGCCACGCCCTTTTTTACACTCACTCGTTTAGGTATCCAAAGGATGGTTTAACAAAAGAAAAGCTGCTTTCACATACATAGCAATGCCGAACACATCAAAATGGTCTCAGTCGAGTGCTATCCTTGCACTGATATCCTCTGAAGCTTATTTTTCTTTCCACTCTTTTTTTTTGTGGCATTGTCCTTGAGCGGAGCAGTAAGAGTCGATCGGGTGGCAGTAAGGTGTTTATCAAAGCAAATTCAACTCTTTGATTTGTCGACAAACCGCACGATATGAAGGCAAATTGAACGAGCAAGAATCGAGTGAGCTTACCTTAAAAGACCGCGTACCTATGCTGAACTTCTGAGATTCCTAGAATGCAAATAAATGTATTCCTAATACTATAAAAAATTTAAATAAAAATGAAGCCCCGCCTTTTGTTGCCTTTTTCGCAAGCTCATCAGACCCTTTTACTTGCTACTTGCTACTTGCTTCCGCTACCTGCAGGTTCTGAAATTATGTATACGCCGCGTGGTGCCTTCAAAGAAACTTCACAGTGAACAAATTCTCGCACTACAACACCCTCAACTGCTGCTATTTTGCATAACAGAACAGAACGAGTCTATAGCAATTGCAATTTGCTTTCATAAATTGAACTTTGTGAGGGAATTTTTAAAATTGCATTCTAACAATTTTTCAGCAACATTGCAAATATTTGCTTAATTGGTTTTATCTAACTATTTTTTCTCTTTCACAGTTACTATTTGTTGTCCACCATTTTTGTGGTTGCATCAAAATGCGAGGAATACTCTTCATTAATATATATAATCTATCGATTTGTTCACCATCAAAATGAAACCAATTAAATTAATTCAAATATAAATTGCGTTCATCGCATAAAAAAGCAAATATTGCATAACAATCGATTGTAATTTAGTTAAGTCAATTTTTTTTCTATTTTCTGCGGCTTGTCACAAATGTTGCAACAAAAAAAGGTCTATTAACATTGGGTTGTATGTATAATCACGTGGCAAGTGAATTTATAGCCTGATTTTTAAATATTTACGATTATTAGTTTATAAAAATGTATTCTATTATTTTTTTAATCGCTCGTTTCGAAGAATTTATTGCTCAAACAAAATTATTTATAGCTATTTAGTTGTTCCAAATAGTTCAATAATTTTAGCATATTATTATTTAACATAAACTTTAATTATTTAGGGAAAATTGCTACAAAATAATATCAAATCCCTAAATAGTTATTACTTATTTTTAAATATTTGGTGTTCTGATTAAATGATTTAATTCTGATTTAATTTTTAATATTAGTCAAAAACATCTTTCTCTCATAATTTAACTTCAGCGTTTGAAATTACTCATGCTAAAATGATTTTTCGATGTGCTTTGGCTAACGCTCTGAGTTTTGACAAGAGCCGAGAGTAGCAGAAAGCGGATAGCGAGATGAAAGCAGAACAAATGAGAGAAGAAACGAAGATAATCTAGCACTGCCCTTAAAAACAGGACAGATCTGTCCGGAAAAAGCACAGAAGACAAATACACACGAGAGCCGTAGCACAAAAAAAGAGCATTCGCTCTGCTCTCATCTCGCTCTCCGTTTTCTGCTACTGCTTCGTCTCCGCGAGAAATAAATTGAGCTGAGAGCACAGCAAAGCACACACATTCGATCGTTAGGCTACAGCTCTGCTACGGCTCTGCTAAGGCTCTGCTACGGCTCTGCTACGGCTCTGCTACGGCTCTGCTATGGCTCTGCTACGGCTCTGCTAAGGCTCTGCTATGACTCTGCTACGGCTCTGCTACGGCTCTGCTACGGCTCTGCTATGACTCTCGATAAAACTCAGAGCGGTAGCCGTACCATAGCACAATTTTTATTGCTCTTGCTGCCATAGAGTAGTTTTTGCAAACGCTTTTTAAGTTAGTTTGCTTTCTAAAATAAATAAGAAATCTTTCCTTTTTAGAGAGCACAAGATTTTTATAATTAAATACCCTCACAAAACACCCTTTCTTTCATTTACTCATAAAGAGTATCTACTAGTCGACAGTCACCTTTGTTTACTCCATGTTTCATTATTTTCACAAAAGACCTCGCCCAGGGTCGTGTAAACCACAGACTTGGTACAATGAAATTTCCAGTATTTCTGTTTATTTTCGCTACACTTCTTCATTGCAATACTTAAGTGTAAATATCAACAGATACAGACACACACTCTGATACAGATACAGATACAAATGTTGTTGCTGTTGCAGTTGCAGATACAGATGTAATTACGCTTTCTTTGGGATTGCCCAGCGGCAATGTGCATTTCCTTTTGCTTAAATTGCGCTTGCAACAGGCAACATGCAACAAGATGTGGCAACATTGTCAGCCGTCTCCTCTCTCCAACTCCACTTCACTTCAGTTCTCTTCTCTGTCAATGGCAACATCACGTACGTTAAAATTTCTGTTTAATTTCGATTTCATTTCCGCGAAACAAGCCGTGTGTGTATAAATGTGTGTGCGTGTGTGTGTGGGCGAAAGTGTGTGCTCAACGGACGCCATTTATTTGCCTTGAGGATACAAAGTAAGGGGGATAAAGGAAAAAAGGAAAGTGTAAAGCGAAATGGGGAAGGGGGAAAGCGAAAGCACATCACGGCACGTTTCTACAGCCAATCAATTCAGCAGCTCACATACAAGTGTATGTGTGTGTGAGTATGCGTGTGTGTGTATAGATATTGTCGATAGCAACACTTAAATATATTTATACATGTCCATGCATATTGTTATGTGTGTGAGAAAAAGATAGAGATAGCTGGGGAGATGAGAGCGGCATAAATTTCATTTATATCCTTTGACTGCCCCAGCATCGGCAGGGTTGCCACGGCATCGCCATTTATTATACAACGGAAATGAGCACGAAAAACTGCCTCTGTTAACAGCGAGTGTGTGTGTGTGTGTGTAGTACCTCCCCCAAGACACTCCCCACTTCCCTTCAATAAAGTCTTTCCTTTGTTATGCAGCGGTTTGGCTTTATTGTTGCCCGCGGATGCGATTCGCTTATGTTAAGAATTAAAAGTAACTCTTAACTCTTTTTACCCGAAATGCTGCGGAAGTCGCTGTGAAATTGCCAACATCCGATAAAAGAGTAAAAGTAAACACAATATAAACAGCAACAACAGAAGAAAAAAAAACAACAAATGTTAAGAGTTAAACATGTGTGTGTGTGTATGTGTGTGTGCTTAGTAAATAGACCTCGAAATTGGAGGGAGAAGATTGGTGCAAGATGATGGAGAATGGTAATCAAAGAGCTAGATATACAAGTATGGCAAATTTGCATGCCATAAGCTTTGCTCGTTCAAGGTTGGCACAACGGAAGTGATTTGTGATGTCTCACTCGATAAAGAGAGGAATCAACAGAGAAAAAGAGTTTGTGAGAAGTTTAAATTGAAAATAGAAAAGGAGTGAAAAAAGAACAAAAAGAAATAGAAGAAAGAAATCAAGGGCTAAATTAGAGAAGAACGAGAAGGATTAGTGAAAACAAATCATAAAATACAAAAAATATACATAATATAGAAAAAAGCTTAAGAAAAGCATAAGCTTAAAGAAAAATAACAAAAAAAAGAAAAAATAGGTGATTGACAATTATGGGGCAAAGAAAAAAGGTAAAATTCCCAAAATTAATATGAATTTTACAAGCAAACAATAAGAGATAAAAAATATTTATTATACTAAGTATAAGAAAGACAGAAATAAAGACGATCAAAATCTATTAACTAAGAATTTTCAATCAAAAGAAAACATTAAAATATGCATGAAACTAATTTTTAAAATAAAGCCACTATAGTTTACCAATTAAGAAACTGCAATTAATAAAAGTATATAAGAAGCCAAATCCATACAAAGTTCATATTACAAACGAACCAATTTCAAATGACTTTCCACCACTGAATTTATTCACGTATTCTATAAATTATAAAAGCTATACGTTTAAAGCACTAACACACTAAAAAATTCTAAATAAATATGTATTTAAAACAGCAAACTATAAATATCACACTATAATATTTAAGCACCAAATTTGAGTTGCTTGAAAAATCAGATTTATTGCTTTTTACGATTCGCTGCCAAATTCAGAGAACACACACAACCGATGCAATCAGACGATTCGTCACCACAGACAACTTTGCCCGTAGCGCTTATTAAAACCAAACATAAACAACTCAAACAAACACACACACACACACACACACACACCGCACACACACTCACAGTTACAGCTGTAGGGCAGGACTTTTAAATTTTTCCACATTTGCGCCGCAAAGTATGCAACAGTCAGCAGCAAAAAAGGAATCCAGACATAACTACGAATCTCCACACATTTATATATGTATATATACACCTATATACACAAATACATATATAAATCGTATCTCTCAGTTTGTAGAAACATATGCAAAACGCGCATTTCGAATTGCCGCATGGCGAATAAGCATGAACATAAAAATACGAATGCGAATGTGAATCTGAATACAGAAACGAATGTGAATGTGATTGTGAATATGACTGTGAATTTCGAGTGTGTCTTTTATATGGAATGCTTCAAGTGTTATGCAAATTGATCAGCTGCACTTGTTATACCCTGTAAGCAGGCAGAAATATATCAAATGTTTGCTAGAAAATTTAGCAGCTAAAATCAGTGAAGTCTTAACTTGTTAATCGATTTTACAGCTATACATTAAACTCTATACTCTTTTCACTTATTTAATCTTATAACTTTCTGCAGCGTATGTCTCAGTCGAGCAGTCAAAACTGTACTTTTTATGCTGACATCGTCATCGTCTTCATCAGCAGCCGCAAAGAAGGAATATGAACTGAAGCGCTTTGCTTGTTATTCATATTTTGAATGCCATTTTGTGCGAGTTATTATGGTGGGAGGGGGCAGAGGGAGGCATTTACCTGCTGCTTGCGAATGCAAATGTTGGACAATTTGTCATTTGCATAAAGCAGTTACTGACTTACTTTATCGACTGTTCTTAAAACACTTACAATATAAGTTCTGCCACAGGAAATGTTCAATAAAACACTTAAGAAAATTATGCTGAAGTTTTGAGCACGAATTTGCTCATCAATTGCCGATCAATAACTAACGTACCACTTGACGTATGCGCAATATTTGCGATTTAACAACTTCTCGAAGACTCTGCAGAATTTAAGCTGTTTGAGATGGCGATTTACTTCCTGCTTTTGGCCAACATTTTTATTGCAAATTGAATTTGCTGTGTCACGTTCTTGGCCTGGCTAGTTTGTCAATAATTTTTTTTAAGTTTCTTAACTGCCGCAACTATGGCAACACTGGACGCATGCATGTATGTATATGTGTACAGGGTGTCATTGGAAAGAGATTTAGTTTTGATATTAAAATACATAACTGAATTAACTTAGGGATGTAATTTATTTTATTTTAATAAATTTATTGAGTACTTATGGAATTTACTTACACGCAGCACCCTGTATTATATTAAAAAGGCAAGTGTGTGCTAAACTGGGTGCTGCATTTAAAGGTAGAACTAATGTTGTAAGTAAAAATAATTTATTCCCCTTTGAAAATACAGCGAAAAACGCAATTACTTTCAAATTGTAACTTTATTCACTCCCAGAGGCGGCCTACAATAAATGTGTGCAAATACAGGGTGTTCAGTTAAGACCACATGTGTGAATTTCCCCAATAAATTGAGCTGTTGCTTGTTTTATTGTCTATCTTTTCATTTCTCAGCAAATTTTGTGCTGTGACCACCCTGTATATTACTTAAGTTAGTTTCACACAACTGCAAATATGAGTTTTTTTTGTTCCGTAGTCATAAACTGCAGCTGCAACTTTTTCGCCTTGCTTCGCTTTTGCAACAAAGAACTAACAACTATTGTTATTCTTCGCACTTGGTCGTTGCACTTTGTTTCGTATGTGTGTGTGTGTGTGTGTGTGTGCGTGTGTGACCTAGTGAACCCACAAATATGCGGCACATGCTGACCAAATCGCCATCAGCAGAGTGCACTGTGCAGGGCAGCCAGCCATTGTCCTGCCGCGACCAAGTTCTGTCCGTGTCCTGTACTATGTCCTGCACCGTGTGGCATCATTTGTCAATGTCGGTCCACACTCTGGCCACACACACGCAACCTCATCACGGTCTCGTGTTGTTCTTGCCACCGCTGTTACTGTTACTGTTACTCTCGCTGTTGTTGTTGTTGCAGTGGCATGTTTGTTGAGCGTAATTCCTCAGCGTCAGCAAAGAGAGTTTTTGTTGTTGTTGTTGTTGTTGTTATTCTTTTTAAAGGTTGTAGTTGCCTTTCATGACATTGCATAATGCTTACACACTTTGCCACCTGTCTCTAACTCTTCTTCTCGACATCTGGTAATGAATACACACCCATTTGATGTAGTTGTCAAAACTAAAAGTCATAGTTTCCTCTGCTCTAATTAGTCGACCTTTGAATATTGAAGCGACTTAAGAACGCATTCATTGATAATTCCCTTTGCTCATTGTGGCTAGTAAGCCTTATTTAATTGGACTGACAATTTCTCAAAGTTTACAAATAATTATATAATATGCATAACTGCTTTGTATACATAAGTATAAAACATGCATAACAGTCCTTCCTTTGAGTTTCAATTTGTTTAGATGCATTTTGATTGAGTTATGTTTAAAGCAGGATTGATTTAATACTTTCATATTGAAATTCAAATGCAATATAACGATTTTTTCTTCATTTTTTAAGCTTCAAATATTGATGCAATTTATAAAACAAACAGAAATTTAAAATCAATTTAAAGTTTAGGAAAATATATTTTACTTTTTACCAGCTTTAGTCAGAAATATGCAAATATTTCATATTTTTAGTTACAGTTTATTATTTTTATTATATAGAAAACACTTTACAATAAAATTTGCATTTAATTGCCACTTTACACTTTTGCATAAATTGTGACCTTTATATTCAAGGGTCATCTAGGCAATCTATAAAACTTAGCGCAGATAAACTCAGTTTGTTTTGCTTTATCTACAAGTCTATCTGTCTATCTGTCTGGCTGTCTGTCTGGCAGTCTGTCATTGTGTCACCTTGTCATGCAAAGCAACCACAACCGCAAAATGGCAAGCAAAACTCTCTTTATCCTCTTCCCCCCGCCCGTCATTCGCAGCCAACAAAGTGCTGCACAGCGTAAAATTGCTAATGCTCATTAAAAAACTTGTTCCCAAAAAGCAACAAAAAATTAAAAAATAAACGGCGTGCACACGTAAAAAAAAAGTGATGAATAAAAATGTCATTCTAATTGCACGGAAAAGCCACAACCACAAAAACCAGACGCGTGCTTTGCCCGTACAGGCAAATGAACCCACCGAACGGAAGGAGACAGAGATAGAGACTGAAGGAGAGGGATGTATTAAGGGCAGTATACCATAAAGCGCTCAATTATAATGCCTTCAAGAGGACAAGGCTTACAAAAAGTCGTTATCCGAAATATTTGACATGTGCCTGTCGTTGGCTGGGTCCGAGCAGCTCAAACCGGACTAGAATTGGAATAGGGCTTGGGATTGGGAGTCGAATTTGGAGTGAAGGTCACTCTGAGGTGCTTGAGTTACGCTTGGCTAAGCATTCGTATTAGGAACAATTAACAATCTGCTAGAAGCACATAAAATTCATGAGAAATTCATTGAGAGACTGGCCACAAAAGTTCAAGGTTCAGTGGCGTACACTGCGTATGCGTGATTTCATTTCGACGCCTAAAAGTATGCAGTGTGGAAAGTGTGTTAAAGCTTTGTGAACTAATAAACAAAAGAATTCAAATCACAACGAAGTTTGTATACTCTGCAAAAAATAATGTAAAACCTACAAAAACACAATTATAAAAATATATATATTTATAAAAATATTTAAATGTAACTTTATAACGAACTTAAACTTAAAGTCAGCAACAGATACAAGTTTAGCATATAATTTTACTCATGTGTTGTGATAAGAGAGTGCTTCAAACTTTAACGTGACATGAAAATATGAAAAACTTTTATTCCATTCCCAACTCAACTCCAGTGCGAACTTTCAAGCACACACACACCCCACACACACGCACACAAACACCCCCACACACACTAAACAAATGAATTTTTAAGTGCAAAAGCAGTTGGTTAGGGAATTTTTGGGTGGTTTTTGGTGGCAACCCTAGCGCAGTGTTGGCATATTTCAAGCGTGTTGGCGGACAGTTTATGACAGATGGAAGAAGTTGAGTTTAACATAAAAGTCAACGAAAGATGAAGGAAGTTTCTCTAGAGAATGTAGCTTTAAGTTGTGATTGTCTAAGAAGACAAAGAAGAAGAAGAATTCATTTTTGATAACCTCAGCATTCCGCTAACTAAAGAGCACTTTTGGTAATCGAAACGACTAACTACAGTATAAAACGCTTAACATGCTCAACTGGCGACTGATGCAATCGAATCAGTTACTCATTCCCATATTCATAGAGGAAATTGTGCAAAAGCTACAGTAGTTATTGCCAAAACAAACTCACACGAAATTTGGTAGAATTTCTTGGAAAGCCCAATACTTTCTATATGCTATAAGGCAGGCCAATGACACTGTCGTTCACGCTCTGTTTGCCTAAAGAGATGTGAAATAAAATAAATATTGACAAGTGAGTATTTTATTTTTGTTCTTTTTTATTTTTGGGTGATTTATATGGCATGACTCATCATGCTGGAAATGGATGAATTTATAGCAGAGCTAGAAGAAAATCTGGTAGCTCTGCAAAGTGAAAGCTATGGGAGAATGCCAGACCTCAATGCAAACAAGAATTGAATATTTGCACAATGTGGAGACACAGCCCACATATTCACAAGGAAGGCACTTAAATAAAAACGCAAAGTGCTGGGACAGTCGGGTCACTAGACCTGACCACACAGCACCACAGTACCACCAACCATACAGCATCAGTCTGCACCACACAGCATCCACTATGGTGTAGAGCAGTCCAATGAACTGCCCCCAAAAGACGAAAGTGAGATGCAAATGCAAATCTCTTGACGTACTATATGGTTAGCCGGGTGGGCGACCCAGCCCTCCCCCCTTTTACCTCCTTCCCTAACATTTCCCTCCGCCTGATGTAGCCGCATTTCGGCCAACATTCATTTGGCAGCTTGCAGAGCACAAGAGACGCATTCACTTGTGCATGTCAATCACTTTTGACAGCCAACGGCACAGGCTGAATACACACATCCATCTCAGACCCCATACACACATTCACACATTCACACATACACACTCATATTCATTTCCATTCCCATTCCCATATTCACAGACTGTCAACTATCTTCACTATGAAAACTCTTAGTATAATTTGTATTTTTAACAAACAAATATTTAAATCAAATACTCGACATTCAATTATGACCTTTATGCCCAATTAATTATTATTCAAAACTATATCTACTATATACCTAGTAATTTAGCACAAATTTAAAAATATTTCAATTTATACGAGGCTCAATTATTTACTGTCGCCATAAATGTCGAGTAGGTGCACTAAACACCAACTAAATATACACGTTGCGACATGCATAAACATGTCGAGCCAACTATTAATTATTATACGACTGTGTGTGCAATTACAGTCTGTATTTAAGTATTTTGCTACATAAATTATAGTAAACATTTACGAATACATATAAATTGTGGGATTGTATGGGGAAATTTGGTTTATCATTTATTTTTTGTGTTAAGTGCTCTAGAAGGGGGTATCAAAACTATAGCAAAAGACGTTTGATATTGTTCAGAAAATATTGAGGAAATAAAAAAGTATTAAAATTTTTAAATTTATTTATTTACAAGTAAAAATATTTAATTTCTTACCTTACCTCCAAATAGAAGAGTATTCAAGCTTCTGTCTGTCAAAATTTAAAAATTCTTTGTTGTTTCCAAAATCCAATGGGCGGAACGTACACTTTTTTGAGTGGGCAACTATAGCGGAGAGTGTAAAAATAATTAATATCTGACATAAATACATATATAAACATATATTTAAATTTACTATTTACAATTTACAGTCGACACATTAATAATCTTTTTAGCATAATCGGTGACATTCTATTAAGCATGATTTAATTTACATATATTAAGTATAATCAGTATATTTAGTATATGTATTTGCCAATCCATTCGGAAGGCCAAAAAACCAATGGACTAAACTATTAATTAGCTGCTCGGTCAAAATGCAATTATAAACGGGAGAAATGGGGCAAAATGTGTATGGAAAGTCATTTATTAGAATGTTATCTGATCATATTTAAAAGTTAATTATTTTGTACTCATATTTATGTATGGTTAAAAGCAAATATTTAAATTTTAACCGTTTAACTTTGCCAAAAAGAAAAGAAAACAAATAAGAAGACTTCAGTCGAGTGAGCCGACGGTAAAAGACCCCGTACTCACTGCAGTGCGCATTCTTATGGGAGCTATAGGCTACAGTTGTCTGATCCGAACGAAACTTGGTGAGTATAGTTTTCATCATGATATGCACGTAATGGGTGAGTTTGATTATAATTGCTCAACTTAAACTTCATATCTTCATACAAGTCATCAATTTTCGACCGATTTGTACTACAGGAGCTATACGCTATAGTTGTCCGATCCGGTTCAAACTTGGTGAGGATAGTTATAATGGTAGCATACACATAAGACGTGAATTTGGTCTCTGTAGCTCTAGTCACTTTCAAGTTATGATGCTGTGAAAATAGTTTCTTATCGTCTCAATGCTGATGCTGATCAAGAACATATATACTTTATGGGGTCGGCCATGATTTACTACCAAATTATGCAAAACTTTTGCAAACAACTGAAGCAAAAGTCGTAAAAGACTTAAAAAAGTAATCAACAGTGTTGAGTAATACGATAAGTAGTGTTGTCTGGCGGCAAACAAATGAATAAATCAGAGAAATATATAATTTGTTTTAAATTTGCCATTATCAACTCAACTCGTTATCGTTATCCATTAAACAAATTTAACAAACTTGCGGAACTAAAATTAAAGCAATTTTCAATTTAATTTGCCTTGAAAATCGTTTGCCAACCAGTTGCGGCTTTTATTCAATTAAAGTTTGTTATTTAACTGGGAACGTGGCCAAAAACGGAACAAGACCGAGCCGGGTCAAGACAAGCTCGAGGCTGTGTTTTTTCTCAGTTGTATCCATTTTGGTTAAACACAACAAACAGCTAAAAGTTCGTTGTAGTTTAAGCACTTTTCAGTGTCAGTGTTAAAGGATTTTAGAATAGTAATACCCAAAAAAAAAAAAAATAAAATAAAAAACAGTCAAATAACAAATATAGGAAACTCCAAAACTCTGGCAAAAACTGGCGGAAATTCAAGCAGAAGGATTAAAAGTTTTTCTCAAAAGACAAACTAAGGCGTAACTCAAAGGACAGTTGCCATATTTTCACTTCTCTTTCTCCCTCTCACTCTCCCTCTCTCTCTGTCTCTCTTTTTGACTGTTTCTTTTGAATCTCACATTTCTCTGGCCCTCTTTGTACTTTAGTTTCCTTCTGACCAAGTCTAACTTTTGGCTCAATGGCGAAAAAAACAAACTTTTTGGCACATTAAAATTATCACAATTTGCAAAACTACACAAAAAATTGCATATTTTTAATGACTTTGAAACGGAATTCTTAATAAGTCCACTTAACTCCCATACGATTTAAAGTAAATCAAATAAAACTTAAGAAATTCCTAATTTTGTTGCAGTTTTCTGTTAATTTGCTCTGCTAATCCCATTGTTTATAATAATAGGCTTATATTAGGCATATTTAATATAAACTTCAATCAGTCTAATTAGTCCCAAGGCAGCTGCTTATCAATGCGTACGAACATGTAATTAAATCTAATCAGTTCGAAGCTAATCAGAGTGCAATCAACAAATGGCTCACAAACTAACAGTGCAGCCGGTTAACAGACCACTGTTAAGTCATTACAGTGCCACTGCACTGGTAGCGAAAGTGAAAGTTTGCCGGCAATTTATGCTTATATGTATAAGAAGTATTTCTGTATAAGAGAGAGCAACAAGCGAGAGAGCGTTCAGCATATGGTTACACTGAGACCAAAAACTTGTAAATAAATAATAATGCTTAACAAATGCAATGCAACCAAAATGATTCAGTAGGCAACGTCTGGACACTGCTTGCAAGCATTTTTAGAGGTCAACAGATTCGTATTCAATTATTCTGCTGCTATGTAGTTTCTGATTGGACATAATTATTTCTCTCACTGCAATTGCAATGTGTGCCATGCAAGCAAGCACACACATTCACTTACACATGTGGCCAATTTGCCGAATCAACACGAAGTCAGCTCGGGTCAGCTCTGCATTCGTGGGCGTCACATGCACCACAACAACATTCGCCGGCAACTGTGACGCGCAGTATGCAAAACAAAGCTGAAACGTGCAGTTGGCGTTGGCAGCACCGCAGCATCGAAGCAACGCAGCATCGAAGCATCGCTAAACACAGCGTAGCCAAACGAAACGTCTGTTGACTGCGACGCTGGCAGCGCGTAATTCAAATTAGCAAAACGCAGCGCAAATAAACAAATAACTTTTGCAGGCAGCAGCAAAAATACAATTTAGACAGTGAAAAATAACAGAGAAATTCGGTAAATTGAAGAAATTTCTGAACAAAAATGTAAATCGCTTGCCAAATATTTAGAGAACCTCGAAAAAATAAAGGAAAGTGCGTGCCATTTGTGAATTTTTCGGATGCCAATCACATCCCAGAACAACGATGGATTCTCTGTCAAGGAGACACATAATGTCCCCTAGGAATGGTAAGCATTCGAAACATTAATAACTTTAAGGAAAAAGGATATAGCCTTACGCTTAACAAATGACATTTTGAAGGGTTTCATTCGATTTGATATGAACTTCAATTTATAACTGTTGCATTTGATGGAGATCTACGGAAAGTAGCAATTAGAGCAGAAGTAATATTGAATACGAGTCAATGGACTCTTGAAACGCAGAAAAGTCTTTGCTTTTTGCAGAAATGTCCCTTTGCAACCAGCACTTTTTTCTGCTGAAATGTGGGATAAAAAAGAAAACCTTTCAGGGCAAAAAAGAAGCAATCAGCAGCTGCTACGCATGTAATTTGTCAGACAGATTTCTTTCAACGTCAGGCAGGATCTTCCCTCAGTCGAGTCGACCCTCAGCTGCCCCCATAGTCCCCATATATACGTATATTTTTTTTTGTCGCCAAACTGTTTCCTTCCTGTTCGGCTGACTGGCTGCCATTTGGCTACGCTTTTTGAGCCAGAACACAGTACATGACACAAGAAGCAAAAGACATTGACATTTCAGTGCAAATGAAGTGATAAAAAATAAGAGACAAAGGCCAAATCGGCAACACCAAATAGCTTACAATTTTTTACTTACAAAACAGACTAATGCATACCCTTCTATAGCTAAAAAAATTTATCATTAAAAAAAAAAAAATTTAATTTTGTTGCTTTTAAGGATTTATTTTTATGGAAAAGTAATTTTTACTTATTTATAATTATCAGTTGCAAATTCTAGATTTTTGTCTTGGTTTTTTATTTTCAATTTAAAATTTTCTTTCCTTTGTGCCTGCTAATAATTTATATTAATTGTAACTTATTTTTAACTACACAAGTTTTTCGATGTCTCCTAAGATTCGAATTATATCTGAAGTTTTTGTGACACTTTTCGCACTGAAAGGGCTTTTCACCGGTATGAATTCGCATGTGACACAACAATGCATTTCCACCGGAAAGTATTTTATTACAAATTTTGCATATTTTACGTTTCTTTGGCTTCCTTCCCAAATTCAAACTAATTGCGTGCTCCGCTTTAGTTGCTTCTTCGTCAATTTCTTGGACTTTCGCTGTTTGCTTATCAGCAATTTCGATCTCGTGCATTGTCGCTTGTTCATTTGTATCATTTTTCTCCTGTTCGTCTTTCCCGCTCTCTTCCTTTATTTGCTTCGCCTTTTGTGTGATTAAAACACTGAGTCGAGTTGCTCCTTCGTCAATTTCTTGCACTTTCGCTGTTTGCTTATCAGCAATTTCGATCTCGTGCATTGTCGCTTGTTCATTTGTTTTGTTTTTCTCCTGTTTGTCTTTCCCGCTCTCTTCCTTTATTTGCTTCGCCTTTTGTGTGATCAAAACACTGAGTCGTGTTGCTCTTTCGTCAATTTCTTGCACTTTCGCTGTTTGCTTATCAGCAATTTCGATCTCGTGCATTGTCGCTTGTTCATTTGTTTTGTTTTTCTCCTGTTTGTCTTTCCCGCTCTCTTCCTTTTTTTGCTTCGGCCTGTTTGTGATCAAAATACTGAGTCGCCTCTTTAAAGCTGGTATTCTTCGTATAGTGTACACACTTCTAGTCGCATTCTCTCTTTTGCTTGGATCCGTTATATCTTCTCTTTTGCTCTCCCCATTATACGATTTATTATTCAATTGCCTGCGAGTCTGCTCAAAGTTCTGCTTGAATCTATATGCGGAATACACATCAGAGATGCAAATTGCGCACAATTGCTTCGGGTATTTATCTTGGCGTTCTACTTTGACATCGACACACTCATTTAACATATGCTCTAGGCTGGGTAATGTTTCCCTCTCTGCACTGAATATATCCTCCAAAACCCCTGCGCTGGTCATGCAAACGCGGCAAGTTGAATTCATGTCTGATTCGTTCAACAATCCGTTGGAAACTGTCAGTAAAGAGCGCGAAATACTGCAATTTATTGTGGTGCTCTTAATGCGGTTGGTACTTTGGGTACTTTGGGTCAGGTACAAAGGGCCCTCAGGCAGTTTAGGTACATAGGTCGTTAAAGTACCTGCTTTGTACTATGCGAGCGTATTAGGTACCAGTAGGTATAATAAGTGCTGATTATTTTAAACAGCATAGCTGAAAGTGCCTAAAACCTATAGATCTTTACCTTGTCAAAGGTAACTGTCAGATAAAAAGAGAATGCATGACGTCACCCAAGTCCTTATCCATCCCTCCCCTCTTATAACACCTTGTCAGTAGTCAGACAATCGGAAATAGTGTGACACAATTTCCTTTCGTGTCAAAGTAACAAATTGTTGACAGACATCGAAGTGTTCGAATGGAAATACTTAAAGCAATAGAAGACTTAAATCAGTTGACCTTGTCGAGCATTAGCTTAAATGCCTGTCAAAAATTTATATTAAATAAATATAGAGATCTAGTGACATTAATGTTGTTAGGTAAGAAATAATTTCTAAGAAACTAAGATGAAAATTATAAATAAAAGCTATTGAAATAAATTCATAATTATTTTATACAAATAATTATTAAAATATATAAATCTTTTGACATTTAGGCTACAAAAACAAGACTTCTCTTTGAGAAACTGATTCAAATAAATAAAAATTTCATTAAAAAAAAATATAATTAATATTAAATTATTAATATTTTGTATATGTAATAAAAATGTTATTGTTTAAAAGCCATAAATTTAAAAAAAACCATTACTTAACTTATAAATTCCAATTGACATTTAAGCTGCAAAATCAGTATTCTCCCTGTAAAACTAGTTAAAATGAATAAAATAAAAATGATGGCTTAATGAAAGCTATTTAACGGCTTATTCGTGGTAATTAGCAAATCAGGACTTGGGGTTATCAGCGCTTGTTTAACGTCTGCTTCCTTTAAGCACTTAATGAGATATCAAAAACTGCACTAAAGTTTCAACAATTCGCCCCATAGAACAAAACTTTTGCAATTAATTACGAGGAGACTTTTGAACCGAGAGACTACGAACCAGAGATGTAAATATGGGGGGATGGAAAGTGGTAAGTTGCAAATGGTAGATGAAAGTTGGTAACAGATAGTTGGCGTTGCCAATGATACCAATACTTGTACTTAAGATAACCAGGCCAAAACAGCTCCATAATGTGCATTGAAATGCAGTCAGTCAAGATGAAAGTGCATACTCGAGACTGTATGGTATAAAAGAGAATTAAGGTTGACTCTGCATAATGAAATACAGCCGTGAACTTTCATGGCCGACTGTAGTTGGCCTACTTATCGAGTAAATGAATCATCCTGACACCAAGACTCCCACATGATGATAGACGATGCATTACAAGCAATCAGAAATAATGGAAAGTAATGAGAAATCAGCACCCAACCGACCAAACTAACAAAACCGACAAAACCGACTCATTGCAGGACTGTCAATTAATAACAAACTGTTAGCATAGAACAGGTAAGAGCGGTAAGTGGAGTAAAGGAAATTTTCCAGAGAAAAGCCAGCAGGTGTTTGCTCATCTATATGTTTGTGTGTATGTGTGTGGTGCTAAAATGTTCACTAAAGTCCACAGATGTGTTGTGGCATGAAAACAAGTTAAACTTGCCACAAAACTGCTAAGGAAAAATACAGTGAGCAAGTGAAATTCAAACAGTTTAAAAACAGTTGAAAATTGTGTGAAAATGTGGAAAACTACTCCTGAAAGCTAAGCTAGAAAATTAATTAAGCAAATGTAATTTAAATTTAAGCAGAACTTTTTGTAGAGTTAGTTTAAATATAATCACTAAATAGTTTTGGTATTCAAGATACAAAATGTTTAAAACAAAAGTTATTAAATTGAAAAAGAGGAAAGGATATAAAGTACTGTAAAATGAAAACGTAATTATATTTAAACATTTTCAATTTTAATTATTTAAATTTATACAATCGCTAACAAAGTGAATTTGGTAACTTTACTCTAAAAGTCATTTAATAGTTTTTCTATCAGCAACTTTTAGGTGCAAAAACTAGCGTAAAACATGCACCACTCTAATATAAATTCATCTATTTCTCCTACACCCCCAACCCCACCCCCCACCCCTAACTAACAGTGGGCTTCACTTGTTCTCAAAACTTGCCACAACTTTTCCATCAAGTTGTCGTCGGGCACACAAATACACCCCTCTTCCCAACCTCCTTTCTCTACTCCCCTACACTGTTGCACACTGCTGCTGTATCTAGTTACAATTTGTGCTCTAAATGCCCCCTGCCACACCCCCTCCCCCTTCCTCCTTCCCCAAAACACCATGATTAATGTCCAAATTAAACAACGCCCGACTGACGTTAATGACGACAAAAGAGAAGCAGCGACAACAATGGAATAAACAACAACAAAAAAGTCAACAAAACAAAATTGCAAAAAAACAAAGGAAAACACAAAAAATTATTAACAAAAGAACAACAAAAACATCATAATAAATTGTAAATAGTTTGGAGCTTATTGTTTATATAATCTGTATATTAAAATTAACTCATAGATTGCACTTTTAGTGTTAATTAAAGGGTTGTATGGGGGTTGGGGAGGCAGGAAAATACAATACCCTGGAAATCAGGCCAACATTTCCTGAATGAAAATCATAAAAAAAATATGGAAATTATGTTTTCAGTTCCTCAATTAATATTAATAATCGAAAATGGGTTTTACACCACCGAAACTAAAGCCCAAAATAATCTATGTTTTAATCTAGGTATTTCTATAGAGCTTATTTATCGAAGAACCCTTAAAGTACTGCTAAATACAGTACAAATCAGATCAATCAACTACTGTATTAGCTTCAAGACACACATATACTTAACAATACTCCCTATAAGCATCGAACTGACTACGTTTCTATATAAAAAACCCTCTTCAAATTTATCCTATGAGTCATGAGATCAATTTCGTACTGCTACCAATTCAATTAGCGGAGCAATGACGAATTGAATGATTGAATGATTGGGGCAAGAGACAAACGGATGTGACTGAAGCAACCCTAGCAACTGAAGTGACAACCCTAACTTGTAGATTATTGATTGGAATTTTTTACGCAACACATAGAAAGCAAGTACCAAATAAATGATGGACTATAAAATACCCTAAACAAGTAAATATCGAAACAAAGAAAATAAGATTTCTTCAATAAATGTAGTATGCTGTTATACCCATCTTAAATAGTTATAGGGTATCAAAAGAGTACTCAACCGAAGGGCTATAACTATGGGAACTATGTAGGGAAAATATCAATTAATTAACGGCATGATTTAGTGTTAATTGAACGTCAATACATTATAGATAAGTACTTACACATAAAGATATAAAGATACGTATCCCTGTACACATAAAAAAAGGCGTCAGAACTCCCATGGGGCTTGTCTGGCCCAGTTACTGACTCATCCCCTATCTGAGCCAACAATTTCCACTTGGCTCTTTATGCTCGACCAAACGAAGAGCAATCAATTTAAATTGGCAATGTGCGAGTACATCATATTTTCATTGCTTCTGCTTAAATGAACCCATAATTGTAATGAAAACAACAAATATGAACGGTGTACGGTAGGAGGCACTAGGGGCTGTAGGGGCAGTAGGGCCCGAGGGGTCGTGACTATAAATATTGTAAATACTTCAATAGGAAAGGCAAAACAAGCAAATGGGCAAAATAGTAACAACAACAAACATGAAAATTAATTAAAAATTTCAATCGTTTTGCATAAAAAACTGATTTTGATGGGTCTGAAGGGAAAGAAAGGCTTAAAAATAGAACAAATAGGGAAAAATAGCTAATTATTACATATACAACAAGTAAGAAAGGCTATAGTCGACCAAGCCGACTGTAATAGACCCCGTACTCACTATAGTGAGCATTTTACCATACAAATAACTGACTAACTGATCTGTCTTATGGAAGCTATACGTAGCTGTAAATCACAAATTTTCGACCGATTTGTCCTGTGGGGCTATAGGCTATAGTTGTCCAAACCTAATGGACCCCTCTACTCTTTTTTAGAGTACGGGGTCTAAAAATGTATCTTTTAGTCAAAATCTGAAGACATTTTATCCCTAAGTACTCCCCTTAATAAATTTATTTATTTATTGAAATTTACTTTTCACCTTTGGCAACTTACTCCTTTAGGCCACATCGATTATTGTTGAGTGTATACAAACTAGGCCAACACTATCATAATTGATTGCAAAAATAATACAGATGTCTGACTGTAAACATTGATGAGCAAGTGCCATTGAAAAAAAAACAACAACAATAACAACAAATACTATTCAATAATTATTAATTGGCTATTCATATTGCTAATTGCCATTGAGGTGAAGCAAAAGCAAAAAAACTTTTGCTTTTTAAACTGAAAGTTTTTTTTTTTTTTTTTTGCTTTATTTTCCTGCTCTGATTTTGTTTATTTTGCTGTTTATGCCTGTTAAATCAGCTGGAAATATCTACAAAAAGAGCCAACTGATTGACAATCCAACTGAGTTACTAACTGATTGATTGACAGAATGAAAAACTCACCTGTTAATGCATCAAAGCATTTAGCGACACGTGCTGACAATTTGTTATTTCAATTTAAGCTCCTCTTGCCAATAATTATACCTGTAGCGTTATTTACAGTCAGATAGACAGATAAACAGGTAAATGGAAGCTGAGATGGAAAATAAAAATAAATCATTTCCTTTGAAATGCACAGCGAAGAAATTCCTTTGAATAACAGTGGGAGCTGAAAATAAACAAACGGTTTACTTGAAGCTAGAAGAAAAGATATGGTACACTTATCGGAGAGTAGGGGATTTTAGAAAGGAAATAAATGGTTAACATTGGAGAAGTAAAAATTGATAATATTATCTAAATAGTCTATTTATTTATATTTAATATCGGTTTTATAGTTAAACTGGGCAATAGCGACAGCTGTTTACTGGTATTTGCGCTCTTTGTACCACTTTTTGGTCTGTGCTCTTTGAAATAGATTTTCTGATTTTATTACGATCGCTGCTAAGCTCTGCTCTCCTATCAAGTGTTCTCTTTTCCTAAAGACTTCCTCACATATTTTGCTAATATGAGGCTGCTTCGGTCTCTTTGCACTCACCATTGTTTTGCGTTGCTTATTTTCGCCACAGCTTCGTGTAGTGCCTTAATCACTGAGTCATTATGTGCAGTATTGCGCTCAGCTGTTGCCTCTCTTCCAACTTTGCTGCTGCTCTCCACGTGCCATTCCTCTCTGCCCTTTTCGACTTCTTAGTTGATGCTTGAGCTTTATGTGTTTTCTTAAGAGAAAGCATTCTCTTTTTATTCCGTGTTTTGCGTGCGCTTGTAATATTCTGCTGATCAAGAGATTAAATCCTCTCTTCTGCTCTCACGTTCGTATTATTACTGAATTGCCCAAGCGACTGAGCAAAATTCTGCTGCAATCCGTATGTGGAGTACATATCAAACTTAAAAGTTTTGCACAATTGCTTTGTGTATGATAAATACACATCGACACACTCACTCAACATGTGGTCTAGGGAAGAATATGAGTTGCTCTCTGTTCTAATTATATCCACCAAGACCCAAGGGTACACGTCTTACACTATGGACTTCTCGTTCGATACTGTCTCAATAGTGTAAACAAATTTATGGCTACCCCTTTTTCTGCATTTAATGCTGTTGGTGCCTTTTGCAGGCACAGAGAGACTTAGCATTGTTTTATTTAATGTTCCTATTTACTCTTTGCGACAAACTAAAATATTTCACAGTGCTGTACCTAAATTATAATCCACATTGGTTGACAAAAAACATATCTTTCAGTTGTGCAAATATTAAAACAAATTGGACATTGGAGCCAATGTCAATACTAGAAACCAAATATTTGAATGCAACCAAAAATTATTTATCTCTAAAAGGCCACAATGAAAACACAAAATGTGCTAACAATTGGACACAGATGTCATAATGCCACGCCCACACAACACATAGAGAAAATGCGTACAAAATGTGCACAGTTCAATTATGCCAAATAGCTACCGAAATTGCATGTTAAAATTTTGGAGCTTAACTATCGGTACTCATTTATGCTCTACTCTCTTCTCCTCTCCTCTTTCTTGCCATCTTCTCTTAATGAGCGTCATGCGAAAACGCACAACAAACACAACTAGCAGACAGAGGCGTATGGCTTGATATGGGCGTGGCAATATATTGGTGCTAATTTATGCAAATTGCTTCATGTGGAAAGCGCACACAGCGAGTAGTCCATAAATTGCACTACGGGAGGGAAATGCCCGATTAATCGCCTTAAATAATGACATGGAATTTGAGTAATAATCACGTTTATGGCTCTTAGTTCTGGACTCAATAATTGGCTTGTAACATAACTAAGGATATTCCTACTCTAGTAAAATATATCCAAGTAAATTATCTTTCTAAATCACATTAAATAGCCGATTAAAAGTCAAACTACCTTTCTGACTTTAAAGCCAATTTAATACCTAATGTGCCTCAAGAACAGAGCTGCAAAGACAAATGGGTATAAAACCTTGAGCCACAGATATGATCATGGAACAAAAACTAGATCTACATTATATAGATATGTGATATGGACTTTAAGTCTGCTGCTGAAACCCCAAAGACCACAATAGCAGCAACAATGGAAGCCACATCAAAGGATGGCTTTTCATGTTGGCCAAATTTTGGGTTTTATTTTGCTTTGGTCAACAAAAGGTGCAAATGTGTCTGTTAAAAGCCAACTGCCGCTACCTGTGATAAATGTGTGGAGCGGGTAAAAGCAACTAGGCGGTGAGAGGTGCACAAATGGGCCTTTGGCTGTTGCTGAAAGGAAACATAAATAAAATGAGCAGTAAGTGGGGAGGGAGACAAAGGGAGTGAGAGAAACAGAGAGAGAGTGAGAAATGTTTGTGGAACCGCAGGGTTTTCACAACTAAGGGCAAAGCTACAGTCTGCATTTGTATAACAATGCGAGAAAGCCAACACACACTCACACGCTCGTTCAAGTACACACACTCACACACACACACACTCACACACACATATGCTCTCAATATACATAATTGAACTGACTGGAAGAGGAACTAAGCAATGTGCTGTGCAGTAGAGTCGCCCTTTGACTTATGAGCATTACTTCTGAATAGAGAGAGCCGCATAACTCATAACTGAATGGCTATATACCCTGTACTCTTTGATAATAAGTGCTACAAAACTAAACATAATTTATTAAATATACTTAGCTTTATTTAATGTCAGTCATTAATTGTTTTTAAAATATTGAAATAAATTTATTGTTTTTAAATTAGACAATAACTGGCATAACTTAAAGATATCGGAAGCATTTATAAAGTATTTAATACAAAAATATTGTTTCAACTTTTTGATATAATAAATGTATTCTAGTTGGCTAACTCTTAAATAAAGTTATCAGTTCTGAACTCATTAAAGAAACAAAAACTATTATTTAAAATAAATTAGGTTTTAAAAAGTTGATTAGTAGATATTAGTTATATATTTAATAAATGAATGCTGTTCCAAAACTAAATTATAACTTAGTTAACAAATAAATAAAGATTATTATTTTGAAACTATAATAAAAAGTTAATTTTGCCAAAAGTCCAACAAACTTTTTATTAAATACAGGAACATATACTTTTAATACTCACTGTTTGCCCAACACGCTCTCTATTTGACTACACAATTGTTTCTATGATCAAAAGGTTTTAAATTTACCAAATAATGAAAGAGAGGGGAAAAGGGAGAGAGGAAAAGAGGGGGAGAGGCAATAAGAATGCTCAACACAAATCGTTGTTACTTTCATGTTTTTTATCAAAACTCCAAACTGAGTGGCAACCTGGGGTGGCCCAAAAGTGTACCAAAGATTAAGTGCGGTCAACATTTGGCAAATAGCATACAGTAACCAAAGGTGAGAGTGAGAATGAGAAAGAGAGAGGGAGAGTGAGAGAGCAAGTGGTGGATTGGGCGTCTATTGTTTATGCTGCACTTTAGAGTGGTCCGCACACACTTCATAAACACGGCCCACTCCAAGTGCACTTGACAGGAGGCGCAGTTTGTTGACTAGGAGACAGCGAGGGGAGTTTAAAGGTTTCCATGCAAATTTGCTAGCCATATTTGCATGCTACACACCAGATTGTGTGTATGGGTGTACTTGTGTGTATGTATTTGTGTGTTTGTTGTTGTTGTTGATGTTCTTGTTGTTTATCCAAAAATTATGCGCCTTGCATGCCGCACCGTTCTCTATATACACCAGGCCACATAAGGCAAGCTGTTGCCTGCCACATTTACTCTATGCCCCTGTACTTGCCCCTGACAATACCCTACACTACCCCTTACCCCCCTTCGTTAACACTTCACGTTCGCTTCTTGTGTTTGTTTGCTCTGCGCCTTGTTGTATGCAATACATTTTGCCACACTGTTTAACTTCCTCTGCGGACTCCACTGTAAATTTGTGGCAATATCCACACGCTTCGTGCAACAACACTTGTTGTAAGTTTCAAGTATGTGCCAATATAATGGTTTGCTTTGGTTCTTAGCTCTTAGCTCTTGGCTAAACAGCTTCACGTGGTAATGCCAAAGTTTTCTATGAAACTTTTAATTAATTACGCACACACTTCGAGTTTCCATAAATCAAATCAATCAAGTCAACTTTCAATGTGAGTCGATTAGAAACCAAACCAAAAGATACCAACATTAATTACACTGAGTAGTTTTATTCCAAGTATTTCTTCTATCGAACCAAGTATCACACTAGTTCACCTGGTTTAGACCGCAAAAGATTATTGCTAAAACCTTTTCAAACCAATAGAAGCTTAAAGTGCAGCAAACATGGACGGCAGTAAATAAAACCCGTTAGTGCGTTCTTAATCATTACATTGTATGCAGCAAAGCAGTGCTGTCAATCTAGCTTTTTTCCCCTTTTGTTCGGAAAATTTATGAAAAATGAAAATTTTTCTTGTATTTCAAGTGTTTATTTAAATTTATGTAAAAATTAATGCATTTTATATTCAACTTTCTGTCTAAATAAATTTAAAGGGCATTAAAATTTCTAAAGAAAATAGTTGAATTTGATCAGAAGCTTAATAAAAGTGCACATAGAAATAGTTAAGATTTTTGATCTTGCTGATCTTATTTAAGTGGCTCGTTCATCTCTCAATCAACAGCCGAAGAGTCCTTTCATCTAAGACACGAAGTCTGCCGACAGCTACGTCTGCCACATCATCAGCTCAACCCAAGCTTAGCAGTGTTACTCTATTGGCCACCACTGTAATAAATCCCAACACACTTCAACAGAATTTTACAATGCTTTTGGTCTCTGCTGCCATCAATATCAGTCGAGCATTGAAATGTCTTTGGCCACTGTTAAATTCAGCATTCACAGCACTTGACTGGCATTTTTCTGCAGCTTTGTTGCAAATTCGCACAAGCTCTAAGCAGCTGCTTTATAGCCTCTTGCCACATCATCATCATCATCGTTAGAGTAACAGCAGCTACAGTCATGTCCGGCAGTTTGTGGCTAACCAAATGCCGGACTCAACCCAAGAGGGGGAGTGAGGGTTGAGGCTAGAAGCTGTGGCAAAGTTTCATAAACTGCATAAATTTTTAATAAGCGACGCACACAAAATCCTGTCAAGGGATAAAACTGACGACAGCGACGTTTGACAAGTGAGAGAGTCCAGAGGGAAAGGGACGTGGTTAGAGGGGAGAGTGGGGGGGAGGTGTTAAAGCTGCACCTTCCGCTGGTCTCTGGTGTCTGTCTCTGCGTCAGCAAACCAAAAATTGCCACTTGAAGTTGCCGCTTGAAAAATGCAGCAATTTCTGCATTTCTGCAACACATGTGCTCTCGAATGGCAACCAATGTGCAACATGCACTGGTCACACCTACATCTATCTCGATCTCTCCCTCTTTCTACTTCTATCTCTTTCTCTCCCGCATAATCTCGTGTTTCTTGCTGCAATTTGTGCCAGCATTGTGGTCACTAAAAACAACAACAACAACAACAGCAGCAATTGCTACAGTTGACATTGCTCTGCACTTTTGCATTTGATAGCACAATAAAAGCCAAAAACCACTCAACAGATACGAAAACGATAGCAGCCAAAACAATAATAACAACAACAACCATTGGGAAACAGGTGTAAACTAAAGCCGTTAAGGCCATCTCACAAAACTGTCAAACCAATAACAATCATGCGACATACGACCACATTGGAATGCGGCTAATTGGGAATCAGTTCATGCATATGACGCATTTTAAATACTCTACAAAAGCAAGTCCGAGAGGTGGAAACAAACTTTAATTTACAAAGAAATATTTTGTTAGTTTCCATAAATAAAATATTAAAATGTTATTACTTATAATATAAAACTATACAGTGAAAGCTCCCTTGGCCGAACAAATGCAGTTCTTTTTCAATATCTTTTATATAGCTCAGTTTTAATAGGGTCTAAACCAGATTAAAATCAGATGGAATATAATGAAATTAAAACTATAAACTAATTTTTATTAAAACTATTATTTCTGTAAATAAATAAGACATAAACTTTTTTCAATTATTTCTATTTTTTATATAAATTTAAATAATTATTGTTTGATTATTCGACCTGGTTTTAAAAATGTTTGAAAATTACTTAAATCAGTTGGAAAAAGTTAATAAAATTGTAAATTCATTTTAATTAAAACTGTTTTCCCCACTGTATCCCATTCAGCTCCTCTCTCACCCTCGCTCCCACTCTGTCTCTCACACACTATTTAATCTATCAACAAACGAAACGAATTAAAAATATAATTTCATTTTTCCTCGGAAAATTCCGAGCTTAACTTCAGACCACTTTCGAGGCCTTCTGTCCGTAATAATTTAAAGCACATGCCATCAACAAGGCGTTAATTGATTGCACAATCAGAATCCATATATTCCCTCTCCAACCAAGACTGAAATTCGAAATGCAAAATACTCAAACTGCAATGAATTTGTATCTCACGGATTGCAGCTATCATCGATTGCAGGCAGATTCAGTGCTCAGATTTCAATATCAAGGAAATTATGATTGAGCAAAGGAATACCGTTTTAATTGCTACTGGGAAACAAATCATAATATTGCAATTATTAACAATAAAACAGGCATTAATTAAAAGATATTTTACGTAGTAATTTAGTTTTCGGAAAGAAGGTTTAGGAACGTTTATTGTGACTTTAAAACTTAATTGGTCAAAGTCCGTCAGTTTAAAGATTAAATTTCAACAGTTATTATGTAAAATACTTTGAATTTACAATTAGTGCGTTGTAATCTTAAACTAAATTTAGTTTTATTGACTACCAACTAGTTCATCTGATTAAAATCTAAAATTTAAACAGATGAAAATCTTTTACTTTGGAATTGGCCATGTAGTTTAAGTGTTATGCATTAACCTGCCAACTCTGTTAGCCATTTTAATTTGGTTTAAATAACAAGTTTGAAAACACACACACAAACACACACAGAGAGAGTCTTGTACACAAAGATACTTACACAGAGCTTTTGCTTTAAGCCAAACTGAAGTGTTTACGCTTTGCAAAAGATATGGCAAATTAATTTGCAAAGACAAACAATGAAAGCTTGTATAAGAGAACACAATCAGTGACTCTAAACAAGATGCTCGACTACGAGTTACCCTTTAATAAAGTTTTTACTTGACTTGACTACAAGTTCAAATAAAAACTTTACTAATGAGTAACTCTTAGTCGAGCTTTTAACAACATATCAGTGAATTTTGCTTTAATTTTATTTAATTCTTACTGATTAAAAGTCTTTAGTACCTCACTCTGAGATACTTGCCCACTGTCCCATCAGCTCTTACTACCATTTTGCCTGCTGGGCTTAATAAACTTACTCTAGCAGACCAAAGATTAGACTATTTTCTTAGGGGCACGAGTGACAGGTGTAATGAACAGTAGGAAAACTCTCAAGGCCATTTTCCGAGCGTGCAACTTATGTAACTTATTTATACTAAGAGGAATTTAAATATATACATTATTGGCAACAAATATTGAGCTTGACACGTGCCACATGCACAAAATGTTGTTTGTATTGACGCCCAGAAGATGCAATGCTTTCATAACGCCTAAAAACGTATGTAGATACGCAGATACTTTCAACAAAGATACATTTTATGCAAGCTCGTTACATTTTATTTCGTCTTTTGGCCAAAAAACAAAATTTATTCGTAATTTAATTTCAATTTAAATGTTAATTCAAAATTTCCCATCCCCAAAAGAAAAACAGCACAACAGTTTTCCGTCTCTTTGATTATGCTTTTGTATCTTCGTATCTTTGTATCTGCACAAAATTTAATTGAGCGTATTATTTGTACAATCGACTCTTGAGTTTGATTTATGTATTTACAAAAATTATTTTCTTGGAATCTGTGAAAAGTTTGAAAATTCAAAGTTTAATTCGGAAATTTGGAAAAGTCAATGCGCTATTTGGCTAAATGGCAAAAGGCAGCGTCTTTTAGGCCATGAATAATTTACCAAATTGTTCTTGCTCAATTTGGTTCAATAAAATTTAAAAAGTTTGCTAATAAAATGTAAAATGCAAATCACTTTGTTCGGACTTTATTTGGGAGTGTAAGAAAGTAGGAAAATTTATTCGAATTTTGATACTTTTTCTATAAGAAGTATAAACATTTGTGTGGCCAATCAAAGCACTATAAGAATTTAATACTCGAACTAAATGTTAATTTAACAATTTACAGTTATTTTACAGACCAAATGCTGACCACGAGCTTGACAAACTGAAAACAACAGCACAAAATCGGATTAAAGACCGCAAAACAAAACTCTCTATGCCAGCAGCTAAAGAGACGCATATACAGCTAGAAAGAGAGGGAGAGTAACCAAGAGACAGAGAGAGAGAGAGGCAGATAGTGCTCTAAAAACATGTGGTTACTAACTTTGGGACTGCATTTGGCCACTGGCAATCCAACGGAATCGCAATTGGATTTGGATTTAAGCAATAGCACAACTGTGTACTATGCCAATGATACCCTGTACAGCACTCAGTCAGCAGAGTATCTGCCTGCCACAGGCAGTTCAATGCACACAACCGATTTGCCAACATATCAACATTGCATAGCAACGAGAAATTCATTTGCAGATATCTTAACTCTAGTTCTCTATGGCATCGTTTGCATCATTGGTCTCTTTGGGAATACCCTAGTAATCTATGTAGTGCTACGGTTTTCCAAAATGCAAACCGTTACAAATATCTATATACTTAATCTGGCTATAGCCGATGAATGTTTTCTGATTGGGATACCGTTTCTGCTCTACACGATGCGAATTTGCAGTTGGAGATTTGGTGAACTGATGTGTAAGGCTTATATGGTGAGCACATCGATTACTTCGTTTACATCTTCGATTTTTCTGCTGATCATGTCGGCAGATCGTTATATAGCCGTCTGTCATCCGATATCTTCCCCACGTTATCGCACACTGCATATAGCCAAATTGGTATCGGCTTTGGCCTGGACCACATCGGCAGTACTTATGCTGCCGGTAATGCTCTATGCCAGCACCGTGGAGCAGGAGGATGGCATTAACTACTCCTGCAACATTATGTGGCCAGATGCATATAAGAAGCACTCGGGCACTACCTTTATACTCTACACCTTTTTCCTTGGATTCGCCACGCCTCTGTGCTTCATACTGACTTTCTACTATTTGGTTATTCGGAAACTACGTTCGGTGGGTCCCAAACACGTGACCAAGTCCAAGGAGAAACGTAGAGCACATCGAAAGGTCACACGTTTGGTCTTAACCGTTATAACGGTCTATATTTGCTGTTGGTTGCCGCACTGGATGTCCCAACTGGCATTGATTAATTCCAATCCGGCGCAACGTGATCTCTCACGTCTTGAGATACTTATATTTCTGCTACTCGGTGCTTTGGTCTATTCCAATTCGGCCGTGAATCCGATACTTTATGCCTTTTTGAGTGAAAACTTTCGCAAGAGTTTCTTTAAGGCATTCACCTGCATGAATCAACAGGATATTAATGCTCAGCTTCAGAATGAGCCAAGTGTTTTTACCAAACAAGGTAGTCGTCGTCGTGGTGGCTCAAAGCGTCTCTTGGCCACAAACCAACAGCAGCAACAACAACAGCAACCGCCACTTTTAGCACACCATGTGGGCAACAACAATTCATCAACAACGACGTCATCGACAACAACCGCGGAGAAAACCGGTTCAACGAATGCTCCAAAATCCTGTAGCTCCAACGGTAAATTAACAGTGCCAGGAGCAGAGAATCTCATCATCTGTCTGAGTGATCAGCAGGAGGCATTCTGCACAACAGCACGACGTGGTTCGAATTTGATGCAACAAACAGATTTGTAAAATTACAAAAGAATTTTTAATTAAAATATATAATATAGTAAAGATATATATAAGTTTGTGTGTTTTAGCGATAAGAAATCTGGCATTTAAATATGGGGTAATCTTTTCTATATATATCTGTATGCGTCATTTATAAAATCTAGTCAATTTATTCTAAGCAGTATTATTTATTAACTTTTCTAAGAGATCACGTTTTTGTTCAATTTCTCAATCGACCAAATCATTCAAGTTTCACCTTTAAAAACATGTCCAAAAAGTCCACAACTATATATAGTATAAAGTTGCATTACATGACTATATTATTAAGTACTTTGTGCAATAAATAAAAATTACTTAAAGTTTTTTATTGTCATCTGTTTGTAGAGCAATCAAAAATTGCTCAAATAAGAAGAGACCTCAGGTGTCTTCCTCACAGTAAGTTAGAATTAAGGCATTTTATTAATGTTAATGTACTTCTCAATGGGTCAATGATTAATAAATAAAATTTCAAATAAAAGTAACACAAATATTGTTAGAAATTTTGAAAACTTTAGAACAGGGCAAGTAAAAAAATTAAAATAAAATTATGTGCGTGGAAAAATTTTAAGGTAAGTAATAAATTACAAAAAATTTAAAAAAATTAATTAGGATAATAAATGATGTTAGAAATTTTTTAAAATTAGTGTCTGTAACAAATTAAAAGAATTAAAGCAAGTTTCCAAAGAAATGCAGTTAAAAATTCAAATAAATTTTAAACAAGAAGAAATGTTGTTAAAAGTCTTGTTTCAAAAGTCGGTAAAAACAAAAAACTTTTAAAATTAACTATAATTGAATGAATTACAATTTATTTTTAGTTTAATACCAAAAAGAAGTATTTTTGTTAGTACTTTAAAATGTATGCAGTACCAGAAAATGAAGCTAAAGAAGTTTCACGTAGAAGACACTTGCTAAGAATACATCTGGACAGTGAAATGCATTAACAGCGTAATCCAATCAGGCACAATAATGAAATGCTGTGAACCAGACACATTCCCAACGGGATACTGAAAAGTATGCAGACAATTCAGGCGCCAAATACGCAGCCGAAATGCAGCAGACAGAGGCAAATGCATTGTGAGCCAATTGTAGCGCCTTTTCACTCACTCCTCTCTCTCTCGCTCTCTCTCTCCCATGGCTCATTCGGTAATCCCCTGTATATATGGACCATACACTGGTCACGTTTTATATTTCACGGCATTTGCAGATTTGTCGCCAGTTCGCATTGCAGTATTTTTTTTTGTATAAAAAAATTCCATCTGATATTCGAAGTATTTTAACAGCACACGTTTCAGATTGCGCCATTTTGTTTTGTTTATGGATTCAACGCTTAACGATATTGTTGGCTTTAATTGCAGAGCAGTTCATTAACTTGGCTTATTGGTGGTTAATAGCATTGAGCCCATAACGCTACCAATTTACCACTATTCCATTTTGCGGCATTCCTGTGCATTATCCGTGGAGCATCTTGAAGTGTCTGCAATGGACATGGCCAAAATGGTTTGGCCAAGCAATGCGCAAAATCAATTTAACAAGCTGCCGAACCTCAAATTGAACTCACCTTGTGGTCAGTCAACAGAACAGGTAATGAAACAATCTTCGGCCCGCAATGTCAATCACAGGTGTAATTTAATTTTACGAAATTCAACCGCAAACATTTTAAAGAAATATAAAATGTGTAGGAGACTAAGAAATACCCGAACTTGGGAAGAGTAAGAAAAATTAATTAGTTTACAAACCTAAAAAAAATAAATTATAGAATTATAAGCAAGAAAATGTCTCGTTTTTTAACTACTAAAAAAAAATAAAATTTGGGTACAATTTTTAAATAAATTATTTATTAAATCATAAACTATTTTCAATCATCTAATGTGAGCAGTCAAAACTTATATTTAATTTAAACATATTTCGAACTAATATTTATTTCAAAATAGTTTTTTTTTTAATGTTAAAGCTTAGCAAACTTGTACCCTAAATTTCCATAAATTTTATAATTTTTCGAACAAATAAACTAAAAATTCCCTGTTAATTTATCTACTGTAGTGAAAAACAGAACAATTGACAAGCGTTTACGACTCTCTAACTTTCCCAAATTCCAAGTATTATATTTAAAAAACGCTGCCTAATATACCCCACTTAGGTGTAGGCAAAACTGGGCAATCAACTAATTAAAATGGGGAACAGCCGCAATGCAGAGACATGAGAGAGCAACGTAACAAGTGCCAGTAAAACAAATTATATTTAATTTATTTTCAGACATTCCTTCTACTGCCTACTCCTACTGCCTCCTCCTACTGCCTCCTTCTACTTCCCCTACCTACTAAAGACTCCTCTGTACAGTTGTCAAGCCGGCAATTCGGCATAAATCAAACTTAAAGAATTGCAATACATAAATCTTTTTATTTTATTTTTTTTGTTATAAATCCCACTAAACCCGTTAATCCAAAGCTCTGTAAACGATGCTAAAGTGCCAGTGCATTCAAAAGTCAAAAAGTAATAATAAAGCTAAAGTGCAAAAAAAAAGAGAGAGAGAGACAGAGAGTGGTAGAGAGAAGAAAAAACTGTTAAAAATAGAGCGAAAAAAAGGTAACTTGCTGGCGGAAACAGAAAACAAACCAAGCAACAGGAATGAATCTTTACAAATTTGCACTCCAAAAAGTTGCAGCATTATCCCCATTCCCTCCCCTAACACCCACTTCACCCCTTGTCAAGGGGTAAACATGCCCGCAATACACAGCAGCTCAAAGTGGAGCTTTGTCGTTTCAGTGACTTGTTCTTTAACCAAAGATTTTACCCCATATTTAAAGTAGCATTCGTTTTGCTTCCATTCGACAGGTGGTAGTGTGGGCAACAAAGAAGAGGCGTGGCGTATGCTACAGGGTAATACTGCAGTCTTTATACCCGAACGCATAAATCAATGGCAGCAATGGCATAAGGCTGAGAGCCAAGTTCCTAAAGTTGATTTAATGCCAGTGTGCAGAGTTTAAGCCAAAAAAGCTAGCATACTTTTAGGGGAATATAAGTATGTTTAACATAAGCGCAATACGTTATTTGTTATATATTGGCAGTTTGACTTGAAAAGCGTCGTCTTAAAAGCATTTGCCACACTTCAAAAGCTATCAATATTTCACTGGAATTGTTTATATATTTTCCGTTGCTTTTTGAGAACTTATTTCTGAAAAGTGGGAAAAATATTGATAAATTTAGTTTCAAGAACCAGACTTGAATCTGATTTCTGAAATATATGTAACTATGCTTGCCAAATATCTAATATCCCAGTAGCTTATTTAATAAAGAATCTATAACAATTTAAGAAAAGTTTTGCAAATCGAATTAGCTAATATATTTAATGAGTATAAAGTATAATGAGTACTTCAGGAGGGAGCAAATTTAGCAAATTCATTTTTTAAATATTTCGGAGTATAAACATTTCATATTATACCATTCTAGGCTTATATAGAACAGTACATTTCTTAATACCTTTCTCAAAATCGCCAATTAAATCCTTTGAAAATACCTTTCACTGGAAGTCAATTATTTCTTTTTATTTCTATTAATAGAATTCTTAAAGAAAAGTGGATTTTTTATTCAATTTTACCGATTTCAACATGCTTAATGATACTCAGAAATATTTTAAAAATACAACAGCTTTATCATTTTTTTTTAAAATCGCAACTCACAACCAATTATTGTTCAGAGAATCGAGTTGAACTTTTCAATTGCCGCGAGACAAAGAGTTTTTTATCCATCAGTCTGCAACATATATGCGTACGTACGATAGCTTTGTAATGTTTTACAGCGTTCGCATCTGCTGTCAATCTGTTCCACACATACCTTTAACACACCCACACCCACACACGAACACCCACACACACACGCTTTTGGGAATTGAGTGCCACGACCCATCAAGTCATGGGAGCAAAAAAGTACGAAACTGTTGCAAACGAAACTTTTTCGCCAGCTTTTTCACCTACCTTTAATTCTTTTTTTTTTTTTTTCTGGCAACTCCACGGCTTTCCTTTCAACGCATTTTTGATGAAAATCGTGCTTTTCGCCACAATTTGCATGCCCAGAGCGTAAAAACATTTGTGTAGCCGGAAAAGTCAAAAGAAAAGTGCATGAAATAACAATAAGAGAAATTTACATCAAGGCAAAAGTAAATGGAGATTTCAATGTAATAATGGAATTAGAACTTTAACTGCAACTTTTGGACCAGACGAACAAACGAACAACCGAACAAAACTCTTGGCCATCAATTGCCGGAAATGTTGTTGGCCAAGTTATGAGACCGTGTCCATACAAAACCAGCTCACCAACTAAATGCCAATTTAAGTTGCCAGCTTCTTGTACTGAATGAAACGAAGGAAAAAGAGGGCGGAGGAGACAAAAGGGGCGTAACTGAGACTGTAGGGATCTCAGTGTGATTTGCTTTTTGCGGTTGGAATTTTCTATGCAATTACAGCAACACGAGAGCTCAACGAAACTTGTGTAATTGATATGTGTGGTTGCAGGTTGCAACTTTCTAATGGAGCTGCCAGCATCATCAGTTGCGGAAGTTCCAAAGCGCCACAAAGTCTGTGGTAACACCAAGTGTGTGTAAGGGTTCGGTGCCAAAAAATATTTGGTCACAAGAGCATAGAGTTTAAATCCTGACACACATATTTGTTGACTGCATTCTAATTGGTTTCCCTAAACCATTTGCTTTAATAACAAAATTAATTGAATGAAATTACTTTGAACTAAACTAAAGTTGAGCCTATTTTGATTGCTAAAATATTTTTAATTTGATACCGTCTGATGCTTTGTTCTTTATTTACTTTTGACATACTCAAAACATTCAAATACTATTTCAATTACGCGCTTTACGGTCTGTGCAACTCCCAATTCCCAAGCAAAGGGGAACAGGGGGATATTACAGGGGTTGAATGGGGAAGGATGGTAGGGGTGGCAGGGCTTCCGGTTCGTTAGGAAAATGCACGCACAAATTAACACGCTGCAAGTGCAACTTTCCGCGTTATGGTTACCATGCAGCGTTCAAAGTAGTACAAAGAATTCTCTCTGTGCATAAAAAACCAAACATCATTGCAATTTTTAATGAGAACAGCACAGAGTGAAAAGCAACTTTCCCCCCACTCCCCACCATTTAATCCTTGGCTTGTGTATGCTAAAATTGCTTACTAAACATTGGGAGAGATATATTCATTAACAATGACCAAACCGAAATGCAAAGTCATTTGAAGCGAAAGCAGCGAGCAAATTGCACTCAACACAACTTTTCATAGCATACTTATTGGGGCCGTGAGCAGCTTTGGGCATTTTTTCAATGGGGCCCAAACTCTGAGAGCCCGCGCTTGCCTTGACTTGCCAATTGAAATAGCTTTTGAGTAGGCCGAGTTCATTGGCTTGCAACAGCCACAATTTAACAGATTTTCGTTTTTGGTAGGGTATATTCAGTATAGAAAATTCAAAGAGAGGAAAACTTAGTTATTTGGCTTAAAATTATAAATCTTATAAAGTTAATACAAATAAAAACGTTATAGCTTTAAAACTTTAAGCTTAAAACAGTTCTTAAACAACTTTGTACAATTTTTATACCAAAAAATATAGCATTTATTTATTTAAAGGGTATCTTGCGATCAAGCACATTTAAATCAAGCTACTTTAAGTGCATTGCTCTTCTTCAGCTTACTTTTTATCCGTGGCTTGCACTTTAGTACGCCGTAAAAATGTTTATAATCCACATTATTTCTTTAATTTTACTCCCGCTTTTCAAAAGCTTTTCGGCTTCAAATGTTAATTGGACGCTGAAATGTTAAATTACTTAAAAGATGGGTTGGCGTAAAAAAAATAGATTAAATATAAAAACATATCAGATTTCATGTAAATTGCAGTCGACAGTTTACTGGGTCACGCCTAGGCAAGGTTCCACTGAAAATCCCCCCAATTTTTCCCCTATTCTCCGGTGAAAACAAGAAAGAAAAGTACAGTCGAGCACGCCCGACCGTATAATACTCAATGCATATTATTCCCGATTATAGGGTAATATTATGGAAATCGTTTGCTCATACGAATAGAATATTAAGAATATACATATATGCTTTATGGTGTCAATTTTTGACAAAATTTTAATAGACAAATCTCATCATAAAATTCGACAAAACGGGTTCGATTTCGAGAATGGTAGATTTTGATTGCGATTGATTCTGTTAGTCGTGCAGCGTATAAAAAGGCATGACTTTTGAAGATATCGCTTCATTTGGCTGAGTTATGATCAGTCAAATGTGGGAAAATTGTTAATTTTAAATATTGAACTGCGGACTCTGGCATCTAATCTTCGATCAAGAAAAAAAATTATTCTGAGAACTGTTTGTTCATTCGGACAGAAAGATATGGCTATATCGACTCGCCTAGTGATGCTGATTAAGAATATACTTTATGGGGTCTGCCACGCCTCCTTCTGTCTGTTAAATAATTTTCACAAACACAATATACTCTTGCAGATGGTATAAAAAATGTTGTTTGGCAGAAAGCCAGCCCTGAGACAGGCTTCCGGTCTGAGAGACTGATGCCGGGGGCTGCACATCCACAGTTTTCATTTTAATACCCTGTATGCTTTACAAATAGAGTATACTGCGTTTGAATAACCTAAAGCTATAAATATTTATCAGTGAACAGTTTAATATTTAAAAAAAAAAATTATAATATTTTAACAGTTTTCAGGCTTAAAGTAAAGGCCTTCCTTTGCTAAACTGAGAATATAATATCAGTATTTTATTGGGTATCATAAAGCACATAAACTCCCACCTATAAGCTTTGCACAGTTTTTTGCTTGTTTTATTATGCATAAATTATAGCGCGTTAAAAAACATAATATTTTTTGCTGCCCCGTTGGAAGGTATTTAAACTCCTCCTTTTCCATAGTACAAAACATAGCCCATTCAGCAGACCAGTAGAAATTGTGTATTAACCCACTAGGGAGTATTATTTTTTTAATCGGCTTATTGTTGATTCTTCGCTAATCATTTAAAATTGCACTAAGTGCTACATAAAGTAGAGGGCTGCATGCATTTCCTACCCCTTATCTCATATATGTATAACACCAGTTACGGGGAAATTACTAATAATGGGGATTTAGTTTACTACGTAACTCATTTCCAATCATTCGTCTCGTATTTCCAATTAATTGGATTTATTGTATGCGCAAATAGAAAAGTTTAATTGGAATTCTAATTAAAAATGAAAAGGAGCAAATGAATTGTTTAGTTTGCATTAATCGATTTCTCGGACACACCAACGGAATTAGCCAAAATCGTAGAACTTGGCTATATTAAATCGGGTCACGTGCCACGTGCCACAGGCAACCATATAAATGAGTGACTTAACGTTAGCCAAGAAAACAAGTAAAGTCGAGTACGCCAGACCGTATAATACTCTCTGTATTTAATACCCGACTTTTTTAATAAAATCGGTATCCAGACGGACTTGGCTATATCGACTCGGCTTGTGATGCTGATCAAGAATATACATATGTATATACTTTATGGGGTCTGCTACGCCTCCTTGTGCTTGTTACGTACTTTTCGCTTACCCAATATACTCTTGTCACCAATTCTATTTGTTTTTGGCCTGGCAAATTATTTCCAACATAATATTATAGAGCCAGAACAAGAACTTCAAGTTTATGTGCTAAAATAACTGCTTATCACAGTTAAGGAATGCTAATGAGAGAGCAGCAAGCAATATAAACTCTGCACTTTAGAGCGAGATACAAGATGTTAGCAGACCGTCACGGGAAACAAGGAAGGTGACATAAGAACGAACAGCTAGAGCGAAGAAGTGGAATAAGGAACTAGAGCGATTGAAAGGTAGCGCACACAAGAGGTGGAGGAGAGCGAGAGCGAGCAAACGAGAGCGGACAAAAAACACCAGGTAAACGAGAGCGAGTGAGCGGGAACGGGTAAGGGGAACGAAAACGAGATAAAGAAAGAAGAAACAAATGAAGTGATCAAAAGAGGAAAAAGAAAACAGTGGTGCCAACTTAGCCTTTTTTGCGTTTAGAAAAAATATACGACGTTCCCAGAATCACAAAAATCCCTCGAGCCTTTGTACTACAGTGATGAATCCCTATGAAGTCAGCATTAAATTAATTAAAGATATAGAAGCTAAGCTTAGTGCAAACCGAATAAATAACTTTTCTGATGAAACTACAAATTTGGTTGCAGCGAAAATCTAGAAATTACAAATTTTCTTCGAATCAAATTAATTTAATGCTAAAGGTATACATAAATGTTATGCCAAATCTGTTAAGTATAAATGAGGAAAACAACCTTCGCAATTGTTAAGAGGATTTACGGTCCACAAGCAGACAATTTCCCAAAGAAATAAAATGCAAATAAAATTCAATTTTATTTCTCTTCTACTTTTTGCTGCTCAATTGCAGGAGACATGAAAATGCCAAATGAATTTCACGATTGATCGAATTTCAAATTTAATGAGAGTGAAAAGCTAAAAGGAAAATATAAATTGAACAAGGCTACATTAATGAGAATTAAGAACTGGCAAAAGATATAAGAAATAGAAACTTGCAAGGCTAAAGGATTATTTTTCTTTTTCTTCGCTCCTTTCTCTTCTCGTCTCTTTTTGCTGCTTAAAGAAATGCATTTTAATCTCCAACTCACTGAGATAAAAAAGACAGGAGAGCTCGAAAAAGGCGCAAAGGTGAGCTAAAAATGTTAAGCAAATGAAAAGCAGCTTAACATAAAGTAATCAAAGCATTTTTTTACATCTTAAGTAGCTGCTAAGCAAAAACCGAGTGGAATTGCAAAAAAATTCAAAGAAGTATAAAGGCATTTCCAGAAATAGATTAAAAATGTCTACAACAAAAAGTAAAGCACTAAATTAAGCTAGAGTGTGTATTAAATTGAACAGGTACACATTGAAATTGACATAAATATCAATACCATAAATCGTTCACAACAATGACTTGGTAGCAGATACCCTGCAAATTAGGCATACAAAATAATGTTCTTTTTAATTTGGCTTTCTAATAAAATTCATTAAGTAAAAAAACATTACAAATAAAAAAATTTGACTAAAGTTATCTAAAAACTCGTTTCAAAAATAATTAAAAAACTTTACAAATTGAATTCATCATTTCTGGGAACAACGTACATAAATTTACAGCAAGCAAACAATTAAATGTTTTGGTGGCGAATTCCTAAAATTCAGGTGTTGAAAACTTTATATGGTCAATAAGAAACAACTAACAGATCTGCAAATGAATTTCAATAAAATGCAATTAATTGAATTTTCACATAAATTCACAATACAAACCCAATTACCTCCAAATGGGGCATGAGTAATGTGCGGTTTGCATGGCTAGAAAGAATCAGGTAATTCATGTGGCAACACTTTATGTATTCAACTAACGAGTATGACAAATTATGCAAAAAATTAGCTGGAAAACATCAATGAGAAAAGCGCTAAGAAAGCAAATCTAAAACATGCCAAAAGAATTTTAGAAATTATGAATTTGTTTGCTTTTGAAATGTGCTGAATAGGCAACTTAATGTGGCGCAAAACACAACGATTTTTATCCCATTCAAAAAATGGAAAATTGTCTCTCTTTTTGCTTTGAAATTGCATTTAACAGACTGCAAATACTTTCATGAATATCTCTTTCCCATCCCCCCCTCTCTCTCTCTCTCTCCTACTCCCCCTCTTTATTTCTTGGTCTTTGTCTCTTTGTAAACTCTGTGAATCTAATGATATCATCGCAGCAGCTTCAAACGAGCTAAAATTGAGATGAGTAAGTCAATTTTTGATGGCGACATCAGTTTCTAAAGCATTTTAATTGCTTCCCATAGCTGTATTCGACTTAAGTATACCCTATGTTTGGGATACGTCTACTTACTATGCTAAGGGGTATTTATTGAATGGGTATACTTTTAGTTTTGTTGGATTTTGCTTAGCCTTTGACTGAGCTGCATAGAGAAAAGGGTGCAAATATACGTTGACCTTGCACTTATTCAGCTAGAAAGTGAAAGTGAAAGAGAAATTTGCATAATTTGCATGCGACACAGAGCTAAGAAAGCGATGGAGGTGAAGGGGAAGGGAAATGGGTAGAAGTGGTAAAGAAAAGTATAGAATTTAGTTGTTGACTGTGCTGACAAATTGTGGTCCTAGGTGAATGTCAGCACCTCCGTAAGTTTCTACCCCAAAAACCGGTTGCAAGCTATTCACAGTACTTACCTCAGTCTGTGGCACGTCTGTAGATTGCCTGAATTACGCATGCAAACGACCAGGGCGACCAGGACAACTAGCACGACCAGGACAATAAATTGACGTCTTTTGCCATTGAGACAGCCAAAGTTTTGTGCTGCTTCTTCTAGTTTCATCTACTTATACCAATTTCTCAACCAGACGCCTCGGGAATGGCTCTGCTCTCCATGTTTTTTTCATTTTCCGCTCACTGCTTCCTCTTTCCATCTTGTGAACTGTTAAATTTGTAGTCGAATTTAACAAAAACTACTGCAAGTCCGAGTAGAATGTTTTTCAGTCATTAGGCTGAAAAGGAAAAAGTTTTTACAACATTAAATTAAAGTGATAGAAATACATAACTGTATTAAATGGCAGTTAAAAGTTAAATCAAGAACGACTAATTGAGTTTTCCTTTTAAGGAAATTCAAGTTATGTGTGTATGAAACTTCTCTGTTGGCAACCACAAAATTGTCCAGAAGTCAACAAGCTGTCTCAACTGACATTTAAACTGGGTCCATGCAAACGGCTAACAAGAAAAACTGCAAAAAGCCAGCAAACTCTGAACACAAAATGTCAACACATTGAGAAGATGATAAAAAAAAAGAAAGGAAAGAAGAAAGGAAAGAAAAAATAAAGCTTTGGAAAGATAGTGTTTGCTGTCTTTCAGCTGCAGGCACTGTTGGACACCTGCACTGCTCCCACCCAACCTCATCCCCATTGCCACCACCTGTCGATGCTTTCAACCGCAGAAGTGCTTTTAAGCACAAAAACCGACTGAAAAGAAAACTGTGACCAAGCTTGATTATAAATGTTATGATGGAGCACCAGTTTTACAGTCAGTGTTTGTGAGTCTCTTTGGTTCCCTTGAGCAACTACTATTTATTTATGCTACTGTGATTCATATTCTATTTGATTGCTTAACTGTTAGCAGTTGGCATTAGTTTGCTAGTAAATGCTATATATACATATACATATATATGGCAAATAACACTTTCACACTTAGCACTGATTTGATTTTGAGCGAGTTCTGTTGCCACAGGGCTGCACGATTGGGTTGCACAAACATTCAGCTCCACACTGCAGTGCCGCAGTTGAAGGACAAACAATTGTTGGCACTACACTTTTGTGGTAGCTAAAAGGGCTTCTCAGTTCCTTTCATACTGTTACTGCATACTGTTTATACTGTACTGGTTATTATACTTGTAGTTTAGTCACTAAATGTCTGTCTCATAAATATACAATTTTTCGGAATCAGATTGATTGGCTGATTTAAAATGCTATTTAGTTGGAATTGTTTTTTGATTAGTATTAGTATTGTAGTATATTAGTAAGGATTTATCAGTAGATACACAATACATGTTGTGTATATATTGTATGGATATTGGTTTTTATCTTCTGATTAGTAAAACAAGCAAAACGAAGAATTTGCATACAGTGCTCGTAGCTCACAGCTTAATTCGTGCATAGAATTTAGAAATGTTTAAATCGAATAATAGCTGTACAGCATTAAAGATATTAAAAATTTAATATTCTCACCTACAGCAATGCTTAATAAACAGTTTATGTACAAAATTGGTCAATTAAAGGCTTAGGATAACACTTTTTACTAGGAAAGGAAAATGTACTGTTGTTTAGGTAGTTACAGCTTACTCCATGCAAACAGTTTAGGTAACAGTTAATTCTTAGACAAGGGTATCTAGTTAAAATTCTATTTTTTTTATCGAAATCTTGTCAAAATCCATTTAAAAATGTATAACACAGCAGCCAGTTTAGCTGTTATTCCATTCCAAAAATATATTATAACACTGTACGATATAATATGGGAGCCACTGTATGCACACTGTACATGCAAGTGCAAGTGTCACCATTTCCCTAATATCAAAGCTCTTTATCAACTAAATCAAAAGTCCAGTTCTCTTTATTTGCTTTCTCTTTACTAAACGAAGCAAAGGCAATGCAAAATACTAAAGAGAACCAATTTTCATATTTTGTTTCTTATCTTTATTCTTTCCCGAAGCGTTCGAGATCCACAAAAACAGTTATGTACGTTTTTGTTGCTTATTTCACTTCACATTTTTTTCGTTTTCTTTTTCTTCTACGTATGTACACTTGTAAAAATCTGTATAAGTATTGAGCCTCCACCGAAATGTTATATGGGTAAAGTAAGACTTACTTTTTTTTGCAGTGTTTCAAATATTTTTTTCTACTTTAAATTCATTTTGCATGTGTTGGTGCTGCTCTGCCGTAAGCAGCTTTTAGTCCGTTTTGATTTAGAAACAGTGCTGAGCAAAAGTAGTGGACTTTGTATCACAAATTCAATTTTGAGTGCAATTTACTACGAAAAAAGTTAACACAATATTAGTTTATTCAATTTAAACAAAATACAAAATTTTTAAGTGATTAACTATTTTTAAATTTATTTTTTATGTATGTAATTTTGGTATTTAGTGGCACTTGAACTGATTACTCAGACACTGGTCAGTTGACCAAATTGGTCAACGCTTAGAACTTTTGGCGGCTGCTTTTTGGCTCGTTGCATTTGGCAGCTGGCAGGCGCCCTTAGGCCACGCCCTCTATGACTAACACTACAATGCTTTAATTAACTTTGTTCCCAATGCTTTCTCTGACTATCTCTGCCTTTTCTTTCTCTTTGTCTCGCTCTCTCTCTCTCTCTCTCTCTCTGTCTTTCTCTTGCCATTGTTTACTCGGACGCTTGGCTGCCAAAAGTGTTTGCATAAATAAAAGTGCAAAAGGAATTAAAGAACTGAGTATCGCCGAAATTCGAATACCCTATAAAATATACTTCTAAGCAATTCATATATGCTGCGAGTGTAAATATTAAAATTAATAAATTAAATATAATAAAATTAAATTAAACTAAAAATTTTAAAATCAATTTTAATAAAGGAAAATTACATTAAGACTTCATTTAAAAACAATTAAATAAATATTGATAAATGAAAATTAAATTAAAACTAAAATAAAATTAAATAAATAATTATTTATAACTAAAAGTATAAACAAATTAAATATCGGGTCAAAAAAGAGTAGAATTTTTTGACTAACATTAAAACTTATAGAACTTAATTCTAGGGTATGCAATCAAATAGCACACAATGCAAATTACATAGAAGTGGACACGAAGGGGGAGGGAAGCGGGAGTAAGGGAAGTATGTGAACGTAAGAGAGAAGCAAACAAGCGCAAAAAATCATTGGTAGTTGCAGCTTAAAGTGCTCTCTAATTGCCTTTGTTAATTTTCAAGCATACTTTATTTCCGGAGCTGACTTTAAAGGAGGCACAATTGAGAAACGAGGGAAAAAGGGGCAGAGAAAGGGGCACAGAGGAGTTTGAAAGGAAAACCACAAACAGACAATGGAGCGGAAAAGAAAATTAAGTGACTGCAGTATGTCCTTCACATTGAGCTTTCTCTGTGTGTTCTTTTTTTTTGCCTCTAAGCCAAGTTCTTGCTGTTTCTCGTTGGGTCATTAAAAATAATTCTCTGGTGATTGTGGCACACGGCCATTGTCACATCACTTGCCACAAACTGGCCATTGTCCATTTTGTTAGCATGCCACAACAAGCGGTAAGAAGTGAAAAGGTCTTAGACAAGTACAGCTGCTACCAACTTAAAACCTTAACGACAATTTAAAGTTAGCTTGGATTTACAGCTTGAACCCCTTTTGACCTGCCCAAAAGTATTCGCGGATTAACGGCCCATAAAACCCATAAATGGGAAACACCCAAAATTTGCAGCTGTTCTTGCAGCAGCTGCTCCTGGGCCCAAAGCTACCTGTGGCATACGCTTACCTGTACTACCTGTAAAACCCCTTCTCGAATGTGTATAAAATGCAGTGACCCGCTGGCAACAAACATCAGTCATCAGCGCAATCTTGCCACAGACAGATATATCTGCAGAGTTCTAAAATTTCAAATTGAAAATTTTCCATTTTTTTGCTTTAACAATATGCACGACGAGGAGACAATTTCGAAGTTTCTGTTCAGCAACGTGGGAACACAGCAAACATTCCACCATCAGTGGCTTGTGGATGGTCAAGTGCATGAGTGCACCACCTGCTACAGCAGCATCGATGCCGATGAGCCCCCAAGCCAGCATTGGTTGCCACGCAGCGTGGAACAGCAACCGCAATTGAGTAAACAACAGCAAGCCGTGCTCGACATTATTGAGGCTCGACAAATCGAAACATTTTTCATTTGTGACGAGAGTGCCAAGGATAAGGTGCATCATTTTCTGGCGGAAACTTGTGCACGTGGCGTACCAGACTTACTACGTTGGATGTTTCACAATGGCACACAACGAGTTGAGTTCAATTTGGCCTGCTATGTGAATGTTGCCGATCAGTTGCATATCTTTCAAAGCGGTACACTGAACGTGCAGCATCATTATGATATTGAGGAGTGTGTTAGTGTTATCTACGAGATGATAACACAACGTATTGAGAACTATTTGGCTAGCAGTCATAATGTCGAACTCGATGAATGCAGCATTACTCGTTTGCGCATTCAACTCAAGCGTATACGTGATGACAGTGAGTCGGAAAATTGCAGCATGCAACTGCCACTGGCACTACAATTCCATCCTGACGCCTCGGGCAGCAGCAGCAGTAGGAGCACAACCAGTGACTCTGAGATGGCCAGCTTACGTGCTGCATATGTGAAGTATCAACGTGAATGTCATGGCTATTTTCCGTCCAACATGCGTGCCAATCTCTTCGGTATACAGCAGTGTCAGACCACCAAGGAGCTCTTCGTGGTGCCCCATCACATCAGTGAGACACTGCAGCAGCAGCCCAACAAGAACTTTCTCATATTGAATAACATTATGGGAGAATTCCAGCGATTTCATGAACTACCAACTCCCAGTTCAAGTGGTTCCAATACATCAAATAGTTCCAACCGATCATTGCAGTGCCGTCGTTGTCGTGCCCAATTTAAGAGCCGCAGTCGTTTGCATATTCATCAACAATTGCGCTGCGGTCAGGATTTTAGTGTGGACAGCATTCATCCGGATATTATTGAGATCTATGAGCAATGTTTGCCCATTTCCCGCAGTATCTATCAGTATGCCTGTTATGGCATTACCAAACCCAAGGCCGTCATGAGAAAGGGTCAATTTGTGCCCATCGAATGCGATTGGCGTCGCAAGAGTTCTGTCCAGGTGCAACATGGTCCCTGTGTGGTCATCTGCAATTCACAGCTAAGCAGTCCCTGTAAATTAAGTTAAGAACAATTTATCAATAAAAAATACATTCAATTATAAAGAAAAGCGTTTTCTTTATGAATTTAAATGAGCTTCATTTATTCTTAGGAATTCTTTTGTTCAAAATGAGTCAACAAATTTTTATTTGCTTTCGTTTGTTCATAATTATTTTTAATAACCATTTCTTTGGCTGCTATTTATGCCAATCGTTGATTTTTCTTAAAAGGGAACAAATTTTGTGCTCTCAAATTTTCTTTTAGCATTTCCACAGCTATTTATAAGTGAAAAAAAGTAAGAAAGGCTACAGTCGAGCAAGCCGACTGTAATAGACCCCGTACCCCTTCTAGTGCACGTTTTTCCATACAAATCACCAATCTTCGAGCGATTTGTCCTATGGGAGCTATAGGCTATAGTTGTCCGATCCGGGTCAAACTTGGTAAGGATAGTTGTAATGGTACCATACACACAATGTGTGAATTTGGTCTCTGTAGCTCTAGTCGTTTTCAAGTTATGGTGATGTGAAAATAGTTTTTTACAATTTGCGGGTGCGTTAGGGGGCGTGGCAAATATTTGAAATAAAATTGCACTGCTTACACTACAGATGGACTTTCATTCCAAATTTGGTTGCTCTAGCTCTTGTAGTTTAGAAGACATCGCTATATCGTCTCGACTGTTGATGCTGATCAAGAATATATATATATATAGGGGTCGGAAAAGCCTGCTTCTGCCTGTTACGCACATTTCGCTTCAGACAAACCGAATAAATCCCTCTACTCTTTTTTAGAGTACAGGGTCTAAACACAAAAGAGCAAAGCTCAATGTCTGTTGAGGAATAGTAGCCATGGCGTATGAGCAATGAGACTTCATTTAAATTTGTAAAAGTAGACGACTGAAACATACCACTTAAAATTTTAAATAGAATATTTTCATCAAGTAAAAACAAAGTATTAAAATCAAAGTTTAAAGCTTTAAAGTTCTTTACTTTATGCAACTTTAACAGGGTATCTTATCAGTAACATATCTTAAAATCAGAGCACAATTATAGCTTGATGTTGACTCTTTATGTCAGTTCTCGCATTTTGGTAGCCACAAACGAGCATCAAATATATTTATGTCAATTTTTCCATAATTGTTATTGTCAGTTCATCATTTCTCACTTGGTAATTGCGTGACTGAATTTCCTTTGGAAAATTGTGTATCAAACACATTTGAAATTTAAATTTAAATTCATTAAATCGACATTGACTAATTGTGGAATTACTTGAATGCTCACTTAAGATCTGTACAGTGCTTTGAAGCATTACGTTAAAGGTCAAGCTCTCAATGGCAATTGAAATCACTGAGACGTGATGGAGAAACCTTTAGAAAATGTCAATCAAAGCGAAAAATCAAGTGATTAAATCGATGCAATCAACTGCGCAATCCTGCGTTCTACAGTTCATAAGCTGACCAAACAAAAGCATGAGAGAAAATGTTCTCTGTTGTGTAGCTGTAGCTTATATGCTCAGGTTTTTCTAGGTGACAGGGTATTGGGACGAAAAGCATTATATGTAATGCGAGCCGATAACGTTGCCTCGACAATAAACTAGACCAACAAACAGATTCTGGCCATTGTTTGCAATGACAGGGACAAAACAACACAAGTGCTAAATATGAAAGGCCATCAATTCTGGCTTTAAAATGAACAGCAAAAGTACATATCGATTTTTATTTGGTCGTTGTACCCTGTGTTACTAAGGGGTATTGGGAAGGAAAACTTAGTTTGTACCCAGAAAGCAAATCAATATTTAATTTCTACAAAAAATTGACTAAATTTCAATAAAATCAGTACAAAAAAAAGTAAATCCTGCTGAAAACAGGGTATCTATTGGCACATCAACAAAAGACAGGGTATAACAAGAGTGTATGAACGGCGCTCCCAGTTGATTTGACTGATAACAGGATATCTCTTAGCACATCAACTCCATCTTTTACCAATTTTAGAATATAAATTATAAAAAAAGAGATCACACGTCATCCCACATCAAAATCGTCATCCTACTGAAAGTTGTTCCAGTAAATCGCTTGGAATTTACGCACCGACACTTCTACACTGACATAAAAATGTATGCGTACAGCCCCTCTCAGCCTCCAGCGTCTCCAACTCCAACTTATGCGCAATTCACTGCTATCATACATAATTCAAATGCGATGCTGGACACATTAGTTCCGCCATTTTGAACACTGTCCGCCATCGGGTGATAAATGGAGGTACAACAGGTTTAGCGACCAACCAACAGTTTTAGTAGATTGCTTCGTCTGGACGCGACAACAATTTGTAAGCAGTTCATAAATGCGTGAGCCAAAAAAAAAAACCATTAAATAATAAAAATAATGATAGCCAAAGATGCTAGTTGTAAGGCTAAGAGTATTAGAAGAAGACATACTACGTACATCAGTTAAATGAACATGCTTTATTGGGTATATTAAGAAATGTTGGTTGAAATATAGTAAATAGTTTAGTTAAATGATCACTTATAAATATTTCAACAAAAAAATAAAAACTAGTTTTTAGCGGGAATAAATGATTTTATGTTTAAATAGTTTCAGAATATCCTCCAGAACTCTGAAATATAGAATTAACTGAACAAATTAACACGAATTTATAAAATTGTTAAATAAAAACTTCACATGACGAACCCAAAAATGTCCCAAATTGGGACTTTTAACCTATCATATCACTTCCTTACTTAGCAGTGCTACCCAGTTACAGTATTTAAGCTAAGGATGAGCATTATAGAAAACAAGAGATATATTAAAGACGCGTTTTGCTTGAAATACAGCGACTGCCATCGATGATTGATAGTCGAGTGCGTGGAATGACAAGAGTGGAATTTGGCACATGGGCCATAAAACGTTTTTAGCAAATGTTCATCAAGTAGCCATACAATAAATAAAAGAACTGTCGATGGTTATAGATCGCGGGATGGAGGGGGATGCTAGGGTGAAAGAGGAGGAGGAGGAGGAAGAGAGGAAGAAAGAGAACCATAAAAATGCAACTCCCAGTCAAAGACCGAAGCTCATTCAAATTGTAGCCATGTACACATAAAGAGCAGACAAAAGACATAAAGTAAATGAAGCGCCGCACATAATGTCCCAAAAAAAAAAACAAGACAAACACTGAATGATTGAGAAGAAGAGTAAGAAGGAGAATACGACGTTGTATTTCCATTTCTATTCTATTCCATTCTATTCTATTTCCATTTTCATTTTCATTTGCCATTTTCTATTGTCGTAACTCAATGCTATTTAAAGCCAAACCAAGCCAAGTCGAAATCAAAATCAATTGTTACACACACACACACACACACACACACACACACACACATGATGTTTTTAGGAAAACAGTTTTTTCTCGATATGAGGAACCATTGAAATACAAATACTTTTGCTGCTTTAATAGAATGATAATCATTGAATGAAAAGCTCCAGACAGCAAATAAAACTAGAAAAACATGTCACATTGAGTGAGCCACCGAAACTTGCCACACATGCAACTCCAGCTGCTTAGATATATAGATATAGTATCTTTACCTGCTGCTTACGACAGCAGCTATAGAAGCCAAATAATAAGCTCATTCATTTCCAAGCACTCTTCCTTTATTCTTACTTTATTTTTTTTACATTCTTTTCTCCTTTTTTCAGCTTATTGCTACGACAACAAATTGCGTCAGCGGCACAAAAGACAGAAGGCCAAAAGGAAAAATAAAATCGCTATAATAAACAAAATTTAATTGGCATATGACGAAAAAATAATAAAAAATAAAGACGAAATGCTCGCATATAAAAATCAAGTAAAATGTGCTTAAAGTACAAAGGAACAACTAGAAAGTACCCTGTAAAGAAGACACAAAAGGAATAAATTCATGGCTATAACAGTAACTAGTAGTAAATAGGTAAAGTATTTAAAAATATATACTATTTATTCAGATATATACTCTTTATATTTATTTTCTATAATGTATTTTCCTTTCCACCCCCGCACCCTTTACAACTCAAGGCTACAGGGTATACAAAGCCAAAAAAAACCGCATTTCTTCATCAGAAATAACTCATAAGTGTTCACTCACTCACAGCATCCACTCGAAGTCGTCTCTTTGATGGCTTCAGGCGTATCTATCAGTCAAATGAAAACCAAAATTATTAACTTTTGAGGTTGTGGATATGCAGGAATTATCTTGAATATAAGTATGTATAAGTACGAATATTCAACTCGTATGTTCTCACTTATCAGCTGACTTTTGTCTCGATGCTAATAAGGACATTGCACCTTGATATCATGAGTATTTAAGATTATCTGCCACGAGGCAAACAGACATTGACTAGACCAAACACCTACATCGTTTTATTTGTTTATTGAAGAGGAATTGATTCGTATGAAATTGAGAGATTGCCAAAAGGAAAGTGAAATGCCATAAAGAGAATGACGATGACGATAATGATGTTGAAATGCTGGCCAAGACCAACAGCTGTGACACAGACGCTGAATGCATAAATTTCCAATGGACAGATACTGCCCCAAGCTGTAAATTTGCAATTCGAATGGGTTTTAATGTCTCGCCATTATAAATCAGACTTCAGACTCCAGACTGACTGACTGACTGACTGACTCACTGACTGATTAGCAAATCAAAGCAGATAACAGAATTATGCTCAGTAGGGATTTGAGACAGGATTTGAAAAATTGACACCACAAACAGTGAAAACACACAGAATGAAACTAAGGATAATACACTGAGTCGTTTAAAAATCTGCTTTAAACGTCTTTAATTGGCAGTGAAAATCAATTTTTAAACTGTAAAACTAATAACTTTTTATAATTGAAACGATAAATCTAGAATTTCATGATAATCAGTCCTTGACTATGACGAATTTTGACTCCAAAACTTTACACAAATTGCAACTACTTTTACTAAAATAAATTCTGGGATTATTCAGCCAATATGAAGCCTTGTTTAAAATTTGTATTCTTTTTACTGCTGCTAACAATTTCCAGCTGCCTTAGCCGGGAGTTGGATTATGCTATGTCCGTGGCGGGTTTAAGACCGCTGCTTGATCTGGAAAGAGAATTTATAGGCGAACTGGAGAACTATGCACATGAACTGCAGCTAAAGATTGATACAATTAAAAGGTATTGAAAAACTAACTTTAATAATAACATTCCACTAATTTTCTATTCTTAAACTCTTCTTTAAACAGTTTCGTTTCAGAGGTTAAAGCCAAGCAGGCAGTAGCGCAGGAAAATCTGGAGGATTATGTTAGTCATCCCTTGAACAGTTATTCGCTTATACGGCGATTGCATGAGGATTGGAATTACTTTGAGTTCTACATGTCCCAATCGGTGGGCAAAGATCAAATACAGAGTATTGAAAAACTTGTTAGGGAACAAGCGCCTCAGTTGGACGATGTATATGATGCTATGGCAGCTATATTACGTCTGCAAGATTATTACAATTATAATGCAATAAATTTAACAAAAGGTCTTATAGATAACAGACAATACAGGTAAGTAGTAAACCAAATTAAAACTATATACATTCTTTTTATAAAAATCTACCCAAAAGTACCCAAGTGACACTGTTGGAAACCTTTGATATGGCTGAATTTTGTTTTAAATTTGATCAACATCCGTGCGCCTTGGAGTGGTATAAATTATCTATCGACCTATTTGACAACAATGAAGATGAACTGATCGAACAAGTATACAATTATAACATATCTAAAGTATATGGAAACTATGTGTACTTCCTGTTAAGTCGAGGTATGTATATATATTGCCTAAGTTTCAAATTATTAAACTAAATTTTGCATTCCAAGGATGGAATGAGGATGCTTTAAAATTGCTTAACAAAGTTTCTGACTTGGATGTTGAAGTCTGGCACCATCGACGATCTATAGAGGAATATACAACAACTTCAAAAGATAGACCACAAGTAGATATATTTTATTACTCTATGATAACATATTTATTAAATTAATTTCTATTTTCCCTACTTTCAGTTTATAACGTTTAAGAAGACTTCTGTTCAAATTGGCTGCTCCAAACTGTATTCAACTTCAAAACGTTTAACTTGTCACTTCCAGCGTAAATTCTCGCATTTTCTAACACTGGCACCACTTAAAGTGGAGACGCTTCGCTTACAGCCCAATGTAGTACTATTTCACGATGTCATTTACGATCGAGAAATTCAAGATCTATTGAATGTAAATGTAACTACTTTAAAGCATCATCAAAGCGAATCTTTTGACAACTCCATGAAGTATACAACTGTGGAAAAGGATGTGAATGATGTGCTCAATTATCGGGTTAGGGATATGACAGGCTTGCCAATTGGCAGGGACAAGAATTTTATGCTGATCAACTTTGGCCTCGCTGGTCATGCCCATAAGGTAAGTTATCAGATCAGTTAAGAACTATATATTTCTATATAATTCATATTTTCAGGTGATACCGGAAAAACGCTTGGTAGACATCATATTTTTCGTAAGTATTTTAAAGACTTTTATTTTTTATATTCATAAAGGATGCTCCTTAGCTCAATGATGTGCCGCAAGGTGGCGCCACTATATTCGATGAACTAAAAATTGCCGTGCAACCTATGAAGGGTACTGCACTCTTATGGCACAGTGGGGTAAATCAACAATATCTTGGTCATACCTCTTGCCCAGTTGTGGTGGGTTCCAAATGGGGTAAGTTTTTGACCTAAATTTGTTTGTCTAATTTAATGTTTTATTTTTAACTTTTAGCACTTGCGAAGCGACTTTTTGATGGTGCAGAAATGCTGTCCTGAATTCTATTATAAATTTCAATGTCTTCAAATATATAAGAGACACTTTTAAATTGAACTATCCTACATGTTAAGGAAATTTGAATCTGCAGTCAATTTATATGTCTTTACTGCGGTAAAAACTTCAATTGACTATGAATAATTCTATAAAGCGTTACAATCTCAGCGTAATAAATTCATTAAAAGCTATTTTCTTACTATTTCCTAGTAAAAATAAACACTTCAAATTTAGAAACAAGTGAAAACACATGTGTTTTAAATGAAATTCCTTCTGTATTTCCTAAGTTTATTAGTTTTATGCTATGGAAATGAGGGTAAAAAAAATGTTGAGCTCTACAGCAGTTCTATTGTGGGACTTTTGAAACTTTGGGAGCTAGAAAAGCAGTTCATGTTACATGTGGAGGGCTATGCAGATGCTTTACAGGAAAAACTGGAAACGCTTAAGTTGTGAGTTTACACTGAAGTTTTAAATCAAATTTTGTGTTAACAGCATTGCTCTACAGGCACTTGAAAGTACTAGATCGTCCATCGTATAAAACCAAAGCGGAACGAGACAACTATGTTTCAAATCCCCTTAAGGCTTTTGGTCTTCTACGCCGGCTGCGTGAAGATTGGATTAGATTGCAGATCTACACAAAAGCCAAGCCCGGAAAAGGTAATATTTAACATAGTAATTTATCTATTATTTAATATAAATTTCTAATTGTAGCTAATTTGGATGCTATGAAGCAACTTTTGTTAAAAAAACCTACATTTGATGATATGAAAGAAGGACTACAGGGTTTCAGTCGCATAGAGCAGACCTATGATCTCAATCCTATAGACATATCCAATGGACGGCTACTGCACCAAAAATTTAAGTAAGTTTTGCGTTAAAATTAGAAAAAATTTATTAAATAATTTCTTTTAGCAAAACACTCTCCATGCGCGACTGTTTGGCACTGGCCAAATACAACTATGAGAGTGGTCAATATACCAGGGCTGCACTTTGGTACCGCCAGGCAATAAGTCGCAGGGAAGAACCTAATCATGAAATTTACAGTAAGGCTTTTGGTAAGCCGCTTCAAACAATACGTCGCAAATTTGCCATGGCGTGTCTTATGCATGGTAAGTATTTATTACTATAGCTAGTTTTAGCTTTAAATCTTTGTCTGTGGAGCTGTGATGGACATCTATGTAGTGTCGAAGCCGTTTTTCATCTGCTGAACTACTTTCTTATCAATTTTTAAAAACTTTTAATAATAAATTTAATTATTTTCCAAACTTTTCCAGCTTTGCACATTCGTTCTCCTACTCTCAGTCATAAGGAACTAGAAGATGAAGTTGAAAATATGTTAAATGAAACGAGTTCAATGGATGTCGAGAAGTATGTAAGGCAACTACTTGAAATGGATGTACATAAGTTCATAAGACAAGCCGATAAGGTGAAACCACCAACAACTGATCATGTTTTGGGTTGTCAAGGTCACTTTAAAACGAGAACCGATCTTAGTTGTCGCTATAACTTTACAACTACTTCATTCCTACGCCTGGCACCACTGAAAATGGAGGAAATTAGTCATGATCCATATATTGTCATGTACCATAATGTAATATCTGAAGAGGAGATCGATGAAATTAAGCGACTGGCATTGAGGGACATGAGAAATCGATTCACAATTCCCCTGAAAGAGAATCAAACTGAACCTGTCGAGATAGTGTCTCGAGTTTCGTGGTTGGTTGAACGTAGTGCTTTTATGGATCGTATAAATCAACGAATTACGGACATGACCGGCTTTGATGTTAGGGAATTGCCTGCTCTTCAGGTAGCTAACTATGGACTGGGCAACTTTTTGAGAGCACACTATGATTTTCTGTTTGGAGATCAATTTGCAAAAGAGATTATGGAACAATTGGGCGATCGTCTGGGTAGTCTTATATTTTACGTAAGTGAAACGTATCTTTTTCAAAGTCTATATAACTATATCTTTCGATCCTACAGACTGGTGATGTATCTCAAGGTGGCATGACGATCTTCCCCAACATAAAAGTGTCGGTTACACCCCAAAAGGGCAACAGTTTGTTCTGGTATAACATACTTGACGATGGCACTCCAGACTATCGAACTCTGCACTCTGTTTGTCCTGTTGTTGTGGGTTCCAGATGGAGTAAGTTTATTTATTACAAATTTCTTCATATATAATAGTATTTCAAATCCTTTAGTTCTCGCCAAGTGGATGCACATGAAGGCACAGGTTTTCATCAAGCCCTGCACCTTCCAACACAAATCTGTAAAATAAAAATTTCAAGAATTATACATAATTTTGAATTCTTTTTTGTATAATTACTTGTCGTATATACTTTTTCTACAAATATAGCATTGAACAGGCAGAAGTAGGGGTGGCCATAGTAAAGTATATATATTCTTGATAAGCATCAACAGCAGAGACGATATACTTAGAAACGACTAAAGTTACAGAGAGCAAACTCACACGTTATTTGTATGGTACCATTATAACTATCCTCACTAAGTTTGCTCTGGATCGGACAACTATAGCTAATAGCTCCCATAGGACAAATCGGTTGAAAATTGGTGATTTGTATGAAAGAATGCGAACAAAAATAAATACGGGGTCTCTAACAGTCGGCTCGCTCGACTGTAGCCTTTCTTACCTATTTTTTACTGCAGTTTAAACTATTATGACTATGAATAATTCCATAAAGCGTTACAATCTCAGCGAAATGAATTCATTTAACGCTATGTTATTACTATTTCCTAGTAAAAATGAACACTTCACATTTAGAAACAAGCGAAAACACATGTGTTTAAAATGAAATTTCATCTGTTTTTCTTAAGTTTACTAGTGTTATTCTATGGAAATGAGGGTCAAAAATATGAATATGTTGATGTTGAGCTCTACAGCAGTTCTATTGTGGGACTTTTGAAACTTTGGGAGCTAGAAAAGCAGTTCATGTTACATGTGGAGGGCTATGCAGATGCTTTACAGGAAAAACTGGAAACGCTTAAGTTGTGAGTTTACACTGAAGTTTTAAATCAAATTTTGTGTTAACAGCATTGCTCTACAGGCACTTGAAAGTACTAGATCGACCATCGTATAAAACCAAAGCGGAACGAGACAACTATGTTTCAAATCCCCTTAAGGCTTTTGGTCTTCTACGACGGCTGCGTGAAGATTGGATTAGATTGCAAACCTACACAAAAGTCAAGCCCGGAAAAGGTAATATTTAACACAGTATTTCATTAATCTACTATAAATTATTCAATATAAATTTCAAATTGCAGCTAATTTGGATGCTATGAAGCAACTTTTGTTGCAAAAACCTACATTTGATGATATGAAAGAAGGACTACAGGGTTTCAGTCGCATAGAGCAGACCTATGAACTCAATCCCGTAGATATATCCGATGGACGACTACTGTACCAAAAATTTAAGTAAGTTTTGCGTAAAACAAAGTAAATTTATTAAACTATTCCTTTTAGTAAAACACTCTCCATGCGCGACTGTTTGGCCCTGGCCAAATACAACTATGAGAGTGGTCAATATACCAGGGCTGCACTTTGGTACCGCCAGGCAATAAATCGCAGGGAAGAACCTAATCATGACATTTACAACAAGGCTTTTGGTAAGCCGCTTCAAATAATACGTCGCAAATTTGCCATGGCGTGTCTTATGCATGGTAAGTATTTGTAACTCTAGCTAGTTTTAGCTTTAAATCTTTGTCTGTGGAGCTGTGATGGACATCTATGTAGTATCGAAGCCGTTTTTCATCTGCTGAACTACTTTCTTATCAATTTTTAAAAACTTTTAATAATAAATTTAATTATTTTCCAGCTTTGCACATTCGTTCTCCTACTCTCAGTCATAAGGAACTAGAAGAAGAAGTTGAAAATATGTTAAATGAAACGAGTTCAATGGATGTCGAGAAGTATGTAAGGCAACTACTTGAAATGGATGTAGATAAGTTCATAAGACAAGCCGATAAGGTGAAACCACCAACAACTGATCATGATTTGGGTTGTCAAGGTCACTTTAAAAAGAAAACTGATCTTAGTTGTCGCTATAACTTTACAACTACTCCATTCCTACGCCTGGCACCACTGAAAATGGAGGAAATTAATCATGATCCATATATTGTCATGTACCATAATGTTATTTCCGATGAGGAGATGGAAGAAATGAAGCGACTAGGAGTGAAGCACATGACAAATGGTTTATCATCTCCTCTAAAAGAGAATCAAACCGAGCCTGTCGAGATAGTGTCTCGAGTTTCGTGGTTGGTTGAACGTAGTGATTTTATGGATCGTATAAATCAAAGAATTACGGACATGACCGGCTTCGATGTTAGGGAATTTCCTGCTCTTCAGGTTGCCAACTATGGATTGGGCAACTTTTTTAGAACACATTATGATTTTATGTTTGGAGATCGAGTTGCAAAAGATATTGTTGAACAATTGGGCGATCGTCTGGGTAGTCTTATATTTTACGTAAGTGAAACGTATCTATTAAAGTCTATATAACTATATATTCCGATTCCACAGACTGGTGATGTATCTCAAGGTGGCATGACGATCTTTCCTAGCATAAAAGTGTCGGTTACACCCCAAAAGGGCAACAGTTTGTTCTGGTATAACATACTTGACGATGGCACTCCAGACTATCGAACTCTGCACTCTGTCTGTCCTGTTGTTGTGGGTTCCAGATGGAGTAAGTTGTTCTATAACAATTTTTTTCATATATAATAATAATATTTACAATCCTTTAGCTCTCACCAAGTGGCTGCACATGGCGGCACAGGTTTTTATCAAGCCCTGCACCTTCCAGCACAAATCTGTAAATTAAAAATTTCATGAAATTTCTAAAGTTTTGAATGTTTTTTTGCATACTTACATGTCGTATATACTTATTCTACAAATATAGCCTTGAACATATTTGTTTTGGTATTGGAACAAATGATTTTAAGCATATTTTTAACGGTCAAGCTACTGCTTATCGTTATCAGCTTTCAGTTTAGATGGAAAAAATAAAGTTTGCTCGACTAGTAGGTATTCTGTACTCAAAATTTTGTTTTAATCGAGAGTACAGCAGTGTTTTCATAAAGTCTTTAATAGAATAAAGAATGAAATTGACATTCTGGAGTAGTTTTTGATTGTTTAACAATAGAAAGAATATTTTTTAAATATTTTACTGAAATGTAGTAGACTAGGTTACTATAAAAGAAACATTTTGGCGCATTTAAGATACCCATTGTAATGAAAACAGGGTATTAAGAAGCGTTTAAGCCATGAAAATCAGTTTAAACCAAAGTACATAAAACGTTTTTATATAGTTAAATCTTTAAGCTACAATTTACTTGACTTTTAGTGACTGTAGAGTCTCTTCATAGACATGACGTGTCTCTTGTTTCTGTTAAAAATTTTGCTCATTTTCCAAGCTGCCTGCAGCATGGAAGTTACTGAGGAAATGGAAAATCCCAGACCACTCTACAGCAGCTCAGTTATGGCCATGACAAAACTGTTGCAAATGGAAAACGAGCTATTGAGTGATTTAAAAAACTACGCAAAGGAAATGCAACAGAAACTGGATATGATAACGCTGTAAGTAAAGCAGAAAAAGTTAATAAACAATTATAATTAAATTAAAATTAGTTACCAACAAATGCTGCAACGTCCGGCAATGCACGATCCCAAAGTTCAAGAGGAATATGTTGGAAATCCGCTAAATGCTTTTGGCTTAATTCGAAGATTGCAGCAGGATTGGCCCAAATGGCTAACTTATCTGCAGGGTGGTGCAACCCAAAAAAGGATCGAACAGATGCAGTTGAAACTGGAGAAATCACCGAGTGAAAAGGATTTGCATTTGGCAATTGATGGACTCCTGCGCATTGAGAGTTTCTATGACCTGGAGGCATCTCACATGGCCAAGGGCTTGTTGCTGAACAAACAATTTAAGTAGGTACAAGATGGGAAATGCTATAGACTTACATAAATTTGGTTGCTCTTTAGTTCTCATCTCGATCCAGCTGACTGTTTGGCACTGGGAAGTCATCTCTTCAATCACACTGAATACACCAAATCCACACATTGGTTCCGTACGGCACTGCGGCGCTACAAACGGCCATATGGAAAGCTTTATGGTCAAGTTTTGGGTCTAAAACGCAAGAAATTATATCGTTCGTATGCCATGGCAATTGCACGAGAAAGTAAGACTTTAAGGCCAAGGTAAACAATTGAATACCCTTTAAAATAAGAAAACTCTTATCAGCACACACTACTGAGGAGAAGCCAAAGCACGCAACACCAGCTGAATGGCAGGAAATGGCCGATAAAATGCTAAATCAGCTAGTCCTAGACGCCACCAGTGCTGACATCAAGAAACTCATAGATGAATATCTCGCGGGAGACGAGCAGATTTTTATAAAGGAGCGAGCGAAGCTCAAACCCAAAATGACGTCCATGCAACGGGGTTGTCGAGGACTCTGGCCGGAGCGTAAACCGCATCGACTGACGTGTAGCTATTCTCAGAATAACTCAGCATTTCTTAAACTAGCACCCCTAAAGATGGAAATCCTTAACAAAGAGCCGTTAATCGTGCTCTACCACCAAGTACTTGCCGATAGCAAAATCAATACCTTGCGTAGTGCTGCGATTAACCAGACTGAAAAGGATTTTGAAAAGGAAACTACTAAATTGTTTCCACTTGAGCTTATTTCAGAAAGTTTGCGACTTCATCTCAAGCATAAAGTGTGGGACTTAGTTGATTCAGATATAACTGATTCGACTATGCATTTGTTTAACTATGGACTTGGAGGTCATCTGCCCAGGAATTCAAAGTCAACTTGTCGTGGTGCTAATAAAAAAACCAAACCAAAAACTTCTGCTGGCTCCATTAAAAGCAATTCCAAAGAACGCTGTCATAGCCAACGACTCGGCACAATTCTGTTTTTTGTAAGTAAATCAATCAATTTTACAGAAATCCATTAAATCTAAATCCTCCTTTACAGGCTAGCGATGTGCCGCTAGGTGGCGCCACAGTATTTCCCAATCTAAAACTTCTTGTACAGCCCAAGAAAGGAAGTGTCTTAATTTGGACAAATCGAGATAATGAATTAAAAGTGAACAAACTGGCAGAACACGCAGTCTGTCCCGTGGCCTTGGGTTCCCGATGGGGTAAGTTTCACCATATGTATTATAATATTTAAAAAAAATTTAATTAAATTTTTAATTGAAATTTTAGTTATCTCAAACTGCATAGGTGTAAATAAATTGCTGGAGCAGCCTTGCCTGGCCTAAAGCTAATTATAAGAGCAAAACTAATAAACAGTGCCTACAAAAAGTGTATGGAACAATGTCGTTTAAAGCACGCTGCGTTCTGCTATTGTTAGACGTAATAAAAATTGCATGCGTCACTAGATTTAGAGACCCTATGCTTGAAAAGGAGAGTTGACTTTAACTGGGTGGCGATGCTATCTTGGCCATATCGTAAGCTTATGTGCTTGCCCCAAATACCATTTAGCGGAAGTGCACACTTCAATAATGGAAGCTGGGCGACGCCAAGTGGCACCAAAGTGCGGAGTGACAGCGACAGGGATACAAGGACACAAGAACACAATGGGCAAAAAAGAGAGTCAACCTACATTTTTTTTTTTTTTGTACTTTTGAATCCCAACAGACGGAAAGACAAATTGTTGTAACAATTTCATGAATATTTCAAGAAATTGCTGAATTTACACTGCGAGTCGGCAAACTAATTGCCGAGATTACAACAAACTTAAAAGTTGGACAAAAAGTCAGTAGAATTTTGGGTTGCAAAATAGCAACACTAATTGCAAAATTTTCAAACTGAAGACTCTTAAATAGTGCTAATACTTGGTTAAGTTGTTGGGCCGCCAACGACACTTAAAACTTAGCCAAATGGGTGGGAACGGGTTGGGGGGAAAAGCATGAGAAAGGCAACTTAGTTGTCGGCACTGTGAGTGTTGCGGGAAATGAAATCAGCATGAAAGCAATTGTGCAATTCACTCAGCAGTTGTCCCCCGAAGCCAACAGCAACACAGAGCACAACAGACATAGACTTGGCTACAGCCAGAACCACAATCAGAAACAGAGCCAGTTGCAGTCTCCGTCTCCATGTCCGTCTCTGTCTCTTTCTCAGTTTCAGTTTCAGTTGTCGCTGTCAAGGGTAACAAACTTAGGGTCAACTGCTTTTGAAATGGGCTTACATTGAAACCGGGGGAACTTCTGTTGTCAGCTGCCAGCTCCTGGCTACAGGTTGTAGATTAAGCTGGCTACAATGAATATTATTGCGAGTGTAACAATAAACGCGGAATTATTTTGTGTATAATGGACATTGGTAGAAAATTATGCTGGGAATTGACTGAATTGAACACATTTAAAATATTATATGTCGATTTAAACATTAAGTGAATTATATTTTGAACACTTGGACTATATACGCGTTAATATCAAGTGTAAATTTAAAATAAATTAAGTTAAATAAACTTTTTGGTCTGCTCAGCAGCTCAGCAGACAACTGACTGCTGATTTTAAGCAGTGCCGTCTTTGATCATGAAGGCAAACACATACACTGACATAATTGCGGCATATTAACACCCCTCTCTTTAATAGCAATGCGGCTAAAGCGCACACATGACTCTCGCTCTCACTCCACTTTTACTAAGGCAGCCCTTTCAAACAAAGCTCTCCCAGCAAAAGCCACTCACACATACACATAACAATGCGTATGACGTATGCTGAGTATGGATTTAAGAAAGAGCAACAAAAAAATTAGCTTAAAGAGAGACTCATACAAATAGTTTGAGTGCTTCTAATCATTTTAAGAGAGTGTGATAATACAACTTAGATAATTTATCATATTTCGTCAGCATAAAGAGCATTCAAGTTCAAGCTCTGTCTGGAATTGTTCTCCACAATAAAATCAGTTAAATAATGATGTCAAAGTACAAACACACATACTTATGCAGATATGTTGTTATGCTCGTGTTTTTGTCGGTGCGTGAGAGTGCATTCCTCAATATCAATGGGGGGAAACTCGTTGAGCAAATCGTTGCCTAAAGCAGCAAAAGGCACTCCACGGAGTGGAATCCAATCGATTGAATGCTTCTACAAACTGTTGAGTCAAGTAAAACTTCAGCGAAAAAAAAAGAGTAAATAGAAATGAAAGCAGCTGGCACTAAAAAAAAAATAAAAAGAGTTGCTTGCGGTGCCAGATAAACAGTTGGACTCGTGGGAGGAATTGAAAGGCGATTTGAACTTTTAAGTGATTGAATTGTTATCATCGACATGGACAACGATTGTTCAGCGATTTGCATGATGATGTCGCACAACTGGGGATGAAGTTGACAAATGCCAGAGAGTGAGATAGTGAGTGAGAGACAGATAGAGTAGGAAAAAGTTCAGCGAAAACACTTTACGTTCCCTTTACACACATTTGGAACAATTCCGGAAGTGGAGAGTACATGATTGAATACCACTCCCACTGCAGCTGAGTGCCACAAATTGGAGGCAGAAGCACCTGCAAAAAGGAGAGAAAAGGACAGCGATTTAAATGGATGCAGAGCACTAACAACACTTCACTTACTTAGCCGTAGTCGTATCCGTTGAGTCACGACAGCTTCAACTCCTTCGCCTTTACCGTATACACCAGATACCAGATGCCATATGCCACTTGGCTCTTCCCACATGTCCCCACCACATGCAACGCCAGTGCTTTCCAGCAGCTCATGTGAAACTTCTTTGCAAGCTGTTGACGACATTGAGCACTTCATAAACGTCACGTGTGTGTGCAGATTTGCCGGCAAGTGAGCTGTGTCTCGCTTTTTAGCTGATATATTGATTTAAGCCATGACATTTTCCTTGTTAGCCTGTAATCTCAACACACATGTGTGTAGTACACACAAGCAATATCATAATTTATGGTTAATGCGACATTATATTTAACTTGTAGATTATTATAATACTGATTATACATCCAAAATGTACGACTTGAATTAGTTTAGCATTAGTCATTTAGCGCGAGTATCAAACTCATTTGAAGTTAAAGGCCAATGCTGCCGTCTGGTAACTGAGCATCTTCTATTTTTCGTACCTGCTCCCACGTCAATTTAGATTCAATCACATCATTTGTGGGCGAAAAGCAGTATGGACACGTGCGAAAGTCCATGAGAAAGATGTCCTGCAAAACGAATAAATAAATAACACTTTACTATGTGCACTTTGTGACACTAATATATGTAAGTACACACCTTGGGATGCACCTTGCATGGAATTGTAATCCTCCCATGGAAATAGTGGTGACAGTGTCCGCATTCGAACACCTTTTGGGGACGATCACAAATGCATTCGTGCACCTCGTACTTGTAATCCAATGGCAACTCATACGATAGCTTCTTATTCTCGATGTTTTCTTTGTTATTGTTATTCTTTATGTTATTGCTGTTGTTGTTGTTTTCATCAGCACATTTCTTATTTCCATTCTTCTGCTCCGCTTGTACGTTCAAAGCTGTTGCTGCTGCCGACACACACATACACAGACATGCCAATGCATACAATGTGTTCATATGAAATCAAACGGTACTTTTGCAAATGCTTTATAATTACCCATTGTTATTGCTTATTTATCCTTCATCAAACGTTTGTTTTTGTTTTCCGCTGGTTTATATTTGTATTTCGATTTCAAGCTACAATATTTACGCAGCATAAATTATTTAATATACAAAAGACAATAAGATTAAAGGCTGTCAAATTTTCAGAAGCAGCAAAACACACACACAGAAACATTGAAGTTTATACATACATACATGTATGTATATGTGTACATGTGCATATAAAATTTTGTATATTTAATTCACCAAGCATTTGAATGTTGCAATAACTCGATTTAAGCACACAACACTTACACACACTTTTAAACAAATTATTGCTTACTTAAAAAGAAAAACGTTTGTTAGCGTATTGAATTACGTTTTATTTAGTAATTCTAACTACTTAGCAGCGACGTTGCAGATTGAATGACGCGGCCAGTGTTGCCAACTCTTTTGCAGTGCAGCCTTTAAAGCGAAATTGATAACTGTAACTCAAACTGCCTTGAAATTGTAACTAATCGCTTTCTTGCAACGCAACTTAATTGTATTTCAATTGATAAATAAAGCAGATCTTTTAATACAGTGGATACTCTCAAAAGCGAACACCTAATGTCGATCAAATTTTGCCCGTTTAAGATGTGCGTCTGCTTATGAGACAGACAGACTCTCATCAGAGAAAAATTTGTGCGGTTAGGAGAGGCGCCCTCTTATTAACCCGGTCCGCTAAGAGAGGGCTCACTGTACAAAGCAAAGCACAAAGTAAAGATAAGACGCTGCGCCGACGTCAGCGGATTATTCCTAATGTAACGGCTTGAGATGCTCACTTTTTGTTCAGCAGTTTAGTTCAGTTCAAATGAACGTTTAGTTCTTGATTATATTTACTCATTGCAAGAGTATATTGGGTTTGTACAAAGTATGTAACAAGCAGAAGGAGGCATGGCAGACCCCATAAATTATATATATTTTTGATCAGCATCACAAGCCAAGTCAATATAGCCATGTCTGTCTGATACATACCGATTTTATTAAAATAGTCGGGAATTAAATGCAGAGTATTTTGCGGTCGGGCATGCTCGACTGTACTTTTCTTTCTTGGTAAAATCTATTTTATATACTCTTTTATATTTAAGGTTTCTGCTGATTATCAATTAAAATGCATGGAATAAATAAACTTCTTGAAAATGAAATGAAAATGAGTGATCAAGAATATGGAAAGAAAAATCAAAACAAGATGGAACTTAAAATCTTTTACTTTGTAACGGTGGTTTTAAGTGCCGTGAAATTCATATGCAGAGAATGCTTGATAAACAAACGTAGCAAAGCAAACTTCGTCTAACACTAACACATACATACAACAAACTTTATGCATGCATACGTGTGTGTGCATATATGCCCAGAGGACAAAACAACTGTTTTGAGTATGTCTGTATGTATGTCTTACATACACATTTGTTATGAGTTTATTTATGGCTTTCTTTGTTTACACCAATTCTTATATTCCATCGAATATTAGTTTATTGCAATGATCGAATGTGTTGTCAACAACATCTTCGACTTGAAAATCTTGTCTCATATCTGATCCATTTCCAAATGCTCTACTGAAGCTCCACAGAAAGCGCAATTACGTGCATCCATTAAATATGCAATCTAAGATAAATATAAAAAAAAAAATAAACTTGATAGAAGAATCTTTTAAATATTACCTCTGGATGGACTGGACAGCGAGTTCCAATGCGACCGATGAAAGAATTTAGACAATTGGTGCAGCTTATCAATCCTCGCCTGCGATGGCAAATACAGTCGGTTTCGGAATTTTCCTCAGCTTTGTTACTGGTCGAAAAACCAGAGTTCTTTCCTAGCCAAGAATATTTTGGTTTTGTTTTATTGCTTCTTTGAACTTCCATTATTATTATTGATATTGTTCGTTCTTTGATTTCAAGCTACGTCGCGGCAGCTTAGCGAATTACTGCGATTAAACACAAATCGATTCCTGAATCGATACATCGCTGTTTTATCGGTGCTGCCATCAATCGATTACAAAAAGACTAGTCGGGCCAGTAAATGGAATAGAATCCTTATACACAAATAATTAATAAGAATTTAAACAAATTTATTTAGTCACTTATATTATTCATATACATTTCATGGTATATTCAATAAAAGTTTATTTATTTTCTGTCTGCAATTTCCATGGCTTATAAAGCCTAGTGTAGTTTTCGCATCAATCTATGGTGTTGTTTTAACTGTATGTTATTCTAAATTTTAATTAAAAAATGGAAAATTTTCAAATAGGATCTGCTTAAACAGTTTCCGTACAATACATTTTAATATGAAACATTTGTTAAGCTTATATGGCAACACTTCTTGGCATTCAATGAAAATAGTGTAGAAATAAAATAAATAGTGGGAAAAAATTGTTACAATGCGGTTCGTGCTTTGGCTGTCAACCTTGTAGCAAGTACAACAACCACAGAGTATACTATTGTCATCCCTTTCTGCCACATGTTGAATGCGATGCGCACACACATACCAAATTCATCACAAACGAGCTCCGCACAGCAAAATCAAATATACAATATGGCGGTCCACCTTCAACTGGCTCGTTGGTCTAGGGGTATGATTCTCGCTTCGGGTGCGAGAGGTCCCGGGTTCAATTCCCGGACGAGCCCAAGCTGTTCAAAATAAATTTTTTTCATTTTCTTTTTAGCTTTGTCAATTGCTGATTTTGATTAATTTACTGCAAGCTGCGAAAAAAATTAATTGCCACCGCTATATAAACAAAACATAGCGGCACTTGACGTCGGCGATGGATTTATCAGTAAGTTTTCCAGTTGGCTATTTTGTGCAAGATCATAGCAAAAATTGTTTTGATTTGTTTTTTTTTTGCCTTGCGTTTTGTTGCTATGCATAAATTTTGGTTTGTTTCGTGTGATTTTTTTCTGTTTGGTTTTGTTTTGTTTTACATACATAAGCATTTTAGTTTTTAGTTTAGCATTCGTTTAGTTTTTAGCATTATGTGCTGGAAATACTTAAGAACAATATATGGTTTCATTAATTAAGTTTTAGATTTCTTGTAAGCGCTGCCGCGTCCTTGTCTGCTTTTGTATTTTTAATTATATTTGTATTTGTAGTTGTATTTGTATTTCTATGTTTCTATATGTTTGCGTGTGTGTATGTGTATGCTACATGCATTGCACAATTCGTGCGTGTTTGTTTGTTTGTGTGTGTGTGTGTGTGTGTGTGTAATGTGGAGAATGGTGAGAGGGGGATACAGTCTCTTATGGATGCACTCTGTCTCCGATTCCGCTTTAGCTGCCATTTCACTCGTATTCCAGCACGTTCTTATGATAGAATAATAAATAACTGTAAAGAAAACAAAAAACACAAACACCCGCACGTATGAGTTAAGTAAAGAGAATATTTTGTTTTGTTCACTCTCCCTCTCTCTCTCTCTATCTGTCTGCTACTTACCCCTCACTATCGAGCACCTGTTTGAGCGACGCCATTGTTATCACATGATCATCGCACTTGACCCACGTATCCTTCTGATGACGCACATAGGCTGTGTAATGCCCTGTATCGATAGTCCCCACATGATTGACCACCGCATACAAAGAGAACCGAAAATCACCGTACGCATTCTTCTTCTCCGACATAAATGGCGTCATGTCGAATTCGACGGGAAACTGAATAAACGACGAGATCTTTCGATCAATCAACGCCGAGTGCTCGAATCTCTTGAGGTGAAAGGAGACAACGCTGGGCAAAGTACGAAGACTGAACTGTTTTGTGGACTCCTGATACGATTTGCAGGTGGAGCATTTTATTTTGGCCGCCGAACCGAGATGCTCGGCACGTGTATAACGCTCAAGGCAATCGATAAGCGTTTTTGGCGTTACGCCGCCATGCGTTGTCGTCTCGCCCAGATCGAGCGAGATGTCCCAAAAGGGATCGAATGTGGTCGAAACGCCATTGCAGGCCTGGCACACCACATCGCTCTGCAGCATGCCCGTAAAGATTTGATCAATTATGCAATTACATTGGCCATAACAGTGTGTGGCCGTTGAGCTGGCACTGGAACTTGAATTCCCACCCGATCCGCTCGAGCTGTTGCTCTTGCTCTCATGCTCCGACTTGGCCTTCACACAGTGCCGATGCAACACATCCAGTGTCGCAATAAAAAACTCATGCGCATCCTGCTGCTCATATCCAGCCAAATGTTTCGCATGATTCCAGATTAAATGCAGCAAACGATGCAGCGACAGCGGTGAACGTGAGCCTGAATAGAATTCCTGCAAAAACCAAAAATTGTACATCCCCACTCTCTCTCTCTCTCTTCCTCTGTTCCACTTTCACTCTGGAAGTGGGCCAAGGCGCATGCGCTTACCTGGAAGAGTCGCGACACCTCGCACACCAAACACTTGTGGGAGGATTTGCTGCCACAGTCATGACGATCCGACATGAAGTAATCGCTCAGCAGCGGAGTGTGTACCAAAGCCTGCAATTGATTACAAAAACAAGTCAATTATCGATAAAAACTATCGGTAAGATAACCAGCTCTATTAGTTTAACAGTGGTGTACAAATGTACCAAAACCCTAACGTTAACAAAAATGTACCAAGGTCAGCGAAAGAAGTGTAAAATGTGTACCATTTTTATAAAAGTAATCTTTGTATAAAGTGTACCCACTCACACAAAATGTGTACAGTCAAGAATAAACTATGTACCTACTTTGGCACAAACAACAACTCTGTTTAACACACCTGTACAATGCAGTTCATGAAACAAGTGGCTCCAAGATTGAGCAGACCACGTAGTCCAATCGTTTGATTGGGTCTCACCAGACGCCGTCGGGCATTGGCCAACAGGAGATTCGTCTCCTTGGCCGTGGGTATCCAGGGCTGCCAGCCGAGACTCTTCTGCAGATCCTTGGCCTCCAGTTTGCGGTTGATTAGCGCGTAATCGCGACTGCGTGCATCGTAGATAAAGTCCCTGCACGCATAGCAATACAGGGTGCCATGCGAGAGCTCCAGGGCAACATTGTGCTTCTTGGAGCGCAGGTGACTGGTGATGTGGGCACCACGACAGCCAAAGTAGATACAGTGCAGGCAGGCGTATAGCTGAATCCCGTGACTGCCGCACTCAAAACAGTTGCAGTGCACGGCCTGCAAGAGAGCCAAGGGTATAAGGTTAGGGACGATGGGGAAGGGGGTTTTCATGGTTGGAGGGGGGTGGGTATTGTGGTAATTTTATTGTTGCTTACCTTTTTCTCACGCGCATCTTTGTTGACGCAGGCAGCGAAGTAGGCATCGATGACCCGAAACGTATCGTAACTGTGCTCCTTTACGTAGGTCTGATAATGCCGGCAGCCAGTTTCCGACATGACGTTAACGTTGACGTCGACGTCAACGCCGCTGTTGGCAATGCTGCTCGCGTTGACGTTAACGTTAACGCTGGCGTCAAGCTGTAGCTCAAGCTCAACCGCAAGCTTTTGCACAGTGCGCAAACAGACTGAGACTGATAAATGCGTTGCATTCAGTGGGCCCTTTGTTAGCTGTGTGCTTTCGATACCCCCGCCGCCCCGCCCACAACTAGCAACAGTTTCGTTAACGGCCGTACACCGGCCGGCAGCGGCAGCTGACTGTTTTCTTGCTGCTGCTGCGGCTGATGCTGTTGTTGTAACTGTTGTATGCGCTGCTGCTGCGGCGGCTGCTGCTGCGGCTGCTCGTGTTGTTGTTGTTGCTGATGTGACTGCTGCTGCTGGTGGTGTTGTTTTTGGGGGTACGCGGGGTCCAGGTACAACGTCGGCCGCTCCCCGGCCCACCGACGCGTATGCACGCTTGTTGTTGTTACTACCGCTGTTGTTGTTGGTGTTATTTGTACTACTGTTAGTGCTGCCGGCGCCGCTGCTGCTGCCACTGCCACTGCTTAAAATGCTTGTTGTACTATCAACACTGTTCTCTTTTGTTTTCGTTCGTTTTGCAGACGGCTGTGGCACGTTGGTTTTATCACACTTGCGCTGTTTTCGCCGAATTTTGGCCACTTTTATAATGAACACGAGCACGTATTGTGTAAATTTTGGTATAGGAACTTTGTTATTGGGCCTTTGATGAGTTTTCTGCTTTTTTCCAAAGACTCTGATTTTGCACACGCACACACACACACAAATAACCCAGAGCACACACGCACAAACGCACACACACACACACGCACAGGCATGCAAGCGAACACAAACATACGAATATGAGCAGCAAACAGAGAGCAAAGCAGCGCACACAGCTGAAACTAACTTCGGTATTGTTGATATTATATCGATAAGTATTCTTTTTTGTACTTCCTACACGCAAATTGCCACAATATCGATATGTGTGGCGCCGCTCATCGTCTGTTAACGTATGCGATACAAGTATAAATTATAAATAAAAACGCAAAAGTAATAGTTTACAAAAATGAGCACGTCACATTAAATTATTTCATTTTCAATTAGAACTAATTCTGATGAAATTCAAGGAGAGGTTTTGTATTTTTCAAATCAGTTGTGGTTCGAGTGTGACCAGAAATACAAAACAATAAAATACCATTGAATAAACAAACGAAAGTTCACCTTCGAATGTTTTTATTTGTTTTGCTCAATAGAGTGAATAATTTACCAGTTTGTGGCACTTTCAGACCTAAAATCTAAATAAATAGATGTATTAAAAGAACATAAACCAACTGGAGAACGTCAAATCGCTTTGACTCAAGCACATCGTTGTAATGATATTAAATAAGACGGGAATATATGTATATGTACATTCTTCAAAGTTTATTTTAACCAATAAGTTAATTGTAACAACAAACCTTAAATGAATACTTCACAACATAATTATCATATTCTTAATTTATATGTATATACATTAAATAATACCTACCATTTGGCAATATTTTATTTACTATTTAAATAAGCTTGCGCTTCCTTGGCCTAAACAGAAGAGATCATAAAATATTGGATGATGTGCTCCATAAGTAGATTTACTTACACGTTTGAACCACTCAGTTTTTGGATTAAAACGGTACTCAGCCATGGGTGTACTTAATCCTGATCGAGGTGAAATCCCGTGAAGATGCAGGTGACTCACTGAGATTAATGGCGGCATATGGAAACCGAAAAGTGAATTGTTTATACTAATATTCTTTGATTCAAAAAACTCCTTCATCGTTTCCTCCATGCGCAGAACTAAAATACCTTTATGATTAACACCTATGCTTGATAAAATTAATAATTGTTATCTACAAACCCATTTTATTGTGTGATTTGTCAAGAACCAAAAGGCTATCGTAATGTTGTTTAGTAATAATCAGATAATGATGCTCCGATGCAGGCCGTATATCTTTAAATATAACAAATTCATCTGTTTCCACTTCCAGAATTGTATTACTTTTGCCACTTGCAATATCACAGAAAATACAATCAGAGTTTGATCGAAACATTGTGTAAATAAAATAATGCAATAACAGCAAAATAACTGAAACGATAAGCAATAGCAACAAATATCGATGAACATGAGTGGGAACTATCGATATTATATGGTATAAAAAGCAGTTTATTCAAAAAATAGTATTTGTTTTATTAATGTACAATTATAATAAATCTAATTAAAAGCTAAAATTATATAATTTAAGTAATGGCTTTTCGAATGTCGCTTAAAAATAAATTCATCGCTAATAATGTCGATAGCATTTTAAAAAATATCGATTATTTCAGTTTTGCTTATTTGATAACAATTCAAATGTGATAAGAATTTTATTGCACGTAAGATTAAAATATTAATTTATATAAAACATACTAATAGAAATTTTCACTACTATTGATACCTTAACGCCATGGCCTGGCTTTTAAAATTTGGTCACTCTTGAGTATAATTTATTTTCCATTCAAATAGGCTTGAGCCTCCCTGGCCTTTAAAGAAATCTTATAATTAATATACAACATAGGGAAACTTTCGTGTACTTACACATTTGAACCACGGAGCCGACGGTTGGAAGACCAAGCGAGATATAAATCCCATCTGCGACCGAGGCGAGATTCCGTGCAGATGCAGATGCTTCACCGAGATGAACGGTGGCATATGGAAGCCGAAAAGTGCATCCGTTGTGCTAATGTTCTTCGATTTAAAGAAATTCTTTAATGTGTCTTCCATACGTAGCACTACAATAAATAAACGTATAAATACGTGATTTAATTGATAATACTTATCTACAAACCCATTTTTTCGTGCGATTTGTCGAGAACCTTTAGACTGTCATAATGCACTTTGGTAACAATCAGATAATGATGCTGGGAAGCCGGCCGTATGTCTTTAAAAATAACAAATTCATCTGTTTCCACTTCCAAAACTGTCTGGCTTTTACCGCCAGCTATATCACAGAAGGTACAATTTGTTGTGGACATTGGGGAGTGTTCCACAGAATATGAGGAATAAACGTAGAAATAACAACAAAACTAAAATGAGTAAAATCAGCTGTCTGCTGGCAAATGTTCGATGCACGCACTATCGATATATTTGGTGTAATAGAATTCATCGCCTACTACTTTTTTGTTTAGGGTGTATCGATATTTGCTTGCTGCAAATCGATTTTGTCTGCGATTAATTCATTTGTTTACAATACACAAAGAGACCATGGAACAAATTTGCCGCGCTTGTAGAGAGAATATTGGACCCCTTGTGGATATTTTCAATGATATATATCAGCAGGAGGACGATGAGCCAAGTCTGGCCGAAATGCTTAGCGAGCTGGCAGCCTGCGAAGTAAGACGCGATGATCCCCTACCACAGCAGATGTGCCTACCCTGCGTCCAAGCTGCCCAAAATGCCTTTAGATTCAAGCGGAAATGCGAGCAAAGCCATCGACACTTCTGGGACCTACTCACGGACAATGTAAAGCTGGAGCAGACTCTACCCGAACTGCCGGAGGACCCAACACCGCTAAGCGAAGCGTTGGTCTCGCGCATCACAGCTGAATCCATACCTTGCCCCGTCAACAACTCACACATTTGCCAGACTTGCGGCAAAGGATTCGATACAAAAAGGAAACTAGCTCTGCACCAAAGTTTCCATGAACGCAAGCAGGCTGGAGTTCGTTCGTTCAAGTGCTCACACTGTGGAAAGAATTTCTATGGCAATTGGTGGCTCCAAAGGCATCTCCGCACTCACACAGAGGAACGACCCTATAAATGTTCACACTGCGAGAAGGCCTTCAAGGACAGCTGGAGCTTGAGAAGACACATGCGGACGCATCATGGCGAGTGCAGCTATAAATGTATCTACTGTCCCAAGACATTCTCCAGCGTGAACAGGCAAAGGATTCATACATGCACACACACCGGTGATTATCCATACAAGTGTGATCAGTGTCCATCTTCATACACGCATCCAGGAAGCCTCAAACGACACATGCGTGTCCATGCGGACGGAGGAGGCACTTAAAAGTGTCTAAAACAAGAAATCATCAAACAAAATGAAAATTACAATCATCTAAGCCGCAAGAGGATCATTAAACAAAAGTCATGATTAAGTTCTATGGACAGATCTGTAGCCACAATACTAAAGGTAAGTCAAGGACTTTCTATTACATCAATGAAATAATAACAAGAAATTATTTTCATTCCAGGAAATCGGTTGGAGTACAAAATGTTGCAGCTGAGAATAAAATTCCAATTGAGCTCAGATACTGTCCAAATGTTTAAAGACACATTAGGTATTTTTTAAAGGGAATTTAAAATAGCTCTTTTCAATATATGTCTGTACATAAGCAAATATAATCTATTATTTATGCTAGAATTAAAATATCGTAAAACTGATTGTTTTATTTATATCCTGAGAGCATATATTTTAAACTAAATAATGATTATAATCTCTAGAAAAATTAGATATTACTTTACTTGTTATTGCACGAATAATATTTATTTATTTTAAACAGATTTAAGTTTTCTTACTTCGCCAACATTAACATATTTAATTAATAGATGCCAACTTCTAAACGAGACACCCTGTATTCTCACCCATAAAGCTGGTCAACTGCAAACAATTTAAGCTTCAACAACAGCTGAGCTGCCTCTCTCAGTTTTCAGCTGCTCTCTTGCTCTCATCAGCTTTGCCGTTCTGCTTGCTCTTCTGCGCTCTGGCTTTTTTCTAAGCCGCTTAAGCAGCCGCTGTGCTGCTTTCGCATTGAGTCGCGCTTGCTTTGTTTTTGTGTTTTTGCTTTTACTTTGATTTCTGTTTTTGCTTTTGTGACTTTTCGCTTGACTCTTGCTGCTGAGTTTCTTTGCTTGGTCGTCTGCTTTGCCGTGTGACCGTTCACAGTCTCAGTTTGGTACGTAGCGCGTTCGCCACGCGCGCGTTACTTTCTGCCCCGTCTTACATGTCTGCACATGCATGTTTCTAACAAAAAGTTTAATTCGCGTACATTGCGGCTTTTTAACGAATTAAAACAGTGCACAAAATAATTGAGTAATTAATTAAGCATAAATGCGTAAGAAAAAGTGTAACAATTGTAAACGAATCATTAAACTGAATGGAATGTTCGTTAAGCGACGGAAAATTCAACAAATTGGTTATTTGACAGTTTGACAGTTAATTAAATATAAACTGCATTCTAGAATGCAATTTAACAATTTATTGTTAACATGCCAGCCCACCAAATACTTTACATGAATTGCATGTGTGTGTGTGTGTGTGTGTGTGTCTGCATAAGTAGCAGCAGCCCAATCAACTTCAGCTAACCAAAATTGCCAACTTCCTGCGACTTGTGTCTCTGTCTTTCTAAAGGGGGCGCCGAGTCATTAGCTCCTCGTCATGCCCACTCAGAGTACCGCTATGCGCCGGCTAGCCGTCTCTCTATAGACAAGTAGTCTTTTTTTTGTTTGTTTGGCTTTTCGCTAACATTAGCCAGCCACACATACACACACACACTAACATACGCACTCACACATGGACACATGCGCACCGACAGTCGCACACTGTTCAGAGATCTTGGATCCCGGCTGCTGCTGCTGCTGAGGCCCCTTCACTTTTTTCTCTTTCTTTCTGCTTGGCAAAAAAAAGTTGGCGAAGCAAGTGCATTTCTCATTCGCATTCCACTGGCCGAAAGTCTCTTTTAGAGTTTTGCATCTTTGCTTGTTGGTGTTTTTGTAAGTGTTTGTGTGTGTGTGTGCGTCTGCGTCGCTGTAACTGTAAATTGCCTCTCTCGTTTTAACTCCCTCTCCTGTGCTCATGCGCTGCATTTCTTTTGTCGTCAAGTTCAATGTGCGTTGACAATTTTCCATTTTCGAAATGGGCTGGCAGCGCTTTTCCACTTTGATTTGTGCTTTTTTTTGTTTTATTCACTGCGTACTTTCACACACACACACACACGCGTTCGTATAGTTTTCCATTGTGTTTGGGCAGCTGTGCGTGTATTTTAATTTATTTTAAATCGATCGGTTTAACGCTATAGGTCTCTAATAATGTGACTTTGTCATTCAACCCGGAACTGTGTCTCTTGAAACTATCGAAACGGTGCTGCTAAAGATACAATTGTATCTCTCGCGAATGCCTAAATCATATGACAAATCTAAATGAATCTGCAATCAAGTCTGTGCAATCTTTTTGTGAAAGCGCAAGTCGTTTCTTGTCTAGTGTAATTTTTACACTTTTACTGCACACACACACACACACACATGCATACATACAATCTTTATGCATGTGTATATGTAGATACATGGTAGATATGGGAATACTTTCCGTATCTTTTCACTATTACCGTCTTAAAACCGCTTAATTGAAAGTCTTGACTTATGACTTGAGCATTAAAAGTGTAAAACGTCGAATGGGAAATTCATTTTCCAGCTGTGCAGACATGAAAATATCATATCATTGAAGTGAAATCTAATTTGCAGATTGACTACAAATCAAAATAATGAAAAAATCAAGTATTTTCGTATCTGTGAAAATATTCTCTACTTAAGTGTTGAAAAGCAAAACTAAAGAAATAAATAGAAATTGAATCAAAATTAATCAAAGCCAAATTAAACAATAACACACAAAGTTTCAATAATCAAAAGCATCAATTTTATGGTTATCATTTAGTTTTCATTGTGAATGTGAAAGTAGTGAAAAATCACGATCAGAAACAGTCGGATTGACGGAGAGAGAGAAACACAAGCGATCGGAAGAAGGAGAATAAGCAAGAAAATATAAAAAAAGGTAAATCATAAAAAATCATTATTAATAAATAAATGTACGTATAAATAATGGTTAAGTAAACTAGGGAAACGAACTGAGATCAGAGCTTTGACGAGAGATCTTTATGCCTATCAACGACATCGGGGGAGCTATAGACTGTGAGCTCATCTTGTCGAAGCGACAGCTTCCAAGACCAGAAATAAACTTGTTCAGAATGACTCACTAAACGGCTTGTATCGAACGTTTTTGGCATTGTTTTCGTTAACTGTTTCTAGCGTTCTTAACGTTTTATTTCATTTTTTTTGTTAATTTTATTTATCTGTTTTCATGTTTTGCATAATTTTGTATGCAATTTTGGGAATTCTCGGATTGTTTTTACAGCTAAAGACACGTTTTGCTGACTCTAATCAAATATTTTGTATCTCAATTGTTATATTTAACGCGGTCTGCTCAACACCGGCTTGTATGCGGGTTGTTTATACCCTGTCTAGGCAGTTTGTGGGGTATATACAGTATGTGTGTTTTTTAAACGTATTATACTGTGTTTTAATTTATTAGTTGCGGTACAGGGTATCTTTTGGTTGTCCAGTCTTAGTTATTTGCTTTACTTTCCACACGGCTGCACATCTTTGACGCAACTTGTCAGCGCTCAATGTCAAGGTTGTTGTTGGATTTTTTGTGATATTTGTTTATATAGTACTTAAGTCGTACCCAAGTTTGCCTACCTGTCTCGCTGAAACGACAGCTTTCGGCCTAACTTGGCTAATTGCGGCTCAACACATCTCGAGTGGAACGCCCCAGTCGTCACTTTGGCATTTTGTAATTGCTTCATTTTTTGGCAATTGTGCTTTACAGGGCAATTAATTGGAGCTCGCGCTATAATTGGGAATTTAAGCAGATCAAGATAACTGAGATGGTTGCTCCACGAAAATGCCAGAGTTCGACAACAGGTATGCCAAGTTTCCAAGAAATGTGCCAAGTTTTCTACAAAAAAGTATTTTACTATTTATTTTTAACAACAATTTCCATAAAACTATTATTATTCTATTTATAACTTAACGTTTTTATTAACGTTTTTTATTTCAAAATTATCACGTCATTTGAATTATCGATAATTGTGTCATCGCTAAATGAATAACGCATTTATCATTCCATCTTCGTTGACTATTTCAACGTATTATTAACAATATTATCAAAATGGTTTATTAATTATTAACTCATTAGAACTGAAAAACAATCGTTTTGGCCCCAGGGCTTTACGCATTTTAGACGATACCGTTTTCGAAAGGTTCTTCTTCTTAACTTTTCTGCTAACGCGTCGTAGAATCCGTTACAAGATTTCACCTAGAGCGCAAAAGCGAGCCAAACTCGTCGTCGTTCTGGTATAACTATCATAAATTTGACTTTTTAATGACAATGAAACATTTTTTATGCGTTTTTTATGTGTGAAAATGAAGCAGAAAGCATAAAAGAGAGCGCACAGCAGAAGCAACAGTCAAAAGGGCATGGAAAAATTACTGAAGAATAAAACTAGGCGAATACTTTGATACTCTCACTAGACAGAAGTTTATACTAAATTCTACTATTTCAATTATCCTTCTACTATTGTAAAAGTAACTTAAACGATGCTACTACTATTTTAACATTTTAACTACTATTTCTACAATACTTACCATATAAACTTCTTACCTATGATAAATACCCGGGGACCCGCATGGAAGCGTTAGCGGGTTATACTGTTGCTACTACTATTTCAAAAAAATACTGCTATTTCTACTACTATTTAAATATTCTACTACTATTTAACAATTCTACTACTATTTCTAAAATCATGAGTTTACAAACTTTTCATCTATGCATAACAAAAGATTACACATTAATAGCTCGATATGCAATAAATCGTAACGCCTGTTGCCAGTTCTTAGAAGTTATGCAGAAAATCAAAATAATTGTTAAGAAATTCTGATTTCTGTACTTGAAATCAAGAATTCCAAAGTCGAAATCCGTGATTAGTTACTGGGTAGTAGCGAAAGTGCCCTTAGTTAGGGTAGAGCGAAAAGAAGACATTACGTACAGTTAAGCAGCAAGTGTAAATGCTCAGAAAAAACGCAACAAAGTCATAAAGTTAATATAATACGTAATTATGAGCGAACCCAGGTGTACAGCACACACACGCACTCAGGTAGTAGTAGATGGATAGGATAGTATATAATACTAGTGCCAAGCACTGCATTCAGTTTTCAGGTCTTTAAGACGGTAGTTAGTGCGAGTAGTTTGGATCATGACTTAGAGAAATGCGGATGACACCGTGTAAATAGCCAGCGGGGTGTTAAAAGAAACCAAACTACTGAACAACAAGTGTAGACCATCAGCGGAACACAAACACACACACTCACACACACAATCTACACACAATAGAAAATCTGGACAGTAGCTACAGAGGTCACTGAACTTACCTTTAAAGACCGTACCACAACAGATTGATGATGTTTGGTTAGCACTAAATGTGTCATATCTTTCGCTAAGATACGTCTAAAATAAAAAACTCAACTCTAAGTCGGCGTGAGTAATTGCCTCAGCTGATTGTTTAACTAATTAAGCTTTGTTTATTTACTTTTCTTGTTTTTCGCAAATGAAATGTTTGCTTAAAAAATGTAATTTTAGATTTTATTATGCTTACTTATTAATTTGCATTAAAATGCTAATTTGTTGAAGTTAAAACTTAAGTTGTACTTTAAAATTTCAATGCATTTAATGTTAACAATATTTAAAATTGTTATGTGTATAAAAATGAAGCAGTAATTATACAATAAATTTAATTTTTAGACCCCGTACTTTAAAAAAGGGTTTATAGCTCCCATAGGACAAATCGTTCGAAAATTGGTGATTTGTATGTAGACATGAAGTTTCAGTTAAGCGATTGCAAATAAACTAACACATTATGTGTATAGTACTATTATAACTATCATCACCAAGTTTGGTCCGGATCGGACAACTATAGACTATCGCTCCTATAGGACAAATCGTTCGAAAATTGGTGATTTGTCTGGAAAAACTCGCACTAGATGGAGTACGGGGTCTTTTACAGTCGGGTCGCTCGACTGTTGCCTTTCTTACTTGTTATTAAAGCAAGCAGCTTGTCTTTATAAAATGTTAATTTTACTATATAAAATGTTTTTTATTTGCTGGCATAAACAATTGACTACCCAAATCAGTTGTACTATTTTTAGTCTTATTTCTTTCATAGGAAAGTCTCTAATTAACTCTTGCAGGTGTCAGTTATTTGCAAACATTTAAGTATAGTTTCAACAACATTTTGTAATCGATATTTAGTAGCACTTCTTTGGCTCAAAAAAAGAAAAAAAAAACTTTTCACATATGCAAAAATTGCATAGCTTCCATTGATTTGAGGCCTTTAGCAAACTCGTTGCAATCGGCCAAAAACGGTGTTAATAACGCAAAACAGTTGCGTTTTAACATACTCGTACTCGTCGTACTTTATGGCTAAAAAGACCGACAGCAGCAGGCTGTGCAATCAGTTTAAACGCCAACTGCAACTTCAGACGGCAACCGGCAACAGCCCACAACAATAACAACAACAACAGCAACAACACGACTGACAACAAACATACAGTACACACTGCAAAGGCGACCGCCCGTTGGTCGGTTGTCTAACTATTTTAACCCAGTTTTGTGCTATGGCCACATTCTTGTAGGAGCACAAACCATAAACAAGTTTCAGCCAAGCTGAAAAAAACCTGGCAAATGAGAAGTTGGAAAAAAACACACAAAAATAGACAAAAACAAGAAAGAAAAGTACAGTCGAGCACGCCCGACCGTAGAATACTCTCTGCATTTTATTCCCGATCATTTTAATAAAGTCGGTATCCGAGAATATCAATTGATACTTGCAACAAAACACGTTGAAACAAAAACATCTGTTTGTATGTATACACACACATATACATTTGACATTAAAAGTATGCACGCACATATGTATTTGTGTATATGTTATACATACACAATTGCTCGGCACAGCCAGCATTCGCGAGCAGCGCTGTCGCTAAGCTACGCAAGCAGCGAAAACGTTCGCTCACATGATTGTATGTTTCTATCTCGCTCGCACACATGCATTGATATTGTGTTCAATTATCAACTTTCTTACATGTCTAGCTCTTTTGTTTATTGTCCGATTTAGATGCAACTTTCAGGATAGTTTAATATATTTTGTCTTCAAACGAATGTGAAATAACAATACTGTACGATAAGAACATATGCCTTAAAATCGGCATTGAAGTTTGCAAATTATTTTATTTCTTGTGAGAAAAGGGGGCGTGGCAGTCCAAAATTTTTGATGACAATACAATTATGCCGTCTCTAGGAACCTGCGTACCAAAATGGGTGTTCCTAGGTGCCATAGTTACTGAGATATTCGCCTAAAACATCATTTTTTTACGAGGTGTTTCTAGTTTTTTGCTCATTGTGGGCGAACGGGGCGTGGCATCGAAAAAAAAAAAAGATTCTTGTATTGACTGACTTAATATCGAGTCGATAGAGACCAAATTCAAACTTGTAGCTCTTACCATCTCTGAAATCTGTTTGTTCATACGGACAGACGGACAGACAGACGGACAGACAGACGGACAGACAGACGGACAGACGGACAGACGGACATGGCTATATCGACTCGGCTTGTGATGCTGATCAAGAATATATATACTTTATGGGGTCTGCCACGCCTCCTTCTGCCTGTTACATACTTTTTTTTTTTGCACAAACCCAATATACTCTCTCTTGCAGAGAGTATAACAAAAAAATAGAGAAAAAAATACAAAATGTGTGCAAATTGAAATTGCAGCTAATAAAAAGGCCAATTGCAAAGTGCGCAAGGCCCAAAACAAAACAGAAAAAAAGAATCGACTATTGCACATTGATGTAAGATACTTGTGCTTGGCTTAAGTATCTGTCAGATACGCTCGTTAATGTGGGCCCTTTTAACAGGCCAATAGGGATTTACGGTTAGGCAAGCGGCCTTTTCAACGCTTAAGTATCTGCGGAAATGCGGCATAATGAGAGCGCCAACCGATTAGTCCCCCACTCTATATATATAGTAACTATATGTGCCATGAATGAACACTTTGAGTGGGTCAGAAAACAGCAAACAGCTCACACAATGAGCATCAACTATAATAACAACAACAACTACAATGGTTATGGGAAATGCGAATGGGAACAACAATGAGTTACAGTCTAAAGCTGGTAAACAGTTATGGCCATCATCAGTTGGCCAGCTCTGAGTTCTGGAACTCTATTGTATTCAGTTGCAGCTAATTTGGTTGTGTCCAATCGACAGAATCATTGAGCACAATGACAATGCAGAATGCGAATTTTAACTGTATTACGATTATCAGAAAATTACCAATGTCCTCCATGGTCATTTCAAGAAAATCAATGTTAAGAGCGTAGCTAAAAATTCAAATTTTTATTAAGCTGGGAGTAACTAAAGAATCCATTAAAATGTTAATTTAGATGGACAATTCAAGTAGCTAAAGTATAAAAAAGAGAAGGGAAATTTTGTTGCATTTCATGGTCAGTTTAAACAAGTAAGAAAGGTTACAGTTGAGCGAGCCGACTGTAAAAGACCCCGTACTCATTCTAGTTCGCGTTTTTTCATACAAATCATCAATCTTCGAACGATTTGTCCTATGGGAACTAGAAGATCCAGGTGTTCATGCAGATGGACAGACAGACGAACATCGCTATATCGACTCGATTGTTGATGCTGATCAAGAACATACATTCTTTTTGGGGTAAAAAACGTCTCCTTCTGCCTGTTACGTACATTTCGCTTCAGACAAATTTAATAGACCCCTCTACTCTTTTATAGAGTACGGGGTCTAAATAGACATCATTGAGTATTTTGGATCATGTTAATGTGCTTTGATTTATAAGTTTTGTTTTAAGAGCTAGATGGAAGTTTAAATTATTGAACTATAGTCAAAAATTTGATTAAAAATTTAATTAACTTATGATTTTTGGCAACAAAATGAATCAAAGGTATTAATCGGTTCTCAAAATTATAAATGAAAATATATACGTACTAACCGGTACTCAAAAAAATGTTTTGTATAACAAAATTTTTTATTTTTCAGTTTATTTTTTAACAGAAACTTAAGTGTTTTTCTGCTTTGTGGCTGCACTTGCGCAAAATCTGTGCAGAGAGTGAGAGAGAGAAGGGGAGAGAAAAGCCCTACAAGAGACCAACCGAAACTGGTCTTGTGTATGGTCAGTATTCGTAGTCATACTCGTACTTGCACTCGTAATTGTATATCGTATATTGTTTGGATCATTGCTGAGGGCTACTTAGTATGCCCGGTGCAAGACACAACGCTCAGTTTCAATTGGTTTGGTGGCTTATTAATTACCTCACCGCACAATTGCGTGTGGCGCATATAAAGCGCCCACCACCACCATACAATATGGACAGTTGAACAAACAGTGGACAGACACTGGACACTGAACAATGGACAGACAACAAACAAACCGGGCCAAATAGAACCCACAAAAGGCGTTGAACGTTGTTGTGTCGGGTAATACGAGCTGGCGTTGTTGCTCCGTAAATGGAGCGTTGTTGTTGATGTCAATGCGCTTCATAGTCCATTCCGTAACCAAAAGCGTTTGACAATTTTTACAGTTTGCAAAATACCCTAGAAAAATTAGTTATATAGAAGGGGAAGGCGGAAAACTAAAGTTTTTAGTACAGAAAATTAATAACAAATATTAAAAATATTTAAATTTAATATTTTTTATATCTTAATTGAAAAATCTTAAGCTTGTTTCTACTTTCTATAGAAATTTTGAATATTTGCTGCTGTTTAAAGCGCTAAAAACATGTATTCTTAGCTACTTTTAGCAGAAATCACTCCCAGATCACCTCTCAAGGGGTATCTGTTGTTCAGTCATTTTCTAGAGCACACACCTACATGTTTTACAGTTGCTTTCTGTGCACTTTTGCGAGCATAAACAAATGAGGAGAAGGAGGAATGAGGAGCACAAAAATGAGAGTGATTTTCAGTTCATTTTATTTTATTATTACTTATTTCTCTTATTTGGCAAACTAGTTTCAGTTTTATTACGTTTCTTTTTTTTTTTTCTATTTTTGTATTTTTCAATTTGCTGTTTCCACTTTTCGCTTTTGCATATTTATCTTCAAGTGTCATTCGCTGTTGCTGTTGCTGTTGTTGCTCACGCTGCTAACTTTCAAATGTCAAATGGAGTTGAAGGTGGCCCAGTCCACATAGAGTCATATATAGACATAGATATTTTTATATGATTTATATTGAGTCATGTTAGTTTATTTATGTTTGCTCTTAAAACGAATGATTCGAGCAACGAACTTGACTCTGGTATTTCGTATAGAGTTTTAAGCTGGACTTTGAATGCGTCTAAAGCCGTTGAAGGTGTGGGAATTGTTTAGGTCAAAAGAAAACCAGTTGAATGTAATTGCAAATGCTAAAAGAATCAAACAAACAAGATCAACAAGCAAGGCTTTTACCAACACAAGATAAAGACCTGTAGCTGAATCGTCATGACACGCATTATATATGCTGTATAAATGTTGAGCATTTAACAAATCTGCACTTACAAATTAATTAAATCCAATGCACGTTGCTCAGAAAACTCATTAAGAAATGGCAAAAAACTCCATAAACAATTTTCGTGTCATAAGCAAAATCGTGCCATACTCAAATAACTGCTCAAAATGCCAGTTGAAGTGAAACTTAATGAAGCCTGAGAAAGTTGTGAGTGTCTTGTTGTTGTTGTTGTTGTTGCTGTGGTTGTACTGCATGTTGTACTCTTTGTTGTTGTTGTTGTAGTTGCCGCTTGATGAACACTAAGCCCACAGCTCAGTACAGCTTAAGTGACAATCTAAGCTGAAAACAAAACAAAACAAAACCAAAACTAAAATGCGATAATTGTTAACAAATTTGTACAACAAAGCAGGCAACAACAGCTTGGCCAACAACACTAACAGTTCCTTAATATCTGCTCATTTGAGCTTGTCTTCTTGGCCATCTTCGATTAAGCAAACTGTAGACACAATCGCATCTTCTTCCACTTGTTCTTAAGCTGCATCTCCGTTGCAGTTGACCCAGTTTTGATGCAAGTGGAACACACACTCAACACACACACACACTCGCACACACCAAGAGAGGTGTATTTACTTACATACAGGTGGACGGCCATAAATAGCCAGGCGCTGATTTCTAGACACCAGACTTTGTATACCCCTCGAAAACGGCGAAATCTTCACTCAATGAAGACTCAAGTTACAGGTTTCTTTGCTCAAGTCTTTCTCAATGGGCTCAAGTTTGTTGCCTAAGTCTTTCGTTCTGAAAGAGAAACGACTACTTCAGACTCCAGACAACAGAGACCAGAGACCAGTCTCCAAGAGCATGACTCTCTCAAACAGTGTAAAAGCAAAAACACGTTTTCTTCTTGTTTTTGTTGTTTTTGACTTTGCTTTTTTCTGCTTTTAGTTTTGTCTTTGGTTGTTTTTTTTTGGATGCTGCAGAACTTTCTTTCATTGATTCTAGCGGAACGCATATAAATAATAAATTAAGACTTTCTTTCTTTAGTTTTGTGGCTGTTGTTGTTTAGTTCGTTCTGCGAAACGAACTTACCAAACTGACCCCAACTAAATATCTTGCCATTCATCTGTTCATCATCATCTATAGAATTTGTTATTTACTTAGAAGCAGCTCTCTCCCCTCGTTCCTCTAACCCAAATACACAAAATCTCTTTGCCCCAATCATATGTGCACCTTGTGTCATTGGTCACTGAGTTGTGTTGTGTTGTGGATTCGACTTTAGTTTTGGTTTTTCAGACTGTTGGCACAACAAGCCAAGCGATTATCGACAGCTTCAAACCCAGCAGAACTTTTAAGGGGGAAGTCTTTATTTTCTATATTCGATTATGCGTCTTTATCGGTGTCTTCATTAGTTTGACCCAATTTCATCGCGTTACTGCTGCGTTCTTTTTTCTGTTTACTTTCTATTTTCTCTTAACGATCTACAGAATTTTGATAGCCAAGTCAATCTCCAAAGCCGGCTTGTTAGCATTTCGATTTTATTTTCTGTGTGTTGGGCGTCTTAAGTCAATTTACTTTCATTTGCCTGACAGCTGAGAAAAGTTGTTTTTTTCTTTGTTTTTTGGTTGCTTGTTTATTGTTTCCGATTTGAAGCTAGATTTTATTTTGGTCTTTTCCTTGATTTGTGTGGGGCGTTGTCGCTGTCGCTTCCGTTTTGCATGGAGGAAAGCTCTAGTTGTGTTTTAATGAAAGACTTTTTTAGCTTTGAAATTATTACATATGTTGAAGCGAGAATGTCTAAAGAGAAAGGCACAAATTATAAGTAGACTAATGCGATATTGATTTATAATACCATGCGGTTGGATTACACAAGCGAACGAGTTTCAAGACATTATTTATAGAGTGTACTTTCATTTAAGTGAATTACAAAACTAATGTCAGCTATAAATAGGTTTTATTATAAGAAAACAGCTAGAAAAATTGGTAAAATGGTAAACTATATTACTTAAGCTAATGAGAATTGTAGATATCAAACGAATACTTAAATCATACAGTAGCGAATGTATATAGCAGTCTTTGCGCATATTTTGTGTAACTATAAAATACCCAAATATAACTTTAATCATCCCTTATGGATCGCTTTTTCTCCTCAATCTCCAGCTGTAGCAGTTCAATAGCCTTGATCTCCTTTTCCCGCTTTATTTTAAGCAATTCCATTTCTGAAAGATGTCGCTCTTGTGCTCTGACATTCTCCTGCTCAAAATATGTTTGTTTTGCCAATAACATTGCTTGTTTCCCGTAATTCATGTGCCAATCATGAGGCTCCGATTCTGTGACTGTACTATGTCCTTGAGGATTCTCCATTTTGAAGTGCAAATTAGCATTACTATGCTCATATTCGGAGTTGGATGTTATCATCTGTTGATCAGCCAGATCAATAACACTTAAGGGATCTATAAATTATTATATATCTAAATTATATATATTTAACAAGGACTATATTTAAATTGAAACTTACTATCGTCGTGTAGTTCGGATAAATTAGAAAAACACGTGCTGTTTTGCGATTCATCGCCAGTTTTCTCCTTGCCAAGGTCATCTCTTATCTTTTTCTTAAGTCCTTCGTATTTGGCCTTCAGTGCCTGTGTCGATCGATGAATTCCAGTTTTTCGACCAAACACGAACGCTATGTTTTCCCAAGCCTCTCCCTTTTGCTTCCATGTTACGCCATTGGATTTTTTATTACCAATCACAAAGTCATTCGCTTTAACTAGTGCCAAAAGTATAGCTTCTTCTCGTGCCGTAAAGTTTTTACTTCGATTTCTTTTCATTTTGTTGCTCATTTTGTGGCAAAAGATCTTTAAAGTCGCTGTTTAAAACGAAAAAAATCTGATGTTGCCACACGGTCACAGAATGTCAGCTGTTTGTTGCCACAATGTTGCCAGAGTACATAAATTATTGTCATTCACATTTGGAAGTAACACATAAATTTATCTATCGTATGTTTATGGCTTGCTTTATCTGCCACATAATTTTCATACAAAAACAAAACTTATGTTTCAGTTTATTTTATTTTATAAAATTTTGTTTACCTAATTTAAACTGTGACTTATGTTACTTTATAATTAAGTGTTTTTTTTTTAACATTTATCTTTTATTGAAACTTGATGTTACCGGACTTGCACATAAAGTCAGTTTTTTATCTTAGGTGTTGCCACTTTCTCACATTTACGCCATTTGCATTTTAAAGTGTCACATAAATTTATCCATCGATTGTTTATGGTACATTTTATCTGGCACATAATTTATCTACACTATACTAAGTGGTGTTTTGTATAATTAAGTATAAGTTTTGCTGATGTAATTTTCTAATAATATAAAATTATATATTTTAAAGGACGATTTTTATTTATTTAAGTTTTGGTTAGGTTAGGTTTAGCCGGATGTCCTCTTGGGACGGAGCGGCCAGTTATGGCCCTTAGTCAACCGGTCAGGGAGAATAACTATGGCCTGAAGTCCCGAAGGATCTGGGAGCGCTTAGCGAACGCTAGCAGATCTCTTGCGGGTATATTGCAGGTTTCCCTTATTGAGAGGAGTGCTGATTTGCCTAGGCATCTTAGCCTGGTGCGCTCCAAGGCAAGACAGAGGCATAGAAGGTGCTCCAGCGTCTCTATAGAATTTAGATCATTGCATTTATTTAAGTTTGTTATAAAGGAAATTTTTCTTTATAATCTGACTGAAACAATTGTTTTGATTGTGAAATTTATTAAGCGTAGACTCCAGTCCTTGTACTGATTTTAATTATATTTTTTTTAACATTTAAGTGTCTTTAATCTTAAGCTTAATATTTTTTCTTATTCACTCTATCTTCGATTTCAATTGCTTATCATTCAGAATGATCATTTCACGTGCCTGTTCCTATCAAGTTAAGAGTCTTTCATTTAGCTGTAACTCAAAGATTTTGAGGTTAACTTTATTTAGTGGGTCAAACGCCTTTTAGCCAAATTGGCAATAAAGTTATAAATCTAGCTAGTGATTTCGGAATGAACGTTAGAAACATATTTTTATGAGTGCACAACAAATTGGTGAATTTTTGTTTTTGGAATAGAAAGCAGCTAACAAACAATTAACATAAATTTTGATATAAACTGAACTGAAACCACTTGGAGCTGTCAACAGATCTGAGGGATCTACTGCGTCGGCTCTTTCGATCTTTAGCATAATAACCGATTAATTGACAAATGAGTTCAGACTTTTTTTTTGGTCGTATTTTTCTGGTTTTTGTTTTATGCATTTCGATTTGGGTCAATTGATGTCTGAGGGCCTTTACAGTGGGCCAAAATGTGGTTTTTTTTGCAAATTATGCATAAATTCAAAAGCTGATAAAAATGTTGATTGTCAGTTTAATGGCATCATTGGGTTTTAATGAATTTTCGTAGCTATGCGGTTGGCCTATAAGAACCGTTAGGGTCTTCCTATCCACAGACAGTTGAGTTTTATCTCGCGATACGTGCGGTTCACAAAATGAAATCCATATCCAGCACTTTACTCTGTCTGGGTATCATTTCTTGTGCCTTTAGCTACGAGTATAAAGTTCCATTTGGTGGTTACTATTATCCAAAGCCGGCAAGAATACCAACATTGCCCGAGAACAATGAGAGCAGCGGTTCGTCTGCAGCAGCAATACCACCACCGGGTGTACAATCGGATTACATAGACGATCTGATCGAGGGACATAAGCAACAAATCTTATCAAATGTCTTGGGTGTTCCCGCCTCTTCTTCTTCCTCCTCTCCGCCCTCCTTCCCTTCCTTGGGCAATGAGCCCGCCCAGTCGCCCTTCGAGAGCAACGATGCAAAGGCTTTTCGCGTCAATCGCTGTGCCAGCTGCAGTGAGTAAATCTAGCTTAATAGCAGCAGCACTTGAGGATTATCTGGTCTACTTGGTCTATCATTTTTTGAATCCTTGCAGCCTGCGGCGTTCCCAACTCCAATCGCATTGTGGGCGGTACTCAGGTGCGCTCCAACAAATATCCCTGGATCGCACAAATGATACGCAGCTCGTTTCTGTTCTGTGGCGGCACTTTGATCAACGATCGCTATGTTCTGACCGCTGCACACTGTGTCCATGACATGGATATGTCCACAGTTTCAGTGCGTCTACTTCAGCTCGATCGTAGTTCCCAACACTTGGGAATTAACCGAAATATTGCCTTTGCCCATGCCCATGCCGGCTATGATCCTGTCAGGCTGGTTAACGACATTGCCCTGCTGCGCTTGGATCAGCCGGTGCCACTGGTGCAATCCATGCGACCCGTTTGTCTGCCCAGCAGTGCGCAGCAAAAGTTTGATTACCAAAAGGCAATCGTTGCGGGCTGGGGACTAAGTCGCGAGGGTGGTTCCACCTCCAGTGTGTTGCAGGAAACCACTGTGCCCATCATTACCAATGCTCAGTGTCGTGCCACCTCCTACAAGACCATGATTGTCGACACAATGTTGTGTGCTGGTTATGTGAAAACAGGTGGACAAGATGCCTGCCAGGTGGGTGTTTCAGTAGGCAACTGATCGGCTTTTTGTATCATTCTGCTATGTGTGTCTTTTCTACAGGGCGATAGCGGTGGTCCTCTCATCGTACCGGATCGCATCTTCCGTCTCGCTGGCGTTGTCTCCTTTGGCTATGGCTGTGCCAAGCCTAATGCTCCGGGTGTTTATACCAGAGTCAGCAGATATCTGGACTGGATAGCGGCCAACACAAGGGACGCCTGTTATTGCAATCAATAACTTATCGTTGTAGTTGCAGATTTCTCAGGGAATTGTATTAGGGACAGCCTGATTTAGATGGGGAGTTGCAGAGTTCTTTAAGAGTTAAGAATTTATTTATTAAATAAATTGAAATTTCTATGAATAAAAGGTACTTTAACATTGTAACTATTTGTTTATCTTAATTTGTTAATAATTATGAACCTTTTTTTGTAACTTACTTAAATTTTCACTAGTATTTTATTACCTGCTTTGTCTATAAGCAGTTCTTTACTAAAATAAATTAACTTTCTTAACATGAAACTTCATTTAAATATTTACTAATTCTTTGTTTCATATTTCATTATTTTATTGATTGATTTTCTTATACATAATTCCTTACGGCTTGTAATAAATTCCTCAGTTTGGTTCAAAGTTTTCCTTTACGTCTTTTAAGTTTTCATTGCATATTTTTAGAAAAATTTCAATTATATTTTCTGAGGTCGCCAGCCTCACACTTAACACATTTTTCTATGCAAATTTTCATTCATCTACCATATTTTTTGCACCCTCAATTGCTGTTTGAAAATACTTTCATAAAGTAATTTTTGCTGTGCAAATATTTGTCGAAACAGGTTATTGCCTGGGTTCGACAAGTCAAAGAGGAAAAATAAAATACAAAAAAAAAAAAAAAAAAATACATGTAAAAAAGACCAATAAACATTGCTGGCCTTTCACTTTTTTGTACACATGTTGAAAAATCAATATGGGGGCCCAGCAAAAAAAATAAAAATATCAAGAGATTTACATTTGGAGGCAGGCAAAAATAAGCGAACTCGTCACGGTCCATTTTTGGCGGCGTCATCGAAGCCAAGGACGTTGCCGTTGCAATTGCTACGGAATCGCTGACACATTGTTATCACTTGTCAACGCAGGTTTCATTCGCTTTTTCAGCACCACTCCCCTTTTCCGCTATCCCCCCTTACCCCTTCCCACAAATCCCCTTTCCCTGTGCTAAGTTGCTCTCTTGCCAGTGGCGAGTTGACAAAAGTTTATCTTTATCCCTATGGCAGAGTTGCGGTCATGCCACAATTTAATGGATTTTCAAGTTATTTCTGGTATTTTGTTGTAGTTGCCGCAACTCACACAACTAGCAAACTGCAAACTGCAACAGCAACATCGTGGCAACAAACAAAGATATCTCGTAAACTCGTTTCTTGCCTCGAGCCCCAAAGAAAATGCCGCATAATTGCCACAGTCGTCGCTGTCGACGTCGCGTCGGTTTTTGCGGGAATCAGGGAGGAATGTTGGCCAAATCGACAATGTTGTCAATGCTGCCGCTTTGGCATTTGATTATACTCTCTGCAAGAGAGAGTATATTGGGTTTGTGCAAAAAAAAAAGTATGTAACAGGCAGAAGGAGGCGTGGCAGACCCCATAAAGTATATATATTCTTGATCAGCATCACAAGCCGAGTCGATATAGCCATGTCCGTCTGTCCGTCTGTCCGTCTGTCCGTCTGTCTGTCCGTCTGTCCGTCTGTCCGTCTGTCCGTATGAACAAACAGATTTCAGAGACGGTAAGAGCTACAAGTTTGAATTTGGTCTCTATCGACTCGATATTAAGTCAGTCAATACAAGAATCTTTTTTTTTTTCGATGCCACGCCCCGTTCGCCCACAATGAGCAAAAAACTAGAAACACCTCGTAAAAAATTGATGTTTTAGGTGAATATCTCAGTAACTATGGCACTTAGGAACACCCATTTTGGTACGCAGGTTCCTAGAGACGGCATAATTGTATTGTCATCAAAAATTTTGGACTGCCACGCCCCCTTTTCCCACAAGAAATAAAATAATTTGCAAACTTCAATGCCGATTTTAAGGCATATGTTCTTATCGTACAGTATTGTTATTTCACATTCGTTTGAAGACAAAATATATTAAACTATCCTGAAAGTTGCATATAAATCGGACTATAAACAAAAGAGCTATCCATGTAAGAAAGTTAATAATTGAACGCAATGTCAATGCATGTGTGCAAGCGAGACAGAAGCATACAAACATGTGAGCGAACGTTTTCGCTGCTTTCTAGCGGCAGCGCTGCTCGCAGACGCTGGCCGTGCCGACCAAAATTCTATTTTTGACAAAATAGTTATCCAGCTAGGAAGTTAAGCCTTTTTTATATGTATGGTTTGGGCAAGAAACTTTCAAGTGTCGTGATGGCGTTGCAGGTTAAGTGCTTGGTCGGCGAACGCAGAGACGTGGGTTCGAGTCGCGGTTGCACATTTAGTAATAAAAATATTTTTTTTATCAAAACTCTTTTTAAAATTTTTTTTCAATTGTTTATAAATAATTTGTTAATAAACAATTTTTTTTTCGATAATGCAACACATTTAAACAACACAATAAAATATTCTTTTTGATGACGGACCAGGAGTCGAATCCACGACTTCCCGTTCATCGATCGAATACTAATCATTCGCGCCACCGCATCACTTGGAAATTTTCGGCTTAAAACCATAGATATCTCTATAAAAGAGGCTTAACTTCCTAGCTGACCGTCTTTCAACGTCTTTTACAGCAAGTACTATCAGTTGATATTCTCGGATACTGATTTTATTAAAATGATCGGGAATAAAAGGCAGAGAGTATTCTACGGTCGGGCGTGCTCGACTGTACTTTTCTTTCTTGTTTTATTTTTAAACTAGACTGCAAATGATGCCCGGCATTGCTAGGGTCTTAGCACCAGCAATTAACATTGCTATCTGTTGCAAAAATAATAATAAAAAAATAAATAAATAAAAAATAATTAAAAATATGTGAGCAAATTATGAAAGTTGTCAGCTTATTTGACCATATTTGGTACAAGAATCTATACGAGTCGATGAAGCTTAAAGCCAACTAGTTGATAAATATCTGACTTGTGGTAGATTAGATAGATTTTATAAAATTTTATATATAATTTTTGTTTTTTGTTATTACCACTACTTAAAGTATCTCAAAAACACACTCTTGGTTGCAACTTACGCACCACTTTTGTAACTTATTTATATGAATTATTTTAAAAAGCAATTACAAGCACGCGGAGAGATACAAATACAGATAAAGATACAGATACAAGTACAAGTGCTACACAGTCAAATACATATATATCAGGGCTATAAATAGCTTCAATCGAGAATCGAGACGGCTGCATGGCTAGTCGATTTCTCCTTTACATCTTGTTAATGCCATCTACAAGAGGAAGAAAATATATAGTACTCGCAATTCGTAATCAAGTGACTTTATTCTCAACTTTGAACTTATCACCCCGTCGTTCCCTCAAACATTGCGTCTTCTGTGCGGTGACCACTTCAATCGTTCAATTGATCTGACTACTGATTCCAATTCCCGCTGAACATTAACGCATTCGACAATCTGATCCACACAACGCTCCCATTTGTTACTTGCCACACGTAAACTGTACGGCACCAGGCTGCCAAAGATATGTGTGAGTGGCTCCAAAAAGCCTCGAGTTGTATCCACTCCAAAGCGCAACAACTTTAGGGTATTGCCCCAGGTTACACCCTGGGTGACAAGTCGACACAAGGCTCGATAGGGCTTTGAGTTGGGCAAATGTATGGCGGATACCGTCTGCCTGAAGGTTCCCTGTTGCAGCCGTACTCTGGCCAGAGTTAAGCGTGCTCTGGATATATGTGTTTTTAGGGCAAGATTCTGACTTATGTGCTCCTCCATCAATTGCAGCATATGCAAATGTAGTACATCAATTAAACAGTTGATTTCTTCTGTATTTTGTTGCTCTAGTTCTTCCTTTTCCTTTTCGTTATCCGACTTGTTGTGCTCTATTACCATTCCATTGATATCGTTTAATCTGTTTTTGGCTGCAATCTCTTCATTAACATTATCTGAACTGAGTTCCTCTATTGCTAGTTCGTTCTCTATGCTCATCCCGTTAAATAGCTCTTAACTTTTAATTCGATAAAAATTTCGGTTATTTTTTTTTTCAATAATAAAACAAGTTCAATTTTTAATAAAAATTTTGAGTAAAAGTTCGAGGCATATGACAAAAAATTGTTACTGAATTTTGTTGAGTTTAATTATCAAATTAAAAGGTTTGCACACTTTTAGATGGTGAACTTTTAATAGATTTACTTTTAATGGGCTCAATTGAGTCATATGTGATAAAAATACATATATTTCAGACAATCGATATAGAATTTTTGGCACTAATTTCATTTATTTAAAGTAATTTGTTCATAACAATCATTGCTGATAAATATAAATTTGTTCCAATTAGTATAAAATTTAGGTTTGTATTTGTTGTACTATTTTTTAAATATATTTAAACCAATTTTATCATACCAATCATAGCTTTTAACTTAATATTTCAGTCAATCAATTTAATAATTTAATGACTTATTCTTAAACTGGAAACATACTAAATTGAATCACTATATCAATATCAAACTATGAGCCAAAAACTTGTGGTAAACTGGTTCTTTTGTTACCATTTCGAGTGGCCCTCAACTGTGGCAGATTTCTGGCTTATGTTTTCATCTCAAACAGTTTTGTTTTTTTGGTAGTAAAACAGAAGAGGGAAAAGTTAACGCTTCGTTTGAGATTTTAGCATATTTCTCACATAAATCGCTAGCTACTTTGGGTAGAGAAATTTTCACGCCTCGCTGGCCAATGGCCAAGACGTTGTGGCCTGCTCTTTAATCAAAATTGTGTACAAACTTATGCCAAATACTTTGTACTCAAATCCCTTCTCCTCCTCGCCTTGCTCTTCATAAATGTTGCTGTTGTTTTTAGCCGCAAAACATTTTAATAAATTGCCAGTTATTAGTTGTTGGTAAAGCAGGAAAAAGTGCAATTAAAATGCATTCGAGTTGCAGGGGAAGCGCAAAGGAAGTTGACGCAAAAGAAATTAGCATAAGCATTGATGGTAGTGACAGAGATGGTCATACAATAGAAAGAGATAGTTAGAGACAGTAAGAGAGCAAAAAATGGCTAGATAGTTTCCCATAATTTGCGTAGAGCAGCAAACATAATGAGCTCAAGAGCAGATGGAAAGAGACAGAGACAAAGAGAAAGAGTTGGCGGGAGAGGGGAAGAAGGAGAGAAGAAAGGAAAAAAAATTAGCTGCGGAGTGGGGGTAAGCAGGTACTGCGGTCAGTCGCATAGCAAATGGTGTGAAATTTTCACAAAACGAACTCGGAAGGGGCGCAGGCAAAACAAGAGAGTGGACACAAAGAGAGAGGGAGAGCGTAAGTGTGGAGAGAGCGAGAGCGGGAGGCAGGCATAAACAGCTGTCTGAACTGCATTGTTCGCGACCGCACTTAGTTTTTTTTGCCATTATTATTATTATTGCTGTTGCTAGAAATTAGCATAAATGTTTTTAATTAAAGCGTTTAAAGCATATTTTGCAAAGTGGCTATTGCTTACTTTGTGCGAGCATTGAACATTTTCATTAAAACTGAAAGTAAACTAAGTAAGGTAAAGCCTAATCAAATGCGTTTAGCATAATTACAAAGCTACTTAAATGTGAGGCATGAAAAACTTTTCTATATAAAATAAGTGTAAACTAATATTTACTTTAAATTATGTTATGTTCAGTTTAGCTCAAATTTCACTATACAAAAAATTAATAAACAGCTTTAGACAATAAGCTTTAAAGCATTAACACAGGGTCTTAATTTGTCGTGTAAATAAAAGATTTCTAAACTAAGAACTAAAATTTCATTTAAGTAAAAGACAGTCTCCTTGTCTGTCTATGGAAATAATCTTTAACAATTTGCAAATGGAGTTTCTATGGGAAATTGTAACAATTGCTTAAATTTATTTATTAAATTAAACATTTAATTCGATAAGGTTTTAAAAATAAATTGCATAATTCAAGCTGACTATATAAAAAACTTAATTTATGTTAAACCATTAAGCATTTTAAAAAGTATCTTAATTCCAAATATACAAAAAAGCTTTCTAAACTGAGAATTATGTCCTACTTAAGGTAAAAGACAATTAAATCGTTTGTCTGTGGAAAATTTTCTTTAACAATTCGCAAACTCTTTTATACCCTTTGTCAAATAGAATTTCCAAGGGGAATAGTAATAATTGATTTAACAAATTTGTTTAGACAAAAGGAAATTTGCCGAGTTTCCATTTGGCTCTGTAGCTCATCTAACTAATGGCATTCCATGGTGTAACAATTTTCTTTTTATACCGCTTTTTCCTCCCTTTGTGCCTGTCTGCTTCTCAATGTTGCACTGTCAACAGAGTTGAACAATTTTTATTTATGCGCTTTTGTAGCGCCAAAATTCTCAACGCCAGCCGTCAGTCAGTCAACACTGGCTAGGGAGCTGCATGGCATTAGAAAGAGAAGGATTGAAAGTGTACAAAGAAAGAGATGGAGATGGATGAACTGGGATATGGACAGTCATCGGTTGCAACATTGGTGGAGGCCGTTTGGAAACGATGGAAAACAAACAAACTGTAAACTGGGGAACGCCACTCAAAGTCGCGTCGACTGGCTTCCTGGCTGACACACTTTATGCCACGTCCAAAAGAGACGCCACTTGTCACTTGCCACTTGGCTGGAATGGGTTGGTCGACCGGGCATAGCGTAGACCGTGTATCGGAAGCCTTTTTGGTCTGCCACTCTAATTGAAGTCGAGTGCATGGCTGGCAGCTAAAGAAACTAACTTTGACATTATGCGCCACAAATTGTGGCAATTTAAAGCCAATTTAGTTTAGTTGCAGCAAATACAAAATATTTCACAGCTTTAGTTCGCCAAATGCACGAAATAAAAATAAAATGAAAAATAAAAAGAAAATCAACGTTCAATGGGGCGAATCAGTTCCATTTCTTCCCCTTTCCATTCTCTGTCTTCTACTCTCTTGTTCTTCTCTTCCTCATTGCAACTGTTGACTGTCTGCCACAGTGTCTAAAGGTAACAATTTATATAATGAAACTGATTTCAAATTTGTGATGTACAGGCCGCGAGCGCGAACCGAACTTGGTAATTACCCCAGCTCCAGCTCCAGCTCCAGCTCCAGCTTCAGCTCCAGCTTCAGTCTCAGCTCAAGCTTCAGTTTCAGCTTTAGCCACAGCTTCAGCTCCAGTTCAGTTCCAGACCCCGTTGCCTTTCAGAAACAACAGTTATAAAAGAGGCGTCCAGAAAAGTCCGAAAAAAAATGTTGTCGAAAAGTCATTAATGCGAAGTTTTAATACTCTAAGAAATGTTTAAGATCTTTAAGAAATCTTTGAATAAAAAATATGATACTAGTAACTAAAAAGTTTTTAATTATATTTAGTTATTATTAAAATAATTTTTTATATTTCAGTTATTGGAACAATCAGATACTAGTATATTCAAGAAGCAGCATGCAATCTATAAAATTCTTTCAGAAAACGTTTAGAAATCTAAAAAGTACTCTACGTTCCATAACTAAAAATTATTTACTGTAATATTTTATCAAAAGTCCTCAAAAACAGTCTTTTAGAAATCAAACCAACTTGGATTGAAAACCCCACAAAGCTGTTGAATATTTATTGTGTAGAGTATCTGGAATTGAACAGAAATTAAAACAAGTTTAAGAACTCAACTGACTAGTGTTGGACTTATTGCCGTTGGTCACCTGTTTGGCCGGCTTGTTGGGATACGTTGTTTTTTAAGGTTGATTATTTTTTTCTGTTTTTTTTTTAAAGTTTTTTTTTCGTTGTCTTCGATAACCATTCCGAAAATGTATTTGTGCCGGGGCCGTAGAAGAAGAAGAATCGCAACATGATTTGGCAACTTGGCAACTTTCTTGCAGCATGTTGCAGTCAGTGTAAAAGACGACAGTGAGAAAAACCCGTTGGTAAATCATCTGTTGAATCTTGAAGCTAACATCTCTCCTGGTCGGAACCCAACCCACCTGACTAGGCAACTTTTCGTGTGGGAGTCGTTTGCCAGATTTCTTGCGGTTACTTTGAAAAATCTTTGGAATTTGTTTTTGCACTTCTATTTTTTTTTTCTTTCCTTAATTCTTTCTTTTTGTTTGATAAAAAAGAAAGTTGACATAAATTGTGAGCCCGAAGTTTTTGTTTTTTTTTTTAGTATTTTTTTGCCCATTTGAAGTTGCGGTAGCTAAAAACTTGCCAGTTATTGTTAGAGTCGTCGTGCGCAGGAAGGAAATATGTGGAGTTTGGTTGAGAGCGGAGGGGAAATGCGGGGAGATTGTGGTTAGTTTTTGGCAAAGTTTGTGTGGGATTTTGGTGATGAAACGAAATGCATTTGAAAGTTTTCGTAAAACAAGTTAATCGCCTTTGTCTATGCTGCTTTATGGCTTGATGAATGGCTCAGATGGACAGATAAGCCAAGTGCCAAAAGCGTGCTGAATTGAATGATTGAAATTTAAATGATTATGCTGTGTGAATAATGATAAAACTGTAGATTGTGTTCGGTCTTTCATTTTTTATTATTAATTTGCAAATTGTGCAATACTAGTAAGCATTTTTTTGAATTAATAATCAATTATTTATAATTGTTTTATTTTTTTCCATTTGCAGCACAAAACTGAAGTCAAACTTATTTGAGACAGCAACCGCACAACTGAAGTTCACAAATACAGCGTAGTTAAGGCAAAAACCCCAACATCTGAAACGGTAAAGTTTTAGCACATGCAGCAACCGAACCGCAAGCAGTTATAACCGTTTAACGATTTAGCGCGTGCCCAAACCCAACAGCGATCAGCAAAGACACATGCTTAAAGTCTTTCAACAACAAACAAAATGGATTCAACAACTACAGCAACAGCAACTGCTAACGGTTCAGCAACGGATGAGGACTACGTAACCGTTGTTGAAGTTGACGATCCTACATCGTCTACCAAAGACACAAACCACTTGAAGAAGCTAGTCAAACGGCAGAGTTCTGTGGCCGAAGACTCCTCGTTCATCACTGTGCTGACCATCAACGAGCAGCAGCAGCTGCTTCAACAACAGCAACAGGAGGAGGCACAGAAACAACAAGAACAGGAGCAACAGCAACTGGAGCCAGAGGCTACAGAGAATGTAACTGTTTACCGCTTACCAGGTGAACGCTTGGGATTTGGCCTAAGATTCCAGGGTGGCACACGCAATACAGAGCTAGTGCAGAAGCTATATATACAATCCTGTGCCAGCGACAGTCCCGCCTCCAAGGTGGCCACCAGTTGGGGTCATTTGCGTGAAGGTGACGAGATTCTAAGCATCGATGAGAGGCAAATTTCACAGATGACACGCATTGAGTGTGTGCGTTGTCTAAAAGATAATGTGGCAATTAAGTTGGTCGTGCGCAATGGACATGGCCAAAAGCCACCCAGTGAGGAGGAGCAACAGTTAGAGTTGTCTCTTTCACTGAATGCACAACCACCTCCACCACCGCCAGTGCCACCGCGTAAGCTGGTGAAGCGACAGAACTCCAAGGAGGGTCCGTCTACAGTACAGCTTGTCATTGGGAAACCGCTGACGCCGCCACCCGATGCCGAGTACTATATTAATCTATTTGCCGAATCGCTTAAGGCGGGCTCCGAGTCGGATGACACGGCGAGCACCATTTCCACAGTCATTGATAAGCTCTCCATGGGCTCCAATTACTCCTCCGACACGGAGTTGGCCAGCAGTCTGAATGGCCAGGAATTGGCCAAGTTAGTGAAACCATTCACCTTGCTGGAGCAGGAGTTTCAACTGGAACAGACACTGGGTCAACCCAAGCTGATTATACCGGGTAATAACTATGAGAATGTTGAGTTCAAGACCGAGAAAGTCAATGTGTATGAGAATGTGGAGTTAAAGAGTCCACTCGGTACTCCAACGCCTAAGCCGCGAGTAATGCTGGCCACTGTGGAGCCAAAGAAGCGTTCAATAATCCCTATGCCGCGTAAGATTGCCACACCTAGTAAGTTGCCAATTGAGGTGGCACCACCTAGAATTCCCATGGACTCACCCACAACGCCCACTAATGAGACTGTCAAACCAGAGTCACCCAAAACGAAAACAAATGAAACAATCAGCGAGCTCAAAGAGCAAAAAGAAGTTCGAGAAATCAAGGAATTTAGCACAAAAATCCCCAAAGCCAAGACCACAGTCAGTCCGGGCTTTTCACGGGCCAAAACTGAAGGAGAGATTAAACTGCATCTTCAGCCTACTAAGCAACAGTCACCGCAGTTGAAATCTCGCATACCGATTGTAACCACTCCAGTGCCGAAATCTCCTGCATCCACCAAGTCAACAATAGCTTCCTCTCCGCCGCCAACGAGTTCCAATATTCCGCGTCTGCTGCAAAAGCAAAAGTCCGAAACGGATCTTAAATTGGGCCTCTACCGCAGCAAGTCAAAGGAGTCTAGTCCCAGTCCTGGACAGTTGAGGGCGCCACTGCAGCGCGCCAACTCAGCCGAAGCGCCAGCCAGGACCCCCGAGCGTACCTTCATACCCGTTTTGTTCAACAGCAACTCTCGTAGCAACTCAAATTCCACCGAGTCGCTTAGCTCTACATGTAGCAACGGCAGCAATGGACGTTCACCCAAAGGACCCAAACCTAAGCCTCCAGAGCGTGTTCAGTCGTTGCCAAAGACTCAGATCCCTAAGCTGCAAATGCTCCCAACAACGCCGCCACAGCAGCAGCCCAAGCTGAGTATGCAGACCTTTAAGCAGTTGACCGATAATACTCCTCCAGCGACGCCCAGAACGACCCCAGTGAATACTCCTTCACCCACGAGCAATCGGGAAATACGCTTCAAGATTCAAACCTACGAGAGCAAGGCGCAGGATGAAGACAAGTTACCTAGTCTATTCGATCTGGTGCACAAACAGGACTCTGTGGGGACACAGCGGGAGAGTTCTCCCAAACAGCAGCGTGATATAACCTCACTTTTGGCAGCTGCAGCTGCTGAGGCAGAGGATATATCCCGGGAATCTCCGCCGCCCTTGGTTGTGGGCAAGTGCATGAAGGTCGTCGATGATAATGAGAACACTACCTGCTACTCCAGCTCCAGTAGCGATGACGATGATGGCGAACAGGATGATGTGGATGCTGGTGAACGGGAGTACATCTGTGAGGATGGCGAGAAGCTGGGACCGCCTGAATTGATCAATGGACCTGGTCCCTCAGAGGCCTATTTCAACATGTATTGGCATTCAAATATGCTGCCCACCATTGGAGAGGTTGAAGAGGAGTTCTCCTCACTGGAGCCACAGTCATTAACGAATGGGTAAGAAACGGGTCTAAGTAGTATTTAGGAATAAGAATTACTCAGCAACAGAAATAGACCAAAGTCAGCTATTCCATCTAGTTCTGATAGCATTAGGATTGATTTTAGCCCTGAACCCTAAAAAGGCTATGTTTCAGACTAAATGACGTAGGAATACCAAGAACAGCGATCGATTGGTGATTTGATACCAGATAAGATAGGCTACTTAGAGATTTAGATAAGGATTCAAACAGTTAGTGCAAATCAAAGTATTATAGACCGATTAAACTAAATTTAAATCAGTAAATGGTATATACATTCTTAAGCATTGCATCATTAGTTCGACTACTTTTTTTCCGTCCCTGATATGGCTATGGCTAAGACTTGTCCAAGGTTCTAAGTATTTCATCCCATTGGCAGCACATTTTTTGCAAAAATGCTGATACTAGAACAATAAAAACTTTCACACATTGGGAATTGTGTGGGTGGTAAGGGGGTTACTCCCTTTCAGTTTATAGACCAGATAAGGCCGAAATGCCGGTGTGTTTACTAACACCGCCAAACGAACTGATAATGACTGGAAATTTTGTATGTGCAGTGTTTAGAACTGATAAGAAGTAATGGCAAAAGGCATACGAGTTAGGTTCTTTTCGGGCCAATTAGTGCTATTTTGGATGCGAAAGGCAAAAGGTTTCGGGTCTGTTTCCAGTTGAATATATATTGTGTTTTTGGCCCAGCGAAATTTCCGTTTACTGTAGCGACAGGTGCGAACGCGACAACGAGACAATTAACATATCAATTTGATAAGACTCAATCATTGTAATTACTCAATGTTATATTATTTCTCTTTCCCCAGCCCACCCGGTGCGATTGTGGAGGAGTTGAAGAAGTTACCGCAGTACATGCAACCGTCAAAGGTTTCAGCTAGCACAGTCAAAATGGAAGTTAACGCAGATACGGTAGCGGCTCAATTGGAGAGCGTCGATAAGATTGTTGTCCATGACGCAGCTGACCAAACAGCTGACCCACTCGTCGAGAGCAGTACCGCTAGCACCACCACAACGAACCACAGTGAAACGAGCAGCAAAGAGGAAATCAACGAGAGCAGCCAGAGTTCTACGAAAACCCAACGTACAATTACCACTAAAGTGGTAACAACCAAGACAAGTAGCAGCAGTAGCAGTAGTTGCAGTTCCTCTTCAATCTTCAAGAGTCCCACTGGTGATGTTGCTTTCAAACTGCAACCCTATGAAGAGCGAGAGAATGGAGAGGAGTATATCACACCCACTGCAACAACAACGACCATACACGAGGAGCGTCGCGTAGTTAGCGAACAGCAAGTTCTGAGTGAACTACGGACAAAGGATGCATTGACCGGGGAGGAGCAGTTGCTGACAAGCGCCGAGTCCAAGTCAAGCAGTGCACGCTTCAAGAAGATCAGCAGCAACGACAATCTGCTCGACCTGGACGATGTCGAGCAGCTGCAGCCGTTGACTGCCACCGTCTCGGCGGAGACGTGTCTAACGGAGCGCCTAGAGAATCCACAGGATAAACAGAGTATTGAAACGGGTACTTTGACCTTATCTGAATGTGGCAAACAGCTGCAGCTGTCCGAGAATGGCGGCGTCAGCTACACCGAATGTGAAACGACCGAACAGCAGTCCTACCTACAGGGGCAACAGATCCTCAACGATGAACCCGTCGATCTGAATGCTGAGCCCACCCTAGAGCGGGAACTCAGTGAAACACTAACCGTGAGTAAGGATGGAGAGAAGCAGGTGACCAAGCGATTGGAACAAAGCAAGGAATCAACCAATAAGAAGGGTCCCAAGCTGCTTAAAAAGACGGACGAGGAAAGACGCCTCGAGCAGGAGGCCCAAAAGCTCATCGAAAGCTATCAGAAGGTCAAAAAGGAGGCGGAGAAACTCTACAATCTGGAGCTGGCCGATGATGAGCAAGGCTTTGATCTGAGTGCTTTCGAACAGGTCGAAGTCCCTGCCGAGCAAAAGGAGGAAATTCGAGTAGGGCAACGACTGGAGCAACGAACCGTTAAGGAAAGTCTCCAGACACAGAAAGCTATAGAAACAGTTAAGGAAATTGTACAGGAGGTACAAGAGGTGATTACTCTGCCTGCTGTAGAGGATGATTTAGGTTATGTGCTGCACAAAAACATAATCGATACACCTAAAGTGGAGGAAGTCATACCTAAAACGGAGGCACCCAAGGCTAAACCTCCGGTGCCCAGCAATAAGCCGAAAGTTGGAACAACTGTTGTCAAACCCAAGACAGCACCGCCTCCAGTGCCGAGCAAGCGCAGTGATGTGGGTTTGGGTGCAAAACCAACACCGACCCAGCGACGCAGCAGCCTGGAGCTGACTCCACCCAAGCCCCTCGAGCGTATAATTGTGGGCGTGGAGCAAACTGAACCAAGTTCAATTATAACTTTGGCTAGTGTCGATCTGCCCAATGTAATTACAGCTGCTACAACTACAGCTAGTACAGCTACCGCTACCAATAACAGAACTAATCCCGAGGCCAATCTGGTGGCCCAAGCTGTAGATTTGTTGTCGGATGAGCTGCACTTTGAGAGCCATCAGCTGCCGAATGCCGAAAAACAACGACAGGTGGAGGGTGAGGTGGGCACTGAGGAGAATTTAGGAACTGAAAAGAGTCAGGGACAGTCCAATGGTGGTATATTGAGTGCCAGCTCATCGATGACATCAACAGCTTCGTCATCATCAGCAACGACGCCCATAACAACGCCAATTTTGATATCAGCAACGTCATCACTGGATTCGGTCAAAAGCGTCATCGAGGTCATCAATGGGCATGCCAATGACAGCATCGAGAATCACAACAACAACATGAGCAACAACAACATCAGCATCAACAACGATAACAACAACTGCAGCTTGAATGATGAAGGCGTCACAGCTGTTGGAGCAGTTAACGAGGAGGCGGACGATGTGCAGGATGTGTCAACACTGGCGTTTGATAGAGAACACGAAACAGGTGAGTGCATGTCATGTCATGATAACATCTGAGTGGGTGTGACAGAACTGAGCTTAAGCCAAGTGCACTGACAGCACATTCAGCTAATGGCCAACTGTACGCTGTAAGCCAACTTAGACTCTGGCTTAAGGTCAACTGATTTGCTGGGAAGTATTTCTTATTTTGTATTTGAACCTTAACGAGAAGTTTAAGAAAAACTTTATTTCTGGCTTCTCTCTCTCTGTTTAAGCAAAATTAGGGTCACTCTAAAATTAACAACACTCTTATACCAAAAGTCACTTAACTGCTTTAATATAAAAGAGACCAAAGCGTGAAACTCTTTAATATTTTAAAGGTTTTAACAAGTTTTGGTGCACATATGGTAACCTTAAAAATTAAATTGTTATCATTAACTCTAAAGTCTAACCTTAGAGTATCAGTTAGATTAAAATTTCTTCAACAAGAAGTATTATAATTCTAACTAAGCAAACAAAACTAGCACTTAATATATGGTCACTTTAATTGGTAACACTAGAGAAACCCTCGTCCTCGCAAATACTTCAACATTTGTGTCAGTAAACCAAATTGAAGTCCGAAGATAAGCACAAATTGAATGAGTTCAAACTCCAGAGGCTCGTGCCAATTTTCGATAACATTATTTAGCAATTTTTGGAAGCAGTTTTCTGTTAATGGTCTACAGATATCTCCCAAACGATTTGGCATACAATTCCAAATTTACCGCAAATGCACAGTACTGCAGCTGACAGGAGGTAGTATTTTGTTGGCCAACTGCACTCAGTGGGTGGATATTTGGGTTCGAATTGAAGTGGACTGAAATGTACTTTGCTGTGGTTGCTGTGGGAATTCCCTAAGTTGAATTTTGACAACTTTCGTCTATAAACCGTCAGTCTGTGCAGTCATAGGCATCCAATTATTGGTCACAATTTTCAGTTTGCAGTATTTAGCTGTCCCTCTATCTCTCTCTCTCTCTCTCTCTCTCTCTCTCTCATCCGTTGTCCCCTTCTCGCTCGCACACACTTTCTAGTGTCTCTACAGACCGCAAATTTTCAGAATTTTCCTACCATTTCTGTTTTTTGCTTGCCTTTTCCCATATGCAAAATGCCACTAATGGACTTTATGGACTTGATGCCCAAACTGAAACTGAAGCGTTGTCCCGATTTTGGACAACGGTTTTGTTTGGTCAGTTGGTTCTTGTTATTAGTGGTCGTCCGTTTGGCAAAAGTGTGAATGCAATTTTGACAGTAAGTGTTAAAGCTAACCCTTGAAGTATTGGAGGGAATTTTGCTTTAATGAAAACTTATTTAGTTTCCAATTTATCCTTTCTACTTTAGTTTTCTAATAAAGTATATTGAAAGAAACATTATTCTAAGTTTTTGGACTAGTTTCAAATTACTTTCATGTATTACAAAATACATATATTTAAATTTGCTGGCTATTAAAATTTATTTATTTGATTCAAATATTGAAAATCGTATTTCGAAAATTAAAATATGAATTTTACATTTAATTTCATATGTAAAAAGTAATAGATGAATTATGGTCAGTTTTGTCGTCGACAATGTTGTGAATTATCTTCTTAAATATGCCAAAAATTGGTATTTACCATATACAACAAGTTATTTTTATATAACTGTCGAACAATATACAAAGTACCAACAAAAAATTCCAACCAAAATGCAAATTTTAGTTTAAATGAACAAGAAGAAGAGTAAAACAATACAATTCCATTGCGTATACGACCCGTTTGTACACACACACACACACAGAGACACAGATATATCTATCTCGCTCTAGTATAATTGTTTGGCTTAAATATTTCATGTGCATTGGATTTGCGTTACCTGTGCAAACGAATCATTTGCATTTGCATTTGGTTACAGAACAAAAACAATCGCAATCGTATGCAAAAAGGTAGAACCACAGAGACGGTATCGTAGAGAAAGGGACTGCAGGGATCACATATAAAATATTGGCAAAATGTTTTAATTAAACAAAAAACTGACAAATATTGGCACCTGGCTGTATCAAAAATAGGTGTGAGTGTTGTGGCATCCAGCAATGGAATTTGCATACCAAAATGATTCTCGTTGTTGCCAGATTGGTTGAATCGGGTATGGGGAAATCCCCACGTCCAAATATTAATGCAATTTTGTTCAACACTGAATTGCAATTTACATAGTGGTACAGTGGGGCAGGCACAGTGAAACCATAAATTTATTTCATTAAAATATTTAACTTTACTTCAGACACTTGAATAAAAATTCTATTTCACACTAGTAAAAATTCTTTATCATGTTAGTGATCGAATCAGAAGCACTTTTATTTTATAGTTCTTATCCATTGTATGTTGAGATATAAAATTTAATTTATTTATTGGTTTATGTCCCAAAGTATTTGTTATTTTTGTTGCCTCACCCATTTCAATTGATACTCAACAAATAAGCAATTTATGCAAACATTCTGTGGCTTTTTCATCTTCTACTTTTTAATTTTCTTTACCCAAATAAGTTATTATTTTTTTCCTGATGTATTGTGGTCATAAAAAGAATTATTATCACATTGCGTGGAATTTCATAATTACAATATTTTGTTTTTCTTTCTGTCTACAATGTTAATTATTTTTTTATAACGAAAGTGCATCGATATCGATTGTGAGTCTCTCTTATCAGCTGCCAACAAATTTGTCAGTACTTAATAAATTGAACTTTTCTGTCCATATGGCATTTTCCCGATAACACCTTATCGAATTCTGACCAAATTTAGGCGAATTGTGCGCCATTTTCACCACATTAAAGGGGTTTGTTGATCTCACTAATCCGTAAACACTTACCATTCAACCGTACTGCGCTAAGCCAACTCCCAGTGGCGGGTTTTAGTTAACCCTATTTGCCTTCAGTTGCAGTCCTGTTGGTTCCTCTTCAATTGCTTACCGTTCAATGGGCAGCCAGTGCACTCAACACTTGAAAATTGGATTTTGAGCCATAATGACCAACTGGCTGAATGGCCAGGTCCCAGTCCTTGCTCTACCGCTCCTCCTCCCCCTCCTCGGTTAGTTTCGATCACATTCAACGCTTGACATAATTGCTTTTGGACACACGACACCCACTTAGGCGCCTGCGGTTTGGTTGGAAACTTGCCATGGGGCTAATGAAAATGCATGGCAGGTTGTTAGAGTATTGCTATACTACAAGAGAGTAATATAAATTTCAAATGATACTTGAACATGAACAAAAAGTTGTTGAAATAATTCCCTCTGGTAATAAGCTGATTTAATTTTTTATTGCATACTTTCAGTTGTTTGAATTTAATACCAATTGAAGCTATTGAGGTGGAACGTTAGTCATATGTCAGCGCACTCGAAAGTATGCTACGCTTTTTCACTTTGTTTGAAGTACAGTGAAAGTTGTGGATGAAATTTTGTACTGAATAGCTGTAGGTCAATTTAAATTTAATTTAAATCATTGCTTCAATTTAAAAACTGACTAAATTGCTGTCAAATAGTATAATATGTAATCGATGTATTTAAATTGAAACTCTTACATAAAGTACGAAACTGCTTTTGAAGTTAAACTCCTGACACCAACAAGAGCATAAATTATTCGACTATGCATACATATTATTCTCTTCTCTGTTCTTTTGTGTGTTTTATTTGCACTTTGGCTTACAATTTTCTATTGACAGCCTTGTCTGTTTATTTGATTACAAGTGTTGTAGACATTTGCAGGTCCAACTCCTCTCCCCTTTACAATCATTGCCTGGTTTTGTATGTGTCACGAGTATTGCGCAAAATTTAACGCTTTTGTGAATTCGAAATTAATTTGAAATTAATTTTCAATTCGATTTTCGGGGCTACCTTCTCGTTAGTTGTGTGTGTTTCTGTGTGTGTGTGCGTGTCATTTCGATGGTTTCCATGTAATTACATGTCGAACTGGTTGACTGTTTTTATTGTTGCTGTTGGCGCCTCGGGGTCTTTTGATTAGATTTTGTAGCTAATTTTGTTGTTTTGCGGTTTTCTCGCTCGAAATTGTTTGGTAAATAAAAAGTGTCGAGTGCTGACTTTGGTTGTTGTTGTTGTTGTTGGTTTAAAGTTGTTGCTGTTGTGGTTGTGGTATTTACAGTAAGCTATTAAATATATATATTCTACTTTTGAAATATATATTTTGTAACGTTTAGAACTTTATAAACTATACAAATGATTATATGTCAAAGTGCCTTCAAATAAGCAAATTAATAGTTATCAATATGATACCTTTAGCTAAACCACAATGCAATGGTTTATCATGAAATTCATCAGTATTGGTAGCCACAAACCGATTGGAACCACAGAACCACGCTGTCAAATTTCCAGTTGATTTGATTGATGTTAAATGGCATTTAATTTGACAATCGATGAGCCAGAAAATGCAACACCCTTAACACTTTTGAGAGGCGTTCGACCGTAGGTCAAAGGGCAAACTGATTGACTGATTCAATTGTGAATGCGATGCGATGCGATGCGATGCGATTCGTTTCGTTGATATCGATACAGTTTTATTTGCTGCAGCTGGCATAAAGCATTTCACTCGTCTGCTCCATAAATATGCAAAATAATCTTGCGATTGCCAAAGTAATTGCAAGCTGGCAACAGTTGAAGAAGCAGCAGAACGATTGTCAGAGACCAAAGGGCAAATGATGAAATTGCTCATTGACTTCTACATCTACGATTTCCATTGCAATTGAATATCACCCAAAGTCGTTTACTGTCCACTCAACCAATTCACTAGTGAAATATGTATTCAGTTCCCATTCATTCCCATTCGAAGGGCGCATTCTTTGTACCTTTTCTGTACTGCTTATTGCCATATGTAAGTCGAGTCATACACATATATTCGTATATTCGCATCAGGCACAATACAAACAGTCGACGGCGTATAACATAAAGATAAACAAGCATCGGTTATTTTACTTTATGCCTTGGGTCAATATTGTCAGCACATTCAAGGATCTTAAATGGATGATAAGCAAACAATGTAAAAATCTCTTCAATTGGTCAGTGACCCAGTTTGTGGCTGTTTAAGGAGCTTATAGAGATGAAAAAATATAAGTTTTTTAATTGAAAATCGTGTAGTTAAGGAATAAAGTTTTATATGCCAATTATTACAGAAATAAACAAATTTAATAAATAGTATGGAAAAGATATTGGGAGTTTTTTGAGTATTCTTAAAAATTTTAGAATAATTTTAATATAAGAATTAGTTAGTAATAATAAATATAAATAATAATAATAATAAACATATAGAACAAAGTTATCGTTCAACAATAAAATAAATAATTTAATTAATTATTAATTAGGTATTGACCTGTGATTTTACTGGGTATCCCTACAATATGTAGATTAATTCAAAACTACAGGGTATAAGAACTTTAAACCGCATTCTTTAGGTTTCTAGATATTAAAAGTCACAACGAAATAACTTGCTCAGAGTCCAAGGCGTCTAGTAAAATAAAAAATAGCTTTAACTAATTATTTAACACTTGCTGCATGTCCAATTTGGTGCGCAAGTCAAGCAAAGCAAAGAAGAGAAAGAGAAGAAAGAGATGAAGAGAGCGAGGTAAAGAGAGGGGAGAGAGAAGGGAACAAAACCATTGGGAAGTCAAGACATGACTTCATTTTCATTGTTTTATCGCACTGAAATCGCAAACGTTGTACAGTACACACATCATAAATGTCAACCTGGCGAGAATTATGACACACAAGGTGGAAACAAAAAAGAGGTGAACAGTAGAAGAAGAAGAAGAGGAAGAGGAAGAAAAATAAATAGGGGAGAAGTACATTGACTGGTGGTGGGGATAGGAAGGATTTTGACTGTGACTGTGACTGGTACTGTGACTCCGACTCCGACTGCGACTGCGACTGAGAATGTGATGAAGTCATAGACTGCAGCGTGGTTTCGCTTGGGTTCTACTTATGACTGTGTTTTGGTGTTGCTCCTATCTGGAAGTTAAGATTTCGTGGTCCGTGACCATTTGGCAATGTGATAATTGCAGCTGCTGAACCTAGTGTCGAGTGCCTAGTACACTGGAAAAATTAAAAAATTCTTTTGAAAATTAAATACAAATAAGATACCCATAAAATAAGACTATAAAAATCTTGGTTTGGGATTTATTTCAGCCCAAAATAAAGGATTATTTGTAGTTTTTATAGTTCCTACGACATTATAAATCCATATAATCATAATTTTAGAACTTATATTTGATCAGTGTACGTCGTAACCAGAAGCAGATCTTTGTAATGAGGCATAACCATGATGTTGACTTGGGCTTAAGACTTAGCCTCAAGTTTAGGTTCGGTTATGGGTTCGAGACTGGGTTTGGAATCGGGATCGGGTTGGGATACGAGCAGCAAGGGGTTCGGCTTGGTTGCGTTTGACACTAAAGTGCAGCTGGGCTTGGCTCTTAACAGCATTCTCTAGCTATCTCTCTTTCACCGGATCTCATCTATCTCTATACTCTTCACACCAATTGCTACCGTTGCACATTTTCGCTTTGTTTCGCATTTAATGTGACAATGTCAGTTTGTCGTTGTTGTTTATCTGTCTGTTAATTTGCAACGCGTTGCAAGTTCACACTCTTAATTGGATTTGAAAGTGCAGTCCGCAGGCAACACACACACACACACACACACACACACACACACTGTTACTAGTTCTCCTTCTTCTGCTTTCCTCCTTTTGAACACCTCTCTCACTTCAATTACTTTCCCCCGTTTTGCCAAACAGTTAAGAAGTCTTAGACATGACAACTGATTAGTTTGGGTTTGTTTTTGGCCAACCTTAGAGCCGTCAGAGCCTGTGAATGAGGTTAACCCACAATTGTGGCAGCATTTGCTGAAGATTTGCAGGAAGCTGTTAATGAGTTGAGTTTAATGATAATGCCGTTTAACAATCGTGCAACTTGTGGCAAGCAGAACAACAACATTAACCTGTGCTTAGTTATAGAATTGACTTGAATCTTGGCCATAAGCCGTTGTCAAGTATTGCAGTTGAGTCATAAAGTATGTAATTCGAAAGGTTTTGCTCTCCTTTGTCTGATAATAATAAAAAAGCGCACCCAAAAAAACATTTCCCAGCCTTTGGCCAAAGTAGAACGTGCCACGCAAACTGAAGAGCAACTTGAAATTAATAAAGATGCAACATGTTGCACATTAACACCTCTGCAGACGATCGGAGCTCGACGACTTGCGGCTTAAATTAACAAAATTTAACGCATCGCAAAATTTTAGCAAAGAGCGTTTCGTTTTTTATATTTTTTATACTTTTTGTCAACGTGGGCAGTGGGTCGTCTGCGAGTCTGGAGATTGAAGACAGTCAGCCGCTTGAGGCGGAAGGGGGGAAATGGGGTAGGTGGAGCAAGGGGTGTTGCCATGACGACGTGGCGCGGACAGGCAAAGCGAAAAGCGCAAACCAAGCTGAAAATTGCTTAATCCTGCTGACAAGACAGCCTAGCACTAAAAACGAGAATGGATCCAATAGAGCGGCTTGTGGAAGGATTCGGAGGATAAGGAGGAGTCGAGATGTAGGAGCAAGGAGTGAGGAGTAGGGGTACCGGAGGAGGAGCAAAGCTGCTGACTGGGCAGTCGTACGTTGTAGCCGCTGACAGAGGGCGTTGCAGTGCATAATTATGCATATTGCAGACTGTGGAAACCAGACACAGTGTACACCATCCAGACGTAGGAACTAGGAGATGTAGGAGAAGGAGACGAAGACAGGAGGAGTTGCAGAAAGGAGCAGATGCAGGAGTCGGAGGAATTTTTTTTGCGGTAATAAAGCAATGCATCACTCGACAGTGCGTCGTCTCTCCCCTCCGCCCTCTACACTCTTTCTTCCGATCTTCTTTCTACCTTTCTCCCACTCCGCTCTTCTTCTCCCTTTTATGGTGCTCGAAAATGTTGACGCATCGTAACTTAGCTTATTTGTGGCCTTGAGCATCAAATGTTGTAATTGAGTTTTGTGTTTTATGATTATGCGAGTATCTTGCTGTACTCGAGGTAGGAGTTTTATTAGCCCTTCCTCTGTTCAGCACTACTCCTCCTCCTCCATTTCGTCCCTAACCATATGTAATGTTGTGTGGGCCTTTAACGCAATCCTCACTCTTAACATGGCACTTAAACTGGCCAATAGACGTTTGCAGCTAAATTGAATTAACCACACGTCCGTTGAGTGAGTTATTTAGCCTGGCCTGCAGCTGGTAACTCTTCTTCCTGGTTCTCTAACACTACGCAACATACGGTCATATTTATGGTGATGATCCTCCATTAGTATTGACAACATTTACGAGGAATTTCTCATAAGCTGAGATGGAACACTGCTAAACTAGTGATACTATGCTGATCGAGCTAGTATTTGATAATCTTTAGCTAGGCATAGTTGATAAGTTAATAGTCTCGATATTGTAGAAATAGTAGTAAAATAGTAAAGAAGTGCTAAATTAGTAGTAAAATTGCTCGAATTGTTATGAAATAGTAGTAGTTTTAGGAAAATAGTAGTAGCAAATTTAGAAAATAGTAGCAACATTTTATAAATAGTAGTAGAATAATTGAAATTTAATGCTTAAAATTCCAAGCTCTCTAAAGTTATTTATCAGTGATATAAACTATAAGAGTATTTAAGCTTTGGCTGTCCTTTTGTATTTTCCTTCTGATGATCTCCTTTACCATTTACACGTTTTCAACTCATATCTGTAACTACAACAACAACTTCAAGTATCTGCAATAACATCTGGAACTCCATCTGTGGCTTTTATGGCCAACTCTTTTGCACTGATTTGCGCAATCACGTTGACCTTTTGTCACCTCTAACTCAACTGTAGGCTCATCTCAGCCGAAAAATAATCAACAATCAAGAAAAGAAACTGAGGAACAACTACAATATGGACAAAACGACAAACGGACAAACTGTCAGTTTGACAATTCGACAATTCGCCAGTTTCGGTCGGTTTTTGCAGTTCAAGTTTCGTTTGTATTCGCAGTTACCAAATCCTGGTTCAGTTCACATATCGCATTACATTTTGGCGGCAGCTGCCGTATTACCCTGTGCCCATTTCCCTTCTCTTCATCTACCCTACCCTCCTCTAGCTGCTTTCCTTTCTTCCCCCACGTGCTACTCCTACACTTTGAACTGCCAGTTGCCAAATTGTAAACTGCAAAGTAAAAATTAAATTCGTGCTGCGCTTTTGGTGGCAGTCATAAACACCCTTCCTCCTGACTCCCGACTGGCCCTGCACCCCTACCTACCTCTTCCTGTCTATATGGCTGACCGCACCCGCCCAGTACCCGCTGCACCCGCTGTGCCCCGTTTTTTTGTTGGGGCAACTTCAGCGGTTCCGACTGGCGTTAATATTAAAAATAATTTGCGTGCGAAATTATTCATGTTGCACAAGGCAAATCTTGTGGCAATTATCGCAGCACGTCGCGTCTGCCTTCAGGTTGCAAGCCGTATCTGTCGACGTGCCTGTTGTTGTTGTTGTTGCTGTTGTTGTTGCTGCTGCTGTGGTTGGCGGCAATTGCAAACAGAAAATCGGTTTAAACCGCAGCGTCAAAAGGACAGCGCGCTTGGATCGCTGGACTCGCATCATAACGCCGCATTGGATGATGATGCAGCACAGAGCACAGAGCACAGACCATGCAGCAAATGCACGGGGCAATGTCAGCAATGTTGCCCCAAAGGCTCTGACATCGCCTGCGTGCTGTTTGTGTAGTGTGCGTGTGTGTGTGTGTGTGTGTGTGTGTGTGTGTGTGTGTGTGTGTGTGTGGCAGTCACATCCTGGACAGACGCTGTGCATTGCCAATCATCAGCATTTGGCACATGCAGCGAAGCACACGAATTACACATAAGCTTTCACATACGCATAATATTACCTACATGTTCCTGCCGCCTATTGACATTGACAGTTATGGCCTGGAGTGTATTTGCACAACAATACGCAAACGGCTAACGTAACTGATATGCCACTATAAAGATACAGATACTAATACGGATACAGATACAGCGACAGAAATAGATATAGCTGCAGAAATTCGTGTTATAATTAAATGGGTATGTTATATGGGTGGTTAAGTTATCTGCGACAGCGATTGTCAAGTGGTGAATACTCTGAAAACATGAGCTTTGTACCATATACACACCAAATAAGCCAAACGTCAATCAGTTATTTCTAGGGTCAGCTAACATACATTCGTAGAATAGTTAAGAAGCTTTGATAAGTTAAAGAGAAATTGTCATATATAAAACTATGAAAATTGAAAGCTTTAATGAGCTTTCAAGCCAGTTAAATTCTGTTTATAAATCGCTAAACTTCATTTATTAACCTTAGGTCACTAATATACTCTATTTAATGTAAGAAAACGATAAAACGATTAAGAAAGTAGTAAGTTTTTTTTTTTTAAGATATTTAGTTTTATTTAAAGCTAAACACTTTAATGATCTTGGCTAGAAATTGTCATGTCGCCAGCTAAAAGCGCCATCTATCGCACAAGAATGTTAGTTATTTTTGCCCATAGCATACTTAAAAGCATATTATGTACTAACTGAAAACGTTTTAAGGCCTAATGTTTCACACCTCATGCCAGCATGCTAATCGATCCAACAGAGCGAACCCACAGTTCGACGCTCCCCCTACCCCCCTCCTCCCTCCTCCTCCATTTCCAATTCTGTGTCCATTAGAGGAAAAGGAAGAGGAAGAGAGACAACCCACAGCATACTCTCAGGCCTTGCTATCATCACGCACAAAATTGCCCGAAAACAATTTTCCACTCAAGCGACGCAGGCAACCAGCTAGAAAAATGCCAGAACCGTGGACGCATCTTCGTCGGGCTAAAAGAAAAAAATAAAGGTAGCCCAAGAGAAGTAGAAGAAGAAGCAGCAGTAGAAGATGCAAATGTATCTATTAAACAGAAATCAGACAGAGAGACTCTTAAAGCCCGCAGGCTTCAGACATAAGTCGTAAGTCGTAAGCCGTAAGCCTTAAGCCTTAAGCCATCCAGATGCAGTCGAGTCTGTGACCATTGCTAAGCACTTCACACCAAAGTGTCAATTGCATTTTTGTGGTTGGTCGCAAGTGGCATGCAACTCCTCTCTGCTCGGTTGCTGCGGCTGCTTCTGCTGTTGCTGCTGTTGTGGCACCGGGCACTTAATGCAACAATAAAACAATCAAAGTGTCTAGAAAATCGATGGAAATCAAGGGAACAGCCAAACGACGCGACGTCAGCTGCAACTTTAGCCTTAACTCCAACTTGCAACTGCAGCAACAACAACAACAACAACATCAGCAGCAGCAGTCTTTACAGCTCTCCAGCTTCAGCTGCAAGTAGCTTGGCCACTTTGGGCCCTGTTTGGTTGGCCAACAAATGGAAATTCAATGTGAAGTGTGCGTATCAGCGACTGTCGCTCTCCAGTGCATCCGAAGACCACACACTTGACGTGACTGCAACTGCGACTGCGACTGTGACTGAGACTGTGGCAACAACAGTGCTCTGTCTGTTGCAGCAATACCCACAACAGGGAGGCAGCAACAAGGAAAAGAGCAGTGCCACTGGAGGAGTTGAACAGCGTGCAGCTGAGCTGAGTTGAGCTGAGTTTGGCTTTTGGGTTGCCATACACTTGATGATTAAATTGGTGATGAGATGCTCGAGAATGTGAAATGTTAAGAATGAAAAGATATTAGTTTTGGAACTATCGATTACCACCGATTATATACTCATAATACCTTTCAAACATTGGTATAAAGTAGAATTGATTTTTGACTTTGAACTTTATTCATTGGGGGTTACGTTTAAGAAATTATCGACTTTCAAAGATGTGCCGCATTACTTCCCAAAATGGAAGTCCTTTGAAAGCATCGCTTGTTATCGATAGCAGTTTGGCCTTCTCCCATCTCGAAACCTAACCAGATATTCAGAACCTTAGCAACATTGTTACTTGTAAATGAATGTGTGGCCAGTTGGCCAATTCACACCTACTCCTACACAAACTTGGCTACTGAATACTGAGACTACTCTCGATGACTATTTTGCGTCCCTTTTGCTCTTTTCACGTGGGTGTTAATTACCCGTGTCCGGAGTTTGTGCATCAAAAACTGAAAGCGAAGAGAAACAACAAATTTTGTCAACGAGACGCAGTTTTAACTTGATGTTGCTGTTGTTGTTGTTGTTTCTCCTGCTGTTGTTGTTGTTGTGCAAAGTGCAATCAACTCGACTGCCCATAAAAGTTGCGCCCTGGACATTTGAACAGACATTTTGGACAGTTTGGGACATTTGTACAAGTTGCAAGTTGAGGCGGCATCGTTTGCAAGAGGCAGCTTTGAGGAGCTTGCCACAAGTCCGTGACTTGATGGACGGGGCGTGCAGCGGCGGCATGCGGCGGCATACGGCGTGCGGCAGTCGCAGTTAAGGGACATCAAACAAAACTTGAAGGGATTTGCGCCCCAAAATGGCAACTGGCAATGCCTGGACCAACTGAGCAAAAAGGCCAACAACAAAGCCAAAAGAAGCTACGAATTGGGTTTGAGTTTCATTGCTTTTCGGCATTTTAGCTTTTTGATCATTTTTCAAATGTTTTGGCCAAGCCGTGTCAGGTAGAAAGATTACAGCGAACAGAGCGGCAGAATGAAGGGTATAAAGGAGCATAAAGTGCGGTGAGAAATGCAGTATGAAGAAGTGCGGAAAGAAGTTTGGGAAGAAGTGGTGCGGTACGAAGTGCGGTACGAAGTGATGCAGCCATTCGAAATGACAAATTGTTCGGCAAGGTTCCTTCTCTCTGTCTGATAATTTATGGTGTAAAACCGCAAAACTAATAGTGCAGATGCTTAAGATAAAGCAACAGCTCTAAACTTGGCATAAAGCGTGAAGAATCTACTTTACCAATCAGTTATGTTTAAGTATCTAAGGATAGTTAAATCTTTGACTAAGAATCTATAGATAATTTAGATTCATTATTGCTTTTTTTACAACAAATTTAAATTATTTACAGCATCGTTATTGCCAACAGTCAAAAGATTGTTTCGATGATTAATTTATAGATGGAAATTAATATTTATAAAATCAAACGTTGCTCAAAAATGTTGAAGTCTTTTTCGATTGAATGCACTCAGCGAATCAAAATCCATTCAGTCAGGAAATTGCCACTCAGAATTGCCACGCGCATTTCCGTCAGAATCTGAATCTGAATTGGGAATCATAGAAGCCACAACTTGAATTAGAGTGTCAGACAGGCAGGTGAATGCAACAGAATGCAGCTGAAATGATCTCTAATAGACCGTGGTATGAAACCGAAGCTAAACATCATTTCCCTTTCAGCGAACGTTGCAGAAATTGAAATGAAAATTGCAAAAAAAAAAAAAAAATCGGAAAGGCAATAGTCCAGAACGGAGTTTAGAGTTTAGTACCGACTTCAGTACCGTGTTTAGTACCGCATCTAGAACCAACTCCAACTCCCGTCAAGAATCTAAGTTCAGAATCTGAGTCGAGTGTCGGGGAGTGTAAGACAATTTACCAACTAAACAACTTCATCTGTCCGTTGCATTAAATGTGTTTCTATCTGTATAGAGAAAGAGGGTTGGTAGGGGGTTTAAGAAAAGAGGGTCTTGAGTGGGCTTCTGGGCAGAATCTTTGCCATCTTCTTTCTCTTTCTACCCCTTAGGGCCAATGTGCTGGAAGATTGACACAAACCAATTAACATTTGTGCCTTTTATTTCCATGTCAGTTGGGGGCTCTTTTCTTTTTTTTTTTTTTTTTTTTTTTTTTGGTCTATGCTTTTGAATTTATCGCACGTTTGACTGCGTTTACCAGTCAGATCTTGACTTTAACTACGTTTTGCGCTTAGTTCAACTGAGATACTATAGATAGTCGCTAGGGTTGGGGATATATACCTGTTGAGGCAATAATTTTTCCAAATGTTCGCTAGAAAACTGGGATGCAAAAACAAAGGAGGAAAAAAGGAAGGAAGGTAACTTTGTTGAACGTCAAAGGTACCCTGAGTACGGGCTAATCCATTTATCTATGCCCATAACTCTTAAAATAGCCTGGAAAATTGTGCAGGGCCAAAATGGCCAAATGGCCAACTGGCCAAATACTAAAAGACGTTTAAAATGCACTAATTACCCATGCCGAGGCAAGAATGAAATCTTTTTATGCAGATTACAAGCCAAGAACTGAACTCTATTCGCGTCCCCAGACTTCCAAACTGGGTACTAGCCGACACTTTGCTGTCCATTTGGAAATTTGCGCGCTTATCTGGCGGTCAGGCGGCTGCCAAGACGCCCAGCATAGGATACGACACGAGCGGGCAAGAATGGACAGGACTGGACAGCCACAGACGTGCAAACGAAAAGAAATTGAGCGTAAGGCAGGCAGCCAACAACAGTTGGATACAGGTCCAGCAGATAAGCATGTTACAGTCTGGAATCAGGGAATGGGGTATGGGCAATGGGCAATGGAGCGGGGGTTTAGCTGACGGTTCTCTCGGCTTACAGGGTTATATGAAGCTCTCGCCAGTTGGCTAATTAAAATTAAAAAAAACTATGCAAAGTTTTGTATGCAAAAGTTGCAAAACTGTTGTAGAAAATTTTAAGTAGACAAAGTGCTGCAGACATAATGAACGAGCAGATAGATGGAAGAGACTGAGATTCGAGTGGAATTGAGCAATGCAGAAATGCAACTGAAAGAGGATTACAAAGCTTTTTAGCTATTAATTGAAAGTTCAAAGACAAGGGGATTAATAAAGGGGGAAACAGGAGTTGTAAATGCTTCAAAGAACTTAAGGTTATTAATGCAATATAACTTTAAAGGAATTGTTTAACACAAAACGAACGATTAAATCTACAGAAAAGTCGCTAAACAATCATCGATAAATATACAACATTGGTATGGACAAGGTCTAAATAATAAATTGTACATTTTTCCAGGAAATGCTCTTAAAAAAATGTTATGAGTTTATAATTTTCTACAAAAGATTCATTTAATTTCAAAATAATATATATATAGTTGTCTTATATAAAAACTAACACATATATTTATTTCTTTTTAATTACAGGTAAGACAGTAGACAAACAAGTTACTATGCTTTGAGCTGTAAGTAAATGAACAGTTAATTAAAACATTTTTTAAATATTAATCAAATTGTTATCTTATAAAGTTAAGTATACTTACCTAAAGTAACTTCAATATAGTACACTTACGCAGCGAAAATCCTTTTAAAGTAAATTTAGTATATCATACTTAAAGTTGTTGTTGAAAGTCAAACTGTAGTTAAAATAACTTAAATTTAAATTGTTGTTGAAAATGTTTTGAGTATATAGTTCGCCTCAACTTCAGTTAGTGAATACTTTGATAATTATATACAAACTTAGTTTAAACTAAATTTTTGTATTTTGTTGCATTTTGCGTTGGAATAATTATGCATAAACAATTTGCATATTTATAGTGGAGAGCAGTCAGTACTAGAATGTTTGTTAAAGGGCAGACTTTCCACTACATATATATAGCAATAACTGAATAATTTAATTAAAGTGAATGGCAAATATTGCCATATAGTAAAACATTAAACTTAATTTTCCGCCCACTCGAGAGAGTGCTTCTTTTTATGTAACTTGTCTTTACTACCAATTTTTTTTTTATTTTTTTTTTTTTTTTGTTAACTTGGCTTCCTTTGCTACTTGTAAATTATGCAAAAGGCTTTGCAAAAATTGCTGCCAGCTGCCGCTTTTTTCCGCAGAGGATGCGCTAGTGCTCTGCCTCTCTCTCTGTCTCTTTCGTTTTCCTACTCTTTCTTTGGGCCAGCCCTAGTCCAACCCAGCCCATTTAATTAGCCATTAAGTTTTATTGCTTGCAATTTTGTTTAATTTGCTTTAAATACAGCAGAGCAAAAGGTGAGCGAGCAGCCAACTAAAAAATAATACAAATAGCTAACAAAATAAAGAGAGAGAGAGAGAGAGAGAGAGAGAGAGAGAGAGAAAGAGAAAAAATGTTGTAGTTACTGATTGGGTGGGAGGCTGCTCCTAGTTTTTCACTACACACGCCTTGAACTGCTGGGCTGACTTGGCGCTCTCTTTGGTCAATTGCTGTTGGCGATTCACTGTGAAAAAATATTGGATCAACTAGAGGAAAATGTATAACTATGTTGAAGTATCTGTTTATGGCTTTTTATGCAAAATAGTTGAAGAATTTGTTAAGTTAATTGAAGGGAATTTTATATATATTTTAATCTTACTTTTGTATAATTATATAAAGTGAAGCTTTTCCTAACGTTCACAACTTAAACTTGATGATTCGGCAGTAGAAAATCTTAAATTTTTTTTGACATTTAATACTTAAATTTATTAATTATATTAAGAGCAGTTGTTTAAACTACTTGTAAGAAGTAATAGTAGGCAAAGATACAAAGATAGTTTAGAATATACAAATAGATACAATTAAAGTGCATCTAAAGCTGACAAAAATCAAATCTCAAATAACTGTTTTCAATTTGTATTTCAAACTAAACAGCAATGCGTTAACCTAAAACCCTTGGAAACACACACAGCCCAGGGAAAAGCTTCAAAAAAAAAACTAGGAAAACTGGCAAACAGTGAAAAAAAAAATTCCACTATAAGTATAAACGTGTGTGTGTGTGTGTGTGGGAAAATTGGATTTGCACGCGCACATTTTGCAATAAGCCATAAAATTTAATTTGATTATAAAAGTTTATACAACACGCTCAACAAAAATGGGAAGAAGCAACTGCCACAGAATCCGGAACGAACTATAGTAATATCATGCCATGGAATTGCGGTGCTACGAATAATCGCATATAAGTATATATATATATATATATATATATATATATGTATACTGCCAAGTATTTAGGTAAACGGAGAGGATATTGCTAAGGGGGAAATGGGTGAAATGGATGAAATTTGCCATTGCATATGCTGACTGACATGCGGCAGCAATTTGAATGTAAAATGTGCAGTTTGGTCCAAAGGCAACAGGAAGTGCAGCCAAAGGTAGTTACAACAACAACAACAACAACTACAACAACAACAAAATTGTACAAATTGAAAAGGGCCAAATTGCCTTAACTAAAATGCAAAAAGGACGTTGGCAACGGGAATGGCATATTGAAAGTATTGGCCAGAAAAAGTAGGAAGAAATGGAATGAGATAAAAAAGGAAACGGAAGTAGAGGCAACTCGAAGAGAGTAGTGAAAGAGTGAGGAAGAGAAAGAGAGAGAGTGAGCATTCCAAAGAAACTTCTGACATTCAACTAACTTAAGGGATTTTAATGTTATTTATGGGGCTCAAAAGCAGCATACTTTTAGCAGGCAATGTGCAGTAAGAAAATCAAACAACACGTAACAAAATACCTTTAAAAATAATATAAATTTAATATATTTAACAGATATATATGTTTTTCAAACCAAATAACAGACTATTTTTCTGTATACAGCTACAGTGAAAGCTCTACTCGCGGACAGCTTCCTTAGCCGGACGAATTTTATAGTGATTTTCATACAAAATCCGTTCCCTTGGGTGGACGTCTCCCTTGTGCGGAGAAGAATACTGTAACCGTGGCTGTCCGGCCAAGGGAGCTTTCACTGTATATTATTTCCAACTGACAATAGGATATATTTCTATAACTGTCTATTAAGTATACGCTCTGTTGGCGCTGATAGCAAATGTTTACAGTTCATTTACCTGTGTCTGAAAACAACAAAAATGATAACTATCAACAAAGCCAAAGACAAAAGTGGCCCTAAAAGCAAACCAAAAATGGCAAAAAGGAAAAACCTTTTGGGTATTAGAAGCAAACAAAAACCAGGCAGACAATTGTAAGCTAAAGAAAAACAAAAAAAAGCGACAAAGAGTGTGAGAGAGCGAGAGAGAATGACAACTGTTGCCCAAGAGACAACGACAACAATGAGTTTGTTTTTGGCCACGTTTGCCTCACATGCTTATGAGCATTTAATTAAATGCAAGAACAAGGAGACATTGTTGTGCCAGCAACAACAGCAGTAGCAGCAACAACAGCAATAGCAATAACGACAACAGCAGCAACAACAGCAGCAGCAAGACAACAGAACGAAACTGCATACTTAATGAAAAGCAGCTGCCTTTTGGGCTGCCCCAAGAGTACCCAAAAGTTGCTAATTAAAAAGGCAAACAGCAACTGCAACTGCAACAACAACAACAGCAGCAACAGCAACAAGAGCTGCAGCAGCATCAGGAAGCTGCAAACAACATCAAGATGCCGCACGAACCGAAACGTAGTCCATGGCGAATGTTGTTAACCTTTTCAGCAGTAGCAACAACAACTACAAGGAGCTGTTGCTGCTGTTGCTGCTGCTGCTCGTCTTTGACAAGCCAAGGAGCAAACGCTATCACCAGGGACCAAAAAAACAACAAATACAAAAAAAAAATACAGCAGCCGCCTAACGATCAATAGAACAGAAGCGAGCTGAGACCTAAGATAGAGGATGAGGCAATTGCATGCAGCAGTAGCAACAACAGCAGCAGCAACAACAGCAGCAACAACAGCAGCATTTTCGTGCAGTTGACATTCGTGCCAAGTGGCAGCAGCAGCAGCAGCAGTAACTGCAACAGCAACTGCAGCAGCCGCAGCGTCGGCAACTGTTGCAAGTTCTTAGAACGCGCCACATGCTGCGCCACGTTCCGCTGTTGCCATCATCGTCATCAGCAGCAACATCATTGTTGCTGTTGCTGTTGCCGTTTGCTGTTGTCGTTGTCGCTTAAGCTATTGAACTTGAATTTTAAGTGCCACTGCAGCATGCGGCATGTGGCATGGCGAGAAGAAGCTCTTCAAGTTTAGGGTTAGATTTAAAGTAAGCTACTGTTGACACTAAAAGTTAAGACAACCCACGCTCAGCCCTAACAGTTATGTAACAGTTCTACAACAGTTGTCTAACAGCATTTTAAGTTTGGCTGTTCAAGCTGTTAGCGGTTTTTTTTATAGCTTTTTGCTGGGAATTAGCTGCAATTGACACTTGACAACAAGGTAGCAAAAAAAAAGGGCTGCTTGGGTAAGGCAACGACTGACAGATACCACGCAAACCTCAGAAGCTTTCAAGTCTCATAGGAATTGAAGACAAGCTACACTTGGCCAGGAGTAAAGGTTGAGCGACTTTGAGCTACCCTGTAGTGAAAATGTTGTAACAAAATGTATAAAGAAAGGCTATAAGCATTTATTAGTCGATATTATACAAAGGTTTTGTTACCAAGTCGACACATAAATGATTGGAAAATTATCAAAATATCCTGTAATCACATTAAGAGGGAATACACAGCTTCCACTTGCCTTTAAAGCTTGCTTTTAGCGCTAAAAAGTCTATACTTTGTATAAACCTACACAAAATTAGTTGAACAACTAATAATACCCTGTAATTTTTACTACTGACTGCACACTTTTCTTTTGAAGCCATACTTTATCTCTGCCAAATTCATGACTCTTTTTGTCAATGCCTTAATTACTGAGTTTACAGGGTATACAGACGAATCATAGAAATTCAAGCACAACTATTTAATGTCACTTTGGCACTTCCTTAAAAGTCCAGCGTCTCCTGTCGCCATTCAGGCAACAAAAATAATTCCTCAGTTTCTTTTTGTGCGCTAAGAATTTCTAATTAGTGGCGCCATATTGTAGAGCCCCAATGGGTGTCGTCTCCGCCGTCGTCGTCGTCGTCTGGTGACGCCAATCACAGGCTGTTGCCAGCAGCTCTAACTGCATATCTTACTGTGTTTGTTGTTGTTGCTGTTGCTGTTGCTGCTACAAAAGGCAGCGACAACTCGACTCGCATGTTGCTAGTCTCGAGTTGCTGCTGCTGCTGCTGTTGCCGGTTTTCAGTGCCGAGTCGGGAGCTTGTTTGCTGCCTTAATTCGAGGCAAATATTTTAGCGGCTGCTGCGGCGCTTCTCTCAGCTAATTACGTTAAACATATTGCGTGACACGCCTCCCAACGCCTCCAATGTAACAGTTAGTTTTTTTGGTGTTAATTACATGGCATTTTGGACAGACCAGTGCTTTTCAAACTGTTGCTCAAATCTCAGCTTCCGGCAACTTGAAACTGCTTTATTGCCTCATCAAGTAGTGCTCATAATCGCAAAACAATCAAAGTTTCCTTATTTTTTTTTCCTGCCGATTTCATGTCAAAAGTCTCAGCTCATAAATCTCGCGTGCTGCAAAAATCTCAGCTCAATTCATTCATTTCATTTGATTTGATTTCATTTTATTTTTTTGTAGTTTGTCCATTGTCTGCTATAAAGCTGTAAAGACTTTTTTTTTGAAGTTCTGCTATCAAGTGCCGCACATCGCCAAGTTGAAGACCAAGTTAACAAAATGAAAATAAAACGAAAATGAATGAATACCTTTTGCATTTGAATCTCAATTCCAATCCGAATCTGTATCCCAAACCGAATCCCAAAGCAAAGTCTTTGCAGTTTCCAATCGCAATCGCAATCCCTTAAACCTTCTGCTTGATGTTTTGACCCTTTTCAAGATGTTGTCTTCATTGCGTGTCTGGACGGGCTTAGAAGTGCATAAGGCAGCTGAGGAGTAGCCTCTTGCCAAAATGCCAAAGACCCGAAGTCTTTTATTATTATTTTTTTCTTATTTTTAAGAAACTTGACGAAAAAATCGCGATAATAATATTTATTTGCTGTTGCTTTCCCGCTCTCTCTCTCTCTCTCCCTCTCTCCCTCTCTCCCTCTCTCTTTGACGGCGCTAAGCGTGTCTTATAATTTATTATTTATTTTGTTTTTTTTTGTAGGGCAATTTCATAAGCGATTCTCAAAAAAACGTACAATTTACAGTTTAGTTGCAAGTGAGCGCTTAAACAGTGACTTCTAAACCTGTTGCTGTTAACTTAAGCAGTTTTACAGCCTCCGCTGCTGCTTGCTTTCACACAGTCTCTTCGTCTCTGTCTCTCTTCGCTATCAATGGGGGAACATAATCAAACGCTTAAATACCACAACGTAATTAACATTACACTCAATTAACATTTTCTGTTGGCCGACTGTTTACTGTTAAACGCTCTTGTTATGTTAAGCTACAGCTGCAGAAGATTCCTATTCGCCGCTCTTCACTTCTGCTCGTTTGCTGCCCACACAGCAGCTGCAAGTCAATAAACGCGTTTATTGTTTTACTCAACACCCAATTCCTCCTCTCTCGCTCTTGCTCCCTCTCTCACTCTCCATCTTCCTCTTTGTGTTGCTCATTCTGCCAACCCTCAACCCCAGCTTACTTCCTTCCACTCGACTCCAGAGCGTCTTGTGTACATTGTCTGTGTTGGTGCCAAGAAAAATGTTGCTGTCGCGCCAACGTTTGCCATTGTCGTCGTCGTCGTCGTCGTGGTCGCTGCTGTTGTTGGCGTCGCCTCAGCTGTCTCCCTCTCCCCCTCTTGCCTCTCTCTCGCGTTCTTAGCTCTATTCGTAGTTCTTGTGCCAACTTTTGTCCATTTTAAGGCAGTTGGAATGTTGCTTTCTTGTAAATTGTTTAAATAAAAGACACAACAACAACAGTAGCAGCAGCAGCAGCAATAGCAGCAGAGTTCTTCCTGCTGCTCACTGGCTACTGTTTGGTTCCTGCCTACTGCTTACTGTCTCCCCCTCCCTTTAGCTGCTTCCCTTCATCAATCCCTCTCTGCTGTGGTGTCTGCCTTTGCTCAATGAGCTGTTGTTTGACTTTGTTTTGTTTGCCACTTTTCAAATAGCAAAAACTATTTGTTTTGCGCCTTATTTAGTTTTTTGTGCCAACCACACATGCACCTGCTGCTGTTGCAACAACAACAACAACAACAGTAACTGCATTAACAGCAGCGTTAACAGCGGCTTGCGCATTAACATTAACAGCATGTGGGCTCTGATCCTTGATCAAAAATCACAAGATATGCTTAATTGTCATTTAATTGAACTATTGACTACAGCGAACTGCAAATGCACTAAGGGAATGTTTTTTATTTACTTCTAAAACTAAGAATTAATAATAATAGCAGAAAATATTGCTTAACAGAGCTTTAACAACGTGCCAGATAGTCTGTGATTTAATAAGTTCTTAAACCTTTAATTTGATTAAAGAAAATTAGTTTAAATTTTTTACTTAGTTGTTATTGATAAATAATTGGTTGAGCTTAAGATAAATACTTGAGTTTAAGATAAATTCAGATGATTTGCAAAGTAAATAGCTTAATAGAGCGCTAACAGAGTGCTGTATTGTAAGAACTGTTAACTTATTAAACTTTTAACACTTTGCTTAAGAAACTTTATGTTTGTATGCTTTTTATACTCTCTGCAAGAGAGAGTATATTGGGTTTGTGCAAAAAAAAAAGTATGTAACAGGCAGAAGGAGGCGTGGCAGACCCCATAAAGTATATATATTCTTGATCAGCATCACAAGCCGAGTCGATATAGCCATGTCCGTCTGTCCGTCTGTCTGTCCGTCCGTATGAACAAACAGATTTCAGAGATGGTAAGAGCTACAAGTTTGAATTTGGTCACAATCGACTCGATATTAAGTCAGTCAATACAAGAATCTTTTTTTTTTCGATGCCACGCCCCGTTCGCCCACAATGAGCATAAAACTAGACACACCTCGTAAAAAATTTATGTTTTGGGCGAATATCTCAGTAACTATGGCACATAGGAACACCAATTTTGGTGTGAAGGTTCCTAGTCAAGGCATAAATATAATGCCATTAAAATTTTTTGGCTGCCACGCCCCCTTTTCTCACAAGAAATAAAATAATTTGCAAATGCCGATTTTAAGGCAGATGTTCTTATCGTACAGTATTGTTATTTCACATTCGTTTGAAGACAAAGTATATCAAATTATCCTGAAAGTTGCATATAAATCGGACTATAAACAAAAGAGCTAGACACGTAACAAAGTTTATAATTTAACGCCATTTCACTGCATGTGTGCAAGCGAGATAGAAACATACAAACATGTGAGCGAACGTTTTCGCTGCTTTCTAGCGGCAGCGCTGCTCGCGAATGCTGGCTGTGCCAACCAATTGTGTATGTATAACATATACACACATACATATGTGCGTGCACACTTATAATGTCAAATGTGTATGTGTGTGTATACATACAAACAGATGTTTTTGTTTCAACGTGTTTTAATGCAAGTATCAATTGATATACTTGGATACCGATTTTATTAAATGATCGGGAATAAATTGCAGAGAGTATTCTACGGTCGGGCGTGCTCGACTGTACTTTTCTTTCTTGTTTTACTTTAAAATTATACCTAACATTTAAAAATATTTCGTTTTAAAAGAAAATGTAATTTTTATAAAAATTTTGATGACTACTTTTAGTTAACAGTTTACCTTTAGTTTGACCAACAGCTTGACGTAGTCCTCATGCCTTGCTAAACCAACCGACAAGTAAAGCTGTTAAAAATAGTTGTAGGTCTAGTTAGAGACGTCAGTCCCTGGGCACGTGCTTCAGATTCTAATGCAATTGCCAACAAGATATAGGAAAAACAGAAAAACAGAAGAACTAAAACAACAGAGATGTGGAAAACTGAAACTGGCATCCAATCAGAGATCAAGTCGTTTTAATTAGAATTCTAAATGTTTCAGAGGAAGTTGGCGCTTGTCCCGAGTATCTATCTTCTAGCAGCTTATTAATATTTATGTCCAGGGATGGAGAGGAGCAAGTTTCGACTGCATGATGAGGCGATTTTTTAACGAGACATCAGTACTCACTGCTGTTCAGTTTCATCTTTCAGTATGTCTATATATATTGTATATGTTATATATATATATATATATGTATATATGTTCTGGACTTTTGCCACACTTTGAGCGCCCGTCACACGCAATTCTCAGAGGTCAGTTCTGTGTGCAATTCGTGTATTATCTGGATCTGAAATCTTAAGTTTTGCTGTTTTGCCGTCTTGCAGTTTGAAGTCTCTTCATGTATCTGGATGATCATCATCGTCATCTAATGATGATGGCCGCTCCGTATTAAAAAAAGAAAGAAGAAGAACCAAACTAATACCCCGAGCAAAACCTATAATTTATGTGCTTCAAATTCAATTTTCATTCAGCAAAAATTGCAAACACACACTAAAAGTCCCGGTGGTCTTTTTATATACTCCTATTTTATGTGGGAAAAAGAAGTAGAGGTTGAATGTGCTTTTTTTTTTAGCTGGAAATCCAGCGAACAACCAAAAAAACGGCTGCCAAGAATCCACAGCAAAAGGCGCCCTTCGACTTGCTATTATTATTATTTATTTTTTTATTTTTTATTTTCTGGTTTTTTAGCTTTGTTTGTGAATGAGTCACGCGTAAAAAGATCCTGAAATGGCTTAGCTTTTATTGTGGCACAGTGGGGAGTGCCTAAAGTGGAAAGCAACGCTAGTAAAGTCGAACTAAGCAACTTAAACATTTTAAATTTTTTTAGAGATTTTCTAATATCCAAAAATGCTTTTTAAATTTCTTCTCACTTTATGTATTTTTTAGTATTTTCTTTATTGTTGCTCAAAGTTGAGTTTACTGTAGTTGTTTGTAAACATTTGGCTATACGAAAAAATAGACCCCACACGTTGTCATTCTGTCAGTCAGTCAGTCTGTCCGTTAGTCACCTTTTAACTGAGTCTGTCAGTCACTCATAAATATCAGAGGGCGCCCATTTCAGTTCAACCTTCTAGCATTTTTTTGGGGGATTTCTGCTAAGGTTTTGTGTGCGTGAGTTTCACACCTTTTTTTGGCCAAAAAATATAAAAAACTCCGAGAGATTTCAATAAAACGCAGCGTTTGGAACATGGGCATGACTAATGCTAAGTGCAAGTTGCCCAGAAATGGCATACCCCTAATGGACTCTTTTTTTTTTTTTTTAGGCGTTGCAGCGTTACGCTTTTGCCTCTTTTAGACTGATTTCTGGACATTATTTATGGCCATTATGCTGGTTGGTTTGACTATGAGGCTCGTTTTGTTTGCTTTATGAGTCCGAGGTCTCGAATCAGTGTTGCCGTTTTGGCTTATTTTCGGCCAGATCTGGCTTATTTTCTAGAGCAATTGCGGATAAAATTCGGAAATTGCGGATAGCGGAAAATCTGGCTTATTTTAGAATCGAAAAATCTAATGCTTTTGCTGTAGAAAATGTTTAAAAAATTAAAAAAGAACATTCCAATTTTAGAGTTTTAACGAAGTTGAACGTCAATACAATGAATTGTCACTAGTCCCTTGAGAAAATATTGATGACACTAATAATTTGGGTTGAAGTTATGAATTACAGAGACTCTGGTGGGAACATTCGATACCTTGGTCAAAAGCCGAAGTGGAAAAGGTTTTTAGCCAAATTAATTTAATAAAAAATTAAATAAGAAATAGGATGAACGTTAATACGTTATACAATAACAAATATTATTAAAGTCTAGATTCGGACTGCGCCGACACAACAAATGTAGCTTTGATTACAAAGTTTCTTCACACTACCTCAAATCTATAGAAACTGAGGAACATTTTTATAATGAGTCCGAACAGCATGTCGACTATCTAATAGCATATTTAATGTCTTTAAAATGAATGTATAAAGTTAAAATTTTATTTGCTTACGCTTTATTTTTCATAATAATGAAATTTTGTTAAAAATGTATGTTTTTTATTATATGAAAACAGCTTTAAAAAATCAGCTTATTTTTCAGCTATTTAATTCTGGGATTTAGCTTATTTTGGCTTGTTTTTTTTGCTAATTCAGCTTATTTTGCTCGGGGAAAAACGGCAACACTGTCTCGAATCAGTCAACTTGTAGAGCTTTTGTTGCTGTTGCGAATGCAGTTTCAGTTCTGAGAATCCCAACAGAGCGGGAGTGACAAAGGAAGGGAGAGACAGAGCGAGAGAGAGAGAGAGAGAGAGAGAGGGAGAGAGAGAGAAAGAGAGACCAAAACCCCAGAGTCTAGACTGACGACGTCGTGCGACACTTTGTCGCCGTCAGGCTTCATGGTAGTCCCTCTCCCCTTTCCTCTCCTCTTCTCTCCTCTCCACCACCCCTTCGTATACCTCCCCCGTTGACTGATCAACACTTTTGTGAACCCATTGGAAGTTTTTGGCTCTGAGTGAACCAGCATATTGTGCTCAAGTTTCAGGTTTAGTTTAGGTTTTTTTTTTATAGCCTACAATACTGTTTTTTTCTTTCTCCTACGTTCCTTTATATAATTTTTTAGTTTCCTTTTTTTTCGTTTGCCTCTTTATTGCCTGTTTTGCCTTGGCTTTTCGTCTTTTGTTTTGCTTAGCACGAAATGCAGGCCAAGAAATAGACTTCGAGATACTTGCGGGGGTGTAGATTTGTAGAATTGCTACCCTCTGCTCTCTATTCCTACTCCTACTGCAATCTTCACTCTGCGTTCTCTCGATCTCACTCCTCCATTCTCGCTTCTCATTTTCATTTTAAATGAAGTGTCAAAGACTTTAAATGGCTTTTTATGCTACTGCGAATGAAGCTGTTTTTCATTCCAATCTCTCTCGTATCAAATTGCAACTTGTTGTTGTTGCTGTTGTTGTTGTTGGTTGCTCATTATGTTTATTAGTTGTTGTTGCCTAGAGTTTATCTGAGGGTAAATGCAATTAAACAGCGTCAAAGTCAAGTTTACACATGTAAACCTAAAGAGTTGCGAAGCGAGTGGAACAAAACGGGAAAATTGGGTAGAGTGAGTAAGAGTTATGGAAAAAAGATAGTGTTATTTGAAGGTATGTATATAGTTTTATACAGGCAAATAAGCGATATGGAAATATAAATAGGAAAGTAAATATTTTAAAGTTACGATAGGAAAACAGATAAGAAAACATTTACGGAAACATAATAGAATAGAATAGAATCGAATCTTAAAAATAAATTTTGTGTTAGGATAGCAAAATTGATTTGAAAAATTTATGGAAAGATAATCAAATCTTAAAAAAGAGACTCAGTTATAAAGATATTCATATAGTTTCAGTATTCAATGTCTATAAAATTATTAATTTTCATCTTAACATTGTTAATTGAATGCAAACTATCGGTATATCGACTCGGCTGTTGATGCTGATCAAGAATATATATACTTTATGGGGTCGGAAAAGCCTCCTTCTGCCTGTTAAGCACATTTCGCTTCAGACAAACCTTATAGACCCCTATAGTCTTTTTTAGAGTACGGTGTTTAATAATAAGCAAAATTTATAGCAAGTAAATTTATTTTTAAATATTATTATAAGTAAATTTATTTTTAAATTATATCAGAAGTCAGAGTATTTTTAAAAAATAATTTCCTAGTAAACTAATGCAATTAATATTGTAGATAAAGACTTATTTCATAGTAAATAAAATGTTTAGTTCAAGTCAATCAACAATTCCCCTGATAACTGCAATTAAAACTACAACTAAATTTTTTTGTTTTAATGGATAACTAATTGGTTTAAAGGTAAATGATTTAAGTCCAAAATGTTGTCGCTTGTCTTAAACATAATCTATATAATCTGTTCAAAAATCATATTTAAGTTTTGTTTCCCAGCGTAGTATTAAAGTAATTCACTTGTTTGTCTTTTGTTAATGCCAATTGTTGTTAACCGTTTTGTTTTATTTTTCTTTTCTTTTTTTCTCAGCAAATATTTTTGCGATAATGTGCAGTTTGAGAGTGAGCTAGAGGGGAAGCGGGTGTAAGGGAGAGAGGTAGAGAGGCAGAGAGGGAGCTGAGATAGGTAGGGTAGAGAGGTAGAGAGACCTGACAGATCGTTTGGTTCGCTGACTGTTGATGGGTTGTTCAAGTGGGAGCTTTGCAATGTTAATGTTAATGTTATTGTTGTTATTGCTGTTATTGTTGCTGTTATTGTTGTTGTATTGTAGGCACTTGAAACCGGCAGCTGTCGCACTTCACTTCACTTTGCAATCTGAATGTTTTTAATGGCTCACAAAAATTCTTAAACGCGTTCGTCTGAGAGCCGTGTACAAAAAGCTTCCGTATAGCCTTTTAGCAAATATTTACAGTTTGTTTTTATTCAATTATGGTAGGGAAGAGATGGAGAGAGAAAGAAGGGAAGAGAGAGAAGCGGTTATAAAATCAAAATGTAAACTGATTGCCAAAAGACAAAGCGTCAGTTTAAGCAGCAGCTGAAGGGCATTTTAAGCTGACAATGGCTCTCAAACTGTAACTCAAGCAGGTTGATTGTCTCTCTGGTTGTAGTTGTTGTTGTTGCTGCTGTAGTTTTAGCTGCTGTTGTTGCTGACACTGCGGTAGGTTGTTTGGTTTTCGGCTTTTTCTTGTTTATTTTTCATTTTTTTTTTGGCTTTTTTTTTGGGGTAGAAACAGAAACAGCGTGCTTAAGTGGCTTTAGTTGCTGGCTTTGATGGACAGCAGGGGACAGGGAGGGGAACTTACCAAGAGAGCTCAACAGCGTGTGATAGAGTTTGTGTCTTACCAAAATCAAGCAAAATTCCAAAAACAGTTTACTGTTTACCAGTTATCAAAAGCTGCTTTAACTCCACTTTTGCCCAACTTCTAACTTAAGTTAAGCTCGATTTAAGTTAAGTTTTTTATATTATTGTTAATTATTTAAAGCTGTTGTTGTTTTTTTTGGCTTTATTAACTTTTGGGCCGCTGCTTGGCTATTGCCATTTTGGCCATTGGCTTTTTGGCCATTTATCTGGCCAAATACTTAGTCAGGGCTGAAGCGAAACTTCACGCGCTAATCTTCATCAAGAAGCACAATCGAAATCCAAGTCCAAGTTTAAGCCCAAAATCGAATCCCTATTGGCCTGGCTGGGTGCAGCCGCCCATCATGGCCATTGCCTGTTGCCTGTTGGCTGATCAATCGTACAATTGAGTAAAATCCAACTTTATTTGCAGTACTTGCAACAGGGCAACAGGCGAAGCGATTCGATGCGATGCGACGCGACGCTTTTTGCTGCCTCCTGTTGCATGTTGTCTGCTTGCTTGCAACTTGGGCTTTGGCTTTGTTGTTTTAATGGCTTTCGCTAACATAAAAGCCATTAAGATAACATTTTTATAGGATTTCAATGGCAGTCACGGCAGCAGCAACAGCAACAGCAACAGCAGCAGCAGCCTCTTGACCAGCTTCGAGGCAACAAAGAAGAAGCTTTTGCCATTTTTTATAGCCACGCGGGAGCAGCCTAAGCCTGCCAGCGGAAGAGCAAAAGTCGTAGAGGAGGCGGTTGGGGGATGGCCCAGAGGGGCCAACAGAGCCCTACCACAAACCACCGTGCAAATGTCATTGACTATCAATAGAAGTTGTGGCCCTGCACTTGGCAACAGGTTGGTAGCTGCTGTTGTTGCCTTTTGTTTCAAACTGCGCCCAGTTAGTTACCGGGGCTCAATGTGCGCTTATTAAACGCAATATTTGTGGCAAGCAGCAGCAGTTGGCATACCCATGGCTTTAGCTATGACTCTACCTTGGTCATTGCCTCAGCTTCGGCCTATTGGCCATAAAGTGCGATTTATTTTTGTTGATTTTTTGCGTGCATTGCGCCCCAAAAGGGCTTTCTTCTTCTTCTTCACCGTCTTCTTCTTCTTCTTCTCGTTGAATGTGCAGACACTTCCTACTTCCAGGTTGCAGCATATTGCAGCATCTATCTCACTGCTGACCACTGTAGTGCACTGGTATGCCCAGCCCAACCCAGCGCTAATACTGCTCTGCTACAATTCCCCCATCGAAACTGTAGTCACACTTTTGCACTCACTGTTACGAGTGCTCAATGTGTGCAATCCCTTTAGCTGTCTTCTCTTTATACTCTCTTCAGTTTACCCCTCTCTCACCATTTCAATCACAATGCTACTCGATGATGCAATGCTCTTAGTTTGAGTATGGGTATGACCCTGCCACTGCCTATGCTGGCATGGTACAGTGGGCAAAACAAAGGTATTTGTGTTTGGCAAAACTGTAAATTTATTTGAAGGAATTTAATTACTACAAAGTCGGCTTAGCTTCACTTTATTTAAACATTTACCTGTGCACTATACCTACAAAATAACATGGCGTTAAAGCATCCAATATACACATTTTTCTGCCCATCATTTATTATATAGCTTTTGTTTTTAGTTTCTCAAATAACTTTATTTGTTTTATTAATGTTTGTTTAATATAGTTTAAAAATTCATTTTCTTTTTTCTTTTGTTTTGGTTTGTATTAATTTTTTTCCTCAATATATATTTATCATTTATTTAATTCCTAATATGATTCAGTTTGCTTTAGTTTTAGTGCAGCTCTACAACAATATTACTGATTCAAGATTTGCTAACATTTTGTAACAGCGTTGCCCACTGTACCGCCTTACCGCACTTTTAACAAATCGTTTCGCATTCTTTTTTGTTTCAGTTTAATATTTCTGATTTTTTTTTCGTTCATTTCATTTCGTTTCGTTTGTTTTTTCTATTTTATATTTTGTTTCTTTTTTCTGTTTCATCTCCTATCTCTAATGCCCGACAATTGTTGGCACTTCTTCTTCCTAGTTGGCTTTTGTTTTTGTTTTTATTTTTGCTTTGTTTTTCATTTCGGGAAGCGTCATCAGCATCATCATCGTGTTGAGCTCTTCAGCTTTGCAGCTTCCAACTTCAAACTTGAATGCTGCTAAAGCAAGGCTCCCCCAGCAGCGTCCATTATGCAGCATTATTTGCAGCTACTCTTCTTGTTGTCCATTGGGGTATCCATCTGCTGATATGGAATCCCAATGCTAACAGAGAGTAACAGAAAGCGAGAAAGAGAGAGGGGGATGAGCTCCCTAACGCTGTCCCTAACTCAATCCCTTTCTGCCTCTTACGCTTTGACGCTCTCCGCTCACTCGCTGCCTTTGCTGTTGCCTCTCCCGCTGCCTCTGTCGATGGCTCTTCCATTGCCCATGCCTCTGCCGCTGCCTCTGCCGCTGCCACTCTACTTCTACTGCTCGCTCTCCTCTCTGCTGCCTCTGTTTCTGCTATAGTCTCTAAAGCAGGCTCTGCCTGCTGCCTCTGCCTCTGTCGCTGCCTCTGTTTCTGCCCTTTGCATTGACCAACACAAACACATAAATTGCATTTGTCGGTTTGTTGTCGTTTTCATAAATAAGATAAAGATAAACGACCAAGTTGCATATTATTTGTAATTGCATTTGTTGTTGTTGTTTTTGTTGTGGCTGTTGCTGTTACTGTTGTTGTTGCTGCTTAGACGGTACTATTGATAGCAGCAATGTTAGCAGCATTTGAATTTATTATTGGCTCAAAACGCTTCGCTTTTCTTATTTCTGTTGTTTATACCAAGTGGCGAGAGCATTGAACGCTAAATGGCCAAAACAAATGTGTAGCAAATTTCTCAGCTGTCTGTTGGTTGGGGTCTAAAAGGCTTTTAATGAGATTCCCGGAAGGGAAACACTTCAAAAATTGATATTATATTTGCATGATTCTAAAACCTTCAACTTATGGGAATGACAAATGTTTTTCCCTTTTCGACTGCACAAATTTCCGGCTTGTTGCTTCAAAACTTGTCTAATACCTTATGGCCTTTAAGTCTTAAGCCTGCCAGACGTCATAATCGATTAGTTCATTTGTCTCAGAGTTTATTTTTTGTTAGCTTTATCTACATTTGGCTATAATTTTTTAAGCAACTTTTAAACTGGCTCATTTGATGTCAACATAAACTGATTCAATGTGACAGAGTCGCGCATAACTCTTGCTTTTGTTTGAGAGATGGGAGTGAGGGGGGTGTGGGGAGTTTTGGGGTAAAAACTACTATAATTTATTGTTGCCACATAGTTGGAGAAGTCGTTGTAGTTGTCGGCTTATATAAATGTGAAATTAATTGCTTAATTTAGTGGAATGGATTGCGAGAGTTGCTCAAAAAAAAATGAAAACAAAATCCACTTTTGCTTTTTCCAAGACTTTGGAGCTCACACAGTTGCCACTCTTGACAGTTTTTATCACATTATTAATAAGAAATAGAGCTGCGGCTGTGTTTGCCCACAACAACAACAACAACTGCAAATAATAAATACCAGGAACCATTTCAGACAATTCTATAACATTTCATAGCAAAGCTCTTGAGATCTGTGCGCATCTGTCAAGTTTTCCACGCCCTCGCCTTGGTCCAAACTGTCAACGTGGCCATAATTCATAATAAGCGGCCAAAGAACGGCAACGAACGGCGCCGATTTTATTCTATATCGCTGGTAGCCATGTTCCGTAGGCTAAAACCAAAGTGAGCAACAGTATAGCAAAGCTGTTGAACGACTGGCAAATGCCCTGTAAACAAAGGGACGAAGCATTTGTCAAAAGTAACATTTTATTTAATTTAATAAGAACTCAATTAATTTGAATTTATAAAATTATAATTTTTTATATTTTATAAAATTTAAAATAAATATTGTATATTTTATTTAAATTATTATTATCAATTATTAGAACGTAAATAAATTTCTAAGTTACCTTTTTAGCAAAGATAACCGTAAATATTAAAAGGTATAAACACAATGCTTTGTCTGTCGCTGTCGCTCTAGCTGGATATATGTACATAAATACACACAGACAGAAGGGGGCGTAACTAAGGGGGGCCAACAACATTTAACAAAAGGCAATCGCAAATATTTTGCAGCGCGCAAAAAGCAAAAATCTAAAAAGCCGGCAAAACGGCAACTGTTTTAGCGAGAGAAAAGGTGAGGAAGAAGGGAAAAGGAGAGAGGGAAAGCAGAGTAAAGAGAGAGAAGGGAAGAGTGGGGAGGGAATATGAAGATTCATAACTGTGTTGTTGTAGCTGTACAGTATTGTGTACAAGTATTAAACTAGGTGTACGTAGGTATAAACACACAGACCCACACATGTACTAAGCACACACACATACACACACACACATGCAAACATTTATTTGTATCGTTGGCTTTTGTTATCAGCATGAAGTGTTGAACGCCGCGGGCGAAAGAGTTGAAGAGAGAGAGAGTGTGGAAAGAGAGTGGTAGAGCGAGAGTGGAAGAGTGAAGTAGACAGACAAAGCTATGAACAAATTGTTGACTCAGCCCCGTGCAAATTGTACATTGCAATTTTTAGTTTAGTTTTGTGCAAAATGTTCGCTGGATGAATAACAGATTTATGAATGCAACAGTTATAGAGAGGAAGTGAGAGAGGGAGAGTGGGACAGTGCACCCAATGGGAATACAGAGAGCAAATATATGCATAGTCAAACCAAAAGAGAGAGAGAGAACATAACTGCACTAATAGTAACACAACGTCAAGAACAAGAGCAAATAAAAGGGAACAAAACTGAAAACAATATTAACAATAGTTAAATTTAATCAAGTTTAGTTTATATTGTAGTTGATAAAGTGTTATTAGCATAACTGTAATACTTTATTAACTAGTTAAATGAATGCTATATAGTATTTAAATATAATTTATTTATTTTTGCTTTCATTCTGTTCTTTTATTTGCAGGTGAGTTTTAAATGCTGCTAAATTACTCATACACTATGAACGGGCGGGTAAGTCTCTTGAACTCTGGCTATCATTAGCTCGTTTTGTCAGTGCCTCCCTCTCTCTCTTTCTCTCGTTCTGTCGCTTTATCTCGTAGTCACTCTCAAGCTGAGTCTAATTACGCTCATTTCAAATATTAAATGCAATTTCATTCTCATCATTTCCGAGCGGCGAGTTTTGTTTTGTTTGTTTGTTTCCCCCAAAAACCTAATTGAAATTACGTAACGTTCATTGACTTTAGAAATTGTACTTGGTCAACTATTTGCCAAGGCTTTTTGACTTGTCTTTTTGCGCCTTCTTCTTCTTCGCTCTCATATTTTTCACTTTTATTATTAGTTGCTTTTTGGCTAGTATTCCCAGTATTGTATTAAGCGGCTCTTTGCCATAATACTCGAAGCTCTAATGTAATCGCATTAGTGCGCTTTATTGCCTACTCGCTCTCGCTCCCCCCCTCTCTCTTTTTCTCTCTGTCTCTGGTTGAAGCAGAAGAAAATAGATTTCATTTAGACACGATCATGGCCCATAATAACAAGCAAACGATCTGACTAATGACGAGCCAAAAAGCCAAGTTACCAAGCTACAAAACATAAGCTGATAAGACTCATGTTGTCAGAACGTGAAACTTCGACTTAGACTTTGAGAGAGTCGTTAGAAGGAAGTGAAACCTGTACAGGAAGAACTGATTGCCAGATTACATAACATAAGTCCATCTTAGATCTTCTGCTACCAAAGATCTATAAAATTCTTCAATTCATTTTGCATGGATTTGGATCGCTTCAAGGGCGATTAGTAAAATAGCAAAAAAAGCAAAAGTTCTAATTGATCTTCTTGTGATGCTGTAGCAGCTGCACGACAAATCTCTGCCACACATAACTCAGACATAATTAAACTGTTGAACTCAAGCAATGAAAACAAAATCGAAATCAAAAATCAAAAAAATTTAAGTCAAAATCATTGAAGTGAAGTGGCGACAAGTGACGACGACGAGCTTTGAAAAGGCGCCCTCAACACAACAACAACAACAATAACAATCGCATCGTAATCGAAATCGAATTCAATAATAATCATAATAAATAAAATAATAATGAATACAATCAAAAATATATATAAATAACATAAAATAAAAAAATGAAACATAATAAAATCGATCGCAATGAATGTTGAAGGTCAGAATGCTTAAGCCTTAATCAATATTGAAGACAGTCGACGGCAAGTCGCCAAAATAACATAAATGAATACATATTCGAGTACCCAAAAGAATACTGAAAAATAAGAAAAACAAGTAAGAAAGGCTACAGTTGAGCGAGCCGACTGTAAAAGACCACGTACTGATTCTAGTGCACGTTTTCCATACAAATCACCAATTTTCGACCGATTTGTTCTATGGAAGCTATAGGTTATAGTTGTCCGACCCTGACCAAACTTGGTGAGAATAGTTATAATGGTACTATATACATAATGTGTGGGCTTATCCTCTCTAGCTTCAGTCTTTTTCAAGTTATGGTAGCGGGAAAATAATTTTTCACCATTTGGGGGGCGGCAGTGGGCGTGGCAACGGTTTCAAATAAACTTGATATACCTGATATATAGACGGACGGACGTTCATTCCAAATTTGGTAGCCTTAGCTCTTGTAGTTTAGAAGATCCAGGGTTTCATTCGGACAGACGAACATCGCTATATCGACTCTGATGTAGATGCTGATCAGGAATATATATACTTTATGGGGTCGGAATCGCCTCCTTCTGCCTGTTACGCACATTTCACTTCAGACAAACCTAATAGACCCCTCTAGTCTTTTTTAGATTACAGGGTCTAAAAAAGTTTTAAAAAAATATTGAAATTGTCTCGACTGGCGAACGTCGCCAATGAATTTCATTCTCTGAGCCGTCATCACAATTAAATACCAATTGAAATTTACTCGCTTATTTTGTTTTTCTTGTTTTTTATAAATTTTTTTTTTATTTCGGGGTAAATAAATTGTTATTAATGATTTGGTTGCTTAAATTGTGTGTGACAAATTTATGCGGCATTTTGATTAATTTTCATCTTCAATTGTTTTGATATTCGAATTTGAATTTTATTGATTTCCCTGTTAATCTCTGTATCATAATTCTATATTTATAAACTCTGATCAAATATATGTATGTACATATATGCGAAATGTTCTGCTCTTCCCATCTCTTTTCTCAGTGTATATTTTGTCTCTTTCACTCCTGATGGGTATCCATTACGGGAGCACGCAGTTCAATGATCGCATTTAATGATTTTTGTATGCGAAAATAAGTAGATTTGTAGTTAATTTTGAGTTTTATGAGTGTATTGAGTGTATGTGGAGTGTCCAAAGTGAGTATCGAGTATATGAGTATATGAATAGTATTTTGTCTGTGGATCATTCGTGCAAAAAAAGTTTTGTCTGGACCCGTGCGGAGCTTTCTTTTGTTATTCGTTCAAATCGTGTGGTAAATTTCAAATGATTTTCAGTTTTTTTTTTTGGTGTTTTCGTATCTTTTGACTGTTGAGTTGGAGGAGTTGACCCTCATTGTTGTTGTTGTTGTCTTTGTTTATTTGTTGTGGTCTATACACTTGAGTTAAGCTCAAGAGGTTGAACAGCTTTTGGCACAAGGCTTAGGTTATGCAATAAGGAATGGTTTGTCTATCCGTAGCACAAAAAATAGTTATACAATTACAAACTTAAAGCTATATATATTTGAAAACTCTTTTACTTTCCTTTAAAATCTCTAATTGAATTATTTTTATTACTATCGCTTGAGAGAAAGAAAAGTAAATAAATAACAAAATCTATTCACACCTAACAGAGCACGATAATAACGATAAAAACTCCTCAAACTTGACAGTTTTATCATAAACATAAAAAAAGATATCATCGAAACTATAAAACGGTTCCATAAACAAATTGCCGAGGGGTAAAAACCCGACAGAAACGACAACTTCTGTTTAAATGCCGAGGGCCACCAGGTTGAATTTGGATTTGTCTTTGGTTCGGGACAATTTCATTTAACGATGACGACAATTTTATCCAATTATGAGAGAAGCTTCGACTGTAGAAAACCTAACACTTACAAGTTACAGAGATCAATAATCAGCTCATCTACGAACCGATTGTAAACGGAACGATAAAAATTAGCCCACAAAATAGAGTTGGGGGGGGATATAAAAGGGAGGAGAACCCTTTTCTATTGGTAGGATCGTAAAACGATCAGACATCAAGAATGTGCCATAAGCCATAAAGCGTATGGCAGTTTCGGTATTTGATAGCCGTTGACCATAATAAAACCTGATAGCAGAACTTGAGTTTTAAGTGCCCTTATAATGAGGCACAAAATGGGCAACAAAGTTGGCTTAAACTGCCCTCATGGTACTGAAGTTAGGGCTGGAACGAGCACTTGATTTGACAACTCAAGCGAATACTATATATATGTATGTATATATATCTATATACACGTAGCTATAAAGCGTGAGAACATATTTATAGATAGAGGTCGATCTTTATCGCAAACTGAATGTTTTGAGTGAATCTTTTTCATGAATACTCATACGAATACGCAAATGAATGTGAATAAATTGTTGGCAACAAGTCTGGCATGTAAATTTTTACGGCTATCCCGAAAACTACAATATATATATAAGGAAAAAAATACAAAATAAAAAGTGATCTGCAAAATTTGTTTTGTTTGTTGATTTTTTGTTGTTTCTTTTTTAATTTTTTGTTTATTTTCAACAGCTTTTAAATTAATTGGCTTGGTACGCAAACTTTGACCCACTTAGATCGAGATACACCACAATAATAATACACTTCTATATACCCCATACATATATGCAGAGTCAGTGTCAGTGTCAGGGTCTGTGATTTTGGATTGTAACAACTTATTCGATCATCGTAGGTGGATGAGAAGGAAAGCTAAAAAAAAAAAAAAAAAAAAAATTTGTTGGGTTTAATGAACTTGATAAAGCCAAATAGTTGGAATGTTCTTTTCGACGGTTTATCCATATAAGCAGCCTTATTCTTAAATTGCTCCACATACACATACATACAACAGCTGTGTTTTGGCCATGTTAGATGCGTTGCCTAAGATTAGTTCGAGCCAAAAATAAATACACAGTTTGGCCTACATTTAACATTCATTATGTCATTATAATAAACTGTTTATGTATTTAGATATTTATTTTTTTGCGAAATACTCGAATCGTTTAAGATTTCAAATATTCCGTTTGTAGATTGACAATTAATTATGCATAAGTTGAAACTTGTAGATCATATGTCAATAACTCAAATGCATAAACGATCTCAAAACTGATCTAGTCAACAGACTATAAGATAATTAACAAATTGTCTCAAGTTTTTTATTATTATAAACCTGCATAGAAAAAAATAATTAAAAAATTCATAAAAAAAAAAAAAAAATTTAACATTTAACTTGGTAAATTTAGATCGTGAAGCTAAATCTAATTAATTATTAACAAAATATATTATACAACTTATTTTTATTTATATTATTTTTTATCAAATTTATGAAAACTTATAAACTTAGAAACCATTTACATTATTTTCCAACTCACTTGCTAAATTCTCTTAAATATTCATTTAAATAATAATTTATTTGATATTTAGAAAAATCCCCAATTGTTTACATAAACTCCATCAGACAACTTACCTTTCCCACTGCCCACTTGACTTCAGTTAATTTATAAAACCGAAAAAAAAAACAAAACAATTTGCCAGCCAAGTTCAGTGTCAAAGCGTTGCAACATTTGGTTGCAACTGCGATCGAACATACAACATGTTCGATCGAGCCAAAAGTCTCTTACGCTCTGTGCACGCTCTCTTAAGCTCTTAGCTAGGCACAAAAAAAAACACACTCACACACACACATAGGCGGCAGATTGTAATGCCGTCCAAGTCCAACTATGGACAATGGAAACAAGTTCTTATTGTTGTGTTCATGTACAATTTTTTTTGCTGTTGTTTTAAGCGACTTTTGTTTACCTTATGGCTCGTTAAAGATCACTGCGCTCTTCATACCAGAGAGAGAATAGTTGAGGGAGAGAAAGACAGACAGAGAGAGGGAGTCAAAAGAGTCTCTTTTGAGAGAGCGACTTGGCCTGGCCAAACAAGTTGCAGTTGTTGGTTCTGGACAAAACTCCTACACGGGACAGTCGCAATACTTTATTTCTTTTCTTTTTGCTTCTTTTCTTTCTTTTTCTTTTTTTTGCTTTTCTGCAATGCCAAACAGCAGGAAGTTCAATTTCAGTTCAGTTGAATTTTGCACGTCATCTCAAGCGGTCCTAAAACGTTGTTGCCTCAATTTCAAAATCTAAATCTCGAGTTTCGAAAAGATCGAGTTCGACTTTTAAGTTCTTTGCAAAAGAGTTTTTTAAGCGCGTCTCGTGATGCCAGTGTTTCGCTATCGCAGTACGCATTTAGTACGTGTTTAAGCCTAATTAAAATATATATCCAAAACTCTTGGTATATGTACAATGAACTGTTTTTAGAGTGTGTATTGCCAGAAGTGTTTAATCATATTTATAAGAGCAACTTTTGTTAGTTTCTCCAATAAGCGAATTGATCAAGTGAACAATAATCATGTATCGACTGCAAAGACGTGCTGCTCTGATAGCCAAACAAGGTAAAAAATAGTGGAGAAACCCACTAACAAACCCAAATAGATAAGTACTACTTTAAAATACTCCAAAACTAAGTAAATATTGTCGCAAAAAGCAAAAAAACCAGTAAACGAATTCAAATTGAGTCATTATGTCATTACTCATACGACACGTTAGACACGCGCAAATTTTATAGTTCATATTTAAATATTCTGCGGTTTTCTACAGTACAAAATTATACTTTTTGCGGTTTAACCGGAGGTGTGGTCAGTTTTATGACTGATCAGATGAAGTAATTCCATTCCAGATGATCTTACGTTATTAAAAAACTATTTCATGCCAAATTAAGCACAACAATTTTGTTGTAGTAAAATATCAATTACAACTGCAATTCCTTTCTCTTGTCAAGCAAATCATCTTCATTTACTTTCTTTGAAATAAAATGTTTTAAGACGAGCGAAGGGAAAACTGCAGAACATGCAACTGGGTCATCAAATGGCCAAAAAAAAAACCGACCCCAAACACGATGGAGCAATCATTTTTACTTACTTTTGATTATAAACAAAAGACAAAAGACAAAAGACACAAACAACAAACAAACAATCTGAAAAGCAAAAAAAAATACAGAAACTTATTTACAAGCTTTAATCGCCGGCTAAAAGACGACCCAGAAAATCTTCTTGGCATCTCGAGACGAGAAAAAAAAACAAATTGAGAAGAAAATAACAAACTTTAGCCTCGGGCATCTTTCTATTTCATTTGGCAAGGGATTGGGTTTTTTTGGGATTTGGGCTTGCGACTGAACCAGGTGAAAGAAACCTTCAACTTTGCAGACCTGGAATTGCTCTTGACTTCATGTCAATTCAAGATTCGTGCTGGCTGGCATATAATTTAATTTATCCAGTCAGTCAGTCACTCAGTCAGTTACTCAGTCAGTCACTCAGTCAGTCTTCTTTTTGTTGTTGTTGTGGTTTTGCATGCCAAAAGTCTCAGGGCCCACAAAATTGTGTCCTCCTGACCAGCTGTGGCTAAAACCGAACCGAAAACCAACAGCAAAACCAAAAACTAAAACCGAATCCAAAACCAAATCGAAAACCAAAACTAAATGCAAACCAAGTTCAAAGTCGTGCCAAAGTAAAATCTTTCGTTATTAGCCAAAAAAAAAGCCAAAGAAAAAAGAAGTAACGAAACGAACCGAAATAAAAAACTCGGCCTGCTCATGGCCAAAGAAGGTCATGGACGGATTTAAGGTTTTTGCTTTTCTATCTAGTCTCAGTCTAGCCTGTGTACCCCAGCTCCCTTCCCTCTCCTCTTCTTGATCTCCACCTTTTCCATGCATCACAACGCTGTCTGCACTTGGCCAATTGCCAAAGAGATTTATTATTGAAATGCATTAAAATATGGCTATGGATAGTTGGCAATGCGATGCCATTTCCCTACATATTGCCACACACACACTAATACAGTATATATATACTATATATGTATATATATTTTATGGATTAGTTGACAGCAAAGTAGAAGTTATTGCAATTTTCTTTGCTCTCCAAGTGTGTGTGTGTGAGTGTGTGTGTGTGTGTACTTTCTAAACTTAAAGTATGCGTGAAAATTGCAGCTATTTTCAAATATTTTATGTTGGCTAACAAGCTTATCAACCGGCATAACTATTATTCAAATAATTCTTATTAAATTTATTTTCTATAAACAAAAATTGTCTTCAATTTTTAGTTGATTTCTTAAAGACTTAAAGTTCAAATTTATTTGCCTTTAATTTTTATAGCACTTTCTTTAAATTCTAGATGAGATTTTAAGAAGTTTGCCGCAAAAGTAGAAAATAAGCCAATGAATTTAAAGAAAAAGTTATCATTAAAACAGAAATTTTCCTAGATTGCTACAATACTATATAGTTCAAATCATTAACTTTTGACCAGTCTTTCCTCATATTGGAATCATATATGATTTGTAATTAATTTTAATTAAATATCTTAAGCTTCTTTTGAGTGCTTTCTCATAAGTTTACTTTCTTAAGTTTAAATCTTCGATACTTTCGATTGCCTTAATTAGCGAAATTACTGTGAGAGGCCCATTAAAGCCTAGAGCTAAGTAACCCACAGCTTAAGGAACTCTAAAATTTAGTGGTATATATCAAATAAATTGCTAACATCTGAAGCTACAGTCAGAAATTGTATATGTTTTAAATCACGACTAGAATACTACTATAGTAAAAAGTAAAATAAAATATTTTTACTATTCAGTTTTAATAGTTTAAACTTTTTAGTGGTTTATTTTTAGCATTTTTCAGTGAGATTAAATTCGCTTTGTTAAAATATGTTTTGTGTCTGGTAATTTGGCCTAATGCAATGTGGAACAATATGTTGACCCACTGCAAGCTTAAGGCCAAACAATATTTAATTGCGGACTTTTTATGGCTCGTTAGAGTGATGTGTGGAAAGGAGGGGAGAGAGGATGTGGGAGAGCACATGGAGGAAGGCAGTAAGCCCAGTAGTTTAAGCCAACTCTTACTGTTAAACTTGCTAGTTGAAGTCTTACCTAATGCATTTCCTTAAGACGACTGGCGACCATTTGACTTGGACACTGGACGTCAGTTAAAATTGTTGTTGTTGTGGTTGTCGCTCTTTTATGGCCGAGATGCACGCATCAGTCAGACAGCAGAGTTGTCCGGAATGGATTGAGACTGGCTGTGGCACCCTCAATCCTTCTTCTCCACCTCCGCCTTGTCCTCCTCCTGCTGAACAAGAACTTGCAACTTGTTGCTAGTTTAGTTTGCTGCTATTTTTATGACCTCTGCCAACACCAGAGACGCTCCAAACTTATCTTACTTAACTAACTAACTAAGTATCGAGCAATTCTAATCTAATCACATGTTAGACTGCCAAAGAGCGAGAGAGAGAGAGAGAGAGATGGCAAATGTATTTTTACCGTAATGTTTGGCTCTCTAACGATGAATGCAACGGTTGTTTTCCCTTTCTGGTCATCTTCAAAGTCGAGATCGTCGTGTGTGCATCCCAAAATAGCCAGGAATACCAACAACAACTTGTTACACGCGTGACTGCTCCACGCCCCTTACTCCTACCCCTCTCTGCCATACAGCATGCAGTACCAATCCCAGTTCCAGTGCCGGTCTTCAAGTCTACGTCTTTCTTTTCCGTCTCTGTCTCCGCCTTCTTCCCAATTCTCTTCGCATTACAATCCAAAAGTCTTCCTGTTTCTTGTTCATCTGCATTTTGCCCGTTTATCTATCTCTCTCTATCCCCCCTCTCTCTCTCTCTCTTCGTATTTCTCACTTTAGTGGTTGCTCTTTCGCTCACTGCTTTGTGTCCTATACATACTGTCTTCTTCTTCTGCTTCTTCTTCTTCTTCTTTGCTTTAAGCTTGTGCAGTTAATCAATTATAACGACTCTTGATTTCCTTCCTGATCTAGATTAAGATTTTTATGTGGGTTCAGGTTTGGGTTCAGGTTCGGGGTTCAGCCTCGCATGTCTCTTTACTGCAACTACGACTGGGTGGGTTGACTACACTGTGGAAAACAAGGGCTAAATTTGAATTAGGAATGGGAGTGCTATAAAAGTTTTTGAAGAAGAAAAAAATTTAAAAAATAATGTTGAAATTTATTGTTAATAGTTTTAATTTTTATTAAATAAATTTTAAATAATTATTTTCTCTTTTTACCAAATACTATTTATAGTTTTTGTTATTAAAATCTAATTTTTTACAGTGTACATTTACAGTTGTCTTCTACTACTTCTACCTACTCTCTGTATACCATGTATTTTCTTAAGTGCGATTAAGTCCCATTCCGATTTGGTGATTCTAGTTGAGTGCGTGTTTTGATGATTGCTCTATCACACTTTTTTATAGAGTTATTTTTGCTGATGATTTGCCGACTTAATTGACTTTTATGTGCCGCACTTTGAATATATATGTATCTGTATTTGTATCTGTATGTTCTTATGGCTAATACAAGGAAATGAAAGCATTTTTATTGTCAATTGGAGCGTGTCTAAAAATCTTTTATCAAATAAAACTGAACTTAATTAGCAATATCTTTGATTTAAGTTGTAGTTGTCGACATCAATCTAACGATTCTTATCTTTGATATAGTACATTCACTTGTAAACTGACTGTTCTCTAAGACCAATTCCTTGAATTTGTTACCAACTCCTTTCCACTTTGTGTTAGCCTTTCCCTTTGGCATCATTATGCCCATTTAATTATACCTTTTTGCACTCAACAATTTCCAAATAAATCACTCAATCAAAAATGCTAGAGACTGTATACTTTTGTTGTTGTTGTTGTTGTTCTTGTGTTTGGCTACACATGACAGGATAGTTTCCCACCAATCGCTCACAGCAAACAGCAACAAGAACTACAACAACAACAACAACAACAACAAGAGCTAGTAGCAACCACATAAATACATCAGATGTCAAAAAATGAACTTGACTTGCGGAGCCAAAGCACAGCTTGATAGTAGACCAAAACGACTGAACGTTGTTGTCTGGCCGCCTTGGCTTTTAAGCCAAGATGTAGAAAAAAAGGGTAAAGAGTATGAATCGGTTAAGGTAGGGAACTTGTCTTGGAGGCTGGCCACATTAAATAGCAAATAATAAATTAATATGCCGTAAGTTAATAATTACAAGTTGAAGATGTAACAGATTGTGCCGAGATTGCGGCTACTGTGCGAACACAACTCTTCGACTATATCTTCTACATCTGTTTTGTTACCCTCTCTTCTCTCTCACCTCACCTACCCTCATCTCCTCCATATCTGCTGACTCGCGTTCTGCGCTTTTAGGCGCCCCGCGTAGTGCCCAAAGGAGTCTCATTAAAAATGAGAAAAAAGGCAATAGCACGAAGTTTATATATACATATATTTATGATATATATGTATATATGTTGCTGATTCTCTGGAAATCCGACTGAAACTTATTAAAACATTTATAAGAAACATTAAATTTGATTAGATTTGTCGTTAGCTTAACTTTTTTAATGTTTATAAATGTTTACTATTAACTATAAAGAATTGACTTAAAGTAAACAGTTCGTAGTCTTAAAAGTGTGGACTTTAAGCATTGAATATAAGTAGTGTTTACTATATACTATTGAGGAATATCTTTAATTCTAAATCTTTCAAATTTTGTATTTAAACTTCCAATCTTTTGAGGTACAAAATTTAAAATTTTTCTCTTTTATGGGTCGTATAAATTAACTATATAGCTTAAACTACTTTGAGAGCCCAAATCATGATTTCAAATTGCAGCAAACTGTAACAGTAGCCAACAATTTGATAACACTTATTTTGTAAGCTTACCGAATCTCGTTTTGAGTACACTTAAAATCTTAAAAGACTTTGAGAGTATCATGTTCGTTCTAGTTAAATCATGTACTGAGCTCGTTTCTCAATGAAGCAGAACGAAATTTGCTGTGGCCGCAGTTTGTGCGTGGCAAATTAATTGAGCAAAAGTTCACTAAAGTTTACATAACTGCAATAGAAACCGCTATAACAACAACAACAGCAGCAGCAGCAGCAGTAACAACAACAACTTGTTAGACCAGTGAAAAGCAGCTGCAGCACTCAGTACTCAGCACTTTTCATCATTTTTATGGCCAACATTGCAGCTTCTTGGCAACATGTTGACAACAACGTCGCGCCCTCAAAGCCAAACAAAAGTCTCTGCGAATTGACCAATGCACGAGTCCAGTCACAGCAGTAACAACAGTCTGAGGCCGCAACGGTTTCCCATTTTCAATTTGCACAACAACAAAAAAAAAGAGGAAAAAAAATGGAAACTGAAAAGAGTTTTATTTGCCAAATGCGTCAAGCATTCCGATTCCAATTCCTATTCCTGCATAGCTGCTGCACCCCAGCACCACCAACAACAACAACAACAACAACAGTAACAACGAGAAACCTTTGCTGCCATTTGTCAACATTTGGTTGGTATCAAATGTCTGTGGGGGACCGTCCACTAACCATGACAAATTTGTTGTAATCAGAAAGCACTAACGACAACAGCAACAACAACGACAGCAACAACAGCAACAACAACAACGATTCTCATTGACGCTGCTCTTAGGGCCAAATAAAGTCCAGCTGAGCAGGAATAGGGCTAAGGGAAACAAGCCACAGAAAAAAGGGCATAAAACAAATTGCAAAACATTCGCACAATTTATAAAAATCACTTGGTAATTTGTATGTTAAGTTAACATTTGGTTAGCGTCACTCTAAATGCCAAAATGTAGATACAATTACAGTTATAAACAAGAGAATATAAAATTTGAAAAATTGTTTAAAATATTTTAAATAATATGTAAACTTAAGATACATTGAAGATATATTTATTTAACTTTAGTTAGACTAGAAACAGTCGACAGTTTAACTTTTAGCTTAAACAAAAGCATCAATTATAAAGTTTAATAAATTAATTTATAAGTCATAATAATAAAAATTTAAAAGATATTTGAATAAAAGCCACAATTAGTAAACTTATTATTGGCATATTTTTATAACCAAAATCATTTTTTATAAAATATAATATTTGAATAGACAATATCAATAATAATATTTTCAAGAAAAACATTTTAATTGAAATATTAATTATTAAATAATAATTTTAATAGAGTTTTATAAGTTAATATTCCATTAAATTCAATAAAAATAACTATAAGTTTTGTATTTTATAAACAAATCTCTTCAAAAATTTAAATTTTTAAAAAATAAAAACATTATTTATAAAATTTAATATTTGAAAATTCAAAATAAATACTAATAATTTAAAATATAACATTTAAGGTAAAAAATCAATTATAAAATAATAATTTTAATATGTTTTAATGGATTTTTAGTAATTAATAGTGCATTACATTCGTTAATAATAATTATAAGTTTTGTATTTATGAAATAAGAACTTTTCAAACTCTTCTTAAGTTAAATTCTTGTTTAAAATTCTTCTCAAACTTTCTAAAAATCTTTGTTAATAAATTTAATAAATATTGAAATGCAAAAATACTGAAAATATTACTGCATAAATAATTATTAAATTATATTCATTATAATTGATGTGCACATAAAATACAGGCTTATATGTTTATTTTAAACCTATATGTATTAATTATTCAAATTTAGTGTCTTTTTTAATAATTTACTGTATCTGATAACATTTTGTTGATTTTTATATAGTTCATAAACAAATCAAGTTATCAGCAATTGAAATCCGCCTTTGAGTTCAATTAAACGTTGATTTTGTTATTGCGATTACATCCGTTTATTGACCCATTTCGTAAGATCCATAAATCAGTGAGGTTTTGCTTCCGATCCTTGACCTGCATCGCCATCACCTGCAACTTGGGAGACTCATTAAGATTTCAAGTTGTTGCCGGGCACTTTATGGCCACATTACAAAACTTCCGTCCTTTTGTGCAAAATTCGCACTGAAAATAAATAAATAAATAGGAAAAATATTTTTCTGTTTACACAACATACAAAGAGGGAGAGAGAGAGAGAGAAAGAGAGAAAGGAACTTGAAGGAAGTCGGAGCAAGAAGCATGTGCTATAAATAAATGCATTTTTTATACATATAGAATGAAAAAAAAACGTAGCACAAACAAAAACCCACACAACTACAGTCCCCTCTGTTAGTATTCTCCCCTACAGATTCTTCGAGCTTTTGGCCAACTACGGGATCTGGCTAAGAACCCTGAATGCGCGTCTCTAACGAATGTTTTAGCTTTGCTTCCGGCGACATAAAACTGCCGTTTGCTGTTGTTGCTGTTGTTGTTGCTGTTGTTATTGCTGTGGCAGTTGCTGCTGCTGCAGTTGCAGTTGACCAAAAAGCAGCTGCCTATTGGCGTTTACCACAGTTGAGTAATGCTCCTTCGTCTTGTAGTTGGAATCGCAGTTCGACTTGAAGCTGAAACTGAAGTTGGACTTTTCTTAGTTCTTGTTGTTATTACGTTTCCTTTATTTGTTGTTCTGTTTGCTGTTGTTATTGTTGTTGTTCTGCTTCTTCTTGCTGCAGTTGTTCTTTAGCTGGCTTTTTTTTGCCTGGGTCAGTTTCAAGTTTTGTGCTGAACAAACGGGAACAATATTGGGGCAGATGTTGCCGTTGAGAGTTCAAGTTGTGTTTTGAAAGTAATTCGTCTGGGGCAACTCTTGGGTATAATTGTGGGGCATACGGACAATGGAGAGAGGTCCAAGTTCAAGCCACCCACCCACATTTTATTGTTATCGCAACAATGGCAGCACCACAAAAGCGTAGCACAGCTGCCTCCGCCACCGCCACCGTCTCCGACTTCCCCTAAGTCTCCTCCTACACCTTCTCCCTTGTCTTCTACCTTCCACCGATGCGCAAGAGCAATTTTCTGGTTCTGGTTTCTTCAACTTGAGGTCATATTTTAGCCAGCAGCTTGTAGATCTTACCTTGAGTTGGATTTTGTCTAAAGATCTGAAGATATCTGCTCTACTTGATAAAGTTTAAGTAAATAATTTTTTAAATTAAATTAAATTTAAATTAAATTCATAAATTGAAAACAATACTTGTAGTTTTCGCAGGGTATGTTAGCCAAATGTAGTTCTTAAACTAAGCGACCCGTTTGTAGGGTAACTGCGTACTAGCCATAGGTAGGGCAGCGTACTCACTCACTTCACTGAGATAAAAGCAAATAAAAAATTGCATAAAATGCCAGCGGCCGGGTAAAATGCATGTAGAGCTACAAACATCGGCGGTGCATTGAACTCCAGTCCGTGGTCCACAGTGCACAGTCCACGGTCCGCGGTCCACAGTCCGCGGTCCATTCCAGACCAGGCCACAAAACTAGAAAACTGTGAGGAACCAAACGAAAGAACGACTGAACGAACGCAACGAAACGAACGAACGGTCTCAAGAACCGACTGAGAACTCGTATCTGTTCTAAACATGGCCACAGAATACTACAAATATACAATGCGAACACATTGCAGAACGGACAAATGGACATCGGTCATCGGACATTGGACATCGGAGCGGAACGACGGACTTTCGCACGAATGCGTCGAGCGTAGAGAGGAGGAATTGAGAAGAAGACGAAGAGAGGAATTGCGGTGACTGGGAACGGTTGAGTCAGCCAGCGATTAGAAGCCTAAAAGGAAGTAATGTTGCAGAAAATGCAAAGAGAGAGAGAGAGAGAGAGGGAAGAGGTAGAGTGGTAAAGAGTGGGGGAGAGAGAGTACGAGTGTGTGAGTAGAAGAGAACGAAAGATCAAATTGCTCTGCGTGGACGGACCGGACTCGGGAGTCTGTTGTTTGGTTTGCTCATTTTTTATGATGGTTAAAATTGAAAAAAAGCAAAAACAAAAAAAAACCCGAAGCTTAAGACCCCTCTGCTGTTACCGCTCCCACTCTCCTTCCCTCTCTCCCTACCTCTCACTCTCTCTTGCTCTTGTTGGCTCTTTCGCTGACTTGCTATTATTATGTGCTTTTTCTTTTGGCGCGGTTTGCGGTCTGAGCCCGAGTTTGAAACCAAGTCCGAACCCGGCTTTGAACGTCTTGCTCTTGCTCTTGGTCTCTTAGCGTGTGTGTAATTATCCAAGGACGCCGCTGAGTAATGAAACGACCTTGAGTGCAGCACAACATACAAACACACATACAGACAAGCACACACATGCACAAACACGTACATGCAAACAAAAGCTACATATTGTGATCTTTTATGTCTGTGTGTGTTTGGGCGTACTGCAGCGGGTACCAGGTCTGGGGTCTGGGGTCTCGGGTCTCCAGCGGTCAGGGCGTCATTTGTTACACATGGACAAAAAGCTGATATGGTAAACAATTTGTCAGCGTCATAACAAACCCAGCGAGACCAGAGACCAGAGACTAGAGACTTTAGACTTGAGAACCGAGAATGGGCAGCTTTGCACTGCATCGGAGACCAGACAAATGGCAACGCCCACAAAGCTTTTGGCTTTTGATCAAAACAAATATAGAAAGAAAGAAAAAAAATAAGAAGAGAAAAAAAACTTTGCTTTGTTTTCCCCCTTTTTCCTCACGATCTGATCGAATTGTTGTGGTAGTGGCCAGACATCTAGACAAGCTAATCTAGAGATAGCCATAGATCACTCTGTTGTTGCCGTGATATAGTTGGCAGCTTTTGATCGCTCTATTGATAGCTTAGCAGTCTATATTCTTATTCAATATAATATTTTTAAATTTCATGTGATTTGTTTAAATTGAATATAGTTTTTAACTTAAATGGATTTATTTAAAGAATAATAAATAATTCTTAATAATATTTTGCTATATTATCTATTAACATAGTATGTTTATCAGCTTTTATCTTTATCTTTATTTCATTTAATCTAAATCAAATTAATCTTGAATTAATTAACATCTAAACCGATTTATTTTTAAACTTTAAGCTAACGATTATTAGAATTTAATTTTCATTTAAATAATTTTTAAACATTTTTATGTGCAATTCATCAAAGTTGTTAGTAATATTTTAATCAGCTTTTAAATAAATTTTATTATAATTTTTGCCATAATTTAGTTAAATTTCAAACAAATTTGTCTGCAATTCATTTAAACAATTTAATTTCCCGACAAATTCTTTCTAGTTATAAATTCTTTTCCACAAATTGTTTCGAATTGTTTCAGATACTTTGTAAGCACTGAGCAGAATGGCAAGCACTTTGCATTTTCTTCTTAGTTCTCGAGTGCAACGAAAGCATTGACCTGTTCATGTTATTTTCCACCTCACTACCAACTCCCCTTTCCCCCCTCCACCCCACCACACCCCCTTGTGCACTTTTAGTAGCACAGGCATTCAACTAATCAGCCAGAGCACAAAATTATTTGCCATTTTTTACGCGCTGCTTCAAAAGCGGCAACAGTTGTTGTTGTTGTTGTTGTTGGCATGCCAACAGGCCCCACCATTAGGCCATAATCATCATCACACACGCCTTAGCCAAGGCTGCATCTCCAATACCAATTCCCCCCAGAAGGGGTAGTGAGAGAGAGGGAGAGAGAAAGAGAAAGAGAGAGAGAGAGGTAGCGAGAGATAGAGATTCCGCTAGAGGTGTGCCAAATGCGCGCGCGCGCAATCGCTTGCTTTTGTCTATGATGGGAGATGAAAGATGGCTAAAATAGTAGATGGAAAAGGAGTTAATACGAGTTGGTGAAGGGGGGTATGGGGAGGTGTAAGTTGGCTTTGGATTGGAGGCAAGTAGGAGGAGGCCAGCTATATTTTTAAGTATAGGTTTCGGTTTCATTGTTGCATTTCTTCTGCGTTTATGAAATTAATGAGCAGCCACAAACTGACTGCCTTTACCTGCCTGACTAACTGACAGTTTGACGAACTGACTACAGAGGCCACTCACTCAAACAGCTATATACTATATAAATATATATATATTCAACTCTCTGTTAGTTTGTTGCATAATTTTGGCATCGCATCATTTATTGACCCGCATTTTTGTGTGTTTTTTTTTTTTTGGCAATATATACGCTTAACCCTGAGGCGCCGACTGTCGCCTTCAACGCCTTCATCCGGCTCCCGACCTTTTTTACAATTGAAATGTAAATACACTGACACACGCCCCCCTTCCCCCCTTCGGGTGATCTTTCATTAATTTTGGCAGCAGCATTCCAAGTCCATCTTCGTCAGCTTCAGCTAGGAAATGTAGTATCATAAAATCAAGCTCAAAAAACAGTTTCTGTTTGTTTTTAACTGAGCAATTCCCTCAATCTTGACTTGAAGCGGGTGTCAAAAGTCTACTTGTTGTTGTAGTAGTTGTCTTTGTTGTTGTTTTTGTTGTTGTTGTCTTTCATCTCACATTGAAATCAACGTAGCAATTCACTTTTGATTTCTTTTGCTCAGTCGTTTATTTATTTGCTTAACAATTATAGCCAAGTACATTCCATTATATATATATATATATGTTTTTTTTTGGCGAACAACAAACAAATAAAATAAATAAATTTAAGTTTAATGACATATTTTTTAAACAGCTTTTTTACTCACTTTTTTGTTGTTTTTATTTGTATTTTGCAGGTATGTTAAAATGTATTTAATGATTGGGTCACTCTGGGAATATTTAGTCACTCGCCAAGTTCATTGTTCAGTGGGTAAGTAAAACAGTTAATTCCTGAAGTATAAAGCTCTTTTAGAAGATTTGAGTTTAGCTAATCGTTTCGTTAGCTTTTTCTTGGCAACACTCCCTGAGCTTATCTGTAAGCACATTAAGTTTAAAGCTCGCTCTGGCTTTCAGCTTTCATTTCAAGTGCATTAAGCTTAATCTCTGCAACTTTCTAATGCCATTTCGGCAAATATTACACATCATTATACAGAGGCGAGGACCACACCCAGAAAAAGAAAAGGAGATAAAAAAAAATGGAAATAAAAAATCTTTTCCAACAAATTTTTGCTTCCTGCTACCAATTTCTATCGACTCCTTTGCCATCTCTATCGCTATCGCTTCCTCCTCTCTATTTTCTCTCCTCCTCTCTTTGCCAGTTGTCTTTGCATATTGAAATTTATTGTTATTGTTTCTGGCAGCGACTACTGTCCATAATTTTTCAACAAATCGTCGCTCAGCTGTCACACTAATCTTTGAGGCCACCAAGAAACCGAAGCGAAAGAGCTTCGAGGCAAATTTGCATATGACTCGAACAGAGGCTCTGGGATTGGTTTGCCTTTCTGGCCTGGTCAGAAAGAAATCAAACACACCTACAACAAATACCTATAAAAAAAAAAATCAACAATTGTGGGAAATTTGTTTTAAAAATGAAAACATTTTCTGTGTATGTTGTGTGTGTGTTTGTTTGTTGTGTGTGTGTGTGTGTGTGTGTGTGTGTGTGTGTGTTTGTGTGTGTGTATGCCAACGATCACTTATTAACAAGTTTCAAAATTGTTTTTACCACATTTGGTTAATGCCATTTATTGGCTTTACCGGCTGCTGGTGTTGTTAGATGTGTGTGGGCTGAACCCGACAGTGTCACGCCCACCAACAGCCACTGCAATTTGACAGCAGCTATAACAATCGAGGGCGCTACGAGAGAGCCCAGAGGGAGATGGAGAGGGAGAGGGGAGCAGAGCTGTACCTATCTGGGGCGGTGCGTTGCATCCGAGTACTGCCAACAGCAGCAGACCAAAATTGGAGTCAGCTCCCAATTCAAACTCATAAGTTGTTTTTATGGGCTTGTTTCACTCTCATCTAATTCAAATGTCAAGTTTTATGTTTGATTCTAATTGTTTTTTATTTTACTCAACTATTTTTATTTGGGGGTTACTAGGTGAGGTCTCCAACTTCAACTTCATCTTCTGGCCATCTTGGTTATCTTATTGCGTCGGCAGCTAAACACGAAAGCAATTAATCCCGCTAATTGCTCAGAAAATAACGTTAGCAAAGATCTAATGTGCCAGCCCCCATATTAGTTTTTTTTATGTTTACGTTTCACATTTTGAGTTAGTTTCTGTTAACTGGTCTTAAAAGGTCACAGATGCTGCAGTTAAGCGATACTAATCATTTTGCAGAGGCGCCACCTATCTTTGAAACTGGGCATTAAGATTAATGATAACTTAACATAAACATTTGATAGGCTTAGTATCTTAAATGGTTGATCATTAACAAATGAAGTGTGTCGCTGTTGAAGTGAGCTCTAAAGGTACAGTGGTCGCAGAATGTGTGTGATTCATGCACCTGAAAGCTTTAGGGTGACCGTGAAAAGTCTTTGGTGACCATTTGCTGACAATGTGATGGATAACAAATGATCTCTGGTATAACTGCTCTCTTAGATGAGCGAAACAGGCGCTTAATAATCTTAGGGTGACCATATATTGTTGTCATGAAGTGCATATAATGTCAACTGTTTTAGTAAGCTTAACTTTTTTGGTCTGATTGATTTATATAAGTCAACTGCGATTGATTTATACTGCTTAAAACATTAAGGTGACCGTTAATAATCTAAAGTGACCATATTTTGCAGTTGTGTATCTTGATTAAATGATGTCTGGTTTTCAGAGATGACATTGGTGAGGGGAAAAGACCAAAAATAAACTTTAAAGTGACCATATATTCCAACAAAAGTGTAAAAGATTAAGAAATCTTTCAGTTTCGGGATATTTCTACAGATTATCGCATTATGGTGACAGTTTGTTCTTCTTTGTAAGCACTTGTCCACTGTCAAACATTGTTTACTCCATTCTTGATCCGACTAGAGTAATGAAACCCTTTATTATCGTTAGGCTGCAGAAGCCTTTGGAGTGACCTCAAAACAGATTGACCCATTCACTCTGCGACTGTAACTCCTAAGTTAGTGTAGCTGTGACTGCAACTGTGACTGTAACTGATACTGTGATTGTGATTGTGATATTTCGATTGTGGCCATTCCCTGGACTCACTTAATTGTTTCTTTGGCCCACAATGAAGTTGGCTAAATGATGCTGCACAAATTGAACTGTGTGCAATCACGTTGGGCTGTTTCGGGTACCACCCCATGTTCCGGATGTACGCCCACTTGGAAGGCTAGTTGCCAAATCTTGACTTGACTACGGCTACAACTCAATTTGAAATGGGCCATTAAAACAAATGCACAGCGAACACATCGCAAATCCCCCAAGAAAATATGAAAAAAGTACAAAAAATACAACAAAATACTGCAAAAGACTCGCCCACGTTGCAGGTAACAAGTTATATTTGTTGTTGTTGCCTGTTCACACACAGAATATCAACATGGCAATATTTATTTATAACATTTGGCCCCCTCTCTCCACACCCCTCTCAGCACTCCTCCCTGTAGCTCTCAAGTCGAACATCGTCTGTAAAGACTTTCCACGAAATGTGCAAGTAAACTGTACATAAACAAAGTGTCTAGTCTAAATCTGAGGCAGGTCCTTGTCCATGTGCAACCTTTCACTTGGCTCTAACTCTGACTTCGACTTCGACTCAGACTCAGACTCAGAGTATGACTCTGACCGTACTCAACACTACTCCACTTTGGCTGCTGTCTTTCTAAACAATTGGCAAGACTTTTTAGTTACATTTATAAATACTATATAGATATATATATATATATAAATAAATATATATATATATATATAAATATATATATATATATATATATATATATACATATGTATGTATGTATGCAATATTTATTTGTATTTGTATCAATAGCAACGTGTTTATAACTTAATAATGGCTCAATAAAAAACCAATGCAACCATCCACGATCTGGCCAACAGAAACTTTCCTTTCCTGCAGGGGCAACACACAGTAGTCAGAGTCGCTAGCCAAAGAAACAGACACATCCACATCCCAAGTCATGTCGTATTTCGGACAACTTAAACGTGAGCGCATTTAGGAGCTAAACCGACCGATCCCCCAATCCCCCGATCCTCGGATCATCAAAGTTTAGAAAGGCTAATGGGGCGTTTAGTTTTCCAAATCCAATTCGGACTCGGACTCGGACTCGAGCTATAGCTTTAGCTTTGGGGTCCAACTGGAGTTAATCAAATGAATTATTATTACAATAAATAAGCATATTTTGACAGTGGTTGTTAGCTAAATGGCATATCAACTGCTAATGACAACTGTAAACAGGCCAAAAAGAGTTGCTAGTCAATTTGGCTAAATCTAACTATTTGACAGGTAATCATAAAAGTTATTTCCCATAGAGTAATTAGCATCAAGTATGGATTATTTCATATTGAGTACTATCAAATTGAAACCTCAATGTGTAAAGTGAGATTAATTGATTTGATTGAGTAAAAAACTGTTCACTTAACACAATCAAAGCACTTCAAATCATATAAATATTCAAAAAATGTTTGATTTCCTAAAACCAGTTAAACTCACATTTATATCTCTCACCATCGCTTCGAATTGCGTTACAATATCAATTTTCCATTTTTCCATTTTCCCCCAACAGCAAAAGTAAAGTAGCAATAAAGTTTTCAGTTAGTTATATATATTTTAAAGAGCATGCAATTGGTTCAACAATTTATTTCCGTTAAAATTCGTAAAATTGGCTATAACAAGAGTTGAGTTCGTATTTTTTATGGCCATTTCATTTCGTGTTTGGCAAACATTATCAACAATGCAACAACTGGCACAACTGAAGAATTTAAGAACCATAATTTGCCACTAGCCTCAGGGTAAACCACGCAAATTTATCATGAGAAACCAAAAAAAATGAGACAAAAAAAAAATACTGAAAATGCAACACATAAAATGATTTTCGCGGGAGGGAACTTTTTTATATGAATTTGTGTTTTTTTTGGGTTTTTTTGTTTTTTTTTTTTTGTGGTGCGATAGGAAGTGAAAACGAAAAGCTTTTGGCGGAGACTGAAGACAGAAGTTTCTGGCTGAGGAGCGAAGAGCGAAGCGTGTAGAGTTGTAGGGGCATCTGTCTGGCGAGTTAGTCTATAAATTACAGTTGCTAGTCACTTTGCTTTTGGGGTTTATAATCAGAATTTGCGCTTTCACACGCCAGAAAAAAAAATGCGGAGTGAGAGAAGCAGAGTGAGAGAGAGAGAGAAAGATATAGTACTTGGTATAACAAGGGTGGGGGGAAAGGGAAATGGAGAATCTTGCTGGGAATCTTGACTGGGGACAGCAGCTAAGTTCCGTTCCATTCTTTGGCATGCCTCTTGGCCTGGCTTATCACACTGACACAATCAGCGAGGCCATGGCCAAAACGCTTCTAACGTGGCTCAAAAACTGCCTTGAAGTTTTTGTTGGGCATTTATTTTTTGTGTACTTTTTTTTTCTTTCAGTATTTTTTTGCGAAATACTTGCGATAAACAATCTGCTCCAAATTCTCAGCTCTTCACTTTGCTTATTCGTATTCTTGGCGCTTCCTTCTGCTGCAGATTAGCGTTAACAATTTATGTCTTGGCGGGTTTCTTCACAAAGTCTGGTATTTTTTTTTTTGCTTCTTTTTTGGTAATTGTTGCCCATGTCGTCTTAGTTAAGCATACTCGTTGTATCTCTAAGGTTCAGATACAAAAGTGATAAACTACATGTGGAAAAATTTCAAAGAATCAAATCCAATCGAGTACGAGCTGATCTAATGATGGTATGTTTTAGACCACCCACATGCCAAAAGAATTTCTCTCTCTCCCTCTCTCTCTTTCTATCTAATTGGCCCAGTTTTGTTTGAGTTATGAGCATTTACCAAAAATAGTCAACGGGATATGCAAAGTAAAAGTTAAATTTTCAATTACAATGACCAATTCTAAAGCTGTAGAATAATTATCTACAATAAATGTAGAGATGGAAATGGAAAACGTTAGTGGAAAATGGAAATGTGGAAAATGCTAAGACACGACACCCACATGTTGTATGGCCGCAATTTAATTAGAAAATACACGAGGCAAACGCAACGATTAATGGCCAATGCAACCGAAAGGAAGAGTTAACATCGGGCTCTATGGAGAGTTCCACATTTGGTAACAGATTCCCCCCACCCCCTCTCCCCCCATCAACACAACGATCGAATGCTCAGTGAAGAGAGAAATGCGATCACATGCGGGGCGCAATAACAGTAAAAAAGTGTAACATATATTTATCACTGAAAAGCGACAGCGGCACAACCAAAAAAAAAAAGAGTTACACACAGACACACTCACACACACATACATGCACACACAAGGAAGTCGGCTCCTCTTCTTCGTAACGCTCTGGCTCTCTCGTTGCCTCCCGCTCTCCCGCTCTCACTCTTTAAGTCTATCTCTCAATGTGGGTCATGCAAGCGGTCGGCAAACTCTGCTGGAGCACGCCTGTCCAAACAATGAGCCCCCAGCAGAGGCAAACAGGCAAAAAACAAAAACAAAAAAATATACTGAATCCATAGCAAAACTCAACACGCTTCACATTTTCGATGATGATAAATGAGTCAGATGAATGCGACGATAAAGAGGCACCGAAAGGAATTGTTTCTACTTTACTCTTCCGCTCCGCTCCCCTTCGCTATCTGTGCCTCTCCTTCTTACTCTTACTCTTTCTTTCAGTTTGTGACGTGAGTTAAATGTTAACTCTTTGGCAGCTGATAATCATTGAATGCTGATAACTTTGCTAAACAATCGAAGTTTGCGGAAATAGTGTCAGTGAATTAAGGGCAAAATGATAGCTCCACTTCAAATTGTCTTTGACTTACTGAAACGAGGTTTTGACCAAGAATTGTACTATATACTATATACTTTATCCCAACTTCCTGAAGATTCCTTTCCCAACTTTCACTGCAGTTCGTGCATATATAAAACTTGTGCAATTTCTTGACAATTCTAAGACTTGATGTCTGCTACAATGTTTGCTGCTCTTCAAGGCTTCAAGCGACACTTTCCCATGACCAAAAACATTAGAAGACCTTAACCAAAAAAAACAACGACAAGTCACGCTGTGACTGCACCAATAAAGGCAATACAATGAGGACGCTCTAAGCCAGGTTGAGGTCCACAGACGGCTTAGTGAGTAGAGCTCTAACCCGATGAAAATTGCCTGCCCTCCGACACGTTCACGATCTCCTCCGCAGAGTCAAGGTAATTCCCATACAAATTTTTGCATTACCAAAAATTGTACATCTCTTACCACTTTTTGTTACCGTTACCGTTGTTGTTGTTGCAGTTGTTGTTGTTTTTGCTCTGCTTGTTGCCATTGTTGGGCTTTCGCTGCTCTCGACGACTTCTCGCTGCGTCCATGTCCGATGTCTATAACTGATGTCCATGTGCATATATATTTATTAGGTCATCTAATTGTGTTTTCCATTTCGACGAGCTGTGACAGCAGACACAACTGCGGCAGCCACAGCAGCACCGTTGTGTTTTTCCAATGGTTTTCCCACACATACACCGCACAGTGCAACAATTTTTCCTGCATTTTTCCTTTCCATTTTCGTTTCTTCTTCACATTTTGACAGTTAATATTCCTGTTTTTTTTTTATTTTTTGGTTTTCCATACTGTTCCGGCTGCCAAATTTTAATGGACTTTTGTCATTGGCCGTGCCGTAAATTGAGTATTTGTGTGAGCCAAATGGAGTGAAAGAGGAGACGATTGGCTTTAAAAATGTCACAACTGTATGGTCATAGTGATATACAGTTGAAGAAAATGGCTTAAGAGCGATATACATATATATGCATATATGTATATTCACGAACGATCTTGCTTTAAAGTGTGTCGATAAATAATCTAGGCCTATATCATATGTTTTATGTGACTCTTTTAGAGTCTTTTAAGCCAAAATGGCTTTATTTATCGTAGTCTAGAATCGAATGTTTAGATATAACGTGGACAACAGACTGTTTATCGGTGTGCTGTCGATAACTGTTGGACGTTTTTATTATGATTATTTTTCTATGATTTATTTTTCGATTAGTTATCGATAGCATTGCCATCTTTATGGGTAGTTTGAGTTGATTAGACTAATACGTTTAGAACTAGTTTCATTTGACATGTCGAAAGCTAAAGATATTTTATTACTTTAAATTGTTATCGATAACAGTAGTAGCTTAATGTATTGGCTCAGTTCAACGGTTAATTCGTATTTAAGTATTAATTGTAACAATATTTTTGTTAAGTTATTACAGTGAATCGTTAGTGACAGTCAAACTTACCCGACAAGCTTTCGATAAGTTATCGATTTGCTTGCTTTTGATGCAAATTGAGACATAATAGTAGCTTCGATTCTTTCAGTAACGTTTCCCATATTCTAATCATGAGTTTATCTTTTAAAAGCCTAAAGTTATCAATATCGATAATTGTTATCGATTACATGTTTAGTTCCTAACTTGGAAAGTAAATTAGCTTAAACATTTATGACAATTTGCTAACCAATCACTGCATTCCTTGCAGCTTAGTCAACCTGCTTTTTCCGCTGTTTAAGCCAAGTCATATTGGCCACCAACACACAAGGCAGAAACTTAACCATTAACCTCCTCGAAGCCTGAGGGAACCCGCATCAGGCCAGCTGGTGGCCTTTGAAAGCTGCAAGTATCGCCCCCAAAACGACATAAACAGACAGGGGCAAAGCGAGAAAGTCTTAAATTACACACGCACCCACACACGCACACACACTCCAAGGGAGAGGGAGAGTAAGGGAGAGAGGGGAGGTTAGAAAGAGAAAGATACCCAGAGCTGGCCAGGAAACCTTCCTGTCGCTTCTTCCTTTTGCTTCTTGCCGCTTCTCTTAACCAATTTGGTCAATGAATTAAGTTTTTTTTTTATACTTTTCTGCTCTTTGCTTTTCTTTTCTTTTGGACGCGTTGTTGCGTTGTGGCCAACACCTCGGGCCATAAGCATTCGCAATCGCATTCGAATTCGGCAAATTACCCGAGCTCTCAAATTACAGTTCATTGAGCCATTTTGACCAGAGAGTCGATTCTTCAGTTGGGCCTGGTCTTCTGGGCCTGCTCCTAAAATTGGCGACACTTGACGGGCTTCCTGTGTGTCTGACCTCATTTTGCTGTACTGCTGCCCAGCTGCAGAGAAAAAAAGAAAGAGCTATAGACTTCTTCCCTACCACTCTCCACGCTCCACACTCCCAACTTCTCTCAGCTCGCTTCTCACTTATGATAAATGAACGTTTCGTGTCGTGGCGTTTACCTTAACCCACAGGGACTGTTTCTGTTTCTGTTCCTGTTACTGGATTTTCGCTTTTGGTTAACATTATTATTTAGCCGTTACTCACATTTTGGCCACTGCTGTTTTGACAGTTTTTGCTGGCCAGTTGGCCAACTGGTCATTTGGCCAGCTGACATGTACACAGGACCCGAACATGATGTCCCATTGTGATTTATGATACCAAAGCGTTAAAGTGTTTTATACTTATACTGTATAGTTACATTTTCTTCTTCTTCTTCTTGTTGCATTCTCCTGCCATTTATCTTGTGGCACTGTCTCTTTTTTCTCCTTCTTCTTCTTGGCCCTACCTACTTGTCCGCACTTCGTTGAGAACATTTCACTTTCCCGTGAGCTAATTGCGACTGCGCCCGAGTGTTGCCTCATATCATAAATCTTGAAACACTTTCACATTCATTCATACCCAATTCATACCCAATACCCAATTTCCGATACCAGACTCCCAGTTCCGTATACTCCTCATATCGGATAGTGCATTTACCTTTTGCTAAAATCATTAGCACGTCGCGACGTTTCTTGAGTGTTTTTTTTTTTTTGGTACCCTTGCGAAATTCGGGCGCGGTTTTCTTACCAGGTAATACACGAAAGATCACCAGGTAGTCGACTCACCTGCTGTTCATTCACATATAGCTTAGATATATTTATCTCTCACAATTTGTTACACTTGTGCTGTGAACGACAGCGCCTGCCATAAAGGATAACACCCTAATGGTTTTGTGCCGTACCGAAAAAAAGGGAAAATAAAGATATTATCAAGAATTTCCTTTTTTAAAATCCAATAAATTTATGCCACTTTGAGTAGTGATTCATTTAGAGGTCAAACACTTGAGAAAAGAAATATTCTTCAATGAAATTGAGCAAGTTATGATTGTTTGAAGTCAAGTGAAGGGTTAAGATCGGGTTTGGAAACCTTTTTTGTTTGTAGTTAATAATTTTCTATATTCAGACTTTAGTTTTAAACATTTTCTAGTAGAATGATTTCATAGAACTTGTATGAATTTGGAACTCCTTTTAAGGTACTACCCATTTATTACTCTCAGTACTTTTAAATAGTCGGACATTACTGAAACTGAAACCATTTAATAATGTCACAACCTATCAAAAATCGAACATAACTTTATTTCATTCCATAATTCGAATTCGTTTGTCATACACTGTAATAAATTAAAGTTTCAACCGTTTCTGTCGTAATTGATTTAGCTGCCACTTTCTATTTCGCTCTCAACTCAACAGACTCACAAAATGATTAAGTAATTTCTGAATAAATGACCCGCATGATAACCGAATAATAATGATAATCAAAAGTAATCAAACTGAAGACCCCAAAATATCAAAATGGGAACACTTACGGCACACGCAGCTGCCTTGGGAAGCACAAATTTCAGCAGTTAGGTAAAAATAAATACCTATATACATACATATATATACCAAAAAACCCGATATTGATATATCTGTAGCACGTATATCGCACAACTATGTTGTGTATATATAGTATATCGTAAATCGTTAAGTATATCGTATAGTTTGGAGAATTTTTATTTGCATTTAACCTGCTTTCACTTCAAGTCATGACACTGACTGCAAAAAGTAGTTGCAACTGTTGTAGAACCAACTGTTGGCCATGGATTTTGAACTTGCCACAGCACCTCCCCTCCCCGCTTGCACCCCCCCTTGTCTGATACCGCGAACTCCATGTGTGGGTGGGCGCTAGATGAGGGGTAAGTGGTGGGAGGGGGTGTGGCAACTGGAGTACCGCGTTTTAATCTCTCAATTCAAATTCCGCAGCTTCGACTGCTGTGGTGAAAATAAGTGGCAAGCGGAGAATAACGGCGCTTATTTACACCAGCTGTTGTTACAACTGCAGCAGGAAGGCAGCTGGAGTGGGGGAGGAGGTGAGGTAGGAGATTGGGTTAGAGGTAGGGTAAGAGGTCGTGTATAGTTCAAGGGGAAAAAGCAACAGACAAGCGCTGACCAGACTGACCATTTAGGGATTGTAGCCAGTGTGTTGTTAAATTGGTAGCAATTTTCAAAGGGGTAAGAGGGGAGAAAAGGGAGCGGATATGGGTAAAAGGTAGAGAGTGTTAGGCAAATAGATACGCTATGGAAATGGAGTGAAATCCCAGCTGAAGACGGCTTTGTAATTGAAGCTTTAAGGGATTTGGCACGTGGTATATGCAGATTGGCAGATCGCAACAGGATATCAACTTTAAAGCAAAACATTGACGATAGAGCAACTTATACACTGAGCAAAACTAATCAGCAGACAAAAAGAGCTAAAAAGAGATAAAAAACTTAAAGTTTTTGGCTGTTAAAATCTTTGAATTTAAGCGTATTTAAAATGGTTCTAAATGGAATCTATATTTTTATGCATTTGTTAGTTTCAGACTTTTGTGGCAGTGTAGACAATATGGATTAAAAGACTGGATTTCCCACAATTTTAATTCGGTTTCATTTCGGTCTATTTCTGCAGTTCTTACTCTCTCTCTATCACTCTCTCTCTCTCTCCCTGTCTCTCTCGCACACACTGCCTCTCACTCTCGCTTCGCTTTTGATTCGCAGTTGATTTGGAGTGCGATTCCGTCGCCGCAGTCATAACATCAATCAAGATTTGATTTTCACATGTCAAACAGGCAACATAAATTCAAATCGAATCGCCAACTTTCTATATAGTGTGTGCAACATTCTGAGGCACACGCAAAGTGGAGGTAACATACATGCACATATATAGTATATATATATATATATATATAAGTAGTAGTAGTAGTAGTACTGGTAGCATTACTGGCTGTAGTCAAAGTCCGAGTTGAGTTATCGCCGCGACACAATCACTTGTCATAAACATTAATTGAGCGTGAAAATCAAAGTGAGTGTGCAAACTGTACCCCTCTCTACACTCCTCTCCACCACCCTTTTCCACTCCTCTTCTTTTCTCAGGAGATAGAGAACGTTTGCGCCAGAAATGCTCTAGAGATGCAGCGTAATAAAGATGAATTGCAATGTGATCAAGATGAAAAGATCGGTCGACAATCGACAATCTTTTTGGCACATACCGACTTGAAGCGGCCTTTGGCACCCCATTAAAAAGCGAAATTGGGTCACTTTGATGGCTGGCGACTCCTCATCCTGTCTGAGACGTAGCGAGAGAGAGAGAGAGAGCGAGACAGCGAGAGTTATGTTTACTTGTAGTGCGAAAGAGATGAAAACTTTTGTCTTTTACTTTCAGTTGTTGCCTTTCTCATGGCACACAAACAAAATAAAAACAAAGTGACCTGCTTATCTGGCTGGGTGTCTGGTAACTGCACTCCCCTCGACCCCCTCTGCCCCTACGCCACTGTGGTACCCTCTTGAATGCTTTTTGGCGCGCGAACTCATTAAAATCGAACTGTTGATCATAATCGATCGGCGATCGGCGATCTGCGATCTTCGCCAAACGACGACCCGTTGCCAAACATATTTTTCATATTTTTTAAAGTAAACCCTCCTTGCATCCCCCCCCCCACTCCACTCCCACTAGGCCCCACCTGGCCAACCTTGCTGCCAATTCTGACTTGTTAAACGAAACGAGGTCGTGCTGTAAAATTTCACCGTGATATGTTTTTTTTTTCTTCAGTGAATTCTGTTTTTCTTTTCCTGAACATTGATGTCTATTTTGGACTGAGCTGCTTTTCTTTCCGCGTCCTCTTCTTCTTCTGCTTCTTAAACATTTTTGAAGTTCAAGTAACATTTGCGATGCTTTATGCCAATGTCAAAGACGTCGCCCACTCGACTCTTTTGGCCACATGTTGCATATGAAATTTATGCAAATCTACATGCAACAGGCAACAGCAACAGGCAAGAGGCAAGAGGCAAAGAGGCACCAGCAACAGCTGCCAATAAGCTGCAAGCATAAATTATATATGCGATGAGATTCAAGATCCTTGTTGGCATTAGCATATAACCTGATGCCAGCTGCCGCAAGAGACGAAATCGAAATGGAAATGGAAATGGAAATGAAAATGGTAATGAAATGAAAGACCAGAAGACCAGAAGACTGAAGACTAAAGACTGCTGTAGATTGTCTTCAAAAATGGCTTCATTTTGGGCTGCTATCTTCTGCCTGTCCCCCTCTCTCCTCCTCTCTCTCTCTCTTTCTGTCTCTTTTGCTGTCATTTTGCCTGACACAATTAACTGCAACTTTGTGCATTTTATGAAACAATTCAAAAGTTTCTCAGGCTTCCGGACCAAGCAGCCACACTACTGTATGAGAGGTGTGATGAGTGGCTGAGGTGTCCGGGAGTGTCTGTGTGTGTGGCAGTTGTGTGTGTGTGAGTTGTGTGTGTCTGACTTTTTTTTGAGCTCTTGATGAGCTGTTCTCATTAGCAGCAGGGAAGGTAGCAGCATCATTATTTAAAGTTCTTTCATATTTCTGATTATTAGCCTGATTCTTCTGGCTGTGGGAAATGCAATTTTCAGTTCTAGTTCAACGCAATGAAAATTATTATAATTACTTAGCAAACGTTCGCATACTTAATTCTATTTATCGTGCTGTCAAAGCCTAGACTGACCAAACACATTGCATGCTTAATTATCTAATTTAATTTACAGCTGAAACTGTAAATAATTAACAAACAGCAACATTTTTAGTTATTTGGCTTCAAATTCAATTAATTAGCTGAACTCTGGCAACATTAGTGCATCTCAACATGTTGCTCAAATCTCAGCTTGGCAACATTTGGCTCGTGCGCTCTTTCACCTAAGCCGGTGAGCCGGCTTACTGTTTACACCGCGCTCTCTCACACTCTCTTTTTTACTCACTCTCTGCGCTGCGTGGTCTGACTGCAAGTGCAGCAACAACTTCATGCGCAGATCTCTCACTACGATCTCTGCTGACGGCCTCTGCTTGTCAGTCTCTGCCGCAGCCACTGCCTCTGTCGTCTGCTGCTGCTTTTGCTGCTTCGTTTGTTGCCTTTCTTTCGTCCAGTGCACTTTTTCATTTCCGCGCATTCGGACGTCGACGCCAACGTCTCTGCTGCAATCGTCGAAACTCTTTTTTTCTCTCGTCTGCTTTGCGTCGCGTGTTTTGCTTTAGTTTGGGTTGTTGTTGTAAAGTCATATTTTCACTTTAGCTGCAAATATTTATGGAATTTTCATATTGAGAACAAGAACGGAACATTCACAACGTACGGGAAAAAAATAAAATAAAACTGTTGCAAATTCTAATAGTACTGAGACAAGAATGAAAATCTGATCGTTAAATTGTTAAAATATTTTCCAAGAAATCTGCGTAAGTAATACAAATTTTCCATTGCTCAATTAATTATGTTATTGTTATTGTTACCGTTACTGTAGTGGCTGTTTCTGATGTTGTTTTTTGTGTTACATAAACATGTTTGACCTTTTCTGCGTAGGAGTTTCTTGAGATTGTCGTGTGACACATTTATCTGATTAATTTTTGACAGGCGGCAGACAAAAAGTTGACCGATAATTTCAAATTGACTGCAACAACAACAGCAACATTAACAACAACAATAATAACAACGGCAACGACAACCGGCAACAACATGAACGGGAGACACAAAACATGGCCCAAAACAATGTTGACCTCATTTCATTTCAGTTTCGAGTTAGAGATTTTTTTTTTGTGAGTAAGAGGGACAAAGGGAGGGGAAAACACAGTCCAAGACAGAGGCAGAGACAGAGACAGAGCGAAGTAACTGCAATTACGCAAATGACGTAACACATAACGACGTAAGACGTAAGGCGGCACACGACAAAACCCACAAAGCAAATACCCAAAAAAAAAAGAGTTGGAAAAAAATGCAATAAAGCAATTAAAATGTCATTGCGGGAAAGAAAAGCGCAGAAAAGGCCAAGTAACAAAAAAAAAAGAAAAAGAAGTTAACAACTAGAAAGAGTGGGAAATGGGCTATAAAAAACGGATATGAAGGCACAGATAGCAGCCATAGATACAGATAGAAAGAGACCAATAAAAGTATGCCTCGAATTTCGGATGGAAGTCATAAACGCACAGGAAAGTGGGTGGAAATGTAGGGGTAGGAGGAGAAGGGGAGAGGGGTAGCCACAATTGTAATACGTCAAAAAACGCGGCTAACAACAAATGTAACAAAGATAACACAAAAGAGAGAGAGAGAGAGAGAGCTAGAGGTGTAAGAAAGAGAGAAAACACAGCTCGGCGAACGCTTTGAAGTGTTTAGAATTTGAAATGGAAACGCTATCAAAATTTGGCATCCGGCATCAGAAACTCTACATGTCTCTTTCTCTCTCTCTCTCTCTCTCTCTCTCTCACTCTCGCTCTCTCAATCTTTCTCCTTTACTATCTCACTCGAAATGCAGATGATAAAACAAATTTTCCGATTGGCCTGGCCAAAACGTAGCTCGAACTCTGGACTTTAAGCAAATATTTGCATACAGTTTGGACTCTGACTTCGTTTAGGGTTGCCTCAAAATCTTGTTTGCGCAATGTGCCCAGCACTGTTAGAATCAGGTGTTGTTGTTGTTGCTGGTGGTGGTGTTATTGTTGTTTCAGGTATTGCTGTTGTTGCTATTTGTTTAATGCACTTTGAAACCTTTTCGGTTATTGCATCTTCTGTTTGCAGTGATTTGAAATGTTGTGAGAAAAGCAAATAACTTAGATAACCCCGAGTTCAGTCCACGTTGCAACCTGTAGTGAATGGTTTGTGGCAAGCGTCAACATTGGCGGCATCAACAATCACACCAAATATTTCAAAAAGATTATTATTTGATTAAAATACGCTGATTAAGGAACCAGTGTACGGTGACTTATAGCTGCTATTGTCATTGAATTATTTGATTTTCTTGGATTTCTTTTGGGTTGAGTTTGTTATTGTATCTTCTTATCTACTAGATAAACATATTTGTATCTTTAAAGTTAGTTGATTTTATTAAATTATAAATATAGATTTATACGATACAGATTTAGAATTCTACTCCCTCAGTAAATTTTTAAACCGATCTGAAATAAAACTAAGTTCCTCTATTTTATGTCAAGCTTTTCAATTAAAAACTTGTCTACAATGGAATATATGTGTATGCGCATAAATATAACTGAACTGTCAGTGCAAAACATTGGACACAAAATCCACAGACAGCTCAATATTTTGACAGCTCAACCAAAAAACCAAAAAAAGCGAAAAAAATAAAAATCGGAAAAAAAAAATACGAAAAAGTCGAAAAAAATACCGCATGTCGATTCAACTGCAAACAATGGCAAACAATTTTTATGCATTTATGCAAAAAGAGAACTGGCCCCCACCCCCCACTCGCCAGACACCCCGCGGCAAACCCCCCATCAACCCCTTGAGCTGTCAGAAAGGCGCGTCGCTGTGGCAGACACCCAAAAGTCACACCAACAGCTCCAACACAAAGCCAAGTCGAGGTCCGAGTACGAATTCGTTGCATGAAGCTGTCAGAAAAGTGACGCTTTGAATTATATGCGGATGGGGCAGGGGAGGAGGGAAGGGTCGGACACAGACTGTCAGTAGCCAAAAAGAGTATTGGAAAACCACACAAAGAGCGCTACAAGAGCATAACCCTTCCATCACATGTGATCAGATCACACCAACATCAGATCAGATCAGTTCAGATCACATCAGTTCAGTTCAGTTGAGATCAGAGCGCATCACGTACGTGATTTATATAGATCTGACCTTCAGTCGAAACCGCAACTAATGTGAAAGACCAGAAGCAAATTTTCCACATTTCCCCCCCACCCCCTTTGTGCCCGGTCAAGTTTGCTTTTCATAATTAACGCGCATTAAAGTCAAATTCAGTTGCAGATGCCAAGCGTTTGATATGCTCACAACTCCCTAAAGAACTGCTCCCTCCCCCTTTGTACCTCCCCACCCTCCTAAAAAGCCACGTTTAATCTGCGCCTAATTCGCCATGCAGACGCCTTTGCCACCAGCCAGTTCTCTAGAGAAGGAGGAGCCAGAGACTGAGGAACTGAGAACTGAACTGGCGCTTGCTTTATTTTTAGACGTGCCCAGAGAACCAAGAACCAACGCTGGTCATTAACATTTGACGGACAGTGTGTGGCATGTGGAGCCACTGTGCGGTGGCACTTCAAGCTTGTGTTTAGAATTTTTAATTCCACACAGTCTCTCTCGCTCTCGCTCTCCCCTTCCCCCTCTCTCACTCTAACTCTTTCGTACTGCAATTGACTCACTGACTGACATAATAGAAATGTCAACAGGTTAAGCGCTGATTTGACAGCTGAAAAGTGCAGCAAAAAAGTTGTTGAAGAGAGGGGAAAATGGCATGAGAGAGAGAGGGGGAGTTTGAGTTGGAGTTGGAAATGAGAATTTCGAATAGGGAGATTTACTACTGTTCTCCATAGACTGAGAGACAAATTGTTTGTCTGCTTTGCAGTTGGAATTTAATTGATTTTAATTGCTGTTGATTAGTGTGGCCAGAGTGCTGCGATTTAGTGTGACTGTGTTAATCAAAATGGGAAGTGCCAAGTGAAAGAGTTGATTGAAATGAGTTAAAAATTGAAAATAAAAGAACAGTTGAATATTATATAATTGCAATCATGCATTCAGTCAGCCTCATTTCCTGTCATCGCCACTAGTTGAGACGACCCTACGTAAAGCCCTAAGAAACGGTGGAAAGCAAGACGAATAAGGTTAATAAGACGACCTAACACAGTGTTGATCAGTTTTTAGAGCGGGACAAAGCAAAGCTTATTATATTTCTGGGTGACCATCATCTTTTGAAGCCTGCTTTGGGCCTTGGGCGTAAGTTTAATGAGATGACCTTGTACAATATTTAATAGTTGGTTTACAATGTAAGTTCAGGGTGACCGTACTTAGCTGTAAATAAGTATGGTTGATACAATAGAATGCTGAACAATGCGGGAATGATTAATTTTATCAGTCTCCAAAGCTGGACAAAGTTCACATGTTAGAGTGACCATGCTAAACATTCTTTTTAGCGTCTTCAATTAACTTAATAATTGGTTTACATAATATTGTTTTATGTTAGATGAGGGAAAATAGCCATTCCAATACTAGGGTGACCATATTTTGGAAATTATTAAATATATAAAAACTTATACACAACAATTAAATATTTTAGGCAGGTAATATGAAGAAATTCCAAGCTAAAGTACGAGTTCAGGGTGACCAAAGCTGGAATGTATGGGCATTTTGACAGACATTTGGTAAATTATAGATATTTATGTGCTCAATTGGCTTGTTGAGTGCTCCACAAGTAGCACAACTCATGTCCAATATTATTTAAGCACCCTCTCACCCTCTTGAGGTATCGTATTGCCAACATAGAGCCGAGAGCTATAAATAGTTTAACGCCAACGAATATTCGGTCAGTTCACTGCAAATTTCATTGACATTTTTACTGTCTGACCGTTGTCCGTTTGTCTGTCTGGCCAGAAATGTGAATTGTTCAGAGACATTTGAACATTTGAGCATTTGCGCAACTTCAAGGCTAGACAAGAGAGACACGAGCACAATTACAACTACACTTACTACAGTAAACAATCAATAAGAAAAATGAGCCAAGGAGTGTGTGTTTTAAGCTGTCATATGTGCGGCAAGATGTTGCCAATGTTGTTGTCATTAACCCCAGCGAGTTGCCAACTTTTGCGACTTGCCGCCAAATGTCACAATGACAGTTGCAAATTGTCAGTACGGCAAACTCGCAGCTCCTACTGTCTGTCTCTGTCTATCTGCCTGTCTGTTTGCCTGTCACAAGTTTAGCAGCTAATTACAAAACTAACGTTTGACATTTGCCAGACAGGAGTCTGGGGAGGGTCATTTTGACAGTTTTGGAGCGACATTTATGGTCAGCTATGGTCACCCTATACACCCTTCTCCCGTTCAGTCTCTTGGTCTTTTCGTTTTCCGAGTTGATTGAACTGCAATCGAGTGGTTTTCTTGTTTGTTTTTCCGGCTACTGTCTAGCTTGAAATTGTCTACTTGGTTCTCACTTGTTGACAGTTTTTTTTCTCTTTCTGTTTGTTTCTTTATTTTTTGTTTTGTAATTTTCTATAATGAATGCATTATGCAGGCAACCCTTTTCCCCCTCCCCATTACCTTTACCCACTGTTCTTACCAATTCTTACCATCTTAGCCATGTTTTGTTTGTCATGCAGTTAGAATCGAGTCAAAGTCTTTATTCTTGTCGAGTCATGTTTAAGGCGTAGCCAACAAATTGAGTCTAATGATGGATAACGCTGACACTGGATATATAATAAAAAAAAAGGGGGAAATTGAAAACACATTGCACTTGAGGCATTGGAAACTATTTTGTGGCAGTTATTTAATGGTCATCGACATGAAATGCCCAACTTTTAACAAAGTGTCAACAAATTGTGGAAAGAAATGATTTATTCAGCGGGGAGTCATTTTGTTCAGTTTCCACAGACTTTCAAGTGATTTCGTGATTAATCGATAGTCTATAATAACAACCACCGATCGTGGACTAAGAGCACTTAAAGTTTTACTAATTTGGAAAATTTTGTTTAAATTTAGTTAATGATTTAAACTAAGTTTAGTAAGAGTAAATCTGTTAATTCGCTTGAACAATTCTTTTCTGCTTTTTATTCAATCTATAAATTAAGTTTCTAGAGCGACCGTATTTTTTTTTTTAGCTGAAAATCAGCTTATGTAATTTCTTGGCATTCTCTTCCAAATGATAGTTCGTTAATAATTGAAAACTTCCCACCAAAAAACATAAATCATTTCCTGTTTACGATTCCTAAGCAGAACCAAATCCATAGGAAGAAGAAGAGCCAGAAAAACTCCCTAGTCTGCGCACTAACCCTACAATAATGTTATGTATGAATAGTGGTCCGAGGAATTCCTAAAGACCAATAAGCATTTTCAATGCTAAACTTTTGGTGTTCAACCAAATCAGCAAAGCAAATCATCTCACTTTGTAAAAAAAGCATTTAAGAGCCATTCACACGACCTTTCAACTGCAGACTGTAACTCAGAGAGAGGGGATCGTGTATTTGAGGAGAGTTGGAAAATTTTGGGAAATTGAAAATATTTGGTACTGTGGTCAGTAACAGGGTCGTGACTATTTCGATGTTACTCTCTGGACACCTACGAAATGTTTTTTAATGATCTATCATTGTTGGAATTTCTGTGATTCAAGATGCGCCTGCGAATGTTTTTTGAGGGAAATTCTCAAAAACTTTCACTTGAAGGGAAAGTGTGAAGATTGATAAGGCAGCTGTATAAAAATTGAACATGTATTTGGTATATACCAAAATGTTTTAGAAGATTTAAAAAATACTTAAGTGTATAGGTATATTTTTCTTGGATCAAAGATCTTCCTCGAGGAACCCTTTATTGTAAGTGTTTCCCCATTTGCCACAGACAATATGGCAAAATTACTAGACACCTTACAGCTAACGGTACTGCTAAGAACTTTGAAAACATTCAATCAACAAAGAGGAAGAGCGGGAGGCAGAAGAAAGAAGAAGAAGAAGAAAAAGAACTGTAAAGAACTCTATGCAAACTAAGTGCAGGTTCGACAAGTTCTTAGGCGGTAACTCCTAAAAAAAAGAGAATACGAAACGGGCCATCAAAAGGCGTTACAAATTTTGATTTCTTTTGAAAGTTGCGACGCCTCGACAGAGTGACAAGGGGCAGTGTGTGTGTGTATTAGGGGGGGTGGGGCACGTTGGGGTGTCTCAGAGTAGAAAATATCAATTACAGCATAATTATGTGTGACGCACAATGGGTTGGAAGTTTGGGAAGAGTTGCAGAGTTACAGAAGAACCATAAGATGAAGAAGAAAAAGCAGATGAAGTAGAATTCAACATATGACAGCAATGATTGATTTGTGGAAAGAACGAATACCAAAAAATAAAAATAAATAAAAGGGAACTGAAAAGCTTCACGGTGTTGAACTTTTGACACATGAACCAACAACGAAGAGCAGTCTCCAGAGGAGAGTGGGGTCTTGAGAGGGGGTGTAAGGTGTGAGGTAAAGCTACATATGAAAATTCTTTTCGTTTGTCATCGTATAATTTAATTTTAAACGTTTTGATTGACTGGCCAAAGCGGCAAACGATACTCCAGAATCGAAGACTACCACTTTCCCCGTATACCCTATCTCCCTTTCCTCACTCCCTCTCTTTCACTCCTACTGCCAATTGTTTGTAGCATCCATTGTCGTTTCTAAACTCTCGAAATTCTCGCAAGACTTCAGACTTTTCTCATCTCAGCCCATCTCATCTCTCGTATCGTCTCGTCTCTGTCGCCTGTAATTGCATATTAAACAACATTTACCAAAGTAATGTTTACATTTTTAACTGGAAAGGTCTAACAGTACCCCTTTGGGTACCCCCTTCCCTTCCCTACCCACACCCCACATCTTTCCCTTGCACTTTACTGCATTCTTCTTCCCTATCTTCCTCTCTTCCTCTCTCTTCTCTCTCCTCTTTTGAAGTCTTGTTCAATGTCAATGTTGTGACCTTTGTTAAGCATTTTGTTTGCTCGCATCGCTTGAAGTTCGCTAGAGGAATCTCTAACTGCTCTTCCCTCTTTTCTCTTTCTCTCTCCTCTGCTTATCCCACTCTCTTTCTTTGCTTTGCTTTCATTGAAAGCAAGTACCGTTGTAATTGTTGTCTTCTTCTTTCTACAAAAATCAATTGCATTATTGTTGTTAAATAATACTGCGCAATTTTTATTCAAAGAGCTAAAGAAATTGGGAAGTTACGTCTGATTCTGCTGCTTCTTCTTCTGCTTCAAGAAGACAGCTGAAGACAAGACAGAAGAATTGTAGAAAGTTCAACTAAAGTCAGGAAAAATCTGAGCTTTGTTTAGGACTTTTGGGCGTTGTTTACTGTTGACGTTCGAAAGAGTTGTAATGAGTTGAAAAGAAGAAGAAGAAATAGAGGAGGAGCAGAGATGTGAAGAGAGAGAAGCTAGCAGAAGAGAGTCGTATGTATGGTCTAGACATAAATCTTTTGGCACTACACTCAGTTTGGCATTCAATGCGGTCAATAATATTGTCAAGTTAGAATGCAGAGAAGGAGGGCAAGAGAAGGATGAAAGGAAAGGGTGTTGAGGGTAGTGGGACGGGTGTAGGAGGCGTGGATGTGAGCCGAGGGTATAAATCCGGGCGTAGGGGCAGTTAGTGGGTGTCATGGCAAGACCTCGATGCATTTTTTATTAGCTGTAAATTTTATTAATGTGGCAATAAATTCAAACAATGTGCAACAAGATGCAAGTAAGCCAAACAGAGAAACACAGTGAGATGGAACGAAAGAGAGGGAGAGAAACTGAAAGAGAGAGAGAGAAGAGCGGGATAGTGCTGGTGGTGGAGGGGTTAAGGGGTGCGAGCAGCTGGGAAAATGGCCAGACAAAGATGCTTGCCAAGCGATTGGAGGATGCATGTTACAACAACAGCAACGACAACTAGTGGGACAGGCTACAGGCAAGGCATACCGACTTGAAAACACTCTGTAAACATTTTCTGTGAAAATTTTACTATATAATAAGGCGAATCTGAACAGATATGGTCAGGAAGCATTGTGGGCAGTACATAGCGTAGCTCTATTTTGAATTAAATATGATCTATGATAATTTTAAAGTATCTCTTTGGTATATCTTTAAACTTTTAGATATCTTAGGGACTATTCAGTGACGCGATTCTAAACAGATCGGGTTAAAATACATTATTATACTCATAAAGTAACCGCCAAGTTTTATAACTGAATAGTCTCTCCGTACAAAACCTTTAGCAATCCTAATAACCCTTTGTACTTATGTGTACAGGGTCTTAAAATAAGTTGCAATGTGGTAACTGAGGACATTTGGGCAGTGTGTCGTTGTCAACGATGTTGTTGTGTTTGTTGTTGTTTTTGCAGGCCGGATTCGGTACTGGGAAGTGCTAGGAGAGGGGGTTGGGGCTGGGGGTGGGGATTGGGATTGGAGACTTGGGTATTGGATGCTGGCTGGCGTTGAAAAGAAATACACGAGCGTAAAATTTATTTAAGCCAAAGATAAGCGGCAGCAAGTCAGCAAGGCAGCTCGAATGGCCACAAAATATGGGGTATCTGAAGGGGCGTCGAAAGGAGCGGGAAGTGCGCGAAGGGGGAGACAACAAGTTTGCTGCAGCGACAGGAACTAAATCACGTGTGCCGCATTGCTGTTGTTGTTGTCGCTGCTGTTGTTGTTGTTGTTGTTGTGCCTAACTTGACTTTGGCCAAGTCATGACGACAGGTTCAAAATGTTGCTAAACAACTTGGCCAAGAGCAGCTCGAAGAGTGGTAGCCAACAGAAGAATCGCAGAAGAATCATCACAGCTAGATGAGGAAGCTTCTAGCACCCAAAGGGGCCAAAAAGGGGGAAAGAAGGAGAAGATTGCTAAGCAGCGGCTTACACATGTTTGTTTGTCTTCTTCTTCTTCTTCTTCTACTTGTCTTTTGTTGGCCAGTTACCGTTAGAATCTATGCAGAGATTTGCCGCGAATCGAATGCGATTTTTGTAGAATCGTTGTAGAAGATTCTTCGCCTCTTCGCCTGCGCTGTAGCCTGGAATAATATCTAATAATGCATATAATTTCCACATACAACATCAATATGAAGCAGCAGAGGAATAAGAAGAAGAATAAGCAGAAGAAAGAGTAGGAAAACTGTAAAATATTACGATCAAATATTGCAAGCTGAGCTGAGATGTGTTAAAGAGAAGAATCCAGGGGAAGTAACCCATAGATAAAATAAGCATTAAGCTGTAATGTTATAGCTAAGATGAAGATAAAGAAGAAATAGGAGATAGGGGGAGAAGAATGAAAGAGAGAGATAGAGAAGAGGGAGAAGAAAAGTGAGCTTTCAGTTAGGAGTATTATTATATCTGGAGTTCAAGCTAAAAGACTTTTAAGTATAAGCTTTATAAAAAAGTTATAATATATAACTAGAAGCATAGATAGATAGAAATATACAAATTGAAGAAAAACAAGTGATTAAGCATAAACATTAAAATATTTCCTGCCCATTATATTATTTATATATTCAACTATTCTATTCTATAAAATCTATTTGATAAACTTTTCTTCATAGTAAAGTTTTACCCTCTATACTAAAGGTTGCCAAATCTAACTGATTCCAAACTGTTCAAAACTGATCTATTGACGGCATTATATTCAATATTCATCTATTATTCACTTGGGCCAACTTTATAAATTACATAAAGCAAAAGATTAATAGCTCAAAAAATGCTGAGCAGTCAATCAATGGAATATCTTTAAGGCCTGGATTTGGCAATGGGCTGTTTACCTGCCCAAATCACGAGAGCATCTTCGCCAATTTGTATGGGCCAACATTTAATTATTAACAATTTATCAATCGAAGTAGATAATATTTAAAAGATATATATATATAACCCTTCCAAGGCGAGCAAAAAATAATTAACGAAAAATGTTGCACAATTTTTGTTGTTGTTTTCGACAAATCTCATTGAATAACGAAAACAAAAATCAAAAATTGAAGAGACTTTCTTTTTGCCGTATAAATTTAGTAAAATTTCATATAATTTATTTATTATTTGCTATAAATGTTGCCACATTTTACCACTGTGCCAAAGTATAAAAAGTTTTGCTTTTGTTTTCTCGAGCTTTTGTTTATAATTAATTACTGAACTTTAGCAGCGGCGCTTCCCCAAATTTCTGGCAATTTTTTAACAAAATTCCTCAAATTGTTTTTTTCCCTCTCTTTTTTACGGATGCTGTAAAAGACCTTTGTGGTGATTGACGTTGTTGTTGCTGCTGTTGCTGTTTCTGTTGCATGTGCAGAATTCATAACATATTTGAAATAATTACGTATACGGCACGTTGCCAGCTTTGGCAATTTGTTGGTGTGAAAAATGTGTGGCAAGAAAAGAAAATTAAAATGAAAATATTTTAAATAAATTTGATGAACTGCTGTCACGAAAATACCATATTTAAATTGAAATTTTATTTGAAATGCAATTTTTTATTATACAACGAAAAATTCCAGTCGTTTTTCTTGCAAACTAAAAATAAATATTTTTTTTAAGTTGGTGCTTAGCCGCGCCCCAAATTGCTGGCAAGAGTCTTGGCTTGAGCCATGGGCCCCGTAATCTATTGGCTAATCAGCAAATAGAGCCAAGTCAAAAGGAAAAACCAATAAAAGGCATTTCTTATCTACTTCGTTGACTGGTCCAGAGCTCACTCTCCAGAGTTTGCAGTCTGTTTTTCCTTGGGATTGGGATTCGAATTGGGTTCGAGTATATTGAGATTGGTATTGGGTTTGGCATTTACCTGTGCAGTGGGCGCCCGCAGACGCTGCGACCTAGACCTTATCAATGCCATGGCCAAGTCGTTGGCTTTTTAGCCACAAGCTGAAGTGACGTTTTAGCTGATTAGCAACATGAGAACATGGAAGCGAGTGCACTTTTAAAATCGCAGCTGGCTTAATACATATGTACATATATATAAATAGTGAAAGGTTTTTTTTTTTATTGATTGTTTATATAATTAATTGTAATTATTATTATTTCTTTCTCTTTGCAGGTAATTAACGCACACACTCGATATGTTAACCATTAAACGTTATAGGGGTAAGTTAAGCTAACTTTCTTGACTTCTTTAAGGTCTCAAGTTCTCAAATTCTCCAGTTCTCGATTTCTTGAATTCTCGAATTCTTTGCGATTAGTTTCCCTTTCGCTAGAACAATGTCTGCCTGGAGAGCGACGACACACCTTTGTGATCGTCATGAAGCCTAGTCTTTAGGCACATTACCGACACTTTACCCCCACCCCAGCACACCTGGAGAGGTGGTGGGAAGGGGAAGGGGGAGGGGATGGGGAATGCCGAGAGCTTCAACTGTTGAGTTTGAGTTGCAGAGTTTCAGACACGCAACAACAAAAAACGCACGCTATCAATTTAACAGCATCTGTCTATGATGGGATGAGTTTCTGTTTAGGGACGAGAGGAAACTATTTGCTATGGTACACTGTTAAAAATGGAGCAAACTACGAAATTTTGATTCTAATTCCTTTGGGAAAAATGACTGAAATTGAATTTAATTAAGTATACTTAATTTTATTTCTAATTCTAATCGAATTTTTAAATTTTTAAATTGTTTAGAATGTTTAATTTTGGGCAGTGTATTGCATGGTATGACATGGTATGGTATTGAATGGGCTGGCAACCGTCGCGTCGTCTCGCATTGCCCTCCCACACAGCCCTGCGCCCTCAGAGAGCCAACTTGTCCTACACTTAACTTGGCCTCAACTATTGCTCCGACATTGCAGCATTTTTCCAAGGAACCTGCATCGCATGCCTCGCGCATGCGCAACTTCAGCTACGACTACAGCTCCGACTTCGTTTTCGACTCCCTCTCCGACTTCAGCTCCGACTTGGACTCCAGAGTCAGTTCCTAAGTCTATTTATAGAAGTTAGCGATGCCCAAGTCATTGGCGTTATCAAAAGGCAGCCAAAGTCGCCGCTCTGGCGGCTGTGAAAATTCCAAAAAAGGCAGCGCCCCAAGTGGCAAGCCATCTCCCTCTCTCACTCTACAACTCTCTCTCCCTATCTTCCACTCCCCCTTTGAAGCTAGCCATCCTTTTCCTACCCGCCTGCCCTTTATCCCTCTATTGGCGTGTAGAAATATTTTTCCTAGCATTTTTCTATTAGTTTGATGATGCATCTGGCCAATTTCCCAGATAAAGGCGCAGCTGTCAACGTGCGAGAAAATAAGTTTAAGCCTTTTTGTTGTGCTTTCCCACCTCCTCTTCATTTTGCCAGCTTGTAAATTAATTAAGCTGAAAATAATTAAACTTAATCCCAGCTCGCGGCTAAAATGCCTTGTAAAAAAAGCTAAAAAATGAGAGGGTAAAAAATAAAAGTGTTTGGCTTGATTCAATGGGTCCGCTTCTTATGGTATGTGGGTTGCCTCAATAACCGTAGGGCGGGATTAGTACGCTTTTGTTACTCCAGCCAGAGTTGCCGCCTGCGGCAGACGGTAGCCACAACATTGTTTTCTCATTGTGATTGTCACAGTTTAAATGCCAGAAATGAACTAAAATTAAATGTAAGAATTAAATTTAAACTGTTATGATTAACAAACAGTTTTGTTTAAAGTTATTCAATATTGGCCTAAAGCTTTAATTGTTATAAACAAATTGTTGGCTTACAAATGGCAGATTGTGCTCAAAGCTCTTGTCAAAAGCGCTAAAAAAGCTTCCGTCAGTTTCCTCCTACTTTTCGGCTACTTTTCTTCCACTTTCCTACCACTTTCCTCCCACCTTTCTACTCTCCTTTTTGCTGTGGGTTTCATGATGATTTGGCGCATTTGAAACGTAATAAAAATGCCGTTTAGTCTTATGGCCAAAAGATGCTGATGATGGTCCTCGTGAGCAGAAGTGGTAGAAGAAGTGGGGGCGGGATGAGGGGAGTGACATGAAGTAGTTGCAAAAACTGATGTTTATATCACTTTCCTCTTTAGTTATTGTTTTAGTTGTGCCCCAAACAATAAAAGAGTGAAAAGCAAATGATTTAAATTGAAGTATAAAAAGAGGGGACGGAAAGGCTAAGGAAGAGGTTTGGGAAGAGGCTGAGAAAGGGGCTAAAATATAGAGACTAAGGAGCAGTCTGAAGTAGAGTCAGGGGCTGTAGTGTCTTCTGCAGATTTGCGCAAACTTTGAACTCGAACTCGGACTTGAAAACGGAACTTTATGCTGAATAGAGTGCTCAAGACAGCTTCCCTCTTCCCCTACAACTCTCTGCCACTGCCACTGCCTCTACCTCTCTGACAGTTGGCGTGGGCGCCTTTTGGACGCTTCCAATGCCGTAAACAAATCCGAATCCGAATTCGAATACGACTACGAATCGGATTTCATAATAATATACTCTGTCGTCTCGACAGTTGAATTTAAAGTTGCTCGTTTGTTTGGTAATTTTTTTTTTTTTTTTTTTTTTTTTTTTTTATTTTGGTTTTGGTTTGTTTGTTGAGCTGAAAGTGAAATGCATTTGGCGGTGGAAAATTATCGCTTTATCACGATTCAAACGGTACCACTTTCTTCTCAGTTTCAGCTTCATTTGTAGCAATAATTATGCAATTTGCTTTGCCTTGTTGTTATTGAGGATCGCTTGCATTTCTTACAAACTCAATTTCGAATCGACTTTGAAGTCTTTTGCATTATAATTTGTTGTTGTTATTTATAATTGTTGTGGGTGCATTGGAATCGGATTGAATTTGACTGTGACCAGTTTATCACTCGATCTGGTCAAGTTGTTACCCCTTCACCTTCCTCCATCATTTCTCCATTTATAACAACATAATTTCTGTCTATAGATCTTCGACTTTTGTTTATGACAAATTAATTGGCTGCAATTGTTGTTGTTGTTGCTGTTGTTGTTACAATTGAGAAAGTAAGTTATTGCAACATGAAATGCCTTGAAAGCCATGGAAAATTTCTTGTCTATTTAGCCGAAAGAATTCTACGAAAAAAACAACATCGAATTACTTTCATAATGTATTATATTAAAAAATATTGAAAGTTTTGTGTAATTTATCAAATAGTACGACAAAAAATAAACAAAAAATAAATAAAAAATTGGTGTCAACCCGCGTGTTTTGGAAAAGTATGTCAAAAACTGACCAAAATAACTCGTAACCCATTAACTTTGCCTCTGGTGTGATCATTCCACGATCAGCGACGACATTTGATCGATCAGTTGAGTTATTGTTGTTCCTCAGATCGTTGACGTTGATGGAATAAGCGTCAAATATTTGCCAGCCCTCGGGGCCAACTGTTTTCTCTCTTCCGCCCTCCCTCTCACTCCCCCTCTCTCTACCGCCTCGGGCTGTGGCATGTGGCAAACCCGGGCAATCAGTAATTGGAGATGAGCCCTCGAGTGCTGCCAACTGTTGCTGTTGGCTCCATAAATTGGACCCTACAAAAGTTACGGTCTTCTTGCTTCCTGCCACAAATATGAGCAGCACAAGAAGAAGAAGAAGAAGAAAATGAAACGTGCATCGCATTGCCAGATAAAAGCTTACAAACGAGGCCTATTGAAGCTTCTTCCTCAAGTAGAAGAAAAGTCATTAAGATCAGCTACACTTCCGGAATACTCTGCTTAAAATATATATCGAAAATGGGAATTGTATGAATTCTATATAATATAGTATATAGAAATATAATAAACATAAAAAAATATTGAACAGAACATCTAAGAGCTTAACTTATGACCTGTTAATATTCCGTTTAATAACTTGGTTAACTTTTAAAAAAATCTAAACTAAAACAATATTTATTATGCGTCAAATGTGACAAACCTACTTACCAACCTAGCATACCCACTCTGTACGGCAGCGTGTACAGCAGAAGAAAAGCAAAAACTGGACAGTTGGAAATTAACGCCAAGCGAATTGGATGGAAAAACAAAAAAAGAAGGAAAACGTGCTGAGCGCTTTTCACTTAAACGCAATGCGACTGCCAATTACAACAACAACAACAACAACAAAAAACTACAACAATTGCAACTATTTTCAAGCAAATTAAATTAAACAATTTAATTCGAGTGCAATTTAAAGGCAAAAACGCAAAAAAGCAAAAGCCAAAAGTAAAATTGTTTAAAATGGCTTAATTAATTTGCCCAATTTTGGCATGGTACACATTTAACTTGGTCAACTCGCGACGTCGCGTCGTTAACAATTACTCAACAGTTCCCCAGCCCAAAAACCCAAACTCGAACCCCAGGAAAAAAACCAACAAACCTCGACAAGCCCTACAAAAACAAAAAAAAAAAACTAGTGACGCCCACTTCGAACTTCTCACTTGTAGTCGCGTCTAAACTCACGCCCACATTTAACTTGTTGTTGTTGTTGTTGTTGTAGTGAAGTCTCGGCTTAATTTGATAAGATTTATTTGAGCCAAGTCTTTGTTGTTGTTGTTGGTTTTTTGGTTAAAGGCCAAGCGATCAGCGCGCGCATTGAGAAATGTTTACGTTTTGGCCCAAATTCAGTGAAATAAACAACAACATCGAATACAAAATCAAAATAACATTTAAAACACAATTCGAATAGAAATGTAAACTTCGATTTGCGGCATTGATAAATGGAAAATATCAGATCGTTTTTCAGTTCGATGTGAAAGAACTTCGATCGCTTTTATCGTGGGTGACTGAATTTTGGATTAGGCTAGGAACTGACTACTGATTGGTAGCCTCAAAGGGGAATTTTAAACTTGAATGCTTGGAAGTAATTGAGTACTACGATTTTAGAAGAGTATTGTTAAAGTTTTACTAAAGTAAGATTGGATTACTTATGATTTATAGTATTAGACTATTCTTCTGGTGACAAATCATATTAATTAATCGTTAATAATATGATTTTAAGAGTACTATTCAATAAATGAATATAATGCTTCAAATTAGCCTGTTACGTACTCAAAAGAGTACAGGGGTCCATTAGGTTTGTCAGAAGCGAAGGAGGACAAATCCGTCGAATATTGGTGATTTGTATGCAAAAATTTAGTTTTAAATAACCGATCTCAACTAGATTCACAAATTATGTGTATATTATGACTCTATATATCCTTACCAAATTTGGTCCAGATCGGACCACTATAGCCTATAGCTCCCATAGCACAAATCGGTCGAAAATGGGTGGTTTATATGGAGACATGAAGTTTAAGTTGAGCAATTACAACCAAACTCACTCATGACTTGCATGGTACCATTATAACTATCCTCACCAAGTTTGGTTCAGATCAGACAACTATAGCCTATAGCTCCCATAGGACAAATCGGTCGAGGATTGGTAATTTATATGGAAAAACGCGCAGTAGAATGAGTACGGGGTCTTTTACAGTCGGCTAACTCAACTGTAGCCTTTCTTACTGGTTTTTTATGGCACATTTCATGTAATACCCTGATTCGTTTCACTTTTCTTTACTACTTAAATGCCAAAGAATTAAAACTAATTACCTTAAAATTTTAATACATTTTCATAGAGAATTTTCCTTAGACTTTTTTCCAGTCGATTCCGCTGACGCTGTCAATGTGAAAGTTGTTCCAAGACTTTTATTTAAATTTTAACATTTTTTTAATGCAATTTTTTGTTGAATTTGTTGTTAATGTTGTGATAATGTTTTTTGCTTGGGTTCAAGAGTTCATTGTCAAGTCTAATAAAATGTTCGAATGACACGTTAAGTGTCAGGCAGTACAAGAGATCCCAACGATCCCCCCGACAAAATCCCCAGGATAGTCTGTCAGTCAAGCGAGTGAATCAAGCCAAAAAAAAAGGCTAAACAAAAAAACTAAACCATGTAACCAAAAATGTTTGCCGCTTGACTGGAACTTGAACCCAAAGTAGCCCCCTCTGAGCTGCCCTTTACCCCTGCACCTGCCCCTCTCTCTACCGATTTCCACCTCTCACCCCGCCCACTCCGCCTCGCCTTGGCAGATGTTTCCCTTTTTGTCAAATGGCTTCTCAGCAATGATGATAAATCGTGACCAAAGCGCTTTAGTGAAATTTTCCTGCCCCAAACAAATTGTACAAGTGTAAGTGACTGTGTGTGTGTGTGTGTGAGAGAGTGACGGCGTGTGTGTGTGAGTGTATTTGCAAGTTTTTCATCTCTTCAGCTGGCTGAATCTTTATTACCACATTTTCAAGAGCCGCTTGAGTGACGTGAACAGTTTTTGGCACAGCTGCCGAGCCAAGAGCCAAAACGCTGCTACCAACATTTTCCTTTTGCTACTTATAGCCAAGTTACTACCTTTTACTAGCCAGCAATGACTTCCCCTTCTCTCATCACCCTTCTTTAGCCTCGAGTACCACAAACTTGACATTTAAGTGAATTATGTAGTTTCCATGTTAACTTTCTGTGCGGTGCCGCCGAAATCTTTTTTGACTAAGTGTCTGGCAGGCGACTTTTCCATACCTGACGACGCGTCGATGATTTATGTGCACGTGAGTGTGTGTGTGTGAGTGTGTGTAGCACTCACATTTTCAGTTTGCTTATTTTTTTGGCAAGGGCAGTACCTGGTCACCCCCCTCTCTCCACCAATGGACTTCGCTGAGCGGGGAAATTAGGCAAAAATATAATTTATGAGCTCCGTTTTTGGCGCCAACAGCAACAAAGGTGATACAGCAAGCTGGGAGGTCTAAGAGGGGTAGTGGGGACAAAGGGTGGGGGGGGTGTCAGTTAGCTTGTCGGCTTTGATTTAAATGCAAATTTTTCTGTTTTCAACAGACTCTTAGCAAAATGTCAACTTGAATCACGATCTTCAGAGTCGCAAGTGAATGCGATTTCTTGATGATTCATGAGTGCTGTGAATGAATATGAATTAAATTGAATAACGCAACGTATAACGTATAAATAGAGTTACTTTTGTCAATTAACAAGTAACACTTATTCATTATTGACAATATTTATACAATCATTCATTGATTCATTCATTGTTTCCGTACACTTAAGACGGATTAACTGATCTATATATATATAAACCAGTTAAGATTGGTAATTAATATTGGCATTAACCCGAGTCAAGGTTGTTAAATCTCTCAAGGTTGCACACCCACACACACACACACACACACACTCATACTCGATATCTTGTGGTTGATAAAATACCAAAGTTATCAAAACTCTTGAAATGACAGCAAATGAATTCAAGTTGAAGTCATTTTAACATTTACAAGTTAATTTTCGCTATCTGCATCTGATTGTTATGTATCTGCAACTGTGTCGTCCGGTCTGTAGTATCTGTGATAATGCGTATCTGCGTATCTACGACCTTGCAAGGTAAAAGCCCCTACACTGAACACTGTTCACTGTACAAACACAAAAAGCAATCAAGAAGCGTGAAATGTGCGACACAGCAACAAATTAGCAAAAAAAAATAAAAAACTGCAATACAATAAATAAATAAATTGAAATAGAACAGATACCATAACAAGACTGAGGAATTTTTTAATTTAGATAATTGAAAGAACAGTTTATTATAAACAATCAATGAGAACAGCAAGAGAAGTGGAAGAAAGGCGATTGGAAAAAAACAATAACAAAACCAAAATCGAACAAATAAGAAGCGAGCAGACTGTCTAAGACCCTGTACTCATTGTAGTGCCTGTTTTACCATACAAATCAGTCATTTTTAACCAATTTGTCCTATTGAAGCTATAGGCTATAGTTGTCCCATCCAGATCAAACTTGCTGAGGATAGTTATAATGGTTTGTCGACTCGGCTGTTGATGCTGATCATGAATGTATATACTTTATGGGGTCGGAAAAGCCTCCTTCTGCCTATAGACTCTCTAGATCCCTCCCAATAGTTCCCTCTACTCTTATTTAGAGTACAGGGTCTACAAAAGAACATAGTGAAACACTGCCACCTCAACTCAATTATTAATAAAACATTCGCTTTTAATTGTTTAATCAGATATCGCAGCTGTTGTCTACAGTTAATAACAATGATAAACAATAGCACAGTATGTGATAACTTTATTTTATTAGACCCCGTACTCTAAAAAGAGTAGAGGGGTCTATTAGGTTTGCCTGATGCGAAATGTGCGTAACAGGCAGAAGGAGGCGTGGCAGACCCCATAAAGTATATATATTCTTGATCAGCATCAACAGCCGAGTCGATATAGCGATGTCCGTCTGTCCGTCTGTCCGTCTGTCCGTCTGTCCGTCCGTCCGTATGAACACCTGGATCTTTTAAACTACAAAAGCTAAAGCCACCAAATTTAGAATGAAAGTCCGTCTGCTTCGCGAGCAGATCAAGTTTATTTCAAATCTTTGCCACGCCCCTTACCGCCCCCGCAAATTGTAAAAAACTATGGTCACCTACGAAAAAATTGATGTTTTAAGCGAATATCTCAGTAACTATAGCACTTAGGAATACCATTTTTGGTATGGAGGTTGCTAGAGACAGCATAAATGCATTGTCTTTAAAATTTTTGGACTGCCACGCCCCGTTTTCCCACAAGAATGAAATAATTTTCAAACTTCAATGCCATTTTTAAGGCATTTGCACTTATCGTACGGTATTGTAATTTTAAATTCGTTTGGAGACAAAGTATAACAAACTATCCTGAAAGTTGCATACAAATCGGACAATAAACAAAAGAGCTAGACACGTAACAAAGTTAACAATTGCACGCAATGTCAATGCATGTGTGCAAGCGAGACAGAAGCATATAAACATGTGAGCGAAAGTTTACGCTGCTTGTGTAGCGACAGCGCTGCTCGCGGACGATGCAGGCACATGTATGCATACAATACGATTTATCATATATCGATATTCAATACGATAGTAATTAAATTTGCGATATGATATCGAATGCGACATAGCGATATATCGTTTTTAATTTCAGTTGTTGATAATATCGATATTTGATTTGATGTGATATTTTAATTAATATCGATATCGGCATTTTCTTGCCGATTTGCATCCCTATTACAAGCTGATGGTTTTGTTTCAAAGTGTTTTATTCCAAATACTATGAGTACGGGGTCTTTTACAGTCGGCTAGCTCGACTGTAGCCTTTCTTACTTGTTTTTTTTTTGCCTTTTATTTTTTTGACCCTCAATTGTTATTATTTTTCATAAATTAAACAAAACATTCTGCGACAATTTGGTTTTGTTTATAGTTTTTTTCTTCACATATTTTATTTTGTGCATTATTAATAATTGATTGCATCAGTTTTGCGGTAATAAAAAGACAATTTTATCAACATTTTATCATATTGTTAATCATAAATATTTGATACATATAAATGGCGTTTATTTAATAATTACAAAACCAAACAATCAATTTTCATACAATGGCAATAAAATATTAACAGGAATTTCCTTATGGAAATTACACGCGATAGATACTCTTTAAAAGATAGATACATTTTTGAGATACTTTTTAGTATAGTATAAAAATTAGTACACAATTTTTAAGATACTTTCTGTCTAGTACTAAAAATATATACAGTGAAAGCTCGACTGGCGGACAGCTCTCTCAGGCGGACAGCTTCCTCAGCCGGACAGCTCCCTTAGCCGGACGAATTTTACAGTTCCCAGAGCATGATTTTCATTCAAAGTCCTTTCATCTCCCTTGGGCGGACAAAAATACTGGAACCGTGCCTGTCCGGCCAAGGGAGCTTTCACTGTATACATTTTTATTACTACTCAAAACTATAATTACAGTTTAAGATACTTCTTTTGATCTGATTAAAGCTGAATTGTATGGAATTTGCCAGAAGTTGTACTGCCATTAATTAAAACTTGTTAAAATGTTGCTAATATTATAGATTACAGTTAATTGCAACGTCAAATGTTTGCGTCACAATTGCGATAACTTTGAAATCCAAAAAAAAAAATTATTTTTTTAGCTGGAAATGTCAAATTGAATTCATCAAAAGAATACAAGAAACACAAGCAACAAGATAGCTAATTAAAAGAAAAAAGTTCACACGCCCCAAACAACAACAAGAAGAACAAGACGAAGAGGAGGAAAAACAACCGTCAACTAATTAAAAATAAAAAATAAAATCAAGAAACTGCAGAAAATGGCACTTGCCAATTGCACAAAAGAATCAGAAACTGCTGAAAGAATCAGTGGGTGGCAAAGGGAGCTGGGAAGGTAACCGAACCCAGCAGTAAGACCCACCCAAAATTGTAGCCCCAAGTCACAATTTTTGGTCTATCTCAAAAGGCCCTGCAATTTTCACGCCCCCTTTCAGCGCAGTGCCAACCAAATCTCATTATGAGCCCCCCTCCCCTCACTCTACCTGAAAAGGTGTGTCTTCGTCGTCGTCGTCCCCAGGCACGCCCCAATTCAAAATCTGGCAGTTTTTTTTTTTTAGCTATACTTTCTAATGCATGAACTAGGAGTCGCCATCGACATCGAATTCGAAATTAACATCGAAATCGGATACAATGTGTTGGCCATGTGAACTTGGCCAATTCGGTGATTGTCAAACGAATGTCGGATTGCCAATTGCCAATTTATAATGTAAACGGGGCCCAAATACAAAAAATACTAAAGTCTTGTGGTATTATTTACTAGCTAACAAAGGTCACTTGGCCATAACGAGTCCAATTTAATTCACTTAAGAAAATGCAATAAGAAGAGTAGTTAAGAATGATCAACGGGAAGATACTCTGGAAAGAAAGCGGCAGAAAGCAAATTAATTGGAATGAAAAATAAATTTTAAAAAAATCTAAGGATTAAAAGCATTTGAAAACTCTTTAAAAAATACTTAAAAACTTTGTAGAAATAAATTTAAAGAATTAAAAAAAAGTAATTTAAATCAAAAAAATACTAAATTTAAATTGGTATTAAATATACTCAATTTAAATAAATTTTTTTTTCTACTTTTCATTACTTTTGGCCACCCTACAGTCTGTTACAAACCCTTCATGAGGTCCTGCATACCCCATTACAGACCACTTTTAAAGGGTATTAGCAAAAAGCACAAGAAAATGGCATTGCTAATTTATGTTTATTGTGCATTATTTGTACTAGACAATTGTTGTTGTTTTTTCTTTTGTTTTTGTTTTTGGGCCCAGTTTGCTTTAGGCCAGAAACATTGGGAGTTGTACATGTGCTCGCTGGGCCAGAAATTGAATTTTTATAACATATTTTAATGGTTTTTTAGTTGGCCAACTGATTGAAATTTATGATCGTTAGTTTCACTCTCCTGCTGTCCGTCCTTCTGTCCTTCTGTCCATCTGTCCATCTGTTTGTATTTTTTGCTATTTATATTTATTATTATTTAGATATTTATTTTTATGTTTGTTTTATGCTGAGTTTACTGTACGCCCCGCGTGTAATCCACATTAACTATTGAATTTATTAAATTCATTTTGCAATTTTTTATTCGACACACAAATTGACAGTTTTAATGGTTTAACACATTTTATTTATGTTTATGCTTATTTGTTTAATGCTTTAAATTTTACCCCTACTCCCCTCTTACCCCTTTTACACCCCAAGATTTATTCCATTCGATTGTCTTTTTCTTAAGCCCCCAAAGAACTTAAAGAAAATCGATCTTAACGCCTTCTTTTTGGGTTTTCGGATTAAAAAGCCAAAACGTGTTGAATCAAATTGTAATTAATAAACACGCTAAAACCGCCAGAAGAGAGAAACAAATTACGCTAACAAGCTAAACCGAAAAGTTGGCCAGAAACAACAAAAACTGTCTAGTGTTTTGTGGTTGGCCCATAATTTGGCCAAAAAGTCTTTTTTAATGAGCCGACAATGTGCTCGTTGTACGGTCAAGTGATTGGCCATTTAGTTTTAGCTACTTTAGGCCAAAGTTGGCAGCCTTTTATGGAACCACTTTTGGCTGTTTTATTCACAAATGCAAAGCATAAATTCCCGCTGCTGCTGTCAAGTGCAACTTGCTCCATTGCGGGGTTAATGTGATCATTGTGTGCACCATTTTGGTGCTATCATAAGTTTCTTTCAGTTGTTGCATGCAACATGGTGGCACACACACAAACACACTCACACACACACACACACACAGTTTGAACTTTGTCATTTGGTTGTGCTGAGAAATCAACGCTCAGTCTCAATAACAATTTCGCTTATCAATTGACAGCCTTTGATTGCCAGCCGCCAATTGTTGGGGAGTATTTTGCATTAAATAGAAAGAGATCGAATTAAAGATACTCTATATAGAAGCTGCTACTAAAATATTTACTATATAAACGATTCAATTTTATAGCTGTGGTTTATTAAAAATTCAATAAAATATAAAACTCAAAATAAAACAATAAACACTTGAAACTATGACACATTACGTTTTTATAAATTAACTTCTTTGTTGTGAAAAAAGCTTAAGATAAGCCTATAAATTTATTATTTATAACAATTTTATAGGATTTATGTGGTTATATTATCTTAATCCTGGAAAGTCAATTGCCTGACTATTTATATTCGTGATGAGCGACAAACATTGCATTAAAATGCAAATACCCTGTAGCTAATCTGAAATGCAAATGGGTGTATTCGTTAGTTTGACGGACCCAACGGGAGCAATTCTCTTATAATGTCACATGTCAAATAATTTGCCTTTATAGTTTCGCCGCAATTTGCATTTGGCGTCAATGTTGGCGCCGCAGCTTCTGTCGCAGAGAGGCAGAACGAGAAAGAGAGGGAGTGGAAGGAAGGCAGAGAGGGAGAGTAAGGAAGGCAGAGAGAGCGTAGGAAGGAAGGTAGGGAGGAGGAAGGGAGGAGTCAAGGACGGGAGAGAGAGAGAGATAACATAGGAAGGAAGAGAATGAGAGAGGCTATGATTGGTATCGGTAACGGCATCGATATCGCTATCATCGTGTGGGGCGTGTTTTATGCTTTTATTTTTGTTTTTGCTCCGCAATTTTCGAGCCCTCCTGCAGCTGCAGAGCTTTGATTGATTTGTTTTGCCAAGTGACGCACGACACGAAATGGAGAGAGAGAGAGGAACGGAAAAGGGTATGGAATAGGAATGGGATGGGATGGGATGGGATGGTATAGTTTATGACTTGTAATGGGTACGGGGTCTTCTTGCCACAAGTGGCACAAGGTCTTCGATTTTTTTGTGAGCCAAGTATTCGCACTCCGCTGACACATTTTAATGGCCAGCTGTTTTGCATTTGGCAAAACTACTTATATATATTTACATATATATATTTATATATATATATATATATTTACATATCGTAGCAAACCGAAACGAAACGAAATAAAACGAATTGAAGTCAAAATGTCTTGGGGACAAAAACATTTGGTATCCATTACAAACGCTTTGAGGTCGCAACTGTCAATCAGAAAATCAAATGAAAAACATAACTTATCACTAAATGAATGAGCGAAGATGAGTTAGAAGTAGAGGAACAGATAAAGAGAGAGAGAGAGAGAGGGAGAGAGGGACAAAGGGAGTACCGTCTCTTTGATAAATGACAAACTAAAGTGGAACTTCCATTTTGCCTACATTATTCCATTCCCATTCCAAATTTTGGTTGGGAAAGTGTTTTTTTTCCCTCTGTTGTTCTGTGTGAAAGTTTCTGTTAGAGCCAAAGGCAATACGCAGAAGCAAAGAAAGTTGTATGATAATTGCCCAAAGGTCGTGAATCTCTAGAGATTATGCAATGTTTATACAAATACAAATTTCTTTAACGATTCTAGACAATGGGAAATGGAAGTGAAAGCCAACAAAATACCAAAATGAAAAAAAACATTAAAAATATTGTGTACTCATCTTAATGCACTTTCAGTTTTTCCATAATTTTCTGGTTGCGGGTGTTTTGTGGAATTTTACCAAAAAACACAGCATCCCAAACTTGATCACAGCCAATCACAGTTAGATCTTTATCAGCTATACCCCCAGAGAGCGTGCTGAGAATTAAACGAATGAAAGAAAGAAAAAAGCTTTTGAGCTTTGGGACTCTCAAGCTCTTTGGCTTATTACAAATTCTAATCACATGCAATCTCCGATCCGTTTCTTTATGTTTCTTTTCGTTTTGATCGTACCCTCCGCCACTCCACCACTCCCCCACTCCCGCCTTCTACCACTTTGGATCAGTACAATGGCCCGGTAGATTCAGTCGTTGGGGCTGTCGCTTATCGATTAATCATCAAATTAAAAATTACTAAGCCCAAAGCGTGGAGTGTGGCTGAAACACCATTGAGATGCCACCTCAGTAACCCCCCCAATCCCCTATTCTCTTGGAGTACATCACGTTATGAACTCAGCTAATTTAAACAATAACTAGAATTTCGTGTTGGAAAACCACAAAAAAATTGGCAATTCTTTTCGGCCCAAGAAAAACGACTTCAAGGTTAACTGAATGTTGGTCTATATTAATTTTACAACTTAGAACTAACAATATGTCATATTTATATTATTATTTACGATAATGGGCATTAAAAATTCCATTGGAGGCAAACAAAATAATTGAGCAATGAGCGTTACATAAAAGTCAATGCTTGATATAAGCCATTCCGATATATATGCATATATATATGAACTACTAAAGTCGTAAATTCATTTAAATAATAAAAACAATGGGAAATTGTTGCATATATGCAAATATTGTGTGACAAATTCACGTATCGAATTGTTACAATAATTCCGAGAAATGCATATAAACAATAAATAACACTTTGAAATGCCGCCTGTCAACCAATTGCTCTAACCAGCGAGTACAAAGTTCAGTCGATATCAATCGGCATTTTCATTAGGCAAATTAAATAATTTAATGCTCGGTGAGAGATTTTTCCTGCGCTTATCACAAATTTGTCATCAGCTTGTTGTAATGCGATCACAAGCTCACACACACACACACACATGCACACGCGCATAGCCAGAGAGGCACTAATGTGTACACATGTGCATGGAGTTTGAAGTCAGAGAGCAGTTGCCGCATGCTGCTCATAATGAAGTTGAGCAGCTGAGAGATAATGATCAAAAACATCGTAGCGACGCGACGCCAAGACAATTAAAAGCCATACGAAAGAATTGCAAGCGCCTCAGTCTCAGCCTCAGTCGCGGTCGCAGTCGCCGCTCTCAGTCCATCTGCCGCTCAACCGCTCAGCTGCTCGTCAAGCAACTTGCGACTCTGTCCATTCGCCTGCGCAGACGGTTCGTGCTTGCCGGCGAATTCAGTTGACTTTTAACTCTCGTCGCGGCCACAACGTACGCGGCGCGCAGTCGTACCACTAAAATCTTGACTTTGTCTCTCACGCGCACGCTCTCCTCTCCCACACGCACACTCTCACTACACTGCTGTGTGTAAGTCCGCTCGTATATTCTGTAGCTCGCTTGCAGTCTGACCGTGAAGTTTTGTTCTTTTTTGCATGTCTATAAATTGAGTGGAGTAACTGTAATTGTGCTTTGTTGTTTTTTCGCTGTTGTTTTCTTATTGCCATTTGCTTAGCACATTCATTTGCCAAGTTCATTCACGTTTGCAAATTTCATCATCATCATCGCTAAACAGCCTAATTAACGTAATGTAATAATGCAAAATATTGAAATCGGTGTTAAACTAATTGCAATTAACAATTAGCAACCAGTATTTATATTTGTTTCGTATGTTATTTTTTGGCTTTCGTACTTAAATATTTCATATCCATTTCCGTTAAGTTTTGCAGCGCATTCGAGCGCAACAATTAATTATTGCTGCATTCGTTGTTGTTGTTTGTATTTGTTGCATTGGCAACATTTGAAATTATCTCTGATTATTGCTAATGCTTTTGCAAAGAAAGTGAAATTTCTCAAAAAATGAAAAAAAATACTTAATACAATAATTACAATAACCAATAATTATGTTAATTTTTATAACCGTTTCGCCAGCAACAACAAAAATAACGAAACCGTCGTCGTCAACAGAAAAACGTTTTCTTGGTTAATTTCGCAAAAAAAAAAAAAACTTGAGTGTAAACAATAATCAAACTGTTTAAATATTTTACGTAAAAATGCAATTTAAATAAAAAAATAAATATATTAAATAAAATAATGTCTGCAAAATTTGTGCAAAGGGAAAATCCGCTAAAAGAAACCCAAAGCTTGTAGAAAGGTACGTAGAAGAAGAGGCAACAACTAAAAATAAAATTAAATATAGAGAATTTTAATGAAATAAATAATAATTTTATTTTGGGATTAACTGGAGCTATTTTGCAGAAGTTCAAAATATTAAATATTTTTCATTAAATAAAAGTAAATTCATTTCCATCTACTTGCCAACACTTTTGGCTCAAAATGAAAGCTTTCCTCAACTCATTAGTACAAAAAAGAAAAAGAAATTAAATTCATTCATTGTTAGTATCCCTGTAATCATAATAAATAGTGAGAAGTCAAGCGTTTGCTTGTTTTCATTGTTGCTCCAGTGACTTCCTCTCTGGCATTTCCTTAATCTTTAGCCTACATTTGGTCTTGTCTACCTGCTCTTGATACCCTACCCTACCATTCCCCCTCCGACCACTAGAGTCCTCAGCAGTACAGTGGTAATGACAAACAACCTTTCACACTTTCCGTGTTTGTGGCTGTTAAAAAGACGCCTTGTCACTCTGTAGATCATTAGGTGGAGAGTGCACCTCACACATTTGTGACACATTTCCACCTAAGACACAGACACACACACACACGCAGACACAGACACAATTCGCAAGTTCTTTTCTAAAAGACAGAGAGAGAGACAGACAGACAGAGAGACAATGGGACAAGTTTGACAAAGAGCTGAAATTTGTATGCCATTGGCAAACATTTGTCTGTGTCTAAAATTGAACTACTTTCATTTGGTGTTAAGGAATTAACATACATTCATTAGTCGTAAGTATTATTAAGTGTTGCTGTCTCTTTCACACTTTGGACAGTCACCAAGAGTTTTGATTTTGCTGTCAAATGCAGTGGTAACCAAATAAAACGCACCATAAACATTTACCTACTTAGCTGACAGTCGACATTTCGTCAGTTGTCAGTCCGTCAGTTCGTCAGTTGTCTTTAGTTTGCTTTCATTCAAATATTTGCATTAAATTTTGCACAAATTGTCATGTAGTGATTTAGGGGAGGGGAGAATGGGGTACAGTGGGTAACTCTGCGCTTTTAAATGCAACTCCAGCGGTCGTCAAAAGCCCTCAAAAAAAAGAGGCCGCAACAACAAAATAGTTGAAATTCGCTCGAAATAAAAAAATAAAACGAACAACAAAAAAAAAAACATTTTTTATGATTCGTTTTTTATTTTATTTTTTACTTTTCGCGTTTGTGACAAGAATTTGCAAATGTCAACGAAAATTGCGCGCTTCGCATTAAAAAAAAATTCGGCAAAAAGGGCCGAAGAGGAGAGAAGCTCTCACATGTACGATCCGGTCAGTCAAATGATCAGGGAGGTAGTTCAGAAAGGTGGAAATACCAAAGACCCAAATTTCAAACCAATTGAAATTGTTTTTTATATATAAAAGTAACTCCCTTTTCCGTCTCCAACTTCCCCCACTTTTATAGCATTTTGTGTTTGGCATTTTTAAAGAGTTTCAGGATCACATCGTAACGTATCTGATCAGTTTTGGGTTCGAGTACGGCATCGGTGTGACTTCAAAGTGAATAAGTATAATTTACTTAATGAGCAAATATGTGAAAACTTGTCTCCAGTTATAATTGACAAGATCTTATCAGTCTAGTAATTCCCAAAAAAAATACTAAATATCTGAAGATCAAATGAGAGAACATTTTGTACTTCTTAAACGACTGCTTAAATTATTATTATTTATTATTTATAACTTATTATAATTACAATTACAATTTGCAATTAACCTTCGTTCGAACTTAAGATCTGGTTTTGTGTAATACTTCCATTATATTGACTGTAAAGATATTCCAATGTTTATGTGACTTCCCCATTCGCTCTATTGTTAATGACAAGTTTTGCTTTTGTTACAAAGCCACAACAACAATGAGAACAACAATAAGCTTTAAGCCATGGCCCAAACTGACACTTGTTTAAATCGAATTGAAACTTTTCAGACACTTTTCAGACACCTGTTGACAGGTGCAATTGTACACGTATTTTCTGTATCAACTGTAAATACTTGAACATATTCGGGCACTACAAATACAATCATAACAATAATAATGAAAATATTAATAACAATAATAATGAAATCCGTTAAAAACGTGTAATAAAGCAGTTTTTTTACCTGTTATTTGGCCAATTGGAGTAAACTTACGTAAACTGGACTTAAGATAGAAATTATAAAATACATATAGTATAAGAGATCTGAAAGGTCGAGTGCTTCATAGATATTTATAAGACTCTCTGATTACCTAATTGCCTTTGTCATGGTGCCAAAATTGATATTTATGGCTCTGATAGGGTGTGATTTATCAGATACTTACCTGTGTGTAGATGGAAACATTAGCTTGATGTCATCGCCAGACAAAATTTCGATTTGATTTTTCTTTCCATCTATCTTTCATTACTTCTTTCTTTATATATAGTTTTTTTTTTGGTGTGTAAGATTTGAAATCATAATGAACCTTTAGTGAGGTTTCTCCAACTAATTAGACCATAAAGCAGCCGGCCTGGCTGGCCGAACTAATTCCCTTAGATAAACCACAACAAAGGTCACGCTTTAATTGATAAGAAAACACAATGTATGTAGCTTTGGGACCTCAGATCTGAGACCAGACACAACTCAACTTGTCTGAGAGAGAAAATAATAAAAGATTCCGGGCCCAAATGGCGGCTACTGTAGGTAAATGAAACGCTACAAGAGTCAGTCAAATGGAAATCCCCATGGAAAACAATGACAGAACCAAATACGAACAAGAAGAAGAAGAATTAGTTCAAAGAGTGGAAGGTTGGAAAACAAAATAAGAACTCAACTGAACTAAAATGAACTTGAAGTGCCAGCTGTGACTCGATAAAGATCACACCCCAACGGCACAGCGTAGAGTCACAGGTGCCAGTTCTTCCTCCTCCTCCGATTAAGTAGAGAAAAAACTAAGAATCATGCTACAATTGAGTGCATTTTTCAAAGCAGTACTCGAAAAAGAAACACAGCTGAGATACCCTAGAGTGAAGGTTTTCAAGAGTGTAGTAAAGTCTATTGTACTTACTTCATGCCATTATTTGCAATGACAAAAGAATTCTGAGTAGTTGTTAGTCATACCCACTGCCTGTGGATATTTACAGGGTATTCAGTGAACCACTTTAAATAGTTTTGAACCTTTTTTTCGAGTCACTTAAACTGTGCAACGAAGCGTACTCTCAGTAACTCTGACTCTTTCCTCTCTTAACACTGCTCATCTGCCAACTACGCCCTTTTTCAACACTGGGCAGGAACGAAAGGAAATGGGAATAAGATTAGGAGAGCGAGAGATCGTAATTAACCCGTTGTTGGCCGTTGTTCTTGCCATTCGTAAACATTTAATTGTTCGACTGCCGTACAATTAAATGTCCAATATTTGGAATACCATAAAAGAACAACAACAACAACAGCAAAAGAACACAAAGTTAGCAAATAGTTGTGAACCTGAGGCAAATTCTCTTCTTCAATTTGAAGATCAAAGTTTACTTTGCCGACTTTTTGCTACGGTTCTCGACATATTCAAAGCATTCCATTCCATTTCATACCATTCCATACCATTCCATTCCATTTGAATTCATTTAACTTCACGTGGGTTATTAAAACCCATCAACATTCAGTTGATGATCATTGTAATGATCATTATCATTATCATTTGTGTGGCAACATTAAAAGCGTTCCGACTGTTATATAAGTTGGCTTTCAGCTCCACAAATGTCACACTTTAAGACTTTTCTTCTTCTTCTCCGTCAGAGATTTGTCCAATTAGTTGCTTCCGTAATTTCTTGGTATTATTTTAATTAGTTTTTAGTTTTTTATTTTGGTATTTAAATTGCGTTTGGTCTGTGACAAGTTTTATGTGCCGCCCCAAAGATTTATTTCCATACCAAAAAAATACTGTTGATAATGATAAAGAAGCGATGAAACTATGAAACTGCCAACATAATTTATGAACAATGCATTTTTAGATGGCATCGTAATTCCCCCGAATTACATAGTATTTTTTTTAGTATTTCTTTAGTATTTCTTTAGTATTTCTTCAGTATTTCTTCAGTATTTCTTTAGTATTTCTTTTCTAATTTTTTATTCGGCATTTGCTTCGTTTTGTTGTAGCTAATGAACCTGCACTTGACAAAGGGGAAAACTTAGCTTTACTTTTCACTGTTTTTTGGGGTGAGAGTTTCCTGAAAAAAAAGCTTACAAAATATATAAAAACAAAAGACGTAAAGCTTAACATAAATTTGTTAGAAGACGTTCTGTAATATTCCTTTGGCGAAATTGCCTCGTAAATAGCGTGGAAATGTTGTTGCTGTCTCTTTCCCACTCCCTTTCTCGTTGGGTGTTTTAACTGCCTGCCCAACTGCTTACCTGCCCACCAGCCCAACTGCTCACCTGCTCAGTTGCCAGGCTGACTATCTTACAAATAATTCACAATGCGCTTAACGCGATTACCCCTTCCTTGTTGCCCTGCCCTGCCCTGCCCTGCCCTCTTTCGCCCAGCTCCCACTTTGTGTTGGCCTTTGCCAATGGCAAAAATGCGTTTAAGTCAAGTCGCCGAAAGCCGCCGGGTGCGTGTGTTCAACGTGTGTGGCAGCTGCTGCGAAACCTCGACAGTTACCTCACCACACCTCAGCTCACCGCTCTTCTACTTCTTGTTACCCTTCGTGCACCTCTCCCCCTTTCCCTTGGCAGACCAAGTTACCCAGTCGAACTGGCACTTTAGCTCGATATTTATGCAACGGCACACACTTCAGTTCTGCTTACACTTCATTCCCCTCCTCTCTTTCTCTCCCACTCTCTCTTACAGTCCCTCTTCCTCTCTCGCGCTCTCAGCTGCAATTTAAGCGCACATTTTTCTTGGCAACACATTTTCCTCGCCATATGCATAAGCAGTTTTTCCAGCTACCCTTTTTGGCTCCCTCGACTGTTGCTCGCTCATCGCATTGTTTGCAACACTTGGCGCTTGCCACATAACAACAGCACCAGAAACAACAACAGAAGTTGCAACTGCAACATATGCAACAACAGCAGCAGCAGCAGCAGCAGCGTCCGCTAGGCAGCGTTGCATGACACATTAAATGCAAAACGGCCAGCAACACAGACTATAAGACAGAAAGAGCAAGAAGAACACATAGTGAGAGAGGGAGAGAGAGAGAGAGAGAGGGAGAGAGAGAGGTGCAGAAAAGAGCTAAAGAATTTTGTTGCCCCCGCCAAGAAGTCGGTTTAAGCAGCGGTTTCTGCCGCTGTTGCCGCTGCTTCTGTCGGTTTTGATTCTACCATTTTGCTCTTATTTAATAAAAGAAATGCTCTGGAATTTTATTATAATATACCCAGGAATCACATGGGAACTGCAAAGGGGTATGAGCAACGTGATCTTTACCGACAGTGAAGGATTGAATTATATAAAAGTAATTTATTGTAAAGACCTTAAACATACTTTGCGGACTTAGTTATTTAACTTTAAAATTCATTAAAATTTTACTTAAAACCAAAAGTAGTTAAATAAAACACTTTGTAGCCTTAAAAAGCCAAAATGTTAGCCTTTCTTAGACTATGAAACTTTTAACTGAATTTTAACTTTTATTCAATTTATAACTTGTTTATAAAAAATCCTCCATTAGGTTACAATTTAAATAAAAAGTTATCCCTAAACAGTCTCAATAGTCTCCACTTAAATTCCATTTAGAGGGTACAACTTCTGCGACTACTCGAAAGAGTTCTTGTTAACTTTTTTTTGCATAATAAACCGGCTGTTTCTGTTACTGTAGCAGCTGTTTGCTCCGTTTCTTTTTGGCCAGGTAAACAGTTTGGCTTATGTTTGAGGTAAGCTGAGCTGAGCTGAGTTATCGCTCAGTTGTTATTTCTTGTCTTACGACAATATAATAAAACAAATGGCAAACTGTGGGATCAACGTGGATTGCCAAGGTAAAGTCAGAAAAAACCAAAAAATAAAACACGTAATGCGTGGCAATCATCAACTCGATGAAATCATTAATCAATGACACAAAATGCATACAAATTTGTATGAATTTCGAGCTCATTAAAGCGTATTAAGTTTATGATATGTGATGATTTCAAAAGAAACAAAAACTTGACTCTGCCCTTAGGCAGAAGTTTAGCTCCCACATTCCAGCTCCCAATTTCAATCCAAATGGAACACTTTAAATAATTACAGATTGAGGCTGAGAGACTTTAATAAAATAATTAAAATTGTTGAAATGAACAATACTCGTATTAAATGTGTTTCGCTCCAGCTTCGCACTTGAGTAAATTGCAAAGAGGGTAAAAAATCAGAAAACCACGAAGAGTCCAAGACTTGGCCACAGAATGCTCTATCCATGTAGAAAAATGTGCGGGCTACCAATCTACGCATTTCAGTATTTTTAGACCCCGTACTCTAAAGAAGAGTAAAGGGGTCTATTAGGTTTGTCTGAAGCGAAATGTGCGTAACAGGCAGAAGGAGGCTTTTCCGACCCCATAAAGTATATATATTCTTGATCAGCATCAACAGCCGAGACGATATAGGGATGTCCGTCCGTCTGTATGAGCACCAGGATATTCTAAATTACAAGAACTACTACCGCCCCCGCAAATGGTAAAAAACAATTTACACATCACCATAACTTGAAAACGACTAAAGCTAGAAAGACCAAATTCACACATTATGTTTACGGTACCATTAGAACTATCCTCACCTCAGTTTAATTCGGATCGGACAACTATAGCTTATAGCTTCCATAGGAAAATTCTTCGAAGACTGGTGATTTGTCTAGAAAAACGCGCACTAGAATGAGTACGGGGTCTTTTACAGTCGGCTCGCTCGACTGTAGGCTTTCTTACTTGTATTTTTCTCTTTTTTCACATTTAATTTTTTATTTTTCGCCTCTCAACGTCAAAGGAAGACCGACAAGTAAAATGCGAGCTATGAAATGTTTTAAAGAAATCGCTGAAAATATTAATTTCAATTATTTACGTACGTTAAAGTAACACGCAAACGTGCGATAGAGATGGATATTTTCCCACGTTGAGAATCGCCGAGAGGGGTGCACGTCAGTCAGACAGTTAGTTGTAAATGGCATTTTGTGCGCTAAATGCGAGCAATTTGCTAAAGGATTTCGTACAAAAAAAAAATATAAGAAGAGTAGAGATTAAAAGGGAAGGCAACTAAATGGTCTGTGGGAAAGTAGTTAGTGCAATTTATAATTATCAGCGATAGGTGGCGCTGCCAAGCTGTCTGCGCTTTAACAGACTTATGCAATCGAAGTAGTCGGAGTCGCATGTTGATAACAGCGGAAGTTATTAGAGCAAGTTTCGAGTTATGCGAGCAAGTTCCAAAGAACTTTACAAAGTGTTCTTTGGCATTGAAGTTCCCAGTTCCAAGTTTCCAGTTCTTCAGTTCTCAATTCTCCACTCTCAGTTCCCAGTTGTCGGTCGCTTTGGTTTCACTCGCTTCTAATTAAAGACGACACTTTGGCATGTACTCAACAACGACGACGACGACGACGACGAGCACGGAAATGCCGCGTTCGCGTTGAAGCTTTTTGAAGAATTCTGCTCTCGATCGCTTTTGTTTATAAGTACCAAGAATTACTCAGCCATGTTGATTGAAGTGCCCGTCTACATCTATCGGCCACAACAAACAACTTACATAACAATCTAATCATTTTTTGTTGGCCAATTCTTCTCGAATTATGTTTCTTAACCTTTTCAACCTTTCACATCACACATCGATCGATCGATCGTTCGTTCATTCGGTCGTTCAAATCGATCCCCTGAAGATTACAATTAATTCTAGCCACTTCACACAGCGGGTTGTCCAAAATTCAAGAAATAGAAATAGCAATTCTACAGAGATTCTGCAAAAAAATGCCGTAATAGCTCAAAGATTTAGCCATTAACCCAATCTTTAAGGTTCTCTAGTCTCATTTAATTGCCATTAAAATTTAAAGAAATGAAATCAACGAAAGAATTAAGTTGAGGCGTAGAAATTATTAATTTGTGGCAGGTGTCCCATTCCCGGATTCCAAAACTGAAGCCTACATTAAACATCTATTAGATAAGAATCAAAAAAGCCAACAAATTATGCATATTTCAACGAGGCTTTCAATCCAATACAAAAAGCCAAAACAACTTGCTAAATACCAAGGGGCGCCTCATGTTACACTTGAGACGTGGCAAGATTAATCGCTGCCACAGCAAAACTACAGATTGTCGAGGGTAGAGTGTAAAGTTCGTTGGAGTTCACATAATCTTTCCCCCTCTTTTCCCCCTCTTCCCCCCTTCCACTAATTTGATTAATTAAGCATAAAGAATCTGTAAATTAAAAATTAAATTGATGGCGCCTACAGCTTTATAATAATTATTAATTACGAAACTTTCTTAGCGCATAAAGCTCTTCTATGCGATTCTCAATGTGTCATATGAGTAATTTTACACACTTGAAGTCATTTCTAAGTACTTGTGACGTCACGACGTGGAATGAATAGACTCTGTGTCCACTGTCGCTGACTCACATTTTTTGAGGCACTACTCATAGCTTTCAAATTTTACAGATAGCGCCCAATCGATGATCGAATATTTATTTTGAGTCTCCATATCAAAATCGAACGATTCACTGAGTAATAAATTCTTAAAAAAAAAAAAAGCTGACGAAAGCTTTTCAGACTCTCTTCTCAAGGTCTTTTTGACCGCAGACATGTTTTAAACATGGGCAAACACTTCTAGGTCTAGAACTCATGCGTGCCTCATTCCGTAACGCCCTTGGGGGCTAAACATTTACAGTTACATTGGAAACTCTACGTAAAACTCTTTGTTTGTCACATTTTTGTAAATTTATTTTTGTTTCGCAACAAAATTCTGCAAATGCGGCTAAAAAGTGTGTTATTTTGGGCCCTAGTTTTGATTAAACAACAATTTTATTCTTTTGCTTAATTAACTATGCAAATTTGTAGTAAAATGTTTAAATATTTAAATGATTTGTGGGCGTTTTCAATTTCCATTTCTCTACTTAACTATTTCGATTTGACGAATTCTAATTTCAATTAATGCCAAACAAAGAAATCGTAAAAACCATAAAAAACTAAATCTTACAATATAAATTTGATTTGTTAGCCATAAAGACAGACATAGACAGTTTTCAGTATAAATTAGCTGCTGGAGTTCAAACTGAGTTCAACTCCCCCAAATGATTGACCCCAATGCAAAAATCTGTCAACTCTTTTCTATTCTCCGCTTTCGCTTTTAGCCCGAATATAAAAAAAAAAATAAAAAATAAAAAAAAAATCCCTTTGTTTGTCTTAATCTTTGCATCTTTTCTGCTATTATTATAACTACTTATTATTGTTATTATTATTAGAGACACTTTGTCAACTTGGCTAGAGACTAGCGTAATTTGTTGTTGCGGTTTTTAATTGCTCTCGACCAGAGATTGGGCTATACGTAAGATTTAGTTTAGCTTTTGGGGTTTACGCATAATGGAAACTGTTTTTTTTTTGTTTTTTTTGGGCGAAAGTTTTTGGATTTCAGTTTCGTTTTCGACTCACGAATAATAATTATAGTCTTTAGTCTAATACCACTACTGTCTTTTGGCTAAAACAGACAGACATTTGGAAATTGTTTTTTAAAATGTTTCTTTCTTTATTCTTTTGGCCACATTTTCGCACAGCTTACGACTCCAATTCGTATTATCTCTGAAAAAAAACGTCGACACCATGGAGTTATAAACCATAAAAACCTTTCCATTTTGTGTTGAACTTTTGAACTTAAATGTAACTTACTTGCTGAATTGGAATTAAACTTAATAACTAACTAAATGTTCTAAAAGAAAACGAAAAATATAATTAAATAATGAAATACTGTATTTACTTAAAAGTTATTAAAAATTTGTTCTTAATTCTTGCATTCATTTACAAGATTTAATAAAGTTCAAACTTCTTTATTAGTTTACTGAATCTTTAAAGCTTCTTTTTACACTCAAATCAGATTCTTCTTAAACTATAAATTCTATAAGAATTGCTTACTTTTTGATTAGTTTATCGACCTAGTTTTATCCCTAATATGTTTGTCTTGTCATAAGTTATTCCATTTGTTGCTCCCTTTTGTTTGTTGCTAACCAAAATCCTTTTCCTTTTCTCTGCCCTTCGTTGCCTTTTACAGATCTTGGTACCCTAAACAATCACAACAACAACAACAGCACAATCATCAGTACAACAACAACAACAACAACTGGAATTAATAGCAAGAAGAGCTTTTTAGCCACAACAGCGACAGCGACAGCATCAACGACATCAACATCGACAAAGGCTTCGAATCCGACCTCAAATCCAGCTTCAAGTTTGCAGCTGAAGCACAACAACAAAATGGAGCTGCTGAGCAGCCCAACAACAACAACAACAACAGCAGGTGTACAACATCAAACCACAAAACAGCTGCTGGTGCAGGATTATCTTAATTACGCCTCACCGCCAACATATTCCCGTCTTCCCCCCGATGGCCATGAGTTTCCTCCCAATTTCAGCGAGCCACTGATTATGCATCCCTCACAGTCTACGCATTCCTTGCTCCTCAAGGTGGGCAGCAACAACAACAACAACAAAACGGAGCTCAGCTTCGAGCACAACAACAACAACAAATTGGAGGCTGCTCCGCCTTTGCCCAAGACGGGACCACCACCGACTGTGCCTAGAAAGGTTTATCGCCAGGATTTGGTCATCAATGTTGAGGATGCACGTCATGCGTCACGTGCCATGGACATGACAAGCGCTGTGACGCCATCTGGTGGCCGCGACTACAAACGTTCCTCGAGCGCCAATGCGCCGCGTAAACCCAGCGATTGGCGCAAAGATGAAAAGTCGGAGAAATCGGTACGTGACAAGATCGCGATGTTCTCCTCCAGCAGCGATCTGGATACGATTGCCCCAGCCACTCCCACGTCCAGCTCCGTCAATGCCTCTGCGCCAAGCTTCTGCCGCAAACCGCTGAACATGAGCAGCGAAAATCTGCTGGAAGCCGCCTCCTCCACGCCCCCGCCTGCGCTGAAGACTCGAGCGATGAGCGTGGAGAATCTGAACGATGTTCAGCGTCAGTATCAGCTGGCCAAACAGTTGCCACAGCTGCACGTGGCCGACTCCATGTATTCGCTGCACACACTGGCCACGCCTACTAGCAACTACAGTTACGCCTCACTGCCGCGTCGCAGTCATGGGATCAGCTCCTCGTCGGCTTCGGCCGTCGAGCGTCGCATCAGTTTCTCCGGAGAGGGGGATGCGGCTACCCGGAAGGCGGCCATTACCAACATATTGGAGCAGCGGCGTCGCAGTCTGTCCAAGCTGCGTGGTCTAGTCATTCCGGAGAGACCGCAGCTGCTCGAGCCGATACTGGATTTGCCGGAGATCAAGAGCCAGGTGAAGGCCGCCAGCGGTGAGGACTCCACGGACAGCGGACTTGGCGAGACACGCCCTCTCAGACACACCATCAGCTCGAACAACAGCTCCAACAACAACCACAACATCAGTAGCTATCGCAGCATCTTCTCGACGTCATCCCAGCGTCGCCCCTTGGAGTCGCAGCTGTCCCAGCCGCCGGCAAAACCGCCGCGTACTTCGCTTGCCACCGCTGTGATCACGCCCAGTCGCCCTAATCTCGGACAGGCACAGCTGCAGCCGCCTCCCCAGTTTCTGGGGGATCAGGAGAGTGACACGGACTCGGTGTTCTCTAGCACAGCTCGTGTTCCGACGCCGCCGGAGAAGTTTGCTCTGACACGAACCCTCAGTTCGGAGACAAACACATCGATTGCCAGCTCCAACACCTCCACACTGACGTCGGGATCCTCGGCGGGATCCCAGGCTAGTTGCAGTTCCCTGGGCAGCACGCCCACCGTTGACCTGACCCGTCGGGTGCTCAAGTGTCAGCTAAATAGCTCAGGCAGTGCCAACGGTAATGAGCTCGGCTTGGGCAATCGGAAGAGTATTCTCGCGTCGGCCAAGTGCCGCAGCGCCAAGAGTCGCGGGCAGGACAACAACATCGATAACGATAACGATAGCACCGATGGCGAGGCTTGCGTTCTCAATGGTCGTCGCCTCAAGTCGAGCTACAAGTCTCAGCAACAGCAACAACTCCAGGTGAAACAACTGGTGGTGGATAAGCTGATCAATGTGGCTGCCTATGTAGAGCTGACCTCAGATACGGATGACAGCAGTCGGAGATCGGATACGCCGGCCAAGATCAGTGCCATGTTCATTGATGAGGAGCGCAAGGCCAGTTTCAAGGCTGATCCTACGCAGCGGGCCAAGATGCAGTTGGTCCAGGCAAAACCTGTGATCAGTCCATTGGCCCAACGCAGCCAGGCGCCCAGGCTGATCAACACCAACAGCACTACCACCACCAACACCAAAATCAGCACCACCAGCAGCAAGAACAAGTCGCAAACCACCGCCGAGCTGCGAGAGAAGTTTGAGGCAGCTGCAGCTGCTGCTGGAGCACAAACTCAGCCGTTAAACAAGGCACTTGCCTCGGTTGTAGTGGCCACTAAGCCACATCACGAACGCTTCAGTTCATTGGATTCACTGGCCTCCAGCTCCTCGGGCGTCAGTTCAACCACACAGAATGTGAGTACTACACAGGAAACAGCCACCGAATTTGGTAGCTTCTCATCGCTGGGCAGCAATCAGAGTCTGATCACTGCACAGGATGTGCAACAGATTGTGGAGGAGGCAGATCCACCATTGAAAACACCCGAGGCATTCATCATTGTACTGCAACGGGATACGCCTGAGAGCAGCATTGGCATCACTCTGGCCGGTGGCTCCGACTACGAGGCTAAGGAAATAACGGTAGGATTGCATTTCTAATTGATTTCAAGCAGGTATTTAACCTTTCGCTCTTCTTCTTCTACTTGTAGATCCATAAGATCTTGAGCAATACGCCAGCTGCCAAGGACGGTCGCTTGAAGAAGGGCGATCGCATATTGGCCGTGAATGGCATGAGCATGCGTGGACTAACCCATCGTGAATCCATCAGTGTGCTAAAGGTGAGTCTCCACTGCTGAAAGTTAGGCTTAAGGAAAGCCTTAGTAATTTCTGGACTAGGGTAATACTCCTAGAAAAATTCTTTGTAGGGATTTGTACTACTGTGCTTACCTCGCCCCTCTTCATTCATCCCCTATCTCTCACTCTCTCCCTTTCAGACACCCCGTCCTGAGGTGGTTCTCGTTGTGACGCGCTCGGAGTCGCTGATCATCAAACCACTGAACAAAAAACGCTCCTCGCTCGGCTCACTCAGTTCGTTGAATGAGAAGCCCACGGAATTGGATTACGAACGAAAGCGTAATTATCACAAAGCCTCACGATCCCTGGATCTGGATCTGGACATAGTATCCAACGAGGCAGGTGGCGCCACAGTGCCCAGCACACCGAGCACACCCAGCACAGGCACAAACAGTCCCCAGCAGCCCGCGAGTCTGCTGGACGAGGGGAACACCAATGATGCGGAAGCCACCATTGCTGGCATTCGAGCACGACGACAGCTCTCTCGCGGAGATGCCGCCAAATTGAGTACCAGTGAGCTGCTGGAACGTGCCGCTGAAGCGCGTCATGCTATCGCCGCTGAGATTCGTGCTCAGGGTAAGTGTTTTCCTGCTGGAAAATCTCTATAATTTCTCATAACTAAATCAGATTTTTCTATCCTTCATGCAGCTGAGGATGCTGCTTTGGGAGGCGGTGCACGTTGTGTGGAAATTGTCAAGGATAGCTGTGGACTGGGCTTCTCCATCGAGGGAGGTTTCGACTCGCCATTGGGCAATCGCCCGCTGATTGTCAAGAAGGTTTTCATGGGTGAGTGGAAATTAAACTCATTTACTCTCTTCTTTTCTATAATGATTTCTCTCTTCGTTTCAGGCGGTGCTGCCCAGAAGACCAATCAGGTGCGAAATGGTGATGAGATCCTCAGCATCAATGGTGCATCCACGGCACGAATGACCAGAGTCGATGCCTGGAACTACATGAAACAATTGCCACTGGGACCGGTCAAGATTTCATTTGCCTAAAGCTAATGATGATTATGTTGAAGATAATGCTGATATAGAATGCGCCACAATTTCATAGATTTAAGCTGATTAGAAAGATACACAAAAAAGATAAACAGAGGAATTTTGCAAGGTTTTTGTTTCTGCATTTAGAAAACGATCTATATAATTTTTTATCGTATTCGTAAAACGTAATCGTAATCATATATAAATTTAAATAATTTAAAGTGCAATTTGCTTAAAACTTTTATTATTTGATGCGGTGTCGCATTAACCACCGCCCTATTAATTTATATATACATATTATATCATTGATTGTACATAAATATTCTTATATCTTAACTAATTAACTTTATTTAAAACATTAAACAGATGAGAAGATATTCAGATTTCCTTATACATAATATTGGTATACAATTTCTAAATAACTATATCCAAAAGAAAATTTAAACACAAAAAAAAAGAAATAAAAAATGATGAAAAATACAACAAAAATATTTGATGCATTTTATGCCATAAATTATGCGGGAACAATATATATATTATTCTTAATAATTATTACTTATATTTTATTTAAACCACAACAAAATCAATGTTTACGTTTACAAAAGTATTTGCTAAAAAAATATTATATACATATATACTATACTTGTATGTATAATACTTACATAATAAACAAATTATACAATATTACAAACAACATTATTACAAATTAATGGGTATTAAATGTCTTGGTATATCTCTTCGAAGTTGGAAAACAAATGATCATAAATGTACAAGGTAACTAAATATAGTTTTGGAAGTTAAAGAACGGTTTATGAGAAATCTGTGTAAATTTTAAAAGTCCAATAATTCAGAATAGTAATTGCACTAGAAATTTTTTGTCCATCATATTTTTCCATTTACTATCAGTAATAGCAGTTATGTTACAATAACGGTTTTAGCGCTACTTAGTGCCGATTTGGCAATCATTTTAAACTGCGAAATACGCTTAGAAATTGACTGTATAGATCGTTAATAGTACATGCCAAATGATAATGTGAAAGCCTTGCAAATAGTCAATTTAATAGAAGTCTTGACTCAAAGAACCGTCATCGTATGGACATTTTCCGCTGGCGCTTACTAGAGCACAAGTGAAATCTCTTCGATTTTTAATGCCGCCTAAAAGTATGCAATGAAATTTTAATATCTTACCTTTGGGAGCCAATCACTCACCAACTCTAAGTATTAATTGGTAAACCCTATAAATTTTTTTTATCAGAAATCTAAAGATTTAATAGTTAACTAAATTCCCAGCTCCCAGTATATCCCAGCACCGTTACTTTTTGACTTTTTATTTTAATATAAAAAATGTAATATCTCCATAGATGTTAGCCATTCTTTTTGTTGAAAAGGCATTGCTGCTTGTCATATACCAAGTCGATTTTGGTATATTTCGGCCAGAACCGAAGCCGTTACTTAATTTAAGTTATATGTATATGTAAGTGGGCACTAACGTAAATACTACTTCCAACATCATAACGTCTTAATGTTAAGTGGTTAATGAAATTGCTGTACATCGTAAATTCGAAGAGATGAGCACAGCTTCGTGCTGCTGTGGCCTTCTTTGGGCAATAGTTGTTGTCGTGGAATTGTGAGTTCTACTTAAAGATCTTTGGCAGGTCGGGGAGCCAGCTTGGGTAGCTGTAAGGTTCCCGTGCGGGCCATCAGACCCAAGTGCTGCAGGGATGTGGGCGAAGGCGTTGCTGCCAACTGCCCGTTGGCTTGTGGTTGACTATTGACTCGGTCACGTTCCTCGAAAATCTCACCAAGTAAGTCATAAACTCGACGCTTAAAGTACAGTTTCTCATGGAAGTTCATGTGATTCATTTCCGGGCGCAGACCCTGCAGGAAAGCGTCATCGAAATCCATAACCGCTGACTTGGCAACCACAGGAATAGTCACAGCCACAGCCTCTGGGTCCACGTTGCTAGCAACAGGCTGCAGAAAATAATGAAATAATTATGGAATGTGGCTAGTGGTTTTGGCATGGACTTACCTCAATTGGAGGCACCGCATCGGCGACCATGCGTCGTCGCTTTTTGGGCGGTATGGGGCAGACACGGGAACAGGAATTGACAGGCAAAATATTCGCTGGTTTCTGTTCGTCCTCGTCGCTCTGTGAGGCCAATTCGGATTCGGGTTTCTCCTTCGCTTGACTGTCGACACTCTGCGCATGCTCCTGAGTCACCCATCCGGAGCTGTCACTGCTGTTGTCGTTCTCCTGCTCATCGCTGCTCACCGAGTGCTTTATGTGGACCAGTGCACCTGGGTTCTCCTCATCATCGTTCTCATTCTCATCATAATCATCGTTATCATCGCCTTTGCGAATGCTGTCACGTGAACGTCTGCCCTTCACAGGTACAGGTACGCCAGGAGTTATATGTTTTTTCAAAAACTCTAGCTCCTCGCTCAGGTAATAGGGCTTGATTCGGTTCGATCCACGTTGTACATTTATCGATCGCGCAAAGCTGGTTCGAATGTTCCGGAATCGTTCCTTGCAACTATCAACTAAAACATAAAATTTTATTAATGAATAAAATTTATCTAATTTTAAATGAGATTTTGGCTTACCGTCATCGTTCATCTCCTTGGAAATGTCCTCCCAGGCGCGCTCCACATGCGATTTTCGCATGTACGAAGGATGCGAACGATCGTACATGCAAGGATACTTTTCGACCAGACGACAAATCTTTGCATTGATTGCATGTAGTTCCGGCGTTATTGTTTTTGTAAACGACGCCACGAAGAATCTGCTCATGTTTAGTTTGTTGTTAATGCTGCCGGTGCTGCGACGGGTGTTCATTTTGTTGCCGTTGTTGGCTAAAAAAAAACGAAAAACAACAACAAAACAACAACTGAGTTATGTCGTTAACTGCGCAGCAACAGTCCAAAGTAAAACTGCAACTCCGCTGCGTCCGTTTCCACAGCAACTGACGCTCTCTCCATTGCACACACACACACATACTTACATACGTGCAGCAGTCGCTCGTATACGTACACACGCACACATTAACACAGGCCAAAACAAACGGTTGCGCACGCACAGGTGACAAGAGAAACGAAATCTTGTTGCTGCATGTCCAGACGACAAAACGTTTCGGACGTTTCTCTCGCCTGTAGGGCGCAACAGCTGTTTGGCGCGTTTTCTATGCAATGCCAGCAACAATTACGATTATTGTAATTTGCTGGTTCTGTTATTGGTTCATACTGCATTTACTTACCTGCACTTTGTAATACCCGTTTATTGCCTTGTGCACTGAATTTGCCAATATTTTCAGTCGTTTAATGCTGCCTTTTGTTGCTGTTACTGTTGCTGCTGCTGCTGTCGCTGAGCTGCTGTTGTTGATGCTCTGCTGTTGCGGTGAAATTGCTGTTGTTGAGTTTTGTTCACGCACACATACACATGCAATTTATTTACGCTTTACTCTCGCTGTCTCTCGCGTTCGGTCTCAGTCTTCCTCTCTTGCCAGTACAAACTCGCAGCCGGCGTTGCTGTTTCAGAAAGCAATGATAAGAAATTTGAAATGCGACAACAATTGAAACGCCAACCTGTAGCAAGATAATTTTCAACAACTCCCAACAATAACTTTCGCATTCTTATAATTTCTTTTAAGCGATGGCTTTGAAACACAAGTTTAGTTGAACTAAATTTGCATTGGACACAATTTAATTCATATACACAGATTTACATTAAAATCGTATTTACAAACGTGCATGCATTCATGCTAAATACGTTGTTATTGGCATAAACAACTTATGCCGGCAAAAAAATACAGAAATCAACTCAATTATACCATGGGCGCAGTAAGGCAAGCTTCAAAATGCAAAGGGGATCCTAGATACTCAGTCAAACAACCCTCGTCTCGTTAGCAATAACAAACCATGCCACTGCTCACGCACACATTGACATGTACCATTCGAGAGAGCGAGAGAGTTTCAGCGTTGCCAGCTGTAAAGAAGCAACAGCGAGTTGGTGAATAAATAACAACAACCAACGATAATTGATCGGTTGCAGTTATTGTAGAAAATCAAGTCGTGTTGAGACCCTGGTTTTTTGCAACTTGATTTTTATATATAAAATAATTTATATACCATGTCTAGTAAATAAAGTCAACATAACACTTATTTCATGTTACTTACAATGTAAAATGCATTTATTAATAAGCATACATAAATTAAAAACGATGTATTGGTAGTATAGTTTAGCCGCTGTACTCTATCGACTGCAACATAACATTTATGCAACCCTCTAGCTTGACCTGCCAATTTCGTTTGTATCACCAACACCAACACCAACACTAACGTAATCGCCTCTCAGAGAACGCTTGTGCTCTCGCCGACAAAGTTTGTGTGTGTGCATGTATGTGTGCTGTTCTCGCAGCTGTCTCAGTTCAGTTTTGCTTTAGCGACGCGTGTTGGTGTCGGGCAAGTTTCTCGTCAGTATCGTGAAGTGAAATTAAAATATAATTTACCCAAACTGCTCGTTCGTGTGTGTGTGCCTGTTGCTGAAAAATGTCAGTGTACGGTTCGACAAACAGTCCAGCATTTAAATCAAATGTGAAACTGTGCCGCGCTGTTGAAAAACAATCAATTTTATATGATCCAAATCATGAATATCATAGAAAGAGGCTACCATCGGAGAATTGTTGGGACATGGTTGCTTCAGAGACGGGAGTGTCGGGTAAGTAGTGTTGCAAAACGAGTCGTGCGCATACGCAACTATCGTTATCGCATATCGATTGTCATCGCTAATCGTTTGTTGCTGCAAACGAGTTGGCAGTTTATTCAGTGCTGGTAATTGACGTTTATTTGCATTTGAATTCGATTTAACGAATTATGTCAAAATCAATATGCGAAAATTGAAAATAATTGCAATTTAAATTATTATTCATAAGAGACTTTAATGATAATATGATTTTCAATAATATTTAATATAAAATAATGATATAAAAATAATGCGACTCATTAAAATAATGAGAACTTTTTAACTTTGACGTCGATTTATATTATTTATAAGGGATTTAATAAAATACTTTTTTCGATCTTGTAAATGTACTAATTAGGAAATGATTTGGGCGTTTGTTATAGATTTCTTGACTGCTTATTGGCCGTTAGCAGTTTACAAATCATATTAATTATCAATTAGACGCGTTTTCACTAAAGATTTCAGCAAGAGTTATCTATAGTTAATAGGCCATCAATGAGAACACTCGCTATTGTTAACAGATTTTAGTTAAACGATTCCATTGCTTGCAAGATTTTAATTAGATATTTTAGTAGTTAATTGGCGTCTTAGAGCCCATAAAGTATGTATTCCAATTCTTGCTTAGCATCGAGCAAATCTATGTTTGTGTGAATAAACATCAGAGTATTAATCTAAAGAGTAACTTATTCTCTTTCCAAAGTGATTGAGTTCGATTCAATTCGCAAGAAGAAAATATTAGAACAAAATTTTTACCGGTTGATGAAACAAAGTCTCAGATTATGTTAATTATTTACATAAGGAAAAATCGGTTTTATATTGGAAAATTTTTTCGGAAATCACTGACAATATTTCATATATTTCAATATTTTATAATGATGGAAAAGTACAGGGTATTTTGCGGTCGGTTTGCTTAAAAGTTCGCATAAAATCATGCATTCAAACAATTGTTTCTCAATTGAGTTTCCTTATTGATTTGTGACTTGATGTTATGCAGTCTTAACCCTTTCCCTTTCTTAACATATAAAATCTTATTTTTAGACAGATTTTCCTATTTCAAATCGAATATAGTTTAAATACAATTGTCATTTTAAAGCTAAAGACTTTAGTTTTTAAACTTTTAAGTCTAAAAGTTTATAAGACGACAAAATAATAAATAAAGGAAATTATTAAGGAATAAAATAAGAGCAGAAATTTAAAATTTACATCTTAGATGTGTAATTTTTAATAGGGTATTAAGGGATTCTAAATTTTGAATAAAATCTAGTACGAGTAATACACACGAATATAAATTAAACCGACTTTCAAAATACTGACGTATTATCCAAAAATCTGTAATTACCAAGTCGATAGCAAACTTATAAAAATCCAGGGTAGCTTTGTGATAAGCCCTCGCTGACAAATTAGGGTCGCTTCTTGTGCAATTTGACCGCACATGTTCTGATTTATGGCTCTAGTTTTGTTGGGATTAGTGTATAGATGATCGACAGATTTTTGGTTAGTCCAAGGTCGGTTTGCGACATCTGTTTGGTCAGGAGCAATAAACCACTCAGGTATTTCAATAGAGCAACCCCTCACACCTTTACCTGCACTCATTTTGTCATATAACTTCGTGCTGTAGCCATTTTACCTCCTATTGTATGCTCCTATATTTGTCTCTTTCTCTCCCACGCGTACAGTGGAGAAATGCAAACGTCGCTGGCGTCAAATCCGAAACGATTACATTCGCTGGATGAATACAGACGATCATCGGCAGCGAAATGGTCTAAAGAGACCGACTTTTTATTTGGCCGATGAGTTAAACTTTTTGAAACAACACCTGACTCTGTCGGAGCTCAGTCAGAGTGAGCGAGACAAGAATTCCTCAGAGCGAGAAAGAGATAGCAAGAGTAAGAGTAAAGAGCCGGCGGCTTTAGAAGAAAGCTATATAGACACTGAAAAGGACAATGCGGAGACAGTCGATGATGAACCGCTTTCAAGGTTGAAACATACAACAAACACTCAGCTAGCAAGTGAGGAAAGCAAAGAGGAAAAGTCAAAGGACGAAGAGTCCTCGAAGGATACTGAAAAGTCATTGAAAGCAGAAAAGTCTAAAGAAAAAGTGACAGAAAAGGATAAAGTAAAGGATAACTTAGAAACAACAGAAAGCAGTGACACAGAGGAAAAGAAGGAGAAGGAGAAAGAGGACAAGAGTTCCCAGAGCCAGGATAAGCTCTCCGAGGATCAAATTATCGCTGCTCCTAGCCAAATCGGTGTCAAGAAACCAGAGTTCTTTATCAAACAGAGCAATAAGGCTTCGCCGAACTGTCTGATCATTGGCAAGAAGCCGTCTGAGATTGAGCCTGCTCTGGCCAGCGAATCCTTGGAGCCAATGGCCGACGATCTTGCCGATGAGACGGAAAGTCTAGGAGGTGGCCGTCGTCTCCGCCGTGGAGCCGGAAGAATCAAGCAGTTGCCTATTCAAAAATCGGTATCCGAGCAACGTCTAACGCGGCTCCAGCGACGCAAATCGATGACTGTGGCCGCTGCCAATAGTCTACGCAGCTCCACGTCCCCCGTGAAGATGACACCCTTGCCCAGGGTAGTTATGGCCGCTAAGCCGACATCAGGAAGGAGTCCGACGAAGCCGTCACCAAAGCCAACGCCGTCAAAGTCCTCTAGGGATGACATCTTTCCACGTCCGCGTGCCGCAGCTTCTGGAGCCCAGCAACTGGTCCTGGCACGTCGTCCTTCTCCAGCCAAGGCTGCTGCGCCCGTTGCTGGACAGGCACAGCACCAGCTGACCACACAGATCTTTCCGGTACGACAATACAATGGCGTTGGACGACCACCAGGTCCAGCTCGCGTGGCAGTTACTCCTGCGAATCGTCCCTTTGTGGTGCCCCTGATGCCCTCCCCACGTGGTCCGATTCCCGTTGCGCTGGAACCCAAAACGATTCCTCCGGTTTCCGGCGGTTCCGCTTCTCCGTCTCCGCCGCTGCCGCGTCTGGTGTCCTCGAGCAATACTCTGGTTATTAGCACTACTAGTTGTCCCGTGAGCAGCCAAAATACTAGTACCATCAGCACAACTAGCTCCAATTTGGGCGTGATCACCGCCTCCATTACCGCTTCTCCGATTGTAAGCACTTTTCCCACGGTTATGAGCACAGAGAAGCACTGCGAGCGATCTACACAGACGGATACTCCGGACGTCTTTTCGGATGATCATTTCCTGGAAATGGTGCGTCCCCAGATGAAGGAGATGAATCCGCGCCAGAAGATGCACTTCAAGCAGAAAATCTTTCAGGCCCTGATGGAGACCTTCGATGATGCCACCGACTTTCCTAACAGCGGAGAAGTCCAGCACTTTAATATCAACACGCCCTCCGGCTATGACCACGTCTCCGATCCGGAACTGCGTCTTGTCCGGGAGCTGGTCAGCATGATAAGCGCCGCCAAGCACACGCCCATGGTCTCTGGAAGTGGAGGAACACCCGTTCCTGGCAAGCCCGTCACCGCTCTCCGCACCCCTGTGAACAAGATAGCCCACCGAGTATACAGGCAGTCCCCGGGAACTCCAGTCTCTGCTGGGTCTCCAGGCGACGAGGATAAGAAGCTCTATCGCATTCTGCCAAGCAACAACAACAAGCTGCTTCCTGGGGGCTATGCGTATCCTTCCCAAATAGTCACCGCCCGCAACGATAGCATCGATAGCAACACCAGTACGCGGACTGTTCCGGGAAGGGTTACCTTTGTCGTGCCCAGTGGTGGTCACAAAGCCCCCAACTTGGTGGATCCCTTGACCAACTTGTTTGCCTCTGGCTCCGGAGCAGGAGGAACCAGCAAAGCATCATCGGGAGCCCTCGTCCATGCAGCCAAGGAGCCGCTGCTGGTGCGTCAGATGGGCAGACGCTACTCGGTCTGCGGTAGCGGTGGACCCAGCGCCACCCTCACCTCCCCCGGCGCCACAGTAGCCGGCGGATCCGTCACCTCGTCGGCCGTCGAGACGCTGCTCAAGCGCCGCCTCGCGAATCCTTCACAGTCCATGGTGCCACCCCAGCAGCGACCACGTTACTCCCACAGTCCCCAGACCCATGCAACTGGCGTGGTCAGTGCCATTGCTCCCGGCAACAGTCTCCTGGTTCGTCGTGCCGTCGCCGGCGCTCAGAAGCAGGTGTCGCCCATTGGCGGTGGTTCTGTACCACAGAAGACACCACAGATTGCCAGTATTCAGGGAGGATCCTTTAATGCGTTTGCCACGCCCAGCCCGGGAGGGTCATCCGCCTCCACGACGCCTATAAAGCGGGGCATGGTTATAGCCAATGTCAAGGACAACTCCCAACAGAAATCAGCCGTCTCCTCGGCTCGTCCTGGCATCCAGAAAGCCACCTCCTTATCCTCCCTGCAGGGTAAGTCGGGGTCACTACCCAATGTCGCCAATCTCCTAGCTGAATCTCGTGCTCCGAATCCAGCTCAAGTCCGTGCAAAGGCCACGCCTACGCCCGCAGAGACCTCGGCTGCAGAGAAGGAGAAGGAAAAGGAGAAGGAGAAGGAACGGGAGCGGGAGAAGTCAGAAATGGCTGGTATTATTGCAGCCGACTACTTCGACATGAGTCGTCTGAAGCGAGAGCCACAGGACACAGATGATGATATACTGGGCATGTAGTGCTCTAAATAACAAGAAATATAACCTTAAAATACCCTGGAATTTCTACAACTTTTTTTCTTTTAGTCTTAAGATCAAAAACTTTTCATTTGTAAACTTTTATCAAATCACATGAATATAACTATTTTTTTTATTAAATATTATAAATACACACAAACAAATATATAAATGTTAATGAATTATAAAAAAAAATGTTTATTCAGCTTCGAATATTGAGAATTTATGCTTAGTTTTTTAAGAGTTTTGAACATTATTCAAATAAAATTTGTGACTGCTTAAAACTTGTGATGTTTTTTATGGGTTTCAGTAGGTGTTTGCAGTAGTCGACAAGAAAATACCCTTGAGATAGCTGATTACAGGTAGAAACCCCGTTTTTGAGAGGAATTGGAGTTAAGGGTTGAAGGGCAGACCAGCTAAAGATCCCTCTGAAAAATCAACCGATCTATCCCAAAAAGAATTTCTCAACCCCTTGGTACAGCAGTAAGCTTAAAGAACTAGTAATTTGACCAATTCAAACTATTCCAGATCAAACTCAACCCTAGACAGTATATATATCTACATATATATAGGTAGCCGATTGGCCACAATCATTTGTTTTGAGGAGAATTCTTATCTGAAGAGCACATTTCGTTGGCTTGTAAATTAAATGATAACCGATAAGACCCACCAAAAGGGGGCCTTTATAAAGGCTTTGCCAATCGCTTTTGCTAGTTTAGTAAACAACCGACTGTCTACAATGAAATACTTTGCAATCATCGCGATCCTTTTGCCTCTGGTCTATGGCGCTGCCGTGCCAAGGAGCCAGCTGGCTGATATCGATCTGATCCCTGATATGTCCACTGCCGAGGATGGCAAGGATGTTATCCAAGTGCCCGATATGTCTGTGGCTAGTGATGGCTCTGATATCGCTCCTCAGGCCGAACTCTTCGAGGTTGACGGTGCTGAGCCCCAGAAGATTGCTGTTCCCGACATGTCCGTTGCCTCCGACGCTGAGGATAATCAGGGTAAGTTGCGAGTGCCCCTAGGATTGACATCAGCTAACACTTGATTCCATTAGCTGCTCCAGTCAGCGCTGATGCCGATCTGATTCCCGACATTTCCGTTGCCAGCGATGCTGTGAACACCGGTAAGTAGTCCCCATACGCCTCCGTTCTCCTTCTCCATTTTGATCCCTGTAACGCCTCTGTAGTCGCCCACGAAGTCGATGCTGATCAGATTCCCGACATTTCCGTTGCCAGCGATGCTCTGGACACCGGTAAGTAATCCCCATACGCTCCCATTCTCCATCTCCTTTTTGATCCCTGTTACGCCTCTGTAGTCGCCCTCGAAGCCGATGCTGATCTGGTTCCCGATATGTCCGTGGCCCGTGATGCCGAGTAAACCATGTGATCTATTCTACCTATAAAACCAAAAAAAAAACTCGTCTCTTAACTATAACTATGTATAAGTGTATTGTATTTTTTAAGTTATTTTTTATCAGCAGCATTAATAAATTATAAAGACTATAAAGAATTTGCTGATCAGCTGATTTATTCATGCCCCTCTTATCAGTTCGAGGGCTTTGAGCACCTTTATTTATAACTTCTTTTTTCAGATTAATCATTTGTTATTTATTGTCAATTTCCAGCAATTATCTGGTAAAGGCACGTGTGCAATTTAATTAAAAACAATCAAGTGGAAGTCGAGAAAATGGTCTAAAGTGATTGGTAGTAACTTTTGTAAGTCGATTTTAAGGAGCTATACATTAAATATTCAGACAATTCCCCTACTTTAAAGGAGAGCACGGGGTTTACCTACTATATATAGACAGTTTTCAGACTTGATGGCTTCAATTAGTTAAAAACAATCAAGTGGAAGTCGAGAAAATGGCTAAAAGTGATTGGTTGTAACTTTTGTAAGTCGATTTTAAGGAGCTATACATTAAATATTCAGATAATTCACCTACTTTAAAGGAGAGCACGGGTTTTACCTACTAGACATATGCATGAATATATTCATTTCAAACATCATAGTACTGTACAGTACTGTAGTACTGTAGGTAATACCTACTATATAGACAGTTTTCAGACTTGATGGCTTCAATTAGTTTGGAGCTTTGTTTATGTGAATTTCCCATTGTCCAACTTATCCAAATGTCTTGCTTTTCATTAGGTTTTCCTCAAGCTCAACTATAAATAAATCGTTCTCCATTGAGTCAGGCAATAACATTACTTCTAAGTTCATGTTGGGAAGAAAAAAACTGATTAGTTTTGTGCCATGGTCGGAGGTTCGTTTAGGTTCCCGTTTAGCAAACAAAATTAGTTTGCTCTTTTTTCCTCCTCCGATGTAATTTTGTTTTTTGTTCTTTTCCATTCGCTATTGTGTCGCTGGCTATTAATAAAAAGGAATTAACGGCAAAAACCGGACCCACACACAAAGTGCCCCTGATCCCAATGAGGCACATGACCATAAACAACAAGCCACATAGGTTAATGGAAAACGCTCCAGACGAGCCAAATGAGGAGGAAAGGAGTAGATGGAGTGAGAGGAAGTCAGTGGGAGAGCGAGGGAGTGCGAGGGAGAGCGAACGATACTTTTGTTGTCGTTGTGATTTTCACACAAAAGCGCTAAAGCGGCTACTAAATTACGTGCTCATGTGTTCTATCTAGTTCAGAGGCAACCGCCAAAGCGACAGCTCCCTCCCTGCCCCTTGCACGGCCCCTGCCCGCCCACGCTGGAGTCCGCCGCACAAAAGACCAAATCGCATTTGGTGCGCTAATGAACCGCAACCGTTGTGGACCAGGCCAGAACCAGTACCAATACCAAAACCAGAATTAGACCAGGCCAAGCCAGGACAGAAGGGTAAGAGAGTGGAGAGGGGCAGGGGCGGGGACACTACAGACGTAACCAGACGAGGAGTCGACATCATGTCGGTTCTGGCTGTGGTTCAACTACCTCTTGTCGCATATTTAAACGTAAAAATACCGTTTAAAAGTGTAACAATGCTGTTAACTACTGGCTCTGCTCGTGCCACATACCCACTTAGAGGGAGACTGTGTGGGCGTTGCCCCCAAAGCCGCTTGATTAAACAAAGTTTTGGAATGGCAAACCGAATTGTAGTTAAATAATCTTCGAATTGATAAGGGATCTCTTCAAAAGGTTTTTCCCCTTTTCAATCTACCAAACATGAATGGAATGAAATTGTATTCATAAATTGGCTAAAGTCTCGACAGTTTTACAAGTGCGAAGACAGTGATAATAGAGCGGGAGTACAACTGTTGATAAGCTATGAATCAATAAATTAACTCGAGTATTTGTTTATAATGTTTGCATTTAATTAAGCAAATTTGGAAACCTTAAATTAATGTTAGTTTGAAAAATTATATTGTAAAATCTATCAAACACTTTTAATGCCTATTTAGTACCTTTACTGCGTTAGGTTCCACTTAAATGCAGTCCACAAAGAGAATGCTAAATAAAATACACACAAATAATTGCCAAGTGCATTTACCGCAGTCAGCTGACAGTGCAGCTTTGGCCCTCCTCTTCAGTGCGGATGTGTGTGTGTGAGTTTGAGCGAGAGCGCATTAAGTTATTGCCGTTATACTTATTTCTTTATGGCTGTGTCCGGCAAAAGAAAGTTTCACACAAAGTTCAAAGGCAAAAGTAAAAATGCAGAAAGCAAAAAGCAGAATAGAAAGAAATGCAAAGTTTCTTTAGAAGTAAAATGAAATTTCTTTAACAGCCAACAGCCGCCGAGAATCAACAATAAAAAGTTAAGTAATACGAATGGCGTGATGTCAGTGCTGCCAACTTAGACAATTTTGACTCAACTGCTGTATTTAACTGGATTTAGTCAAAAATCAATAGAAACTTGAAAAACTATAACTAGTTTTAAATAAAGTACATTTTAAAATAAATATTGCATTAAATATATCCAATATATAGAAATTACAGCTGTTACGTTAGCAGATGTTGGCATCACTGATGACAACAAACAAAAGTGCATGCGGCTTAAGGAATAGCAACAGTGAGTGAATGGCGGTTGCAGCGAGCAGAGAGCAGCGCGCAGCGCTGACGCTAGCAGCGAAGTAAATGGGAATGAAAGAAGTTAAAAGTTTTGTTATATGCTAGCGCAACGAGTGGAACTGTGGGGGATGGGGCGGACGGGAGGGCAAAAACCACAAGCAAAGATTTCGGAGATTGCAAGAGAGTGTATACACTGCTGATCAACCAAATAGACTCAACACGTTTTATATATTACTTTCTATACCTATCCAATAGGGAGAAGGAGACATGTCCGAAGTGTTTATACATATAAACATTATATTTTATATAATAAATACCTTCAATATATTCTTCTAATAGCAAAAAAACATGTGTCTATTTGGTTGCTCACAAGTGTATAATTCACAAGGAGAACAATTGACTAAGAGAGTACGCAAAGAAGCAAACAATAAGCGAACTATTAATAAAGTTGGATTTGTTTTTGTTCAATGTGGAACTTAAGATTGGCACGTGAGCGCGGTTTGGGCTGGTAGTTGGAAGTTAATTTGTGGAACTCAAACGTAACATGCTTAGCATGTTGCAAGAGTTGATTTTACGAATCTTATGCTTGTGCTAATGACTTCCTTGTTGGCATTTGCCTTTCGATAAGATAATCTGCAAGTGCAACACACCACAAGCAACAAACAACAAGAACTAAGAATGCGCAGCAAGCACGCGATGGCAACGGAGGGCAAGCAGAAGCAAGAGAAGGAGTAAGCGCAGCTAACCGGCTTCTTTTGTCGCTAATATGACCCCCTAACAACAGATGGCGCCACGGCACGAAACAATTTGACTATTCAAACGACAGCATAAAATACTCAATTAATACGTTTTATTTCTATTTCACATTGTTCCACAGAAATTCGAGAAAACAGAAAAAAATTAAGAAAACCAATAACAAATGCTTCAGGTAACGTGCGAAAGTTAAAACTCTTTCGGAGCAAACAAAAAATGAATGTGAAGCAAAGTTTTGACATATTTTTGAGTCAGCCAAAAGCAGCTTGCGGTTAAGTAGTGAGACATGCCAAAGTGACACAACACGACAGTCCAAAGTGTCCAAGCGATTAGTTAAAATGCCAAAAACAACCACAATTCACAATCCACAAGAACAACTGCAGTGTCACTCTGACATCAACCAACAATGAGAGGTGCAAAAAAAAATGAAAGAGAAGAGAAACATGAGAAACAAAACATAAGTGTATAAACAAGAGAGTATAAGGAGAGTGAAATGAGGAATGATTTGAGTGCGTTTGATTTATGATAGGAAATGCAGGACGAATATGAATGGTATAAATGGTTAGTTTGTAATTTCTTTTGCTGAGCGTAGATAACGTTGGTCTTATCATAATAAGAGCAAGGAAAGGACAGCAAGAACAGGAGAAGAAAAATAAGTAAGTTTCTTAAGACCCCGTACTCTAAAAAAGAGTAGAGGTGTCTAATAAGTTTGTCTGAAGCGAAATGTGTGTTATTAATTTTCAAATGGTAGAAAATATCTTGTTTCTTTTAGTGACCGTTGAGTTTGAACTTGTGCTTTGAGTCCTACTGAAAGTTATGTTCGCCTGGTATTACAGCTGGAATATTCAAAATCCCAGTTGAATTCTCAGGCAAAAAGAAATCCACAGTAGATAAAACATTATATAAAATTTGAATTTTACACAATGTTTTATTAAAATTCATTAAGTTTGCGTTTATTCAGTGTGGCTTACAAAAAATTCTGTTAACCTAACATTGCTGTTAAAATAAGAGCTGATGCTGTTACCGCGCTCTGCAGGCGATATCGAACAAACACACAAAGAGAGAAGATGGTTGAAAGATGAAATTTATTACCATTTCTGTTCGCTGTTGTTCCAGCATAAATTTATATTATTTGTGAACACTGCAGATCGCGACATTTTTATCCCACCCAGTTTCTACTGAAAAACTCAAAAGCGCAGATGATTTTAATTTTTAATATCCTTTATTCCTAAAATCCTATTCTTAAATCGTTACATTGAGTTATATTCCTATTTTATATACTGCTTAATTCAATATTATATGTTAAATAATATTTATTTAAAGTATATAAACATACATATGATATTTTAAATAATTATTTATGCTGTTTTTGACAGTAAAATTTACATTAACTATCACATATGTTACATTACATTAATTAGTTGCAGTCGGCGATAACTTGGTTCTGGAAAGATATAGAAAAATTATTTATAAGTAATAGTACCGGTTACGGGGTCTTTTACAGTCAGCTCGCTCGACTGTTGCTTTCCCACTTGTTTTCATTTTCATCTGCGCTTAAACACACACACACACCCGCAAGATTTTCCCTCATCATCTTCATCACCATCCCCTCCTCCCTCCTACTTATATAAGATACTTTTTATGGCTAACTGTAAATGGGGAAGCCAGACGCTGAAAACAATATGGTGGCATGTTGTAAGCGTGATTACAGTTGTTATTGCTTCCAGTGTTGCCATTGTTGTTGTAGTTTTTTTTCCTTTATTTCCTTTTTTTTTTTGCCACTTTTGATTAAAAATAACGTGAAGCTGTTAGCTTTAATGACAGCTTGGGGAAAATGTGTGGGAAATTACGGTAGAAAATTGTCAAAAACGATAGTTTCGCAAAAGGAAGAGGAATCGCCTTAAATTCCATTTTGTCATTCATTATGTTTTCATAAGCTTGGCAATTTATCCAAAATGTGTCAACCTTATACCACTGTAGACACTTATTAATAAACTTGACTAATACTGTTACCACTTATCATAAATCAGGGAAAGAATTTCTTACTAAACTTTGAAAATAATGTTATTTATCCTCAGATTCATTCACTCTCGACTTTAATCAGCATTCATTTAAATAATACCATTGAGAATATTGTTTATGTCTCATAAATTTTGCATAAAATGTGATATTAAGCGAATAAATCAATTCCACACCGCAAACTTAAATGTCATTCGGCAATAATAAATAAACAAATAGCAACAACAATACGGAAAAAACAGCAAAAGAAGTACATAAATAAATAAACAAATAAAGTACAATATTGAAGTACAAAATTGCGAATAATGAAAATAAAATTGTGACTGTCAAAAAGAGAAACGACAACGGCAACGGCAACGATTTTCCCATAAAAAATAAATTATCTTCCCATAGAAAAGTTAATTTTCGCGTTGTTGATTTTTTTTCACTTCATTTTTATTGCATTCACAATTTTCGTGACCTAACGCGACGCGATGTGACGACATCGCAGAAAATGCCGAGGACGATTCATCTTCGCGTGGGTTCACTGTAGCTTTTTTTTCTATATTTATTTTGATTTTTTGACTAAAATAAATTTAATTAGCTAACGATTGGTCGGGATGGTAGGAAGCGGCAGAGCTGAGAGCTAGAGCTGAGCAAAGTTCAAAGTTCAAGCGGCAGCGTCTACAGCAGCTTTGGCATTTCGACATTTTAATGCTTTAGCAAGTCTGACAAAACTAAACGTGATGTTCACTCTCTTACGTCGCCCCTCTCTCAATACGTCTCTCGCTCTCTTCCTTTTGCACTTGCTTTGCACAGTGTTGTGCTGGCAATAAATATTTTGAGCTGACGTCGCGGCGTGTGAAAAGCTCACAACATAATGAAATTTGTTTTAATTTGCAATTACTGTTTGGCAGCTAACTTGCTTAGACACTTGTTAACCAGCGAGTGATCAGAGAGTGCGATTCACAGAGTGTATGCACCCATACATACAACCGTAGCTGTCGCTAACTTTTACGCACGCACGCATGCAGCTGCTGCCCACCAATGGAATTTCGGAGGGGAATGCTGAGAGAGCGAAACAAAGAAAAAATTCAATGCAAATGGAAGCTGAGTGTGGGCTTAGCTTCCACATGCATTCCTACGTACGTATGTGGGAGTCGTTTGAAGCTAAAGACAGCAAAGAGCGGAAGGGGGCAGGGGCAGGGGGCAAGCTACAGAGCACAATATGAGGGCATCTGTTCATGCCTGTGTGTGTGTGTTTGTTGTTTGCATGCTGTACACTTTATTCCCACTCTTTCCTTGGGAGGTATTCTCCTTTTTGTTGCTCAACGAAATTTATGCAATTGGCAACTCGGTTAGAAACAAGCCAGGGGCAGCTGCCTGCCAGGGCTACTAAATTCGATCCCTTTGAACGCCTTCAAACAATGCTGAACGGTGAGCGAGAGAGACAGAGAGAGAGAGAGAGAGTACATGTAGAGTTTTTCTGTTTGTTCGTGCAAGCGTCCCCAAATTGTCGATAAGTTGCCATGGTGCAGTCAATTAAGTCAAGTCTCCCACCTCCAGAAATGCCAGTCAGGTGGGTAGTTCACCTGGGCGAAAGCTTCGTGTTTATTGCATGTAAGTCGTGCTCTTTATGGCACATCCGGCCAGGCACATCCGCATTCGCATCCGCATTCACATCCTGTCGAGGCAGCTGTTTAGCAAACTTATTTATGCCACTTGAAATGCCTCCCCCTTTCCCAAATGCCACGCCCACTCACACACACATACTTCCACATAAGTTCTTTGTTTTTAATTTTGCTCCGAGGAGCTATGGAAAATTCCTTTGGCAAAATGAAAATTCCATTGCAAAATGCGCTTTTCAGGTCATAAGTTGTTGTTGTTGTTTCTGTTGTTTTCCTTGTCTGGTTACAATATATATATTTGCACTTGTATTAACGCTTTTGAGTGCAAGTTGGCAACGAGGACAACACCGACGCCTCCAGAAATTTATTGTCATTTGCTGTCCTGGCCAATGCACCTGTCCTGTCTCTGCTCCAGCTCCTGCTCCTGCTCCTTTCTCAGCTGCTTTTCCTGTAGCTTTTCCGGCTTCTGGCTGCTTTTCCCAGCCCTTGGCGACTGTTTGGCGCATAATTAAACCCATTTGTTGCCAAGTTTCGACTCCTTTGAGGTCAATGAGGGCGATTTATTGTATTTTGCAGTTAGTTTATCGCTTGTATTGAAAATGAAAATGCTGAAATTGATGCGGGAACGAAAAGCGGAAAATTCAAGTACTACATTAATTTATATGGCAATAAATTCGAAAGTGCAACGGACCAAAATCAATTAAGAGTAAAGTAGAGTAGAGTTCACATATAGAGTCGTATACTATATAATCTACGATTATATAGAATTATAGTGCTCAGGGGATCAACATCATTTGAATGATGTCATTTCCTTTGGTGGAAATCTCTATGGGTAATTTATGCCACTTTGGGTTGATTAAAAGCTTCAAGTTTTTTTTTTGACTCGACTCTCGTAGGCCCCATTATATAGCCATGTGGGGACCAAAGTCTATTTTGTTTGAATAGCAAATTAAGACGCTCATTTTTTAGCCCAATGCAGCGGAATTTTCTTTGAAACGTTTTCCACACGATTTATCACAATTTTCCAAAACATTTGATGCTTCTCTTGAGTCCTACTGGGTGTTTACACTGTTGCTCTTCCATTTCCTCTTCCTCTTCCCTCCCTCGAGTTGGTTGTAAATTTAATAAATCCACATAATTAGTGTTGTAATTTGTCAGTCGAGCAAAGTTTGGCATTGGCCTGGTCTAGAAGTTAAGTGTTTCTGTGTGTGTGTGTGTGTGTGTGTGTGTGAGCCACCCGATGCTTTTGGCCACATTCATTAACACGTTAGTCCAACTTTTTGTTGTTTGTTTGCTTGTTGTTGCCACTTTTTGTGCTGCAACTTTTATAAATTATTTAAATACAGCAATGTTCTTTAACTCTTTTCTCTCTTTCGCTCTCTTTCGTGCTTTCTCTGTCACTCTTCATCAACACTGTGCTGCAAAAGTGTAATTATGTTTCTTTTTACTACTTGTTACTTATTTAAAATACAGTTTCTTTGTTGACTAGTGTAGCTTAATATCAAAACGAAGAAGTTGTAATAAATGTGTGCTCACTTGTTTATTTATCATTTACACACAGCACACACAATAAACACACACACACACACACAAGTTGCCAATCCTAGCCAGACACTCTCCATTTATCTATTTCAACTGCTCTCTCATTTTTTGTACCTCTCTCATTCTCTCCACTCTCCTCTCTTTACGCTTAGAGCTTGACCACGTAATGGAAAAGTTTTGGTCCAGCCCAAACTTTTGGTTCACATAAATCCTGCTAATCGCTTTAGCTGTACAAAAAGCTGACTGTTCTGAAACTCGCTCCACAACTCGAAACTCATTTGCATTTATCTGCTGTCTGTTTTGCCGCTCCATTCTCACTTTCCATGTCTCTCTGTTACTTTCATTGCCCCTCTCTATCCCATTATCTCACTGTTCCCCTATCTCTCTCTTCCACTCTCCCTTTCTCATTGCTCCCGTGTGCTTTGGGCTAATTGCTACGCCTGTTGCTAATTGTTTTTGTTTTGTTTTTTCTTTTTGGCAGCTCGGCAACACTTTTCCTACTGCACTTTCGACGCTACTCTTATGCTTTCGACCATTTTGGTTTAATGATGAATGTTGGCCAACTTTTCGAGCCTTTTTCTAGCCAACTTCAAAGAGTCCTGCAACTAATTTTCGTTTTGCAACTCGTTATTCACACACTCTCTAAACAAATGATACAACAATAATAAACAAACAGCGGCAACAACAACAACAACAACAACAAGGGCAAGTACAATGGGCAAATGACAGCGACAGCAGCCTTTAAATCGCTTGGAAAAAAGTGCTGGAAAAAAATGTGTTGAGCCAAAATAAAAACAATGGGAAAAACAATGGGAAAATGCGTACAAATTACCCGAAACAACAACAACAACAATTGCAAAGCTGCTGCTGACAACAACAACAACAAACAACATGAAGAACTAACAGCAACAAAAAAATATGCAAACTGACACTTTACGAAGATTTATGCGTTTTAGTTGAGTTCTACTGTAATTCCGAGTTCTTCTGCAAGCGAGCGAACAAATTTTTTGTAGCGTTTTTAACGCTTTTTTTACTCTCTGTTGGCCCCTTTCCGTTTGAACCCCTGTTGTTAACACCGGATTGTACTGTTAGTCATTCAAACATACATTAAATGTGCAACCAAATGACAACAGAGACAGTATAATAAAAAAAGAGAGGGCACGAGAGTCGGTGAAGAGAGAGAGAGAGAGAGACAGAAACAGTTCACCAGTGATCATTGGCTCAGTGGATTTAACTGTTAAATATGCATTTCATTTTATAGCAGCATGAAATCATAAGTCGTTTACCAACACTGATTTAATACTGCTTTTCAACCACCAGATTTGAGTGGTTTAATATCAGCGAGTTGACATTTAGCCATTCAAATAGTGCTCAAATGGAATTATTTATGAATTTTCAGCTTTTTATTAATTAAATAAAATTAAACTGAAACAAAGGACGCTTACCAACACTGTGCAATTTAGCACTCGTTGTTCTTCGTACCAAAGTTTCATAATTTTCGAATAATTTTACATGCAAATTTAACAAATTATTGACAAACTTCTGATTGCCTTGCTACAAAATAAACCATAACAAATAACTTTAAATATTTAAAATGCATTTTTATGATGCGGCAAAAAAATATATATTTAAAAATTTAAAATATTTTATTTTTTTGCAGTTGTTGGCACTTTTGAAAATGATTTTCACAACCAAAGAAATATTTCATTTATTAACATGGTTTAACCATCGACACTCCTCCTTCCAGCCACGCCTTTAAAGTGGGTGTGGCTTCTTTATAATATGCATTCACCTGCCACACCACTACCCCCCTCCCTTACCCCTCCCATTGTCTTTTCCTGACATTGGCACGTGTCAAAAACTTTATTTGCACATGCTCCCAGTACAAAACTCCCTGCTCTCCGCCCCCCAACACCCTTTTTTCTAGGGGCGTTGGGGTGGAAGGGGACATGTCTGCTGGAGCGCCTCATTGGCCGCCATATTTGACGCCAGTTAAGCATGAAAATGCCATTTAACAATGCCGAGCGGCCCGACAAAAAAAAAGTAAACAAATAAATTACAACAACAACAAAAAATGGGCAAGCAAAGCAAAAAAGTAAAACAACAGCAATGAAATAAAAAACAAAGTACGAGAAAAAAAACACGTGTGTGTTGGAAAATGTTTAAAACAATGCAAGAGACCGTTACACGCAGCAGCAGCAACAGCAGCAACAACAACCTCTGATAGCGCAACAACAATAACAATAAAAATGTCAAAAAAGCAACGACGCTTAAATCAAATTAATGTGAGGCTGACTCGCATTTTCTTTTTTTTTTCTACTTATTTTTTATTTTATTTTTTTTTTTGCATTTCATTTTGATTTTGTGTATTCGAAAATGTTCTGAAATTGAATTCCTCTTTTCAGTAAATATTTGCATGGAAACGGTTTCACTGTATGCAGCTAAAAAATGTGGTTCGAAATTTATGAACTATTTCCGTCATTAAAAATTGTTAGATAAAGTTTAAGCAGTCTTTAATTCGAACTTTAGGGCTTAAATATAAATAGTTGAAAATTAGGTGCCTAAAAGTATGCAGCAATAAATGTATGCTCTTCATTGAGTTATCTAATCTCTCGTATAGACAGTGATAAGCAGTAAAAGAGCTTTTATGACTAGAACAAGAACGTGGAATTTTTTAAAAATGTCTTTTTGTTATACTCAAATAAGTGATTTATTTTATGTATTTGTTTAAATGTTTCCATTATTATTTGTTAGTTAAAAATTTACTTATAAGTTATGTTTTAATTATTTTATTTACAAATTTTTATACCTTTTATGCTCTTTTCTTCATTTTGTCAAATTCTTTAGGCTGGCGAAACGGTTTTCGGGAAAATCTCTTACTTTTGTTGTCTTGGCTTTTTCCCATAATTTTCTTGGGCACATAAATTTTCATTTAAAACTGTTTTTAATGCATCGACTATATCATAACTTATTATATCGCCATAATATGTTTGGAATGCATTTTTAATTTTATTGTTTGCTGTTCTTTTCTCTTTAACATTTTAAAATGTTGATTGACTTGTGATAAGAGCAAATGTTTTAAGCAGTAATTAAACTGATTGATGTATAAAAAAGTAGTTTAAATATAGTCCAAAACAGCAGGAAAACTGAAGCTCTCAACTAATGGCTAGTACTCTCTAATATTTTAATACATTTATTAAACAATTGGGTATATGGAAATTACCGCAGTGAAGAAGAACTAAAACTGTCATAAAGTTGATGCAATTTTAATAAACTAGCTCCACATATTCCCCTTGATTTACTGTCCCCAACATGACTAATTCTGTAAACAGATGGCGACCAATATTTTATAAATAATTAGTAAACATTTTTGGGTAGTAGGGGTTACTAGGGGGTGGGAAGAGGAAGAGGGTGAGGGAGGGGGAAGTGAGAGAGGGTAGAGAGTAGCAATATAATTCTCCATTTTGTTGCCACAATATTCACAACAACTTTCCTCGACAGTTTGCTATATAATATTAATACTTTATAATTGCATTATTCGGATGTGGATATCGTGGCGTGAAAAGGGGGAGGGAGAGGAGAGTGGAGTGTGGAAAGCAGAGACCAGAGTTAACGGTGTATATAGTACGAATATAGTTTCTAGTTGTTTCCCAACAATTTGGCCATACGAATTTAGTCTCATGTGCTTTCAAATATTAAATTTTAAATGAGCTTAAAGGGATATAGTGTATATAGTGTATATATATATCTGTTGTGTCTAATTGTAGTGAGTATTTAGAGCATAGCTTATCTGTCACTCAGTCAGTCAAGTGAATTCGTGTGTTCACTAATTAAATTAGCGCTTTTATAAAATTTCATTAAATTTCACAACACGTTTTATCACTTGGAATGCTACATTAAATAATTGTGCATTTTAATTGTTTTAATTTAATTAAATCATTTGGAAATAAATTCTATAAAAGCAATTTAAATTTATATATTTTTTAAGACTTAAAATTGGTTGAAAATAGAGATTTAAACCTAAAGAAAGTTGAGTTAAAATTACATAAAATTTAAATAAGTTTCAAGTGAAATTATTTATTGAATAAAATGAATGTAAATAGTACGCTTAAGAGGGGTAAAATGTACTTATACTTATACATATTTTATTATATATATTTTTTATATTTTTCCTTTTTTAAATACCGATTATATATTCCATTTCTATTCCTATTATTCACTTTAGTTTAATAAATTTAATTTAAAGTTTTTCTTCGCTTTCTAAAGCCTTTGAAAACAGCCAAATCTGTTGGCATTTAATCAAACTTTTTGGCTTTCTTGCCAAAAAGGACACTTTGTGCGCTTGTTTTGGGGCCAAAAGTAGCGCCAGTTGCAGTCACCGACTCAAAGCTTATATCTTTATCTAGCTTTATACCAAATTCAGATCCCAGAGGTGCAGTTTAGTGAGCGGGTTTCCGTTTTGAGCGTCGTAATAAATTTACCAGTGACTTTTTGCCAGCCAGTTACCAGTTACCAGTAGCGACAACTTGAATTAGAGGAGGTGCCTCCTCCTCCAGTGGCAGCAGCAGAGGAAGAAGTAGAAGAAGCACGGAAAGAGGAGACGTAAAAAAAAGGACAGGAAGCGAAGCATCAGCTCGGAGACCAATGCCTCATCTTGGCATTTTCTTTGTTCAGTGCTGTGCGTCGCTTTGTTACGCTTGATTTACGCTAACAAGACATGAACGAATGGACACAGCATAGTAGGAGTGCAGGGTATAAGAGGGGAGAAGGGGTGGCAGAGGGGTAGGGGAAAGACTGTGAGACAAGCAAAACACCCGGAGACATTTTAAATGTGGCGCAAAAGAACGATTACAGGTTGTCCCGCTGCAACCGCCACAAAACCACAGACAACAAATGGGATGCGGTGGAAAGAGAAGGCGGTGGAGACAGGGGAAGGAGAGGGCAGAGTGAACTGCTGGCAATTGCAGCAACTGGGCGGTGGGAGTAGCTATTGCGGTGAAAGTAGGGCCAGTGAGGTGTAACCATTGCCAATTCAAGCGAAAAGTTGGCGCACTTTTCCATTTCCGAGCAAGGACCAGGCCAAGACGTGCTTCTAGTTTGCGGCAATATGGGCTGGACTGAAGGATTCTTAAATAGATACAAAGGGGGAGGGAAGAGAGTAGGGTGGGAAAGTGGAGTTCATGTCTGGGGACTAGTTCCGGGTACGTATCAGCAAAAAATTGTCAGGAAATTACAGGAAAATGAAATAAATGAAGATGGATACGCAATTTGAATAGCGTTGAATTGGTTCAGCTTCGTTGACAGTGTCGCCAAAGTGAAGCCACCACCGAGTAAATGGAGAGAGAGCCAATAATAATACCATTTTACCAGACTTTGCAGTTTATAAAGTCTAATTTTAATTGAATGAAATGTAATGAATAACTTGAGTTACAGCTGGAACAATTTAAGAGCATCCCAAATGGCTTAAACTGCAAATTTCATAACCTCTGTTAAATCAGAGGTCCGCAATCTCAACCAAATTACACGAAATGCAAATCCACATTCAGTTTGTTGGCCAATTTCAGCCCCCGAATATGCGAATACCGAACTATATGTGAGCCAATTTGGCATGGTAATTAGCATTCCAGCATTGATTAGGCAACCAAGCCAAAGTAGAAAGGGACACGAGAGAGAGAGAGAGAGGGAGGAGAGAGAAAGAGAGATAGACTGCCTTCGAGATGTTCCAATAAATTGGCGCCCTGCTGACAAACCCAATAACAGGCATAACAATATAAAGGGGGCACACATGACCCCAAAGGATAACCAAGAACGGTATTGGCCAATTGATTGTACGGGTCAGGGAGTTGGTAATTAGACATTAGCCACAATAGTTAACAACATGTGAGATTCAGGCAGTTTCAATCCACACAAATTAATATTAATAAGCATCTGTAAGATTGCTTTAAAATTAGATTTAAGTACAAAAGATACTTCAACTTAAGTCCGGGACTTATTGGCAATTAATTTCCATAGTCTCTCTGCACTAATGGTCAAAATGAAAAGCGGCTTTCGGCTTTTAAGCGTGCAAAGGAAAACTTGTGTTCAACTGTGCGTATGATTAATAAACTGTGTAAGAGCTTAAGTCGGCAAGCAGCAATTAAACAATATTAAAAGTGGGAATAACAATTGAAACATATGCTAACGTAAGTAAATTTATTGTAAAACTATTTAATGTGATTATAATTCTCTTATCTCTGCTGTACACGCACAAAAGTGAAGAGAAGCAAAAAGTTGTAAAGTTAAAAGTGAATTTTAATATTATTAAATAAAGAAAGAATTATTATACAGAAAGAGTATAGAATAGTCGTTGTTTGGGTCTCTACGACTTGTTCGGTGTGAGCTTAGATCAGCTTATGGCTGAATGCCATGAACAATGCACGAGTCTTTGACGCCTACACACGTAGCACAACATGGCGTATGAGCAATGCAGCTGAAGATGGCAACTGGCAACTGCAGCGACAGCAGAAAATGCCAGCTAATTGATTTGAGCTCTCTCATAGCAAATGTTTTTAAGCCCTCTTAAGCTCTTTTCTCACACAGACTGACAAGGACAATGAAACAGCTGTCGAAGCTGCTTTTAAATCCCTCCAGAAAACACTGTACAGGACGATAAGTTGTATCGGCTGGATAATGTTAACTGGGCCAAGTAAATACTGTTTACAGCCTTCAGTCTTTTACCATCTTCTCTGACCTTCTCGCCCAGATAGTCTGTCTCTTTCGTTGTTGTTGCACAAATATTTCACTAATAATTCTGCAACTATTTCTATTGAATTATGAAATGTGGTTGAGCAGAAGGAGAAGATTTCAGCTTTGTTCCTCATCCTACACAAGCACACACACACCCACACACACACACACACACGCACAGAACTCAATTATGCATTCAATTTGCAGTTGGCTTAGACTCTGGCACTTGCAGAATAACACTGCACAACAAAGTAAGTTGTTAGTGGGAAGGGGATTTTAAGACTTGGAAACTAAGAATGTGCATAGCATAAGAATTTAATTTAAATTTGTAAATATTAATAAACAAAGTCTTGTTTTCAATACTTTGTTGCACAGTGTAGAGGCCACAAAGGCCAGTAACAGTGACAGAGCAGCACAGTGAGTGAGTGAGAGAGATGGAAGACTGCAGTGGCTGCAAGGCTAGAGAGTCACAGGATGCAGGCCGACAACGTAGTCTATAAATTAAATGCCACAACAGACCAAAAACACAATGGCAAATTGTTGTAGTTGTTGTTGTAGTTGTTGTTGTTGCTGCTGTAATAATTGTTGTTACAATTGTTGTTGTTGTTGTTGCTGTTGTTGTTGCCGTTGGCTGTCATTTGTCCGTGCGTGTTGCTGTGTAAGCGAGCGACAAGCGAGTGTCTTGTTTATTATGCGAATACTCTCATACGGCGTAGAGAGATGCTCGTAATATTGTTAACCAGTGCGTATGAGTGATATTTAATTATTATGACCTTACGCATATTTCAAATGGACCGCAGTCGGTTACAGTTACATTTATTGGATACCGCACTTAACAAACACACTTACACACACACTCACACACACTCACACACACTCACACACACTTACACCCATAAATGGCCAGCATTGTTAACTTATTTAATTATGACAATCAAATGTGGCCCTTTTTGGCCAAGTTTGCTAACATAATAACTTTTTTGGTTTGTTTTCAATTAAATTGCTTAACTCTATGGAGGCAGATACAGAAGAAGAAGCAGAAGTAGAAGATGTAGCTACATGCAACACATGTTGGTGGCAAATTAAATAAGTTTTGTAGAGGGCACAAATTGATAAGTTTTGAGCTGAAATTGGCATTGATTTTTGGACAGTTGTTGAAGCCAAAAGTTTTTGCCTTGGCAGCACGATTGGAGAAGACGAAGGCAAACGCAGTTTGGGCCAATTTAAAATGATTTTCGACTTGAGTTGAATGCGAAATGAGCTGTAAACGTAGAAAGATTAAATCATTGTGCAAAACTAAAAGTTTATTTCGAGTATTTCTTAGTTTATATTCGTCTTTTTATGTCCCAGAAGTTAAATGCACTTCTGTTAAAGTTGACGTTAAACTGACGATATAATTCCAAATGCAAATCTATCCACTGTCATGCGAATTATTCATAAATTTGAGTGTATGTGTGTGTCCTCTACTGCCTTTATCATGGCATGTCATCAAAATTGCAATAGAGAATATGCCACTCTTCCTGCTCCGCACTCTCCCCACTCCCCTCTCCTCTTTCCTCTCTCTCTCTCTCTCTCTCCACTTTGCCAGTTGACGCTCTCTACTCAATCGCCTGTCATTAAATTATGCATTTGCGCAATCACTTCCTAAAATATGCAAAGGATTGGCTTAGGTGCAATCAACGGGCGTCAAGAGGGGAGAGGGGGTAGGTGGAGGAGTGGTGGAGTGGAGGGGAAGGAGCGAAGCAGGCACAAGTTGCATGCCTCATTGTGATATGGCAAGCATCCGCGAATTCTCCGGCTTCACCGCAAGTTTTCAAAGCGTTTGCTTCGCTTGATTTGCGTTCCTTCTGAAGTTGCGCTTCCACTGCCCCGCTCCCTCTCCCTTGAGCCCCCTTGTCGTCATCGCTCACTTGCCGGAAGTTGATAAAGTGCATGGCGGCAGTCAAGCAAGGAATTCCGTGGCGTGTTGAGCTTCCATTTCTCTCTATCTGTCTCACTCTGTCTCACTCTGTCTCAGTCTGTCTCACTCTGTCGCACCAGCATGTTCCTTTGTCGTGTCTTTATTAAAGTATTACACACATGCACAGTCGAGCGTGCGGAAATGCATTTAGGCCACGCCCCCTATACACACGCCTCCATTTCACTCCATCGCTATCTCTTTTCCCCTGGATAATTCACCTCCATCAGATTGAAACAGATAAATTTCAGGCATTTGTTTTTGATTCACCATGGATCGAATTCCTATGAAAGTCATATATCATCATTAAATATCTATAAAAAAAAATGCTGGCAAAGGGAGAGTTGATTATTTATGGTGTTAACTCTTTAATGAATCAAAATTGGAAGAGAAATGGATTTAAAATTTATTTAAATTTATATTTTATTAACATAATTTAAACAAATTTTAGAGTATATAAAATATTTAAAATTAAATTAATGATATAAATTGAATTGAAAATTATGAATTAATTTTTATTTACATTTTTTAACTATATTAAATTCTCTGAAAAAAATGAATTAATTAGTTTACATTACATTTCAATATAATAAAAATGCTTTTGAGCTCATAATTCTCTTTAAAAAATTGTGTATTAATTACTTACATTATTTATTAATTTAATTCTTCGACAAAACTATTTTATTTTCGATTAATTCTGTTCATTTATATAACGTATTAATTTATTACTTTAATAAATTAAATTAGTTTAGAGAGTATATAAAATATTTAATTACCTTCCATCTAGTTTTAGTTTCAGTTGCAATTTTCATATTTTCTTTTTGGTTCGCCATTTTTAATAGATAATACGCGTTAGCTGCTGCCACATAAATCACACATACGCAACGTTGCACCGCGCACAGCGTTGACAGTTCATTAAATTTTCATCAATGGCTGCAGTGATGCGTGTTAAAATGCTCTATTATTTTTATGTTTTTGTTTTAAATTTATACGTATTATTTGCAGCGGATTTGCTAAATTAATGCTGGATGCTAGGAGATTGCGTTAATTATGGCTCATAAATCAGCTGAACTGCAGGGAGAGGAGGAGAGCGGAGGGGAGGGCAGGGGAATGCGACGAAAGGATTTATGTGGCAAGTGCAAAGCAAACAAATGCAACAAAGCAATAACAAACAATAGCAGAACAAATACCCACAGTTAACTAAAAGACAGAGATAGATAGAGTGCAAGACAAAGACAGACAGAGAAAGAGAGCAAGAATATGAATATTATTTGGAATAACTGAGTAAAAGCATATATATATTCTGTACAATGAATCAAGACAATGTCTCGCTTTGACTTAAATATAAATTCTAAAATATAGAACAGACTTTAATAAGTTTTCCAGAAGGAAACAAACTGAACCACAAGTGGATCAATCAGGAATGATACGAATTACCTTTGACTGTGCAGATTGTGTTTCAAGTGCTTTGCCAGTTTAAGCATATAAAAGCCAATCAATGGCTGCCAAAAAGAGAACAAAATCCCAACAAAAATCAATCAAAAACTAAACCCCCAAAACCGAACCACACTAGTACCGAAAGTGGACAAAAAAGAAACGAATTGAAACGAAAGCAAATTCTAACCAAGCAAAGAAAGAACTTCTTCCAGCTTAACGCATTCGTAACAGAAGGAAATGAAGAAGACGCTGCTTCAATCAAAAGTAATACACATTATAGGGAAAGAGGAGAGTGGAAAGAGGATAGAGGAAGACAGAGAGACAGATATGTGTGTTTACCCTATCAAACTACACCATCTCCCTTCCATTTGTTGTTGCTGAAACAGCTGCTGTGAATATACAAAGCAAGAGTGTACGAGTACGAGTACGAGTATATATCTTTGAAATCCAAAGTTATTTATATATGATGCGAAATTGGAATTGCTTTGAATGGGAAGTGCAGCGTTTGTCACGCCAGCGATTCATCATCGTCATCGTCATCGTCATAGTCATCGCCATCGACATCGCCATCGACATCGTTATCGTCATCCTCATTGGCATCTATAGCTCAACGTCATCAGCTTCATCGACATCATTATCAGCATTGAATTTACTTGGGAACATGTCAGTTGGTGATGAGCCAACTTGTGATTGTGCTGCCACTTTTGGCGGGAAAGTATTTAAATATTTAAGATGAACCAGTTTGATCCTTTTTCCCAAAATTCTTAGGAAAAGAATCTTAAATATATAATTCTGAGTTACTTTCTTGAAATAACTGTTAAATAGGTACAAGTTGAGCTACAACTAAAAGGAAGTTATGATGAGAATAAATCTAGTAACCTATTTTTGAAGTAATAGATAACCCTTGTTATGTCAACTTCTGATTATGTAGTTACTTTAATCAAACAGATTTCAGCCTTTAATTTTAGTAATCTTCAATTGACTATTCTTGGATTATTTTATAAAATTTAGTTAAGGTAGATATAAATAAAACTTAATTCTTCTATGTTTGTTAATAGATTTAAATCTGATAACTTCTCCACTCAATGACATATTTTCCTGCCCTGTACTGTAGCAACTTTAACTCAAAGTTTATCAATTTATTGTCACAAGTCGTGACTTGTTGCGCATCTCTAAGGGCATCACTGAGTCAGAACTACTTAAGCTGACATTCATTTAAATGCCAGGCGACTAGTCCAAAGATATTTTGAATATATTGAAGTAAAAATGTATGTGACTGCTGACGTGCCAGCCCCCTTTTCAGCCACACCCCCTTTCACACGGATTTGCCACAGTGTGTATCAAAGGCGCACCAAATTGCAAAGTATTTCCCCCTACAGAGAGAGAGAGAGAGAAAGAGGGAGCTAGAGTGCTTGAATAGGGACTAACCAGAGGGCCGAGATTGTTTGGAATGTGTGGAAATTGTCACTTGAAAATTGCCAAGTTGAAAAGTAGAAGAAGAAGAAGAAGAAAGAGTGTCGCTGCAATGCAGTCCTTGGCTTCTGAAGCTGAAGATGGAGTAGGGGTACTCCTTAAGTGGGTATCTGTGTGTGTGTGTGTGTGTGTGTGCTGCTTTTGTTGTCAGTTGGTTTCTTAAGGTGCTGCAATTCCCAACAATAGGCTACTTATCCAGCTATACATATATCTATTTCCTATTCTTATATAATCTCATGGCAGACTGCTTATCAAACGAGACTGTTTGTTGTCCATTGATTGATTGATGAGCTGCTCTTCTTCTTCTAGTATTAGCTGCTGAGCAAACTTCGCTGTCGAGAAACCAATTATAAAAATATTATGTAATTATAATAAGTAATTAGTCAAAGTCGTCTTAAAGCTGCCGTCTTTACGCCTCTCACACGCCCCTTTGTTTACCGCAAATTTGCAATTAACATAATTAAAACGAAAATGTAATGGCTGAAAAGCCTTTCCACATTTTCATTTTCATTATCATTTTCATTTTCATTTTAATATCCATTTTCATACACGTTCGCTTCGATTACGTGCAATGCGGCCAGCCAGCCTAAAAGTAGGCAATGCTAATTTGCATATTTTAATATCGACATCAAATATTAAATGCAAAAATTTTTGCCATTCGACGCCCAATTAAAAGTGACTTAATTTCCGATGGTCAGAAAAAAACTTATGTTACAATCATAATGAAGTGTAGGGTATCCAAAAGGTCTGCTACAAATGATGAAAAGTTTCGAAATTTAGAAATGGAAAGCTACACAAATATCTAAATGTTACAATATTTTAAGTAAAGGTTTCATAATTTTAGTTTGCTTAAAATTTGTTGTTAGCTAGTTTAACTGTAAACACAATCTAGACACGACCACGAGGATAGCCGCATAATACCCTATAGTTTGCATGTGTTTCGCGTATTTCTGTTAGTTATTGGTACTACCAGCTGTCGAAATATTTGACAAACATAAATTTTAATGATGAACGCGCATAAAATGTAAATCAAATGATATTAAGGGGACGCCTGGTCGTTCTAATGGCACCCCCTTCATGTAGGGACTACAGGAAAACCAGTTGGTAGTGATGTGTAACATGCCGTTTTTATGGGAAATTATGGAAATTGATTGCCAATGACAGAGAGGGGTGTGGAGCAGGAGAAGAGGGAGGAGAGTTGTTTGGGGGGTGTGGGAAATAATCGCGTGAAAAGTTTGTCAACATGAAAAGCGTCAAGAGAACTTGAAGTTGAAGATGAAGCTGAGTGATGTCTGACAAGGAGGTTGTAGAGAGGGCAAAGGGAAGGGGCAGGGGCTGTAGAAATCGAAAAGAGGAGAGAGGAAAACTGTCAGTGACATTGATGACGACGTTGGCCATGGGTGATGACAATGTTTGTCAACCGACGTGAAGACAGACAGACAAACAGAGAGGCGGTTGGAAAAGCCGCACACAAATGAAGACAGGCAGCTGAAGGAGAGAGAGAGGGAGAGAAATAGAAAGAGAGAGGGAGAAAGAGCGACGGATTGTGGGCGTTAAAGTTAGCAATCCCTCAAGTGTCGAGTTTTTCCCTTTTCGCTTTTCCATAATGAGCTGCACTTTACTGCATTTAATTGGCAAAGGGAGTTGAGAGTAAGAGGAAAAAGTGGTAGGAAAAGGGGTTTTCATTGCTGGCAATTAAAGCAAAAGTTGCTGAAGATGTTTTGTTTGTGGTCTGCGTTTAAAGTTACCAAAGTGGCCAAAAAGTTTAGCACTCGCAATGCGAATGGATGCGATAAGCGGCACTTTTCCGGTCTTCTGTCTGCGCGAGCAATTAAAGACAGAAAACTTTTACACCAAGATGGAAAGCAGAGAGTGGAAAAACCACAAGACAATGTCAGGGGTAGGGAGTATCTATTGAAAAAGAAACTGTAGAAAAAAAAACAGTTCAATTGAACTAATGGAAAGTCTTAAAGATGCAATGAGTTGAGTTGAAGATGTAAATGGGAAATTCGTTAAAGAAGAGAAGGCAGAAAAAATGTAATAATAGACTTAGTTATGCTATAATTAAGTATTGGAAAATTTTAAATCATTCCTGCAAATTTCTGAACTTAAAACGATTGAAATGAGTGGAAAGAGAACTAATTAATAAGTGCAAATGTATTGCCTTTCAGTAGTAAAATTTAAAAATTATTTAAGTGGAAGTGGAAGTTGAGTTAAGGAATGAGTAAATTAATGATTTAAGACAGATTTAAGACTGTTTAAAGTCATTAAAAGTTATTAATTGATTGATATCAATTAAGTATATTATGTTATTTAACTGAGTTCAGGCATTTAATTTGTTTACTTTTGCGTTTAAAAATTTATTAAATTTAAGAATAAATTTATGAAAGATTTAATTTAAAAATAACAAGTAAGAAAGGCTACAGTCGAGCGAGCCGACTGTAAAAGACCCCGTACTCATTCTAGTGCGCGTTTTACCATACAAATAAGTAGTTTTCGAACGATTTGTCCTATGGGAGCTATAGGCTATAGTTGTCCGATCCGGACCAAACTTGGTGAGGACCGTTATAATGGTACCATACACATAATGTGTTAGTTTGGTTGCAATCGCTCAAGTAAAACTTCATGTCTCCATACAAATCACGAATTTTCGGCCGATTTGTCCTATGGGAGCTATTGGCTATAATTGTCCGATCTGAATCAAACTTGGTAAGGATAGTTATAATGGTACCATACACATAATGTGTGAATTTGGTCTCTCTAGCTCTAGTCGTTTTCATATTATGTTGATGTGAAAATTGTTTTTTACAATTGGCGGGGGTGGTAGGGGGCGTGGGAAAGATTTAAAATAAACTTCATCTGCTCGCGAAGCAGACGGACTTTCATTCCAAATTTGGCGGCTCTAGCTCTTGTAGTTTAAAAGATCTAGGTGATCATACAGACGGACGGACAGACGGACAGACAGACAGACAGACAGACGGACAGACGGACAGACGGACATCGCTATATCGTCTCGGCTGTTGATGCTGATCAAGAATATATATACTTTATGGGGTCGGAAAAGGCTCCTTCTGCCTGTTACGCACATTTCGCTTCAGACAAACTTAATAGACCCCTCTACTCTTTTTTAGAGTACGGGGTCTAAAAATTAAACAAATATTGCTTTAATTAAGTCTTTTATTAAAATATTTCACAGCTCAACTGAAGCTCAACATTTCATGAAACTTTTGTATTTGTGACTATTTGTTGTATCTTTTCAAACAAAAGTCGCCACAATTACCACAGAACAACAGAGTTTTTCACATAGACATGATTATTTTTGCATTCGAGTGAAAACCAAAAAGCCAAGTTGATTTTCTCTAAAGAAATTCAATGAATTTGTATGCAAATAAAATGAACTCACTATTCCTTTTGGGCTTTATTTAGTCTTTTTTTGTTAGTCGGCATTTACTGAATTCAAATAATGAAAAAGCATTTTGAATACCAGATAGACAAACATTTGAAAAATGCAGCAAGCAATGCATATGAATGAATTAAAGCCATAAAATATTTGCAATCACAAACAAGAAGAAAATAGGAAAATAAGGAAAATAAAGAAAACAAGGAGTGGAGGAGGAGAAAACATTTTGTAGTTTCACAAAGTAAATGAAAAACCATCGAAATAAATTCAGCATGAAATGCAAATAAAAACAATAAAATGCAGTAGGATCTTAGAAGTCTTTGCCGCATGTTGCAAGTACAAGTGGAAAGTTGCAAGTTGCATTAAGGAAATTAAACTTTTTTGCTGGCAACAGCTCAAGGTGTGGTTAGTTTTTATGGCTATGTAAAAGTCCTGTGGTTCTTTGGTCCCTCGAGTTCTCCTACCAGGTTCAAGTTCTTGCTCCTGTTTCTGCTCCCAGATTGTCTTCTGGATGTGTGCTTGGGTAAACAACTTAACAAGTCGCCCAAAGGCGTCAGAGGATAGCTGAGAGTCGACTCAAGTCATATTTATGTTTTCATACCGTGTGGGCGGCTGCCACGCCCATCAGCTTTTTAGTCAATTTCACATGCACGACGCTTTCAATGCGAATTGCTCCTGCAGGGCAAATATCCAGCACAAGAAACGTGCACAAGTCCTGGGCAGCTGATAGAGATAGCTGCTAGAACACACACGCACTGAAAGAGAGGGAGTATAGGGAGTTGTGTGTGAGGGCGAAGGAGACAGCGTTCGCAAATAAGCAGTATGATAAGCAATGAGGCTGACTATGAGTTTGCAACCAAATCGGGATTGGAATCGGTATCGGAATCACTATGCGTATGCTCACAGTTTCCATATTCTCCAAGTCCAAAAAGTTATCAGATTTCACGATTTGTACCACGGGTATATCAGTCATAAAAGGCAGTTGTATTTGTTTAACTTATAATTTACTTAAATTACTTAAACAATTGAATAACTTAAATAATATTAGTTTAGTTAAACCACAATTTGCTCCTGTCGTGAACGTTTGCTCATTGATAAATTTGTGGTTAAATTTTGCAGTCAATTGCGGTTACTTTTATTTGCAATTAGTCAAACAGAAATAATTTAATTAAATTTAGAATTTAACGGATTTATTGTCTAAGCTACTGAGAATTTGATTTAAATTAAACAAATGTGATATTTAATTGGAATCAATAAAACAAAAATGTATTTGAAATCAAATTAGATAAAGTTATATTTGCCAAACATTTTTGAAAATTAGAATTGGAAAAAATTAATTAATTAAATAATTAAATTAAATAATTAAATTAAATTTTTGAATGGTAATTATAAATTAGCTATGAATTAGCGTCATAAATAAACTGGTTTTAACTGATTACTTTAATTGATTGATTTAAGCCAGAGATCATTGAATTTAATCTAATTAAAAACTATTGAAATCTTAAGAATTTTCTATATTTTACAGGGTAACTATACTTCTATATACCGTATTTAACTTAACCTTTTGCTGACTGTTGCAACTTGCAACAACTCAGAGGCAGCTGTAAAAGAAAAGCAACAAAATGCAGAATGCAAAATGTGATTTAATGCGCTTTGGTGTCGCATGCTAATGAGCCAAGTTTGTGGCTCGTGCTTGCAGCCTTTGTGGCACGTGCCAAGCAATACGAGTTGCCACAAACCAGAGAAAAAAACTATATCTAGACTTTGTTGTTGTTATTCTATGCCTAGCGTATCTAAGAAATATTATATGCTAAATAGTTTTTCACTGCCCTCAGCTCTGATTTATCCAGTCTGCCAGAGATGTCTTCGTGCTAATTGTGTTGCATGGTCCTTTAAGTGCCCCTCCCCCCGCCCTTTCTGCTAAAAAAAAAAGAATGAATACGTGACTGTCCGTAAGTGGGTCTAAGAATTGCTCAAAGTTGACAGTTCATAGATCATAGATCTCTCTGGCCTAGAACGTGTTGTTCCCATTAGGAAACAACTGTGTTGGGACTTGAATTTGGATTTGCATAAATCTGAACTGAACTTGGAGTTCTACTTTGGTTAGAACTTGTCTAGCCTAAAGAATATTTTCTTACTTTTTGGCAACTAAAACTTACTAATAAAGATACTTTTCTTTGAAATTTGTTTGAAAATTACTCCCAGAATGGCTTTAAAACCAAACACCTTTCGAATTTATTCTTTAGTTTTTTTTAAATTTTTAAAATTATTTTTCAGCATATTTAACTAATATTTGAGTTTATATTCAATCGATTTCACGCTACTATTTGATTATTTTAGATGAATTTTAGAGTGCATCATTAATCTCCACACAAATTGAACTAACGAAAATTGGTAGTTTGATATCCACCGTGAAACTAGATATAGTTCAGATAATTAATAGCTCCAAAATGTTCTCCATGGCTACTTTTCAATTAAACGGCCAACGCAGAACTGAAGACATGCAGCCAAATGGATTTGAAGTCAACGACTTTCTTAGCGTTTTTAAAGCGTGCCACGCACTTTAAGGCTAAAATCAGAGTCAAGTGGGGTTGTGGTAGGGGAGGTTTAGGGGTGGGGGTAGTGGAGGGAGGGGAGTGCTTGGCAGCTTGACGCAGGTAACGCTAACTGATAATCACTCAATTTGCTTCGAGGCACAAAAACTATGAAGTTCACTCAACTTGGCCAAGAAGGTGAAAGAGGGTGGGAGGGGGGCCTGTAAGTATATGGAGAACGGGGTAAATCCAAAAAGCCAAAGCCTGCGAGATACTTGTAATAACAACAGCTAGAAGTGGGAAAAGTGAAGAGAGGGGGAGAAAGAGAGGAGGAAGAGAAGGGGAGACACCGAACGAGGCAGCGAGAAGTGCAGCAAATTGGCATTACCGTGCCAAAGTGAGCAGCTCTAGGTGGGTGCTTAGAGTGGTGGGGGGTATGTCAGAAGGGAAGGGGGAGGGAGGTACCTAGGGCATCTGCCATGCAAAATAAATGTTGCAAGCGTAAACATTGCACAGCGCTTGCAACACCGTCAGCTGAAGCAAAATGCATAATGCAACAGCACCAGAAGCAGTAACAGCAGAGCAGAGAAATGGGCGAAAAAGAAAACAAAAGGAAAAACAACATAAATGGAAAGCACAAGAGAAAAATTAGTTACGCCAAAAGCGAGACGATGCGATGTTGAATGCTCCAGACTCAAAACTCTAGACATTCTAGATGGATGCCATGCTAAATGTCTGTGGGGCACGATTATCATGTAACTTCAGGCCACAGCGGGAAGAAGCAAACAATGGAGGAGTGGAGGGAAAAGGGGGGAAATAGAACTTCTACTGCTACTACTTTAGTTACTGCCACTAAGTATGTGGTACCGACTTTGTTGTTAATTTTAGCGAACGCTGGTTGGAAGTCAAGAATTAGCTAGAAATATGAAAGTTAGTTGCAAGAAAGCAGTCAAAAGATATAGGAATGAGATGGAACTATTCAAATTGATACTACTTGTACAACACTGTAAGTGTTAAAGTTGAATGAAGCTACTACTATCTAGAAATATATACCTTTATATATATAAACCTGAGTGAAGTTTGAAAGTATAATTTATGTATGTGACAGAAGAAATTGACAGAATTATTTGATTTATCGTCCCAGATCACCGTGCTCTTTGTGCATCTCAATCCGATTTGGCAGATTGAGATGCACAATTATTGAAGCTTCTAGCTGTTTTATACCTCTAAATAGTACCATCTAAAATATAAACTAAATAGTGCATTCCTTTCCTTATATGCACTGTCACTATAATTGAGTTCTTATGTCGGTTCCAAGTATGGATTGAAAAGAATTAGCTGCATTAGTTTAGAGGGCGTGGGTTGAAAGAGTTGCAAAGGGCAGAGTGACAGAGAGACAGAGAGAGAGAGAGCAAAAGAGAGCAAAAGAGAGACAGAGAGAGACAGAGGGAGAGGAAAACACCAGCAGATAACCGAAAGAAGCTTTAAAGTGAAGTTGGTTAGATAAGGGACATGCATGGTTAATGATGCTATTAGATGCGGATAAGTAAACCGTAGGATAAAGGTAATAGCTGAGCAGCACTAAGAGCGAAAGGTAAAGAGTAAGAAAGAGAAAGATATAGAAAGATTCAAACTTAAATTTGCATAGTTTCCCTTAAGCCTGGCCAAGATTATATCAACTTAAACTTTACTTAACTCTACCAAAGAGAGTCCCTAGAAAATGTCAAATTCTAGTGGAATATTCTTCAGTTAAAACTTTTGCTAGTTACAGTTGCCATTTTGCATAATCCCTAAGCCAAGCCACGAGTTGTCGGCCAAAATGTGGCCAAAAATCCGCGGATGACACACGCCTGCTGACTAGCTCTATGACTAACTAGCAGTCCGACTAACAGACCGACTAACAGACCGACTAACTGTCTGGCTGTCTGTTAGTCGTGGCTCTGCAGAGGATGCTGCTAAGGATGAGGATGCAGTCGATGTGGCGACACCGAATGTGCCACATTGGCGGTTGCATGCCTCAGTGCGCCTAAGCTCCGTTTGATGGTTGACATTTTGATGCGTCCGTAGCCTGGAGGCGTCTCTGAGTACGCGACACAGCTCCCTGTAGCCCCCTGTCTTCCTGTCTCTATATCTCCCTGGCACCCTTGCAACAATGCAGCCATGTTGCAACACTTGGTTGCGGATTTGGCGACATTGTCGCATGATTTGAAGATTTCCAGCTGGCGACAAGTTATCAAGCTGAACGTGACTAGCAAACAGTTGGCTTAACTTCTGCGTCTGCTACTTTTGCACACAAGCCACAAAGTTTCCAACAGTTTCCATCAGACGAGGACAGACTGTAGTTGCCACTGACGGGCGATAGGGCGTTTAGTCTGAAACTGTGGCACAACTTTGTATTTATGCATGGGTGTGTGTGTGTGTGTGAGTGTGTGTGTGAGAGAGGTGCATGCTAACTGAAATCCGTGGGTTGCCTGATTCTGACTGTGAATCTGAATGTCTGTCAAGCTAATCAAAGTTGTGCAGACACTTTAAATATATAAATTTTAATAATACAAAAAAATCTCTAAATATCAGACGAATTCTAAAATATTTTACTATCCAATTTTTAAGCCAACAATGATCTCATTAGCTTAAAATCTCTTTACTCAAAAATTTTCATACAAACTTTAATAGACCACACTTTCCTGACCTCTAACCCCTTTACCAGAGTTCTCTTGTTCATTAATGAATATGGCAGAGTTAATTTTCTATAATAATAGAAAAAAAATCAGCTAACGATTTTGGCCAGAAATAGCATCAACGAATGAATGAGGCTTCATCAGAAAAGGGCACTTGGTAAAGGTCGTGAGCATAAATTTCGAAATTGTTTTGACGTTATTAAAGCGTCGCAAGTCAGTGACTGGAGAACAATTCGCCAGAATGAAGCAGCAACAAATCGCAGTAAGCCACCGAACCAGCGTCGAACCAGGGAACCAAAGAAAACAACAAACCAACGAACCAACGAACCAGGGAACCACAAAACAGCATTGATGAAGTACATCAACATCAGCATCTAGAGAAGCAACAAAAGGAGTCGGAATCGTAGTCAGCAGTGGCGACCTCATATGCCACAGGGCAAGTTTTTGGCTTTAAACTTATGGTGGAGACTACACTGAGAAAAAACAGTAGTTGGGTATGAGGCAAAAGGGTAGAAAAAAAGAGCTTTTATGCTCAGAAATCTAAGATTTTTAACATATTAATAAATATTTTAAAGTAGTGTTTGGTAGGAGCATCATAAAACAATAATTTTTAAAAAGTTGTAGTCTTGGTAGACTGCTGTTAAAAGGGATATGCAGAGTTGGTAAGGAAACTAATACTGAAATTAGAGGTGACTCATAACTTGAAAATTTGAGACTTTAAAAAATTAATTTATATATTATTTAGTAGACAATAACTTAAACTCGATAGTAGTTGACTGCAAAAAGTAACACATTTAATGTGTATTTAGTAAATGTATATAATCATAGGTTAAGCAAATTGATACTTATATTAGAGACTTGACTAATCTTGCAAAGAGGAGGCAAGAAAAAATTAAAATATTTAATATATAAAAAACAATAATTTACTCTTCAAAATAGTAGCTTAAAAAAATTAATATTTAAATTTATTGAACATCTAATTTATATTTGTTTTCAGCTAGCAAACAAATAAAATATGAATAAATACAATTATTAGTACTGAAATTATAAGTTTATATATATATTTATTCATTTGTGCATTCATAAATTTAGTTATTCATAGTAAAGTTATTTATTGTTAACAATAAATTTTTTGTTTCTTTTTTTATATTTCTTTAATTTAAGTTATTTTATTTTCTAAGTGTACAGACGTGAAACTCAAACAGAGTTTGGGGTGAAACCGAGTGGTAAAAGGAGAAAGGGACCAGGAAACCATTGTGACTGCCTTCCTATTGAGTGTTTGGCGACTGAGACTGGGACTGAAACAGAGTCTGTGACTGGGATTGAGACTGAGACTGGGACTGAAACTTGGAGCGGGTCTGGCGATGTTGTGCGGGTGATAAGTAACATGAATCACGTTTTATTTTGCCTTTGGACTTTAACGATGAAGTCGATGTGGAGGTGGAGAATTGAATGCCAAGGGAGCTGCGGGGAAGTGAAGAGAGAGGGGGGGGGAAGGGGAGTAAAGGTAGCTGGTGAAGGAAACGCTGACTGTTGACTGCCGAATGGCGAATCTCGACACTCGACTGACTCAATGGCTGACTGACTTTGCCTACGACTTCGACTTCGACTGCGACTTCAACTGGGACTTGGACTGAGACTGTGACTTTGAGTTCGAGTTGGACTTTAGCAAAGGTCAGAGCGTGGTACAAGTTGCAGCTTTCAGCTTTTAGCTTTCAGCTTCCAACACGCTGTTCTCCAGTTCTCCAGCTCTTCAGTTCTCCCGTTCTTCAGTTCTCCAGTTCCCAATGAGTCGTTGCTGCAATTTTTATTTACCTTTTGTATACGATATGAGAGTTCTACTCTCAGGTTTTGTATTATGCTCCAAGCGTTTTTCAGTTCCTTTTCTTTATGTTTTTTTTTCTCTTTTAGCCTGGCTTTGTTGTTGTTTCTCAGCATAGAACGTGAGAATTTAATATTTCTTTTCATTAGCCACGGTCCCAGTAAGTTCACCTTGTTGAGCAGTCTGCCAAAGGGAAGGGGGGCAGGGGTGCATAGGGCTGTTGAGGGGCGGGGAATCTGAGTGGAGTGTTGAAGTCGATGCTAAAAATTTGTTGAACTCGTAACTAGCTGAAAGGCAGGCGACACTTATAAATTTCATGGTTCTATTACCAAAGAAAAAATTAAGAAAAAGGTCACTAGAAAAAGCCAAATAAATTATGCCATAAGGCCAAGGGCAAAAACGATTTGAGGCCGAGATTTGAATACATTTCAGCATAAAATACTAAAATACTTGTAGAAAAGATAAACTAATGACATCATTTAAATAAGTCTAGAGATATATCTTATAAATGCATTTTAAACTTTAATCATTAACTCAGTTCTTATGTGCCATAATTTAAAATTTAAGCTGCTTTTTAGCTGCTCTCTCTCTCTCTTAACGTTAATGTTTCTCATTTCGACAGCTTTCGAGCACTAAAAAAAAGAAATTATGACAATTAAGCGAAGCACGAGGCGGAAAGCGTCGAAACCGCAGCATAAATCTGTTTAAGCCCAGTCCATTGCGAAGTCACCCCAGTGCTGCCAGTACTCCCAGTACTCCTCCCCAACTTCTTTCTCCCCCTCTGAATCCCTGGGGGTTTATTTGTAGTCCATGGATTGTGTTGACCACACGCTGATAGCCTTTGTGGCCAGGGCTTTAATTACTGAACGTGGCTAAAGCAACTTTTTGGCCACCTGCTGCATGCTTTACGAGTTTAATATCTTAGCCATTGGCTATAGAGTTATATAGACCGATTTCAAGTTGTTTGCTATCCCCATTTCAATTCACTCAACTCAAATTTAGTTTAACTGAGTTTGAAACTCAGCGTGTGTCCTCATCAGTGGTTGCCTTTTATGGCATTCCAGGCATTAATATTAGCTGCTTAACTATATCAAGTGATTCACATTTGAATACATCTATGGGCAAAACGCAAATTTATGCGACAGCACTAAAAACTCTAACTTTTTCCATAAACCCGTCAATTTGGAAAGGATGCTCAATCAGTTTTTGTCTGACTTACATCACACACTCTATATACCCGTTAGTAGAGTGGGAACAGCCATGGAAAAGTTTTGTTTTCGAAGAAACATTCGATTGTTTATTAACAAGTTAATAAAAAAATATTAAAAATTATTACAAAACTTTAATCGAATCATAAGTAAAAACTTTTCAAGTTTGTTATATGTATAACTCGTTTGTATACCCTGTAAACAAAGGTTAAGGGTCTATTAGTTTTACATTAAACCTTACAAAACTCTAAGCGTATCATAAGTAAGAGTTTATTGGTTCTTAGTACGGGTATTTCCTGCCTGTATACCCTATAATCATTGTTCTCAGACCCCTTGGGCTTATTCGCATAGCTCATTTCATCAAATTGCCAGCGATAACTATAAAATTTTACAGCATTTTCAGCAACGAACTCAATTCATTTTCGAGTTGAAAGTTTGTTATCCATCCCCCGACCTTTCACCCTTCTCCTTCCCCCTTGAACCCACTGAAATAGGCGCATGCATAAACAAGTCAACTGTTTTCTCAACTTGGCAAATTTACAGACGATATTTTCATTACATTATTTGCGATGCCATTAAAATCGATTTTGGTTGCTGTGTAGAAGAACTTTTTGGTTCAACTGTCATTAGCATTGTTAGTGCACGAAGTAAAACTTTATCAATTTGTGGGCGTGGCTTTTGCTAATAATTTATGCCAACCCCATTGACTGGCACTCCCACACCGCCTACGAGATAATGGCATTGTCCGTAACATGACTCATCAGTAGTGAAGTTTTGTTGTGACGCCCCTCGCTTGATTCCCCTTCGGGGATTTGCAACCATTTGTGTCCATTCATTCCATTCGATGCGATTGTTTGTCTTCATTTCCGACGCTTAACTCTGATTGACATTCATGCCCCATCATTTATTCATTTGGGCGCCGTTTTAATCCCGAAAACTTCAGACTTCTGAGATGTCAGAGGAGTCGGGATGTCCTTGCCGAAAATTTAATTGACTGCCTGCTCGTCACAATCAGAAATTGGCAGCCCACAAAAGTGGCTGCAATTGTCGGTGGGATGACAAATATTGGCACTGCCATTAGCCAGCCGGAAGTTGTCTTAGTTGTCGCCCCCTCCACCCCATCTCCTTACCTACTTTCTCCCCCTCTTTGTTCCCATTACCACCCACTGGAAGTTACTTAGATTTTTTGACTGGTTCCATTTGTTGCGGCGTTTGCTGCGCAATTTGCTGTGATTTGCCAACACCTCATAACAAATACTCGTATATATATATGTACGATATGTACTATAGTTTTGGGGGGCTGTTCTCCTTGGGGTTGTTACTCTGTCTGGCAATTAACTTGGCTATTGTTTGTTGGGCATTCCGTTTTGTTCCCCCCTTTTACAGCATCTGAGGGACAAACTATCACAAACAGGGCCAGAAGCAGTTGGGCTGCAGTTGAACGCAGCTGTTGAGATTTTTATAGCCTGAAAATTGGGTTAGTATAATTTACGTACAAGTGACTTTATTAACAGCAGTCGACTTGAACATACCCTGTATTGAGCTGGCTTTTACAGAACTGTAAAAGCAGTAGTCCAGAAACTTCTGTAAACACTTAAAATATCTATAATCGACCTTAGAGTAAACTTAAGTAACAAATTTGGAATAGTTATATAATTTTGAGAGCTAGATAAACTTTCTTACATTAATAATTAAACAGTTCTGAGTAATATACTAGTACTAAATGGGTATTTTAGGGCCAAGTCCAGTTAGGAATATATATTCTAGTTGTTAACTCGCAAAATCCTATCAACAATATACCCCTTAGTTCAACCCACTTGCAAGTAGTAACTACCCCATCTCCCTTCATTCAAATGGGCACATGCCAATTGTAGATCTTTTTAACAAGAGATACTAAGCAAGCTTGTTTTCATACAACTAATTAACTTTTCTTTTAGCATTGCTCTTTATTTAATTACTCGTATTTTAGCTTTTACTTTGTCACAGAGTCAAAAGCCAAAGTCAAGTGCATTCAGCAAAAAGTGTTTTTCCTACTTTTTGCTTCTTTTTCTTCCTTTTTTTGGGTCATTTTTCCTGTCGCGTAATTGAAAATTGCAATTAAACGCGCTCAGTTCAGTTCCGTTAAGTTTTTCGCTGGTTTTCACTGGCTTTTCCCCCCGTTTACCCCGTCTAGTATTTGCAATTAATTAAACGAAAATCTTTTTCTCTTACTGTGCATGTTTTCTTTTCCATTTCACTTTGACTTCTAAATGCGACAAAGTGATATTTATCAATTGCAACATAGAAAATACACAAAATTAAGCATCAGAAAATATATTTAAAATGCTGGTTTAATTAGCTGCTTTAAAACACATGTTTGGTAACTGTTAAGTAGATTTGCTTCTCTGAGCCATCTCCTGTTCGCGTAGTGTTCGATAGTTTTCAATCATTTTGCGGCCCTTTTGAGTCAACTTGTGTACATCTTCAAGCAAATTTTTCAATTCAAATTTAATCTTATCCTTGGTCTTATCCATATGCATACCAAAGTCAGTCAGATAGGCAGCAAATCCTGTGAATCCTTGAATTTCAGTTTGCCTGAAGACATCCGTGTAGACATAGCAATGAGCTATGAAAATTGACAACAGCGCAATACAAATCCAGAATTTAGAAGACATTCTGTTGTGTAGAGAGAGTAATAGAGTAATCGAGTAATAGTGTAACTCAATGTGTCAAGTATGCTTTAAATAATATGATTTCATCTGTCTCTAACTCTGTTTATTCGAAATGAGTTTCCAGGCTGTCTGAGCCCTGGCTTAAACCCATTTTCCCACTTTGCTCAGTTTCCCCATAAAGTGCCAAAAAGTATGCTACAAAAAGGTGACAAACAAAATCTGAACGTGCAACGGCACAAAACTCCTGCATTTGTCCATCTATGGTAGAGGCTGCGAAAGAGGGATGGGGGAAGTGGGCAGAGGGGCGGAGTAAAATGTTCACACTTTTATTTTTAGTAACTTCCACACAAATGACTATCCACTCATATGTTTTCTTTATGATTTTCACGCCGCCAAAAAGCAACGAAAAAATGCAGTACAAATAATAAAAGTGGAATTAAATAATTTATAGACAAGCACAACGAATGGGAAATGCTCTACAAAAGTGTGGAAAAGAATGTAAAATGTGTAAAAAACAAGAGATTTTTGTGGAATGTATGGAAACTTTTATGGACTGTTTTCACCCGGTTTCCAAAGGACATAGATGAGTAAAAAGTAGCTTTAAATTAAAGAAAAAAATTTAAATTTTTCTGCCATGAATTTTTCTGTTTCATTTTTTGGTTGTGTGCAGCCTTTAGTACCCTTACTTGTTAGGGTATTTAGAAACTTGTCGTGCCAAATAGAAAAGTTCATTGCAAAAACATTTTTGCCACATTAACGCTTGCACACGCCCGCGCCATTTTGTGCCGTGTGTTGTGCACACACACACGAACACACACCAGACTCTTACACACACAGCACCTACACATTAATAACTTTTTTATTGCGGTCACATAAAAACGCAACAAAACTCGCTGCCATATTGAATGTTGTTGTTGTTATTGTTGTTGTTGTTTTCCCTGTTGCTGTTGTTGTTGTTGTAGCTTTTCTATTTCTCTGTGCTTTTTTTTAAGGAAAACTTTTGGCTGCACTTGTAGTTGTTGTTTTATTATTTGTTGTAGTTGTTAAATCGCACACGTGTTTTGTAAACCAGCGTTATATCCTTGATATCCTTACGACATGTCCCGCTGTGTGCGTGTGTAGCAGAGCAAGAGAGTGAAAGGGAGGAAGAGAGCGAAGAGAGAGGAGAGAGAGCAGCTAGAGCTAGCGGAGCTACAAAGCAGCTCAGATTTCTGGCCGTCGCTTTTAACTGCAATTTGTTGCCAAGTCGCTTATCCAAAACGTACACCTCCGCTTACCTCTACCGTCCCACGACCCCCCCACGGCCCTCCACCGCTCCCGACACCCCTCTGGGAATACGTGCAGTAGTCCAGGATTTTATTTGAGGCCAGCCATTGCACACATGTTGTACAGTTTCCGTGCGGTTCTTTTATAGCCGGAGTATTTAGAAAACAAGTGTAATCAAAATTATATGGGCGTGTGCAAAGGGGCGGGGTAAATGTAGGTGGTCTACTCCCCCAACCCCCTCGTAAATTTTAACGCTGACGGCCATGTGGCTCAAGTATAAACTCTGAGAGATAGAAAGCGAACGAGACAGAAAGGAGGGGGAAGACAGAGGAAGGGAGAGACAGAAGAGGGACAGAGAGAGAGAAAGAGAGAGAAGTTTATGCCATAGCTGCGGTTGTTGGCAAGTTATGATTGAATTCGAAGCTGCTTTGCGGCCAACGCTTTTAGTGTGAGTTTACTGTGGGTGTGCATTATGTATGTGTGTGTGTGTGTGCATGTGTGTGAATTTGTGTGGGTTAAGCCGGCGTTTTCAGCTGCTTGTAATGGGAAAAGTTTTAGCCAAAAACATGGGACAAGTGCTTGCGGTTATTGTCGGCATTGCAATTAGTTAGTTGAAGATGAGCCACAAATATTGCAACTTGTATTAAATAGTGATTTTAATAAGGTGTCCAATGATGACCATACTTATAATCCTTTTGAGTGCCACTCGTAGTTGGCTAGGGTTTCATTAAAGCTTTAAGTATTTTGTACTAGAAATACTAGAGTTTCGTTTAATTTAAAGTAGATTTTCTCTTCTTTTAATAAACTGTTATCAGAAAATAATTAAAATTTCAATCCTTTTCCTAGAAAACTTCTTCTTTAGTAAGCTTTAACTTCAGTTAAAATAGTTTGTTGTACACTTTGCCAATTATTATTCAACTTTCATTCAAAATTGTTACTAAACAATTGAGTTCAACTAAATATATTAACTCAACTGGAAGTTTTCCTGCCAAACTTTAGGCTTTGCTCAAGTAAGAACTAAATTTGCTTAAGTTTAATTGAGTAAGTAAATAATATTGATTAAATGAATTTTACTGAATTTACTTGATTTTCTGAAAAAGAAAGGAATTAATTTCCCATTTTCCCAATAAGAAAAGCCATCGATGTTCAGTCTTTAACAATAAAATAAAGTTTTATTTGTTCATATTTGTTTCGATTTAATATTAATTTTATATTTTCTTGCCATTTGATGTTGTTTATTTTGTTGTTGTTTAATATGTATACAGACACACTTATATAATTGTTTGTTCGCTAAATGTTTATACGTATTGATTTCTATTTTACAGCATTTCTAATCGAATTGTAATTGTATTTGCCATCGAAATGAATTTTATTTGAATTTCAATTTATTTCATTTCATTTCTTACGCTTCAATTGTTCACTTAAATGCTACATTTAAACGATGAACACAAATTTACCAAAAAAAATAAAAATTTAAATTTATTTTAAATAAAACTACAAACAGAGGTATAATTATTGTTGAAATTTGAAATTGCAAAACAATTGAAAATGTCAACAAATGTTTAAAAATGGCAGTTTTTTTGTTGTTGCTTAATTTTAGTCGTGACTTAATTAATTAGTTATGCAATTTTTCACAATGGATTTGTGGGAGATGTTTTAAGTTAAGTGTGAGTTCTTAAGTGTTATGACTACAACGTCATTAAAAATGTAATAAAAACGCGTTTGGCTTTAAAACTGAATTAGTTTAACAAATACATACATAATAAATATACAATAATTATAAGTATTTATATATATTTATAGCTCTAGTTACAGTTCTAATTACTTTTAAACGCTTCAAGTTTAGCACATGGAGGACATTTATTGCTACATAATACATTTATCATAATTATATAGTAGTTTCATCTCATACATTCAAATAGTTTAGTTTTATATCCAGTATTTTTATATATATTATAATCTTTCGATTAAGTATTGTATTTTACATTAAGTGCATTTTGACTTTGGATTAAATAATTTATTATGAGGGCAATTTTCAATGATTTCTATGGAATCTCAGAAGCTGTATTTAATCTCTAAAGATATATGTATATATCTGCCTTATATATGCGTAAGCACATTACAATTAATTATAGGGCACATTTAAAGCTTTCACAAATCAAAATTATTTTTCTCCACAAATTCTACTTAAATGCAAATTTAATGCGTCCATTTGTTAGTAAAAATAATGAAAACTTTTGTGGAAAATTCATTGAAAAGTGATAAGCGGATCTGAATAACAATATTCTAAAATACTAGATCAAACTATGCCTTAACTTATAGTCTAATATATTTAGCAACTTATGCGAATAGTTTTGGTTCAACAAGAAAGTCAAATTCTTGACTTTCGTATAACTAAATATTAAACAATAGTTTTTATCAATTTTTCTTTTGATTCTGCTTTGTGGAGGGAGGCAACAAAGGGTGAGAGGAACTGACAGTGAGAAAGGGAGAGAGAGAGAGGGAGAGGGAGAGGGAGCGGTAGCTACGAAGATGAACTTTATACAAAGCTATATGAGTTTTAGTTTGCAATCGAATGATTTAGTGTGCGGGGTGGATTTAGGTTTGGACTGACTGACTCTACGTGCTAAAAGCCAAGTAGCTCTCATTAGCCACCGCCTCAGCTGCCACCGCCGCCGTCTCATACTAGACATACGCCTGGGGCCGGGTTCTTGGTTCCTTTCCCTGTAATCGCTCCACGAAATTGCGCCAGCTGACCATAGTCTTGCTGGAATAAAGCCATACACTGGACGTAACGCCCACCAGCATGGAGCATAGGTATTTAACCATATAGATCTGGAATATGGGACGTGCCTCGGGACTACCCGGCGGCCGGGCAGCCGGACAGGGAATCGAGAAAGGTTTACATATATCGCGATGCCATTGAATCATCCATTCATCGAAATTATAATATTCGTAGAACAGGCAGCCAAGTAATCCTAGAGCGGGCAGTATGAACAAACCCGAAAAGAAACCAATGCGGAGCATGAGACGTTCCAACTTATCCGTACGCTTTCCATCCGTCTTCATAACGGTGCGTATGCGAAAGAGCGAGATGAAACCAGCAAGCAGAAAGAGCGCGCCGATTGAAAGATAAATGCAGAGCGGCAGTATAAGAAAGCCGCCCAGAGAGTGCGTGTCCAGCTGTCCCACAAAGCAAACGCCAGAGAGTATGTCGCCTGTAAAGAAAGAGAGAGAGAGAGAGTGAGAGAAGGAATTAAGTAAGTAGAAAAGGCATAAAAATATATATGCATGTAGCTAAGATAACTGAATACTTGACAAGAGAGGTATGGGAAACGAACAAAAAATAGAAAAAAGGTTTACTTCGACTCGCCGACGATTAAATACCCTTGCAGTCATGCATATTGCGCAAGTTTGGTATTAATTAAAAATTGTTCCTGTGTAAGCTTATGATATAGTAGTCAGATTTGAATGAAATTTGGTTTGCATATACATAGGGAATGACAGCAAATGTGTATTGCATGAATTCGGTTGAAATCGCTCAATGGATACTGAAAATCTTCATACTATGCAAAATAGCGCAATAAATTTTAAAAGATTTGGTACTTAACTCAAAGAAATTGTGAAAATTTAAATATTAAAGCAAACAAATATATACCATATGTTTAAAGTCAACTAAAATCTCTGATATATGAAATATTTGATACTTTTAAGAAGCGTATTAAGTATTTAATTGATAGAAACTCTAATAAGAGACTTTAGTTAACTTAATACTCAAGAAATACTTGATATAAATCAACAAAGATATCAACAAATATATCAAGAAATATAATATTTAATACAGATGAACTAAGATAAATTTAATAGAAGATAAATGTTAAATATTAACAAAACTTAGAGACTCAAAGCTGCAAGACCTCATGACATGTAGCCACAAATATGGCTAACTTATGCAAAGTAAAGGCCACTTTTGTTTGTTGGCTTGAAAACTATTTGCTGCAGATACAGTAGAGTAAGCCACAAACTGTGGCAGACTTAGTTTGGCTCAAATACTCGAAGAAAGCCAAATGGCAGAAACATAAATAAAGGCCATACAAGTGGCTTGTTGCAACTTGCTAGTTGCTAGTTGCTTGTACTAGCAAAACAAGCGGACATGAATTAATATTCGACATTTGATGTCTGCATCAAGACACAAATGCAACACAAATATTTGAGCCAAATACTCGGTTAATGCACAGAGATAGAGGGCGAAAGTGTTGAATGAGGAAAGGTGTATAGAATGAGAAGGAGAGAGGGAGAGAGAGAGAGAGAGAGAGAGAGAGAGAGAGAGGGGGGAGAAGATAAACAATGCTTAAATTTACTTTTACCTTTTGTGTAAATATTTACACAATGATTGTTGCTTAAACAGCAAAAACAGAGGAACTCGTAGTTCAAAGTCGAAATTGCCGACGCTTGTTTAAACAATTTACAATCTACTATAAAACCTACTCCTCTCTGCCCCCTCCCCCTCTTTCCACTATAAATCCCCCCCGGTTTTCTGTCACTAGTCAATGCTGTTGACACCGACACAAATCGAAGTGAGTGACTGAAGTTGTAGTTGAAGTTGGTCGTTTGCTTTGCTCATTAGCGCTATTTATAAACATGTTACAGGTTTACCCACAGCCCCTTCTACTCCTTCTACCCCTCCTATCACCTACTTCTTTCCTGCCTCTTTCCCGCCATTGGCTGAGCATTATATCCGCTCATAAATTATCGATTAGCTGTTGTACATCGACCTCCTTTTTCCCTCTTTATGACATGCTAATTTAGTTTTCACTTGAAAGTCTCGAAACTGGTGAATTATTAACGCCCGATTGACTTGTAAATACTTACAGTTAATTTGCATATGGTTCAATTTTAAATATAAAGACACCTATTTGGCTATACAATTAGCTATATATAGCTGAAAATGGCTAATTTACTAAATAAAACTATTAATTTAAAAGTTATATCGGTTCAAAGTCAAAGAAAATTGGCTAATTAAAGTTAAATACTTGTCGAACACACACCAGATGGCGCCACTGTTGCTGCAGCTGCTTTAAAACATATCTGGCTATATAATTCCTGGCCATAAAAGTCAGCTGAGCTGCAGTTCTTTAGCAAATTAAGCGAATCGAAATTTATAAGCGCCTGGAAAATGCAGATAAACGAATACAATAAATAACCTCAACGTGAGGGGCGGAAGAGGCGTGGAAGGGGCATGCCATAGCGCTAGGAATGCTGCTAAATGGTGGCTGAGCGGGAGAAGGGGGACAGAGGGGTACAGTGGGCAGCAGGAAAATTGGACATCAAAGCGCGCCAATTGAATTGAAAAGCTAAAAGCGAATGGGTTCCACGTTCCACGTTCCACGTTTTACGTCCCACGTATTAAGCGATTTCCGCCACTGGAAACTGAAAATAAATCAGAGAACGAGGAGACAAGGAGAGAAAGGGGAAAGAAAGGTGAAGTAGAGGGAGAGAGAGATAGAGAGATGCCACCTGCAGTTAGACCAACTTCTGAATTGAGTATTGATATTGATCTTAATTCTGCGGCTGAAAAGCAAAAGAAGGCAATGATAACAGACAGAGCGACAGAAAGATAGAGAGACAGATAGACAGACAGAGGGAGACGGAAACAGAGATAGCGAAAGAAAAGGAGAAAAAGAAACAATCTGCAGTGAAATGAAATGATATTGAAAGGAAACCGGATCAAGTCTCGCTCGAGGGATCACAGATCAAACAAATGGAGGGAGGAAAGGAAGGGAAGGGAGGGGAGTGAAGAGGGCTTTTGGAGTGGCCAGCGGAGTTTCCAAGCTATTGATAAATGAAGAGCAGACGCGCAACCAGTTCCAGCTCCATCTTCAGCTCCAACTCCAGCTCCAGTTCTGGCGAGGTCCTTTCAAAGCAAACAAAACCAGTTTTGAGTTGCAGCCTTTGTTGGCCATTTTGGAAAATTGCATTTTGCAGTCAGAGAACGTTGATAAAAAAGGTAGGGATAGGGGTAGGGGTAGAGGGGACTGAGAGGGTAGGCTATACGCGTTGTAGCTGCTGTGACAATTCAGTGCTGTCACAGCAACAGCAACAGCAACAACAACAACAATGCATGTCAATTGTTTTGTATGGCATGAGGAATGCGTGTTGGGAACGAGTTGAGTTCCAACTGTTGGGATGTTGCGTTGACTTTATGTCCGTCTCCCTGTCTCCCTATCTCTCTGTCTCTCAGTCTGTCTCTGTCTGTCTTTCTGTCGCTCTTTGAGTCATTTGGGGTCCCGCATGTTGATGAAGTGCAGACAGCAGAATTCCATTTTTAGTCATGCCATTGCATTTGATTATAAACCAAACCAAACCAAACCACATGACAAAAAAATAAAATACTAAAAAGAAAAAGTATTTTTTTTTGTATTTTTTTTTTTTCTGCCCAGCAGTAGCTACAGAGAGCTTGCACAGAGGCAGCCCTGCTGCTTTCAGTTGGTCAGGAACAAGTTTCGTGTTGAGACAAACACTTGAAAAGGTGTTAATCTCTTGGCCAAATACTTAAAGTACTACAACTGCTGGTCAGGTGAGAAATACCTTTTTTTTTTTGAGCTGAAATTACAAAAAGCCGACAAAAGTGAACAAAGACAGCGCCTTCTTCTGCTGCCTCCTCATTTCCTTCACCTCCTCTTCTTCTTCTCCAATTGAAAACTTGGCACTAAAGGTGAAGAAAAAAGTCAACTTGAAATGAGGTGTCAGTTTGCTGATTGTCAATCAAAAGCTAGCTTTGTCTCTCTGCAATTAACAGGTGGGCAAACCAAAATCACTTAGGATTCTCTCTATCTCTCTCTCTTTCTCTCTCTCTCTTTTTGATAAAAAAAAAGAAGAAAATGAAGGAAAAAGTGTCTAACTGAAATTGCAAAATGGCTATAAAACCTGATAGATTGTAGCTAAGTAAAGCTTACAGTTAAAATTGTTGCTTTTCCAAACAGTTTCTTATTCATGAAGCCATTAAACTGAATTTATTCAATGGTTATAGAGTGAAAGAGCAAGAAAAGATAGAGAGGAAGAGAGACGGATATAGAGAGGAGGAGAGAGGAATTTAGAGAGGGAGGAAGAGAGAGAGAGAGAGGAAGATATAGCTCTATGTATGGGAATAAAAAGTAGAAATCTTCTGAATTTCAAAGTTTACAAATTTTAATTTAAATCAGGCAAAATGTTTATAAGTTTTGTCGTAAAAAAAGATATAGTTCTGAAAAAAAAACAAAAAAATAATACATTATACTAATTCTAAATTTGTTTAATGTAAGTTAATTGTTAATTATCTTACGTTGAGTTTTCAGCTAAAAGCTTTAAGCTTTCTTTCAAAATACATAAAATTTTCCTTAAAAAAGTCTTTTTTAAACTAAATTTCTTACCAACAATAACTCGTTAAGATCTTTATTAAATATTTACTTAAATTCTATCGAGCAAAAGTATATATAAAATAATTTAAAGTCGACTTAATACCCTCCAGTTCATTAATCTAAAAAGACTTTTCCACATAAACCAACACAAATAAAGTTCAAATTAAAACTGAGTGTCACTCACAATTCTTGAATACTTTTTAAACCCTAAATAAGCAAAAAAAAAAAAAAAATAAAAAAATAAATAAATAAAGTCAGTCTTAAGTTCATGACGATAATGGTAATCGTATCGGAAAGAAACTTTATGACAGTGCTGTCAAAATGTTTATCTAACACTCGAAAATGATAAAAAATAAAGATAATGGAGAGTGATGGGAATATGTTGAGCTCGTTATGATATGTGTGAAAAGGGGCTAATAAACCCCGACGATCATAACTACTTTCAATGGAAAATAGAAAAACTTTAGAGCCTAGAAAGAAAAGGGAGCTAAAAACAACTCGACAATTGTTTCTATAATTATTCTATTAGATAGAAAGAAGAGAAAGAAGAAGAAGAAGAAGACGAGGGCAAAAACAGCAAGTAAAATAAAAGGAAAATTACTTAATTTATGTGTCACTTATCTAAATGGAGCAGAGCTCTCAGGCAAACGACAAAGACAGAGACAAAGAGAGAGAGGGAGAGGGAGAGGGAGAAAGGGTGAAGTAGAGAGCAACTCAATGAGTGTTCTCTATATATATATATTATTATTTTTATAAAGCCAAGCGATAAGCGACTGACAGCAAAAGTAGTGCTGAGGGGTAAAAAACCGGGTTGACTTTTGTTGTCTTGTGGTGCAGTAATTAAAATCTTTAGGGGCGTAGACAAGGGGTGCCAAGGGGGGTTAGGGGGAGAGGAGTTTTACAACTGCTGACAATAATCGCGGCGACAACTGCAAAGCGAGAGAAAGAGAGGGAAGCAGAGGGAGGGAGACAGAAACAACATGAGATTAAATTTAAATGACAGTTGACAGTTTCATCAGGTGTTGTGGAACAGACTTAACATAGATATAGATATGGATATGGTTATACACATACACACACAAACACACACATGTCTATATATGTAGAAAAGGGAAGCTGTAAAGCGAGTAGAGGACAGGATATGCGCCAGGTGAACTGAAGCTGAGCAGCAGGTGAAATGTCATGTCTGGGAATTGCCTTTTCACTATGCCACTGAAATGGAGCACCTGCTGAATATTGTCAAACAGATTAAAATGGGTTTAACCGATGAGCAGAGCTTGGGAAGGGGCTAGGGGGGGAAGTTAGGGATTCCAGAGTTCTTTATTGAGTACCACGCTGATTATTATGCTGCTTTATACGATAACAAATCGATTTAATTTGACTTAAACTCGGTTTTAACCTACATACAGTTCACAAATAATTATTCCACACCTCCACTGAATTGTCTGTGGAAAACGTGTGCGTGTTTCTGTATAAACACTCTAAGTTCCGAGGAGAAGTAACCGAAAGACAAGTATTAACGTGGTTACTTGTTCTTTTGGCCTCGCTCTTTATCGACACGTTCGTGTGTTTTCCTTCAGCACCACTTGGTGACAGCCTCCTAACTCCCTGAACCCCTAAACCCCTTGACCCCCTTTGACCCCCCTTAGGCGACACCACTGCGTGTAGCTCTCAGTTGACAGGGACAGGACCCCGCATAGTTGCATTTTGAACTTTGGCAACCAATTTTACAAATGGCTGTGAGTGTGTGTCTCTCAGTGTGTGTGTGTGTGTGTGTGTGTGTGTGTGTTTTGTGTCCTTGTTTCAACATGCAAATTGAAATTGTTTGCATTGTCTGTGCCCTCAGTTCTAACCTTGCTAACACAGCAGCAGCTGTTGCCGCTCTTATTGTTGTTGTTGTCGTTCCAGTTGTTGTTGCCGTCGACACGTAATATAAATTCTCAACAAATTTTAGGCATGTCTGCCCCTCCTACAGCTTCCATCTCCACCTCTACCTCTGCCCCTCCCTCTGCCACGCCCTCACCTCGCTTGTGTTTAATTTTCAAATATTTGCAGCAAATAATCGCAAATGCGTTGACAACAACACTTAACTTAAATACACAACAACAACAACAGCAGCCACAAACCCCTCGCTCACCCCTCTCTACCCCCCTCCTCCCTACGCCACTGCTTCTATGCTTGCAACACATACCAAAGTGCCACGCCCTGCGGCCTCTTTTACTAAATAAAATGTGCCACAAAATGACATTTAATTGTTTTAAAGTTTTATCTCGTGTTGTTGTGGGGAGTGTGGCACAAAGGGGGGTGTAGCAGAGGGGGGTGTGGCAGAGGGGGAAGAGTGCACACTAATGACACTTGTCGCGTGTGCAGATTTCATATAGTTTTGTTGTTGTTGTTGTTGCTGAGGTTTTTTTTTTGCTACGTGCAACATGCCGCATTGTAGTCACCATTTTCCATTTCCATTTTCCATTTCTGTGCATTTCCATATTTAATTGCGCATCTTGATAAAACTCTACTCAGTTTTTTACAGCCCCCTTCCCTCTCCTCTATCCAATCCCCCCTCCATGATCCCCCTTTGGTTGTTGTTGTTGTTGGCTTTGTTATTCATTAGCTACTGTTGTTGTTGTTGCTGTTGTTGTTGTTGCTGTTGTTGTTTTTGCTGTTGACCTCAATTTTTATTGCCTGCCACGTTTTTATGTCGCGTGTCGCAATTTTTCACTTTTGTTGCTGTTGTTGTTGCTGCTGTTGTTGTTTTTTGCCACTTGTGCAACAGTTTGTTGAACTTTTGATTGGGTAAAGTGCTTTTTAGAATTGACAACACCGCGAAAAGTGGCACAATTAAGAGTCTCAAATTATTAATGGAATTTATGCGATTGCAGACATGATGATGATAATGAAGTATATAATGATTCCTATTGATATTTAAATTTTAAAACAGAAAATATTTAGAATTTAAGAAGTTTTAAATTTAGAAAAGACTTTTAAGACAAGAATTAAAGAAAATAAAATTATAAGACTTTATATTTAGCCAATAAAAAACTCTTTAAAATGATAAGAACTTAACTAAACTTTAGATTTAGCTCTTAATATATTATTAATTTCACTTGTAATAAAAATTTAAAAAATTTATATTTACTTTTCCATATATTATTATATATTAATGATTTAAAACATAGAAGTATTAATTAATTTTTTAAAGATTTTATTCGGGGCTTCAAATGTTAAATCGATTTTTAGTTTAATTTAACTTTTCCTATTACTTTTTATATGTACAGTGAAAGCTCTACTCGCGGACAGCTCCCTCATGCGAACAGCTCCCTTAGCCAGATAAATGGCTTAGTCCCAAAAACATGATTTTCATACATCTTCCTTGGACGGACAATGACTGGAACCATGGCTGTCCGGCCAAGGGAGCTTTCACTGTATATTATCTTTAAACATTTTTTGTGTAGTCTTTAAATTGTGATACAATGTAATTTAAAATATTAATATCATATCTGGCCATAAATAAATGAATATTTTACAACAATCATTTCCTTTTGAAATATATATTTATTTTAGCCTTTTGTTAGCTTCTAATTTTCCTCTGGCTTTTTGAGCTGAACAGACTTTAATTAGTCGCTAGTTTTAAAGTAGTAGTAGTAGTTCCAGCAGTTTAATTATTCTTTCATGTTGTTGGTTCAGTTTAATCAATGGAACTGATAAGTATCTCTCTTGTTGTTGTTATTGTTGTTGTTTGTGCTCTTTTTCATTGGCATTCATGAGTGTTATTCGTGGTATTCATTCAGTGAATTGCTAGCCAGTTATTTGAGCTCTGCTCCATGTGCAGTTTTTCGCTTTATTCCAATTTTCACAGCATTTTGATTCCTGTCCATGGCAGTTCAAAAGGCACAAGCCTCACAAACACAAACACTGTCACACACACACTGTCACACACCCACATGTACACTCATGGCTTAGATATGCATAAATTACGCGTGACAGGACACGATGTGAGTTGACGCATCCACGAGACTTTTCCTCACATCCTGACATGTTCGTTCCTAACCAATCCTGTCCTGTCCTGTACAGTCCTGCACAGCGGTGTGCGGTGCTGTCCAAAGAGCATTCACAATTCTCGCACGCATTCCCGCCATTTTCCCAGCAATTTTCATTTGTTTTCCTTTTCGACAGTCGGCTGCATATTTAAATGTCGACCCCAAAAAAGCATTTTCAACTTGCTATTTAAATTATGTGACGCCACGAGCACTGAGAACGAGAGAGACTATGTGTGGACTGTTTAAAGAGAGACAGAGAGAGAGAGAGAGAGAGAGAGAGAGACAGAGAGAGCGGGAGAAATGCGGGTGTTCCTCCTCAGTTAACCGCAGCCATTCAACATGGCGTATGCTTGACATTAAGTGTGCCGTCCTCCATGTCCTCTTAACTACTGTACCCCCACCTGTTTTCTGCCCCTTTTCCCCAACCACACAAACACACACACTCACACACACACACACACACTCGCTCTCATAATACGAGGTGCCAAAGTAATTAGTGCTGCACTGAGCACTTTTAGCTTGTCATATTGTACTCCTGCTCATACAATTGTGTGCTCTTTCTCCCTCTCTCACTCTCTCTCTCTCTCTCTTTCTGTCTCTTTTTCCACCATCGTCAGACTCTTATGTCCGTCGGTTAGTTTCATATTACTTGCCAAGGGTTAAGCACAACTTGTTATGCCCTTTACTTAGATGAGACGGGAGAAGGTATATTGTCTGGGGCAGACCGCGTAGCATTGAGAGAACTTACTAGAGATTTAAATACTGAATTAAATGTATTAGGAAATTCATAAATTATTTGCTTATTTTCATTTCATTTTATTCCCGTTCTCATACTTTTTATGGTTTGGCTATGTGTCTGTACATTTGCTGGGCACTTTAAAGTCGATCATCTTAAAGTATTTTTAATTATTTTCTTTATACCTGCTGGGAGATTTTAAGTCGAGCAGCTTAGTTCTCCCCCAGTGCCACTGCTTTACTCCGTACAACTGGGTATTTCTTAGTCGTTCATTTGCTGCCACGCCTTCTAACTGATATATTTGTCTCTGCTTTCGCCCCTCTTTCGCCCCTCTTCAGACAGCATCAAGACAGCGAAGTGTGCGACGGAAATGAGTTTCGTGTATTTCACTTTCCATTTTCTATTTTCCGCTCACCTTTTGCTTGTCAACAATCTATTCCCGTTTCTCTTTGCCCCTCTACCACCCCTCGTTTACCCTCCCCATCCCTTTCTTCTTCCTCTTTCAGTCGTCTTTGGCTTGTTGTATTCATTCCTTGGCAATAAAAAAGGATTAAAATTTATGAAATTGCGCAAGTTGCGTTTTTGGCATTTTCGTTTGAAAATTCTAAATGAAAATGGAATTCTTTATTTTCCCTAGCATAATACGTGCTTGTGGTTGGAACAGTTGGAGAGGAAGAGATAGGTAGAGAGAGAGAGAGTGGAAGAGGGAGTTGGGGAGACTTGGGTTAAGAATGTTTGTTATTTTTTCGTGTAGCGACTATAAGTACGGGAATCCCTGGCGAAATTGAGAGCGAAAAAAGGGATAAATGTTATAAATCATAGCTCATGTGTTTAGCTATTTTGAGTATTTGGAATCGAGGAGGAAATTCAACACGAGTTTCCTAAAATAAATTGTTTTAATTTTGCATTTTTTAAAAGTTAAACCCCTTTTTAAGGGCGGGGGAAGGGGGAGTGGCAAAGCTTTTACACGCGTTCCTGCGGTTTCTGTGTGTGACCCATTAACTTGGTCGGTACTACTTTTATCTCCCATGCTTTCTCTCCCTCTCTCCCTCTCCCCCTCTCTCCTTCTTCCCTCTCTCTCTCGCTGCTTTCGTGCTGGCCATAACTGTGCCATTTGTGGGTCGCGTGCTGTGCGGTCTAAACTCAATTATCCAGCGACACGAAGTTACTGCAATTTCAGAGGTTACGAGTTTTCTTGTTTCCTTGTAAAAGTACAAAAATGTTCATTGCAGGATATTTACTTTAATGATATCGCAAAGGAAAGGTGGGGAGGCAGGAGATGCAGCTTAACTGGCCAGGTAAAAAGCAGGTAAATGTTGTTAGCCAAATGTTGTAAATACTAAATAAGGGAAGCGGTACTAAGTAATGTCCTTGAGCTGCATAGCTTGATTATGCTCGGGAACAGCTGAGTACTTAAAAAATAAAGAAGAAAATGGAGAGCAAAAGAAAATGGTGGAGATGGGAAAAACTTAATCCTATAAATCTAATTGAAAGACAAGCTCAGTTTATTTTCTTTGTATTTAAGTCCGATGAAATGCAATCTTATGACGCCTAAAACTATGCAACACAAACAGCAACGACTTACAAACAACTAAGGGAATGACTGGAAAGAGGGGAAGGGAGGTAGGGGTGGAGAGAGAAGTGGTAAGGTGTACTGAGAGTTGGAGTTTGGAGAATTGTGGACTGTGTACAGTCAACACCAGCGGCGTCAAGGCCCAAGTGAGAATCAAACCAAGTGGGAAAACTGGAAAACTTTGAAACTGACAACTGGGGAACTGCCGAAACTTCCCTCTCTCCCCTCTCTAAGCTGGCAACAACAAAGTTTTCCTTGAGTTAGCCTGACCAAGAGTTTTGCTTATATTTTAGCCCCCTTTCCTGCCGTACTTCACTTGCTTAGAACAAAAGGCTCAAATTTGGTTATTCCTCCACACGCTTTTCCCCATTTTCCCCGTTCTCCCAACTGAAGTGAAGTAAAGAAAAATACAAAGTAAGTATTATATAATATGTATTAACAACAAAAATTTGCGCACACATGCACAATGTATGGCAAATAAATTAGAAAAGTTGTGGTTTATTTTCTGCCTCTTCTTCACCATCATCATCTTCTTCTTCTTTTGCTTTTTTCATCGTAGCCAAGTGCTGACAAAGTTTTTCCAAGCACACACATATACCCGGGAAAATCTATACAAAATTTATGAATATATTTGCACTTCTCTTTCCCCATGAACTGTGTTGAATATATGAATACGATTGTATACATTCAATTAAAAGTTGTTAAGGCAACATTTGCTTAGCATTTCCCAACGATTTTCTTTCTAGTTATACAGTATTTTCTTGGAATTCCATGTCGGTTTTTCTATTTATAGCTCATTTCGCTCAATCGATGGCAAATCAAGATCAAAAATCTAAATAAAAAATAAAAAATGAATCAGAAATAAATAAAAGTAAATATATAAAACTTTTCTTTCCGATTTTTCCCAGCGGTTTTTCTGGCTTTTCACGCTCTGCATTCATAATGAGAGAGTGGAAAAAAAGGTGGAAAAAAAAGGTTAAGGTTTCAATTGCCAAGTGCGGTAGCAATTTGTTAAGTCGGTGAGCCAAGTGCTTTGTTTTTCCTGTTTTCCTGAGTTCCCCTCTTTTTTTTTTGGCCTGATTGATAGACAAACACGATTTGGGGTTATCGTACAACGGGTCTTGGCCATGTTTCTGACACTTTTTTAATTGAAAGGGTCAAAAAGGAGAACAGTTGTTGACTTGGCTTGACTTGATTTGTATATGTTTTTGGGTTTTCCCGAGGGTGTATTATGTATTGTGTATTGACCAAAGTTAATCAAGCTCGTCAAAGCCATAAAATAAGCAAATACTTAAATGAAGCGTACAAAGGACTACGATACACCAATTTAATACTAAATGAGATTGAGTTCAGAAGAATTCAAAAAGAATCATAAAATGTATTAATTTTGTTAAAGGAAATTGTATATTTTGGCTTAAATTTTAGCCTTCTTTTACAGTAATTTAGTTAACTCAGTAACTTTAGTAGCTACCCTCGCTGCGAATTAAAGCTTTTTATGTGCCCAGTTCTATGGCCCTATATCGGCAGATAGCTGCATTTCTACGTTGCCTTCCCCAGTCACTTACCCTCCTTCGCTGCTTTGTCTTCCACGATGCGCACACACAAATTATTAAGAAACATTCTAACAAACTGCAGACAAAGTTGGCAACAAAAGGCACCCGCTTAATTATACACACCATTAATAACTAAAACCAATTTGTATGCGCAACAAGACGCAGTCGCTGCCGTCGTCGTCGTCGCAGTCGCTGCCTCTGTCTTGAAGCTAGTGCACTCAATGTCTTTTTCTCTGGGGAAGTTGGGGACAACTTCAGCAGCAGAGCCCACACACTCATACACACACATACACAGGCATAGACAAACACAGACGCCCACACATGCAGCGCACATAAATCAACACACAAAGCAACAATAAAAACGGTACAAGCGGAAGCAGCGACAGCGCAGAACAAAACGCAATTTGTGCAAGTAAGAGTGAGAGAGGTAAACAGAAGCAAGCGAGTTGCAATGACTGCCAAACAACAACAACAGAAACCGATTGCCAAAATGAAATGGGAATGCAGAGAGAGCATGGGAGAGAGGGGGTGTGGTAGAAAGGCAGTGAGGGAGAGTGAGAACTGCAAAAAGCACTGTTGCATATAAGCAATATTGATGACTTTTATGCGCGTTGGGCCTCTGGAAGGCGCTGGAATAGCTGCCTTTAGAAGAGCAAGACAATGCACACAAAAGCAAAAACAATGCGAACGAAAAAGGGCTGGCGAAATGGGCAACTAACGAGTGAGTGCACACACATACACACATACACACATACAAACACACTGTGCCTCACTAGGCACGCACAGCAATGCTTATGATGGCTGTCGCTCTTTTTGCTTTCGTTTGCTCTCTCTCCCTTGAGTCAATCAGCCTGGCACCAGTCCTCTTTTCCCCCGTACCGCCGACAAGTTAAGCAGCTTTTGTCCTGAGGTGCAGAAAGTCCAAAAGCTGCGTTCGCCAAAACCATCAGAATGTGAAAGTTAACGGGCTTGCAGCTTTGAATTTGGTTTTGTTTTTTTGAGTTTTGGGTTTGAGGCTCTCTTTGGTTTTGGCTTTTGGGTTTGTTGCGCTTCTCTGGCATTTCAGGATTTCACCCTAGCTCTCCCTTTGCTTGATGCCAGTTATGTTTTGAGGATACCTCGAAGGCGCTTGGAATCTCATTACGGAACTTGGATTCATGAATTGCACTGGCTCCGTTTTTGCAGGATTTCCTTTTGCCTTTTTGCACTTCTCGTAGCATGTAATTAGCAGTTGAAGTGCCTCTTCACCTTCTTGCTTGTTGTTTGTTGGCATTGTTTTGTTTGGCAAAGAGTGAACACTCATTGAATGCATTCACACGAAGTATTCACTTTTTTTCTCGTCTTCTTCTTTGACTGTTTCCGGTTTTCTTTGCCTCACAACGGAACAAGATTCAAATGATTGTCCAATTGGTTGAAAGTGCTCAGTTAAACAGTGGAATGAACTCTCTTTATTCATCCCATTTGATTACGTCATATGCTCTTCCTTTGAGTATTCTGATCTAACCTCAATTAAATCCACATTTTACTCTCCATTGCACTTGCTGTGAACTTTCCAATCTTCAACTCCATTGTCTTTTTGTCTGCGTTGTTCAACAATTTCAAATTGAACCCAATTCCGAACTGGGGTAACTTATCTATCTACCTTTTCATTGGCCATCAAAACGCACTTAACACAATTGCAGAACAAAAGTTCAAAGCGCAAAACTGCCATAAAAGTAACTCAGTAACTCAACTATCTTAAGAGTATGCCAATTCTTTCTACTCACTCCCCTCCCTCGCTCTCTCTTTGCTTTTCACTCTCTTTACCACTTGTGCTCAGGCAACAAGTGTTTTTTGCTCTTTACTGTCAATAGTTTTGTCTGACAACTTCTTAACTCATTTGCGTAAATCGTATTAAGAGAGAAGCAAAGGGCGAGAGAGAATGAGTGAGGTAGGGGAATATTAGATAAATGACAAACAGAGACAGACACTAAAATTGTAAGTTTTCTTTAAACTTAGCTTGAACAAACTTTTCCCAGTCGCAATAAATGAAAATTTAATTATAACGAAAAGCTAATGACAAACCTGGTAACTTGGCTGGTAAATGTAAGGCAATTGGATCAAACACTCTTGAGTGCCCTTATTCATTCATAGCACACCTTACAAACTCATACTCTTGTCCTCACATATACTCTCACACACATTGACAGCCACAGACAGACATTGTCTATCCCCTTCGCACTTCTTATCTACAAGTTACTTTGGTTTATTATGCAGCTTGTCTGGGCCGCATTGCAGTCAATGGCTTAAGCCTCCTTTCTATGCATCTGTCCTCTGTCTGCCCGCATTGATGTGTGTTTCAGATACTGTTATGCTTGCACTCGAGGTGTAATCGAAGGCTTTTTACAAAAATTAAAGCTAATAGAATATTTTGTTGAAATAATGGGTTTATAAGTTTAAGATATTTCCTAACTCTTAACTGTATAAAGTTCTTAATTTTTCCTAAATTTATTTTAATTAACATTTAATTTTCACTTAAATTTATTTATATTACTAAATTTATATTTTCTTTTATTAAATTTTTTGTTTCTAAGTATTTTCATTTATCGTTTTCCGTCTTTTCCGTACACTCATTCTTCTCAAGTCTGCACTCGCTTGCCATTTAGCTATTGAACTGCCCTCGTCAACTGTAAATAGACATATCGTTCTCTCTTTTGCACTTGCACTCATTGACTTCGCTCAGCCAATCGGCAATGATTAATAATCAAAATGTCAGCGCAGTCAGTTATAAAGTCACTTGACAGTTTACTCAATTTGTGTGCGTTTGTGTATGTGTGTGTTTCTGTACGTGTGTATGTGTGTGTGTGTGTGTGTGTTTGGCCTTTCAAGTGTCAAAGCTGACTAAAATTTGCATGCGGGAATCGATAGTAGATTAATTGCGGGGGCTTGAACCGAACGAGGGGGCACAAACAAATTATAGAGTTTACATTACTATTCAGCATAAATAGCAGCTATTTTTGGCTACATCTTGAAAGTAATACGAGAGGGCTGTTCCAAAAGTAAACAGTGCAAAGAGAAAGAAGAAGAGGAAGAAAACATAACATTGCCAATAAAATGAGATGCAAAAGAGGAAGCAATAAGTGTTAGAGGGATGGGGAGGGGGGGAGTGGAGAAGACCTGAGAAGCTGCGACAGCTGTGCGTGGTATGGAAATGAAAATAAATACTGGGAAATAGCTCAGACACACACACACACGCACATACACATATACACAGAGGGAGCAGCCCACCCCTTCAGTTTTATCTTAAGAAGCACAAACAACAACAAGCAGAGTAAACAAAAAAATATGACAAGAGGCAACAAAAAATAATAATAATAATAATAGAAATGCTAAAGAAAACCAGACGGAAGAGGAAGATGGAGAGAGAGGGGATGAGAGAGGGGAATGGAGACCGAGGCGAGTTGGTGGCATGGAGACATGTGTGGGCGGCAGACAACAGAGTGGGATGTGGTAAGTGGCAAGTGGCAAGTATCTGACTGTGTGGCAACTACTAATAAACAGACCCCATATGTGCTTGGCCCTGACTCAAGTCGAGTCAAGTCGACTCCAATCGAAATAAGCCAAGTACGTGTATTTGGCATAAAAACGCCAAGACATAAAGCCAACTAACACGTAACGCGATGGCCAACAGCCTTTATGGCCAACACATAAAAAATAGTTATGAGTAACGACCAGGTAACAGAAATTTAAAAACGTTTATTGAAGCCATTAGAATAAATAATTTTAGTATATAAAATTCCAAAGTTTTAAAGTCTGTACTAAAGCATAAATTAAGTCTGTATTAAACAGAGTTATTTATAGAAGTTCAGACATAATGTGATCATGACTTCTGTACTATTTTAAGTCCATACCTCTTACCATTTAGATCCCGCGACGATCAGTCGTTGGGTACAAAGAGCAAATTACAGAAAATCAAAGTTTTTTATCGACTTATTTTAGCCAACATAATAACTTTATTGCAGCTATAATAGCCACTGTCATGGCCATTAGAATGTGAACATTTCTAAGCCCAGTTAGCAGCTTAACATATTCCAATTGCTGTTATCCTCCCGACTCAATTCAACGTTCATTGACTTTCAAATGACCATCTCCCCCTTTCCCTCTCCCTCTTCACTCTCCACTCTTCGACATTGTCATATCAAGTGCTGTCCGTCTTAGCCCACTGTCCGTCTGTCCGTCCACCCATCTGTCTCTTTTAGCCCCACTGTATGCGAAGCCCATTAACAATTTCATTATTCGCAGTTTTCTTTATAAAAGTTCTCTCGGGCGATTCTTTGACTACTTCAGCTTCAGTCTTCCAAAACTAATCATTTTTAATAACCAATAATTTATTTTTAATCAAACTTTAATGAAAACTTGGACGCCCAACGCAGTGCGACGCATGAAAAATTAAGCAACCATGGCGAAAGAATAAAAAACAGAATGCTTATAGCCATCTTCAAAGAGGGAGATGGACCATAGAGTGGAAGAAAGAGAGGGAGAGGGAGAAAGAACAAACTTTTTGGACAAAGAATTCAGCGGCGTTGTCATGCATAAGAATTAGAGTAGCAACAGAAGGCGTGGCTTAGATTGGGCCAAGATTTATTGCGCCAAGATTGAAAACACTTTGAGGGAGTGAGTAAGAGGCAAAGAGAGAGAGAGAGAGAGAGAGTGAGAGAGAGCGAGAGAGAGCGAGAGAGAGAGAGAGAGACAGGCAGATACACATAAATAATTGTCTATAGAGCAAGGTCCGGCTTGAAGGTCGTGCAGAAATCAAACAAATCCAACCGACAACACCTCACTAGAATCACTTGCCATCGCTGTCCCCATTGACTCCTCACTCTCCTCTTGTCAGTCTACCCCTCCCTTGCGTACACCATCCCTTTTCCATCTCCTCTCCTTTTGCCTTAATTAATTTCTCAGTTGTAGACCTTCCTGCAACTGCTTTACTCATACTAGTTCCAAGACCAACAGGGTTTTTACCTCATTATTATTACTTTTTTTTTCCTGCTGGTTTTCTTACTTCTTTTCTGTGTCTTTTTCTGCTTACTTTTCTACATGAACACTTGCAGCCCGGGGAACTGCAATTGCTTTGATTGCCCACAACACGCCGCCAAGAACTGAACAAGAAATGGTCAGGAAAATCAGCAGCCAAAACGGTGGGCGTAGTTTTAAAGAGGGGCGTCGGTAATTGAAGAGGTAAGGGAAGTCAAACTATTGAGATGTATACCGGGGACTGACGATATTATATAAGTGATTTGGTATTATATGGAAAGTTCCATACTTACGATGACGTTTTTTAGCTTTAAAGCTACATTGTGTTGTAGGTTTTTAACTATATTTCCGAATGATTCTTACGTCTACGCTCATATTTAAATTTTTAGATTTCCTAAGGGTTTTTTACAATTTTTCAGAGAGCCTGAATCGGCTTTATAACACTACTTTAAATGAATTAATGTTTACTACTTATATTTTATACTATCTTGAACGATAAACATTTACGATTATTTCTATATCTCCCCAGACTTTCCGGTTTATAACATAAACATTAATGACAACACCTTTCATTGATTTATATAATATATTTTTTCCTTAATTCATTTATTCCATAGTAAACCCCGTTTACCCCTTTTAGTATTTTCATAGAACCCCTTTCGGCTACGCCTCTGCCTGCAACCAGCATTTATAACCATGTTTGGTCCGACTTTTTGCGCCTCTCAGCTGTCCAAGCCATTGCCCGTTTAGTTGCTTGTTCAGTCTGCAGCTCACAGTCCTCAATCCTCAGTTCTCAATCCCCAGTCTACACTTCTCTTCTCTGTCTTCGTCTCTTTCTTCTCTCCCCTTTTTCGCTTCGTCTCTTTCTTTTGTCTGTTGTCTTTTAAGCCTTTTGTGCCTTTTGTGTCTTTTGCTGTTCGCCTTCGCCTTGGCATCTGAAAAATGTCGCTGGTTAACTTGCTTTAAGTATAGTTTGCTTTGGCTCTGATTGTCCACTTGGACCACCGCCCACTGGGGTTACTACGACTGAGACTGCGACGTGAACGTCGACGTCGGCGTCTCCTGCTGACCACAAGATGATGATGACAATTATTGCAATCTGCTCTGGTCTTCCCACCGCACTCCTGTCCCCCCTTACTACCCTACCGACTACAGACCCCTTTTCGGGCCGCTTTTCCTCGCGTCTGTAGGAGTCACTTTTCTTTCGTTCTGTCTCAAGTTTTTATGAGTTTTCATTTGCACGAGACAAAGTTGACGACAGGCAACCGCAGACCAACTGCCACTTATTATCACCACCACCACCGAGAGTAGTAACACAGCAACTACTTTTATTATTTTTAGACCCTGTACTGAAAGAGCAAGTGGGTTTAACACGTGTGTGAACAACAAACTATGCACTCTTAAGGGACAAGAAAGAAATTCCTATTTCGAGCTTATGACTACAGGGTTCTCTACAGTCGCTGTCACTCGCTTGTAGCATTTTCTACTAGTTTTTGTTATTATTATTTTTATTTAAGCAACGTGCAACAATGGCGCGACAATTATTCTGCGCACTTTGGAATGGGGACCATGACTTTGTGGTTAGTTTTAAGACCTGCCCCTAACCACTCCCCATAGCTGTCTCTCTGTCTATCTTCCTGTCTCTCTCTCTCCTCTTCCCTCTTTTTGTCTGCGTTCCATTTCATTTTCGCTGGTGAATGCGGCTCATCAACTTGGCGAAACGTGACGAGCAATTAATTAAAAAATTAAAGCCCAGAAAACTTTGAAGAAGGAAGCAAAAGAAGGGGACAGCATAAAGAAGGAGGAGAAGGAGGAGGAGGAGGAGGAGGAGGAGTAGAAGCGGGTGACACTTGATTGACACGCGAACAAATAAAAAAAATTGTTAACGTTTTTGGCCACAAACAGCAGCTGCTAAGCCCAGTTCAATCCAGTCAAACCAATCCAATCCAATCCAATCCAATCCTAATGTCAACGCTCATGTCCCATTTGGTGCTTTATGGCCAACAACTACTTGACGACTACTGACCACAAAAATTTGTGTGTGTGAGCTTTTAGCCATAAAACTAGCGTTGCCAACGATGATGATAATAATAATTGGCCAATGATGCACATGGGAAAAGGCCAAAACGCTGACCAGTTGACCAGTTGTGTTGCCATTAGGAAGCTATTAGGCCATAACCATATACGAGCGAGACAGAGACGCTCATCTATCGATCATAAAAACTGCCAGATACAGCAAAAAAGGGGGGAAAGGGGATAAAGGGGGAGGGTGAGCTGCCTGGCAGCTGTTGGCCAAATGACAGATGACATTTCAAGTGCCTCAACGATAGCACATTGTCGTTGCTGTAACTAATTTTTGTGGCTAGATAAAAACAGCAACAAAATACATGGCCTAAACGCACTTAACCAGATTTATGTACTCTATGGCCAAATACTGGTAGAGTGGTAAGTAGAGGGATAAACTCCATGACAACTCGTTGCGAGTGGGACAAGTTATGAACGGCTCATTACCAGCGACTAAGTGATGTAAGCATATGCAAAAAACAGCTAAAAAAGATGAAAGAAGCTGGATAAGCAGCCAAAAGGGAAGAGGAAAAAAACGAGCAGGAAAATCACTATTTTGAGTAACTGCAAAGTTTAAATACTCTAAAGCAAAGTTTTGCATAAAACTAAAGTGAAAATATTAAAAATTTTTAAAAAGTTTTTCAGTTTGAAGTCTTAAAAGAAGCATCAGCGAGTGTTTAACGAATTTTAAGCTAGATTTTAGCGAGTCTAAGGAGTCTTAAAGGAGACTCTAAAACAAGTCAAGCTATAGACATTTTCTCATATGAAAATTGCATTTTTAAACAAAAGCAGTTGATTAAAGTTAATTAATTAACCTAAAGAATTCCCCACAAATACCAGACTGCTTTGAAGCCCAAAAGCATAACAATACCAAAATACCCCCCAACAAAGGGTATATACATACGAAAAGAAAAGAGTAAAACCCTCGACAATTCCAAAGCAATACCAAATTCCTATGAAACGAGACGAAATATGGCCAAAACTGAGAGACAACAGAGCGAGAGAGAGGGAGAAAGGAGTAGGAACATGATTTTGGCCATAACGTTAGAGTATTGGGGAGGGAGGGAGAATCAACTGTATTGGGAGACTGAGCCTGGATCTAGCCAAGTGAGTGAGCTCTGAGCCATGGCACGGGTGTAACAAACAGCCATAATGGACGCATATACATGGCAACAACAAACGTTGACAACATGGCTCAAATGTCAGGCAATGGTCAACGGCTGTTCACAGAGATATTGATGTTGTTGTTGCTGTTGTTGTTGTTGTTGTTGTTGTTATTCTGCTTCATCTATTGTTGGCCAGGCAATTGCTTTTTACCATATGTGTGTGTGTGTGTGTGTGTGTGTGTGTGTTTCGACTCGATGTCGTCGTTGTTGCTTGTATTTTGCATCTGTCCAAATCCTACCATCTCTCCACCTCTCCCACACCCCCTACCCCTCCCTTTCACCCTCCTTTTACTTCTCTACTCCCACAGACGCAACTGAAATTCCGGCTTTCAACGTTTCCGCCTGCCAAACGTAACATTTTGTGAAAATTTTGGCTTCCCCAGCAGACAGAAAGACTGAGAGACACAGACAGAGAAACAGACTGAGAGACAGACCTAGAGACAGAGAGATAGAGACACTGAAACTACTTGGACTCTAACTGCTACTGTTACTACTACTACTACTACGGCGACGGCTACTGCTACTGCTACAGCTACAGCTACCGGTACTGCAGCTACTGCCACAAAGTGTTGGCAGTACGTACCTGGTGCAGGGACAATAAGTTAGCCATACAAGGCCATTTAGACATGGCTTTGACGAAATTTGCATGATTGGCTTAGTGAGGCATGTAAAAAATGTATGTACAGGGTCATAAGTCATTCTCTGTGCTGAACTTAGATTGGATTGTGCATTGCACTTATGAATAGATAACGCAGTTAGATAATGTTCAACTTCAACTCAACACAATTTTGGCTTCTACTTAAAAGGACAAACAGTATTGCCAATTAAAGTGTGTGGGAAATTCTGGGATTTAAACAGATTTTAACTGGGAAAGTAGTAAAAACTTATAGATACAGCAGAACTTCAGCGACAAGTATCCAACTTCTAACCAATCCTGTAACACAAGTCGTATACTTAATACATGCTGTAAGCATATTATACTTAAGGTCAAGAGATGACATTTTATATTGAAGTCACAATCAAACGTAGCCAGTCTTGAATTTCAATCAAAGTCAGTAAGTTAGTCCGTCAGTCAGTCAATCAGTCAATCAATTCGCTATCTGCATAACAGTTACAATATCGAGCAACATTCTGGACAACTTCAATCAAGAGTCAGCCAAGTGTCTGAGCTGAAACCTACACCGAACTGCACTTGAAAAGCCAAGCGTCAAAATGTCGCTCACAACAAAAAACAATAAAAACAAAAAGCGAAGGAAAATTAAGGCACAAGATTGCCGCAAGTTGCAACAAATTTCCGCAGAAGAAGAAGAAGAAGAAGTGGAAGAGAAAAAAAGTAAACAAAATTCAGCGACGCGACTGATGGACAAGTGCAGATATTGGAGGATAGAATACTGCAAGTTGGTAAGACAGAGAAGGGGCTTAAAGTGGAGGCGGAGGGGGAGAGGGCGAGGGAAGTGTGTACCGCCCAAAAGCAAGGCTTGGCCAATTTTTCACACCAAAAGGAAAAGCGAAAAACTCCAAAAGGGGAGGGAGAGGAGAAGGAATCATGGCTAAGATTTTGTTTTGCTTTTAACGTTTTTACGGCTGACTGCGTGGAGTTGTACAACAATTTGTTATCTGCGCATTTGTATCTAAACGTTGCATTTAACGGTACACAGACAACAACTGCAACAAGCTGTGGCACGCACTGTTGTCTGCAGTTGGAGTCTGGAGTTTTGGAGTTTCAATCCAAGTTGCAGACTCAAGTTGTTTCAGTTGTTGTTGTTGTTGTTGTTGTTGTTATGCAAGTGTTGCCAAAACATATTGAAGTCAACACTTTGCCAAAAACTTTTTGGCGTCTTATGATTTTACTGCAACAGCAGCTGCAACAGTGCAACATTACAACTGCCACACTGTTAAAATATATCTCAATTGAAAATCAACGGCAACTAAATGAATGAAAACTTAACAAAACTTATGACAAGTTCTTTCTCACAAGTTTCATCTGCATATGTGTTTACAGTGTAGACTGTACACTGTTAAAAACACAGGGTGTTTCGTGTACAAACAAGTTTACTTCACTCAAAAAGGGTTCGAAACCTTTGCAGCTGCCCTCGCAGCAGCGTTCATTAATAATGATTTATGTACGTTGTCCATTTTAAAATTATTTATAACTTTTTATAGTTTATTTATGCCGGTTTATTAATGTTAATTTATGTATGCTTAACTTGCCACACTTGCCACGCACAAGTACGGATACAAGTACAAGTATCTATCAGATATTTTCACACACCACACAACCTGGAGTCTGTTTATGATTTACAGCAGTTTGTTGCACTTCTTGCAGTTCCAACTGCCCCTTTCGGTTGGACGTGGCTTAATTGGCCCCACCTTAAGTTGCCACATGAGTGTGCCACATGTGCCACATGTTACGATTTGCAGTAATATGAAACGCACTTTCAAAATGCTCACAATTATGATTTATTGTCCCCTATTGTGGCAGACCAAACTGAGTAACTGAGCCTCGACTTTTCTGGCTCAAAGCAAACAAATTCCAGGTAGCGCTCGCTAAGCTGGCGTTTTTAGTAGTTTGACCTATTCTAGGAACTATTCGGTTGAGTTATTAACTCATTCGCAATTTGCTAAAATATAATTTCTAATCTCAAGTTTATTTTGGAGTCTGTAAAGTCTTAAATTTTGGATTTTACCTACTATAATGTGTACAATAACCTCACTTTTTGAGCACATAACCTCAATTTTGTGTTATTAAATTTGAGTTTCAAGTTTTCAGCTGTTTAAAAGTTTACAAAGTTATTAAAGTAAGATGGCGTCCAGATAAACGAGCAGAAAACTACTTTTCAAAATACTTAATGGCTAGTTGACAATTCAAATGTCAGTTTGATAGTGATACAAATACAGTCTGCCAAATGTAGCAACTAAATACCCTGTAAATAGCAAAGAAATGTAGAAGAGTTTACCAGAATGTGATAAAGTACAGAGTAACTGTTAGTCAACTTTTAATCTACAGATCTCAAGTCAAGAAAAAATAAAAAATGCTTAAGCTTTAAGCTTAGTTAAAACTTTTTACGAATTAATACTCTGTAATTATGTGACAAACAAAACAAAGTTCAGTCATGAATCAGTCACTAATTGCATGGTCAATTTGAACAGCATAAGCGCTGCAATACCCTGTAATCAAGTCCAAGTCGAAATTGAACAAAAAAGTGATTATTGTACTGCCTTTCTAACTATTTTTTACAGGGTAAGCCCTTAGTCCATCACACACCAACTTGCTCAGTTTATCCGTATGTAAATTTATGAGCCGTCTACCACTCAAAGTCGACTCAAATAGTTGACTGGCAATAATTATGACTTCTTGGCGTGGCATAAGAGTATTTCTTTCAATTCTTTATAATATTTTTTCAATCTTTATCTTTTCTTACTTTATTTTTTGGGTATATATTTTGCACAAGTCATTGCGATGTCTATAGTCGAGTCACTTGACAGGCAGCCTCAAGTGGCATTTGGAGAAACCAGTCTCAAGTGCCACAGAATGAACTCAAGTGTGGCAAGCTGCGGTTTCGAGTTGCTTCAAAAAAAAAAAAAAAAAAAAAAAAGAGGAAAGAAGAGGAAAAAAATGGTGTGTGGAGTCATTGAGAAGCGTGTTGCCAACTTGGAGCGCCGTACTTCACATGAGCAGAAGAGAGCAGAGAAATGTTCGGGAAGAGTAGAGAAGAATTGAAGCGTCAAGATTCCGATTCAATTCAATTCTCAACTTGCAGCACACTAAATGTACGGCAAAAGAAAATATTTACATTGCTCGGATTTTTTTCGGACTGAAACCTCAAAAGTCCTCAACCGGTTTCATTAACCAACTCTTGTTAGGTCTCCAACGTAAAGGAATAAACTTGGCTTGAACGATGTTCTCTTAAATAAGCATAATTAAATACATTTATATTGGACTGTAGTGTCATAAACAATAAATTACAAGAATGCAGGTGAATTGTGGAATAGGTAATACACTACTAACAAGAGCTGGAGATAAAGTAAAGTGGGAATACTTCTGAAATTAGTGTAGGACATAAGTAGTATAAGAAAGTAGGAACCTTTATTTCTATGTGTACTATTTCCGTACTCATTTCAAGCTGCTTTAGAGTAGTATATTACCCCAAAACAAAGAGCATATGAGACACCATCAAATACCTTCCCGGCAGGCAAAACAATAAAATAAAGTAAATTCGCTTTATGGCATAATTATAGAGCTGGAACTGGAACTGAAAATGGTAATGGAACTAAAGCTGGTGCTACCAACTAAGAGCAAACCAAATGGTTGACAGGATTTACAAGCTTTGTGGAGGATTGTAAAGCGTTTTCCATTATCTGTATATGTGATTTTAAATAAATTCCATAATCAACAACAGTAACAACAGACAAACAGCTATAGAATTAATTGGCTATATTTGCAATCATTTTAAAAGAGTTTCAACTCGTAATATTTCTCTCTCTCTCCCTCTCTCTCTCTCTCTCTCTCTCTCTCTCTCTCTCTCTCTCTCTCTCTCTCCCTCTGTTTCCTTCTCCCTCTTTCGGTATGTTGTTTTAAGTGGCTCAAAGTGCATATTGATGTTAAATTGATGGCCAATGAACTGACAATTACAAGCGGATATATCAACAAATAGTTGATATAAAGCAATAAAATCGCTTAATTGTTGCAAATTAGCTGATGAATTCAATAAAATACAGTTATTTTGCTCATTTTATTGGCTCTTAGGAATAGTTCAACTTACTTAGCTTAGTGCACTTTGAAATAAATTAGAGTAGGATTTTTAAACATACCTGTAAAGAGACATAAAATGCATGAAGTTAGTTATTTGGATTAAATAATATTTAAAAATTATTAAAATTTAATATATCGATTTTACATTTAAAATTTAAACCACTTGCTGTTATTTATTTAATTTACTGTCTATATTGTTTTTTTTTCTTTCAATTAACATGCTTACTTCCTATTATTAAGCTCTTCTTCATATTTGTCTTTTCCTCTTTAACTGTCCCATAATCAGAACTTAACCCTATGACCTGTTAACAACCACACAAGTGCCACTCCCCTCCCTCCAACACATTGTCTTGCCCACTTTTAACTATCTCATATTACTCAGAGCAGCGCAGAAGAAGCCTCACAAGCAGAGTTTCCCAGCGCAGCGTCTTTGGAAATTTTCATATACATATATATAGTATATATATAGATATAATATCTTTGTGGAATCACCGCCTAGACTTAAGTCTAAACTAACTCATAGAACTAGCAGAGCACTTTGGGTGTTCGTTTACATGTTTTTGTCTTTTGTACACAGTTTTCTAAGTGCCCTACTCTAAAGTTCCCCCTGCTAAACACTATTCGCTGTACTTGCCATGAAAAGTGTGAAAAACATAAAAAGACCGCGCTTCAAAAAATAAAGAGAAACTGTTTTTGTTTTTATTTTCTACTTTTTTTTCTGCTACAAAAAACTCACACAAAAAAAAAAGAAAAACTCTTTTACATGACACGACACAATTTGCAAGCTCAGTTGTTGTTGTTGTTGTTGTCGCTTCGACATGTTTGTCTGTGTCTTGGCCAAGTTTCCGACTACAGACTGCGACTCTTTAGTACCTGGTCCCGACCTGGGTCCCAGGTAGACAACAGACCGTAGACAAAGTCTTCGAGGTGAGGGCCACTTTGTTTACGCGTGTGAAAAATTTGTTGCCAAAAACTTTTCATCACATAAAATGCTTTAAGTTTAATGCTTTTCTTGGCCAAGAAATAAGAGCCACAATGTTGCTCATCTGAAGTTTGTTCTCCATTAAATTTTGGCCACTCTACAAAGTACTATATACCAAAATGGTATAAATATTTTAGTATTTATATCAGTATTAACTAAATACTGTTTGGCTTTTGTGGCTTGATAATGAAATCATTTTTATTTAACGCATAAATTAAATTGTTTAACATTAAATATGCATATCATATTTGTTTAATAAAAGCCAAATATTGTCTTAATTAAAAGTCAAATGCAAACAAATGAAATAAATCAACAAATTCTTCTTCTTTCTCTGCTGTTTAAACATTAAGCATATTAAAGAAATAAATCAATTAATTAATAGTTAAATTAAATATGTATTTTTATATGAGTTTATTTGTCGAATTCATTGGTGATTTGCCTCCAGACAAATGCGTATAATTGCCAGTTTGATTATTAACATATCGGCAAACTTCAATTAATTGACAATCAATCATTTTTAATGAAACAACCGACCGATGCCAGGAGGCCCATAAAACAGTTAAGAACTTAAGAATATAAAGGAAACTTGCAAAAGAACTGGTGACATTATCGACAGCTTTCGATCTAGACAAGAGTGCAACGAGTGCTGGAAAATGGCAACGACAGCAAGTAGAGAAGGGGGGTGGACTAGGAGATACCCTGGTAAATTAGCTGTGTTGAGATAAAATAATATCTTAATAAGTATTTGAATTTAAATTCATATATATTTTAGTATTATAAAAAATATATATGGCCAGACTAAAAAATACCCTAGCATTTCATTTATAGTTTACGCAATTAAAGAATAAATCTTTAATTCAATAACCTTTGTTTTCTTTCAAAATAACTCATTCTATCTATAATCATAATACACCCCATTCTAGGTACCTGCCAAAATGCAGGGTATAGCTATAAGTAAAGAAAATATCGCTGATTGTGTACGAGTAGAGGAAAAACGTGCCACGCCGGAGTTGGCCAAGCGATTGACAAGCGGTTTTGGCCTTACTCTACGTACCTGGCCACAAACCTGAGGCTGCTGCAAGAAGCAACAGCCAGAGGAAAGCCAGAAGAGCAGGAGAGGAGAGCAGATAAGTATAGGACTCTGGACTCTGTCCCTGTCCCAATCCCTGTCTCAGTTTTCATCTCCATCTGCCTTTGCTGTATCTGCCAGTGACTTTTGTGAGTGGCAGCCTTGCCTGAAGCTGGGTTAACCTATGGCAACGTTGCCAGACAGTCGAGACAAGTCGTAGCCTTAAGTTGCGGGTGCAACACTGCAGTTGACTGAACAACTTTGATTGTAAGTTACAGGGCTGGGTAATTTGATGATGATTACAATGCAAATTGTTGCCATAACTGTCTATTTAAATGGCCAAATTGATAGTTTTTATCAAATTACAATGAAATTTGAAGCTGAAGAAAAAGGAAAATAAGTTTTCAACATATTTCGATCAACGACTTTCGATAAATTTGTAGCTTAAATTAATAGTGTAAGCAGTACTAAGTGTAAAATCAACAGTTATGTGAGATTTACATGCTATTAAGCCCGTTATTTAGTACAACAACAGGTGGAAAACGTGTGGCGACCACTTCTTGAACATATTTCAAGCAAATTCATTTGCGCCTGCAATTTACAAGCTTTCATTTAACAACAACGACAACAACAGCAACAACAACGACAACATCTACAGTAGTATAGAATATACCTGTAACGGGGCGCATAATTAAAATGTTACGGCAAATGAGGAAGTTGTTACTGCTGCTGTTTCTGCCTTGGAGTGTAAGGAGAACATGGAGTGGCTCCACCAGAGACTTTTCCAAGTTGTGCAGCTACAACAACAACAACACCAACAACTTTCAGCATTCAAGTTTCCAGACAAGTTGCGCATGCGCCGAACACAAATTAAATTTCAACTTTATTTCTTTCTATTTTCATTTCTCTTTTTTCATTTACAAAAATTATGCTAATACCAGGAGTATCTGGTAGTACGAAAAGAGGGGGGAGGGATATATAGAGAGAGAGGGGTAGAGAGACTGGGGAGACAGAGAGAGGGTGCTGTGGGGTCGCTTCGCAATTCAACTTAATTTGCCAGTTGACTACAATTTTGACTCGTGATGGCTTTTGCTACTTAAAAGCAGTTAGTTGGGTCGAGTTACCCAGGGCAACACACACGAATTCCTCACTGAAAATGTTGCTGCTTTTTCCAACTGTATTTTTTTACCCTCCCAGATTCTACGCCATTTTATACGACTCCCCTGCACCAGCTTTCAGTGGCAGTTGCTCATGTGTGAAATGAAATGCACAAACGTTGAGGAAGACACCTGAGGAAGGGCAGACCAGGTGGGTGCAGGGACAGCAGCAGGGACAGCAGCAGGGACAGGGGCTGGGACAAGGACAGGAACAGGCACCGATGGCAAAGGTCTGCAACAAACATTTTGGGCCATGCACGCACATTTTTCAACAGAGTAAGAGACCCCAAACAAACCAAAGTTTCCACTGCAGCAGCAGACCCAGAGTTGGACCTGAGTCTTAACTCTACTCTTCTCAACTTTATGGTTGGAGGAAAATCTTTATGCTGGGAAATTTGTTGATTAAAGTTGTGCACAAAGTTTTTAATTGCCTGAATGTATCTGAGCAGCATACGTGTATGCTGAACTAAAGACTTGGCTATTTACCAACACTGACTGTTGATGAAGATACAGCCAAAGATTACCTTGAACATTTTGGCTTTTTTGACTAACTTTAGCTACTTAAAGTGGTAGGTAAATGGTTTAAAAACTATACTAAGCTAAAATAGTTCTTGTCAGTTTATTTTGGCTATCAATATGCTTTGCTTTGAAAACTTAAGAACTCCCCTCGTTAACACATTAAGACATTTTCAATTGCTACCTCATTTTTCACACAGTCCCCAGACGAAAATAAAGTTTTCCTTTTAATAATCCAATTCAGTGCAAAATGCTCGCTGCTTTTCACACTCCAAAGAGGTATGTGGGGGTGGGAAGGGAGTGGGAGGGGAGTGGGAGTGACAGTTGGGGGTAGCAGCTGTGGGGTCACTTATCCAGACACACGATTTAGTCGACGCTGTGTGATGATCTATGGCGCCTGTAGTCAAGATTTATGATTTCTGGCGCTCAGATTGGAATAATATGCAAGACATTTGACCAACCCAAAGGCAGCAGAGGCGTAGTGCGATGGTAAGGTAGTGGGAAAGGGGGTGAGGGGTACAGTAACAGCAGCGATAAGCCATAAAAAAGCTGGCGAAAAGTTTATGCACAATTCTCGAGGCTTGTGCAAAGGAATAGTACAATAAAATAAATAAGAAATTGTATAAATTTATGACGGGGGCGTTGAGCACTTGATAGTCTGAGTATGTATGTTCGACCTGGTAGTAGAGGCAGTTACCCCAGTCCCCTTTTTCCTTCCCTTCTGTGCTCCTTTAGCCAGAATCTTGGCCACTTCCTGCACTTTTGCCCGTCGTTTACTTATTCACTTATTTTTTTGGCTTTTGGTTTTTTGGTTGTTTGGTGGTGTGTATGTGTGTGTGTGTGTTTTTTTCTTTTTAGAATTTAATTGGACATTATATCGCATATTCGCATATTGTGAGAGAGCGAGCAAAATCAATGCCTGGCCATATATCAAATTGTGTTAAAGCCAAAAGCAAAGCGGCTAAGGATGTTGCTACAACAAACGGTAATGGCAATGCTCCATTGTCTGAGTTCCAGCTCCCCGAGTGGATACCATTATTTATGGTTGGCCATTGCCTTCTGCCCCTTCTCTTCACTGTTCCCCTCCCCACTCCCTCGTTCCTAGTCACAAAGAGCACTAATGCACACTTGGCATGTCGCAATCGCATTGAGGAGCTTCAGTCTCTCTTATTTTTTGAACCCGGGTTGGGGTTTTGGGGTATCGTCCTCCATTTCACTTGTGGCAAACTAATGTGTGAAAAGTGTCTGGGAACGGTGGCAGCTGCAACATCATCAATGATGCCATTTGACAAACTGCTCAACAATGAATTGCCAAATGGAAAGCACTTCTCTCATTCTCTATCGCTGTCTCCCTCTTGCTCTATTGTGCTGGTTTCCATCTTTATCATGCTCTAATCAAATTTGCTTATTTCGCTCATCAAAATCGCGACAGAGATTTGAGCTCATTCTCTGTCTCACTTCTCGCTCAGCTGCCAAGTCAAACCCAGTGAGTTGTAAGTAAGCGGATAAGTTGCTTCAACTTTTGACAAGGAGCCAACCAAGCAAATGTCCAGCTTGATAGCTTTCGTTACCATCTGGTATTTCTATTGTTATAAACGTTCTGAATAGTCTGACAGTCTGGCAACCCACGCTTTTCTGGCTTATGGAACCAAAAGAACTGGCGCCAGTTTTTAAATCGGCTTAAAATGTGACATTTTTTCATTATTATTAAGATGTTTACATTTGCGCCTAGTCCCAGATAATGGCAGAGCACCAAACTATGACTAATAACCAACCAAAAGAAATGGCTAACAGAGCGGAAAGAAGAAGAAGAGAATGACATAATTTGCATAAAGACTGCGACATTGTTTGAAGCTTGTTAAATTTAATATGAAATACAGAAATTGTTTATGTTCCGTGAATATTATTGCATAAAATAACAATCATTGAAATGTATAACATAAAAATCAACTGAATTAATGTTTTACAATTGAATAAAAATAGGAATAAACATTATTTTAGTAGAATCAATTTTTGTTCTCTCTCCCTGTAGTTAAAATAGAGATTTCAGTGCTTGGTATAGGGGTTTCACAAAAAATACCCTACATTCTTCTTGAAATACATTATTAACTTAAGTTTGGTAATCAACTTTTATAAAAAACTTTATTTATTTTTCTTCTTTTTCTACACCAAAGTTTAATGAGTTCCTAAACAATTTAATATAATACCAATAAATACAAAACACTTAGTTTACAGGGTATAACAAGCAGTTGGCTAACAATATAAATCAGTTTATATTATTTTAATGTAATTCCGATGTTTTAGTTCCAATTATTTTCAGCTATTCAATTGTATTTGGAGTTCATTTAACTAGCCCAAGGTCTACTACTATTATTTAAATTTATTAGCAGACAAATAAAACATTTTTTTAGACCTAACTTAACATTCTTGCTAGCCTTAGTCGCTTGATATCATTTTACCCATAAGCTGCCTGTCTCCCAGCTTATCTTTGTTCCCTAATGATGACATTTTAATTGTGGGACAAGCTTTAAATTTCACACAAAAAAAAAAAAAAAAAAAAAAAAAAAAAAAAAAAAAAAAAAAAATTAAGTGAAATGTAAAAGAAATAATAAAATTGTCAAGTTGACCCTGGGGCTCCATGGGCAGTGTCCGAAAGTGTCCCATATGTTAATGCGGATACTTTTTGGGTACAGCACAGAGGAGGGGCCAAAGGGGGATCCCTGCTACGAATTAGATGTGAATTATGCTGGACCCTAATTAATGTTGACATGGGATATATTCTATATACCCTGCACTCAGCTCAACTCAACTCAACTGAAGTGAGCTTAGTTGAGCTCTGGCTTTATGTTGCTCTGAAAATATGCTAAAAAATCTCATAGATTAGTGCGTTAACAAGGGGTCATTGGGATGACAAGTGGATTAGCTGTCATACAGCAGTAGGAGCAGAGTCCCTGAGAAATGTTTACCCTTGTCTCGCAGACTGTAGATTACCTTGGTCTCTCTCTAGATATATTCTCAAACAAAAATTTAATTCAAGTTCTTCTTGAAGGGAAGTTTTTCTTGAAAATATTTTCTCATAATTAATTTTTGCTGTCAACTTCTTGTTTTTATTTGCAATACGCTGACATCAAGCGAAACTTTATTAAATAATTAAATAAATTTTTAAAAAGTGACTTTTGTCACCTTCTAAGTGGTTGCTGATCTACCCTCTCAATCCCCCTCAGACACCTGGAAAAGTTGCGGAAAATGACATTCGCACACCTGAGTTGGACACTTCACCTGCATAAATTACAATTTACTTTCTCACTTTCTCCCCCTTTCTCTCCCTTTACTCTGCCATTTACCCTGCCTTCCGCTCATAAATTAATTTAAATCACAAACGCTGTGAGAAAAAAAATAAATGTTTAAATGCGTTAAGTAATTAAATTGACAGTGTGTATATAACTGACAATAGAAGACAACAAAAATACTGATGACATGGAGGAAAATTGAAAAACAATGAGACTGCTTAATGAAAGGGAAAAACTGTCCGGACATGATCATGACTGTACATTAAAGTGTTCATATAGACGAGTGTTTCCTGTACTTTAATGACAGAGCATTGTATTGTGCAGTAAACGTGAATACCCATTGATAAAAGTCAGAAACGGTTAGTATACATTTCAAAATATGTGCAGTTTAAACATACTTCTGTAAACTACAGGCTATTCCCAAGTCGTTCATACTCCATGTGCGATTTAATGCGTATTTTGTAGAATTAATTGAAATATTGCCAACAGGTAAACAATATTGAAAGCGAAATTGTTGCGGTCCAATGTGCATTGTTATCCCGAGGAACTTCATATAACAAAGGGCACATAAATCTTTTGGCTTCAAGTTAAATTCCCCTTGATTCCCCTCCTTAGATACCCTAGATCCATCTGGCGGTCTTCTTGTGCTCGAGTTGGCATTTAAATTGCCGCTGACTTGCGTCGACCTCTGAGAACACAATGCAAATACGTAACTTGCTGAACTATGCCGCCTCCTTGTTGTTTCGCTTGTTAACCAACCGAAAACCGAAAACCGACAAAAAAAAAAGAGTACAAAATAACAAAAAAAAGAAAAAAATCTGGAAAAAATCAAGCGAAACTCGCAAGAATCGTCAGCATTTTGCATACGAGTGAGTTCAAGTCGAGTGCTTGGTTGACGTTTAAATACCCCTGAACCCCAAGTATGCTAAAGGGTATATGGCACAACAAAATGGAAATGATTTCTAAGAAAATAAACTTTATTTTAATTTATTTTTCAGTGACATAAAACAGTCAAAAATGTTCAATTTTATTAAGAAAACAAAATTAACTTTTCTACTCCCTAACTATTTTTACATTAACTTCAGATTGTACAGGGTATCTTCTGTTCCAGCATTATCTAACTAAGCAAATTGACTTCTGGCTGCTGTTTCAGCTGCACACTCCACTTAAAAAATCGTTAAGCATAAAAAACAATAAAAATAAATACCTATAAACACTTAAAATGGCAAAAGTGCCCCTCCGTTTGCTCTGGTTACCCACCTGACCCCCCAGCCCTCCCCCCATTGACGCTCTCACCGTTGACTACCTGAGCAGCTAGCACATAGAGGTATACAGACACATCACATAGAGAGGAGTTTTGGCTCCTAAGCCAGTTGCCAAGTTGGCAGCAACTAGTTGGCCAGTTTGGCCATTGTAAATGTCAAGCAAATTTGGTTGCTTGCATTTTTCGATGCTCCGTTCTCCCTTCCCCTTCCCTCTTCTCACCTTTGTGCACCACTGAAACACCTCTGCTCACCTTCTGTTGACTTCTCTTAGTTCCAGCCATGTAGCTAATGTACAAGTTATGGCCATGTAGATGTCGCCAGAATGTTGTATGCGAAGAGTAAACATGAAGTTTTTCCTCTTGTGGCAGTTTGGCATTTAAATGAGTTCATATCGGTGCTATAGCACATTAGTTAACCCAACTCTGCTCGACTAACAGTAGATGCATCGCTCAATCTTTTGTACTAACGGATACCTCCTCTACTATTATCTATTTATCTAAATACCCATCTGAGATAAATGTATCTGAGCTGGAAAGTTTGATTCTTTTGGAGACAACATTTAAAGAAAACTCTTTATCTTATATTTACAATAATGTAGAGTAAACACCCTTAAAATCGTTACGTGTGTTTTAAATATTATGCCATATTTCTATAGCTTTTTTCTTGATAAATTCGGTCCACTTTGCTGTATTTCTTCCTATTTATTTCCCCAATAAATCACAACTTAACTTCATTTTATTGCACCCTCTTTCTTTCTCCGTGTGTAATCTACTTTCCGTACAATTTGCTGGCTCTTTCATAACAAATTATTGGGTCTCTTCCCTAGGAAAATATCCATCGCGACTCACACCAGTAAAACTGAATCGAAATATAATTAATGCCCGAACATTTTATCCATGGCAGGGCTCATTTTTTGTGCATATTTCAAGAGTCTAACAATAATGTGAACCATAAGAAAAATGAAAGAAAATCAACAAAATTTTTGCTAATGAATTTCCATGTATTTTTCTTCTTTTTTTCCTCCCAGGTGGTTTTGGGGGACAGGTGTGTGGGAGGGGGAGCATACAGTTTTGCTACGTGCCGCGTGGAATGCGCATTTAAATGTGTTGGAAAATTAGTTAATAAATCACACGTGGAAAATTGATGAGCTACCGTCGGAGTTGGCTTTTGTGGTGAGTTGAGGAAAATGCTCTCGAAATTAGATTTCTTTTGTTGTTGTTGTTGTTGTTGTTATACATTTACATTTATTGTTTACTTGTGCTTTTGTTATGCATTACACGTAAATTATAAAAATGATGTATGTGTCCGGAGTCAGAGAGTCAGGGAGTCAGGGAGTCAGGAGGTTCGAAACTCAAGGAACTGACTGCAACTCCCAAAGGTATCCCACAATGGATACCTTAATTAGGTGAAGTACAGTGAAAAAGAGGTGGAAGGAGAAGAGAGAGTAAAGAGCACTGAATGCCAAATTAATGCCAAGTGTTGAGAGAAAGGGAGAGAGAGAGAGAGAGAAATTGAGAGACCTTTTTGCTGAATGAAAAAAATATTCACATTATTTATTAATAAGTTCGTGTCGTTCGTTTTTCGTTGTTGGTTGCTGTTAGCCAGGTAACCCCAGGTAACTACCAGTTAACTGTTACCAGTTACAAGTTACGAGCTTAAATTCAATTCGAAAGTTGCTCAACAATTGAAGAATTAGTGAGTTGTCAAGACGGAAGCTAAAGATTTCGTGCTTACCCTATTTTTTTCTACACTCCAAAAGCTACCACAAAAAACTTACACGTGAACTCTCCACCAGTAACAACAACAAAAACAATGCAAAAGGTAACAACAGACTCCAATCAGAAAATTTTAAAGCCAAAAACCCAAAAAAAAAAACCCGATGAACTCATTGCCATTGTGCAAGCAGAGACCTCAATAGTTCCCTTTCTGCTCTTTGTCATGTAACTCAAATGGGACCAGCAACAACAACAATAAGAAAAACAACAACTACATGCAAGTACAACAAAAACAACACTTTGCATGTGTAGCCAAAGCACAACAAACAATGAACACGACAAACACAAACACACACACACACACACACACACACACACAGAAATAAGTAGCCACAACAAGTACTACACAAATAGCTGGCAACACAAAAGATTCAAACAAGTAGAACTTGTCTAGGCCTAAACCGCAGAGGCGCTGTCAAAGGGGATCAGAAGCTTAGAAGGAGAAAAATACTAATTAGCTAAAAGAAAACACAAGAAAATAGATCTGATGTCAAGAAAATATGTTTTTGGTTTGGAAAAAGGAAAATTATAATAGGAATAATTAAAAAAATCTACAAAATGTAAAAAAACCATAGCTCGCAAATAACTGTCAAAAAAGTGTCTTTCACTCACACTTTGAGAAAAGACTCAGAGAGCAACCGATTGAAACGGTTGCTCGCCAAGATGGTTTGCGCTCGGCGAACAACCGTTTAGTTTGTTCTCTTTTGCTCTGGTTGTTCCCCAACCGTTTGGTTGAGTGAAATGAAAATAAAAGTCTTTTGCGTTGAGTTTTTTAGTCATTCTCTTACTTACTGAGCGAACGTCAATCGTATCGCTCGCCAAACGATGCTTGTTGAAAGAACGTCACACAAATAGCTCATCTCAATTGGCTCAAGAGAGAACAAAACAAGAAGAAGCGAAGTCTCTTGCTCAGAGCGAAAGCGAGTGTGTATGCATTTTTTCGGTAATTTTCGCGAACAGAGCGTAATAAAACGATCAACAGTTATAAATAAAATTTAAGTTAGAAAAATCGAGTATAAATTCAATACTATAAATATAATACTAACTTCTCATTCTATTCTATGTTCGTTTTGCCCTACTTCGAGTTTTTACTTCTTCCCCTTTTATAGCTTTCCCACGAAACAGCGCCACTGCTTTACTGACTTCGTCATCGGTTCAAAACAAATGTGTTTCCCTTTAAAAATCGCAACTCCCCAAAGCCGGCAATTTAAATGGGTTTTCTTTCGCTTTAAAGCCGTTTCAGTTTCAGCCAAGTTTAGAGCATTACTTTTGTTTCTCTGTTTTCTTCTTTGGTTGTGTTTTGTTTTTGTCGTTTTGGTGTCTAAAGTCAAGATCACAAACGTGATTTGTTGTTGTTATTGTTGCTGTTGTTTTTGTTTTGTTTCTTGCTCATTTTGGCAAACGCTTCATGGAGATCGTGATCTTTAAACTAAGCAAACTCCGTTTGTTGTTGTTGTTGTTTTTGTTGCTGTTGTTTATTTGTGGGCAATGCATTTGGATTTTTCTTTAGCCATGCTGATTCGATCAGTCGTCACTTTGTTGCTGTTTTTCTGTTGTAGCCACAGATCGAAGCCAACTTTGGATATAGTCGTACCGATTTTCCTCTAGCAAATGCTCGATTTATGTTAGCTCATTTATTTTGGACAAGACTTTGGGCCTAAAACCACAACGAGCTGAACTCAATTTGTGTGTGGGTGCAGCAGCAACACAGACTCTATATATATGTATGTATATCTAGTATATTTATATCACTGTCTGTCTCTGTCTCTTTCACTTCAAACGTTTGCTAAAGTTTGTTATGTTTATTTTATGCGGCTATTCAGATCCCCTCTCATGTAGCGCTCTCCTGTCGCCTTCTTGTGGCTCTGATTGATGTGGCGCACATTAATCAAGCCATTGAGCGGATCGTTTTGTTTGATGTTGATCAAGCGATCTTGTAACATAGTACTCATATCTCTCCCTCTCTCTCTAGGTATCTCTTTGGCGAACAATCGATCGATCGATCGATCGCGAACTATGTTTAAACCGAGTCTCCATTTGGCTCGTTCCATTGATCGTTTCATCGAGTTCGATCGTTCGATCGATCGATCGATCGGTCGTTGGATCGTTTGATTGTTTGGCTGCTGTTTACGCGTTCCACTTTGTTATTTTGTTTTTTGTTTTTCTGGTGTTGATGAACACTTGTGGTTAATCTCTGGGGATCGTTATAACGTTTTTGGCTAGTTAATGGCCAATTTGCTTTCAATTAATTGGCTTGTTGTGTGTTAATGTTTCCCGATTATGTGTCGGGCCCAAAGGCCCAGTCATTGTATGTGTATTTCCATCTGTATCTTTCTATCTTTTGATTTAAATCACTTGCACTTTTCATCGCCCATAAATTTCACTAAACAACTCGAGCGCTTCCTATTAACAAGATCAAAGTGAAACGCAACAGAGCAGAAAAAGACAGACAAAGAGAGAGATAGAGAGAGAGAGAGAGAGAGAGAGAGAATGCCACAAAATGGTTCATCAGTCAGTCATTGATAGAGTGAGGCATTGCTACAGTGAAGCATAGTTAAAGAAAATGAATGTAACTTCAAATATGTTAAAAGAAATTCACAGCAAATTGTTTGATAATTTGAGTCTTCACTGTAGCCATGACAAACGCTGATGAGCCATTGATAAACTGAAAATAGATTGAATATTATGTGGACTTCAAATGGTTTGACATTGCGAGTATTCACTGTGGGACGAATTTCAATGATTACCGTCTGGTTTCTGGGTCCATGCAAAATAGTTTAATGCCATTTTTTCCCCACAAATGAAAGCAAAAATGTTGTTGCTTTGACTTTTTTTTTTGTGTTTCTGCTTTGATATGCCGACGAGATGAATTTTCTAAGAATTTCAAGAGAGAGGGAGAGGGGGTGATGGAGATAGAGAGATAGAGAGAGAGAGACCCCATTGGAATAGACACATTTCAAATGATCACCGCTCTACACAAATGAAGATGAATGGCAGATGGTTTCTATCGTTTGATGAGTTTCGAGTTTGTTTCCAGCTTTAAAGTTTTACTCAGTTGAACTCTTGGTTCATTAGCTCATTTCCACTAATTCAGCTACTCGGAAGAACAACTCTTAATTATGTCCATGTGTGTGTGTGTGTGTGAGGGAGTTCAACTTTGTTGGAATAGTTTGGCAAATTCTTTTGAAGTTTGTCGAGTGTGTGAAGTTTTCTTTTGGCAACGTTATGTGGCAACACAGTAAGTGCCCACTATGAGATTATATATAACAAGTACAAAGAAGGATAAATAAGATACATTTTAAGTACGATAAATTCTAAGAATTAGAATTGATCTGTTTGAAATTCAATCTAATCTTTCCTTAAGAATTTTCATTTATTTTTCTTTAACTTGTTCAATGTTTTTTCTGACATTTTCTTAGCGCCAAAACATGCTGGAGACTAATGTAATCCCTCCTTAAGTGGCGCAATTTAAATTTATATTAAATTTAATGTCGTCCCCTTCAGGGTCCAAGTTTCACTGTAGTCCTTCAGACACTTGTAAAAAAATAAAAATAAATAAATAAAATAACGAGCAAAATGGAATGAGATTTTGAGTTTTTGGTTGCCTCACAACCGTCTACAGTATGGCTAATTTCATTTTTATGACTTTTATGTGCCGTATTTGTGTTTGTTTTTTTTTTTTTGTTTGTCTTTACCCAGAATCAGAATCAGAATCAGAAACAGCATCAGATTCAGTTTTAGATCCAGCGTTGGAGTTTCAGTCTCGACTCCACTTGGATGATTTATGGGCTTGAGTTTTTCTTTGAATTTATTTTTTTCTCATATTTTCTTCATTTTCCTTTTATTTTTTTGCGCTGCTTTTGGCGTTAAAAATATTGCAAAGCTGCCATAAATTTTGTCGTATTTTGACAAGTAATAAAAATGCAGGCCACAGCTCCAAAATGCAAAGCTTAAAATGCATTCCATTTCCCTGGGGTCAGAGAGGAGTGAGAAGAGAAAGGGGAGGCAAGAGAGAGAGAGACCCTTTTGGTTATTTCGATTTGTAGCTAATTTGCATAACAAAACCGAGACTCTGAGATTCTTTTATGGCTGTCGAGAAATCAAAAATGGCATTGACAAGTGTCTCCGCATTTGGACGATCTAAATGGATGAGTGCATGAATTATGGCAGTTCTTTTATTTCTCCTCTTTCTTTTTCTTCTTCTTTTTATCTCTTCGCTATTCAATTTCTAATCATTTGTATGTTTACTAATAGATTTCGGCATCGTGCATTGTTAAAAACTAATTGCCATCATAAAGATTTAGAGTTCGTTGTTCGTTCTTCTCTGTTCTCTGTTTGGTGTCCAAAAACAACTTGTTGAACCTCCATCGATTACCATACGAAGTTATCACTTAATCATTTTTATACTTCTTCAGTTTTATTTCGGATATAGCATTTGATTTTATACTATTTTATATCTACTTTTCTACTTTGCTTATAGTCGAGCATAAAATTTAGTTTATGACTGATGGGTAAGCGTAGGTTGTAGTCAGTTCCTAATGAATATTATGTGACTTTTTATTGTGGTATGTCGAAAAAGGAAAGGTTTATAGGTACAGCCCCGGGTATGGAATGTGTGTGGTTTATGTTTTTACAGATTTGCTTTCAATTTTTCTACTCTAAATCGGGTTAGGGTTTATGATCAGCAGCTCTTATAATATTGTGACCTATTTAAATATTAGTTAGGGTAAGTATAAAGCGGGTTTTGTTAATTATTTTTATAAACTTTTGTTTTCTGAAAAATATATATATTTAAAAAAAAAATGTCTTATTCTGTTAGATTGGAAACACAGCTATATCTACCTAATCTGTTAAAAGTGCTTTTATCATTTGTTATGATAGTTAAGCTTACCACTTGTTGCAGTCTCGGCTTTTGCTGATTTCCTGTTTCAACCTTCACCACCTCCTCCTCCTCTCCTCCTCATCCTCCTCCACATTGGCCATTTCAATTAAGCTCAAAAAGCTATTAGCCCGTTTTATATAAACTGCCAATGACGACAACTCGCCCAATAACGATATACCACCATAAGCTCTTACATAATCGACCATATATTTACCACATACAAAACACATGCACACAACACACCCAACACACACACATACACCCAACACACACTCATATGCACATTCAAAGTTTTTCAATTTTCCAGAGCTTCTGCTGTTGTCTGCCTCACACACATATTGAATTGCATATAAATAAAACGGAGCTGGAGCTGGAGCTGGAGCTGCGTGTAATTATCATAAAGCGGAATCTTGTAGCGCCAATATGAAGCTCATAACTAACTTGGCAAAGCAACAGCCATTTAGCCACAAAGTGAGAAGTGAGAAGTGCAGAGAGAGGTGGCGTACAGGCAGATGGTCATCACACTCCTGGCTCGACTTGGCTTGGCTTGGCTTGGCCTGGCCTAATGCCCATTTTGGCCATGGCACGTCACCAGCCCAAACGATGTAACTTTCAATTTGCGTAATTTTCAAGTGACTACGCGACCAACTGATCCCTCACCTAAAACCTAATGACTTTTGCCGTATGATGCTATGAGAAATCGTCGCATCAACTGGGCTATACCATATAGATATGGCGTGGGGGTGGAGAGTGGGCTGGGGTGGGGTGGTTTGGGTTGGCTTGTGGATTTCGAGGCGTGGCCAACTGCTGCGTTAAGGTGCACGCTTGTCATAAAATGCCGCTTATTATGCTGGCTATTAATTTTTACTGCTTAGCCACAAACTGAACTCCTCTTCTGGCCACTGAACCCAAAAACAAGCCAAACTCCTGGCCCAAAAACTTGTTGGACACTGTAGGCACAGTTGCTGCCGTTCCTGGCAATTTATGACATACATGCGAAATGACCATCGGCATCGGATCGCCAGGCATCGCATGGTCACATTTGAAGGCATATCGCGCTGCTTCTATCGCAGTTGTACAAATTTATTTCGCGTTTGCATGCACTGCACCTGAAAAGGGTCCATTGGCTGTGGTGTAGAAGTGGTCACAGAAATTTAAGAGGGTATTAAGCCTCTCGAAAGGTAAGAGGCACTTGTATGGTAGTCAAATTATAGTGTTGTAAAGGCTTCAAGCCCATTTTATGGAAGTCAAACCCATTTCTAAATAATAGTTTATCATGTAATATATCTACATATTTCTTGCCGATATAAGAAAGATTATTCCTCACAATACTTTCTAAGTAAGTTAACTTTTCTTTCTAATTAAAATAAGTTAACTTATATTTTCAGTTATTAAATCTACGATTTCTTATGTTTCCCACATCGGTTAGGGTCTTTAAATAGTTTGGCTACTGTACGATAGGATAATAGACACATGATTCCGATGGCACGATCTAACATAAAGAAAACTAAAACCATTACTATACCCATTAGTATACCCCATAACATATAGTTCTCCTAACACATATATACTTTAGATCCCCAACCCAGTTAGGGTATTCAAATATCGTGTCTTTCATTGCCTTATATATGCTATTTATTTCCATTATTTGTTTCAGCATCTGCTCGGCTCATTGGGGCACAAGAAGCGAAAATGTCGGAAAGTTACCCATCATTAGTACTAACAAGCGACATTACGCTATGTCTGGGTCCCTGTCTCTGTCCCAGTCTCTGTCTCTGTCTCAGTCTCCATGCCCGGGACTCTAGTTGCTACTTTGGGGTCTTCTTTAGTCAGGGATCTTTGCTCTCAGACTCTCCACGTCTACGCCTCTTAGCTTTTTTTGGCTGATTACATTGGCCAGATAGTCGCGAGCACGCGTAGTTGATATGGCTTTGTCTTTCAGTTGCCCCCTCCCCTGCCGTCTCCCATCATTGGATTTACTCCTCTTCTATGTTTATTTAAGGAATTTTTATTGCCATATGTGAGTTTTGTGTATTGTTGTTGTTGTTGTCGGAGTTGTTGTAGTTTCAGTTTCTTCTTTGTTATCGCATTTTTGATTTTTCATGGGTTTATTAAATTGTTTTATGAAATCACAGATGGTCAAATGTCATGTGAGTTGAATACTTGAAATTATCCTCGACTTTGATTACATTCTTGTGCTATTATTAACCCAATAATGAGGCTAGTATTGTACTTACACACATCTAGATTTAAGATATTGTTACGGTTATTGGATTATGTTATTAAGTCTAGTTGTTGTAGTGTACTTAAGCGTATTTTTTAGAGATTTGAGATATTACATACCTGCAAATAGAAGAGAATAGTTTGAATTAGTTTAAATTTAATACAAGAACTTATAATGTAGAAATGTTAAAAAATTCTGGATAATTAATAATAATAATACCAAAAGTCTTATGTCTAAAGTGAGTCGATTAAGAGCTGACAACTTTTAATGCAAAAACATTTAATTAATGTTGTTAACTTGCTGTTTGTACTCACTGATAGTCACAGTTATCTCAATTATCCTAAATATCTACAAAAAAACTTGAAATTGCTATCAAAAAACCATAAAAAATGAACTGACAATTTGTTTAAACATTCCAAATTGTTGCTTATTTATTTCATTTAAACAGTGTTTGATTTCAAATGAAATTTCAAATACTTTTCAAAATGTTTACACAATTAAATGAAGCGTTTATTTATTTGTTGATAGCGATTTAATTTGGAAACTTTAATTTATTAACTATCAACAGTTTTAGTTGCCAAATAATTGAATGCAAATAACAATTAAGAACTGCACAAAAGTTTGTTTTATTTAAATTTAAATTAAAATTTATATATTATTAATTAAGTGCGGCAAATATACTATAATTTATATGTATATAAATGCAGATTGTTAGTTTCACTTTCACAGTGAGCTGTCAATTTGATGGCTGTCGCATGAAATTGTCTAAAATGCATTTGGACGGGTTGCGTAGTTGGTTAGTGGGTTGGTCAGAAATAATTTTCATAGTTAATTGACAGTCAGACAGGCTGAGAAATGCTACCGATTCCATTAGCCAAAGTTGTCGTCAGGAGTTTCGATTCAATATGTGCACCGAGGAGGGTTATTAAATATTATTAATTCACTTTTTTTTTTTTTTTTTTTTTTTTACTGTCAATATACTCAATAAAATGTAACGCCTGCTGTTGCTGCCTTTGGGGTGTTATTGGTGTTATTTTGGAACAAGTCTGTCGCTTTATTTAATGGCAACATGTTTTACAACATTATTAGACAACGTCAGAGAGCCAAACCACGAACCGGCTAAGCTGGCCAACATGGCAAATTTTAATTACCAATATTTTCCAGGTGTCGAATCAACGTCCCACGCCATCGACAACATTTTGCATTTTATGACAGTAGTTCCCTCGTCCCTCCCTGTACTCCTCCCCCCCCCCCCAAATATAGAAAAAAATACTGTAATTACACATTTGTAGCTGCTGCTAATTAGCGTTATGTGACAAACAGTTCTAATGGCTTGTAATTGGCCAATATTTGTCTGCGCCATTGATATTTAATTCATTTATATTTATGCGCTTAACAAAGCTCAGGCAGTTGGTTTAGTTTTAGAGGCCTCTATATATATATATATATATATGAATGTATATATAGTTGTGTATATATGAATTTTGTGTACTTATATGTTATGTACTTCTAACCGCGGGCCACCTAATTGAATTGTCACTGTGGCTAATTCGCAATGTGGCCGACATAAGCCGATTATTGTGCTTTGTTTTTAGATTATAACTGTATATACTCTGACTTTTGTATTTTAAGCCAGTTCTTCGTTATTTATTGTATTTATGGTTAAAATTTAGTTATCAAAAGTGATTTTTTATCTACTCAAAATTATGACATTAGTCATTACTCACTTTGTTAACTGTTTTGCTTTTGTCAGTGAAAAGTCTTCTTTTTTGTGGTAATATTGATAAGTTATCAAGTGTTAGCAGATACATTTTTTATCAGCTTAGAAGTGTACTACGCATTAGTTTTTTTTTACTCTTTGAACTTCAAAGGGAAAAGTCTTTATTTGTGTGGAATTAACAAGAAAAATTCTATAAATTCCTAGGATTGATTATTAGGCTCCTTGCTCCTTTCGGCGTAGAAGTTTTCCATAAACTTTTTTTCAGAAAGTTTAAGTTATTTTACTTTAAATTTTCATTACATTCCTTTGTTTAAATAGCTTTTTGTTCGTTATCTTACGCCAGAGTTTAGTAAAATTAAAACACACTTGGATTAGTTTTATAATAGTTTTTTTTTTTATATTTTATAGTTTAGTTTAAAATAAATAAAATTCGTTGTATTCTCTGCATGAACTTCACTCGGAAATCACTAAATTCATCAATCATCAATCATCATTTAATCAAAGCCCTGCCGCACCTAGCAGTGATGATGATGATGATGATGTGGTGGTCCATGATGGTGATCATAGTGGCCATGGTGGTGGTGATGGTGATCAAAGTGGTGCGGTGGTGGTCCGTGGTGGTGATGATGATGATGATCGTAGTGTGGCGGCGCTGGAGGTCCGTGGTGGTGATGATGGTGGTGGTGTGGTGGTCCGTGGTAGCCATGATGATGATCATGATGGTGACCGTGATGGTGTCCACCCAAATTCAATCCAAAGTGGATGCCAAAAAGACGATTTTCGTGTTCTGGTGGTGGCATTTTAAGGCTTTGATGAATCCTCTTGTAATCCTTAACTGCTTTACTGCTTAACTGCTGTCGATGTTAATTCCTCAACTGGAATTCTCGTACTGTGTCGCAATCATGCAGAAATGTCCAATATATACAAGTTGATTTCACAGTGTTATCAGATAAGAAACTCAGGTAATGTACACAGTCTATTATCTTATCAATTTGTGTACGTGTTTTGCCAATTCTGAACCACTGTGAGTCATTTTATATTTTATGGTGCTAAATATATCGAATACATATGTATTAACACACGTTTATTATTATTACAGATCTTATCAGGTGAGTAACACGTTTTGGCTTAAGGTGATTCCCTGACAGTTGAAAAAATACCATTCACAATAGACACGGCATAGATAATGTTGCCACCTAATCGGAGTAAATAAATAAATAAATCTGTTTACGCGTCAGTCACGACTACAAAAAATAGAACTTAAAGGAAAAAGGGAAGAAAATGGAAAATAAAATGAAAAACATGCCACAAAGTGTGGCAACTTTTTTGTATAGCGGCGTCTATAAGTTTTGGCATCAAAAAAGAAAAGAAAACGATACAAGAAAGAGGAGAAAAAGAAGAAGAAAGATGCAAGACGCCGTCGACAATAATTTCCGCCTGCATACCGGAGTCTGGACTCAGAGGACATACAAGACAGACGGCCAGACTACCAGACTACCAGACACCCAGACATACTGTACACCTAAATATATATATTCCTAACGGAAAAACCCAAAGCACTTTCTGTATGAAGGAAAGTGCGAAAATAAAAGTAAAGCAAACTAAGCGATAGGCACTCGGACTAATGCCTGAGACTGTAACTATTTTGTACGTAAATGTTGCTAGTGTTGGTTAACGCCGTGCCAGGCACGAGAAGGATGTCGTATCAAGTGCTTAGTGCGTTCAAGCGTCGTTTTCCCAGACTTAACAATAACTTTTCCAGCTGATGTTCGTGGTGGGAAGTTAGCGGGCTGATAAACTGCGTTAGAAGTTATAAAGCGATTAGGAATATGTGGCGGGTTGGCAAGTTTCAGCTCGTTTTGCGACAGGGTTGTCAAGGGGGTGCAGGAAAATAAATATAAAGAATGAAAAAACTTTTTACTTGACTATATCAATTTAATGCCTATTTAAAGTGTAAGCTCCCCTGGGGCAAACTCACGGAATGCAGGTACTAGAGCTGTTACGGCTGTTGGTAATGCATAAATTTGATTTTATGGCACCGCCTGCCGTTAAGAACTTAACAGAGTCGAAAGTAGCTTAACTTTAAAGAGACAGTATCTGGTAATCGATAAATTTTAAGTTAATTTGTTTAATTTACAGAAAGCCGTTCAATGAGCCAAAAAACCTTTCATTATAATCAAGAAAATGCCTTAAGTACAATTAATTTCCAGAGAAAACTCACTTTAAATTGAAGACTTGGTAAACAAAATCAAATCAAATTCAATCCAAACACACAAAGGGAAAGCTCAGCTGCTCATTCAGGGATTTATTCCCCTCTCTTAGCCATGGCTTACATAAATATGGCTAATTAATAATTACATTGACAATTGTTGAAAGTATAGTTGTTGTTGTTGTTGTTTCCCAACTGAGATGGGAATCATAAAACTTTCTCTAGATTCAAATATTAATTGAAAATCTCACAGAGTATGAGCAATTATCGTAAATTATAAACACGCGTCGAGGGTTGTTTGTCGACTTTCCTGCTTTGTATCTGAGGGTTGAGGCAAATCAAATCAAAATATTATGATTATTATTATTATTATTATTTATATTACGTGAGCTGGCAAAATTGGAAAAAATTGCAACCCTCCCAATTTGGGTACTTATCGACAGGTTGTGCAATTTTCAGTGCCTAATGAAATGTCAACAGAAAAATGCAAAAGCAACAAAACTTTGTTACAATTTAAATTTATTTATTAGTTTTGAAAAATTTAAAAGCTTTAAAGGTCTGCCATGCATGACTCATCTGCTATGCATCATGTGAAACAGCCAGAAATTCTGGCTCTAAGTTGCTGCAGCTTCCCACAAACTGACTATGCAAAAATGCAGCCAAAAAGCATATAAAATTATTATGCGGGAGGAAGTGGGAGAAAGGGGGAAGGGCGGAGGGGAAAAAGTCCCCAAAAACCCGCTTATGACAATGCTCAAAGGCATTTTTTGGGCAGCATCAGCTAAAAAGCAGACAGCAGAGGCATTGGTGACAACCCTGGCATGTGCATATAAAGTCCAAATAAACTCCAAGTTGTTGACAAAAGGGTTAAAGGCCATAATTGCGGCGAAAGTTCCGGACACTACGGGAGGGCCAAACTGATAGGAACAAGGATTGGAATCTGCAAGGGAGTAGGGGAAATAGAGGGACTAGGGGGACTTAGGGGGGGAACTCTCGTGTACGTCTGGCACATTAAACTGAGAGTGGATTTTTATTGAAAGTGTAAACATGACGACAGACCAGTGTCATCAGAATTATAAAGCCAAAGTGGACAACTTTTGGGGATTGCGTTAAATTTTTGTGTGCATATTTGTGAAACACTTAAAAACACTGTAAATACAAAGTGTTAATGGAATTTTTTAGTAGACAAAAGCACTTCAAAACTGCATTATGACTTGCTACTACAAGGTCCATAAAATCTAAACATAAATCTATGGAAATTAGAACATAAGATGTCCTATAAAGGGAGAACATATCTATAAAACTCTACAGAAACTGTGTAGGGTATCAAGATGTCGAGTCTTCCAATTCCTACTCAGTTGTATAAATATTGTCCACTTGTCCTAAGTAGATTTCGAGTCAAAAACATCTAAAAATACAACCCCAAAGTCAAGAATTTCCCCCCTTTGTCAAACAGTGCCCCGCAATATTTATTTTACAAAGCTTACAAATTTGTGCAAAATTTTTGAATACACAAAGACAGAGAAGTGGATGCGCAAATACGAATAGAGTGGTCCATATGAATGCGATCAAAAAGGGAGTAAAATATACTCTTGTATATATATATATATATATAAAATCGAGCACAAAAGATTTCGTGAGGAGCTAACAAGCAAGAGTTTCCCCTCCCTTGTCTGCAGTTCTTTTAAGTGATTTCAACCCGGAAATGCCCATAAATCGATTTTGAGGGTGGCACTACCTAATGCCGATACCCTCCAATATTTGAGACTTTGCGGAACAAGGAGTCCGGCGAGAAGGCGACACATGCGGCGGTCGCTTTATGGGGATAAATGAATGAATTGAAATGGGCGGCAAGTGTATCGACTTATGGTTGAGTTCAACAAGAATCTGGCACACTTGTCTGCAGCCACGTCTTCCATCTCTTTCTATGTACACTGACAAAAATTGTACTAAACGAAGTTTTAAGCCCTAGACAATGAATGTTCGTCTTAAGTATGAGTCGAGCAAAATTTGGCGAAGTAAACATAAAAATAGAACAATTTTTAAATAAGATAAAATATAAAGCATAATTCAGAAATAAATTTTACAATTAAATAAAAAAGCTTCCATTATTTTTAGTGTTTTATTTAAAATTTTAGACTTTTCCTCTTCTTAACTTTCATTATAAGGCCAACTGTCACTATCAATATCCTTACATTGAGTATAATAGCTTTTCAACACTTTTAAATTTTAGTTTACTACTCTTTTTTTCTCAGTGCACACCCTCAGTTAGCACAATGCAAATAAAAGTTCATTACAAGCCCAACCAAGGCGCTTAAAAGTTCCACTGAATGTGTCGAGGCTTTGTTATGGCCAACCAACTCTGTCCTGCCCCATTTCGGAGTGAATGCTTCTACTCTGGGTGTATGTGTGTGTGTGTGTGTGTGTGTAGTCTTTCTCTTGCTGCCTTTTATGGTCATTGCCCCCCACACGCTGTATGGCATAGCGGATTGCGGGCAGTCGTGTGTACGGCACATGGCACCGGATATGCCACATCCGTAAAGTCCGCACAGTTCGCAGAGCGAGCAAAGCAAAGTCAATAAAAAAATTCTAAAGCCAAAAAGGAAATAAATTAACAATAAGCAATGATTTTTTCTTCTTTTTTCTCTCTCTTTTTGCCAAGTTTTTGATACGACTGTAAGCATGAATGATATGGTATCGCTCATCGGTAATCGCTTACACACAATGGTCGGATATTGTATATGATTTGACGCCGGTCATTTGCTAGTAAAGACGTACAAATTTGGTATTGAACTGTAATTGTCATGAATATGGCTTAAAGAAGAGGTTAAACTCCAATATTGTTATGCAACTCATTATAAATTAAAGTTCCCTTTCATTGAAGGTTCTTTACCAAAATGTATATATACTAATTAACCCCAAGTTTCTGAACTCTAGCACTTCACTTAACTACTCGTATACCTTTACCATTCAATTCATCACTGCTTTAGCAACTCTATACAAGTTTAAGTTCACTTTCATTGACTTTTCGCTTATTGTTTCACCTTAACCTCAATTCAATTGCAACTTAACCTCAATTTCTCTTCCAAGAAACATCAAAGTCATAGCCAGTGCTTGGCATTAGCTTGTTTTTGTCATTTTTAATCAATTTACTTGCATTTTTATGAAAATTCATGCCACTTAATTAATCCACGGTGCTGCAACCACTGTTGATACCACAAACTCAACTAGCAAAAACCTTAATTAACCCATTACCTTTTGTGCAGCAAATGGAGTAGGGGAAAAAAACTAAAACGAGAGGAAAAAACTGCAAGAAGAACAAAACCAACAACTAAGTATTCAACACGTCATGCAAAAATGCCAGGAGTAAAAAACTTTTAACGCTTTTTCATGCCAAAAACATGTGAAAGGTGTTGGCTTGGCTAAAACTTTGTTCGTTGTTTTTGAAGTTGTGCCAATAAATTTGGATCGCACTTGGGTTAAACAAAAGCCAAGGCTACTATCGAATCCTATGTCCTGACTTTTCACTGAAACTAATTATGAAAACTCTTCTACGACTGCAATCGACAAGAACCCCCCAAAAAGAAAAAAATTATGTTCGATGTAATTAAGAAAAGTTGATTTTTTTGTTGGTTCTGTAGAAAAATTCGCACAATTGAATGCGAGTGAGTTTTTCACTTCCATTTTCATTCTTTGGACTATAATTTTGGCTCGACTGTGAATTGAGCACTTTATAAAACACCACTTGCCACGCCTCCGTGCAAAAGCGTAGAAAAAAAGCAATTTACACGCTCAAACAAAAAGAATGGAAAAGATTCGCTTTCATTTTCCGGGTTTTCATCTGTCTCTCGTGCTTTTATCAAATTAGACAAAGGGGAGAGATTTTCCGTGCCAAAAGCCTTTTCAATGTAGAATATAAGTGTCGGGTGTGACAATCAGGGGTTAAAGGTGTTGGCAAGCACAGGAATTGCCCCTGTCACCGTCATCATATCGAGGGTATAGGCCTAAGATACCGTATACCATGTACCGTGTATAAAACTGCCAAAAAGAGATTTTAATGACAGCGACAACCGCTGCGCTTTATGGGCTTTATGTGAGAGATGCTCAGAAAGCCATTCAATGTGGGCGTGTTTATTGTCGCCAACGGCGTCAGGATATTAGAAATAAACAGAACAGCAGGAGGTACCACCAATTGCCATGTAACAGGACCAGAAACGGGACGAGCACGATGCCGATAAGCGTCAGACCAGGAAGACAATCCCAATGTGTATGGCCATAATTTTGCGAAGAGGATGCTGTCAAGATGACTTTAATGTTCGATTTCATTGCACACATACTCACAGAGTTCAAGTTACGCAGAGATTAAGAAAACGTTTATAGAAAAAGTTCAATCTAACCTCAATCACATAAGCAACATAACCTTAAATAACACAGTATCAAAGTATTGCAGATGAAAATCAAATGGAAATTACAGTTAAATGTTGAGAACTCAACTTGGAGTTAGCAATAAATTGTTTTACACTTTTGATAAAAGTTAAACATGGATACTAACTATATAATACCTTATGGTTAACGGTATTAGTTGTTATATATTAAAATATAACTTAAAGTTTCATGTATCTTTTAGGTACAAGGTAGACTAATTGAAGTCTTGTTCATAACTCTCTTGCCTTAGATATATTTGTGTATATCTCATTTCTGACATTTACAGCTTGTTCCAAGAGTTACCAAAACCTTAGGCACATTCATTAGTCTCTGTCCGCATCTTTGCTCAGATCTTGCGTCATTAACATTGCTTTTCACACTTTGTGCCATTGTTTCTACTGGTCATTGGCCTGGCCAAGAGCATAACACGGAGACTGGCAACGGAAAAGGGAACGCAGATGTGTACGGCTCAGGGTTTCGGTCAAGACCCGACTTTAGGTTGAGTTTACAGTTGTTGCTCTTTTGCCTTTGGGCGTGTAAAATGCGTTACGCGAAAACCTTTTCTTTTTTTCCCTCTTCTTTAAACTTTATGTTTTTCAAATCATATTAATTTGAATTAATGAATTTAATTGCTACTAATTAGTGACCCGCCAGTGCCGACAACTTGAGCCCCCTAATGATCTGTCTCTGTTTCTCAACCGCTATACAAAATTTCCATGTTCTATATAATTATAGTTAATGCTCAAGTTCGCATTTGGCCATCCAGGGGTTAATCTCGGTTCTTTCCTCTCTGACGATAGCTGGCCTCAAAAGTGCTACATTTATGCACTCCATAATTATTTAATAGGAACAGCAATGAAAACTTAAATAAACAATGAGCTGCGACCATTTAATTACAGCTTCAAGCTAAGCAAAATTGAACAATTAAACGTGCTCTACTAAACAGTAAATAGTTTTAAATTGATCGACTATAAGATGCTCTTTAACTTATTTAAATAAAAGAATATTTTTTATACATTACAGTCTGTACACTACAGTCAGTATTCTTAATCATAACAATATTGTTTTGATCAAGTTAAGAGTGGAACACGTACTGGAGGATGACAGATTTAGGCTTCATTCGTGCATAAACAAATGTAGGAAAAATGTATTGTAATCAAACAATTGAAATCTAAAGGGAACTCGGAAAAAACAGAAGCCACAAAAAAACGTGAGAGTAAAAATAGACATATAAAGGGAAACAAAGAAGTTACTCTACCCACAACAGGGAGTTATGAAATACTATATAGTAGTTGGGAAAACACATACACTGTCGACTCCCAAGTGTGTGTAGAGTATAATAACCTAGTTATAATACTCGCTACTGCTGGGTAGTTGCAACAAATGCTAAATTGCAAACGCTATCAACGATACGGGGCAGGTAAGGCAGGTACAGCTACAACTACAGCTACAGCTGCTGCTACTGCTGCTGCTACTCCAAGATGTTGCAGCTGAAACATGTTGTCGTGTGTGCGGCACTGCAATGCACTCCCATGTAGTCGAGTGTAGCAACAACTTTTGCGATATCTCTTGACGGTGTATCTACAAGCGCTGCTGGCAGCGCCGCAGTCGTTTGCTGCTGACGTCGCTGCTTTGGCGGCAACTCACGCACGTTTCACGCTTTTTCTTGTCGCCATCATCATCGTCATCATCATCATGATCATCTTTGTTGTCGGCAGCCATTTTTGCTACCGGTTTTACGCGTCAAAGTGCGCGTAACTTTTGCCGCATGCCACAATCGACAACGGGTAACATTGTTGCTGTTGTTGCAAGCAGTTGTTATAGCCATTATTGTAGTAGTAGTTGTTGTTGTTGTTACACTGCAAGTTGGTCAACATTTGTTGCCTTGGCAACTTGACAAGTTTTGTCCTTTGTTCAACTTGCCCTTGATAAACATAAAACTATTGGTACAAAAAGCTTAAAAAAAACTTGAATAGGGTCACCCTAAAAAGTAAAGCCAGATATACAAAGTAAAGCATACAGGTAATTGTGCTGTGACTGTTTGATCTTTTGGTTTCATCTTAAAGCTATCAGGTGTATCACATTGTATCTCTTCTCTTATGTTTTCCACCTCAAGCATTTCCCCTACTTTTCTCCTCTAATAAATCCCTCCGTATCGACTCTGGATCATTTGCTTTGTGCACTGGTCGCCTATGTGACCAGCATACTGTCTTGTCTTGTGTGTGCCGTGTACATTCTTTGAATTTGCCTGGAATTTCATTTTATTTGTCTTACATTTTGAGCTTGTTCATTCATTTTATTTGCTTGTTGTAACACATTTTCACCGGCTTTGATTTATATGGGATATTGCCAGGACAACGCTTATGAAATTTTCCTTTTATCAAATTATATTTGCCTTGTTTTTAGACCCCGTACTCTAAAAAAGAGTAGAGGGGTCTATTAAGTTTGTCTGAAGCGAAATGTGCGTAACAGGCAGAAGGAGGCTTTTCCGACCCCATAAAGTATATATATTCTTGATCAGCATCAACAGCCGAGACGATATAGCGATGTCCGTCTGTCCGTCTGTCCGTCTGTCCGTCCGTCCGTATGAACACCTGGATCTTTTAAACTACAAAAGCTAGAGCCACCAAATTTGGAATGAAAGTCCGTTTGCTTCGCGAGCAGATCAAGTTTATTTCAAATCTTTGCCACGCCCCCTACCGCCCCCGCAAATTGTAAAAAACTACGGTCACCTCAGAAAAAATTGATGTTTTAAGCAAATATCTCAGTAACTATAGCACTTAGGAATACCATTTTTGGTATACAGGTTGCTAGAGACAGCATAAATGCATTGTCATTAAAATTTTTGGACTGCCACGCCCCGTTTTCCCACACGAATGAACTAATTTTCAAAATTCAATGCCATTTTTAAGGCATTTGGACTTATCGTACGGTATTGTAATTTTAAATTCGTTTGGAGACAAAGTATCACAAACTATCCTGAAAGTTGCATACAAATCGGACAATAAACAAAAGAGCTAGACACGTTACAAAGTTAACAATTGAACGCAATGTCAATGTATGTGTGCAAGCGAGACAGAAGCATATAAACATGTGAGCGAACGTTTTCGCTGCTTGTGTAGCGACAGCGCTGCTCGCGGACGATGCACGCACATATCATATATCGATATTCAATACGATAGTAACTATAATTGCGATATGATCTCGAATGCGATATTTGGTCATTATGTCCATATCGATATTTGATTTGATGTGATATTTTAATTAATATCGATATCGGCATTTTCTTGGCGATTTGCATCCCTATTACAAATTGATGGTTTTGTTTCAAAGTGTTTTATTGCAAATACTATGAGTACGGGGTCTTTTACAGTCGGCTAGCTCGACTGTAGCCTTTCTTACTTGTTTCATCTTCTTCTTCTTGCTATCTCTTTGCAGAATGCAAAGGATTTCATTTTTATCTAAGGCATTTCCTTTGGACAAAATGCTGCCTAGCAACTTTTTCTTGCCAAATGCATTAATGCAGTACGGTTCAGGGCTTTTCTAAAGTCCACCATCCCTCGTCCCTCTCCACTACCTCTCCCCTACTCCCCTATGTCATAAATCATTCATACGCAATTCTTTTTATGCCACTCGACAAGACGCAGAGCAACTTGGCCATTTGTGTTTTGTGCTCAATTCAGCTCGATTCCAACTGTCAGCAAATGCAATGCCAGCTTTCAAAAATCCCACAAGCTCCGATAGCCCCGCCCACAAATCCCCCTGCCTCTCTTAAGTCTGAGAAGTGGCCAAGACTTGGATATATTATGTTAATATCATAGCTACTAGTCGGTTTATTCTGCATTTCTTCTTTGCAGCTGTCTCTTTTGCCCTCTCTCATGCTACTACTCTCTCTCTCTCTCTCTCTCTCTTTGCTCTTTATCTTTCTTTATCATAATAGCTTGACAAATGAGTAAAGCAAACTACGTTGGAGTGTATAAGTTGCAAAGAGGCCCTGTTTTAGCAAACTATAACTATAATTATTTCAAACTCTCAATTATCACTTACTCGTTTACCTATCGTGTTTATATACTCAGTTTACTACTATATTACAGGGTAACATTTGAACAGCGACAACTACTATGGATTGTATAAGTTATATAAACACACTGCTATTAATATTATTAATAACACCCATTTATTTCTCAACTTAACTTAACCTATATACCCAACATAGCATTGATATACAGGGTTACAATTGCACAACTGAAACTGAAACTCAACTCAGTCGAGCGACTTACAACTTGAGCCATATAATTTGCAAAAGCGCAACAATTTGTTAATTTCTTATCTTTTAACTTACTTCCTTATTTCTTTTCTTTTCATTTCTTTTCTCTTTCACATCCTTCATTCCTTTGCCGTTCGTCATCACAGTTATTTTCTTTACTGTGTCTGTTTTGTTAATTTACATATTTCTGTCCCACTTTTCCTACTTTGTTGTTTGTATTTTTTTGCTCTCTTTGCATTTGAAGTAATAAAGCAAAAAAGTAAAAGGAAAATTGAAGAAAATTCTGTGCTAATAAAGCAAGTTGTTGGCAAAATTGATTTAATTTTTTAGCTTTCCTTTTTTCCAACTAATATTTTAATTTAGCATTCTGTTGAAAAAATATTCCTACAATTTAAAATTGAAATGCAAATTGTAAAATAATTTAATATTATGTTAATGTTTAATAAATGTAGTAAATTTTAAAAATATGCATAAAATATTTTATAAGCTGAGCCACTAAAATTAAAAATATAAAAAATTATAGAACTTAAAATAAATTTGAAAAATGTACTATTAAATTATAGAAAAGTCTAGAGAAGAAATATAAAATATTTAAATGGAAAAATGTTAAGTTAATTAAATAAAAGACTTCAGAAATTAGTTAAAAGCGAAGAACGTGAGACAATTAGGAATTTGCTCTCCTCGCTCTTTTAGTTAACAGCTAACAGTGAGAATACCTAATACACCTACAATTTCTACACACACACACACACACACACTGCTTTATATGCTTGTCACAGCTGTCGCACACACACACAAAGTCTGTCACACACGCACAACCAATCTGATTACTGTCCAGGCATTTAGCATAAATTAAATATTTGCCTTTTGCTTTCCCCTTTCCCCATTCCTCTTCCCTATTCCCCATTCCCCTTTAATCGTTTACCGTTTGCAAATCGCCGTCTTAACAGACTGAGCAACATTTATGCAGGTGATTCATACGCAACTTCTTCTTCCTCCTCTTCTTCTTCTCTCCTCTTCTTCTTCTGCTACTGTTATCCCAAAAAAGGGAAATCCATCAAATGAGCTGCCAACGCATCGCGCATTCAATACAAATTGATGCAGAACCCCTTAAACTACCCTCGCTTCCCTCGGCCACAATAACTGATATTTCGCTTACGTTTCGTTTATTTACTTAACGAAAAGTGCCTGCATGAGAAGATAGGGGCAAAAGGGGAGGAGTGGGGTGGAAAAGGGGGCAATAGACTATTCGTATCTGTGAGCATTATTCAATGTTTGCTTCGAACGTGCGCAAATTACAAATTCAATGCACGTTGCCAACGGCGGCGAGACTTTAGGCCAAGTTGGAAGTTGGGAGTTATCGTTGGTACTGCTATAGCTGTTCGCTGTTAGCTGTTGTAGCTGGTTCTGGCCATGTTTACTGAACGTCGCTGCCATCATCATCGCCTCAGAGCAACAGCTCTCAGCCAGCTGACGACACATTAAAATAATGTATTTTTAAATTTAACATTAATTGTCGTTGAATGGTTTCTGAATGGGCTCTCTTTTGCTCCCTGTCTCCCTCTCGCTCTCTCTCAATTTCGTTGTTTCTCCCTAGCTGCCTTGGTGTCTCAGTCTTTTACCGCTTTGCTTGCCTCCAGGCCCCCATTTCGCAGCATTCTCTTAAGGAGTGTCTTCTCTACTCAGTGTTCACTGTACACTGTTCAGTTTTCAGTGCATTAAGTCATCATTTTTACTTGATTTTTCCTACGTTTTCCTTTTATTTTCGGGGCAACAGCAAAGATTTTCATAAATCGTTTTGGCTCGTTGTTAATGTTTTCCATCTTTTATTACAGCCGTGCAATGGGGGGAAAATATGTTTTTTATGGCTTTAGCATTAGCGAATGTCTTTCGAGGGGTGCCACAGGGGGTGAATAGGGAGATACTGTACGGTGAAGCCTGTCTAAATGGAAATATTTGATTGTGTTTGCTTAGCACTGCAAAAAATGCGTATTTTTTAAGTGCGTGTGTGGGTTCAATGAATGCCAAAAAAACAGAAATTATATTTCAGCAATTTAAAAAATTTGCTTAACCTATCGAAAGACCTTTTTCCTGTTTCTTAAAAGCCCAACTAATTAACTGCTTCTTATTAACAGTCACTAGTATTTGGTAGCAATTAAATTGGTCTATAAATTCAGCTTACTTATGGTTTAATCACTTGATAATTCCGCTCAAGCATCGATTGCTATTATCCGGTGTTAAGTCCCCGACAAAGCTCTCACTTTACATTCAAGATCGGGGGGGAGTGGAGTGCGTTTAATGTTCGATATATGTATATATATTCGTAAGTGGCCATTGAGAAGATATAGCAGAGTGTTCTACTCATTCATTGGATTTGGCTAACAAGCCATAATCATGTGGTGCTGTATTTAATTACAGTGCCTGCCTCACATTTCCAATTGGAAATTACTGCTCGTTGAAGAGGAGGTGGAGGTGGAGACGTAGGAGGATGAGGCTTGGAACAGAGGACAATCAGCAGCAGCTAGGAAATTCTAATACGCCATAATGCCAAACACAATTGAGTCATTAAGCCGCAATCTAATTAAGCCCAAAAATGTGAGTGGCTATGGCCAAAAAGAGCACAGCGAATTGACTTTGGTAACTACTCCAGAATTTGTGCTCTTGTTGCTTGTTCTTTGACCCGAAAATCAAGCTCATGAGCACAGTAAAAAATACAAAATACCAAAAAAAACAAAAAGCAGTGAAATAAATAAAAAAGAGTAGAATTATCCAAAGGTCTATATCTATGTTGGTTTCTTTTTACGGCATTTTAGCGTGACCATTTTAGCAACCATTTTGTTTAACATTTCTTGGCTAAGATTTATTTCGTGTCTGCTTTCGACCACGTAGGTCATTAAATTGCTAAGAAATCGCGGACATCAACTCCACGGAATAGCCCAGCCCTCCCAGCCAGAGTAGACCCGGGCCAGCCCGGCCCGACCCGATTTTAAATGAACCACAAAATGACTGTGAAACGGGCGGCACGCACCGTCTGTCTTGGCGTGTACAGTGGGTCAATTTTGATAGATTATGAGTAAAAATAAGAAAGGCTTAAAATCGAAAGACTTTATCCGACAAAATTATAGAAAACTTTTAAACAGGATTGTAATAACTAATATAGATCACTTAGGTCTTATAAACTAACTATTTTTTGATGCGACAACAAATATAAAAGACTTGTAGGTAATATAGATTTCTGGGCATATACTATTGATATGCACTTAAGTTCCATGATTAATTGTAACATTTTGCTATATTCTACAATATTGTAGTTAATATATTTACTATACTCCTATCTAAAATCATATTTCTTTTAACAAAATAAACACAATTTTTGTATTTTTATCATTTTTGCCCACTGTATGTATATTACTTCAGCTCTCGGGGTTTATTTGGGCTGCAAACCATCGAAATAGATACAGTTAATGCCACAAAATGATGTCTAATGACGGTTTCGTCTTACATGACGAAAACTGACGGCTGCTGTGGCTAAGAGTGGTATTGAAACTGAAGTTTTTTCTTTAAGTAGGGGCTCACTTTGGGTTAGTTTTGTGTATCTATTAAGTGCTGGTAATTTATAATGACTTCCAAGTGGGTTCTAACTCAAGTTAAAGGTCAATGGTGTGAGAAGCGGGAATTATACATCCTGTTTGTATCTTTTGTTTTTGGTATTATTACTATTATTATTAAATTTTTTTTTTTCTATTTTAATAATTTGGTATTTTGGAGTACTCACCTTCAACTTTAGCCAGAGCCAGGACGGATATTGTTTGGAGTGCGGGCACCGCCCAGGCAACCAAATGGAATAAATGAGATTTATTTTCAATTGCCTCATGGCCCCATTTAAGTCCCGCTGCAAGGAACCAGGCAAAAGCCAAACATGACCACCACGCAAAGGCGGCCATGCAACAGAAATATAATGCCATGAATAATACGGTGCAGGCCGTGGTCTGCCGATGACCCTGTAAATGGAGAGAGAAAGAGGAGAATACGAACCAAAGGAAGTTGGTAAATAAAAAATGAAATTCGTTTCACCTGCCTTGGCAATGGACTTACCTGCGTTATGGTGGACATCATCTGCAGACGTCCCAGCTTTACGGGAGGCGGAAATGGTTCCCGGCACGACACCGAATCGCCCGCACCAAGTCCGGCCACATAGGCACAGCCAACGACCAGATAGCAAACGGCAAGAAAGACAATCGCACGCTCCGGATAGCGAAAACGCGATGAGTCTATCAGAAAGGTGAGCACCTGGCGAGGTAAGAGGAGAAAAGGAGATGCATATATATGTATGAGATTATTGTTATTACAAAAGAGGCCACAAATTAAACATATCAAATATGCATTTTAATTTAATTAACTCTGTAATTAACAGAAAGAAGCCGCTGCACAGATTCCCCTTGAGTTGAGAGACTTAAAAATGCATTAGTCGGAGAATGGTAGGTGAAAGGGGAAGGAGAAGGGATGGAAAGGAAGGGGAAGGAGAGGAAAGGAAAGGGTAGGAATGGAAAAAAGATATCTCCTTGGTCATTAGGCTCCTCACATTAGCTGATTGTTGTGCAATTTATTTGATCTGAGCTCATTTGTTGTGTGTTTCTTAATGAAAATAGGGTCGGTTCCTTTATCCAAGGCATTATATATTTAATAATGCGATTAGGCTCCATTTCCCACACACACACACACACACTACCAACACACACAAACACACACAAATTGCTTGACAATTCTTTAGGCCTTAAGCACAATTTCAATTAAATGGCACTTGCTATTCTAGCAGTCCATTGATGAGCCACAAAAGCCGACCTCAAAATCCAACCCAATCCAACAGATTCAGACACAAACAATTCAAGGCATAAACTGAAAGCTAAAATTGCAATTCCTCCATCCTCGAAACGAAATTCAAACCCAATGAAATCCAATCTACAACTTTGCTCGCTGATTACGCACCATTTAAATGAATTCATTACCATTTGGTTTAAGCCACGTCTGAGTCTTGAGTCTTAAGTCCTTTGTCTTTTGTCCTCCAAAGCCATTTAACTTGATCATTACAAAACTATCTGAGTTGTGAAGTGGGAGAGAGGGAGGGACAGAGAGGGACTGAGTGGGGTATGTTAAAAGATGTAAGGTCTTGCCAGTTGTTTTTCATTGCATAATGTGCTGCCATTATTATTACGACCAAGAAACATTTGAATTATTCATAGATTTAACACACAAGACAATCGTCACTAGACACAAGCATTCATTTGCAAAGATTTTCAAGCTTGTAGGGTATAAGGGGTATATATTATAGTTTTTGAATTGAGAACTAAAATATTGTGTGCTGTTAGCTAAGGAGTTTTGGGAATTTTATACCAGAGGGTATTAAATGTATTTAAATTTGATTGTGTAATCATCTTAAGCCTAAACTTTAAGTTTTTCATTTTCTTTATACATTTTAAAGGGTATCTGCTACTTTATTTAACAATTTGTTAAGTCACAGTTAAGTCAAAAATATTCCTTCTACATTTTTGCCTTTGTTTTATAATTTTAATTTCTTTTCATTCCTCTCCCTCTAACATTTTCCCCTCTCTTCTAGATTTTATTGCTTTCACAGGGTATCTCACAGTCTCTTCTTTATATTCTTCCCTCTTTTAGATATTAAATTATAGCCCTCGTATGCCTACATCTAATTCCCGCCTACGATTTCAATGTTTGGCTCATTTACATGCGAAATTTATGCCAGAGATTTTGGGTGTGTGTAACACACATTTGTTGACATACAACACACACACACACATAACTGTAACATATAGAGAGGGAGAGAAAGGAGTAAAAAAGAGGAAAAGAAATAGAATTGAATGGAATTGAATTGTTTATTTATGCCAAGCAATTCGGTAAAGGATTGCCAGACAGATCTAGCGAGAGGCAAGGGTTGCCAGACCTGCTAGAGAGCTCTACGTCTATTTCAATGTTTCATTCTCAGCTCAAGTTTCGCTCCCCCAACTCACAGACACACACACACACCGTACAGTGCTAGCAATTTGTTATGCCACGCATGCTGCTCATTTCATTTGTAGTCAAAGGGGGCGTTGGGGGCGTGGTCTGTCGTGATAGGTGTGACTGTTGAAATTGTAGCTACAAATGAAGTGAAATACTAAGCAAAACAGTCGGAAGCAAACATCACAGCGATGTCTCATGGAACTGGAAATAACTTCAACTCCACCTTCGACTCCAACTCCAAGTGGAACCAAAATTATGCGTTCTTTTGTTGGTTTTGGTTGGACTCATCGTTGTGCTGGGCGTGGGTAGCTCTGTGATAAACATGGGGCGTATTTAGCCAGTTTCCGGCTTACATTTGGGAAGAGCTAGTACCCACACGTGACCATAAACTAAGAGTACTGAGTACTTAGTTCAGGTGTGAGTCTGACTAATTTATTAGTAGGAGTTGTTAAGGCATTCTTAAAAAGAAAATCCGAAAGTTTTCCTACTACTAAAGCATCTTTATTCTTGGCGGTAATTTGAATTTATTTCAAATAGTCCGCTCTACAAAATTTAACTATGAATTTTATAGAAACGCTCTTCAAGAAGAATTAACTCTAAGATATTCTGAAATATTATTTTCTACACATATCTATAATAATTATTTAATTTTCAGCAATTTTAAAGGCAAATTATTTGTAATTTCGCCAATAATTTTAACTTCGTCAAAAAAATGTTCTCCCAAAAACTTCTAGAGCCCAAATCTTCTACAAAACTGAACTGAATTCTCAACGGAATATCACCGACATTATCTTCTAGCCATGTCCCACTAGTTAACCCTCTTTAACCTAGTTTATTTTGGATTCTTATCTTAAGCACCGCTTAAAGTGAGCTTTTTAGTTGATTATATGCATCTGCAACCCTCGTTGGGTAACTCCCAACAGACCAAACCCACAATGTACCCACACAAATTTATGCCACACCTCTTTTTGTTAACTTTTTTTATATTTTTTTCTCTTTATCTAATGGTCAAGTTTAATGTTTAATTTCAATTTTAACGCCGCTGTGGCTCATAAATTTCTAAAACTAGTCATTAAAATCAGCCAAAAACTAAGTCCCCTAACAAACACTGCATAGTCCCCCATAATCCCCCCTCACTACCCGTCACTACCCCTCACAGTTTGTGGCCAGTCGTTCTGCTTTGTTGCCAGTTTTGAATTTTGCATAAATTAAATTAAATTTTTCTATTTTTTCATTTTTTTCATTTTTCTGTAGGTTTACATTTCAAATTCAAACTAAATGACGGCGTCATTTGCATACAACAATAATGACAACTCTGGGAGGTGGGAGTTTAGTTCGGGGGCGTGGCCTGTCGTCTAAGTTAGCGCCTATGATTAGCATAAGTCTCTCTGCAGGTTCAGTTTTTTTTTTGTTTGTTGTTGAAAATTTGTTGAAAATAATAATTGTGGCATAAATTGTGGTAAATGTTTTGCGGTTTCGCTTCGTTTGACTTTTTAAGACTAGTTTGTTTTTATTTTTTATTTAAATTTTAGAAATATTTTGGACACTTGATTGGTTTTTGAAATGATTTAACTTTTGTTTGCACTGTCATTTAAATTTAAATTATGTTTATGTCAAATACATGTCAGAATTTTAAACAGTTATGTTACTAAGTTATAGTCAAACAATTCTTAGTTATAGTTAAGTGTCAGAGAAGCTTATAGTTTGTTGTAAATTGTGTCATATAGTTAACTATTTGTTAGAGTATACTTTGTGTTTATTTTGTTGAGTTTTGTGCAACTTTCGCTGTTGATCCTGTTGCAGTTACTTTTGTCATCATGACACGGCATATTTGCTCACATCCTGATGACAGTCTGTCGTGTATGTCAACATGCGCCTCACTGAGTTTTCTGTTACAGGTTTTGTAATTAAGAAAAGTCATCAAAGTCAACAACGTGCTGACTGACTGCCACTTGCCCCACATGCCCCACTAGCACCACTTGCACCACTTGCACCACTTGCCCCATCAACCTACTCGCTTATTTGTTGTCAACATTATCAGAGAGACTGTTCCTCCCATTACCCCCTGCACCTACATACAGTGTGTCACACTATTCCACTAGGCAGGTAGCAACCCATTGAGAGGCCATTAAAGTCGCAGTCATTTCCCTTTTCGCTTTCATTCTAAAACAAATGTCATGTCAGTTGTCTCTCATCTCATCTCGTTCTCATCTCATTCCCATTCTCAACTAATGCGTTTAATGAAAAAGGTGTTGATTGTTGACAGTTGTCTCTCATAGTCGCATTTCACAGTCTCCAGGCGATAACTTTAGCTTGAATTCCATGACATTGCCAACCTGTCGTGTGTACCAAAAGTCAAATGACAAAGTTTACAACCTGAGAAGCTTGTAGAGAATTCATACTATATATATTTCTTTGCTTTTTGTTTGACTTTTCGTGCAAAATTGCTATAAATGTATCTTGGTTTATTTATTTAGTTGATACCTTTCGTAGCTCTTAAGTAAAACTTTATAAGTTTACAGTTTCTATAACTTTCCCACGGCTTCAAAGGCAGTTTTCTTTAATCTTTAAAGAAAATATTTTTTGAGATAACTTAAATCCCATCCATTTAAAAATCAATCAATCATTAACTCACTCTTACAGACACTCCTAGATATACGATGGATATGAGAATTGGGTCATTGAAAAATCTATTTTTTGTTTAAGTAGATCTCAAAGCTTTATGAAATCTTATATATTCTTTTTAAGTCAGTCAATATTTGCTCAAATGCTTTTCGTTGAAGTTTTCTATTGCACTCGACTGGCAATTTTTCTCATATATTTTTCCATTATCAATTCAGTTTTTTGCTGTTTGTTTGTCTGTATGAAAAGCAGCTTATTAAAAATATCAGACAGATAAACGACTATTACTAAAACGCAAAAGAATCGGTTTATTTGTGCTCTTTGAGCAGCTAAACAAATAAATGGGACACTGGAAAAAGTTTATGCAATGAAAATCACGATTTGGATTTATTACAGATTTAATTATGTATTGTAAATATTAAATTATTTGAGTTTTCCTCTTCTAATCAACAAAATTTATTAAGTAAATAATTAAATTTTTCTTATTTAACTTGCATAATATAGTACTTATTGTAGATTTACTGTTCTTCCCTTAAGTTCCATGAAATTCATTTAATGTATGACTGCAGTTAACAATGTGAGCTTCATAATAAAAGTCGAAATGCACTTAAACAATGGAGCAAAAAATATAAATAAAAACCATACAAAACAATTCCATCAACGGGAATGCTAAGAATGATGATATAAAAGATAAGAGGGGGAAAAGACGGGAATACAGGGTGACCTATAACAACAAATCTGACTAACTTGCAAAAGAGGAAAGTGAAAGCAAAAGAAAGAACAAGAACTGGGACAACAAAAACAACAACAACAGTTGAATGCTTGCAAAATGCAAAATGAACACTCAGAAACATAATCATAATCATAAAAAAATAAGTAGAGAGAATGCATGAAATAGCTAGCGGGTGAACGGAGGGGTCAAGAGGGGAAGTTGGTGAGTATGGGAAAACTGCGGAGGGTTGGGGAAACGAAATAATAATTTGCGCACATTTTTTGCACTGATATACGCGCTGCCACGCCCACATGCACAGGCACTGTATCTGCTTCTGACAATGGGGCGACAAATTACATGCAAGACCAAATTTATCACAAGTGAAAAGCAGTAAGAATTAAACTGCTCAACTAGCAAACACCCTAAGTTTGTTTGAGTACATTGAGAGAAGAGACTTGTTTATGGTAAGTAGAGCATTGCCTTTTCTGCACTTTTTATGACTACAGGGTATTTTAGAACTTGAAGAAGTGGCTACAGAACTATGCAAAACATGTCGCACTGAAAGTGACAATTTTGCCTTCTTCTCTCAGTTTCTGCCTCATTCCTCATGTACATACGTGATGTAGCTCAACTTTATGACATACAACCCAGAATACACCCAACATACTGTTACTTTTCAAACACACAAACACACACACACAGTCATAGAGGCAAATTGTGTTGTTGGCCAAAAAATATTTGATAGATGAGTTCGTTGGGCCGTCTTGATGATTGCACAAGTGCCCTGTGAATTACGATGTGAGTACACAAAGTTTTAATACAGTCTGGCATGCAATCTTAATACCCTGTAAGAAATGTGGGCTTATAAAGCTGTCAGCTTTGAAGTTAAGGAATTTAAATAAGACTTTAGGTAGCCATAACATAACATAATTAATTAAATTCTTTGATCTAAGCTATTTAGGCAGTTTAAAAGTTCACCTCCGTACACTTTACAGGGTATCTTGTTGTAGCATCTCCAGCATTGCTCCCTTACTCTCTTGATTATGATAGCTACCAGGTTATAGCCTGAACCAAATTGTTATTTTATTCAAATTTATTTTGGCTTTGGGTTTAGTTATTTACCTAATCCATGCAGCATGATGGATATGTTAAGGTCTTCCCTATGTCAAGGTAATTTAGGGACAACATGGAAGCACAAAAGGTAACACATTTTCGGCTTACGTTTTCAATAAAAGACTGAAATTTGCATACTATGTGTAAGTTGAATTGACTGAATTTGTTATAAACAAATGCTTATTTATTCGTGAATGATGAATAATGTGTGGGAGATTTTGTATAATGGTATGCTATTTGTGAACTTAATGGATTTTTAGTGCCTCAAACAGATGATAAATAGTTCAAAGGGGTATGGTAAAGTCTATATGTTTAAAGTTTTCAATTTTAAGTGCTTAAAATTAGTTGAAGGAATTTATCCGCTGGCATTTTGCATGCAATTTGTGTATGAAGAAAACTTGGAAGATTTCAAGTATTTGAACTTGGCTTTGGTTTTGGCGTGAAGACAATGTGAATTCTGCTTTTATATATGCATGCCACAGGGCAGACTAAATGGACGCCTGCCAAGGACAGAAATTCTTGCAACACCTGCCCCAAACAGAAACTACACCGCAGGGCAACAATCGAGAAGATGTTGTAGGTGCCACAGAGATGCGAAACAGAAGTTATTTAAGCGAAGAGAGCGAGGGGGAGTGGTGAGGCGGGGCGAGGGCTGCCGCATATGTTTTGCCAAGTTTATTGAAAAATATGCGCTGACAGGTAATATGTCAATGCGTGGGATTTGCCAAAGTGGCAGCATCATAATAGACTCGCTACAGGAGCAGCAGCAGGATATCTTCTTGGCTAAGGATATGCAGGCACTGACATCGGGATTTCTCTTCCTTTTGCGCTGTCTTTGCGCCCCTGGAGCCATGTTTTTTAAGCCAAACGAAAATATGGCAGCACTCAGATGAAACGTTGCCATAAGCTCAAGGCATACTGGAGAGTAGGAGCAAATGGAGGGCTGAAGGAATAAATATATGTAGGGTTTGTGGGGACAAATGGAGTTGTGTTGGATGCGAAATCAGGCATGTGTTTCGGTTCAGTTCGTTCAGTTTGAGTGTGAAGAGTGTGCTGCAGTTCTGTCTTCTTATGATTTATTGCCATCAAATTGAAAATTGAGTGGCTGACATTTTGCCACAGACAGTAAGCGTATAAATATTGCAAATATTTAAAAGAAATAAAAAACTAACTGGAACGAAAGGCTTTCCCCTAACAGCCATCAACTGTTAGAGAACCTGTGAGTTACGTTTTAATTTAAAAGCCGATTAGGTTGAAACTAACTGAGAAACGCATTCGAAGTATGGTCCTATAAACCCTTTGTCGAATTTTTGGTAAATAACAGGGCTTAAATAGTATTGCGAAGGGTAATTGAAATACAAACTACAGTAATACCCGTTTTTCCTGCCATCTGAAAACGGTGTATACATAGAGAATGATTTACGGATATACTCTTATTCAAGGATCTTTTCTAACCCTTTTTGCTTTCCCATTACCGATTCTTAACCATATGTTGGTAAATTGAATAAGTCTTTAGTACTTACCGTAAAGAGACAACTGGCCACACAAACAGCTGCCCAGGAGCCGACCCAGTAGCGCAAAACGGTTCGTTCCCGTTCCGGAAAGAACATGGCATGACATGGAGCACCGCAGTCGTGGAGATCCTGTAAAGTAGAAGCAGAGGATAATAATGAAAATTCAATTCAATGCGAATCAAAGATGCAAATCAGGGAAATAAGTGAAAGAAAAGCGGAAATTAATTTGCTTTGGCAATTAATTAGGCGCTTAATAATGAATGCCGGGAAATTCGGATTAACTAAAGAGGGAGAAAGAGAGACAGTGAGAGAGAGAATAAAATAGAGATAAAGTGAGAGGGAAATGTGTATTCACAAAAATCATTATTAACTTTATTACAATGTGTTAAACTGCGTGACATTTTGACAGATGTAATATTCATTTTTTAACAAAATTCTCATTAAATATTATTAATTATTTATTGCGCATAACAAAACTTATTAAATTAGTCTAGTTTAAATTATTTAACTTTATTTAAATAATGTTAAGCTCTGTTAAATAATTCTATTTAATGTTGAATGAAAATTTCTTTGGTAACAATTTTCTTTTATGAAAAAATTCTTTTTTTTTTGTTTTGTGATTTAATAATTTTAATTCTACCACATGCTTTTGCAACTGTGCCACATTTTTCATGTTGTCCATCAAAAATCTGTGTCCGACACCAATCGCAGCTCTATTATTTTCGCTCCATTTCATTCAAATTTAAATTTTTATATTTTTTTCTTTTTCTTTTGATTTTTTGTCGTTTTGTTTTGTTTTTTTGTTCAACCGCTAACTGCGGGCAATTTTAAGGCGCTCAGCATATTATTTCGACCACAAAGACTAAAAAGTTTATTGCAATACCCTGTAAGGTAAACTGAATGAGGTATATTATCAAGAGTACATAATGGAAGGTATTTTAAAATACCACACAAGCAGTATTTTCAAGCTAAAATTGTTTTTTAGTGTTTTCTTTAATTTTACAGCACTTTAGAAGACAGTTTGCTTTTTACAGGGTATTTACAAGTCGTGCTCTATCGTATTCCGACTGCTTATTGCTCTCGTTCTTATGTTATTGCATCTGCCGCAAATATGCGTAAATATTGCCAAAGTCCTGCTGCCATTCCATTCGTTGCCTTTCTCTTGATTCTCTTTCTCCCCCACACACCACTCCTCCCTCTCTCTTTCCCTCTCTATCTCTATCTTACTCTGCTTGACTGACTGACTGGCTGCTTGCTTATCATTAACATCATTATATGAAATTTGTTGCCGCCGTTGTTGAAGTTGTTGATGTTGTTTTCTCTTATTTGGAGCTCAGAGAACTCGCGCCCGATAAAACGCGTTAAAGGCGACGACGTCGACAGCTTCTCTGCCCCTTTTTGAGGCAGCCCCTGAACCTTCCTTCTCCTTTACCCGCCTCTACCCATTTCCATGTTAAACAGCGCAGCGCAAGAGAGGAAAAAAAACGCAATTTACGCCGCTAACCTAACGATGATTGCCCCAAGTGAAGAGGACCAAAAGGCAAAGGATCAGGATCAGAAGCGGGAATCAGAGGCGGAAAGCGCATTTTAAATTTTTAATGGGAATTTCAAATAATGCGCAGGCCGAGCCTGTTAAAATTTCGGGGTTGTTCTTGGGCAGGGCTAGCCCCCTGTTCCCTTTGCCAACACAGCCCCTGATAAATGCTGTTCTCTGCTCACTAAGCCCGCTTCTAACCCCTCCTGTTGTTGCCGCCTCTGTGCAGACTTTAGTTGTATGCGAAATGAGTTCAAAGTCAGTTCGAGGAAGTTGAATGGAGTCAACTTCAGTAAAGTCTGCTGCAGAAAGAGAGGGCTAGAGAGAGAGAGAGAGAGGAAGAGAGATACGAGTGGGGCGGGCAGGGAGTGTGCTGCGTGAGGTAAACATTTGCTGATGTGTCGAGAGATCTGCATCAGATGCAGATACATTTCCTAAATTTCGTATTCACAGTTGCACAGTCAAGAATTTTTGCGTTTTATGTTTGTTTTGCCTTTCACTCCACGCATGTGTGTGTGTATTGGAGTGTGCCTGTGTGTGTGCGTGTGTGGTTCTATCTAAAATTCAAATCTCTTGTGGTTTACACACTGCCTCGAGTCAGTCCAAATGCAATTTGCAGGGTTGTTTTACACCGTGTGCTGAGTTCAAGGTTGTGGGCAAAACAGGGTTGCCAGCATACCAAAAATAATCGAAATTTTATTCGTAATATAATTAAATTATCTATAGACTGAAGTGGCTTTAACAAATCTTACTTAAAGTTTGTTGTTTTAAACTGAATCTATAATGAACTCGGATAAGACAAACAGGGACAGACACAATTTTCTATGGCCAATTACAGCACTAGAGTTGGCCTCAAGGCGCTAGACGGAGAGAGGGGGAAGAGCACAACTCTATGCGGCTGCAACAGTTAGAACAAAAGCCCAAAAGACAACATGGCCCAAAGGAGTTACAACAGCTCGAAAAACTGACCACAACAAAAGGCCCTGAGAGTTGAAGACTTGCACATTGCATTGTTAGGTCTCTGTCTGGCTACGGCTAACCCCCGCCTCTCTTCGACCACTCCCCCTCTTACCCCCTCTGCCGTCTAGTGTTGGCCCATTGTTTTCGATTTTTATGAGGCATGTATAAATAATTGCGCCCAAAGGCCGCCGACATAAGTTTTCATGCCGGCCGCGTGGACGAACAACAAAAGCAACAACAACAACGACAACGACGATGACGACGACGACGACAACTAAAAACGCCAAGCGACTAAACTGGCAAGCACTTCCCGTTTGCCACGCCCATACCCTTGCGCCCTGGCGTCGACCTGGCCAAGAAACATGGTCTAAAGTATTTCATTTTTGCTGCTGGCTACAAATAAAATATAAAAAGAAAATGACTGCAAAAGTCTGAACAGCATTTAAGGAGTTTTTAATTTATTATAAATATATTTTAAACAATAAGGGCATAAAGGGGGGTCGGGAAGGGTAGTTTAGGTAGAGCAGGGCTTAAAGTAAAGAACTGCTCGTTGGAATATTGGTGGGCGTGTTGATGATGGAGGCTGACTGCAAATTATTATAAGTAAAGTCCGAAGCTCAGAACACTGCACACTGTAACCAGATGCCTCAAACAGCAGACGAAAAGATAAACCGAAAGTTTTATATAAAATGTTTATGATTTAAATTGTCATAAAAGAAATCGATTCTTCAATTCAATGAGCTATTTAAGCGGCTTTCTATTATCTTTCCCTTATTATTCCGTGTCTTTTTCGCTGTCAATTAACAAACTATAAACTGCTTTTTTGGGTTAAGCTTTTGTTTCACTCCGTTAGCCAAAAGTTAGACAGTTGGCCGAAAGGAAAGCGTGTTGACAGTTTTAATAGGTGCACGAACGTTATGTGTAGCAATTAAGATATAATATCTTTAGCACATTTTCCGACAATGTGACCATCAAATTTCATTCCCAGAACTGAAAAACAAAGAGTCGAGAGTTTGGGCAGCAAAACAAAGTTGTAACTAAAGTTTTATGACCAGTGTAAGCCCAAACAGAAAAAAAAACAGTTTGTGAAACAGATTCGTCATCCCAAACGGAGTCAAATCTATAGACAACCCTCGACTGTGTTAATGATAGCAACAACTCTGTCTATGTAGGTGTGTGTGAGTGTGTGTGTGTTTTGGGGGGTGTTGCTGACGTTGTTAAAGTCAAAATGTATAGAAAGAGACAGAGAGATGCAGAGAAATAGACAGACAGTCGGTTGAAGAGGCTGTAGCATTGTAGAGACCCAAAGTTTTGGGCCATGTGACATTCGATTGTCCTGAGGGTGGATTTTCAGTCGGCAGGATATTATCGGAGACAGAAGGAAGCTGGGATAGGATGCGTCTGTTGTCTCGTCTCTCGTCTGATGTTGTTTGTGTCTCATTGTGTCTGGCATGTGATTGGGTGGAGGGAGAAGAGCAGGGTAGTGTAGGGTATGGCAGTACAGAGCAGGGAAAAGAACGCCGCTGTGTCGCTCTTGAAACAACTGGCAAGGACAACAGGAAACAGCTCGTGCTGACAACAAAACATGCATTCGAGCATTCGAATAAAATTCTCAAAGCAAAAAGAAAAAAATAAAATAAAATTGAAATTCAATAACGAAACCGGAACGAACACGAAGCTGAAAACGAAGACAGACACGACAACAAAGAAGACAAAGCAGGAGGTGCGGCAATTTCAGACCGGAAGTGGCAACAGCAACAGCAACGGCAGCAGGATATGCAGGATATTCAGAGCCAAAAACACAGCCTGTGCCAAGTGGTTGACCAGAAATCAAAAAATACTCATAATTTATTAATATTATCGGTTTCGGGTCGCGAACCCTTTGACCACAAATGAAAAGTCAAAGCCAAAAAACGAAAGTAAAGCAAAGCTCAAAGACATAGTCAAGGGCCGCACAAATTACACATGTCGACACTTTATTAAGGACACCCTGAATCTAAAAGAGAACTGAAGAAAATGCCTATAAGGCCCTGGTCTGGCCCTGGTATTGTCCCTGGCCCTGTCCCTGACCCTGTCACAGGCCTCTATGTCTGGTCCATCGACACGTTGCGTTGCCTCCGATGGCATATCAAACAAAAAACATTTGGTTTTTGTGGTCCCGCAGCGATCTGATCCCGAAACCAGCACCGAAGGCTATAAAATGTCGACCCGTCCATATGTTTTGGGCCCATAACCGAAGTGGGAGGGGTTATGCCAAAAAAAATAAAAAAGAAAGCAAGTAAGAGAGACAACTGTTAAAGAAACTGATCGACTATGAGTTGCCTATTAGGCAAGATTATTTTATAGCAACTTATAATGTTTTAATAAACTATTAATTAATTACTTAATATAATAACAATTTTATTTTATACTTAAATAATCAATAAAAAAGAATATAAAAACAATTCCATATTACGCCAGTCATTCCCATTTGAAATGATTACAGGGTATCATAAAAAGGCAACTCTTTCGGCGCGCGGTTTTGCAATTCTTTTCCTCGTTCTCTTTCTCGCTCATTCGCTTATTCGTTCATCCGTTCTTTAGTTTTTGTTTTTGTTTTATGCCAACCATCCGTTGGCTGTTGCTTAACCCTTTCATGGCCAAATTGTTGAGGCTACATACAAATTATGCCCACAGCGATGAGGAGCGAAATAAAAGAAGAACAGAGTGTAAGAGGAATGCCAAAAAGAGAGTGCGAAATAGGAAGGAGTGAAGAGTGGAGTTGAGGAAGAGGGGGGAAAGAGGAGATTGTAAAGGTTTTGAGTTTGCTTGGGTCATGTAAATGTAAATGCTTCGGGTTATCCAGAAAGAAGTGCCATGGAATGCAGAGAGAGAGAGAGAGAGAGAGAGAAGAGAATGAAAGGGAGCGAGAGGAAACTCTCTGGCACACATCGTATAATTTTAATGGAAATTAATAATGAGAGTCGGTTTAAAATTTATGTTGCCAAAGGTGACACAGCACGCAAATTAAGGTTGATGGGCAGATGTGTAGATTGGGTTGCTTCATTTTAGGGTACGGGAGGAACAGAGGAACAGGTGAAGGGTACAGGGTAGGCAACAGTCGAGTGAAGCCTTCAGGCTGTGTGAATGTTGTCGGATCGTTGTGAATGAAACACAAGAGGTGTTGTCAAAGGACGCACGGAATTTATGCACATTTCAGCACAAGCCTTAAAAATGATTTAACTCGCATTTTTTTACCTTTACATAATTACATGCAGGTATTGTATGTTGATTGGCTGACCACGTAATTAGTCATCGAAATTAACAACAAAATGAAAGGGGAGTTAACCTTTTGAATATGAATTAGATGGCATTTTAAATGATGAGTAGACTTTTTATTTTATGTGACTGTAAAGGGCTTAAAATGTATATCAACTGTTAATTTATTCAGTTTAAAATGTATCTAAAAAATGTATCTGATTAAAATGTATATAAATATTTAATTTATTTATCTGGCTGTTTTATAAAGATATTGTTTTAGTTATATTATCTGACAGTAACTTAAATTGTTATCTGAACTTATCTGTGTCTTTGGCACAAATCTCAGCTAATGCCAGCTAAATGCTAACAACTTAAAACCAACTTAAAAGCAACTTAAAGACCTTTACTCGCATATCCCAGCTATATCACATGTATACCCATATAGCATAGTCCATAGACCAACATCCCTGCGATGTCTTGTGCCCTAAAGACTCTGGCAAATATTTATCGGAACGCTTAGCATGCGACGCACGTACGCAGCGGGCAGCGCTGAAGGAGCGATAGAGTGAGAGAGAGAGAGAGAAAGAGAGAGGGATAACGTGACGTGGACACTCCACTTTTCACTTGCCAGCTGCCAACGGTCATAGTCACGCAGCTGACGCACAGCAGCAGCAACAACAACAACAACAACAACTACAGTCATGTCTGCAACACAATAACCCACATAAAACAGGCAAAACCAATCAACCAAAAACAGGCTTCAACATTGAACATTAACCCAAAACAAATTAAACAATTTGTTTGTTACTGTAAATGGCCAACAGCATTCAATATGTTGCTAGCACTTTTGTTGGGCAACACATTTCGTTTTGGCAACAAGCTGCTCTTACCTCTAAAATGTTGCCAAAGTTTTGACTGTTAACAAGTCTGCATAAATTTGCTGGCAACATGTGACTAGACTTTGTTGCTGTCCCAACTTGCAGGTGCAGCAACAGCAGCAATTTCTGTTTCTTCTTCTTACTAGTCCTTGCTTCCACTTCCTTCACTTACCCCCCGTTTAAACCTGCTCTGGTGAGCCTCTGGTTTCTGGCACGTTTCCATGTCTTTTGCGCTGACATTGACGCTGCCAGCGCCAGCAATTTTCAGTTTGACATTTTGGCAGCTCTCTCTCTGTCCCCTCTGTGTCTTTATATACCTCTTTCTCTCTATCTCTCTCTCTCTGTGTGTTTCTATTCCATTTTCTGCTACTTCTATTCTAATTGCATTACAGGGGAGTGCAAATTGTGGTCGTGTCTCCGAGTTAAACTCACTACACGCTTCGCTTAGCTGCATTTTGTGCATAATTTGACATATTAATTATTAGTTGGTTACAAAAGTATCTAAGTATCTGTGTATCTTTGTATCTTATTCCCTCTTGTTCTTTATCTCTGCATGTTTGTATATTATTCTTCTTGTTGTTCTTCGTATTTGCCACATGCTGTTACTAAACTGTTTCTCTTGCCACATAAAGCGAACACACAACTCACACAGTTGGTGGCACTTTCTTTCAATTTCTGATTCTATTTTAATGCTTCTTGGTTGACTCTGCACAAGACATTCACGTCAACTTTTCACCCATTTTCATTCCTTTTGTCTACATTTCTTATTCTTTTCTTTTCCAAAACATTTATCCGCTCGATTTTCTTGTCTGAGAGGCGCATAATTTAATAAATTTATGAAATTTAATAGACAGAAACGTGTTCGGTGGCCACAAATTTGTGGTGGGTCTTGAAATTTATATCCCAGCTCCTAAGCATTAACTCCAACTCCAACTAAACTTGCAGTTCAAGTTAAAATTAACGTTAAAGTTGGAGCTGACGCTGAGTGGGCGTGTCAGTTGAGTTTGTCGGAGCTAGAAAATGATTATCATTATACTTAAGTTGCAGATAGCAAATGAAACTTTTACACAACTTGAAACTTATGTCGTAGAATATCGCAACAATTTCTAGTTCCATTAGAAACTTTATCGAAATCGATTTAAGTGACTTTGTTCATTATAACTAATATGATTTTTAGATTTTATGAACAATAAAGGTTTAAATTTTACAAAAATATATAATATATTTGTTGCAGAAAGATATTTAAAGATGTTATTAGTTTAACATTCTTTTAACAGAGGAAATAACTCCCAAACAGCTCCCAAAAAACTGTTAAATAAATATTTTAAAATTTATTAACTATAACTTTAACTACAATTTAAGTTAAATTTTGCTAAGTTGGTACTACTTCTTAGGGAGTCTTTAGCTTCTGCTTGATACAAAATATTTTCACAATTTTTCAGTTTTAACGTTTTTATAAACGTTTTACTTCTGATTCCCAATTACTTTTGCTTTTGCGTGAGTAAACTGAAATTAAGTGCAGTTTTGCTGAATAAAAGAGTTTAAGTAATAAATACATAATTTCCGTCATTAGGCATACATCACGTTACAGTCATTAGACGTTGTCAAAGATCTGTTGAACTGAAACGGTAATTTTGTTACGTTGCGTTTCGATTCGTTCCGTTTGGCAGTGTCGCCATATCGACTAACAAGCAAACGGTCCACTTTAAAGCACCTCAGCCGACATTGTAAAGCAACAACAACAACAGAAGCAATAAGAAGTACAACAACAAGAATGTGGCACGAAATATTACAACAATTTGCATAGAAGTGAAGCCTGTTACTGTTACGATTTTGTGATGCTGCAAAGATGCAGATACGCCACGAGAGCTGAGCTCAGCTCAGGACTAACGGCATTAGGAGAAGTGTACAGCAAACTTGACTCAAAGCTGCATCGGTGGGATGGAATGGTATGGGATGGAAAGGAATAAGCAGGTATGGAATGGGAGGGATGTAGTGGGATGAAATCGGTTGGGGATGCCACAGATCCGATGTTTACGAAGGTGTACAGTTAGGCATCGAGACAGGCGTCGCAACGCAATCCGGTTCTATCTTCATTTCTCTCTCTCTCTCTCTCTCTCTCTCTTTCTCTCTATCTTTGAGTTTACTCCTACCTCTACCAATAATAATTACAAGAAGAAGCACAACAAGTTATGTCAGGTGGTAGTCGGCAGTCTGCAGAGATAGAGGCAAAGATATAGATATATAGACAAAGTGTAAAACACCGACAAGCAAATTTTTTGCCCTGACCAAAATTGAGCCAAGAAAAAAGTGAACAAAACGTTCAACTGCAAGTCGTATTCTGTTCCTTTCTATACCATTGTGAATGGTCAGTGCTAGAAAATGCTGATGGAAATTATATATCATTTGAATAATAACACATCAAATTACGTTAAAAATAAAACGCCATATAATCGATTTATGTAGACAGAAACTGCAAACTGTTAGGGAATTTTATCATTAAAGTTAAGGACAATATTTTAGTTGAAAGATTTAAGTTTCTAAAATTAACAAAAATGAACTGATAAGCGATGAGTATTTCAGATAGTTTATTCCTTAAAGAATCCATTAAAAATATAAATTGTCAAATTTATAAATTGTTAATAGAAAATTTCGAATTTCTCTCTACAACCTTTTAGTTGTAACTATTGAAAAACTTGTAAAAACTTTAAAGAAAACTTAAAAATTACACATATTTACGAGTAATTCCCTGAAAGATTTTCTAGTTTCTTAGGCTTCTTTTTGAATTCTATAAGCTTTGCCACAATTTTAGCTTACAATATATATTTATAACTACTGAATTGAAGTAGGAACATATTGGTTTATTTTCTAGTCAGAATTATTTATGATTGCAAAGTGCAACATGTAATAAAAATGAATTCAGAATATGCCATCAATTTAGTTGATTTGTAAAGTCCTTTTAGTTGGCAAGTCACGTAAATACTGCAAATTGTATTTTTATATAATATTTTTTGATTCAAGACCTGCATCGATGAGTACTCAGAGTACTCGGAGTACTCATTCATTTAGCCTGGGAAACAGTACTCGAACATGCTGCTGCATGTGGCATGATTGTGTGTGCGTGTGTGTGTGTGTGTGTGAGTGTGTGTATATACATATGTGAAACACTCACCAGTTGGCACTTCATTGGCTGACATCGATGCCATTGAATCACACTTGAAGTGCAACACTCCTAGATACCCATTTGGTGAGATAACAAACTCCTCCCGGAGCCCAACTCTAAATTGATGGTCTAGTGATGTTTCTGGGCTGAGCCGAGTTGAGAGCAAGCCATTAACTAAAAGCCTACTCTGCTTTTGATATCGGACTGTGGCAGGGAAAAAAAACGCATTTACTGAAAACTATTTGCAACAATTTTTCACAGTCGGCTGCCATAATTTTTCACACAGCGCAACAGATGCGCTCAGATCTGTTGCTCGATTTTTTTGCTGCTTTTCTTTTGCTGCTGTTGTTGTTGTAATATTTTTCTACTCTTTTTTTTTGCTTTTATTTTAACACTTTAAACGCTGACGTTTAGAGTTGGAAGAGGGATGAGGGGGGCGGGGCTGGGCATGGGAGCGGGATAGGGAGCAGTCCGACTGCATTTTCATTTCCATTTTTTCGCTACAGTGGCGAACGCTTTGTAATCAACAAGAGTCGAGAGTCAGGCTCCAGAGTGTGTCTGTGTTGCATCCCAGTTAGATGCAGATACATATACAGATACAGATGCAATGCAGATACAGATACACCACAATTTATCTCACAGTTTGCAGTCTAAACAGAAAAATACAGTCTGCAATGGTTTGCTTTCTGGTCGAGAGCCCTAACGATAGCCAAGTTTCGCAGAGCTCAGCGGCGGCTCAACGGGCTCATCTCCTGCCAAACCATTTGCCATGTCCGCATCCGCATTCGTTACCGCGTGTCCGCGTTTCATTTTCTCCCCTCTCCTTTACCATAACTCCCTCTTAGTCCCTCTCTCTGTTTCTCACTCCTTCCCTTTTGCCTCATCACCTTTGCTCCAGCGGCGACAGCGATAAATGTTTTAGCATTTCAAACACAAACTACAAAACTCTGAAATATACAAATGATTTCGTATTTATTTCAACCAAGTTCCGAGCATCCACGGAGAGTTCTACAATATTCCCTTTGGTCTAACGATGACAACGAGTCGCTGTGAAAATCCCCAGGGATTAGTTTGCTGGTCAATTCCTCACTTTCTAACCCTTTTCAACGAACTTTACCATATAATTCTGTGCTAAAAATTCAACCAGTTTAGATTAAAATTTTAGAATTGGGTCCGAGCAATTCTTCTATGCAAACCACATCATTATAAAGAATACGATTCATGTGTATTCAGACACTAATTTAGTGTGAATTTCAAAGAAAATTTGTTAACTAACTTTAGTAAGTTTTTTCAATACTTTTTTATAACTAAAACATATCAGCATATAAACCAATATTAAATTGTATTTCAAATAAGCTTAATTAAGAAATGTTATCAGTTCAAATGAATCTATTTCAAAAAAATATTCACGTATTTCATTCAGAGTTTTTGGCTATTAAATTAGCGAACCAATTAACAGCTTACTGAATACAGTGTCACCATTGAGTAATGAATCACTTTACATTCAACTGGCTTGTTATTGTATAGCTCTACTGTATTTTAATTTGCATATAGTTGAAATCACAGGAAATATGCCAGATTAATGGTCCAAAGTTCTCATTTTTCTGTTTGTATATATACAAACTGGAGATATGAGAGAACTGAATAACACTCGTATGGCAAATTGTGAGCTTAAAAACTCAGATAATGCCGCAACTTGTGCATTTACAATATTTACTGAATATATTTTCAATTATTTATTATATACAATTCTTCTCTTTTTAAACAGTTTTCTACATTTATTTTCAGTTTTTTTTAAGGTTTTTTTTTGGTATTTTTTTTTTGTACTGCCGATAAGCTATGAGCTCTGTGAGTTGTCTCTACAATCGCTCATTGAATTGGCAACTCGATGGAGTCCAATTCCTATCAGCTCTACAGTTTGGGTCAGTTCGGTTCAGTTCAGTTCTTTTTCTTGTTTTTTTTTTTCATTCTTTTTTCAGTTCGGTGTTTCTTTTGTGTCGGTTGATAAATGATTTCAATATTTATAAAAGCGGCAAAGCTGCGGGGCATCAAATTGCGTCAAAAGCCTGTCAGTCTCATTAATTTCCAGCATGGAAAATGCCAATCGTCGTCATGGCAGAAAAAAGAAGAAGAAGAAGGCAACAAAAAAAAAAAAGTAAAAAAATAAAAAAAAAAAACATTTTAATACGCATTGAAATTGCTTGTGAGCTGCTTCAGCTGATATTCAATTGCTGGAAAATGCCGCTGTCAATGAAAAACTATCTTTTAATAAAGCCTGTGATTCCTTCTCTGACCATTTCTGAAGTGGCTTGTGGGTGCCGGCCAGGTCAACTGTTTGGCAGTTTGTTAGCCAGGCTTTCTGTCTGTAAATGGTGATTCAGCAGTTGGCATTGAATTTATTATAAAGCCACATTTATCTCAGCTCTCATCCACAGAGGGATTACATTTTTTTTAAAGGCCCCAAAGAGGCGTGATTAAATGAGAAGTTTCAGCTTTTGGAGGCTGTGAAAATTGTGAATGATGTCATTTTGGAATAGATAGAAGTATCTTTAAAAATTCAGAAAATTAAAGGATTTTTGGGATATATTGAAGGTTAATTCCAAAAGGAAGGTATAGTGTAGCTAATGGTATTTTAAAATAGGGTTGCTACTTAAGATCTTTTGGATTTTTTTCTCAAATGTTTTAAGTTCTTACAACAAAAGACACTTTTAACACCGACTTAAAGCCATTTGTGAACAGGCATCCTTATAGCCATATACCTAAACAGTAACTATGCAAAATTGTGTTATCAGACAAAGCTAAAATTGAATAAAAAAGAGAAATTATCTCCCGAAACCAAATCTAACTGAAATTTAGGCACACTCACTACCCAGTATAATGCTTGGTATTGCCACGGCTAGACACCAAAATTTATGGGTAGTCGCGAAAAACAACATCGCTTCATTTGAGCGTGAACAGTGGCTGCAAAACGTACTTCTACACACAATCATGCACACACAACCAAAACAAAAGTCAGTAAACAATGAGAAACGTTAGCAGTGGCAATGGCCAATAGTTTTTTTGGCTATGAGATAACAGAGACATCGTTGTATTTGAAATAAAATTCAATGAGTCGCACAGCCAAAATAACCAAAAGACTATACCCTGTAAAAATGTGAGTCCTTTAGAGGGGTGTATTAATAATAGAAAGGGAAATTTTTGTAAAACTATTAGCTGCAGAAGTCTAAAAAGAAGACCGACATTTAATTAGCTCACAAAGCTCATTCCGTTAGTTTAATGTAATTTTTATTTCCCAAAAGTCTATAAAGTTAAGAGCTATAACACTTCATATACTTCTGACATTTCTTTGTACAGAGTATCATTGAGTGCTCTTTAAATATTTGTTAAAGCCAACATGAAAAGCAAATTAAGCTGTCAACCGAAACTGAAGAATAGAAAATAAAAATGGTCTCATAGCAAATTTTGCAAAAAAAACAAAATAAGAAAAAATCCGAAAAATTTTAGAAAATTCCCAACTCAATGGCGCTGCACCTGCAACAATGCCACGCCCACTAGAAAACAAACAGAAAAAGAGACCAAAATAAAAACTAGAAAAGATTTAACAAAATGTTTGTTTGAAATTTGTTGAAGCGCAATTTTGCAATGTCGCATAGGCCAGAGAGGGAAAAACCGGGAAAAACCAACAAGGAAAATGGATACGCGGAGTCAGATTTGTGACCTAACGAAAACTTTGAAGGGGTGACGCAAACCCTAACCACGTCTTACCTCCGCCAATCCCCTGTCTAGCCATATTTAAGGGTTTAGATGAGCACAACGGAAAAGTTGGCAACTTTGACAGGTCCCCCAGTTCGAGTTCGAGTTCGAGTTCTACTGAAATTTGGTTCGGTAATTGCAAAATTTGTGCGAGTGGCGCGTTGCAGATAATGGAAACTTTTGGTGCCGAGTTAATGCCACTTGAAATTGTCGGTTGTCGGGAGGTCGTTTGACACTCACAGTGCGGCATGTAGATGGCCAGGTGGCAACTCTGCCATGAACCGAACAGGTAGGCAAAAGTTTTTATTAAGAAACAGCTGAAAGTGCGACATTCACAAGCGAATTATTTGCGTATTTATGGCTATGACAGTTTTTGACCCTTTGCCAAAACCGAAATAGAGTTGCTGCGTATGCGCATTACGTATACGTATGTGTCCCCAGTGGCCCAAAACTTTACCAATTGGCTTTTGGCCCTAAGCTGCAAAAGTTTGTATCCAATGCTCGAGCTAAGCTCAAAAGCCTTGACAGCTTGGAACCCTATTTTACTAGACTTACAACTTGATAAATGATTGATATTACGCTAGATTGGGTGTTATTGAAGTAGTTCAACGGGATTTGGACATACCTGTAAATAGAAAAGAGACAAAGAATTGATTAGAAATGCAAGGTAATTATAAAAATAATTAATTAATTACCCAGAAAGTGCATTATTTACTTAAAGAACTTCCAAGTTCATTTGAAATTATTATCATTATAAGAATGCTGTGGTTATATATTATGGTTTTATTCTTACATATTTGCATAAAACTCTTACTGAAGTATCACATTAAGCATTAAAAAACATATTTTCCTTTCTCTGTTTACTCTCCTACATATGTCAATCACCGTGTCCATTAAGCACTTTCAATTGGGGCAGGCAACTCGTCGTATAATTTGCATGTTCAACGTCTTCCTTTCTTCTTAACTCCGTACGTCTTTTAAGTCTGAAAGTCCTATCTCTATATAGTACATATATGTATATATTGTATATAAGTGCAATGGCAAACTGGCATTTCCAGAGCTTATTACAGAACTCGCCCCACATTCTGGCATGCTGGTTTTTCGGTCTTTACAGTCTCCACCAGCAGCAGCTTTCACCCCAGATCAGACGGCAAGACATTGCCACATTTCCACAGACTCCTGCCAATTTCAAGCTCCCACTCGTACATATAATTTTGCTGTTAATGCATTTGGAAAGTAGCTGCATAAAATCGCTCAATTTGCTGGCAAAGAGCGAGAGAATGAAGGGAATTAAGATGAAAAAGCGTTTGGCGGAAAATGGGGAAATGAGTAGAAGGAAAATGCCCATGAAAACGGCAGCTGTTTTGTTACCTATTTACTGCCACTTTAACCTAATTTCATTAGCAGAAACCACCAAGAGGAATTGGAATTTTATATGAGGAGTTGCAAGGTGAGGAGAGCAATGCTTGGCACTTTTACCTGACCATGTTGGTAACTCAATTAAGTAGCGACCCCAAAAAAACATGGAAAAATAAACTACTGGTCTGGCCAGGAACTGTCCCATTTGGCTCAATTCAATTTCAAGTCTATGCCTGTCTCTCACACTCAGAGAGAGAGAGAGAAAGATGGCCTTTTCCACATGCATGTCAAGTGTCTTTATCTCGGGCTTCGTTGTACATAAAAATCCAATTTTCGTAATTAAAAAAATAAAAGCTGGTCTGGAGTCGGTTGGGGTTGCCCCTGGACACAGCACAAAACGAGTCTCATCTCATTAGAGCATACACAAACACACACACACACACACACACACACACACATACACACACTCATCACAGTAGCAAAAACACTTGAGAGCACAAATAAAAACAACGAAATGAAAAGAAAAAAAATAACTGTATATTCAGATATATATACATATATTTTGAATCCAAATAGCGTAGAACTGGCAACTAAATCAAACACAACAACAACAACAACAACAAGATGTTGTAAAGTAAACAACAAAAAAAACGTATAAAACGTATTGAACAGTGAACGTAAAGTCTCTTTATCTCTTCCTCTCTACCTCTCCATCCTGCTCTCTATCTCTCTCGCCTTTCCTCACGCTATCCCCTTCGTACAGCACTTCCAAATCGCATATCATCGTAGATGGACGAGTGGACAACATCAAAATCGTCATCATCATCATTATCATCATCATCAGCTTCAAACTGTGTACGTTAAAACGCTAAGCACGTTTTTAATTATCTTCTACTAACAAAAAAGGAGAGAAGAAGGCAAAAGGAGAGTGAGAAGGAGAGAGGGAGTTGGAGATAGAGAGTTGAGGCTAGTGGCACCCTTAGGAGCAAAGCTTGAAAAGACAGCTGGGAATGTCCAAGTGTTTAGTTGTTTTCAAATAAGACTCAGCCAAAACCTTCTAAACTATCAAATATTCGGCAAGTTTCTTTAAAAACAGTTTTAATATATAAAATTATTTTATTTTTACTACACAATCATTCCTAAATCTTTATAATTCCCATTTCAAAAGGCTTTTCAATTATTATGCATAGTTTTTTTCGTCTCTTATAAAGTAGTATCATTCTTTCATTTCCTTTTTACCTGGGCATTCCAAAGTTTTATATATTTTATGGCTTTTTGGCCAACAAGGCTCAAGCTGACGGCAGACACATAAAAAATATTACAACCATTTTTTTTTTGTTGGCAAAAAGGATCTCCATCAAACTCCCTTGCATAAAGCTTTATGTCGAATTGTATAATAAAGCACAGCACTGACTGACACTGTGGGAGAGCACGTGAGAGCAGTGGGAAGTTGCTGGCGATGGCACTGTAAAGAACCCGAGAGACAATGCAAGGGATTGTTTGGTACTCAGAAATTTTGATTGCATTTTGATGGCTTTTAATCAGCTTAAAAATTAGTAGCCAAAGGCTGTGAAGGCCACTACATAAAGAATGAAAGATAGAAAGAGAGAGGGAGAGAGAGGAAGGGAGAGAGAGAGAGAGAGATGGCACCTACTATATATGGTAGTGAATTTACTTTTATCACACTGTCAGTCATCAGCTGCAGATTATTATTCTTAATGATGGCAAACATAAAAATCCTTTTTTATGATATGCAAAGCAGTTTGATAATTTGCTGTGAATAAAACGTGTATATAACTGACAAATCGGGACTTGCAACAGACCTGAAACTGAACCTCAGTCTGAGCTGTAGTTGTGTAATAAAAAATGAAGAAGAAACACTTAAGCCGAGGAGAGAAAAATCATTTTCATTTTCATCTTCATTCTCATGTAAATTGACACGTTTCATAATGAAAGAAGCGGTGTGAAGAGCGCAACTCTAGAGGATTGTCCTGAGATGATTATGGGCGTGTTTCCAGCACACAACAGTGACAACAGCTGGAGGTAAGGGAGGTGGTAAGAGAGAGGGAGAGGGAGGAGAAGAGGAAAGCTTTATATCAGAGCTCATATCATGCCACACATTGTGGTCGAGTTTGCGGGCTCTGCAACATGATATGATATGCGGTAAGTGAAGTAAGTGCAACGCCAACAACAACAACAACAATTATACCAAAGGGATGATACGTGTTTGCAGCAGAAGTTGACACCAAATAGTTGTTGTAATTGTTGTTGTTGTTGTTGCTGTGTGTCTATGTTGCCACAGTGATGCGCGTCAGTTAATGAGCGGCTTTAAATGTATTTATATATTGGCTAGCAAGCAAGTAAGGCTGATGAGCTACAACTCCAACTCCTGACCAGGCCAACAAAACACTCACTGCCAAGTCCTCGTTGGGCGTTACCCGAAGATACCTGAACCGCAATTGGTATTATCTTTGAAGTTTTGTATCTGAGCTGCTGCTGTCCAGTTTGCCACTTAAAGCCACTGCAGTTGAACCTTAAACGCTTTGGATTTTATATATGTATGTATCCGCTACGTTAAATACCGCCACACAGCCCACATGCTGTTGCATGCCCCATCATTTATAACTGTCAACAGTTTTGTGGCCAAAACACGCCACAAACAAAAACAAAAAAATTGAAAACAGAAGAAATACATGGTTAAACCAATATTTAAGCCATCAACAATGACGAAAAGCAGACGGATTGAGCCTCTGAGCAATTGCCACTCCACAGCTGGCTCTGAGTCCCCTCTTAGCTCCTTTGCCCCCCTACGCCTCTGAGCTGTCTGCAACTGCAGCTAGACAAACAAATTATGGCCACTGTCAATAGACGCGCATTTCTATGCCAAACAAAATAGCCAAGAAGCAAACGAATGCCAAGGAGTAGCAAAAAGAAGAAAATGGCTAAAAGAGAAACAAGCCAGACTGGGGGGAAATAGGCACCCACAGTTGCCACAGTTACAGTTTGACTGACTGCCAAGTCCGCAACTTGTAGTTTTCTGCCAACTGTGAAAACTGTGAAAATTACCGTCGGGCATTTGGCCAGAGCCAAAATGAGAGAAGCAACCAACAAGCAAAAGAAACAGGCAACAAGAAACAGGCAACAGGCGGTTCCCTTGGCTAATCATTGCAATTGGCATTGGAATTGAAATTGCGATTGTGATTGCGATTGCAGTTGCAATTGGTTTGAGTCTGCAACATGTTGCAGCAACAAGTCAACAGCAATTGCTACATTTGCATTTCTTCTTTAGCCTTTTTCAATTTGTCTAAAAAATAATTGTTTTATTTTTGTTTTATTTAGAGTTTAACGATTATTTAAATCGCCGAACTGAACGCTAAAAATTTTAACTTTGTTGCTAAATTTTGCAATTCTTTTAGCGGGTTTTTTTCTAGCAACGCCTAAGGATATTTATGAAATATGCAGCCGTTTGTTCGTATGTGTGTGTGTGTGCGTTGGTGTGTGTGTGTGTGTGTATAAATTGACGCATAGTTTGCCAACTAACTGCATTTTCTTTTTTTGTGGCCTTTTGTGTCTGTCTGCATCAGAAACTGTTTGCATCCTGCGGCGTTTTTCGTGTGTTTGCCAAAATTATTTATTTTATCTTCTACTTTTTTTTGGCATAAAAAATTTTGCCAAAATTTCTGTTGTTATTTTTGTTGGTTTTCCATAAAAGTAAAATGAATTTAGATGGCTTAAATGGACTATGCGCCTGTTCAATTAGTACCAAAAAATAGTGTGAATATTCAGTAGTCATTGGGGTAGACCACTTAACTGCCTTCAAAATGGCAAATATTTTGGTAGAAAGTTGGTCAAAAATTACATTTATTACAACATTAGTTATAATAATATATTTTCCGCTTCTTTTAAAGAAGTTTATTTAATTATTAAATTAATATTTTAAATACAAAATATAATTAATATTGTTATTGCCCAAAATATTATCAAATTTAATACAAATTAAATTATTTAATACCTTATTATTTACTGCCTTGCTGAAATTTATATAGCTCAATCGAAGTTCAAATTGTTAACAGTTAATCAAACTTTAAGTTAAAATTCTTCTAGCCAAACTTAGCAACTGAAAAACATGTAAAACACTGAAAAAAAATACTTAAGTTCCAAAAGAATTCAATACTAAACAGTTGCTATAAATACCAAATAAATATATCGCGTTACTTGGCCCTATAAAAACAAGTACCAAACTGTACTCAATACAAGAATGGCTTTGATTCGTGTAAACTGTCAATCCATTTAGGGTACAAAAGCATTCAACAACTGTAAAGTACCAAAATTGTAGCAAACTTTTCGCGATATCGATTGAAAACCGTATCAGTTGCCATAAAGGCATTGGAATGATCCCATAAAATTGCAGAACTGCAATTTAAATTCGATAATGCAGTCCATTTGATGCCATATTAGTCATGGCAAATTGATTTGAGGCACAAAACACTCAGACCCATTTGCGGTACTCCGCAAGGCGCATTTATCTTAAGTTTTACCACTTTTTTTTTCTGTTTTGTTTTTTTCGTTTTTTGTTTTTTACGCCTTTGCATAGCTAATTTCCTTTCAAGATAAATTCATAGACACAAATGGCCATAAATTACGCACTACAAGAGCGCTCAGTCTATAAAAAAATCGCATTTATGTTTATCGCCAAAGATAAAGTCGGTCGAATTTAGATAGGCATCAGAGGCCAGAGCCGACGACTGGGTAACTGGGGTGTTTTCGGGGCATTTGGGGAGGCTTTCACTCTATAAATATATATAGACTCGTATATATATATAGATAATCGTAGCATATTTGTAATCAATGCAAGGCTATCTAAGCAATTTAATCGCCAACTTTAATTGTAAATTTTGTGCGCAAAACTGGAACAAAAAAAAAAAAAAGAAAAAAAAAAAAATGTGAGGAGACTATCAATGGTTACAGTAGTCGTATTTTAATAATGGTCTATAATAGGTTTAATGGACGATATCCATTGGCGTTGCTACGTCAACCAGTTGCCATTTAAGGTCGTTGCAAATGCAACATGGCCTGCAATTTTCACTTGACGCATTGACAGCAGCTGGCCAACAACAGCAACAACAACGGCAACAAACATGTGAAATTGTAATACAAAGATACATATATTTTGTTGTATATATAGGGTACTTGCTACACTTACTTGCCCCAACTGGTTGCATTGTGAGTAACCAGAGGTAACCGCAAAATATCCCAAGACTTGCCAAAAGCGGATGTAAGCTAACATACTCTATATATATGAGGTATATATATATACATATATTTTATCTATTTTTTTACTCTTTCCCTTCTTCTTTTCCTCTGTCATTCGCTTTTTTTCTTTTGCTGTCCCTACTTCAATTGAGCTGCAATTTTGCCTCAGCACTTGATTGTTTTCTCACCTGCAAAACTGTCAAGTAAAGAAAGGCGAATTTAAAATGCTCTTTCATTTGTAACTCCTTGAGAAACCCTCTTTGTTTTACAACTCTGCAATCTATCTGTGCTTAGAAGTTTTTCTTTAACACTAAATGTCATTAACATTCTTAATGTTATGATGCTGTTAACGCACTGTTATCGCTACAGTTAAAGCACTTGACAGTTAAGTGTCCCACGCAAACAGTTGGTTCATTAAAATTAAAACTTTGAAAACTATTAAACCGACATATACAGAACTGGATCATAAAATGGCTATGCCCACAGAAAAGCTAGAGAAGAGCACACATAAAAAATATATACATAAAAAAAAAGACAAAAAAAAAAACTTAGTGTGGGCTTCGTTTTTTATCACACACAACACTTGCTAGTCGCCATACCAACATCCCATCTGTGCGTGTCCATATTCTGGTTCCACTCCTGCTCCATTTGTAGCTCCAACTTTGAAGCTCCTGCTCTGATTATATTTACTCGTTCGGCATGCGTGCGATAGATCATCTACAGTCGAGATGTACGACACTACGAGGTGTATAACAGGCCTCAGATCTCAGTTTACAGTCTTGGGCAGTGCAAAAATTTTAATTAAATTAAACTTTACTTTGAGACACGTGTCGGATTCTGGCATATTCGTTGTTGTAACTCACAATCCTCGTTCATATCTACAGCATATGTACATCAGAGTCAGCATCGACAGAATTTTTACGACAATTTTCAGATAGTTTTTTTCTACCCTTTTTGCTTTTTGCTTTTTGCTTTTTTTACTGTATTGCAACTGGTTATTCAATTAAATTTCTGCCTTTCCTGTGTTTTAATTGCATTAAAAATGGTTTTCAAGAGTTTGCCTACGAGTACTACTGCTGCCTGAAGACTTTGCTTTCCATTACCTTTTTTTTTGACTAATTGATTGTTAGAGCAGTTTCTGCAAATTGTTAGCAACTACTGAGGTCAGACAAAACATTGGCAAAATGCCTGTTATGATTTCTGTGACCACACAGAAAGAAAATGAAACAATTTGGCTTATAAATCATTGAGGAGGACGAACAGAAAATGTAACTCATAAACAAAGTGGAAGGTTACTAACTAAAAGTTAAACTCAGTCATGTACTAATACTAATACATGTACTAATACTTGCAATGCCTAAAGAGTTACTACTCTTGACTGTAGTCAAACAATCAGTCATGTTTCTCTTATCTGTCATCAAATTCTCCATGTTTGACCTATAAAAACCCTAGGCAACTTTTGACTTTACACACACACACACTGAGTTGTCGTGCCTTTTGGCCCTTTTCTTTTATTGTTGTTGTGAATTGAGCGATTCCCAGCCCACATGTAGCTAACACAATTTGGTCACGATTTAAGCAACGCACACGCTACAAATTCATCAACGACATGCAAACGTTTCCTTCAGTTTTTCCCATCGTTTTTCTTCCAATTTGCCTGATAAGAAGCGTTTAGCTAAAAACATGCGCCAAATTACAGTGAATTTCTCAATGTTCAGCGACTTTTAGCTCAGTAATTCTATCCTCCTCCCCTCGAGGCACGCATAAATCAAGTGCCACATCCGAAAAAAAAGAGAAATATCGTATATATATATGTACACAAAGGTTGCATGTCACTGCTGTTTCATCAACATATTTTATTGAACTTTGTGCTGCCTAAAAATGCACAGCCTCGTCACGCAAATCCAGATAACAATAATAGAGTACAGTAAATACGGCAAATAAAAGTAGGTTACAATTTGCACTTGTTCGGATCGGTAAATGTAGGCAATATGTTGGATAAAAAAGAAAATACATTTCATTGCCTTAAACCATTCCATAAACCAAATGTGAAATGCCACAGCCACACAGCTGTCAGAGGGGCTACACGCAAACTATTACAGTAAAGCTTCCCCTACGGTGTACTACTACTATTACTATTATACTATTCAACTGCCTGCTGTCTAGGCCCATTCATTCGTTGACATGCACAATTTGACTTTGCAGAAAACATAAAGCCACAAATCAGAAATCCACAATCCGAAATCAGAAATCAGTATTCACGAATCATGTTATCGCTGTGATTTGTCATATGAGCCCCCAAAGGCAGAGTTTCCTCAACTTTTCCATATGTTTCCTCCATTTGTTCCCTATATTCCCTATACTGCCCTTCTCTCTCTCTGTAGTGTCCTTATCTGGCACGTTCGTTGTAATTAACGCTGTAATCAAATTGGTGCCCCATGTCAAATGGCCCTCATGACAGATCAGCATCAGCATCACAACAACTTCAGTTACAGCCACAGCCTCAGTCTTAGTCTCGGCCTCAGTTTCAGCCGGAACCACAGTAAAAACTGTCGACTGTGCCTACAGTTTGGCCTTCTGCTAGTCAAACAAGTTTGTATGCTACAGTTTCAATTGGCCCAGACATGCACATCTCAGCATCAGCTAAAACGTTGCCGAAGCCGATCCATCATCACTGTTCACATTTTCATATCAGTTGTCGCATTGCTTTCATCTCCCTCTTCTACCTCCACTAAGTTTTCAGACTAGTTAAGTCAGGGCTTAACTTGTTTAACAACTATTTGGTAAGCTAATCTAAAAAAAGCTAGAAATTAATTAATTTTTAAGTTAATTAAAATAGTGAAATTTTTTTTATATATTTATTCCTAATAAATATCAATTTCTGAAGCTTTTTATTTAATTTAAATATTTATTTTACTTAATTAATATGTTTGTTTAAAATATTTGAGCCAAAGTAAATTCTTTTACCATTTGTTCACAATTAATTCAATAAATTTGCTTAATAAATAATAAAACCGAAATAATTAATTAGAGGTCAACTTATTGAAAATTTGTTGAATTACTTTAGACATTCAATAATTTCTAAATTATGTTATAATTCATTAAATAAACAAAAGCTATTTTTTTAAATAATTAAATATATATTCAATTAAAGGCTACGCTTAAGGGATTATTTATTAAATTTTAAATAATTCCTCAAATAGTTATTTACATTAAGTATACATGTTTCAAACCAATGACACTAGATATATTCAGTAATTTATAAAAAGTTTCTTTTGGAAAATATTTTCTAAATATTCTATAGCAATCCCTAATGCCTTAAATAGACAATTTAATTTGTTATATTTTATACCCTAAACAGCTTTTAACTATATTTTGTGTGAAAGGGTATTTCTAGTGCTACATGATGACTAAACTATTTAAACTTTTAGTTTTATTTTAGTACACTTCATATGCAGCCTACGCCTGTTCGTGTCCAGTCTCTAGCTATCTCTTTCTGCCTAGCTACCACTACCCCTACCCCTCTCTCTCTCTCTCTCTCTCTCACTATCTCTCTCTCTCTCCCCTGCTACTACTCTATTCGTGTCTCTGATTGCTCTACATATGTATGCACGCTCCATAGTTGTCATGACTTACAGTTATGACAATTTTAAGTTGGTTCATTAGGGGCAGTCACAGATGTTGACTGAAAATGCACTTACTTACAGCTACAAATAGACTTTACGTAGCGACTACTTAACTATCTACCTCTCTCACTCACTCTCTCACTATATTTATATATATATTGTATATCCCACTGGGTGTGTGCGTGTCTCAATGTCTATGTTATGATTGAAGATGATTACAAATGTCTTCTTATGGCAGATGCCTCTTTGCTGTTGTTTGTTGCATATTTCCCAACTCGACCATTTGTAGTACCAGACACACATATATCTACACACATATACATACATATATCTTAGGTATACGTGGTCGTAGCACTTGTGTATGGTTTTGTGCCTGCCTCCGCTTAATTAATAGCCTCTGTCAGCATTTTTGAGCAAAGCATCCGACAGTTGTGAGCTGCGTATAGTTGAAGCTTAATAATAGGTCTTCTAATGGTTCCTTAACAATTTATTTATGGTTTAACGAAAGAAAAGCATTTGCAATAATGGATTTCATGGCGTGTTCTTGGCCCTAGAATCTTGTATTTACAGCTAATTGAATAACATTGTTTTGCTTTTCAATCTTCCACTAGAATGGGAACAAACTCGAGCACGAAATGTTATCATTAACTTGGTCTTTAGCTCTCTTTAAGCCATGTTTCTCTTGGGGCAACAAAAAATGCACTTATTTTCCGAAGCGCAGCCAACTTTACGCGGCAAGTGACAGTTTTATTCACAACAGCTTACTGTCAAATAAGCGCAGCCAACTTCAAGTATTTCTAGTATTTATTTTATTGATTTCTTAAAATTAATTACGTTTTTTTATTGAACTCTTAACTGATTTGCAGGTGTAAGCGGAAATTACTTAAGTAGCTTTATATTGCAATTTATTGGTGCACCTTTTTTTTAGGTATTGTCACACCGTAATCTCAATCCGGTGCTAATGAAGCCCGTAGTATGGTTTGGAGCCTTTTTAGCAGCTGTTTGCCATTATCATTTGTGGAGTTAAAGCAACGAGAAAAGATGCAAACTTCTCGTTTCCTGCTACAGCCCATAAACCTTTAACAACTTCTTTATAAACCCGATTCGCAGCCTACACATACACACACACACACACACACGCAGGCACAGTCACATACCTCTCGTATGCACCCCTGGGACTATCACCAAGTCAAAGCACTAAGCATAAAATTTATGATTTGCCTTTTGGCTGCCTTTTCTGACAGCGACTTGGACTCGGAGTTGGAGCTAAAATTGGAGTTGGTTTGGGGCGACATCGAATCGCGTTATACATTTGCCATGGGGACAAAACCGAAACAAGTTTCAGATCATTGTCCATTTGTGGACTTTGGAGTTGGGATACAACTGGCAACATACAACATTCAACTTGGAACTCGCCACTAAACTGGATCTTCACGTCTTCTTGCGTGTGCTTCATTTTTAATTAAGCTAACACAATGCGAACTTTAGTTAGCAGAATCGAAACCGTTTATGGATTCGTTTGGCCAAGGTGTTAACTGGCAATTGCAATTTGTATTTGCCCAAAAGCAGAGGACATAACCCTGTATCCCCAGAGATTTTCTACTGAAAGCGTGTAGTATTGTTTATGGAGCAGGTCAACATAAACTTGGTTAGTTTATTGGACCAAGACCTACATATATACATATATATCTCAGCACAATAAGTATAATATGTCAGTCGGTCGGTCGGTTGGTCGGTCGGTCGGTTGGTTGGTTGGCCATCTTGTTTGGACCCTTTTTGCTTGCAAATGATTTCAGTATGCTTATTTATGGGCCAAGTTCTTTTACTTTTGTTGCCAATGCTTGCAATTGTCTGGCCAAAAAACAGACAATGGGCATTATAAATTCATCAGACAGTTGCCTTCCACACACATACACTCAAACACATATAAACTGTATCTGTGTGCGCATATCTTGGTGTTTATCTAAGTATCTGTGAAATGCTTTCGGTCACAAAATGGCGCAGCGCTTAGCGAACAATGCAAACAATAAGCAAACAAACAAGCAAACAAGCAAACAAACAGCAGCATAAAAAAAAGGATGTCTACTTTGTGGTTGACATTTGTTTTGTTTTTGTTTTTGTTTTTGTTTTTGTTTTTGTTTTTGTTTTTGTTCGTTGTCGGCTTGTTGCTTTTGTTTTTAATTGTGTCAAATGTAGAAGGTGGGCGGAGTGTAGGCGTGGCAGGGTAGTGGATGGGTAGGTAGTAGGTGCACAGCTTCATCATCATGCCACAAAGTGGAGCACTGCGGTAGGTGCAAAATCAAAAGCCACTTCACAAAATATTTGCAAAAGCCTCGACAAAACAACAACAACAACAACAACGACAAAAAACAACAAGATACAAACAACAAAAAAGTCCTTGCCACATTGTTTTGTGATCTGAATAGCAGGATTAGACCCAGGAATACCAGGGATGCGACCAGGGGAGGAGTAGGGCTGGCGAAATTGGAACGTTGATTAAACATGCAACGGTGTGCGACTAAAAAGCACAACTGTGTATGTGTGTGTGTGTGTGTGCTTCTGGTCTAGTTGTTGCAACAAAAAGGAAAAGAGCACACATCTATTTATAATCCGGAAGAAGCCAAAGGCTCTGAGAATGGGATTTGTAGGTTAGAGTAGCAACTATTATATTGAAAGTAATCTATAAACCTTTCATTCACTTGCTGTAAACCACAAAAGAAAACTGGGCTATAACTAACAAAATGTGGTTATAATAAAAGGTGATTAATATCACAAAAGTACGAGTAACAAAGTTATGTATAAATCTAAACAAGTTTAACTCAATTTTAATCTATATCTTAAATGGAATATTCCAAATATTTCAAAACTCGATAAAATACCATATTTTTAAACAAAATATATCCAAGATTTATTGAAAACTTTTGCTTCATAAATTTTATAATATATTTAATATTAAATATTTATTTAAAAACTAATTTTAATTTCCTTAAACAATTCCTATACTTTCCAACCTGAAATCAGCTTTGTTCTTTCTACAGTTCCTGCCAAAAAGTATCTCTAATCTCGTGCACAGTGTTCAACCGATATAATGTTTCAATAAATAAACGAATTTAAACTTCTTCCACTAATTCCCCCACACAACTCAAACAATTTTCAGTTCCAGCTTTATCGTGTCAGTGTATTAACTGTAAAATCTGGTCAAAAACTGAAACTGAAACTGAAAAAATAAAGTGTCAACTGAATTGTGTGCTGACTGTAATGCTGGGTGTGGTCGACTGTTGGCCAGTTATTACAGTAAATGGTAAGTTTGAATTTGGTTTTGTGTTTGGCCTGCTGGGTTTTTGGCTTTTTGGGTTCTGAATGGTTCAGTTTGGCGCGTGGACTGCCATTAAATGGTTGTAATTAAATATTTTAACAGCTAACTGTCAGGCAAAAGTCAAAGCTTAGCATTAGCATTTAGCAGAGTCGACAATCCATGAAAATACAACACGAGTACTCACATTCACATTCATATTCACATTCGAAACCAAAATCGTAATCGTTTTTTGTATGAGAGTGTAAGTATAACAAGAATTTATGTATGAGTTTCTTAGAGTTCTGTTGAAATATGTTTACTATTTGGTAACAGCTACAAGAAACCCACACATACACACACACACACACACACTGGCGACAACTTGTGAAATGACAGTCGCCAAGTTGTCAGTCAGTTGGCCAATCTATCAAAAATCCTACAATTTGCGTAGGATGTAAGGTAAGAAGTAGAGCTGGAGATACCCTGTAAGCTATAGAGTCAAGCTGTGTTGTTTTAAAATCTTAATAAAACTTACTCGATTAAGTTTCTTTTAACTCTAATATTTCAAGTCTTAACTTTCGGTTAAAACAAGTACTAGACTTTTATGTACTAGTGTTTATATAGTAAACTCTACTCTACTTTAAAGCCAGAGCTGTATAAACTTCAAATGTACCGAAAATTCTTAAACTTTCTAGATTACTTTCTTTCAACTTAAGTTGTTCCATGACATTTGCAACTCTTGGTCAAAAGAAAGAACTAGACTATTATAGAAAAGACTAGGGAATCTAGCACTAACTAGAATCGAGCTCTTTATGGTTTGAAACATAAAGATTTTTAGCTTTTATTTGAGTTCTTTATGGCTTGAAACATAAAGATTTCTAGCTTTTAATACATGTATTAATATACATACTATTAAAAGCTAAAAATCTTCATGTTTCAAACCATAAAGAACTCAATTTACATTATAAAATTCATAAAAGTTTAATATGTTAATCTGATTAATTACTTTTAAGTCTGATTTATTTCTTTAAAACTTAAATTTTGTTTACAGAAACTGAAAACTAATTTTCTTTGAAGCCAAACTTACTAGAATTTTTAAGTTACATCTTTGAAGCTACAAACCTTAATTTTTTAAACATAAAAGAACTTAAATAACTTAAGTGAACCTATGATTATTTAAAATGTTAATTGGAATACCTTCATAAGAAGTTCTACTAAAACCTTAACTTTTAGTTAGGAAAACAACAAAACAATCATATATTAAGACTAAGTAAAACTAGACTTTATTCACTTTAAAGCCAGAATTGTTAGAATTTTCACTATTTTCCCCTACTTTTAATGTCTTCTTTAAAAAAATAACTAAAAAACTTCACTTTAATGTGCTTTTACTCGTTAAAATGAAGCTGACAAGCAAGTTCTATTTCACTACTTAAAGTTTCAAGTAATTTTTAAAAAAAATCTTGTTTACAGTTTCACTTTCAAGTTTTTGCTTTCGCTTCCATTTTTTGTTGTGCCCGAGGACAAAGTGGAACAGGCGAATGACAAAATGGAGGAAAAGCAACATGTCCTGTTAAACATTGTTGTTGCCACTTAGTTGTCATCATTGTTGTTGTTGTTGTTGTTGTCTTTGTTGTGTTGTTACTTTTATCATGTTGTCCAGTCACTCAAAGCTGCTGAAAAGCGAATAGAAAAATAGCAACAACAACTACAACAAAAAGAGAAAATAAATAAATAAAAGAGAAAATTGTTTGCCTTCGAAGTCCACTGGTAATTTTTATGGATTTACAAGGATTTAATACAAGAACAAAAAGAGAGAGACACACTCACACACACACACTCATGTGTGTGCTTAAGTAGCTGGAAGTTGCCTTTTTCCATAGAAATTGTTATTGTTTGGTTGCCGCCCAGTAAATTAATTGAGTTGAAAATATTGTTCATGTTTTTGTTCTTACCCGATATGAGTAAGGAAAATAAATAAATAATCATTTATTGGTTATAAATTGAACAATTCAAGCGGAAAATATTAAGTGGATTATAGTTTTAATGCTTCTCGGCCCGAGAACTTAACTGTGGCTATTTGTTAAAGGACACGAAGTAACATCAATTTCACAGATATCAGAAATTCGCATAAAGCGAATGACAAACGATGGAATTAAGAGGAAGAGAGAGAGGGAGAGGGAGAGAGGAACAAATCGAAAGTGCGTGAGAGAGGCAAAGACAAAGGGAGAGAGACAGGGGGAGAGAGAGAGAGAGGTAGGCAAAGACAAAGAGTGAGAGACAGGGGGAGAGAGAGACTATGCTGACCTCTGGACTTTGGTTTGAGAGCTTTAGTCCACTAAACGATTTTGAGACGACTTCGTATAGCTCAGAGCTTAGTGTTAAGCTTTTATAATGTCGATAATGACAAAGTGCTGCGGGCCTGATTAACGGTAAGTTGGCCAAGAAAGAGACAGAGTGGGAGAGAGTAAGAGAGTGAGAGGTCGAAATAATCAAAGCCAAATTAAAGACTTACCATAATTATAACATAATTTTTGACTTTTAAGTTTAGTTTATTAACTTCTTTTAAGTGATTTAACTGTTTTGAGTTGTGGGCACATGTTTTAGTTAATACTCAGTTAAGCTGGTTTAAGGAGAGCGAGATTTGGAAAGGAATTTCTGGCATAAAAGCAGGAAAAGCTGGTTGAGTTTTTGAGGAAATAAATAATTTAGAAATAAAGCCTTTTCTCTTAGTAAAGAGTTTTCTTTTGTGCCAAGAAATAAGCTGTTAAATCCCAACAAATCATAAGTACAAAGACTGTCCAATTCAATCCCAATTTCACTTCTTACTGCCAACATTTATTTAAAAACATTTTCATTTTCCAATTTCCCTTTTCCCTTTTAAACAAATTGCAAAGAGATTAAGCATAACATTTTCAACAAAGCCAATAAAGCGAAATGAAGAAATGCGGAAAAAGAATCCTTTCAATTAAATTAGTGTAAAGGATGCGACTGACACAATCATGATGTTAGTAGGACATTCAACATATGCCACGCCCTTTTCTTTCTTTTTTGGCCCACACACAAACAGGCTCCATTATGCAAAGGCAACGGGGCGTCCCGACAAAAACCACAAAAGGATGATTCTATAAGCCTCGAACCCCTTCAGAAAAAAAGGGGGATATTTGAGGATTGGGATTAACAGTGGAAATGTAGCAGAAATAAAGTCTGGGGGAGAAGTAGATTGCGAGGGGAGTTCAATCAATTACAGTTTCGCTTGGCTGCTTTGCTTGCCATTTCAGGCATTTCAACATTTCAGTATTTCCATTCCCTTTCCCAATTCCATCAATTAAAAGGCCGCCACGCCCACAAAAATGCCTAATGGCATTTAGTCAATGCCGTAAATCCCAATGAATTTTCCTGTGAGGGAGCCTGAGTGGACTGAGGGGACTACAAATCGAATCCTTGTCTCGTCTGGTTCCTAAAATGCGTCAAAATCGTTTCAAATGAGGCTTTTAATGGTTTTACGATTTTCCATATAACAACAACAAACAGATCCCACGAATTGATCCCAAAATGTTATTTTGTTGTCCTCTCGCGGTCTTTGATTAATTTATTTTCGTCAGCCCTTTATCTGGATGGGGGGCGGGCAGTGGTCTGTGGGCGTGCCTGTCTACACATATACAATCATCAATCGGACATTGGCCCAGGCATCATCGCTGTCAGTGCGTAAACTTAATCCGCTCGTTTTTTGAATGCTCCCAGACAAAGTTCACGCCCCTCTCCTCCCCCTCAATATGCCCTAACTACCAAATCCAGCATGACTTATCCCCCCCACACACTCCCAACGCCCCTGATATCCGCTCGAATGGTTAATGAAACGGGATTCCCCGAAAAAAGGGATGTGGTAACACTGGCAAAAGCTGAGAATTTTTGTGGTATTGGATTACGCATAGAGTTCAATTGATTGAGTATTCTCTGAATGTACGATTTACCCAATCCCAGCTGCGTCAGCATAGAAAACTAACAGAATTGCTGAGTTTGTTTAAACAACAGACTAGTCGAGGCTTTAATTTAACTACTTAAATAAAATACTAAATATTATGACATAGTTGTTGCAGATATTATATGCTTTAAACTAATAAAAGATTAATTTGAATTCAATTAAAAAAGTCTTTAATCTCTTCGGTTTAGTTACCCCCCACTTTCTAATACAAAATCCATTTTCAATCCCTCATTTCTTAAGGGAATATCTTAACTAATAACTGTATTGCACTATTTAAAGACTTGCTAAAGCCTTTTTGCTTCAAAATAGTTTTTTGTAGATTTATTTACAACAATTTTGTATGACGTTCTGTTTTAATGATTAGCAAATAAACTAATCTACCCCTGTTCCACCTCTCTCTCTCTCTGATTACCTCTATCTCCTTATTCTCCCTGCGTTTTTTCTACCAACTCAAACAAGCTGCTAAAATTCGCACGCTGCTCTCTGAAAAAAGGCGTTTAAGACTGAAGAAGGCTTCGAGTTGTGTGCCTTCTCCTGATGATGATGATGATGATGAGAAATTCAACTCAAACACACAACCAAAATGATACCAAAACACAAAAACAAAAAGAAAAAAACAGAAAACTGAGAATAAAGAAATGTGCACAAAGTGTAGCTAAGAGCTAAACATGTATCTGTGTATCTGTAAGATACTCTGGCTCTATTCGTACACGAAACGAAAAAGTGTGAATTATCCTGCCTCAAAGTATTTAAAGCGCTTTACACATGCCAACAAGAAATGAGCCAAGGATGTGGGATAAAACACACAAAAAAACCTTGAGTATTGTTAGAAATAGAAAAAAGCAAAGAAAAGAGAGGGAAAGAGCAGGAGGAGGAGGAGAAGAGGACAGAAGAGATATAAGAACAATAACAACAATAACATTGCCTTGAATTTGAACATCAGTCATAAAAAACAAACATCTTGTGGAAGGGGGCAGAGAGGGGTATGGCAGGGGGTAAAGTAAACAGTTGAGTTGAGAAATAACTTGTGGAAAATCGAGCCAATAATGTTCCCGCTGATGATAAAGATAATGATAATAATGATGATTATGAGAAGCCAACTGCGAGTTGGAGGAAAATTAATTATACACGAACACGACGTGAAAATGCGTTGAAAATATCAGCAGTAGGACGGTAGAGGGACAGCGAGGGGAGACTAACGAGTTGGGGGATCAATAAGCTTTAGCTCATTTTCGGCTATTGGAAATTCAATGCGTTCAAACTCATAAGCAGGCATTACAAATTGCAGCGTTAACTGAAAACTGAAAACTGAGCACAGAAAATCTGGAAAAACTGTGGAAATGAAAAACTGTAAAACTGGTTTGAGCCCAAAACTAAAAAACCAAACAAAGAAAAACAAAGTGAATTTTATTCGTCTTCAGTGCAGTTTTACCTGCTCTTTAAATCCAGGCAGGTAGATCGAGACCCAGCTCAGTTCAGTTCAGTACAGGGCGACTCGTTTCAAGACCTCCTGCTGTTCGGTTCAGTTTACTTTTGCTTCGGTGGTTGAAAATAATTCCACTGCGCAACAGGATATAGCATGTACATGTATATAGCATTTCTCGGGCTTTATAGCAGAGAGCGGAAAGTGCTGAGCAAATTGGGTTTTTGTGCTGGTTCAAATGAAGACATAAAAAACAACAAATACAAGAGCAGTTGACCTATTTGGAAATATAGGGAATTCTATAACAACTCTACTTAAAACAAGTAAGAAAGGCTACAGTGGAGCCGACTGAAACAGACCCCGTTCTCACCCTAGTACGCATTTTTACATACAAATCACCACTCTTCGACTGATTTGTCCTATGGAAGCTACAGGCTATAGTTGTCCGATCTGGACCAAACTTTGTGAGGATAGTTACAATGGTACCATACACTTAATGTGTTAGTTAGTTTCGCTCAACTAAAACTTCATGTCTCCATACAAATCACCAATTTCGACTATTTGATCGCATTAATTTTTCAAATAATTATAAATTTAATCTTTTAATAAAAATACCTGTTTTTTAAATTTAAGTTTAGAATTTTAAATTAGTAGTATGTAATTAGTTTTAAAGTAAATTTACTATTTATGTTTAATAATTTTCCTACTACATTTCTTAGTTCTTTTGCTAATTTATGGCTTAAAACTCCACGTTTTCTGTGTACCCCATTAATCAGGACTTAAAGTTCAGTAAATACCACCACAGATAAACTTAATTTATAACTGTATAGTTTACCACTAAATAGTTTACTAAAATTCACACATTATTATTACCTAAATTAAACCGAAACTTTTTAATTATTTGTCTTTAAAAATTGTTTCCTCTTTCTGCATTCCCCAACTTCGTATTTTCTTGTCTCTTTTGAGCTCTTCCTCCCGCTCTATTCACATTTCATTAATCATTTGCTTGAAATTAGTTCTGATCTGATCTGATCTCTTTCCGCTCACACTTTACACTGTTTAACATAGAAATTAAATTTTTGGCTTACCTTTCCGCCAACTTTGAGCTCATAGCCCATTCCCAGCGGTGTCTTGAGCTGAACTGGACAAACGAATCCTATATTCCGATGTGGACTATCCACGCTGATCTGATGTTTTCTCGTTGTCACCTTGGGAGCACTACGAGTCGGAGCTGGAGTCGATGAAGACGATGTCGTATTTTCGGCAACACACAAATCTTCACCGCCGTGAATCGGGAACTTGGAGCACTCCAAATTCTCGGGCCAATTGAAATTGTAGGTTTTCATGAGAGTCTCACAGACGCGAGCGGATTCGCACAGAGAGCGACAGGGGGGAATGGGACGCTCGAGGATAGTGCAGACGGGCACGTAGAGAGAGCAGAGGAATAACTGTAAGTCAGCGCTGCAGCCGATCTTCACGAGAGGAGCAAATTGATGGACCTCGAGACCAGCTTCCTCCTGCTTGGTATGGCCAATCAAATTGGGCATAATGGTCATATTATAGGGTATATTCTTGCAAATGGAAATTGTGATGGGCTCGCAGCGATTGTGATGCGGAAATCCATCTAAAGATGTGGCCGAAGTTCCGGCTAATTCTGAGCCGCCAAGACCACTGCGGTAATACGCGCTGGCATCCAAAGGTGTCTGGTCATAACGCTGAGCAGTCAGGTGCAGAGCGGGAAGCGTTAGTAGTACCGCAAGTGGCAAAAACATTTTAAGCGATTTCAGCATTTCGATTTTGGCGCGTTTTCGGCGCGTTTTTCGACTTGTGGATTCCTTGAGTTAATTTGCTCGCTTTGTTTGGAACTCTTAAAGCTGACACATTTTGAACAAACAGAAACACAAACACACACACAGCCACAAACTTAGGCACACAATCGGCACACAGACACGCGACGGACACACAGGCAAACACGGATACGATGATAAAGACGTAGACGGTGATGGAAAATAAAGATGGAGAGGTCGTCACACGCGTACAGGCGACAAGAAATAATATTTGTTACTGCCGCAAACACTTGACACTTTATTTTTGGGCATTTACATAGCGCAGCAAATATTTAATTATTTTTTTTTAATTTAAATTTCATTTGCTTTTTATTTCACTTCTTTTATTTATTGGTGCGTTTGTTTTGCCGGCTAACCGACGGAACGGGACAGAGCAAATGCTTAAAGTACCGTATGCAGCAAAACTACGTAAAACGCGCGAAACGAGAAATCGAGTGTAGTAGCAATAATTCCAATATTCAACCGAGAGCACAACCGAACGGCAGAGCAAACGCTGACTAACTAACCATTGCACGAGCAGAGCCAGTGTCTGCTGCCACTGGTGGGGGAGAGCAGGTTTTCCAAGCGGTGGGTGAGAGTAAGAGCGAGAGCGTCAGCGACAGCGAGAGCAAGTGGCCCGACGTACAACCATCAACATCAACAGGCCAGCAACAGCAGCCGTCGTGTCGTCACTTGTTTGCATCGCTTACGCTCATCTGCTGAATATGTGCTCTCTGGCGTTCTCTCACGCTCTCGCTCTCTTCAGCAATGCCCAGTGCAAGGGTCGACCTTGAATTTGACGCTCAATGCAATTGACGCGCCAAGCCGAAGAGCATGAGAGAGTCAGAGAGCGCCAAAACTGTTAAACAGGGCTGTTATACGTTTTGTTTTGAACGCTGTTACCGCTGGAGCTGATGTTGTTGCTGGTAACTGCTGCGCGACACAGCGCTTAGACGTCAACGTCGCCGTCGACGTTAGCAGCGACAACAGCTTGAGCTCCTGTTGATTGAGTTGAGTTTGAGAGAAATATCAACAAATGGTTAAGTGATGCGTTTAGCGTATTAATTAAAGATTATAATAAAGTACTAATAAAACTAAGACAAGGGAAATTAGAGGAAGCCAAAAGGTGTGAACCATTTAAATACAATTTAAGATATTCCAATGATTTTGTTTACATTAAATCTTTCGGAAAAATGTTCTGTGGAAATTAAGATTAACAGCGGAAATGTTAGTTTTCCCATAGCTAACCGTTATTTACATCCATTGAGGGCATAAAGAAAATGAACTTTAATATAGGTTTTTCCTCATTGTCTTGTTCGAAGTTGGTTCTAATGTTTGATGGCTTTTCCGAGGCATATTTGCACCGTAATTTGTATATATCTCCCTCTCTTTCACTCTTTGGCTATTTTTATCTCCATCAGTTTCAGACAGTTTTTCTTGCTGGCTTTTTTCTCTCACTTATTCTACACTTGAACTTAATTAAGTCATTAACTTGCGTTTAATCTGCGCTTAGCATGGGGAATCAACTAAAACGAACTTCGCATATTCGAGGCATTTCTCTAATGACCCCACAGACCTAAAGAGATAAGAAGGGGGCAGGGACGGGGGCGCGGCAACAGGCAGCCAATAAACTTGTTATATTGACAATAATGATGACATTAGAGCGAGCTTTGTCTTTGTCACCTGTCGCCTTTTCCCTTATCCACAGACTCTCAGACTCAGAATGCAGCAAAGACGAAGTTTAACATATCTTTAACGCTCACACATACATGCACACACTAATACTCACACTTACACACATAGACAAACCAACTTGCATTGTCTTGCTTCATCTTACAGACTCGCTTCTCTTACTTGCGCTCTCGCGCCCATTCGCTCACCCTCTCTATCTCTCGCTCTTGCTCTCGTGTGGGTTGTAAACAAGTGTTACCGGTTTAGCCGGCGTTCCTTCTGGCTTCTCTGCTGTTATGTTCTTCGCTTTGCCCGCTGCTTCGCCATCGTCGGCTTGTTTAATAAAAAGCGCCAAAGTTGAGCAGCATAAAAAGACTTTTCATTGTTGTTGCTCACCGACGTCGACTTCGACTTCGACTTCGGCGTTGACGTAGACGTTGACGTTGCTGAGCCTGCCTTTAAGTTGTTTTTGTTGTTTTATGTAGTTGTTGGCGTTCGTTTTATGTTTACAAGTGAACGAACTTTGATGCTGCTGCTCTCGCTCTCTTTCCCACTCTCTCCCTATTCCTCTCCCTGTCTTGGTTAGAAAGTGTTTGTTGTTGTGTTCTTCTCGCATCTTTTTGAATATGTTTCGTGTGTAATTTTATGTAATTAAAATAAAATTGCTTTGGAAGTGTGAGCGATGAGATTGAAGTTGTTGATAAAGCTGAGACACAAACAGACAGCGAAAGTCAAATTGATAATTCCCCTCAAAAATACAGGGTGTAATGGGAGTTAATAGGCAAAACTTAAGTTTCATATCTGAACTAACATCTCTGATGGTTATATGTAATCTAACCAATTATTAGGTACGTTAGTTGAGTACAGTGAGAACTGCGTAATAGAAAAATTTAAAATTGAATTTAAGTTTTTAACTAAAGTTTCAATGGGTCGTTTGACTGCTTAAATTTTATAAAATCCTCTTAAACTCATTTAAATTTTTTGTTAAATTTGTTGTATTTAAGAGCATTTCCCTTTACTGTTAGCCATTTGCTTAATAACTGCTTTTCGTTTGACTTGTCGATATAATCTGTCCTAAGCTCCGCTCAAAAGACCAAACACAAAAAGTACAACCTCATTTGTAGATAGAAAATACAAAATCAATCCAAATTCCCTTACATAACTCTTGTCATGTTCCATTTATTTGTTTGTCTGAGGAAAACCAAAAAAAATAACAAGAAAAGAAAAGTGAAGCAGGGAAAATAAACAAAGAGGAAAACATGGCTTCCAAATTAGAAAGGGTTTTGCTCAAACATGTATGTATGTGCGTTGTTAGCGAAGACTTAATGCGAAAAGGACTCTCGGCCCTAAGCCAAAAGGGTTCGACCAGTTAGTTACATATATGGGAAAAGTGCAAGTATTTACAGAACAGACTTTGAATGTTAATCCCATTTCCATTCCTTGGCTACAGTAAACAGTTCCACCCCCTTTCCATCTGAGTCTCTGTCTATAGCGTCTTGGGCTATTTTAGCTGACCAATTTTGTGTAGCGAAACTTGCCCCTTAGCCAAGAAATCAGAGTGAAATGTCAACTTGGAAATACCTTAGTTTCAGTTACAGTAACAGTTTTGAGTCTTGAGTTTTGGCCTAAAAGTTCAACTTGAACTTCAACCACAGTCATAACAAACTAATTAGATGTAAAAGCTTTGCATGTTCTCTTATTGCTAAGCCGCAGGCATTACCGCTTTTCCTCTCTCCCTCTCTCTTACTCATTCTCTCTGCTTCGCTCTTACTATACAGTTGTCTCCCTCTTTGAAGGGTTGGGGGGTTAGTTAAGTGCGTTTTGTGGCAAAGACTTTGCTGAAAACCCTCGAGCGAATTTCTTGATTAAAAGTTTACGTTTTCGTTTGTTGTCTTCTGTTTGCGCCATTTTTACAGCTCATTTGTTGCTATTTGTAATAACCCACATTCCTACCCCCCCGTCCACCAACTTCCCCTCCCAAAAACACCCCAAAAAGTTTACTAGGCTTTTGGTATTGGCGGAAGCTACTCATAAATAATGCATTATTTACTTAAAACAGCCAACGGCAAAAAGCTCAATTAAATTTTTGAAAAATGACCAAAACCATTGCCCTCGGGCCAGCTGAGTAGGGACCTTACCACACAGCGATGTTTGGCCAGCTGAGGGGAGGGTTGGGTGGGGGTTGGGGCAGCGGGTACATTGGCAGCTCGAGGGTAGCTTGCATTTCATCAACTGATGCCATCAATCAAAGCGAGCGCAGAAATGTCCATCAAACGAGGCTCGTTACAAGCATCGGTGGCACTGCGTGTCCTTTCAACTGCGTCCATAAAGAGGGTAGTATAAGTTAGTAAATACCCCGTATTAATGATATTTAAAACAAAGTATTTATGACGCTTAAGTATGTTAACCAAAAGAATTATTTATCATAAGTGAGTGAGTGCCAAACTTTATTTAGCCATAAACTAAACAAAAATTCATTTCATTATATTAAAATTTTAACAATTTAATTTACTTTTTTTTAAATTGTTAAATTTTTTTAAAATTAATATTAATTTTAATGACATTTTATTTTAAAATTTACTAAGAAGCTAAAATAGTTACAGATTTCAACGGTTTAGTTTAAGATACTTTCACTAAGTACTTTAATGTTAAATTTTAAGCTGACCCTACAGCTTATCTGCATTTTAAGCTTAAAGCTTTTAATTAAGCTTAATTGTATTACAATTTAAGCCAAGTTATTTTTGCAAACCTTTTAAGATCATTTCATTAAGCTGCCATTATGCCAGAGATAATACCAGTTACTGAACAAATCTTGAGCAAAGAATATTTACAAATGAAATTTTAGACTGGTCACAGTTGTACACAGTGCATAACGAAGTTATGCTACCACCTGCTGGACTATAAATAATTGCATTTGAAATTTGCATGCAGTTGAACTTTGAGTGTGGGAAAGAGACAGTCAAAAGAGGGGAGATTGGGTTAGTCTGAGCCTTGGCAATCCTCGAGAGCATTCGCAATCGCGTCGAGTTGCGGAAATTTGCAATTCGCTGCTTGGCTTCAAAGGGGGAAATGGAGGGAAGAGGTAGGGAAACGAAGGAACGTTTGTTCTATGGCACGGCATACGCTACGTATGCGTGATAAATGTGCTTAACGTGGGCGTGGCTACCTACATACACCGCCCACATTTCCTACACTGTCCGCATCATCGTCGGAAATGTGTGCGGTTCCACGTACGCGCCCCTAACGGACCCTACGCCCCCAGCGTTATTTATGCGATTTGGTTTACGACTTTTGGCGCGCACTATGAAGCTGAAGTGCGTCTGGGGAAGGAGCGAGAGAAAGAGGAGAGAAAGAGAGAGAGTGAGAGAGATGGGGCGTTTGTTGTTGTGCCCGCTGGCCAAAGATTTGATCAACTTTAGTGGCAGCCAAAGATTTTTCGGCCCATTTTCAACTTTGAACCACGATTTGATTTACATGCGAGTCCACATACAACACACAATTGTATGGTCTAGTGTGGGCGGGAGAGTGGGTGTAGGGTTCAGAGTTGCCGCTTGTAGGAAATTGTCGACACTCTGGTTAATTGGGCGTTACACAGTTGAACTTGTTGGCTCTGTCTGCTCGTGCTTGGCTTAATTGAATGCGTTTCGGCCAAGTTATGGCAGAACAAATGGGCGTGCAGCCAGTTGGTAGTTAACTTGGCCGAAGTTCTGACTCTTTTTAGCCTGACTGCGCCTGGCAACTCTGGCAAGTGCATTTATTTATCGCAGCTTTAAGAACTCTATGGTTGAAAAAGTTGTGCTGCGGCGGCTTAAAATGCCGCTGGTGTGGAAAACTGTAAAGACTTCGGTTGGGTTGGCAACTCTGGTGCTTATAATTTTACAGAAACTTTAGGAAACTTTAACACAAAAGTCAGCGACTCCATGAGATGCTTCCTGTGCCCAGTGCTTAAAGTGTTTTTAATCTTTGAGCGAGGTGACAACCCTAAAATTTTTTTTACTTACTTATACTTAGTGTAGAACCTTGTACGCTTTGAACTATACTGTCATATGAGACTCAACTCACTAAAATTCTCACTTTTGGTTCACTTGACAACCCTGAAAATTTTATTTTCCTCCAGAGTGTAGCATTATCTGAACCATAGTATATTTTATTTAGTCTAATTGTCTTGAATCAGCTTATCAGCTACCAGAATTGAAGAAGCTGCTAGCGATTCCCCTTTAAAGCCCTGGCAACCCTAGTAATTTAACTACTGTCTCAGAGCTCCAATTATTGCCCGGTTCGCACTACAAGTCTACCAACTCAAAGCCTGTCCAATTATGCGATCCAATTGAAGCTGGAGCTAACCCTGGCCAATTAACATTCGCAATCCCGTTAGCCCTTTTAACCCCTCACCTCATTATGCCATTCTCTGGCACTTTTGGGGGTCCCGGCTTAACCCTTGTGAGCCAGCTGAATTAGATTAAACCCCATTTGCTGTTACAGGTTAAGTACGACTCCCATTTTTATTTTTTATGATACTCTGCTGAAAATGCGCCCCAAACTAATTTATGGCCCAGATTTTCCCTTTTTTGATGAATGCATTTTCCCCAATTGGTGCCTAGGAGAAAGTTTTGCCAACCCTGGTGGAAACAAGAGCCAAAGGGAGGGAGAGAGGGAGGGAAACAACCGCAGCGGGGAAGATAAAAAATTTGTAAAGCGGATGCGGAAGCGACGACCACACACACACACACACACACACACGCACATAGATAGGCATAAACTTGCAACAAATTAAATATGGCGGCAACATATCGTCTGGAAAAACGGCAGACCAAAACAAACTACAACAAGTCCAGACATGCAGCAACAAGAACAGCAACAAAAACATTCACGGCAATGAAAACAACGAGAACGAGAACAACTTTTAGCAAAGGGTCAAAACGTGCACAGACTGTAAAATTAACGCCACCTTTTTTTTCTGTGGGTATGGGCGGGAGGAAGGCGTGGCAGAGGGATTTCGGCCTGATGGCCGAAACGTGTAGAAAAACTTAAACAAAAGGTCGGCTAAAAAGGCCGAAAGCAAAAAAGGGCGTCGAAAGGGTGCAAAAGTCTAGCAAAAGGGTTGTGCTACACAAGTTGCGTATACGCCACAGAAGCCACGTGAGCCATATGATCCACTTCCTGTGTTGCAACGCTTGTGGCAACATCAAGCAGCGACACAAGTCATCGTAGTCAGTTCCTTCTGACCAAACAGAAATAAAAACGCCCACAATCCGCACATAAAAATGTAAACAAAGTTGCCAGATTATTCTTAAGGGCGTTAGTCAGATGCTCTATAAAAGGGTATAGTGAAATCGGATTTGACATTACAGTTATTTGAGTTCGATGTTTAAAAGATATTATATGATATGATTAAATATACATAGAATTTTAGATATATAAATCCGGATTAAACAACTATAGCCTATAGATCCCATTGAACAAATCGGTCGATAATTGGTGATTTGTATGGAGACATGGTGTTTTAGTTGAGCGATCTCAACCAAACTCAAGCATAATGTGTATGATACCATTATAACTATCTTTAGAAAGTTTGATCTGGATCGGACAACTATAGGCTATAGCTCCCATAGGACAATTCGGTCAAAATAAAGGACATTTGTATAAACACATGTAGTTTCAGTTGAGCGATTGCAACCAAACTCAAGCATAGTGTGTACGGTACCATTATAACTACCCTCACCAAGTTTGGTTCGGATCGGACAACTATAGCCTATAGCTCCCACAGAACAAATCGAAAATTGGTGATTTTTATGGAAAAACGCGCAATTGAGTGAGTACGGGGTATTTTACAGTCGGCTCGCTCAACTGTAGCCTCTGTGTTATACTTAATTTAAACAATATTCAGTTCAACTTCATATTAAAATACAAACTGATAAGTGCCTTCCCATAAATAAATAAATTTTGTTCAGTGTATTCCCTTAGCACTTAAAATTCGTTGAAATGAAACGCAGTCAAAAGGCAGTCGATATACATTTGGTAGGACACTCGTCTTACGGTAATCAACTAAGTAATCTACACCTATTAACATCAGCTACATCCTCTGCTTCTTCCTGCTCTGCTTCCTCTTCCTGTTACCCCTTTTCGTACAGGGGTTGGTTGAGGGTAAAGTAAAACGCTGCGCATTTTCTGATTGCTAAAAATTTGAAATGTCTGGCAACGGCGCGACGTCTGGTAAGTTTGTAACCAGCGTCTATGACGTTGTGGTGAACATACAAATACACACACACATACGCATTCACATGCACACACGTGTACACACTTCCGTTTCCGGGTGTGAGGTAAATACCTTAACAGAGTCAGGGCTGAAACGGGAAACTTTTGACGTTGCGTCGTAAAAGTTATTGATTTTTGCTTAAAGCTGTCGCATTTGAAGCTTTAACAGAGGCGTGTGTGTGCGTGTGTGTGGAGGGGATGGGTGTGTGGGGTGGGGGTATTGGGACTGCGATTTCATAATTTCATGCTGCATGCCACAAAGGACATGTTAAAGCGCGCTCAGGACGTGGCTATCTAGGAATGTTGCGCCATAAATTGGCAGCCAAGCGGACAATTTTCTTTGTTCTTTCACTGCCCATCGTTGTTGTTGTTACTTTGGATGCCGTGTAATTAAAAGCGCAACAGGAGGGCAAGAACACAGCAGATTGGGTAGCTGCTTTCCTACGATTTGAAGCAGAAAATTAAATAAATTTGCATGTCAAATGCGCATTAAAAACAGCATTTTTTTTTGGCTCTATACTTGTTGTCCTTCTGCAAAAGGATTTGGCAGGACATTCACGTTGGAGTGTTGTACACAAACAAAAAACTCAAAACACACACATACCGCTACAAAAAAAAGGAGCTGAAAAAAGCTTAAAATCAGTGGAGAGAAGAGAAGGAAATGTGCGAGGAGTTTTCTTCTCTGAGGTTTGTATTTGGGAAACGACAACAACGAATTTGTATTGTGCGCAAATTAAATTAAATTGTTAAGTCTGCCAGAAGAGTGCAGAGTGAAGAGAAAGAGAGGAAAAGAGAGAGAAGAGGAGGAGAGCAGTGAAGCTTGGAGGCGTGACTGCAATTTTGTTGCTAATGATTTTGGCTTGTTTTGAGGATTTTCTGTTTTGCACTGGCCAAAAGCAAATGCAGCTCTCCAAGGATTGTCATTGTTTTATTGGTATACCCTGTAAAATAAGGAAACGTTAAGAGTATACACATTTTTAAAGCCTTTAGCTCCGAAAAACTCACAGAAAATATAATGAATATCAAAATTTAACAACTCTTTAAGGAATATACAGCATATATGAAAGTCTATCATAATCCGCTTTAAGTTCTTAAATATTCACTAGTATTGTTGTTGTTGTTGTGCCAAACAAATTCTTAAGAAATGTAAAGCCTCTAGGGAAATGTGTTTCCACTCGGCAGAGTCTAAAAGAGAGGGAGAGGTAAAAAGGGGAATGGCACAGAGAGGGAAACGGGGGCAAATTGGTATTGTGAATTCGAGCAAGTAAATCCGAAGCAAACAATGCAATTTTACTTGAGCCAAATTAGTAGTTTTAACAGAGAACTTAGGGGGAAGAAAAACTATTGAAAACTGTTGGGAAATTTGTCTAAAAGTGGTCATTAATTGGCCCAGCTTAGGGTAAGAGAAGAACAACATAAACGTTTGGAATTTTTAACATTTTGCCAATTCCATTTGGTAAACAAGTTCCAAGCAAGAACCAAAAACCAAAAAAAAATTAATAACTCTTAATTAGAGGGAAAATATCGATAGACAAATGGGGAAAATTCTGCTGAAAACTGTGAGGAGTTATTAAAAATATGTAGACAAATTTTTGGTACAACAAATAATTAACAAATAAATTAAATGTAGTTAACTATTTAAATATACCAAATTGAGTTCATGCACAGCTTCCCAAATCAGAGCTCAGAAGCTGTTTAACTAACAGCTTTAAAAGCTTTACTTTACATAATTGAAAAGCTTAAAGTTCAACAATTTGAAAGTGTTAATATCACGTAAAATCAACTGTTAATTTAATATATAAATAATGAATTGATAGCTAAATAAATAACACTACACTTCACTGCACAGCAATGCCAAAGAGTGTATCTGTGTGTGTGTGGGTGTGGGTGTGTGTGTGTGTGTGTTAACAGTATAGCAATATAAACAAATGTGAGCTATATAAAGATATAACAGGAGAAAATGGAGGGAAATGTTAATGCGCAACCTATCAATCAAAATAAATTCAATTGAATTTCGACTGCAGCTCAAAGGGAAAATACTCGTAACATAAAAAAGAGGAAAATATTGACTGTAAATATGCCAAATATTTTTACCAACAGCATTTTGCAAACATTATAAATCAATAAAAATAAAAACACACACACACACACACAAACGAGTGTTTTGAAAAGGGGGTGGGGGTAGGGAAGGGGTGAGGGGTGAGGAGAAGGGAAAAGCGAGTCCGGAGTGCTTACTAAAAAAATCACTTTATGATGTACAGCAAATTTGATGTAAAACGGCAGCAGCATCAGGAAAATGAATCAAAGTTTGTTGTCATTGAGTTTCGGCAAATATTTATGAGCCAGAAAATTGGGTTTTCCCTGCACAAAAGTGTGGGGAAATAGGGCGTGGCGGGGGGTAGTGGGTGGGGAGCAACTACTTGACACTTGGACACTTGATGTTGTCTTTGAATTTTCTCTTCGCTTCCTGCTTTTATTGCAGAACAATAAAAAGCCTATCAAGTGCACATATTGAGCCATTGGCATGTGTAGCCAGTCAGGCATAGAATCTCCCTCCTCCCTCCCATCCTCCCTCCTCTATGCTTCACCTCCATGGTGCATCATCGATAGAGTCCACACGCCCACAGCATGAAGCAATTTAATGTGCCATCAATTTTTGCCGCCTCTTCGGCTGATTTTTATCAGACCAAAGAGGCAAGAAAGTTGTAAAAAGGCTAACAACGAGAGAGTGTGCCCAAAGAGAATTCTCCCCATTGCTACCCTTTGGCCTGCTGCGTGTGTGTGTGTGTGTGTCACCTAAAATGCCATCAGCAAAATTGGAAAAAATCTATACACATAAACAGAGGCTCAGAGGCACACACACAAACACACATACACTGATACCAATAGCTATAACTAGCATTGACAGTGTTGGAAAACGTACGACTACAAATAGGCTAAGAAGCGACTGTCACTTTAAGGCCACGAATGCGACGTGAGCCTTGTCAGGAACTAAGCACGAAAGACAATTTGAATTGGGACTCAGGCAATCAGGAATGCTGTTAGTGTGTGTGTGTGTGTGTGTGACTGTGTGTATGGGTATCTGAAAGATACTTGTATGTAATAAACGTATATGCATAACTGTAAGTGACACTAAACACAAATGATTCTGTTACGATAAAGGCAAACTGATGGATTTGATAAGGATAAAAGCAAACTGATAAGAAGAAAACTATGAAACTGATCTGACAAAATAGAACTAGGAGGTATGTGGTAAATAGTTTCCTTGTGTTTTCTATTCTGAGAGCATAAACCTATACAAAGCCTTATATTTTGTTATCAAAATACTTTTCTTTAAAAATTTCAATTCTTCTTCTATGAGTTTGAACCCATAAAAATTCTTAAACTTGACCGCTAACTAAAACTGCTTTTGACCTCAAGCTTTAACTTTCTTTTCTTATTTTTTCTTCCTCTATTTTTTATGCCCACAGTCATCAGTTTATTGACACCCATAGAGCATGCTTACTTTCCCATCGGAGAGCATAAACTCCAGACTCCCTTTGAGTTCGTGTCAGTGGCCCCAAAACAAAAATAAAACTGGCACAAGTCAAAAAAATTTTTAGCTTTTTGAGGCGTAACGAACATAAAAAAAATAAGAAACAAACAAATGTACACTTCACCCCCAAGGCCCTTCCCTAGCCCACTCCCCCTCACTACTTCAACAGAGACTTTTCCTCCCTTTGCCCGCAAGTCAACCAATTTGCGATAAAAACAAAACATATTGCTCAATAGACGACAAACAACAGGACAGCATGAAAACTCTCTCTCGCTCTCTCTCTCTCTCTTTCTTACTGTTTCTTACCCCAGTTTGGGCGCACACGTCGTATGCGTGATGTGGGAAAACTTTCACAGTTGCAGTTGCCGTTGTCACGTGCCGCATTTGCTACCTAAACATTTTTGCCAGGCTATTCTTCTCTGCCCCAATTCTCTTAATACCCTGTACTTTAGTTAATGCTATCATCTAGAAAAGTATCTACAACTGTATCGAGTGTTAAACTCTTCAAAAACTGCAATAAACTCATATCTAGTTTTTGTTTAGAGTCTCTAAAAATATTTAAATATTAAATATTAACTTAAAAACCCGCTTAAAAGAGATGATCTTAAGCACGTCTCTAGTCTCATGTGTTTTCGCTTAAGAATTTTCCCTGGAAAAGCCAAACTTTTGGCATGCAGAAAATGTATGCAACTGTGAATTGATGGCTCAAAGTTTGTTTTGGGCCAGAGGTGTCTGGGATTTCCTCTTTTTTCTGAATGTTTCAAACTAAAGTTTATACAAAACTCGCTGCAGTTAGTAAATACATTGAATGCCAGGGAGGTGGTAGGTGGCAGGAAGGGGCAGGGAGGTGTGGCAGAATGAGCTGCAAAGAGATTACATTTCATTTATCGATTGATTTGAAAGCATTGCCAAGTTGTTGCCATAAAGTTTGTGAGCCAGGCATTCAGGTAAGTTTTCCAGTTGAATCTTTTACGCATTTTCATGCTACTTTTCAATTTTGTATCTAGTATATATTCGCATTAGAATGCCAATTGATGCGAAAATCGGGTAATTCAATAAGCTTACAATTCTTGTTTTTGTGTGTACATTTTGTTGAGGAAATGATGCGCAATGTATCTAAATGGGCACAGGATGTATCTCGTAGTAAAATAACTAACGAAAGATACAACTGCAGTTGCATTTACTGCATTTACATGCAATTTTCCAACAGTTGACAGCATTTCACAGTGTTTTTTTTTGGTAGTTTTCTTTATCGTATTTTATAGTTTTATTTTTGCCTGTCCGCACTTTAAATATGCGATTTATTTGACATTTTCCATTGCTCGCTTTTCTCTATTTCCTAGCCAATCTGCCAAAAGTGGCTTAGAAAAAAGTCCTGTTATAAATTATGTATATAGTTTGAGTTATGAGCGCTGCTTGAGCCAAATGCTAAGTTATTTGCCCAGCTAGCTAGCTTTTTATATAATCACTCAAAAGTATTAAATATGATAAATGACACACACACACACAGAAGTACACACAGTCGCACACACACTTAGTGGACAGCTGAGCCTCCTGAATTTTCTTGGCCCATAAATTTTATTTGCCTGCTGCCATATGGAAAACTGTTTGCTGCCATTGAAAGATAATATATCAATATTTAAAGTGTTAAATATAAATGATATATAAGATTTTGATTAAAGTTGAATTCGATATTGAAATGCTTTACTTTAAATATATCTCAAATCAGTTCTTTGCCTCTAACGATTTTTGTTTGGTCAAAAAGGCAATTCACAACCCTTTTTTTTTTTTGGCTTTTTTCATTATTTTAACGAAAGCAATTTATGGCATAAGGCCCCCAAAATGGGCACCAAACCGGGCCGCAGTGAAGCCCCAAAGTGTGGCAGCCGCCATATGCTCCAAATTGACCACAGCATCATAAATTTGAGGATTTAACATGTGAGACGAAAGGGGTAGAAAGAAGAAGCAGGAGCCCCAAAGAAGGAGTCGCCACTGGACACTCGAAATGCTTGCGAGAAAAGCTGGGAAAAAAAGTGAAGATTGTGCAGGTTTTTCCCCCATTTTCGTATACTTGAAGTTCGTGCATAAAAAATGCATTAAAGTAATGAAAATTTATTGACTGCTCTGTTCGATATAAGCTACAAGATCATTATGAATTCAAGGAGTTCTCTCCGTATGTTGACAATTACACGCAGAGAAATATCTTTTTAATCTGGCAATAAAAATAATCATTTTTGAATGCTCAGCGCTTTATTCACACCACTCTGACTACAGAAAAGAGAAAAAAAAAAGAAATTCCCAAAAAAGAAGCCAAAAACTTTTCGGGGTCCAACAATTTTTCATGTTCGCCGCCATGGAAAATCGTTTTCCAATCACGTAAACACAGCTGGAATTTTATTGCTGTATGTTTTTATTGCAAAAAAAAAGTGAAGTAAAATCGTATCTCAACCAGAATAGAGCAAAAATACAAAAAAGAATGCAAAATGCAAGCAAAAGCTGAGCAAAATCGCTGAACGCATATTCGCAGTGCAATAATAAAAGTTTTTCCGCCAAACGCCGCCCAAAACAGTCCCCAAAAAAACAAAAACCTCAAAAAAAAAAGGAGCGAAATATAACGAGTAGAGAAACGGAAAAAGAAAACGACAAGAAAATGAAAATGAAAATGAAAATATAGCCAAAATGCAGCCACAACAGCTACCAAAATCTGTATGCCATCCAATATGCCACAACGCGTAGAACATTGCTATAGTCAACTGTGTGTGTGTGTGTGTGTGAGTGTGTGCGTGTGAGTCTGTTTTCGGGTATATGTAAGCCCCTATATTGTATATACTGCGAGTACACTCGCTATACACCATATAAATCAACCCAAACACACATACACTTATTTGCTTCACTATGTTTGCTATAAAGTTACCACTTTTCCAGCTTTTCAATACAGTTTTCCTCGCGGGATTTTTATACTGAATGGGATTTAGATTTTGTGTTTAAATTAGGAAATAGAATACTGTTATTCAGGTATTGAAATGCTTTTAGCTGGAGAACAGTTCAGTTTCAGTATTATATTTATTAAAAGTTTTAAAGTAGACTTTAGTTAAGAATTTTAAAAATGTAGTAGCTATTAAAACTTTTTAAAGTTAATTTTAGTTTAGAATTATTCAAAATGTAGTAGCTAATTAAATTTAATTTATTTCAAACTTTTATTTAAAACCCTTCGATATTTCTTATACAGTATATTTTGCATTACTTGCCATCAAAAGAAAAAAATAAAAATAAAAAAGGATTTAAAAAAAAATATTTTGTAATAAATGTATATAAATTATAATTATTTGCTGTGTAGTTCATAAATTGTATAATGTTTCTTTTAATATAGCAAAAGTTTTTATAAATGTGTCTGTTATTTTAACTTCAAAGTTTGCTGTGTAATAAAAATTAAACTTAATAAAAATTTAATGATTAATGAAAATTCTAACAGTTTAAAGTAGCTTTATTTATTTATCTTTATATCTTACTACCTACAGAGTATTTTCGGTTTCGTTGTAAAAATGAAAATTGCTTTTCCTGTTGCATGTGGGAGTCTGAGGAAAACAACTGATGTTGCATTCTGTTCGCATCCTTCGCATTGTAGCGAGTTGTTTTCCTTTTCCTTTACGCTTTTGTTGCGATTCTTTCTATAGTTTTTCTTTTCTTTTTATATTATGTTGCATTTATTTATCATATTCTTGGCGCTTTTGTTTCTGTAGCTGGCAATGGGCAGCGGGGCGTATGATGAATGCAGTGCGCATTAGAGAAAGCGCGTGCTCTCCCAGAACGAGGAACGAACAACGAGAAGGACTGAAAATCAGATGCGGGCATGAGTTGAATTTATTTGTTTTGTACTTATGGTGTCATAAAATTGTTTTTAAGGCCAACTTGAAATAAAATAAAAATGCCAAAGGGAAAGATAAAACAGAGACCAAAGGGAAAGAAAATGTAGAAAAGGAAACAGAAAAGAGGAAAACTGTCCGTGTGGACAGCGAACGCGAAGCAAATGACACAAAATCAAATGAAGATAAGAAGTGCAGAAAAGTGGAAAGCGGAAAAGCGGAAAAAGCACTAAAATGCATTGCATGTCATTTTGCTGCATTTTCTTCCAAATTGAAAATGTTTTGCGTTATTTATTTAATGTTAGCAGCTGAAGACTCTAAGCCAAAAAGATCTCCAAAATATGATTACAGTGGGCAAAAGTAGCTTAAAAGACTTACGTTAGTAAAATAAATGACTTAAATTTGTTACACATTTTAAATTTTATAATTTTTCTACTTTTTCAATTAAACAATTAAATATTCCTTTGATTTCTGTTTAAAAAACTTTTCCTACTTAAATTCTCTGCCAAAAAGGTTATTATTCAATTAAGCTTCTTTGCACAATTTTAAATTTTCTCTCAAAATAAAGCTTACCAAATACAGTAAGTATTCGTTTAAGAACCTTGTGCAATTCCCTTGACATAAATGTATAAAACGTTTGCCATAAATTTTAGCAGAAAATGCGTTTCTGTCAAGTGTCTCGTTTAAATTTTTTAAATATTTTTTATCTGTCTGTTTCTTAGTTTTTGGACCCCGTACTCAAAAAAAGAGTAGAGGGGTATATTAAGTTTGTCTGAAGCGAAATGTGTGTAACAGGTAAAAGGAGGCTTTTCCGACCCCATAAAGTATATAGTCTTGATCAGCATCAACAGCCGAGACGATATAGCCGTCCGTAGTAACACCTTGATCTTCTAAACTACAATAGCAAAAGCCGCCAAACTTGGATTGAAAGTCCGTCTTATGTCAGGCAGACCAAGTTTATTTCAAACTTTTGCCCCGCAAATAAAAATTTGTATAAACGATATAAGCTGTGACCAAGAATTAGCAGAGCTCTGTTAAGTTAATCAGCCAAAAATGTTATTTACAACAATTACAACTACAACATTTATATGAAAAGTTCGCTTGATCAAAGGGCCTCCAAGGTATTAAGTAGTAACAAAGCTAGAAAGACCAAACTTACACTTTATGTGTATGGTAACATTATAACTATCCTCACCATGTTTGGTTCGGATCGGACTATAGCCAATAGCTCCCATAGGAGAAATCAGTAGAAAATTGGTGATTTGTATGGAAAACTCGCACCGAAAGAGTACAGGGTCTTTTACAGTCAGCACGCTCAGCTGTAGCCTTTCTTACTTGTTTTTACACTTTTTTTTGTTTATTATGCAGTTAAGTTTTGTCCCTAGAGCCCCCAAAAGGAGGTAGAGACAGGCAATAATTTTAAGCTGCATAATGAAATGTTTGGAAATGCTTAGCATTGCAAATGCAACTGCCATTCAGGTGGCAAAATTCGCCCTCTTTTACTTCCTGGCAAATTATCTAATTAAAGCAAAACGTCAGCAGAAGCTTACAAGCTTTTAACTAAATACACATATATATACATTTATATTTATGCAAATAATCCACAACGGGGGAGCACCAAAAGTCTTATGGAAATTACATAAAATAAAGAGAGAAAAAATGGCTGAGAGAATTAAATAAAAATAAAACTGAGTGGAATGCAAGGACCAAGTTTCCACTGTAACTATGAAAATGCCACTAAGCAGCTTTAAGTGTCTGTCAATGTCATATTTTTGTGAAGCTTACAGCAATTTTTTGGTTCCAGTAGTTCAGATAAGCTTAAAACAAATGTTTAAAGGCTAAAGAAATTAAAGGAACATAAGCTTAAGCCGAAGCTTGAATGCTCTTTAATTGGGGAAGAGCAGAGATTGGTATTGGTAAATGTTTGAAAATATATATAACGTTATTCTAAAGTAATTAAAATTATATATAATTGTTGTGTACAGTTTTTAGCTGCGTAACTGTTGTTATTTTGGCCCTACGCTGATAAGTCGGACAGTCCGTGGAATCAGGAATATTAAAGTCTATTGTGAGTATTCGTTTAAGTTTTTTGGCAGAATTTTTAACTGATAACAAGTGACATAACATAAGTTAGTATACAACAAGTACTAAATATACTATTAAATAAATATATTTATTATTTAAATGCTCTTAAGTGTTTATTAAAGTTATTTTTTTCTTTGAAAGTAATTTTTAATTATATGCTATGTATTTAACCTACTAGTTTTGAATAAAAACTCGTGTTTATGCAACAACTTAGTACTAACAGCAATTTTATTTAAATTTTACAGCACTTTAAAGTATTTTTAGTAAATTATTTTAAAGCAATTTTGTTAATTAAATACTTACTAATTTAACCGATACTATAAAACTTAATATAGGCACTTTTTGTTTTATGTTCTTATGTATCTTTTATGTTTTAAACTCAAAGAAGAGTCTTTCATCGAACGAAAGCGCAGGTACTAACAGAATTCAGTGTTAGCAGTTAAAATTTTGTCCTTCTGTCCTTCGGTCCCTCTGTTCTGTCCGTCTGTTTGTCCCTACTGTCTGTCCTTCTGACTGGCATGTCAGCCATGTGGCTTCATAATTAAGTAATCCCCATTGCGCAGGCAATGCAATGCAATGCACCTTAAGCACGGATTGAAAGACTGAGAGTGGGCCAACTGGTTTGACGGCTGTTATAACGGACTCGGGAAGATCTGGCCCAGACCAAAAGCAATGGCAAAAACAAAAAGAACATTGGGTGGGGTAACTACCAAAAATATTGTTCACCCAAGTGTCGAGTTGGAGTAGCAGTAGCCGGATCTGCACTGCGGGCAACACAGCAAAGAGGCAAAGAGTTGGCCCCAAACTCGTCTTAGTTATGGCCATGTGCGAAGGCAATGAGCATATCTTATTACCACTGCAGAGATTACCAGCATACCGAATTGGTGATAGGGGTATGGGGGAATAGAGAGGAGCAGGTTAAGGAGCAGACAGAGTAGTAGACAGAGGAGCACAGAGAGAGGGGTTGAGAGAGAAAGGGGTTAAGAGAGGAGTTGGCTAAGAGAGGAGTTGGCTAAGTGGCGTCGTGGCAGGCAAGCAGCTTTAACGGCCTTTTGCTTTGACTTTGACACATGTTATGAAATTTGAATAGATCACTGCGACTACAACGTGTATCGTGTAGTAGATAGAGAGAGCAATAGGCTATCTACGTCTTGTGTGTGAGCAAGATAGCACACTTTGAATGATGCAGCAAACCTGTAAAGTGTATTTAGAATGTTATGTTTATTTGGCTTTTTTTTTGGTATATTAAGTCGAGACTCGTGAGTCTTGTTTCGAGTTCTCTTCAGGAACATCTGGACGATGAGTTTACATGAATTGAGTGTCCGTTTAATGAAGTTGTTCTGTTAAGAACGTATGCCATGAGTTATGATACTCGAACAAATAAACCAAATGCAAAAATTTCTACACTTATCTATGGAATGTACACACCATAAAAAGACTATATAAAATATCTTTTTCTATAATTGAAATCTTGGCGCTAAAGCAGAAATTCTTAGTAAAAAAGTTTACAGTTAAATTAAAAATTAGTTTTTCTAGTAAAAATCTAAATACTTTTAACGTACACCTACTGTAAAAAAATTGTTTAAATTTCACTTAATAAAATAAAAATCTTTAGAGTTTCATCACTATATAATCATATACCAATTTTTATCATAACTTTATGATCAGCAACTCAATTTGTTAGACATTTTTGCATCTTATGCTAAAGAGTTGCCACATTTTGCAATTATTAAGTACTAAATAGACATAGCTGAAGCCAATAATCTTGATAAATTTACTTGCTTAGGCAATTTTAAATCAATTTGCACCGATAGTAAGAAAGACTACACTACAGTAAGAATTTAATTATGGGAAAAACAAGATGTGCGAAGTAGAAGAAACCTCAGAGAAGAGTTGCTAGAAAGATAACAGGAAAGTGTGGCAAGTGCTTAAAGGCAACATGGTATTGACAGGCATTATTATGCGCCAATTATAAATGTATCAATCAAAGTTGGTCAAGAGAGAAGAGTCAAGAATGTCTCGCCTGCTCTCTCTCCCTCTCTCTCTCTCTCTCTCTCTCTCTCTCTAACTAGCTAGCTGTCTGTCAAATTTCTTAGCACTCTTTAGAACTCCTTCAGATCCGTTAATTAATTGATGCGCTGAAAAACTTTCCTCAGAAAAATCATGTGGAGATGATGCTCAGATAAGGCCAGACTCTGTCTGGGTATACAACTTTTATCTGATTGAGTCTGGTTAGGTCTGAGCACACAGGTGGCCGCACAAACAATCGAAGTGAAATCAGGAAGACAACAACGGAAATCGCTCTTGAGACTTGATCATTATGCATGCCACCAAGGAGTTGCAACAAGTTGCTGCCACTCGCTGATTGTGTAATCAGAGACTGTGAAACTAGAAGACTTGGAGACAGTATTATAGCTGCTGATTCTACCGTTTTAATTGCCGCTAATTAAAGTATCGTTAAATGTATGTATATGCCACATAGTCACAAACTTATGCATATTACAACTTCTCTGACAGCCCACAAGACTCACTTGGGATGCAAAAAAAAAAAAAAAAAATAGGAGCAGAGAAAATAGAGTAAATTGATTAAAACCCATTAACATGTTCTTTATCACTCAACACACTTGTGTCCACAGTGCTGTCAAGTGGTTTGTTCCACGTCGAATGCCACAGCAGCTGGGAAATTGCGGAAAACTCTGGTATCTGCTTTGTGGGTTGGTTCAGACTCCAGCAGACTGACAGAATCTATGATTTAGAGGCCTGTCCACCTGGGTGCTCAAATTTTATGAGCCTACACTGATGGATGGTTTCCATCAGACTAACGGAAAAGCTTTTTACTTTAAGGAAAAAAATATTAAAATTGAGCAAAGATAAGAAACTTTTTTTTTAATAAATTCAATTAGCAATAAACAAACACTGTTAATTCTAAGTTTATTTGTTAAGGGTTAATTCAAATATTTAAAAAAATAAAAAGTTTTTTTAAGATTTGGCTACCCAGACTTAAAGACTATATTTAGAATAGTCTTTAGATTTTTAACGTTCAAATATTATTATAAAATAAATAGTTTACAAGCAAAATAAAATAAATTAGAATAATTAACAGAACTTTAGCTTTCCAAAACCTGTAAATTAACTGACTAATCAATAGAATTTTCTACATTCATTTATCCATCTCTCTTATCAACTTCCATCTTTTAAAGTCAACTTCATTTTGAAATCGAAATCGAAATCGAACCTTTTTCTAACTCTATTTTGACCACAACTCGTTCAAACACCTCAAAACTTTTTCGCTTTTGCCAATTCATCAACTTTATTGTTTACCGCAAAAAGCTTTTGTGAGAAAACGAGAGAACGAGAAAACGAGAGAAAGAGGAAACGAGTAAAATGCCAAGGAAAAACTATAGCAATTTCCATTTGGAACCGCAACTAATTTCAACTTTATTATTTGATTTGCAGCGATGACCAATGGTCAAAAGTCGAAGGCAATAAATCACTCATACGCCAAGTGTGCCACAAGCTAGAAATGAAATGTGCCAATGTGAGTTGGGGGAGTGGCATCGCCTTCAAAACACCCAACAGCTGTCGCTACACGTTTCATGGTTCGTCGCTCCGTGTTAAACTCAAGCAGTCAGCTCTTGTTTTTCCTCCCATATTTTTCCTCCCATTTTTTTTGTTGCTACCTTTTTTACTACCTTTTTCTGCTACCTTTCTTTTTTTATTGGTTTTGGCCAATTTCGCGCTTATTTACGCAGTTGACATGTGCAACACGTGCGCTGACAAATCTGTCCAGCCAGCATTAACCCCACATTGCCCCCAAGAACTCAGCTTAACCCACACCTGCCGCCTGCTGCCTGCTGCTGCGTAGCAGAAGACAATTTAACACCTGAGCGAGGACACAAGCTGAAATAAACTTAATTTATTGACACATTTGGCCACTTTGATTTGCTTTGCTTTGAATATTCTGAATCGCTATTCGTTTAACCCTCGTGTGCCGCAATTTCATGGCCCAGTAAACAGGCAGCTGTTCTTTGGGTTCAATCACCCGCAGACACTGGGCGCCAAACACACATACATATATGTGAATATGTGTGTGTGTTAGTGTGTATGTTGTTTAGATTTCCACGTTTTTGCTTTGCTTTTACTGTGCTTTTCCTCTGATCACCCTTTAGGCTAAAAACAAAAACTTGCCACTTTTCGCGCCCTGTTAGCCAGGCTGACTGCCATTGACGCTGTTAGCCTTAACACTTGACTGGGCTTAAACGCTCTACAGACCTTGTCGCAATCGCAACTTGCAACTCGTTAGTCGCATCGCACTTAAGGCCAATTATTGTTAATGTCTCAATTAGCGGCAGTTATGAAAATTATTGACTCGCAGCACAACATAACTTCTTCTTCTGCTTCTTCTTCTTGATTTTCTCTTTATCTTAACATAACTTCTTCGTGTTTTTCTCATTTTCTTCTCGTGTTTAAGCCAATTCTTTAGATTTTCCAACCGTTTTCATTCGCTGTGGCTAATGTGGCCAGTTTGATATACAGGGACATGCAACAAGTATTAGCTGTTTAAATGAAAGCCATCTTTTAGCTACTTTTGATTAGCTTGAAGATATATTCGAGATTTATTTCGGTTGCAACAGGAAATTGTTTTATAAGCTTATCAACAATTTCCTTAGTTGCTTTAACTAAGGCTTAGACTTTTGGTTATGGATTACCAGTTATTTACACTATTTAATATGATTTTTGTACTGCTCATAACATTTTATTACAGGGTTTGAACACTTTCCTAGATTTAAATCCTTTAAAGCTTAAAGTTTCAGAATTTTAACCAATTTTGATTTTATTATATATACATATAAATACTTGTTTCAACTTTTGGCAGCTCATTAGGCATGAAAAAGACTTCAATGCCGCACATAAATAAGTCGACAGTAACAATTTCATTTTGCTAGTGAAATAGACGGCTAAATCTCCGAAGGGGAATGAAGCATAGAAGCTGGACAAAGCTGGGTGTAGGAACAGAGGCTGGAACGTAAAAGGAGGCGTGGCTGTGACTGTGACTGTGGCACCAACTGAGCCATAAATCAAAAACAGCGCACGGCGTTTAATACACTTGACGCCAGATTTCCGCGACAATTTGCGCATGAATTAAACATAAAAGCAAGTCGACAGGGAAACGCAACAGTCCCTGCCACTCCCCATGCCCCTTCCCCAACCAAAGACCGAAAAGTTGGGGGGGGGGTTTTCCCGGCTACACAGTTTCCCGGGCTTCCTCTGAGTGGGCAAATAAAATCAAAGTAGGTAACACGCGCAAATAAAACACTTGACACATTAAAACGGCAACAAGAACTCACATGTGATGCTACGGGTGGAGAGGGGGACTAGGGAGTGAGGAGTGGGGAGACGGGAGTGGGGGGCTTGGAGGTACCAACGGCAACGCCATGAGCAATGCGGCTACAAATTTCCATTTTGTCCTGCGAGGAAAAACTCTTGCTCTTCCTCCATTTCCATGTCCCGCTCCCAAAGCGCCATGCAAATAAGTGACACTCGCCGAGCAGACAAGCGAGAGAGAGGAATGATATGCGCGGGGCAGCGGCAGTAGGGGCTGAGTAACAGGATATGTGTACATACACACATGTACAGCGGGGAGTGGGTGAGTATGCGTGTGTGTGTGTGAGTGTCGCCTTACATGCGCATACATACAAATTTAACGAGTCGCATTTATGATACCACAGACAAGTATAATAATTTCAATTAACGACACCCGCGGGCGTGTTTCCAGTGTGAGAGCGAAAGAGTGTAAACATGTGAGTGTAAGCGAGACAGACAGATAGAGGCTGAGGTAGAGTACCCGTAAGAGATGCCAACAATATAATACGAAATAATGAATAAAGAAAACATGAATACTTCTAAGGTAACTGTTGACATTATGAACAGACAGTCGTATTCGTTATGCTGAAAATTTCTATAAGTCTACCGCAAAGCTCTTAAAACAGCAGACATTATGAATATAGAGCTTCAAGCTAAGTTTCGATTTTTTAATGCTTAATGCGAATTTAATGCTTAAAACTGTTGCCTACTTTTAGGTGCTGCCAGAAAATAATACCTTAAGTGCAGTGATTTCTAATTAAATAACTCATCACAGGGAACTGTCATCCCTATCAAAGCACTTGCCAGGTGTGGACATAAAAAGGAGCCACAGTGTGGCAAAAACAACGCAAGAAAAAAAGAAGGAACAAAGTCACGCATCGTTGGCAGAATAATGTGAATAGACGGTGAAAGAGCCTCGTTAAGTCTTTGTGTTAGTAGGTCACAGGTGTGCATATGCACACTTGTGTGTGGTATGAGCTGTGAGTGTATGAGTGTGTGTGCTTGTGTGTGCATTATTATGCCTCTAATTAACTAAACGCATATATATTTTCTTAGCCACATTCTTTGGCCAAGTTTTACAGCCTCGCCATCTCATCAGCATAAAAGTTTTTAATGAGCCATTTTGCTGCCTTTATCGTTAGCTTCATCTTCTGCATCTCCAACATGGTAAGTATATGTATATGTAATTGTACATATATATATATATTTACATATACTCCCATTTACATTTCATACTTCTATATCCTTGTTGGCAGCTTGTTCCTCTTTTAGCTTCTTGAATGTGTAACGAATTTGTTTTGACAAGCTCAGTTGACACGTTTTAATTAAATTTAATTAGTGCGTTCGTTAAACAAACGTGCAAGAAGTAAAAAAATATATAACAAATTGCCCAACATGACAGCTGGATTAGGTGGGCAGGTGAGAGTTGTATAGCTGAATGGTAAAGCCATAGCTTTTCATGATGTCTGACATAAAGATGAGCTCGACTAAAAATAATTGCAGCATGTGTAAAGTTTGTTAGCCTTGAATGAAAACGGATATGAAAACTGACGTGAAAAACTGACATGAAAATCCAATTCAAAATTTCACTGTTAAAGTTAGCACAAGGTCAAAAGTGAGAGAGCTAGTTAGCTAAAAGAATTAATAGGCCGCGTTAGTTGTCTAACCAACAAACCAATCAATAAACATAATATTCTCAACTTTATATCGACTATTACATCTGTTGACTATATCTTATCGTATTAATTGACCAATTAACAAATGCTTAACTCCCTTTAGTGCCAACTAATTAACTTGACTGTTAGCTTTTTAAACGCTTCCAATAGCTCTGTCATCACAGAGATTTCTAATTTCTATTACATAGCTTTGCATGAGTCCAGAAGTCCAGTCGAGTTGAAAAATTAGCGATAGGCAATGAAAAGAAGCATTGAAGAAAATTGAAGAACATGCATTGAAGAGTAGAGTTCAACAGACTGTTATGTACCCTGTAGAGGTTTGGAGTTTATATATACCACAGCACAAGAAACTGTAACATACCAGTAAACTCTAGCCTTTCTAAAAACTACTCTGTAGCATCAAGAGCGACACAAATTTTGCTATGCTTTGGCTACCGTTCTGAATTTTGTCGAGAGCCGTAGCAGAGTCATAGCAGAGCCATAGCAGAGCCATAGCAGAGCCGTAGCAGAGCCGTAGCAGAGCCGTAGCAGAGCCGTAGCAGAGCCGCAGCAGAACCGTCGCCTAACGATCGAATGTGTGAGCTCTGCACTAAGGTCTGTCGCTCTCGGATCCAAAGCAGTGGCATAGAATAAAAGAGCATTTGCTGTGCTCTCATCTTGCTCTCCATTTTCAGCTACTGGTACGGGAGAGCATATTGTTTTAGTTTTTTTGCTACTTACTATAACGGTAGTTTTTAATGAGACAGAGCTGAGAGCATAGAAGAGCACAACCATTTGAACGTTATGGCTATGGATCTGCTACGGCTCTGCTACGGCTCTGCTATGGCTCTGCTATGGCTCTGCTATGACTTTGCTTTGCCTCTGTTACGGCTCTCGACAAAACTCAGAGCAGTAGCCAAAGCACAAACTACGCTGTAGCAGAGTATTTTCAAACGCTGATAAACTTAATACACCCTATGCAAAGGGTATGAAAAAAGAACACGCTCGCTTAGGCCGTCGAACACAACAATTACAAGTTTCCTGCCCAACCACAAAATGCAGGGATACAGGTTCACTGGGAACTCAGAACAGCTAACCGAGAACTGCTAACAGGGAGCTACGAACTGGAACTTGGTGCTCGTAGGTAGACTGTGGCAACGGCAACTTGTCAGCTCGAATGACGTTTTAATAAGTCACATAATTCATGGAGTCGATGTGGATGTGGATGTGAATGTGCCTCTAACCAAGCATTGAGGATGAGCTGAAGAGTTTGACAATTTTGTGGTGTACCCCGAAACGTTTGAGTTTGAGTAGATTGCATAGACGTACCGCCACTGCAGACCAATGCTTTTAGGGTCGACTTGACACAGTAAGAATATATATATATATATAAATACATATATTTATACCTCTTACACATTCCCCGATATTTCCCCGCTCAGCGTGTCTTGTCTGCTGCTCATTTGTCAATGTAATTGATTTTGTGCCTGAGCTTTAGACTTAGTTTGGTCTGGGCTACCTGTGCTAGCCTCTTGTCTGATATATTATTCGATTACTGTTAGACGTAAATCAAGTGGAAGAGCATGATGTAGCCATCAGACATGGGCAGGAAGGAATAGACATAGGTATATGACCATAAGTATGAGTATGAGTATGGAGTTTATCTATAGATACAGATTGCGTGACTGTCATTGCAAAAGAAGGTCAAACGAGTGGCAAATGTGGCGAATAGTTAAAGGTCAAATTGCGGGATTACAAAATAATTGCAACAAGTTAAACTTGAAGGTGACTTTAAAGAAGAGTCTATCTAGATAAAAAGAGTTGAGATGTGATTTATCATGCAGTTCTAATTGAATTTTAACACATTTCACACTGATCGCACCACCCAATTCAAGCAATTCAAGCAATTCGCTTTGGACTTGCACCACAACTTAATTTTCCATCAATTGTGTATGAAGAAAAGCGAGTTCAATGGAAAACCGGTAGTTTCCTAGCTTCTGTGTTTGCTGTGAGTAGAAATCTTTTATGGCCCAGTGTGTGTTGCTTCCTTTAGATATAATTTTTTGTATCTTTTCTTCTCTATTTTTTTCCCCCTATTGCTGTCTTTGGGAGTCATAAATTTTTATAGCTTGTAATTTGGGACGTCAACTGCACATGCGCGCCAGGCGGTCGATTCGTGTCTCTGGCGTCTTCGGGCTTCGATTGCGATTGCAACTGGCAAGAAAATCTCTTGCGGCTTTTATAGGTTTTTGGCGTTAGCTCAAGCTAGATTTATACTTTAGCGGCAATTAATAGCGTTGTTTTGGCCCCTACTGATTGGCTTGGGCGCTGCACACTTACCAAAGCAAACAAATTTGGTTTTCGGGAGTCTCAGCTATAAGTTACCCGTTACTCTGCTTTAATTTTGACTGTTAAGCTGTAAATATATCAAAGTTATGGCTGCTTTTAGCTGCTTCAGTGAGCTAGCAGTGAGTTAGCTGATATAACTTTCGATAAAAAGTTTAATTTGATACTATTATTTTGATTATATATTAAAATTAAAAAATTAGTTGATGCTCTCTTGCAACAAATGCAGCATACCCGTTTCCGTACACCCATCGGGTAACAGACATCTGTCTGTTCTGTCTGTCTCACTCACAATTAACGACAGCTGAGGACCAAAGTTTATGGCCATTCGGTATAACTCTGAGAGTCTTGGTGCTAATAGGGTTGTTCGCTAATTAAATTGCAACTCTGCAGATTCGTTGATACTTAAAAAATCTCCCAATGTGAATATTTTTAAAGCCATATACCTTTTTAAATAAAAACAAGAATATCAAACGATAAAAATCGACAGTTAATAAGGATATAAAAAAAAACACTCGTAGAGCTGATTAGGTATGAATTTATAATTGACTGTAAACTTATATAATCCACTTTTTTTCGTATTTTCATCTTTTATCAAGTAAATGTAAGTTGTGTGTTTATTCAAGACTCAGCGGTTAACACTTATCGAGTAGATAAAACCGCTGGATAAACATATTAAATTATTATCTTGTATATTAAAGATATTTCAAATGGAGTTTTTGAGGATTATCTGAACTGCTTTAAAGCCATTTTACCACCCATTGCGATGGGGTAAATTATCAATAAAATCAAACACTTGAAGCTTTGAAAACTGTTAAGTTTACTTTGGACTATGTGTGGAAACTTTAATTATTTATTAAATGTTAGCGTGAATATATTTTATAAGTATTATAAATATATGTTATTTATATAATATATTTAAATAAACCGAAAATTCTTCCCTTTAAAGACTTTAGTTTAATATTAACTTCCTGCACTCAGAGGGATAGAAAATTAGTTGCCTGATTACTCATCTTTTTACCATGGATAAGTCCCCCGAAGTACCCTAAAGTTATACCGTTAAAATTTTCAGCTACTCAAAATGCTCTTGGCTCTTGTGGCAGCTGGAATGTTGCCACTGTTGCCAATTGACTGTTGCCTGTTGGATGTTGGATGCTGTTGCTGCTGTTGCTGCTTCTGCTGCTGCTTTGCCTTTCTGATGATTACAAATTAATCACACTTTAAACATGGCAATTACGCTATACTCGCACCGCGACAGCGACAGCCTTAACTTGGCTATAACTGCAGACCGGCGATACTACCAAGTGTATAGAAGCATACGAGAATTACGTATGCAGTTTCATGAGCGGAGCTAGAACTTAAACAAAACTTGGCTAACACGAGAACCAGAACAGCAGTGTTTACACTGAGCAAAAAACAGAACTTCATTTCAATTAAAGCAGCAGTTTCTGTTAGAAAGAAGTCTAAAGTTAGACTTCCTACTACACTATTTCTTTCAGTGTATGCTCGTTCCCTCTGTCTCTAATATGGAAAAATTGCTTCCTTTCGCTGTTTAACTTTCGTTTTAATAAATAATCAAGTAGAGTGACTATCGTTTTGATGCTGTAGCTAAGTTCCTTCTGGCTAAGTCTCTCCTCATGGTCAGTTACGTGGTCTTTCTTCTGGTTTCATAGTCTTTCTTCCTCTTTGTTTCTACTCGAGTCTCTTTGCGGTTCGTCAAGTTCCTCTCATGTAATTTCCAGGCAATTTCTCATACCCATAATTGCATAATTTCAAAGTTGTTGGCAACTTAATTGCGCACAACGCGACCAACACACACAAACACACACAGCTGTCTTTAAAATCTGTTCAGTAAACGTGTAGTATAGTGTACTATATACTTGTACAGATACTTCCAAACTGAATGGTTAGTCAGTTGCTGTGCTGCCCTGTCTGCGGTGTAAATAAAACCTTTTTAAACGGTTGTCATGTGGCAGCCACAGAAAAGACTACTGTAGAGTGAGAGGAAGAGGGAGGCAGAGAGAGAAAGGGAGGTAAAGAAAGAGATAGCTGTTGTTGTGGTTGAATAAATCTTGGACTTGGTAGCTCGCTAACTGCCTTCTGTCTGTCGCAGTCTCTGTGATTCTGACTTCAAAGCGCGCACATCATCAAACATGTGTTGCAGCTACTTGGACTCCCTCCCTGCTCCTCTCTCCCCTCGACTGGTGTAACGCCAACGCCTGACAGATGACTACAAAATCCATGACTCCATCTCCATTTCCTCGGACTTCGCCTCGCGGCCATTTGCCATCAAAGTTAATATACTTTATATTAAATTTGTTGCTGTTGTTGCTGTTGTTGCTGTTGTTGTCGCTGTCTGGCCTCGTTTTGTTGCTTTTGAGAGCATACAATCTGCATCTGCTACAATTGCCACGCCCTCATCCCTCTCCCCTTGACTCATTTGTTCATTCGGAATTCTTTTTGGCTACGTTTTTTCCTGTTTTCTTGTTGTGTTTCATCAAATTACTCAATTAATTTCAGTTAAATTAAAAACACTGTCCTGCCAGACATTGTTATTGTGACATGTAATTCCAGTTAATGGGCAAACGGTGCGGTGGGGTGTGCTCTGAGGTACACTCTGCTCAGGGGAGGGATAGGGAGTAGATACAGTCTACAAGCTAGTTAGTCAGCCCCGTTGGGCAAAATGGTCGTTAATTTGGCATCTGCATTTAAATGTTGGACAATGGCAATTTAGGCCCTAATTGAGATTAGCCAAGTGTTTGCAAGGGAAGAGTATTTAGTTGAGTCGGCTTAAATTATTTATTAAAGAAGCACAAATAGTTCGATATGTAATCGATTTTAAGGAACTTTACTTATTAGAAACTGACTACTAAAATAAAGTATAATAAATATATATATACTATATAGGATATATTTCTATATCATATATTATACTTAATAGAGTTTATACCTAAAATTTAATTTTTCTTTGATTTGCTCTTTATGTTTTCCAGCTAAAAATAATATTCAAATTTTTCTAGCTTCAAAACAATTTAAGTTTTAAGAACTCAAAGCAGACTTAGAGTATCTGTCTGTCTATATAGCCCAAATATGTTTGTTGTCAGGGAAATATGCGCTCCTTTGGGACGGAGGCATTGCCAAAACTGATTAATGGCCACGTTGCTTGCAAATGAGTCGACCAAATCAAAACAAGCGCAATGCAACAACAGTTGCTGCGTGACTGCGACAAGGAAGAGGAGAGGAGAGAAGTGAAGAGAAGTCAAGTGAGGTAAGAGCAGCAAACGGGGCTTAAGGAGAGTAGGGAGGGTTGAGAGGTGACTGGCCAGAAACCCGTTTGGGCCAAGCCAAATGCATTTGGCTCGCAATTATGGCCCAAAGTGTTAATTGCATTTCCGCTGCGGCAGAATCAGCTTGCAACATAGTGTATTGCTGCCTCAAACTGCGGCACGGCCCACAGCTCACGCATTTGGCATTAAATCGTAGCTGCAGCAGAGCAAGAAGAAGAACAAGTATAAGTAGAAGAAGGAGTTGGGGAAGAAAGTTGGCCAGAAGTAGAAGCTGCTACCAAAGTAAAAGCAGCCAATGCAAAAGGCTAAAACACATTCAGCAGAGATAAGCAACGTACGGCAGCTAACGGTGCTTTTCGGTGCTTCCCTCCATTTGGGAGACGATGTTCAAGATGGCGCATGCGTGGCAGACACGCAGCGGGTAGCAACGAGATGGCCAACAGACCGCCAGCAACTGGCCTACAGCTCCAGTACACTCGAAACTAAGTCAAATATTTGTAAAACAGAGCAGCGAACAGAAAGACAGAAAAGTCGCGAGGACGGACGAATAGGAGGATGGGAGAGTGGTTGGATGGGTGGACAGGGAGGCAGCTCCCCAGGCTAACTGCAAATGTGAAATTTATGACCCCCGAAAGGCGCGTGGACGTCGCTGTTCTAACATGAGAGCAGAATTCCTTAACATTATATAAATTTACATGCTGACTATTTAAATACACTAACTAACTAAAGTAATATTAGAGAGAATATCTGAAAATATCAGAGTTATCTATACAGGGTTACCACCTTTACATAAAATGTCTTATTCAGCATATACGAATCTAGTACATTTATTGACAACATTAGTTCCACTTGTATTATTTTGCGCAGTAAACAAAGTAGAGTTGTCACCTTTAATTCCAAAACTGCTTTTTATATAATTTATTAACATATTAGTAGTTTTAATAGCAAATAGTGAATAGGAAAAATATTGACTTTAAGTATTTAAGGGTTGTCACCTTGAGTAGCCAAACCTAAAAGTCACTTGAATGATAAAATTAGATGTATATTTAATTGGACGCTCTGTCCGCTCTTCATAAAATATTTCAGACTGACCAAATAGGGCTGCCACAGCTGACAACTAAATTTTAAGGCACCAAAGTATAAAATTTACCAGCTTCAAATTGTTAACCGTATAGTAGATTTGTAATTTTACAAGTCAGTTACACATAAAATATTTAAAATTAGTCTCTAGAGTTGCCACCGCGTAAGTATTTGCTTTAACACAAAAACAAAGAGTTTCTACGTTAGAACCAGCTAATTTTATGTAAAATATTCTCAGAGTTGCCGCTTTATGTATTTATTTAAATTTTTTACGTAGCTGACAACCCTGCAATGCATTGACAAGTGTACTATTAAACAGTCTGAACGTTCTTTGATGAGTGGCACAGTTAACCTAGACATGAACTTCAATTTGAAGATACTCAATGTTACAAACGATCCGTTAGCTACCCGTTAGCTACCCGTTAGCAACCCGCTTCAATACCCTTTCTAAACTTATGCAAATGCAAAGCTGCAAAAGAAATGATTTCTTTTTTGGTTCGCCGCATATTCATAAAGTGCTTTTTAATGGGAGCAAGAGCTCTGAGCTGCCATACCAGCTCCCACTCCCTGCAGCAGCGTTGACTCCTCTACTATTCTTGGCTGCATTCCCTCAATCCCCACTACTTCACTACAAGCACTACCTCCTCCTAAGTTGGTTACAGTCACAATCTCCGGCTTATGTTGAGGCCAAGTCCAAGATGTATGTGACTCCATTGAGTTTGGCATTGGGAATGAGTGCTGACAAGGCGGCCAACCAGGAGGCGTCTGTCACTTATCGAACTCTTTGCATGTCTTTGCATGCGGCAGCATTTGATAAGCGAGCAGCAGCAGCAGCAGCAACAGCAGCAGCAGAAAAAAATCCAGATTCGATTGGAACAGCTGGGACTGGTCCATTGCTCATTCTTTCAGCTTGTATTTCCCATTGGCATTGGCATTGGCATTGGCATTTACTTGGCTTTGCGTTTGGCGTTCTGGGCTTTGGCCAAATCCGTTAATAAGCCATTTTGACAAATTGGATGATTGCCGTCTGCCTGAGATTGTGTACACATTGTGCGTGTGTGTGTTTCACATGGATACACGTGTGCGTGTGGGTATAAAAAGTGTGGCAAGCATTTGAGACAAGTAATGACAAAGTAGACGTTTGCCAACCGATCTGAAGAGTAACGAGCAGCATTTAAGCATTTGATTGTTACCAAAGAATCAAATCCATATTTGTTCAACACCAAAGTACACCCAAGATACAAAGTAAACACCGTGGACAAATAAAAAGATTGATGCATGTCAAAGCCATAAAGTAAATAAATCGGAAGCGATAAAATTTATGCGAAACTTTGCTGCTTTACACTGTCAGTAAAACAACGGGTACTTGTGAATAAATAATGTGTAAAACATAAATTATTGTACTCGAAAATCTAGAAAGAAATTATTCTTGAAATTAAGTTCAAAATTTATTAAAGTTTAATTAGTTTTGACAGATTTCTAGCTCACAAATTGTTCCAATTTGAAGTTGTCGTTAAAATGTTCATTAATTTTATGCATGAAAACTAGAAAGATTTTATTTTTAAACTTTTTTTAAAAAGCATCGAGTCAATTGTTTCTTAAAATTAATTTTTTGCATGTTTGCTGGTTTCCAAGCATACAGCACATAGATACTTCTGATCATAACTACTCATTTTCATTAGTTTTATGCGTTCATGCTTATAACTTGGGAACTAGAATGCTTTAAGCTTGAGCTTAGAAATATATTTAAAAGCCAATAAATGTTTATTTAGATACTGTTAATACGTTTAATACTTTTAAGTTCTCGTACTCTACAAAAGAGTGGAGGGGTCTATTAAGTTTGTCTGAAGCAAAATGTGCGTAACAGTCAGGCGGAAGCGTGGCCGCCCCATAAAGTATATATATATTCATGATCAGCATCAACAGTCAAAGCTGATATAGCTATGTTCGTAGGTCCGTCCGTCCGTCCGTCCGTATGAACACCTGGATCTTCGAGACTGTAAGAGCTAGAACCATGAAACTTGAAAACGACTAGAGCTAGAGAGACATTATTACTACCCTCACCAAGATTTGTCCGACAACTATAGCTTATAGCTCCCATAGGAAATATCGGTCGAAAATTACTTATTTGTTGGAAAAATGCCTTTCCCACTTATTAAGTTTTATTTTAATAAAGTCTAAAGCCATGCAAATTCTTAAATGCTTAAATTCTTAGTTTTTTTTTAAATTTATGAGTAAATGCAGCTCTCTCTGTCTCTCTATCACACAATCTCCCTGTCCCTCTCCTTGCCACTCAGCTACGCTTTCTACTCCATATCGCGATCATAGCACTTGATGGTGTTTCTGCACTCGTCATCGTGCACTTGATGGAAGACTGTTGAATAAAAAAAATATAACAGTAAGGCTAGAGAAACATTAACTCTAAGTAAACTCACCATTCTTGGTATTGAAGCAGTTCCATTCGCTCAGCTCGCATTGTCCGGGAAATTCGACCACACATTTGTCATTGCTGGCACAAACGGGCAGAGCTTTTTCTGGACACTGGAAACTGCATTTTCCGAGCTTCTGAAGTTCCCGCTGTGTTTCCAGTATTTCGGGAATCTCGACTTCGTTGGAGAGCATTCGAAGTCTTTGATGGGTTGGAGCTGCAGTCGTGGAGGTTGTATCTTTTTGCTTCTCTTTCTGCAGCTTTTGCTTCTCTTTGATCGACTGATTGATGGCCGCTGGTATGTGCGTTTCGGCCAAATGCATAACATTGTTGACATGCTGCTGCAACTTGTTGACCTTGTCGACAACGTGCAACGGCTTCTGGCCATTGGACAGTGAGACCACAATCTGTTGAACCGGCGGCATCACCACTTTGTTATTGCCCGCGACAGGAGCTGAATGCTGCCATGTGCCAGTTGCCTGATGATTTATCACCTGCGGCACTACCTTTGGCTGCTCAACATGTGGTGGCAGCAGATCCAAGTGTGGCACAGCCACTGTGGCTTTTCCTTTTCCATGGCCATTTCCTTCTCCGGCCTGTGGCACGTGGCCAGTCAATACTTGTGGCTTTTGTGTCGTTTGCAGCACATGATTGATGTGGTTCGTTATCAGTGTTTGAATATGCAAGGGTAATTCCATGTTCTCCGGCAGCTGCTGCTCCGGTTTGTCCAGTTCCACGGCCTGAGATACCGTCAGCAGTGCTGGAGTTTATATTAATTAAGTTAAATCCTTTACTTTGCCACGCCCTCTGCTGTACTTACCAAATATGAAGATAACATGCATTTTATTACTTGAAATCCAGAAATGTTACTCTGATTCCACAAACTCTTACTTTTACAACGCTCGACAGCGTTCTGTGACGCTTTCGTGGTCAGTTCCCGGTTTATATACGATTTGAGAAATCATTTGAGTGTTCGAAACGATCCAACGATTTGTCATAAGCATCTTGATAATTTTATGTACTTTTTATGCTAATTAAATTAAATACTCAGTACGCTCCCTGTAGTAACTGGTTTCGTTTTGGCTCAGCGATCGGCTGACTGGGCTGAAATCAACGAAAATTTATCGGATTCGTATTAATTGCTTCCTTATAGAATATTATTTTCAAACATTTTTAAAATATTGTCTTTGAAATACTTTTAGCTGGGGCGTGAAACTTTCCAAAAATACATCTACGTATATATTTATTAACAGCAAAATAAGCAGAAATTTAATCACTTTTTATCGAGTTATTTTATAACAAAAGCAAATATTGTAATAAATTTAACGTCAATTATCATTTTACAGTTCCGGATGCATAGGCCATGCAAAAAACTGTACACTTAATTATTAGCACAGCCTAAAAGTATGCTTTAAAGTTGATTCTTAATGTGTGCATTATTGCCAGTTGTGCAGCAATTTTATTATTTTAACAAAAGAAAGTAAATATGCAAATTTGCCAAGGGATGAGCAAACACAAAAGCTTTTATTTTTGGCAGGCGAATAATACGCATAAATGACAAGCCCCTAAAAAGCCGATGACAATGATAACATTTCAGTTTTGCATATTTTTGTCAGGTGTTAAAATAAAGGATTATGACGGAGTGAAGAATGAACAGCGGCTGAAAATCCGAGCATTTTTGAGTGACAAAACTTTGTTATAAAAACAATTTGGACGGACGACAAAATCAACAGTTCAACAGTTGCTGCAAACACAGCAAGGTTAAACAAGAACAACAGAAAAGTCTGAAAAACATTCATAAAACTATGAAGCAAATTGCTCTACTTTGTCTGCGTAAGTTTTGCAGTCACTGCTTAAGTCACTCAAGTTCTTTCTCTCTTACGCTTTCCCTCTCTTTTATAGTTTTTACTGCTCTGGTCGCTGCCAGCGCTAACGTGCTGCCTGCTTATCGCACTCTGCTGCCAGCAGCCAATCAGCGTGGAGACATTCTCTATTTGGATCAGCTGTTCAAATCAGACAAGTGCCAGTTCAGTTGCCCCGAAAAAGACATCAGCGTCTGCGCTCACAACGGACAGTGTCTCCAGCTCTTCACCAGTCGCTGCACCATGTCCGCCTACAACTGCCGCAATCCACAGAAACGTTTCAACATTGTGGAGAACTATCGTTGTACACAGGGGCACATACCTCTCTGCAGCCCCGAAGAGCGCAAGGAGCTGCAAATAACAGCTTAAACTTAACAGTAGCTAAGATAACAGAGGACTGTTAAGTAGTTGGCTCTTATACAGTTTAATAAAAGTTCTTTATAAATAATTTAATTGGTGTTAATTCACTTTTAACTCGAAATTTAGTTCCAATCAAATTATCTGAACAATCCTTATAAATTTTTAGGTAAGGGGGTCCCTCTGAAATCATATGTTACATATGAAATTGCAATTAATCGGCCAAATTAAACGTATTTGCAAATTTCATACGCTCTGGGACGTTTGCATCTATTATTAAGCACAGCTTTTGTTCAATAATGTAGTTTACCGAACTAATTAAAATGGGCGATTAAATTACCAACAAGTGCATAAAGAGAACTACGTGCAGAACATATTAATTATGTACTTTTGAAAGGTTTTGTAATTTATAGCTAAAGAAGGAATTTTCAATAAAAAATATATACTTAAGAACATTTATCAGAACTGTAATTAGTTAATTTTAAATTAGACAGAATTCTATATGATTTATATATGTATCTCTCCAAGAACCGAACTAACTGCAGAAATTCAAATATTACTTATTTCTTTATTAGGTTCGAGCTAAGCGCTTTTAATGTTCAGCTGTCTCAGTCTTAATAAAAGGAAAATTTCCATTTTCACCGATTAATCAGAGGAGCAAAAAAGTTTAATAATTTTATGTTATATTGATGACTTTATTTAAAATGATGATTAACATTTTATGTACAATTTAAGTATTTAAATACTTTTTCTCTACATATTGAGATCCTCTGGTTTGCAACGTCGAGCACACAAACCCATTCGACAGACATTCTCGTCCACAGCTCGGAATGCCAAGTCGCGGTGCTTGCAGTTGAAGGTGTCCATGATGCACTGATTGGGGAACTCATGGAGACAGACGCCGTTGTGTGCACAGATTGGATTCAACTCGAATTTGGTGCACAGCTGCTCGCAGTGCTCGACGGGAGGAGGCGATATCGGCATGGGCGTGGTTGCCAACTCAGCCAGCAACAGTTGATGGCAGCTCCTTGAGGGCATGGTCTTGGCCATCTCAACGGGTGTTTCGGTAGAGCTGGGTGGCAGTACGGCAACGGGATGAAGCTCTGAAGCAGCTCCGTTAGGGACGCCAGGGTTGGGCATACCAGGATTGGGAATTCCGGGATTGGGCATACCAGGATTAGGCACACCACGATTGGGCATACCAGGATTGGGTACGCCAGGGTTTGGCATGCCAGGATTAGGCACTCCTGGATTGGGCATACCAGGATTGGGCACGCCACGATTGGGCATACCAGGATTGGGAATTCCAGGATTGGGCATACCAGGATTAGGCACACCACGATTGGGCATACCAGGATTCGGCACGCCAGGGTTTGGCATGCCAGGGTTAGGCACTCCTGGATTGGGCATTCCAGGGTTGGGCACCCCACGATTGGGCATACCAGGATTGGGAATTCCAGGATTGGGCATGCCAGGGTTGGGCACACCACGATTCACCGTTTCCACAATAGCCCTCCTGTTTCGCCCCACGGGCACCGGCTCCATAACAACGGGCGGTACCATGACCTTTTCGGTCGCCACCGTGCCTGGCACAATCTCCACAACATGTGCCACCTCCACTTGATTCTTATCCACTGTTACCACGGGCTTTCCATTGGACAGCAACGGCACCTGGACTGTAACCTTTCCGATCTCTGAATTTGGCATCACCTGCGCTGTGCCGAAGACGAAACACAGCAGCACTATGAAGGGTACAAGGGAACAGTTAATAAAATGATCAAGGATTATCATTTAAAGCCATCTTACCTGTGGCCAAAACTAAGCTAAGCTTGAACATCTTGTTAGTACAACTCTAATGTCTTCTGTGTCCTGAACTTGGTCTTGTCACCGGCTTAAATACGATGACAGACAATGCCTGATGTAATTCACGAACCGGTTACAAGTTCAAGGCAACAGCTGGAACTGTAACCGGTTCCGGCAAATACTTTCCTCAATAAACTTAACAATTATGGTTATGGTTTTTTGGGCGGGATTTTAACGCTCCATTAGCATTTATACGTTAACAGAAGTATAAAGAGAATAAAATTCTAAATTGAGTTTGTTTTTATAAAATTTCTTTTTATTATAATTTTAGTATTTTTCCGTACACTTATTTTGTGTAAATAATATAATTAAGCGCTATGTTATTAGGCATAGACATGTACATATAGTTAACAAATATGTATATAGAAAGATGTACATTTATTGTAATGGACTTTTTTTTTAGTGTTGTAGTTTTAAACTTATCGTTTCAAGCCTTTAACAACACTACTATTATACAAAAGAATTTCTTAATTGGTATAAATCATTTAAGGCATCAAACATTTTGATTAGCAAAGTTCTATACAGAATTTCAATAAAAATTATTGGATTATATATGTATATATATAAAGAAAAGTTGACCACTTGAGTTATGTTTTAAGTTTTCGTTGAGTTTATAAGTCTAAGCTATTAGGGATCGTCTCAAAGTATTCGGTTCTCTACAGTGACGATTCCTTAACCTTTGCACATTACGTCCATTAAAAGGATTTACACACGATTATAATATATGTATAGTATGTGTTTACAAGTAGTACGTAGTACAGTTATTAAATATTAGTTTTAAATACTTTTCATTTAAGTATTTTTTTCATTTATAATTTATTGCTTTTCATTCTAACTAAAACTCCGACTACATATCCTGGGGATTGTCCATACCATAAACGCAAATTTTTTGATAGGTTCTTTTTTGGATCTGGATATAGTAAGTATATATGGCAGCCAAAGGCTCTTGGGCATAGGCAAATAGAACATGGCATAGGGAAATTATTCAAATAGACTCAAATAAACTCCAAGAGATATATCCAAAGGCTGCCATTAAAATGATATTTTATCTAAAAAAAGATACTGAAATATTGGATCCGTTCGCAACGTCTACTCATACACACATCTCATCGCATAATTTCTAGTTAAAATTGTTAATAAATATTGTTTCATTTAAAAGGTGTTTCGTCTTAAGATCTAAACTCTGTTTTTTTTTTTTATATTTTATAGATAATATCAACACTACAAAAACTATAAACAAATATTGATTGGATATATATTCTTCTTTCTCTTTTAGACAATTTAGTTTTTTGTTTACCTTTATACAAACATTGAATTTTTATACATAACAAGTAGATTAATTTAAAAATTATACGAAAAAATTAATTAGATTAACAATTTTAACTAATTTCACATAAATCTGCAGCTTTGTTCTGTTCTATTTTGTTATTTTTCGCTTCTCGCTTCTGTTCATCTCTTCTTGTTGTTGTTCGGTTTAAAAACTACAATAAATTGTTATAAAATAAATTATGACTTAAGTTAAGTAAACATAAATATTATGGGATTGCTTAAGATAACATTTATAGTAGTTAATTAGTTGGTTGTTGTTGAGTTGTGTGTGTGTGTGATTTTCTTTCTTCTTCTTCTTTTAGTTAGTTTTAGTAGTTAGGTGGTACAGAAACTGTTAAGAGTCTGGGCTATTTCTAGTTCCTCCATTATCTTCTTCCTCGTCTTGATCTTACTTCCGCTCCATGGGTTTAACTTCCAGTAACTGGGGATAATTCTCCACAATGTTGAGTAGAATAGTATCGATATAATGCTTTAGACGAACATTCTCATCCTCCTTTTCTTGGAACGCCTGTTGCAGCTGTAATTGTAAAATACCCAATTAGTGTTGCATAACGTAAGATTATTGAAAAACACAGTTAACACAAAGACAGGCATGTTATAAAAATCCTTTCGAATTGTTATACTTAAAAACTATTTGAACCCAAACAATTTGCCGAGAAAATTTGGTTAAAAAGTAACGTGAACCAAAAACCATAAAAGCAGTCGCTGCCAAACTGCAGCGCATGCACAGTGGCTCCAAAACCGTGTATTGTAACAGTGTGATTTTTAGTTTCTAATTTGTTGTTGTTGTTTTTTGTGATTGTTTTTGGTGAATAAGCATTACCTGACTTAAGGATGCTAATGTGGCTGAATCCACAGAATCCTGTAATACAATAAATATATAATATTTTTTATATATATATAGTACAATATAATGAGAAATGCAACAGAATGCGGTAAGGGCACAATGTGTATGCAGCAGGACTCTCAAACTGTGCAACAATTACAAGCAGTGAAGACTGTGCAGTCGTGTGGGCGTGGAACAAGTTGAGTGGGCGTGGCATAGACTAAAGCATTAAAATAGAAAAGCACGGGATGGAAAAGGGCACAACTAATTCACTACACATTTCCAATACACACCTGAGCTTGTGACATTTCCTCCAGCTCCTGGGCCAGATTATTGAGGGTTCCACTCAATAGATTTCGACCCTGTTCCACGCCATTGGTCAGCATGGTAGCCTGGTTCGTTAACATGGTGGCCTGCAGCTCCTCATTCTGCTCCTCGAGTGCTAAAGGTCAAAACAAACAAAATTTATTAATGGAATTTAAAGATTTTTTCTTCGATTTACTTGACTTACATCGATTCTTTTGGCGCATCTCCTCGAGCTCCTGATGCAGCTCCTCCAGTCTTATGCTCTCCGGCGATGTGGTGGGCATGGCACGTGCCCCATTCTCCTCACGGGCGCGTTGCAATTCGTTGCTTAGCTCAAGCATCAACTCCTCGGTGGATTTCTTTTCCTGCTCGTGTCGCCGCAACGTTTGCATTTGCTCATCGTATTCCTGCTGCAGTGCAGCAATCTGATCACGTGCCAGCTCCAGCTGCTCCTCGGTGCGATGCAAATCGTTGGCTTGTTTATCGCATAACACACGCAATCTTTGAGCCTCATCGCGTAGTGTATTCGCCTCGATTTCAGCGCTACGAATCTTCATCTGACAATTCTCATTCTGCAGCGACGCTTCGCGTTCCACGCGCGCCAAAATCTCACGATGACGCTTCTGTTCCTCGGCCAAACGCTCCTCTGCACGCAGCTCCGACTAGAAAAAAAGTAGTAAGTTATTAAATTGATCTTTAGTTAATAAAAGACATTAACTTACCTCTCTGTATTGCTCCTCGAGCATGTGATAACGTGCCTGGAGCACCGCATATTCTGTCTTTGTGCGCGTCGTGCGATCTTCGGCTATATTCTGCGTATCTGACAGATCGTCCACCTTGCGCTGCAGCAGTTCCAGCTGAAAATAAAATGAAAATTGGGAAATTAATAAAATGTTGTGAATTTAAAATGTTTATTAACCAGTAACTAGTAACTAGTACTAACACAATCGCTTTTCATGTGCCGCAAATCGTGGAGCAGCTCATTCACCAACTGCACATCAGCCATGTGATTTTTCAAATACATTTGCATATATCTTTGTCTGCTATATACATTATCTGGGTCTCTATATAATGCTTATATTGTATATATTCCCTCTCTCATCTGCTCATCAAAAAATTCAACGAAATTTTTTGTTTTCTGTTTGGAATTGCGTCGTCTTTGCTCATTTGCTTGCCACAACAGACTGCAACACGTTGCCGGGAGCAGTATTTTTGTTTAACAAGCAGCAAAGACGACGCACTCCATTCACTTAATTACACTGCACAACAAGTTTTGTGAAAAAACAATAAAACTACGTCTCATTAAAACTAAACAAAAGAATCGAAAATTACACTTTGTTCATATTAAGTTACAGTTTTGTTTAGACTGTTTCACAATACGATTCACTTGTTGGACAGTGTAAATCGACATGCCAATCCCATATAAATTTCATAAATATTAAGTATACGCCCATTGACTCTAAGATCACCACAAATGTTGGCGTTGTATTAATTAAGCATTTTTGGTAGACATATTTGATTTCAACGCACTCAAACTGCTGTTCAGTGTAATTATCGGCATCTATATGTAGTATAAATAAATGTCTGTTCAGCGTCTATATATATATAGTATATGCGATGCATATTTGAAATCAGTCTTCACTTGTGTGACCAGCTGCCGATAAGAATTGTGTGAAGCGGATGCGTTGCAAGTTGAGTGCAGTATGATTGATAGCAGTGTGAAGAACAGTTTTGCTGCCAGTGTTGGTAAATTAATTTATTGAGCAGTAGAATAGTTAGACTACACTTTATGTTTGTTGAGTTTAGAGCTCAAATGATTTTAAAATTGAAAATGAAATGTAAAGAAAATTATTTGCTTGAGCTAGTGTTGTAAAATAAATCAATATAGTATTGGTGCTGCAATTTAAGAGGTTTGTGAAATCATTATATACTTCAAATCAAGTCTACATTAAAACGGAGCTTTGTTTAGCATTTTCTGGGTTGATCGTTGCCACAATCACTTACAAAAAACTTTTCAGTGTTGTAAACTGTTTGAAAGGAATATATCTTTGCTAAGAAATAAGAGTGATTGTTCTATATGCCAGTAACTCAACATTGTCTTTACACTGTAGTTTACAAAAAGTCAATTGAAGAGTTCAATTGAATAAATTGTAGTGGTGTGGAGGCATTTGCAAATACTACATATTGTGGGTGGTTTGATGGGTTCTACAGTGACTGTCCAACTGTTGGCAAAGGCTTCAATTAGGCTTAATTAAATGCAATTTGCGGTGAATAGAGAATCCCAGAGGGAAGAGACTCATGTAAACACTAAACACAAATCAGCGGCACACAACAAAAATCATTTGACGTCAGAGAGCAAGAGAGAACGCGCAAATATATGGCGACTATATAGTATGTAATATATTGCAATATAGCTCAAAATGAGAGACGTAGAAAAAATAACTAACGATACAACGCGAGGCACGACAACAACTGAATAAAAACTCAGGAATGAGGCACCGAAAATGACATGTAAACTCTATGTTAGTAGAGGTAGCTAGAGAGAGAGAGAAAAAGAGAGAGAGGGCTCTATAGGGCCCCCAGTACTCATCGTACGTACCCATATGTGTACAATGAACCATGCCAAAAAATTATAGTATCTTTTATATAAAGTTTAAAATGTTTATACACACATATATATACAAAAGGCAGAAAACTAGAAATTTTATTTGAAATTCTACAGAAAACAACAAGAACAACAACAACAACGTAGACCGAGAACCGTTGGCCAAAATAAACAAAAAGTCATACAAGCCATAAAAGCGACTAGACAAATTTAAAGAAAAGGCAAAGAGAAACAAAAACAACAACAACAACAAGAATTAATAAAGAAAAAATTCAAAAAGACAAATTGAGTAACAAGTGCCGTTTTTAAAAAACAGGAAAGAGAAAGAGCAGCGATGAAAGCAAGGGGAATGGGGCGGGGCATGATATGGGGGCAGGAGAGAGGCGGGGTAATCATTAATACTTTACTTTTTCTTGTCACTTTTGTTGGAGCCCATCAAAATGTCAGCAGGGTTATGTCCAGGGTCATTTGCGGTCTGGTTTGCTCCCCATAATAGAGGAGACGTGTGTGTTAAAATCGGAAACTCACTCGGAAATAATTTTAGTTTTTGGTGTGGAAAACTGGAAAGCTTTGACAGTCTGACAGGTGACATTTTGATGGGGGAAATATGTGTGGAAATGTATGACAAGTGTGTGTAGGAAAACAGCTGGTAAAGGTTAAGGAAATGCATTAGTTAAAGGTCGCATGAGTTGAACAAGGTTCATTGTGAATGATAGATTTAATTGATGTTTGCTAAAATTAACCAATACTGACAAATTGGTAGGATTGGGGAATGTTTCCAATGTAATCAGCTCAACGGGTATTGGTAGGATAAGACACATTTGTTATCAAAAGGTGGAACGAGTAGAAGTAGCATAAATTTATGGTAAAATAATAGAGGAAGCGAATAACTGTCAGTATTTACCAACACTAAATCGCAGCGTAAACATATTCTAACCCTAGTAAACATCTGAAGAAGTCATAACTCTCAAATTATGTGCTGATTGTACATTCAAAGCTAGTTTCCGTTAAAATTCTGACTCGTTAACCAACACTAATCACCACTAAATGAATCATATACCTAAAGTAAACTTATATCCATCACTTTCAATATCGTTCTACTTTATTGTCAATCAGCTAACTCACAAATTCGATAACTACAGGGTTGCCACTCAGTTTTCCTCCAATTTGTTGCCATACTCCGGGCATTAACAGCTCATAAATTTCAATAGTGATTGAAAAAAGCTTGAAGCATCATCATTATATACAAAGCATTAGCTTTGACCTCAAAAGATTCCACAAGCCAAGAGCAAAATGAAAACACTTGCAACACTTTCCGCTGGAAACAATCACCACAATGCTCCCATTTGATACATTTATCAAATGAGAGTCTGTTCCCATTAGCATAAAGTCGTTGATAAACAAACTGAGGAATCGAACAAGTGGAATTGGAAATGGATTTGGAATTGTTGCGCTTTGGCATCCGTTTAGGGGTCTTATCGGACTTCCATTGACCTCCAGCTTGGACTGAGACCGAGACTGAGACTTTTGAAACAGTTTCTTCTGTTTTTTTGTTGTTACTTTTTCTATTTTTAATCAGATGATTAATCACATGCTCGCATTCACAGCTCCAGTGGCCAATTAGCTGAGCCCAATGTAGTACTCATGCATATAAATGGAAAATTGCATCATGCAATTAGTTGCATGTCCAATTCTGCTTTTGCTGTTTTTGTGCCCCATGGTGCATGTTGCACACACTCTGTTGCATGCACAGTGGGAAAAATACAGTTTATTCCCGCTTACCACATATCTTCATTTCATTCTTCTTTCAACCTGTTGCAATCGCATTAAATACTTAATTTTTTTTAGAAATTTAAGACCCATGACCCCAAAAAAATACACTTCTGTTCTGTTTGTGTCTCATCTTCTATTTTTTTTGGTTACTTTCGTTGACACATTTTCAAACACTAATCATCGTCCACTTGCCCATGTCTCAGTTCAGTTCATTCATCAGCCCCGTTCATTCATCAGCTTTTTTCTTGGTAACAATTTTTTTTTGATTTTTTCAAACGCTGATCTCATTTTTGACGCAATTTTTGAACGCTTCGAAAAAGATAATTTATTGTTTCAGTGTTTATTTTAAGCAGATGTTTGCAATTTAAAACACTAACCAAAAAAAAACTATTTTTTGTTAAATTCTTATAGTTTATTTGTTCTTTGTTGATAGCTAAATATGTCAAGAAAATTTGTAAACAGTTTGTGAAAATGCAAAAGGAAAATATAAAAAATTTTCAGATTTTCCTTTAATAGTTTACAAATAATTTTTTATATTTTAGTTTGTTTTAACAGCTTTCCTTCAGAAAAAATTGATATTTCCCTTTAATTTTTATTTTTGCTTAAGTTAACCAACACTTGCTTCTGAAGTAAAGCATTATACAACACCCTTTACTTTACTACACACTCACATCGTTTGTTTCCAACATTTTATGTATAACTTTCAAATAAATCAATAATCCTATATAGAGAGATATAAAATACTTTTAGTCCCGAACAGCGTTAGAATCAATCCGAAGGTAGACTAAATCACCTGACTGAAAAACAAGGCTTATTTATAGTAAATTGCCATTATTGACATGCCTCTACCTCTATATACTAAGTAGTATATATAGAGAGGGTTTAACTTGGGCACCGACTAACTAACTAACTGGCATGCAAGCACTGGTCACTGGTCACTGGTCACTGGGAGGTTTACCGACCACGCAATACTAGATACTATATAAAAATTCATCACAAATTTAAGTGGACCCCGACGGTGGGTCAGAGGTCACTTTGGGTGGGTCATTAGGAGACTGACAGATTACTAGAACAATTTGCTTACTTGCTCATTGAGATTATCGCATATTTCGGCACTGAGAGCTCCGTTCATTTTGTTGTTTGTACCGTTAGTGGATCCAACGTTACCGTTACCGTTTCCGTTTCCGCCGTTCTCCTCAAAATCACAGAGTAATTTATTCTTAAAGTTTTTCAAATTTTCCAACTTAAAACCGTTTGTATTTGTATTATTTGTTTTATTATTAAATTTACTGGTTAATGTTTCCAAATTATATAATTTATTATTATTATTGTTATTATTATTCGATTCGAGACTATTGTTGTTATTCTCAAGTTTGTTCTCGATAAAAACCAGAGAATTTGGTTCCGAATCTGATGGCACAATATCCTCAAAATCCGCTGGATTGAGACTCAGAAATGTTTCCTGATCGATCAGTATGGGTTGCTTATCGTATGCTGGATACTGTCCAGTCACTCCCAAACTGTAGGCGTTACACAGTGGATTCTGTGTGGAACTTGTGTTGAAATTCAAATTCAAATCCTCCAAACTGTCCGCCGATGATAATTTCTGACTAGTGTTGCCAAATTTCACACAGTTATTATTATTACTGCTGCTGTTGTTGTTGTTGTTGTTGTTATAGTTGTTGTTCAAAGTGTGCTTTTGATTAAGTGTTGCTGTTGTTGTTGTTGTTGTATTCGTTGTGGGTCCGACAAATTCAAATTGACCCGCCCACATATCATAGGCTAAGTCAATGCTATCGGGCTGACTGGCAGGTTGACTACTCATGATTTGATTTTTCTTTAGATTTTCTCTAACACTTTTATTTTTGGCTGTTTTCTGTTGTGTGTTTTTGAGGCGTGGCACTGGGGGCGTTGTATATATTCACATTTGTTGTGTTTTGTTGTTTATGTTGATTTTTATCGTTGCGGAAGACAAGGTGTTTTGAGTTTTTTTTTTTCTTTCAGTTTTGTTTTACGATTTTGTTTAGTTTTCAAGGCACATTGTTTAGATTCTTGCGTTTGTTTTTTACATTTTTTAACATTATTTTTTGTTCACTTTTCTATGCATTTTCAGTGTTTCATTGTGCTGCATAGAAAAAACATAAATTTTAAACTTCACATATGTTAGATATTTTTAATCAGCTGTTTTGCTGGTATGAATTTATATATTATTTATATAAAATTTAATAAATAAATTAAATTTAAATTTTTTTATTTTTTATTTGCGTGGAAACTTTTTGATTTAGTTTACTATTATATGTTTATTAATTTTTTATTGAAAGGAGTAAATTACTTATTTATTTAAAAAATCTATATTTTTTATATTATGATAATTACTTCATTATTTTTTTTTAAAACTTTTTTAATTTATATATTTATTTTTTGGTATGTTAATAAAATTTATATTAATATAAAAATATATCTGTATTTTTTGTAACATTTATTGATTTAGTTTTATTAAATTATTATATTATTTTTTATTACTATACTATTATTACTAACATATGTTACCTATTATATTATTATTATTTATATTATTATTTATTTAATTATTTATATTATTATTATTTTTTCATTATTATTAACATTACAATTCCTGCACAATATTTATTTCAATAATAAATCTTTTAAAATCCTAAAAATTAACCCTCAAAAAGCATAATTTCTGTAACTTCGAAACACGCACAATAACAATTTTCCTAATGAGTTCATTCAACTCGTTGACTGCATTTTGAACTCCAAAATGATATTCGAGGATTTGGGAGAGCAGCTAAAGAATGCTCACTGCGATGGTAATCAGACTCATGGCCAAACAAATTGAAAGGTAATACTATTCCGGAGTCCATGCAGTAGCCCCAGGGGAGCCCACCCAGAGTAGGTAAGAAAAATACAGATCAAACAAAGGAAAAATGGCAAATGGTATGGTAAATGGCATTAAAGAATTTTCTTCAATTTTTTTTGTGTTTGTTCTCTTCTTCATTCTTTCAATATTTCATGCAGGAAATGCGCGCGCACAGACACAAGAACAAAAGCGCATAAGCTTCAAGTTCTTCTCTCTTGCTCTTCTCACAACGCCCCTTTACAGCTCTGTCACGCCTCTTTATACACGACTGAACTCGTCGAGTCTTCTGTGTTTAATTTCCGACTTGAATTGATGAACTTCGTGCAGATAAAGAAGCGATGTTTTCTGCACTGCTTAGTGGAGCATAGAATGCTGCAATTCTTCTTTGCGTTGCATAACGATTCTTCTCTCTGAATATTTCCCTCTCTTTCACCCTGTCTCTCTCTCTCACCCTCTCTTACTCTCTTTTCCCCAGAGTCTTCTGCTGTTTTTCCTACATCAACTGTTTATGAAGATGATTCAATTCAAGAAATGGGAAAATGTGTCATTCATATGAGTCTTAAAATTTTCTGATGCTGCCGCTGCTTAAATTGTTTATAATAAATTCGCATGATTCATTTTTTGTTGTTGTCTTTTGCTTTTCGACTAGAGAATCGCACAATTGTGCATGTCAAATGATTTTAAGTGGCGGCCATAATAAATTTCAATTTATTTGAGAAGACAAACAAATTTGAGGCAAAAAATACAAAACATACTTAATTATAGACTGCACTACAAGTAAAACAGTGTTGTAAAACAATAAAATATTGACCACTTATAAACATCATTAATATCGGTGGCGTATGCGTGATATTTCAAGCAATGCGTTCAACTGCCGACATTTTTATGATGCATTGGAATCTCGACTGCATTTTGACTTGTATCTGCCACTTGATGTGTTGCAGTTGCCATTCACGTCTTAAGACAATGAAAATAAACTGATGCTCGTGTCGTGAAAATATAAATGAATTTGTGTTTCTAACTAAGTGATGTGTTAATTTTTGTACTAAAAACTACCCTTTTACTCTACTTCAACTACCTTAAACAAAGTCAGGTGTGTTTTTTTCCACCACAAATTCAGCATTAAGTTGACCACAAATTTTATTGATTTATGGTACTCTTTTTTTCTTGTATTTGTCAATGAACCATTACAGTAGCAACAACATAAATAACAACAACAACTTTCACCAGTTTCTTGACCAGTCAACAGTCTGTCGCATATTTCTTAGCCAACTTGTTTACAGGTTTGTTGTTGTTGTAGTTTTTCAAATATCTTTACCAAGAAAAGCGCATCGCAATAACATGCGACCAAAACGAGGTTTGGCCTTTGTTTTTCATCAAGCAGTCGCTTTTGTGACCTGACCACTTATAAACATCATTAATATCGGTGGCGTATGCGTGATATTTCAAGCAATGCGTTCAACTGCCGACATTTTTATGATGCATTGGAATCTCGACTGCATTTTGACTTGTATCTGCCACTTGATGTGTTGCAGTTGCCATTCACGTCTTAAGACAATGAAAATAAACTGATGCTCGTGTCGTGAAAATATAAATGAATTTGTGTTTGAACAAGTTCATTATCCAAACAAAACTCTAAACATTTAAAACGATTGGAGTTTTTCAAAGTTTTATTGAATTTTTATTGTTGTTGCGTGTTGCATGTTGCTCTTTTTACAGCATTTGTATCAAAAATAGGTTTAGTTTGAGGTTTAAGGTAAAATTGTGTAGGGTAAACCATTATAAATATGAGATAATAAAATTTAGTATAATATTTTCTATAATCATTCTAAATCTTCCCTAAGCAAACACTTCTTTTGATGACCAATCTATTTTAAACCACTTTAGAATCGATAAATTAATTTAATTTAGTATTAGCAACTAAAAGTACTATTAAGTCGCCCTCTTAACAACCTCAATAGAGTTCACGCTGTCATAATCCAAGTAGTTGTTCTACTTTCAAAAGTCGCTGAAAAGTGTTCCAGGAAAACAATTTTCACCGCATTAAAAACCCTAACAAGTTCATTCATTTTCCACAAGCAAGCCACATTTGAGCCAGTTTCCAACAGTGCATTGTCTGGCACTGTGAAATACATTTTAGCCATGTCCATTTGGCAAACGCCCACTCACTTGGGCCCTTGCAGAACATGGCCAATACAGCCAACAACAGACAACAGACAAAAGACAACAGACAAAAGACAACTGCCAACAACAACTAACCTCGTTTCTCAACATGTTGTCTGTCAGGGAGACAGCGACAAAGTTAGCTAGAGAAGAGAGAGAGAGAGAGAGAGAGAGAGAGAGAGACAGCTGTTTGCTGTCACACTGATCTCTCACCTTGCATAATTTCTCAATGCAATTCGCAGTGTAGAACAAGTAGAAGAACAAAAACAAGAAGAAGAAGTAGAATAAAGAGTAGTAGTGGAAAAATAGTTAACTAAATTGTTTAGTAATCTAGCATATGCTAAACTTAAACTCAAGTTCTTCTTTCATTTTAAACATTATATAAGCATCAAGGGAAGAAGTCAACAGAGCGTTAAATGATTTTCAAGCAACTCTTGAAAGACAATTACAATCTTGTTCAAGGAATGTTTGTTGTTCTTTGTTTCTTTCATTCTTTTCTTTCAGTGTAACGAAAGCAGTTGGTCTTTAGTATTTTGCATGTCCAGATTGTTGGTCTGTTCCTTTTCCCGGCTTTGTTTTGCTTTCCCAACTAGTTTCTAATTACACTAAATTCAATGCTCTACTGCTTTTCAGTCCGCTCTGTTAACAAAACAAGAAAAAACACACACACACACACCTAAAACACACACAATTATACAGTTTGGTTGCTTATCAGTAGTTGACTTTATAGGTAAAGCGCCCTTGGCACTTCTAAGGTCAATTTTTGAGGGAGCAGCGGGGTAAAAGTCAACGGGGAATGATTGATAATGCCTTGGAAATTTGGTTTATTAGTATGCCAGGCGTTGATTAGAAGCTATATATGCGCTATAAGGTTGATTTTGTGTAGGAAAAGTGTGGAAAAATGAAGCAGATGATGGATTACTGGAGGGTTTAATATAAAATGAGATGCAAATAATTAAAATAGGGTATATGGTTTAAAGGAAAAGAAAGATAATATGAGAAGTAGTTCAAATAAAGTCGGAAAATGCTCGGGGAATTGAGTAGATGATGGATTACTCGTGGGTAAATATAAAAAAAGCCACCAAAAATTAGAAAAAAAGGCAAGTAAGTTACCCATTAGTAAAGCCAAAGAAATTTACTAGAAGAGGTTTTAAAAATACTTTAAAAATATTTTTAAACATTTAAATAAACAGAAAGTCATTAGGGCCTTTATTCCTTAACAAAATAGTGATTTTAAATAATCACAACATAAGCTCTGTAGTGTTAAAGAAATTGACAACTCAGCTACTAAAACTAGTTTTATTTTAAAAACAAACTATAGTACAAATTATTACACACTCATACCAACACACACACAATTGAATCAAGGGAAAGGCCAGCGCTTAATTAACTCTCCTACATAAACTTTCTTTAGGCAATTTTGTTTAGTTATTTTTTTTAATTTATTTCAACAATTTGCTCCTCATCTTCAGTCAATAAACAAGACCAGTAGCTAAAGCGGCAACAAACAGGAGAGGAAAATGAAGAAAATATCATTAGCTTTTCAAAGTGATTTCCACAGCGCATTTACATACAATTGCCTTTATACAAAGTTATTGTTATTGTTGCTGTTGTTATATAGGGGAACTGGCCTCTCTGATAAGCAGGGAGTAGGGAGGGGAACCGCTTGCTGCTGCTGGTTGGGGACTGTGGACTGAGGGGGGTTGCTTTATAAATAAGCAACTCATTAAATGCAAATTTTTGTTACAACAAACATATTTTGTGTGTGTGAGTGTGTGTGTGTGTGTGTGGCTAACAAAAGAGCTTCGCATATTTTTAAATCAATTTTCTTTAGAGATTTTTTCAATTTTAATGAAATTTTAATTTGCATGTCAAGTGGAAGCCGAAAAACTGAACAATATTTTGCAATTTTTAGATCATATTTATGCATAGTCAAGAGTAGTGTTTTTATTTAAACAATACACACACTTTGATCTTACATTTTGACATGTTTGTCTTATATTTGTTTAAACAATTTACTATTTATTATTGTATTGCGTTTGCACCGAAAATAAATAAACAAAACAAAACCCGAAAAATTCTCTCTTGTTCGATTCAAACACGCGAAACGCAAAATGCGAACTGAATGCCAAATTCAGGGGCATTTTATAAAGTAAACTATAGCAAACTGGGAGAACCGCAGATAAAGCCAATGAAAGAGCGTAAGAGGCACTGAATGAGGTAGAAAGACAGAGAGAGTGAGAGAGAAAGTGATACTCTCAACCCCTGACAAATCTTAAAAATAGTCAAATAAAACAACAAAGATCTCAAAAACGATCTCGGCCCTCGGGGAGGAAATTTTAAAGCCGAATAGAACGAAAAGAAAGAGAGAAAAAGGAGAAGAGAGAGGGCGAGAGCTGGGAACAGGGAGCTCTGAAATTATGGTACTGGTCTTTCAATCAACAATTTGCCATATGTGCGCCATCAATGTACTCTCATCACATATGGTACTATATTCAGCGAGTTGTGCTTTAAAAGTATTGCACACAAAGTTCTCCAGCTCTAACGGTTTGTAAGAGAAGATTAAAAACTCCCCTCGCTGTACTCACACACGCATAATTATGAGGAATTTCAAGCTCTCGTCTTCCCACTCCCCACAAACAAAAGCGCAAGTGAATAAGCGTGGACACGAACCATGTGAGAGCCGCCTAGTAACTCTGAGAGCGGGAGAAACACGCATACGGGTTCAACGCTGGACACGCGTCGTCATCGCAGTATGAGGAGCCTCCTCTCTCTCTCTTTTCCTGTCACACTACCCGCTTCTCTCATGCTGTTTACGTTTCTTTGTGTTGATGTCATACACAGCCAGATGGAGGAGATTTCCCTTTGGATAGACCTTTTGCTTATTGGCTTCTGGTTCCGGTTCTTTTTCTCCTTCATTCCACCTCACCCCGTTCATTGTGCCGTTATAATGCTGACTACTAATTGACTGCCTAATGAAAATTTCTAACAAAATTAACGGCATGGAAAATGCTTGAGCATACGGCTCAGATAGAGAACGGAAAACGGGAAAACTACTTATTCGACATGAACTTGAAATTGTGCGTGATACGTGTAAGAGTGCTTGATTTATTTGATATGTTTTTTATAGATGCCCCTTCCCGTCTAATCTTTGAAAGAAAAAGGGGCTTGTTAATGCTAGAAACTTCCGCTTTTTGTGACTTATTAACTAAACTACCGTTTTGGATAGTAATCTTTAGATAAGATAAGCTTTTTAATAAAATTATTAAAGTTTTTTTAGCTTTTTATTTAGTTTATAATATAAAGTTGACTGTGTTATATTTTTAAGTATTTGTAGTTAAATTTTGTAGTTTAAGGGCTTTAACAGCTGTTTTATTTTTTTCATTCAACCAAAAACTTCAATTTGAGATCAATCAAGCCATTAATACTCCAGTGTTGTTTTCGATTAACCGGCTGAATGGTCATGAGCTATAGACCGACTGATCGAGCCATGATACACGTAAGACATTTACAACAGACGCCGCAATTAGCGTCGTTTTGTGGCCGTCTCAATTTTCATATTGAATAATCGTTTAATGAGCCGCACACACACACACACGCACACAGACACATGGGCTTATACGAAGCACCTGACACAACTGATAAGCGATCGATATGAGCTTTCGATAAAAGACAATCGATAATTTGCTTGCTCGTATGTAGCAAAAATTTAATTTACACTTGGCACATTTTCTTTGTTACACGAAAATTGGTGGAAAATTATTTAGCACCCACCATAAAGAGGAAAAGACAACAACGCTGGACGCTGCTGCTGCTGCAGCTGCAGTTGGCGTCTTTTACATTTTCCGCACAAAACACAAAAACAACAATAACATGCAAGCGAACACAAGCGAACGTGCTCAGTCAAACGCAGAGAACAAGAACGAAAGAGAGCATGAGAGAGAGAGAGTGAGCGCGCGCGGTACTCCCCCAGCCAACGCGAGGCGGCCGTCTATTTCTTTTGATTCCCGTTCGTTATTATCGCTCTATCCGTTGTGCACGCGGCAAGAGTTAAATGCAATCTGAGCGCAGAGCGAGCGAGCGAGCAAACCAAACCATAGCATACTACATTGGCGTCGACGCCGGCAGCACCGACACGACGCTGGCGCTCACAGGCGGCACAACACAAGCTAACTTGTTGGGTGCCATTGACGTCGCGTCGCAGTCGAAGTCGCTGCCACTGTCGTCGCCGTCGTCATCGTCACAATCGCTTTGTTGTTATACCCATGTACTATGGACTAGTTGTGTTTGTTGTATGTAAGCAGCCGAAAATGGAACTCAATGCGACTTACAATGGAAATTTGTAGTGAAAATTTAAATGGGGAAAAGTGTAGGTATATGTGAATAAGGAACAGAACAGCGAATTTATCAAGCTAATGGGCCACATTAAATGCTTGTTACGTTAAGAGCCAACGATTAGCTGAACTAGTTCGTTTGAACGACTCAACTAGCTCATTATGTAACCGAATAACTGACTAATTTATTTTGTTTGGCTCTGAGCTACTTTTAGAACCGGTTACTAAGCACCCCCGCAACACGACCCTCAAGTTATCGGCTCTTAAGAGGGTTTCTTCTAGGAGCGTCGCTTTCGAGTCGAGTCGAGTCGCTTCGCGTCGTCACAGCAACAAATCCAACCAAACAAACTAAATTTATTTACAAACAAAATAAAAAACAACAAAAACCACAACCAATTCGATAAAAATATGCACATAAACCGCACACGCAAATCTGCTTTTGCAGCTGCCTCACGCTGACTATATAAATAAAACCTCTATATAAATCGGAAAGGTCTCTCGGATCAGGAAAACTGCAAATTGTACAATGTATGTATGATTAATCAAATGCAAATAACAGAAAATGGAAAACGGAAAATGGAAAACTTTGCCGACAAAAAGCAAGAAAAATTTACAACAATTTTATAAGAACATTAAATATTATAAATTTGCGAAAGTTTACAGAGCTCACATTATATAGGTATGAGAACGTGACGTCAAAGTATTGCAGATAAGCAAATGATAAAAGTTGCTAAACAAAAAATATAAAATAAATAAAGAAAACGTGTTCCTACTGGGTTATTGTGCACAAAATATAGCTTTCCAATTCGATTAACTATTTTACCCATTAAAAAATTTTAAGCTTAGCATAAGTTCATCCTACTAAACTTAATCAATATCTTACCCACTACTCACAACTTCCTTTAAAGACAAATGTTAAAGGTTCAAAGTGATTTCATTCGCACGTAGGCCGTAATTGTTAACTCCTCACTGTCTCATTATTTATAATAGATAATTGTACAATAACAAAAAAAGTAAAAACAACACCAAAGTTGGTGATTTTTGGTGCGGCAAGTGCTCGAACTAGTTGACTATTAATGTAAGGCCCGTTTGCCTTGTACAACCTTGCAAAAAATCAAGTAAAGCAAACTAACAAACAAAAGTATTGACTAGCCAATACCCTATAAAAAGTTTTAATAAACAGAAAACTAAAACTTACTCTACTTAGTTGAAATTTATGAAATCCCAATAACTTAAGCTACTTGCGCTCTTTTTACAGGGTATTAATAGCAGCTTAAATCCACTTCAAGCACAAGTTACAGTACAAATCTGACGTAATAGGCCAATGGACGGACGGATAGACGGCCAAATCAACAGCAGGCGTAGGATTTGAGTTGTTGTTATTGCTTTTCCTACTGTAGTTGTTGTTGTTGTTGATGCCACGCCCTCACTTACAGTAACGCCTCGTGTGGGAAACCAGCATAAACATTTTATGGCCAATTCTCTTTTTTTTTCTCTTTTAGCCCGCGATGTTTTTGCTCAGATAGACAAACAGTTCTTTTGGGCCCCAAAGCTTGCAGGTGTTGAACTCATTGTCTGGCACACACTTACACACACACACACACTCACACACTTACACTTACTAACTTACCCAGCAGCAAAGTTAGATAATAAACTTGCGGAATATGTACTATATACATAAACAGTTGGATATACGCTATATATATATTTGATTGTCTTACCTGTAAGCAAAATGGAGAAAAAAATGTACAGATTATTATTTGATATGCCATAAAGAAATGTACAGAATGTGTTTCATAAATAAGGAAAACGAAAAGAAAAGTTGGAAAAACAAAGGGAAAACAGAGAAAACAGTAAATAGATAAGGTTAAAGGCTAAAGAAGCTAGATTTTAGGGGCTAAATAGAGACAAAATAGTAACAAGAAAGAAAAGTACAGTCGAGCACGCCCGACCGTAGAATACTCTCTGCAACTTATTCCCGACCATTTAATAAAATCGGTATCCAAGTATATCAATTAATAGTACTTGCAACAAAACACGTTGAAACAAAAACATCTGTTTGTATGTATACACACACATATACATTTGACATTAAAAGTATGCACGCACATATGTATTTGTGTATATGTTATACATACACAATTGCTCGGCACAGCCAGCGTTCGCGAGCAGCGCTGTCGCTAAGCTACGCAAGCAGCGAAAACGTTCGCTCACATGTTTGTATGTTTCTATCTCGCTCGCACACATGCATTGGCATTGCGTTCAATTATCAACTTTCTTACATGTCTAGCTCTTTTGTTTATTGTCCGATTAAGATGCAACTTTCAGGATAGTTTAATATATTTTGTCTTTAAACGAATGTGAAATAACAATACTGTACGATAAGAACATATGCCTTAAAATCGGCATTGAAGTTTGCAAATTATCTTATTTCTTGTGAGAAAAGGGGGCGTGGCAGTCCAAAATTGTTGATGACAATACAATTATACCGTCTCTAGGAACCTACATACCAAAATGGGTGTTCCTAAGTGCCATATTTACTGAGATATTCGCCTAAAACATCAATTTTTTATGAGGTGTTTCTAGTTTTTTGCTTATTGTGGGCGAACGGGGCGTGGCATCGGAAAAAAAAAAGATTCTTGTATTGACTGACTTAATATCGAGTCGATAGAGACCAAATTCAAACTTGTAGCTCTTACCATCTCTGAAATCTGTTTGTTCATACGGACGGACAGACGGACAGACAGACGGACAGACAGACGGACAGACAGACGGACAGACGGACAGACGGACATGGCTATATCGACTCGGCTTGTGATGCTGATCAAGAATATATATACTTTATGGGGTCGGCCACGCCTCCTTCTGCCTGTTACATACTTTTCACAAACACAATATACTCTCTCTTGCAGAGAGTATAAAAAGATAAGGTAAACCGATAAAAGCTAGATTTAGGAGCATATATAAGCTATCTAAAACATGCTTTTGAAAAGAAAAGAGTTTAGGATTTTCAGAATCAGCCTTTACTATAATTTACTATAGCTAAACATTAAATTAGTTTATAGTTTAAATACAAATTCCCATTAATATTTGGATGCCTTGTAGACATCATAAAACTTGGCATCAAAAGAGCCGAAAAGAGCTTTAACTCCAATGAATAGACAATTTTCCTTAGATTTCCACTAACAGATTTCTCAATTATGCATTTTTTAAGTAAATCCTCTTTACAAAAAAAGTTAAAAGTTTCTTAAAATTTTGATAGATTACAGAGCGCATTTGCATTAATTATAATAATTGCAACATTTAATGCCACAATTTGTTGCGTTCCACATAACGCGTGGGTTGTGTTCCACAGTGTGTATCTTAAGTGTCTTAATGTTTCAGTTTTGTGGGTCAACATAACATTTGGGTTAAAAATCGATTTTCGTTTATGATTTTTACTGTTTCGGTTTCAGTTTTAGTTTTTTTTCCTCTTCTTCTTTGCCGTCATTCCATCCATTTAGCTATTTGTCTTTATTTCCACTTTCTTATGCTTCTTTATGTTGTGCGTGTGTGTGTGAGAGTGTGTGTGTGTGTGGACTGTGAACTATGGACTGTGTAGGCAGGTGCCAGAAAATTGTTTAATCGATATGATGGAAGAGCAAGCAATTTGTTGTTGTCCTATTATATTTACTGTTAAATGAATCGATCTACAGTGGGTCGAATTAAGGGGATTACCTATGAGAAATGTTGGAATGACAGCGAAAAGTAAATAACATTTAGTAACAGAGACCAGGAGTTCACTGAGTACTCAAAAAGTACACAAAAAAATGAAGACTAAAAACTCCCATCCAAAACTATATACTATATACACCCTATTGAAGTAAGCAAATTCTAGATATAAAATCTGTTAACTGATTCTTATACACCGCTCAAATCGGTACAGTTATAAACAAGTTGTAGGAGGAGTTTTAATTGCCAACCAAAAAATGCCATAAACCATTTTTAAAGAGCCATAAAAATCTTTTACACCTTTCACCTTGGCCCAGTGCCCAGTGTTTTTAGGGAAACTCGATCAAAGGTTTTTCTTTTTTTATTTGTGGGCTTTGGTTTTTCCAATTATTTTCCCTATACAACGTGATATTTTCTAAGCTTCTGGCTAATTGACAATGCTCTGTTTGGCTTTGTTGTCGCCTCAAAAGTGAAAACCAAAATGGTTAAAAAGGTAAAAAGAAAAGGTAGAAAAAGAACCTGTAAAAAGGTGTGTTAAGCTAGTTGGACGCGTTTAATTAGCTAAGGTCAGTTGGGTTTCTCTCTCCCCCTCTCTCTCTTAGAGACTTTTGGCTGTAACTGTCGAGGAAGCATATAAGATTGAAAAGATTTGAGTTTATAGTGCAGTCAATTGCATAAGACCCACTTTATTATTCCCGAAGAAGTGATGTGTCTGAAGTATCTGCCAGATAGATCGGCTCCCACAACTCTTCCCAGACACGTTTGCAAGATTTCAATCTGTGTCACACTACAGACGCTCCCAGTGTGTGTCTGTGTGTGTATGTGTGTGTAGACGCACTTATGCAATTATAACTGTAGGCATTCGAGTATGTTAAACCGACAAAAGACAGAAGACAGCAGACAAAAGACAATGGCAATTGCAATTTGTTCAATTGTCAGAGATCTTTTTGGCATTTAAGTGGAGTATCTCTCTTGGATTGCAACAAGATGACGACATTTCTATGCTTACAATTTCCCAACAAGCAGCGGAAAATGTTGGAAAATAAAACTATAGAAAGTTGAGTGTTTTATAGACAAAATGTTGTTCTTAAATTTAAGCTGCTTATGAGCAAGAAAAGCTTAAAATTAGAAACAAATCAAAATCGCAATGAAATCATAAAAATAGAACTTAGCTCTGGTGCAAGTCTTCGCTTGCGGTTTGTGCTTCAGCTAAACAACTGCAAGTTGCAAATTGTAATTACAAAAGGTCTGTTGATCTCTAGAGTCTAGACCTAGTTCCAGTTCGAGTTCTTTGAAGTCTTTTCTCTTAACAATTATGTGCAGCAGGTTTTCCCTCATTTCATTTAATTTTACATTTTCATTTGTGTGTCGCATTTCCTTATCAATTAATTGCATTTGCCCTGCTTCTTGCTACCTCTTTACCTCTTCGGTTGTATCTTTAGCTTTTCGCTCATTTTGTATGCAATGCCAGCATTTCACACAACAATCAACGACGCCCTTCAAATGGCCATACATTTCGCATTGCAAATGATTTGAGTTTGCCGCTTTCCCTGCAAGGTCCCCTTTCGTCACGCCCCCCCTGCCCCCCTTCTCCATACCGCCTTCCTTATTTTTCTGTCAGAGCTCCTGAGTGCCTGGCATTTCCGTTTCCCGCTTGGCCTGTTGCATAAAAGAACAATCAAAGGTCTTCAAATGATTTGTACGTGATATTTTTGCACAAAATTTTTACCATTTTCAGATTTCTGTTTTTGTTTTTGTTTTCTTGTTTTTTCCTGCGTTTTTTGGAATTTTCCTCACATCAGGTTGTGAAGCACCTTTCATTTTCCATTCACCGCAGCTCTTAAAAGATTATTGTTGTAATTGTCGTTGTCATTGTCGTTGTCGCTGTCGTTATTGTTGCACTTACTCCTTTTATTTTCTTTTTGGAAAATTTACAAATAATTACGTGCAACAGCAGACATAAAACCCATTAACAGTTTACACCTGTCGCTTGAACACTTCAACTCCAAAATTAGCATAACAACAACTGAAATCCTTTTATATTCCAATATTAATATTTATATTTTGATGTTTAAATAAGTATACAGTTTAATACAATTGTTAATGACCATTAACAGTAAGTTCATACGCTGTTAGTTAACAGTTAGCTGCTTGAGCGCTGAGTTTTTACCAATGTAATTGAACATTAACAGTGTCGGTTTAATAGCAAGACGCATATACGCTGTTAGTTAACAGTTGGCTGCTAACGTACTGAGTATTTGTTAATGTTATTTAACATTAACAGTCCTATTGAACTTGACACTATGTTATTTTACATTTACAATGGCCATTTAACAGTCTACTAGACAAAAAATCAGTTCACACAATAAAATCAAGCTTTTCACAGAAAATAAAAACTCTGTTGATTAAAAATGATCTCTACTGTTAATAATAAATAATGTTATTAAGCCATTTAATGATTTTGCTAATTATTTTAATATCTGTTGCAAATTTGGTTTATGTTCAAGTGTAAAAATCAATATTGCCTTAAAAAACTAGATACAAGTTAACTTCTTTCCCATTGAGATCACAAATTAGGTGTTGTTTAATGATTGGTCATCAATGTTTAGTGGTTAATCGGTTCCGGAAATGGGAAAATGGGAAAACCACTGCAATCAATGATGTAGTCAAGTGAAAAGGTTGTTAAAGAAAAAGTGCATTGCCAGCATTACTATCGACCTTATTGGCACCGAGCCTATCTCAATGACTGGCCAACTAATTGGCAAGTCGCGTCTTAGCTTCATTTCGTTTCACAAACTGGCCAAAATGCAATTCAAGTCAATTTCAATGACCTTGGGGCGTCGTTGCACTCGCTCTTTGGACAATTTTACTTGACTGCAATTCATATAACAAATGGTGGTAAAGGGGGTGGGGAGAGGGAATGGGCAACCCACGCCAAAATAAGAGTTTCACCTGCCTGGCATCTAACCACGAATTGTGTGGCTAAAACAATCAAAGTAAAAGAAAGAAAAACAGAGACAAAGAGAAGGAAAACATGTTTGCAATTTTTTTAGCGGGTGAATTCAAGTGAAAATTCACTTTTCCAGCCACGTTAACTCAAAGTACAAAAAAAAACACGTTGACGGAATTGGGAATTTGGCATTAATGAGTGACCAAATTAATTGCCAAATTGGTAGCTTATGTCTGTGTGTGTGTGTGTGTGTGTGTCTTCAATCTGTCATCGCTGGTCAAGTGCAAATTTTGCGTTTCATCGGCGATTTCGTTATCGTTCAACACTCGATTTCAAACAGACATTGAAATCTACGCCCTCTGTACACGCCCCTCTTACAGAGATTTGTGACGTTGCATATTTCGAACAGATTTAAGCTTTTTTGTAACGGTTTCTGCAGCAAAAATTACAAAAGCAAAGAGAGTTTTCAAAAAAGATAGACCCAGGGAGAGATAGAGAGAGCTATGGAGCTATCTTTCCTTTTACAACACTAAAATTTTATAGTGAAACTCACCCGATAATCGTAATCATGACGATTCTCCAAGCTTATATCGCTGTACATGTCTTCAGTTGTATCACAGTTAGAACTACGGCCCGAGGAGTTGAAACTCGATGATCTGTAGAGTTGGCTGTCAAAAAAGGAAAATTTATTAATGTTCATTTCAAACACTTTTCCAACTACAAGAAAATTTTCTTAAATTTTATTCCGTTTACTTTATTTACTTTTTTACTTTTTCTACTGTAAATGCTACATGTTTGCATTGGTTTGTGTCTGAGCTCGGATCGTAGCACAGCTTTAGAGCGCTTCCAGCACAGACACAAACCAGCGCAAAGTTGTTTTTAAACAGTGTAGTACAGTGCGTACCTAACTGTGTTTAGCCAAGACACTGTTAAGTGCACCTCGCACTGTGGCTTCCAAACTGTGACTGTAAAACTGTTACTGCGAATTCAATTCAGTTAACTAACTGTTAGTTTAACTTTAGCCACTTGATTACTTTTAAACTAATTATATTTTTGATAAAACTCACCTGGCTAAGGCATTGGAACTTATCTGCCTGCGGCCGGAACTGCAAAGAAAACGAATAGAGATAAATATAAATAAAATAATTAAATAAAAAAATATTTATGATATCAAAAGTTTCGATTCTTTGGCAGATCGAACGAAGCCCCAGCAACGAAAATAGCTATAAATTGATTATATGCTATAGGAGAAGCAAATAAAACAAGCTGACATTGAACAAAGAGCAACAGAAAACAACAACAAAAAACAACGACAAAAAACAAACACGTGATAAACAAATAACGAAAAATACAAAAAAAAACGTAAAGAGAAAAAGGGAAAACAATAGACGCCCACGCGCACGATGGCAGAGAATGCTCTGTAGGCAGACAAAGTCAAAGAAAAACAGGTAAACACACAAGCAATGGGAAAATAGAAAATGCAGCCAAGAAACTGTAACAACAAAAACAATACAATTGAGACGAAAATAACTGAAATTAAGTTGTAAAAGTGTTTTCACAAAGAAAAAAACGACGTGGAAAATGTGTAAAGTGCAATTTAGAGAAAATGTGTCAAACGTGAAAATGTGGAAATATTTTGCATTCTCAGGTGCTTAAGGGGGAAAAACTCAAGTCAAGTGTAAAGTGATTTTGGGTGCAGCAACAAAAAAAACTTTAAAACTCAAGAAAATGAAACTTTAAACGATCTGAGTAGACGGTGCTTCCAAAACCTTCACCACAAGTTTAAAACTGTTAACTATGCAAAAAAAAAAACGCATTTTGTTTTTATTTTTGTTTTGCCTGCTGCGGTTTGTTTAAACAAGCGAACATATGGAAAACTTATGGAAAATATATTCAATTTTCCGCCTGTGCATTTTGTGCTCTGAGTAGATAAGCAAACCGCAAAGCGGCAAATCAGTTTTTGCACTCTAATTGAATTAGAAAATTAACGCGTAAAATGTTTGCCAAAATAAGAGCAGAAATAACATGAGTTTCTATGAATGTTTCTCTTAGAAAGAGTGAGGGGGGAGGAGGGCTGTAACTCCACCTCAACTCCCCTCACCCCACCTCACCTCACCACACCTTCCCTTCCCTCTCTTTCCACGCAAAAACTGAACTCATTAACCCACTTTGTTGTTGTTGTTTTTGCTGCTGCTGTTGCTGCGCTAGAAATATAATAAAAATAAAAAAACAACTAAATTTGTCTCATCTGGTTTATGACTTATTTTTAGCAAGACCATAAAATGTACAAGACCAGCTAAAATAACAACAACAACAACCATAAAGACCAATGCAAATTGGCAAGGTTTTGCCAAGTCAGAAAACTAACAGCAATTAATTATAAATTAAATATAAAAATCTTACATAAAAAACGCAAAATGCGTAAGTCAAATTAAAAAATGAGTTCATGTGCATTAAAAAATAATTTAATAATAAAACTATAAAAAAAAAAAACAAATAAATGTTACTATAAAAAACTAACAATAAATAAAAAAAAAGTAAATAAATAAATAAAAAAAAATATAAAAAAAAATAATAATAAAATACATCTTTTAAAAAAAAAAAAAAAATTTAGTTAAGTACTCAAAATAAACTATACAATAAATATTTAGTGTGTAAGCAAAAAATAATAAACTGAATAAGTTAATAATTAATTTAGTTAATAAATTAAGTAAACAAAATAAAAACTATTAACTAAAAACAGTAAATAACTGACAAAAAGTACAACCAACAAAAAAAAATAAATCATTATAAAAATAAACATTAATTACAAACAAAATAAATAACAAGCTATAGAAAAACTATTCCTATTATTATTATTATTATTATTATTTATACACAAAGTGTTGGAATCTCTAATAACAATTTTAATACGCCACACGAAGTTGCGCAATTTGTGCAACAATTTTCAGCATAATCAAAAAAACGGAAAAACTATCAGCGGAAATGCCAAATTTTGAGCTGCTTGGAACATGGGATACCCTGGAAAAAGTTTTACCAGAAATTGAGTAAAAAACAAGTCAGAAAGGCTACAGTCGAGCGAGCCGACTGTAAAAGACCCCGTACTCCTTCTAACGCGCGCTTTTCCATACAAATCACCAATTTTCGAACGATTTGTCCTATGGGAGCTATAGGCTATAGTTGTCCGATCTGGACCAAACTTGGCGAGGATAGTTACAATATACATAATGTGAATTTGGTCTCTCTAGTTCTAGGCGTTTTCAGTAATGGTGATGTAACAGTAGTTTTTACAATTTCCGGGGGCGGTAAGGGGTGTGGCAAAAATTTGAAATAAACTTAACCTGCCTGACATATAGACGGACTTTCATTACAAATTTGGTGGCTCTAGTCGGAAAAGCCTCCTTCTACCTGTTACGCACATTTCGCTTCAGACAAACTTAATAGACCCCTCTACTATTTTTAAGAGTACGAAGTCTAAAAAGTTTATAAATATATCAAAGTGTTTCTCCCTTCGGCTATGCCCCATTCGCCTAAGTTAGGGTATCAAAACAACTGCGAATCATCAGAGCCAAATGGTAAAAAATACTTTTAAGCTGACTGGTTGGCTTAAAGTTTTGATTTTGATTTTAATTTTGCTTTTAGTTTCAGTTTTAGTTTCGGTTTCGGTTTTGGTTTTGATTTTGATTTTCCTTTGGCATTTTATTGATGCAAATTGAAATTGGCATTAAATTGCAGCGAAATGTGGCAGACGGGGCACAGCACAGGTGCAAAGCCAAATTGGCATTAGAATGTGGCACGACTCAAACAAGATACAACATGCAACAAATCAATGGATTGCAATACAATAAAAAATTTATAAATTTAAGTAGCTTTAGCAACTTTTGTTGCTGAACAACTTTTCAATGCGTTGAAATTTTGATATTTGTACATTAAAATTTAACAACAACAACAAAAAACTGACAGTTAATTATAAAAACGATCAAGGTAATGACGTGTAATCAACAAAAAAATGTTTAAACAAATTATGATTGAGGTCGCATTTGGTTACTGCCTTTTTTTAGGAAAAAAAATAAACTTTTTAGCTCCGCAATCAATAGAAATTGTTGTTAACATTTGAACAGCTGTGGCAACTATTGGTGATATATACATATATAGAGACATATATAGTTATATAGGTAGAGACAGAAGTAGGTGACCTTCGTGTTTTTAAACAGTTTTAATATTCGGGTTCTGTTCAGTTTTAGAAATGGTTTGAAATACACGCTCAAATTGCAGTTAATTGAAACGACGGCCGGAAATTGCGGTTAACAGCGAAATTTTTTTTAATTTTTGTTTTGTTTTCTGATATTCTGCAATTAAATATGATATTGTCTTCTTTCTCCCTCCTGCACTGCCCCCCTTTCTCTGCCACTCTCTTTCCATTGTTCTCTTTCGTTCCTTCTCTCTGCCCTTTGCTTAATATTCTGCTAATAAGTAAGTAGTTTTTGCTCTCTTGTCTTCTATCTCCTTTACTATCTGCCTCTCGATTCCTATCTCTCTTTATCTACCTTGTGTACCCTCTTTCGCTGTATCTCTGTTTTGTCACTTGTTTTGAGAAATGTTTACCTGCAAATACTTAGACTAAGTCAATAACTGAAACATGTCGACTTTTGAATACTCTTTCTTCATAGATGTCTTTATTTATTTTCATTTTAATTTTGCTCCAGTATTAACTTATGTTAAGATTTAAAGATTTCTAACTAAATTTCAAGGTTTAGAACATTTTATTATTTTTTTTTTTTTTTCTTGAATTCGTAAGACCAAAAATTTGTGCCCTTAAAGTTTAATTTTAGGGTAGGGTATTTATTTTAGGGTTTTTATTTCGTTTAGGGTATTTCTGCTCTTCAAACTTCACAAGCTTCTCTATAAGTCCCAACTATGAAAGGTTCCACTTGAGAGTGTTCCTTTCTAACTTCCTACTGTTTAAGCCTTTCTCTCTGTTTTTAGTCTACTATAGAACTTCCTGCTCAAAAAGTCCCATCGCTATTTCTTTTTCCTCGCTAATTCCTTACACAATTTTGCCGCACACTCTTCTCAGGCATTCAACCTACAACTTAACCCTACAAGAACTTCGCGTTCAATTGACAAAGACTCCCCTGTACAGACCACACACCTGTTGCATACCAGTCGCCCTTCTCGCAAATTTTCGCTCCCTAATAAACTGAGAGCCGCACGCTCATTAGACTCTACTCCCCTTCCGTTTGTTTTTTTTTCAACTCCCACCAGCGTTTGCTCTCCTCTCTTCTCCTCTCTTCTCCTATCCTCTTCCCTTCTCTTCTCTCCTTGCCACCCACCTTCCGCTCTCCGCAAACTTCCACTCATTACGTTCCGCTTGGTTTACATTTGAGAATTTCGTTTGGTTCAGAACTACACATATGAAAAGTTGCAAAACGAAGAGGGGAAAGGAGAGAGAGGGAAGAAGGGAGAATAAAGGAAGAGAAGGGGGAAAAAGCGGCCTGTTGATGTAAATAAAAAAAAATTCAAAACAATTTTTATATAAGTTTTAAATTCTTTGTCAATTCCATGACATAACTAGAAAGTGACTATAGAATAAAGTTCGTTGCTCTAAATTAGCGAGTATTCACTGTACAGTTATATGCTGTATGCAAATGTGATACAACTTATTGTCAATGTATAAAATTGAGGTCGCTCAGATTTGAATTTCTATGAGCATAAATAGACTTGGACTTGGAATTTCAGAATTTTAAACTTAATTAATTATTAATTTTTTTTGCATATGGAAGTTTTTATAGATAATCCCCAAATGAACTTTTCTTCCTGATTTCGGATTATCAAATAATTAATTTGTATATGTAAAACAGTACTAGAAACTTAGCTAAAAACTTCTATTAAGTATTAAACTCATTAAGACTTTAGTTTATCAAGTTTATTAAAGTTTAACTTGTCTATATAGTAGTTAACTTTAAGTATTATTTTCTCACGATCTTTTAAAGATCTTTAACTTTAAGTTTGAAAAAAAATGAAGCCCAAGTTTTATTTCGTTTAATTAAAGTTGACTTTCTCAGTTGAAAATTGTAATTCAAAGAAAATGCTTAAAAGAAAATTGTGCTTTTCACCTGTACTTTCTGAGAGAGTTTCCAAATAGTACGGTATTATTACCGTACATTAAAATATGCCATAATACAATTAAAATAGACTAGTTTCTCAGGCCATTTAATGAGCTGGTTTCTAAGACACTTACGGAATACAGTTAAAAGGTGTGTGTTTAGAGTGACCATCCTTTGGCAATACACCCAAAAAAGTAACTGTTAACTTGAAATACTTGAAGCATTGAGGCGTTTCATGTGAAGTGCAAATAAAAACAAGTCAAATTGCAAATATCATTATTGACTAAATGTGGGTCAATATATAGTCAGTATATATACTATGTGAGTTAGCATTGGGCCCCTCCTAATATAGTACTTAGTCAGGTGTCGGGTTTTTGCATAATTTGCAATTTGATTGATTGACTTGTGGCAAAGGCACAGACACAGTCACAAAATATGAAACACAAATAAGCTCAGACATAATAAAAAGCATAAATCAAGCTAAAATTATATATAGCTAAGAAGAAGAAGAAGCAGAGAAGTAAGTTCCATTGTCTGTGAGTTGAATTTTAAGCGGATAAACTGCCGAGAAGTTCAAAAAACTCACAACTTTTGGTTGATTATTTAATTTGTTATGCCCATTCCCCTACCGAAATCACCTCCTCAAGAGGTAATCGTAATACATTCGAGGGGGATCGTTAAAAACTTTCGTCTTTCTGACTTGTTTGACTTTTAGCTGAATCGCAACAGGTAAATAACAGAGTACGTCAAACAGGTAACAATTTTTTATAGGTACTATTCACTGGTCAGAGGTAGGGAGGGAGGGGGTAGGGGAGGTAGGAGAGGGAGCCCTGTGTAGGGCAATGGGGTAGAGCTAGTGAATTATGACCCTTTGTGTCAGCTGACTTTAAGCCCAATTAACATCAAGCTGTTAAAATACGTAAATGACAACTCTTTGATAATGATATGGGAGAATATTACGGAATGTAGAATAATACAACAATGGATTTGCTGATTTAAGTTTAGTATGAGTTTGTACTGTATTTAATAAACAAAATTCTATTCTTGCCTAAAAGGAAAAATCAGTTTGCTTAAATATAAACAGATATTTTCAATGTCTTCAAAAACTTATCGCCCACAATTACATAATATTTCCACGTATAAACTTTTGGTAAATTTCAAACTTCTGAATGAATTTGTCATGCTAAATTGAATGTAAAGAGGAAATTCAATGAATTATACGAATAGAGTATATAATATAGTGTATGGGGGGTCAGGACAAATTCGCGCTTGTTGCGATTTCCAAAGAAATGCTCAGATCTGGAGTAGGAGTTTTGAGCTGAGTCATGTCACAATCGATTGTTATTTTGCAGAAGCGAAAGTGTATTTAATTGTGTATTGGTTATGTAGGTGCTATGAAGGTGTGTAGGCGTGGGCGTGGGCGTGTCACAACGCATTTACTTTCTTAAGAATTAAGACATTTCAATAATGCTTTACATGACATTTCAGTGCAACAACACAAACAATTACAACAACAACCAGAACAACCATATAATGTCAGGTATACGCACATTTTTCTCAAATGACTGCGGTCATAAGGAAAATACTCGAAATATTCATCATCCATAAGTGGAGAGTTAACTCAGATTGTTGTTTTATGTATATATAATATATATAAATATTTTTTATTTAATTATTTTTTATCTTTCAGTTATCATTTTGGCCAATAGGGCGCATTGAAACGGTTCTAAGATAAGATAAAACCGTTAAGATGATTGTTTTGGTAAGAAACTTCACTGTTTACACTTGATTTAGACTTGGACCAATTTACACTGCACAACAGGTGACTAATTAGACAGTTTTAACACTATTTTCCTGCAGTTTTAATCCATTTATAGCCACAGACTGATTTTTTATATATTATTTTCCACTTTTCAACACAAATTGTGGTGGCTTCATTGTTGTTGTTAACTGAATTCAACATTTTAGACACACTTTCGCAAGAGCCACGCTTCACTTTTCATTACAAATCCAATTGAACCCACAAGGAAAGCAGTCAATCACAATAGACAGACAATTCACAATTGTAACGCCTCAAAGTCTATGATTTATGGCTAATATTTTGTAGACACGCGCTTTTCAGTTTTCAGCTTTTCTTGGCTCTGATAACGTCGTTAAATACCGTCTCAGAAAGCGAAAATGGAAAACGAAAACGAGAAATGGAAAATGGAAAATCACAAAAAAATGCACATTGTCTGTTTATTAGCGTCTTCTGTCTCTACTTCTTACTCTTCACCCTCCTCCTCCTCCTCCTCCTCCTTCTTCGTCTCTGTCTTTTGATCAACAGATAGTAAAGAAATTGTGCAGCAACTGTTAACCGACTTTTATGGCTGCTTAAGTGTAATTAAGGCTGTAAAACGATTTGAATTTGATTGATGCATTGCGCTCTCTGCCAAAGGGTGTGCAATTCACACGAACACACGCTCACTCACACACACATTGATACACTCTAGACATTGACAGAAAAGAGAAGTCCTCAGTTATTGCTGTCTCTTTTCAGCAATGCAAAGTTTTTATAGCGAACATAATCAAAGTTATATTTCTACGTCTTTCGGTGTTTAAGTCGTGAATTTATGACTGATCTCTCAGTTATGCTTAAGTAGGGTGTGCTGTTATTGCAGATACCCTTTGTTGACGAATTCGATATATACTTTGGATGAATTATAGAGTGCTCTACAACTTGAGACCTTTTCATTTATGAGCTATTCAAAGCCAAATTAGCTAAATTACAACAGCATACCCGCTGCTAACATATTTTAAAGGGTGTCTTTAACAGACATTTTTGTTAGAATTTCGTATGTTGTGATTTTTGGCTTCCATTTGGATTTGTTGTATGCAGCATTGCAGCGCGTGCAAGCAAAGGGCGTGGGCAAATGCAGTCCGACACGTGTCTGTGTATGTGTGTGTGCGTGTGAGTGAAGTTGATAGACAAGACATGTTGGAGTTTGAGGTGTGTTTTGTTATGCAGTTTCTATCAGAATGATAGAGTGTATAAGTGTGTGTGAGTTTGCGTGTGCGTGTGTATGTGTGTGTGTGTCTCTCTGTAGGCATGTGCAACAAAATAACTCTCAGCTACGTCAGCTTCGTCAGTTGTTGACGCTTGTTGCAGTCATTAAGGCGTGACGCCGTAAATTACCAAAGTGTAAGCAACAACAACAATAACAGCAAAAACTACTACAAGTACTTAAAACAATAACTCGTAGTAAATAGTAGCAACAACTAAAACGCGCCGCGTTTTCTATTCCATGGAAAGCGAAATTTATGGCCAAAAAATCTTAAAATATATCCATCTCTTTTTTTGTTGTTAATTTTTTTGCTGTCCGTTTTCGCACACATCGCACCAAACAACAATAAAAACAACAATAAAGTGAAGATACGATAGATGTATGTATAAAAAAAACTTAAGCAATGTTTCGCATACGCCGCGTTGTCCGCTTTCACATACTTTTTTTTATGTTGCTGCGGAATTTTGTAAAGATTTTTTCGTACAAAAAAATGCCACACCGGAACCGACTGTGACGATGGATGCGATTCAGTCTTGACTCGGATGTAAATACAACAATAACGTCAGCAAACACACACAGCAAATTCGCAGCGTAACCGTTACAGAAATCAACGCAACCAAAATTCCAACTGCACGCGTTTGCAGCAAGACTCAAACTAAAAATCAACGCAAAATGCCGATGGCAAACAGGTTCGACGCAACCAAAAAAAAAACAAACAGACGAAGAGAGCCACAGACTGAGAGAGTAAGTGACGTTGTGTGTCAAGAGCGTAGTCAAAGAAGAGGCAGCCAAAACACAATAACAAACCAGCAAGCGTGCTAGGCAAGTGCATGTTTGGCGAGAGCGAGTTGCGCTCACAAAAACAGTTTGCTGGTGTGTCTAGTTGAGCGTGGGAGAGCGTAAAAGGCGTTGCCAACTCGTTGAAAAGGGCAGCACGTAAACAAAGAACAAACAAAAGTTTTGACGGCAGTAAATATTAATTGCAAATAAAAGCTGAAATAAATTATTAACCAATTCAAGCAATAATTGTGAAAATGTTATAGTTGTTATTATATACTTAAATAGTCGTAGCTTTACTTAAATGGACAAAGCTTTCAGCAAAATCGAATTTCAGCATTTTAAGCTAAGCAGTCTGGCAGCCTTGTCTCAAATGACTAGTAGTTAAATAGCTGGCAACACTAGTGCCGCCTTTCAAACAAAACAATTGCACTTCCAACAAGTTCGTAGCCAACATGTTTGCTGGTCAGCAACTATAAACCCGGCCAAGACAAACATTGCAGCCCAAATAAAATATTAGAAAAAATGTGCATATGTGTGTGTCGCCAATAGATACATTCAGTAACTGGACGCCAAATAGACGCTGACAATTTGCCAACTGCTAAAGAATTGCCAAAAACTGTAAAACGCAAGCCAATTATTTAAGCCATGTCAACCAAATTACTACCTTAAGTCTTATTAATAGGGTGTAACGAGGTATTAACACGTGAACAGATTTAAAAGGGGTAATAAATGAAGTTTTATTTTGAAACAAAGTTCACTTTTATATAATAATAGATCGAAGTAGGTTATACCTTTCCTAAGCCATGAAAACTTTGATATACATTCATTTTAGAATCTCTCGAGATACAGAAATTTTCATAACTCCAACTTTTGTAGACTTCGTAAATATTTTATTATACTCATTTTTATATATCCAAAATTGTTAACAATGTTCTGGAACAAGTTTATATTTAAAAAGGCTTACGAGTCGAAATTTAAAATGAACCCAATTTGTCGCAATTACCCCTCATTATGCTGGGGTCTTCTTAAGATCGAAGAGTTCGTAAAGCCCGATGTGAAGAAAACTAAACAAGTTGACCCCTGGGATCCGGATACAATCCATCAAATGTGCATGATAATGATGATTTCAATGATAGCCTCAGTCTATCTAGTATACATGTTCAAACGATGGAGGTATAAAGTAAGTAAATTTTTGAATAATACCCAACAAATTTTAAAATATAACTATATTTGAAGAAATACGTTATGAAACTTCCAGAACAAGGTATAATAAATGCTGCTGTGTTGGAAATGTGGAAAGACGTTATCCAGAAAGAATATCTCTTTCAACCCAATCGTTTGTTAATGGACGAACCTACGGAATCTACCAGAGTTAGTTCAAGAAATACATCCAATGATTCCTGGAAATCTGTATTGGACAATCAAGAGTCTATAGAATTTTCAACAGATATTGAAAATTCTGGATTAGATGAAATCAAAGAAATGTCCGATTGTCCCAATTCAATGCCAGCACGTCTTGAGAAACCCAAAAAGAAACAAAAACGCATGAGTTCAGCATTACCTGTGCCAAAGAAGCAAATTTGTACCTTTAAGTATTCCCCTCCGGCCCAAAAATCATCTTCGACTTCGAATATATCGACTATAAAGCCTGGTTCCAGCATTAAATTATGTTTCAAAGGTAATGACTGTCAATCCCAAGCTGTATCGGTGCGGGTTTCTCAAAAGCCAGTTTGGCGCATTTGAGTTTATTGATTTAGCAGTTACGAGACAATTTTTAAAAAGTTCTTATATTTTTGGTTTGAAATTAAATTGGCAAAACTAACACAAAGATGGCCAAGAGTTTTTCTACTACTTTTCCCAGCCACTTTAGGCTGGGAATATTAACTTGGCTACAAGTGCATGGAATGCAATGGCCGGAAAGTCTTGGTAATTTGTAAGACACTTGCATGAAGGTTAATTTAACCTTAACTGATTGCATTTTTACATCTAATTAGCCAAGATTTCCCACCACTAATTGCAGTTGGCCAATTGGCCAGCAGCCAGGCAGCAGCTGTCTTGGCCAACATTTTGGGTCAATTGGCTTGACAAAATTGCGGCCTAAATTCTGACAAGATGAAGATGAAAACTAAGAGTTAACTGAATTTGCCATCAATTGAAATAAAAAACCCGTTTCTCATTGTTCCTCTCTCTTCAGCGCTTGCTGCCCTCTCTCTTCAAAGCTTACTTCCTCTCTCTTCCACTCTCTTTGTCTCTTCCTGCCTCTGTTTATCTGCCTCTCTTAAGCTGTGCACATTCCAACGGCATGACAACCCCAACAATAATAATGCAAAAAAAAAAAGAAGTTTGCAAAAGTTGTTAGCCAAGTTAAGAAGTACCAATGAGACCCGCTTCCGACTACCTTCAACCTTTTCTCATGGGCAAACAAGCCAGAAGCCAAGTACTCCGACCAGATGAGAAACACTTCAACTATAAAACAGAGCAAAATGCAAACAGGAAACAAGGAAAAACCATCCAGAATTTTTCTTGTTGTTGTTGTCTGTGTCTTTAGTCTGTTATCTGCTGCAATTAATCTCTAGAATTTATTTCCAACCATGAACTAGACAATTAAGTAACTAGATTTTCGCTTAGACACAACACAAAATAATAAAAACATTTTATTTTTGTGGGTCACCAAGAGCGAAAAAAAACACTCGAAACAATTTATGAACGTACTTGAAAAGGAAAACAAGAAAAACAATTGAAATTGTAAGGAAAATGGCTCAAGAAAATAGATAAATTTAGCTTTTCTTCTGAAACTGGGAGAAAATAAGAAAATAATTGTGATAAGAATAACTGATAATGTTTTAGCGTTATTGAAAAGCATTATTTCATTCATATTTACAGCATTTTTAGTTCTTAATTAATTCTAGAGTTAGACAAAATAACCATAACCAAATGGGCTAAAATGTGAGATGGAATTGTTAAAATCATATGAAGTTCTACATGATAACCAAAAGCAACCCATGATTTAATGTATAATACTCATAAATATGAGATTTATATAGAAAATGTTGCTTACTGTCTCATGGAGCCCCAACGACGCTGGGATAAACTATCGGGATTGCTGTAAAAAATACACATATGATCATTATTTTAGAAATATTGGGGAGAAGTGTTTGTTGAATAAGAAACTTCTACTAAGAAATTATCAAAATAGTATTTATTTTATTTGTTTTGAGAGACAACAAGAAAGCTAACTGCTTGTCTATTAAAAAGATTTAATTAATTTAAGTGTCGTGTACGGTAGTACGGTAGCACTGTGATCACAGCACAGCCTGCATACGGTATAATTTAAGAGAGCGTAAGTGTCAGGTGAATCCTCAGTTCACCACAGTGCATAACACACCACACATTGCGCGCTAGCTCACTAGCGCGCTCTTTTTCACTCTCTCATTCGGTCATATGGTGGCTTAACAGCAAACGGAAACAATGAGCGAGCGCTCTCTGATCACGACTTGAGCTGCGATTTTTGACTGAGGCACGCATGAATCACGGCCTAAACAAGCGTGAGGGAGAGAGCATGTGAGTGAGCTTGAGAGTGGTAGCGGTTGCGGGAACGGGAAAGAGTCAGCGACTGGCCTATAGAAAAAACTGGTTTTTTTTCACAGTCCGTTCGTGTATGCACATTTTGTGTACATACAAATGGACATACATGTACAAAAGAAAAGGTTAAATATTCAAATAGTTTCACAGAAACAGTCAACAAAAACCAAAAAAATAGAAAAAAAAATAAAGACGGACATTATAGCTGATGATATCTGTAAACTGGCAAACTGGTAATTTTTATGGGCATTACGTCAAAAATCGAGCCACTGATTATGTGTGCAAAGTGCAGCATAAAAACGGGTATCTACATATATATGTAGGTGTATATATAGACTACAGCTTTCCATATCTAATTGCTGATCGTTTTGGCCTTTTATGGCAATCGATGCCAATTGTTGTTGTTGTTGTTACCTTGTAGGTGTGCGTCTCAGACTGCGTCTGGTCCAATTGTCGCGGGGCATTATGTTCAGCTCCTCGTCACTATAAGTTAATAAACAAATTGAGTTAATAAACCGATTCGTAGCTCTTAAATAACAGTCAAGACTTACTCCTTGGGCGATGATGAGACATGAGGCGCCAGATCGAGTTCAATGCCGGCGCTATCATTCAAATTGTTATTGCCGTCGTTCTGTGACGTATTATTAACATGGCTAACACTCAGATTGTTGTTGTTGTTGTTAGTCTGGTTATTGTTGCTTGCAGATTCATTGGAAACACGCAGTTGAACGCCAAACTCATTTTCGCCATATCCTTCAAAGGATTCGCCATCGGAGAGCGAGGAACACTGTGATTTGGCCACACCAGCTATAAAATTGGTAAAAGACTTTATTAACAAGTGTTACGTTTTAGCCACAACTCTTGACTTACCTGTACTGGAGGGCGGACTGCTGGGCGTGGGACTGCTATCACCGGATATTGTTTCGGCATAGAGAAAATTATTTGTTCTGTCTTTTATCGTCGCATTGCTGTGGGCCAACTGTAAGCGTGGCATGGGCGCCATTCTGCCAAAAGCACTGCGAATACCTGCAAAAGATACAAAAAGGTAACAACTATTACTTTGGCTTTCAAACAGTTACTCTATGCGCACTAAGAAACAGGTCAATAGAACAAACAATCGATGATGTATCGCCTGCAAATCGAAGAAGCCACAAAAATGTGCAATTCTTGCTTCTCTCTCATTCCTGCTTCTACTCTCTTTCTAGCTATCTCACTTCCTCTTCTACTCTCTTTCTAGCTATCCCACTCCTGCTTCTACTTTCTTTCTAGCTATTCCACTCCCTCTTTTACTGAATTCTTTGCTCTCCCACTCCCACTTGATTTGACTGGAAAAGTTTTTTTTTGCTTTTCACACATTTTCCAGTTTTTTTAACTTTGTCTGTCTGTATGAACACTTGGATCTTCTAGACTACTAGAGCTAAAGCCACGAAATTGGATTTAAAGTACATCCATATATCAGGCAGATCAAGTTTATTTCAAATTGTTGCCACGCCCTCGAAAACTGTAAAAAACCATTTTCACATCACCATAACTTAAAAACGAATAGATCTAGCGAGACCAAATTCACACATTATGTGTATGGTACCATTATAACTATCCTCATTATCGGACAACTATAGTCTATAGCTTCCATAGGACTAATCAGTTAAAGATTGGGAATTTGCATGGAAAAACGCTCACTAGAATGAGTACGGGGTCTTTTACAGTCGGCAGTAGCCTTGCTTACTTGTACTCTGATTTTTTAACAGTTCAATTTATCAATTGAGTGGTTTAGCAGTGAAGTGCTCGACTGTTTGCTGCCCATCACCCGTATTTTCTACAGAGTCTGACTTTTATTAACATAAATAAAAATAAAACTTAATAAGAACTAAGTGCTCACAAAATATCTTTAAAGTGAAGTGAAGAGTAAAATAGTTTTTAAAACTGTTTGAAACTAAATTTGTATACCTTTAACATAAACTAAAAGCGAATTGTTTAAATAACTAACATTAACATACGTAACTTAAATATTTCACGATTTCTAAACTAATTTTACTAGTCTTAACTTTATTAATTATTTATAAGAAATAAAATAAAACAGTAATACCAAAACAAAACCTATTTTAAAATTTTATACACATAAATTCGGGTTTTCCCCAGACCAAACCTTAACTACAGTTCTCAATTATGGATAGTAATAAAATAATCGATGTTACCAACGTTAAATCAACTGAACACGATTTGAATGCAATTGCAACAGGTGAAATACCCACTGCATAGTAGACCATAAAAAGAGGCAGGTAAAAAAAAAAACAAACAACAAAAATAATCAAAACGGAAATGGTCAACCTAAAAGCGTAACAAGTAACCCACCAAATGGGTCGAGGTTTGTTGTGGTCACTTCCTGGTGGACATGTGTACCTAGATATTACCATTCCCCGTAATTAGCAGTACTAGAAAGGAGTTCAGTTCCCGAGTCAGTTGACATTTTCAGTGAACCATTTGCACGACTACAAACTAAGCTCGTGTAATTACTTTATAATTGTTCTCGATTCCCTTTTATTTCCTCTAAAAAGTTTACCTACTTTCGTTACGAAAACAGACGAAAGAAGTGGGAAGAAAATCTATAAATAATATTGGGTACAAATTGTAGTTAGATTTGTTGTTGGAAGTTACAAGTTGTCGCTGTTGATGATTGATTGATGTGTCAGGGTCGTTAGTTGGCATTAAACACTGTGAAGTAGGTCAGTGTTATCATATTTTGGGTACAATAGATAATACCTATTTGGGGGATTAAGTTTGTATTGAACACTTAGGCAGTAAAGTTATAGTTGGTATAAGTGGAAAGTTAAAGAAGAGAATATATAATAATTCTTTAAGTTGTGTGGTATATTTTTCCTTTGGGGTCTCTAAACTTGCCATTAATGGCTTTTGGTATTTCTGAAACAGTCTAGTATTTTAATTCTTGAAAAAGAACTACTAAAAGACATTCGATTTTCAGTTGGTAAGTGAAAAGTTAAATAACAGCGAAAAGAAGTCTTTTTTATAGTTATAGGTATTTTTCCTGCAGGGTCTGTGAACTCATATTTTTTACTTTTGCCTTTTTGGGAACTTTTCTTAAGTTTCTAGTATTTATTTTTTAATAAATACAACAGAAAACATCAACTCAATTAATTCCCACTGCGTATATTTCCTTTTTCTCTGACTTTCTAGTATTTTAATCCCCGATAAATCTACTAAACGTTCCCCTTCGTATATATTTCTATAAAATCGCTTGAATCTTTACTCATATCGCACAATCTATAATTAAACAAGTTCTGCTCTGTTGCATAACTTTCCTATTGGATACTACGTACCCTTAACCTCAACTGAACTTCATCGTATGACTCTTTTGTTTATATTCCTCTCTGGGAACAAAGAAAAGTTAATAATAGTACTGAAAACAATTGTATTACAATTATATCAAATTTGTCATAATCGGACGTAAATTATAAAGAGTTGTGATTAAATATTGATTATCTGACGATATCGGTAATTATAGAAAATACAATGAAATATGATTGTAACATTGGCAAAAGTTCAAAACGAAAGCAAATAGCAAAAGAGAAGAGAAAAAACAAGACAAACAACAGCAAACAAATACAACTAAGCAAACAGTCGAAGCAAACAAACAACAACAACAACAAATGAAAGAAATGTTAACTGTTTTATGCTTTTGACATTTGACAAAACAACGAAAACGCAAAGGTAAAAATCGAGGCGGTGGAGGAGGAGTGGGAGGGGTAGTGGGAGGGACAGGTGGAGCAGAGGAAGGTAATTTCTTTAGGGTTCATTGAACTCAATTCGTATCGAGTATCGAGTCACAAATCGACAGCGTGACGACAACTGCAGTGAAAAATCGATGCTGGAAAGTTGCTAAAAACTTGGCAAATAAAAAAAAAATAAAACTTATGCAATTGACTTTTCCTTTGCATAATCAAACGAAACGAAAAGAGGGCGTGTGAGCATGTCAGCCCCTTTCAGTCGCGTCAAAGCTGATTGCTATGACACCGCAACACATGCCAGTCACTTTTCACGTTTACTCTGCATATATTGAGGTATTGCGAGTATTTTATTTAAACAGTTACATAAATTTGATGACTCTTTGGACTTTTAAGCTTTCTGTACTTTGTATACACTACAATGTGTTGGGTATAAGGGATATAAGGGAAAATTTAGTCAAATTAAAAGTTCTTTTTTACTGCTACTTCAACATTTGATCTCTACGCAATGTTTAGGTTCCAATGTAGGGTATTTAACTCCTGTGTTTTCACATTTTTTATATAACTATAATAGCTAATAATTTAAAAACAATAATAATGAGCGTTTAATTTGCCAACTGTTCTGGCTACAAAACTAAATTTAGAGTTATTGCAACCTTTTTAACGACTAACAACAACAACAACGAAACGTGTAAACCACTGAGAAACAGTTTTCTGTACAGTTAAACAAAGGCGTAGACGAAATGGGAGAGGGAAAGATTGGAAGAGGTAAGCAGCGGGAGAGTAAATCGACGGCAGCGGGAAGCAGCGACAGAGGGAAAGAGTCTAAGAGGAAAGCAGCGGGAAAGGGAAGCAGCGGCAGATGGAAGCAGCAGGAGAGTGCAACAGCAGAGAGAGAGACGGTGGGCGTGAGTCGCATTTGTCTGTTATGCCTCGCTCAGTTCTCAGCATCTTCTTTGCCTAACTCAACTTTATTTCGCCTCTTCTTCCTTTCCCACCTCCCACCACTCTCCTCTCTTAAGCTTCTTCTTGCTGCCTGCGCTTCTCTGATTTGTAATGCATTTTTCATGCAAGCTTGCAGATTTTATTTGTTTTTTTTTTGTGTACTTTTTTGTTGTCTATAATTATAAATGTATTTCCCATGAACAGTTTGCCATTGTTTATAACTTCAGCATCATGAGCACCTGATATGCGCAATAAAAATAAAGAACTGTGTGAAAATAAATAGATGTGAAAACAAAGAGACGCAAGATGTGGGAATAGTGTGATTAGTGTAAGCATCATTAAATAACAGTTGATCAGAGCTTAAAGCTGTTTTTTTTGTTGTTGCTGTAATTGAAAAAGCTTAAACAGCTACTTAACTCTTTTAATAGAGTTGTTTAACTATTATTTACTACAGAAACTAACTGTTCTGGCTTTAAACTACTAAATAAATTAACAGTTTCAATTTATTTATTAGTTAGCATATAAAGCTAGTTAGTTTATTGAAAAAGTTACTAAGTTAACTAATTTTAGTATACCTAAGCAATGAATATAGATGTTAAATGGATTAAAATCGGATGGGAGCTTAAAGATATACATAAGTTAATTAAATATAATAAACTTAAGAAAAAGGTTAATTATAGATTTATTAAAAGCTTTAATTTACTTGATTAAGTATACTATACTATAAAAAAAATATATAATTTATGGTTTAATTTAACAGTTTTAAGTCTAAACTTTACTAAATAAAAATAATTATATATTTAAATTAATTATATAATATATAGATTATAGTTGGTTGAAGTTCTTGTAGTATAATTAAAAGTTCATCATATTTTTGAGACCCTAATTCCATTAGTGGAAGTTTCAGATTTCCGCTCAACATGTCTAGACTAACATATAGACTCTCCCAAGACCTTTAGCCATATGTTATTGATCAAGAACATTTTGCTACAAAGAGAGCGAGAGAGAGAAAGAGGGAGGGGGAGAGAGCTCTCGATATATATGTATAATTATAGAACAAAGCTGCTCAGTTTTGTGGGGGCGTATTGCTATTCATTAGATGTTATCCGAGACTATAGCCAGCCAAATGGGCGACTACTGATTGTTGACCACAGAGCCAATATAAAGGCAGCTGCTTTTGGCCCCAGTGAGTCACAAACTTGAACTTGTCCGACTTATGGAACTTGTGTGCAATAAATATTGAGAAAAACGAGTGTAAAACACACACAGACATATGTTTATGTGTGTGTAGAACACTACATAAATATACAAGTATATATAAGTATATGTGTATGTACACTCACTGGATGATGTCAAATTTACGATGAACAAACGCTTCAATTTACTAATCAAGTGAACTGTTGAGAGATCTCTTTGGTCTTATTACCGAATGACACTGTGAACAGCTGTTGAAAGTGATGGGGATGGGGGGAAGGGGAGGTGAAAGGGAAGGGAAAGAGACAAGTAGTAGGTGATTAGAGTATTGAAAGTGTAAGGGATTTGGGGCAGTTTCTGTTCGTGGATTAAATATGTTGTTCTTAACTAGCAAGCTGACTTTAGTTAGATACTAAATAACGTTAATCTCACGTAGAATGCATATTTCTTCGAAACGGAGATAGATAATATATATTATCAAAGTACTAAGTATCAGAAAAAAGTGAAAAGAAAGTAAAACATTTGTGTATATAAACATAAAGAAGAGCAGATATAAAAGAGCAGAAGGAAAATTATTAGAGAAAATATAAAGTCATAAGAAGTCTTGTTGAAATTTTCGCAATATAATTAAAAGTTTAGAAAAATATGCGAACAAAGTGGAATAGGCAATTATGAAACTGTCACAGAAAAAGTCACTAAAAAATGCCATAAAAATTCATCGATAGAAATATATTTAAAGTAAAAAGTTAACAGTTAACAATTTAAGTACTTAAACACCATATACTTAGCCCTGTAAAGCAGTTGAAGAGAATGTCTTCAATTATGTGTCAGCTGTTCTGGCATTTTAATGAGCCAACAAGCGATGATCAGGCACATGTCTAGTTGGCCAATACAAAAGGTATATGAAATACGTGTAATGCCATGGAATTATGAAACCACACGAACTCTGTGGGTCTCTTTTTGGGTTAACAAACATGAAACTAGCCAACTTTGGTCATGTAACTCAAGTGCCACAAGAAGTGGCAGCCACATAGAAATCGTGGTACAACATGTGGCATGGCAGACACGCGATTTGGTTTGCTTGGGATGCATTGAAAATGGGAATTGGAATAGTTTCGAATAGAGTATAGTTCATAATTCAAAAGTAGGAAAGAGAGAGAGAGAGAGAGTGAAAAATATACATCAATTCAGGAATAATTCTATAGAAGTACTCAATACTCGCTGGGAGAGTACACATGTTCTCTGAGAAATCTCTTTGCACAAGTGTCGGGTGTTTTGGGATTCTACCTGCCAAGAACTACAAACAGCCGTCATGATCTCAACAGCTGGTCCATAAACACGGAGATAAGCATGACGATAAGATAAATCAGTTTACGAAATTATATATAAATCCCATCAAGGTTAACGGTTAACAAACTATCCTCGGGAATACTTGAAAAACAAGGCTAGAACTGGCTAACAACTCGGCTTAAAAAAACGTGTTTTACGCTTAAATACATTAATTTTACTTAAGTGCAATGCTACGTGATTTTACTGCAAATATTTGCATACATTTTTCAACCATAAAAGTAACAAAGAAAAGTTAGAGATTAAAACTTAACAGATTAAAAGTAATAATAAATGAATTGTTTAATAAATAGAGCCACAGAAAACTATAAACAATTTCAAATAATTTCCATTTATTTAGTTAATTTATCGAATTACAGCGAATACCAAAGCTCATTTATTTGCTACTCAAATGAAGCAAACAAAACGCCCCCCATTAAAGCAAACAGAGGAAAAAACACCCCCAAAAAGTCGAAAACAATCAGAGACCCAATAGATTACAACAATATTGATTAATTATGCAACAAAAAGTGAAGAAGAAACAACAAAATCGAAGAGAAAAATAAAGAAAATAAGAAAATGCACTCAATGTGAAGAATCAAATGAAATTGGGTCACTGAGCAGCGGGGAAAAACGTGTGGAAAATGACAATATAAACTGTGGGAAAACTCCAACAGAATTTTAGAACTTTAAAAAACTTTAAACTTCAAGCTTTTTTTTTTAATTTTTTTTTTTTTTTTTTTTTGTTGACAAATTGTGTCAGCAAACAAAATATAAACACAATTTTGATAAAGATTGAAGCTCACAATGAAAACTAAAGAAAAATGTGAAAGTGAGGGAAAATTCAATTAAGATTTTTCCCTCAACAAAGTGTGGAAAATTCGCCGCCTTCTACGAAATTCTCCCATTTGACATATTTTATTTTTATGCAGCTGAAACTGTCGGCACCTCGAAGGCAAAGAAGAAGAAGAGGAGGAGGAGAATCCAGAAGAGTTTTCACTATATAGTTTGGTATCGTCTGTTGGGAGATCGTCTTGGGGATGCCACAGTGGCAGTTCCCGCTAATTTGTAGTCATTCTCCTTCTATCTTACTCTGTCCCTTTCTGCCTCTTCCTCTCTCTCTCTCTCTTCCACTCTTACTCTCCACATATGTCTCCGCCTTCTGCATAGACCTGGCAGCAGGTTTAAAATTCTTGAGGCCTACACTCAAGCGGAAGCCAAAAAACAAAAAGAGAAGCAAAAAAAAATACTTGGCCGACAACTTGTGTTGAATGAATAATGAGGCAGTCGTTGTTGGGGCAGGCAAAATACTTCTGCAACACTGCAACATGGCTTTTAAGTGCTCGAAAACAACCAAAAAACTTCTGGTAGAAGAGTGTGATCGACTTAAGATTGTCTATTTTGATATATCTTAGTGTTAAGATGAAAAAAACAAATATGCAGTGAAAGCTCCCTTGGCCGGACAGCCACGGTGCCAGTATTTTTGTCCGCTCAAGGAAGCTGTCCGCCCAAGGGAAAGGATTTTGTATGAAAATTATGCTCTTGGGACTGCGAAATTCGTCCGGCTAAGGGAGCTGTCTGCCTGAGTGAGCTGTCCACCTGAGGAAGCTGCAAGTAGAGCTTTCACTGTAGTTGGTCAAAAGCAAACTTCTCTCACTTTACACATTTATATACTCGCCTTCAGCTTTACCAAGTTTACAGGGTATTCAAATCATTAAATTACATTGTCTGCAATGAGCCACGAATCAATCTAGCAAACAAAACGGAAAAACTTCCGACTTCTGACCAATTTACTAAAAGTATCTGCTCTTTAAAATGGAATTCCAGAATTCATTACAGACTGAACAAGAGGAAAACATTTTAGGAAAAGCTATAGAAAAATGTGCAGGTCTAAGAATTTAATGTTTTAGTATTAAGTTTATGATGTTTTATAAGATATAATTCATATTAAGTAAGTTAATTTGAATTTGATTTTAATTTATTTTTTGTTTTAATTTTTAGTTAATATAACTTAACATTAGTTACTTTGATAAGTCTATTTAATAGTAAATTTACTTTTATAAATTATGTGTAATAGTTAAAGATTATTTACTAATTAATGTCTTAATAATAACTCCCTTTTTACTAATTACTAAAGAAAAATGTTTTTTTTTTTAAATTTTTGATTGACAACGACAAACACACATTAATCCAAATAATACCAAATGCTACAAAATTTGTATCAAAAGGAAATGCGGAAGTCTGTGGCCACGTATCTGTATCTACAAGATACATTACACAAGTACTACAAGCGACACTCTCGGCACACATGAGAGCACAAATACACACATTAGAAGTACATGTGTGTGTGTGTATTTTATTTATAAACAACAACAGAGTAGTCGACACCTGTTTAAAGTCGTTGCAGTTCTTTACAGAAATTTACTTAGACTTTTTTTTTTGGAGTGTATGTGTGTGTGTGTGTGTGTGTACTGAAGTGTGTGTTTGCATTACAGTCACCGCAATTATTTATTTGGGTTTTTGGACTGCGGTTGCCTTCAAAAGATCCCGATGCAGGGGACAAATTGTCGTTAGGCGTGTCCAAAAACAACAGTCTTGGCATTAGACATGCACAGGTGGGGGCAGGGAATAGGGAAAGTGGGAGGGGAAGGTTTTTTAGCCTGACTAATTACAAACATATGCAGCTAATTCCCACTCCAATTTCTATTTCAAAAGACAGGTGGTAAATGCATTTTGACCCACTTTACTTGACGGCTTCACTTCACTTCGTTTTCTTTACAACCAATTACAAGTCAATTGAAGATGTCATCAGCTGTCTAACAAGTCTCTTTTAAGCCTTAAGCTCACCTCTCTCCCTCTCTCTCTCTCTCTCTCTTTCTCACTGATTCTCTCTGCTCAACTGCTTCTTGTTTATACAGTTCTCTCAACCCATTCTTTTGCTTTTAGCCACAAAAATAACAAACAACAACTGGCACGAGTTCTCGCTTATAAACAACAAAAGCAAAAGGAAAACAAAACAAGTAAAAAGTATAAAAAGTCTAAAAAAAAAAAGAAAAAAAAAATCATTTCAACCCGTTTGCCTTGAATCGAATTGAAGTTCAAATCGGTAATTATATATTTAGCTGCAGTTTTTTATTGTTTTTTGTACTGTTTTTTCATTGTTGCCTGTTTTGCATTCATTAACGATTCAATTGTTGAACTTTTGTAAAATGTTATAAAAGGAATACGTAGTAATATTAACAGAATAATTTAACTAAAAAGTAATTAGCATTTGTTTAGCATAATTTACTGTGTCTCAAACTATAAATTATTTAAACAATTACGTTTTTTATAAACTTAATGATTCAATTTATATAAAAATCTAATTTAATTGAGCAACAATTTGTGCAGTTTTTGTAAGGGAATTTAATTTTAAATTGCGCAATGTTATAAATCATTTATTATTATAAAATTTAAAGTAATTTAAATAGCTAAACTACGCATAAATATGTGTATCATTATATAAAGAAATAGTTTTTTATTTACAACATTAAACAGTAAATGAAACTGGAATTTATTTTTAATAAATAAACGAGTTTAATCAACCATTTTTAGTTCATTACACTTTTACTTAATTTTTTACCGAGTTGTTGACTTTAAAATTTGTTTGCAGTGCTTTCAAAACTGTAGCCAAATAAGGAACCATTTTTTACCTCAACAAGAACCCCAAAAACTGCAATTACAGTACAACAGACAAAAGCCAGAAGACAAACAAGTTAAAGAAACAACAACAACAACAACTACAGTGACTATAATAACTACAACAAGTCGTGGCCAAGCCGCATAACTGTGCCAAGGCCCAAAAACAACAACAACCACAAGCAAAAGAGCTATGAATATTTTTGGGCATATGCAAAGTGCATGGCAAAGCAAGCACCGTTAGAGAGAACACTGTCCATACTGCGACCAGTGAGTGAAAGAGATGCCAACACCGCCGCCAGTCGCAATGAGAGTTGGTCGGCTAAGGCAGTAAGCGAGAGAGGGGTAGCAGCGTTGTTGCAGCTGTAATATAAGAGCACTAAGCAATGTTAATAGGGGCCAAATGGACTTGAGCGAAATAAGACAAAAAAAGAAAAAAACTATCAAATTACAATACGCAAGGAAAGAGCAAAAAGCAGAAAGGAAATAAAATCTATACGCGTGTGATGCAATAGCAAAAGGAGCAGCAAAAGAAAATTTAAAAGAGCGTAAAGAGCAGAGAGTGGGGAGCAGCTGCTGCTGCTGCGTCTGCTGTTGCTGCTGCTGCTGCTGCTGCATCTTTGAGTGGGTTTCGCATTACCAAAATCGTGGCAGCCTCAAGTGTCTAGTGTCGCCGCAGTTTTTCTCTGCAGCGTCTGTCTGCTTCCTGTTGCACTACACCGGGCAGGTGGCCATAGTTACAGCAAAAACATAACAAAAACAACAACAAACAGCCGGAAACACTTGTGTACATGCTCTCAATGCACCTTTTCGCTCTCATTCTGGCGCTCGCTCTCTATTTCTCTGCTCCTCTCTTGCACTGCTTTCATATGGACTGCGGTTGAAATTACAGCAATTACAACAACAAAAGCTTCCTTAAGTTTTAGCAACATAAACGGCGTTAGTTGAGAGCGCTCCAATTGCTAAATACCCTGTACCCAAGGGATTGGAGGGTACAAAGGACCGAGTAAATACCATTTGTAAATAAAATACTTTCTGCGGTAAAAATAGTTTTAATAATATGGCAACCCTGAACCAGTGCGATTTAATTTGACAGCTGCTGTCCTAAATGTGCCACAGAGTTGAGAATGCATTATACTCGCTTCGAGTGCAGGGTATATAAAAACCGGGCAACCGACAAACGCATAAAAACCAAACCGAAGAAAACAATAAACCAAGCAAAAAGCGTCGATGTCGGCGTTAGCGATGGCGCCAACTGGCACGACATGGCTAAGCCACCAACAACAACTGGCATTAAAATGGCTAAAAACAAATGAAATGCGAATTTCGCATCGGTGCAAATGTTACAACTATTTCGTTTACTACAGCTGAAACAAGTAATTTGCTTAATTGCGGGTACAACAACAGTAAAATAAAAAAAACAATGGCTCAGAGCAACCAAATCTGTCCCCACACCCCTTTCCTCTCCCCTTCCAACCTACTAATGCAGTCAGCATACAGTTTGAGAATCAATAATGACGAATATTGCGTGCCAAAAAACCCGAGACAAATGGCTTGGAATGACAAGAATATTAAACAAACTAATATTTTATGTCTTGAAGTTGAATATATTATTATTTTTGTTATTCTTTTTAGCATTATCGTTTTGCAGACAGCTGATCAAACTAACTAACAGTTTGACAGCACCGAAAATGGTTCCTAATGGGAACTTTGCTAATGAGCATATACATACATACACACATACATGTATGCATGGATACATGTATGTTAGCTTGCATGTGTGTGTGCGTGTGTGTGTGTGTGGAGCTGCCAACAACTGTTGTTCTAAATTATGTAAAACAGTTAAAACACTAGCCAAAAACGCACCTGTCAAAGCTGTAGGCTAAACTAGCTATATCTAATTATCTTAGTACAAGCAGAAGTACTGTTAAATGTAGCGTAATTAACTAAATTTTTAACAGCATGCACTTCACGCACAAACACACACACAGACACACACACACACAAGCGTACATGCAGTCACGCACACTGCGATGGCGGCGCAACAGTTATATTTCTTCTTCTGCCGCTGCCGTAATTAATGTTTTTGTTATTGTTGAGATTTTGCGCACCTCTTTTCAATTCTGTTGCCGCTGCTTGCTGCTAGTGCCGCTGCTTCTGTTGCTGCTGCTGCGTCCGACGAACTTCTTGAAACAACAGGTAGTTTATCGTATTTTAATTACTTTATTTTCCCTTTACTGAATGTATTTTGTTTGCTGAATAACCAAGGCCAAGAAGAGATGTGTTTGCTTACTGTTGGCCAAAAATAAAAAGCGTAAATTGTCTTTCAGTTTATAGACTGAGTATTTTGTTATGCACTTTCACTTGGAGCGCGTTATACGGTGATTGTGCGGGCAATGTTGATATTTTACGCCTTGCGGTTTTTCAAATGAAACACACATTTGGGTTTTTGTGTTTCTACGCGTGCGTAACGTTAGCAACGCATTTGCATACTTTGATTGGGTTGTGATTTTCTTGCCAACACGAAAGACACACAAAAACTCAGGGGGAACACACAGGTAAGAGCGACAAAACGAGACGGAAAGACGAAAAGCGCGCGCGCATCCGAATCGCACAATTTATTCACCGAAACTGGCCACAATTTGGGACAGTGTGCCCGTCATCGATAAACTGAAAAAAAACGAATACAACTATCGTTTCTATCGATATATACTCAAAAATATTAAACGAAATTCTATTTGACTTTTTTTTGGCTTTTTAATAAAATACCAAGAGCACAGTTAAGCACATGAATTTAAATGTTTGAATTGTGTTTTGATATTCTTCTTATAGCGGTTCCATAAAGTTATACAGGCCAATTTACAAAAAAATACTATACTAAAAACAAATTGCATTCGTCTATCACGCAGTGGTCAGGTCAAGTCAATTCAGTTTTCCATTTTTGTAGCCTCCGGCATGTCAGAGGGCAGACTTTCATCCTCGTCGTCCAGTTGCTCCGATAACTGATCGTTATCCTCCTCAGCTTGATCTGAACTGGATGATGATGTGCTGCTGCTATGGCCATGGTCATTGCTATCACTATTGTTGGTAACAGTGGGCTTTGATTTTTGGCGCACGGTGCTGGCAGCGACATTGACCACACTGGGACTCTTGTCATTGAACGAACTGGCAGCTGCTTTATAGAAGGCACTGTTGGCCAAACTGCTCACTCGTTCCTGCTGCTTACTGATCGCATTCACACGATTCGTTATGGAAGCCAAGGCGCTGGGATTCGAGCTTTGCCCATACTTAAATCCGGAAATACTATTCACCGAGCTCAACGGCAGCGAAGCCGAAAATCCAAGTCCAGATCCGGCTCCGGCTCCAGCTCCAGCTCCACTTCGGGATCTAGCTCCAGAAACTGGAGAAGCACTTCGTCGCCCACGTTCATCGTATCGGTTGCTGTTCAGCACTGCGCTGGACACACCAAAGCCAATCTTGGGAACATTGAAGGTGTCCAGCTTGAAGACATGCCGCGAAGCGCTTCTATTGCGGGACTTCTCCACCCGCAACGACTGCACGGGAACAATGGGACGCTGAATGAATCTTCTCCTCACCTGAGCCCCTTGATTCATGTCCAGTTCACCGGTTGTCGAGTCTCCGGCATTGCCACCAATAACACCGATGGCATTGACACGACCCGCCTCCACACGCTGATCGTAATGGGGCAAACTGTGAGCATTGACATCCGGATGGAGCACGCTCTTGGCCAGTCGCTGGCTGGCTGTGAGCTTAGTATGCTCCGGAAGCAATGGCGCCACATGGACAACGGCTGGCACATTGGAATAGGTGCCCAATCCCAGACGCTGCTTGACCTCGGTCATCGTTTGATGAGCAATCTGTCGTGCCTTCTCCGCACCCATTTCGAGCATATAGCAGAGCTCGCTCTGGTTGGTCAGATGCTTGTCAATCTGCTCGCGTATGGGACGCAAATGTTCGATGACGGCCTCTGCAACGCGATCTTTGTACTTGGCCGTGTCCAGGGAACTGGCCTCGTCCACAACATTCGCAATGCTTGAGCCAGTGACATGGGCATGTATATTGATCAGATTACTGACGCCAGGTCGCATATTGGGATTGTAGGAGATATCCGATGTGAAATCTGTGATAGCTTTTTTAATTTTCTCCTTAATTAGTTCAGGGGAATCACTTAGATTGATTGTGCCCTTGGGATTTGGATCGGATTTGGACATTTTCTTAGTAGTATCACGCAACGACAAGATCCGTGAGCCATCGTCCTCCTCAATAACGGGAGTGCACACTGGAAACATTTCACCATAACGTCCATTAAAGTTGCGGGCCAAATGCTGTGCCAGCTGTATATGCTGCAGTTGATCGATGCCAACGGGAACATGGGTAGCTCTGCGAGAAAGTAAAGAGTCATCAAAGATTTGGAAGAGGAACTGGTAAGCCAACTTACTTGTATAGCATTATGTCGGCTGCTTGTAACACCGGATACACATACAAACCCAGCGGCACATCTCGCACCTGTCTGGATTTCTCCTTGAATTGTGGCAGCTGCGCCAAACGCGGCATAGTCGTCAGTGAGCTGAGTATCCAGTTGAATTCGCTGTGCTCCATTACAGCGGACTGTACAAAGAGCGTACACTTAGAAGGATCCACACCGCAGGCAAGCAGCGTGGCCGCCATGCTGAATATGTTCTCTCGCAGCAGTGGTGGATTGTGGGGCATGGTAATCGAGTGCATGTCCACAATACAAATTGTGATATTGTCGTTGGCATCTTGCATATCTAGCCATTTGCGTACTGCACCCAAATAGTTGCCCAAGTGCAGGGAGCCTGTTGGTTGTATACCGCTAAAGATTTTACGCGGCCAACGTAAATTTGTCTGCAAATAAACAATTTGAAATTGAAAATAATCTAACGGCAGTTACATGGTGGAATAATTAACAAGGTCGTAAACCCACCACAGCTGCAGTGGGGTAAACCACCTTAATGTAATTCCACCATGATGTGTTGTTACATCATAAACACCACACACTCACCGGCTGTTCCTGGTCATGAAATTTCTTTTGCATCTTATCAGCTCCTTTTAACTGAGATGTGGGCGATGATGGTGTTGCACGTTCTCTGATTGGTGACCCGGAAGCATTCATTTGATTTGCATTCAATAAACGCCGGGCGAGTGACATTCGGCGTGTTAAAGATTTGCAGCTGGTGCTGCTGTGACCATTGATTCTACTAACGCGAAACATTGCAAGTGTTTTTTTGATTTTGTTATTTAATATATATTTTAGTGAAATCAAAAATTGAGTATAATATCACAAACACACTGGATAAAACGAAACAACTCTCCGAGAATCTGTTGTTAAATTTTGTCCTGTGTAGAACTGTGTGTTTAAAAACGAATATATGAGCATATGATTTGTACAGTGTGACCATGCACGATAGGCATTTTCCAAAACATATTGACTTATCGATAACTGAAGCCTGTGTTTATGAATATCGATACACCTTTCTATAACTTCAAATGAAAGCCGCAATATTTAAAATTAAAACGCAATTTTATTCTATACTTATTACAACGATATTCAATTTATATATTTATTGCAATACATTGCAATTTATATATTTATCGGCGATGTTTCGTAACATTTGCACAGTGAGAATTTTAAACTCGCAGAGACTTTTGGGTATCGAAATGTGGTGATTATAGGCCGGGCCAGAAGAAAGTTGCACTAGCGATCTAGAAGTTAATGGGTTTGCCAAAAGCAGCCGCCACGTTAGCTTCACGCAAAGCCTCAGAGCAGGTCTACAGAACAATGAAGAGATAAGACACAATAGTAAATCTTTTAAGATATAAGGAGTTTGTAAACTTACTGGATGCGCATGGCAGACACGGGCGACATCTTCCGAAGAAGCTCCATACTCCATGGCTAAGACGGCCTCGTTGATCAGTTCGCCGGCGGAGGGACCAATGATGTGCGTGCCCAGCACGCGATCAGTAGCCTGATCTGCCAGAACCTTAACAAAACCATCGGTCTCATTGTTCGTCTTAGCCCGAGAGTTGGCCATGAAGGGGAATTTGCCCACTTTGTAGGCAACACCCTCCTGCTTAAGGTTCTCTTCGGACTTTCCAACCCACGCGACCTCTGGATGCGTGTAGACCACACTGGGCACACAGTTGTAATCGATGTGAACATGTCCGCCCATGATGCCCTCAATGGTGATCATGCCCTCATCCTCAGCCTTGTGGGCCAGCATGGGACCGTGAATGCAATCACCAATGGCATAAATGTTTGGCACCACCGTCTGGAAGGTGGCATTGACGGGAATACGACCACGATCGTCCTTCACAATGCCCACAGCTTCCAGGCCAAGGCCTTCGGTGTACGGACGACGTCCCACGCTCACCAACAGAGTGTCGCATTGGATATCCTCCTTGGCACCAGACTTGGCGTCTTCCACGGAGACCGTAACACTGTTGCCGCTACGGGTGGCGGATGTTACCTTGGTGCCCAGCTTGAACTTAAGTCCCTGTTTGGTGAGGACCTTCTGGAAGGTCTTGGAGACCTCGTTGTCGATGCCGACACCTCCAATGGTATCCATGAACTCAACGGCAGTAACCTCAGCGCCCAAACGCGACCAAACTGAACCCAATTCCAGACCAATAACACCAGCTCCAATAACAACCATTTGCTTGGGCACCTGGGCGAGCTTCAAAGCACCAGTGCTGCTCACAATTACCTCCTCGTCAATCTGCAAGCAGTAAAAGATTAGAAATTGTTTGCACAAGTGTAAGGAATCCTTCGAGTTGCTTACTCACCGTAATGCCTGGAAAGGGTGTAACTTCTGAGCCAGTGGCAATTAAAATGTTTTTGGTCTTCACGGTTTCAGTTGTTCCATCGCTTTTCTTCACCTGAACTTCGTTGGGATTAACAATGGTGCCGAATCCCGTCAACTGAGTGACTTTGTTCTTCTTGAAGAGCATGGCAATACCGCCGGTTAAGGCCTTAACCGCGCTGGTCTTTTGGCCCATCAACTTTTCCAGATCGAGGGTCACTTCACCGCAGTTAATACCGCGTTTCGCTAAATCTCCGGAGTGTGCCATGTGATAATAATGGGAGTTATTCAACAAAGCCTTTGAGGGAATGCAGCCAACATTTAAGCAGGTGCCGCCCAGTGTCGCTTCCTTCTCAACGCTGACAGCCTTCATGCCCATTTGGGCCGCTTTGATGGCAGCCACATAGCCGCCGGGTCCAGAGCCAATCACGACGATATCAGCTTCATGTGTTGCGGAATAGAAGCGGGCATTTAGAGCTCCCAAAATAGCTGCGTTCGTGCGCAAATGCGTCTGGAAGACATGAGAATTAGATTTTCATTAGAATTTAACTTGGTCACACTGTCATCATCTTTTTTTTACTGTTTGTTGTGTTTACGCTAATCGCTAGCACTTAACAGACGTCTTTTAATTATCGTTTAGCTTTATCAGCTGTTAATTGGCCTAATCAATATGGCCTTGACATTTGGACACACACACACGGTTTAGACGTCATATCATTTCACTAATGCATTTAATGCCAAAGTTATGACCTATTTAGGTTAGAATTGCATAACCCCCCGTATAACAGGAGTTTCGCTTCTTATTTCTACCTTGGCCACAGCCCCAGCTCTGCATAATGTCGACTGCATTGCGGGTAATATTTAAAATTTACACTCCGATTAGTTTAAAAACGACAACTACTTTGATTTCAATAATTTTCAATGTTTGCGCACTGAAAATTACACGGAAATTTTGCTCGAATACGGCAAACTGCAGATGATGACTGGGACAAAGTATTTATCGATTGCAGCTTAATTTCGATAGCTCTCGCTAATCGAAAACGCAATCGGAACTTTTCTTTAGTATTTTTTGATGGCAGTGGGTATTTTAGCGGATGGAATGTTTAGTACGTTTAGTTGCTTGTTGGATGTGCACACTTGTACGCGAACACAACAAGATGGCGAGAGTTTTGTCTGCAAATTGAGTTGAAAAAATCGCAATAAAACGTGCAAAATAATAGCTTAAATATACATTAAAGTGTCAAGCGGCCGCAATAACAAGCCGAGCATATATAGCTCGTTTTTGGTGAATGCGGCAGCGTCTGCAAGCGAGTTGCGAAAGTTGCTGTGCTGTCTGGCCTTGTTGTTGTTGTTGCTGCTGCTTTGTTGTTTGTGTGAGTGCCTGACTGACGGACCACCTCTGTTCCCACGCCCGCTTACGCCTGTGTCCCCGCCATCACCACCAATCCCTGCCACAAAATGATGAGCAACTACGGCAACATTATGATGGACTCACCGAGATCCTCGCCGCATGGTGGTCGCTCTCCTGTTGTGGCACGACAGGACTCATCGGGGACACTGAAGACAACAATATCGTTAGGTAAAACGCCGACAATAATACACACAGGACCATTCTATTCGATGAAGGAGCCGCCGGCAAAGGCGGAACTGACAGGTGACAAGGATCTCATGACCGAATATGGACTGCATCACACGCTAACGAAATTCAAAGAGAAAAAGTTCAAAGAATCGTTGGCGTCCTTTCTGCCCAATATACCCGGTATCAATGACCTCATCACACATCCCGTCGAAAACAGCACACTTCGCAGCGTCATCGAAAAGCCACCTATTGGTGGCAAGGAACTGCTCCCACTGACTGCATTGCAGTTGTCCGGTTTCCGTTTGCATCCAGGACCGGTAAGTATCTTACACAGCTTCTGCCTGCAGCTTAGACTACTACGTTATCAATTTACTTTGCAGCTGCCGGAACAATATCGCACCACATATGCCACACCTGCGCGTAAACATAAAAACAAGCACAAAAAGCACAAACACAAAGACGGCGTCACCACGGGAGGAACTGAGTCAACGCTGCTGGGTAAGCTTACGAAATACAAATCTTTAAATAAGTACACTATTTATGTTCTATATAAATCTGTAGATTCCGCTGGCCTGGAAACGTATGAGAAGAAGCACAAAAAACAAAAACGCCATGAGGATGACAAGGAGCGCAAGAAACGTAAAAAGGAAAAGAAGCGAAAAAAGAAGAATCAAAGTCCTGAACCAGGTGCGGCTCTAGGAGGGATTGGTCTGGCCAACGCGGGCGGTGGTGCTGGAGGTGCTGTAGCTGCTGGCATGGGTGGACCTGTAATGGGCGCCACGGCTGTCATGTCCAATTCAATGGGAGGATCGGGCGGCGTTGGTGTGGGTATGAATACAGGCATGGGTCTTAATAGTTTTCCCCCCTCAATGCAAATGCAACAACAGCAACAGCTTCCCATGCAGCATCAACAGCAGCAACAACAAATGCCAAGTGGAGCGCTACTGGGATCTGTGCTGGGCACCGCTGGTGGTGGTCCTGGCGGCAACACTAATAACAGTGCTGGCGGTGGCGGTCCAGGCAGTTTACTTATGTCACAGTTTTAGGCGAAATCCATTAGTTAATAGAATTTGGCTCATTACCTCTCTTACACACACACACACAAACAAAGCAAACCCCAAACACACGCATACATAAACACTCAGCGCCTTTACACCCACACACACACACACATAACAATACACCCATGCACAAAGAAACAACAAATGTGTCGAAAACAAAAAACAAACAAAACATGCACCTACTAAATGCAATTTATCGATAAAGTTTCGTGTCTAGTTTTTAAATTATCAATTATATGATTATTGTAAAATAGTTTAAATTGTAATTAGCCAACTTTTCGTTCGTTTTACATCGCCTAGCTTAATGAGATTTATTTAATGCAAATTATGGTACAAAATGCAAAATTTTCGCTCTAGATTCCAGTTAATAACCCTCAAGAACCACCTCTGTACACATACATACATATACCACATATATATATTTAGATATATACAATTACTAGCATGCAGTTAACTTATCGATCATCAAAATTATTTTTATTTTTTTGCTTAACATTTAGTGTAGCTACAGTATTTTTTCTTCGTTTGCAATGGTTTGTTCTTCCAGCATATTTGTATAAAAAAAGAATGAAAGGAAAAAAGCTGAGATTCAACAAAACAGAAACCTGTACTATAAGTAATTAATTGTATTTGTAAGCGCCTATTACAATAATAAACGGCATAGAAATGTAACAAATATATAAAATCAAAGTTTATTAATTCTCTGTTTAAATTGGCGGGCAAGCAAAAGATGGCAGCACTGACGCAGCATCTGCAACCAAAAACGTACTTAATAATCTCTCAGAAAAATGCTGTAGTTTCTCCACAGCTGAGCGGGTTAGCAACCAGCTGATGTGTTTGGGCGTTGCCAGATAATACGAAAGTCACTAGCCAATAGATATACATAAATAAACTATCAGTGAATGAAATGTTGTAATTAATTGATAACCTGCAGTAGTACTAATTTGGCATTTGATGAACCCAGTCTCATGTGTAAATACTTCTTCTGTTGAAACAAACCAGCACACAATGTATAAACAAACGTGTACCAACTTATTGGAGCTTTCGCCCGCAGAAGTGACAAATTGGCTGGGTAGTTTCGATTCGGTTATAACCGATTGCGATGGTAAGTGAGATAAATTTTAAATGATTCTGAAATATTTCGAATTGCGTAATGCAAGTAAGTTTTGAAACCGCCTAGAGAGCAGCAGGCTCTGCGTCACATTCTTTTTCGTTAGTTTTTGCAATTTCGGTGTGTGTGCGCGCGTGTGTTTTTGTGTGTGTGCGTGAGTGGCCGCGCAAATTTCAATGTCAAAGCACAATGTCATTGGGGTGCGGCCAGTTGGACTTTCAAAGCAGCTGCAAATTATTGAAAATTAACGACTGCTTTTATTTAGACCATTTTTAATTACTTATTGATAGATTAAGATTTAAAAAATTAAAAAGCCATTTAAAACTAACTGCTAATATTATTTATTTTTATTTATGAAGGAGTTCTCTGGGTCTATGGCAAGGCACTTCCTGGCGCTGCAGATGTGATGAATACACTTAAATCGGCAGGCAAACGCATTTATTTTTGCACAAATAATTCAACTAAAACTCGCCCGGAGCTGCTTGAAAAGGGCGTTGAGCTGGGTTTTCACATTACCGAGGATGGCATCATATCAACTGCTCACGCCACTGCCGCATATCTGAAGCATCATAACTTTAACAAAAAAGTTTATGTTATTGGCTCAACGGGTATAACAAGGGAATTGGATGCAGTTGGCATTGCGCATACAGAAGTGGGTCCTGATGTTATGCAGGGCTCATTAGGTGAATTTATGTCGAAGCATTTAGTTTTGGAACAGGATATTGGTGCCGTTGTGGTTGGATTCGATGAACACTTTAGCTTTCCCAAAATGACGAAAGCCGCCTCGTACCTGAGCGATCCCAACTGTTTGTTTATCGCAACCAACACTGATGAGCGCTTTCCCATGCCAACGCTGGTCGTTCCTGGCAGCGGTAGTTTTGTGAATGCCATCAAAACGTGCGCGGAACGGGAACCGATTGTAATTGGCAAACCGAATCCGGCTATCTGTGCGCAGTTGATCAAACAAAAGATAGTTAATCCTGCGCGTACTCTAATGATTGGAGATCGTGCTAATACCGATATTCTTTTGGGATACAATTGCGGTTTTCAGACTCTGCTGGTCGGCACCGGAATTCATCAGTTGAGCGATGTACAGCAGTGGAAGCTTAGCAAAAATCCAGAGGACAAAAAGCTAATACCTGATGTGTACCTGCCCAAACTGGGAGATATGCTGCCTTTCATTGTCAACAGCATGACGGGAGGCAGTTATTAATTTTGTATAATTTTATTTTTATATATGTATGTATATGTTTTCAACTATATTTGTATTCCGCTCAGGGACGCTACTAAAATTAACAATAGAAGGGAATTTATTTTAGACAAGGCATAACCAAAACTATGTTTCTAGTTCAATTTACAATAAAAACAACTTTTTTTATAAACTGATCGCCCGTATCGAAATGCTCATTCACAGAATTTCATTTGTACCGCACATAAGCACCACTTGTGCGAAAGAGATGGAAAGCACAAGAGACATAAGCACGATTGCTGCTCCAGTCGTGCGCTCAGTTGAGGCACGAACATTTGCGAATGCAGCCGACAGTTGCGGTCAAAGCGTCATTACAGCATGTTTAAAGCAAGCGGTACAAATTTGCTAGATCTTCAGCCTGAGCAGGTGAGCAACTGGCTGGCACAATTGGACACAATTATCAGCGACTGCGATGGTGAGTAGATAATGTGAGAGTATGTGTGAATGAGTGTGTGTAGCGCGCGGAGAGCGAAAAGAGAGAGAGAGAGAGCAAGTGTTGTTTGGAGTTGCCACCAGACGTGTAGATCAGACTATTGTTATCGATTTCATTTAAAGTTTGATAATTGTTTAAGCGAATGTAGCGCGAGATCATAAAAACAAAATTATTTTTAATCAGGTACTTTATGGCATGATGATATCGCCATTGAAGGGGCTGTAGAAGTATTGAATGCACTGCAATCCCGTGCCGGTAAGAAGGTTTACCTAATTACCAATAATGGCCTCAAGACACGTCATGAAATCTGGCAGCGTGCCGAGCGACTGGGCTTTCAGCTGCCCAATGAGACGCACATTGTCTCGCCCACGCAAACGATTGTGGATTATCTAAAGCAACTCAAGACATTCGACAGCACAAAGCGAGTTTATGTTGTGGGCAATGCGGCAATTGCCCGGGAACTTAACGATGCCGGCATCGAAAGCTTTGGCGCTGGCAAAGCAGACGAACTGCAACCGGACGACAAGTGGCAGAAGTTTGCGCAAAGGGAATTTAGCCAGGACGCAGCTGTGGAGAATGTGGGCGCCGTAGTCGTTGGCTGGGATGAGTACTTTAGCTATTGCAAAATGTCGCGTGCTTGTCACATTTTGTGCAGCAATCCCGACTGCGTCTTCCTTGCCACCAACATGGATGCAGTGCATAAGTATCCAAAGTTTCACATTCCCGGCACCGGTGCCTTTGTCGCTGCCATTGAAGCCTGTGCCGAGCGCAAAGCCTTAGAAATGGGTAAACCCAATCCAATGGTCATAGCGCCATTAGTTAGCTCAGGTACCGTGCAAGCGGAGCGTACACTAATGATTGGAGATTGGTAAGTAGCTGTCAATCCAACTCAGGTGATTTGTCAATTGTTTTTGCTTCTCCTTTTGTAGCTGCAAAGTCGATGTCACTTTTGCCAGGAACTGCAAAATGCATTCGCTGCTGGTGGGAACGGGTAACTATCAACTGGACACATTGCTTGGGAATCCCCAGCTGCCCATGCCAGATGCCTATCTACCCAAACTGGGAAATCTGCTGTCATATATTTAAATTGCCATCAGATGCAATAAATTCATACCTAGATAAATATAGCAAAAGCTCATAAAATTTATCATATCGCAGTTTGGGATTTGTTATCAATGGAGGTGCTTATCACAGGTAACTGGTAATTAAATAAGCCCAAAAGATAAAACTATATATTTACTATATTGTTTATTAAAATTACATACATATTGTGTGTATCTTAATTTGCTGGCAAGTTTTCCGTTATAATCTTAATTATGCTTATTTTAATAATAGTTAATACCATTGAGTTTTATTTAACAATTTTCCTACATTTTATGATCCCTCAAAATTCAGATAAAGAAACTAGTTACAGCAAGTAGTTGAATTAGTTAGTTAGTTGAACAACTTAATGTTTAGAAGCTCAATACATGCGACAACTTATGGCCTAACTGTACAAATAATATATAGACATAAGTAGTAGATATTGGAGTACATATATATAACTGTACCGTTATATATGCACAAATTGGTAGTCCTGTGATATGTTTTTTTTTTAAGACCCTGTTTAGCAATTTAGCGCGTAAAGAAATTCCACAAAGCGTTCGTTAGTTGGTAGCAAATCAGGTTAAGAGCAAATAACTGAAGCCAAAATTCATAATTCTTAAATTTTTGTTTTGTTTCTATATAGTTTTATACCTTTCCAATTCGTTAATTAGCCCGTTTTTAGCTGCTCTTTTCGTTGAGGAACGCCCGTTTGGTTTCTTCAAGGACTGTGTCTAAATTGCTAAAAGGTAACATCAGGTGCTCGTCGGCGTATTGGCCAAAATCCGTGAACTGCGCGACAAGTAGCCATACCAGTAGAACACGTTGATCAGAAAGAACAGCAGTGGGAATACAATTCTCGAGGCTCGATCGATTTTCGATACCGAATTGTACTGAGGTGTCCGTTTGCCTTTGCGACGCGCCTCCAGCTCCTCGCGGCGGTAGAAGGACATGCGGCGTCTGCCCACAATGGGAGGAGAGTTCTGTGCGGCTGCAGCGGCAGCGGCGGCGGCAGCAGCAGCTGCGGAGGTACAGGGTGCCTCATCTGCACGCAGTTGGGTCTGTTCATCGTCCTCCTCCTCCTCATCGGAGCAGGTGGCCTTGCGCGTGGGACGTCGCTGTCTCCGCCAGCTAAACCATTCCAAGCAGCGCAAGAAATTGAATCTGCCCAAACCGTGACGACGATTTCGAGTACTGCGTCTGGAGCGCAACATGCCCAGGCGACTCCCTCCCGAGGGAGGCATGTTAATGGCGCACATGGAGAGCGGAATGACCTCGTAGATCTTGGACTCACTGCTGCTGCGGAAATCCGACTGTCCACTGGCATCGGCATCCCCATCCGTTTCGGATTCCGGCGAATCCGTTTCAAGCTCCTCAATAATAAAGTAGCACTCACCAGAGCCGTACTTGGTAAAATAATGGACAACAGCGAACTGCAGAATCGTGGCAAAGATAAAGCCAAACGAGAGGAAGACAAAGAAATCCAAGGCGGTGGGATACGACACCTTGGGCAGATCGGTACGTGCCTCCAATCCCAAAAATGTCATGGTCAGCACGGTGGTGATGCCCAGCGAAACACGATCCGCAGTCGCCTCCCGATTCAGCCAGAAAGATACCCAACTAAGCACGACGAGCAGGCAGCAGGGTCCATACACCTGTATCAGAAAGTTGCCCATGTGACGCTGCAGATGGAAGTTCACCATCAACATGGAGTACTCCGCTGTAGAGGATAAATCAGTTTTTAGCGGTTTTTCTTCTGAAGCTCTCAGCTAAACTACTTACACGGATGATGAGTTTCCAGCGTAATGCTACCAGCCAAATTTGTGACTAGCCCACCGCCTCCAGCCACGCCCCGTCCCGTGCCAAAGGCCCCTTTGTCCAGCTTAATGCCCGTGCCGCGTACATGTTGATTTTTGGCACCAGGACCAGCAAAAGTTGTCAATGCTTTGTTGTTGTTGGAGGTGGACTGTTTGTTGTCCATGTTGTGTGGCAGTGTGTCCTTGTTGTTGTAGCCCTGGGGCATGGGCGCGGCTGCCTTGTAAACAATGTCCGTTAAATTACCCGCCGGACAGTCGACCAAATCGAATTGTGACAATTTCATGTCCTCTGCAATGGCAACTGCAGGACGCTCTTTGTTCCACCGATAAATGACATCCGACGTGGTATAGCCAACTGTGTGTCCAGACAGGTGAAAAGCGTGAATGAAGTGGGGAAGGAGGAGCATACAGTCAGTGTAATTGTGTCAGATTTGTTATTCTAAATATTGGCAATTAAAAAAGTTATCACTAGGATAGTGATGCGAAAACTGTAATGGGTTTATTAGCTGAAAAGCTCATTTATTTTAGAGGCTATTTCGAAAATGTATGGAATATAGAAAGCCATACGTTGGGCGCCTATCCCTAAGCTCAATCTATCCCCCACCACATTGTCTATTACGATAAGTGTTTCTTAAACTCTTGCTATATTATAAAATAAGCCCATATATACTACTACTCACTTTTTAACACCTTTTTTCACCGATTTCCCCTCTAAGCTCTACCCACGTTGGGCGCCAACAAATTATTTCAAGTACTTTAAGCAGTTAGTAAATGACTGTCTCAGCTGTCACTGCTCTACAGCCGCTATGAATCACAGTTTATCATTTTTTCCCTCATCGCTATTCATATACACTCACTCCCAATCGTATTCGCACACACAGGAACCAACTACTCGTTCCTTTATTCAACATTTTCCAAACGTTTGCTATCAAAACACGTACAGATATTTTATTTTATTTTGTTTTTTGTTGTTGTCGCCTCAGTGCACAAATTGCCAAACATTGCGACATGTGTGGATGCGGATTGGTTTACCTTATTTCTCTTTATTATTTTTATTTTTCCTATTTTTTGCTTTTTTTGCTTTTTCCCCATTGAACTGTGACTTTGGCAATATTTTGCAGTGACACAACGTCGCGTCTTCACATCAAATGGGAAAATTGTCAACATTAAGTGTCAGGCAATAACAGCGGCTCGAGTGGTTGCTACAGAGGGACGAGGGGTAATTGAATTCTTGACTGTATGCAACATTATTCACAACAAATCGGAAGCAATAATATCTATAGCTCGCACACGTCTGTTAATTTACATTTGCGATAAGACTGCACATAAAGTGTTGCTTCAATCTCTGTTCGTTCTATTAAATAATCAATTGATTTCAAGAGTTTTTACTCCTTGTGGAAATGTTGGTAAATTTTCATCTTTTTAGTACGTCCAACACTGATTAGTATCTGCCTTTTAACCATGTTTTTTTATAAGCCCTTCGATAAGCCAATTGCCATTGATTCAAGTTGATTCGTGGCCCCAAATGCTCTTACAGTAAAATCCCTTTAAGCACTACTTTTATTCATCTTCTTGTTAGAGAATCTCACAATCCAATGCCATGGCATTCGTTCTATGAATCCGAGTGTCCTTCCAAACAAGTGGTCGACTCATGGACATGGACATTTATACGGCTATATCGCATCAAAGCACCACTCAGTGCCAATTATGCATAATTATGCCAAAGCACGACACAAAAACCGTTTTTATTGTGTAGTTGAGTTCAGTTTTTTTTTTTTTTACATGATTCATTTTTTACACTCACATGATCCAAATTTTAATGGGCATTTCTGTATGTCCATGGGAAAATCCGCCAGATTCATAGGACAACCGGCTTTGATTGTCAGACGACTGGAGTACAAAATGCGTCCGTTCTGATAGATTCGCACAAACTTATTGGGGGTGGTTATCGTGTGCAAATAGCTTTGCTTTCCATTGTAAAAATATGTATCCGGCTTCCAAATTCGCGCCAACATTGACACTGACAGTGCCAGTGTATCCTGTGCGCCCTCGAAGGCGAGACGTTTATCCACCCAGGATTGGCGAAAGTAACAGTCCATCGAGTATGTCTGCGAATGGCATAAGGCATAAGGCACACACAGCAAGAGTGTTGATAAGACACTGTTGTTACGTGACTCAAGTGGAGTAAGGCAGGCAGGAAGGGGGAAGGGGGAGGGTCTGGGGCAAAGGCTGGGAAAAGACTTTGCTTGTCCTTGACGGAACAGGGGATTTGTTAAGGGATTTCTTACCATATCGACCTCTGATATTGGACCCATGCTACGCACCATTATGTCCACCTCAATTGTGGCAGGAGGTCCTGTGAGACGGAAGTGATTATATTAAAAATAAATCAATTCAAGACTATTTTTATGAAGGTTTTATAGTTAAAGTTAGATTAAAGCATAAGAATGACTTTTAAAGATATCGCTTCATTTGGCTGAGTTATGATCAGTCAAAGTTGGGAAAATTGTCAATTTTAGATATTGAACTTAAATTAGGAAATTTTTATAATGATTTAATTTTACTAAAATGATTTAAAAAAAAAATTAAATTGATTAATGAAATTTTATTTAATTTTCTTAGTTTTTATTCCAATTTATTTTAAATATATTACATTTGTTTTTTAATTTATTTGTTGGTGGCTTAAAAGAATTTACGCAAAAAATTTAAAACAATTTTTAAATATTGATAATGGTTTTTTTTTATGTTAATTTGTTTCAAGAATATTAAAAAATTAATTTTTTTTGCCGACCAACTTTTTGAAATATTAATTCATTTTTATAATGATTAATAAAATTTATTTATTAAAATCCAATTTTTTAGCTAGCCATATTAATATTATTTCATTTTTATAATGATTAATAGAATGTATTATTTTTTTTTAATTAAATACTTATGTTAATTAATATTTTGGAAGAAAATAATTGTTTGTCTTTTTTCATTATTTTATGTTAAGATATTTATCATACTTCGTTTTACTGGAGTTCTGCTTACTAGAAGTTCTCTTTAAAATCTCTTATACAGCATAAAAGTGAGTTTAACAAAAATTACACAAGAATAGGATTAAAATCGTTTGGAATGGAGTTTCTTTTTAATGGAACCTATAAACTTCAGTTAATGTAAATGGCTTTAAAATCTTAGTCAAAAAGCTTTATAATCTTATTATCAACAAAATGTATTTGACTAAGTCAATTTAAAACTGATAATTCTAAAGGTTGTATAGCCTAGGGGCTAAGCTTGAGTTTTATAAAGGTAATTTACTATAAGACAATTTTAAGCTCTGAGTTAAAAATATAAAAGTTTAGGAGCTTAAAACACTTTTAATAACTTTCTTAATGCTTTTAAAAAGTTACTAAACTTTAACTTTGTAAACTTTTAAAGTTTACCATTTTGAGTAAACGCTTAAAGCCAAAAACTATATAGTATATACTATATATACCTATACTATATAGGTATGTATGTGTTTTTATACGACATAATTCCTCTATATGAATTATTCCACAGAAGTCCTTCACATGAAACGGAATTTAAATGTTGCCTCTACTGAACAATGACACTTAAGCCGCTTGGCAGACAGTCTCATTCCGCCATTTTGCTGGCCCCGCCCTCGCCCTCGCCCGCGTCCCCACCCCCTTCCCATTCACTCGCCTTTTGGCCCGATTCATCCGTTTTGTGTGGACCACTTATGGAATATATTCGTATCATCTATCAGCTCTTCATGGCGCTGTATTTTGCGCTAATATGCAGTTTTTCTTTTTCAGCTTTTTTTTTTAGCTTTTTTTCTATTTTCTTTTTGTATTTTGCCTATGCGAACAGTTTTTAATGACTTTGGCGCTGAGCTTGGGCAAACATGCGTTGTGCATCCTGCATCGTGCCACGTACTCGTACCTCCCAATGCCTCATAATGGCACTTGGTATCCTTTTACCTAGCATATATCCTGCGACGAAGCACGTCGGTGCCGCCATTCTTAATGAAGTGTTTAAAACAATGTAATTTGGGCTTAAGTTGCGTTAACGCAAAACTTTTTTGTCTGCGATTTTTTTTTGTGGCTTCTTTTTTGGGCCGCGTTAAGCTTCATTGAGTGGAGTCCAACCGCGTGCACGTACTGTGGCTGCGAGTAGGCTTTTAAATTTCCAAAATATTTAAATTTTTATGGTGGCAACAATTTGGAAAATTGAAAAAGCTTATCAATTTGCCGGAAAATCCTTGTGCTACAAACAAACACACAGAAAGCAAGACAGATAGACATTCAGTCGGAAAATGGCGCGAAATGAAATTGTATGTAAATATTTGCCGATTTTGACACTAACTATTTGCCAAGGGAACTGTCATCATCATCATCATCATCATCCACAACAACATTAACAACATCAACGCTGCCATCTTGACTTTCTCCTGGCAACGATTTCCGGTTCATTAAACGTTTCCGCTCTAGAGGCAAATCTGTTCCATGTTCTCATATGCTGATTACAGCAATCTATCAAAGGGTAAACACCCAAAAGGCATAAACAAAACTCTTCACAAATTTTCACCACAGCAACGGATATAAATACGAATTTAATCATAATGTGTTCAGATTTGGTTTTTATCTTCTAACTTTGATTATTTGACTTTGTATAGCTACGTTTATTCCAAAAGCAACACAAATTTTGCTATGCTACAGCTACCGTTCTGAGTTCTGTCGAGAGCCGTAGCAGAGCAGTAACAGAGGTGTAGCAGAGCTGTAGCAGAGCAGCAGCAGAGCCGTAGCAGAGACGTAGCCTAACGATCGAATGTGTGTGCTCTACTATGCTCTCAGCTCTGTTGCTTTCAAAACTGCCGTTATAGCAAGTACCAAACAACAAAAACGATATGCTCTCAGAGCCGTAGCAGGAGAAGAAAACGAAGAGCGAGATGAGAGCAGAGCAAATGCTCATTTTTAAGATCCCGTACTCTAAAAAAGAGTAGAGTGGTCTATTAAGATTGTCAGAAGCCAAATGTGCGTAACAGGTAGAAGGAGGCTTTTCTGACCCCATAAAGTATATATATTCTCGATCAGCATCAACAGCCGAGTCGCTATATTAATGTCCGTCTGTGCGTCCGGCTGTCCGTCCGTCGGTGTGGACGCCTAGATCTCAGAGACTATAGGAGCTAAGGCCACCAAATTTGAAATGAAAGTCCGACTACTTCGCGAGCAGATCAAGTTTGTTTCAATTCGATGCCACACCCCCTACCGCCCTCGCAAATTGTAAAAAAATATTATCACATCACCATAACTTGGAAACGACAAAAGCTATCGGAATTAAATTCACACATTATGTGTAAGGTACCATTATAACTATCCATACCCAATTTAGTCTGGATCGGACAACTATAGCCTATAGCTCCCCTAGGACAAATCGGTCGAAAATAGGATATTTGTATGAAGACATGTAGTGTTACTTGAGCTATCGCAACCAAACTCACATATTATGTTTATATGATGATTGTAACAATTGTTACTAAGTTTTTCGGGTAACTATATTCTATAGCTCCCATAGGGCAAATCGGTCAAAAATTACTTATTAGCTTGGTCAAATGCGCACTAGTATGAGTACGGGGTCTTTTACAGTCGGCTCGCTCCACTGTAGCCTTTCCTACTTGTTGTTAATATATCCAAGCATTTTTGAATTAAATATATTTAATTTATAAATTTATTTTTAGCTTTTTATTAACTTTTATTATTTTCTTCTGTTTAAACTTACCGCCAAAATCGGGTCGTATGCTATTATCATAGCCTCGCAGCAGATTGTCCAGCAATTCTGAGATGTTGGCATGATTATTACTCTGCGTTAGCCAGGAACGCGTCAGTGAGCCGGCTCCCATCTCGCCCAGACGATGTGCATCGCCACGGCCCTTAATGCTGCCGGCCATGACGCCAAGATGGTGACCGATGGCCGCTTGCCAGACATTTGTGTAAATGCAGGACATTAAAAGCCAGCAGCTAATCAAAACTTTAAATATGCGCAAGTTTAAACGATGTCCTTGCCATAGCCAGGACATGGTCAGGCATCTGGTCTGCATCCTGCTGCCGATGAGGTCATCCGATGCATTCGTTTTGCTTGCTTTTGTTGCTCTACACATATTGTACTTGCTGTTGTTGTTGTTGTTGTTGTGTCTATTGTTTAGACAACTGACGGACAACTGTTCTGGCCTAATCTACACATCCGTTTTGGCTAATATTTACCGCTCCAACTGGTCAGTGTGCAAGTTATTTGTGCTCCTTTTCACACTGCTTCTGTTGCTGACAATTTTCTTAGTTTGTTTTGATATTTATTTTCATTTATGCACCGGAAGTTGCACTCAACTGTGTCACTGACTTGCATTCCGTGCCCAGTTTTTCTTAATTTCCCATAGCTTTTCCAAGGCACTTCGCCTTTTTGGCCAAGTCAACATTAGTTCCGTTTATCTTGTTCTCTATCTTGACATTTGTCTTTCCAAAGCTTCTCAGTTCAGTTCTCTTGGAATCGCTTTCACTTTAACTGAGCTGATGAGTTTTATGATTTTAATTGTTTGAACTGTTCCGACTGTGTCGCCTGCTTCTGGCACTTTGATTAACTGTCCACAGTTTGATTGGCCAATTAGCCAGCAGCGTTTAGACTTGAACCAAAAAAATAATAAGTTGTAGGTTGTTAAATAAGTTGTTTTAAGCCTTTGAGCGGACTAAAATTAATTTTTTTTTGTATTAAAAAGTGAATTTTAGCTTAAGTAGTGTCACAGGGTGTATGCGTAATATTTTTATTAATTTAACTAATTAATTTTACACCAAGGGTTGTTTATTATTAATATTATTTTTATACTTTTTTTTTTTTTTCTTTCTGTTTATTAAGTTTTTTTTCTTCAACACTTTAAACTCTTAATATAAACGTGGCGTATGCGTAATATTTTATATTAAACATTTAATATGTACACTTTTTGTTATTTATTTTTGTATATTAATTTTATTTGTAAGTTTGTGAAATTAATTTTCTTGCGTTACATAAAAAAAACGCTTTCGCCACTTGAATTTTACACGCACCACGCGGCGTATGCGTAATATGAATCTTGTTTAACTGCACGCCTGGGAAACGCACGAAGATTAATGCATGTAAAGTAATTTCCAGTATGTGTGTGTATTTTTTAAATAATTTTTATACATTAATCTCGAAAGCCAGCGTATATTAAGCTCATATTGATGGCAAGTTATTAAATGGAATTAAATAAATAAAGTATGCGACGTGTGAACCCAACGAGACGAATCACAAGACGTTAATGAAATATCAGCAGTCAGTTGGCCAAGAAGCAGACAATGGCAGGGCTCATGAAGTGGTCAAAAGGGAGGACTACATCTGTCCTTTAGTACACTCGTATTTGGTCATTTGGAAGGCGCGTCAAGGCAACGACTGTCCATCCATCTAATTATGCAAAATATACTTGCAATGCGACCCATAAAGTTGATTATGTGTCTCACCCACTAACCTAATTGTATACCTGATAGGTATTAAGTGGGTGTGGCAGGGGTGGAAAGAAGGGGCGGGTAGGCTGGGAGGCTGTCTGTTCTTCTTCATCATTGTCTTGCAACTGATAGCATCTGCAGTCGGAGCAGGCATCTCTCAACTTGAGGCCTCATGTTCGTCAATGCTACTTGCCACTTGATTAAGCGTTGTGTTTGCTAATTAAGCATGTGGCTAAGTCGAAGGAAATCTGCATTAGATTCACTTGGTTTACCCAGCACTCGAAACATGCGGGAAAATTTTATGAAAATTTTCTGCTTTACTTACAATGTAAATGAATTCAGTGTGAAGAAGCTTTGCTTTACCCGGCTCAACATGTGTAACATAATAGTGATAGACAAGTAAAAGATATAAATTAAACGAGTGATCATAAATTTTCATGCCGTAAACTGAGACAAAGGATTTTTGCTTTTCTTTTAATTTTCTTGTTTTCCTTCATCTTTTAATTCTAATTTCTTGCTTTGCTTATCCCGACGCCTTTACTTCCTTTAAATACCAAGTAACCGCCACCTTCCCCTCACCCCTTCCTGCCTTTGTTGCCTTTGTTAACTTGGCAAAAAAGGGTTAAAGGCGGCCCCGAACTGAGAGCAGCCACAAACATAGAGCACAACTTGAGCACGTTCAACGCATTTTCTCATCAACGTCGTCTAAATTGCACTCAATTTTTGAAGGCTACCCCGACTACCCCCTCTACCCCCTTAACCCCTTCTACCACCTCAAAGCTGCTTCCGTTCGTTCCTTTCTTCTGTGCTCTGTGTATGACTGGAACCTCATAGAATCTGTCGTCTCTTCCAGTTTTTTTTTTCGGCACTGCCATCTGCATTGTTACTAACCACTGTTTGTGCCCTTGCAGTGTATAAATTCAGTTAAGAAATGCCATCGAGCATATCAAATATATTTCAATATAATTTTATAGTTTTAATATCGTTTTATGGTAGAATACTTTGTCAGCTTTTAGTTTTTAAAAGTCTTTTTTTAAATAGAATTTTTTTATGTTTGCAGTTGCTTTAAAAATTAAGATTTTTATGAGTTTAAATGTAGTACAGTATTTAAAACATAAATATTTTATTTATTAACTGATTTCAAAATTTATTTAAATTTTTTAATATTAATTTTTTGTCTAAGAAATAATTAAATAAATTATATATTGTCTAATGGGTATTTCAGTTCAAGTCTTTTATATATAAAAATAAGGGGGAAACAGAAGTCTGAATTAAAACATTTAAATACTGAAAAAAGCTATTTACGATACTGTTATATTTCTAAAGACAAATCTAGATTTTATTACTTTAAAATTGAATATTTTTGAATTTAAGTTGACTTAAGAAACTGATTTTAAGTATAAACATAAAAGCTTTACTATAAAAATGAAATTTAATAATTTAAAATAATTTCTCTGTTACTTGAATTTTTAAAAATAAATATTTTAGCTAAAGGGAAAACTTATTTTATGTATGAAATAAATATTTAAAATATTTTTGGCAAACAAAAATTAATTCCATATTTAAAATAAATATTTGAAGTAACAAAAACGTCAACTCAATATGTTAAATAAAATATACAATAAAAATTGTGATTTTTTATAAGTACAGTGAAAGCTCCCTTGGCCGCACAGCCACGGTTCCAGTATTTTTGTCCGCCCAAGAGAGATGTCCGCCTGCGGAAAAGTATTTTGTATTAAAATCATGCTCTTGGGACTGTAAAATGCGTCCGCCTGAGCAGGCTATCCGGCTAAGGTAGCTGTCCGCGAGTAGAGCTTTTACTGTATTTCAAAAAATCATTAACATTTCTTTACTCATTTGTAAAACCTATTTTACAGGTCTAGTTCATTAAACAGTATATATTCTTAAAATAAGTAAATTAAATTTTTAAACCAAACAAAAAATTCAAGAAATTTTTTGTTGACTTAAAATAAGTTTTTATTTTAGATTTTCATACTAAGTCTTTAGTTTGAATTACTAAAATTTGTAAATTAAATATATTAACTATCAAAAAAGTCAACACAAGCTCTTTTTACTTAAATTCTATATATTTTTTTTCACATATTTCCCAAACTCTATCATTTTTCTTTACACTAAATAAATTCAACTTTATAATCAAGTCAAACTGTCAATTTTCATCAAAATTTTCCGCATTTAACTCAACTGTAGAGCATTTAAATTTCCATAAAACCCGAGTATATTTATGCAATGAGTTTTCTAAACATCTGGTTCATGGAAAATTGTATGTCATATGGTTTCATTTGGGGGTCTACGGCTGTTGTGTGGGTGCAGCAGGTGGTTTCTATGGACGAGTCGAAACCTCAGGTTCTGGCCTTATTATTTGGACGCCTTTTTGTGACAATGCTCATAAATGAGTTCTGCATTTCAAACTGCCAGGAACGTCTACTATATATGTAGTCATTATAATATATATATACATATTCAAAACTGTTTTTTGTGTGCCACGTGAGAGAAAGGAAGAGCAAAAAAAATGGGAATTTCCCACAAGTTTTCTAGTTAAGTTAAGTAGCTTTAAAAATTGTTTGCAATTTAATTAAATGCAAGTCCAATTTCTGGCATAAAATAATTCAATTGTTATAATTGTTTTATGGTAAAGCTGGCGCACGTGCTGCTTAAACTGCAGTAGGGATTCCAGTAGGGATTGCAGTAGGGAAATGGCAGCTGAGGATAGGTGGAGGGGAGTGAACATAGCAGTGGGCATAACAGTGGCCCTGGCAAAGGGCATAGCAGTGGGCATAACAGTGGGCGTAACAGTAGGCCAAGCAGTGGACATAGCAGTGGGCCCAGTAGTGGGCGTGTCACAGAGGATGCGTTGAACAATTTTGGGTAAGTTATACATATTCCATTTAAAGCTAAAAAAACTGTTAAAAAATCCAAAGCAAATATAAAAACCGCTAAAAAAGTCGATCTATCAGTAAGAAAAAATCTTGAAATATTTAGAAAACTCCATTTAAAGCCTCGGGTATTATTTCTATAGTTCTTATTTCCTACTCAAAAGCCCAAATGCATTTCGTAGGCAAATAGCAACATTTCAGCTTCTTTGAAAAATTAATGAACTCAAATGCAGAATCCCATAAAGAAAATCTGATACAAGAAAACCGAAGAGATGTCATTGCACACACACACACACACACACACACACTCGCTTGGAAAATGCATAGAAGATTGAGTAGTGACCCAAAGACCCAAAAGTAAACAAAGTTTTGGGTGTGAGGGGGAAAGGAGGCGGTAAGTATGGACGGGGAGTGTAAAAACTTGACTTGTGGTTCAACTAACGAATCCCCAATCCAATTCAATAAAAGCTGTAGACCAAAGCGTAAGCTTCATGGGGGTTGGGAGGGGAGTAGGTAGGGAGTAGGGAGGGGCAGGCAGGAAATAGGGGTTAGGGTGTCTGCAGTCCACAAAAAAATCAGCAAAATTCAATTAATTTAAATGCAGTTTTTGTTAGGCTGTTGTTGTATCATACTATACACCCACTAACACACACACACACACACACTCAGAGAGAGAGAGACACCCACACATATACAGAGCGCAGGGTTTTGGGTTAAAATCTAAACGCATCACTTTACAATGTAAATCTCAAGAGTGCGATGCCCAGCAGCTTTTCTAGCCTTTTTTATAGTTTTTTATGCTGTAGACTTGTATCTGCTTTGCATTTGCCAAACCGACAGCTGTTTTTTAACATAAAGCGGAAACGGGCAAAGAATGAATGGGGAGCAGGGAGTACAAGACTTGAGTGTGCCCTGTAAATGATTGAAAGTATGAGGAACTTTATTACAGAGGCATTTTATTGAAGTATTTTAAAAATCTGAAAGTTGTCTTTAACTAGAAGCTTTATTTTCATACATTTTATTATGAAATATGCTTCAATAGGTTTTTTAAAAAATTGTTATGTCGATAGAAAAGACAACTACAGAATTTTGGAATAAAGATTCCCAGCCAAAATAGTTATTTAGCTCATAAACTGATAGCTCTGTTTGATCTATTCCGATGTCTTTGAAGTGGAAAATACTTTTGAATACTTTTCAAACACTTTTTGTTTGCAAAGCAAAGAAGAGAAGACTTATAACTTGATAGAAACTGTCAGCTTTAAACACAAACTTTGAAAAGAAACTCTAAAAATATTAAACGACAACTAGACATAAAAATCTGTAGCTTAAATATAAGCAACACTTTTAAACCCCATACTATATATCTTTGGACATAGTTTAAACAGAAATTTTTCCTTAGCTTGGCACTCCATGTTTCCCCTTTGGAAAATTGGCATAACAGTAAATAGCTAGGAAAAGCCACATGAGCACACGCATAAATAAGGTTTAATCACACCCACTAAATGGCCAACTCCCACTTTTTGCATTTGTTAATAGTTTTGTTAATGATTTGCTTGGTTGACCAAAATTACAGCTCAATTAAATTCCCTATTTTCCAACAGATTTCCATCTCTCCCATGGGAAATTCTACAACTGATTTTTATCTATTTGTTTTTTATATACTTAAATGTCATATATTTGTGGTAATTGCATTTATCATTTGATTCGCATGCGGGTTAACCGCAATTTCAAATTGATTTCTTTTTTTTTATACATTTGGGATTTCCAGTGTAACATTTTGTAAACAATTTTAATTGCATCGAGTTGTCAGTTATGTCTTTTATTTGAAATTAGCGTTAGTTTAATTATTATTTGCATTACATTGGACATTTTAATTGGCACTCAATAAACGTTGCTGTGGTTTGATGGGCCAATTAGTGTAAACGCATTGAATGTGAGTTTTTAAATAATAATTTGTTTAGTAAACTGATAATTGTTTATGAATTAAGTTTCGAAATTAAAGTCACTAATTCTATTAACAATAAAGCAAACAATTTTTTTAAAATAATTTTAATAACTTAATCAATTAAAGCTAATCATTGCTGGTAAAACTCATATTACTCATACGCCAAGTAGGCATGTAAAATTCATATTACTCATACGCCAAGTGCGCGCTTAAGATATATCAATTTGTAATTTTACGGTCAGTTTTTTATTGAATTAGGTTACTTTGGTGCTTAAAATAAATTTATTAAAAATAATATATTTTTATCAAGTCTACGACTACATTTCATTCATTTTATTTTAATTTACTTTATATTTATTTGTAAATTTTAATAAAATTTATTAAATTTATACCGTTAAAGAAAATTTTAAATATTTTTATTGACTGTTCATAGACTCATAATAATTTAATAAATTTATTTAAACACATTTTTATTGTTTTTCATTAATTTTTTATGACTTTTATAATTATTTTTTATTTAGTTTCAAATTTATATAGATAGAATTAACTGTTTTCTTAGTAAATATATTTTTTAAGTACTTTGTGTTATTAAATTAATTACTCATTTTAGCACAACTTATTACGCGTATTTTAATTAATTTTGCACTCAATTGTCATCACTATTTATATCGATTCAATCAATACGCTGCTAATCGCCTCGAAAAGGACTCAACAATTTTTTTTTTTTACCGCTTGCGGCCAAATGACACAATAACAATAATAACAACAACAAGATGTTTACAAATAAACAGATAACGGTATCGAAAGAGTAAAAGTGCCAAATGCCCGTTAGCCCGCTTAGAGGAATGGAAGAGAGAAGAATAGAGACAGGAATACGTCGAGACGCGCCAAGCGCGCAACGCCAACTGAAACGGCATTAAAAGCCAACGCTTGGCCAAGATTCAATTGTGCAGCGCTGGCAACATGAGCAGAGGATACGCCGACAGCATAAAGCACACACACACAGAGGCACACAAACACTCACACACACACACACACGCACAGTGTGGAGGCGACACATTCACGGACATGCAAAAGGCGCAAAATCAGTTTCGTCCTGCCACAGCGGGACTAAATCATGGCTGAAATCCATTAACACTAAGGGGTTTACTGCAGTGGGGTGTATGTCGCCCACAGCAGCTGCGCGGGGGCGTATTACTTTCATTCATAAATGTGACTAAGTTTTTTTTTTTTAGTCTTGTTTACGTCTAAGCTTCTGCGCCGACGCAGAGTAAGCCACGGCACGTGCCGAGTGCTGTGACGTCACGCAAGCAGCAGCACCTGTTGCAGCTTATACATGGGGCCACTTTGAGGCGTAATCAGTCTGTCAGTTAAACTCGATTTTTCGCTGACAGCCAAATTTGTAGTCTAATAACTCAATAAACAAATAAATTATTTAAACTTTAAGAAATTTTGACTGTTTTCGGCTGGGTATAAAAGGAATTTCGTTAGCTCCAAACTGTAAAAGTTTGGGAGCACTGAAAATGGCTAGTTTAGCTCTATTCAATTTTATTGTCTACAATCTCCTGCAAATAAATTTAAGAAATGTCATCATATTTCATTGCTATCAGCTGCCAGGTGAATAAAAAAGATATTTATAAATTTTTTTAAAAAAATTTGTATTTTTTAACTACTGGAATTCATTGTTTTGTTAGCTCTTTTACCTCTGGCAGAACTATTCTCCCAAAACTACATTTTCTCCCAGTTCGTTAATCTCAATCAGGGAAAGGAGTCTTTAGATAATTTTCCAACGGATTATTTGGACAGTGAATTGCCCAAATTGGGAGTCTTTTTGGATCTGAGCTGCAGTAAAAGCTCTTTTATAACAAATCAGGTAAATTTTTAGACATTTACTTAGCTAATAAAAATAAATTGCTTTATAGTCCAGTCGATCGCGTCTTTATACGGAGCACTTTCATTGGCTCTTGTACGATGAGTCGGGTGACTTGAATAAACTCAACGAACTTTTTGAAAATGCCAATCTCAGCATCAATGCGGATGTAACCTATGTGAAATTGCAGTCGGAAGACGATTTGAGCAGCGTCTTCACGCTCTACGATGTCTATAACAGAGGCAGCCATTTGGGTGGTAAAGTCAACATAACAATCGATCAGAGTGTTTACTGTAATCAGAGTAGCTGTGCAATTAAGGAGTATCTGAGTGATTTGCACAAGAGAACTAGACTACAGCAGCGCAGTAATTTGGAGGGAGTTACTTTCAGACAAGTTGCGGTGGTGAGTTAACTTCAAATATTGACACAGTTTTCAAAGGTAATACATATTTACATTTATGGTGTTTAATTTAAAAGCCACCAAAATTATATAAAATGGGCATATAACAGTCGATCATCTCTCATTAAACCGCGAACGTAAAAAAATTTTATTTACGCAGTTTGTTTGCCATCTTCATTTATTGCCTATGCCGCCGTCGACGATCGAAGCGGAGAGCATTGGCTTAGTGTAGTTGTGTTGAGCTCTCCGAGAACGAAACGTAAGAAACAAAATGCAGCTGTGAACAAAATAACAGGACTGGCTGTGAGGGCTATGTTAGTTAATACGCGCCCTCTGCTGATATACATAAACCTAGTTGATGGTAGGTAATAAGGTAGAATTGTATAACTACATCATGTAAGTCATATATGGTTACCAAAGTAACAGTCTGACGAAAATCAGTAATTAGCATTGTTGAAGTGTGTGCCAATTTACCATTGCGCACCAATATAAATTACATCCATATTCCGCTACTGTATTTTTGGTCTGTCTCTTTTCCATAGAAACGCCGTTAGAATCGCAATTTCTCATTCAGCGACGGCTCAGCTGCTCTCCGCTGCGAGAGCGTAGTATATTTGCAAAGGGGAATAAAAGTAAGAGAGGAAAAAAAAAACAGAAATGTAGAATAATTTCGAGACTATCGAATGCACTCAGTTGCGACGGCACAGCTGCACTCAACTATGACAACACTTTGAAGAATATTTGGCAAACGAGCTGTAAATGAGAGAGGCAGAAAAAGAAAAATGTAGAATATTATAGAGAGTATTAGCGAGTTGTGATATTTAATGAACCCAACATTGAATATCTGTTATTATCGCTTCCTGTAAAACAGTACGGGGTCTTTTACAGTCGGCTTTCGCGACTGTAGTTTATAGTAATTGATTTTATTTTGTGTAGGTGACTGCGTTGCCACTCAACTCTAGTGAGAGAGTTCTTCTGGACTTTCTGGGCAGCGAGCAAAATGCTCATGTCGACTGGATATCACGATTGGGCTATCGCAACAATTTACATTTACAGGAGCTGCTGCTATTCAAGTAAGTATTTTGTTCACTATAGTTTTCAACTTTCTGATCTGCTTATTTACGGGCAGCATAAAACACTCTTTCGTTAATCAATGGAGCATCAATGATACCATCGGAGGTGCCATGGGTGAATTGGTCACTGAACATGCGGAATTATCGACATCACCTTTCGTTTTATCGCCAGCACGACTTCGTGCGACCATTCCCACAACAGATATTGGCCAGTTTCGATCAGTTTGCATCTTTCGAACGCCACACAATGCAGGCATTAAGCCTGGCGTCTTCTTGGAACCCTTTAAGCCAAGTGTCTGGTTGGTCTTTATCATACTATTGGTATTCTCTGGTCTACTACTTTGGCTAATATTTCGACTGGAGCAACGCTCGCTGCAACATTGCCTGCGTTATATACCCTCTCTTTTGACCAGTTGTTTGATGAGTTTTGGTGCTGCCTGCATACAGGGCTCCCATTTGGTACCAAACTCTACGGGCGGACGTCTGGCCTTTATATCACTCATGTTGACCTCGTTTCTCATGTATAACTACTACACATCCATTGTAGTATCCTCGTTATTGGGTTCTCCAGTACGTTCCAATATTAAAACCATACAACAACTCGCAGACAGCTCGCTAGATGTTGATTTCGAAAAAATACCCTTCACAAAGGTTTACTTAGAGGTAAGTAGGGTAAAAAAAAACCTTAGCATTTCTTAGATTTTCACCACAATATAGTATTCTATACAAAATCGATCAAAAATTAAGTCAAAACATAAAAATGTTCTATATAAATCGTATTACTAGGTATATAATATAGACACCTTTATTTTGAACACTTCTAAAACTTGGTTACTGGGTATACTATAGTCTTCTGCTACTACTTCCAGAGCTCTGGTCGGCCTGACATAATCAATCTGGCCAAACGAAAGGTTGACGGACGCAATCCCCAAAGCATCTGGTTAACGGCTAAGGAAGGTGTGCTACGTGTACGTGATCAACCGGGATTTGTATTTATCTCCGAAGCTTCATTCTCCTACACTTTTGTGGAGAAGTATTACCTACCCCATGAGATTTGTGAATTGAATGAAATTCTCTTTCGTCCCGAGAGCAGAGTGTACTCGATTGTACATAAGAATTCCACCTACAGGGAGATTTTGAAGCAAATCCAATTGCGTTTACTCGAGGGAGGAATGACTCAGAAGCATCGAAATTTCTATATCAAGACCAAGTTGCACTGTTTCTCCAACAATTATGTGATTACAGTGGGCATGGAATATGCTGCACCGTTATTTATAGCGCTTTTGATTTCGTACTTTGTGGCATTATTTATTTTAATGCTGGAAATCAGTTGGTCATATGTGGAAAGACGACTTTTGATCAATACAAATTAATCAAAATATAGCTTAAAATAAAAGTAGATTACTAGTTGGGTAAGTTAATAATTAAACTATTTCTTGGAATTTTCTTTTTGTCAAATGTCAGCAACTGACTCAAGACCTCATTAAGTTGTCAAATAGAAGTTGATTTGCATTCCACATTTGATATGTCTATTGACTGACTATTTTAGTACCTATAAAAGGACTTGATTTTAAACGTTTTTGTCATTAATTCTCTATAATTGTACGGCAATCATGTATTTATACCAATTTGTTATATATTATTTTGTGCATATTGCCAAATTGAAAAGTGTTCTATTCCTACACTGTAATACAATTGATTGTAAGTTTTATCTTTAAGAATATTAAGACCTACTAATTTCCCATTTTTCTAGCACTTCTACACTTGGAGAAATTAGCTAATAATCATGCTTTGTACACACAATATTTGAACCTTAATGCTTCTTTCTCACAAACCACAAATTTACAAAATCAACTCGTTGATCACAATCTCGTCAAATTGGGCATTTATTTCGACATCAACTGTTATCAGAGTCCAGAGGTTTTAAATATGGTAAGCAGATAAATTCTTAATACAATTTGTTAACTTAAATTTCTTTTTTAGGCCAATTTTCAAAGCCTTTTCACGAATTTTTATCATTGGCTTATCTTCGATCAAAATTTTAACATGGAAGAGATGCAGCAAAAATTCTCAGAGTCACAACTTTACATACACAGCGAATTGAGCTATGTAGAACCTCGTGAAAATCTCAGCAGTTTTATAATCTACGATCTGTATAATAAGGCTAAACATCTGGGAAGTAAGCTGAATATAACAGCAGATCGGCAAATCAATTGTGATGTAAAGCAATGTTATGTGAAGCGATTTTTAAGTGATCTTTATAGAAGAACTCGTCTGCAACATCGCAAGCTTTTGACAGGCATTACTCTAAGGGCTAACGCTGCGGTATTTATCAGTTTTGTACTATATAATAAACTCTATAGGTAACTTATTTCGCCAACAGCTCACTAGTTTGCCTGTGGATACTCCAGCTGAGAAAATCACAAAGTTTCTCACTAGCCAAGAAGATGTACATAATGATACTTATGCCAGATTAGGGTACCAATCCCATCAGGTCATAAGGGATCTATTGGACTGCAAGTAAGTATACATATATATATTAAATGTAGGAAAACCCTTTGGTAACTTTTTTTTAACAGTGTCTTAATAGTTCTCTTAGCGTCTTCTCTCTTTGCCTCTGTTAACTTAACAGTGGAGTTTTTATTGCTGTTAATGCATGGGGGAGTGAATGGGTTTATCCTCCGCTGTGTTTTAATATACAATTTAAGTCTATTTTTATTTTTTAAGGAAATTTTATATTTAAATTTGCGTTTAATATATTCTTAAATTACTTTAATTCTTTTATATCTTTTCCAGTTTTTCGTTCACCTACCGTGATCGCTGGACTGATTCAGAGGTAACTGGCGGTCTCATACAGGATTTAGTAGACGGTACTGTCGACCTCACAGCAACAGGTTTCCTTTACACCAGCGGTCGTGCTAAAGTCCTACGACCTCTGTCCTGGCAGACTTCCTTTCGTTCCGTGTGCATGTTTCTCAATCCTCATGCTGCAAGCACTGAACTACGAATCTCACAGTTTCTGGAGCCTTTTAGTTGGTCTGTTTGGCTGATGTTTAGTTTCCTGCTGCTCTTCACTGGCTTTCTGCTCTGGCTAACATTCCTGCTGGAGCGCAGGATGAACTGTAATAAGATGGACACCTCCTTGCTGACCAGTTGTCTGCTCTCCTTTGGTGTAGCCTGCATACAAGGCGCTTGGCTCTTGCCACGTTCCACAGGTGGTCGTATGGCCTTTTATGCCATCATGTTAACGTGTTTTCTTATGTACAACTATTATACATCCATTGTGGTGTCTACGCTGCTGGGAGCACCACCGAAATCAAGTATACGCACCATACAACAGCTGGCAGACAGCAATTTGGACGTCGCCGTGGAACCAACAATCTATACCAAGGTGTATGTGGAGGTGAGTTGCGAAATGTGTCAAGGAGATCTGTTAGCTAATATTTTTTAAGCCTTGTTAACTATTTTGATTATAGACCTCAGACTATGCTGAAATACGCAGTTTATACCGCAATAAGGTACTGAACAAGGATCCCAAACGCATTTGGTTATCCTCGGAGCAAGGTGTATTGATGGTGCGCAAAAATCCGGGATTTGTTTTCATAGCCGAATCGGCGACTGCCTATATTTTCGTGAAGAAACATTTTCTTCCTCACGAGATCTGCGAATTGAATGAGATAATGCTGCGTGATGAAACCACAGCTTATACGGTTGTGCGCAAAAACTCCAGTTTTTCAGAGCTTTTCAAGCTAAGGTAAGCTAGCTAAAATCAAATCGTATATTTATTTAACTAATGACATAATTCTAAATTCAGTCAACTGCGTCTCTTGGAAACTGGTGTGCACTTCAAGCACTTTCGTTATTGGGTTACAACCAAGTTGCATTGTTTTCAGAGCAATGTTACCGTAGTTGTGGGCATGGAGTCGGCAGGACCGTTATTTCTACTTCTAATCGGTGGCTATATCATCTGTCTGTTTGTTTTGGGCCTGGAAATACTATGGCACAAACGTCAACTACGTGGTAGACGTAATTAAGGCAAGTTGACATTAATTTGCCACCAATTTAAACAAATATTTCCACTGACAATTGATGGCTAAATTACTTGTAAGAACGGCTATAAAAAGGCTGTTTCTAAACCGAATAGAAGTCAAAAGTGAATTGGAAAATGCAAATGTTACAATTGACCAACTTTTTGTTGTACAATTTGCAACAAACTCGCATCACTTTCATTGTTTTCTTTCATTGTTGGTCGGAAAATGAAAGTTTGTTGAAGAAAATTTAAGTAATTCGAATTTATTTTATTATAACTTTTCTTTTTACAGCTTTTCAGTTGTTACAACAAATTGAGAATTCATCGCAACTCATTTATCTTCAGTTTGTGCACTTGAATGTCCAGAATTGGGAGTACTTGGAGCAGAATTATTTGGATCATCTGAAACCCACGCTGGCTATCTATGTGGATCTGCAGTGTGAGAGAGCTGGAGATCTATTAATGGAGGCAAGTATACTCGGTACCCAAAAAATCGAACGGAACAAGTTTTGTGAGCAAATTTAAAACGGTTTCAAGAAGATCCTTTTATATTAATCTATTTCCAGGCCAGTCGATCTCAGCTCTATAATCAGCACTATCATTGGCTTTTACATGACAGCATTTTTGGCTTTGGATTTTATGATTTCTTTGCGCCCTTCAACATATCCATTGATGCGGATGTCAGTTATATAAAGCAGCACATTCTGGAGAATACAGAAAATATTATCTATGCTCTGTACGATGTCTACAACAATGGAAAACTTATTGGCGGTCAACTGAATATAACTGGAGACTATGAACTTAACTGTAGCATTAGAAATTGTCACTTGAATCGTTACTTGAGCACACTACACTTGCGTTCCAAGTACAGGCAGCGGGAGCAGCTAAGGGATGTGGTATTGAGAGTGGCAACAGTAGTTACCCAACGACCTTTAAACTGGCCAAGAGAGTTGCTTATAAATTATTTAAGACAAGTGAATGACACACATATTGATGCTATTGCACGCTTTGGCTTTCAAATCACTCTTCTGCTCAGAGATCTTCTGCAATGCAAGTAAGTTAATAGAGATAATGAACATACTCAGAATTAAGTTTAAAAATTACAATCAATATTCTAATGCTGATGTGCCAACTCCATTGCTCATTGGGTTAATTTTTTGTTTTTGCACTTACTCCCACTGTAAGAGAGAGCATGCGTTCATTAGTTCTTGCACTTGCTCCCACTGCAAGAGAGAGCATGCGTTGATTTATTTTTGTAATTGCTCCCACTATAGAAGAGAGCACGCCTGTGTGTGTGTGAGCACTGCTAAGAGCATATGCAGTGCAAATTACACAAATAGTTTTGCATGCTGCTGTACATGTGTGTGTGTGTGTGTGTAGGCGATGCTAATTACACAAACAATTTTTCATATTTCGTTCATCGTTATTCTTTTGCATCGCGGTTGAGATCACCAAAAGCAGTAACGTAGCGTTGTTGATGCGCAGATTATCCTAACGTTAATTTACTGTTATCTTTCCTGAGTTCACACATGTAAAAACTTGCTTGATTTTGGAGAGTGCAGCGAAATATATAGCATATCAGTTATATGAGCATAGATAAATTTGTTTTCTTCTTTCGTGCAGGTACCTACGAACATATATTGATATATGATCTGCGTAAGCAACTTTTGTGCACTTCTGATCTCAAATTAAGAATAAATTATAGAGCCATTGATCTGCGCTACGAGTGTCTTCCTGCTATACCAATTGGTGTGGAGACCATATTGGCCATGGTCAACGGGAAAGCGTGATATAACACTGGTTTCATCTAATTTCCATTTAGAGAGATATATATCTGAGTTAACCTAACGAAAAGAATTGTACAATGTCAGTGTTTTAGGTTAGTTTCCAAAAAGAAGTTTACCATATAGGGGCAGGAGTGATTCATGTTCGTATACTCTTGCATATACGAATAGATTAGTTTAGGTATAAAATATTTTGTAGGATTCTTAAAAAAATCACAGACATCGATTTTCATATCATATAGAAAGGGATGCCAACCACCCCGTTCCCGCCTTAGGATCCTAAAATGAATTTGAGCCTATAAAAAATAGTTGATATAAAATATTTAGGTATAATATATTTATAGAGGATTACCTCATCTAATGATCGCTTTAATGTAGCTCTTAAATTCACTAAATTTGTTGATCGGTTAATAGCCTTTATACGGCACTCTATCAACTCCGCCCATTCGGGAATAATGATCTTGCAGTTCAGGGAATTAAATTTGGCAGTTCCCTCAACCTACAAAATATTTTTCAAAACTAATTATCCAATATAATCAGTGGAATTAACTTACAGTTTGAATCAACCCAAAAATAAGGGTAATTTTCCAATATTGTGTATTCATATTGCCTGTCAGCAAAAAATTAAAATTTATAAACTGAATAATTTGGTACCATCTATGCCTTATATACTGATTGGTTAATATGTCATTAGGAGTGTAGAGCATTTTTAATTCTAATTGTAAAATAATTATTGAGTTATTAAACTACAAAAGTAACTTTATATTTGAAATAATTTTTTTTATTTCATAAAATTAGCTTAATACCCTTTAAATTTTGTCTTTTTGGAATGGGACACAAAAAAACAGACAGAATTCGTAAAAAACCCTTTGCTGAATCCGACTGTGGTATGGATTGCGCTAATTAAGCTTGAAAAATGTATGATCAATTATTTACAACATAAAATCGTAAATCAAATGAGGCGAAGAGGTTAATTTTTTATGTAATTGATTTATAACTGAGACAGTAATTTTTACCTAATCACCTATGACTAAGCAAAGTAATAGATTAAATGAACGAAATAACATTAGTCTGTCACGATCCAATTGATCATAAACCTCAAATTTTAAATTTAGCTTAAACACTTAACCAAATCGTGACATGAGTTGTTATAATTTATGATTCATATATATATATGTATAATATTAATTTAGAATTTTCAACTTTTTACTTACTCGATTCCAAATTTATTAAATTAAGCAAATTTTTAAGTGACCAATTCACGAAAACGTCTAATTACCCCACTGTACTTTCTCCATTCCAGCATGGACATGGTTTTCTACGATCGTTGGAGCATCAGCGACGTTCTTGGTGGAATTGTGGGTGCTGTTGTCGATCAGACAGCCGACATTGGTTCCTGTCCGTGGCTCGCGACCGAGGGCCGTCTACAGTATGTATCGGCTATAATAGAAACTGGTTACTTTCGCTCCGTGTGTCTCTTTCGAACGCCCCATAATGCGGGAATTCGCGGTGATGTGTTTCTGCAGCCCTTTAGTGCCTTGGTGTGGTACATTTTCGGTGGTTTACTACTGCTTATTGGACTGCTGCTCTACCTCATCTTCTACCTGGAGTGCAAGCAGATGGACAAGTGTTTGCGAGTCAAATTTCTACCCTCTCTGTTAACCACTTGCCTGATCAGCTTTGGAGCTGCCTGTAGTCAAAGTTCGGCAATAATACCACGATCTACTGGCGGACGTCTAACCTATTTTGTGCTATTTCTGACCAGTTTTATAATGTACAACTATTATACATCTGTGGTGGTATCTTCGTTGCTCAACTCACCTGTCAAATCACAGATTGAGACAATGCAACAGTTGGCAGAGAGTTCACTGGATGTTGGCATGGAGCCACTTTCGTTTACCAAAAGTTATCTGAATGTAAGTAGTATATATGTATGTGTATAGTATATGGTATATAACTGTTTAATTAACTACTTTAGTACACTCTACGTCCTGAGATTAAATTGTTTAACAAACGCAAAGTCGAATCGCAAAGTAAGAACAAGGAACTTTGGTTACCAGCGGAGAAGGGAATACTTCGTGTCCGTGATCAGCCTGGGTATGTGTATATTCTGGAGGCCTCCTCGGGCTATGCCTATGTGGAACGCTATTATACTCAGCAGGAGATTTGTGATCTCAATGAAATACTCTTTCGACCCGAACAATTGCTCTATATGCATCTGCATCGCAATTCCAGTTACAAGGAAATCATTCGACTCAAGTGAGTATAGAGAAAGGGCAATATATCTTGTATGTGAATAAGGGGGATTTATTATAAATCCATAGAATCCATGATAGAGTAGAGTAGAGTGGTCTATTAGGTTTGTCAGAAGCGAAATGTGCGTAACAGGCAGAAGGAGGCTTTTCCGACCCCATAAAGTATATATATTCTTAATCAGCATCACCAGAAGAGTCGATATAGCGATGTCTGTCTGTCTGTCTATGAACACCTGAATCTTGTAAACTACAAGAGCTAGAGCTACCAAATTTGGAATGAAAGTTCGTCTATATGTCAATTAGATCAAGTTTATTTCCGGATCGGACAACTATAGCCTTCAGTAAAGCTCTTATAGGACAAATCGGTTAAAAATATCTTACATGTTTATCTATATAAAGGCTGTTTCCGAAAGTATTTCCTTTAAACCACAAATTAGGGCTCTTAGGGCCTAAAGCCTTTTAAATCCATTTTATATATATATTTTACAGACTACTACGCGTTCTAGAAACCGGCGTTTATCGCAAGCACCGCAATAATTGGGCCCGCATGAAGCTCCACTGTTATTCGCAGAACTTTGTCATCACCGTGGGCATGGAGTATGTTGCTCCGCTCTTCTTCATGCTGATCTGTGGTTACATTTTGGTGCTAGTGCTGTTGCTGCTCGAGCTCACCTGGCAACGCTATGTGCAGCGAACACATTAAACACCTGACAACTTTTAGCGGTTTTTTCTTTGCACGCTTTAAGCTATTATGCAAAAATTATATAAAAAGAGAAATTAAAGCACTTTTGGGTTAACTTTTTCGCCGTTTGGAATTATGCAGGAATGCAGTAACCCGATTTTCACCCGTACACTTCCTGTTGTCAGGACACGCCTCGTTGGGTCGACCACGTTTTCATGTTTTCGTATTTGCATTCAAAACTTTTCTTGTTTTTCTTTTGGGGCTGTAACTGTGCTTCTTTTTTTGACCATTACATTTGCATTTTTATATGCAGCACAGTTTAACAGTTATGAACTTAAATTCTGTTATCAGCATTGGGCAATGGCCAAACTTTGTTATCGAATTTAAGCCAAGATTCTTGCCCTTATCACGATTACACGGAGAAACATGAAAGAATAGTACAGTCGAGCACAACCGACCGTATAATACTCTTTGTATAATACTTCCGATTATATTGCTAAAATGGGTAGGCCATTTAGGCCAGCGTTCGCGGGCTGCGCTGCCGTCACTCAAGCAGCGCTGCCGCCACTCTAGCAGCGCTGCCGCCACAGAAGCAGCGTAAAGGTTAGTTCACATGTTTGTATGTTTCTGTCTCGCTTGCACACATGCGTAGACATTGTTTCTTTTCTAGTTTTCTTGTTTATAGTCCGATTTATATGCAACTTTCAGAAAGATTCTTGTATTGATTGACTAAATATAGAGTCGATACTGACTAAACTCGAACTTGTAGCACTTACCATCTCTGAAATGTGGCTATACTGACTCGGCTTGTGATGCTGATCAAGAATATATATACTTTATGGCCTTCTTCTGCCTGTTACATACTTTTCACAAACCCAATATACTCTTGCAGAGAGTACAAATAATGCTAAAATCTGTATTCCATACATTTCTGTACAGTTTTTTCCCTGTGTAGTCTGTAATCAATCATTGTATATTTACTTCTATTTGTCGCATGATTTATGTGGCGACCTGAGGGCCAAACTTGACACGATTTTATTTCATTTTATTCAGTTGCACAATTCGATATTTGTGGCACGTTATTGCGAAACCATAAAACAAAGGCGGCAATTAGCGACAAGAGCTTCTGTATTTTTTGTATGAACGCCCCTTAAACAGCGACAAATGGGGTATATCTAACGAAAGGAACGTAGAAATTTATATACAAAATTTATTTTTCTTAGACTTTTTAAGTGAGTCACAAATTAGAATTTTTAAACAAATTTTTATGAGGTTTAAAAATTATGTGAAAAATTTAAAATTTTTATAACATTTAATTTTAAACCATTTTTTAAGAATTTATAAGCACACCATAAAGATTTAATTTTATTTAATACTTAACACACTCAGATTAACTTCTATAATGCCCAACTAAGCAGGCTCCAAACTGCCTGACCCTTAAGAACCCAATTGATATGACAAATTGACGTATCACTGACAAATTGCCAACTCAATCTTGTTGTCAACAGTGCTACTTTCGCCATTACGTACTTGTTATACAACCCTCTTTTGTTTCATGTCATTTCGTGCACATTTAAGTTAACCATAAATTGACAGCTACTTGTAAATTATTTACTACATTAAATTGTCTCTATCGGGTTGGCAACAGTGCACGCCCTCCTCTGTAACCCTATCGGGAACACCCTGTGTTGTCCATGTTGTCAACAACATGTTTTGGTTTTTTGATTTCACTTTCCTTTTCCTTTTTTGCATTTCAACTATTTGAACTTTATGGAGCAGTTAAAGAGGGTATATAAAAATACTATTGCTGTTTGGAATTGATTAAAATGATTGGGTTTAATTTAATATTTTAAAAAGTATATTTATACAAATTTCAGCTTTGTACATATGTGTTGCATACTTTGCGGCTGCGTTTGTTTAATACATTTTAATGGGCATATATGAATATATTAGGGTAGTACTTTTTTTCTTTCAACTTATGTTATAGTCATCATTGCTTCGCATTCAACAGAATCAAACAACTCTTTTAAGCTTTAATAAATCTATTTTGGCCAGAAGCGTATTTGTAAACATTCCTCAAACTCCAACGTACTACTATTTATTTTTTGCTGCATACTTTGTGGCTGCGTCTGTTAAATTGATTTTAGTGGTTTGTATACGTGCTAAACTAGCGCGCGAAATGGTTTTGTTTAAAATGCCATTTGACAATTTGTTACCAGATTTAACTTTCAGTTAAGGCTCACCTGCCTCGTCAGAGAATTCGCTTAGTTATAGATTTATGATAAGCAGTTATGTACAATTGCTGTTGCCATTTGTTAGAATTAACTGGACTGATATCTTAAGATTTATAAGGCCCGTGTACATCTTATCGGCTTTGTTATTGCCAGTAACTGGGTTTTAATCTATTCCCGGCGGATTGCTCAGATAAAGATAATGTTTGATGATAATATTAATGATAATGATGTCAATTGGCACTTAAGCGTGTATTTTAGCCTCAGTTGATTCTCATTACTCGGACGTGTACAACGTGAAGTAAAGTACTTAAAAGGGTATAATATAAATTGTGCGTACTTGATAACGTCATAAGGTTTTAAGTATCTCAAACATTTTATAGCCAAAGGGCCTTTAAGAAGAGAGAGAAATTTCAGCTCAACTCGTGTAAATGACCCATCAAAAGCTCGCTTTTCGGGTTTACTTCAAGATTTTAAAGTTCGTTGTGATTTTAATTCGATAATTAACGAAATTCCTCGTAATTCCGGTTTCAAATTGTTGCCATTGTCAAACTTCCACTGTCCCTCTTGCCGTCTCCCTTGTTCTTTTCAATAACAACAATAGACACACTTTAACAATAAAATTATTCAACAACTTTTATTCAAAATTCATTAACAGCTGCCCACACGCACCATAACATAACAATGGTAATTAAGACAGCTATTGACAAAAAAAAATCAAACGTGACGTTGACGGGCCTCTCTTACCATTGATCACGTTACCGATTGCATTCATTAAGCTTTCTCTTCTCTCTTCCTTCTGCATTTCTGCTGTCCGTCTGAGCTGCAGCATTGCTCATTTGCAGGGACTCACACCAACACACATATACAGTATACTTTACAGTGCAAGACAAAATAATAGATTCTAAGTGATGTAAATCCTTTTACACATGCGGTAGAATATAAAATGCAAGAGAAAATAAATAATAACTCTCCGGAATTCTTATATCGGATGATATATTTATTTGCTGTGATTTCTTAATCGTGTCTTTAAATCCTTTCTTCAGAAATTCTTTATGTTCATGACATGTGCAACTCTTGTGTTGAAGCTATTGTTTTCCCCCGTGCTGTACATACACAGCATGTATGTATTACGTTTACTCTCACACATAGTTAACTACTTGCTGGCTCGGCACTTCTATGTGTTGTTGTTTCTTTTACTCTGAGCTTTTTTTATGCTGCCGGTCTCAAATCGCGTGATTTTAACACTTGGTCTCTTCAGCGCCGCTGTCGCTGCCACCATCGCAGTCACCGTGGCCGTCGCTGCCGCTGTCGCTTCAATTGTAGTCGGTCGCCATCGGTGTCGACGTCGCTGTCGATATCGTCAACTGCTGTGCTGTTGTGGGTCTCATTTGGTGGGAGGTTTATTTAGATTCAGTCGATCGCGGATCGTTAAAGCGCGCGAATTACTCTCGTGTCGGCAGCTTTATCTAAAACAATTGTCGCGAATTTTTATTGACAAATTAAAAAACAACAGGAGAACATCTCAGATCAAGTGTTTGAGAGATAAAGCTTAAGAACAGGTGCGCTCCAACGGTTAATCAGTCTTATCAGCAAAGCGAAACTGTTCAAAATTATAAACAAAGAACGTGTCAAACCGATTTTAAAATCTAGCTTACGTTACAAATTATTATAGCAATTTTAAGGGGGAATAACCCCAAAAACTACGCAGTAAACAAAACAAAATTCATTAAAGAAAATATATATATATAAACGAAAGAAACATACTGATTCATGATCCAACAAAAGAACTGATAAACTTAAAACCTCAAATTAATTAATTCAGTTCAAAACGTGAACTCAATTAAAAGTTTGATTTACTATAAGCGCCGATTATTGCAATACTCTAATTTCCCATATAGTTCTATCAGATTTCGCAATACGAAACTGATACTTCCTATATAAAAGTTATAAGAAAAACAACGGCATAAATTGTTAACCCAAGGAAAATGTCGCAAACTTTTGTATCAATTTACATTGAAAATTTATAATTCCGAGTGCATTTAGAATTTTAATTTATGAATATTAAATTACTGCCAACGAAAGTGACAACTAAGCTGGGATAGTCTTACAAAGTGGGTCAACAACATTGGTATACCTGGATGAGTCACAAGATATGGTATAGACATAAAATTACTTATGAATCTAAAAAATAACAATTCTAGTTCGAGAACTTTGCTTGAGACCTTTTTTTGCGGTTGGCAATTAAATCAAAATTATTTCTCTCTTTTTTTTTTTGTAATTAAAACAATTGTTTATTGTACCACGTGCGACGTAACGACGTCTACTAAAAAATAAGAAGCTTTTTTAGTAGCTTATCTCAAGCATTGACAAGGTCAAATAGCTGAGCATCTCGCCTAGATAATTTGATTAGATACAACTGCGACTACTTTCTACCCCACAGCACTTCCCTCTTTCTCTCCTACAGGGTATATACGACAGGTATTTAAATTGCCAGCATTTATAGCTATATAATTGATCGAGTAGGAATGGAGGTAGTATAATTAGTTACTGTAAATGTACCTAATATAGACTAGACGTTAATTGTCTCTCACTCGAATATATCGGCGCTCTATAGCCCCAGAGTTCTTGAGACTTTTCTATAGTGTACTTAAGATTTAACATTTAATAACTCCCATTAACTTTCCCTAATCAAAGTTCTATAGTTTTTTATTCAGGTTTGATTAGTTCTGTTTCCATGTATATATATATATATATATATTCTGATTTTTTTCTGAATCAAGTCACAAGTTCTTCTAACTGTAAACAAATCAAATACTGTGCACTTTGCCCAGTTGTTAATCGTTGCCAATAAATAAATTGTTGAGTTTTTTTTCTATATCCGGGCCTAGTTCAGTTCCCTTTTCGATGCCATTAAAAAGTTCATAAATAGATTGTATTTTAATGATATATCACACAAACTAACTAATACTCACCAAAAAGTAAATAAACAACAATTGAAATCAGTCAAGTGACGCAATTCAAATGAAGCTTGGCTTTTTTTTTGGCCAGGTCAACGTAGCAAAATAAAAGCCAAATTTGTGTAGTCATAAAATCTGGCAAATATTTGACAAGTCGGGAAAGAATGAACATTAACAAATAAACACAAAATACGTTATGTCTAACTAAATATTATATAGTATAAATTAACTGCTAAAGGAAGTATAAAATATTTAAACAATAACAAAACAACAACAAATGGTTGCATCACCAAAATTAACTATTTTGAGCACGTTTCTCTCAGTTTTGAATTCTCCTGAACTTGCTCAATGAAATTTTGGTTTGTCTCAAGACCAAACTCGAACATGTTTTGTTTAATAAATTAACTAATAAAGTGCTTGTTTAATTATACTACATATATAACTGTGTTACTAAACCAAGTGCTAAATTTAGACTACGCTTAAAATAAAAGCTTTTACTTAAAGTGCAGCTGAATAAATACTAAGGAAGCGAGAGTCAACTTATTAAGAGAGCATTTCTGGGAGTATTTTATGATGTTAAATAGATTAACAGACTTAGTACTTTACAGACAGCTCTTATGTTAGCTTTAAGCTATGTTAAAAAATTCTGTTAAGCCTTATACATACCAATGAGAGGCTTTGTCTCCTACGAATTGTACTTTTATCTACTCTCTGATCAGTGAGCTAAGCAGTGAGAACTAAGAATTAAATATATAACTGTACTAGTAGTTATTAATATATATTTTAGTACTTTATACTAAAGTAGTCTCTTTTTAGTTAGAATAATTCATACAAATATATTTTGTAGATACTTTTTTTATCTTTCAAATTTTTGGCGATTTTTGCTAAAATCTTCCAGGTTCAACAAGAATTTCTGAAAAATAAGTTAAAATTACTTTGTGGCTTTTCTACAAGTAGTATATAACCTCTTGTTCAAGCATATATGTAAACAGAGAATAACAACGCGGAGATTATTTCCAGAAACTATGATTTCTAATCTAAGAAGAGTCTAAGAAGCCTAAGATAAAAATAGATCTAAATATAAAACCACGCTCTATCCTGTGCATGTGGTACAATACCAAACATCTTAGAGGAGTGCTCTGTCTGATGCTCTATAAGACTAGGATTGTAAGAAATAAAATTAGTTCAATTTTTGTGATTAAACCCTAAAGTCTTGTTGTCCATTTAATCAGCTCTATTTAACTGGTATATTGGCTTGACTATTGCTATTGACTATAGCTTTACATGCACTTAAGTTTAGAAGGATACTTCTATAGAGTTTCTTGAGTTTAAGAAGGATACTTAAATTTTGTACAGAAATTAAATTTTGTTCAGGCACGAATGGAAATATCGTCACTCTACCTATGCAATAGTTTTAAAAAATATAAAATAAATACTTTTTAGAGATCTATAAAAATCCAAATGATATATCTATGTGTGAAATCCCTTTCCATGCTATGGAAAAAGGGTATAAAAACTGTTAAAACTAAAATATATTTCTATTTTAAGTAAAGGATTACAGTGAAAGCTCCCTTAGCCGGACACGGTTTCAGTAATGTTTTTGTGTCCGCCCAAGTGAGATGTTCATCCAAGGGAATAGATTTTGTATGAAAATCCTGCTCTTGGGACAGCTGTCCGCGAGTAGAGCTTTCACTGTATATAGTCAATTAAATTATTACTTCAGTCAGTTGGTCTGGATCCCGCCTTACAACATTTATATAAATATTGGTAAAATTTCCCCAAAACATCTTATTTAAAAGAACTCATGATTTATGATTAACCTGAACAAAAGTCTATAAAGATACTTCCCAAAATACTAAACTATTTTTAAAAACCCTTTTAAAATACTTCTTTGCTTAAATACTTGCAGTACTCCTGCCCAGAATGTCGATGGATAAGCATCACGAGGCAGAGGACAGCGATCACAATCCCCAAGTGGTAGTCACGCCCTCAAATGCCGCCCACAGCGTACGACACGATCGCAGTCTCTGGCGGGACTTGACAGCATACTGGATACTGGGTCTCTGTAATAACTATGGCTATGTGGTAATGCTCAGTGCTGCTCATGACATCATTGCGCAGTTTAACGATGAGGTAAATAAACTGATAACTGATAAGATTTAAGCGTTAAGGGGATTTTACTAACACATAACTCTTTTTACTTAAAGCCCGAGAAGGAAGTTGGCGGTGAAGGCGGAAATGGACGTGAATGCCATTTGGTGTCCACTGGTGCCATTTTGTTGGCGGATGTGCTGCCCTCGCTCTTTGTCAAGATTCTGATGCCCTTCTTTCCCTTCTGGGTCAAGTGAGTAATGAGTGTTCTACACAGTGAACATATTCATGAACCAAACCCTTAAAAGTATACTTACCCCTTAATTTCTTTCAGTGTACGCATTGGTATTGCTGTTGCCTGCTCCGCGGCGGGTTTTCTGCTCGTGGGCTTTGCAAATGCCGAATGGATGGCACTGCTGGGCGTGGTCATTACATCAGCCAGCAGTGGCATAGGAGAGACCACCTTCCTGGCCTATTCCTCAAGTTTCAACAAGTGAGTTTTGATTTAGGGTGACCAAATTATCTATATAACTAAAAATTCTACTTCTCCAATCCCCAGAAACGTCATCTCCACTTGGTCATCGGGCACGGGAGGAGCTGGTGTCATTGGTTCCCTTAGCTATGCCACACTACGTTCCTTGGACTTCAGTCCACGTGACACAATGTTGATTATGCTAATCTTTCCGGCAATTGAAGCGCTTTCCTTCTGGCTGCTGCTGCGACGTCCACAGGTACTACCAGTGACGACAGTGGAGTCCACAGAGGAGCTGATTAGCGATGACAAGCCACTGGTGGGCTTCAAGGAGAAGTTCTCCTACATTAAGCATCTCTTCAAGTACATGTTACCACTCTGCTTGGTCTACTTCTTCGAGTACTTTATCAATCAGGGATTGGTAAGTTATAGTCACATGTATTCCAATCCTATCTTTGCCCTGATCGTAACATTCTTCTTTCAGTTTGAACTGGTCTACTTTGAGAACATCTTCCTGGACAGGGCGTCACAGTACCGCTGGCTGAATGTGGACTACCAAATTGGTGTCTTCATTAGCCGCTCGTCTGTGAACATTCTGCAGATTAATAAAATCTGGCTAATGTCGGTGTTTCAATTCATTAACGTGGCCTACTTTCTCACCGAAGTCATTTGGTTCTACACTCCGAGCATTTGGATTGTGTTCGTCATTGTCCTGTGGGAGGGGCTGTTGGGCGGTGGCGCCTATGTGAACACCTTTTATCGCATGTCCAAGGAAATTCCTCCGGGTCGTCAGCAGTTCGCCATGTCTATGGTCGTCCAATCTGATTCCTATGGCATCGCCCTGGCCGGCTTCCTGGCCATACCCGTCCACAATGCCATTTGCAGTCTGCCCGTTTCCTCGGTGCGCACTCTTGGTTGGTAAATGGGTACATTGTGTACGTTGGGTACATTGGGTACATTGGTACATTGGTACAGAGCACTCATAATGAGTTATTGATTATGCCTTTAAATGAGTAGATTAAAGCTGTGCTTCTAACTGTGTGTGTATGTGTGTGTGTTTGTGTGAGTGTGTGTATGTTCATTCTTTAGTATTATCTGTGTAATTATCTAGTTGAGGCCTAGCTAAGTTAATAGCTAACTTCTGTGTGTAACAATAATTAAATATGTTTTAAACTTAAAATAAATTTTCTTATAATATAAAACAATCCAACAATTTAAATTTATAATTTCAACTAAAAAGCACAAGATTCTGTTAAGTTATAGCAAATTATATTTAAATATTTTGTATTGCAAAAAACTATAGTTTTAATATAGATTTTTTTGATTTAACAACATGAAATCCTCTAGATTTTAAACTCTAGCGGTAAATAGTCAATTTTTTAACATTTAAAAAATTATTATCATTTTTGAAATAAAATAACTAAATAAATAATAACAACTGAAATTCACATTCGTAATTAAAATCATTTTTGTAAATTTGTTAAATAATTTTGTAGATTTCTTAACTGTAATAGAAATTAACGTAAAGCATTTGCAAATATTTGTATGCACCTAAACTGGTTCAGTGCAGGTACTTGTACCTAAAGCTGGCAAAAAACCACAGAGCAAATCACCCAGTTACAACTACAACGTGCATTAAGAGCATTAAGAGAGCTGCAATAAAGTGTGCATAAATAAATACCTGACGGCCATGCTCTTTTGCATCAGTATTCAACAGGCGCCCTTACGAATCACACATGAATCCGACTTGCCGCGTTTGCATGACCAGCTCTGGAGTATTGGTGAATATATTCACAACAGAGAGAGGTGAAAATCCCAGTTTGGAGGAAATGTATAAGAAATGCGTCGACGTAAAAGTGAAACGAAATGATAAATTACCTAAGCATTTGTGCAAAATTTGTTTGTCCGATGTGCGGAATGCATACAGATTCAAGCAAAACTACCAACTGTTTCTTAAGAGCTTGAATGGGAACTGGCATTTAAGAGAGAGAAAACGGGTACATACACTAGAGCTCTCTGAGCGCGAACACAATGTGTGTGGGTCCGAAGAGAAAACAGCTGTGACACCAACTAAGGCAGTTAAACAGAATGACAGTAAGAAGAGGCAAATAAAAGCAAAGCGCCCAAACAAAGAGACGAACATATTAAAACTAAATGTGAAGGCGGTAACGAAAGAGAACGCAAACGAACATATACCGCGAAATTATGATACGATACCAAAAAAATTACATGCTTGTAGAATTTGTGGTATGGTCTTTTGGAAGTCCTCTCACTGTACGCGTCATTTGAGGGTGCATACAGGCGAGCGTCCATACCATTGCCAGCATTGTCTCAAACGCTTTGGACAAGATTCGCACCTAAAGAGGCATTTATTGACGCATAACTTGGCTGATTCCAGTAAGAGAGGGAAAAAATTTAATAAACCGAAGGAATTTGCGCAATCAACACACGCAAAATAATCATAGTTACTGTGCCAATAACACGATCAATTCCGTCTCTGTGGAAGGGAGAGCGAGATAGCAATCTTGAAAAGAGCGCCGTCTGGTGGATTTGATAAGCGAGTGATTTAACTTTAAAAATGAAATTTATTTAGAATTTTTAAGCAGAAAACAGGGAACTTGCCAACGATGTTGCATAAAATGTATAACAGAAATTATTATTATTATAGTTTCTTTGAAACACAAAGCCAAAGGGAACAAATAATGTACATACATACATGATTTGTTCATTAAATAGTTTTCTTAGAAAGAGATCAAGATTATATGTATGTTGATGGTAGCCAGCGTTTTCACACAGTGATATGCAATTTTTGAGGTGCGCCGTCAGAAACGCTTCAATAAATTGTAATATTTTAACAATTGACCGATAGTGTATTATATAAACGCTAACATAAAATAAAATCTGCATTTGAATGTTTTTTAATAAAAAATTTTAAAGCATTTTTAAATAAATTAATAAATTTAATTTTAAGACTGTACTGAATTTAATTAAAACTAAAACTATTTTTAATTAAAATTAGTTTATAATTATGCTTATTTTATGTCAACTATTTATTATTAATATATGTAAATTAATAAACATTGCAGAATTTATTTACAACAATTTTCAAACAATGATATGTTTTTAAATTTTATGTGTAATGTACCCACGTCCATATTTACACCTACAGTTGTGTGATGAAAGAATTTAAACACATTTAGATACATGAGACTAGGAATGTCTGCTTTGACTCAATTGTATATCACACTGTAACATGACTAGTCGTGTTACTCAGTCGTGTTGATGTACAGAACATTTCTAGTTTACTCTTAAATTCAATTTACTTCAATTAAGCACACTACATTCAACTATAAGACCAAACACACGTATTTTTTCCTCAACCGCATAGTGTATTTAAAGTAAGAAGAAAAAGGTAGTGGTTAGACTACCTGAACTATACAACAATATTCCACACATTATGAAGTTCCCAAAATGTTATCAGCACAACTGCTTCACTGCTTGTAGAAATGCCAACAACCAGATTAAGAGAACCGAAGTATAAATGCGTGCCGACCGCACTCTCTTGAATCAGTACGCAACTGAAAGCCAAACGAACCACACATGAATCCGAGTTGCCGCGTTTGTATGACTAGCTCTGGAGTATTGGTGAATATATTCACAACAGAGGCAGATGTTATTCCCAGTCTGGAGCAAATGTTTAATGACTGCGTCGATGTAAAAGTGAAACGAAAGGATAAATTGCCAAAGCATTTGTGCAAAATATGCTTGTCCGATGTACACTCCGCATATAGATTTATACAAAACTACAAACTGTCTGTTGAACACTTGAACGCGCCTTCGGTTATTGAGGAGGGTGACAGAGTGAAGAGAAAAGATCTCTCTCACCAGAACAAGAAAACGCGTAAACGCAAAGAGCAAACTAAACACAAGCGACGCAAAGTAGCGGCAACAATCAAGAAGGCAGAACTGAAAGAGAACGAGCACGAAGAGAGCCCTAACGTAAAGCCAGAGGAAGAGGCAGAGGCAGTGGAAGAGGCAGAGATAGAGGCAGAAGAAGAGGCAGAGGCAGATGCAGAGTCAATCCAAAAGGGTGGAATAATAGAAAGCACACAGCTGATAAACAACAACAATTCGAATACGAAAAAACAGCATGTCTGTAGCTATTGTAACAAGCTCTTTCCAACACAAACGAATTTGGAGCGACACGTACGAGTTCATACGGGCGAACGTCCATACAAGTGCGAGACTTGTTTGAAATGTTTTTCACAAGCCTCAAATCTTAAGAGACATTTAAAGGTACATGACAAATATTATTGGAAAAACCTATAAAGACATGGAGACAGTTTGCCACGTTTGCATGAGCAGCAGCGGGACTGTGAAAAACATATTTAAAGAGAGAACGGTCGCGACGGAAGAGCTCTCTCTGGTTGATATGATAAACGAGTGTTTCAACTTCAAATTCAACGACGAAGATAAAAACATCTGTGAACTTTGTACTTCAGATGTTCGAGCGGCTTTTCGATTTAAGAGAAATTACGAACAAAATATTATGCGGAAAGAGAACGAGATCGACGACTTTATCGACAGTCTGGCAGAAGAAAGCTGGGAATTTGTTAACGATTTGGTCAAGAGAGAAATAACAGATGAGTCAGATGAAGAGAGCATCAAAAACTTTAAGCAAAAAAAGGAATTAAACACAAGTAAATCAAGCACTGAGGATGAACATGTCACCGAGTTCAACAAAAGTATTGAGCAGAAAACGTTCAATTGTGTCCACTGTCATAAAGTCTTTAAAACAAAAATGTATCTGATAAAACACCTCCATGTTCTCAGTGGAGGATCTTTCAAATGCAAAAACTGCAAGAAATCTTTTGCAAATTCATCTGCTCTGGAACTACATCTAAAGGTTCACAACAAGGAACGAGTATACAAGTGTTCCTACTGTCCAAAAGACTTTGCTTATAACACAAGTCTGCGAACACACCTACGTCTTCACACGGGAGAACAACCCTACAGCTGTGCAATCTGCGAGAAACGCTTCACATCATCATCGAATCTGAAGGTCCACGAAAGAGTTCACACCCGAGAACGACCTTTCAAATGTCCAATCTGCGAAAAAACCTTTGCTCAGGCCCCGTCTCTAAAAAAACACTCGATTCTTCACACAAAGGCAGGCAAATTCATTTGTTCCTTTTGCAATAAACAATTTACCAAACAGGAAAGCCTTCGACGTCACAAGGCTAGTAGAAAATGCCGCCAATAAAATAAAAAATTAATAATTATACACAAAAACAAAAAAGAATTGTAAATATAATAAAAATTTCAAAATAAAACAAATTAAATCAATCATTTAAATCATTTTATAATAAAACAAAGTCAAATATTAATAACTTTTCAAATTTTAAAATGAAAAAAAATCACAATAAAAGCGAAACTGTTTCTTTTTAAACCTTTTAAGTCTGTTTAAATTATTTGTGTACCTACATTTGAAACCCGTACCCCTTAAATCAATTACCCATATTAGCAAACCGGGATTATGGTATAGGTACACAAATTTATTTAGGTACAAACTATGCGCAGGTACGCGAGAAGTAACCGAAAACCACGGTTGCCTCTTAGAAAAATCAGATTGAGCCAAAAAAAAAGAGCCAGATTATTTTTACAGTTAATAAAATAAAAAAATTGCTTTCTCCAACACTTATAGCTATAACACATAATAATTTCAAAGTATCTAACATTTTTAGGTTCATCTAGTGATTCAAATTATTCTTCAGTATTCAAGGAATTGGCGATGGGAGCTGCTTTTTTATTTTGGTACTCCGATATTTCGATAATTTGCAGTGTTAAATTCGAACATATTAATTTACAAATTATGTGTTGATTAAGGCTCAAACGCCAATTGTGGCAACCGTGCCTGTTGCAAAACCAACAAAAGAGCGCATTTATAAACTCTCTTAACGTTAAGCTATTTTTACCTACACAACAAAGAAAATCGACATTTAGTATAAATCGTCGGTTGCAACCCACAATTGCGTCAGTGTTAAGAGCGAACTTTAGAGTGAGCGTCATGGCATTATTGCACTGTCATGTGTGCTTAATCAGCTCCGTGAGCGTAAAGAATATTTTCACAGTGAAAGGGCTCTCATCGGAGGAACCATGTCTGCTGGATATGATTAAAGAGTGCTTCAACTTTAAGGAAAACAAAGATAACAAACCCTGGAAAAACATATGCGATAGTTGTATTTCAGACGTGCGTGCCGCTCATCGATTTAAGAGAAACTATAAACAGAATATTGAGTGCAAAGAGAGCGAGCCCGAAGAGTATATTACTGACAATCTCACAGCAGAAGACTGGGAACTAGTAAACCAAATGGTTAAAAGCGAAGAAGTAACATATGAGCAGAACGAGGAAGAATTAAAAGCGCAAAATGAAATTATCGCCCAAACAAGCAAAAGTGTGGAGAAGGAGAAAAGTTTTAATCAACTAAATTCCTTTATTCAGTATTTAAAGTGTACGTTTTGCCTAAAAACGTTCACAAGAAATTCTGATCTGCAAAAACATATATGTTCTATGTCCAGGGAACGACTCAAATTTATACAAACAGCGAAAGTTAAAAGACAGAATATTGAGATTCTTGCCAATCTTCCATTTTTCAATTGTACCCAGTGTCGAAAATCGTTCAGAAGATATGGAGATCTACAAAGACATTCGCTAAGTCACAACGTTGAACGATCATACGGTTGCCCCCGGTGTATGAAAACCTTTCCGAAATTATCGGCTATCAAACGACATATAGCTACACACACCCAAAGGAAATAACGGATTAAACGGAAACTATACAAAGAAAATAATACAGCAAATAAAATTAAGTTAAAATAAAAATTTAATTTAAAAATAAAATTTTAAAAATCTTAAGTATATGATAAAATCACTATGGTAGACTTAAAGTAATAAAACAAGCTAAAATAAACTTACAATTAAAAAAAATTAAACTGTTATCAAATCAATTCAGACCATTAGAGCTTTTATATCACGGTATACATTCAGTTAGGAAATTCATTTTGGAATAGAATTTATCATTATATTGAAGCTAATTGCGGAAATTCACTTGGGATAGAGTATATCATAATGTCCGGGTCGATAAATGAGATAGATCAATGGCGGCGATCCTTCAGGAAAATCGTGTGCCTTGACAGAGCCGCCCTCAGCCCTGTCCAAGTACTCAACACGTACACCCACGCCCAGGGCTGAGCAAAGAGCAATGATGTGAATATGATCGGATTCTTTGAACATCGGTTCGACCTCTTGATGACGGAATTCTTCAATGGTTAGATCTCCTTCAATGAAATGCTGATAGAAATCGGCATTATCTTGAAGTTTTCCGGATGTAATCAAACGCAAGTAGACAACTACATAATCGGAAAACCCTTGCTCGTTGAGTACGAAATGCAATTCCTTCTTGGCTTGCGGAATACCACCTGGATTCTCCGGATTGACACGGCTTATCACATCCATAAACTGAAATAAAAACTGGATGAAAGCTCTAAACTCATTTTGCGCAAAACTTACTGTGCCATGAAAATCATCCAAAGTGAAAGTGGGAAACCCGACTTGTATAAGGTTGTTCTTGGAGCTTTCAGCAAATATTTTGAAATCACGGTAAGCCCTGGTATTGCCAACCAAATACTCGAGGTATGAATAGGCAAAGGCACGAAAGAAACAATTTCCGTCTGGACGAGTACGTCGAATATATTTGTATTTTCGAGCCAAGTTTTCTATTTTGGCTGTAAAAACGGCATCTCCATCATACTCAGTCAGCAAACAACGTAAGGGCAGTTCCTCACTGACCATGGGAATCGATTCAATAATCTAAAAAGAGCCGTTTTGAAAGTGTAGGACTTCAGAAATTAGACAAAACCATATTAATACCTGCTTTTCGATTTCCCGCTGCTGTTGTAGAATCAGATCATCATGATTGCCATTAGACCCCAAAGACTCCATAATTTTTGGACAAAATTAAAATAAGTAATGCCCACACAATGATATGTTCCAAATTTGACAACCTAAAGATGTCAAATAATAAAAAAAACAAAACTTGAAATTTGACAAGCGAAAATTTAAACACGAAAGATGACAAAGAAAATACTGTAATTAGCAATAAGTATTTAAAAATACTTAATAAGCATTCAAAGGTTACCTGACATAAATAAACTTCCATATTCAAATTTCTTAAACCGCACTGGCAGCTTCCAGCGATAAATAAATCGATTGTTTGTCATCAAAGCGTTGATCAAAATGCCTGCCCAAAAGAGCGCCGCACTTTGTGCACTTGTTGAGTTAAACAATTTTTTTTAAACTTATTTGATTGTAAATAAATGTTGTTAATTGCCGGAGCGAATCAGCAACAGCGATAGCCGTCGTCTGAGCTTTAGTTAACAGCTGCTGATCAGTTGCTGTACAGCTGCTGAGTGAAGCGGTTATCGAGAGCGCTATTCAAATATTTATATACTATTTATATTTAATAAAATGCGCGTCGTCATCTTATCAGCAATTTTGATTCTACTCAATTTCGGATGGATTGAAGCGCAGATTAAAACGTCAGGCAATAAATCGCCAAATATAATTATTATATTGGCTGATGATTTGGTATGTCAATTGATTATTGGGGTCAACGACAATAATTGATTAACTTTCGTTTAGGGCTTCGATGATGTAAGTTTTCGCGGTGGAAGGGAATTTCTAACACCCAATATTGATGCGTTGGCTTATCACGGACGGATCTTGGATCGCCTCTATGCCCCACCCATGTGTACGCCCTCACGTGCGGCCATACTAAGTGGCAAATATCCCATTCACACAGGTGAGTCCAACACATAAATCCTTAATTTGTCTCCAATCATTTAGATAATTTTTCACCACAGGCACTCAACATTTTGTTATTAGCAATGAGGAGCCTTGGGCGCTGAATATAAACACAACGCTGATGCCAGAGATCTTTCGGAATGCTGGATACTCTACCAATTTGGTTGGGAAATGGCATGTGGGCTTTTCCAGGCCTGAGTACACGCCCACTCAAAGAGGCTTTGACTACCATTACGGCTATTGGGGCGCTTTCATTGACTACTACTCTCGACGTGCCCAAATGGGATCGGCTAATTACAGCATCGGCTTTGATTTCCGACGAAACATGGAACTAGAGTGCGCAGACCGAGACACCTATGTCACTGATTTACTCACCAATGAGGCAGAGCGCCTTATAAGGGATCAAACGACTAAGGAGAAACCACTTTTCCTTATGCTCTCCCATTTGGCGCCACACACTGCCAATCCCAATGAACTGCTCCAAGCACCAGAGGATGAAATCAGCAAATTTAAACACATAAGTGATCCTAATCACAGGAAATATGCAGGTGAGTCAAAGGATTGACCATAAATACAATTATTTAATTAATTAATCTATGTGTCAGCCATGGTTTCCAGACTGGATCAGAGTGTGGGACGAGTTATAAGTGCCTTGGAAAGCACAGATCAACTGGAGAACAGTATTGTGATCTTTTCCTCCGACAACGGCGCTCCCTCCGTCGATATGTACGCCAATACCGGCTCAAATTGGCCCTTGAAGGGTCAGAAAAACACACCCTGGGAGGGTGGAGTGCGTGTTTCTGCCGCTATTTGGAGTCCTTTGCTGCAGGCACGTGGCCATCTCTTTACTCAACCCATGTATGTGGGAGACTTTCTGCCCACCTTGGCGCATGCAGCGGGGATTCAGTTACCCGAGTCTCTTAAACTGGATGGCATTGATCTCTGGCCACAACTCTCGGGACCATGGGGTGCGGGATATGTGCATCGTGAGATTCTGCACAATTTGGACGATATTTGGCGAGTGAGCTCGTTTATGTCGGGCCACTGGAAGTATGTAAATGGCACAACTTCAGCAGGTCAATACGATAATTTACTGCGATATCGTGAGCTGGATGTTCTGGATCCGCGCAATCCAAATTATTTTAATGAAGTGCGCAATTCTCTAGCATCGAAAGCAATGTCCAGCTACGATCTCAAGCCACTGACCCATAACCAAGTGAAGCGACTTAATCGTGCTATAGCTGTGCGCTGCGGTGACCAGCAACGTGGCTGCAATGCACTGCTGGAAGAATGCCTATACAATCTCAGGGATGATCCCTGTGAAACAAATAATCTTGTTTATTCAGAGGCACATGCTCAGGTGCTTCAGGGACTGCGACAGCGTGTTCATCAGCTACGCGCTGGAGCTGTAAAGCCGGCTAATAGACGTGGAGTCAGCTATGCTAATCCTAGCTTGCACAAGTGTACATGGGGCAGTTTTGAAGTCGATCAGACGGAGACAGGTATTTAATAAGTTATTCAACCTTGACAACAAATCTCATATGAATACATATTTACAGAGCTTGTAGACTGCTATACTAACGAGGCACCTTGCGACAGCTAGAAAAAATTTTGCGATTTAACCTTGAACTAATTTTAAGCATAAATGCAAATATAAAGTGCAACAAAACTCAAATCAATGCTCAAAATAACTGCCGATTACTGCTGGCCGATTACTCCTATCGACATGATTGCAAAACTATCTGGCAACTCTGCATGTAAATTATTTGAATTCGTTATATACATTACCTCGTTTTTGTTGTAAATTGCAGTTATTTGCATGGCTATTTAAATATTTACAATTTACATAATGTAAAAGTATTATTTTTACTTTTTTAAAAAGTCAGCAGATGGCGCAGCAGTATTGCCATTTTTTCGGTTAATAAGGGTGGGAAAGGAAGCTCATCCACCAGCTGACAGAAAGCCCCAGACAGAGCAGCAACAACTGAAATGGAGGAGCGCGCCGTTTTAGCAAATATTGCAACAATTATAACAAAGGATTTACTAATCGATGGAACACCCAAAAACGACATATTTTCCACTAGTTTTCCACTGCTCGAAAGCAGCGATGATGATGAGGCAGAGATTTTTGCCTTTATGCAGAGTAAAGGTCTTGTGGCAAAGGAAAGTCAACCAGGGATGGAAAAACTGCAACTGCAACTGAAACGAAAACTAGGGGCGAGAACAGTAGAAGAACTGAACAGAAAGACACCCAAGATAGAGTGGAAATATCCAGAACTAAATCTACTGCATCGTTATGTGGACACTCAATTTGAATCCTACTTGCATATGCACAAACTGACACTTTTGGTGGGTGTACTCAAAGCTAAGGGTCTGTGAATAATCTGTTTGTTCTCCATACAGAAAATACAACAGGCACTGGAGGGGATTCTGGAGAAGCATGTGCTGCCAGGAGCAGCTACGCCACAGACAACGCTGTCACTGGCACTGTGGAAGCTATCGACGGACGAACACTTTGAGGAGATTGCCCGCAAGTTTCTGTTGCCCTGGTCCCTGTGCCAGCAGGTGGTGCGCAGTTTCTGGCACATTATTTCCGACAACTATGAGAGCTTCATCAAGTGGCCCAATTCCTTGGAGGCACAGCAGAGTACACTGCAAGGCTTTCATGATACGCAGTCACTTAGCTGCTTTCGGGAGCTATTTGGCATCATTGTGCTCAAGCGTGTAGACATCTTCCTGGAGAGTGAGCACGCCGAGGTGGCAGTTGTGCTTCAGCTAATATGCAATGCAGAGAACAAGATCATCGACTGCTATGTGGAACTGGAGCAGGATTACACATTTGAGGAGTCGCCCATTGGACAGACGCTTGCCCTTAACCCACGCACTATGCCAGCGGGCAGCTACCTAATTGGAAGCACCAGTTTTCCACTCAAATCCTACTTAATACGTCCCATTGAAACAGAATGCTTTCACAAGGATTCAGTTTTTAACGGTCTCTTGGAGCCAGCCTTTAAATTGGCCGATAATGTGCTGGACACTTTGGCCCGTCGATTTCATACTCTATATGCGCTGGAAGCGCGAGATTTGAATGAGGTGCGACTGATTGTGGAAAGCATTTGTGCCATGCACAATTTGTGCGTAGAGTTCGAGGACAACTACTTGGAATCGGATGTGGGAGAGCAACAACAATTCTGCTGGGGAGGAGTTTTATCAAGCCGCAAAGGCAACGAGAAAGATGTAAAGGGACTGCGCCGACGGGTTGAACTTATTGATGAATTGGTGAATACAGCAGAGGGGGAATAGAAATAAATTAAACTAATTTGAAAACAATACACAAATATTGGCAGTTATTAGTTGCTCTGCAAATATAATTCAATCTTATTAATAATCGATTTTGCTAAAAACCGTTTCAGAAAACTAATATGAAGCTATCGATTGCGCAGCGCCACCGCCAATGGTATATCGATTGTGCCGAACCATCATCATATCGATAGTTTTCCAGCTGTGATGACAACTCTGCTGCAAAAACAAAACAAATGCACGTGCATGCGAATTTTGTTTTAGTTTAATAAATAAAATAATTATTTTAATACAACATGGATACACACGATATATTTAAACAATTAACAGCCGGTGTGCGGTTTTCCAAAAAGCGAACGGTATGTAGAGCCATGTTAAAGGTAGAACACTCTCTAACCAAATTCTTTGCAGACGCCAGCAGCGAAATCACAAACTAAGCCCGCTGTTAAAGAGGAAAATTCGCTGGATTTAAGGCCTGTTAAAGTACCAAAGCTAACAGAGGAGTGTGCAGCAACTACTCAGTTTCGTTTACTTGCCGATGCTGTGGGCACAACAAAAGAGCCCAAGCGTAAGAAGGCCAAAAAGCAGCCTTCGTCGGAGCAAGTGCAGGAACAGCAGCGATTGGAGCAGATCAATGCCCAGAGGAAGGAACACGGCATATCTGTGCTAGGTAAAGATGTGCCAGCGCCCATTACCAGCTTTGACGACTTGAATGCAGCGGAATACAATCTGTTACCGCGTCTGAAGGAGAACCTTTTGTCTTATGGCTTCGCACAGCCAACGCCAATTCAAATGCAGGCACTGCCGGTGCTGCTCAACAACAGAGCTTTAATGGCCTGTGCTCCAACGGGCAGCGGCAAGACGTTGGCCTTTCTCACGCCCATCATTAATGGACTGCGTTGCCATAAAACAACTGGACTCCGTGCTCTTGTCCTAGCACCCACACGTGAGCTTGCCCAGCAGATCTATCGGGAGTGCATAGAGCTAACCAGATCGACAGGGCTTCGCACGCATTTCATTAGTAAGGTGAGCGAGGCAAAGCAACAGCATGGACCGGAATGCAAGCAGAAGTATGATATATTGATATCGACTCCAAATCGTGTGCGTTTCCTGCTGCAACAGGAGCCACCATTGTTGGATTTCAAGGGCATTGAGTGGTTTGTGCTTGATGAAGCGGATCGTCTCATGGAGGAGGGACAAAATAACTTCAAGGAGCAGCTGGATGATATATACAACGCTTGCTCACATGCCCAGAAGAGAGTGGCCTTCTTCAGTGCCACCTACACCGTTCCCGTGGCCAAGTGGGCACTGCGGCATCTCAAGAATCTGGTGCGTGTAACAATTGGTGTACAGAACAGTGCCACAGATACGGTGCAGCAGGAGCTGCTCTTCGTGGGCTCCGAGAGTGGCAAATTGCTGGCGGTGCGCGAAATGGTACGTCAGGGATTAAACCCACCAGTACTGGTCTTTGTGCAGAGCAAGGAGCGTGCCAAACAGCTGTTCGAGGAATTGCTCTACGATGGCATCAATGTGGATGTCATCCATGCGGAACGATCCCAGCATCAGCGCGACAACTGTGTGCGCGCATTCCGTGAGGGGCACATTTGGGTGCTCATCTGTACAGAGCTGATGGGGCGTGGCATTGACTTCAAGGGCGTTAATCTGGTTATTAACTATGATTTTCCGCCCACAACTATCTCCTACATTCATCGCATTGGGCGTACTGGTCGTGCAGGACGTCCTGGACGAGCCATTACCTTCTTCACGCAGGACGACACCGCCAATTTGAGAAAGTAAATATGTGTCCACTATTATTTGTAAACCAAACTAATCCAATTCTATTGCCAGCATCGCACAGATCATTAAGAACTCCGGCGGAACTGTTCCAGATTATATGCTGCAAATGAAAAAGGTTCGCAAATCTGAGGCAAAGATGCGGGCTAAGAAGCCGCTGGAACGAGAGGATATATCCACCAAGATACGACCAGAAAAGCTGCCGCTTCCCAGGAATCTGGACAAGCCGCAGAAACCTCAACCAAAAGGAAAAGCTTTCAAGCAGTCCAAGCAAAAGCAAGCGGGGAAAACTGCGGAAAGCCCTAAGAAAAATATGAAAAACAAAGTTAGCTTTAAAGCTAAAAACAAAAAGGACAAAAAGAGTAGATAAATTTCAATAATTAACTGTTTTTATATGAATTAAAAATAATTCTTAAATTCAAAACGGAATTTTATTCACATAATTCACTTAAATTGAAAAATATTCATTATTTAAAGCTATACTAAAGTCCATAAAATAAGTGTATATTTTTTTATTAAAAATAATGCTTAAATTCAAAACGGAATTTTATTCACATAATTCACTTAAATTAAAAAATATTCGTTATTTTAAGCTATACTAAAGTCCATAAAATAAATCATTTATTTCAAAAACTTTCTCAAAATTTAAGCTCTTTCACAGTTTCCGGCTGAGTTTTAAACATTTCCAAAACTATATAGTTATAATACTATAAACTAATGTATACATTTAACATTTAGAGGAATTCGTTTTAAATATTTAATTATTTAAGTTTGATTTTTGGCTTCGTTCTTTTCGCATTTTAGCGTGGAATAAGTTTAGCAATTTCATGGACACGATTATGGGCCTTAAGCTGATCCTTTCTGCCAAACTCTAGAGGGCAACTGGTGCACTTAAAGGGGAGCTCGCCAGTATGGATGCGCTTGTGCCGCTCTAGATCTCGACGGCGGTTGAAAGCCCTTGGACACTGGTTGCACTGGTACGGACGGTCTCCGGTGTGTACCCGCATATGTACCTTTAGATCATAGTTTCTGCAATAGGACCTGCAGCAGTGGGTGCACTTGTAGGGTCCTTTCTCGGCATGCACATGAATGTGTGCCTGTAAATTGGATTTTTGGCTGAATGCCTTGGGACAATGTGGACACTGATGTGGACGTTGCCCGTTATGGACGTGAATATGATCTCTGGCATGATGGCTCTGGGTAAAGACCTTCGGGCAATGCGGACAGGTGAACCGACGTTCTCCGGTGTGGGTGCGTATATGAGACTGGAGGGTCTCTTTCCTGTTGAAGGCCTTTGGGCACTCCAAGCATTTATGTGGACGTTCTGGCCCTGGAGGCGTGTCGGAGTGTTCCTCTTGGTCTGTTTCATTTACGATTTGTTTCTCTGATTCAAAGCAATTATCATCTTCGTCGGGACTGAAGTCGGTGATGTGAGGCGTGTCGGAGTGCTCCTCTTCGTCTGTTTCATTTACGATTTGTTTCTTTGATTCAAAGAAATCATCATCTTCGTCGGGACTGAAGTCGGTGTTGTGAGGCGAGTCGGAGTGCTCCTCTTCGTCTGTTTCATTTACGTTTTGTTTCTTTGATTCAAAGCAATCATCATCTTCGTCGGGACTGAAGTCGGTGATGTGACTGCTATTGTCCGATTCATCATCCTTGCCAGCAATTACGTAGCTCTGACGTTTAATTTGGCGCGTGGGATAGCGACTTGAAGTCTTCTCCTTATCCACAAAGCCAGCAAACGGTGGCGATAGATTCTCTAAGAAACTCTCCCCGCTGCTCACCTCATTGTGACTCTTGTTGTGCTGCTCTTCTAGCTCAGGCCGAGGGCTCTTTCGCTCTGGAGTATCTTCGAGTTCTATCTTGATGCAATCCAAGTCTCTCTTCGGCAACTCCCACTCTTCTGCTTCGAGCATATCGCAAAAATCCTCGGCATCCAGCTCCATGTTCCTCTTCTCCACCTTCATGGTGAGCAACTTGTAGCTCTGCTCGTATCGCCGCTTGAACTTAAAAGCAGTGAGTGCATCAAGAGAGCACTCCATGCATATCATCTTTGAGAACTCATCGTCGATGTTTATTTTGCACTCGGCGCATTCGTTAAGCATCTCAGCCAAGCTCGTCTCCTCCCCGTTCTGTCGCTCGTTGTATATATCCACCAGAGTGCCTGAATTGGTCAGACATACGCGACAGACTTGCTCCATGTCTCACATTAATAATACTGTTGCAATAATCTAAAAACTATAAAAATGTAACTAGCTAAGCTACCGCAAAAAAAAATAAATATGTATGTATACCGCGTATGAGGCTCGTACTACAAGCAACAGTTTGACCTTATCGATATGCCGCGATGCGCGCTATCGATTGCGTTATGTTCGATATTTTCTGTTTACTATCGATATTTCATCATCGTTTGATACACAGCGCTTCATAGACTGGATATTCTTTAAATTAAGAAATCAATTATTAAATCAACAAATTTCTACAGAAAATATGGCAAAAGCTGTCTGTCTGTTCGTCTGGCCGTCCGTCCGTATGAATACCTGGATCTTCTAAACTACAATAGCCGCCAAATTTGGAATGAAAGTTTGTCTATATGTCGGCCAGATCAAGATTATTTCAAGCTGTGACCAAGAATTAGCAGAGCTCTGTTAGTTAATCAACCAAAAATGTCCGCTTGATCAAAGGGCCTCCAAGGTATTAAGTAATTTCGGGGTAAAAATCATGTGAATCCAACAAGCTGTGACCAAGAATTAGCAGAGCTCTGTTTAAAAAACATTACTTTGTTAAATTTATCAATTTCTTCAAATAATATACTTAAAGTTTCAGTAAATAAGTAACTTTTTTACATATAAGGTTTTTTCAATTCTTTCAATATTAAAAGTTCAAAATTCAAATTTGAATGCAAGTACGAGTGCGTCTAACGTATTAACTAGCACTGTATCTCCCGCCATCATTCGAAATTTGAATTTTCAAATTTATCCAATTTGAAATGAAAACAAATTTTGTTTTATTTATAATATTTTCTTTTGTGTATATGTTTCCTCTTATGCACGATATATTAATGATTCTTTATTTAACATGCAGTTATTTAGTTTTTAGCTTTATTATCATTTTATTTACGTGTTTGAGTGTGTGTTTATCTTAAAACTAATATATAAATTAGTGTTTTTTTTTATTTTTGTTGTAGTTAAATGCTATTCTTAAGATTTATGTGGAAGCAAACTTCTAATTTGTTTGCCAAGTTAACAACATTTGTATAATAATAATTAATAATCGTAAAATGTGTGATTGAAAATAATCCATAAGACACAAGAATAAATAATGTATGAATAATTTAGAAATGTTTGTTTGTGTGAGTGTAAAAGAGACAACAATGAAACAAAATATATAGTAATAATAAATAAAATGCAAAAGAGGCCTAAGCTAAAAACATAATGAAAGCTGCCTTTTTAAGTTAATATTTGTTGTTATTTCGAGTTGGTTCCTTAGCAACAAGTTGTGGCCCTTTTCAATTTATTGGCAACAACAGTTGCCACAACATTTCACAAATTGCATCAATTTTCGATAGAATTTTGATCTTATTAACTAGATTCATATGATTTATGTATTTGTTAAATTTGCTATTTAATTGATTATATACTACATTTAGAACTATGTATATTTTTATATATATTTCATTGTATGTTTTATCTGATTTTCCTTTTTTTAAGCTTGATAATTTATTGGCGCTTATTTCAAACAACTTTCCATTATTTATAAGTTGTTGTGTATATTTACTTTTCGAAATGTTTTTGAATAAACAATTTACAATTTAGTTACGGGAATCTCTTGAATTATTCACGCCATCAATAAGTTAATGTTAATACCTAATACATATGTTTTTAAATCAGCTTAATTATTATATAAATATTTGATTTTTGATGCTTTGTTTGTATTTTTTTCGAGAATTTGTATATAATATAACTTTAATTGTATGAGGATGATGAGGGGGAAAGGCATGTTAGAAATTTCCATGAAATTTTTAACCAACAACAAAGAATTCTTTCTTTTTTGTTCATATTTGTTTTGTTTGAACAATTAGTTTTTGTTAGTTTGCTTATTAAATATTACAGTACATGTTTCTAGCGTATTATTTATATTTATAGATTAATGTTTGTTAGTGCGTATGGATGAAGTGTGTGCGTGTGTATGTTCGAGAGTTGGGGGGTGTGTGTGTGTGTGTGTGTGTTAACGCTAGGCATATTTTGTATAATTTGTTAAAAACTCGCGCGACACAACAAACATTTCATCTTTTAACGCGCTACCAAATGAGAAACATTTAACAATTAATTATAAATTATACAATTAGTTTTATAGTGCTTAAATTTATAAACTTTTTAACCGCTGGATAAAATTTGGCTTCGATTTGTTTAGCAGTTTTCTGGCTGTCTGTCGGTCAAACTTCTTGTTGTTGTTAGTTTTAATAGAAATGCGGCGGCGGCAACGTTTGCGCTGGCAGCGCTGTCGTCGTCGGCTTCGGCTCCCATCAGACGACAGAATCCTTGCGTATCCTGCGTGTGTAAGCATTAATTTGTGTATATGTGTGTGTGTGATTTGAATATACAAAACGAATACAAAGAAATGACATAATGATTTAGTTAGTTTTTCGAGTTTTATAGATTATTCTGACGAAAACTATTATCGCACCACATATAATTCTCAGTCTGTGGTGCACGCATAACACCAACGCCGCCACCCAGACGGCGATAGTTCATGCAGCCGCAAAGACGCCATTGATTCGTCTCTGGGTCATACACCTCGATGGTCTTCAAATAGGCAGATCCATCAAATCCTCCCACAGCATACAGTTGCCCATTGACAACAGCCAAGCCCACCTGTGCAGGTAAATAAGAAACCATATTAAATTCTATATGAAAGCCTGTGGGATCACTCAAACTTACGCCGCTGCGTCGCGAGGTCATGGCCACAATGGGACTCCAGGTGTTGGTGAGGGGATTGTAGCGCTCAGCGGAAGACAGTTCCATGCAATCATCGCGACCTCCAACGGCATAAATATAATTATTGAACACGGCGCAGCCGAGATGCTTGCGACGAGTCGACATTGGATTCACTGCAACCCATTTGTTTTGTCTGCCCAAGAACATATAAAAATTTAATTATAGATGACTGAAAGCAAATCCTTTTTGCTTACCTGGGATCATAGCGCTCCACGGTATTGAGCGGGCATTGGCCATCAGAGCCACCTATGGCATAAAGATGACCGCTGAGGACAGCAACAGCGACGCCTAGACGGCGTGTGGTCATTGGTGCTACCTTAGACCATTTATTCTCCTTAGGATCATAGCGTTCCACATGATTTAAGCACTGTACTCCATCCTGACCACCGACAGCATAGAGAAAGCCATCCAATACGGCCACGCCGACGCTTGTGCGGCACGAGGTTGTGGGTGCCACATCGCAGGACCATTGATTGGTCTGTGGATCATATCGTTCGATGCTATTTAGATAGCTTTGTCCATCGTGTCCACCGACAGCATAGAGCAGATCATTGAGAACAGCAACGCCGACGCCGCAGCGCCGTTTGCTCATAGGTGCAACCATTTTCCAGTCATTGGTTTGAGGATCAAAACGTTCCACAGATGCAATGGCATCTCCGGAGCACCAACCGCCCACGGCGAAGAGCACTTCGCCGCGTCGCGTGGGTTTGCGTGGACGGGTGCGTGGTCCCTGCATCAATGGACGTTCCTGCGGCAATAGCAGATAGTTTTTGGCCTCATCGACCAGATCACGGCAAGCCTCATCCGAGCGCACCAGGAGATCAGAGCCCACTGTGCCGACGAGGAACTTGGGCGAGAGTAGCGGCAAACGCACATGTTGTAATACCTGAAGAATAGAAGAGAAATGTGAGAATTGAGAGTTCGAGGGAGAGAGAGAATCGGTACTCACTTGTGCCAAATGCTGTCGCCTCTCAGCGACATTGTACTTGAGCCAGGACATAACCGCATTGAAGACCTGCTCCTCGCTGCGTACATTGAGCTCATCGCTGCAAATGATGTCTACTAATTGTCCCACGGGCAGCAGTAGAAACTCCTCGCTCTCCATCACCTCCTGGAAGTTGTGCTGTGTGAATTTATCGGCAATCCGAAGCAGCTCGCGGCAGGAGTGCGTGTCGGCAAAGGCACGTATGCCCAGACAATTGGTTGGATCGAGCTGACGCTTGAGGAATTCACAGCAAATGTCCTGTATTTCGACCAGCTGAAGCAAACAAGCCGCTGGCAGCAGTGTCTGTACGTTGGACTCTTCCACAATGATGTGAGCGGTGTAGCAAAAGTCAATCAACAGCTCCATGGCATTCTCATCAATGTCGCGTATGGTTACCTCCGTTTGACGTGACTCCTCTAGCTCGCCGGTGAACATGGCACAGAAATAGGAGCTACACGCACTTAAAATGACACGATGTGCAAAGATCTTACGACCCCCCACATTGAGGACCACATCGCAGAGTTCACGATGCCGACGCAGCATGTTTAATTCGGTTAGCGTAACCTTTGGATGCTTTTCGGATGTGTGGGTGAGTCGGGCCGGCGACGGTGGGCGTTCGGCACCAGCGTTGCCAGCGCCACCCAACCCACTTCCGGTTGTGCCCGCAGCAGCGGTGGCTGTGGCAGCAGCGCCATTGCCAAGGCCGGTCGAGCCTGGTAGCAGAGGATCGCCCATTCTGTTCGCCGCTAAGCGCAGCGGGGCGGAAGCCCAACCCCACACGGCGTCTATCTAAAGGTGTTCACAAAGAAGTAAAGAACAGTCAAGTTAAGTAAAGTGGAGGAAAAAGGGGAAGCAATTGAAATACAACAAGAAATAAAAGTTATTTTAATGCTACGCCTTTTGCCTTTGACTTTGTCCGCCGCCCACACACACACATGCAATGCATACACCGTCAAGTTGGAGATGTGTGCGTGTGTTTAACCACACGTAGGGTAGATTTCACACACAATTTATAAACAAGTTGAAATTTAAATATTCTATATAAACACGTTGTTACTAAGGCAAAATGTAACTTTTGTACTTTTTACATTTAGAGTTAAATGTCTGAAAAATAATTTATTTGTTTGTGTTTGCTCTTCAGTGTGGGCGTGAGCAAACATTGTCACGATCTCATCCCTAGTTGTAATCTTAATACCTTTGCGTCTCTGTTATCCACGGATCCAAAGCACGTCCACGGAAACCAGGTGCAGGCGGAAATGTTCGAAAATGCAATTTTGCTGGTTGCTTAAAGCGACATTTGTGCCAAATGTGTTTTGTTTTGCGCGTTTTCAGGTTGCAATTGCTTGCGCAAATGAACAGATTTTGACACTTGCACAGATATTTTTGTGCCTTGGTGAAAAATCGAAAAGTTGCAAATCAAAGGTTTTCTTATGCTTAGCTGCAGTTAACGCGTTTGTTCACAATTTGCGTACAATGCTGGACATTGTGTAAGCACTTTAAACATTATTAATTATTGCACTTGCACAGATTTCGTACATTAAACACAATTTTTCACAATATTTTCATCAAAAGCTTCTCGTCGTTAAGACAGATAGAGGCAGGCCTTTGTGGAGCTATCGTTCGTACTATCGATATTTCGATGATCAGTTAATGGCGATACACATTTCTGGATATTAAATCTAGCAAAAGATTTTTTAAAAACGTATTGAATTCGAGAATAAGAACACATTTTTAAAAATCAATGAAACTTTAAAAGTTTTCAATCGTATAATATATATATCGAATATTTGCTTTTATAGTCTGAGCAGTGTGGCTGCATTCTTCTGACATTTCTGAACTCGAACATGCATTGCTTAAAATATCGATAGTTTGGCCTGCTCGCAAGCGTTTGGTATTTCACTGATGCCGAAATTTGGTCTTATGTGTGCGACTTTCATATGTAGATGTGCGACGAGGAAGCATTTTCCAAAAATTAAAAAAGCTATTAAATAGTGCAAAATAATTTATAAATTTAAGTGCAACGTATAATTAAATAAATATAACATACGCATGCATAGAAATATCAGTAAATAAGGAAAGTTAAGGCAGAAAATTCGAGTGACGCAAAAACCACATACACACACATTGGCAGCCTCATTTTTTTTTTAGAAAGTACGTGAGAAAAAACAAGTTTGGTTGTGTGTGTACGCATGTAGAGTGGAGAGTAGCGGAGACATTTTGTTTCTGTTTAGCGACACAATTTATTGTGGATGGCTTACACCACAAACAAAAACAACATAAAAACAAAAGCAGATAATGTTGATTGCCACACAGCAAGAACAAAAACAACAAAAAACACAAAAGCAAAAGCAGCAGCAAGAAATGCATGTACAAACAACAATCAAAACTATCAAGTACAATTGCATTGGAAATTGAAATTTGTGCGACGTAAGGAGCAGCAGCAGCTAGCAACAACAATTTTCGACAATTGGCAGCCATATTTACAACTACAACTACAACAACAAAAACTAATACAAAAGCGCGATCCACGATATTGCAAAGATACGTGACGAAAATTGAAGAAGGGGAAGACAAAGACTGAGTATGAAATTAGCGTGAATTAAAAAAAAAAACTATTGTAAAAACGAAATACAAAGAAATAAACAAAGTGTATTACATAAAAGCAACTAAAGTTATAACAACACAATATACGAAATATTATGGAAATTGCTCCTATATTTAATACCGCCGTCGTCGCAACAGCCACCGCTGCCATAGCCTCTACGTCGACGTTACAGCAGAAGCAGCGACAGAATCGTTCCGCTGCCGCAGCAGCAGCCGTTTTTACTGCGTACAAAGAGAGCAATACAAACGATAACGGTAAATGAACACACTTAAATAAAAATAAAACACAAATATTTCATAATAAGACACTTGATAACAAGTCAATGCAATAATAATGATTGTATTCATAAAAACAAAACAAAATCGTACAATAAAATTTGCTGGCAAATGTACAAATAGCAATTGTATAGAGTATATGTTAGTATGAGTGTAAGAGAGAGATAGAGGGGGAGAAGTTACTTAGTCTTCCCGCCTCGTTCCCTCTGCTTAGTATTATTAGTATTTTTATCTCTCCGCCTCAGTAGTTTTCCACACGCGCAGTTGCAGCGCAGTCGACTGCATTTGCTGAAGGCAGGTCGCTGAACTGAGCTCTCTCCTCTAGCACGTCTCCTTCAGTTTAGATTTTAGAGGCCAGTAATAAATAGTGTTTGTAATTGTGACTATTATTATTTTTTTTTGTTCAAACAATTTGTTGTTGCGCAATTTGCAGATCAATGGCCCAGCTGCGATAATTATAACATACGTACGAGTCTCCTCTACCAATACCAACGCGAATACATACTATCAATGATTAATCAGCATTTTTTTTCAAGGTGCTCTTTATAAAATATTTGAAACTGAAACTGCAGACAAGACGGCAACAAATTGTGATTCAAGGTCGATTCTAGGTTTTTATTTTTCTTATTGAGTTAACAGCTAACATTTTTAATCAAAGTCTTTCTACATTGACAGTAATAGATGTGTTAATTAGTTAATCGATTACACTTGCTCTCATCTTTATCATGTTTGCTTTCGATAACAAGGCTGGTATCCTGTTTCTTTAAAGGAACTGCAAAGCCAGCCAATCGATCATTTCTGCATTTGAATTTCTTGTGCTGTTATCGATATCTATTCGGTTCCCCAATAAGAGTTGTGCTATCAAACTGTCGCGAACACAAAACAACTAATTAAAGTTGCAGTTATTTTTAAGTAATTTATTAGTTTATGGCAAATGTATGCGTGTCTAATGTTTTCTGTTTACCATGTATTTTTTTTAATAAAATTTTTAAAGTCAATAACTTGGCGTCGCTCGCATCGCTGACTTTGCAAAAGGTGCTGAACATCAACAATATTAATAACAATAACAACAACAATAATGGCACAAAAAGCGATAGTGTGTCGTCTTATCATCAACTGTCAGCGGTTACAAAGGCAACAACAACAGCAGCTATCGCACTACAGCAACAAGTGCAACAGCAACAACGACGACACTCTGATAACGAAACTGAGAATGATGAATTAAATCAATTGCTTAAAACGGGCGCCATATTCACCACAACAACAACAGCAGCAGCAGCAGCCGCCACTGGCATAAGTGCGCCCATTGCCATTGAGAAGAAGACGCAGCATAAACAACATCAGCAACAACAACAACATTACCACCACCAACAACTACAACAGCAGCAGCAACAACAACAACAACATGCAAATAGCGCACAAAAGCCACGCCTCAATTCATCCATATCATCAACAAACTCAAGCACATCAACGAACTCCTTAACGGCCAATAGCTATGGCAGCTCATGCTCCTCCACGGAGGATCCGATGGCGACATCAACAACTTTGGTTGGCAGATCAGCACCGGGAAAACCAACAGCAGCAACAACAACAACAACTATTAAGTCGTCCAGCATTAAATTGCCAGAGAAATCGAAGATTCCGTCCGATATACTCGACGATCTGGCCAGTCGCTTTATCATCAATGTCCCGGACATGGAGTTAAATAATTTAATTCGCATTTGCTTTCAAATTGAGTTGGCCTTTTGGTTCTATTTGGACTTTTTCTGTGCACCCGAAGAGGCAGATCAAACGGTTCCACAACAACAGCAACAACCACAACGAAAGTTACCCGTTGTTGGCATCAAACAATTTGCCATGCAGCTCTTTCAGGTAAGCCAATAACTAACATTACTTAAATAATAAATTTAAACATTATTTCTGCTTTTTATTGTGCAGCACATTCCCTTTCTGAACAAGCATTTTGGCACTGTCGATCAGATATTGGAGGATTGGAAGAAATATAAGATATCGGTGCCCACTTATGGAGCCATACTTGTATCGGAGGATCTCAATCATTGTTTGCTGGTGCAATCATATTTTGCTCGCAACTCTTGGGGATTTCCCAAGGGAAAAATCAACGAGAATGAAAACGAGGCACACTGTGCCACCAGGGAGGTTAGTATTCACATCACAGTAAATACCACTTATAAATTAAGAAACTTACTAGACTCATTAATTAATTTTTTTGTCTCTGTTTAGGTCTATGAGGAGACTGGCTTTGATATTACGGACATCATTGATGCGGATGATTATATTGAGGCTTTTATCAATTATCAATATACACGATTGTATATAGTGCGCAATATACCATTGGATACACAATTTGCGCCGCGCACGCGTAATGAGATTAAGTGTTGTGATTGGTTTCGCATTGATGCATTGCCGGTCAATAAAAACGATGCCATATCAAAAGCCAAATTGGGCAAGAATTCCAATTCCTTTTTTATGATCATACCATTTGTGAAGCGTCTCAAGAAGTGGGTAAATGAGCGACGTCGCGATTCCTCGGGACAACAGAGTCCCAGGGCTATTTTTAATGCTACCACCTCGACATCGCCAACAATGCTGACCAATAACGGCAGCTGCAAGAAGGAGCAACAACGTGTTGCATCACGACGACAGCGACACAAGTCAATGGGTGATTTGGATGGTGTCAAACTAAACAATCTCAATGGAAAGACGGTTGGCAATGGTGGTGGTAATGGTGGTGTGGGTGGTGGTGCCAGCAACACATGCAATAGCAATATTAAGCGCAATAGCAACACTAATAACATCAACAACGGCAACAACAAGCAACTGAATGTCGCTGCGGGCAGCAATACAATAACAGCAACAACAACACCAACAGCATCACTAACAACATCAGCAGTAGCAGCAACAGTTGCAGCAGCATTAGCAACAACACCAACAACAACTGTAACAGCAACCACAACAACAGGGGCAAGCAAACGTCAACTGTTTCATAGCCAAAGCCAAAATGATGCCCAACAGCCGGCAAGCAATGAGAAGGTAAGCAAAGCATCAATACCAAAAAGGCACAGAAAGTATAAAAAAAAAACAATTGCAGATTGTCAGCTCCTTTGATTTGATACGCAAGGAAAAACAACAGCAACTGAAGGCAGCCAAGGCTCAAAAGCAGCAACAACAGCAGCAGCAACAACAACAAAGATCGCGACCAAAATCGCAGAGTGATAAGCAAAACAATCAGCCACAGTTGGTTGTCAAAAGCATTTTAAGCAAAAATAATACGCAGCAGCAACCACTACAACACCAGCAACAATCTACGCCAACAACAGGCATAGATTTGATTGCAATGCTGACAGCAGCAGCAGCTGCTCAAAAGACACCAAATCCGGAGCAACAGCAGCGTCCACGCCCAGCATCTGCGTCCCTTAACTCGCCAATCGCAACTGCTACTGGTGCTGCTGCTGCAGGTGCATGTAACAACAGCAACACAATGCCAACAGCTGAAACACTACAGAAACTACAACGCATGGCATCTGGCACCAATTTGCGGATTTTGAAGCGTGCGCAATCGCAACAACCGCTGTCGCAGCAGCAACAATTGCATGTACAACAACAGCAGTTGCAACAGCAACAACATCATCAGCATATGTTGCTCCAGCAACAACAGCAGCAGCAACAACAACAGCTGCAACAAGAACCACAAGGGCCACTTAATTTTACGCCCAGTTTCAATTCGTGGACGAATTTCTCATTCACCAAAAATTTTATAGCAAATGTTTTTTGCTAAATCAATTTCTCGGACAACTTTTTTATCCAAAAACTTTAAATTCAAAATTCTATCAATTCTACATTTTTATTATTTTTTTTTTTCACTTTTCTAAGTCATTTAAGGCCAGCATTTAGGCAGCATTGAGAACCTTTAAAGAATCGTTAAAATTTATGAAAGTTTTTAGGAATTTTTTAAAGTTTTCAAAGATCCCTCGAAATGCCAAATTTCGAGATGCATTTTTCAATGTTCAAAGAGACACTTTTAACATTTATTTGTAAATAGCAACAACAGACGCAAACAAATGTATAAAATTTTGTAATTAACGTCAAAAACATTTTCATACCAAAAATAAGTAAAAGAGAATCAGAACTTAAGAACGAAAGGAATGCACGAAGCTAAGAAACAATATAGATTGTTAGATGGGGAAAAGAAACATTAAGAAAGAGAGAAAGAGAGTCTTCCGCTCCAGCATGCAATAAGCACACGTCATTTTGTATAAATTCAGGCAAAATTAAAATTTTATATATATGTAAAAGAAGAAGAAGAAGAAGGAGGAGAAGAGAGAGATATAGAAGGATAAAAAACACTTTTTAAGTACCATATAAAATGATATGATACGATATGTACGGATTCTTTAAAATAATTATGTTATTTAGATTGTTTTTATTTCTTGTAAGCGATAAAGTGAACGAAGTAAATTATCCTTCTAACTAGAGTTTCAGCTAAGTGAGAAGATAACGATAGAGAGAGGGGGAGAGAGAGAGAGGGGAGAATAAGAAACAAAACGAAATGATAAAGAAAAGAAAGCGTAGCTTTAAAATGCCCAACGTTCTGTTTTCTATACTATTTCCTAATTGTAGATATTCGTTGTTTGAATGAACTTTTTATACAACAATCTATAACTACAAAATAATAATAATAATAATAATATAAATATATCTTAAAAATACAGTTGTGTGGCACTGAGGCAAAAACAACTAATGTGCAACATAATGTTGCATTACTTTCTGCCCCGCCTCCTGCCCCACCACACACACAGGACACTTTAAGATGTAATGCGAGCGAAGGAGCATCAAAAAAATCGAAGAAGATGATGAATAATACAAATAATAACTGAGTGTAAATAATTAATTGTGATATAGTATTTCTTAGCACAATTGTGATCTTAACAAAACGGCTAGCTACTACGATAAAAAACAACAACAACAACAACTACTATTACATAAAATACATACATACTTACATAACATACATTACATTACATAACAAAACGAACCGAACAAGTGTTTTTTATAAGAAATTTTAATATAATTCAATTGTACAACTTGTCCCATTAAAGTTGCCTCAACAAATGTTTCAGAATTCGGGTAGAATCCCAAGATTATCTAAGAATAGGGAGCGTTATTCAGGCAGGCATATCCAGGAATTAAGAAACTTAGCAAAGATGAAGAAAGAAACAGAGAATTCTGTGACCACTCTGATAAATTTAACGAATTTAATAAGAAAAAAAAACATTTACTGAATTTAAAGAAATTTAAAAGTTATTAATATTTTCCCTCTCAAATGCTGCCTTTAGACTGGCCTTTAAAAACGGTATATATAAAGAAGATTTTCTATCAACTTTTCCATTTTCCCCGCATCAACCAAATTTTTATAATTGACTTTTAAAGCTTTTTGAAAAGCCATATTAATTTTGTATTTTGAAATTAATAATTTTAATTATGCAAATTTTCTTTAAAACAAAAACAGAAACAATTTATAATTTGCATTATAATTTAAAAAATTTGAACAATAACAAAAACTGTTCAAAAGCGTTAGACAAATGTGCAATGAAATTCCCATTAAATTTTTATTGTTTTATTAATTTTCTTTTTTACAACTTTTATTTTAATTTTTACATTTTGGAATTTCATTGTGCATTTGTTTGAGCAACACAAACAAATAAAAAGCAAATTTCTTTAAATTTGCAATGAATATCAAATATAAACAAACAATAGCAACAACAATATTATAAATTTTGTTAAAAATCGAAAGAATTCAAAAGAAATTGCAACGAAAAATTCAAAAATTGTAACTGAAAAAACAAAAAAATAGAAAACCGATTCAAACAGGAACCGAAAATATTATAATTATGTTTATGTTTATGATGAATTGTGCAACATTACGAGTATAACTATCAACAAATTACACATACAAATATTTAGTTTATGTTTCACAAATCAATAGACGACATAGCAAATAGTTAAATATAGTCAACAACAATAACAGCAACTACAAAAATCTACAACCGAAAACAACAAAATTAAGTTAATCACTAAGCAAGCAAAAGAAATCCGTTAGTTACTTGGGCTCATTCTTATCATTGAACGACTGTTAACGTAATGTAAAAATTCTACACACATTTTAAAATTGCCACTCTACCAACTCTACACTTGCCGTAGACTAAGTCGCAGCTCGTATCACGTGCCCAGGTAACATCGAATTTTAATCAGTTTTTCTGTATTTTCTCTACTGTAAAACGACGTCCAAAATAAGTAAATTACTAAATATCAAACACAATGGCAATTTGTAGACTTTAAAGTTTAAACTTAAAACCGAACCAAGCGATTTAAAGTTAACGCCATTTTTCTCCAATCAAGAACAACGCAACTAAAAAATACAAATTACTCTTATAGTAGTTATTATCCCTCCACCAATCCTATTTCATCCAAAACTCCCAACTCCCATTTGTGTGTGCAACTTTCAACAATGGCAATATTTTTGAACAAACTCTGGCAATAAAAACTGTATTCAAATTTTATTTGTACACTCGAGAACCGCAATTGTAACTGAGTTTTTATTTATTAGTACATAGGTTTAGAATTGGATTTACTAAAGCGGTAAGTGTATAAATTTACTTAAAATACTTAACACATTCGTTATGTTAACTGCATTTGAATTCTTTAACAGTGAGGAGCAATAAGACAGCTGAGGAGCACTTATGTTACCAGAAATATTTCTGTAAACTAAGTGGCAGCGCCAAGCGAAAAATCGATTGAAGAGTGTTATCGTTTTTATTCTGCACTTTATTCTCTTCTGCGTTTTTTCATTGGTCGAGTAAAAGTGCATAAATCCGTTGAAATTGTGTTTATAAAAACATAGTTTAAGTTCTATAGTTTCTTAACAAAATGGTACGTAAGTGTGTGTAAGAGTCAGCGGTGAAACGACAATGTAAATCATAATTTTTTGTATAACTTCACGCGGCATAAGTTTTTGCTGACGTGAAATTGTACGTGTGTGTGTAAAGATGTTCAACGTGTATCTGTGTGCGTGTATGTTTTAATTTTTTGAGACTCGGCCGCGTCACAATTCGCATGCCGAATTTTCGATTTTCCAATATGTATCAAAGTGCTTAAATAGCACTAATAGCAAAATATTTCAATTGCAAAATTTCTTTGCGCAGTCGGCTGTGGAATGGCTTGCGGGACGACTAGCGCGACCCAATCAACAAGATCCTGCTGGTGTTGGCGGTCCAGAGCAGCCCTGGTATCTTAAATATGGCAGCCGAGTTTTGGGAATGGTCGCCGGTTTCTGTAAGTATTAAAAACAACAACAACAACAAGAATAAAAGAAAGTAGTACAAGAAGAACGGGAACTTGTTCAGTTTGTTACTTGCATCGATTTTTTATTATTCTAATAGGCCTTGCATGTTATCTATTCGTGGCCAGTGCATGTGTATGTGAGAGTATTTGTGTTTGTGTCTGGGCCATCCGATACACCCACAATACACACTGCACGCACACTCACTCACTTTCTCGCTCGTTCGCTCTTCGACCTGACATTGATAAAGACAAAAGGAAACGCTATAAAGGATACAGAAATGTTTGGCTGTATGTGTCGATATGTGTTGATACATACACACGCATACATACAGAACATACATACGTACAGAACTGTTATTTTTTGCATATTTGTTCTTTGTTTTCTTTACTCATAAAATTGCCTTCAATTTAGCATGCACTGGTATATTATTTATTTTTATCAGTATAGTAATGGCTGCTTCTCACTCGCTCTCTTCCTTATTTATTACGGTGTGCACTCCCACACAATACAAACGTATGCGTGTATGTGTGCGATTGTGTGTGTGTGTTTGTGTGTGTACGCTCTCAGTTAATCTCCTTTCGCCTTTCTCTGCTTTGTTGTTTTGGTTTGTATTTTGCGTAATACACATACATATGTATGTACATATTGCTATTTCCGTGTATTCCTTGCATTTTCTCAGTAACCATGACATTCAAACCGCTTTGTAAGGCAATATATAGTTATTATTAACTCCTTTAACGATTTACGTTCAAAAAAAAATATGTTAACCGTTAAGGTCAATGAACTGCGAATTATTTAACAGAACTCGAGTAGCAGTTGACCCGTGTTATCGTAACCAGAAAAACTATTAAAAATCCATAATAATTTTGAAAATCGATTTTATTACCAGTTTAATTGTTTTCTGTTTTTCAATTTTCGTTTAAGTATGTTATTGTTTATATTTGGCGACTACTAAACAATTTTTAATCAGTTAATTGCAAAATAATCACTCTTGCGGCTTCTTAAAACCGGTTTCTATTTGCATAAACCAAAACCTTTACTTAATAATTATTACCCGCAGAAAAGTCGCTCATATGTGTAACAACCTCAGTATTAAGATCGGTTTACAGAGCAGTTATTTTAGATGTTATATAGAAACTGCTGAGAGAATAGAGAGCGCAAAACTCTAGAGCACGAAATTAACTCACTTAACACGTCGTCAAAACATTTGTTTACTTTGTGTCTTAGACAGAAATGTTATCAGCGGATTACTATACTATTATATGCTCTCTGCTGATAAAATAGTTATAGTCAAATGTAGGAAATTTGGTAGGCATACGACTGATAATAGTTTCATTTATCTCTTTCGTATGTAGATCAGTGGCTTATAGAAATCCACAGACAAACAGTAAATTAATAATGTATTCTGTAATTTCTATTTATTCATTCTATACATATTTGAGTTTTTTCTAACCGTCTATTGCTCCAGTTTGAACAAGTGTTTTTGCTTGTTTTGTCATGCTTGTCTGCTCTGTTTATCACCTGTTTTTTTTTATTGTGTTTTATTTATTCATTAATTTTTATTATACTTTTTTTTTAACAAATAGAAAATAAACGCAACCTTGCAGCAAATTTAGTTGTTGTATGAGTCAGCTAGTATTCCGACTAGTATTCCGATTAGATTACGCATGAAGAGTTCATTTTTTATTTTAACCACAAAAAAAATCAAATAAAAGAGGGCATATTGTGTTTGGAGGCGTTTCTATATGTTTTGAACTGATTAAAAATAATTTAGATTTAAGTTGGATAAAATTGTTGTCACATTATGTATTTAGACGAAAGTTGAGCGAGTGGAAACGCCTCTTATATGGTTAAATTGTTGTGGGTTGAGTGGTTTTTGCTATATATATACATATATATTAAAACAGTTAATAATACTCTTTCTTTATTACAGTTGCCATACTGTTCGGCCTGTGGAATGTCATCTCAATTCTCACACTGGACGTTAAATGCCTGGTCGGTGGCATTATTCAAATAGTAGCAGGATTTGTAGTATTGGCCCTGGAATCCCCATGTTGTTTTCCCTGCATCGATCAGGTGGAAACACTTGCCACAAAGGTCGATTCGCAGCCAATGTTCGTGCGAGCGGGTCTCTACTGCGCGTGAGTGCCAAATGGTTTTATATGATACCCTGTAAAATATTAAATCTCTGTCTTTTTACTCCCCCTCCATATAGATTGGCTATACCGCCCATTTTTATGTGCTTCGGTTTGGCCAGTTTCTTTGGCAGTGGCTTGATTTTTGCCACTGGCGCTGTTTATGGCATGATGGCGTTAGGCAAAAAGTGAGTATAGTCCATAAAGATAAGTTGCTATCAAAGAGTTAGTTAGGCTAGTTGTCTAAGACTGTTAAATCTCTGATGTGAAGAGAAGGCACACACTAAATGCTAATCGAAACAAATGTTCTCTCTATTCCTTCACGTGCTTTCGCTGTGATTTACGCTTACAAAACTGTTATCTCTAACACCATAAAAACAAAAAATGACAAATGAATACCACAAAATTATATAATATTAGAGCTTCGCGCGAGGACATGGCCGCTGCGGCCACATCGCCACAAATGGGAGGCGATCAGGCCGGTGGCCAAATGCAAATGGGTGGAGATCAACATATCACACTTATGGAAGATCCCGATGTTTGGCGTCCAACATAAATGCACATAAACTGCCAAAAATGATATGAATAAACAATTTTACACACACCCCAGGACACAACACAAACAAACTCACACACACACATATACACACCCAGTGACAATTAGAACAAAAAATATCATGATCAAATATTGACAAAAAATGGAAAGAAATATTTTATGGCGCATAGTTTTTAGTGTTCGTTCCAATTGAATAATAACAATGAGAAAAACAATAACAAAACGAATTCATAAATAATATAAAAAAACAAAAAACACCCCACCAATTGAAAAACAACTAAAACAAAGAAAGAATTGTATTGTAAACTTTTCATAATTGTTACTAAAAATGTTGCAAAAGAATGTTGTTTGGTCATTTTGTCGTCCTTTTTGCATGTAGAGTTGCATTTCTCCATTTTTAAATGTCTTTTTGTCGATTGCGACGGTGTTGTTAAATGAAATACCAGTTAAATATACTACACACATATGCGGAATAACAAATACAAATATAAAAAGTTTACATATGTATATATATATTATATATAAATATGTAAAGTTTATTTTTAGTGAGAAACAGAAATACAAAAAATTAAACACGCTAAGAAAACAGTTAATAACGAGCAGCTTCCACACGGCAAAAGTACACAAATTACCTGCAGAATAAATATTGAAAATTGACAAAAATTAAATGAATCGTAGAGCAATATTGTACAACTAACCAAATTGAGGAGCATGAACTTTATAGAATTTGCTTTTGCTTGAATGCAACAAAAATGTTCAATGTTATAAATATCGTAAATGTTTGTTTTTCTTATTGCTCACGATGCGCATAAATAAATATAATATATACATACTATATATAAATATCTAGTTATTTATACATATATCTAGTTTAAACCATAGTTGTTCATAATTGGTTTATAAATATTGTAAACACTTTCATTGTCAGACTTTAACTTCAAAACATTTCCATTTCCAATTGAATATTTGATTTTCTTATTAGCCAACTTTTGTAGTACTAAGTTTAAGTTTATGTTATGCTTAAATAGTTACTCAAGACATAGAAGAAGATAAAAATTAATTAATACTCGCAACATAATCTGGAAACCATCCTAGTGTATTCATATTGGCATCCAATATGAATATCTTTCTTCTATATACAAATTGTCACTTAAAACTCAAGATGTTATCGTGTTACTGGCAGCCAGAGAAGTGTCCTAGCTTGCATCTAGTTCAAATTAGAAAATTGTTTAATTTTAAACGAACGAAACACTAAAAATTATCATTAAAGTCGAATGTTTGGTACCTAAAAAAAACTCAACTCAAAACTTATACCAATAATCACTTATATGCTAATGAATTGTATATGCCAAAACTGCCCCAGAACAGTCCAATTGCAGTCTCCAGCAAACAAAATCCTACAACTACAATACCTACAACAACAACAACAAATGAAGTACGCTATAAACAAAGGCAAATACGTTGTTAATTAGTTTGATTAATTGTATGTAAATGTAGTGCACTGTGTTGCTCTTGATGTGTATATCGTATAACGATAACAACTATATGTAAATAGTTGCATATTTAAATAATTTATGATAGTTTAAGTAATTAATTTCCTATTTCCTTTTTGGTTTTATTTACTTGAGTTCTGATTTTGTTATCATTCTTTGTTTTTTAGCATTTTATTTTTTGTTTTGAAACTTTTTAGAGTTCTAGTAGCAACACAGTGTTTATTTATATTATTTTTCTACCCATTTTTTAATTGGGTTTTAGACTGACCCTTTGGCAAAGCACGATTCCTTAGTTTTGCACACAAACTTATTAATGCTCTAATTATTTCATTTAGTATCTCCAGTATATTTGTATTATTTAAGAAACAATCATATATTTATATTAACTAATTGTACTTTTTCTTAAACTCCTCGCAGAGCCTCCGTCGATGATATGCGAGTTGCTGCACAGCAAACCGGATACGGTGTTAACTCATCAGCGCCCACGACAAATGATCGGGCGGGTATTGTGAGCAATGCACAGCCGTTCTCCTTTACCGGAGCCGTCGGCACGGACAGCAATGTGTGATCGATGGATTGGCGATGGAGGATCGAGGATCGATGATTGTGGCTAAGGGGTGTGCGATGAGAAAACAAGACTCCCAAAAACGCAACGCAAACGCATAAAAGGCAAACTACAGATACGAAAACAATATAAAGAACAGGAATAAGAACAAGTTTAGTAGAAGAATACATCAAATTTAATGGGCAAATGGAAAACGTGTGCAATTTATTGTTTGGCGACCAAAAAAAAAAATCAATAAACTTTCTGGGTCGCAAGTATGAAAAGGATCTCTCTCGCTGTAGAGGTGACAAAAATGATAAGGACAAGCAGCTAAAGGGAAAAGTGTAGTGAAGTGAAGGAATGAAAGGGCAAGAGAACCTCAAGAAACCTCTTTTAAATAAACCGTCTAGTAATTGTAAAAGTTTTACGTTAAATATTTATTTTTTTTGGCGTTTTCTGTTTCACATTTGATTGATTGCCGCCTGTGTATCATTCCAATTAATGATTAAAATCAAACTTGTTTAAAATTTAGTAAAAGGCAAATAAAAGATAGACAGACAAATATTTAAATTGAACATAATTAAATTAACTTATTGAGCGATAACATAATTATGTGAAATTTACGTTTAGTCATAGTTTAAATATATACCTAAAATATATTTAAATGCATAATACAAAATACTTATTAAACTATAAATAACTAAATGTATGTAAACCATATTAAAATTGAATTACACATAAATTAAATTATGTTAAATAAAATTAATTATACAATATAAATATGTATTTAAGATTTGTATGTGATTTATTTGGAATCATGTTGAACGGTTAAACAATTAACAAATACTTTTAGTTTGTAAACTCTATGGTAAATTATTCAGTTTTAAATTATGTATTACAGGGCTTTAAGCTTCCTCCTCGGAACTCTTGATGTTCTTTTCATTATCTTCATCCGAATCGTCGTTCTGCTGACCATCATCATCATTAGCATCATCTACATCGTCTTGTAGCACATTGGTATCTTCCTCATCTTGATCATCGTCAGCAACATCCTGATCATCGTCAGCCCCATCCTGCTCTTCCTCCTGTTCGTTGGATCCAGGCCAACGGAAGCGACGATCGGCGATTTCCTCGCCAGACACCGCAATAATTATAGCGAAAAGAGCTAAATTTTATGTGAAAATTAGTTTGCTTAGTATTTGTTATACTTTTTTTTATAATTCTGTTAACTTACCCAAGCCCATGATAAGAAATTTGTTGGAAAACATTTTGTTTAACTGTTAACTCTTTTGATAACAATGCGAACTAAACCACTAACTTCTCCTTTTATACAAAATGTGGAATTTTAACCTTTGCCAAATTTCAAGCCAATTGCGTAAATATTAGCAATTTACCTACTTTCTAATTTGGGTCATTGAAATCGAGGTTATCATAGAACGTTGTGTCTTACTTTTAATTGATGTCAGAAGAGTTTTAGCATGAAATTAAAAATGTTCATCACTTTTTGATCTTTTAAATAATAGTTCCATTTTTAAATGCTGTCTTATAGTTCTAACTGTTGTGCTTAAATGCCTTTGGGCAATTAACATAGTGCTTTCAAGCATCGTAATCAAGAGCACCCCATTTGATAGCATGTCTTGGGTACTACTCATTGGCTCATTTTCACTCACATAGAAAAGTGCAGAAATTCCGGCTGCATTGTAAAGCAATAATCCATTAATAGAACTTGCCCCACAAGTATTATGTCCAGCCTCTGCCATATGTCTGATTTTAAGGAAGCTTTTATTTGGTGTTACCAAAAAAAATATTTGACTAGTTTTGGCTTAAAATTCTGCCAACACTCAGCGTATGTACGTAAACTGTTGCATACTTCCGAGCGAAATCTTAAGTAGCATACAGTCACTTTCGTGTTGCATACTTTGCGGCATACTCGAAATTAAACCTAGCATTTAACGCAGTGCTTATTTAATCATTAAGGTTATTTTGTATTTAGGGTATCTTGATTATAAATAATGTATTGGTATTAAGTTTTGATTACGTTTAATTGATCTGCTCACAGGCATCAATCCAATCATTGTAGACGTCAACTGGCTCCGATAACGATATTATCGGCGTCTGAAAGAATTCTTTGCACACTCTACACGAGATGCGACCGACATTCTTGCGTTTATCCCTAATTTTTGACCAATTTATATATATAAAACTATCAGCTGTTTAATTGGAACTTACAGAACGACATCACAGGATCTCTCGTGATTACAGAACGGACAATTGAATTGTTTTTCCATATTCTTGATTAGTTTTCGCCTTGGTGGTGGCTTTCGCTTCGACTTACGACGTCCCATAGCAAATATTCAAACTATATGAAAATACAGAAATCTAAACTTTCGATAGAGCTGAAAATATTAAAGAAATATATATTTTTGTTAAAATCATGTAAAATGGGGACTTACGACAACGATTGGTCTGGTTGTTTCTCGGCTCACTTTCGGCATTATACTAAAATTCCTGATAGGCTTCCACATCTTGAATCGAAATAATATAGTTTTGCTTTATATAATATCAAGGACTACTTTAATTCCAAAATAATATTTAAATAAAATTTTGCTAGCTTACTTTGTAGTGGGCATAACTGACTGAAAAGTCGTCAAATACTTTGATCAATTTTATTCCCCTTGTATACCTGATATCCCACCACTCCCCACCTCAAGTAACTATCAATTGATATAGCCCACATCTGTTTGGGGTCTAGACAGATGCCTCTGTTAAGATTTCCTTGCTTTTGATAATAGTCAATGTAGCGTTAAATCGCTTGTCCTTTGTAAAGGATCCTCAATTGATCCACTCAAAGTATCGATTTCAAGCAACGCAATTTGAGGCAAGAGCAGGAAAATTGTTTATCTTAGATTGTTGTTGATATCGTTGGATGTGGGTCAAGTGTTTGAGTTGGATTCTGTTAGATTTTTCCCACAGTTTTCCATTTGAAGCAAGCATAGAACAGATTTTTTCTGGCTAAGCTCACAGTGGGCGCAAAAAATCTGTTGACAGCACGAGTTTTGTTTTTTGTCTAAGTGAATTTTTGTTGGCAACCTGCTGTTTAGCATATTAGCACCGAAAAGGACATGTCAGGACCAACGGGAGGTGTTTGACAGGACAGCTGAAAGTGTCAACAGTCGGCGTAGTCCAAAAGGAAAGAGATATAGGAAAGTGAACTGTTAACATTTTGGAACCGGCATGAAATTTGCTCACTAAACGGGCGAGTGGTATCCTTAGCGGGAGTCGTGCGGCACGCAACAGGATACAACATGTTTGGACATGCTGCTGTGCCGCACGTTTATTGCATTCGCCACGCATTGATTTAAAATTATTTGCTAAATGGATTTAATATTCTGAAAGGGCCGAAAAATAGAGGAGCAGCTTCCGCCTTACAGGATTTCTACTCTAACCTCGCTCCTTTCTCCTTTTGCTCCTTTTGCTGCTTTCATGCGTCCTTCCTATTGTTGCCACTTTGTGCTCATCCTAATCTCTTGTCCGGCATCTTTTGGCCAGCTGCCGCCGTTTGCCTTTTGTGGTTCCCTCAGTCAGTTGACCATTTGCCGTTTTGGCCCTGGCTAAGTGCCCTCTCTCGCTCTCTCTTTTGTCTGGCCTACTTCAATGCACTACCGACGCAGTTGCTGCTGCTTTTCTTTCTTTTCTTTTCACATTTTTTTCTCCTTTTTGTCTGCTCCTACTTCTTATTCATCTCTCAGTCTTTGTGCTTCCTTTTGTGTGTTCATTTGCTTAAACGCATCTTATCCCGTTAAAGTGTGCGCTCAGTTTCAAAAGTCCTTTTCGCAGAAAATTGATCTTTTTTTCCTTTTTTTTTTTGCCAATTTCCGCCAGTAGCCAGAATTCTATAGATGCTCCCAAGCGCATACTAATTGAGTCTTTCTGATCTGCGTATGAGATTACTGTAATTTTAAACGTGAGTTCCGATTCTTTACGGATTTCTAAAATTTTGCAAAAGTAAGAAGGAATTTTTGAACTGTTTTATGTATGTAAAAACAGGTCTAGAAGTTTTAAATAGAGTTTTTTACTTAAAAATAATACTTTTAATTAAATAAAATAGGTATGTATTTATTCAAAATTAAAAAAATTTTTTTCTATATATATATTTTAAGCTTTTTTAAGTACATAAAAACAGTTTAAAAATTAATTTTTTAAATTTTTTTCTGTCATCTTATGCTTTTTAAAATAAAATTTATTATATAAAAAAAATCTATATATAGATTTATACCTTACATTATGTATATATATTTTATTATATTATTATTATTAAGTAAAAGCAGTTTTAAGAGTTCTACATAAAGCTTTATTTACTACCATTTTATGCTTTATAATAAAATATTAATTATTCCTTTTTAAATAAAAGTTCTTTATAGTTTTTCTAACCCCATCAAATTATAGTTTTATCTGCTGTTTTATTGATAACTATCACACAATTTTCCAGCAATAAAGCTCAACAGTTTTTCCATTGAATTACAAGCTTCATATAACACCCCCCCCCCCCCCCCATTATTAAGGCCAGTAAAACTAACCATAAACAGGCCACACCTGAGTGAATTCAGTTTGTAATCAAAAAAAGCTTTTTCGATGCACAAAGAATTGTTTCGCTTTCTGCCCAATTAGATGCTTTAAATGCCATCAAATTATAATTATTATACAGAATATTTTATTGGTCTGAATTCGAATTTAGTATTCTATAGTCAGATCGGTCTGTTTGGGTCTTTATTCCCCCACCCACCTTGGAATACGATTTCAACAACGAAAAACATGATTATTAATTAAAATTCCCAAATCAAAATCAAATTACCACTAAAAATGAAGAATGCATAAATTTTTGTAAAATGACAACACACACACACACCCTTACACATACACAGAGCTACACAGTTGCAGTTGTGGGGGCGGGGGGAGTGTCGCCTGTCGCCAGTGGCTTCCGCTGTGTCTTCCAAGAAATTCTTCAACACTCAAACTAAGGAAAAATGAAGTCGGAGGGGAAAATGCATATTATAATAAAATAAAATTATGCATAATTATAATTTTTTTTGTTGCCAGCATTTAAACAAAACTAGCCTGTCTGGCAATAGGGGAAGGGCTAGGTTTAGGGACCAGGGGAAGGGAAGGAGCTGGAGGGTTTGGGGAGAGCGGTGAGAGCTCATAAAACTGTCATAAGGCGCTGCAAATGAGAGAGCAGCTAACGAGAAATGGGGAATTCTCAACAAGTTTTTACCATTTTTTCTACTTTTTTTTTTATTTTTTTGATTTTTTTTGGTAGGAACACGTGTGGCAAAGAACAATGCGTGCAACGAGCATATTGAGCGCATTACACTGTGCTACAAGTTTAAGGTATTGAAAGCAATTCAATTTGAAGAATGAAAAATTTTATTATAATTTAAAGCTTTTAATTTAAGTTAGATTAAATTATTAGTATGAGTTACTATGAACATATATTTATTTAATATATAAATTTTTTTTTATTACTAATAGTTAAACTTAAGACTTTTCTTTATAAGGCTTGGAATATGAGCTTAATTAGTTAAATGGTAAAAAATTTATTGAAAACGTGCTAAAAATATCATTTAATATTTTTTTTTAGACTGTTTAAATCTCTTTGTATGAATTTATCCAGTATACAAGTAATCAATTATATATTCTTTTTAAAATCTGTTGATAATACCATAAATGTTTATATTTTATATATAAATTCAGACATGTTTTTCTCACTAACAGAATTAATGTAAGGAATTAAATAATCTATTAAAAGCATACTAAACTTTAAATTTAATTTTTCATAAACACAATATGATTTATTTTCTTTATTTATTATTTAACATTTATACTTAAATTTATTTAATAGTTCTTTAATAATTAAATATATAAATAAATGTTTTTATTAGTTAAATGTTACATATTTTAAATCTCAGACTTTTTTTATTGAATACTTTACCACTTCGAACGGAATTTTGTTGCACAGTGTCAGAATATTGCCATAAAACCAGAGGCAAGGAATGTTTCTGTGCTCAATTAGCGCATAACATTGTCACAACCTTCCGGCAGCACCCGAAATGCCCCTACGGGCCACTGTCTGCGCCCCTGGCGCTGCCCCCGCCACTGCTACAACGCCTACCCCCGCTCCTACCCCTACCCCCGCTCCTACCCCTACCCGTGCTCCTACCCATACCCCCGTCCATGTCTCCTCGCACCGATCAGCGTGTGGCGCATCATCAACAGGTAAAAAGACTCATTTGGTATGCGTAGGAGGAGCGGAGTGCAGAGCTGGAGTGAGTAAACATTGCATAATCGTTAAAATGGGTGAAAAACCCTTTTTGTCTAATGCTCATTTCCATGCGTTTTCCCCGGAAAATTATGGCTCTCTTGCCAGCCAACCAACCAGGCAGACCAGACCAGACCAGGGCTACAAAAGTGCTCCCGCAATAGTTTAACATATTTTTGCCTCGACTTACGCGTGGACGCGATTTAAATTATGACAAAGAGGAGCTCTCGACTCGGTGCCTGGTTTCCTGGCGCCAGACCTGCATTGGCTTTAGGTATTTGGGATTGGAAATGGGTTTGAACCAGGGAGGGGGAGGGGGATTGGGAATGGGATTTTGTTTGTCTGCTTAACGATTTAAATAATGTTTTGGGGCACAGGAAAGGATAACAAGCCTGCCCTGGCGCTTCAATGGAACTATAAATTATGAAAGCAGCGAGTGCATACACTGGAAAAAAAACTGTATTTTTTAATTAATCTAGAACTATAGAGAGCGAGCCGACTGTAAAAGACCTCATACCCACACTCGAGCGCGTTTTTCCATACAAACCGCCAGTTTTCGACCGATTTGTCGTATGGAAACTATAGGTTATAGTTGCCCGATCCGGACCAAACTTGGTAAGGATAGTTATAATGGTAACATACACATAATGTGCTAGTTTGGTTGCAATCGCTTAACTAAAACTTTATGTCTCCATACAAACTATCAATTTTCGACCGATTAGTCCTATGGGAGCTATAGGCTATAGTTGTTCGATACGGACCAAATTTGGTGAGTATAGTTATTATGCTACCATACACATTATGTGTTTGTTTGGTTGCAATCGCTCACCTAGAACTTCATGTCTCCATACAAACTATCAATTTTCGACCGATTAGTCCTATGGGAGCTATAGGCTATAGTTGTCCGATACGGATCAAATTTGGTACAAAATGAGCCACTAGTTCCCTACTTCCGATTTCGTATAAGATTTAATTCAAAGTCAGAATCCCTGTTTTTTCCGGTGTATAAAAAGACCAGGAGCAGACAAAACTTTTGAGATGAGGGAGAAGGGAATGGAGCGGGAGAAAGGAGTGTGCAGCTGCTGGTAATCTTATCAAACACTGACAATAAGCCAATTAGCAAGCACCTACAGCAAAGAAACGTAAGCAAACATTGCGTAAAAGGTTCGATTTCGGGTCAGTTTTCTCCTATTTTTTGTTGTATTCGTTTTTTTTTGGGTTCCAGGTAAATGCTACTAGGGAAGCTGTTGGCCAGATTGGCGAGTAAGATGTCAGAAGGACACTGGCAGACAAATATCAAACGCAGCTGCCGGCAGGACAATGTAGCACAAAGTCAAATCGCAAGATGCTCGCGTCAACCATAAAACTGGTCACAGCGATAAAAAGGACGAAGTGAACAGTATCCTGTAGCCAGGACATGTATAGAAGTGCTCACTGTGGACCGCCCCTGGCGAGTGCTACGACATTTTTGGTGCACGCCAGGCAGCCACTAATTTGTGAAACCTGCCTACAGCTTAGAGAGTCGTACGTTGCCTACCTGACGGTACCTCGGAGCCTCTGAAACCCCCTGGAGGGAGCAGATCATAAAAGAGCAAACAGTGTCCTCATACAGAGTAGTTGCCATGACATTTGAGATTTAGCAGTCGATGATGGTCAATGTTCTGGGACATCGTTCGGGACATAGAAAAGCGCAATTCTATTCCGTAGTGCTCTACCCACAAAAGGTACCGAAAATTTGCCATAATCATGACATTTTTCTTCCATTCTTTTCATTGATTTTCTTTTCTTTTCTAGCTGTCTTTGTCTAGCTGTTTTCAGCTGAATTCAAGCAAAAGATATCTTCTTTATTCCGTTAATCGTTGTAATGTTGCATCTTTATAGGGAGTTACCCAAAATAACTGAATAGATTGGACGTCACTTAATTGTTGATGCTCAACTGTTCCTTTCTTATAGTGATGCCTTACTTAGCAGAAATCAGCTAGAAATACAAGTAAAATGTTAAATATTTTCTATTTTGATTAAGAATTAAATTTCCAATTAAATTTAATATTTTTAAATAAAAACTAATACAATTTAACAATATTTGTGCATTTCCTAATGTTTTTATTTATATTTTTTTATTAGTAACGTATTCATTTGTAACTCGTTAAATGTTGCCACAAATAAATATAAATTCTCCGGAAAGGCAAAACTATAAATTATCAACTATTCATAGGTCCGTTGAGGGACTCGACTATATACAACAACAATAAATCGCCAGTGAACGTTTTTCATTTACTGAAAACGTAACTCATGAATATTTCAGCAAAAATAAACAGCCAAAAAAAGAAGAAAACAAGTAGGAAAGGCTACAGTCGAGCGAGCCGACTGTAAAAGACCCTGTACTCATTCAAGTGCGTGTTTTTCCATACAAATCACCAATTTTCGACTGATTTGTTCTATAAGAGCTATAGACTATAGTTTTCCGATCCGGATTAAACTTGGTGAGGATAGTTATAATGGTACCACACATATAATGTGTGAATTTGGTCTCTCTAGCTCTATTCGTTTTCAAGTTATGGTGATATGAAATTAGTTTTATACAATTTGCAGTGGTGGTAGGGGGCGTGGCAACAATTTGAAATATTCTTGATCTGCCTGACATATAGACGTACATTCATTACAAATTTGATAGCTCTAGCTCTTGTAGTTTAGAAGATCCAGGTGTTCATACGGACGGACGGACATACGTACATTGCTATATCGTCTCTGATGTTGATGCTGATCAAGAATATACATATATACTTTATGATACTTTATATATACTTTCCGCTTGTTACGCACATTTCGGTTTAGACAAACCCTCTACTCTTCTTTACAGTACGGGGTCTAAAAATTGGTCATAAAAATAAAATGCAAAAATTGGATGACAGAATGTCGAAGTAAAATCAACAAATAAACAAAAATAATGCACAGTTTTATTTAGGATACACTTGTTTTTTTCCATTTCTATTTTTTTGTGTATTTTTTTATAGTTCAGTTGAGAACTGGAAGCTGGCCAAAAGCAACAATCACAAAAGTAACCTCAAAAATTTCAATAAAGACCACAACAAAGCAATTTATATAAAAATGCCATAGAGTGTAAAGAGTGGGGGCGTCAAGGGGCGGGGCAGTGGAAAGCAAAACAACGGCGAATAGAACAAAATAATGGATAGTGTAAGGGGGGTGGGAGTAGGTGGCAAGGAGAGGGGGTAACTGGTTGGGGAGCAGCCACGACATTTTAACAAAACAATAGAAATCAATTGATTGCGTTGTGGGAAGCTTAGCACTTGATTTCCGTTATTGTTGTTGTTGTTGTTGTTATTTGGGGATACCGCTACGGCGACAAGGAGGAGCGCAGGGAAACGCTAGAATGGGAAAAATTGCGTGAGCCACCCAAAAAGCCAAAAAGGACTCGTTTTAGTCTTTGTTGTTGTTATGGTTGTTGTTGTTGTTGCTGTCGTTACTGGCGTTGTGGTGCGGCTAAAATTCTATTTTTCCAATTTTTGCGCAATTTATTGCATTGTCAAGGGATTCGCATTGGAGCTGTAGCAACAACAACAACAACAACAAACAACAACAAACAAAAAAATGAAAAGAAAACGCAAAAGGCATAAGAAAAACACCAAATACAAATACCAAACAAGTTAGCAAATGAACGAGAGTAGGGAGTGACTAAGTTTATACCCTGTAAACATTTATGAAGCAAGTAATTAGTTCTTAAACTTTATTTTAAGACTTCGTAGTCTAAAAATGAGTGGAGGGGTCTACAGGGTTTGTAGGAAGCGATGTAGGCGTGGCGGACTCCACAAAGTATATACATTCTTGATCAGCATAAACAACCGTATGCCCTTCTATCTGGATTTTCCAGGCTACAAAAGCTAGTGCCACCAAATTTGGAATGAAAGTACTTTTCTAGTCTCCAAATAGCTTTGAAAGTATGGAACTCAAACACTTGATGCTTTATGTTTGTAGGGTATAAAACACCAAATACAAATACCAAAACATAGTGTGGCTTGTTCGATGGTATATGGACGGGGTTTGTGTGGTACGGTTTGACGGTGGCTGAGGGTTTACTTATGGTGCTGGGGCTTTGGGGCTTTTGTGTGGCAAGCGTAAAAGTAAACAAAGCTAAAAGCGGAAACGCAAGTGAAATAATGCCACAGAGCAGCACGGAACCGGAGCTGGAGCTGAAACTGAAGCAGGGAACTGGAAGCAGGGAGTCGAGAGCCGGGAGCAGGACTTAGAGCTGAACAAAACGGCAACAACAGCAACTAAACATCAATAAGCATTGACTAACTGGGATCCTTCGACTATAGAACCTGGCAACTGGCAACTGCCAACTGGCGACTAGGGAGTCACAGCATTAATAGCTGAAATTAAATAATCGCTCCTTAAGCAACAGAATTCAACGTACTGCAGTGGATAACAAAAGAATAAGAGGAGGAAGAGGAAGATGGGGAAGACGGGGAAGAAGACACAACTGGGATTTGCTTTCGATTGAATAAAATTAATTTTAATTGGTTCTTTTTGGCGAGGGTAGAATAAGTGATTTGTATAGTGTTAGTGGAATTCTTAGTGATTATATAACAGTTAGTATAACAATTAGTAGGGCTATTAAAGGGAATTGACTTTCTTACACATCAGTGCATAAAGATTTAATGGAAATTATAATAGAAATTAGGGAGGGATGTGCAGTAGTACACATAGAACAGTTTCTTGAACAGTATTATGTTAGTTGAATATGTAACAAATGGGAAACTTATTAGACCCCCTACTATTTTCTAAAGTACAGGGTCTTAAAATGTCAAGCGGTAATTTAATAGACCCCTCTACTATTTTTTAGAGTATGGAAATCTTTGATAATTTTGGAAAACTTGAATTATTATAAACTAAAATTACTGAAAATACCCTCATATAGAATATACTACTATTACTAATAAATAATTGTTCTATATCTTTTCAGAACTATCTTATCGCCGACTGCAACTGATTAATGTCTACATATGTTATAATTTATGTTAATTTCACAATCAAAAATAGCATACATGATTAATATTTTAAATGTCATAAGTTCATGTACTTTAAGTAAATAATATTTAACATATAATAATGAATTAAGCAGTATATAAAATAGGAATATAACTCAATGTTACGATTTAAGAATAGGTTTTTAAGAATAAAAATATTTAAAAATCAAAATCATCTGCCTTTTTTAATTTTTCATTATTGCCGCTCTGTAATTGGTCGGCCTTGTGCACGTTCTCCAGCTTAAAACTCTCTCTTTTCTGTTGATCCGCCGCTCTGTTGGCGTCCGCGAACATTCACACAAACAGCAAGCTTTGTAATTGGTTGCTCTGTGCGACTCTCTATTCCGCTCTATCCTCCGCTCTGTTCGCGTCCGCGAACAATCACACATACAAAAGAGTGTATAACTGCACGCTCTCCTGTTTTATACTCTCTCCTTTTGTTAGCTCCGCTATTGGTGTGATTGTTCGCGGACGTCAAAATGGCGCCCAATCTGCATACTCTCTAACTGTTCACATATGCTCACGCACACTACTCTCTTTAACTGCTCTTGACTTAAATTCTGTCGCTTGCTGCTGATTCTGTTCGCCTGGTGTATCAGCCAGAAAAATCTTCATTTTCAGTCGTTTGTTGATGCACTTTGCTAATTTTTCGTAGCCTTTGCGATCTACAGAGCCCACGAGCAGCACATATTTTTACAGAAACATCAGGCAAACAAATTAACAGTAGGCCGTAATTCAAAAATGATTTAACCTTTACAGCTGCAAAAGCTACTCTCTACTTCCGAGAACTATCACACTTTAGCAGAGCTAACTATCAGCTGTTATTTTAACAGCAAAGTTAGGTTAACAGAATGTTTCGTAGGCCTCACTGAATAAACGCAAACTTAATGAATTTTAATAGAAATACTGTGTAAACTTCAAATTTTATATATAACAAATCTGTTGTATCTTACTGTGGATTCCTTTCGCCTGAGAATTCAACTGGAAATTTGAATATTCAAGCTGTAATACCAGGCGAACAGAACTTCCAGTAGGACTTAAATCACAAGTTCAAACTCAACGGACACTAAAAGAAACAAGATATTTCTACCTATCTGCAAATTAAAATCAAATAAATTTACACATTGTGTGTATGGAACCTTCGTAACTATCCTAACCAAGTTTGATTCCAATGGGACAACTATATCCTTTAACTTCCATAGGACAAATCGATCGAGACTTGATTATTTGTATGGAAAACTACGCACTAGAATGAATACAAGGTCTTTAACAGTCGGCTTGGTCGACTGTTCCTTTTCCTACTTATGTTAACAATTTATTTTGTTAATTTTAGTAAGTATTTGTTTAACATTCCGTTCTAATGACATCATAGAATTGTTGTTTGTTTCTTGAAATCTGATGTGGACATCTGCAGCTTCAGCTGCTTAGAAAACTGACTCACAGATGAGTATGTGATGTGACGCACCGGTTCCAATTCAAAGATCTAAAACCTTCATAAACTATCCTCCAAATTGTCAGTCTAGAGATTTTAATCGCAGCATACCACAACAAATCCATTAACCATTAACCATTAGGTTTTGACAGGCGTTCACATTTATTAATAAAATTTTATTATATTCCCAAAAAAGGAATATCAAGGAACATAAAAAATAGTTTGAGTAGAGAAACTACACACGATAAGCATCAGGTCCATAAAGGGTAGTAATAACAAGAAATACACGGAATCGGAATAGGGATTGGGATTATAATCGGGAATGGGATTGGGATTCGAATTGAGAACGTGTGTTTTTATGTGTGCACTTTACCTGGAACGGAATATGACAAAGGAACGAAAGGTTTGAGTTCGTCTGAGTTCGTCTGAGTTGAGTTTACAGCTGTTTAGGGTACGGCTACACCTGTTGATAAGGCGGCTAATTTTGTGTGTGCTCATAAAAAATACTAAGAGTTGGAAATACAAAAAAAATACATTTCATTTCTATGTTTGCTGTTGGCCTGCAGCAAATTAGTCGATGATTTGGTTAGCCAGAGAAAAAGGGTTCGAAGGTCGTTGAAACATAAACAGAAACAGAGATAGAAAACTCAAATGCTTCAAGGGGAGGAGAGAGGGAGAGAGAGAGGGTGCATAACAGTATGCCATATGGAGCGCTTGGACCCCATTGGATCCCTTGGGTGAGATTTCTGGTCAGATGAAGTGTGAATTTCTGCTTTGCGGCTGAGAACTTTTGCTGAAAGCCGAAATGTAATCAAAATAAAAGTAAATAATAAAAAGGAAACACTGTATGTGCTGTGTGTGTGTGTGCTGTGTGTATCCTATATCCTGTATACTATATCCTGATTGTGTTAAACGTTTCCAGAGGGGACTTTCCCCCCCTGCATTTGTTCTTTGTCTGACGCAGTCTAAGTGAAATCAATGCCACAATCAAAATCAAAATCAAAATCATTGCCCTACACAAACACATACACACACACACACACACATACACACACACACACACATACACTCTTAGAGCAGAAAACTAGTCTAAGCCTTTCTCTTCTTTTTTTGAGTATAGTATCCGAAACTATCCTTCAAGGCGGCAGTCAGTCGAGCGTGTTGTTGTTTATTTTCCTTCCTTTGGGCTTTCCCTGCCAATTTTATTATCCCTTTTCCCAATGTCGGTGTGTGTATGTGTGTGTGTGTGTTTGTGTGGGAAAAAGTATTTTATATTAAGATAAACATGAGCCTTTTTGATTTGTTGTTGTTTATGCTCCGCATCCTACAGCTACCGCTCCCCTACTCGCCCCTCTACTCGCTTCTCAGCTGCCGTTCTGATTTTTGGCCTTTAGCAGACCATACGTTGATTGAATCTCAAGACTTCTTCACGATGGTCTGTTGAAAATTTGATTTCAGGTTAAACGCAATTAAATTTGCCCTTAAGCTTTGATTTCATTTCTCCTGCTCAACAAAATTCCTATTTACGCTAGAGAAAATTGCAATTTTCTGCATTTTCCAACAGTCTCACCACTATTATTATTACTATTATTATTAGACCCCGTACTCTCAAAAAGAGTATAGGGGTCTATTAGTTTTGTCTGAAGCTAAGTGTGCGTAACAGATAGAAGGAGGCTTTCCGACCCCATAAAGTATATATATTCTTGATCAGCAACAACAGCCGAGTCGATATAGCAATATCCGTCTGTTCGTCTGTCCGTCCGTATGAACACCTGGGTCTTCTAGACTACAATAGCTAGAGCTGCCAAATGTGGAATGAAAGTCCGTCTATATGTCAGGCAGATCAGGTTTATTTCTTATTGTTGCCACGCCCCATACCACCCCCACAAATTGTAAAAAACTATTTTCACATCACCATAACTTGACAACGACTAGAGCTAGAGAGACCAAATTTACACATTATGTGTATGGTACCATTATAACTATCCTTACCAAGTTTGGTCCGGATAACTATAGCCTATAGCTCTCATAGGACAAATCGGTCGAAAATTGGCGATTTGTATGGAGACATGAAGTTTAAGTTGAGCGATTGAAACCAAAATATCACATTATGTGTATGGTACCACTACCAAGTTTGGTACCAAGTTTGGTTCGGATCGGACAACTATAGCTCCCATAGGACAAATCGGTCGAAAATTGTTGATTTGTATGGAAATACTCGCACTAGAAGGAGTACGGGGTCTTTTACAGTCGGCTCGCTCGACTGTTGCCTTTCTTACTTGTTAGTATTATTATTGTTGTTATTGTTGTTGTTGTTTGTGTAGTTCAGGACTCGGTGTGGTCAGCTGTCAGAAGGATTTGAATTTATTTAGTTGCTCAACTACTAAGTTCCTTTTGCCGATTTAAGGACATTTCACAGGCGTTGATTAATTGATTCCATACACAATGATATACATATATAGTACATATAGTTTATATATATATTTAACCAACAATCTGCTGTCGAACACATTTGTATTGAAATTGTTTTAGAGTTTTGGCTTGAATTTGAGTTGAATCCTCTGGTAATTAGTTTCTGAGGTTTCATTTCATTTCTGGATCATTGAGTTGGTCATTTGCTTAAAGCTTTAAGATAATTTAATAGCTTAAGCTGTGAATATGTTGTTACTTCTGACACTTGATTAACTTTCAATTGCTACACAGCTTAAGGACATTATTTCTTGCCCCGAAGTGATTTTAGTTTATTTAAGCCATGAAGTCCTTTTTAAATATTGATTTTAATGTTTAACTTATATTTTTTCCTATTTTCTTAACAATTTTCCTTGGCCAAGTTCAATGCCAAAGAAACATGTATGCGGTTCAAGGCTTTTTCAGAGCCAACAAAAAAGTCGTTGACATATTTCACGCTCACTTGCTTGGCCTGGCTAAGCTGCAGCTCTTAGCCAAGATCTTGGCCCTGTTAAAAAAAACAAGAAAAGTTAGATTTTGGCATCCAGTGGGAAGCTGGTACGTCGAGGACCATAAAATTCAATAAAACGCATATTTGGCTGTCGTTTGTTCCGAGTTTTGGGCGCCAAAGTGCCACAAAATGCTTTCGGAGTTTAGCTGGAAAAGCGGCCAAAATGGCGCTAAAGTTTTGTAGCTAAGAAAACATAGACAAGAAAACAGACAAGTTGGGAGCATTTTGTATACATCGTCAGAGTCTTAGCCAAAGTCATCGTCATCATCCTCATAATCTTCATCATTATTGTCATTATTGTGGCGTTTATCAACTTGAAATGATTATAAGCATTTTTTGGCTGATTTAGCATATTTTTCGCCTCCGACAGTTATGTGTCTGTCTCTGTCTCTGTCTCTGTCTGACTGGCACGCATTTCCGCTTCCGCTTTTTGGGTTTGACGTTCGCCTAAAGACTTCCGCTTTCATCGGTGCTCTAACTTCATTTTCATCTTATTTGTGCGCCATGAACTTGACAGTTGTCTTATACCCTGTAGCTGGAGTGTAAAGGGTATGCACAACTTAAGGTGAGGCTTTCTTTTAAGTGTAGTTTGTGAAAAAGAGTTATAGTTTTAGAAAAGGTTTGAGCTCTTTTTGAAGTATGAAGAAATATCAACAATTACAGGGTATATTCCACAATATACTTACTTTGACGCTTCATTACTTTTATTTGCTTTTAAAAAACTTTAAGTTCGTTGCTTCGGCAAGATTTGTAGAAGAATTCGCTTAAACTTACTTGCATTACAGGGTATCTTTGAGTGCCAGCTAGCTCTATATAGCTCTTTCCCATTGGGTTTATGCTTTTTGCGGTTTGTTTGCATATGTCGGGTGCGCAATTGGAGGCTGACGATGAAGAAGAAACTTGGATGGGCAAATGTGCAAATTTGTTTTGCTAATGTTTATGCAAATACGCGAAAGCACATCAACATCAGCGGGAGAAATCAACGAGGGGGTGAGTGGGGGGTGGGTGTGGGGAGGCGACACGAAAGGAGTCGCATTGGGTGTTAGGAGGAAATTGAAGGGGAGTTTCAGCTGAAATACGTACTCATATTTAGATGAAGTTGACTGTCGACTGTCGACTGTTGACTGTTGCTATGTTTATGAAAATGTGTCGTAAGTAGACGGTTCTTTAGCTTCTACATTTAGCTTAGCTTACAGCTTCTTTCGCCCTCTCCTCTCTCTTTCCTACCCTCCCTCCTCGCCCCTTCCGGTTTCCCCACTGTCGCTTCTTATGTAAATTTAATGCTAAAATGTTTATTTTAGTAAGATTTGCTTAGCTCTCCAAAAATGTTGCGTCTGTTTAGCTCCTAATGTTTCAGTGGGTGGTAAGGGGAGTTCTTTGGGGTAGGTAGGGCCCACGACCTTCACCGTCTTGTGGTCTGCCCATTTAGCTAGGGAGTGAGGGGTCATGGGGAGGTCGTTCATATAGCGTCCATAATGCTAAACGACGCATAATTGAAACATTATGTCAGATTATTGTTAGCAAGCGACGAGATTTACTTAGTTGACGGTTTTTTTTTTGTTGCTCTGCTCCTCTTTCTTTGCGGTCCTTCTGGGTGTTCTTCTTCGTTTTCCTTTGGCTTGTCCACAAAACTGCTGACTGTTTGACTCGGGCGCAGAGTGGGCGGGCAGATAAGTTTGGGAAACATACGAGCAATGTCAAAGAGATTTGCTTATTTAATGTGGCCAACAGATATGAGAAAATATTATGGCCATAACATTGAAATAGACATACAAAATGAGTGGAATGGCAGCGAGTAGTAGTTTGAGTAATAGCAACGATAAGAAACCTCAAAGTTAAGGCACTAAAAGCCAAGTTATGACTTAAGTGTGAGCTCAGATTATGCGAGTTTTTCAGAGCTTAACTTTGATTGTTATTTTAAGGAATTTAAAGTTGAGACTCTAAACTATATTAAGTTAGAAGCTGTGGGACTGTGTTTTGATTAATTTTAGTCAATTTTTGTTTTCAATTTTTATATCTTTTACTCATCTCTTTTTTAGCCTTTTAATTACTCCTCTTTCAGTTGACTCGTTCCACATGTTGACTTTCTTTCTTCGTAGCAAACCTTGGTTATATAATGATTAATGAACCTTTAAATCGCGCGTAAACCAAGCTCATTTTTCCGGATTGCATCTTGAAAAAGCGAATCCGAAACTTTGAAATTCCCACAACGTTTTGCCATTAATATCGCATTTATCAATATCACAGTTTTTCATTTTGTCGTCGTCTTTGCAAACGAATTATTTTTCTTTTATTTTCTGCTCGCTTTTCTTTTTATTGTGCACTTTTCCTTTGGTGTAGGAAAGGAAAATAGAAGTAAATAGAAAAATCCATTTCCATTATAAATACAATGGCAGATTTTTACTTTTCCGCTTTTATACCATTTAGATCGATTGCATTTTATAGTTTGTTTTAATGTTGCGCTCACAGGACGCAGGATGCAGGACACGGAGATTGTCTCGGAGTTGGCGTTGGAGTGGAAATTGAAGTTGGGACACAAGACAGTAGACACTAGATAGGAGTTGGGTAGAAGCATTTATTTTAGCTGGTTTGCTGCAGCTTCCTTTTGGACCTGGTCCTGGCCCCGGAAGCGCTACAAATTGTCTGTTTTGCAGTTCTAAAAAAAAAAATGTATTTTATTGCTTCCTTCTCATTTCAACTGAGACCGAATATAACATCCGTTTGTGGCACACACACAATGTCCCATTGTCCCTGCCACAACGACTGCCATCAAACAAGACTCTAAAGTGTTCCTCTTCTTCCTCTTCTTCTTCTTCTTCCTCTTCCACTTTTAGCCTGAATTTTTTTTGGACAATTTGTATTGCTTCTATTTTCACTTTTGCTACAATTCAATTAGGCAGTCGCCTTTGTGCATTAACCAGAGAGACAGAGAATGAGACAGATACAGAGACAGAGAGTGCAAAAGGTCAAAAGTGAACGCATTTTTGGTCATTTCGGTCATTTTTGGTCTCTTTTTTGTTCACCCTCTTAGAGGGTCAAATTTTTAATGGACCTGTGCTAAGGTAAGGGTAATTCATGTGAGAGCTTAGTGCACTTAAAAGCTGATCGAAATGATTGCTATAGATTGTCTTTGCTGATTTGATTACATTATGAGCGGGCTCAGAGCACTTCAAAGTTGGTCAAAAGGGATTGTGCTCTCAAATAAACAATTTTTTATGTTTTTTATGAGATTTAAGATTACATTTTGGCACAGGAGTCGATTTAAATATTAGTTTAACAGTTATATTAAAGTATATTGGAAGTGTGTATATGGTTAAAAGATGTTATATAGATGTATATCATCTCAAGATATCCAATTTATAGTTAAGCATCAAATTTCTTAAATTTTATTACACTTTTAGAGTTTTATTCCTAGCAAACTTTACTCAAACTTAACTCAGTATAAATTGAGGACTTTAAAACTAAGCTCTACTATTAAATGTCAGGTGTCAACATATTTAAACTTATGTCAAATATACTGACTAAATTCATTAGCTTAGTAAAATTCGCATCCTTTTGTTATTTCCTTTTGGCATTCATAATCACTGTTGACACATGCCCACCTTTCAGTCATAATCCTTTCAACACAATCAACATTCAAATAACACCTAGAAGTACCTGAATAGTAGATTCGTCACACACGCACACACACACATACACGCACATACACACATACAGAGAGAGAAACTCACACAAAGTGAACAATTTTCGCAGTAATTAATCAAATTAAACAAGGACAATTCAACAAAGGACGACCTTTTTGGGAAAGTTAATTGAAAATTTAGCGCTTGTCGAGAGTTGTGAGGTTACTGGACTTACGGGGGTTCCACTTGGGTAGGGAGTGTGGGCGGTTTGAGTGACCTTCCGACAGCTGCAATTGTTAATTCTTTCTTTGGTTTTTGCCATACTCTTTAAAATCCAGAACTGGGATCAGCATCAGGATCAGCATCAATAGGAGCAAAACTCACGCACTCTGGCAGCGCAATTACGCAGACGATTAGGCACAGTATCCCCTAGCAGTTTGCTACCACGTCCCCCTGTTTCCACTCACTCTCCCTCTCTCTCTCTCTCACTCTCCCTCTCTTCGTTCCCATTCATAGTGTCTGCGGTTAGTCTATTCTTGCCTTTTTCCTTTTACTCGGATCTGCCAATTTTTATCAGCTGTGAAACAGTTGCCATTGAAATGGAGCAGAAGCCGTTAGATAGATGGCAAAAGAGAGAGAAGGAGAGAGGACAGAGAGGGAGAGCCTGTAATACTACAAAGCTACACTGAGCGAAACACACGCAAAACAATGGAATCCCTTTAGGTCTCTATTGCTAGCTGATTTCTTGGAGTGCAGCGAAGACGTAGGAGTCGCCACAATGCGCCAGTTCTAATCCCAGACCCAAAAAAAAAAAAAAATAGGAAAACATTGCGAAAATTGCTTTACAATTGATTAAACACTGAACAAACGCACGGCACGTTTAAATTTGGGTTAAATAGATTATATGAACTGGAAGTGTTATGAAATGATGTGGTCCGCTTACTGTACTCCCTACTCCCGACTTTATACACCCTACACTTTATACTCCCCCGCCTCCCCCACACTTTACTCCCATTAAGCGTTCTTCCATTGCCTTTGTTTTCATTCTTTCGCTCTTTCGCTGGCTCAGCTCGATGGCCATCCCTGGTTCCTTTTGCTCCCATGCCTGGTCGCTCCTTTCGCTGCCTTTTCACGCTCCAAGTGTGCCAGTTAATGGATTTGCTAGATGTTAACCACAGTTAAGGATTTGCTTTTGGATTTACGTTCGTTTATTGGTTTCTCCGATGGTCATTTGATACGAGCTACGTGAGGCAGGACCATATCAGTGGGTAGAGAGGGGAAGGAAGCGGGGTTTGACCTTCAATAGCAACGCTTTTTGGGTAAAAGGGAAATTGTGCAAACGAGTATAAGTCATTACTTTAATTTGGCATATAGATCACTGGCCTGAATAAGCTTTAGTATAATGAGCACAAATGAGAAATTGAAAAAGTTCGAAAAACCAATAAAAGAGAAGTAAATAACGAATTGATTGAGTCACTTTAGTTGAAATTTTAAAGGTCTGTCTATTGGTTTATGAAATTTGATAAAGAATTTCTTAGTTTTCTTTTTTATGAAATTGATTGGAATCATTGATTACACACATGCCAAATATTCAATTGAATTCCACTTGAAAACAGACTCAATAAGCTCGAACCTTCATCAATCCGGACATGACTGTGCTTATCGCCAACCCAAATATGTCCAAATAATATTCAAACTAAAATATGCTCAAGGCATAGCAGTAAGGACACCAAATGGGGCGTACAAACTATGCAGACAATGACTAAAAAAAAGGATTGAATAACTCGCTCCTTGAATTTGACACGCACTTTGAAAGCAGATATGCCGATATCCTAACTAACTTATAGACCAAAACTGTCCAGCTTTAACTAACGGCAATAAGAAGGAAGATAGAGGGAGTGTGGGGGGAAGTGAGAGGGACTGAGTGAAAGGACATTGGCAGACGTTGTCATGATTCATAATGGCCACGTCCTTTCTGGCTGCCTTTTGGGCCACTTTATTTGTATTGCGCTCTTGCCAGCGACTTTTTGGCCATATTTATAATTTAATTTAGCTGAAATTTTGTGGGCGTTGAGCTAAAAAAGGAAACCCAACAAAATATGAAGGAATATGTAAGGATTCGCTTTGCTTGACCGGAAATTTGAGTATTTCCCCTGCCCCTCACCACTCTCCACTCCACCAATAACGTTAACAGGCACTAAAAGTCCTTGCTGGACTCATAGTTTGCATGTTAAATGCACATATGAGCAGGAGTTGGAGGTTCTTTAAGTTATGTACTGACCATATAAACTATGTCCAAAGTCTGCTATTCATATAGAACATATACACATATGACATATACATACACACATATAGACATACTGTAAAGTCTGTTGGTGTGAGTAGCAGCGACATTGTGGTCATATTGCGGCGTATAGCGTGTTTTGGGTTTCTCTGTCTGGGGGTCTCCGACTGGGTCTTCGACACAGTGTCTCACACGTGTTTATGAATACATAGAAATTTTTTGACATTTTTATGGCTGCTTTGGGGCATTACTGCGATACCCTTCGCTGGCATGAATAGTTTAGATTGTAGGGAATACAAGAGTTTTTAAAGGATTTGACAGGCGTAAAAAATCATGTAAGAAATTCTATACTGTATCGATAACTGTGATCGTTTTACAAAGGAAAAAGGCTCACATGTGTTTGAAGGATCTCAAAATGTTGAAAGGGATCGAGAGCTTTAAATAATGTGATGATTTTTATAATAAATCAATTGATTTAAGATAGTTTTTAGTTGTTTAAAGCTATTTAAATATATGAAGATTTTTATAAAATTTTATTATAATAATTTAAGATTATAAATTGTAAAACTAGATTGGTATTTACTTATATATAAGTATCAAATGTTATCTTGTTCAAGAAAATATATTTGATTAAAGATATCTCAAAAGCTAACTACATAAATCACTTTATTAATATATACATATATCTTAGGTCCCATCGATCTTCAAATCTTAACTTTGTTAATAGAATTTCTAGATTTCTTCAATAATTTTTCTATCCTTAATCTATATACCCTTATTTCTAAAGCCAATAGCTGCACTTTAGATTTTCTTAGAAACTGTAGAGCATACGAGAATTCAATTAGATCATAATATTTTATGTTTTAGTTCCTTTACACCCCTTGGAAATTTTGGTAAGTCTATCATTTACTGGATGGACTCTGGTGCTGACTACCCCTTGACTTGTTTATTATGTTTGGCTCGAACCATACGGTCTAAGTTTGTGTTAGTTGGTCAGTTTGTTAGTTTGTTAGTTTAGCCATGTGGGTGTTGACTTTTTTAATGTTTCAATATGACTAAATGCTTTGGGGGCAGTACCACTAAGGCACTGTATGGTGTTTGTATGGTTCTGGTTCGAGTTCTGGTTTTGGTTTCGCTTTGGGTTCTGGGACCTGCCCAGTTTGTTGTTGAGTTTCCCTCGAGCGTGTTTCGTTATATAGGCCGATGCCTCTCAAGTATTTATTATTTGATGGTGTCTGCCCTATGGATATTTATAGTAGAAACTGGGACTCCTCACATATGTATATATGCTCACATGTGAACTGATGGAGTGAGAAGCCAAAGCAAGTGTCAAATTCTCATGCGTTACGGTCAATATCCTTTTGGTTTTGAGTTACGCAAGGAATCCAAGGAGCCTCTTAAGCACTCTGACAAGTCACTACTTTTGCATGGGTATTTCTCCTGCTTCTGCTTCTGCTCCTGCTTTTGCTGTTGATGCTACAGTGGCTCATCACTAATGAGGCTATCAAATGGCTGCTTTACCAAGTGCCACTCGGCTCGCCTGTCAAATGTGTCAAAATTCCAGTGTGCGGTTGATTTCCTCTGTCTTGCCACATCTCAGATTTGTATGTCTGCGGCTTCTACGGGTTCAGTCCCACACACCGCACAGCCCCTACTACCCCTGACTCTACTTCATCCCATTCCCATTCCCTTTCCATATGTCTGCCACACTTGTCACTTGTGTTTTTTTAACAGTTTTGTCTCTGGAGTGCCCCTACTTATATATATATATTTTTTTTCCTCTTTTCCATGTGCTAAAATCTGTGTCATATATTAATTTCTTTAGAGTTTGTTTTTGGGGGGCTTTTAGATTTGTCATTAGCACCGATTTGAAATTTCAATTATTGGCCGCTTGTTTTTATATTTTTGACATATGTGGGTTCCTAATGGGTTTTACGAATGGCAAATGAGAATCACAGCTATATAGCTATGCTCATGTTAACACTAATGTCTGCTTAGTTCAAAATCGCTTCGATTAATCATTTATCAGTCTTGTTATACCCCTTTAAGTTTTAGCTTTCTATATAGACTTATTAGAAATATTTGTTTGACCTATTTAAAGCTAAGAAATCTTTAATTTCTGTGACATAATTCTTTATTTAAATGACTTTAGGACAAAGGTTTTCTGTCTACCTATGTCATCTACCTATTTTAAATATCCTTTTATCTTTTATCTGATGTTTTGGCTTCTTTTGAAGCACTTTAAACCTTTCACTGCAACCCTTTCAGTGGCTTCAACATTAGCGCCTTCTAATCACAACCAGTTCCCATACCATCCATCAACTTCAGCAGACATTTGGTACTGCTATGCTCTGCTTGGACTCGCCTCTCCTCTCTCCCATGTCCTTTGTCGTTAGTCCTGTGTGCTATGTCCTGTGTACTCTGTCCTATGTTACTCATCTGTCGTCTTGTTTGCACTTCGTGCTTTTGCATTCAAATTGCGTTTATTCAAATAGATTCGAGCGCACACATTTTCAATTATTTTATGCTGATTCGCTGGCGACGCTGATTCTTTTGTATCTGTGCAGTCGTGTCTCTGTATCTGTTAGATACTTGTGCTAACAAGAAATTTTTTCACTCACACAAAATGTAATTATGCAAAATCTTTGGCCTCGATTTCCTTTATTTTGAACACCAACAGCAACAGCAACAACAACAACAACAACAACAACAACTAAAAATAAATAACATAAAAAGAAGAAGAATCACTCAAGTCAATGCAGAGCCTTTCTCTGTCATTCTCATAAAAATGCAAACCAGCGCGTTCACTTTTTGATGACACTTGAATGTCACATATGAGTCGGGAAATGTCACCACACTGTACAGTGAGCACTGTACATGTATAAACTTTTCTACTCTTGTACGATATTTCCCTCTCTCCCTCTCTTCGTCTCTGTAGTCGGTTGTCTCTTTTACCCCTTAGACATGTCAAAAAGTTTGACATTTAGTGGCTGGCAAAAACTGTCATCTCGCGTTGCCAACTTGACGATGATTGCTCGGTTTGGCATTACGGAAAAGTTACCAACTAAAAGCAGTTTTTGTGTGGTGATTTTATGATTATACTTGCCAAAAGCATAAACTATATATTAAAGCTTTTGTTTTTATGGCTAATTGTGGCTATAAAACACACCAAATTTAAGTTAACCACAACCAAAGATCTGAACATCTTCTGAGATTCATATATTTACAGAATAGATAATTATTTTTTTATGTGTATATTTAGCCAGTACATATGTATGTGTTAAAATATGGTTTAACCAATAAATATTAAGACTTACCGCTTTACCAACTGCCTGCATTATTCGCATTACCAACCACCGATTGAGCGTGTGTATGGGATGTAGGGTATTCAGTTCAACTAGAATTCTCATTGTCTGATAATTGAAGACTGCTCTTTAATCTCATTGACTGAATCAAAACAGCAAATGTCTAACCAGCTGGGCTTAAGCCTCTTTTTCCGTTTGCTGTTTGCCATTTTCCATTTTCCTTTCGTTTCCATTTCTCCATCCTTTTTTTTGGCACGACCTTTGCCTTCCCCGCCTCTAGTTTGCGTTCATTTACCAATTTCCACACCTACGCACACAATTGAACGCGCGGGCAAGTGCAAAGAGCAACAACAACAAAAACAACAAATTGTTAATGCCATTTGACAGTTGACAATTATAGCAATTGTCATAGCATTTAACATGACTGGGCGCAAGTGAGACAGAGCAATACACCAATAGAGCGTGCAAGAGAGAAAGGATGTTGGACACTGAACCCTTTTGTTGCTGTGTCTCATGCAAAAACTCTCTTTACGTTTACCCGTTGGCCTGTTGTTGTTGTATGTGTGAGAGTGGCTGTGTGTGTTTGTATGTATGTATATTCTGTCACTCATTTACCCTTTTTTTGCATGTCAGCGCGCATTAGTTTCGGGCTGCTGGCAAAATTCTCGGACTCTGCTTATCTGCACCAAATTTGCACAGTCATTGTCGGAATATGGGTGAGAGAGGAGCAGTGCAGTGACTGGGGGAGGGGAAGAGGCAGGCGTGTTGTGTGAGTTATACGAGTATACTCAGTACTCTCCGCCCTTTGTCTGTTTTTGTGCCATCCTTTTATTTGCTGCTGCTGCTGCTTCTGCTGCTGTCCATGTTCTTTGCCAGCACTCGCTTCGCACTTTTTGCCCACTTTGCATATGTGCGAATAATTCAACAAAAGCAACAACGACAACAATGTTCTCTTCTTCGTCGTCATCGCCATCGTCGTTGTTCTTGTTGTTGTCGTCGTCTGCAGTTGCTGCTGGATTTACTTCAGATTAGGGATCTTTGTTAGTTGGTTGACCGGTTGACTGCTTTGTTGTTTTGTTTGTTTTTTAAATAAGAATTACAGTTGTTGAGTGGCTACAGTTGAGACCTGACAGTGGGTTAAATGAATTAGACCTGGCCTGACCCCAAAACAGCTGCATTCAGACAACTAAAAGCTGCTTCAGCAGTTGTTTCCAAATTATGTTCATAATTTTACTATTTGAAGTGTTAACTACTCTTCACTCAATTCAAAGTGTGCTTCTAGCTTACTAGTAAGTTCACAGAGCGTTAGCTCACAGTTCTGTTAAATTAACATTGTTGTGTTAAGCTCCGTATGTTAAGCTTATATCTTGTATCGATGACTCAATCGATTTGCTGCACTATGCTTTCCAGCTCTTTCCTTTTCTGAACTGCTTTTCTTAAAAATTCGTCAACTTTTTCGTTTGTGCACTGCAAAACGTTCCTTTCCTTATTCTGTATTAGAAATAATTCCGAGTATTCTTAAAGCTAGTATAAATAACTGGATGGGTGTACGGGGTTTTTAACAAGAATTTTAATCCGTACTTAAACTAAATATTTCAGGTAAAATTAAGACTGCGTTAAGAATTTCTTATATTTAGTACAAACTTTTTTTCTGTGTACATATTTATGTATTCTCATCTTGCTTATCGTAGAGCAGCTGACTTAAAGAGCCAAAAGTGTCTCATTTCTTTTTATGGCGTATCACACTCTCGTTCTGTATAGAAATTGGCTGTTGTCATAAACATACATACACAAAATCTCTCACACACACACACACACGTATGCACACTGATGTTGTGCACAATCTGAAAAGTTCGACGAGGCGAACAAATATGAAAACTTTCAGAGTAACGAAGCGAATTTTTCTTTCTTGAAACGAGAGGCAATCTCTCAACTCCCCCTCTCTGACTCTCTCCACTCTCCTCTTCCACATCACCTCCTTCAACTCTCTCCGCTTATACTGCTTATATGCGGCTCAACACTTCAAGCTGTGCAGCAAATGCATGAAAATGCAGCTCCTTGACGAAACCTCAATCCTACACAAGACCATAAGCAAAAAAAAAAAATATGAACTGAAGTAGGTCAGTTAAAAGAGAGTTCGTTTCCCCTGCTTCCTACTTCATTCGCCTCACCGCTCTCTGTGGTGGCATTGTTGGAGCTTAAAGAGCGCGTCTGAAATCCTTTTTGTGTAAACAAAATTGTGCAGTTATTGTCACCCTGTGCTCCCTTCTCTTACCCTCTCTTTGCCTTAGTGCTCTCTGCACATCATTGTAGCAGCAATTCAAATGCAAAATCCCATTTTGCTTCTAATTGCTTTATCGCTCAACAAGCTGTTGGATGTGTTTGTCGTTGGCTCTGCTCATTTCTCACTCGCCGCCTGTTGACAGCAGCTCCCCTCTGCCTCTTTATCACTGCAAATCAACCCTCCTTTCCGTCCTTGTCAATTTACTGTTTACTTTTGCGCTCTGTCAAATATGTTCGAATTTTGTAACGATTACAACTGAATTGAGCCTAGGAGCTAAATCTGATCCTGAACCTGAACTAGAACCAGTAACAGTAACAGTGCCAGAGAATCTGTTGTTTCCCTGTTGGTACTGACCTGATTTTCCATTTTTCCTGGCATGTGTTTTTCATGTTGAGCCTTTTGGGACTTGTACGGCAAGTTGTTTGCTGTTGTCCTTTAGCCCAAAATACGGATTTGTCCAAATGTGTTGTCAGAGTTAACAACCTGCCAATGTTCATGGTCCTAACCCAACTTACAGTACTTCCCTCCTTCGACCTTCCGCTCTGTAAAATTGTCGATTAATTGCTCCGAAAAGTAGCGAACGCCTGAATATATGCTCAAAAATTGCACATTTTGTGCAAACAGAGGTGTTATTGTTGTTACAAAGGGTGCTAAGAGGGCGGTACATGGGCGGTACGTGGGCGGTACGGGGTTAGGATATTGAAACAGTTGTGAAGTGCAGTTTAGCAAATGTCTTTATCCATTTAAAAAGTTTGAAAACTTAATGACATAGTTTAGATTACAAAGCTACCAAATTTACTGTAATTTAAAACTACATTTAAATAAAAATATATTAAATTAATTGAGAATTGATTAAACATTATCTATAAACTAAAGTTTTTTGTTTAAACTGCTTTGCTATACAAAGAAATCATATAATAAATTTTGATGATTTCTTTCTTTTTGTTCGGATGTAATCAATTTTATAACACGATACTGACAAAAGATCAACGTGCGTTTAACGCGATAGTTTCGAATAGACTTGGGGTCGGTGGTCGGTGTTCGGTGGTCTGGCCCAACACTTTGCTTTATAGACAATGTCAAACCCATTTTTAAGCAGAAACAACAAACAATACAACACAATAGAATAGAATAGAATAGAATAGAATTCGAAATGGAAATGGAAAACTAGAAATTATATTTTTCTTTCTTACACTTCTATTTTCCTTGTTACCTATTATAGTTTTTGTTGTCATCTGTTGTTTGGTCTCTTCTGGTCTTTGTGCTCACCTGATGCCTGCACCGCGAGACGTCTGAGAGTCTGTTGTTGTTTTGGGCCATTGTTGTCTCTCTAGATGATGCTGTTGCCGAGGCTGTGGCCCACGTTTTAAGGGCAAATTCCCCCATTCCCAATCCCAGTCCCAGTTTCATTCCCATTGTTAGATCCATGGACGTGAGTCTAACCACAGGTGTACTACGTGCATATAAATCTATACGCGATGCGTGAGAACTTATCTTTTCTCTTTGCTCAATTTTATGTGATTTTTGATGCTCTTTGTTGGTTATTGTTGTTGTTTTTGTTTTTGTTTTTCTTTTGATTTGTTTTATGGTTTAACTCATGGGCAAAAAAGTAATTTTCTTTTTCTGCGGTTGGGACAATTGCAAAAATCATTGGGTATAACCCATGGGTGGGCTTTCGTCGCTACTGGCGCCAGTACCTGTCGGGTGTTGTACCTGTACCTGTCGAGTGGTAGCAAGTAGCTCCTGTAATTTATAACATAACTGAAAATCCACTTCTCATGTGGAAACTGCTTTCACCTAGTTTCCCCAGCTGTACGTGAACTCTCATGCATTTTTAAGCACACATTTTGGATTTGCACTGAGTGCTGCTTTAACTCCTCGAGTTTCAGGTGCTCCTGTTGCACCTCTTTACTGTTACCCGCTACCTTTACCCCTACCCTCTACTACTCCCTGGTTTGCTTACATAACAATGCTGCTACAAAATTCTTACCACTTTTTTTTCGGGGGCTACTTGTAAAATATTAATTTTTATATGCTTATTGCGCTGAAAGAAATGAAGTTTTGCCCTTTTTGCCTCGGGAAATTGAAATGTAAAAAGACGTTTATTGTGCACATAAAAAATTGAGCAGGAAAATTGCATTTGAGCCCTCTGCAGTAGGTCACAGCCCGAAATGCCAGCCAGAAATCAGCTATGAAAGCCAATCCTTGCTTGGGGTCAGTCGGGGTTAACATCCGTGTAAATGGGTGCATTCAACTGATGCTGTTAAAATGCTGAACACTTCCTGCATTTTAACTGAGCGCAGATTTATCTCAAACTGTTGAATGTTATCTCTTAAAGCATCGGGTATTAAATGGAGTAGATAATTTTATACATAATTTATAGTTACATTCCAACGGTCACTAAAGATTACACATTGATTTAATAGTTTGATTTAACAGTCTGAGTTAACAGTTTGCGTAAACAGTTTTGGTTAACAGTTTTCTCATTTACATGTTATGTTAATGTTATTCCTCTGTTTGTGCTCTTTGTTCGATTAATGTTAAAAGGCTTTTAAGCTGCTTAGTAATTTTAATATCCCAAATAAAACAAATGGGGTTCTAGACCCTGTACTTTTATAGAGTGAAGGGTGCATTATGAAAATAAGTGTGTTGCAGTCAGAAAAGGTATTAAATTTATATATTCCTAATAGGTATCTAAAGTCGAATTTGTTCGGCTGCCCGTATGATACTTTGGAAATCGGGGAAGCGAGAATAATCAAATTTACACATCATATGTATAGTAATACTTGGATTAAGCTGATCAAATTTGGGCAGGTTTGGAAAGCTGTATTATATACTTCAAATCGGTAGTAAATCAGCTTACTATGAAAAAAGCTAATCTTCATAAGTTTTCTTAACAAAAATCACAAAATTCCATTTGTGGTTCCTTTTCATATATCTTAACAGAATTTGAAGTTATCATGGAATAGATTTAGTTTATAAGGACTATAGTAAAAGATTTTAACCGAACAATTCCAGGGTCTTTTAAACTCCTACTTTCGACTTTAGCTCTACCAACAAGTTTTTCTATTTTTCCAGAAACTCGCTCAATAAACTGCCAACATATTAGACAATTGACAGTGCAATATCAGCACTTAGTAGCACTTTCAATCCAGTCCAGCACTACGGCAATCTACAAATCTGAACTCAATCTCATATACCAAATTGTCGCATAGCAATTTTTATAATTTGTACAGTTTAAACAAAAGAATTATTATGCAACATTGGAGCTGTTGCTGAACGGCATGTGGAACAAATGGCAACAATTTAAACCAAATTGCCGACTGGACGCCCCACGGCGTCAACGTTTTGGGCTCGTGCCAGTGGCCACGCCCCTTTTTACACCTTTTTATGCGAGTCGTTGGCTTGGCTGTTGCGAGAACAAGGCGTGTGCTCTGGTTGTCTGGCACGCAACTCTGCACTTACAATATCACCACCTCGGGAGCCTCAGGAACTCCACCAAAAGGGAAAGGGAACGGTCCTGGTAGGGACACGCCCTAAAAAGAGGAAAAAAAAGGAAATAATATTTCGAGTCCAATAATAAACTGGGTAAATATTCTTGCCTGCTTTAAATGCTCCACGACATTTGATTGATGTGCACTTTGGACAGCTGCAGAAATGCAAAAATATATGTACAGTGTATGGGCAGACCCGATTCGTAAGCGGTATCAGCTGTTAGGGCTCTTCGTGTTTGCTATCCTAGGGTAATTTTTAATGTGGGGTCTTATTTGGTAAGCGCATTTTATGGGAAAGCTCTGCTGATAGCAGTAACGACAGCGTGCCAATACTGATACAGTTTTTGGAGCTGAAAGTTTAGACTGCGGGTATGACAGACTAATTTTGAAATTATTATTTGAATAATGAAAAGTTTTAGTTTTAAAAACTCTATATAACTAACAAAGAAAATCTAAGCTATTAAAAGAAATTAAATTTTTTGTCATTTACGGGTTTTTAAAGACTTTAATTACCTATAATTACTCAAAGTAATTTTAAAGAATAATGAAGTAATGCACTGGTTTAATAATGCTGATTTTAGAACTTCACATTTGGAGCTCTGACTACAAAATTACAGTATTAAACATATACATTTATTTATATTCTAAATATCCTTTATTTTTAGGATATGTTCGCTGTCGTTCCATTGAGTTTTTCTCACGTTTTTGGGGCGATTTAAATATGCATGAGCGTGAAATTTTGCACGAAAATATGTCACTAGTACCAGTGGTAGCAAAAACAACAACAACATCAACAAAAGTGGGAACAACAAGAACATTTATGACAAAATTCCATTTGGCGATCCCATTCCAGAAGAGCTTTTGGCACAAGCGGTGGGAGTTTAGGCTAATGACTTTCGGCAGCGGCCTCCAACGCATGTGTAGTGAGCGAGTAAGGGAAGGAAGGAGGTATAGGGTGGAAGGAGTGTAGAGCCAGGATGGAGGAGGTGTAGGTTCATGTGGAATTTGTCATGTGTCAGTATGACTTAAATGCCGAGAAAATAATAAATTTTTTGGTTTTTCTTTCTCACAGCGCTGACTGGCACTTAACAACAACAACAAGAATAATAGCAACAACAAATTGAGTCGAGTGGTGCCGGTCTAATGGACTTTGATAAGGTGGCAACACCATCAGCAAACGAACGGTAACCGGCAAATTTATGCAAATCCGCATTTGACCCAAATTAGCACGAAAATTTGTTAGATTAGGCGCATTCCATTTCCGTTTCAGCGTATGCCGAAAAAAAACAAAAAAATGTAACGAGTACTACTAGAAAAAAAAATTATTTATATACATAACACTTCTTTATGTATCGGGTAATGGGGGGAATGGGAGAATGGGTGACCCAAAGTGGTTTACAAGCCATAAAAATTGCATGTGTGCATGTAAAAAACTTCAGCTCCTGTTCCAGCTCCAATTCTGACTTCTGGTTCTCTGGACATGAATGGTAACATTACTGGGCAGCTTTTAAGTGCAACTCTTTGTATACAACTTCCGCTTGGCGTGTGACGTTGCCAAGAAATGCAAATTTCTGCACACACACACACACACACACATACTCCTATTCTCTTTCTCTTTCTTAGTTGGAATTCGAGAATCGGAATTGAAGTAGAGTCAGCAAGTGCACACGCATTCCATTCCATTAACTTTATCAATGTAAATCACCGAAATGTGTTGGCTTCGCGACTCTTCGGACTGTTCACACACTTGGCACTCTTTGCACACTCCGCACTCTTCGCACACTCACCGCTGTCTATGCACACCTCGCTGTCCTCTTTTCACACACTTCGCACTCTTTACTGTCTACGCTCTCTTTATTTTGCGTTGCCACTTTCCACTTTCGACTGCTCCATTGTTATGGAAGAGAGGAATGTGTTACGAGGTAGAATGAACGATAAAACAAGTGCGTGTTTTCAATGGGACGTGTGGAATGTTAAAAGTACTCATAAAAGCAAGACACTGAAATCAGTGAAATGTGTGTGTTTGGTTGAGAAATACAACAAACAGCCCAAAGTACTCAGGATACGATACATACAGGACGCAGGAAGTGTTAACCTATTCATAACTCAGCAATCACTTATGAGATCTCTGTGAAATTCGGTAATGTGATAAGGAAAAACCCATAAATTTGATAACATTGGGATACAGTAGTGTAAGTAAACTTTTACACGTGTACTCTTTAAAGCTAAATTAGCTTTATAAATTTATAAATTCTAAAAAATGCCTTAACGCTAATCTGAACAAATTCAAATATTTAATTTACAAAAGGTAAACTCTTCCGTAAATATCTTACTTAATAAAGATATATTGTCTTAGGTAACTGCTTCGTTGTTGTATTCGAATTTATCACCATTTGTCGCTGCGAATAATTCCCTAAAGACATTTTAAACAATCATTTTCCACGCTTCGGTTGCCTGTCACTCCCCTTACCCTTCCCAACCACGCCTTACTCGACAGCCCCTTTCGCTCACTTAAGTCATCTGTCAAGGCGTGAGAACCTAACACTCCATAATGGTACCATATACGAGATTCTCTTGGACATTTTTCAGTGCATTTACCGTGGCACCCTCCAAAAACAAACCATTAGCATGTCAAATCCAGCGTCAATCCCTCCTTGTTCCATGTGCCATGTTTGAGGTGCCATGTAGAGCAAATCCCAACTTCAATCCTTTTGGGCTGTCAGGCCTAAAAATAATATTTTCTTTAATTTGAACATGGCAAAACAAGGAGAGGAAGACAAAGACAGAGAGGGAGAGAGAGAGGGGTAGAGAGAAGGAAAAAGTCGAGGCAAATACTTTAAGCGCCCTTTGACAATTTTCACGTCAACTACAAATCCCGCCCGCCGATAACATGAGCCAGACACAGTCCAATCCCCCTTTCCCCACACACCCAGCCCCCCGAAAAAAAAGGAAAATTCCCAGCAGCAGAAGAAAAACTGTAGGAAAAGATGAAAAATAAATAAATTTACATACATGTGAAGCATTCAACGAAAATCTGTCCCTGGCTGCCTTTATATATAATTTGAATATATACAAAAATAAACACAATTTTTCTCGGCTACTGTCTGTGCTGCTATCTTCCCCTCCCTACCTCTCTGGAGGGATAACTGCGCTTATATATATTATATATATATAGTATATATATATATAAATATGAAGCGGAAAATCAGTGACAGCAGCCGATGCCGATGCCGATGCCGTTGTTGTCTGCCACACGTATTTTGGAGTCTGGTTGGAGTTTTGAAGTGGAGTTAAATTACTTTTGGATGGATGAGATAGGGTTTTGCCTCACTCCTCCGTACTCCACTACCCTGCACTTCAGCATTTGTGTGGAGGTCTGGGACAGTGCGTTTTTTTTTTATCTTTTGTTATTTTTATTTGAACTTATTCCCCAGTTATGCCCAGAGTTTCGACTGTTTGTCCATCTGTCTGTTAGCTTGTCCGATTTGACTGGCAGCGAATGAAATATGGCTCTTGCCAAAAATCCCCAAACGAAATTTTGTTCAAAAGTGCCAGAGAGAGAGGGAGAGGGAGGGAGGGAGGGAGGGAGGGAGAGAGTGAGGATAGAGGGGCATGGGTTGAAGGTTAGGCAGCACAAGGTGTTGGTTTAGCAAATTGCATTCTGATACTTTCGTAACTTCTGTTCCCTATTGATTTTCGACTGCTATAGAGTGACTTAAAGTTTCTCTTTCGATTTCAACCTAACCAAACTTTAATTAATGGGCCTTACCCCTATACCATACTATGGAATTTTCTCAATTGATTTATGATCAAATCATGTAAATTTCACTAAACATCAAACTCGATGATGATTATTATTGATGAACTGTTGCGTAAATGCTTTGAGTACACTTTATACCCCTCTCTTTCACTCTCCCTCTATAGCTGTCTCTTTCTACTTATGGCTAATTTCATTAAATTTATTTTTATGACTTTGTTGCTGCAATTAAATGATTTCTAATTGCTGTCAAGCGAAATTTCTCATGGGTTCAACATTTGATTTGATTTGATTTGATGATTTATTATGCCTACGACTTTGGTTCATAATTTGTCATAAATATATACTTTTTTCCAAGACATTATTTGATGGAGATTTATTATGACATTTCTTTTGTTTGGCCTCGCATTAATCAGGCTTCATAAAGTTTATCGTTTGAATAAGTATTTCCCAATATTCCCTATTATGCGACTAATCGAATCAATGTCTTGATTAGTCAAGAAAGAAATGTTTTTCTTTGTATTATTGGTTGTGATTTATTTTTTATGTCATAATTAGGGGTATATTATAGAGTATATAAAGTTAACTAAGTGGTAAATAGGATATTTAATGCAAATTTCAGCTCTTAAAGCTTCAGTTTTAGCCTTTTAAAGCCTGTGTATTTTCTATCAATCTCCCAGGACATTTGGGGCATGCCTAACCCAATTTTTGACAACTTGTCGCACACAAAATTATGCAGAATATCAGCATAGAAAGTTAATCAATGAAATTACATGCAGCATCAGCATAAAATTTGTCATAGTCATTGCCACACACTCACACACACACACTAACACCCAATTGTACACCCAGGTCCCCAAGCAATCAGCTAAGCACATTTGATTTTTGCCTTCATCGGCAAAAGTTGCACACAAAATAAAGTAAATAAAATAAAAAAAAAAAACTAGAGAACACATGAACATTTCATTATCGAGTATATTCGATATATTCGATATATATATGTGTGTATATATATCACTATAGTTAAATGATAGCACGAAAGAAATCATCATGATTGACAATTGACAGTTGTTGTACATGTTTTCCTCTTCTGCTTCTTCCTCTTCTCCCTTTTTCAGGCTAAAATTCCAGCAAATTTTCTTTATTTCCTGCGTGACACGAACTGTGGTCAGTTTTTATGGCAGCTGTATTGGAAATCGAGTTAGCTTAGTCTTATCAGTCTACTGATGTGTGCGGGCTGTGCCCACTGTAACCACCAGAGACACAGAGAGAGAGAGAGGGAGAGAGAGGGAGAGTGTGTACTGTACCACAGTGTTACCCCAACCATCATAAACTGACCATCACTTTGATTTTGATTTCACGGTCGAACAGTGTCTGCATTTGTCTGCCCTTTATGGTACTCATCTGCTCTGAGGGTCCACATTGGTCCACACTGACCCAGACTGGACCCTTTCCTAATTTGTTTTCTATTTGCGGCTAATTTCTTCATTTTATCCCCCTGTGCTCTGCTGCTGCTGCTCATTGGGTTAGGCTCATATCGTGATGCTGGTGTCCATTGATTGGCATGTGTCTGTCTCTCTGTCTCTCTGTCTCTCTCTAGTCCCAAGTTGGTGATAAAACTTTAATTTTGGTTCAAATGAAGTGGACAACGTTTCTGTTTATTTTCCATTAATTTGTATGGTCAATGGTTTGGCTGATTAATGGGTAGCTAAAGTGGATTAGTTTAGATAATGTTTAATTAGTTAAATTACTTTAAATTAAAAGATGTCTTTAGCTACAAGAAACTGTAATTTGATTGGTTTAATGTATTTATATCGATTAAAAATATTTTATTTATTAGAATTATCTATATATTTACAGGTTAATGTAATTAAAAGTGTTTTGTCTGCCTTGAAACTTTTTAAAATTTACTTTTAAAACTTGTTTAAATCCAAAAACTTTTCCACTTTCATAGAAAACCTTTAACTATACTTTATCATAGACATTTTCTTAGAATCATTTTGCTACGTGCTGTGATTCGCAGCTTTTCCGCATGATTTTCAGCTGCTCGATTAAAGGAAATTCAATTTTATGGTAACACTCTAAACTGTATTTGCGCATTTGCTTTTGTTAAAATCAAATAGCAAAAGCGAACTGAACATTTTTAATTAAAATCTACAGGCACTCCTACTCCTACACACACACACTCACACACACACACTAACATATGGAGGTGTATCTCAAATCCCCAAGCTCAAAGCATATGCGTTGAGTATTTACCTGGAACGTGAGCCAATTATCAGTTGGAGCACAGCAAAACGCTGTCTCCCTCTCTCTTCTCTCTCTTCTCTCTCTCTCCCTCTCTCTCCCTGTTGCACCCCAAGTCTTTCAGTGTAGAATGCAATCGAAGTTATTAATCTGATTTTTGAAATCGCTTGCATGCAACGTCATCATCAAGTCGACAACGTCATCATCTTATATAAACAGAAACGCGTCTTGACTGCAATTTCCATTTATAAACCAAGTTAAGCCGCTTATCTGCTACCCGAAATCCCGACAAATTGGCTTCTTCTGCTTCTACTCCTCTTTCTTCTCTCCATTTTCCTACTCCCAGAACAATGCAAACGTCAAAAGTTTCAGTTGGAGACGGACGTTGATTGGGTTTACTCTGGACTATGATTTTTTTCTTCTTTATTCGTATTTCTGACTGATCGGGGGCATTGAAATTATAAAGAATTAGGATTTTGATTGACAATTCATGCCGGTGGCTGTCAGCAGAGCGAGTTGAGCTACTCAAATAATACCCATAATATGCGTTAGTTTCCTCTAGTCTTTGTCATATTTTTCTATATACATGTATATATTGTATATATCCATCGATTATGACTCAATTTTCTGTCTCTTCCTCTCGTTTTTTTATTCATTGTGAAAGCTGTCAACAAAAAATGCAGCTACTGTGTCCAGTGTTCTCATCTTTCGTAGGGATACGAGTTGGGATGCGGGTTTTCTACCTACCTAGAACGATGGCTTTATTTATCTGATTATTATATATAGGGAGAGAGTTATGGTTGAGTTTTCTACGGTGGTTGAAAATGCATTTCAATAAAAAATATTAAATTGAAAAGGCAAAAGTTAATTGCCCAACAACAACAACAATACTACTGATAAACAGCATTCCGTGTTCATTCATTTATCATGCTTAAAGTTTGCATAGAACGTGTGCAAACAATTTAACGTGGAATCGAACTGGGATCTAATGAAAGGAATTCCATTTCAGGGCGTGCCAAAAAAACGCACCTTGGGTGGCAAACGGAGCAAAGTAATGAATGGATAGAGTAGGGAATGGGAAGGGTAGGGTAGAGTTGGGTAGGACAGGGTCGGGAGGGGAGGGAAGGGAAACGTTCAGTGGGGGGAAAAACAAACAGCGGGTGGTCACTAATTTTTTACGTGACGCTAACATCAGCTCAGCAAAAAGTCGACTCGTGGAAATCAGAACAAACGCGAAAATCAGCGTCAAGGCGCCAAAAAGTATGCAATGCCAGACAAAAATCAAGAAAAAACGAAACTTTTGTAGTGCTTGCAACTCTGATTGCCAGATTTGCCCATTCCACTCTATCTATCTCGCTCTTCTTGGAGCTTCCTCTCTCTGTCTTACGCCTTATTTCTCTCACTATGCCTTACTTTCGCCTTCTTGGCGATATAATTGAAAGAGCGTGGGGTTTGCCAAAACGAAACGTGCAAATTGCAAGAAATTTCAAGTACCAAAAAACGAGGTGCGTAAGAAGAGTTCTATATAGTATTATTAAATAATTTTAATAAATTAAAATTATAGTTTAACGGTTTCCCTAGTTGAATCTACTTTAATAACTCTTTGGGTAGCCCTCGTCTTATAACATCGTAGCTATATATTGCTATTGTATTTGCTGATCATTTCTTCTAGAAACTTTTCGTGCAACCCTCGCATTGTCTGGTAGTGCGCTCCTCCGGCCATTCTTTTCTGCTCTGTCTGTCAACCCATTTCCTGCCGCCAATAATTAAAGTAATTGCTACATTTCTGCCACTTGCCTTTGTCTGTTTAGTCAGACAATCGTAGGAAATGGTAGGAAGTAAAATAGGAAGAAAAAGGCAAAGAGGTGAAGGGAGGAAGGGGAGATAGGAGGTAAAGGAGGAGAAAGCCTGACTCTGTAGATTCATAGGACTTTGCCAAAAAGGAAACTATTTTAAAAATGGCAAAAGTACTTTGGTTTTAATTGCAACTATCCAACTATATGCAACTATATTCAACTATATACAAGTCCCCAAGTCTTCAAGGCTTCAAGGATTCAAGTCTTCGGGTACTCAACTGAATGGATTGTCGGAATGTTTGAGTGTTTGAATGTCTGCGTGTTCTGAGTACATTGTAGTTGTAGTTTTGGGCTCACTTACGCTAGTGCTGCTGCTACTGCTGCTGATGTGTCCTGAGTGTAATGTCCTTTTAAGGTCCTGCAGCTACAATGTGCTTCCGTTTGCATGCAATTCCGCTAAGCTGCTTAACTTGCCTTCGCCCACTAGGTAAGAGGCGTGGCCTACTCTCGCCCATTTTGGCCTCCACCAAACGATGCGTGTTAATGATTACTTGAGTTGTTCCATTTTGTGGCCTGATTCTGGTTCGGAGTCCAGGAATTGAGAGTCTTGAGATTGCACGTAAAAATCAATGTCATTGCGTTGTTTGCTGTTTGTTTTTGGTTAACATTCCTTGGTTCCGTTTCCTACTACGTTTCCTACTACATACCCCTGCCACCCTTCCCTTCCCCTTTTCCCTCACAGACTTTTCCTTCACTGCTTCTCTGTGATTTTCCCAGTTGCTGTAATGGCAACCGCTGCAATTTGCTGCGCTTTGCTGCAAAACTTTTGCGGCAAAAACAAAAAGTTTTTCACTTAAACTTCGCCGCATTGCTGCAGTGTGTGTCCTGGCGTTCTGGCCAAGTCAGACAGCCAGCTTATAATACCCTGCCAGTAGAGGGTATGACTGTCAGTTGATTGAGTAGATGTAGAGAGGGGTGAGATGAGAGTTAGGTAAAGATGTGTTTTATCTGAGTTATGTTTTAAAATGTGTAACTTTAAGTACTTATAAAAGATAAATCAGACTTTTATTTAAAAAAAAAAAATATAGAAAAATTCACTGAACAGCTATAAACATAGTATATTAATCTATTTCCTTAGAGCTTCAATAAGTCTGTCTATTAAAAATACCTTTTCCTTAAAGTGCTATCTGAATCTCTTTATCAATCAAATTATTTTTAGAAAGAATAAACTAACTTAAGGCTTATAATCTTATTAAAACAACTTTATTAATATATTTGTTAGTTTCTTTTACTCTTAAATAATTAAAAAAAATTTTAAATTAATATTAATTAATTTTTTAAGGCTTTAAATCTTTTACACTCTGCACTGTAGTATATTAAACTTAGATTTTACCATAAATTTCAATTAAATTTTGTTTAAATAGCAAACTTTATTTAGGAACTCAAATATTCTTAAATCTACTTTAAAACTTTATCAAATCGTTTCTTTATCATACCCTTTACAATAAATAATTCGCATTAATTATAAATCAAAGTGTTGTCTACTTAATTATTAATCCACTTTTAGCATCAAACCTTCAACACTTAAGTGTCTTATCTTTAAAGTTGATCGGATTACTTAGGGTATTTAATATTCGTTGATTTGGCTACTTAGTTTGACATTATTGTTGCTTCTCTGATTATTCCCACGTTGGTTCCGGATCCGTCGCCGTCTCCTGCTTCGTTCCGTCTCCGTCTCTGCCTTTGGGCTGGGGCAGCACTTAAAATTTGTTTAAACATAAGTGGTTAATTATGCTGAACGTTTGCGTGCCATGAGGACAGAGAGATAGTGACTGCAGCTCGATAGGAAAAGTGTGCACCTCAGTTAACCCCCTAACTTGAAACTCCAAGTACGACCCTCGGTATGGAATGCACCCCTATAATTAGTTTTCATAATTTTGTGCTCGTATCACTGCGTTTACGGAGTTTTCCTCATGTTACCGTCACATTTTTCAACAGTTTTCCTAACAAACTGAAACTATCTCTTTGCCACACCTCTCCCCTTGCCGCCCCCCTTTCGCAAAAAACCCGCATGAAAAGTTGTTTTTATCATTTTGAAAATTAAAACAAAATATTTACATTTGCAATAAGTTGAAAGTAGAATGAGCAACTGAGTGCCACTGTCAGTCAGTCTGTCAGTTTGTCACTCTGTCAATCAGACAGTCACTCAGTCAGTCACTCAGTCAGTCACTCAGTCAGTCACTCAGCCAGTTGGCCAGTTAACTAACCGGGCTCACTTAGTTTCCTGCATTTCATTAGAGTCCTTCAAGAATTTTCCTTTCTTGGCAAGAAAATTTTCTTTTTTTTCTCTATTTTAGCCATCTCCTAATTTAAGCTCAGTTTCTTTGTTGCTTTTACAGTTTATGACAACTTGACGAACATTTTGAATTATGCATAAAGTCTGGAGAGTTTTATGCATAACAATAGATAGAGCACTCTGTCTCTCCCTCTCTCTCTCCCTCTCTCTCTCCCTCTCTCTCTCCCTCTCTCTCTCCCTCTCTCTCTTAGTGTAATACCATTGTCTAGAAATGGAGCTCTGGAATTGCTAATGTTCATTTGCATTACAAGTTGTGGCTAAGTATAAGTTGTGTGTAGGCGTTGTGCCATAATAGGAAAACTAGTCTAAGTCTTGGCTTACAAAGCAGCTAAGCAAATGAACCAAAACCATTCAAGTTAAAAAGTTTTTGGTAACCACTTGAAATAGAGCTATTCAATTGCATAAATTTATAATGAAATCCTTTGGAATCGGGTCAGAATTAAGAATTCTTAATCAAGTTAAACTAAAATTGAATTTTGTTATATTTTTATTTAGATTATGGAGCTGGAATTTTATGAATTCATGTTTTAAGTGACAAGTAAGAAATGCTACAGTCGATCGAGCCGACTTTAAAAGACCCTGTACTTATTCTAGTGCCCATTTTAACATACAAATAAGCTATTTTTAAGCGGTTTGCCAATGGGAGCTATAGGATATAGTTGTCCGATCTTCACCAAACTTGATGAAGATGGATTAAATGGTAATTTACACATTATGTATGAGTTTGGTTACAGTCGCTTTACTAAAACTTCATGTCTCCATACAAATCACGAATTTTCGGCCGATTTGTCCTATGGGAGCTATAGGCTATAGTTGTCGGATCCGGACCAAATTTAGTGATGATAGTTATAATGGTACTATACACAAAATGTGTGAATTTGGTATCGATAACTATATTCTTTTCCAAGTTATGGTAATGTGTAAATGGTTTTTCACAATTCTCGGGGGCTGTAGGGTGTGTGGCATAAATTTGAAATAAACTTAATCTGCCTGACATGTACACGGACTCTTATTAGAAATTTGGTAGCGCTAGCTCTTTTAGTATACAAGATCCAGATCCTTTTTCTGCCTGTTATGCGTATTAAGCTGCTGACAAACCTGATAGACCCCTGTACTCCTTTTGATTATGGGGTCTTAAAACAATAAAACACTAATTTGTAATTTAAGTGAAGATATAAATGATTAAGTTGTAACTTAGATACTACATTTAACTTAACTTTATTAATATTCTAAAAACTATTCAATATAATAAATTAAAAGCTATAAATAATCAAATGATTAAATCATCATATTTATAATAAAATTTATGAACTTTAACAAATTAACTAAATGTCTAATTAACTTTCAATAAAAAATTGGAAAAAAAAAACTTAAATACAATGCTTTTGTATATAATTTATGGCCATATCTGCGATGGTAATCGAGCTTAAGAGACGCAAATTTAATTAGCTAAAAAGCTGCAATAAGCGAGGTCTCTACTGGGAGGGTTTAATATCTCCGGACTTGATCTAGGTGCTGGTGTGGCAGCCATAAAAGCAGAAGAGAACACATATAATAATAATAATAATAATAAACAGCTTTTTGGGGACTCAAAGGACTCTTAATAACTTAATTAACTTCCACAGCGAAAGAGATAAAAATCGAGAGCAAAAAATTAACAGCAAATCTGCGGAAAAAATCCAAGCCAATAAAAGTGCGTCCAAAAGAAACGGTGAAAAACGGCGAAAAAAGAGGAAAATAAAAATAAAATAAAATAAAGATCAGAATAAAAATGAAATCAAGGAGGAGAAATAAAAAATTAAGCAATTACATGCACGCGGCCAATGAAATGCACAACAGAATTATATTTGAGGGCAAACAGGACCAACAGGATACACACAGGAGACACACACAGGACACACACAAACTGTGGGGAAGTCAAAGAAATTATAGCGACGACTGACAAATTACCCAATGAAACAAAAAAATAAAGAAGAAACTAAGAAAAACGGCTAAGAAATATAAGGCTAAGAGGTAGAGGAAGAAGAAGAAGAAGTTGCGTGTCTTAAATTTGCCATAAAAGTGTCACACAGACACAGACAAGAACATGCGTGTCTTTTGTTTTTATGCGACGCGCCAAGCACCACGCCCTCACCGCCCCTATGCCCCCTATGCAACCCACCGCCCATTAAGCCTGACGAGCAATGGCAGACAGCAAACGCTTGAGGTTAGGTTCATTTGCTCTAAATCTTTTAAATGCCTTTATTTAGACTAAAAGCGTCGAGCAGACGTGACGTTGCCAACAGGAAGGAGCACAAGTATCCTGTAGCCAGGACATGGCTCGCCTGTCAGTTTAATGTTTAGCATTCGTGGCTAAAATTGTGAGCTCTCTCACTCGCTATCTCTCTCACTCGCTCTCTCTCACTCGCTATCTCTCTCACTCGCTCTCTCTCACTCGCTCTCACTCGCTCTCTCTTTGCCTTCTCTGTCTCGCTGTTGTTTTGCGGCAAGTGTTTCGCTGGGAGCCTTTTTGGCTTTAATGTCTCGTTCGCATGTCCTGTGGGCAGGTTCTGCTTTCCTACCCCTACCCCTACCCGCCACGCCCCCCTACTCCTACTCCCACTCCCACTCCTACATCGATTGGGTCCCAGCTGCTGGCTTTGCGTGCCGTGTCGCCTTTTATGTTGAGACGCGTGTAAATATTTTGTTTTACAGCTTCTAAACACAGCGTTCTAATAGACTTGACGGTTCCTTCCAGCCGTAGGTGTCTCAATTTTCTAAATAGTTACGTTTCCCTACTCCAAGCCTAAGGGGGGGAGAGGAGGAGTAATGGATGAGGACTAAGTCAACAAACCGCAGCAGGAAAATGTTTCGCAATTTTCGAATCAATGCTGCGCAGCGTAAACAACATATGGTTGGCAACACACACACACACACACACACACACACACACATGTGTGTAATTGCGTGTATTCATTTATTTACTTAGGGCCACCTTTTTGAATTCCCATTTCTAGGAGCATAACGAAGGAGGGAGAAGTGGGAGGAGTTGCTCTAGACAGCGCCTGCGGGAAGCACTTTTGCGGGTACCGCTCGTCGAAACTGTTGACTGAGACTCCTTTGTGGGATTTGGGTTTATCAAATTGAAGCTTATGCTTTTGTGGCCATTAGATTGCTTTACATTTTAAGCGAAAGCTCCGAGTTATGCAGATCTTAAGTATGGAATCAATTCTTTTCGGGGCATTTTGCATAGATTTTGCTAGATGGAAAAGGTTAAGGAAAACGTTGAGGGATTAACTATGGAATGCAGTCAATATCAGTTATAGTAACTGGCTTTGCTTACAGATATTTGTGTATCTTTTACAAAGGTACACTAGTCAGAAAGTATCTTTACTTTGTATCTAAGTATCTTTTACAAAGGTACACTAGTCAAAAAGTATCTTTACTTTGTATCTAAGTATCTTAAGCTAGTTCTTCTCGCTAGTTGAACTCACTTTTAAATAAATTTCAATTTTCTACTCCAAATACCTCTTCTTGAGCATAATTACTCTTGTTGTGTAACTCTTTTTGAAGAAAGTCATAGAACATTTATCTTAAGTTGATTTCTGGCCATGTTTGCAGTTGGGAACTGGTTCAATTAATCTAATCCCAGAGGCAAAGTCTTCACAACATGCTTTCAACACAATTTTCACATTTGAAATACCAACTCGTAACTCTCTAGGAGGACAGCTGTCGACTGCTTCGTTTCCTTTTGGACCAAAGTTAGTGAAGCCTGCAAAACATATGCATTTATATAGGGAACTACATCTGCGTCTTGTTCAAACTGGAGTACAGGGCAAGGCGTACAGGGCACAGGGTACCGAGTACCGAGTACTTTGTGCGCAACCCAACTGCAATTACAGTTTACAAATGTCCGCACAATTCACTGCACATGAAACACCATCAATAAAATTAGAGCAAAGGACATTATAGAGCAGAGCAGAGCGTAGAGAAAGGAGGGAAGGGGAGAGAAGCAAGAGACAGAGAGAGAGAGAGAGAGAGAGAGAGAGAGAGAGAGAGAGAGAGAGAGAGAGAGAGAGAGATGTTAACCGCAGGCAATTGTTTATGGAGGGTTTGGGTTCATGCCTTGGGAGGGAGCCCATAAAAAACAATTTATTAAAAATTCTCAACGCAAATCCGTTTCGAAATTAAAATAACATCATTTTGATTGAATACTGTCCCGGAGCGGAGCGGAGCGGTCTCTCGACCGCAAAAACATATGCTACCTAATTTGAAATTATATTACACAAAAGACAAACAAGAAGCGAAAAGGAAAACTCTAAAGAAAATCCACTCGAGAACACACTCGGTGAGTGACTTAAAGAAAAATGGTTGAAACAAAGCCAGAGACGGAGAAAGAAACTGAGAGAGAGGGAGGGAGGGAGAGGTAGAGTGAGACAGCTCTTAAATTGCATTTGAGCCACAGACCGCAGTGCGAGTCAGCCAAGGAAAAGGGCCTTTACCAGATCCCGACCCAGAGCCAGAAGCAAACCCGGGGAGTTGGAAAATTTATATAAATTGACTTCTTTATTGTTCTTGCATTGGCCTCTAATTTCGCAGAATCTGTCGAGAGGGCTCTGAGAGGGCCCAAACAATTTACCACCTAAGAAGCCACAGACGCAGCCGCAGTAGCCTCAAACTCAAATTTGAACTGAAACTTCAAAACTAAAACCACAAAACTGAAAATGTATCTTAAAACCTGAACCACGACCTGATTGAATTTAACGCTTCATTTAAATTGAATTTATTATACAGGTCTCCACAGAGCACAGGTGGGTGCACAGTTGGTAGCTGCGTCTTGTAGGGGTACAGGGTAGTAGAGGGAAGTGGAGTCGACTCCTCTCCAGACCCGAAATCATAATTAATAGACAGGCATACATATTCGGGACAGTGGCTGCAGAGCGGGAGGAAAAGCTTTTTTCTTTACTCCAACTTTTGAGCCTTATAAATTTCCACGCTTATTTCAATTACCCGACAGCGTTTTCCTCAAGGAGACAGGAGACTGGAGACCGAAGACCTAAGACCGGAGACCTCAGGAATTTATCGCACTTTATCATAAACAAAGTCAGGGCATGGAAAACCTTTAGGATTATGTCTTTTCTCTCCGATATGTATGTGCTCCAATTTGTTAGCGACTTTATTAGGCTCCCTTTGGCCTGTGACCCAGCTGAGTTTTTCTTTTCGTTCCCTTTTTATTTTTGGGGTTTTTATTTTTTTCTGGTATTTTTTTCCGATATTGTTTTATCCGCTTGGTTTGTTTCACGTGCTTGTGTTTACCTTGCCAGCAAGTTTTTCCTGTCTTGCTGTCAGAATTTTCAGTTACAATAATACAAAAGAACTTTTTACTTAACTCCGGATTGTTGTTGGGGGGTTTCTGGGTTAACAGGTTGTGCCCTTGTTTTGCTTATACCCGAACTTAACTTTCTGCAAACAGTTCTAACCACTCGACCTTAAAGAGCTCTTTAAGAGTTGCTGCTGTCAGTTACCAGCTACCAGTTGGCTGTAGCTATTGCCAATTCCTTTACATTTCCAAGTCATCAATCAATCAATCAATCCATCAAGCAGTCGATACGAGTCATCAAGTCAAGTCCATGCTGCAAAGTTCACGAATCAAATGCTAATCAAATTGAGACGCCTTCCATTTGCCTTCCACTGCCAGGAACAGCCACGAAAGCATTTAAGTTATGTAAATGTGAACATTATTTATATAACAGTTGAGAAAATACATGTATAACACATGAGACACTCTTATAAATTTTATAACCAAGAGAGAGTCGCAGCACAAAAAAAAATGAACATTTGCTGTGGTCTCATCTCTCTTTTCGATTTCTGCTACAGCTACGACTGTGAGAGCATATCGTTTTGTTGTTTTTTTTTTGCTACTTGCTATAACGGTAGTTTCCAAGGCGGCAGAGCTGAGAGCATAGCATTGCACACAGTTTCGATCGTTAGGCTACGGTTCTGCTGGGGCTCTGCTACAGCTCTGCTAAGGCTTTGCTAAGGCTCTTGACAGAACTGAGAGCAGCAGCCGTAGCATAGCAAAATTTGTATTGCTCTTGCTGCTGTTAATTTCTTCTGTAAATACTTTTCATTTATTTAAACTATTAACTATGGATTGTTTGCCATCTTTAAGTAATTACCCTAATTTTGGTAATATATATTTATTCTTTTGTGGTTAGTTTCCATGAAAATCGTCAGTTATTGAAACGTATAAAATGTCTTTAGTCAAAAACATATATTTGTTTATGTCATAACATGAGTTATTTCCATTAGAAACCACACCATAATTTAAATTGTGTTGCTTTTATTTGTAGCCAAAGTATTCGACTTTAAATTTGTTGCTTAATTTAAGTCAATTCGCCTTTTGGTCTGCTCGTTTGTCCCATTGAGCTATGCGGTTGGCCTAATAAAAAAATTAAATTTAATTACCAGCCACAAAACTAATTTGAAATTTTATCTCTGGATCAGCAACACACACACAGAAGCACACACACACACACACACACAGACATCTAGAAAGAGGAATGTTAGAACAAGGCATTATCTAACATAAATTTCACATTGCGTGTCCAAATACTATTTGTTGTCTCTGGAACGCACTCTGTCAGTCCAACAGTCTGTCAGTCCTTCAGTCTGTCAGTCCATCAGTTCATCAGTTTGTGTGGTAGTCAGTCAGTGAGTCAGTCAGTCATTTGGACAGTCGTCATGTCAGTCAGCAAGCTAGACCACGTATCAGCCAGCATTTCACCACTTTTCCTACAATTTCTGCCATTTTCACACACACGCACACACACACACACACCTACTACTACTACTACTACACACATAGCTACTGCACCACAACATACAAATTTGAGTGGCGTGCATTTTTGTGGTTATCCCGGTGGTCTCCCAAGTTATATGCCACTGACGAGTCTGATTGCCTACGCACATTGTGCCCGGAACAAGCAGAATCTGTCTGTCTGGCAGCTGCGAGGCGTCGCTCAGAGAACTCTCTTAGCTAGCCAAATGTGCTACGTGCTCTGGGCTAATAGACTTGACCTGCTCTGGGTTTGGGGTAAAATGGACTGACACAGAAGCCAAGGAAGCATCTGATTTAATTGGCTGCGTTGAGTGAGATTTTAGTCTTAGGCCTTAACTGTTTTTTTATAACTGTAGCCTTGAAAGTGAGTGTATATAAATATATATATAGCTATATAACCAGAGTGGAGAAAGTAGCTGAACTTATATTTATTGAGTGTTTGACTAAGTGACTTAGAGACTGACTTGAGTACATAATGTGTTTGAGTTTTGGGTAAAGGTTTCTCAGCTTTTAAATTTACTGCTAAATCAAAATTTTTCAAAAGGGTCACACTGAAATTATCTACGCTATGTATTTGTTACTATTTTGTCTTGCTGTCCTCCAAATTTCGTCATAATCCCATCAAAGCAACTAAAGTTATGTCAGTAAGTAGTCCAAAAGGGTTAAAATTCTCATCAAGCTATAACTTCTAGACACTCGCTTATTCCACAGAACTTCCCACATGCTTTTCAAACTTTATCAATGGAGTTTTGGTATGGGAAAGGGGTTTTGAGTATGCGCAAGTAGCACAATAATAGAAGGCTTTAATGTGTTGGATCGTAAATTTCCGTTATATCCGTAATTGTCAATTGTGCGTGCCATAAAAATCAATTTGAAAAAAAAAGCAGAGAAGAAAAAATAAAATGGTATTTTACGATTTTTCAATTAAACAAATTACTCGAAACATTTGTTGCTCTGAGTTTTAAAATAGTTTGGCCTTAATGGAAAGTGGCACGCGTTGTGGATTGATGTCTTCTCTGTGAGTGTGTGTGTGTGTGCGTTGCACGTCGGTTGTTGCATGTTGCATGCGGGTCGTTTGGGCCATCAAAATTTTATTTACAATAAAAATTTTCAATTGTTGACGGCGCTGATTTAAATAGTTTTAAAATTAATTGCGTCGTATTGTTAAGCCAAATCACACAAATCACCCACACTTCTTGCTAAATAGGTATTACGAGGGTCTCACAGGAACCACAGTTTAGTCTCAACATTCTAAAACTCAACGAACTGCAACGAATTGAACGAACTTTTCATTTTTCTTACTTACAATTTTTGGAATTTCCGCTAGTTTTCTTTGTTTTCTTTGTTGCTGGTGACAAAAACATTGTGCGCTCAATTTTTCAAACTTTTACGTACCCCCCTCTACCGCGACCCTGGTACATGTCAGCAACCTTTTGGCGACTCATTGGCTCCGGCTGGCTGACCTGACCCTACGTACGTACTACGTACTAGCCACAGTCACCGACTTCACTGCAGTTGTTGTTGGTGTTGTTTCTGTTGCTGTGTCAACCAAAGTGTTATTAATGGCTTGTTTTTACTAAATTTATTGCTTGCTATTTATTAATTTATTGACTTTAAATGCAATTAGATAAGAAAAGTGCATTGCAGTGACCATGGTCAACAGCGGTTACAGCCGCTTTGGGCGCCTTTTTCTCTCTACTCGTTTCGGAGTTCATTTTTCTTCCGATCATCGGTCGTATGTGCATATGACATGGGGTAATACGTGTATCCACTGCAGCTGTGTGATAACAGAAATGCCTGTTTAAATATTTTTAATGTTCCAAAATTAACGAGTCATAAGATAGCAATGGCGTAGTGCAGCCATAATGCCAGTTTAGTCACTAGAAATGCTTAGTTACTTTAACAAAATTCATGTCTTATGGGTTCCACTAAACTTACAGCTATTTAGACAGTCTGTTTAAAGCGTATACCAAATTTGACTAAGCTAGGTCAAATAGATCCTGAGATATTTGGTTATACCCAAGTACTTCACCAAAGAATCATAATCTCATGCTTTATTAAACGTAATTTCTTTGCTTTTATGTCCTACATACTTAAACAGAATAACATTTCCCTTAAGTACACATTTTAATTAGCATGTAAACCAAATTTCATGACATTATCTTAACCAGGTTCTGAGATATCGACACGAACATAACATAACATAACATAACATTGTTGTTATTGCCTAGACAGACATTATATGGTAACCCAATTTCCAATATGTATAATAAGTATGTGCATATTAATTTGTTTGTTTTCGCTTTTCTTATAACTCCAATCCAAGCAGAAAACATGTCACACACTCACTCACTTGTCGGCCCAGTTCTTTGGCCCAATCAATAACAATTTAAAAGCTGTTGGGACAACATGTGGCAGGGCTCCAATACTACAGCTAACAGCTACTACCTCCAATGAGTGCCCCACAGATTGCAGCAATTACGCAAGCCAACATGCAACAACAACAACAACAACAATGAATTGAAGTGTAGAGAAGTGCCACATTGTGTGGAGAAAAATGGGAAAATGGGAAAATGGTAGTAGAATGGGGGATGTTCTACCCTCAAATTTTATGTCACATTTGCGTCACATGCCGAACAGCCGAAAAATGCCAAAGAAATAAGCTGCAAAAGCTACAAAAAAAGAGACAGAAAAAAAGTCTGGAAAATATATAGAATATAACAACAATCTGTATATATAAATAGCTGGCGAAATGCGACAAAATACGACAAAACACCATAAAAGTTAAACAGTAATTTGACATAGACGACAAGAGCATATGTGGGCATGGCAGCTCTCCCTCCGTACCACATACAACCTACAACCAGGGCTGGAGCGAGACATGTCTCCTACTTCATGTGTTTTAAAAATGGTTTACAAATTTCGCCTCGGGTAGGAGTAAATATTTTATAGATAAAGCTACCAAGTGCGTGAGTGAATCCCTTTTTCCCCCAAAACATGTAGGCGCGTGAGCTATTTAAAGAGGAGAAGAAGCCAAAAAAAAAGGTTCTGGCCATAGAAAAATATGACCTAAATAGGTCATTGTGGAGCACATGTTTCTGTTAGCCAAAAAGTCTGGTCACTCGAGAGGTTCTTTGAACTTTGCCCATTTGCGATTTGTTGTTTCCAAAATAACAAAATACCAAAACTCTTGTTGTATTTTATTTTATTTTTAGATTTTTTTTTGTCGTTTTGTGGTTACAACTGCTGCTGACATTTGAACATTGTGGTCCACAGAATGAAGCTGTACCCTAAACGGGTGAACAATTTTAGTTTAGATTTAAATGCATTTTAAAATCATTTCAAGTATTTAGAAGTATTTTTTTTTAGTTTTAAAATACTGTTGAGATTTGTTAGCATATTTAGAAAATTTTTAAATAAATTGTTAATTTTTAAATTATTTTTTAAAGTACATTTTAATATTAGTTTTCGAGTGTTTGATAAATTAAGATTTTTTTTGCTTTTCGATTATTATTCTTAAATTTAAATTGGATTTTTCTTTGGTCAGTTTGTGGTATTTAGGTGAACATTTGCTGCACTTCTGCAATCCGTAGTCAACCACATGGCATGGCATCATCATAAACATGTTCATCATCTTTGGTAAGAAACCACAAATCAAAATGTCAAAATTGCCATACAGCTGTTGATGTCTCTATATATAATGGTTGTATCTCTCTGGTATAGCAAAGAACTGGAACGGAAACTGACTACCGTTTGACCTGAAAGGTAAGCAGTCACTAAACCGCCAAAGTACCGAACCACTCAACCACACTGTGAACAGCAGCGCTGCCCATTTGGAACTGCTAATTATGACTGCAGGCTGGGAATTTGTTCAAGATCATACAAAATACAACAAAATTATGCAGTACATGCAACCGTTTTGGGTTACTCTTCACTTTTTTGTTGTTTTTACCAGAATTCTCTCTTTTTTTTGGTTTGACTTATTACCTTCATTTTGGTTGACTCCTTTTGGCAGCAGCTCCTGGTGCAGGTAATTACCAAATTATAGGCTTACCCTTTTGCCTGACTGATTAGACTCATTTACAAATTCTCCAATGGTTGAGACTCTTTTGCTCTCGGTAGAAAGGTTGCAACCCACGTACGGTTAATAGACAAATTAACTCTGTTAAACTCTATAGATACTATTTACTGGGTAGACAGCTGTCTGGCTTAGTCCGTTTGTCAGACTGTCTGTCTGTCCGTCTGTCTGACTGTCTGTCCGTTTTCCTGTCTGGCCTATACTTAGCTTCGATAACATCTTGTAAATATTATGTAATTTTTTATAAATTTCCCATAATTATAGTGGCCATGTTGTTAGCCCATTTGATTTATAAGTGAACATAATTTGCTTTCAGTTTGCAGTTTGGTGGTAGATTTCCAAGAACTAACAAAGTATCAATTTCTATTACTTAGTTTAGTTTAAGCTACGAGACTTTAACTAAAGTGAAATCAATAAATGTTCCACTTTTCAGTTAAAAAGAAAATAGTGTGGGAGTTTATCAGGGAAAAACTTGCTTCCATATTGATTGTTATCTTATATCAATTAACTCCTACCAATATAATTCCACTGCTTTCCGTTTCCTGTTTGTTTATCTATTAACTTTTTATAACTCAGAAGTCATTTAGTTTAATAATGAGAAATTGGTGGACTGCATAGATTGGCATCCGTAATCAATTAACTTGACTTAAACTGGCTTAGATATTTTCTATAGATACTTTTATTTGAAATTGGTTAAGAAAGTAGGGAACACTCTGATTTAATAATTATTTTTTATTAACTATAAACCTATTTATTACAACTACAGCAACTATATGGAAAGTTCCCTTAAGAAAAGTGCCTCTAAGGAATTAAGTAATTTCGGGTTAAAAATCGTATGAATGAAAAAAGCTATGACCAAGAATTAGCAGAGCTCTGTTAAGTTAATCAGCCAAAAATGAGACCAAAACTAATACATTATGTGTATGGTACCATTATAACTATCCTCACCAAGTTTGCTCCGGATCGGACAACTATAGCCTATAGCTCCTATAGAACAAATCGCTCTACTCTCTTTACATGTATTTCACTTGTAAATTAAAGTCTTCTTTTTAACTTATTTCATTCAACTTGTTTTTTATGCTTTTATCTGCTCTATTCCTATAAATACTCTACTCCATTGATTATTCATTTAGTTTAGCTTATGCAAAGTGCTCTTAAAATAAGCTCAAATCCATTCAATCACTCCACGGCTATACCATGCTTCCCCTAGCTCTGTCTCTCCCCTACTCCCCCACTCTCCCACCCCCACTTACGACTGTTTTTTGTTAGTCTGTACTTAAATTTTATTGAATACTATTTGTTTGTTCAGTTCCTTCATTTAAAATAAATCCCATTTCAGTTCATCTCCTTCTGTGCAATAAAAAAGAGCTCATGAAAATGTTTTGAAATGTTGGCTGATTGTAAGAGCTATTCCCACTGTACCCTCCCCCCTAACTTCACCCCTCTCAGTGCCCCTTACTTACCTAGTGATGCCTCTATTTTAATAGAGTTGTTTAAGGTAACTGCAAGTTTTTAATAGATTTTCGTGTTTCAACAACACTCGCAACTTAAATCAATTTCGAGTCAAAGTGAGGGAATTTTAACAACAATTTTTAATGGCGTATTTTGAATGGTTTTGTTCATTGCACCGTCTGGTAATTTATCATGGGGGCTTTCTTAACGAGCCCCACGAATACTTCCTCCCAATGAAACAGAAGAGAAGGCGATGACTATAAACAAACAATTAAAATCGGGTATAAGCGAAAGAACAAGAACTCAAAACTAAAACTCAACACTTTCATTAAAGCAAAAAGAGATACCAAATACAAAATACCAAATACCAAATATATATATAAGTATAAAATACAAATACTGAATTGGGGAACCATAAAAAAGATCTTTATAGCTGCTTTATAGGAAGTGAAAAGAGGTGTGTGTGTTATAAAGCTGTCATAAGGGGTCGATTCTTTGTTTGCCTTCAGATCGGGGAAATAAACAAAGACTGAATGTGACTTAAATGATAAAAATGTCAGAAATGTGTCAAATGACGTCGACGAGGGCGACGAATGATGATAAAGAGCTGTGACTAAGCAGCAAGCAAGCGGTGACACCCTACCGCCCCTACCCATAGACACCCCCCTATACACCCAAATTCCCCCTTTAGTCGTACTTACTTTAAAAAAATGACAATAATTAAACGCACGGGACACATTTTGCCTCTTGGATCTGCTTTCCTACGATCAGCTCTTTCTCAACGATCATATTACCACTACTACTACCAGTTCCAGTACCAGTTCCCGTTCCCGTTCCAATTCCAGTGTTCTTCTACTTCGGCCTCAGCTACGCCCCCTGCTTCCGCTTGTGCGCTTTGTGGCAGCCTCTGGTGATCTTGCCGCTTGATTTATGCGCCGCCTTTACTGAAATTTTGTATCTAAATGTGGCATTTAAGTTATCAACAACAACATGCACCAGAACCAGCACCAGCACCAGCACCGTCCATGCTACGGTTGGCCATCTGCCGTCTCGTGTGGAGCGTTCTTCCATACGTTCTTCTTGGTTATTCTTCTTCTCCTCTTTTCAGCTCTTTTCAGCTCTTGCCTCATTTCTTTTGTATGCGTTTCTGAAATCCCTGAAATATTTCGCGGCATGATTTAGTTGCATTTCACGCACATCACACGCAACGCGCAACGCAGGCTTAGTGGCACAAAGGGGGGGCTAAGGGGGTGTGTGTGTGTGTGGAGTGGGGAAATATGGACACATTGTGAATGCGAGTTATTCGCGTGTGCGTTGCTCGCATACTTGTATCTTCATATACAACATGGAGCACTACTCTGGCTAGGTGTGCCCCACAGCATAAGAGTCTCTTTTCGCTCCCTTTCTCACTCCATTTAGATTCCCCTCTACCTTCTCTACCTCTACCCCTACCCCTACCTCTACCTCTACCTCTACCTCTTCCCTCTCCTTGCTGCTTTAATTCTCCGTCTTTAATTCCCGCTGCGTAAAATGTGTGCTATCATTTTTTTCCGATATTTACAGCAAAAGTCGCACAAACTGGCAGACCATCAAAATAATCTTCTACAGTTGGCTATAATAATTATGTGGAGACGTTTGTTAAAGCCTTTGTTGATACCTGTGAGTAAAATTTAGACACTCTTATTTTCCCAAAATAACTGACTGAAACTTAGAAATAATTTAACAAAATAATTCTACATAAAAGATAAATATTTGAAGAGTTTTACGGCACTTTTTATAAGGAATTATTCTGCAAAAACGTATATATTTCTACAAGTTTCTTTTTAAGAATGTATGTTTTCTAGTTATATTTCCTTCACAATCCATGTTTTGATTTTAAATATATTTTTGAAATTTTTTTTTATTTTTTATGTTATTTTTAAAAATTTTTTAAAAGTTTATTATAAAAAATGTAAGTATTTTTAAAGTAATTGTTGTTTTTATAATAATATATAAATATATAAATTATTTTATGGTTTTTTCTACTTATAAAATTTATAAGCCAAACCTTAGTGCTTTACCCAATCAGTACTCCCTCTCATTTACTCAGTAGCGCATTAAAAATTTTGCAGCTTGCCAAAATTCGCTTCCTTTTTGGTTGAAAGTTTTGAGTATTGCAAGTGAGTGAATTTATGTGAGTTTTCGAAACTCCATGGGGTTTAAACTTTAAAGACAAAAGCGTATTCTGGGCCAAAATAAAACATCTTCCTGCCAATCGAATCATCCCTGTATCCCTGTATCCCTGTATCCCTGTACCCCAAAGCCTTAAGCTTAATTCCTTTATGACGCGACTTCAAGTTTCTTTCTCTTTCTTTTTTTTTTGGTTTTGTTTTGTGAACATATATATATTTTTTTGTGATTTAAATACACTTGAGGCTCTTAATTATATTGCTGCGTGTTTTGTTTTTGGGTTTTGTTTTGTTGGCCAAAAACAGAAATCACCTGCGGCGTTACGATGGGTTTTCGCTTTGTATTGCTCACTTTTTGTGGTTCTTATTGTTGTTTCAGTTGTTGTTCTTGTTGTTGTTGTTTCTGTTGTTGTTGTTGTTGTTGTTGTTTTTGGCATGTGTTTCATCTTCATCATGAGCGGAAAGCGGAAATTTAGTTTTCGCTAATGCGCGCTAATGAAGCAACTCGTGTCCGAGTCCCAGTTGGAGATCTATGGGAGCCAACCGATTCAATATTAGGAGCAGGCTTTTAGTTGGCCACAGCTAATTAGCTGCTGTTGTGCATTTGCTATTGTGTTAACCTGACCCAGCTGTCTGGTTATCATAATTAACAAGCTCGCGCTTTGCCCAACACATACACACACACACATATACAGTTACGCACACACACACACCCACCCACTTGTAATTACGCCCATTTTGCCACCCACAATCTCGACCGGGCCACCCATCGAGTTGCTTCCGTTGTTGCCATTTGGGGGCAACACAGCGAGCACTTGAGCCGCGTCAAGAGTGGACCACACAGATACACACACACACACTCACACACACACTCTCACACACACTCACGGAAAAAATCCCTCAGTCACTTAGAAAACCTCAACGCAGTCGCCTGACAGTTGAGTTGGACAGGCTCGAAGAGGCATCGTTTGTCGAGTGGCTAAAAAGGAGCAAAAAAAAATATCAGAAAAAAATAAAGAATATTTTTTCTGCTCTTCTGTTGCCTTTTCATACAAATTGAATTTACTGTTATAATTTCATTTACACTCTTACTTAATACTCTGTTCTGCGGAGCAAGAACTTGGTTTGTGGATCGAGAAATTAATGATTGTTCAAATGGAATTGATATTTACATATACATATATATTATTTGTATACAAATCATAAAACTTAATTATATTCAAATAATTATGTTCAAAGCAAAGAAAACTTTTTTTAGTCTTTCAAAGATCAGATAAAGTATAAGGAAATCTAAAAAAAAAAATCTTTAAAATGAATTTAAGTTTTTTAATTATATTATCACTGAAAATAGAAATTAAAAACAATCAAAATATATAGAATAATAATTAATTTTTCAATAAATATAATTTAATTTAATAATCTATGTACGCAAAAAACCATTTAAAATTCAACGAATTATCAAATAAATAGTTAAATTAAATATTCCAAAATAACTCATTTAATGTCTTTACAAAATTATAAAAATATTTAAAATAACCAACAGATATCTTACAGACTCTAAAGTGTACAGTATAGAGTATTTAAAATTCGTTCTGCCTTTCATTATTCATATTAATTGGTGTTTTTTGTAGTGACAACGCCTTTGGGCGCGACAATTTTGTCGGCAGGCAGCGACGCCTGCGTTATGTTTTATGTAGAAAAAAGTGCAGTCAGACGGTGTGACATTTCGGTGAATAAGTCTGTAGGGAGTCATGGGGAATCAGGAGAGTCTGAAGAGTCAGGGAAAAAGTCAAGTGGTGACAGCTACGGGTTTTTGTCAGGGCCTGTGGCTGATTATGGCCGATTCGAGTGTGGCCCTGGCTACTGTTACGACTTCTGTTTGTTTAGACTCCTGCGTCCAGTCTGAAACTATGACCTGGCCATCATGATGTATACAAAAATCTCTAGAAAAAGTTGAGGAAAGACAAAGAAAAAAAAAAACAAAGAAGTTGATGTAGAAGAAGTAGAGACAATGATGGAACAACTCGAAACTCATTGTGGTTGTGGTGCGTCTGTGGTATCTGGTGTCATATTGTTTACACAGACAACTGTGTGCGGTTTAATGTTGTGGTTGTTGTAGTTGTTGCTGCACTTGAGGAGGGGATTTGTGAGATTAACGTGTTAAAAAATAAATATTTGGTCTAGTTAGTTTTCTCTGGCAATTTGTTATTCAGCTCTTGCCAACAGCAAAAACAAACAGAGACTGGAACTTCAACTCCAACTCCGTCTCCAGCTTTGTCTCTGTCTCTCTCTCTCTCTCTCTCTCTCTCTCTCTCCCTCTCCCTCTCTAACTCCATTCCTATCTATTCTCCAATTCGTACTTGAACTCAGCATGCAAAGTTTTTTCATTTCTGCGGTGTTTCATCTTTGCAGTTTTTCCCAGCAACGTCATCAACTCCAGCTTCATTTCCACCAGCGACGTCATCTTGGCCATACTCGTACTCTCAGTATCTACAGCTCTCACTCTTTATTCAACTTGTTGTTTGTTTTCCTCCATTTGAAATGTGCATAAATTCATTTTGGTAATGGGGTTTTCCTTGGATTGCATCCTTCATTTTTTATTTCTTTGGTTTCATCCTGTCGTGGGATCTGTTCCGGTTTAAAAGATTTCCTCTTGCTGCTCGCCATGACAAATTGGCTACTGCATTTTGGCTCAGCATCGCACTAAGTGAGGTAATACTGTAAAGGGAGAATGAAGCCAGCTGAAACTGGACTTTGTGTAGCCTGGAGCTAAAATTAATTTAAATTTTGCAATAACAAATTAATCTTTTAAAACGCAGTTATAATTTGTTTTGCTCGTTTTGAATTAAAGTTATAAAAAATAATTATTTAAGTAAAATAAATTAATTTTGTAATTAAAATGAAGAAACATATCATAAATTATTATAATATAACAAAAAAAATACATGAAATAATTTTAGTTGTTTATAATAAATTATTAAAAATTTATTAAATATTTTTCATAAATTAAAATAATATTTAAATTTTATTTTTACAAGAATTATACGCCTGAAATAATAGACCTCAATTATTTGGGATTTGAAATTCTTTTTATAATAAATAATAAAATTATTAAAAATATATATTTATCCATAAAATAATCCCTGAAATGTTTTCTTCTGTACATTAATATAATTAGTTAATATAATTAAATATTTATTATATAATTCAAAGCCCATGAAATATGTTAAGATTCCAAGAAAATGTATCTGCGTATCTGTAGTAAAACTTAAACATAAATAAATTACATTATTCTGTGTGAACTTCATAAATTTATAGACAAATTTCTACCAAAATTTATTGCAACTCACAAGAGCTTCACTTAGGATTTTCCCAACATCATTTGTGGTTGCAAAATGTTCAATGCATTTTCGGCACAAATGAAAATAGTTTTCCCATGGCCATTAAATATGAATCAAAACAAAAATATCTAAAATGAGAAAATGAGAAAATCGGAACCTGAACAACTACAACCCTCTGAATAAATGACTAATTACGTCATGCTCAATTAGTCGTATTTGGGTCAGAGCAGAGCACAGAAGCAGGGCGTAGGGGGTGTGGCCAGCTGCAAACGCCAAACCCAAAGATAATATTAAGGTAGGAAGCGAGTTTCGGTCAGTTCCGATTGATCGATATGAAAATTAATAAGGGAAAAATAAATTAAAATTAAATAAAGGAAGAGCTGACTACGCAGCGGCGAGAAAGGGTTAAGAATGCTCCCTGGGGACCTTAGAGCGACGACCCTTGTTGTAGTCCCTACTATTGTTGTTGTTGTTGTAATTGTAGTTGTTGACATTTCGGAGCGTAAATTGGTATTTACATATGTTCCGTTTGGCCGTTAACGGCAATGGGAATGAAATGGAAATGGAAATGGGTATGAAAATGGAAGTGGAAATGGAAACGTAGCCCGATCAATGTGTCTCGCCTGCATTACCAATTGGGAAATTTTGTACATGTCCTTTGAGCTTTTTCCTCTACACATACAGCAGGAGGCATCCAGAACAAACTATACGTGCGTGTGTGTGTGTGTTAGTGGGTGTGTGTGTGTGTCTGTGTGTTTGTTTGATGATTGTCCTTTCGTCCACGTCGCAATGCAGCTGTTTCATGCCCATTTAACACCTTCAATCCGCTTTGCCTTGCCAAACGTACCAATAGATACTTACACTTACAGATACAGATACATTTAAATACATATGTTTACACAGACAAGCGACTATATGTTGTGCTGGAAAAATATTATCGTCTGACAAACAGTTTTTGTCAGTCCCCCTTCCCCTTCCCCTTCCCGTTCTACTTCCACTTCGTCCTGGGTATCTGCACTTCTACGTACTGTATCTAGCTATCTGTATCTATCGGATGCACAAGGCAATTGGTTTATTTTCCAATACGGTAGCCGTTCAAATTTGATGAAGGAGTAGGAGTTGCGAGTGGGTACAGGGCAGAAGGGAGAAGGGGGGAACATGTAATTTGTGTAAACATTTGCCAGGCTTTCTCACTGATTTTTGGCTCTATCTTCCACTCCCTTTTCTCTCTCTCTCTTTTTTGTCTGATTTTCTCGGTGTTTTTCCTGTTTTCTTTTTATGATAAACAGTGTGAGAATTCGTCGGCTGCCTCGTAAATTTCGTATTTTGAACTTTTTTTTTTTTTTTTTTTTATTTTTACTTGCTCTGCTCTGTCGATTCGATATTCGATTTTCCAATTTTCCATTTCCATGTTACGTCTGTTGTGTAAACACATCACAGTATTTTCCATTTCTGATGCTCTGATTCAGCTGCTGACTGCAAATTGTTAGACAACAAGAAATATTGTGCATAAATTTTGCCATATTACGAGAGCATCAACCATTGAAATCTGGGTCAATGAGAGCAAGAATTTAAAGTCGTCAATTTGGTTTGAATTTTGGAAAGATACAGATACAGATGAATTATTCTTCAGTTTGAAGTTACAGTTCAATGATAAAGATCTTATGTTAGAGTTTTCTTTTCCCATGCACACTTTTCCTGCACTCTCACCCAACTAAATGATCCCGGAAAATGCTACATAGAGACAGAGAGAGAGAGAGAGAGAGAGAGAGGGAAAGGGAGCACGCTTGAGTGCAGCAATGACATCACAAAATCCCTTAGAAAAACTGCAAGTAATGCTCTACAAGGACTTGGAATGTTTACCACCCACAGACTGTAGGGAGTACTATATAGTATATACCAAACAATTTTCTTTTTCCCATGAAAACAAGCCAAAAATTTACACCAATTTTCATACATAGATCATTTTTAATAAGGGTTGCTAGCGAGGATGCTGTACCCTCTCTGGTCGTGCCACCTTTCACTTTTCAGTTAGTTGCCTTGTTTATGGGCATTTAGTTAATCAGTTACGGCTTTTTGATAGTCGGAGAGGGGGTGAGGGGGGTGAGAGAGGAGGTAGCTGATTCGAGGGAGGTTTTGGATTACAAAATTATAAAACACGTCACGCTTAATGAAACTTTATGGCGCTCAGAACAGAATACTAGAACTAGCACACGGACACTTCCACCTCCACTGCCACTGCCACTGCCACCTCCACTTACCTGTTCCCAATTAAGCGGCAGGTGTTACGAGTTACGAGGTACGAGCCCACATATCATTTCTCAGCCATTGTGTGTTCATTGTTTTGTTATTGTTATTGTTATTTCAAGCGTTCAAGTTGTTCACTCGCTCTTGCCATTTTCCCGCAGGAGTTGAAAATCCGTTTGGCTTAACAACAGCTCCGGGTATTCGGTAGGGAAGCCACGCCCCCTCACCTCCACTACTCCCTAGTCGAGCTACAACATACATCAAAATTAACTGAAATGTCAGCTGCAGTGGCAACAACTATTTTCACTATTTCCATCATTTCCACTGGCCAGTTGCAAGTTGTTACTGCTATTTTTTGTACCCAGTGTTGAGGGTGTGATCGGTTTGTTGGAAGTTATGAACATTAAACCATATTGGTTGCCTTTAACAGACGTTGAAAATGTACTTTTAATAGAATTATGTATGAAAACAATTTTTTTTATTGTAATTAATTAATTTTAATTATTAAAAAATAAATATAAATTTTTTAACAGATCGCATAAATAAATTATGAGTCATAGATAAGCAAACTTTGCTTTTAGTTTCACTGTGCCTAACCAATATGAACTAGAATACGCCATGAGTTACTACCACTGCGTACTTTACAGTCGGGTCTACCCCACTCGATTATAGTTTCTTGTTTTTTATGTGTTTATAATTCATGCTCATTCATCTTACACGTACTGTAACTGCCACTAGCCCTGCGTCTGTCGCTGTCATATTGGTATTAAATGTTAAGCATAGAGAGAGAGAGAGACACTGAGCGAAGAAGACACACAGAGAGCGAGAGAGAGAGAGAGACCATTCCGATAGAGATAATTACAATTGTGTCATATTTTTCTCATTAGCGCAATTCAGACTTTCTCATAGATGACATGTTGCCCACATCTTCCCTGCACATACATATATAAGGTACGTTTCATATTTATAACGCCACCCATTTTTGTATTTTATTGCTGTAACTATACATATTACGCGACTACGATGTACTAATAAAATATCTGTTTGGATGCAACAACTATGCACACGAAGTTTGGACTTCCTTCAGATAACGGTACTTGTGCTTTTTTGAGAAATCTATTTTTACCCTGTTTCACAATTATAACGCCACTTGCTTTAAATTATTTTTTTGCTGTTAATTTTAAGTAATTATTAATTTTTACTAAATGAATTTACTAAATTTGATTTCCATGATTAGAAATAAGCAAAAAAATTCGATTCGGCACACTTAAAATTAAGTATTTAATTGTATCCGGCTCAACTTCCCTCCATGCCGCCTCCATCGCTGTTTTCAGCTCTGCCACAGTGTCAAACTGGCGATTATTTCTATACACCTTACGAACTAAGATCCCCCATATGTTCTCCATCGGATTTAGATCCGGTGATCTTTCTTGCCAGTCCATAAGAGTTACTCCGTTGGAAGAACACCATGGATTGCGGCATTATCTTGTTGAAAAATCCTGTCTCTGTCACCATTATCTTCCAAAAATGGCATGAGTCTGGTTCCCAAAACACGGACAAAGTCTGCTCTTTTCATCCTGGAGGATACAACCTGCATCTTTAAGCGTCATGCTCCCCACATCATCAAGTTTCCTCCTCCGAAGCTCCGTTTGAAAAGGTACTCCGACTCTTTCTTTAAATCGTGTCAATATTGATGAAAACCGTCAGGACCATCTAGGTTCCACTTCATCTCATCCGAAAAAATTACTTAAAAATTTTTATGTTAATAATAAAAACAAATCGCTTGCCAACTTCATTTGGCTTACATTTGACCAATTGGTGTTCATGTTTCTGCGCCCGTAACCTATACGGGTCAGTTTGTGTTCAGCTTTTAATGCTGGAACACACTCAATATTTCATTTTTAATAATTTTGAAACATTTTAATGTCCTCCAAACGGTCGGGTGACAAACATTTTTGCCAATAACACCCTGTAGGTCACCTAAACTCCGTGTTGAATATTAATAATTTTCCACTTATCTCGGCTGGAATGAATTAAAGGGCCACCTCTGCGCTTGTGGGTTCCATAAGATTCAGGATCCCTTAAAAAATTTTGGATTAACCTGTGGCTCCTGCCCAGCTTACGCGCTATATCCCTTCCACTGCATCCTTCTTCTTTGTAAGCGATTATTTTTCCCCTTTCAAGTTCTATAAAACATTTTCCACGTGGCATAGCTTATTTATTCTTATATTTGTCTAAAACATCAACCAAATAATAAAGAATCTTTCAATTGCACTCACAAAAATAATTTAAAGCAAGTGGCGTTATAATTGTGAAACAGGGTAAAAATAGATTTCTCAAAAAAGCACAAGTACCGTTATCTGAAGGAAGTCCAAACTTCGTGTGCATAGTTGTTGCATCCAAACAGATATTTTATTAGTACATCGTAGTCGCGTAATATGTATAGTTACAGCAATAAAATACAAAAATGGGTGGCGTTATAAATATGAAACGTACCTTATATATATATGTATAGAGAGTGAGAGAGAGAGGGGCTTGCTGCCACGCCCCTTAACATATTTTAAGTGCGCACCTTTTTCGACTTGACTTGGCTGCTGTTTTTTCTCCTCTCTCTCTGTGTTTTTCCCTTTCTGTTTTTCATTCGGTTTGTGCTGTTGTTAATTAGCTTTGCCTGATTACTTTCGAAAATTACAACTGTCAACGTATTATTTATGACTGAAAATTCATTTCATTTGCTGTTTTCCGTTATTCCTCATCATGTTTGCAAGTAGAATACACTTTGGTAAAAATAGTTAAATAGTTTTTCATTTAATGAGCATTTTTCCCGGTAGTGTGGTAATGAAATTTTATATTAAAAATACTTAAAAATGTTTGGAAATTTTTTGTATTATTATTAAGCTGATATTTTATTTGTTTATATTAAAGAAGTCAAGAATTTCATTTTGTTATTTACTTCAACTTTAATTTTTATAGTATTTGTCATTTTTCTATTAATTTAACTCGAGTTTTCTGATCGCATTTTACTATCTTTCTATTATTTTTCGAAACAATTTTTTAAAAAATTTTAAAAATTATATCTGATCAAGTATCAAATTAAAATTCCTTCGATTTAAATCCGATTCCTTCTTTCAAACCCTTTTCACTTTCCAATCACTGCACTGCTTTCCCTCTAGCGTATTTATAGCTACATTTTTGGCTATAAAAACCACAAAAAATCTGTTCAAAAAACTGTCACTCACAATTACTTGGAACACATATCGAGGTGAAACAAACCATGGAATGAATGAAATTCCAATTATCCCAAGGTTGACAACTCGGAGATGATCAAATTATCGGTTCGACATGTTGTATACGAAAGTATCTGGTAAATGCGATCGAGCGTTGATCAAATGAAGTGCCGCCCTGTCTAGGGCCAACCACAAGTTGCCCTACTTGGCCAGCTGTGCTGCTGAGGTGCGGTGGCGCGGTGGTGCAGTGGTGCGGTGGTGCTGTGGTACTGCGGTGTTGTGGTGTGAATGCAATCACTTCCGTTTCAATGATTCTGTTTGGCTCTTTGAAGTGATCGTGCGTGCTGATAAAAGCCAAAGGCAGCCGTGTGTACTCCCTGCGTATCTTGTATCTTTAAGTTGAGTATCTTGTATCTGACGTGCATTTACCTTTGCCAGAGTTTTGTTTGATGTGCTCTGTTGATATTTTTTCTATGGCAATTAATTAATTGTGACAGATTGCTATGAAGTGCTCACAATCCCTCTCTCTCTCTCCCTGGAAAACTCCCCACTTTCCCCGCTTTCCTCTCTATACTCCTTTCTCCTATCGATTGACTGACACTTTTGTGTTGTGTCATGCGTTTAAATTGAGAATGATTCTGTGCCTCGTTTGGTGGCACATCATCACCCGTTGTGCTAGACAATGTCTTTCAGTAAAAAGTAATACATTCTGTTTACATTCACAGGGGGGCAAATCTAGCTGGAAATTGCCATAAAAGACGCAAAAAAGCTGCTATTCGATGGCGTTTTCTGACATGCAAAACAGATGTCGTGGCATGCAACATGCTGCAATGCTGCATGTTGTAAGCTGAATGCTGCAAGCTGCTTTCTGTTCAAATGTCATCACAACTGTTGGTCCCAACATGCATATTAATTTTATTGCCAACTATAACAAATCCATCGACAACAATTGTGAAATGCATTTAATAGTTGCACTAAAAACTCAACTACAATGCAAACGACAACAAAAGAAAGCTTCATCGATTACAATGGGGTATATGAGACTATGAGTTGTCCTGTAAATTTAAGTAGCGGAAAAGAATTTAAGTGATTGCTTTAGGAATAGGCTTTTAGTGATGTATATGGTTGAAAAAGTGCTTAACATTAAGTTATGAATAACTAAACTATATACTTTTTGCTAGAAATGTATAACAATAATAAATCAGCACACAAACCCTATTAGTCAGTCTATATACCCTTTTAATACTCTCTTTTTTACAGCATACAGATAGACGGAGCAAAGGAGCAAGTGCATCAGAGTTGACAACAAGTGGGGGACAGCATCGAGTCGCCTGTGTCGTCTGACAGGCTGTCAGTGACAGAATACTGTCTGTAGTCAGTGTCGTCATTGTTGTCGTTGTCACCGTTGTACGCTGGTGGCATGCCACATGTGCAGCACCAGCAGCAGCAGCAGCAGCAGTAGAAAACAAAACAAACTATAAGATTTTATTGCTTTCTCGTATGGGAACAAAAAATGTTGAAGAAAAACTACGTCAAGTTGATGCTGCAGGTTGCCGTTGCTGCTGCTGCTGCTGGCAGGAAGCAACAAGCCGAAGCCTGGCAAAGTCCTAAAAGAAGCTGCAGCTCTTTCCACCCTTCCTACCCCTCCTCAACCCTACTACTGCTACTGGCAACTGCAAACAAGGGCGTTGCACGAGCTGTCAAAATGAGCAATTACTTTGCAAAAATGTTGCACAACTCACGTGTTCTATGCAACCTCGAATTCTTCCAACTTCCAACCTTTTTCTTCCTTCTTCCTTCCTCCTCTTCCTTCTCTTCCTCCTTCGCTTGCTGTCTACTGTTAGCTCTGCAGCAGTCGTTTGTCTTGTGGGCCAAGTTAACATTGCGCTACACTCCCTACCAAAAGCCAGGCATATAGAATATGGAAATTGATAGCATAACCTACTTATTGTTAACATTAAGGTATTCATCCAGTAAACCTGCCTGTCTACCTGTCTGCAGCTGCCAGTTTAATTAATTGCTTAGCCTAATTATCCGACTAACAGCTGCAGTTGTTACAGGAGCTACGTCTAATCAGCAGCAGATCCTTTGGAACATTTGTGGAGTGTACAAAGGAGAAAAGTTTAAAAATCAGAGTAGTGCAGGGTATTTTTTAAGGTACTAAGTTAGACAGATTACGTATTTTCCTTATACAATATATTTTCTTGAATTTAAGTAGTCAGTTCCTTAAATTAATTTCAGTTAGAGAATTTGATTGTCCTTCCATGCTGTCAATACTTTTCAGGCTTAAATTAATTCTAGTTGCCTTTTGTTCTTTTCTAACCTGTTTCTAAGTAGCTGGCCATTATTTAAGCTGATGGCTAACTAAGAGTTTTGGCATTTTCTAGGCACGCCCATTAGCTATACACCGCCCACTTTAGATTTGAGTCGCCTGCAGTTAATGACATGACCACAATGAGCTGTAGCCCATTAAAATTTCGACTCAAACTCAAACCAAAAATGTTGGCACTATTCCTGGACCAATCGGTCTCTCTCTCTTCCATTCTCTCTCCCTTACTCTTCCTCTCTCCCCCCTCTCACACTTTTTTTCTATCGCGCCTGTTAAACGTCAGTGGAGCCGCACATACGTGAAAGATGTTGACGTTTACGACGTAGACGAGACTCCCGCTGTCCTCAACCCCTTCTCCAGCCCTTTCCTCTCCCTCCCCCTTTCCCCAGCATCTCCTCTCCTTCCATGTTGACGCTGATGTTGCGGACTGCGGCGATGACGATGATGTTTGAACCATTCAAAGAGTGTTTTTCCCAGTCCTTTTCTTTGGCTTACCCCTCTCGGTACTACCTCCACTCCATCACAGCCCCTTAGTTCCTTCAACAAGCTGGCAACGCTGCTGCGGGTGTTAAATGTGTTGCCACTGGCATTGGCTGTAGTTTCCTGCTCTCCTCTTTTTATGCTCTCTCTTTTCTTTTCTTTTCCTTTCTTTCGTTCTTCTTTTTTTTTTGGACAACTTTTGCCGTTCATTTAATGGCTTCATTTCTGCTTTGACATTTTTCCATGGAGTCGTTTTTCCTGCCCCTCCCCCGCCTGCTCCTACTACTGTTGGAGCATGTTTGTTGTGCTGTCAGCTTGTCAAGCTTCCACTTCTCTGTCTCCTTCTCTCTCTCGCTTTCGGCTCTCTTTTTGGCCTTTTAAACTAATTGCATTGCCGTGTGCATGTAAGTGTGTGTGTGTGTGAGTAAGTGTGTGTGTGTGCTGCAAGAAAAGTGCAATAACTATTTAAATGATTGCAAAGCGCACATGTGTTTGCCACAGCCGCAGACGCAGACGTAGCGTTCCACCGCTGCCCTGCCAGCGAGTCCTTTGGTGTAGCTGCATAGAGTGGCATTTTCAAAGTGCCACAACTTGTTGAAATAAATTTTTAAAAATTTTAAATAAATTAATATTTGTTCTTCATGCTTTTTACAACAATTCAAAGTGTATTCAGAGTTCGTTTTGTTAAAGTTTTCCATGCGAGTGCCAATTAAATGTTGCTTATGTTGATTATGGCTGTCAATTTGGTTGCACATTTGCTGTGTTGTGGATGCCACAACAGCGTCTTCCAGCTGTTTGTCATCAATGGAGCAGCAAGCTGCAGGGGGCGTTAAAGGGGAGAGGTGGGTAATGGGTGGAGTGGAGAAGTAGTGTGGGCAGTTGTGGGGTTGTAGTATGGGAGTAATGGGTGTTGAGGGTCTGTCAGAATTGTTTTAAATGCTTTTCATTCGCCCAGTGCGTTGACTGCCCCAAATTGCAGGGGCGTGACCCAAACCCCACACCTCGTAGACCCCGTAACACTGTATATACTACCCGATAACTGCTGGCAATCAATTAATCATAATTCTGATAGCACAAAAACATGTTGCAACACGACCGCAACAGCAACTGAAAACCGAAAAGGCAAAATCGATAGAACACAAATCCAAATCCCCCCTCACAAAATGAAATCCCCACCTAAGTAATATACCGACTACACCTCCCACTACCACTACCACTACCACTCCCACTCCCCCTCCCCCTCCTACTAAACCTTTGTAAGTGTGATATACCATAACATGTGCTTATCACATCGCAAACACAAATACACATTCACATGTGCAGCTGAAAACCATGACAAATTAAAGACAATTCCCCCCCCGAAACAACAATTCCGATTCCGTTCTCGATTCCGGACCCGAGTCCGAATCCGTTTTCGATACCGATTTCAATTCCAAACTTAAATCCAAATACGAAACGTGCCACGTTGCCACGGCATAAACGATAATTACATGTGGCAGAGAGTCAATGTTTTACCTACACACGATTACATCACGTTAGAACATATATATTCGCATTATCCTCATTGATCCTTATGGTCGAGGATTATATGGCATTGCTGGGACATTGATAAATTGTAACAAACTGCAGCCAAAAGGAGAATATCTTTAAATCTCAAAAGAAACACTCTCAACATGTGCATTATAATTTTCCTTTATATGCATACCCTGTAATGAATTCAAGTAGGAGTATGAATATTTATAAAGGAAAAGGAAGAAACTTTGGTTACCTAATGTTTTTAACTGAGATAACTAAAGATATGACAACTAATAGATATATAAAGAAGTTTGTGTTTTACAGGGTATATAGTTTAGCACTCCTTTGTAGATTTTCTGTAAGATTAGTATGCCAGTTAGCTGCAGAAACTCAGTATTATTTTGTTAATAAAAAGTTTTACAGGGTATTTGTTAGCCTATACCACCCATTTCGTTGTGTGCACAATGGAAAATGATGCAGTGCCTTTTTGCTCGGCACTTTTCTTTGGGAAATTTATCGCATATGTCGCAAGTCTCACATGATATGCCAGATTCTCAACGCTCTATCTCTCTTTTACTCCTGCTCTCTCTATCTCTCTCTCTCTGCCCATCTCTCTTTTTTACTCTTATTGTAATTTTTAATGGTCTGCCGGCAATGCTTCCTGCAGGTCATGCCGAGGGGAACAAGGAATACTAGACGCATTCGGTCCTGTAATAGAATTTTTGCATTGCACTCGAAGCTAAAAGTGAACCAAACCGAACTGAACTGAACTGAACTGAACGGTAGTGAACTAAACTGAACTGAGCTGAGCTGAGCTGCCTGCAGCGATAAATGTGATAAATGAAGGTTTAGTTTGGTCTTGTTTTTGGTCTTGGCTTGAAATGCATTATGCAGATGGCCGGACAAAAGGATTTACGAGCTCACACATACAATATATGCCTCATGTTTGTCCTGGTAATAGCTCCAAAGTCGACAGACAGGATAAAAATTATTAGCCAGCTTTATTGCTGACGATTTATAAACGTGTCTCACAAATCGAGTGTCAAAAGGTTTATCAAGTTTGTAGGCTTTTAAAGGGTAAGAGCATATCAAATATTGAAGTAAATCCAAATTGGTATTTTTAGGGATAAAGAAAAGTTTCTACAGGTGTTTAAAGAAATCCAAAGTTTCAAAAGTAAATTAGTTTTTAAAGCAATTTAGTATAACTTGATGTGACTTGCTTATCTGTAATTATTCCAACATTTTTGTAAAACTATTAGAATTTAAGTAAAACAATATTAAAAAAATATATAGAATTTAAATAATTTTAAAGCCCAATTTAACTGAAGTTTTGATAAGATTTAGTTCTTTGTATAAATTTATAGAAATCTATTTCAAAATACAATAAAAAGCAAATGAAAATTGTAACAAATGTATTTATAATTATATCTAAATCTTAACTTTAGTAAAAATTAGTTTTCCAAAGTGTTTCATTTAATAAAAGTTTATAGTTTTATGAACAAATTTGTATTAAAATTATAGTTTTAACCTATATCACTTAATCTTAATCTAAATTTTGAAAAATTGCATTCTGTATTTTCCAATTAATACAATTAAAGTTTATAGTTTTATAAATAAATTTGTATTAAAATTATAGTTTTAAGCTTTATCATTTAATCTTAATCTAAATTTTGATAAAATTTGTCTCTGCATTTTGCAAAAAATTTAAAAAAATTATTTAATTTTATATAATTTATATAAAAGTATAATTTGTTACATACTCTACATATTTACATTACATTTATATAATTTTAAATATTTATTTTATTTAAATCTATGCTTTAGAAACTGTAAAGTTGCCTTTAAACTGTTAACAACTGAATCAAGATAGTTAAACAAATTTTATTACCTCAACTTTTTAGCTTTAACAATAGCATTTAACCTCCACTTCCGCATCTTCCGAACCAGCCACCTCCACCACCCCCTTCTTCATCCTCCTACTACCCCCTTCAATGTACTTCGCATAAAATTTATGTTTCTTTGCATTTTGATTGCCTTTTTTTTTTAATGCTAAGGGCCAAATGCCAACTATGGCAATTTATGACAAATAAACATTTTTATATTGCATTTCCTGCCATTTATTGCAATGCCGTTTGCAGTTTGCACTTTTCAGTTTACAGTTTTCATTTCGGACCGCTTATCAAACGAAACAGCAGCAAATAATAGGCGAATAGAGTTCGAAAGAGGGGGGAGGGGGAGTGTAGGGGTATTATTATTTGTTATATATATTTATTTAAAAAGCATCGTTGACTATTGTCCATATCTGTTCATATACTTCGCTATAATATTCTGTATTTATTTGCATATGTGGAAAAATGCAAACAAACAGAAACCGACTGCAAACATTCACACCGGACAATCGAGTAGTCGAGTATTTGTGAGTATTTAAGTATTCGAGTATTCGTTTGTTTGAGTATCATCGTATATAGAAAATATAATGCAACGCGCGTGCACTGAATTTTAAATCGAAATATAAACATACAAAAAGAGAGGGAGAGAGGGTGAGAGGGAGAAGGGAAGAGAGGGGACAGTAGATGACAGAGAGCGAAATGGAGAGAGGGCCGTACACTTTAAAGATTAACCACAGAAGGTTTCACATACACTCCCTCTCACACACACACACACACACACACACATACACACACACTCTTTAAACACATGTCGAAATTGGAATAATTCGTTCTCTTTGTTGTTATTGCTTTTCTTTCGGCTTTATTCTTGTTAAATCAGCTTTAAATATTGCTTAAGCTGCTGAAAACAATAACAAAATGCTCCTCGTATGTAAAAAATGGACAGAATCATCTTCGGTCTTCTCAGTTCTGTTCTTTTGTTTTATTTTTTTTTTTATTTTTTTTGTTTTACCATTTCGAGGTTGTTGAGGTTTTTGTTCTGTAAACCGATTTTCATATCACTGTTGATAAGTTGCCACCGTTAAACTGTATTTAAAATACACTACAATTGGGAGGGTCTATTGGCATTTAGAACGTTATGTAACAACTGAAGGAGTAACCTAGAATACGTTTTCCATTCTATCAATATTTTAAGAATTTATTAATTTTAATAATTTCAACATCAAAATATTTGTTGGACTGATTTGTATGAATTTGAATAATCGTAGACTATAGCTACTCAAATAAATTTACAATGAGTGGTGAACAGTAAATAGTACAAAAAATATTTAGCAATTAATTAAAGTTTCTTAAATAAATAAAGAAAATTATAGTCAAACAATAGTTAATATTAAAATCTACATTATTTTCAATATTTTATTTCTTATCAATATTTTATTTCAATTCTTCAGCGTACAGAACATTTTCTTATAATATTATTAGAAATATTTTAATGTCAATAAATACAATATTTAATTTAATTTAATCTACAAATTCGTAGAGTATTTCTCATTCGTTATTCCATGAAATTGTCTCATTTTCTTGGTTGGATTCTGGTTTTTTATTTACATACGCCACTGCACACCGACAATTTGTTTGCTTTTGTTTTTCTGTCAATATCAGAGAAGAAGTGCGCACTTGTCATCATCATCATCAACTTTATCATTCTCTCTTACTCCTCCTACTTCTCCTTTAGCTTCTCCTTCTCCTTCTCCCATTTCTTTCTTATTGGTCTGGGTTTGTGCCTTGGGTAAACATAAAGTCCCACGCACGTTGCTGATAAAGAAAAGGAGTGTGGGAGGGTGAGGGGGAAGGGGAAGGGGAACGGGAGAGAGAGTGGAATGGAGGGGAGGAGAAACGCGGCAATGCAACTTTTGCCGCCAAAATCCACTTGACTTTTGTCAGATACTTCAGGCAAAGTCAAACTGTCGGTCTCTGAGCTCTGCTTCTATTTACAACTGCTTCGACTTCTGCTCTTCTTCGTTTTCCTCTTTCTACGACTCTTCTTCTAGCTATTTTACGGTTTCTAATTATAAACTGCTCTGTCAGCAGTCAGCGGAGCGACCCGGTAAAAAACCCTTTTCGAAGTTCCAAGTTCATGAACTTGTGCATTGAACTTCGGGCAACTCAACCAAGCCGAAAACCAACTTGAAAATGGCTTTGACTTCAGTATTTTCAGTTTAGAGTTCACTTAAGACACGAATTTTCTTTTAGTTTTTAGTTTTTCCTCTGCATTGTGTTACTTTCTTAGTTGTTGTTGTGGAAATGTTTGTTTTCATTAGGTTGCAGTAGCCATCTGTTCTTACTTGCAACTGCAGCAGACTTTTAATTTGTGTGGATTTCCAGTTCCGTTCAACAACGCGGTTCTTGTGCGAGGTCGAGGTCGTTGTATAAGGTTGAGGTTGAGTTTGAGGTTGTAGTTGATGTTGGAACAATGGAATGGGGGACTGAGGTTCCGCTTTCCTGCCATCTAATGTAAAGTGGAAGTTGTAATTTAGTTTGCTCCAAATGACTTTTCGGCACAACATTATCATTATGTTCATTTAATTGGTGTTTGTCTTGCACTTCCATTCTTCCTCTCTTTACCTTTCTTTCCCTCTTTAGCTATGTCTCGTCTTTCCATCAATTAACTGTCTTTGGCTGTAGCTTTTCCTTTGACCCCAGCAGTAATTTGTGTGAACTTCCACTTTGACGCACTGATTTTCGGTAGTTTATTGTGTATTTAAAGTATCTATAGGCAATTGTAGATTGTATCTTTAAGTTCTTAACAAATTTGCTTAATTTCTTTACAAAAAATTTCTATTTAATTGCTAAATTCCTTTAAAGTTCCAACATAAATTGAACATGTTCATATTAGTTGTTCCACGTTCTATTCAATACAGTCATATCATTAAATGTGCAGAGTTGTGTTCATTTCTCTGGTACAAGGCACACTCATTTAGACGGTTTTGTGGCACAGAACTCAACCACAGGAAGGACAACAACAACAACAACAACTTTCCACACAACCACAAAACACATCAACGATAGAGAAAGAGAGAGGGAAAGAGATACAGAGAGATAAAAAGATGAAGAGAGTGACAAAGAGCGAGAATATTGTGGGGGGAGGGGTGAAGGGGAAAAAAACGTTGAAATTAATGAGAAAATTCTCAGCTTGATATAAAAAACCACAAGATAACACAACAGGACAGCAGGAAGGATTCTAGCACAGGCATTCATGAAATGCAAACGGATATGCAAAAGTCCAGTTTGAAATGCAAAAACGCCAACGTCACGTAGTAGCAGTCACAGTCACAGTCGCAGTCACAGTCACAGTCGCAGTCACAGTCGCAGGGAAAAACTTCAAAACAGATAAAAATTGCATTGCATTTAACAGCATTAGAAAACCCCAACAACAACCAACAATAACAACAAAATACTAAATAAAATGTAAAAACACGGAAAATGAGCGGAAGGAAATGTAGGAAAGCGGGAAAATGTTATTAAAGAGCAGAGGACAACTAATGAAGGTGGGGAAGTGCAAGGAAAGGAGTAAAATAATACCCTAGATGGTAGGGAATAAGGTATGCACTCTGAGAAGACATCAGAATGGAGGGTATAGACGACAAATTTTTGGTTACTGAGAGAAGAATTTGCTTTTATAAAAGTTTACAAAATATACATGGAAGACTCCTTTAAAGTAATGATCACTTTAGAGCCCGAAGTAAAGCTCATATGGGAATAAAACCTGACTTTCTGAATTAAAAAACTGTTAGTCTAAGATAAGAAACTATATAGAGAGTATATGAAGAAGTACTTAAACGAAGTTTTTAACACAGAAGTTAAAATATACTTTAAGAGAGTCAAGGTAATATATGAAATTTCCTAACGTTTTAGAGTAGAAAATATAGTAAAAGTAGTGGACTATAAAGGCGGCTGTATTACAGGGTTTGAGCCAGATTACTCCGCTTTTAAGTGGATATATAACGACTAAACTCAAATGTTAGTTGACTTACTTGTGCGATATCATTTAATGACACCCACAGGTGACCATAAAAGCAATCATTGGGGGCAGTTGCAGCAACTTCCACTACCTCAGCCACTGCCACTGCCATTTCCAGTGCCACTTCCACCTCCAGTGCCACTTGAGCCCATTCGACATATGCTGACAAGTGATGTTGGTGCTGTGGTTGTACCTACCGTTGCTGCTGCTGCTGCTGCTGTGGCTGTTGCACTGCTGCCGATGACGGCACGTGGCAGCTGCAACTGCTGACTGCCACTGGGATGACGGTTGGAATTGTGACTGGCATTGAGAATTGAGATTGGAAGCAGAAGCTGAAGAAGAAGAGCAGCAGCAGCAACGGGAGTTGAACGTTTGTCGGTCACGTGCAGCAACTTCAGTTTACAGCCAACCTCCCCGAGTGGGGTTGAGTGGGTAGGGTGGGATAATACAGGGTGTATGGGGTGGAAAGGGGGCGTTACTTGCAGTTGAACGCTTTGCGAACTTAATTTTCATTTGGGCTTGCCAGCTTACCTGACTGCGATATTCCTTTCTCAAGCATAATCAACCACATCAGTATCCACATTCAGAACGCAATCTCCAGCAACATCATCATCATCGTCAACGTCAACATCATTGTCATGATCATCATCAGCTTCATCAACATTGACTGACGCGTTCATTCACTTGGAATGGCAAATAAGTAAGCTTCATATAACAGCATTTAAATGTATCTACACACGATAAAAAGTACATTAACTATTTTATCTGAAAATTTGATCAAAAGAGTTGGTAGGATCGAAACTCCATAAGGTTATAAAGAAGTTCTTCCAATAATTTACTATATATTTTAAAGACTTTTTAAATATAATTTTAGTTTTAGAATTATTTAATCCATTATAAAAAACAGTTAATATATTCCTTTTAAAATGTAAGCCTTTTAACAAACCTTGCCCCATAATCAAAATACCCTATAAAACTGCACTCAAATGGGACGACAGCCAACTGGCAGCCATTTCAATTTTTGCCAATTGATTGCAATTTTTATGATTAATGCTGGGTGTTGTGTGGGTGCAAGCGAGAAGAGTATATTGTGCGAGAGAGACAGATAAATGGCACTAAAACGCGAATGTAGCCAATTTAATTAAATTGCTGCATGTGCGCCGATAATTATGCAACAGCTTTTCTCTTTGATGCATTTATCGATTTATTGAAGTGTTAACCAACACTGTGGCAAGCTGTTGATATGTCTCGATTATATATTATCCAATAACACACACACACACACACACACCCATACGCCCACACACGCCTGCAATTGCAGTCACTTATATGCCACTGTTGATTGACGCCATGCGGTTATTCTGTCACTGCCACGCCAACTTCAGCTGCCGCCCATATATACTAATGACACGCTTCGACGCGTTTTACATTGATTTCGCCTCGTTGACGCGTTATTTATTATTATTTTACAACATGTCTCCCATTTTTATTCATTTATATACCCTGTAAATGCAGAAATTCATGGGGTGGTCTGCGAAAATGTTGGAAATTCCAGTAAATTTTAATTACTTTGCTTATCAGATTACTGTCTTGCAACTTAAGATAGGTTAGGAATAAGGAGACAACTACAGGGTGTTGCTTAGTCGTGTTAAACTTGTTTATACTTATTGTTTTATACAAAGCATTTAAAATTGTTCATAAAGAATCCATTCAATGTTCGTGGAATTAATTTGCTGTAAATTAAAGAGCATTTTTATTGTTCACACACGCTCACCTGCACACCTACACACACTCATACATAAATGCATAGAGTTGCCACACTATTTATGAATATTGGATTATAATTAAAGGGTAAATCGATTTTCGTCACGCTCAATTACTGTTAAAACTTATCAGAAATTATGTTTGACTTTTAAAATAATCCCTGTAATGTAGATATAACTGAAATACCGAATTCTGCTGCTTAAAATCTAATTTTTTAACAGCACTTACTGAATTCTATTGTAGCCGCAGAAGGAGAAAGGGGAAGTGGGTTTAACCACAATGTCTATGACGCACTTAGGAACCTCTTTCGAAAATTAACTTAACAAAGAATATTAATTTAACCGAAATGCGTAAGTCCCTTGATATTAATTTACTCAACAGAGAACACACCCAGTGAACTCACTTCCCCTTTGATGACCCCCTTCCAGCTACGCCACTGCTGCTACTGCTACTGCTGCTGCTACTACTGCTGCCTGCCTCAAAAAGTCCATTAAGTCGACGGCATTCTAAGCACTTGCCAAACAATTAAAATAATTTGCCACATACTCTCACCGTCCCTCGACGCATTGCACTATACACAAGAACAAAGGCAACAACAACAACTAGAACAACAACAAGTACAACAACAACAATAGCTACGACAACAAAGTTTATTTTTTCAAAGACTAAAATTGCTAGCACTTTACTGAGACAGTGTTCGACTGTACTTTGAGACCAGAACAGCCGTAGATGCCCAGAAGAATGTCAACTGTAGGAAAACTTCTACGCTTTTCAGATAGAACTCTAGATGCTCTAACTAAATAGACGTATTCAGAAAGTATTATAGGAAATTTAGTAGTAGAAAGAGTTCTAAAATTAACGTAAGACATACAAAAACAGTAAAACGTAGAGATGTAGATCCAGTAGTATAGGAAAATTTAGACGATTTGCAGTTAAAGGCAATAAAAATGATGTCTTGAGATAAATTTGATAATTTAGGGATCGTGGAGTAAAATATTTCAAGGGAACTACTAAGGAAAAGATTGAAATAGAAATGATACTTAAAGAAAAATGGAAACATAATGAAAAGTGGAAAGCAACAAGCCCTGTAGAAATAATGCTTACAAAATGTATATAAATATTAAATATTTATATGTATTATAATTTAAGAATAGTGTAATGAACCGTTCGCCAACTCTTCCTCCATACGATTTCTAAGAACACATGCCTCTTAAAATTTTCAAAGTACCCCTTACTTAGCTTAGGGTATACAAGTTCTGTTTCTGCATGTATAAACTTGCTTGTTTTTTTTTGTTGTTGTTCAGTTGTTGTTACGTGGGCTATGTGTGAAATATGCCACTTTAATGAGCCAACGTTGCGCACTGAGTGCCGCCCCTACCACCTACTACCCACCCACTACCACCCGAGCCACGCCCACTTGACTAAGCCTGCCTGCAATGGTGGGGGATGGGCAGTTGTTGTAGGTGCAACGATGTGGACTAAACTGAGACCAGCTCGCGGCGCATGTCGTGAATGTTTGACGTCCAACAATTCGCATCAGAGCACCAGACTGGCTAGCAGGGGTGGGGACTGGGAGTTGGGAGTGGGGTGGAGAAGGGGGACTTGAAGTTACTCTGGCTGCTATGGCACTCAAGTGCTGTTGGACTTGCCACATGGACGCATGCCTCAATTGACATTTTGAATTGTGCCGAGTGCAAAAAAGCATTGCATACCCAATGGGTAGTGTGTGTGTGTGAGTGCTAGTGTGTGTGTATGTGTGTCTGTTGATGAGTCTGTTGTGTGCTAGCAAGGATAATGCGAGGCAAAAACACGTGTTTAATGCATAAGTGCGAACGTGACGCTAAACTCATTTAAAGGATTACGAACTAAAGTGTGTGCGAGTGTGTGTGTGTGTGTTGGTGTGTAAATGAGATTAAATTTTGTTGAAAGCAGCGAGAACGGCGACAAAGTGCGGTCCACACACACATACACTCACACACATACCCTCTCTCACACACACTCTCTCACACACTTTTTTTCCTGTGCAGATATTCAAAGCGCGCTTCAGCTGCTCACAGGGGAGCACGAAGGGGAAGAGTGAGAGAGGAAGAGAGGCGCATGTTAAGTTTATTTATGCATACATATGTGTACAAGTGTGAGTGTATTTACACGAAAGTAGGTTAAAAGCACTTTTGGGCCAAAGCCACGCCCACCTAGCGCCATTCACACCCAACGCCCAACATCGCGTTGTTTGCATTTTGTCTTTGGTTTTTGGAACAGTTTAAGCGTCAAATTGTTTCCCATTGTTTTCGTATTCATGTTAATCCTTTATGTAGGTCCCCCAACTCACCACGCCCCACTCCCCCGCCCTTAACCTATACACACAAATGGCCAAAAGTTGACTTTAAATTTAATTAATTACAATTTCATGCGCTTCCCATTTAATTCATTCAGCGTTTGTGCTCATCTTTCTCCTTCTTTTTACTCTACTCTTTCCTGTTCCTTACTCCTCTCCCTTTTCCCCTCTCTTCTGTTTACCCGTTTCATAAGATTAAATATCAAATATTTGTCCGTCAGTTTGTCCAACTGTCTGTCCATCTGTCTGTCTTTCTGTTTGTTTGGTTTAGGACATGGCTGTGCACTTGTAAGCCAACTGTTTTTGCCTGGTTTGGGTGTGTTAATCGCTTGGCTTTGCTTGCCAGAGTTGCCAGGTGTATTTGCCAAACACTTTGTACAGCTACAGAAGTGGGTTAAAGCTGCCAATTTGTTGTGTACTTTCTCAGATAATACTCTGTGTAAATATGTTGCAAAAATAATCAGTTGGTTTTACAAATGTTAAAGCTAAAATAAATATTGGCAATAAAAATATTTTATGGTTTGTTAAAATTCATTTAATTACATTTAAATTATATTATACCTGTGCACAATTTAAGAAAACTTTTAAATATATTTTTATAAACTTTCCAAGTTTCAGAATGCATCATTTATTATAATTTTCCTCCTTCGCTTATCTGCAACTCCCTCTTGACTGACTTTTTAGCTGCTTGACAACCCTGCTTAATCAATTCTATGCGGTGCTTTTGATGCGTTTGCCACTGCAAAAGGGTTTAACAATTTTAAATGTTTATTGACATTTTGGCAATTACTTCGCCACTTGTCCAGTCTACCCTCCATTCCTCTTCCTCCTTTCCATCTTTCCCCCTCTTTGCTTTTTCCCGCTATCTCTCTAAGCTCTTACCCTTGTTGACATTTGGCAGTTGCCAGTTTCTGGGCTTATCAAATGTTTAATTAATGAAGTTAAAACATGAGCATTGGATAACACAAGCTGCCACTGCGTTCAAAATACAACAATAGCAGTGTCTACTGTAGCTACAGCAACAGCAATAATAGGAAACAACAACATCAACAGCAAAAGCAGCTAATAATATCAGTGGAAACTGCAGCTGAAGCGCTTATCGATGCTTAATTCAATTATGTTAATTTCCTTAACGCGATAAAGAGTCGACGACAATGTCCAGCTTTTAGTATATATTTTCTGTGGATACCCTATAATAATTAAAGTTTTTTATCGGGTATGCAATGCTGGAGTATAAAGTGTTTCTAGTTTTATAACAATAACTTGTTCAGTTATTGTCATATAGGGTATTTGATATATAGGGTATTTCTTCGTCGCACACTGTGTGCTTGATCGCTCTCACTTGTTTTCGTTGTTGTCTTTTTTACCGTAACAAAACTCTATCAAAGTTGTCTCACGCCTCTCACAGGTGGTCAACTGAGCGTGAATAATGATGGGACAGTTACACACAGCAACACATAGAAGGAGAGCGAAAAGGCAGCAACCAAAATGAGAAGAGCAATAGCAGGAGTGCGAGTGCTAGACTGGCAGCAGCAGCAGCGGCAACAGCAGCGCACTGGGCAGAGCGGGAGAGCGCAAGCATTTGCATACGTAGCTGGACATCTGAGAGTCCGAAGCAGAGCTCAACGGGTGTCTAATTATGCAGTTTGTCTCGTGAATACCCCTGCTCTGCACCCCACTCCCCTTCTCCTAACATCTCCTCGATTTCTTCTCCTCTGCCTCCTCTTTGGTTTCGTCAACGCCGTTGTCATTGTTCATCAAACTGTTTAGAGGGAAATCAAGATAAACTTTTAATTTCTGGTCAGCTCATAAAAACTGTACGTGGGAAGCATTGAGGAAGCAACTCCTCTGCCTCTCTCCCCCTTCCTCTACACCGTTGTCGCTCTCCTTCTTCTACACTTCTGTTTTGTTTGGTCTCCTCTTTACATCGCAGTTTTGTTCAATTTATTCAAATTTAAACTGCAGTCCGCTGAGTGAACATAAAACGAGCATTTTATGAGCGCACTTTTAATTGTCCACCAAAGTCTAAAGTCTGAGTTCTATCAAAAAGGGTTAATTTGCCAGTGGATGCCTTAACCATGTGTTGCCAACTGTTTTAACTGAGTGCTCCAGTGAATTTTGGTTAGACCCTTTTTGCCTTATTTTTCACTTAGCGTCCATCTGATAATTAGAAATTTATTAAGCTTAATTATGTGTTGCCTCAAAGTACGCACTTTGAATATTTTCCGTTGGTTTTTCGACGCAAAAAGTCCGATTAAAGGCAGACCACGTAATAAAAAATATATGTGTATGTATATATACATAAAAAAGGGTTCGGTTTAGGGGCTGGTTGCCAAAAAAATAAAAAAAAACTTTGCTCATTGTGGTGGCGTCATCATGAAAATAAAATTAATTTGATGTACTCTCAAAATACAAAGGAATTTCCATTTGTATGTAATTCATTTTAGTGTTTTTTGGTAATAAAAATAAAATAATACTCATAAAATCCACTCTGTTTCCTTATAGAACAGAGGCAAGGATAATAAAGATTAACTTTTCAGGAAGTCAACTCATTTCTTTTGGCGTACTTTTCCAAAATTATTTCAAGATTTTATTTTGATTATATTTTAAAATATTTAAAGTTGAATTTTTATGGTGTTTAGCTTTCGGTTTTTATTAGTTTATAAACATTTTAAATATCAATTCGTTGGAAAGATTGAACAATCTGTAAATCTTTGGCGCAATGCCGAACGATTCAAGTCATGTTTCTTGATTAGATTATGTTTTTCTTTTCACAATCGTATCATAAACATTTCTCATAAACGCCCAATCTAAAACCTATAAAAACGACCCAAAACATTTCCAAAAACTTTCCAAACACACAAAACTTTCATCTAAACAAGATGAAGATGGGTTAATGTGTGGGAAAGGGGTAGGAGAAGGGTGGAGGTATGGAGTAGGGGAGCTGCTAAACTGATCGATGATCGTATTAAACTTTTAACCCGTTTAGAATCGAAAAAAAAAAAATCCAAAATAGAAATTCAAAACGCATTTTTGGCGTGGGCTGCAAATGAGGCGACCGGAAAAACGGCTGGAAAAACTAAAGAAAATTATTTAAAAACACATAAAATTTGCATATTTATGCGTTGAGTTGCCAGTTGACGTGTTTATAGATCCATTCAAGACCCCAGAACGGAATCTGTGGGCAGCCAACTGTCATATATACACGAGGTGATAAAAAACATTTTAATTGGGTGTTGTGCATAACGAAACGTTCAAAGTTTTTCCAAAAGAAAATGAGAAAAACGAATTTCTAAAACATACATATATATGCCAAAACATACTACAGGGAAATAGTGTGCCAGACAGACGTGTCAGTTGTGGCAGATGCCGCACTACGTGACCAATGTGAAATCCGTTGACTTATGTCAATATGACGTAGCTGGACGACGCTTCCCATTTGCCGTTTGCTGTTCGCGTTTTCGCCAGGAAATCGACTCGGAATCAAATGAAGATAGACAGCACAGACGACAGTCGTCTCTAACCGACAACTCGGATTATATAAGACTGGGTCTGGAACAAACAAGAACAACAAGGACTCCAGCAGCAAATGCCTAACGCCTGAAGCCTGTCACGGCCTCAAATGACAGTCAGAAAATTTTTGAACTTGAATTTATTTGCACGAGCGCATAAAATATGCTCTGTAAACGCGAAGCGGTTGCATTACTTTAAGGGGTAACTGTGGCTGTCGCTAATACATTGAACATATGCCTGTTATATGTATTAGGTTATATAACATTACTTTAACAGTTATCCATAAAACTTTCTATCATGTGTTTAAGCAGATTACATACAGCTGTTTTAAATCTGAATTCTACTTTATAAGGTCTATATACATATGTATGTCAAGTTCTGACTAATGAAAACTGATCTTTTGGTTGAAAAATTGTTATATTTTGTTATTTTAAAAATACTTAAAATTATATAGAAATAACATATATTGAAATCAGTCCAATCATATCACTAAATTCTTAATTTATTTCTGAAAAATACCGTTAAAATATTAAATTTAATACTTAAAAGCTTAAAGTTAAAAGCTTAAGCTTAAAATTACCTATATTTTCTCTTACCCACTAGTTTCATATATAATGTCATTCACTTTAAAATATTTTTCTTAGTTTTTAAGATTAAAAATTGTTAGATTAAAATTTTTTTACATTATCCCTTAAGTTAAACTGTTAAAAAGCTTTAAAATAGTTATTGTAGAAAACTCTTCATTAAAGCTAATTCTCAATTTTCTAATAGTTAAAGCTTTTGCTGTTTGTATGTCTCTCTCTCTCTACTTCCTACTCTCTCTCTGTCTTACTGCTAGAAAAAAGTATTCCCCCACATCAGATACCTCAAGTTCTCTCTCCTCGTAGACCATTTGACAGTCGACTTTTGACAAACATTTCAAATTTGTCGTTTAATTTATTTTCACGCCACGTTGTCACGACATCAGATTGAAAACTAGTTTTCACATAGGATTAAAATGCTGGATATATACTCTCCAGAGTAGACATGCTCCAAAAGTCCCGCTCCTTTGCCAACTTTGTGCCGGGACAGCTGTCGACAATTTGTGAAATGGCATTCAATTCCCAGTCAGAAAAAAGTGAAAGAGTTTTGGAGAGTGAAAAAAAAGTGTTTGACATTTTTAATAAATTTTTTATATATTTTTTTTAACATTTAATAAATGTTTGTTTATTAAATTTGCCATTTGTATTTACTTGGACATAATGTAATTCGATGCCAGGCGTTGGCAATTGATAGCAGCTCCAATGGTCAGAATGTGGTTCATTTGATTTTTTTATTCGCACGTCAACACCGGTGAGCAAAGTGGGAGAGGGGTAGGGTAGGGGTAGGGTAGAGTAGTGTATGGTTTTGGGGTAAGATGAGCAGAGTACGTTTCCTCTGGCATGCGTCGCCAGCTGTCGGAGGCTGTCCACTGGATGCGTGCAGCCACAAAATGTCATGCACCTGTCAACTGGCCATAATAAGATGCCAAAACAGTTGTGCGGTTTGGACCTGACCAGCAAGCCTAGCCAGGCCTCGAGGCAAAAGGATAACAACCGACTCAAATGGCCAACAGCCTCCCCCCAAAACAACAACAGGAAGGCAAATCGGATGAACTCCTCGTTCTCTGCTCACAGAGTGAGTGTATTCACAACACACACACACACACACACACACTCATACACTAACTCTCACCGACTGCAGCTACAGGGCTTCGCAATGTGGTTAGCTCCCCATGAGTCTGGCCAAGGCTTAGATTGCCTTTCAGTTAGTTAAAGCTGCGGCTATGGAAATTTTGTGTCTGTTTTCACAGTTTCGAATACTTTATGAATACTACAAATATTCGTTTAACACTTCCAGTGTTTAATTAGCTTAGTCGCCTTTCTGTTGTATAGCCATCATCATCAGCTGAGCATTATATCTTACTGTATTATTATTTCTCTCTCTCTCTCTCTCTCTTTCTTTCGCTCTCTCTCTTTCTCACTCCCTCTCTCTCTTCCTCTCTGTCTTCTTTTTAACAATTTATACTATCATCACATTTTGTTAGCTAATAACCAGCGCTATTTCTGATAAATGGGTTTTTATACCCTGTAAAATTATGTAGAGTAGTTAAGTTTCCTATGTAAAGAATAGTAAAATCTATACAAAAGTTATAAGATATATTTGTTTATGTAAAATTGTTTGTAATAATATTTTAATGGTTTATCAAGCACTTCAAAGTAACTCTTAAACTTTTACTTAATTTATTTTAATTCTTAATGTTATACAATTCAGTTGCTATACACTTTCCAGGGTATTTACCTGTCCAGCATCTTGACCACTCCAACCGTTACTTATCTTTCTTGTTAATTTAGTAAAACACGAAAAAGAAAACTAAGAAAAATGAGAAGAAGAAGGAGAAGAAAAACTGTCGCTATAGTAATTTTTCGCACTTTGCAGTTTTCAGCCTCAGTCCCAGCCTCAGTCTCAGTCTCAGTCGCCTCAGTGTTCGTCGCTTGTTGTCCACTCGATGGAAAACTTTTTCCTTTTCCACAGATTCATCTCTCGTTGTCTTTGCCACGTTTTCATCAGCAGCGTCAGCGTGAAGATGTATAATGGGAGTGGGAGTTAAAGTGACTGTAGCGGGCAGCTTTTGTCGTGCACACTTCAAAAAATATGGTAAGCTCATAATTTTAATCCAGCTTTCAGGCCCGCTCTACTGTGCCCCCTCTGCTCTCACTGTTCCCACTATTCCCCAGCTTCCATCTGTTCTCCTCTATTCTCCTCTGTTCTCCTCTGTTCTCCTCTATTCTCCTCTGCCCCCTCGGCTCCTTTGCTGCCCCTCGGCTGTTGCAACACGACTTCGCCTGCTGTTCACGCACAATGTGGCAAATTAGCAACAATATTTAAAACTAACTGGCAACACTCCGCCCTCCCTCCTTCCTTCCTCCTCCCATTCCTCCTCCGACTTGGCTTGCCAATTATTTAAAGCTAAAACTTTTGCCATTTGCGACAGCGCTAGACAAAAAACTCTGCGAGAGGGGAGTTTGGCGGTGTGGGGGGCGTGGCCACAGCAAAGCAAAGTTTATGTTAAAAGCTTTGCATAATGGCCAAAACACTTCAAGCCACGAACCGTTGATCAGAGCGTGGTATGTTAAGTGGGCGGTTCAGGGGGTGTGGCAAAGTGTACACTGAAAATTTGTTATACATTTTTTTTTGGTTTAGCAGTTTTGAATTTTCAATTTGCTGGCCTAACAATTTTTAATTAAAAGCAAAAGCGCGAAATAAACATTAATTTTTATTAAGCTAACAGTTTTCCCCAAAAATCGTCTAAAATCCCCTTCCCCCTCCACTACCACTCCCCTGTTCATACCAGCAAAGCATCGCCTGTGGCTACTAATGTGAATTTCTATGTTAATAACAACATTATCAGCTGGAAAGGAGAGAGAGAAGGAGAAATGGAGAATGACATACTGTAAAAAAAGCTAAAAAATGCTAGATTGCTTACTTTGTAACTAAAGTAAATTAAGCTATTTATCCTATGATTTTGAAATAAATATATTTCTAAATTTATAATTTATATAAACTGGCTTGTTTAAGGTCAGATTGGCATCTCTGCTCTTTCTTATGTAAATAGTTGGTTAGTTTCTTGAGATAGAATTTTTGTAACTGAAACCTCTAACTTGTTAAAAGACTCTCGCTTTGGCTTGCAAAAGGCTAGCTTGGCAGCACTGCCTACTTAAGTCCTTCAATTAACAAGTTTATATTATAAGCCGAACTCAGCCTCTGCCTTTCTATAAAACTCCAGCATTGGCTTAAAAAAGGCTAGATTGGCAGCACTGCCTGCTTAAGTCCTTCTGTTGGCTTTTAACGCCTTTGCAGTTTCCTTTGCTTTTTGCCATTTCATTGCCATTCTACTTCTCGTTTGTTGTCTTTGTCGTTGTCCTTTGGCTTCTTAGCTTTATTTTAGCTGCTTAGCTGGCTGCCTGCCTAATGCAGCCTCAACCATTTCGCATCCATCCCTGGCGATGTGTCCCATAAGTAGCTATGCCTTATCCTTTGCCTTATCCTTATTGCCATCGCATCTCCATTTTTGCTCGTTCAGCTTTATTAGAGACGCGCTTTCCGGCCAACTTGCAGCTTCTTACCGCTAGCTCCAACTCCAACTCCAAGTGGTTTTTGCCACTCCCATTTTCTTGCTAGGGTTTTCCTTCTGTCCAAATGGCAAATCCTGCCATCAAATTTACACAAATTTCTGCTCAAGTCCGGCAACGCCAAAAAGGACTCGCTTTTTGTTATCGCTCAACGTGGCTAAGAGCGAGAGCTTTGTTTTTTAGGGCTTAGCATTGTTGTTGTTGTTGTTATTATTATTATTGTAGCTGCTGCTGTTGCCGTACTTGTTGTGGCTTTTTCATATTGCCGGAAATTGTGGCTACCCCGGATGTGGGATTATGTTTTCAAGTTTGTACCGGAACTTTCAACGCTTTCAACGGCCAAAATCCATGACTCGGGGTTTATTTTGTTTTCGGTTCACTTGGGTTCCATTTCTATATTTTGGGGCGCTATTGTGACAGGTCAGTTTTCAGCACGACAGTTAACCTTCATTTGAAATAGGTGGGCTTAACCTAATTGATGTATTATTGGGGTTACTTGTAAGGGATTCGGTAAGGTATTAAAATACTGCTTTTTAGCTGAGATTTGTACAGATTTATTTAAGAATGGTAATTTTTATGGACAGCAGATACTTCAAAGGGCTTTAAATATTGGTTTGAAGTTGATTGAAGATGTAGAAATGTTTATTTTATTTTATAAATTTTAGCTTTTGAGTTAGAAATGTGTTAAAATAGTGATTTCTTAGTAAAGACTAAGACACAGTTTTTAAGGAAACTTTTATATATTTTATAAGCAATTAAATAGCAATCTTTCGATATACTTGATAAGTAAAGTTATTAAACATTTAAAGTATAAATTTTTCTATATTTTTTGATTCTGTTTCTAATTCTGACTACTATAAATTCTTAGAAAATCACAGTATTATAGGTATGATTTCCGTTTCCTTAGTTATTTGCACTACTTCAGCTGTTGTAGCTTTAATCTAACTGTATCGCTATGGAAACCCATTTGGATTTTACTTTCATGCAGTTTGTCAACCTCTTGGCTTCAATTAATTTTCACAGTTTTGGGAAATTGCTGGTTCCACGCGTTATTCACGCCAATGTTGGCATTTGCGATATTGTTGGTCGCAACTTTTATTGGCTTGTGGCGCCTCTTGTGCTCTGTCGTCACCAGGCACCAGTTGGCCAACAGAACGAGGCGTGGCAGTTGGGCGGGTTTGTGGGCTTCGACTGGCGAACAGCCTCCAGTCGGTTGGCCACTGACTCACTAACTCACTTACTCTCTTGACTGTCTCTTCTCTCCTCACTTCTTACTCTCCACTCTTTGCGTTGTCGTCATTTGCGCACTTAAAGTAATTAAGCGAATTACTTCAGAAGTCGCCAAGTTTTCTAATTATATCGAATAAATTTGTTTAATACTCCGTCTGTTGCTCGCTCTCGGTCTCTCTCTCTCTTTCTTTCCGTGTAACGCTATTTCTCTGGGTTAATGTGCAGGCTGGCTCTCCCTCACTCCCTCTCTTCTGCCTCCCTTCTTTCTACCTTCTCTCTCCCTTCTGCCTCCCTTCTGCCTACCTTCTGCCTCCCTTCTCTCTCCCTTCTGCCTCCCTCCTGCTCCCTTCTCCCTTCCGTTTCTCTCTCTTCACCGTTTCTTTCCCTCTTCCTCTTGTGTAAGGTTTACCTTGCCTTAGTTCGCAAACCAATTTACACAGCATTTGCATACCCTGTAAACGATTAAATGGCGGGGAATTTTTAAAAGCGTAGGAATTTATGGAATTAATAAATTAATAATAAAATTAATTATATAAATGTGATGAAGAGTAAATAAATATTAATTATATTTAAAACAAATACATATATAAAATTTAAGTGTATTAGTTATTAAAGCTAAAGTTTCATAAGTATTTTCTATGGATTCATTTGCAGCTTTCCTTTAAACAAATCTAAAATTTCAATACTAATAATTATAAAATTACAGAAAAATGTATAAGGTTTTGTCTGTTAAGATTCGATTGGATCAATTTTGGGTTCTGCTAAAGACTAAAGCAAACCCAATTCCCCTTAGCAGCTTTATGATCAGCTGGTCTGCCAAGGCGTTACCAAGAAAGCTGATGAAGCGCTTCGTGTCCGTTCATAAACGGCTTCTGGTGAGGATCAGATTTCTCAATGCGTTGCGAAGTCAGCGGTTTTTTCGCATAAGAATATCGTATAGTGTAGCACTGAGCTAAATTCTATTAACTTATACAGTGGTTTTGGAAGGGTTGAATACTCTGTACAGAATGATTGGCAAAAGACTTAAACTTGTGGTCTATTTTTTAAATTTGTTTCAACTTTCTATTCATAAACTGTTTTTTACAGAGATTTTTAAAGGTTTTTTTAAAGGAATATAAATCGCCTGACATTATTAAACTACTAACTTGTGAGCACAAACGTTATAAAAATACTTATGAAATTATTTTACCCTATATTATAAAGATATCCAGATTTTATAAAATATATTTAATATTAAATTTATATAAGTTACAGGGTATTTTTCAGCACACTTTAATTCAAAGCCAAATATTTTTTTGCCTAAATACATTTTTTCGTCATGATTTGGCGTCGATTTTGATTGTTTACTCTGGTGGAAATGTTAATTTCTGGACTTTTGACTGGTGCTGCGCTGATTTGGAGCAAACTTCACTGATTTGAATGATTTTGTTTTGAATGGCAGGCGTCAGTTTTCCTTTTGGAAAATTTGTTGGTCGTTTCGTCGTTTCTGTTTCTTTTAATTTTAATTTTCATTTTGATTTTCACGATTTTGTTGCTTTTTTTTTTTGATCATTTGCTTCAGTTGCTTATTCAATTTCCGACGTTATTTTCATTTCTTTTGTTTCTAACGATTGGTTTCTATTTTTTTTTCTATTTAAATTAAACGACTGTAGTTAAAAATAGCTCGTAATAGCTTTTATCAGCGCGAACCTAATCAGTGGTTTAACTATTTAAGCTGATATCGGATTGCATTTAAACTAGTTTTAATTAACTTTCGCTCACGTTCACGAAAGCTTTTGCGAGCTTAAAGTTGAGTTTGAATGTAACTGAAGTAAGCGAAGCTTTTGCACCCATACATGCACACACACACACTCACAGACAGCAAAGTTTTTGTTTGTGTGAGTGTGAGAAGTTCTCATGGAATTATCAAAGTGTATGTGAAACAGTTCATAACTTAATCTGCTCTCACACTTATTAAACAATTCAATCTATATCAAAAGTAAATAAACACGCGCCTCTCTCGCGTACACACTCCTTACCCCACCCCTTTTCTTTCCACAGCCCACTCTACCCATCTCATTCCTATGTGCGCCTCTCTCGCGTACACACTCCTTACCTCACCCCACTTCTTTCCCCAGCCCACTCTACCCATCCCTTTCCCACGTGCAACTGCAATGCGAGTGTCGAGTTCAGTTGAGTTGAGTTGAGTCTACTCGACTGTCTGACCCAATTCAGGTCTGTGGATTCGTAACTGTAACTGTAGTCAAGTAACCCTCGCGGCAATCTAACGCCCCTTAAGCACTCTCTTACACTCTTCTACTCTCCTCCATCCCACACTCTCGCACTCATCTTCACTCTCCTCCTTCCCACACTCTCGCACTCATCTTCACTCTCCTTCTCCCCTCTCCATTCGTTCTTAATGAAGCAACGCACGTAAACAATAAGCAAACTTTGAAGCGAAAATTTTGCTCAAATAATGTTGGCTTTTGCAGTTTTTTTTTTATTCACTTCATCTCTTGTTGTTTGTGCCGCGGGATGAGTAAAAAAGAAACAGATACAGATGCGGATGCGAGTGCGAATGCGGATGCGGATACGTGCGGCGTGATGCGCCGGCAGGAACTGGCACGAAGGTCGTCCTGCTTTAGGTCCTTGCGAAAAGTTTTGCGACTGTAACAAGTTGCTCGGAATTAGTTTGCGAAAAGTGTGGCAACCCTGCCATGTCCTCCCTTCCCCTCCCCCTCCTACCGCTTGTGGCCCGCAACCCTGTCAGCTCATTAATTTTAAGGCACAAAACGGAAGCGTGCAGCCAGTTTCCGGTTAGCAAAAGGCCCACAAACCGCAGATTTTCCGCTACGCTCCTCTGCCCCCTTTCATGCACCCCTCACACCAGCCAACGAACCGGAGACAGGCCGAGTCCTGTCACGACTTTGGATATTCCAATTCCGTATTGCTATATATTTTTGTATTTTTGTAATTCTCTTTCCGTTTGTTGTATTTCTGTATTTGTATTGGTATTTGTGAGCCGTACTTGAATTATGGCTAAAATTCTTTTGGCCTTTTGCGAGTTGTTTTGCTGCAGCTGCCTCTTAATAAGCAGCGGCAAAGAAACTTTTCAAGTGCGCGAAATATGCGCGAATGGCACGCGATTCACAGTGGCTCAGAGGGGAAGGGGGGCCGTGGAAAGAGGGCTCTCTGAGAGGGGGCCGTACAATATAGAATATAGAACAGCTGATGCTGCAACCGAGCAATGAATACGAAATTAATGTAGGTCGAAATGGCAAAGTATGCGACTGAAACTGAAATAGATTAATTACAACTACTTCAACTTGGGATCTAAGGAAAACCGACCCAAAGCCCTACCCCTACCCCCTTAACCCTATACCATAACCCCCCAACAACCCTTTTGTGTGAGCGTCAGCTGAGCGCTATTAATTTGGCATATAAATAATTAGTTTGAAATATTACAGAAATAGTTGAAATAGTCGTAAAAGCAGCAACTAATTAAGTTTAATTGATATGACACTAACAAAAGGGGTAAAAGAGGGCTCATAACCTAAAAATACGAGTGGATTTGTAGTCAGAATTTCAAGAAATTAGCAGAAAAAGTATTTTAGTCTGAATTTATATTTATAATTATGACAAAACTAATAAATATGAAGCCGATATAAATCTAAGTCTATCAAGAAAAAAGTGAACATGGAGGTGTGCAGAAATGAAACAATGTTAACCAAATAAAAGTTGCTGCTCAGTATTGATTCCTATTTTATATACAGTGGGGAGCATAAGTGATTCTATGTGACTATTTTCTTAATTTTTTTGGCTTTGAAAATTTAATTATGCATACTTGTTAACAATTCTTTAATAAGTTTAAAAAAGTTTTTTTTGTTATGATTTGCTTAATATTTGTGGCTTCTATGCATTGTTATATGGGCTACCAGCAAACATAGACTCATTTTTGCTCCCCACTGTATACTTGCAGTAAAACACATTGAAACAGAAACATGTGTTTGAATGTATGCACATACATTCACAGTTGACATTATATGTATGCACATACATACATATGTATGTGTGTATATGTAATACATACAAATACCTTTGGTCGTCACAGCCAGCGTACGCGGGCGTCGCTGCCGCTGTACAAGCAGCGTAAACGTTCTCTCACATGTTTGTAATGTTTCTTTCTCGCTTGCACACATGCATTGACACTGCGTTCAATTAGAAACTTTGTTACGCGTCTAACTCTCTTGTTTAAAGTCCGATTTGTATGCAACTTTCAGGATAGTTCAATATATTCTGGCTCCAAACGAATTTTAAACTATAATACTGTACGATAAGAACATATGCCTTAAAGATGGCATACAGATTAGTAAATTTAATTAATAATATAAAATTAGCAGTTAAATCTTTGAAACCAGAACTTAATGGGATTCTGTTAAATGTTATATGTTATAATTTTATAGATAAAACTTTGGTAAAAACCATAAAATATTTTCTAAAGAAATCTTTTAAAATTAACTATTAACTATTGTCCTGTATAAATAAGTAACTATGTTTAAATTTATAACTTATGCTCTACTCAATATTTCAACAGATTAACTGTTATTCCCTATTGTTCTATAGAATATACAATATGTTATTTTCTTTGTTTTCCAGTCAGATCTTTAATTTGAATACAAATTGCTCTTTTCAGAGACGTCACTTCTATTTGCATAATCTCCCTAGTTCTGTTCAGTCATAATTTTCTCAAAATATCTCCACAGTTCTTATGCTACAAGTATATATATATGTATAATGTATATAGTTTAATGTATGCTTGTGTGTGTTTAAATAGTATTTTAAACAATGCACTGTGCATATTTCAAGCTACAAATCCTTTTAAAACTGAACATGGTGAATGCAGTTCTTCTGCCTTTTGTTCAGTCATGATGCAACATGCCACAAACAGCAACAACAGCAACAGCAACAGCAACAGCAACAACAGCAAAATCAGAAAACTGAAAGCAGCTCTAAGTATAAACAGGACCTCCTCTCAGCCATATTTGTTGTGCCACTTTCCCAAAAGAAAATATTCACTGCAGCAGAGTAAAAACAAATAGAAATGCCTTTGACAGCAGTGTGCGACTGGCAGATATCCTGTAAAAAAACACACACATGAACAATTGTAAAACAAACTTTAGTTTGTAAGTTACTTCAGTGGTGCTTTTTACAGGGTATACGAAAAGAAATGAGCACTTGTTTGTTTGTCAACAGTTTTGTAGTCCTTTTGTGGCTTGACTAGTTTCCTGCCTGCTATCCTAGCCAGTTATCCTGGCTGACTGCCTGCCTGCATATGTTGTCAGCGCTAATCAAGCGCACATATGATAAACATACAACTCTATGCAGGCAAAAGAAATGAGAGAGGAGAGAGAGGAGTGGAGAGAGAGGAGAGCGGGGAGCAGGCTTGTAAGGACTTATGCAATTGTATTTGTTTAGCCAGCCAAGCGCTCTGCCTTAAGGCTGAGGTCCTGCATCCTTGGCATTCTCTGCATTTTTCTTGCAGCCTTTTGCTTACCGCACAATTTCACAGGCATTTGTCTTGAGAGAGACAGGGACAGAGAGAGGTGTGAGACAGGAAGAGGGAATGCTCTTTGATTGATTTATGTTAATCTCTAATCCTGCGGCAATTATGCACACACACACACACACACACACACACACACACACACACACACACACACACACACACACACACACACACACACACACACACACACAAACACACACACACACAGGGTTAAAGCCACGCCAATTGCATATTTCATTAATGGTCTTAGAAATTCTTAAGACTTAAAATTACTGGAATTTTCAGTTAAAAGATACTTTGTATCTTCATAGCAAAAATGTGACTAAAGTTGCATTTTTATTATGTCACTATGTCACACAGATACTCAGTCTAACTCGGCTTCTTCCCCTCTCCCTCTCTCTCACGCTCTCACTCCCTGTCGCTCTCTGTACTTCTCGCTCTCCACACTGACATGCTGACATGTTAAAGAGCGTGTAAGTGAAGTGTGATGGAAGCTGAAAGATATCAAAGAGCAGACGCGTGAGTTTCGCATAGTTAGGAGCGTCTAGTTAGAGTGTCTGTTCTGCCTCTTTGACTTGTCTCTCTTTTAATACCCTGTACTTAGTACAAAAGAGGTATACAAAGGCGAGTAGCAAACTTTAGCGGGGCTTACAGTGAGTTATACCTAAATTGCTTAAAAAATCTTTTTGTTTTTTAATTAAATAAGTTAATATTACTTATTTCTACCTTAAGCTATACCCACATAAATTATAGCTATACCAAACACCTGCATATAAATATGTTATAGTATCTTTAAAAACGGAAAAGTTATGCTTTTTTAAAGTCATATAACTTATGTGTTCTTGAAGCTATACTCACTAAATTTAATATCTACATAAATAATAGTGCCCTTAAACTATACATTCACTATTTTTTTATAATTCCTGCATAAACATAAAAGTTATGGCTGTTTAAAAACCAAACTTTGATTTTAAGCTAAAATCTTTATGTTATACTTTACAGGACATTTCATTGGTCGGTTACCCACGACTAAGTCTAGTTTACTTGTCGCTTTTTATGGTTTACTTTTTAGTTAGTTGAAGTAAAAAGCATACGAATTTCCCTACACCTTGCCACACCCCCTCCCCAACCGCCTACTCAACTGAGTCTGTGGTTCAGCTCAGCTACCGTCTGAAGGTATTCTTTATGATGGAATTTTTAATGAATTTACTTTTAGTTTGGTGTCACAGAGCATCTGCATACCTAGAGAGTACCAGTATGCTATATATGCTATATGTTATGGAATATATATATATGTGTAAGTCTGGGCTTTCATAGGGACTGACAGCTTACATATTTTCTTAGAAAATATATATTAAAAACGTGCACAAAATGAATGGTGCAAATTTGTTTATAAAAGTTAACTTTCTGCCTCACTGCCCATTTCAAGCCTTTTCTCTCTCTCTCTCTCTCCTTCTCTGTCTCTCTCTCCTTCTCTGTCTGTATTTACCTTTTGGAAAGCCAGGCAAAGATGCACAAGATAGAACATGACGTGGCATCCATTGTCATATGTGTTGAAAAGTGCCAGTCATGGTGAATGGTCGAGGTGAACGAGGGGGGTTTAAGGAGTTTGGGAACGGTGTTGGTGGCGAGGGCGGTTTGTGTACTCTTAGGCAGGTTGCAAATTTGCAAATTGAATGCGACAAGTCAAGTGCTGTGAATTTAATTTCCATTCACAGGCAACTCGATTAAAGTAAAAGAATGAAAGAAACTTGAAAACAGCAAAAGGAAATCAAAGAAGAAGAAAAAATAAATTGAAAAGGAAAAGCCAAAGAAAAACTTAAGCAAAGAAAAGCAAATGAAAATTGAGATAAAATGATTGGCTGCTCACTGGTATGAAATCAATAGAAAAATATATATAATATAATATATATAAGTAAAAGGAGGCGCAGACTTTTTAGATCAATAAATTAGATATTTATAAATAAATAAAATAAGTTTTTGTCTTAGATTTTGCATAAAAATACTGGAGCCGTAGCTGTCCAGCCAAGGGAGCTTCCACTGTATACGAAAAATACAGTAAATTAATTTATCTGATATCAAAAACCATCATAAACTTATACTTAATGCACTTTACTAGCTCTCTCTATATTATATTTATATTTTCCTTAATTTATCCAACTTTAAAAGCAACCATTCCCAAGACCAACGGAATTTTCCACACCCCCACTCAGTGACTCTTTCTGTTGTCGTGGCTTGTGGACATAAATCTAAGTGGCAATTTACGTTAAGTCGGTTGCAGTTAAACTTATGTTTAAGTTCAAAATTAGTCGAAAGCTAATTAACGATAAGCGTTTGCCTGTTGCCTCAAGTCTTAGCCAAAACTCAAAGTAAAGGCCCAAAGTTTTGGCTGCCGTCGAAAAGTTTTAATGCATTTATCGAATGACTTTGGTAGCTGTAGCTAAGTGCATATTATCGGGCATCTATTTCAATTTCCTGCAGCAATTACAAGCATGTACTGTTCACTTTTCTCAGCCCAGCCCTCTCCTCTGCCACCTTTCCCATCATTCTAGCCTTTACATCGTCTGTTTAGGCCACGAAACCAGTTGCTGCTTTTACGTAAATCTCTTTAAAAAAGAGTTAAACGTAGTCGCACGTAGCGCCCACGCGTCTGTGACCTTTAGCCGGGCGCAGTTCAAAGGCGAATGCTGGCAATTTGCCTGTGTTGTCCTCTTTTCGTGAGAGTCTGAAAAGGGAAATTTACTCATTGCTGCTCTCTGTCTTTCTTACGCTCTCACTCCCTTTCGGTTGGGAAATTTACGCTCACTGAGTGCGCATAAGCGTGTGACAAACCGGTTTTTGAGTGCCACTCAAACACATTGAGCTCAAGTGTTGAGTCAGTCTGTCTATGTTTGAGCAGGAGTGTGTGAGAGAGGTGGGGGAGTTGAGAGCATGCATTTGTTCCACTTTCTGAGCACGTTTTTTATACGAAACGAGCGTGCACCTTTGTGCATTGAGTTTTGCTGTCCGGTATTTGGTCATTCTTTTGGGCCAGAGGCGTGTCCGGGTCCTGGACTGGTACTGGGACTGGGACACATTCATGTGCTTCGTTTGTCCTGACAGCTGCCTGCGGGCTAACTGCACTGACCAGGCCAGGATGTATTGCAGCTTCCTTTCGCCCAAAGGACACATAATGGCTGAGATTTGAGTTGCGGCTCTCAGCTCCTCAGGGCACTTTTAAAGTTTTCCTGCTCCAGTTTTTCAGCTAAAAAGACTGTTTTTAAATTTTAAAAACTTTTCTATTATTTCTTCTTCTTCTTCTTTATATAAAATTCCTCTTCTGTCATAAATTTCACTTATTTCTAACGACTTTTTAAACAGTGATTTTGCCACATTCCGTCAGTGACATTTTCATGTGGCCAACTCCTTAAGCTTCTTAATATTGTGTTTAAATTGTAAGCTTAAATAAAGCTATAAGAACTGATGAACATTTCCAAAGTTTCTAAACTAAATCTGTGAATTTTCTTGTCTCTTTTCTTTTCTTTTGCATCCATAAATTTTGGCTCAAGCGTATCATTCCCCCTCTTAGAGCAGCTTGCCTCTGGTGTCACTGCTCATTAAAAAACGCTGAAAGTTTTCTTAGCTGCAATTTGGTTTTTGCTACAAAAACTTGATAACTTTAAAGTTTAAACGCCTCGAAATGCGTCACGAACGTGACCGAGTCGAAGTTTTCCTTTAACAAAATGTCGACATATTTGTCTTTGGCCAAAAAGGCGAGCGCCTCAAACTAGGTCAGCAATGAGGACGTTAAACATTTAAAACAAAAAAACAAAAATAACAAAAATAAAAAAACATAAAAGAAGGAACAGAAAACATGCTACAAAAACTTGCAAACGCAAAGGAATTGTACTTAAACTCGACTTGGAGTGAATTGTGAGCTAAAATTGAGCAAGCTAGCGACAGTTTGAGTGAATGTGTGAGTGAGAGAATGGAGCGAGTATAAAAATGTCCCGCTGACAGAGAGAGAGAGCCGGCAGTGCAGCTGGCATTCGCTTAGTGCATTTCGATTCGCTCAGACTTTACTTTATGCTTGCTGTGCGAGAGGCGAATTCAGTCAGCAACGAGCCGCCATAGCAAACGGACGCAGTGTGCGGAGCAGCGTTAGAGCGTGAAACCAAAATCGAATTTCGAGCTTCGTCAGTCGTCTTTCGACCAATGACTATTTATAGTCGACGCTTTGTTTACGTGTCGTGACGCGTGTGCCAACTAAACACAACACAAACAACAACGAATATAACTAAATAAAACATACAAATAACAGCAAAAAGAAAAGTAACTGTGTTTCAAGTGAGAAGAAGAGTAAAGAAAGAAAAAGGAGAGCAAGTTGAAACATGTCGCTAGGCAGTACAACGGATTACCCGCTGACAATGGAGGAGACAACAACAACAGCAGCGAGCACTGGCGAACTGTATGCGGAATTTATCTCAGCTCCCGCAAGCAGCATGAGTCCCGCTGCCATCGCCGAGCACATGCAACAGAATCAAATCACCTTTGAGATTCCCACAGATCACGATCTGCGACACATTGATGCACTGCATTCGTTCAATGCGCTGCTGCAGCGAATTGGCAGCGCAGCTTCTGCTGTTAACTACGATTCGTCATCAGCGTCGGCAGCAGTAGCGGCAGCGGGCAGCATTAGCACAGAACAGTTATCAAATTCCGTTGTACTCGATTTGGCAGATTTGCGTGAGAGCAACAACGAAGTCGATAACAATTCGATGTGGGAACAAATCTTTGGAGATGCCGATATGCATGCAATTGTTAACTATTTGTGGATTGGAGTTGTCACCTCATTGGTGGTGTTATCACTTATCTTCATACTCTTCAGCTGTTATTTCTACCGCAAGTTTCGTACATGGAAAAAATGCAGTAAGTATTTAAACTTCCCTCGTCCTAAATTCTCTGTGTATTTGAGTTTTTTTTTTTATTTTTGTGAGACTTTAATCAAAAAATGTTTGTCGCTTGTTGTTGTGTTTTTCGACCTTATCAACGGCCATTTATCCAGCTGTTTTGGCTGCCAGGCTAAACAATATAAAATGCAGAATAAACCCGCATTCCTGCTAGCCCCCCCTTTTGTCCCCCTTGTGCGCCGCCCTTGTGTTATGTTCCGTTATGGCCGACAGTCTCATAAATTTTGGCGCGCTTCGAAATTGTTAGGGCGCTGTAATTTTAGATACACAACTTTATGATGCCACAAAATATATGTATGTTGTGCCGCATATTTATAATATTAAATTGACCTACCACAGTTCCGTCACCCCCAGTCCTCCCCCCAAAATGTCTCCCGATTTCATCCGCCCACTGCCCTTTATGTGTGCGATAATATGGCAACTCTGACTTTGAAGAGAAAGGCGTGAAATTGTGTGTGTCGCGTTGAATGGACAAAAAGATAAAATAGGAGATGAGTAGTACTACATGTGAATGACAGTAGGGAGTTTTATATGCACATAAAGACGAATTTTAGATACTCTTACTTGCTGATGAAGTATAAAGTGTATTACGAATTAGTTAACCACTACAGCTTGGATATTATTCAAAGATATATACTATAAAACATATATTCTATATATATGTCTTACTTCAAGAATTCATTACACCCTTTTAAAGGGTATAACTTCTTTTAGAATTCGCTTGCCTTTGTGGCAACAACAAAGGCTAAAATTGAAAACACTTTGTTATGTGCCAGCTTAACCCAAATGAAAATTCGTGGAAAATTCGACAGAAAAATTGCCTCAAGCCAAACTGAACCTGTTGCTCTCGAACTGAAGGGATAAAGAGAGCTCTAAATAAATGCCAAAAAGTAAATCATATGCTTAGACACTTTACACATAATTAGACACACACACACACACACACACACATAAACAAACTTGTATCCCCAAAGGCAGATAGAGATAGAGAGGGAGTGAGTAGGAGATGGATAGAGAGAGAGAGAGGGAGCGGGAGAGCAACAAGCTTTACAACCTGGCTCTAACTATGCAACTTACACAAGTCTCAACTCGAGTGTCAAACTTTTTGCAGACCAATTTAGCCAAATGATTTATTTAGGCCAAAAGCAGCGGAAGAGTAGGAGAGAGAGAGAGAGGGAGATAGAGTATTACACAAGTTGTTGAGGGGGGCCAAAGGCCGTGGCATTAAAGTATGGCCAACTCAACTGTCAAACTGTCAATTTCGTGCTAACGAGCCTTAAAAACTTTTCTAGCCCCCCGCCCATGGACACAAAAGGGGGTGTGGTGGCAGGGGCAGCCGCACTACGTAAAATATCAATTTGAGCTTTGAGCGATATGTGCGTGTGTGTATGTGTGCGTGAGTGTGTGCGTGTGTGTGTGAGTGTGGCCTGTGTTGCTTTTTGGGGCGCCTCTGCGTCTAATTAGTTTCGTTAGTGTCGTTTTGGGTTTAGTTTTTGCTTTGCTCTTTTTTTTGTTTTTGTATTTTCGGTAATACACGTTAAACTGGCCTACATAGATAGAGTCCACACACACACACACACAAACACTCGCACAACTATAGCGGTGCATCATGTGTGTGTGTGTGTGTGTTGAACACACACGTGTGTCATTTATAATTAAGCAACTTTGGCTTAAGTTTGCTCGATTTTCATAGCACGCTTTTGTGCGCTTAATGCTCACTACGTGCCCCTTCTCTCCTCTCTTCTATCCCATCACTTCCACACACTTTGCTCCCTACTAGTGCTCCCTCTGCTTTGTTTGTCGCTGCTCACAGAGAATGTGTTTACCTTATAAATACTTAACGAGCGCCTGAGATGCCGACCTGGCCAAGTTGCCTTCGCAAGCTTACGCTTTATTTATTAAGCAAGTACACACACACTCTTACACACACTCTCCTACTTGCTGTTCCTCTTCCGCTTCAAATGAGGAGCAAGTTTCGGCTTGTTATCAATTAGAGCAGCGCACAACTGAATTTATTAACAGGACAACAGCCAGCGGGGCGAGCAGGCACTTGTAAATTGAAGCCAAGTACCAGAAACAGCAGCCAAAAGGAAATGGGACAAAGGGGGGACAAGACAGGACAGAAAGGGACAAGTCAGGACAGGCTCTACTGCCAGCCACTGTTTATTATGTTGTATAGGTTGTGCATAATTTACTCGCTTTGCCTGCAAAATGTAATTAAGCGACGCACACTTTCTATTTCTATTTTCCGTCTCCAATTTCCGTACAACGCTCACACACACACACACACACCCGAAACTAACTGCCAAAAACTTGAATTTTCCTTGAAGGACACAGCAATTTGGCTCAGTTTTTAATGGACATTTGGGACTTTTCTAGGGTATCAAATGTAGAATTATTATAATTATTATTTGTGGACAGTTTTTGGTACACGGATAGTCAGCGGATAATTCCGGATAATGTCGCATAAACTTAATTTGAGCATCGCTCAACTTACGGCTTTTATTGAAATCAGCTGCCAACCGATTAAATGTAATAAAAACACAATTCCACAAAAAAATGAACAAACATTTCCACAAAAAAAAATAAATACAATTACAACCAAATGCAAATGTGTATGAAAAAATAGTGGGAAATGCGGAAAAACAAATGGGAAGCGAGCTCAATTGTTGGATCCTTCAGCTCGTTCATCAGCTCATTGCAATGAATTTAAATTGTTGCATACATTTGGGCGCTTCGGCAGTTAAAACTTCAAAAAAAATAGAACAGAACAGAACACAATATGAAAAAATTGAAAAAGCTGTAACAAAAGCCAAAAACAAATGGCGTGCTAATTTTTTCTCGCAGTCACTGCAGCTGCCTTCCCCTTGGAACTCCTGTGACAACCCTCTGCTAGGGCACAGAGGGAGAAGAGGTGCTCCAAACACTTGCATAAAATATGAAGCCCGCAGCATGTGCGTGTGTGTGTTTGGGAGAGTATAGGCATGTGCCACGCCCCCTTGCAGCCAGTGTTGGTCGTGTTTGCCGTCTGTCTATCAAAAAATGAAACAAAAGTCAAAATGGGTCTGTGAAAGTGCTCGTCCAGGAGGCAGTACCCGAAAAATATACGAGTTTGTTCCACAGTTATAACAATAAATCAACAAACGCTGCCAGCAGCAAACAGCACAGCACTGCACAGTGGCTGCCATCAGTATGAGTACGACTGCGAGTACGAGTATAGAGTACTGTGCAACTGCTGCTGCGGCTGCTGTTACAACTCCCTCTTATGTTGTTGTTGTCGTCGTTTCTCTCTTTTAATATTGTAATGCGAATATTTTTTGTTCAGCAGCCTCACAAACTCCCAACGCATGCCACGCCTTCTTTACACTCCCATACAAAAAAAAAAATACCGTCGTATTAATGGAAAACCATTTGACCAAAATATTTACTCATGCGAGTTTCTAGCACACTGCAAATGAAAAAAAATTAAATTAAATTAAATATATAATGAAAAAAATGAATTAAATGAGAGGGAAGGAGAGAGAGAGGGGGAGGGGGAGATAGAGAAACATTTTCGCTGACAATTAAAAAATTGTCGAGATTTTTGAAATCGCAGTATTCACATGAATGTGGCTTAAATCGCATTTAATAACTGCGACATTTTGCGACAGGAGAAGCAATAAAATCGATTCCAAAACCCTTTTCAATCCCATATACAATTAAATAAATATGTGTGTATTTAAATCAATCCATTTTTTTTAAGCATAATTGGAAAAACCCTTTCCCAATTTGGGGGTAAATGAAAAGCTTTTCTTTGAGTTGAAAAACAGCCAGAAAGTTATTAAGTTTCGAATAAAAGTATTCAATAATTTCGAATGAAATACTTTTTGATTTGCTTAACTTAATTCGGTTTCAATAAGTTTGAGTTTTATGACAGTATTTTTTGTTTAAATGAATAAAAGGAGAAATAAGTTAAATTCCATAAAAATGCAACACTTTTTGTTCGTTTGGCATTGCATACTTTCCGGCGTTTTTATGCTCTGTGCATTTTTCTGCATCTTTTGCAGTATTTATTCATTTTGCTGCTTTCCTTTTTATATTTTCATGTGCCACGCGCGCACTTCCGGCATGTTATTGCCTACTTGCTGTCGTTGTTGTTGTCAGTCAGTCATTCAGTCAGTCAGTCAGTCAGTCATTCAGTTTGTTGTTGTTGCGAATGAAAAACTTTGCCTGTCCGACCAGTCTCACAGGCATTTCCGGTCAGCACAAAAGTTTTCCTCACTGCCCTTCCTCTCTCTCTCTCTCTGTCTCTCCCTATTGCTGTCTCTTTTGCTGCGTTGTTTTTCACATTCTTTTTTGTGTCTTTTCAATAAAAGAAGCTGAGGTTCCTGTCCATGTCCCGGCATTCACAAAGTTCAAGCGTTTGCGCCTTTACGCTAAATTGAATTTAATGCCCAGTCGAATGTCCTTTCACTTCCATCTTTCCTGTTAGCCAAACCAACAAGTGGGCAATTGGGGGAGGACGGGGTAGGGGGAGTGGCACAAACAATCTAATGAGACGTCTGTCAAAGTCAAAGCCAACAAGAAACTAAGCAACTTTTCTAACTGCTTCTATTTTCTATTTATTTACAGACAAGGACATAAGGGCACAGATTCATGCAGCCAGAGATTCATACTCCTCGCATGGCGCCAGTCATCACCTGATCAGCTGTGATGCCCGCAGGTTACTGCAGCAGCTGCCACCCGGAAATGTAGCCACAGCCGTTGGAGGCAATGGGGTCGTTGGGGGTGTGGCAGGCGGTGATAGCAGTGAGGCAGCGTTCTATCAAATTGAATCGCCACCCTGTTATACAATTGCCACCGGATTGCCCAGCTACGATGAGGCGTTGCATCATCAGCCGCGTCATTTTGCCTACGGCATGAAGTTTGTGTATCCCAGTCTGGCGGCAGTGCATCATCATCATCAGCATCATCATCATCATGTGCTACATAATCAGCGTTCGTGTGTTACTGGCAACTGGGAAAAGGATGCAGTGCAGCGTGGTTCGAATAAGCTGCAAAAGTGCAAACTGTCAGCAGCAGACGATTCGAGGCAGACACAAACGATGTGGCAGACAGAGAGGCGGTGGCAGGGGGAGAGCCATAGGGAGGAGGAGCAGAACAAAGCCTCAGCGACTATTTGCATTAACATGCCGGATGAGGGGCAGGAGCAAAGGCAGGACCAAGAGGAGGTGCTGCAGCAACGAATGAATGCGGTGGCCAATGCTGCGTCAACAGATGACGCACAAACTTTGCTGCCGGCGGCAGCAGCCGACGATGATTGTGCCTCATTGGTTGTTGTTGTTGCCGCGTGATTGCCCAGTAACTAAAGAGTGGGCGGGGGGTAATGAGAGTGGGAATGGGAGTGGGAGTGGTACTGGGTTTGAAGCCAGAGATCATGGTTACATGTTTAGTCACTTGTAAATAGTTGCATCCTCTGGCTCAGTGAGATGAAAGCATTTGATTTCGTTTTAGTTATTTGTTATTAACGTATATATTGTACTATATATATCATGTATTATCCAAGACTGAGTATTATTTATTGTCTATGTATTAAGTAATTTAAACGAATTGCCTATCGATTAAGCCTAAATGTTAATAAACAAACAAATATTTAAATATATTATATCTAAAAGAAAATGCAAAAATATATTCAACAAAATTTGAAATGAAAATTTATTTAAAACAATTTGATTTTATTTACTTTTGGTATTTTTAAACATTTATTTGTTTAATTTTGGGTTCTTTTGGGTTTAAAAATATTTAATTTTATGCTGAAATTTATAAAAAGATTTTTTTCTAAAGTTTAGGTTTCGTTTTTGAATTAAAGTTTTGAGTTTTGATAACAACTTTAAATTGATCAACTTCACTTTTAATTAAAATTCAATGAATTTGTTTAAACTTTACTTTTAGTTCATTCGGCACCTCTTGATCAAGCACTGTTAGTTCTAAAAGTGTTGCAGTTACTAAAACTACTTAAATTCAAAAGTAGCAAAAGATTATTATAGATACTACAGAAATATCTATGTATAAGCTTAAACTAAAAGAAAATAAAAACTAAATAAAACTACAACTAAAACGGCAAAAGAAAGAAGAAACTTTAAACTAATTAAACCAAAAAAATATAAATGATTAAATATTGTCAACTACTAAAATACAGAGAAAAATGCAAGCAACAAAATTAAATATTTATGCAAAAATATAAACAAAAGAATTTTAATAAACACTGGGGAAATCGTATGGGGACTGTGATTGGGATTGGGAATGAAACCGGGTTAAGTCTGAGTTCTTGGAGCTATCGTGCGAGCATAATAAATACTTAATTTCATGTCAAATTTGACACTTTTGTTGAGGTTTCTGCGCCTTGGCTCGTGTAATGCTGCAATTTGTATTCAAACGTACGATTTGTTGATGAGTCGACGAGGGACTGACTGACAGAAAGACGGATGGACGGAGGGACGGAATGACAGTCGGACTGTCGGTTGAACGGAGTAACACGCCACATCAAACATTCCATAACGCAGCAGAGCAAGAAACACCAAAACAGGGCCATAAATTATATTATCGTGCATCGTGTATCTGGTTCAGGTCACAGTCATGAGTGACTGCCAGTTAAGCTTGGGTTGGGTATAGGGATAGAGGGAGGGAGGTAGGGAGGGTGGTGGTAGTAGGGGCAGCGTAGAGTGGGGCATGCAAAGTGGGTGTAGAATCTGGCACTGACATCAGCAACAACAACAACAGCACCAACAACAACAGCAACATCAACACCAGCAGCAGTTGCTGTTGCAGTTGCAGTTGCAGTTCCATCGTTGTTAAGTTTCGTGTTTAGCTGTAAATCACAACAACAACATAAGTAATAACACAGCGCTTAGGTGTGCTCGACTTGTAGAAGCCCAGCGTTTGACATTTTTCCTATTAAAAGAAAATTTTTTATTTAAAAAGCAAAAATTGTAAAGCTTTTAAATTGTTAGCAAAATTTAATTTTAAATTTTTTAGTGTTAAAGGTTCTTAGTCTCAATATATCCACATAGTTCTCAAAAGGTAACGAGGGTATATAAATTCTCCGACCATTGACATTGCTAACCTCAAAGATAACCGATATGCCACAGTGTGTGTGAGTGTATGTGTGTGTGTGTGTGTGTGTACATTTTAGTACAATCAGCTACACTGTATCTTATGGCCAATATGGAGTGTGTGTGCCTGAAAGAGGAGTGTATTTTTATGGGCTCTGAGACGTGTGTTGGTCGTAATTTGTCGGGTATTACTTTAAAAAGTCGAAGAGTTCATTGCACAGGTTAATGCACGTAATTTGGCTTGCCAAGAGATATATATCTAAGCTAACTGGAAAGTGTTGAGGTGAATTGATTCAATTAATTGATGAATACATATATTTAAATACTTTACACTGATGAATTTTATATATCTACATAGCTATAAACCCTTCAGGTGTGCCTAGGAATATATTTTCTATATTTTGTACTCTTTATTGGTTTATAAATTATATTCTGCATATTCATCATTCTCTATATTGGGTTCATCGGTTGTTTCTAACGTAGAATTGGTTATAGCTGATGTTACATCGGTTGATTTTGTAGGTGCCTCAGTTATTTCTGGCGGTTCCTCAGTTGTTTCTAGTGGTGCCTCAGTTGTTTCTAGTGGTGCCTCAGTTGTTCCTAGTGGTGCCTTAGTTGTCTTTGGCGGTGCCTTAGTTGTTTTTGCTGTGGTCTCGTTTGAAACAGTTGTTGCTGTTGTAGCATCGGGTGATTTTGATGTATTATCGGTTTGTGCCGATGTTTGTGAATCAATAACACTCGATTCTTCATCAGCAGCAGTAGTTTCCTCTTCCTCTTTCATCGTTGTTTCATCACCATCTTCAACATTATCTTCCTCACCATCTTCTTTTTCTTCTTCCTCCCCCTCTTCATCATCATTCTCTTCATTATCATTAGTGGTATCAGCTTTAGTTGTGGTTGCTTCGGTGTTGCCTTCAATCAGTTTTTCAAATGGTGCAAATTTGAATTGCCAATAGAATGTGAGCCAATAAATGATAAGAAAATCATGGAAGAGTATTAAAGAACCCAACAGTGCATCATTCAGACGCATCTCAGCGAAACGACTGCCATTAATCGTTTGGGCGTGGTACATGACAAACTAACAAAAAAATATAAATAAAATATATTAAAAGTATAAATTAATTAAATATAATTTAACAGAAAAAGGTTACTTACACACAGCATTAATATGGTCAAGAAGATCTCGGCAACTATATACGAGCAGGTGGTAGTCGAGGGTATTACGAACTTAATCATCAGAAAAAAGACAGCGACAATCAGAAAAATGAATCCAAGTATGAAAATAACTGCCACATCCAAAGTCAGATCAATCTGTGAGATACATTTAACGATGAAGTTTTTCTTATCGCAAAATATATAGAATACAAACTCACACTCCTGGGTAATATGGAACCGATTATTATAAATAGCACCAACAGAATTACACAAATTATATAAAATATTAACAGATCTGACCAATGAACACGAGCCACACAAGCAAATAGTGAAATTATTTGCAACTCAACCTGAATATCAGTAAGAAGTATATATAAGTTATAGCATAAAGATCACCTATGAAGTCCAGATACACACTTACTATCAGAAAGGCCACTATTAAGTTGATAACAGCGATCAAACGCAGCTTTTCCCAGAATATAAAGATTATAAGCAGCAATATCGCCAGAGCAAAGGTCAGAAAACATATATAATAATACTCCTTAAAAATTTTACTTGCATCCTCACTGCGTAAAATATTATTTTAAACAAGTTAGATGGACTACAGTCGAGCGAGCCGACTGTAATAGACCCCGTACTCTTTCGAGTACGCGTTTTTCCATACAAATCACCAATCTTCGACCGATTAGTCCTATGGCAGCTATAGGCTATAGTTGTCTGATCCAGATCAAACTTGGTAGGAATAGTAACAATAGTACCATACACATAATGTGTGAATTTGGTCACTCTAGCTCTAGAAGTTTTCAAATTATGGTGATGGGAAAACAGTTTTCTACAATTTGCGGGGCGATAGGAGGCGTGGCAATAATTTGTAGTGTAAAAGATTCAGCTGTCCATTCGGACAGACGGTCGGTCGGACAAACGGACATCGCTATATCGTCTGGGCTGTTGATGCTGATCAAGAATATATATACTTTATGTCTACCACGCCTCCTTCTGCCTGTTAAGCACAATTCGCTTCAGATAAACCTTATAGAACCCCCTAATCTTTTTTAGAGTACAGGGTCTAAAAATTTTACTCACATAAAAGTAAACTTACATTAAATTTATAGCTAGCCATTGTATTATAGCCAGAAGAAGCCAGATGAATAGTAATAAATATGTTTTGAAAGCAAACTTTCTGCGGGCTCTCTTGTAGTTTATATAGTTCCGATAACTGGCATTCATGGCCGTCCCTGCATCGGACTATATATTTCTATGGAATTATCTCTACAAACAAATAACATTTACCGCCAAAAAGAAAACAAAGAACAAGAGGAGAAAATAATAACAATAAATTTGGCAAAATTACACTAATAAATTTGACATTAAACTGAAAAGTATCTGAAGTTTTGTTAACTTAAAAAATACTAAAGGTTAAAAAATTTAAGAATTTCTTATATTAAGAAACTCTAGTATAATTATTACTTAAATACTTTCATTACTGTCTATACTAATCAATTTATTTCTCTTCATCATTGTAGACAGTTTAACTCAGTTCTTCCATAGTTATTTTATGTCGTTTTTTTGGAAATCTGTGTCGATTTTCCAGAACTAACCATCTTCGATCTTTTTGCAAATCGGTTGCTTTATCTTCAGCATAGTCCTCAGTTATAGGCAAATCGGAATCTTCTACTGTCGCTCCTCTAGGTTTCATTTTCGTTGATCTCCCTTCGGTGACGTCATCGTTATCGGTATTTGCTTGTCTGCTGTCTTCTGTCGTTAGAGGTGACCAGTCTTTGGGTGTGACTACGCCCGATATAAGTTGCCAGTAGAAAGTTAACCAATAAATGATTAGAAAATCGTGGAAAAGAATCAATGATCCAAGACAATAATCATGTAGACGCATTTCCGCGAATCTCCCGCCATTTATTGTTTGAGCATGATACATGACAAACTGCACTTAAAAAACATAAATTAAGCTAATTAAGAACATACTAGAGATTACTTACAAATAGTATAGTGAGGGTAATGGGTATCTGTACCAAGATAAAACCATAGTCATGAATATCCCTCCAGAATTCTTCGACCAGCAGCTGATGCAGTAGAAAATAGACGGCCACAAGCAGAAAGATAAAAGCTAGTATAAAAATCAGAGCTATATGTAGCGTAAGATCCATCTAAAAAGGGGATTTATTAACTTTTTGTGGCTTTAAATATATACACTCTTACCTTCCTGGGTAGAAAGACACCGATGATCACGAATAATGCAATGAGTACGGCACAAATCACAAAATACAGTAACAATTCAGCCCAATAAGTGCGAGCGACAAGTGTGAAGAGAGCAATGATCTGTAACTCTACCTAGATAATTGGTTAATGGGTATTACAGCAGTCAAAATTTCACTCACAATGATAAAGGAGATGAGTGGAGATAAGATTTTGCGATATCGCAGCCTCTCAAAGAACAGAAACATCGCAAAAAGTGCAATCGCCAACAAAAATGCCACCACACTTAAGTAATAGTGCTTCCGAAAAAAATCACGTATATCTGAACTAAAATTGGGTTATAAATAATCCAGATATACCCCCAAATATGCTGCACTTACACTAAACACACAATCAACCATTGAATCAGAGCAAGTATCATCCAGAGAGCCAGTAATGTATATGTATTCAATGAGAACTTTCGACGAGCTCTTCTATATGCTTGATAGATAAGTCTGGAATTCATGCTTCTTCTTCTTAGTTCCCTTAATGATTCCAATTGCATCGAATCGTATCGAAGCGATCGGTCGATTGTGTCTTACTGTAATTTTGATGCCATGGGTGCTACGAGTGCAGTCGAAACTAAAGATAAAGATACAAGATACAATTCACGTAGTGCAAACAAAAACAAAGATATAAAAGGGTTTTGAACTGAATAATATTTGAAATCATAGTATACTAGGTTTTATTTTCACTTAAATCGTGTTGTTTTCATACATAAATTGTATTAAAATTTAATTTTTAATCAGAGTTAGTAACTAATATAATTACTTCTTTTTGGGTTAAGCTACTGATTTAATTAAATCAATACTAATAACAAATAATAAAAATATATAATATTTTTTTTAATAATTAATATACATTTTTATGTATAAATAAATGTAATAAATATATATTTTAATTTTTTAAAATTATTTTTTAAATGATTATAATTTCTAGTGCTTAAATTTTATTAAATTTAAATTTTAATTAAACTAATATTATTATTTTTTAAACACTCTTTACTTGAACTAATTTCTAAGTGTTTCTATAGAAATAAACGAAGACGCAAAGTCAGTAAAAAACTGTAGCAACAAATACACAAAGTCAACATAAATTAACAACAAAAGAAGAAGAGCAAGAAGAAAACAAATTTGAGTCAATGCAGTTAACTTATTTTGCGCTTGTTGGCAAATAATGTTGCGAGTGTGTAAATAGCGTAAAAGTCAGAAATCGCAGTAAACTGTCAACTGTAAGCCAAGTGTTAAAAATGTCAAATAAATAATGCTACAGCAAGAAATAACAAAAAGCAAATATACAAACACACACTAATGAGCTGACTGCCAAATGCAATGCAAACTCACAACAAAAAGTGAGAAAAAAAAAGAAAAAGAAAAATAACGTAAGCTAAACCTCGAGTTTTTAGCTCTCGATCTGTCAGAGCATAAGTTTTTCCCGCTAACAGCAACAGCAGATACGACCGCAGTCCCTGTACAGTGCCCGCCCACATTTTGAGCGCCCTCTTTCCAGCCAATTTGCATACAAAACAGACAAGTTAAAAGCTAATGCCAGTCACAAACTGCGTCTGTCACACGAGGCGTATGCGCAACGCACGCATCAGACACAGACAGGTGACAATTGGGAGATGTGTGGAGGCGTAAAAAAGGGGGTGGGTACTACCAACAACAACAACAGTAACAACAGAAAAATCTGAATCATTTAGCGACACATTTGGCATATCAAAATCGGATAAAACGTCAGTCGGCATTCAAAATCAACTACCGTGTGCGTCGTCGTTTATTAACTTCCAAAATAAGCCAAAAACTGAGAGACAAACTCAAGTATGCGGCAATACGAGACTGGTGTATATACTCATATATCTATATAGTCTTACCTTAGTCAGTGTCGGTGTCTGCGGTTCAGGCTATATTGCGATGACTTGCTGACTTGCATGCTAAATTAATTAGCAGCGAAAACTGAATTAACGATGCCTCGATGCTGACAGTGTGACAGGTCGTGACAAGTCGAAACAAGTCGTGACACGAGCTGTTTAACTTAAAAAATAAAAATTATAATTACATTAATCACAGTTGTTAGCATAATTAATATTAATTACATGCATATACCCAACTTTAGTTCGTGCTTGTCACGCTCACATCTCTATTCGATGTTTACGTTAGCAGAGCAACTGTCTCTTAGCCTGGTCGGAGCGCCTTTCACGTGCACGCTCTGCGCCAGCCATAAAACTTTTACGTTTTAGCCCAAAACCGAATTTAGAGCCAGAACCAAGCCCAGACCCGGATCTGGAGCCGTACCACATACCCCTCTGCCACCCCCTTTTTGGTCCGTACTGCCCTTCAACACTTGGCCCGTTCCGTTTAGATTCATTCTCATAGCCATTTGCGGTGTGAGCCATAAAAACTGAAGCTACGCTGACATTTCAGCTGCTCTGCTGCTGCATTGCAGTGGACGCCATCTCGCTGCACTTTTTACAGCCCCGACTCTACAAGTTTTGGGTGTTGTACAACACTGGCATACCAGCCAGCAAACACCCAATCACGGAACCGCACTCCAAAGTGCGAAATGAAATTTTAATCAGAGTCTGTTCCGTGTTTATGATTTGGTTGTAAATTCTATATACTTGGCTTCATTTTGTTCCTAGTTCTAAGTCGTATGTGGATTTGGTAATAACTTGGTAATAGAGAAGTGGGTTAGAAAAGTTTTGGCACACGTAAAGCATCAACAATGTCAATGAAAATATTTCTTATTTCACTGAAAAAGTCGGGGATTTCCGTATCGAGTAAATTCCAAACGGAGTCAGAAGTTAGATTATTCCGCATTTAGTTAAATAACCGAATCGGTTGAGTTTTGACAAAGATAATATATTTCTATCTGATTGTTTCTATGGTGGCTATGTGATATATTGTTCCGATCTGGCCGATTTTAACATATAATACACAAAGAATACACATCTGTGCATAGAAACAGACGTGCAGCTAGACTTGGCTATATCGACTCAACTGTTGAAGCTGATCAAGAATATATATACTTAATGTGGTCGGACACGTTACAAGCTTCGTGACTAAAACATATTACCTTCTGCAAGGGTATAAACAACCGAGTGTGAACTACTTATTTATACCTTAAATATATATCTATCTGTTATCGCATCAGCAAATAAGCTAATAGACTTGGCTTAGGTCAGGGTCGGGTTGTCTATTAGATAAGCAAAAATTCCTTAGATGAGATAACAAAAGTTAAGGTGACGACAATGCGTGCCAACTAATTGTTGCTTGACTGAGATGAATGCAAATAAGTGGTAGATAGAGTGAGAGAGAAAGGTAGAGAAGGCTAGGAGAACTGATAGTGAGAAGAGACCACACCGCACTTAGTCTTCTCCATGTGATAAGAGCCAGGGAGACTGGGCCAATGGAGCAGAGCTGATAAAATGTCGCAGGCCGAGTTCAAAGAGCCGCCTACAGAATCATCATCTTCTGCTTCTTCTTCTTCCTCTTCTTTGTAGTCGTCGTCGTCACATCATCAAACAAAGTGAGCAACAAATTAGTAGCAACAACTACCGGGAAATTCTTAGCGCGGCACTTGCGTCATCGAATTTGTAGCTGCTTATCAAAGTGGGCAGAGACGATGCCGGTGGCGTCTCTTCACTGATAACTCTCCCTGTCTGTGTATGTGTGCGTGAGTCATCTGTGAGTGGAACGTGACCTGGCACTTTGCTGACATTCTATAATCATTTTTAGTTTTCTTTAGTTTTTCCTCACAGCACATTTTCATTTGGTTTGTCCTTATCAATTTAACGACTTCCTTTTCAACCTGCACGCTGACCAGACACCATCTCTCTCTGTCTCTCTCTCTCTCACTCCCTCTCCCTTTCTTTCTCTATCTCTTTCTCTGCATGTGAGTCAGCCTCTGATTCCGTTTCTAGTTCTGGACCACCGGCTAACAGTCCAACTGCATTTAGCCTTAGTTTCGGATCGTATAGCCCGTGGCCCATTTCAGTATCTTTATCGGAGCTAATTGATATTTATGGCTTCAGCACGTTTTGAGAACTTTTCTTGCCGTTTATATTGTTTTTATTGGCATTAGAAAGAGATTTTTCAGAAATGACTCAACTTTTAGTGAGAGAGAGGGAGATTAAATATCTAAGAATGTAGGCGATTATTTTATTCTAAAGAAATTTTGTAGGTTAAGGCATTGAAAAAGTGGAAAAATGGGTTAGCAATAGGAACTTAAGGAACGTAAGGTAAAACCTAAACTATTTGAAGTTTTAGTAGTCTAGATTTCTGTAAGACATTATTATCTCTCAAATGATATAGATCTCTCCTTAACTCCTTCTCCCTCTCTCTTGCTCTCTCTCCTTCTCTCTTGCTCTCTCTCTCTCCCTCCGTCCCTCTCACTCTCTCTCTCCCTCTCTCTCTCCCTCTCTCCCCTTCTACCTCTCTCTCTCTCTCTCCCTTCCTCTATTCCTTTGAAGCACTCGTCAGCTGCCCTAAGTCTGAAGTTATGAGCTATCAAATTTCGAATACTGAAATAACCATGAGGAAGCAGTTTTTATGCCAGTTCCTTCGTGTTTTTCTTTTTTTTCCGATTGACTGAGAAATACTTAAGAGGTTTCTCCTTAAAATGAGCATAAAAAACATTGTCAGAGATATATTGAAAACTAACAACGCTTGTTGCCGTGTTCTAGTCTTGATTTATGAATGAGTTCTGTTGTCAGGACACTTTTCCACAGGATGATATGTCAGTTTTCCATTTAGCTATGTTGTACTGCGACTACTTAAAAGTAAATAAATAATACAGGAAATTACTATCTTGTTTGCGCAAAGGAAACATGAGTTGTCGATATTTTGAGTTATGATATGTCAATGACAGGCTACCGAAAAAGGTAAAGAAATTGCATTAAAATTGTAACTTATTTTAGAAAGATAGAAAGATAGCTTCAAAGTTATGATGATGAAAAATTACACCCCCTTTCTCTCTATCTTTCTCCCTCTCTCTCTCTCTGCCTTTGTCTCGCTTTTGCGCCACAGGAGCAGCAGTCAAATCAACTTGAGAGACTGCAGGATAAATTTATGACACCTACAATAATGAATCCTGTAGAGCAACAGGCCTCAGTTCCAAGTAAACTCGAACCCAAATCGAAACCCGATAACACACAATGAGTAGCAGTGTGTGTGTGTGTATGCGTGTGTGTGTAGGAGTTGAAGTTGCGCTGGAATTTCTGGGAATAGATTGAAGAGCATAATTATGCCCACGCTTACTGCAGACTGTCAATTGCAAAAGCAAACAGAGAGAAGATAGCAAAAAAAAGAGCAAAACAAAAGTAAAAAGGAATTCAGATGAGATGGAATGAGACCTTAAGGATGTTACCTGAGTTGTCCTTGGCTTGGCGTGTCCTTTTGCCATTCTCTGCTGCTGACAAATCAGCAGGCAGTAACTGAATTTATGAATAGCACAAACTCGTTTCTAAGGCACAGTTTGAGGTCCTAAGAAAATTCTCTGATCACTTCATTATGTGCTGCAGGAACATGTCAATTTTGTTGCAAGTCCTATATGTTGCAACTTCTGCTCACTTCCTGTTGTGCCACAAAGAGAACTCAGAAATCCATCAACTTTGAGCTCTAAATTCTGATAAATCAATTTGTCATCTGATTGTCAGGGGCATAAAAATATTTTTATTATGGCTCGAAAGTCACACAAAATTTTAATGCACTCCCCCCCCTCCACAACCCTAATTTAGATTGATGTCCTTAAGATAAGGCCTCGATAAGGACCTTCCAAGGACATTAGAAAGTGACTCCAGACAAATTTGCACAACTCCCGAAACATTTTTTCAGCACAGTTTATGACCAGTTCGTGACCAGAAAAACACCGTCAGTGTCCGCAAACTGTTGACTGTAACTGTAGTTATAACTGTGTGACTAGCACAAGGACTAGCACTAGAACTAAAACTAAAACTGAAACAGAAACTAACCTGTTACTCGCACCACATGTGGTACCGTTAAATTGGATCTAAACTCGCATTCGCTCGTCGCTTTCAAATTTCGTTTCAGGTAAATAACATTTTTTACATTCTCACGCGTCCCGTCAACAGTTTTTTATGCTTCCTCAACTTTATTTTCTCCCTCTCTCTTCTTTTTCCAACAATTTCGAGTGCCTTTGCAGGTTGTTCTTCTCTGTGTGTGTGTGTGTGTGTTTTTTTTTTGTTTTCCGGAAAATTAGTTTAAAAGCATCATAAAATAATTTTCGTGTGCGCGTTTGGAAAAATTTTCGCGCTCGCATTTGCCGTTTTATTGCGGGCCAAGTTGAATGGCTTTTAACTTTCAGTTGATACCCTGTAGGGTGAGTACACAATGGGGTAGTTAACCTAAAGAGTAATACAAAAAATCGATTGAATTCCCAAATTTATTCAGTATTTTGATAAATTTAGTAATCTACTTTTAGTGCTTAGCATTTTGTAGGGTATGTTATAGTCTAACAGTGCTTTAGGTGTACCATTTAACAGTCAGGTGTGTAAATGGATTTGAGTAGTACATTTTGGGCGCTTAGATAGATCATTATCGCCATCATCATCACCATCATCGTCATCAGCATCAAACAGAGCATTTGGCAATTCTCTTTTCAAATGATCCGCTCGATGGCCATCATAAAACAGCCCAAGAGCCAAATTAGATTTATGCCCTTTTTGGAGATTTAACAGTTTTATGACAGCAGCGGGTTGGGGTAGTGAGTGCCAATCAAAATTTGTAATACCGAGGTCACTGAGTGACTTTAGCTTAACAATTTCGAGTACTTTAATTATTGTAAAATGCGATTTCATTTCTGATTCATAATTTCTATTTTTGTTACTCATTCAATTACGTCTAAGAATGATATGCATTTCCCGGTTTTAATCTTACCATCTGACTAAAGAATTTATTATCTAGACTTAACGTTTATTTCATTTCGTGCCAACTTGTAAGATATTATGAAACTTAATGTGTGGATCATAAAAAAAGATACAGTTATCTTCTATTTTTTGGTCATAATCTTCAAAGGGTTTCCCCAGCAACCATTGAAATGCTTTATAATATTACTTCCTCTGGTGTAATCCATACCAAAATGCACTTAAACGACACTCAAACGCCCACATGTATCCTTAAGATACAAATAACTACAAGTACACAGTAAGGACAACAAGAAAGGAAACTGAAAAAGAAAATATGAGAACCTCTTGTAATTTGAGCAATTTGTTTTCATAAACTGCGCTGATTCTGCTTCTTACTCATTGTTTTTTTTTCCTTCTTATATAATATGAGGCCAGCGGGCAGTAAATAGTATCTTGTATCTCGTTTCGTGTATCTTTTGGTTTATGCTGCACACTTTCATAGAAATTACGTCAAGAAATTTGTTAAACATCTTTTAAGTTAAGCATGTGCTGAAGTCCTTTCTGGCACATCCTCTAAAAACAATTCCAGATCCTTAACGAAATACTCAACCCAGAAATATAAAAACAAGGAATGAATTTACTACTTTCCCGTGCGGTTGAGGCGTCAACATTTTAAGTGCTCTCCACTTCTCTCCACTTCTCTGCTCAGCTCAGCTCAGTTCTCCTTTCTATTCCTCTGCTCCTCTGTCCACTCCTCTGTTCACTCCTTAGCTCAAGTCCAACTGGTAGTTTCTTTATAATGGTTTTAATAACAATTTGCCGCAAATGTGACCAGGTTTTTCTTATATGTTTGTGCAAATATAATTCCTTTAATTGGATTTTGTCGTCATAGCTGCCAGGAGCTGTCCATACAAAATGCGAGCACTGAAATAACATTTACCACTTCGTCGGTGTGAAATTAAGAAGCAGTCAACAACAAAAGCGACTCAGACGGACAGACAGATGGACAGACGAATAGACAGACAGACAGACGGACGGACAGCTGGCCAGTCTGGCGGACGAACTGCCAGACATACAAGCAGCTGGTAAAACCCGTTAAAATAGCGGCCTAAAAGCGCGAAACTTTTGTGGTTAATTCGGTTTCATAAACCGAGGAAATACGCTACAGACATACTAAATAAAAACATATACTATATGTATTATTAAGACACATAAATTTATTTAAACTATTTTTATTTAGGGAATAGAGACATATAGAGACATAAACTTTATTTAACTTATATTAAATTTAAATAATTATAATAAAAAATATATATATTCACATGATTTTATATACTTATTTGTGGTATGTTAAATATATACATATATTTAATAAATAAATAATAAAATTTAACGTTATTTAAACCATATTTAAAATAGGCTTCTCACCTGCCTTGAACCCTTGGAAGTTCATGAATTTCTTTACATAATTTTATTACTAATATTTACTCACTAGTTCTTAATTGACTTGAACTTCTGATCTTAAGTTCAATTTGATGGATTTAAGCTTTGCTGCTGCTCGCAACGGGGGCAAAATTTGTTGAAAGTCCAGTGCAGGGCATTGCGTATACGTAATATGTTGAACTAATGCTAGTGACAGGCGACAGCGCGACACGCTGTCTAACAATTTTAATTTTCAATTTTAACTGCAGCAACGAGAGGAACAACAACAACAGCAACAACCAACACAACAACAACAACAATACAGAGTTTGCCTCTTAGTCAGTTTCAAATGCAAGACGCGAGTTGGGGCTTTGGGAGGGGAGAAGGGAGCGCAGTCGGAGTCGGAGTCGGAGTTGGAGTTGGTGACGGAGTCAGAGTCAGAGCCGCGTCCAGTTTTATCCGTCGCATGAAACTGGGTCACTGGTGTCAATCGTTGACTTGGCTCGTTGTTATTGCTGTTGCTGTTGTTGTTGTTGTTGTTGCTGTTGTTGTCAACTTAATTATGTCGCAATTGCTTTGAAGTCGACTTTTGCAAATGAAAACCAACAGCAGGTGGCATTGCTCCATGGTCCACAACGGCCATTTGAAATTGCGCTTTATTCAATTTTTATGCGCTATTCAGACTCCCCCATTGTCCCTCCCACTGCCCATACGCCCTGTCCTCTTTGTCCCCTCCTAACTTTCTGCCCCTTTTTAGTGATTGCAGCGTCGTTGTCACCAGTTTAATTGGATTTGCCTGCGCTGTCGCGTGGCTTTGTCTTTGGCATTAGCTCTGCCACAGTCTCTCTCTCTCTCTCTCTCTCTCTCTCTCTGTCTTTCCCTATTGGCCTCTGTTGTACTTACCCCAATTCTTGAAGACTTTGTTGTCATCATCATCATCAACTTTGTCGCCATTTGCCATTCGCTGTTGTTGTAGCTAAAAAGCTGCAGCGCATTACAAATTGGTTTAGTTATTGGCTTAATTGAATTGTTGCAGATTGGACTTTAAATACACGAAGGTACAACCCCCTACCACCTCCTTCCACTCTCCCCATTCCCTCTTCTCTGCCCCGAAGCAATCTTTTCTCATAAACTAAATTTTTCTAAGGTAGCATTAACAACTTGGCTTGCAATTACTTGTAACACGGTATAAAAGGGACAGTTGTATACAGAAGAGGGCTAAAAAAGAGGAGTAGTATGAGAGGTAAGTGGGCTGTTGAAGTGGGCGTGTCTCTAAGGCACATAAGACGTGTAATTAGAGCAGTGCAGTGGGCGTGTTGCCAGCACTGAGCACTGTTAACCTCATTAGAAATGCAAATTATAAAGATACCACTTGAAATGAGAAGCCACGCCCCTCTCCCCCTACAGAAAAGTGTTGCACCAACTTGTGTCTGCTAAAAGAAAGTGGAAAGAAGCAGCATAATTTGCTCTCAGCGCAATTACTCAACACTTTTATGCAGTGTTATATAGTTTTAAATAAGTAAAATTTGATATCTGCATAACTTTCAGTTTTAGTTACTTACACAATAATTAATAAAGGAGTTCTCAAAGAAATTGTGTGCTCTATACATTTTCATTCAAAAGATTCCAATTGTGCCATATCTCTTGGCCATATCGATGAATTGGTGGCTAAACAAAGCGCCGTTGTGACTGAATTTCCCAGAATTGCTAAACCGTAAAGTCAAAAGCAAATGCAGTCTAATGCTACTGTCGCCAGACTGATGGACCCCAATACAAACGCCTCCTGCTCCATAAAAAAAAAAAGTATACAAAAAGTACAAAATAAAAAACCGATTTCATTGTTTGCATGCAACGTTGACGAGGCAGAAAGAAATGTCAACAAAATAGGAAAAAATGAAAGAAAGACTGGAACTCGAATTGGAACTGATTGACACCAAGAGACGCAACGAGGCATATTGAAGAGGAAAATGGGGCGGAGTACGAACAGTGGCGGGGGCGTGGTGAGGGGGGGAAAGGCCTCTGATTGTACAAGCTAACACTTGAAAACTAATGCGCTTATCAGTGAAAATTGATCGGGTCTGTGGCTCTACGACGCCGTCTTCGTATATTTTCCTAACTTTTTCTACCTTTTACAATGAATGCAGGTGATTGTTAACGTTGTATGTGGAAATAATTAACATGTACTTTCAATTTCGTGACTTGGGCCGAATCAAAGAAAAGCAGTCCATGGAAAAGTGAAACGAAATGGAGCCCCAAACAGATCCCCTCAACCCCAACCCCCCAACCTGCCTTTGCTACCTTTGTAACTATCAATCAATAACATTTGTAATGTCAATAATGACAAGCCACGACAAGAGATCGCGACAGTTCTTGAAATTGAAAGTTTATGGCTAATGAATTTCGTTTATTTGATGAATTTGATGTATAGCTGTAGCCAAAAAGAAAACAAGCTGTTCAAGCACCTGCATAACTGTGATAAGAACCAACTGATAAGCCAAATCATATACGATTTCCCAATCGAAATCAATCAATCGTTTGACCAGTTTGAGTTTTTCTTCTTTTGCTTTTTTTTAAGACTTCAATTGGGGACAGTTTGTCTGTCTTTCTGTCGGTTGATTGCGGCGCCAATTGCAAAATTAGGGTTAATTGAGTTACTTAAAATATATATCCCAAAATTCTTCAGAGTCGTATTACCTAAAGGTCTTTGACATCAGTTCCGTTTAATGATTTTCGCGTGTTAATTTTGGTTAAAAACTCGTTTTGGCCATTTTACACGTGGAATTAGTTACCAATTAGGCACAAGGGCCAAGAAAAAACTAGTTTAAAGTGGGGAACAAAGAGATTTCCTTTAGTTACTGATTAAGTATTCAACAAATGAATATCGCTTACATCGATCATTATAAAAATCGTTTAATAACTCAAGAGTAACAATTATGAAAGTAGATGAAGTTTATGTAATTTTATTAACTATCCAAACTATCTATTAATCTATACAACTCTTAAAGAACATCTATATATATCCTATACATCGATTTTTTCATAACAATTTTCAGATCTTATACAACTTTAGCTAAACTTGTTGAAAGCATTGTAAAGATTTATGAAAATTTACTGCACTCGTTCTCTAACTCTTTAGTCATAAACTTAATTACATCAATTATAATTAACAATTTGAATAGTGAACTTAATGCGTCGACACGTTGCTAAATCGGTTTTTAATTAATTGCTATAATCGCCGTAAGAAAAAGCTGACAGATTGAAAGATCAGCTCAAATACGTTACATAAAGCTATCGTAAATAATAATATATATTTTTAACTTTAAGAAAGTTATGTAATTTTATGACATTTTCACTCAAACCACGAGAAAACAATTTCACTAATTACCGAAAAAAAAAAAGAAAAACAATCGAAAATGGAAATCGATTCAAAGATATACAAATAAGGCATGTAAAAGATCGTCCGCACCTAGTAGAAAAAAGATATAAAAGTATCTTATAGAAGCAAATCGAACTAAGGTTTATGCTTGAGTGCTAATAATGTTCAATCAATTGTTGAAAACCTTTGAAGCGATAAACCAACAAAATGCACAGAACTAGAAGACAGAAGACAGAAGACCGAAGACCGAAGACAGACAAAGAGAACGACAACGGCGACTACGACTACGACTACGACGACGACAATAAAATGAAATAACATCATAAGTACTATAGATATAGATACGTTGCGTAGTGTAGTCACCCAGGTACGGTGAAACCTTGCCAAGCGCAACGAACTTGAAGCTAACGCGCCCAAGATTATCTGAGACGGGGCAAAACCATAAACAAATAAGGAGAGAATTCAATCCATACGACAGCTAGGTGTGCGAGTGTGTGTGTGTGTTTGTGTGTGTGTGTATGTTTGAGTGAGTGTGTGTGTTATTACGACTGTGGTTCATTGACATTGAATGGGCTAGAGTTGTATCTTTTGGGTGGTGCGCTAGTACAGTGGGTGTAGCGGTGTTACAATGGGGATTTACTGACTGTTTTAGCTTTTTAGCTTGTTTTTGTCTAACTGCGTTTTTAATTGTGCATGCAATGAAAGCGGCACTCAAAGTGCACTTGTTACTGACTGCCACTACAGAGACACGGTGGGGCATGCAACGTACAATGTAGGTACTTGCCACAAGGCTACTTTCTGCTGCATGTTCATGCGTAATTTCCACGAATTCAAAAGACACGGAGACAATGTCAGAGCATGTAGCTAGGCAGTAAGAGACTTGCGGCATGCAGCATGAGGCAAGAACCTTCAGGGTTGCATGACCTATATCAGAGATTAAAGGCAGTCCAAGACGGGGAGGGAAGGAGGTGGGAAGGGACAAGGAGAGGGACAGGGAGAGGGAGAGGAACAGGGATTGGGACTGGGCTAGCATCGTTGACAACTTTCCCAGGGCAACTCACGGCACGTCTCGGTCCATATGACAAATGTTTCACATCACTGAGTTCTCCGGACTTTAGCAATTACCTGCCTATGCGACTCCCATTGTTGTTGTTGTTCTTCAGTTGTTGCTGTTGTTGCCTCCCGGCGTCACAGCTCAGTTGTTGGTCTGTTGCATCTTGCTGCGAAGTCAGAGCTGCTTTCGAGTCATGGAACAAGTGCTTCCAGTTGCCTAGCAGGACGTCTTTAAACTAATCGGGGACTTTGACTTTATGGCGCACAATCCACCACAGGAGTTGGCATCAGGCTGTGACCAGAGTTTCCAGTATTATCCAGCATTATATCTCAGTTTCTACTCTCAACCATTTTCGATTTCCGTTGAACCCTAGTTTTCTTAGATCCTACGATTTCAATTCTACAGCTAGATTACTCAATTAGTGTGTGTGAAATGCATGTAATTATGCCGAAAATAGCTTAAGATTTTCATATGTTTCTTAGATTTGTGAAAAATCACCAAGTGCTGAAAATAGATGTCGAAACATTATCGGAAAAAACTGATTTCATGGAGTTGAAACAGCGGGAAATCTGTAAGAATCGCTTAGAAACAACTTAGTGGAGTTTGAAAAAAATTCTAAAAATGTTTCTGATCTGACTTTTTATTCACCCTGTGCACCTCTAAGAAGCTTGACTGTAACATGTTCAAGATCAAATTTAAGCCGATTTATGGATGTCAGCAGAGCTTGAACAAAAGTCCCGATCCAATAAACGAATGATCAACCAAATGGAAGACAACGAGAATCAACAAAACCTTTGAAAAATTAATAAACTATGTTAAATTTTGGAGGCTGTTTAGATGCATTATGCAAAGCAGAGTACAGTGGAGCATCGATGGTGGGGAATTTGTACCGCATGGACAGTGAAAAATTAAGCGGCTTTATCAGTGCCATCACCCGCATGCAATCCGTAGCGGATTGGAACTGGCAATGGAACTGAAACTGGAACTGGTCTCTGAGAGCTGAGAGCTAAGAGCTGAGACTGACCGTGGACTCATTAATTTTAGTGGGGCTTGGCACTGCTTGGCATACAGTAGTCGGCATTGAATACAAAGCCAGAATGCAGAATGCCTAAATGGCTCATTAGGGTCTTAAATTAAAGCCACTTGGGCCAATACAACTCGGTCAACAAAGGGTCAGCCAAAGTAGACTAAAGAAAGCAGAGCAGCAGAAAGAAGACAAACGACAAAAGACAGAAGACCGTCTAACAAAGACACGTCTTATATCTAGCTACTGTGAAACTTTAAACTCTTATGTGGGTCTGGTATACTCGTATGAAACGGGGTCGGGACTTACGTACCTCACCTAATTAGAGGGCCATTGTCTTAACTGTCTGACAGTTGGGCTAAAATTATTGCAAAAAGGTTGTCCCAGAACCCAACCGTCTTAGCCACAAAACCCGCAAATTCCAGACTCAAATGAGCTGGAAGAAGAAACTGGAAAGAAAAAAAAAAACGTCATCAACTGTGACATAAAATAAAACCCAAGAATCTTTGCTAATCTGGAACCCTCGTAATAGACAACCGTCTGGGTTCCTTATTAGGTATCTCTGGGCTGAAGAAGCGCCTAATCATCATCAACGTCATCATTTTTTTGTATTTTTGTTGTCGTTGTTGTTGTTGTGCTGATTCATTTCGCTGACTGCATAAGATTAGACGATCATGATAAGAATATTCTTTTGTGCCGTCGATGAGCTCATCAACGAAGTTCAGACCAGAGCAACCCTTTGTAAATTGCACTCAAATTTATCATAGACTAACCTCGTTGAAAACCAATTTCGTTTCTTCTACAAGGAATAAACTGATCTTATCCTAGGTTGTTGTGAGTATGTTCATTCGCCATAAGATTCCCTATGGACTGTCTAATGAAAAATGGCATATGGACAGTCTGTTTATAACCCATGATCAAATGATATATGGCTAGAAATGTCTTCAATGTTTTATCTGAGTTTTCATTTGACTGCTTTGAGTTTAGCAATCAAAGATCTGGCCAAGAATTGAGTAAAGATTCTTATAAATCTGTATAGAAACTTATATCATTATAAGTCCAGTTACAAACCCTGTTATATTAGCTTGAAAACTAGCCTTTTTCTGTCATGTTAAGCCTTTTTCATATATTTTAAGACTCAAAAGTAAGTTATTTAAAGAATATATAATTAAGTACATTCATTTCTTTACTCCTATATCTTTTCTATATTATCCAAAATAGCTACATTAATTCCACTGTCATTTTATGCTTTCTTTTTACTTAATTCTCTCTTACGCATAGTTAATTTCTTTTGGGAAATACATCAATCTTTAAAATGAGCAACTCTTGCATCGGCGTTTTACTGTCTCCTACCTGAGATAGCATCGCTAAATTCATCTTCCACCAGGTGAGCGCCCACAAATTGCTCACGAGTACCGAAATAAGATATCTGCACGTAGCTGTAATTTAAAACTCCACCAAAAGAAAGAAAAAATTAACAGCAACAACAACAAAAATAAAAGAAATGAACAAGAAAAAGAAAAAGAAACGAGAAATGGTCTCAGTCCCTGTCAAAGGCACACGCACACAGACTCACACACATGCACACGCACACACATTATCCTACAGCAATAATTTCTTTTCTCAAACAAAACAAATGTAGAGATATGTCATTTGGCAGGCATAAACGAAATCGAAGAACAGAACAGAACAGAACAGAATTGAAATGAAGATCGATGCTCCATAACAGTACGAGTGGAAATGGTACGGGAACTGGAACTGGGTCTGTGTCTGAGACAGAGTCGGAGACAACAACGGCGACTGCGACGGTGACGTCGACTGAGCGGCAGTCGGACAACATGTGCGCCGCTTTGTAACGCCAATTATGGGCCCATAATTCGAAGGCATTGTCTGTGTAGGCACAAAAGACTAAGCGAGCGAGCATTACACAATGCAGAAAAAAAAGAAGACGATTAGTTCCCAGAGCGAGCGAGAAGGCGATAGCGAGAGAGGAAAAGGTTTTAGTGGTGCGTAACCAAGCGGTAAATGAACAGCAAACTGAGCACATTTGAGCGCATCTTATGCCAGGTAGCAAACACTCATTCTCTCACTGTCACTCTCTGCTACTCTCGTTTTTACTCTCACGATCTCTACGCTCTTGAGTGAAGTTAACAGCGCGCTTAGCAGTCGAGCCAACTTGCCATCGGCTGCCTCTGCAGGCTGATCGCTAATCAGTTTGTTTGCAGACGTCGCATACGTTGGACGTGTGCGCTGCGCCGAGAGCTAAAACAAAAAAAAATAAATAAAAACCCGAAACCAAGAAATTGATGAAGATAAAGATAAAGTTAGCGATAGAGTGAAAGTGTGCCGCAGTTAACAACAAAAAAACAACAGAGCAGAACAAGAAACATAAAATAAAGAGATACTCTCATTGTAATACTCGTAATTACCGAACGTGATCCGAGTGCGTTGAGATAGATATAAAGATATAAAAAAGAGCATATCGTGCATACTATATAAGGCCAACATGGAGAATCTGCCGCAGGCATTAAACTACGAACTGTCACACGATTTGCATTTTGATCATTTCGCCGGTGCGGCTCAACAGATCCTCGAGAATAGCAAGACAAACGCTGCCTCCGCTGCCGCTGAGGCATCTACGCCCACGATCAGTACATTGGACACTTTGGCCAATAACGAATTTCTGCAAAAACTTGGAGCAACAATCTTCAATTCGATACAACTGAAGCAGCACAAACTTAACGAAGCCACACACAATTCCAGTGAACTGACCATGGATTTTGAATATAATTCCAATCATGTAGTTCTGGATAGCAGCAGTGTGGATGAACTGCAGCAGCAACTCGAGTACGACAAGTTCATGAACGAGGTGTGGATCGGCATTGTCTTCACACTAATCTTGATCTCGATGGTCTTCTGCATATGTTCGTGTTTCCTGTACCATCAGTTTCGTACCTGGAAACGAAATTGTAAGTAAAAATTTAAACTCATAAGATCTCTTAGAGTCTTTAACTTTAATCGTTCAGTGATAGCGGTACAATAGTATTGATTAGTTCTTATCGTATCTGAGCTAATTTAGTTGTTATTCTGATTAGCTGAAAGAATTCCCAAATACCACAATATAGTCGAGGTCTACGTGATATTTGCTAATTGTTCAAAAGTAGAACAATGTCTTTGAGAACTTGGCTTATGAATGGAAAAGTCTGTCAATGGCAAGTAACACCTGTGTGTGATAGATAAAGACAACAAGAAACTGGATTATGTTTTTTACTTTCTAAAATTACATCACAATTTCTTGTTATTACTAAACTTCATTAACCTCTGGAAGAATCAAGTCTGAGATACTCTGAGATAACTATAGTTATAGGATATTATGCAAGATAATCTATAATTTAATTAGTCTCTGACTTAAGTACATGTAAATTGTTTAAACAATTTGTCAGGCCATTTACTGTTCATCAACACCTTATTTTTTTTCCTTTCTACCTGTGCCATATAGAATTTTCCCAAGGTTTTTCTGTGTCAGCGAAAAGTGCAATAAAAAAAAATTAAATAATAATAAAGAAAAATAAAAATAATAATAAAGTTATTGTAAAAGTGGCTCAAGTGCAGTTTGCAAGCGCCAAGGTAACAATACGTAATGTTATAAACAATATGTTTAAAGTTTAAACAATTAATACCCTGCATATTTGTGCAACAATTTAATGACAAATCAATTATTCTAGAGCAGCTCAGCTAATAAATAAATATTGTTGGGTAACTTTTATAAAAAATAATTAACTTATGTCATTAGCAGCTAAATGATGAGTTTTATGAATACCCTGTACTTAATTTAAATAAAAGATTTAATTTAATTGGATATTAAATATAAAATGGAGTGTAATAAATTGAAATTTTACTATAAATTACTTGATACAACACCAATATACCCTGTACCGTAGTATAGCTCTAATTGGGTTACATTTTAGTGCTTTAAAGTTTAGCATAAACCACTAACTAGTAAACGACTTAACGACTAATCAATGACTCTCTGTTTTATCTCTCTCGTTTCTAGATCACAACAACAGCTCGTCACAGTGCACAATTGTCGATATTGAGGCATTGAAACTACAACCCGATTCAGAGGATCCAGTGCCGGAATATACATTGGTATCGGGTCTGCCTAGCTATGAAGCCGCTTTGGAGTTGTTGCATAAATCGCCACCGTCTTCGTGTTTGATTGTGTATCCAAGCGTGTTTAATGTATTCAATAAGCATGAAAGAGCCAACACGGCAGCAACATCAACAGTAACCGCAGCAACAACAGCAGCAACAGCACCAACACCTACGGCAACAATAGAAGCTGTTGCTGGGGCACCAAGAGCAACGACAGCAGCAACAACAACAGCAATGTGCGAGGCAACAACACCGCTGCTAACAACCACAGCAATCGGAACAACAACAGCAACAACGACAGCAACAATCACACCCACATGTGAAGGCATTAAGCCCAATTTTGTGCCAAGTTATGCCGAAGTTTTTGGCTTTAAGACGATAGACGAGAAAAAGAAGCCAACGAAAAGCTCAACAAAAGGCCAAGAGGATAAAAGCTAAAGTCTCTAACTAAAAATAGTTAATTAACTATATACCAATCTTGAGATCTGTTAACCAAAATGTGCTCTGTGATAATAACTGTTGCTGTTGCTCCGATATGACTATATACTATATACGATATCTGTACTTAAGTCTAAACTAAGCGCTGTGATTATAGAAAAAGAAAGACAACTCGAAAGAAATGATTCAAATAATTTGGTAAAAGCTTGTTACTAGTTCCTAAGTAGCTACTAATAAATTATACAACAAATATTAAACAAAAACTATGAAACTATATAAATGTATCTTTTATTTTACTTGCTGAACTACCTTCAACTGCTGTTATCGATGATTGTGACATTGAACTCGTTTTGATTGACAACCAAACAGCAGCTGATGCCTCAATCTCATTTTGATTGGAATCCTTATCAGACAGAGAATTTCCCAGCGTTTCTTTGTTGAACTTTATACTAAATAAAAAATAGCTCGAACTCAGCAGATGCCAGACGAGATTGAGACAGTGAAGAGACAAAGATACAGATACATTTTTACATAGATACACAGACTGATGGACAGTTACCGAAGTCAAATAGGTGAAGATAGTTTTCAATTGAGTTTGACATTGAACTAAGGACGTGCAACGTGACTAACTGAATACTAACTAAATTTAGTGTTTACTATTTAGTGAATACTTTGGTTACTTTGAATACTTTGAATACTTGCAATGCACTCACACTGAAGTCATTTGTTTATATTGAAATAGATATATGCAAATCGATTTGTCTAGCTCTCAATTGGGTAAATCGCTAGACAGATCAGACGATGGCATAAATAGAAATTAATTAAATTGAATCTATAATTAGAAGGTATTTAAATGATTGATTGACATTACAATGCTATAAATCATATTCAATTGTATTGCTAATCGTAGAATATAATAATTCAACAAACTGATTAAAATCAAATGAAATGCGATTTTCATTAGAAAAGTTAACAAAGTTAACTAAAAGGTGTTGCTTAAATGACCCTTTCAATTGCACTAAGTGACTGTTTAAGTGTGACAAATAAATAGTTATAGTTGAAAGCTTCAAATAAATATACTTTGATGATAAAAGGGAATCAATATAAAGAAAGTAGTTAACATATTTGGGCTTAAAATTAACATTAACAGAGCTTATTTAACAGTTTCTTGTCATGCTATGGTAAAAATCCAACATTAGCTTAGACTAAACATTACTATATTAAACAAATACTTAATTAGAAATTATAATTATTACATAAATATATAAATTATAGTTTAGAGCGAAGCAAATAATTAGCAAAAGTAGTGAAAATCTCTTGATTAACAATTAATAAATTAGCGACACTAAAATATAATATTACTACAAAACAATATTAACACAAAACTTTGTTAATAAATTAACTTATAAAAGTATTGTTATGAGTTCTATACCAACAAAGTTTCAGTCAACTCTAACATAGTAGTTAACATTAACAGTAACATGTTAGCTAACAGTTTTATACCCTTTTAACCACTAACCATTTATTACATGTTATTTTAATTACAGCTCTGAACTAAACAGTAGCTAATAGTATGTAGTACTAAAAATTCAGATCTTATCATTTGCTTATTAGTAAACAACATGCATTCAGTTTGAAATTGTAGTTGCAATTTATTTATAAAACTAATATTTACTTTTATTATCGCATTTGTATCTGTTCAATGGCAAATTTCCTCTGTTATCGTTAGCATTATTGTTTAGTATTCTACAAATTGCCAACAAAATTGCAAATAATGCATTTTTTAGAAGGTTTCATATAGTTATTACCGATCGTCAGATATAATGATAAACATAACTATTAAGTGGTTAATAAAAATAATTCATTTCTCAACTTGACATTCAGCCTAGGGAGTGGCTCTGCACTTATTTGCAGTACTCAGTACCCAGTACTCAGCACTCAACACTCAACACTCTTTATTTACTTACTATTCACTATGCACTACTCACTCATGAGTTGGGGTAGTATGTGTGTGTGTGTGTGGGGGGTATTCACTTGATATGCATGCGAAAAAAAGAGGTGTCAAGTGAAATTTGCATATTTATGACATTAGTTTTCTAGGGAACACTTAGCAAACTTGCTAAACAATATATTTTAATTCGAATTGACAATTTATGACAACCCTAAGTTGATTTGACATCGCATGAAAGTAATAGGGTTGACTCAGCGTCCTGTTTTTATACCCTAGTGTAGACAACAACAAATGGGGTATGACAGTTAAGCATACAAGTGAATAAACAGCTTGTAGTGTATAAAAGAAAGCAGTATCTCGTAGTCAGGCATTCTCTGTTAAAGTCTTAGATTCTTATACTTCTTTCTCAGATATCGTTTAGCGAATCTTCACTGAAAAATAAGGAAAAGTTGTTTATTTTTCTGTAGATCTGAAATGTGTGCAAATTATTTCATTAGCCAAAGTTGAATTCCAAATCCAAATCCAAATCCAAATCGAAATCAAAAACAAAACAACGCAAAACATTCCGAAAATGTTGCGCATGCGCGTGCCTGTCGAAGCGTGTCGCATACTCAATATATGGCGTATATAGTACTGATATACCTTATTCAAGTACTCATAATCAGTCCAATCACGTAGCCTCGACATACTTCCAAAATCCAGATAATTACTATATAGTAAACAACAAATGATTTGACTAAAGAACAATACTCACTCTGTTATGACTTCTCTAAATCATATGATTGAATAATTATTATTTACAATAATTTGTATTAATTAATAGATTCTCGAACTATGTAACCTTTTAAACAATACTCCCTGTTAATAGTTTAACAGAGTTGTTTGTTGAAGTGGATAAATATATGAAGTGCGTACTTCAAATTGTTGCTAATGAGTTTTTGTTTATGCAAACTAATTGCTAAAACTAATGGATTGGATAGTAGTGGCTTATGTAATAAATAATATATAGGTTTGTACTGCTACAAGTACTAACATGTTAGTACTGCTTTAGAGACTTACTTTAAGACACAATCTATATCAGACTTATCTTAAGACTTCTCATTTGCATATCAAACTGAATTCAACTGTTTTTCACCTTTTTTCACCTTTTTTATTGCAAAATGCTTGAAAACATGTGTTGTGCGTTGAGCACATCAAAATATTATACAACATAAACAACATAATTAGCTTATAATTCAAATGAAATGACCAAAAAATATGTAAATCAAGAAATGCATAGAAAGCGCATCCAAAGGGTAAACAATTTATTAAAAAACCATCGAATAGATTGCTCGAGATGAGGAGAAAGTTGCCCTCCGGAATCTGTAGACTGTAGACTGTAGACTGTAGTCTTTAGTCTGCATTCTGTAGTTTGTAGTGGGCCTGGCTAATGAAACGAACAATTTATTAATAAAGCAAAAGAAAACAGAAATAAAGGTACATTAGCCCACGGCTTAGGCCCCGAAACGGAATTTAGTTAAATGAATTTTCAATTAAGCGCCAAATTCATTGGACCAAACTCGGGAATAGCCAACAGACGCCCCGCCGCCGCTATATGAAAGTGAAAACCGGTTAAACGACGACGACAACCAAATCCAAAAAAACCACTGAAACCGATTCCGAATCTGAGTTCGAATCCAACCGACGTCATACGCAACATTTGACCTACTTTTCTGTAGGTGGCGCAAAAAAAAAAAAAATTAAATTAAAAAAAAATAAATAAAAGTATAAAATTGGCAAGCCAGTTTTTTAAAACTGTGCATATTTGTCCCCAGAAGCGACATGCATAAATAAATATATTTACACAAGAATTAAATTCATTTTTATCCTTTCAATATAGCACGAAAAAAATTAAATTCTCTGCTAAATAAACGCACAAATGCAGTGCAATAAAAAATAAAATATAAATATTTAAAAAAGAAGGAATTAAAAAAAGATAAACAATTGTTGTTGAAATAGTCCATAAATATTTTTGGGGAACACGTTTCAAAAGCTTCATTTAAAATTTACCAAGAAATACTTCTACAAAAAATTTTAAAAGTTTTAATCACTAAATTAAAATTCTTAATTAAGCTACAGTTAACATTAAAAAATTAAATATAATTTTTAACAAGTTTAAAAACAGTATTTATCAGTTATTAAAAGTTTAACTATTTTTCGACAAAGCTAAAAAGCAATAAAAAATTTTATAGCATAACAACTATTTATTTTTAAGGCAGCCATAAACAAATTAATGACTTTGTAAATGCAAGTATTTAAAAGATTAGTTTTAAAACACAATAAATAGTAAATTTTATTTCTAAAAAAAAAAAAAATATGCGAAAATAATTTAGTTAAAAATAGACTGATATATAAATAATTTATATTTTTAACTTAATTTTCTTTCTTATATCACAAAGTCTTTGATAAATTATTAAGCCATACAAAAATAAATATTTAAAAATTCGTGACACATTTTTTTAAATTTACAAATTTTTATTTAAACAAAACGCAGTTATATCCGCCATATAGAATGTCTTGTGTCACTTTATAAAGCTTTTTACACAATTTTATTTGAATTGGCATTAAAAGTTACACTGCCTTATAAAAGTTTGTATCTTTTGTCGCATTCTTTTGATTAAGTCATTGCTTCATTTTATTTTTTAAGTAAAATTTCTTACAATTTATATAAATCAAATGTTTGACAGTAAAACCGGAAAGGAAAATAATAAATTAATTTATTTACTTAAATTTATTAATCGATTTCTTAAAGTTAAAATAAAAGACAGTAAATAAAAACTAAGTTTGACATTTTTATAAAAGCTAAAATAGTATAAATAGCTATTAATTTGAGATACAAAAGTATGTGTTTATACATATATAAATATATATATATATATGTAATCAAGTTTAAGTGCAACAAGATTTTGCATGCTGTTGAACTTGGACTCGGCAAAATACTCATTAATTCCGATTGGGTCAAGTTTGACATGTGTATAAAGCAGAAAAAAAATATTTGTTTTAGTTAAAAAATAAACAGAAACAAAAACAACAAAAACTAAAAAACAATCAAATAAAACTTCTGAGAAACAAGATACAGAGAAAAAAAAACTAAACAAATAAAAATCAAAATGCAAATAAAAGCTAGATGATCCAGAGTTATGGGCATGCAGCTAAATGTTTGGATACTCTGCCGACCTTAACGTGAATTCAACCTATAAAAAACAGAACCAAAGAGATACAGTGAAAGAGGTAGCTAGAGAGAGAGAGGGAGGGAGGAGAGGGAGAGGTTTAACTGTTGCTATCTGGGCGCTTGCATCAGACGACATCAAAGACGGAATGGGAAAAGGGTTTCCCAGACCGACAAGAGCATCCACAGCAGCAGCCACAGCAGACGCAGTTACAGCTACAGCTACAGATACAAATGCAGCTACAGATACAGAGATTGAGATACATGCACATATAAAGTAGGTTGCTTGCAGGTTTGTTTGGCTGATAAGCTCTGCGCCGCAGATTAACGTGTTGCACACAACCAACTCGCTCTCCCTCTCTCACTCACTCTATCATATCTCTATCTCTGTCTGTCGCTCGCGTGGGGCTTTGGTATCTTCTGCGTATTTTGCTGTGTTTTAATTTTATGGCCCAAAGATTTTATTTTGTAACTTAATGTTTGTTCGACTTGGCTTGAAGTTGAAATTGGATTGGATTCGAGCAGCAGGTTGTTTGCTGTATTTCAAGAGAAATACACTAAAAAAAATAAGAGATGGCATTTGCATTTTATTACCCCATTTGGTAAGACCTTAATTGTGGCTATTTGTAGTGCTTAGAATTGGAATATTCTTTCTTTATTTTGTTGTGACAACATTGGATTACTCAAATATAAAACACTTAAGTAAAGCTAAGACCTCATCTCATTGAAAGAAAGTTTAAGCAAAGCTTTGAAGTAATATTTAAGACAGCAACTCAACCATTATTAAAGCCAATTAACACTTGGTCAACATTTATTTAATTATTTTAATAAGAGGTTCAAAGTAATTTCAAACAAAAGACAATTGTTTAAAAACTTAAAATTAAAAACTAGCGACACGTGTGGTTTATAGAATTGCTGGGCCATAAAGAGAAGCCGGTTTAAATAGGGAATACAATGTCACAACTTCCGTAAGAATCTCAACTACACGCAACACTGAACACTTTGTCTAAATCAAGTAACTAGGAAATTAAAATATTTTTTTAAATTTTATGTTAAATTGTTTAAAATGGAGTACTACTGATTCAATAACAATTTTAGTCAGACAATATCTGAAAAGTATCTTAAATTTTTTAAACTTTATATCGTGTTAGAAGTTTTACTTCCTGCTACTGATAAACCTTAAGAAGTATAAGAAAGAAAACTGGGAAATCAGACACACTATATACTTCTATATAAGACCGCTATAAGAGATAATACTTGTGATTGAAATGTTATTTAAAAAGACTGTAGAATTTTTATTTCCTACTTCTGCAGATCCCTATTTTAAAGTTCAGCTTCAAACCTTTGGCCAATAAAGCACCCGACCAATTGGCCTCTTAACGCTGCCGTCTTAAGGTAACCAAAGGGTTAATCCAATAATCTCCACAACTTTAATTTAAATTGTGGCGCTCATAAATTGCTCTCACTCGCTCACTCCCTCTCTCATTCCTTTTTCCACTCCAACTCCATCGCACTCTTTCTCTCTCCTTGTCATATTATTTTTATCGCTTGCATATTGTTATGACATTCGTTATACTTCTTTATGCAATCCCCACTCTCCTTTTGCTTCTCTCTCTTCTCCTCCCTCTCTGCTTCCATTTGACTTCTCATTGATAAAGTTATCTGCCTTCGGCAATGGGTTTCAGTGACACTACGATTCCGTTCCATTTTATTCCATTCCGTTTCATTTCGTTAAGTTTGGTTCTCTTTTTCTTCTCTTTATTTCTATTCTCTATGGCTCTTTTCTTGTTGTTGTTTGGTTTTGCTTCCTTTGGTGCTTTGTGGTTTGACTCACACAAACCGTTTCCTTTATCAACTGCGTCACGGCAAAGAGGAAGTATCTTTGTATCTTTAGAGAGCACTTTTATCAGCCTTTTGCCTTTTGTTCAAGAGCAGATAGAAGAGAAAGAGCAACAACAACAACTGTATATATATATGCGCTCAGCTGATTGCACTCCGGGGAGTTTTCCTATCATAATTGGTACAAATTTGTTTAACTCTTCGATATTGGAAATTGGAAACTCGAAATTTTCTCAGGCTCAAGTCAGTGATAGCCTCAGGCACAGTAGATAATAGTCTTCAGTATTGTAGATTATTCCAACATGATATAGTGAAAGTGATTCCCTGAGGTGTGATCAGAATATGATCAGTTGGTTATAGGAATTTTTAACATGGCCAGGAAACCGCTGACTTCAAACAATTTTTACTGTACTAAAACTACGTATTTTCTCAATCCAATTGAGCTTTTAATCATTAAATTCGATCAGCTGTAAACAAATAAATTAATATTATATAAATGTATTTTAATTAATAATTGCTTTTAGAACTGTAAATCGAATTAAATACAACTGAATTAAATATAATAAGTACAAATATTTATATTTTAAGCTTATCAATTGATTTCATGAGTGTTTTTATGCGCATTTACAGATTCAAATAAATTTGTTGAATGTGCAAAAAAAAGTAGGAAATCATTCACTTATCTAATCGATAGCACAACATTTTTGTTATTACCCAAAAAATGTTAATATTATGATTAAACAATTAGTCGAAATATGAGTCATAGTTTGGCACTACTTATAGGTAAACAAGATTAGATTTGACTGATTTACTATAAACTTAAAGTTTAAACTAAAATCAAAATAAATATTATATGTGGAGCAGTCAATGTCTGATCAATGTCTGTCTATAGCTTCATAAAAATTAAGATTAATTTCATTTAGATTATTTGAATCTGTTTTTTGACTTTTATGTCGAGCACATAAATATTCCAGCAAATAATTAAAATAGACGAGACATGTAATTAAATAAATAATATATTCTTTGGCATTTTGGACACAGCCCGGGTCAATGAAATATATACGGAAGTTTCGTTTTAATCTCTGCGTTCACACATATAAATAATTGAGAATTTATTACTGACGATGTCAACGCCTTCAATGGAAATTAAGAAATGAAAATTATTATTTGAAATGAGTGTTTAATGGGCTCTGAAATGAGACAAGTTATCTCACACTTGTCCAGCTTATCGGCAACTAATTAAATTATTACTTTCAGAGACGTGAGATTTGAGACTTGAGGGTTTAAGAAGTGTTTGATGGTTTCAAGTTCGGGATGACAAGACTCTTTGTCTCGTTGTGCAAATTTAATTAGTAAATATCCATCAGAAGTGAGAAAATATTGAAAGGTTCTCTAGAACCAAAACCGGTTTTAGTTTGTTTATCAAATGGCAAAAAATAACAAAAAACAAAAACTAAAAAAATACATCTAACATGTCGTACAGCAACTCACCTTATCGGCATTATCTACAATTATTTTGACTGTTTGTTTGGCAAATAAATCAACACACAAACAAACACACGCACACACACTCTTGACTGACCTGTGTATAGAATTTGTTAAAACGTGTTGATGTTTTTTTCTTTATATAGTTTTTGTTTTTATTAATATTACGTACGAGTGTTTTCTCAGTGTATTTACTGCGCACATTTGCCGCTTGAACTTGGCATTTGTTTACATTGGATCGCCATTCATTCAGAAACGGATCTTCGGATCTTCGGATCTTCCGAACTTGTTGACACAGATTTTCAAATGGGAATTGTTTGTATATCGCTTAACGTCTATTTAAATTTTCAATATACCATGTACCAAATATACTACTATATATATACATATATATTCCATTTGTTTGCCGATTCGAGGTTTACTTTTCTTGTTTGCTCAATAGATCTCAGTTCTCTGATTGATTTATTGACTGTGAAGGTTCCAAGTCTGTTCTGTTGGATTGTAAGCCAATTTTTAGCAAACTAAATACAAAAAGCACTTAGTTTTCAAATATTAATTAAATTTCATTTGCAACGTGGTACTAATTACCTAATTACCTTTGTAATTAGCAAGAATTAAAGCGTTTGCTTAACTATTTAGTTAGATATTTATACATTGTTGCTAGCCAACAAAAGTATTAGAAACTTAAAGCTAAAATCAATAAATCTAGTAAACTGTCCTTAAAGTTAAGTCAGTTTAAAACATGGTTTAAATGCGCTTTAAAATGGCTTAAAGTGTACTTAAAATAAGGAAGACTTTAAGTGAAAATTTCATAAAATTTGGCTAACATTTTTGGCCGTAATAAAGTATCTGGCAACTGTTGCAGCTGCTTTAGGACAACTGTCAAGGATATCCGCATTTCAGATGGTTCAATTAGGTTACGTTTTGGGTTACCTTTCAGGAGACTTCCGAGTAACCCACATATGAGCTAACTGCTAAGTAGTTGGGCACAGACTTTCTCACATAATTCATGTCACATGCGGCACAACAGTCTCTATCTCAACCCACACACACGCACACACACACTTCGCACACACCTCATACACCACATCGTGATTGAGATACGTGTTCATCAATGAACCGTTTGTCTGTCTCTCTGTCCCTCTGTCTTTCTGGCGATTTTTGGTCTGAGATTTTCTCAGGCCTTTTGTCTGTGCGAAATTACTTCCGTTTTGTTGCAACAGCAAAGTGTCATTGTTGCATCATGCCTGCCACTGCCACTGCCACAAAACTCAGTCTTCCTTTTGCTGTTGGATTTGCTATTGGAAACTCTTTTGTCGTTGGGAGAAAGGCAAAAATTGCATCTTTTTTTCCTTTTCTGTTTCCTGATGCCAACTACCTCGCTCCCTTGCTCCCTTCCTCCCTTCCACCCACTATTGCTGTCCCTCTCATGTGTAGGCCTTTTGTTTGCCAACCTGTTAGCCCACAATGACAACTCATCTGGTAATTTGAGCACGTAAACTGAGACATTAATGCCCCATATGTAGGAATATCGTTTACCTTTTGTCGCATTTATTTTGTTTCTCTATTTTTTTATTTCTTTGCTCTTTTTGACAGTTTCATTTGAATTGGCTCACATGTTATTAGAGTTATTATATAAGTGTTTCTAGCGTCTTTTGTCAAAACAATAGCTAGTTATTTGTATGTGTGTTTTTTTCTAGGATTTCTTATGCAAATCTTGACATGTTTTGTTTACATTGTGACAGATTTTGTTGAAGAGAAAAAATATATGAATTTTGTGCACGATTGAGGTTTTTCAATGCCAAGACAAATTACAGTTAAGACAAAGCCAAACGGTTTTAGTGCAAAAATGCTAAAACTATAGAGTTCTACTTAGAGTTCAAGGTAGAATTGAATTATATTCTTAGCTAAAAATTTATAGAATTTTCGTGTTTGGAAAGATACAAAATTGGTTAAGTTTAAACGTGTTTTAAAGTTACTTTAAGTTAATAAAATAAATTAGTTAAATTAAGGTTTAAGTTAGTAATTAAATGTTAATTCAGTTCACTCTGAGAAAAGTCAATAATTTTATGGAATAATAAATATTTCTAAATTTTTAATGAAAGTCCTTAAAGCAGCTTATAAATATAGTTTAGAGTAAGCAATTTAATTTTAACATTTTAACTGAATTTAAAGTAATCCACTTAGTGTTTTAGCCCTTCTTGGCCCTTTCAACAGTTTCTGTTGTTGGCAGTCAACGCTTTCATGTTAGCTGGATTAGCTTTTAGCCACTTTTCCGCACCTTCTTCCCCTCCTTGGATCCTTCGACACCATGGATAGTTTTTGCTGGTGCTGCTGCTGCTACTACTCAGCTCCATTAACCACATTTCGAATTCAATATTTGAAAGCTGTGCTCACCTTTCCCCACCTTTTTAACTGACTGACTGACAATATCTTTGTTTAGAGTGTTGTTGCAATAGTGACGCCCACTTTTGGGCACACCCCTTCGCCCCCCCCATCCGCGCACACAACAGCACTTGTCAATTCTCAATTTCAAACTGCAAACGAAGCGTAACCAAAGTTTTGCATCAACTTCCACTTCGACTTGAACTGCAACTACAAATGAAAATGGGATTGAGAATGGAAATGGAAAGGGGAATGAGAAGGAAAATGGAAGACTTGCCACCTTGACAGGTGAGTTAATATTTCTAATTGAAAAAGGCAATTTGTATGCGGCAAACCAATAGAGAAGTGCAAACCAGAGTTGAGCAGACAAAAGCACTCAATATGATTAAATTGTAGACGGCAGAGTAAAACCCATCATCATAATCATCATCATCATCGTCATCATTATTATGGCTATCATCCACTGATTTCAGTTTCGATTTTAGAATGCAACGGTTCTTTAGCACGCGACGCTACTTCTTTCGGAGTGGCAAGAATAAAATTAGCATTTTCAATCCCTGCAACAACTATGCAGCCCTCACCTGTTGCCTGCTCTACAGACTCATCGTGTTGGCCATGTTCTGTCTGCTGGTCAAACTGTTGCTGGAAAGGAATGAAACTTTGAGAAGTGTAGCGCCACCTTCCCCTCCTGTTCCTCCCACTCGCATCTTTTGCATCATCTCAACTTACGGGTATCGACATCATGCCACTGCTGTCCACGTGAAACGCACCTGGGCAAAGCACTGTGATCAATTCCTCTTTGTCAGCGATGATACCCACGAGGAACTCGAACCCGCCGTGTTCCTAAACATGCCGGATAAATGGCATCAGCTGCGTGCCCAATTGGAATATGTCTACAGATATCACTTTGATGAGGGAGATTGGTTTCTACTAGCAACTGATTACAAGTAGGAGTGTTATATAAGCATTTCCATAGGTATAACTTAATTTATTGTTGGTGTCTTTAGTTTTGTGGTCATTGAGAATCTAAGACACATGCTTTTGTCCTACAGATCAGAGGAACTCATCTACTTTGGCTGCAAGTTAATGTCTGCCACTGGTCAGGTATGAATCGAGAAGTCTATAATGAAAGTAGAGAGTAGAGTTAAGAACAAAAAGCTAATTATGGCCTTTAATTATCTATTCTACTCTCCACACATCTCTTTCTCTCCTTAGTAGGGTTTTTGCAAAATGCTCTCATCTTTGTACTCTACGTTTACGCTACTCTCCAGATATTACTCTCCAAAATGTACTCTCCTCTATACACCTAGTACTCTTCAGCTCTTTAATTCCACCATTAAATAATTACTCTCCACTCTAACTCTACACACTCCACTCTTCAGTTTCCTTTCTCAAACCTACACTCTCTAATATCCACTCTCCTATTTCCAGGCTTACATGCGTGATCGCTCTAGTATAGTCTTTAGTAGCGCTACACTTCGAAATTTCGTGCAGCTCGCTCTGCCCAATGAGGCAATTTGCAGTCCAGATGCAAGGGGAAATGCTGCAACTGAGGAATTGGGTCGTTGTCTTAGAAATATTCATGTGCAGGATGGCGATACACGAGATCATCTGGGTCATCATCGATTTTTACCTTTTGAGGTTAAGGATCACATGGGTCAGCCGCTAAACGAATCGCTGGAGAAGGTTCAAGACTTTTTGGCACTTTCGTACTACCAAGTTCCCGATGTAAGTGTTATCAAAACTATATTTTAAAGAAGATCTTAATAGTTTATGCTTAATATAGTCCATTGTAAAAGCCTCAATGCGTTTTATTAGTGCCCACGTTGAATATCTGCCACATATATACGAACTGTACTATCTGACATATAAGGTAAAGCATTTCGGAGTGCCTCAAGTGCGAGCTTGGAAAGAGAAACCCGACGATCAGGTAGATAATGAAACTTAGAGTTCAATAAAAGTTATCAATACGTTTTGATAGTAGCAAAAGGCTTACGATTATATTGAATTATATAAAAAGATTCAAATCTGGTTTGAACTAGTATTACTGGTATTACTTTCTAACCTTCAACCCATGAGTCTTGCAGTCTTTTGTTAATAATCTCTAGAGTTGCCACCTTTCCTTCATAACATATCACTGGCTTGGCACATTATTCCAAAATTCTTCCAGTCGTACTTCATCAACGTAGCCAAATTTCCACTGTTGTCGCCGATTGCTTTCATCACAGTTATTCGCGACAACCCTACGTTTCTCTAAAACCGCTTCCAGGCAACGCTGCTGCTCTTTGTGCTGACCGTTGATCAGCTGTTTGGAGCTGGAATCATAGTACCAAAACTGATTTCCAGCTTGATGATGGCACTGCCACAGCCAAATCTCTGCCTCGGGATTCCTTTGTTGCAGCTCCAGACAGTGGGGACCAGAATGAAGGTCACGAAAGTGACTCAACGTCCACTTTTGCTGCAACTTGGGATACATAAGATCCACATCGCAGGGCAAGAGATAGGGGTGCGCCGCTGACTCATTTCTAGCGAGGCACAGTTTGAGAGCAGCCAGACTCTGCAGGGCACCAAAGGCGTAATCCACCGGCTCCTCCAGCGGATACACTTCCAAGAAATCACTGGCGAGATGATCCAGAAACCATTTAAACGGTTTGCACTGGAGACGCTTCCGCAGATCCTTCTGCTTGCTCAGTGAACCGACTTTGATGTGGGTCAAGTGGGGCAAATTCTCATATAACTTATCCTTGTACTCATCCAGCCAAACTTCGGCCACTCGTCTGTAGTTCTGGAAAGGAGGAGAACCATAAAACGCAATACTTTAGAGAGAGATCAGTTCCATTCTTACTCTTCCTAGCGCTTTGCTGTTGCTGTCCATCTTTGTGTAAGGCATATGAAAACTGCTGTTCCTGTAGAGATGTCCTACTCTGGAGCAGGGCACCTCGAGCAGTCTTCCCCCACAAAGCCAGATCTTCAGACTCAGTTCAAACTGCTCGGCTCCCCAGTAACGTAATCCTTCATCGTAGCCACCCAAATCGAAGAACCACTGACGATTAATAGCAAAGAGACCACCATTCATGATGGGATTGTCGTGTGGTGCAGGCAGCAACTCAGCCTCCTCCTTCAGCAGTGGGAGCTGTACGTAGTTAAAGTCCCAGTTGAAGAAGCCACGCGATGGCTTGCCACGCCTATAAGCAAAGGTGTCATAGTCAATGGTGTCCACGATGGGCGTAGTGCACGTTTTATTATTCTCCAACAATGGTGCGAGCAACGGAGGCAGCCAACCCCGCGTTACCTCCACGTGGGCATCGAGAAAGACCAGTACTGCTCCCTCCGCTCTGCGTGCTCCGGTAAGACGCGCCTGCATCAGACCCAGCTGCTTTGGGTGTCGCTCTTGCACCAGCAGTTCCTGGAAATTCTTCTGCAGGGTCTCTGTAAAATTAGCATACTTCTCCCGATCGCTACCATCGTCCACTAAAATGATCTGTTTCAATAAACTTGCTGGCGTTCTGTTCCGTAGACTGTATAAAGTTCTCAGCAGCACGCTCTGTTGTTCGTTGTGCTGCGTGATAATTACACTGACTGCTGGCAGCTTTCCCATTGGGTACTTGAGCTTTTTACAGCTTACGGGAGAGAGCGAATGCGTTTATAAGACCACGAACACAACTCTTATACGAGCGCTCTCTTCGACTTACCTACGATGCCGCATATCGTGCAGTGTGCGCACTGCCGATATACGCTCTGAGAGCCAAGCATTGTAGCCCGTTTCCCGCTCACTGCGTTCCATGGCAATCAGCTGAGCTTTGGTCCAGTCGCCGCTTGCCGCTCTGCCCATTGCTCCCAAGCCAGAGAGCACTTGACTGTCTGCCAGCTGACTGATCTCGCTCTCTTGCTCTCTTCGAGTTGTTTGTGTTGTTGTTGTTATTGTCTTTGTTTGTGCTGCTGTTTGTGGTTTTCTTTCCATGATGTAGAGGTAGATGACAAAATTGCAAATTGCAGCAAGCAAGAGCAGCAAAAGAATGGTTTTTCTATGCTTTAACAAGTTCTCATGGCCCAACATCATAAATAAACTATTTTTATTATTTATTAGTGGCAATATTACTTATAGTAACGGATTTAACACTGGCAATATACAGTTAGTGGCTTTAATCGCACACGTTTCAGGCAAGACTGAACGGCTTAAAGAAATTCAAGAGCGTGGCTTAAGTATAAGACGTATAAGATAAACTTAGACACATGTTGTGAAAGTTTATAAGCTGCGATCTTCTACTGTAGAAGACATAATTAAATTTAAATAATTAAAGCAGTAAGCTTTAACCTTTAAATGTAATTATTTATTTAAATAAATATTTAACAAAATGGTAAATAGTCATACAGTTCATGTATAAAAATTGTAAAAAAAAATTCCTTTACCTCTCTACATTCTCCTTGGAAAATGCCTGAACTTCCCATACTTTAAAACAGTTGCAATAGAATTTGCATTTATAAGATACATTTAAAGGGTAGTTTTCGACACCCTATGGGGTCAGAGACTGAATCTAAAGCTGGACTCATTAATTTACGTAGAATCCACTTAACTTTTTGTCGAGTCCCGCAATAAATTCCACAACTTTGCGCCTCATCAAACGAAATTAATGTTAAAATCTAGCACGAGTCAAAGTCAGACAATAGAATAGATAGAAATCTACATGAAGTACGAGATGGCGACGTGGCGACGCCAGCAGCAATTTCAGAACATGTGGTGTTATGATGAGACTGGAGACCTTTCCAAAACCCACCAACCACCCAAACCACCCACCACCGGGCGGGCGTAGTGCAACCACCCCAAATCCTTAAAATTGAACCTGTAGCTGAACAAAGGGTAGCTGCAGCAGTCGGCAGCAAAGTAATTTTCAGCCAGCTTTATGGTAAATTCCCTTAAAGCAGGAGCTGGGTATGTGCTGGGTATTTACAGGGTATGCGCTGAGTACGTGCCGGCAGAGACAACCTCATGCCAATGCATGGGGGCATCACATTTGGGCAATTGTCATACAAAACGAAGGGTGTCAGGCGGATAAATTAGATTTTTACTTGCGCACAATTGCATAAAGCTGAATAATCCTCTGAGGACCCCAAAAAACCGAAGGCCCGTAAATATTCATTGCATACACACGGGCGTTTGAGCTTTAAGTTCTATCACTCAACTCACACTTCCTTCCGTCTTCTCCATTCTCCATTTCTTTATTGCTTTCCCCGTTTTCCTGTTGTTGATGATATTTTTTTTCAAGGTCTATGCCAAATTTTGGGGCGGCAGCAATTACATTTTTGCCACCCACCCAATGTCCTTGGGACGCTCTAAGGGCGGACTGTGCGCACTCTGTGTGCTGCCTCCCCAAATCGCCCCCTTTTGCTTAGCTGGAATTATACTCCAAGGGTGTCGAACTATAAATTATACCTTTTGTTGCAGTTTTTGGTTGAATTACCCCCAGATACCCAGCAAAAACGGATCTGTCATGTCTTTAATAAATGTTTGAATGTTTCGTTGCGGGATTAAGTGGATATCTTTTATAGCATGAGTAATGATCGATGCCTAATGTCAGGTGTAAGGGGCGGGGCTGTTAGCTTAAAGGCTGTAGAATATATAGAAATTTACCTTAGACTCATAAAAGTAATTTCCATTAATTTTATGTTTCCTAGTTTATAGATCCTTCAATCATCGGTTTGATTGTCACACCAGCCGACTAGTAACTATAGTGACTGAAGTGCCTGTAGTGCCTATAAATTACAGCAATCTGACGCTGCTTTTCATAAACAACAAAACCACAATCGCTGCTGAAAACTGCACTATGAAAGCCATAAAACATGAAGAGCACAAAGGAGAAAGAGGAGCCAAAAACAGCCAAAAGGAGTGAAAGGAGTGAAAGGACATCAAAGTTGCTCATTCTACGCTCCTTCGATGTCCACGCAAAGTGGACAACTCAAAGCGCCCACAATAAATTTCACTTATCAAAGTTTTCGCTGTCGCAGACCAAAAATCGGACATGAAAAAAGTCTAGGAGAATAGTACAAAAAGTGGTGGTAGGATCGGGGGGAAGGCAGGGATTGGGTTGAGTCGGGAAACTGTAGGAAACTTTATGGCAGAGATACTCGAAGCAGGCAAAAGCAAACTAAGGGAAAATTAAATGTCTTTTGTCAACAGCCGTTCCACAAAAGATCCTGATAGCTAAAAAAAATAAAGTAGTGAGAACGTGTGCTAATGGCATGACCGACTAGCAGTTACCCTGTAATGCAAAGGAAAATGTAATGTAATGAAAAAGAAATCTAAAATAATGAGAGAAATGAGCAAAAATATGTTTGGGTATTGAGTTGAAACAACATGTGAATACCCTGTAGTCCAGCTATAACTGTTTGTCGACGGCAGTATAGTGAATACTCTGTACTAGACTGACAGATTTACTGTGCCAACTCATCTTAGAAGACTACTACTTTAGAAATCCACTCTGCCCTTTTAGTGCATTTTACAGGGTACGCCAGTAGAACAAGAGAAAGCAGCATAGCATACACAGTGCTACTTTCAATAATGACGCACTTTTTATTTGAGCCACAACTTTAGCCACTTTGATATGCATTAAACAAGAAATGTCCGGCAGACGCAGAGACTCGCCCACTGACGAATTGACGAACTGGGCAAAGAGGGCGTAGTGGGTGGAATGTGGGAAGGGCTCCAATGGAGCGCAGAGAGCAATCTCAAACTGTGCAAACTGCCATCATAATGGGCCACTTATCATGGCAATCACTCAGCAGCAGCGCCCTCTGGCGACTGCAGACTGCAGGCCGTACTAGACTTCCCCTCCCAAACCCCCTGAAGGACACCCCACTATTTGGCTGCTTCTTTGCTTTACTTCTTTTCGATACTCAATCGTCGTTGCCTTTTAATACTTTGCGCAAACACATTAAATGGAAATTTCGTGCAAGGCGACCAGCAGCATGTTTCTACCAAAGGGGGGTATTCACCCCACCCCCTTCTCCCTCCATTCCCCACCCATGGATAAAGGAAGTGGTGGGGTGTGGTTTCGGCCATGCAAAGTGCCGGCATTTGCAAAGCGAACGCATTTTTCATGTGACATTTGCAAAAGCAAAACAAACTTTCGCTCAAGCGACTCGAACAAACCCTCAAAGGACTTTGCCAGCAGGATACGCCAGGACCACGAGTCCTGCTGTTTGATCTCTCTCTGTGTCTCTTTCTCCCTCTCTTTCTTCCTCACTCTCACATTGTTCTCCCAGTGCTCATTGCACATTCGCCACCGTTTTCTTGCTCCTTTTTTCCACTTTTCGTTACGAAATCCTTGCGTCAATATGTTCCCAAAAAAAATCCAAAAAAAACAAAGACCAAAAACGAAAGCAAAGAATTTCAAACTGTAAGTTCTGTTCAACTTTTTTTCAAGTGTTTTATAAATAAAAATCCTGGCGCTTTTTGCTTGATAGACCTACACACACAGAGAGGGGGAGTGGATAAAAAGAAATGTTTACTTAGAAAATTGCTGTGATTCGGTCAGTTCTTTTGGCACATTCCCCACATTTTTTTAATGGCCAAAAAAAACGGTAACTTGAGTGTCATATCTTAAGTGGAAATTTGAAATTGAATGATTGTTGAATTAACAGATTAGAATTACTATATGTTTAGGCCAAGCTAAGTCGGATTTAGGAGGAAACTGAAAGAGAAAAGTTCTTTTCGGAAAGACGGAAAAATCTCTAAATAGTTATAGCACATATGAACAAAAATCCAAGAAAATGTTATAACTTTTAATCAACTTAAGTACGACTTGAATGAGGAACTATTCGTGGAATTTGAAGCTAAAATTTATAGCAGACACTTATAAATAAGCCACAAGTTAAATTTAATTTAAGCAGTTAATGAGTGATTGGAGTTGCAGTGGCTCGAGGCAGAGACAGCAAATGAGATGGACAGGGAGAGAGAATCGTGGATAATGTCTGCCATATCTTTTAGTCTAATTAATTGTCAAACATTGCGCGCTATGTGACGTTAATAAATGTCAACTAAATGAGCTGCATGTACGCAAACGAAGCATAACGAACTCCCCAAAGTTGCAGCAGACAAAGAGGGAGATACACAGAGTGAAAGAGAGAGAGAGAGGCAGAGAGAGACACAGACACAGATGCTGAGGCAGACAGGATACTTAGTGACAGCAATGCCAATGCCACATGTTGCACCAACAGCTAAGTACAAGGAAAACAAATGAAAACTATTTTAAGCCAAGCCAGCTAACTAGAAGAAACCAAGTGAGCAGAGGGGTGAGGGGAGTAGTAGGGGGGTAGGTACGGCAAGACGACAGGGCAGGGTTGCCACGCAGGTGTGACGATGAGTAGATGCCTGTTTACCAAATTAGATGCATTTGAATTGATGTGCGTGCATAAATTATGTCGCAATCTCAGTCAGGGTTGAGAGTGTGTGTGTGTGTGTGTGTGTATATGTGTGTGTATCGGTGTGAATGTGTGCATGCTTCTCCATGCGGTGTTGCAAGTTTAAATTAAATGTTTAACATTCAATCACAGACATCGCTTTCTGTGGCCTGTGGCTGTGTCCTGTCTCCTGTCGCACGAATTCTATCTCCTTTCCCTACTACCCTCTCTCCACTCTCCTCTCTCCTCTCCACTCTCTAGCTGTTGACAGTTGAGCAAATGAAATGCATTGTAAACTTTTCTATTTGTCAGACATACTACCAAGCATACCATATTATAAACCCAACACACACACTCTTTGACATACTGTCACTCTCACTCACCCTTTTCTCACTCTCAATCTCCCTCTACCTCTCCCTCTCCCTCTCTCGTAATCAAGTCAACTTCCTGCCGGTTTTCACACTTTAATTTCCGCTCTTTATTGTTATAGTTTCTTAGCTCAGGGTTCGAGTTCCAGTTCCAGTTCGTGTTCTTGCTCCTGTTTAGGTTTCACTTTGAGTTTTGGGTTTGAGTTTGAGTTTGACAGTGGCTACGGTTGAAGTGGTTTGCCGATCTGTCAACCCAGCCAGAAAAATAAAAGAGGGGCGTGGAAACATATAACTACTCGCTTGGGTTAGTCAAGTCAGCTTAGAGGCAGATTTACCACAGAAAGTTCCAATGAAATGCACAACTCTGCTTGGGGTTAAAACTAAGAAGAGTTTGAGTTAAGGAAAAAGAGTTTTTGGGAATAATGTGTGCTCTAACTGAAATGGATTAATAGCTGATCATTTATCAGAAGTCAAATATGTATATAGATTTAGTTAAATAGTTATTAAGGGAAATTCTTTAAATTTCTTTCTAAAGGGAACAAGAGGGAAGAAGTATGTTTTCAGTGGAGAAAGTAGAAGATTTTAGAAAATATTTGTTCATCAAAAACAAAAATTAATTTTCTGGGATAGAAATAAAGGAAATGTTCTTAAAGGAAATGAATAAAGATTCCAAAATGATTAAGGGACAATAGTTTTTTGAAGCAAAAAATGGATTAAAAGTATCTTCAGTTACAAAAGTTATCGAACTGTTCAATAAATTAATAAGAATATTTACGACTCATTTTTAAGAGAACTGAAATCAAACTAGAAGAGCATCTATAAATTTACCTGATTTAATACCCATATAGAAGTAAATTTGAAATTCGATTAGTTTCGACATAAATGCAATAAAATGACATAACTTCATTTGTACTCAGAAAATGTCGGTGTTTCATCTGCTTATCACTGACATATCACTGGCATTGCAAATCGGATCTGTGCCCCAAGGCCAACAACCTTCAACGAAATGAAACTTTTGCAACATTCACAAAAGCGACTCTTGTTGTCGCCCCACAAAAGCAACAGAAAATCTCTTTTTACCTTAGGTCATTTTCAGCATGACAGTCAAGGGTATATACACCCACACACACACTGAGACACATGTATTTGTTTTAGGTAAGCTTTTTCAAAGAGTAAGGAAGGGGGTGAGCTGGGACAGTGGTGGAGGGGAGGTGGGTGAAAACTGGATGTGGAATGTGATATAAATATGCGCTTGGGGTTAAATTCTATTTGAACTTTCTACTTACCTCTTGTGGAAGTTGCAACTTTGAATACACACAGTCAGGGAAATCAGGTAAGGCAAGTATAAGCGACCGGGATACACCCCGTAGAAGGTCCACTAAATGTTCCTTTCTTTATTAAACTTATAGAATGAAATAATTTAATGGGTCTTTAGATGCCCATTAGGAAAAACATATTTTAAATGGATTTTTCATTAATAAGTGGACAAATTAGCTGTGTAAAAATAGGAATAAAATCGAAGCCAACATCGTACAATAAGAAAATATATATCATTTATTTATATATATCATTATTTACCATTAAGACTTTATATACTTCTTAACTATACCCTTTAATATAATTGAAAATATTCCTTTTAACGCAATTTTTTAACACTTCTCCATTAAACTTGTTATACTCTCTTTACAGGGTATCCAAAAGAGCTGAACATTTCATTCACACTTTCATTACATGTGGCTCTATTGCACCCCGGAGGCATTTGTCACCAGTGAAAGACCGACTTCGACCCCGAGACTATGCCCGAGTAGCGTCTGAGTCAAAGAGCCGCATCTGTCCAGTCAGTGCTGGAGGTGTACACTGTACACCGGATATATTTGCATAGAGATGCGCTTTGAGAAGTTTCTAGAGGAAGTGAAAGGTGTATAGGAAGTGATGCATGCTGTGTGCATTCCAATGGATGCGTATCTTTATTTTCTTTCTCTTTATGGATATCTGAACAAAGCCGCGCAATTAGTTGATAGCACGCCCCGAATTGAGGCGACTCATGCAACTCATTTCCCATGAGGTAAAAACGCCCAGTCACGCGGCAAGTTGCGCCTCACATTAATCAACAATTGGCCACAGTGCAGTGTAGGTTGCAATGTTGCAGGTTGCAAGGTTGCCAGGTTGCCAGGTTGCAGTTGTTGTTGTGCCATGCAACTTGTAGCACACGAGATTAATTAAGGTCAGATACAAGTTCGTTCTCAGAAGAATGCCGCCTAGAGTATCTAAAGTCTAGTCATGCCTCTTTTGGCTGCCCACTCCAGGGAAATACATTTTTTTGGGGGGGCAGGGTCAAGGAGAGGGGGTGGAGTAACTTGATGCATGTCCAATGCATCGTAATGAGCGGGGAGGATGTGGCAGGGGGCGGCACATGTGTACGCCATATGTGGTCCTTGACCATTGGCAAAAGCTAAATACGAAATCTAAGACGAAATCAGCTACAGAAGTCATCAAACATAATCAATTTAATCAACGATGCAGCAGTCTCACACTGGGGCGTCTTTAATAGAAATGAAGGGGGGTTTACTGGGGTAAAAATTGCAAAGTCAAACTGCCCAGTGAACCCAATCGATAAGGGGGAAGGAAGTTTGCCAGCTTACAAGTAATTAAGGGTGGCAATTTTAAGACAAATCCTCTAATCCATACATGAGGCTGAGGTGAAGCACGACATTGGATGTACTTTCATCCCATTGCAATACGTGATTAGGGCATTAATGATGCCACAGCCCAACACCTTACAAAGCAGTACCCAATAAAACTTGATGAGTTTCAATTATTCCATTCGGAAAAGGGGAAAAAAACTTTCATTGATGAGGTGACGAATTCGGTCTTTGAGTCGTACTGAAAGTTCTAATTGTGCAGTTTAAGAAGGGAATTTCATTGTTGTGAAGAAATTTCTATTCTTTAAGGGAAATATAAGAATTTGAGTCATTGTTATTGAGTTTTTAAGAGGAGTATGTCGAGGGAAAACAAAAATTAATATTTCCATTTAATTCAAATAATTGTATTCTTAAGTTTAGATCTATGAAATCCTATATATAGTACAGAAAATGGTAAATTTGGAGAAATCTTATTTAATACAATTAAATTTAAAGTACTTATAAATTTGTTAATTTATCTTATTCAAAATTTTAAAAGGTTTAAATGTAAAAGTTTTGGATTTTGAGCTTCGAAAAGAAATCGTTTAAAATTTTACATGATATTGTTATAGAAATTATTGCTCCCTTTAATAAATTGTTATCTATTCTTTAAAAAAAAACATTCATTTTCCTTTGTTTCTTAAAATTATATCTATAAAGATATCTTATACAAAATATGTTTATTAATCAAATTAATCAAATTTGTTAAATTTCATTTAATTTTTTTCAATTCCCCCAGCTAATTTCCTGTCTGGCCAGCTCCTGTCCGCCTTCTTTTTAGCATCCCCTGGCAGCAACATTTTCAAGAGCATCTGCCTCGTCTTAAAAATCGAGTTCTAAGACAAAGATAAAATTCGATGCTGTTTTTGCCACTTGAAACTAAAAATTGCAGCTGCAAATTTTATGAGAAGGCGCAGCAAAAAACCAAACTATAAAGAAGAATATCAAATTAAAGCTGAAATATGTGTTCAAAATACAAGAACATCATTAATTTGGCACATAATTATGGGTAGACAGGCGAGTGGCAAGAAGAAGAAGGTGGAGAAGAAATCAGTCCAAAAACAGAGAAGAACTCAAAACTGTAAATCAGAGCAATTAAATGCGACTTTTCAACAAAATGTACCGAAAATTTATGACAACAAGCGAGACTAATTACCACAGCAAGTACAACTGTGGAAAATGAGAGAGATATAGAGGGAAAGAGAGAGAGAGAGAGAGAGAGGTGCATAGAGTTGGTAGTGGAAATGTTGTGCTGATAGACATACTTTGGCTAAAAGGCGCGACAATAAGTGCTAAATGAGCTGCACTAACATTAATCAAGGTTTTAATGAGTCACGAACTATGCAGTTTCAAGCCAAGTCAGACAGAGGCATCGCATTATCATTATCATCGTCATCATCTGGATTTGGCCAACAATACATCAATGTTGGTAGTACCTGAGAGGCAGCCCACTTAACAAAACTGACAGTTCAGCTGCCACAATTTAGTCGATTAACGTCAAAAAAAAGCAGCAGACAGACCAAAGTCTGCTCTTGAATTCATTCCTCTTCTTTATATTCTGGGATCAGGTCGGGATCGCTGCAACCTGTCGTCATCAATTTAAGCCAAACTCAGTAAAAGTAGCAGCTGTTGGTCAAAAAAGAAACGTAAAGAAATCAAATAAGTAAATGGGGAATGAGCTGCAGGTAGGTAACTACCTGAGGGCAGCTGACTTTTAACTTGGCCAATTGAAATATGAAAAGATCCGTGTACAGATTTCAGTTTTGGTAGCATGCCCCAAAAGAGCAGCTACAACAAATGTTACATGATATGTGGACAGATCTTAATCCAGGTGAAAGATAGGGAAAATATACACTGGAAAAATAGAAAAAATTAAGAATTTAAATATATATAATATTAAATTTAATTAATTTTTAAAGAAATTATTTTTAAGGCGAACTAAAATTATTTTAAATATATAAATTTTTTGTTTTTATTTAACTCCCCTTTTTTATCAGTGTAGTAAACAATCTTGAGACGCATAATTAAAACTCATTCATTTGGCTTATCGCTTATATCAAATCTATTGATTGCATTTCCAGGAACACACATTTGGCTTGTTAGTTAAAGCCAAGCTCCTGGAGTAGAGGAGTAGACGTAGCTGTATCCCATTTAGCCAAAGAATTAATGGTCAACGGGCTTTGGCTTTGTCTGGCACTGGAGCTGAAGCTGGAACCTAACGCCTGCCTCCATCTGTTGCCACAAAATGTTGCACAAAGGTGGCCAGTTAGCAGTTACGAGTTACCATTTACCATTTACCAGTTACCATTTGTGGTACGCGTGTCTGCATTTAATTTAATAATATGGTGTCATGTAGCAGTTGTTAGGATGCGCTAAATGCCCATTCCCCTAAACTACTCTGAGTATGACTATGAGTAGTCCTATGAACCAGAGTCGTTTCTTACTCCTCTGCTGGCATCTGTTTGAGGCTGGGTTTAAGTTGTGTGTGTGTGTGTGTGTGTGTGTGTGTGTGTGTGTAATCCAATGCTTAGACCAACTGTTACCCCCAAAACACTCCATGGAAATTGAGTAGGTTTTGTATGCTAACAAGACGCGTGTTGAATGAGTTTTAAAGTAGCCCTTAAAAATTCTATAGAAATGCGTCAAGACAATGGCTTAGAAAGTGTATTGATAGTTGAGCTAAAGACTTTGAATGACCACACACCAAACTGAAGGACCTGAGATACGATCTGCAGTTAGTGGAGATACTTATGATCTAGATTATGTAGGGATTCATAGGGAAAGTGATCGAATTCCAGCTAAAGTGCGTGTAAAATTTTAATTTTAAGCAGAATAACTTATATTTAGTAGTAGTTTTTAGTTAGTAAGTTGAAAATACTTTAATACACTTTTAGTAGTTAGTATATATAGTCTCAAAATAAATACTATACAAACTAAATTAATTCTTATGACTGCCTTTAACTTCATAACAAGAACATAACATAAAGCTCCAAGTGGGTTAATCTTATGCAGTTATTATTATTGTTTTTATTATTATTATTATTATTATGTGAGCCACGCAATTGTGTTGTTGATAAAGCACATGATTATCATATCCATCAGTTGCTTTGACCATTTCAATGAGTCTCTTTCCCATATTACATATGCAAATGGCAAACAGATTTCAATCCCTAACTCGACTGTCAACCAAACCATCATCAACTTTTATTTTAGAACTTTTCTATAGAACTCAACTGAACTATCACAGTGGTAGTCACAGTGGTACTCATACTTATATATACGAGTATATTCAAATGCAAATCCCCAAACTAATTTTGTTTCGTCAACATTTGCGCTCGAGTGCATTTTTGGAAACCCTTTTGGGGAGGGTCTGCCCACAGCTGGTCCATGGCGAATCCCCCTCCCCTTTCCGCAAAGAATAAAATAAAAAGCCACTTGGAAATATTAAAAATAAAAACGAGACAGAGGGCTTGGTGGGGGGGGAAAAGGAGGGAAATCCTCCACAATGCCAATAAATCGCATCAAAAAGACAAATTTTTCATTTCATTTCGAAATGTTGCGTGTAATAAAATCTAATAATTTTCCACGGCTCAGAGTTGGGGATAGCGGGAAGGTTGTTGAGGCTGCCAAGGGGGTAGTAGAGGAGGGGGTTGTGTAGTTTGCACAGGGCAACCACAGAGCAGCTTTTTTCTGTTTGGGGGTTGCTGGGCTGACAAAACAGTTACAAAACAATTGGCAACACTTGTGACTCAGACGAAGGAGGAAAAGGACACGAGCAACCCTCGAGTGCACTTGCTACAATGTTGCCCCCACTTTGGGTAGACGGGGGGTGGGGGTTTGAACTGAGGGTTGTAATTGCAATCAAAACGAAATTATTCTTATGCTTAGTCCGAAAACTAACTGAAGAGCCAAAACTGATATATGAGCCATAATTAAAGCGCAGACCGCAGTGCAAATATAACAAACATATATATTCGCAGGAGGAGGGAGGAGTGGCAGGGGGGGAGCGTAAGGACAACAGTATAGAGGGTGGTGTCAGTGCAAATTGGTCATAGCCTGTTGGTGACGTGTCTTTGATTACGCCGCAAGTCCTTGGCTTCTGTCATCGTACGGATTTTCCTATGACGATGACTCAAACTCTGACTCGGAAATTTTCATCTCTGATGCTGTTGTTTGTTTTTAATATAAATGCAAATTTTGGCCAATGGCATTGGCCTTCCAGTCTATATAAGACCAACACACACACACACACACACACAGTCACACACTACTGTCATAATTAATATTTTGGTGCTTTGTCTACGATTTCCTCTACATATCCTGGCTGCTTTCCTTTGGCTTGTTGCATGCCGCATATTAAATAGTTGCGCCTACCAACTCGCAGTTTAATGCAATCTAAAGTTTAACGACAAAATCTGTCTCTCTTACTCTATCTCTTTCTCTGAGCCTTTCTCTATCTCCTTCACTCTCTTTTGGCCTTGTCTACTTCACTTTCCCGGCCCTTATCTCAGTGCTTTCGTTCCACAGACATTGGCCATTTTGGCCTAATTTATGGCTTGCAATTAGCAACTGGGCAAATGTGTCATTTTATTGGCCCAAAACTTTGGCTTACACTATAAATGCAGACAATGCCTGAAATGATATCACAATAGTTGTTTTTGAATTGCTAACACATTTAATTTGTTCAAGGAGGGCACAAAGGACAACAAGCAATTAGAACAGGGGACAACTTGATGAGTTAGTTCTTATGTAGTTCAAACTAGTTGGGAATTATAAGTAAGCTTAAATAAAGGACTTGAAATATTAATGAATAATTTATATAACTGAGAGTTCCCTTTTAGCCAACAGCGAATAAAATAAATCTTACTAAAATAAAAGCGTTAAATTCAAAATTTTAGAAAATTAATTTTAGAAACGAATAAGTTTTTTAACCCATTACTTTTATCCTATAACTTAACCCAATTGTGCAACACTGGTTAATACTTTTGGCTTACGAAATAGTTATCTATTGTTAGCTGTTTCAACTATCTCATCAACTTGTCTTAAACAAGAGTTTCCCAGGCTCTTAACTGTCGTGTATCGGGAAATGTGGCCAAAACAAAACCATTAAATCGCTGGCTAGACAGATAAATTGACTCCGAAATCGACGTTGCAACATTTCAACGTCATTGTTGTTGTTGTTGTTGTTGCTGTTGTTGCTGTTGCTGCTGTTGACATGCCACGAACTTGAAAACAATTAACGTGCCCATTTTGATATGTGAGCTAATCGAAATCCCAGACACAACAGCAGCATCAGGTAAGCCAATGTAATATTTGCCAACCAACTGCACCAGGGTGAGAAAGAGAGAGAGAGAGGGGGAGTGGGAGAGGGGAAGTGAAAGAGAGGGGATGTGCAAGGCAAGTGCTTTGAATGATAACAAAAGGTGTTGCACTTGCCTGGAGCATGCAGCAATTCCCGCTGGCTGCAGCACGATTTATGCGATTACCTAAACCAGATAGGAGAGCAAGAGACAACAGGGAGTGTTAGAAAGAGAGGGAGCTAGTCCTCGGGCTCATTAAATGTCAATTTCTGGCTCAGAGGACAACAACAGCAAACGGTGTCCAGCTGCGCGCGTGTCGCATCGTTAGCGAGTCCTGGAATCTTTGCAGTTCCACAGTCCCACAGTGCCGTAGTCCCACTGTACTACAGTCCTACCTCTCCTCTATGCCTCAAAACAAGTGCCTGGCGGTATCCTTTGTACCTCCAGAGGACACTAACAACTCAGCCCTATACCCGTAATGCGGTCAGCTTTGGTTCATCTGGCGCGCCCGAGTATTTATTATTATATTATTTAGTTTCGTCCTTTCGTCGTTTCGTGTATCCTTTGTTAGTTGTCCTGAATTATTATCCCTTTCGCATATGTCGTTGCTGTCTGTTTTGTGCTGCTCTTTCTCAAACGTCTGCCGACACGCCCCTTTCTACAATTCTGGTTTTGTTTCTTCGCTCCTTTCGCCCTTTTGGCTTTGAGGCGTTTGCGTTTCTTAAGTTTTTTTCCGTTTTTGTTGCTGGGCGTGTCCTGACCATAAATTGTTTGGCTGGCCTTCCTTGGAATTGGATTTATTTTTTTGGTGGGGAATTGGATTCTTTATTGGTTTCACTTTGCGTTTCAAATTTCATAATTATCGGGGCGTATGTTGCAACATTGTGCGTGCAACATCGACTTGGCTATCTAAAAATGTATCTATATCTGTAGCTGTCTGTAGCTGCTCCTGCACTTGTTCACCAAAGATACAAAATCAATTTATTGTTTTTTGTGTTGCGGTCAATGTCCAGTCCTTGTTGTTGTTCCTCTTGTTCCTGTTGTTGTTTTTGCTGTGGTCAGCCAAGTGTTGGACAGCATTATAAATATTTCAGCTTACTTTTGCAGCTTATGGGTTTTGGTTTTCATTTCAAGCACTGGACACAAGAGGGGACTTGAGGGGTGTGGCATGTGGCATATGCCAGTAGGGGCAAGTGCAGTCCATTGAATTGTTTAAGCATCCGAAAAGCACAACTTTTGTTTGTGCAACATGTTTTGTTCATCTCTCATGTACATAAGTCTCTGTAATGAAAAACTTATTGTCTGAACATTTTCAATGCCTTCAGCGCAATAACATCAAAATGTATCTCATTGTTTTGCACTTTTCATTTGGAACAAACGAAATAAATATATTTTCATCTATTCAACAATTGTTTCTGAAGCTTACATTATTAGTTGTACAATTAACAATACATTTGGAAGAACGTACAAAATAATTCTTGACTGATGCTTAAGTTAAAAAAATATTATTATCAAAAAAGTGTAGATTTAATTGAATTAAACTTAAAGCTTTTATTTATTTTTAATTGTTGCCACGCCTATAGCTCCTATAGGACAAATTAGTCGAAAATGGGTGATTTGTATGAAGACAGGAAGTTTTAGTTAAGCGATTGGAGCCAAACTAACACATTATGTTATGGTATGTATATATATATTGTATATGTATGTATATTATAACTATCCTCGCCAAGTTTGATCCGGATCGGACAACTATAGCCTATAGCTCCCATAGGACAAATCGGCCGAAAATTCGTGATTTATATGGAGACATGAAGTTTTAGTTGAGCGATTGCAACCAAACTAACACATTATGTGTATGGTACCATTATAACTATCCTCACCTAGTTTGGTCTGGATCGGGCAACTGTAGCCTTTAGCTCCCATAGGACAAATCGCACTAGCATGAGTACGGGGTCTTTTACAGTCGACTCGCTCGACTGTAGCCTTTCTTACTTGTTTTGTTTTAATATTGTATAGAATATAATGAAAAATTAAAATATTATTTTTCGGCCCTGTACTCTTAAAAAGAGTATAGGGGTGTATTAAGTTTATCAGAAGCGAAGTGTGCGTAACAGGCAGAGGAGGCGATCGCCACAAAGTATATATATTCTTGATCAGCATCAACAGCAGAGACGATATACCGTGTGTCCGTATGAACACCACATTTGGAATGAAAGTACATCTACATATCAGGCAGATCAAGCTTATTTCAACTCAACAATAATTCAACACGGAAATTATCTGTTATTTTCCTCACCGACAAATTTCATAATGGAATAAATTAAACTTTATTTAAAGTGCTTTTAAAATCTAGATAGTGTTTGAACAACAGAAATGTGTGTAATTTTATAAGCATACATTTAAAAGCAAATAGATTAAATTTCTGCACTTCATTTTGTGCTCAAGATAATCTTAACAACTCTCAGCTCTCTGTCAACAAATTTAAGCTCATAATTTGGCATAACTTTTAAAGGGCCCAAACCAAAATAGTTGAATAAATCGGAAAAGAAAATAGACAACCCTCGTAGATGCGAGGGCTGGGCAAGCAAACAAATCGCTTGGCATTTGCACTTTGTGGCTCGGCTGTAAAAAATATTAAAAAAAACCCCAAACACACACTAGTGTAGACGGAACGGAGTTCCCTTTTTGGCATCGACCACATTGCGGCCAAAATGCCGGTCACATTCGTGGCACCAGCTGTGGTGCAACCACTCGGCACACACCCCCCCCAAATGCCAACGCCCCTGCTTAAAACTCCCCCTTCAACCCATCACGCGAATAATACAACAACCAAACGAATTTTCTAATAATAATTTTTAAACAAAAACAAACTTCCTTTCAGACCAAACGTGCTTTCTGTCATGCCCATACAGCAGATTCTGCAACATTACAAAAATTACAATGAGCCACGAGTTTTCTCTTCCTCTTCCTCTTCTTCCCCCTCGTCCTCTTCCTCATCCTCATCCTCGTTGTTGTTGTTTAGAAAATTCGTTACGAAATTTCACGCCAACGTCTGTGACGAAATTTTGTCGGTTGCAGGAACAAGTGCAGAGGAACTAGTGGAACAAGTGACAACCCTCATTGGACGACCCTTCGGATGCCACAAAATGTAAAAGGTTGCAACGCGACACCGAGTACACAACTCACAACCCCATGAAGAAGCGGCCAGGGACGAAGTACTGCAACCAGGGACATTGCCACTTTTAATCAGCGCTCTGCGCAGCTATTTAAAGCACCCGATCCGAGACAGAAACAGTTGGAATTCAAGCAGATCTCTGGATAAATTTTAAATGCGAATTTCTATACGTCGGGAGTTAGTTTTTTTAAGCGGCAAATGAATGAGTGAGTGTTTGAAATGAATGCATGAATTCCAAAGCAATTTTCATGTTGACATTGAGTAATGTTTTGGCATTGGGGAAACCCCTTAATGTTGTCGTACCCGGAATGGGCACAGTTTTCTGTTTTTTGGGTGGTTGTTTGGTTTGGCATTTTCATATCATTTTCGAATATTACATGCGGATTAGCATTTCCTCATTGGGATTGCAGCCAAAACGTGCCATCGTTATGTTTAGACAAGGCCCAGAGAGGGGAGGCAGGGGGAGGAATTGGGGTATGGGGAGTGGAGGCGTGCAAAGGGGGTGGCTTGCAGGCGCACAGTGGGTGGGTTTTTTCAACCAACCCAAAAAACTTTGGACATATTCCTTTGTATGTGGCTCTTAAAGCAGATATAGTCCAACAAAAGGGTTTGAGGTTTTTAGAGGAAAATTAGTTTCTTTAAAGGAAAAGAAGTTGGAAATGGAAAATAGCTGGAATTAATCAATATTAGACTAAATTTTCTTTCTATGTGATTAAGGAATTTATTGATAATTTCTTCAGCTGTTATTCATATTATATGAACACTCACTCTTAACAGATGTAAGAGTGAGTTTTTATATAATATGAATAACAGCTGAAGAAACTATCAATAAATTCCTTAATTTAATTTATTTATAAAATGGTCTTTATTAGAAACAATCCAGTTTTAAAAGTGTCTATAAAAAAGTGTTATTTTAATATAATTATTTTTATTAAAATGACAGTTTTGCTAGCCTTTTTCAGCCAACTCTTTCCTTATATAGATAAATTGTTCCTTATTTTCCACTACTTTTATCTTCAGTGTACCAAATTTTAGTGCAAGTTTGTGTGCTTAATTTCTGCACATTAACTAAATTTTCTGCCACAATTATATTAACTCCATTGTTCGCCATTTGCAGTGCTTTAAGCCATCATTAGCGTAAAGACTCTACCAAAGATTTGGCAAATCCCCAGCCAAAAGTTGGGCCTAGTCGAACCTTAGTCCTTAACAAGTTTGGTGCAAGTTTTCAAGAATTCTTGAAATCAACAGCCTTTCAAAAAGTCTGCAACTGTGAAGAACTTTTCAATTTTCTTTTCACGCTCACATTTTACAAGCTGCTACATGATTGGGGTCGTTTGGGTTACAAAAATCCCTCCACAAGCCCTGCTTCCCCTACCTCCTACCGTCCCTACTTCTCCCTTTCCCTATGCCCTCCCTTGGCTAGTTGCTTAACAAGCTGCCAAATTTCACACCCAAGTAAATTCAATAGCTGAGCACCTAACTAAAACTTTTAGCACGCGTCGCTTGAAATATGTCAGCTATATAGAGGAATTAACCCCAACTTCGTCTACTGAGTCCCAAATCCAAATCCAACTCCATTTACACCTACACTCAGCTCTCACTTGTCTCTATATTTTATTATTAACTGGCAGTTGATTAAAAACTCATTCGAAACTGATTCGAGTCTGATTTGGATTTCGGTTTTGGGTTTGGTTTTGGGATTGAATTGAGTTTTTGGGGTTCGTCTCCTTATCAAGATCCTCGACACATGTCAGCGCTGAGTTGGCTGATTACGAATGTTAGATAAATATTATGCAACTATATAACAGCTTCCGGGGGTTTATGAACCCGCCCCGCCCCCCTATGGCAGCCCCTTTTATAACCCGCAGCTCTTTGGCTTGTCGCCATCGACGTCATCGTCTGTTTATTTGTTGTTTTTCTTTTTTTGGGGAGCTCTGAAACCGTTTCCTTTTTGTAATTGACTCAACGCCAAGGGGCATCTCCCCCTTTCTATCTGTGTCCCCTCTTCCCTCTCCACTCCTGCTGCTGTGTAATGAATTTTTTTGGTTTCAAGTACAGGGGCAACAGCTACAGTTACTGCTACTCTCAGCATTGTTATTGTTGTTCTTTTGGCACGTGGCACGTGGCACTTGGCTACGTGTGGCAAGTGGGTGAGCAGTAGAAGGGCTAGAAGGGGGAACAGGGGATATGAATGCCATGAAATTGATTTAGATTTTAGTTATGTTATTACTCAACTGCCCTCGGGCAAACAGAATTCTAATTATTTTTGAGCAACGGAATTGTGAAATAATTAAAAATGATTAGCTCATAAACGTATCCTGCTGCCAAGGACTTTAGTTGAATATATAATGGATTCAGTAAAAAATTGAGCAGGAAACAAATTTAAACATTAACTTGAACTCTACTCTACTCAGTTATGAAAGTATAGAATTCATTTATTTAATAATAAATATATATTTTGTTTACTATATTTATGTTCACTTTACAGAGAACTAATGAAGCGTAAAACTTACAAATAAATATTAGTTGTAAATATGTTATTTAAAATAATAATTGTTAACATGAAACTGCAGTTTATTGTTCTCACTTTGAGGTGTATAATAAAGATTAAAAGCAAAATAAATAAAATATATATTTAAATATGTAGTAGAAGAAAGAATATTCTACTTTCTATAAAAAAATATTTAAACTCTAAACAAAGAAAATAAATAAGTCTTTTGATTTTTCCATTTTGCTCTTAAACTTTCAACTTTCAGGTAATAAATTCCAATTTCATTTAATGCCATCAGGAAAATCAAAACAATTTCGTGTGAAAAATTATGTTTTCAGAAAATTTATCATAGAACACACACGAACAAGACAAAATACTTGAGGCTGCCAGTTGAAGTTGAAGTTGAAATTCTTAGCTAGAGGATGAGATTGGAGTTAAGGATGGGAAGGAAAAGGAGAAAGAGTAGGAGAAAGAGAAGCAGAAAGAGAATGAGAATGCATCAAATAGACGACAAGCATGACGATAATGTGGATACTGATGTTGATGACGTGCGTGTTGGATCTCTCACTCTCTCTGTCTCTCTCCCTCACTCCCTCTCCTTCTATTGCTCTCTGTATGTCTGGGTTTTATGGTAATGCCAAGTACGTGAAAGATGCACCAAACTTGGCAGTTGATTCTTAGAATATCCAGCATCGTAGCCAACAGCCAACAACCAACATCATAGCGCCAGACAAGATTTATCGATATAAGTCGAAGACACTTGTTTACTGCCGCCCCAACACACACACACACACACACACATGCAGTGAAATTTGCTAAGCCACCAAATGAATCTCAGAGCTAAATAAAGTCTCACATAAAAGTGACTACAAGATTATGCTCATCATATAAATAACTTTGCCAAATTGTGCACTTTTTTAACCGAAAACAATGAGAGATAGAAACAAGTCACTTTATTAAAGATCATTTAGTATTTGTTTAAAGTAAAGTAGGAGCACATAAATCTAAATTTGTGAAAGTTTTATGCAGTTCAGAGCTCATATTTGGGAATAGACTTTTGTACAAGTCTTTGCAGAAACTTAATCAATCAAAAAATAGATTTATCTTAAAACTTTAGTATCAATTTGAGCTTAAAAATAGTTTAGAAAATTATATAGATTTAATTGTAGAAGTATTTTAAATTTCTAAGTATATTTTCTATAATTCTGAGGTCTAAATTAGTTATGTTTCCAACAAATTATTAACATTTCTCAGAAAATTTTATACTATTTTCTGATCAGAATTGATTTTATTTCCAATATAGTCAAACCTTAAACAATTTCTTAATCAAATTCTGTAAAAACACTTGAAATTCCCTAAAATCCGTTGTCAAAATTAATTCTGTTTCCTATCAACAAAAATATTTATAAATTTTAAAGCATTACTTTAATAATATACTGCTTCAAAATGAGAAAACATATAATTATTTTTTTCAAAAACACTTAAATAAATTCTATTATAAATAAAGCAGTTTAGGTGACGTTGATTAAATGACTTACAAACCAAATTCGATGCCAAGTCCAGCCCCAAATCTAGTTTACAAATTAGAAACCACAAGACCAAAAACAACAAAACAAACCACAGCAACAAGAAGAAAAGCAACAACAACAACAACAGGAGGAGGAAGAAAATCAGTTTTCGCCTCTGCCAAGCCGCAAAGGCCCCGCCCACCAAAAAGAAAATGTTGAAAAAACAAAACGCCCACAAAAGCGCTAGGGACAACTAGGGACAAACTGGGGGCAAAACCTTTTGTCCTGTTGTCCAGCTTGCAACATGGGGCACACAATTGGGAATGGGAGTTGTATGTCCAAAATTAGAGTGTGTTGCACTTTTAAATCTCAAACTCAACTTTGTCTGTGTGTGAGTGTGTGTGTTAGTGTGTGTGTTAGTGTGTGTTAAATTTACTTGGGTTGAAAATTGAATTCAAAAGCGATTATCAGCACTTAACTGTCAGCGACACGAGGCCAAGCTCAAGAGTTGGCCAAGTTTGCAGGCCAAAAGCAGCGCCAATAAACCAGCAAAGTCACTTCAACACACACACACACACACACTTAGACACTGCAGTCATAAATGCAGCTATAGTTACAACTATAGATATAGATATAGTTATATATGTATCTACAAGTATATATATATGTACCTACATGTATAACACTTGGTTGGCTCAAATAAAATTTACACTTACAAGTGGCGCTAAAGTCAAGTGCAATGCCCTGCCCCCTCTCTACCCCTTCCCTGGCTCCGCTCTCCCTTTACTCCCCTCACACCATCTTCTGAGCCGTCAGCTGTTCGGACATGACCAAAGTGTTGCTAGCTGACCAGGGACGGTTTGGGTTTGGGACGGGCCAACGTAGCAGTTGTGGCTGCAGCAAATGTGGTCAAGAGTTTTATAAAAGTTCATCATCCATGGCCTGGTCCTAAGCATTTTTCAAGTGCAGCGCCAAAAAGATTTTCAATTTCAAATACGAGAGTATTATATAAGCAATTCAAGTTGAAGCTGTTGAAGCAGCTGCCAGCCTGTGAAAACCATTTACACACCTCTTCCTCCCTCTTAGGGCCATTTCATTATGACCATTTACAGCTACAGGCCAGCACCACTGAGTTATGAGTTTGGCAACAGTTTACAGCAAAAAATGAATTCAATTTAAGAAGATTAAAGTTGATTTGTTCAAATTATGAACTAATACAATTACAATAAAATACATTTCTACATTTAAAACAATTGTTTAAATATAAAAATGAGTTCGCAGACCAAAAAATATTTAAAATAGGGATTAAAAGGATATTCTTCAAGTAATATATATAAATAAAATATATATTCTAAATTTATACTTGTTAAATCTAAGATAACAAATAGCTTAATATATCTACATTTTTATTTTCAGTGTAGACATTCCGAATAGAGCATTCGCTAGTCTACTTAACTGGCAGATAACATTTCTCTCACTTGGCTCTCATCTCTGCTGCACATTCATAAAGTACATAATCATGTTCATGACGTGAGCTCAAGTGGGATGGAGATGGAGTAGAAATTGAGGAGGGATAGATATCGTTATGGGTATGGATTTTGGATTGGACTGTTTGGTTTGTCGGGCGTTATGTTATGAAAGCTTAAACCGTAACAAGTATTTAAAAAGCACTTAAGCTTGAGGACGCATATGAAATGAATTAAAAGCATATTGAAATTTATTGTTTATTTATTTATAAACATATTTCATTGTATTGTTGATTTTGATGAATTCAATAGCAAATGCATTTATTCAACATACAAACAATAAATTACTGTCCTTCTGTCACCACAATTTAAGGTGTTCGAGGCTTGGGTGTGGTACTAACTGTAGTTCTACGACTCGTTGGGAGACGTCGGGAAGTCCTTCGAGTGGATCTGGTAGTGGTTCGGCTGGTGGATCGTCGACGGGTGGTTCGTCGTGTGGTGCAATTCGTGCAGCGTCCTCTAGTCCTACGCCTCATTCTTGATAATTCAGCAAGGACATCACAAGTAATTCTCCTCCGAGGATCTACATATGAATATAGAAAATAACTATAGTATACTACAGATTTAGCTAAGATTTATTTTAACTTACTGCGACAGTAGATCCGCTGTATTTCACAATGATTAACACCCCGCCAGAACCAGCGATCTCGAACCAATCTGGGACAGTCACCTGGACCACTAATAGTCCTTTGAGGCAGACTTCGTGCACATTGCTGACAGCTCCTGTACATCCTATCGCAGTCTGTGTTCTGGGCACTGATCTGTGCACAGCAGACGATCAAACCGATAGCAAAAATTCTTATGATTTGCATTTCGACTACAACACTCGTTAACTGAAAGTTAAGTCACTTAAAATACCGATTTATATAGCCCAGAATTGGGTCAGCTTAAATCAGCTGTAATCAAAAAACAAAGAATTCTATAAACAACAATTAAATGCCTGTTGGGAGATTATTGATTTGTTGTTGATACTCTGAAATCAACAACAAGAAAGGAAAAAACAGTCGAACACGCCCGACCGTAGAATACTCTCTGCATTTTATTTCCGACCATTTTAATAAAATCGGTGTCCGAGTATATCAATTGAAAGTACTTGCAATAAAACTCGTTGAAACAAAAACATCTGATTGAATGTATACACACACATATACATTTTACATTATAAGTATGCACGCACATATGTATATGTGTATATGTTATACATACACAATTGGTTGGCACAGCCAGCATTCGCGGGCAGCGCTGCCGCTAGCAAGCAGCGAAAACGTTTGCTCACATGTTTGTATGTTTCTATCTCGCTTGCACACATGCAGTGAAATGGCGTTAAATTATAAACTATGTTACGTGTCTAGCTCTTTTGTTTATAGTCCGATTTATATGCAACTTTCAGGATAGTTTGATATACTTTGTCTTCAAACGAATGTGAAATAACAATACTGTACGATAAGAACATCTGCCTTAAAATCGGCATTGAAGTTTGCAAATTATTTTATTTCTTGTGAGAAAAGGGGGCGTGGCAGCCAAAAAATTTTAATGGCATTATATTTATGCCTTGACTAGGAACCTTCACACCAAAATTGGTGTTCCTATGTGCCATAGTTACTGAGATATTCGCCCAAAACATAAATTTTTTACGAGGTGTGTCTAGTTTTATGCTCATTGTGGGCGAACGGGGCGTGGCATCGAAAAAAAAAAAATTCTTGTATTGACTGACTTAATATCGAGTCGATTGTGACCAAATTCAAACTTGTAGCTCTTACCATCTCTGAAATCTGTTTGTTCATACGGACGGACAGACAGACGGACAGACGGACAGACGGACATGGCTATATCAACTCGGCTTGTGATGCTGATCAAGAATATATATACTTTATGGGGTCTGCCACGCCTCCTTCTGCCTGTTACATACTTTTCACAAACACAATATACTCTCTCTTGCAGAGAGTATAAAAACTGGAAGTAAATTTGATTACAAACAGATTTATAAAGACTTAATACTATCAACTACAACTTTTTAGATTTTTAGATTTATTCAATAAAGTAAGTTTTTGTATAGAATATTCTTGGAAAGTTTTATAGATAAAATTTGATTTGGAAAACTTCATTTGAAGTTCATAATCATTTGCTGTCCTTCTGTCACCACACATTAAGGTGTTCGAGGCTTGGGTGTAGTCCTAACTGTAGTTCTACGACTTGTCGGAAGACGTCGGGAAGTCCTTCGAGTGGATCTGGTGGTGGTTCGGCTGGTGGATCGTCGACGTGTGGTTCGTCTTGTGGTGCAATTCGTGCAGCGTCCTCTAGCCCTACGCCTCATTCCTGACAATTCGGCAATGACGTCACACGTTATTTTCCTCCGAGGATCTAAACATGAGCATAGAATATAACTATAGTATAATACAGATAAAGCTAAGTTATATATAAACCTACTGCGGCAGTAGATGCGCTGTAATTCACATTGACTAATGCTCCGCCAGATCCAACGACCCTGTACCAAACTGGGACACTTATCTGCACGATTAATGGCCCGTTCAGGAACACTTCGAGTACATCGCTGGCAGCTCCTGAACATCCTTTCGCAGTGTGCATTCTGGGCACTGATCTGCGCACAGCAGACGATCAACCAGATGATGACTATACTTATGAGATGCATTTCAACTATAACACTAGTAAACTGATAATTAAATCGGCTGTAATACCGATTTATATAGCTCAGAATAGGGTCAACCAAAACCAGCTGTAATCATAAAATAAAGAATTCTGTTTTCAACAATTAAAAGAATTAACAATTGATTGTTTTATACATACAACAGAATCCAAAGCAACATCTGGAACTATAACAATCAGAGAAATCCCTTACTCAAACAACTCCAGACTATAAATACCAGATTTTGTATGAAATTTGGTTAGTGTACAACTTAAATCTTAAGTTTTAACAAATATGGCAAAAATTGTGCTACTCCTGGGTAAGGTAACACTAAGTATACTCTGATCAGTCAGTTAACATGTTCCTCTGATCTACCTTAGTTATTGGCTGTTTGTGTCTGTGGCATACTCAAGCTCAGAATACCGTCTGTGAGCAAATTACTCGAATTTGTGAGGCAAATCAAATAAGAGTAGGATTTCAAGACGATGTTACCAATTTCTTGAATGCCGATTGCCGCCGAACCAATCCAGAATGGAGAGATGTAAATCGCTGCCAAATGGAACGTGCTGCCTGTGAATGTGAGTTATAAATATTATAAAAGGTTTAATTAATTATAAACTAAAATTTATATACATTTTGCTTTTAGTAACCTTGGTCAGATGCAGTGAATTGTCCTGTGCGAATATAGCCCAGGCTCTTGGAAGATAATGGATTTGTTGTTGAAATTCTAAAATTAACAACAACTGAAGGTGTATTCGTTTACAAACATTTGTAAATGAATCTGAATAAAGTAAACTACAACTGTTAGCATTTGTTCAATTAAGTTAGTTTTTTGTATAGAATCCAGTAGGATATGTTTATTTAGAGTTTTATAAATTCTATTTGATTTGGAAAACTATTTTTGAAGCCAATGCAACTCTAGATTAGGGAAGTTTAATGACTCAGAAATTAAATTTAAGTATACACTTATAAAATGTATAGAAAATACAGTCCTTAAATATCACAAAAATTATACAAAGATACTTTTGTTTTTTATAATTTTATTGTTTATTCATTAATAAACATTTTTCATTAGCAAGTTCATTCATACAACATACATAAAATCATTTGCTGTCCTTCTGTTCCCATCGTTTAGGGCCTTCGAGGCTTACGTGTGGTTCTACGTGTAGTTCTACGAGGCGTTGGGAGACGACGGGATGTCCTTCGGGTGGATCTGGTGGTTCGTCTAGTGGGTCGTCGACGGGTGGTGCGTCGTGTGGTGGTGCAGCGGGTAGTGCAGCGTGCAGTGGCCCTACGCCTCATTCCAGACAATTCAGCAATGGCATCACACGTCATTCTCTGCTGAGGATCTACAAATGAATATTTTAAATTATTATAAAGAACACAAGTCAGAGTTTCCCTAACTTCTAGACAACTTACTTCGACAGTAGACTCGCTGAACTTCACATTGGGTGATGTTTCGCCAGACCCAGCGATTTTCAACCAAACTGGGACACCGATTTGGAGCATTTATATCCCTTTGGGGAACTCTTTGAGCACATTCCTGACAGCTGCTGTAGAGCCTATCGCAGTTACCGGACTGTGCACTGATCTGCGCACAGCAGACGATCAAACAGAGGGCAAAAATTCTTATGATTTGCATTTCAACCACAACACTCGTTAACTGATAGCTTACTCGGCCAAAAAACGATTTATATAGCCAAGAATTGGGTCAAATTAAAACAGCTGTAAGCAAACAATGGATAGTTCCATATTTAATTCTATAAATAATTTAAAATTAATACAATTTAACAATTACAAAACTAAACAATTGAATACTTTTATATACAATATAATCCAAACCAACATCTGGACTTTTAACAATAGGTGTAACTCCTTTACTCACCCAGTTTCAGACTATAAATACCAGATAATAAAGTAGAGCTTAGCTAGTAATCCTCTTGAATCCAGAGTCTTAACAAATATGGCAAAAATTGTGCTACTCCTGGGTAAGGTAACACTAACTATACTCTGATCAGTCAGTTAAAATGTTCCTCTGATCTTCCTTAGCTATTGGCTGTTTGTGTCTGTGGCATATTGAAGCTCAGAATACCGTCTGTGAGCAAATTACTCGTACCTGTGAGACAAACCAGATAAGAGTAGGATTTCAAGACGATGTTACCAATTTCCTGAATGCCGATTGCCGCCGAACGAATCCAGAATGGAGAGATGTAAATCGCTGTCAAATGGAACGTGCTGCCTGCGAATGTAAGTTATAAATATTTAAAAAGGTTTAATTAATTATAAACTAAAATTTATATACATTTTGCTTTTAGTAACCTTGGTCAGATGCAGTGAATTGTCCTGTGCGAATATAGCCCAGGCTCTTGGAAGATAAATGTTGAATTTTGTAATCAACAACTATTGAAAATGTATCCAATAACATTAATATGAATAAAAAATGAAAAAAATTAACTATAAATTTTAACTTATTTTTAATTAAATTTTTACATTACGGAGCTTTACAAAAAAAATTAGATTAAAACTGGTTTTAAAGCAAATCTGATTACAGATATAAGCAGTGTAAAGATACCGATTTAAAAATTAAATATGTACAAATTTCTAGAAAAAATGTCAAAAATCATTTTGTATTTTGAAAAAATCTTTTAAAGGTTATACGAATGATAACATTTTCTTGTTTATTTAAACTTGTATTTATTTGCCGGTAATATTTAAAAATTTTATCAATTTATTTTCAATATTTATCCGGGTCGGAAAGTCTTACGAGTGGATCTTCGTGTAGTTAAACGGAACGGAGGTCGAACAGTGGTTCGTGCAGTGGTTTGAATGGTAGGCCTGGGCGTTGGTCTGGGAGTTGTTGGAGCAGCTGTTGGAGGATTGGTTCTGGGAGTAGGTCTGGGTGGTGGTCGACGTGTGGGTGGTGGTCGACGTGTGGGTCGTCTGGTGGTTCGACGAGTGGGTCGTCGGGTGGTCCGACGAGTGGGTCGACCACGCCGTGTTGTTCGCCTTCGTGTTGTACGGCGACGCGTCGTTCGTCGAGGGGTAGTGCAAACATTACAACGGAATGTCGCCTTTCGTTTCATTCCAGCCATTTCAGCAATGGCATCACAGGTGAATTTCCGATCAGGATCTGCATGCATTAAATGATCGTATATAAGTAATTTATAACATTAAAGATGAGCAATCGATTAAATTAAAAAACTTACTTTCACAGTAAAGACGCTGAAGTTCACATTTGTTAACATCCCGCCAGACCCAACGCGGTTTCACCTCCTTGGGACACTCTTCTGGACGATTGATTTCCAATTGAAGCTTTTTTTCAGAACATTTCTCACAGCTCTTAAAGAGCTCATCGCAGTCAACATGCTCTGCACTGATCTGCGCGCAACAAAAGATCAAGAAAAGAGCGAAAATGTTTAGTAAATACATTCTGATTAACTTAAACTAAAAAGTTGGCTTTGGAACCGACTTATATAGCAGAGATTTTGCTACAGAATCGGGTCAATGCAAAACACCTGTGATCAGACAATACCTATTCTACAGATTTCTCTGACATATAATCAACAAAACGATTGATTCCATTTTTCATACAATCTGAAACAGCTGATATTATAACAATAACTTCTGGACTATAAATGTGTTACAATTCGATAAAGCCCAGTTAGTTAAACTGTTAATAAGTCTTGATAAGCATGGCTAAAATTGTAGCGCTTTTGGGTAAGCTTATAAGGTGTCTTACATGGAATCAAACAAAAACTTTAGTTGATCTTCTTTAGTCATCTGTGGTTTGTGCTTATGGCAAGTTCAAGCGGATCGCGCTACCTGTGATCGTATAGTTCGAGCCTGTCAGCAAAATGAGCGAATCGTAGGACGGGAAGACCAAATCAGCAACATGATGAACTTTAATTGTCGTCGAAGAAATCCGGAATGGAGAAATGTAACACGCTGTCAATTGGGTCGAGCCTCCTGCGAATGTAAGCTATGAATCTGATATAAGAAATACCAACTTACACTGTGTTCTACCTCTAGTATCTATGGTGAGCTGTGGTGAATTCAACTGTGAAAATATAGCCCGGATTATTGGCAGATAAGTTATAAGTTGATTAACTTTTGTGAGAAACTGTTATTTATAAAAGTAATAAATTTTTAATCTTCTAACAAGTTTATTTCTGATGCACATAAATATGTATCACTTAACAGCTTACGATTAATATCAATCAGTTGACTTCCCAGAATTCCATGCACCGTCAAAATACACCTTAATTTGCGTAGATTCTGTGAATAACTGAGCAAGATTCCCACTGTAAATCTAGTTAGAGCTTCCACCTCTCACACGATGTCAAAGCTGCTTATCAGTCTTTGAACGGCTCTCCCTCTCCCATATGTAAATGCCTTCACAACACAACCGCTCTCTCGCTCAGCTGCTCTGTCTCTCAACTCACCACACGCACGCAGCTTGGCTCAACGTTGTTGCTCTGCTAAAATCACCACACCATAACAAAACAAACAGAACGCATGTAAACAAAACTTAATTAGAAGAGAGCGGGAGAGGGAGAGCTTTGGTAATGGATGCTCAGAGCCAGGCGCGCAGTTGAACGTAATGTCAGACGCTCTCTCTCGCTCGCTCTGTCTCTGCGTCTGTTTGCCAGTTGATCTATCTGCTTAAATACACATGGTGATAATAAAGATTGCGAGCCAAAAAACAAAATTTTCTGCGGCTGTCAACATCTACATGCCTTTTGTTACTATTGTTGTTAATTTTTTCACACACAAGCAAATGAAACGTCGCGACGTAGGAGACAACAGCAAGAGCAACTGATAGAGTCAGAGCAAGAGGGTAAGCGAGAGGATGATAGAGAGGGAAAGCAAGAGTAACAGCAGCAGTTAAAGCAGCGCTCCAGTTAATAAGCCAGTTGCACGTCGAGTCGCAGTCGCCAGGTTGACAATTGTCGCGAGTCGCGTTGTGTTGGATTCAATTGAATTGAACGGAATTGAGTTGAGTTGAAATAAGTCACGTTCTTTGAGTATTCAGTATTTCTGCAGTCGTGTATTGCAAATTGCGTGATTGAGCAAGTGAACAAAGTGATTGATTAAGTGCTTCAATGAGTGAGTGAGTGCAGCTGTTGCCAAATGCTGTCAATATGTCCAACATAACATTTATGCGTCTGACCAAATTGCAACCGCTTTTTCATTTGGTCGGCAGCAGTTATGCTGCATTGTCGAATATCGATGTCGCTTACGCCTTTCAGCCAAACACTTTTACCAATAACAATATCAATAACAACTACAACAACATCAACAACGACGGCAACCAGAATATCGAGAGCGCAAGCAATGCCAACCAAAATCACAGTAGCGACAACTTTTTCCTACTTTTTGAGGAGAATTACAGTTATCGTTCCACATCGACCATTGTCCTAATGGTCGCTGCTTGGATTCTGCTCATATTGGGTTTTGTTTTCTGCTGCTGTGCCGAATGCTTTGGCATTAGCGTCTGGCGGGGGAAGAAGCGGACATGCATTTCACAGAGCGAGGCAGAGAGCGGCTCTGCTAGCGCTAGCGCCAACGGCAATGCAGCCGAGCTGAGCGACCTTCATGCAGGTGAGTTTTTCAATGCAAGAGAGCTTTTAGTGGGGAACCAAGAATAAGCAGAAGCAGCAGCAGCAGCAGCAGCACAAGACAAAAACTCATGGCATACTTTTAGGCGCTGCTGAAAAATGGCACTGCGACAACAACAAAGACAATGAAACTTTATCTCATTTGCTTCGCCTTGAACAGACACACACACACACACAAGCGCATTTTCCCCCTTGTGTGTGGCATGCACACATATTTCATAAACACAAAATGGCAACAAGCAGCGAAGTTAAAAATTAATGTTAAGGAATGTGAAATACTCTCTCATTTATGGAAATACACTTAAATGCAGAGAAATGTAAAACAGAAAATCTTACAAATTTATTGAAATAACTAGTTGTATTTATTTTTTAAATACCTACAAATTTCTGTATGTTTTAAAGGCATTCAAAACGCCTACAACCCAATAGCCAAAAATATTCTTGGGATAAACAAATGCTCCACGTTCTCACCTATTCATAGAGCATATTTGGTGCAAAACTTTAGAGTTAAGAGTCATCAGTTTGCTTTGAGCGAGTGGAAGTTTCAGTTCCATTGGGTTGCACTTGGGATTTATACGAAATATGCGAGTGTTAAACAAAGTGAAATTTCTCCAGGGTGTTGGTGTTAGGGTATATACGATATATACGATATATGCGAGTAAAAACGCATTTGTATTTGCTGTCAATGCATTCAACTGCCACTGCTGCACTACTTTGAAACAGGGACTTTTGTTTTGTGTGTGCGTGTGTGTGTGTATGTGTGTGTGCAGCACAAGAGACTCATGCAAATGTGTTCTGCAGTCGTTGCATTAAGTTAGGAAGGGAAAGAAAGGGGAGAGCGGGGGTGTGACAGAGAGCTAGAGAATTGGGGAACTGCCTCATCGATATCATAAAATATTTAGCTATTTTTCGAATCTCGTTTTGGTTTTGTTATTGGCAAATTTGGCATGCGTTTTGACTGAAATTGGCTTTTGGCCAAGTCAACGAGCGTTAGATGCACACGTACAGCTACAGACATCAATTGCCCATATTTTTGGCATCATTTTAAGTGTATGAGCTTGTGCCTAAACCACACTAACACCAACACCAACACAACACCAACACAACCATACAGTTATCGGTTGCAACTTGTGCATCGTGCAATGCCCCTTAAATTCTCAAAAGATATTGGGTTTCATTAGGCCAATATTCCTCGTACATGGCCAGCATCAGCAGTCAATGGGTCATTAGACGTTCATATCGATAACACAAAATTTGTTTGCCAATTTATTTGGCCCAATGGCAATGGCCCAACGACAGCTGGAATTTCTGAGCTTGTAGCTTTAAGTGACATTCACAAGTTGCATTCCTCGGTGTTGCAATGCAGTTGCAATGCTTTTTGTTATGCTACTTTGCTCTTTGTTCCAAATAAATCGATGCATTTTTGCTCAAATATGAATTTCCATTGAGCTATGTTGACAACAAGTTAAGTTGCTTTTAAGCCAAAAGTTTGTCTGAGGCTACAAAAGGATAATCGGGAAATGGAAAAGGTTCATATAAGTTTCAAAATATTTATGAAGTGTCATAAAATATAATTTATAAATGGGGAAAAATAAAAAATCAATTTGTGTTTAAAATAGAGCAAAAGTGTGTAAACAATTTCCAGCGACTGATATACTAAACTAAACTTGTTATCGATAACACTTACCAGTTGGATGAACTAAATCAAGCTAAATAATTGCTAAAAGATGCTTGCATATTGATTTGATCAAAAGGCTGTTTAAAACCTGAAAACCTTCTTTGTGATGTGACCATTTTGTGAGCGATAAAAACCGCAAAACGTTAGCACTCGGCTAAAAGGCCATAAGTAATCGATTTGCCAGACTCCCATCTCTAAAACCGCTTGTCTCCACTCTCCAATCTCCATTCTCCATTCAATATATGCACTTGAGCGCATTGGCCCATTTCGATAACTACATAAGACCCGCTTCAGTGTGTCATGCGATAAATTTCTGCACTTTTCTTTCGACTTTACCAAACCCGTACATAAACGTGGCCAAAGTTAATAGCCTATAAAGAAAAGCGCACAGAAATAGGGCGAGCGAGAAAGAGACAGAGCAAGAGAGAGGCAGAGAGAGAGAGAGAGGGAGGGAGAGAAAGAGACCAAGCAGAAACTTAAAGTTGCTGCTGATATAAAAAATTGCAAAAGTCACAAATGTTTTATGAAACTTTCTCATTTTATTTAGCCTTTTATATATATTATATATAGGAGAGTATCAGCATCGACTCTCTCGCTGTTGCACAAGTTTTTAATAAAACTTCTGTGCAGCAATTTGCTGCAATACCTATTCCCCAACCCTCACCACTCCACCCCCTTCCCCTTGGGGTGTCAGCTATACACACGACTCTGTTCAGAAATTCATAACCGCATTTCTGGCAGCTCCTGGCAAACCGAGCAGCAGGCGCAGTTGTACATACCAATTACTTACATATCGACAATATGGCTGAGACAATAACTGAATGCATCTATACCCTATCCTCTCCCCCCTCCCCCTCCCCCTCTCTCTCTCCGAACCCCCTTTAAGCTCCTTATTCTTGGATACAGCTGATGCCACTTTGGCGTATAATAAGTTTTTTGTCTCTTTGGCTAGAAAATCGCGTATAGAAATTTGTCTGATGCTTGCCAAGTTCTAGTGTCTCAATTTAATCAATAATTCAGTTGATAATACCCTGTAATCAGTTGGCTAAGAAATGGGGAGTGAAGTGGTTAAAAAATATAATAAATTAATTATAAAATTCCAAATCAATTTCATCTGAATCCATAAAATTCCTTATAGAAATCTCTGCTTTGTGCATACCCATTTGAAATACCACTCTAGGGTATTTGCTAGCCGTTTCGGTCTTTACACAATTTGATTCACAGACACTTTGAAATTTGCTTTTCTTTTTATTTATAATGGTAAAATATTCACAGCTTTATTTGCTGTTTATGCGCTTCATTGGACTTGGCCTCGCCCCCTTTACCCCGCCTCTCTCCCCTACTCCAACCGACAGTTTCCCCTCATCTGTTTATTCGTGTACATCATTTTTTACGGGGCACTCATCAGAGGAGTATTGAAGATTCTGGAGGCGGAGAGGTTGAGGAGGCGGGGTTGGGCTGGAGGCGCAGACGGAGGCTGCTTAGTTAGTCCTTCATGGCACTTTGATTGCTCATTTGGCATTTATTTGATGACGCCAAGAGTCGGCCTCGGTCTGAACGCCTTCCAACTCATCTGATCTCCTTTTCCCTCTACCTCTGTGCCTCTCCTCCTCTCTCCCCCTTCTCCACCCACCGTCTGTCATCTTAAATTATTCATTCTGCGTGTCTTCTGCCTGCAGCAGCATCCACAGCTGCCCACGTTCAGCAACGCGATGAGAGTATTGCGAATTTTTAAAATATTCATGTCCTGCCGCTGGCATCGTTGGCCAAGTTACTTGCTGCTGCTGCTGCTACTCCTACTTTAGCTGCTGAAAACATCATCGGACCGTAGACTCAACTAAATGTGCGTAATTTTTACCGACAGCGCATTGAAAGTGCGGCTCACTGTCCTGAGACGGGGAGACGGTGGTACGGGGGTACGGGGAGACAGCCGTAGGTCGGTCGTGAGACGTTACGTGAGTGTGCAACATGCCTCAGTATTATATTGGATTTACCGCCTCTTTAGCTACAACTTTTGTATCCAAATCTAAAAAGTTCCTTTCTGGGTGAACCACTTGAAACGCTGCAGAAAACGTAAAAAAATTAAATGTTTTTTAGGTTATGAAATGGCCCTCTCGTCGATTCTCAGCGAGTTAAAGTAGTAGACGGGGGATTAATACAAGTGATAAAGAAATTTGAGCTAATTTAGGCTCAAGATATTTAGAGACAAAGTTGAGTTTAACTTAACTTAAATAAAGTTCTAGTTTTCACAACGAATTTTAAATTTAACTTTGAACCCAAACAATTTCTGATACTCACATAACATTGATTTTACTGTTGTCAGCTTTTCTTGTCTGATTTTGGTACACCCTAATTCATCCCTCTTAGCTCCACTTCTTTCTTTCCGATCTGTTTTGAGCTCTTGTTGAGCTTAAGCTCTGACATTTCGTCTAATTTGTATTTATTGTACAACATTTTTGTCAAATTGTGCATAAAATTTACATTTTTTATTAACGTTGTCCACTCTAAAGAATAGCAACGAGTGGATAAAGTGGAGAAGTGAAGAAGTGGATGATAAAATAGAAGAAATAAAGTTAATTCAAGAGACTTTTCACACGTTCGGTTTGGCTGATTGTGGGTAATTTTTATTGATTGTTTAACAGTAGATACGAATACACTCATAGTTATTCAATGTTTATTCATAGTTTATACGTTCCATCCATTTTATATTGAGGTCAATTGATTTTTATTTCTCGCTCGAAATGATTTTAAATCCAACCAACTTTCGGTAGCTGCATTTGAAGTTGTCATTATGCAATTTGATTAAGTTGTATTTAATTGCTTTTGTTTTACGCTGATAAATAAATGCAAATTGCTTGGTTTTCGGTTGTAGTTATGTAGTGTCATTTATAATAATTAATTATATTCAATGCGTGCACTGATGGCTTTTTGGTTATTTTGTTCATCGAGTGAATTGTATCGTTTAAAATTCAACATAAATAAATTCCATACACATTATTGATTCTTAAATGACGAAATTTCATTTATAATTATTTACAGTTACTCATTAATATTTTTAAATAAATTTCAAAATCAAATAAACCACGAAAATGGTCTAGTATTTATATAAGTAATTTAGTATTGTTTTTAAGACTTCAATTAATTTTATATTTTAATTAGTTTATACAACTGCTACCTATAAAACTTTAGCATGTTGTGTGCCTTAAAACTTAATCAAACTACAGCACTCTTAACATTTTTATTGGCCACGAAAGTTGAAGAGTTTTTAATGCGTATCAGCTGATGAATTTCAGATACTCAAGTGCACTCATCATTCAGTTTACTTTGCACAACTTACTCGTCGCTAACTGATTAAATTGCCTCCTTTCATTTACCCACATTTGGCACACCCACTTGGCTGGCTTTCAACGTAAAATTACCATAATTCACGCTTTCAAAAGGCGCACACTTAACCTTTAATTAAGATACTCGAGAACTTTTCAATATTCCGCTTCACTATGGGGCCATGGCGCCGTATTGGCGCACAAAACTCACTCACACACACACACACATGCAAGCACTCATAACACACACACACGCATATATATGTGTCTATATATACTCACACGTCAAGTCGCTGCATTTTGCCATAACGAAATTAACGCCATGCCATGCAGGCAGCGCTGCAAAGTATGCAACATAAATTTTTGCGCCGCGCCAATAAAAATAATTGAAGCAAAAAGCGCCACAGAAATACACAAACAAACACACACACACACACCGATAGGCGGTGCGTGGGGAGTTTGGCCATGAGGTGGGTTGTGGTGGAGTTGACTGCTGCTGCTGTAGTTCAACTCCAATGAGACTCCAATAAGACTCCAATGGCAATTTTACTTTTATTGCGCATCGCTTGACGTTGACTTTTAAGTGTCTGACGGTGACGGTGACGCTGACGCTTTGTTGTGGGCGCCAGCATCTCTCTTTGTTGTTGTTGACTGTTATTTCAGTGTGCTCTTCTTATTGTAGTTGTGGTTGTTGTTGCTGTTCCTGTTGTTGTTGTTGTTGTCATGCCCATCCATTTATCGTCAACGCTCGCTTTTGCTTGTTTTCATTTCCGCTACGCTTATCACATTATTGCAAGCTCATTGCCGACTTCTCTTTTGATTCCTTTGGCTGCCTTGTGCTATCAGTCAACTTGACTTTGCGTTTTCCTTTATGACGTCACTACACTGCAGTGCACTGCTATGCTTCTGTAATGCATTTGATATATCTGCACTGCGTTGTCATATCATTCACAGTGAAACCGAACAAAGAAAACGAAATGCAACGCAATTTTCTTTGGGTTTCACTTTACAGTAAAATTGTATTTCTTAAGCAGAGATCGGGTATAAATTAAATAAACAAATTCTTTAAATTTCATAAAAATGTGGCACAATAATAAGATTTACAGCTTTTAACTTTACTATAAATTAAAGATATACTTAAAGCCAAATACTTTATGCTCCATTGGAATACTAAATGGATTTCCTTGGTTACCTGTAAGAAAAGTAAAAAAACTTCTATCAATAAATACGACTTAACAAGGGTTAAATTTAACACATAAATCAATACTTTTTACAGCTATTGTTATATATTTCCCCCTTAACAGCTTAAAATAAACTTCAGGTCAACTTGCTAATGTATCTAACATATTATTATAAGTATAAATAGAACTTGTATCGATTAAGCCTTGTAATTCCAAGCGAACCAAAAAATATTCTTGGCTCAAAGCCCCAAAAATTCGAGCAGTCAAGTAAATAAATACTATAATCGATTTCTCCAGTTCAATGATTGTTCAAACTTTTTGAAAGTCAATTTGAATGCGAAAAAAAAAAAAACAGGAAGAAACGAAAACTGTCGCAAGTGTCCTTAAGAGTCCTGCGAGTGAGTCAGAGTCAAAGTCTGAGTCTGAGCAGCTTAGCGAGCTTCGAACACATTTTGCATAGAACATTAATAAATAATTTGGGTTTTTTGGTGTGAATGATTTTCATATAAATCCCCAGTCCAGCAGTCGTTACTGTATGTCTCTATCCCGCTCTCTCTCTATCTGTCTCTCCCTGTCTCTGTCACTCTGTGCTCTGGCTGTGTGTCCTGTGTGTAACGTTTGTCTACTTTGCAGCTCATGTAATATTCATGATTATTTGAAATTTGCGCTTCGTTATCCTTTATCCTTTTTCTGTGCAATACACACACACACATACGCACACTTATGCACACATGTGTGTATATATAGCGAGCAACAAGACACACGACAATCATATGTTAACGCGTCTGTTCGTCTTCTGTGTTTGCACAGATATACAGGAATACACACACAGCACAAACACACACACACACACATACATATATAGCACACAGGGGGGTGTGTGTGTGTGCGGTGTCCTTGCATATCATCAGCCTTTAGTCGCCAGCTAACGTAATCGCTTTTCGTTGGCAGCGCGCAGTTCGCCTGGGGAATTCCAACAACAGCAGCAGCAACAGCGACAGCATTGATAGCTCAACGCAGCTTCAACTTCAGAGTCCATCAATATGCCAACCCCCAATACCCCTGCCTCTACTCCACTCCCTTCCCCTTCCTTCCTTTCTTCCCCCTCTCTTGTAGCTACCTTAACAAACTGTTGCGTCACTCTTACCACACGATTTTCTACCTTAATTCTCTTACCCTGCTTGCTCCTTTATTTGTCACACTTTTCACGACGCCATATTGTCTCGCTATCTCCCTCTCCCTACTCCCACTTCCCCTCTCTGTCCCACTGTACCTCTGTGCAACTTCCGTTTCAGCGCCTTATCAGTTGTTGCCGCTGCTGCTGCTGATTCCCCCGACGCGCTTTTTGTGCAACTTTATGCAACATTCAATGCTCAACGTTCAACGTTCACCGTTCCACGTGCAACATGGCACTTCAAGTCAACGGCTTTTGTTAGGACTTAGTACGCCCCTCTCTCTCTCTCGCTTGTGGGCGTGGCATACTGTCTGCCCACATTGCGATAAAATTGTGTGTGCGCCAACGACAAACAACAGCAAACAACGACAACAACAACAACTAGAACTTGAACTAGTGCAACGCGGGCAAGTTCTGTTGACAAACTGAAAAACAATTATGATTGATTGTTCAACACTGGCTAAAGATTGCCGCCACGCCAAAAAGCTGAGAGGAAAGGTGGCAAGGTGGGAAGGTGGCAAGGTGGGAGAGTAGCAAGGTGTCTGCTGAGCTGACAGCAAAACTTGTCTGCAACTTGATGGCAAGTTGTCTGCATAGATCGAAAATTAAGATACCTGTGCTACAAGTACCAAACATCAGCTCAAAAGTGCACCGCGGAACTAGTTCTAGCCACTAACTCAAAGATCTTAAAGTTGAGGATAGTTGATTTATTATTTTAGTCTGCTTTTAAAAAGTAATAATTTATTCAAAAATTGTTTTGAGAGCTTATGGGTAGCTCATGGTAATTATTTAATTTGGAAAAGGCGAAAGAGAGGATTGTAGTAGGAGAAGGGAGAAACTAAAATCATTTTATTTATTATAACAAATTTCGAAATATTTGTCCTAATAAATATACTTAAGCTCAGCTGTGGATCAACTTATTACTTGAGGATCAGTGACTTACTGAAGAGAATTATTTTATTTTAGAAGGGAAAGGGAAAGTAAGTAGAAGTAAGGGAAGTAGTGGCTAAGATTTGGAACATTTCTGTGTAATACAAAAAGTCAATTATTTAATTATATTAACTATTTTTAACTCAATTCTATTAACTCTCTTTATGTCAATGTCCAACTCTCAATAATTATTTTTATTTGTTGGCAGAAAATATTCAATTGGAATAGAATAGAAATAGATGAAGCGAAAAAAAGTGATAGAGAGCGAAACGAGCTGAGATATTGAAGAAAATTGTTGTACTTAAATAAATAAACTAAATTATAATACTCAAATTTTATAAACTATAATTAAGCATAGCTATATATATTACTTAAATAGACAAACTTTCTGAAAGCTGTAATATATATTTTTGTAAATTATGTTCTATCAAATCTGACAATTTTTCAACTACAAAAACTTTAAAACTAATTGTAGAAAGAAAAAAGAATATCTGTATCTTAAAAATAACTAAAACTAATTGTCTGACAACGGAAATATATTTGTTGTGATGATTAAATTCAATCAAACTGAAAAGAGATTTGCTTTTGAAGCGTAACTATGAGCAGCTGGCACAGTGAATCAATCAAACAAATGCTGAATTCGATTCAAAAACGAATCGAGTCCTTTTGTCTAAGGCGACACGCAACTCCTTTTGGGTCCCTGGAGGTATAACTATTGCTACAATCTTATCAAGCGCAACACGCCACAACTCGCGGCACATCCTTTTTGCCAAACACATGTTCAAGCGATTCAAAAGTAAAAAAGGAAAACCTTAAAGGAAAACAAGAATAGAAAAAGGATACAAGAAAATGCCGTCAGTTGTTGCCGATGCCAAGCCGATGCCGATGCTGAAGCCGTTGCCGGAGATAGCTGTTTAAGCCAATTTGTAAACCATCAAATCGCGTTAAATGCGCTTTTCCGGTCGCTGGTGATGTGAATGTGGATATAGAGGGATAGATGGGTAAAAGGCCCCTCGATATCTGTTTGAAAAATCTCACAATGTTATTGTTTTCTTTGCTAAACGGAAACGCTTAGGCACCCCTCGCAAAAGGCACTCACAGGGCACAGAACAGCGAGTCGACTCTCTTTCCTTCTTTTCATTTTTTCATTTTTTGTGGTATCTGCCGCAGACTCCAGTAACAGGTACAAGGAAACAACAGTATCTATCGATGGTATTATAGAGTGCGATAGGGAGGGGAGACAGAGGCGCTTCTCTTTCATCTACTGCACGGTTTATTCATATTGATTTGTTTGCCTTTTGGCTACACTTTGTGTCTGAGTCTGAGTCGTAACCGTAGTCGGAGACTGTGTGAGAACAGGAAATTGAAAAGTGGGAGGGGCTCAAAAGGGGGCCCACAAGAGGGTAAAGAGGGTAAAGGCCCAGTTATGCAAGAGGTAAATTCTATTCAATTATCGATTCCTTTAGTTGTAGATTGTCAGCAAGTTTAAACACTCGCTCTGTTCTATTTTGTTTCCTACTGTGACCTCATTGCACTCGTTGCCTTCATGGACTTCCGTTTGCGATGCATTCAACCAAAACACCGAATGACCATGACAAAACCATAGTACAACATAAAGGTGAAAAACCCCTGTTTCCCTCTCCCTTCCTCTCTCTCTCTCCTGCTCCCTCTTTCGGCTGGGCTCATTAAATACCTGAAAAATGAGCGTATAATTTACGAGCTGTTTGTCAACAATGTCCAGAACAGAGCAAAGAAATCTACTTTGTATTTTTATTATTATTAAAAAAGGAACAAAAATTCACTAAGAACTATGAGCGTAGCATTAAGCAGTAGGAAATGGGGAAATGGAAAATGGAAAATTGGAACTGCCTTCTGAAACTGAAGCGTAATGAGGCGTTTTATCATTTCCGTTCTGTTTCGAATCGAATAAAATTTACATGTGCAGCAGGATTCAAACATACAAATCGTATTACTGTCCCTTAAATTGACAGCAGTTCATATATTTTACTTTAATAGACAACAGAGTTTTTCCGAGGGTTTTGCTTTTGAGATGTGACAGCTTTGTTGGAAAAGTAAATTAACACCAATTTGTGGAGTTAATATGCTAAAAAAAATAAATCAATTGTTTTTGTTCCTATGTCAATCCTTAGCGCTGATTTATTAAAGGTTTCTGTAGACATTTTCTTATGGAAAAAGTATCTAACAATCGCATGTGAGTTGAGTTTAAAAAATATAAATATGAAAATGAATAAATGTGAATATTTAAATTAATATATAAATAAAAAGAACGTTTATTACTTCAGTTAACATCAATTAAACACTTATTTAGACTCTAAATATATAAGCTATACTTCATTAATTATATATATTTAAATAAATATAACTATAGCTAGTTTGATTAAACGTTTCTGTCTAAACCTATTTAAGCCAATTAACCTTTTTAGATAAACATTAGTTTATAACCCAGTCCATTAACGTATCATTCGACGGCTTCCAACAATTACTTTGACTTGAAAAAAGCTTAAAGTTAAAGTCCAAAAGTCCAAAAAGCCGATTTGTTGCTACTCTTAAATGACTTGTAATTTAAATATTTATGCCAAAGTACGATTATAAAATACCCTCTATATATTAGTAAGAAAATACTAAGTAAGGCTAATTATAGTTGCTTAACAACAACAAAGATTATAGTGAAAGTCTTGGCCGACCTTGCTGATAACATTGTTAGTCTCAGACTAAATATAGCAACACTGGGATTACAGCTTGTGTGATTACCTGGTTAAAGTGCAAACAACGATGACGTTGTTTAAAGCGTATTCAACTACGAATCGCTGTAAACATCAACTTCAGAACCGTCCAAAGGGTTAAGAAAACAGCTAAGAAAATACACAACTCATCACATCAGCATGACTCGTGCGGTGATTTCAAAGTGTAATGAGAATTCCACAGATAGGCAAATTAAACTTTGGCGCATAGTTAACTGATGGATTTACAATCTCACATTTTTCAGTGGCATTATTTGGTAACAGAGCTATCTTTATGTAGTATAGACAGACTTGTTGGCACTTGATTCATTTCATCATATCATATGATAGCTATGTGAATCCCATGACTAAGTTTGTGTACTGTTTCATGGGTATTTTGCGCATGCGCAGCTTGTTTCCAGTTTAGACACCTGTTGATTTATTGTTGTTTGGCAGCAAATGTGCGCAAAACCCGCCTAAATATCTGGCTAATACGTTTGTTACCCTCTTAAATTATTATTGTTACCATGACTTGCATAATATGGTTAATTGTACTGTTCTACAATCAAGTGCGAGTGAGAGCTCAAGTACTTACCAGAAGTGAATGGCTTTAGTTTGAACTCAAACCCAGGAGTTTCCTGGAAGAGAGTAAGAGTGTGGTGAGTTTTGCTTGGTGTGAGTAAAGGGTGTTGAACTGATCTTAGTGCGGACACTTACCCAAGGACAGCAAGCAGTATGGTGAGTTGAGTCATGATCTTAACCTCCGGACACGTACCCCATAGTCCTGGCCTCTGTGATGAATAAAAGAAAAGAATGGTGAAATGGTATTTAATTCCTTTGGCTTGACTAAGTAAAGACACAAACCCCCTATTTATGATCCTCAACTTGGGTAAATAAAATGAAATAAAAGTAATTATGGCTGAATATCTAATTAAAAGGTTTTGTTAAATAAATTAATATGATTGTAAAAATATATTTTATTTCCATTGAACTGAAACCAGTTTAAACCAAAGTTTGCTGACAATTTCAGCAATTTTTCGGTTTGAATTTAATAATTAAATTCTCACATACGCGTATTTGGACAGTTGCAAAAGTCAAATAAAATAGTCAACAAACTGCAATCAATGGCAGAGGCTTGAGGTAATAAATAACACAAATACTCGTATTACGAGTGCTACTTAACACATATTTATAATTCTCTGCTCTCTGCTCCATTTGATATACGCGTTAATGACAATCGGGTATTCAAGTTGTCAAGATAATAAACGACACTTCAGATAAGCATCCGATGCCATAGAATGCAGCCACACACACATATATAAATCATGGGAATTTTGCACAGAATCAGTTACAGTTCAGTCTTATCGGTGCCCCAAAGACTAGACCAAGAATACACATATCATAAACAGCAACAATAAAATATATGAGATATATATATTTTGGTAAGAGTTTAGGTCTCTGATTAGTCTATTAAAGTTAGTGGTTAACTAAAACTGTTAACCACTAGTCTGCTTAAATAAAATTACTTTCAATTTAACCTAATTTACTAAAATATATGTGCTTATTATTTAATTTGCTTTTTATATCCGTTTAACCCATTTGTATTATATCCCATTAAATGTAATTTATTAATTAGCTATGGAAATGCTCTACAAACGAGTATGAATTCGAATTCGAATTCAAATCAGAGTTTGAGTTCTGCTTTGTTTTGTTGTTTAAATGAGAGCTAATTTACATGCACTTTTAATTCAATGGACACACATATATAGTATACTTCATGAGCCATTTAAATAGAGCTTAGGTCGGAATCGATTGGGGCTTAAATGTATATTTATTGTGTAATAAATAGACCGAGTATTTATAATAAATACTTTATTATTTGTCAATTATTCATAAAGAGTGCCATTTAGATTAAAGCCATTAAAAAAAGTGCGTTAAAAAAGATATTGAAACTTTGAACTTGAATGGATTTTATTACAATTGTTTAATGAACATTAAAGTTTCACACGGTACAAGCCAAATTAATAACTCAAAAGTAGCAGTAATAATTTATTATTATTTAAGTATTTTAAATGCGATTTAAAAGCAGAAATCACAAAGTCCCATTTAGCTAAAAAGTATCTTTCAAAATTAGATAAAATGGTTAACAAATAGAAGTTGACAAACTTTTTGGCCACATTTGTAATTCCAAAATGGGTAGAAGCCTGTTCAGGGAGTGGAAAACAATTGATTACACATGTATTTATACCACGTGTAAACAATGTTCAGATTTTTTTTAAAGCACTCGAATCAATCGAGTTGAATTGAGCGACGAGGAACGAGCTGATAACTCAAATCATGTGTTACTAAGCTGTGTAGAATTTTAATTGGATTGAAATGCCTGAACACACCCAATGCAGTGGGTGCAGGATGCCAGGCATGACACAAAGATACCCTGTTTAACTATAAATCCGACAAAATCAATCAAATTTCATGAGCAGCTATAAAAAATTGTAGTCTTTCGTTATATATTTCAGTCTAACTATCCCTTTATAGCTCGCTTTACAGGGTATAATCCATACAAAAATTGCAAATTTATAGGCAATCTAACTGAGTGAAGTCTATTGCGGCATTATGCAATAACTACAATTACAACAAATTAAAAAACAAACATAAAAATTCCAATAATTTGTTAGAGAATTACGCAAAAGCCCAGAGCGAATACATAATTCGAGTATGTTGAATGTGTGTGTGCGTGTGTGTGAGTGTGTGTGTGTGTGTGCAATGAGTGTAATTACGAGTGCCGAGCATGAATGCTGCGATTGTTCCGATTGTGATTACGATTACGATTACGAATTGGAATTATTAAGTTTTGATTATCATTATGGGCATTCCTGCTATGCGGGAATTAAAGCAATGCCACAATGGCGAATGCAACAATTTAACGCAACTATGCTAACGCTGCTGCACGCAGCACGCTTTACGCTGCACGCCACACGCCACTCGCCGCACGCCGCACGCTGCCGCAGTCAAAAGCATTATCTATGTTGCAGCCACAAATTGCACAAATCGAATCGGATGGAATTTCGGCAATAAATTTATACAAAATAATTAAATGCAAATTTTAATCAACAGCCAAGCGAAATGACAAGACAACTGCAAACAGTTCAAAGGGTATGCACGACGAAGAGATACTCTCTGATGTTGATCAATAAAAACTTCGTTAGATATTGATCTTAAAGTCTGTACTCTAGTTTACTATATACCCATTCAAGTAATTGTCCTTTACAGGGTATTTCCAGCTTTATGCTTCATCAACTGCACAATAAGCTACAAAATGTATTAAATTAATTGTAAATAATGTGCATAATTCACAAATGTTGCCTGCCAGCAATTAGAACTGCATTTAAATAATTAAATGTTTTATTCAAAAATTGTAACAAAACCAAAAACAACAACAAAAACAACAACAGAATTCAAATACTTCTCGTACATTGCGTGGTCAATTTTCAAATCACTTTTCAAGCTAAGGAAAATTTTCAAGTATTCGCTTAAATAAATAAAATAGGAAGTAAACAACAACAGCAACAACAACAGCAATAACAACAACAACAGCAGCAACAACAGCAACAACAACAACAACAGCAACAACAACAACAAGAATGCCTCTTGGGCTCGTTGCTATCGGCAAAACTCAGAGTATCTTTTTTTTGCGCTGTTTTGTTACTGAGATACCCTAGCATAGGGTATATTAGCTGTGTAGCGTGTGGTGTAATGCATTGCCAAAGAATGAAGAGTATTAAGTTTAACTTAATAATAATATACATATAATTTTACTAAATAAGTTTAATAAATTAAGTGTCTATATGAATCAACAAGTTCACATTTGATATAAATTAAAAAAAAATAATTTAATTAATTAAGTTTAGTGTATTTTTTAACTTGTATTACCTTCATATAATATTTAAAATTACAATATAATTTTTTATATAAAATTTATACTTATATAATTTTTTTTAAGTATGTTTAATTTACTTTTTGTAAGCAAATAAAATTTTTAAATAATAAAAAATATAAAAAAATATTTAACTTAATATTCTTAGTGTATAAAAATGTATTTAATTTAAAGTCTCATCAATTTTTGCATTTAATAAATAGTATTATTAAACGAACAACTTTCAGAGTTATTTAATGCACTGATGTAACAATACTTTACAATTAATAGTTGTACTTAATTGTACGCTACGTTTTTGTATTTGTATAATTTAAATATGCTATTATTATTACAAAATACAAATTTATGCACAGACTAGCAATTACATGCCAATATCGCAAATAAATTAGGTTTCAAGGACAACACTAAAGTTTAAGTTTATTTAAAAGTAAATAAAATAATTAAAATAAAATTAAGTTTAAAAAATGTTCATAATATAAATAATAACAATTAGTACGACTCGACACATCACAGAAATTCCAAAAAGTGCAGGGTATTTAGTTAACAAGACTCCCCGCATAACTGTTGATGCTTTATTTTTGTTTCTAATTTATTTCCGATAGTGAAAACATTGACGTTGCGACCGATTCACATTCGATGGGGGCCTCCGGTTGTCAGGCATTGCGTTGTTTCAGTTTCAGTTGATTTAATTTTTTTTTTTACTTTGCGGCGGCGTCTTCAAGCCAGTCACAGACACAGACACAGCTACAGATACACAAACACACACTCATACACACACAGTCAGACGGTTAGAGACACTGAGATACACGGAGGCAAAGAGCAGCTCAGTCAGTAGTCATCAGAGTAGTCGCTAGTCAGCTGGGTTCGTGGTGCTTGTTTGCGCGGTGTCTCCATCTCCAGCTCCGTCCCTGTGACTGTGACTGTGTACAGATACAGATACACAAACAGGCACAGATACAGATGCTTGTACTTAGAGCACAGCAGCAGCAACAGCAGCAGCAGCAGCTGCGTCGCTGGCAGCGCTGTTGACGTTGTCACAGCAAGTTAGCGTTAACATTAACATTAAGTTATCACAGTTAACTTGGCTGTAATTGTGACTGGCAACGAAACAGTTTTTAATTGTTGTAAACAAGCGCGCTCGTTCGGTTTGACAAATTGCCAACAAAATAATAATAAAAGTTCATTAATAAATTAGTTAAAAATATATTTATTTAATGAAAATATTAAGAAAGTAATTGCAAATCAGCCGCGAGTTGTTTTCAATTCAAAACAAACAAAAATAAGTAAATAAAAGAAATTGAAATTTGTTGATAGAGGTCGTGGTGGAAACGTCGTCGTCGTCGTCGTCGTCATCGTTTGATTAAAATCATTTATGCAAATTAATTGTTGTTGCCGGCAACACAATCGAAATGGCGCCAAAAATCTATTAAACAAATTCAACAGAATTTTGTTTATTATTTTTATTTATTTGCTAAAAAGTGCTCGAAATGTAAGCGTTGATCAATCAAATAATTTACTACTATAACTAATTGATAAAGAGCATCTGTAAATTGTTATAAATGTTACATAAAGTGCAATCTCTTCCTGCTTTTCCATTTTGCGTGACTTGCCGTGTCTTTGCTCTGTTTTTTCTTTCCTTCTTTACATTTTTCTTTACTTTGCTTTGCTTTCCATTGAGAAATAAAATTGTGTTTTTTATGTGCTGGAATTAATGCTGAGAATACGATCTTCAATTAAATTGAATGCGACTGATTGAAAAGTCAGTTCAACTAAATTGAATTTCTTTGAAATACGCATAATTAGTGATTGTAGAATTATTAAATAATTTTTAATAAATATATGGGATATTTTATAAAAGATAAAAAATGTTTATAACATTTATAAAATAGTTTATTTAGTCATACATATCAGTTGATATATCAAACTGCATTATAAACAGTTTATAAACTGCCTTTAAGCCATATAAGCTTTATATCAAGTATACGCTGATATAAAGCACTTTTCCAGTCTACTTAAAAATTCAAATTGGTGTGAAAATATATCAAGACAATCATCTTTAATTATAGCACTCTAAAAACTAATTAAACACTGATTTGTTTCAACCTTAAAAGCATTAAAATCTTGGCAACCAAAGACAGTCTATGACGTTGCCAAGTTTATAGACTCCACTAAACTATATGTCGAGTATATGAAGCTCCACTAGCATTATCTGGGGCCTGTCAATTTGAGATGATTTCGCTCTTTAAATTATTCTGCTACAATAACAAACAAGCGTTGAAAACTTGAAATTTTCCACTTGATTTGAACGTATTAATTGTGCCCTTTATGACTGGCATTAAACAAATACAAGCACTTAATAAATAATTGTTTGTACTATATTTAGGATCGAGGGAGTCTATAGAGTCATAAAATGGAAGCAAAACATGTTGATTAATAAGCGGCATTATTTTATTTAGACTGAATACAATTGAAGCTAATTGGTTGAAGATCAGTAAATTTCACTCAAATAAAATTAAAAGTGTTTGCAGGAAAAACAGCTGAAAAGCTGAAAGCTGAAAAGACATCAGTTAAATTAGTCGTTGAATCATTTATTTCAATTTATTTTAGCCTTTTTACTAGCTATTTTTAAACAACATTTTAGCGATTTACTTCGTATGTCTTTTCACACTTTAAAGTGCTGTTCAAAACTGTTGTTTAAAACTCTAACAAAGTCAAGTACAACTGTACCTGGAGGCCACACGTGTCTCAGTCTGTGTGTGTATGTCCTTTAGTAGATCTTGACATGTAGCTGGCAATTGTTAAATCAAACAGGAGATACTTTTTTATTTTTATGGTAGGAAACAGTAAATGAAACAGAGCACAGCACAAGCACGACCCAAAGCAAATTTTATAGTGTTGAGAAAATCAATACTAGAAATGTAGCATCTATAGCTATAGCCACATATATATCTATATATCTATATACCTGAGAGTGTAACCCAAGTCCAATACTTTATTTAGATACGTTTATTGCTAAGATAAATCCAGCAAAGGAGTTTTAATAGCCACTATCAATATTTGTCTAACAAATAAGCGACGACAGTGCGATACTGTATAATGTATCTACAAGATACAGATACAGATACAGTTATAGATACAGCTCCACAGCTTCAGTCGGGCCAACAGCAGCCACCGATGCGTATGGCGAATTAACACAAACGCGTTAATACAATTAGTTGAAAAGTGAAAAATCTCATATGTATAAAAAAATATATACGAAATAAATAAAACGATTTTTAACAAATAGCAGTAGCAGCAGCAGCAGCGGAATAAAAAAACTGTTAAAATAATAAAAAATACACAACGTTCGGTGTCGACAAAAAGCGGCACAACAAATTTGCAACTTTACACTCGTCGGAGGTTTTCAGTCGCGAAATGAAGCCACAGCCACAAAGCTGAGCCACTGAACGCGTGTGCCACACCACAGTCGAAACACCACCGCAACAAACAACAGCAATTACAACAATTACAAATAGAATTATTTAATATTTAACGAAAAATGGTTGAGCTACTCAAGGCGCTCAATTTGACAGACAATTTGCTGGCAGGTCTGGATGACAACAGCATCGAGAATGTCTCGAATCCCATGGCCATGATTGCAGGCGTTGTGGATTCAACCAATCCTAATGCCACCGCCTTGAATCTGACCTCAACGACAACGACCACAACGTTGGCCAATGCCACAAGCAGCGCAGAGAAACTTCAATTGGATGGCTTCGATTTGCCAGGGAATTATTCCATATTGATCAATAAACTGGAGCAACTTGCTCTTGGTTTGGACTCCGCATTGGGTAACTTCACTATCGATCGGCAAGAGGTGGAGATTAATTTGAGTGGCGGTGCCTCCCCGAACGATGTCACCGATGATCTGCTCTTCAGCGATGTGATTCCTGCTGCTCGTGCTCCACCGCCACACATAGCACACGGCTCGAGAATATACACGGGCGAGGAGGAGGATTTCGCCCATGTTGTTAGTGATATTTGGATTGGAGTTATACTCACGCTGCTCATAGTGTTCGTAATCTTCTTCATATGTGCCTGTTTCCTGTATCACAAGTTTCAACAGTGGAAGAATTCATGTGAGTGCAACATGCAAAGCGCCACTTGGCGTATACTTAATAACTCTGGGGGTTACGTTGCGTATACGCAGTGTGAACGCACGCAAGTGTGTGATATGGGAACGGGGAAAAGGCGAGTTGAATGCACTTATTTCATTCAATAAAACGCAAGTTTATATATCGAATATTTTTGGAGGATTTTAAAAAGGTTAGCGGAGGAAACGTAAGGGATAAAATACACTATATATAAATGGGTAAAATTTTATTAAATATTTATTTAATTTGCCAAACAAATGTTAAACATAAGCATAGACTTTAAAATCATTTAGTACTTGAAGTAGCTATATTTAATTGATAGCTGTAAGTTAATAAATCTGATCTGTCTTTGGCAATATAAGAAATCTATTAAACTGTCCGGCTAAATTGTCCGAAATTACAAGAAAACACTCCAGTTTTATTTCAAAAACTTTCGTTATTACAAATGTAATAGAAACCCCTTTGGATACCAGTCACTACTGATACCTTAGTCACTAACCAAGTATAAAATATACATAAACAACATAAAATATGTTAATTAATTTAAAAGCGTTAAGTTCTTAAATTAAAGCAACTCTTATATTAGATCTGGCTTTATTTTAAGACTCAACTGCTAATTAAAGCTAAATGAAAGCAGCAACTAATCAGCGGTAAGACAAACAATGATAACAGCTTAACGGTACGCTTTTGTGTGGGATTAATCAACAAAAATCAGAGACAAAATCAGAAATTTAATTGAAGAACAGATTTGCAATTACAAAAGCATTTCTTCAGTGACTCTGTGCAATGTACAAAAAGCCGTGATGAATGGGGCAAAGAAGCGGAAGTGAAGACAAAAAAGGTGTAGGGGGAGGGAGGGAAAGTAAAACATAAACAAATAAACAAAGTACTAAAGCAAAGTCTGCGGGCCGAGGAAACTTAAGCAGCAAAAGGGAACAAAAACAAAACGAACCCAAAACTAAAAGCCAAACGAAAACGACAACGACAACGACAATGTTGATTAAGCTCATGCTAATAATGCTAATGGCAATAATGATGTTACTAATAATGATGATGATGATGACAATGAGTCACAATTAGACACGGCAGCAAAACTAATGCAAATAAATTGAAATTTGAGCGTTATTTATTTGGTTTTGCGAACTGTGAGTAGTGTGAATAGAATGTCGAGAAATGAGTCTTGTGACTCGAAGATACAGAAAACAAAGGTTTTGCACAAATATTTCGCAGCTTTGGCAAATAAACATATTATTTATCTAACTGTCTAACTGTATGTCTGTTAGCTGCTTATTTGTTTGGCCAATTGCCGAATAATTGCCAAGCTAGAAATAGAAATTAGTTGTCCGGAATCCCTATCATAATTTGTCTACAGAAATCTGTCTCTAATTATAAATTATATGGCAATTGGCTAATAAATTCCAAACTGAAATGAGACACACAGAGATAGAGAGAGAGGGAGAGCGAGAAAGAGATAGAGAACTGCATACTGGCTCTTATCTTTGCCCTTTGGGCCTTTTGCTTGTCAGCCAAAAGCAAACATAACATTTCCAGTTAATTAAAGCTGCAGTCAAGTGGCCCATTTTGGCCAAACAAGATGCCAAGAAGATATTCAAGAGTCTCAAGTTCTGTTTGTCCAGTTCGAGGCTCGATTACATTGCAAATTTGTGTTAATTAATTAAAATTGCTTTGTACTGCCACAAACTAAACAAAAGAATGTGATTTCACTTTCATTACTTTTTATCTCCCCCTCTCTCCCTCTTGACCAATTGTTGTATTAGCCATCATTTAAAGGTTCTGTTTTGCTTTGTTTTGAAAGGGCATCAATTGCAGGCAGAGGACTTGAGAGCTTTGAGTACTTGTAATCAAAAAGCGGGTCATCATGTGAATGAACGATATATCTACAGATAACAGCAGCTATATAGCTGATAACTCAAGTATTTCTTAGCTAATACAGTGGCTTACAATAACTGACATAATATCTAATCAAAAATCAATCATAAACTGAGGGAAACCACAAATAATTAAAAGTTTAAGTTTGCGTTAATCAGCAATTAAGGTCAACATTAAAAGATGTTAAGTTTGGTAAAATATAATTGTTTATCATAAAAAACTTTGTTAAAATATCTCAAAAGTGCATTTTAATTATGTAGAATAAATATTTATATATTTTATGATTTTTGTATAGACTTAAAATGCTTGAAACTATGTTTATGGCTGCCTTTAAATCTCAGTCTTTAAGACTTGCCTTCGAACTGTGATCTAAGTAGTTTTATCTGTAGCTCACACTCCTGTGCAACACTTGAACAATCCATCAATCAAATGTCTGCATAGTTGTTGCTGCTGTTGCTGTTGCTGTTGCTGCTGCTGCTGCAATCTGTCAACTTGCAACTTGGCTTGACTCACGTTCGCCATTCCTCCCCAAAAAAGAGACAGAAGAAAACAAGCAAGAAAACAAATTTTGTGCCTTGGCAACAGTCCAGAGTCCAGTCCATTTAGCACTTCTCACGTTTTATGTTTGTTTTTTTGGTTTGTCTTTTTTAGTTTTGGTATCTCTAGCTAAATTTATATTGACCACAATTATCATAAAGCTGATATCGCATAGTAGATTTAAATAAAGTTGCTTTGGCCTTTTTATTATTATTATATTTTGGACAAACAATCATATCAGGTACACAAACATTTTATGTATTTATCAAGCTGTAGTACGTCACTCATACGCAACGTTGTCACAGTGCGTATGAGTGACGTTTTTCGAATCTCGTCTGTTTAATTTCATTTTAATGAGTTGTTTATCTTTTATGGTAGCTCCGCTTCTTCTTCATCCTTTTGATGCTCCTGTTGTTGTTGCTGTCCCGATTGTTGCGATTGTTGTTTGTTGCTACAGCTGTCATTATTGTGGGCGTCGCATCGTTGTTGTTTTAACTGATTTGCCTGCGTCTTTATAATTGCTTTCCATTTTCGGTAGTTTCATTTAAATGTTTTACAATTAAAGCCTTTGGCCATTTTCACGAAACTCATTTAATCTTAAATACTTTCAAAGGGAACTTTATTATTAAATATGCAAATGTTTTTCACCTGAAGCGAACCAATTTTAACCATTTCTCCAATCGATATTAACTGAAATATTCCATTTTAAATTACAGACTCTCTTTAAAGAATTCATGATTGAATTTATAATCATTAATTAATAATTAATGCCAACTTTAGCTTGAAGTAGTCAGTTCCCCCGTTTGTAAATATATTAAATTATTTAAATTCAATACTAAAAAATTGTATTTAAATAACACAAATTAATGCAATCGTATTATATGTTATTTTTTATTGTATAATAATTGTTTTCAAAAGCGTTTGACTTTTAAGACTAACCATATTAATTATTCATGTATAAGTTATTTATATTTCATTGATATTTCAATTAAAGACTCTGAGCAAAAAAGATGATTTTTCCAGCACTTTTTTTAATGGCACATTTGTGGAAATGTTATTAAACTTTTGCGTCGTTAATTTGGAGTGAGTTGCTCGCAAATAAAACGGCAAAATTGTTAATTAAATTAGGCATTGATTAAATTTGCAAGTAATTAACATTTAACACACAAGCTGCGAACTTTATTAAAGCGTAAATTGCAATGGCAATGAAACTGCAATATCATCAACAAAAATCATGAGACTTTCACCTATTTCTCACCTGCTTTACACCCCATATACCCCATGCCTATGGTAGTTTTAAGCTGCTTTACATAGAATTGACGTCAATAGATTTGTTACTTATTTATCAAACGATTTTGCCACAAATTTAAGCAGCTTAAATATATGTTTGTAGCTAATATGTAAATATTATTTGTTATTTCGCCTATATGCGGCTACGAAATTCGCAAAAATATGCTAAATGAATAAAAACCCAAACGCATACATATATATATAATCCACAAAAATATAAAAATAAAGCAAATTGAGAGCAGGATGAGAGTAAGTGGAGATTAGAGCATAAAAGCGCTTAGTAAATGCCAAATTAGCGGCAGTAACTAAAACTCTGTGTTCGATTTTTGGTATTATTGCTAATATCCGCAAAAGACCAATAACTAAACAGAGAAGCCAGCGGCGTCGGTTAATGGGGGGATCAGGGTGGGGTAATGGGGAAATGGCGTTTGGCTAGTTTAACTAACCAATGTCGACATGATGCTTCAGTTTATAAGCCACAAAACGTGTTGGATTTGTTTCAATGGCGCTAATTGCTTAATTGAAACTGTTTTTGCATTGCATTTACTCCGTTTCCATAGAAAATAGACATCCCATACCCTACTTCCCCTTTGAAATCCAAACCGCCCACTCTCCGCCTCTGATTGTGCCATTCATAGCAAAATGTCAATTAGTATTTGCCTGCTAAAAGCCAAAAAATCGACAATACAGCAAATTAGCTGCTCGTCTGACACACAAATATACACACCACACAAATACAGGCACAATCACACACACAGTCCCACACCCCTCTGTGAATTCCAGCACATGTCACGCTGTCGTATACGTAATGTATATTTTGATTAGCATTACGCATACGCCACGTTGAGCATTCGATATTTCAAATGCATTACGAAAAATTGTTCCATTTTAATTGCAAATTTGTAACATCATCATAATTGGCCTGGCCAAGGGGCAAGCATCGCTGCTGGAGCTTTAGTCGCTGCCTGCCGCTGCCTCTGCTGCTGCCACTGCCAATGTTGCAGCATATTTTAATAATTGATGCGCGCTATATTTTTAATTAGTTAAATGCGCGTTTAATTAGCTTTATAAATTATGCACATACAGCGGTTAGTTCCAAGCTGTGCCGAGTTTGGTTTTTTTTCTACATTATATTATTTACTGACTTTTGCAGTTGCATCTTCTTTTTTTTTCCATTTGTTGATTTTCAAATTATTTTTATGATTGTTTGTTTGTTAAACACGCCTTCATTGCACGCTGCTTTTTATATTCAGTTATGATTTATTTATGTGTACTTTGAATTGGCATAATTTTTTAACATACTTTTTGTTTGCCTGTTTGCCAGTTTGTTTGTTTATTTTTGTTTGTCTTTTCGCTGTCGACGGAAATGAACTGCGATTTTTATTTATTAATCGTTGCATGATTTATGGATAAATAATTGTAATGCTTTTTACTACGTCGATGAGTTGTCAGCGGCGGTTTTAAATTACATTACGCTGGAAAGTTTATTCGAAATGTGAGAACTTAACTGTGAAATAAATTAATTGACAGCTGAAAATATGAAATTAAAATGCACTAGCGCTAATGCCAATTTAATATTAATAAATTCTTTTCATTTATTAAAGATAAAGTATTCAAATATGAATCGAGATTTATTTAATTGTTTGTGACTAAAATTGCATTTTAGCTGCTATGGAAAATCGATAAATGCCAATTAAAATTAAATATCAAATTGAAATTACTTCTTATAATAAATTCACAATTTCAAATTGATTGTAATTTATGAACATTTTCAATATTTAAATTTTGCATAACTCATACGCACAGTAGGCAGTTGAAGCTATTTGAATAACAAACTTAGCGCGGGCAATGACAGTGTTGCCAATCGTTTCAAAGATTCAGTCACACAGCAGCTGGCCAAGCGGCTCACAAACTGCGATAGAGCGAGAGAGTGAGAATGCGAACAGAAAGCAAAACAAAGCAAGAAACGACGCGCAATTAAATTCGCACACACACACACACCGACACACTGACGCTAGCAAACAACAACAATATCAGCATGAGCGGTAGCAGGAACAAGAAGAAGCAGAAGAGCAGCAACAAAGAGCAAACATGTTCCAGAGTTTGACGAAGCCGCATGTTAACGACCGCACAAAGAATGCAGCAAGCAGAGAGCGCCGAAGAGCAAAGCGACTTTGAGAACACAAACAAACAAACAAACAAATAAACAAGCAGCCAGAGCTAAAGAGAGCCATTCGGAGCGAGAGGACTGAGGCAGAACGAGAGAGCTAGACAGAGGGAGAGTAAGAACGCAGAAGAACTTGCTGGCTGCTAAATTATATTGGCGACAAAAGCCAAGCGTCACTGCTGCTGCTGCTGCCGCTGTCGGCGTCGCTGTCGAAGTCGACTACGCTGCGTGTGGCTTTTATGGCTAGTTTTAAAATTAACCACAGCTGCAAAAATACAAAAATGGAAAAACGAAAAAGCAAAAGAAGACCAACACACAACGAAAGTCGCAGACAGTAACGAAACGAAATTCAATTAAAAGGCAACAGCATAAAAGTGTGAAAATGCTGACAAAGCCAAAAAAAGGGCTGCGGCAGCGCCAGCAACAACAACAGCGACTGCGACTGTTGCCATATCTGCGGCTGAGACTGCGGCTTTGGCTAGCGATCAGCGTAGATAGACACACACACACAAACAAACACACACACACAGTGGCATTCATTTCAAGCAGCGACTCGCTGCCTTTGTTGACTGTACAACGGGGCGTATACTTGTTTTTTCGGCTTGCTTGCTTGCTTTCTACAGCCGTCAGCCAAATAATGTGTATACGTCGGTTTTTTTTTTCTTTCTTTCTCTCAGTCTCTCAGTCTTTCATTCTTTATTCATATTTGTTGTTATTGTTGCTGCGCTTTTTTACGCTTTCTACACCAACAACAAGCGAAACAACAATAATAAAAGTCGCCACACTTAATTTGCATATTTTTGCACAACAAAAATCACCGACTGTCCGCGTGTGTGTGTGTCCATGTGTGTGTGTTTTTGGAGTGTGTTGCTGTTGTCTGCATGTTAGCTGTCACGTTGACTATCTTTTTGGCTATTGTACTCGACACACACACACACACAAACACACTTATAGCGAGACATGTGGTGCAGCAGCACCACGTCGTATGCGTAATATTGCATTGCAACCAAATTTTTCCATGTTTCTTTTTGCTATACAATTTTTTTGCTTAGCTAAGTTTTTTTTTGCCATTTTGTTTTGTTTCGGTTTTTTGGGTTTTCGCTGATTTCATGCTTTTGTTTGACGCTCGCTTTTGTTTACAAACGATACGCTGTTCCGCCAGAGTGTTGAAAAAAAGCAAAACATAAAAAATAAAACAAAATAAATAAATATAAATATGATATAGCTTAATAAATAGCCACAACGTCGCGTTGAAGACGATAAGAACTGAGCAATAAATAATGGAAAATGCGTATCAAAATCAAACAAAACTAACTAAAAATAGACAAATCTTTTAAAATGTTGATTAAACAGAAACTTTGCTAAAATTACCCAAAAAATGATATCCCTACTAAGAAATACATTTTTCTGAGGATGGAAATGCCGGCAGACTGAGCTTTGATTCCAGCTCACTACGAACTAGATCCTTCAGTTCCTCTCTCACTTGTCCACTTACTCTCTTCCACTCTCTGGGTAGTAACCACCCCATTTCGAGCACACCAGGCCTACCCTCATGTGTGACAAAACTATGCTGAGTTATGAACTCAACCCCTGATTGTCTGATCCCAGAATCGTAACGAATCCTCTCGACATCGCGAAAGGGGCTGCTGGCAGCTGCTGCTAGACATAAAGCTAAAAGCCAGCTAAAAGGTAAAAGATACAAGATACGCACCCTGTAGCACAGACAGCAGACAGTGAGAGGGTTGATTGACAGTTAACAATTTCATGAATTAATATAAATATATCATTAGCATAATAATAAATGTATTTTCATTGGACTTTGACTTTTTGTTTATAAGTATAAATGCGCGATTTACTTAAATTCTAGAAATTTAAACGCTTAGTTTGTTCGGCAGAATTTTGCTGCGTTGTTGTCTTTTCACTTAGCTTATGATTCGAGACATAATTATGAGAATAGAACTCACACTCTAAATAAATATATGTATAAATTTATGTATATGTGTCTGTGTGTGTGTGTGTGTATAATAAGCTGCGAAATGCGAGTTCTTAATTATAATTATACATAATTAAATGTAATTTGGAATATGAGTGCGCGTAATGTTGATCAGGTTTACACATAGCATTAAATTGCATATTTCATGACTGGCAATTCAATATAAGTATTTATATATATAGATATATATTTATGTGCTTATATCAAATACAATTCATAATGTTTTTGTTATCTCGAGAGAGATTTAGAGTTGTGGCAAGTAAAACCACCAAGAATTCGCTAGAAATTCTCAATAGTTTAAGTCGCTTTCCTCTGACATTCTCCAAAAATTTACAATTCATATTGAACTTAATAATATTCACAATATTTCATTTTTAAATCGACTCTTTCTATTTATAGTTTAAACTTTTTGCAGTCTCTTTTATGTTCTTTTTCATGTTTCTTATATATCTTTTCTTTCTTTTGGGGTTTTTCGTATGATTAATGCTTTTAAAACGTAGTCTTTTTGTTCGTTAAAGTTAATTAAATGCAAAAAAAAATGTGATTAATCCTTATCCAACTTGCATCGTCTTTAAAAGTATATATATCTATATATTAATATATAAGAGAGAATACTTAATCCCTGCAAAATTGAAAATCTTATGAAGATATATGAAATCAGCTCCCGGTTTGCGAGGTGTGCCCTAAGCTAATGAATTTCAAGTACAGTGGCATCTTAAGCTAATGAGTAAGAATTGTGGATTGGATTCAATTGAATTGGTCTCGATAAGTCTTTAGATTTCCGCCTGCTGACCAACGACCGTAAAGTAGCTCGTTATCTTGCGATTAGTCTTCGTCTTGCCATTGCTGGACACGGCATCCGTTGTCGATCCGCTGGACAGTGCGTTTTCTTTCTCTGGCGTGATCTCCTCATCATCATCGCCCTTGGCGGGCTCCACTTGCATGGACACAGTGACCGAAACTTGTGCACAGCCGGCTCCCAAAGCCACGGCTTCATTTGTGCCAGCACCTGCATCTGCAGCCAGTTCAGTCACATTAAGTTTGCTCTCGACCGCTGGAGTCTCTGTGGACTCTTCGCCAATCTCTGGCAGTGTGCTGAGACTGCGTTTCAGTTCATCCAGCAGCTTCTCCTGGGCGGCAATCTTTTCCTGCAGTTTCTCGCGACGTGGACGACGCGTCGCTGGCTTCGATTTGGTGTCCTCAGCAGCGGTTGGTTCTGACTTTGACTCGCTGGAGGCTTGTCCGCCGTGCTCCCGCTGCTGATGGCGCTGTAAATTGACGCGCGAGGAATATCCACGTTGGCAGGAGCTGCAACTATAGGGTTTTTCACCTGAAAGAAACATCAGAAGATAAGATCAAGACTTTCGGAAGGTATGCTTATGGTTTACTCACCTGTGTGTCGACGCATATGGACACGCATGTCTATCTTTCGGGCGAATCTCTTGTCGCACATCTCACATTGTATGGGCTTATCGCCGAGATGAGTGCGTCGATGCACGACGAGATTCTGACGGGCACGAAAGGCTTTGCCGCATAGGTCACAGTTGTAGGGCTTCTCTCCCGTGTGGACACGCACATGGATGGTGAGATCGGAGCTACGCACGAATCCTTTGCCACATCGATCGCACTTGTAGCGTCGATCGTTCCTGTGATGACGCATATGCAGCGCCATGTCCTGTTTTGTGGCTAGAGGCAAGGAGCAAATCTCACATTTATAGGCCTTCTCGGTGCGATGACGCATCTGATGCTCGGCCAGACGCATCTTCAGGCGAAAGGCGCGCCCACATTGGCCACAAACATGTGGCTTCTCGCCAGTGTGCAAACGGAGGTGATCCTGCAGACGGGAGAACCGCTGAAAGGTTTTGCTGCAAAAGTTACAGGTGTGTATAGTTCCAGTACGCTGCGATTCTTCTGAGGATTCTCGTTTAATGGACGTGGCCACATGGCTGTCGTCTGTGGAACTATTGTGTGGCGTCTCAACATCTGAGTCTGTATCCTTGTCCTCCTCCTCTTCATCGTCGTCGTCGTCCTCATCCTTGATATCGACCACGTAGTCCACAAAGCTGCGTGCTTTGCGCACACGTCGTGGTTCCAATTCCTCCTTGATTTCTGGCTTCGCCTCCTCCTTTGTTTCCACGCTGTCCTTCCTTATTTCTTGCTGTTTTTCCTCCTTTTCTACTTCATTTTCCTGCTGCTTTTCCTCCTTCTTAGCTGGTTGCTTCTTACCTACAGATTGTGCCACCTTTTCCATCTTCCGCGGTCGTTTCCTGTTGCTTTTGTTGACTTCGGATTGGCTTTCATTCTGCTGTTCCAGCTCCTTTTCCTGCACCTCCTCCTGTTCCTTCTCCAGCTTATCCTTTTTTCGCTTCCGCCCTGGTCGCTTTGCCACCGGAAGCTTAATGATCATTTTTTTGATCTTGGGATCATGCTCAGCTGCAATTTCCGCCACCATGGCGCTTATCATGGCCAGATCATCTTTGTCGCCCGTTTCCTTCTCAGGCGGCGGCGTCTCTGGCAGCTCCAAAGCTGGAACCGGTTCGCTCATCGAGTTCAACTTGTTCACACCCGAATCACATGGTATAATTACCATGGGTTCGCTTGGCTCCCTTTTGGGCACCAGCAACTTAAAGATTTCATGTTTCTCGCTCAGATGCAATTTTAAATCCTTGACCTGCTCAAAGGACGACTGGCAGACTGAGCAGCGCAGTTGTTGAGTTGGAGATTGATCCTCTGCCAACGTCAGCAGCAGCTGAGCGCAGCACTTCAAGTCGCTCAATTTAATGCCATCGGTAAGTTCCAGTGGCGGCTCAAGCTTCACTTGCTCTCCAGCTGGCGATTTGCTTTTAATCCGCTTGTTCCCTCTCTCCACCTGCTGATGCTCATTTTGCCAGTGCAAAGAGAGCGCTGCCGCATCCCCGTAAAGAAGAGCGCAGCTGACGCAGCTGTATATAAAACGATGCGCCTTCTCGTCCGCATGTATTTGAGCAGCCACCGTGGGTAAGAGGGTGGGCGCAGGGACAGGGGCGGGGACGGAGACAGCTACAGTTGTGACTGCGACGCTTGCGCTGACGCAGGGGCTGTTTGAGTTTTTGCGTTTGTTTTTATTTCTCTGATTTTTGCTGTTTTTATTTGTGCTGCCGGGTGGACGCCCACGCGGCTTTCGCAACGTTGGCAGCGGTTTCTGCGACGCCATCGTCGCAGTCGTCGTTGTCGTTGTCGCTGTTGCCGTTGCTGCTGCCTCTTTACCGTTACTGACCTGCGACTTTGCTGCGGCTGCTGCCTTCAAATCATCCAGCCGAATGCGTTGGGCCTCTAACTCAGCCTCATCCTCGCTATCAATTTGCAAAACAACATCATCTGCATCGTCTAGTAAATTGTCTTCCTCTTCAATGTCTAGCTCAGACTCAGAGTCCTCATCCGATTCGTCCGTGTCGTCTGTTGCGCAGCGCAGCGACGCAGCTGCGACGGCTGCTACTCCATTATGCTGTGTCTTTTTTGTTGTTGCTGCTGCGCTGTTGTTGCTGCTGCTGCCTAGCTTTAGCATTGTCGGCAAAGCCACATTTGTCATTTTTAACATGTCACAGTATAGTCAATTTGTTGTTTTCACTTTATATTAATTAATTCCACCGTTTTTCGTTTAAATAATTATAATTTTTGTTACTTTGGGAGCACAACTACGCGCACCACTGAGACTACTACAACAAAACTAAATCCACTGACGCCGCTGGCAGATTTTTTAATGCTCTTTTTCTCTCTCTCTTTCGTTCTCTCTCACTTTGCCTCTTTTGTTCTTTGAGCGCGTGGTATTGCCGGACTGCTAATATGTGAACTTGGTTCATAAATACGTGCTGCCAGACAATAACAAATGAGATCATTATTGCCAGACCTGCTAAGATCTCAGCAGCATGTGATTGGATGGCAGCACACTGTTAAATAACGAACACTTTTCATGTAATTAACATAGTTTTAACAGAAACTGAGCGTAAGCGTGTAGTAAGAACAATAACCGCTTGTACTTTCAGTCCCAACGTTTAGCAACTAAGTAACTTTAATGTGTGCTTAAATATATTACGATCTATATGTTTTGGTTTTATTAACAGCGTAGTTTGGCTTTGTTGCCGCGCATATTCATGAATATGATTATGCTATGCCTGTTCACAGTCTAACACCTTGACGATTATCGATAACACTAATCGATTTGCTGAGCGCCAAAGTGATCTGATGATTTCTGTGATAATCCAACAAAAATGTAAACACATTAAAACGTGCTCCAGCTGTTGTTTTGCCAAGCTTAATATCCTTTTGATAGATATTTGACTATGGTTCAGCCTTTTTTGGCAGCCAGGCCAAAAGCATTTTACTTATGCGACTCACGCGCTCAATTGGCACGTTTTTAAGTGTTGCCTGCATCTTTTGGTAATATTTTTCTTCGTCTTGGTCTATTTTCTTCACTTCGTGGCTAACCGTTATGCCACCCCAAACGTTCAAACACATTCACACACACACAGCCTATGGTGGAGACAATTTGTATACTCTTGCGGAGAGTAGTTTAGTTTTGGCATACAAAATGTAACGCTTTGAAGAAGACTTAGGGAAATAATAGTTTTATATGTCAGTTATTTTAATTAAAGTGGTTACTACCGATAATTGAGTGATTGATTTTGCAAGAGCATCACAGCTTCGGCTTGCCGCAGATTACCTTAGTTTTTTGTTTTTATCAAACACACATTGTTTGGCCGCATTTCGTTACGGCGGGCAACATGTGCAAAAGTCAATTTGAAAATTGCCGCACTGCCAGCCACAGCAGTTCCACATTCCCCCACTTAAGTCCCCTGCCATCACTTCCGACAACCTCTACGCTCTCTTTGTCTCTCTCTCTCTCCTATTTCTGCCTAAGCGGCCTCTGCTGGCAACTGGTACTTTGTTGTCCACTTTTCATTGCACTGCCAACGCCAGCGTTGGCGTCGGCGTCGACACCGGCGACGACGCCATTGAAGCCACACGCACATAAACAACATGCGACGCACTCTTCACTCCCCCTTCCAGCACTACTCCCCCACCCCTTACCCATACTGGAAGTTGTTTATATTGTTTTTAATAACATTCAACGCCGTGGTAACATGTGCATTGTGCATTGCATAAATTACGCTAACGTTTTTGACTATGCGGCTAAAATGCATACTACATATTTAAGTTTAATTAACAAGAAAATAATAATAAACATTTAGCTAATAGTTTAGCATGTATTACCCATTAATAAAGCGTAAAGGTCATATTTTGCAAACACTTTACTCGGGTGTCACAACTACAATTACATTATATAACCGATTCATTTTATACCGTTATAAATTGAAGACTAGGGTGGACCAAGTATTACATGATTTTAATGCCTACAAAGGGGTAATTTTAGTCGCAAGTTATACTTTAATTTGAGACTAGCAAAGATCTCCTCATTTGATTTCAAAAATAGTCGGCTGGAAATATTATTAAAGACAGTAAATAGCCAAATATTTGGCCATTGTTATCGTAAAGTTAAATTAAGTTTTCGTATTCGTGTTCGTTTTCGTTTTGCTGGTTTTTGCTTGGTTTTCTCATTTTTCCTGTGAGCGCTTTGTGCGGGCGAAATGTGAAATAAAGGCACGGGAAATGAAATATTTGCGAACAAATAGACACACTTATTACATTTTCGTCCTGGCAGTTTCTATTCCTGTTCCAGAGCCAGTGCCAGCCTCAGCTCCAGCTCCATCTCCATCTCCTGCTTGTTCCTGTTGTTAATATTGTTGTTGGATGCTTTTGGCGCGTGTTCGCCGGTTTCACTTCAGAGTCCAACAATGTCTTCATGCTCGTCTTGGTTGTGTCCTCTTTTTGGTTTTTATTGTTGTTGTGCCTTTAACTGACATGCCGCAATTTCTCTTCATTTTTTCCCCCGTGCGCAAAATGTTTGTGGCAGACAGGCCCCAAAAGATCCCCGAGATGGATGGGTTACTTTCTCAATAATTTAGCAGTTACTTCTAATGCGCCAACCCGAAACAAACAGGAGCTACGACATGACAACTAGTGAGTAGAATTAGCGAGTAGGAGACACTGGGACGAGTGGGAATTTAAGGATAGAGCATCCTATTGTCGGGCCAACATGTTTATAATCATTTCACTTGTTTCTACAAAAAACGGGTGTAGGGAAAAAACATTGCAATTTGGCCATAACATGCGTTTTAAGGTAAGACTCGGTATGAGTTCCAAAAAATATTTGCATGTCCTCGAACATACCTGGAACAAGTTTAATTAGTTAAGCGCCGGGTTCGCTGGGCACAGACGTAACCGGAAACCCTTGCAGACGCATAAACTTCTGAGTTTTTTGCTTTTGGGCTGGAGCTGAACCTTTGACATGGATCAGACTCCGGAGGGAGGCATAGGTCGTAGTGAATGTCTCAGACATTGCCACTGACAACCACAACTTCAAATCTAAAGTTTGGAGAAATGTGAGGCAAGCAGATAAAGGGAAGACAAAGTCTAACAGTAGTCATAATAATGTTTCAAGGCCGCTTTGGTCCCACTGTTTTGGGGCGCGTACATTGGGGAGAAATTTAAACGGCAATTTGGTGCCGTGTTTACCAACCCCAAGGACAAAGTACAAAGGACGAGCATCCCGAAAAACTGTGGCCTGTGGAGTTTTATTTTAGCTTCATCTGCTGTGGGGGGGAATGTGGGGAGTACGGGAGCAAGCATCAACTGCTTACGTGCCTGGCAAGCATCAGAGACCGAAAACATTTCCCCAACCTGCAGCGCCCCGCAGCCTCTTTTCCTTCTACGTGTCTCCACAGAGCTGTTGTTATTCTTACTTTCTCGTCCTTGCGACCTGCAGGCATGAGCATGTCGCCATCGTCCCGAGCACGTCATTTTTGGTTGCCATCGTTTGTTTTCCTTTTTTTCCTTGGCTTTTCTATGGCTGCTCCGGTGGTTTTGGCGCCCAAATCCATCCACAAAACGCATTGCCGAGCACAGCCCCCAACATAAAGTGTGTTTAACTTTTTCGTGAACGCCCAAATATCCTTGGTCTGCCTTAGGTTATGTTTTTGCTTCCACTCCCTCTCCCACAGCCTCGCTAGCTCCTTGATGTTGCCACTAAGCTCCCGCTGCTTTCGTTCGCTTCGTTGTTGTGGCTATTGCCCTTTTGCTGTTGTCGTAGTTGTATTTTGGCATCTCTGCCATGACCTTTAGCATATTGACTAGTCACTAGTGAGGCTTTTGGTGTCCATTTTGCTTTTGGCTTATCACTTGCGGCGCATACTTTATGCCCCACGCACTTACACTACATCTCTCCCGCTCTCTCTTGCTCACTGTTATTCTCTTTCGTATTCCTTTTACTGCTGCACTTCATTTTATTGTGGTGCTAAGCTGCGCTTGGGGAATTGAAATGCGTATGTCCTTTGGGGCTTATGGAGGCGGTAGACAGTTCATCAAATGTTGCTCCTAAGTGGCACGCCTCCCAACCAGTTCATAATTTAATATTCAATTCATTGCCCTACGCAGTTCCTTACATTCAACTCAGCTTTAATTTACAACAGTTGCCGCTTTAGGCAGGCATCGATAGGAGTTGATTTATCGACATCCGCCACATTCCCTATTTTAACATTTTGCGACAAAGATCGATAAGCAGATTATTCAAACAATGGTTAGTGAGAGCGTTGCCAGCCTGTTTTATCAAATCAAAGTCCGGTAATTCCTTGTGCCGCAATTAACAAAGGTCAATTGAGAACTACATAAAGGCTAAGCTCATACAGTATAATAACAAAGTAGCTTAACAAAGTCAAAAGCGGATCTCCATATGGTTAAACAGCCCATTCGCATCTGCCTGCCATTCTTCCCAAGCTGACAAATGACAATGAGTTTCCATTTTGTCTGCCCCCAAAATGTGTGCCCCGTGTGCATCATCAATTTAATTTCGTAAGCTTACAAAGCGTTGCATAAAAAATGAAAGTCTGTCCGTCCATTCATGTGGGTGTGAAAACGCTTCTGGTACCGCCCTCAGGGCGCCTGCTGAATTTAAATCCATACCAAAAGGGTGTGAAACGAAGCGTGTGTTATTTTCGCATGTTTCTTTTCTCTTTTTTTTATTTAAAGCCCACGCAGCATGCGGCTAATCTTAAAAATCGTGTTTCACGTCTCTACAACGCTTCCCGCATCAACAGTTTTTTCCTCTGACTCACCTCACAGCCAACAGAGGTGTGGGCGGTGGTGGGGTGCGTACTTTTGGTATTTGCCCCCATCGAGAGCTGGCCAATTGCAATAAAAAATGTTGTTGCCTACTTTTAAGGGTTGGACGCAGCTTGCACATTTCCGCCAGCGGGAGTTTTAGTGGCTTTTAACACAAAACGTTGCGACATTTGAGCATAAAAATTTCATTAATTTACAAAACACACCCCCAACATGGCAAACTAGAGGTAGCAATAAATGTAGTGGATGCAAGAACGGGGAGAATGCTCTTGGTCCCAAAAGGTCCAACAAAATTGATTCCGTAATTTGGATTGTTTTCTACAGTTTCCTTAAGCCGGTGAGCGGAAGTTTAGCTCCTTTTTGGCAGAGATGAACGGAAAGATAGGGAACGTTGTACAGAAAATGGTTAAATCGTAGAAAACGCTGTAAAACTATAACTTTCACAGCTTTATTTAAGAAATCAGGAGTTTGATATTAATAAATTATTAACTGAATTTATATTTTTAACTATTTACAGATCGTGCCAACCACAGCGATGCCACCATTGAGGTCTGTCGCCATTGTCCACCCGACTACGAAGCTGAGTCCTTGCCTTCCTATACGATTGTTTCAGGGCTGCCCACCTATGACGATGCCCTGGAGGAGTTCCGCAAAGCGGGTATTATACTGACGCCAGCCTTTGTGCCTGTTATCAAAATCTTTGAGAATGTTAACAACGATGCAGCGGGGGCCAAGGAGCCAACGGTGGCCTATACCCTGGTAGAGACAGCAGCTGGAGCAGCAGGAGCGAACGACGTCAACGGAGACAACATTTCACTCACCTCTATTGCCTGCAATTGCGGTGGTGTTGGTGGCACTTCACCCACCACATCGCTACCCAGTTATAGTGCTGCCACAGCTGCTGCCATGGTAGCTGCCAGTGCTGCTGGGACGCCGCTGACCTCGCAGGTCATTGAACTGTCGCCAGAGCACTTGGCCTCACTCTCCCAGAAGCGCCTCTCGCTGCAGATCTCATTCAATAACTCGCTGCGTCGCCGCTCCCGTTCCCGCTCCACGCTTCGCAATCATTTGTTGCGTTCTCGAGCTGTGGGCCATACCGCTGGTTTGGGACCCATTGAGGCAACAGTTGCGGGCACAACAACACCAGCTGCCACAACCACAACAATTCCATCCCAACCCAGCCATGTGTTGCCCTCAATCCATCGATCCTCATCGACGCTATCGCTGTCTAATGAGCGGCAACTGTTGGATCAACGCTTGAGGCATTTACATCATCGCGGCTCCTTGTATTGAAGAGCTTTTTGTAAATGCTATTTCCTCAAATTTCAATTACTTAACTCCTAGTTATAAGCGACAACAACAACAACACAACAAAAACAAACTGCTCTATATTATAATAATAAAGTGTTTATGTAAATGTTCAATCAAGTTTTCAATTTGCTGCTTTTTGTGGATAGCCAAGAAGAACAGAAATCCTAGTTTCCTAATATGGAGGAATTCGCAGTAGTTTATTGAAGGTCTTTTGGTGGAAAGCTATAAGGACTAACCATACGACACATCGCAAGCACTTCAGTTTGCGGCGATCGGCTCGGCGGGGCGCTAGAGCATTAGGGTTTTTGATGAAGCTCTCTGGGGGTCTTGGGGTCTTGAGCATCTATGTGTGACGCATCTATGTGTTGTATGGTTAGTGCTATAAGAGAAATATAAGAGTGCAATTATAAGAGAAACTATAGAATTTAACACCAGCTTTTTAGAGAGAGATTTTAGAGATTAAAATACTGTAGACAGTTGTTGGAAGCATAGTTTTCTAGAGAAAAACAAGATTTTTAATCTAGTTGATTGAGCCAAATTCTTTGCCCTTTTTGCTATCGAGTCCTTATACAATTATAAAAGGTTCAGATAAAAGGAAGCCTTCGAAAGAAAACCTTTTAGATAAACTGTATATAACACTCCCTATAAAAGCTCCTAATGTTGAGAGTTTTTCAAAGTGAATCTAGATAAAAGTAAGCTCGGTTTCCGGGGTGAATCATACCTTTAAATCCAGCTTATTGAGGCAAGTGATTGCTTCTATTACTCAAATTGAATTTCTCTGAAATGCCATTCAAAATAAACTTTAGAACACGCCCTGTACACATTTCCAGGCATAAAAGACTTTGAGACAAAAAGGTAACCTTCTAATCCCGCAAATTGAGCTGAGTTTTTGCTCTTTTAGCTCTGTTTAAAATTCACAGAAATTTCTGCGAGTCTAAACTTTAGAACACGCCCCTTAACAGGCTTCCCAGACTTCCCTTTGAGTAAGTGCTCGCCATGACAACGGATTCGATTGTTTAGATTCGCACCTCGCTTTGTTGTCGACTTGTTTTTGGGAGTTTCGAGCCGGCAATGAGCGGAACAACACGTTCAGGGCTGGTGCCCACGCCAAAGCGGCAAATCAAATATGTAAAAAGGGTAAGAGAGGGAGAACACTCTGGAAGGAATCTCTGGTAATCCAACTGGTCTTCTCCTATAGCGTAAAAATCTCTATGCGGATGATTCGCGTATGCCTCTTAAATTTGAGGCGACTCCAATGCCTCTGTCGCTGCGTCCCTTTGGCGGACTATTCAATCCGTTTGCCAAAGGCTGTTCGGTGCTCTGCAATCATCCGGCGCCTTCGGGGGTTAAGGATGTCATTAACCAGCTGAAAACATCGCTGGCAATTGAGGGCAGGAGTCCCATGCAGGCAGCTGGCAAAGAGAAACAGCGAGAGGAGCAACTGCAGCCACATGAGGCAGACAACATACCAGAGGACCTATTCAGGCGCTATGCGGAAACCGATTCCAGACCAATGACACCGACACCGACGGTGACCAGTATTCATACCAGGACCAGCGCTGGATCCTTCTATCGACGCTGCATCACACCGGAATGGGGCAAGCATGAGAACATACAGCGCAAAAAGATCATATTGGATCTGCGGCGTTCACATTCCCAGGAAACGCTCTACTGGAAGCCCAGTTCCGAGCTGACCCAGAGCGGTATTGAGGAGGGCAAGAAACCAAAGAGTGCGGGTGCCAACGAGGACAAGAAGCCACGACGACAGCAGTCCCATGAGCAACGACCTAAATCCTCTTTAGCTACAGCGACACTTACAGCGGGAGTGGAACAGCACACCGATCTAGACCCAAAGCCGCTCAAGACTTGCATCAACGAGCTCGATCTAAGCGACGAGGACGTGCGAAGGGGCAAAAAGCGCAAGAAACTGAAGCCAGCGCAGGGTGAGTTAAGGGAGAACTAGATAAAGAATTGGCAGCCCTAAACATAGCATCTTTTAGCCACCACCACATTTCATCTGAGCGAAGATCCGGAGACTCAGGTGGCTGCATTGGGACCCGATTCCCTAAATGCCAGCACACGACCCAGTTTGATACCCAATGCGGCTAGTCTGCTGCCCAAGGACAAACGGGAAGCTGAGCGGGAGCCCATTCTGCTTAAGGGTAGCTTCCTCACAGAGGAGGCTTTTCAGGCGCTTAAAACGGATCTTACGGTGGATCTGATAGAGAACACCTTTGGTCGATATGTGAGTAGTATAGGAATACCAAAAGTGTCCTTTACCTCTTGCGTCTCCTTTCCTTTCTCTAGCTCAACCGCGCTCTCCGGGAAGCCATCAAATACATGCCGAAAACTGTGCAGGTCAAGCCAACGGAAGAGCAGGACAAGACTACGCCCACTTGCAGCTCTAAGATGCCGCGCAAGTTCTCAAAGTCAGCCACACGCTTCGATGTGCCCATGGATCTGTCCATGCTGAAGAGTGAGTATATGTTTTATAGTTTCCATAACTTTAGTTGCAACCCTCACAGACATGACACCTTGGGATTACTTGAGCAAATTTGTGTGGGTCTCACAGCAACGCAAACAGCTCTACAAACGCGTCTTTCTAAAGTACTTGAGTCGCTGTGAGGAGCCGGAAAGCGAGTTGGCACTGGGAAACGATGAAGCGCCCCTCGCGGAGTACAAAGAGCGGACTATGGTGTGGCGCAGTTTGCCACAGGCATTGGAGGATGTCTTGGAGTTTCACGGCACAGAGACGAATGTGAAGAATACCCTAAACCGTTTAGGTTATGAGCACGATGCTTGCGGAGATTTGGATTTCCGCGCTTGGTGCGGCATCGTTTCCTTTGCGGAGCGTTTGGCGCTCTCAAGTGCGGCGTGCAGCGATGATGACTCTTGCGACGAATTGGAAAAGTCTGATTTCAACAGCATGGAGCAGTTAATTGACCAGTTTGAAGTACCGGATAAATTGAAGGAAATCTTTAAAATCATACGCATTACACACAAAATAAAATATTAAATTTAAAATAAAATTCAAAAAAGTAAAAACTTGGCGATAAATTACTAGAAAGTATATCGATAACAGCTGCACTTTGGCCATTCTCAAAATTCGCAGACACCAGCTGTTGCTGCAGTGGTATCGTGGTATCGATACTTTTACAACCCTCATACTACAAGTTTGTTTGCATTCTGATTAAATTTTCTATAATTAAATTAAAAACTAAATTAAATGGCCACACTTGAGGATAAATTATTAGGCGAAAAACTGCAGTACTACTGCAGCAGCAGCGAGGAGGAGGATAATGGAGACGATGGCGACGACGAAAAGGGCGCTGGCAGCTCTCGCAAAGGAGGCGCTGGCTCCGGACTGACAATCAATACGGATCCCAATGCAGCGCCCGCAGGAGGGTTTCGCTCGCAGGGATCCACAAACACGGGTCCCAAAGGTGTTGTTAAGGATTGGCAGCGTTTCAAGCAAATGGAGACAGAGAAACGCGAAGAAAGCGAGCGTCAGCGCATGGAGTTGGCCAAAAAGCTTAGCATGACAACCGCAACGTCGGCAGAGGATGAGGAACGTAAGCGACAAGAGGAATTGGATGCCGAATTCGCAGAGCTGATGAGCGAAGACTTTCTGCAACAATATCAAAAACAGCGCATGGCCGAAATGCTGCGCCAAACGGGACACAATCAACAATTTGGCAAGGTGCATCAGTTGACCACACACGAGGAGTTCCTCTCCTGCGTCGAACAGGAGAACAAGCACACAACAATCATAATACACATCTATGAGCGTTCACAGTCTGCTTGCACTACGCTGAACAGCTGTCTGGACTCGCTGGCCACCGACTATCCGTCCATTAAGTTTGCCAAGATCTGCAGCTCGGTGGCTGGCATGAGTCGGGACTTCCGTACCAAGGGATTACCAGCTCTGTTGGTCTACAAGGCCCAGGCTTTGATTGGTAACTTTGTGCGTCTAACCGATGATCTTAGCGATGATTTCTTTGCCTCCGACGTGGAGAGTTTTCTGATCGAACATGGAATCATTGTGGACAAAGCCTTGTACAACTAAATACCGTTGTGAACTTTAGCCTAAGTTGACCAAAAGATGTGTTCCCAACAAATCAAGTATATCTTGTATCTCATCCAATTGAACGCACTTAAATACGTCTAAGTTTTAATTCAATTAGTTTGCAATTTAGTTATTTATTATTTTTCCCATTCAGTAATTAGTTACAATATTTTGTAAGATTCTTGAATTCTTGTATACAATTTTGCTTTTTAATGTGCAACTTTCTTTTTGTAATGAGAAAAATTATACAGAGAGAATGTCAATATATTTTGTTTAATGCTAAATTCTTTACATAAGTTTATATTAATATATATATAATTATAAAAAGCCAATTTTGTTTATGTTTAAAAATATTTGAAAAATGTATTCGAAATGCATTCGCAGCAGATTTGAATGAATGGATTACAACTATATGGAACAGATAATGTTTAAACGCGTTCTTAATCATTATCATCATCAATCGTAATATACAACATAAGATTTACAATATAATTAAGGGCTAATGAATGTACTTCACTCGAAAATCGTACTATGTAAGATTTATACAGATATATATATACTTATCAATATACTATATATATATATTTATATAGCTTATAGCCTAACATAAACGGGCAATATATATATATATGTATATAAAAAATGATGTTGATAATAAAAGTTTTGGTAATCAACAAATATTGGTGTTTTACTTTCTCCGACAAATCTCGAATTTGAAAAATTGGTTTCATTTCCATACTATGTACGAAAATGGCCAAAGTTCAAGTTCAATTAACTAATACTAATTACATATAATTATGTATAAATTCAATTTGTTTTATTTATATATTTTTCACACAAATCTTTTTGTAGCACAGCGAGTGAATTTTCCATAACTTTTCATAGATTTTTCGCATAAATACGCGAAATATCGGAAAGTTCTCTAAAGGGCCAGAAGAAAAATGGGCAGTGAAAATGTTGAAGAAGGAGAGGGAGGAGTGAGGAGTGGGAAAGAGAGGGAGCTACTATCATATTGTTCAGTTTGGGATGCTTTACTTAAGTAAATTGGCTGCAACTGGGCAAAGTTTCTATATATATTCTCTCTCTCTGAATGATTGATTGTAGAGTAGTATTAATTATAATTATAATTATAATTATAATTCTAATTTAAATTTCAATTGAAATTGTTTTGAATTCTGCACCTTTTGCTGTGGGTTCTGTTTAGTCTAGCATCTCGATCGTATTGCTCGAGCTGTGCTAGTCTTAAGTTAGTTGAATTAATTAATATATCTAGATCTATAACATCTTTTGGACACACAGACATTAGTTATAAATAATTTACAACTTTTTCATTAGAAACATATTAAATATATATGCAAATTTATAAAACTATTAATTAAATGCTACAACATTCTATATACATGGTATTTCGCTTCTGTTATATATAATTAATTCTATAATAAATTTCGTAATTTTTTTTGTTAATTTTTTTAAACTTGTTTTTTTTTTTGTACTATTACGTATATAATATATTAATAATAATATTGAGTTTGAGTTACGTTTTAGTTTTATTACTGTTTACTGTTCATTTTGATTGCTGGGCGAGTCTTGGAAATCTGTTATACAACTGTTATATATACAAATTGCAGTGTTGTGTGTCGTTGTAGAAGTTGTTGCTGTTCTCAGGTCAAAAGTTTCGCAAAGAATCGTTTGGACTTAAGTCTAAAATCTTCTTTTGACAATGTTTTCGAGTTTGTGATTTGTAAAAAATTGAAGTTTATTTAAAAAAAAGAGATTCTTGGCTTTGAAAAGAACATAAAAATGTAACCAAAAATGTTAACAACAAATGTTGAATGCATTGAATTTCAGTTTCGAAATAAAATTTGGCAATTTGTTGCAATATCAATATACGTAAATTTGTATCATTTTTTGTTATTTTAGTTTTTTTTTTAAGTTTTGTTTTTGTTTTAAGTTGTTTTGTAACTAAAGAAAATCAGCCTTTTCTTGCTATACACATAAATACAAATACATATACTATGTGTTTGTGTGTGTGTGTGTTTAAGTAGTTTAATTAATTTTGTTGTTGTTGTGTTTCTTGAGCCTTCGTCGCTTGTTTTTGTTGTTGTTGTTGCTGCTGCTGTTACAGTCGCGGCGGCTTGAAGCTCAACGTCGTGTTGCACTCGACACTCAACTGATGCTCCATGGTGTCCATTGTATTGTAGTCCATGCTGCCACAATCCGCTATAGAATTCCTTACCGATGGTGGCTGCTCAGCGCCTGGCAACAGACCGACCAACAACAATGGTTTGTTAAGCGGTGCAGCAGCAGCTGTTGCTGCCGTAACACCAGCAGCAACTGAGCCGGACAACTGTTCGTTGCTGATACTGTTGCTGCTGTTGCTTTGACTGCCACCGATTTGCTTCTCTTTGTGGCGCCGCAATGACGAACGCAACGGATATTGCCGTGGCACATTGATAAGCAGACGGCGTGTGTTGCTGTTGGGATTGTTGCTGTTGCTGGCGTTGTTGTTGCTGCTGCTGCAGATGGGATTGCTGGCGATGCTGATGTTGGGACGACGTGTTGCATATTGTATGGACTCGGCGCTGTTACTCAAACGGATGTTGCCAACTGAAGAGATGTGTGATTTATATACAACACACACACAAATATATATACAGGGTCGGGCGATCGGGCGGAACGGGGGGGCAGTCACAAAGAGACAAAAGAGAGAGAGAGAAATGAAAAATAAGATTTGTTTATAATAAAATTTAGGTTTCAATTAAGTTGTTGTTGTTGTTGTTAATTGGATGGTTGTTCGGTTGTTCTTGATTCTGCTAATTGTTGTTGTTGTTGTTGTGGTGATGTAGGTTGCTGTTGTTGTTGTTGTGGGCGTGTGGCTTGCAGAACAAAAACAACTCATAAGACACATAACACGAAGCACAGAAAGTTATAAAGTTAAAAAAACATAAATAATTTCTTTTTTTTTTGTTAGTACACATTTAAATGAAACAACAATTACAACAAATATGTGTGTGTGTGTGTATGCATATGTATAAATGTACAAGTGTGTGTGGTGTGTATGTGTGTGTGTGTCTTTACATTAAACAAATAATGGCACTTAAAAACAATACATTTAAATACAAATACACACATTAAATGAATACTCACTTATGTTTATTGCATTAAATAATAATTTTAACTTAAATTTAATTTATTTTATAACAAAAAATATCAATTAATTCATTAATAAACCTATAACTACAAATAATATTATAACATTAAAACAAATAACGTAAGAATTATAATTAAATTTAAAATCATTAATAACAAAATGTTGATTAAATAAATTAAAATTAAATTTTATGTTTGTTCTACATGCAGAAATTATTTCGATGGTAATTAATTGAATTATGGTAATTAAAAAAAATTCTGTTGAAGCTTAACTGCTTTTCTGAGAATCGCAAAGAGCGACAATAAATATCAAAAATGGCATTCGTTGAGAATCACCTAGAGAGGTCAAGAAAACGTTTGCTTAGCAGCTTTTCGGACTAATTTCGCTTATCAATAAAAATATATTTGTTTAAAATTCTTTAATTTACAATTTTTAAACACAAAGGATGAATCGAAAACATAACTAAATTAATTAATTAAGAACATTCATGAGGATGCAGTCGACATAATTTACAAATTTCAGGTTAATACCAAGTTTTTTAATGGGTTTTCGTATGCAATCGGAAGTTATTTGGGGACACGAACATTTTGGGACATTTCACTTGCAATTTGCTTCAATTGTTTAATAATTTTTTAGAAGACTTTGTGATGAATTTACAAATGATAAACATAAAGAATGAAATTAATGTTTTTTAAAACAAAAAATCCAAAACATTAAAAATGACTGTGACAAGGTTGTTGCTGTTGTTGTTACTGCTGTGGCTATTGTTGTTGTTATTGTTATTGTTGCCACTGCGTGGCGTCTCAAACGAGCGATACAACGTTGTGGCAGATGCGCTGTTGCCAAAACGTTGATGTCGTTGCTGCCGCTGCTGTTGTTGCTGCTGATGCTGCTGTTGCTGGCGTTGCAGCAATATGGGCGTCGAGTGTCGCAATAGCAGCGACGTCGGCTGCACATGTTGCTGCAGCTCATGAGCTTGTAGTGTATGCAAAACATGACCATCAAGCGAATCACAATCGCTGTCAGAGTCAATGTTGTTGCCAGCAACGGCAACAGCAACTGCAGTGGCAGCAGCAGCAACAGTTGCTGCCGGTAGGCATTGTGTTGAATAATAGCATGAATTGTTGAGTGTTTCGTGTAGAAAGAAGCTGCTGTTAATGTTGTTGCAGCTGCTACGAATGTTATTGTTGTTGCTGTTAGGCGTTAAGACGTCTGCGTCATGTTGTTGTTGTTGTTGTTGTAGTAGTTGATGATTGTTGGTGTTGGTGGTTGTTAGTGCTGCTGTCGCTGCTTGTTTATAACTACCCGAATTCACGTCCAGCAGCAGACGACGCTGATGTTGCTGCTGCTGCGGCGGCGGCCTCAACAGACCCTTGGAATGTATATGTTGCTGCTGCTGCTGCTGTTGTTGCTGCTCCTGTTGCTGACGACCATAGCTGTAGCTATCCTCGGTGTCCATCATGTCGTCCAATTGCTGCTCCAGCTCCATGTCCAGTTCACGCTCCCGCTGCTGCCGGCGATAGAAATGATAGAGCAATGCCGCCGAGCTACGTTCCGCATCCATTGCTGCTGTTGATCCACCGATGGCAAGACCACCGCCACCGCCAGCAACAGTTTGCCGCATATCACGCGTACTGCCACCACCCAAGTAACCAGCTGCGGCGGCGGCAGCGGCGGCCAGGCAACAGTTGCTGCAGGTATCCGCCGGCAGCTGGAGCGAGACGACAGCGTCCCTTGGCCCAAGGAACCATTCGGATCGGGTGCGCATTCGTGCGGTTTGCCGTTCATGAACCTAACACACATATCATTTGCATGTGTGTGCGTGCGTGTACGTGTGTGTGTGTGTTTGTTTATAATTTTTTAATTTGCATTTAAATTGTTGTTGTCAATGGTTGTTGTTGTTGTTGTCGTCGTAGTTGTTGTTGTTGTGGTGGTATGTTGTTGTTGTTGTTGTTTGGGGAAAACGGGGATTCGAAAATTTCGCATTAGAGTTTTGGCATTTTCTATTATTTTTTGTTATTGTTTTTATTTTTTTAAAATTTCTTTCTGCTAAAAGTTTTTAAGGCGCAAATTTTATTGCTTAATTAGAGAAAATTGTCAGAAAACATTTGCATAGAATTCATTTATAAACAAATTAAATAAACATAAAACATTACAAAAAAGAATTAAATAAATTGAAATAAAAGCAATTAAATTAAAGACAATTATTTACAAATTATATTTCAAGGCAAGCGGAAAAATGTGTGAGAATAAATTATAATTTAAGAATATAATAATAATAATAAACAAAGCGTTAAGGGTATTCACTGTAGCAACATTTAAATTAACTACAACTGATGAAGCTAATTAACAATAATATTCGGCAAAAAACAAGTACAAAGCAACATTAAGGGTATTCCGTGTAGAGCAAAAAAGAAAATGATAAATTAAATATAAAAAAAGTTACTTAAATTAAAAAATAATATTACTATTTGAGTAAAAATTAAAAAAAAAATAATTCATTCATTTACTCAAGCAACTCAAAATACTCAAAAAACTTGTTTATTAATAATTTTCCTTTAAAGTTTTTTAAACAAAAAATATCAAACCATAAAAAATCAAATTTACTCTAAGGAATACCCCTAATGTTATCAACAAAGCAGTCAAAAAAAGAAGACAACTTGGTAATGGTTAATAACAATTTGGCATAAATTAAGCACAGCCGCCAACAAGCTTTAAATAATTATACTTCTTAAATAAAAAATAACTAAAAACTAAAAAAAAAACATTAACAAAATCGTGTTAAATTTAAGGAAATTTCAGATGCAATTGTTCTTGCTTCCGTGTGTGCTGTGTGCCTGTGTGTGTATGAGAGTGTGTGTGAGTATTATTTGTACTTAGACAGAAATTAACAAGACATAGATACAAGATACAAAGATACAAAGATACGAGCACAAGCGACAACAAAAAAACAAAAACAAAATAAATAAATAGAAACAGATTTTGTGTGTGGTTAATTGTGGCAACGACAAGACGACAACAAACAAAACTACAAACTAACATTAAACAATAAACAATTAACAATGCGAATACAACAATTGCAAATGACTTAAAAATTAACTTATACTAGAATTTAATTAAATTGCTAGTTAACAAATGCAATTGATTGTGCTGTTTTGTCATTTGAGTGTTGAGTTCCGATATCTATTTTGTTTAAAATGATAACAAATGATAAGGGAAAATAATAATAGTAGAAAAAAAAATAAAGTAGTTATAAATACGACTTATAAACAAATTGTGCTTTTAATCAATAATTCATTATTTATTTTAAAAATGACAAATGATTGTTGTTTATATATACAATAGTTTATTTTAGTCAATTAATTAAGGAAACAATACAAAATTTAAGTTTTTTTTTTTTGATTTAAATTTATTCAAAATATTTTAAGTGTTTTTTTTCTTTTATTAAATTCGGTTTAAACAATTTCTTTGAGATAAAAAATTAATAAACACACAAAACCAAAAATGTATAAATTATAAATAATAAAATATAAACAAAACGTATTGCGTTGTTGTTATTGTTGTTCATTTTAGTAGTGTGTGTGTGTGTGTGTTGGTGTGTGTGTGTGTGTGTAGTTTTTGTACTTTTATTTGGTTTTTGAGGGAAGTGAAGTTGATTTTTTTCTGGAGTTTTGTGCCAGTTTTTGCTTATAAATTAACTTAAATATAGTGTAGTTGTTGTTGTTGTTTCAATGTGTGTGTGTGTGTGTGTGTAAGTAGTTGTTGTTGTTGTTGCAGGCGCAGCTTTAGTTAAATATTTAACAAATTACAAGAAAAAAAAAACAACTAAAGAAAAAAGTAGTTCCAAAAAAAATTGTTGTAAAAATTCTAAAGAAAAATAATTTTCACAATCCAAAAATTCAGTCTGTGAGTTAGAAATGAAAAGATATAGGGCAAAGGGCAAAGGGGGAGCAGCTGTCCAATAATAATAATAATTATAATAATAATAATAATGAAAACAAACAACAGAAATGTAAACAAAATTCGAAATTAAACAAATACACATCGTTAAATAATAATAAAAATTATAAAATTATAAAATAATAATAATCGATTACAAATCTCAAAAGTAAAAATCAATAAAATCAAGAAGGAAAACTTAAAAAAAATAATAATTAACTATTAGGTAATTTGCTCGGGTAAAACCTGTAAAAAGGAAATGAAACTTAAAAAAAATAAAATCTAGCTCATTAGTGGGAAAATGGAATTGGGGGCGGGGGGCGGGGAATGTTTTAAGATTTTCATTTTAAACGGAAATGCGTGAACCTGGCCAGAACTTATCCCTCACCTGTGGCAAATATGAGAGACTTTTGGTGCTCTCCGCATAGCGATTAACGGCACGCAGTTCCTCCATTGTCATGCCGCCAGAGTTGCCACCGCCAGCTCCGTTGTTGCCAGTGTTGCCGCCATTAGAGCCCACAGCACCACCAGAATTCGAGCTACATGAGCTGCTGTGTCGTATGCCCCGATTGCAACGGCTGCAGGTGCGTTGTTGTTGCTTCAATTTGCCACCATTGCTGCTGGGTAGAGTTGCTGCTGCTGCTGTTGAAGCGGCTGCTGTCACAGCTGCTGTTGTTAGTGTCGTTGCTGCGGCAGCAACAGTTGCTGTGGCATTGCTGCCACGTCGCTCACCGCCAATGCCGCCACCGCCATCAAGACTTTTGGTACCAGTACGCAATCGTCGCTGGTGATGACTGCTTGCGAGCGGTTTCTTTTTGTTTTGACGATAGCGACGCTTCACTGTAGTCAGCTCATCGTCCTCATCATCATCCTCATCGTCGTCATCGTCCTGTGAATTGTTCGTTGTGCCCATCAGTTGTTGTCGCTGTCTAAAACGTGGCATGCCACGTAGTTGTTGCAACTGGTGTTGTTGCTGTTGCTGCAGTTGAGACGGTGTTGCTGGTGCAATGCTGCTCAGCTCCAGTTCGGCAGCAAAGTCATGAGCCAATTCATCATTGTCATCATCATCGTCCGCATAATCATCGTAATCATAGTCTGTGGCATTACCGTTACCATTGCCATTGCCGTTGCGCTTGGCGGGCAGTGGGGAGCTGGTCATGGCAAAGATTCCGGGTCCCTCCAGCGACACCGAGAGACGGGCACAGCTCTCAATAAACGAGTGCTCCGGAGAGACACCCAGAGAGAGCACACTGTTCTCCAGTGCCGAACTGGAGCTGGTCAGCAAAGCTGGCGTTGAGCGCGATTCCTCCTGAGCCACTGCATTCCATCAATCATCACGGGATTGTAGTTAATTCGTAGTTTGTTTTTGATTTTTGTTTGGTTTTTGGTATGAACAATGAAATAGACATAAATATGGAGACAAAGAGTTTTGATTTTCAGTTTGGTTTCGACTTAAAGCGTGCATTAAATGAGTGACAAATGTGCAAACATAGATAGAGAGAGCAGATAGTAAGACAGAGAGTGTGGGAGAGGGAGAGTGTGTGTGTGTGTGAGACAGAAAAAAGTGTATTAAAACTACCCAATAAGCAGATAAGCCCAAAAGTCTTATAAACTAAACACATAGAATAGAGAGACAGACAGAAATGGACCCCAAAAACATATATATATATATATATATAGATAGAGAGCAGTGATTGACAGTTAAATCGATCTTGTTATATAGATATAGATAGGCTTAGTTCTAGTGTTTTGTATAGAAAGTGCAACTCACGTAGTCCCCAACGCTCGCATTGGCACTGCAACCAAGTCTTTTCAGCCTCCAAAGAGTGTTGCACTATGGAACAAAAGAGATAAATTGTGATTAATAATATGTTTAGTGTAAATTAAGTGTATTACAATTTGAAATATACATTTCAAATATTAAACATTATTAACAAATATTAACATTATAGGAACTCTCTAATAATCATAATAGGTCTTCAACTATTTTTGCAAAATATATATTCTATATATTCTTCCTGACTTCTCGATTCCTACATTATAAACTGTTCTTAATATTTACCAGTTAATAATTTGATAGATAGCAATACAAATAGTTAACAAATATGGATTTTACACTGCACTACTTATAGTTTTGACTGATTTTTGACCTATTTCTTTAACATATATTGATAGTTTTAAATTTTTTTTAATTAAATTATTGTCAGTTGCAAGCTTCTAATTACTCATCTTTATGCACAGATGATTTAAAGTATTCATCATATAATTATACGTAATTACTTATTCCAATAACTACTTCGTACTCTAACCCGATTTTAGGCCTACTTCTAAGTTATGTAATACTAAGACATATATTGGCTAAATATTATTCCATTTTATTTAAATTAATGACAACTGCAAGCAGCTAACTACTCAAATATTGATAATACAACAAAGAAATTACAAAATGGTACGCAATTACCCATTCCAATAACTAATATGTATATTTAGCCGATTTTTGACCTACTTCTAACTTATGTCCTACTTATAATATTTGTCTTATTAAGACATAAATTGATTACAAATTTGTCCTATTCATTTATTTGTTTTAGCAAGTACAAGCATCATGTAATTACTCATCGTAATGCTCAGCAGATCTAAAATATATATATTCATTCTCAAACGATTCATAAAATTACAAACATAAATAAAGCTCTGCAAATATTAAATACATCCAATCAAAATGAGATAAGATGAAATGTGTACTTGACGTACTAACAGATAAAAGAATTCTGAATAATCAGCTGGAATGACGCTAGATGGGATGTCAACAAAAAGAAGCGTCTTAAGATGCAAACTAACATTCCAAGATCATTTCTACATAGGAAATGTATAAAATAATAATATATTAAAGCATAGTTCTAAGTAATACTAACTCTACTAGACTATCTTTAACCTTATCACACCAAAGTCAGCTATTTATATGCATTTATTGATAGTTTTCCACTCACATGCATATTTCTGTTGAGCCAATTTTCCGCGTGGCGGTGGCGGATATTGAAAACTGCAGATCCATTCATCCTGCACCTTGAGAATACGTCCCGTGACACGAGCATAATACTCATAATTCTCACGTCCAAAGATATCGTGTGTGGCAAACTTATCAATTATATGTTGCATGATCTTAGTAGCCACCTGTGTAGAGAGGGAGAGAAAGATAAGTGAGTTAAACTAAAATGATATGGTTGGATTAAGTTGTGCTTACCTTAAACTTGAGCACATCTTCCATGCGAGCGGTTTTGCCATCGCTAACACACGATTGAAAGAAACTGGGAGCCACTGAGACGCCGAGAGCCTCGCTGGTCATGCCCGTGGAGGCGTTGGCGGCATTGCTGGCGATGACGCGGAATGTGCCAAAGAGTAAAACTAAAAGATGTTGCGTATACTTGGGCAGTGATGCAAACAATCTGCAAAAAGACAAAGAAAACAAATAAAATTATAACAATATAATGGAAAAAAGGCAGAGGCGACGACGACATGTTCGTTCATGTTCGTTAGAAATGACCCAGAAAATCCAATAAAAATACTGTATATGATAATCGTATAAACAGAAATGTCAGCCGGAAGCCATGTAAAGATCGTCTTATCTACATATAAACTATATATACTACTTACTATAGTCGAGTAAGTTTTTGAGGCGAGTAACAATTGTTACTCATGAGCTTTAATTTTTTTTATTTTGTTTTTATTTATTACAAAGTGCACTGACTCATTGTCTTTAGCGAGGGCCATCAAAGAAAGTCACCGAGTGTGACAGTGGCGGGGTGAGTGGGAGTGGAAGGGGGTATAAGATTGGAATAGAGGCAGCTGTGCTGGGGGATTGTTCACACTTTCATTTTGGCATGCGGCTTGACTTGGCTTGGAAAACCAAAACTGGCTAACAAACAAACTAAGCAACATCAAACTTAGATTCAAGCTCACAAACACTCTCTCGTGCAGCAAACAGCTCTCTCGATCTCTCTCAAACACACACAGACAAACACTCTCTTCTCTTTACTCCCCCTCTCGCGCTCTCTCTTTCGTTACACAACTGTAGAGCGAAGAGCAGCGAAGCGAACTATCAAACACACACACACACACATACACTCTCATCTCTTTACTCTCCCTCTCCTTCTCTCTCATTACACAACTGTAAAGCGAAGAGCAGCGAAGCGAACTATCAACAGTTAACCAATCAATTAATGCGCTTTACTCTTTGCAGCTCCCATAAAAATTAAAAAAAAGAAGAAAGAAACAAAAAAAGTGAAAACTTGAAGAAGATTGACAATGAACTTTACAATAATAACAACGTTTATACTAAAAAAAACAGCTAAAAAGCTAAATAAATACGGCCAAACAAAGACGCTGCACAGTTGCTGCCAAAGGTGTTAAATGCATTGATAAGAGCTTTAGCTTTAATCATAATGTGCTTTCAGCAGCTTGCAAGATAAATTGGGGCGCTTTTGATTGGAAATCGTGACACATGTTATGATAAATGAGTACAAGAATTTTAGGTACACCCCATTTCAATTAACTGCAATAAAACTCAAATATCGGAAGGAAAAAAGAATTGTAATTAAAGTAGTTTAACCAATTCTTAATCTTCAGTTCATATCAGTTGGGTCAAGGCTATATATAATATAAAATTACTTCATCTTTTTAGCTATCAGTGTTTTCACCTGTTTCCTCATCTACAAATAAACCGTTAAAGAAGCAGAACTTAAGTAAATAAAGCGATATAGTAGAAGAGACAACAGAACCCGAGTAATGCCCGCCAAGCCTACGGGTTCAACATTTTTTCTGATCTGGCCCCCAAGACGATAGCAACGACAACGAACCCAAAAATAAATTAAATTAAAAAAAAAGTTTTTATTTATAAACCAAATGAAAACGTGCCAGAGTTGAAATATCGTTATTTTTTTTATCTATATCTCCTTCAACTCTGTAATCTTATCAAAGTATGTCGTTTCTTTGGACTTCTTATTTTTTAAGGGACACCACCTCGAACTAGAACTCGAACCCATAAGAAAGTATAGAAACCTTGCTGATAGCATATTAACCACAAACAACAATCAGCAGTAACAAGATTAATGATTTATTATTAATTTACCTTTGTTTACTATTTTATTTATGTTTTGTATATTACTCAACGACGATAACCCCATAAATGTAATGCGTACAAATCGTTTACTAATTGCATTAATTACCAGGAATGCCGTTAAATAGAATTACAACAATAAATACACAATCGAACACAAAGTGAAACAAGTGTTGTTTGTTGTATTTGTTGTTGTTGTTTGGTTGTTTTTTGTTGTTGTTTTTTTAACGTTGTCGTCAGTCGTCTGATATCACAACGATAAGCGTTGTGTGTGTATGATTCCTCTGAAACCTTAATGAATGATTAATGCGCTTTTAATTTGAATAATTTTTTTTGGGGTATCACAGCTTAAACATACTATATGATCGCTTATTTGTAGATACTAATAAATTGTTTAATTAAACAATTAGTTTAAGTTAAAACTTAATGAGTTTTCAATGTATTTAAACTATGCCATACTTAATCACTCAATTAATTTAAATTAAAGCTTTAATGAGCTTTCAAAACTGTTTTAATAACTATGTGTTTTTGACAACAATTACACAATAGATTACATATTAGTCTGTAGTTAAATTTAATGAGCTTTTTTAAGCACAACTTTTACAGTTGTTCTCGTGGCTACCAAACATTGACTTTTAGCACATTATGTGATCAGTTCTACTACAATGTAATGTCATTTAAAGCTTTTATGAACTTTTCAAGCTGTTTTTAATGAAAAGCACTAAAAATTACCGCATTAACGGCATTTAAAAGTGCTAAAAAACAGTTGTTCGATTATACCAAGTGTTAAATAATGCAATTAAACGTTCTGACCTAACAATATACAAATAAAGTTGTTCCAGTATTACCTATACTTCCCAGACTTGGTATGTTATATAATTACAACCGATATTATCTATTCTATAGAGTATTTTTGTAGCCGGCTTTCAATAAATTTATTCAAATTGTACACTAATGTATAATGTTAGTTGAGGAGTGGACCAAGGGGTGTGTGTTACATTAGGGCCCAAATACAGACAGACAGACAGAGGGATTATACAATCGTCTAACGTCTGTCGAGATGCGTTACGCATGCGCCGTGTTGCCAATTCCAGCATTCAGATTGTATTTACATAATACATCAGAAACCGGCTATATCTGTATGTATGTCTATATGTTTTTTTAAGGTCTTTTTCTGTGAATTGTATGCTAAATAGAGTAATGTGTGTGCGTGTGCTACTGTTAAGGCCGTCGCGACGCTGCGTCACATTATAGATGATTCATTTATTGTTATTGTTATTATTATTGTATTTTTCATTCATAAAAAAGAAATACGTCTGTTTAACTCCCTCGTTCCCTTCATCTCTCTCTCTCTCTTCTGCTCTCTCGCTCTCATTGTCTGTCTTCTGCCTTTTCAAGTGCCGCGCATTTGATTTGCCTTTTCTTTTTTATCACATACAGTCACATATATATGAGTATATATACATTATATACATATATCTACATATAAATATACATATATATATGTATTTGCATTGTTACGTATTTTAGTGCCCTACAGAGAAAACCAGTTTCAATATATTCCCACATCTCTTGTCCCACTTGAAAGATTTCAGATGCGACTCTCTTTCTTCTGCCTCTGATAACACTGCACAGCGAGGAGAGTCGATGAGGGATGCGGGGGCTGGGGCGGGAGCGGTGCACTGAGTTCGCTGAGCTCCGAAACATTCAAGTTATTTCGCTTAAATTTATGTGTACATATATCAAATTACTGAAAAAGAATTCTGATAATGTTGATATACAAAAGATTTTCTGCGTTTTGTAAATATTTAAAATATTTGAATGTAAATGTTTAACAAAAACGTTATCAAATTTAACAAACAATACAATCACTAACCATACAATAAATTGTTATTGTTAAAATTACAAGTGAAATTAATGGAAAACCTTGAAATTTCACTTTCCTTAAGCTCTACGTTAAAATTCCTGTGAAAATCTTTAGTTTAAAGTTGTGTGATCTTCATAATTACTTAAGTAAATTTGTAGATTACAATTGTTTGTTTCTAAAGAATTTAACATTACTGAACTGAGCTTCTCAGAATAAATAATTATTAGTAAGCTCTCACTTTCTATCGAAATAGTAAAAGAAAAGAAATTAATTTTAGTCAGAGTTTTAACCACAACTTAAATCAGAGCTTAAGACCCTATTTAGCAAATGAAATCCATCTCTTAAAATATACACAAGAATTATGCAAAACAAAGGAAAGTGAAATCGCGGTTTTAATAAACAAAACGATATAAAACTTGTTTTATTTTTTGTAAGTTTTTTTTGCCCATTAAGCAGCGGTCAGTGTTTATTCTAGGCATTTATCATCAGAGTTATGAGCGAGTATATCTATAGATTCAGCTTCAGTTACAGCTTCATCTACAGCTGCATCAACAATAATCATTCGCGAGTCGCGACTCTCGAATTGCTCCCTCTCTCCTCTCCTCTCCTCTCCTCTCCTCTCCTCTCCTCTCCACTCATAACCCCGTCTGCACTCTCCTCTCCCCTCTACGCACCTATCCTTTTCTGTCCTCTCCTCACCTCTTCCCTTCTCTCCTCTTCTAACCCCTTCTATCCTCTCCTCACCTCTTCCCTTCTGCCCTCTCCTCTCTTTTACTCTCCTCTCTCAACCAAAGGCCTTTGTGTTAATTAAGCAAAAAATGAGAGACTCAAACACATACGATTGTCGTAGTTATTGCTCTTGCTTTTCGTGGGGGCATAATAATATAGAAAGAAGAAGAAAAAAGACAATACGTCATAATAATGAGCCAAGTAAAACGGCAAACGCGATGCACGATAATAAAAAGCAGTTTCAACATACTATTCAGGGTATTATATATGGATGGATATATATATATACCAAGTGCAAATATCAAGAGACTCGCTTGACCCAACCATAAAAAGGCAATAGTTGGCATTGATGGGCTAGCAAATACCCTAAACGGAGTGAGATCTGAGCAAGTGAATAAAGTATTTTCCAAACTGATCATAAAATTTCTACAGTTATTACAGTTAAAAGTTTGAAATTTTTTAAGTGATTAATTAACTGCAGGATCAGTCATAATATTCGATCTTTTGAATGCAAGCGTTTTTCGCAGACTTGGACGATTTACAAGGCTATTGTATAGTGTTTTTTATCTGACATATGGCATAAGTTATGACTGTGACTGGGCGAGAAGTTCAATCCACTGAAAGAAGTTGCTCCAGACAGTCGCAGACAGATGATAGAAAGAGACAGAGATGGGGAAATGGAGACAGATGCAAAGAAACGCAAAGTATTAAGAATAAAACTAAAAGAAAGAACTAAAAAGAAACAGAAGCGGGGCCAAAAGTGAACTGAACTGACGCACAATTTGTACTATGGAACAAAAAGTGTTTATATGCGTTAAATATTTATGTATGTATAGAGTGTGTGTGCGTGCGTGCGTGTGTGTGTGTGTGTGTGTGTGTGTATGTGTATGTGTGTGTGTATATTTATATTGTACACTCGCTTATTTTACTTTTATTGGTTTTGTTTGGGCTTTAGGCATTGTATTTTGTTTATATTGTGTGACTGACTAACTGAATGACTGACTGGTTGACTAGCTGACTGACTGACTGAGTAACTGACTGACTATGGCGGCAGTTTGAGTTTATTTATGCAGCTCCTCGGCCAATAGAAACTCTGAGCTAAGCAACTATTCTATTTGTATTTTATTTATTGTAATTTTTTTGTTGCGATTTGCAAAGCCCTTTGACAACAACAACAAGAACAACAGAACGACAAGAGAACTCAAAAAGAGAAAAGAAAAAAACATAAGGTGGAGAGAAGGTAAAGAGTAAAAGAAAAGAAAACAAGACAATTCTCTGCAGCCCGTGACTGACTACATAATGTAATAATAATCAGGAAGTGAACATCAGTCGATATTGCAAATAGACCCAAACAGACGTCCAGTCCAAGACGTCTCTTGTTAATGCATTGGACAATGCGGCTTTTGTTGTAAACTGTTTCCCTGTCTCCCTCTCTGTCTGTCACACCGTCTCTCTCTCCCTCTCTGTCTCCGTCAGTGTCACTGTCTCCGTCTTCGTCTGTGTCCCTGCCCCTTTTTTTTTGCAGCTTGTCTAGAGTCTAGGCCCACAACAAAAGCGGGCAATTTTTGCATTATTTTTTGCACTTATCCGATATTCGTACAGTTGTCGGTTTCTACCCTATGCATTGTCCTAAAACTCGGTATATCCGTGACACATGCAGGCAGGCAACCCAATCGACCAGGCAATTGTGCAAATAGACTATTAGCCGACATGGTATGACAGGCAGCTGGCGCGACAATAACTAAATAACCAACACAATTGTCTTAGTTATAAATGAACATCGTCTATTTTTAGTTGTCTTAAATGACAATCGTTTTGGGTACATAGCCAGCAGTCGGCTTAAAATTTTCTAATTTTTTAATTACAAATTAAGTTATTTACCAAGCGAACTGCAGAAGCTTTACTTCCAGTGCACTGTGAATACTTAAGCTTCTACCTAGCACAAAGACGCATACTCACATTTCAAAAGCAACAGGCGTTCGAAGAAAGCTTTGAAAAAGCTTTGGCCAGGCAACAAGTTGGAGCCACAGGAACAGCAAATGTATTTAGTGAGAGCAAAAGCGAGAGAGTGCTAAGCAAAGAGAGCAAGCTCATGTGCAATCAAAAACTTTCTCAGGCAACAAACGTAGCGACGTCAGCGCTGACGTCGACAGCGCAGCAGTTTTACTTAGATTTACAAGTGTTGTTGTAGCGTGTAATTTACAAACAAATCTGCAGAAAAAGAAACATAAACTCACACACACACGGACACAGATAGTATATGTGTAGTCCATGGCATATAATATAAGTCTATTGCAAAAACGTGCAACAATGACGTCGTCGCTCGTCTGCCACAATAATAATAACAACAGCAACACCCGCAGCAACAGCAATTACAACAAGAACAACAACAATACAAATTTATACGATGTGCCAACTGATTGAATTGAGTGCCAATAGTGTTTAGGTAGAGGGAGTGGGTATTGGTGGGTGGGTAGAGGAGGTAGAGCAGGAACTGCTGGGTCGCTCTTACGTTTTACGTTTACGTTAATTGATACAAAGTTTCAAACGCGCGTCTCTTTCTCTTTGTCTATCGATATCTATTTATAAATGTTTCAGCAGCAAAGTCGCTATTTTCGCGCATTTGTTTGATTCGGCAACGAATCTGATTGCGATTGCTTAATGTGTTATTGTTGTTGTTGTTCTTGTTGTTGCTGCTGTGCTGTTTTTGGTTTGGCGGCCTGCGTCTGCCCTAAAATGTAAATAAACAAAAGAAAGGTAAGCAACAGTGGCAACGGCAGCACATAAACAATTACAACAATAAATGTGTATATAATTGTATGCTAGCCACGGGCGCAAAGTTTACAGTAACCAAAATGAAATTTACGTTTGAATCGAACTGACTGCCAGGTCTGAAGTCTGAGAGCCTCTGATATGAAGAGAAAATAATTTGGCGGTCGATTTTTACGCATGTACCAGTACCAGTACCAGTACCACTGCCACTGTCCAAAATAAAATTTATGTTTTACTGCTGACGTTATTTGTTTACACGCACATTAGCATTAATGTAACATCGTTGCTATTGCTGTTTCTGTTGCGGCTGCTGTTGCTGCTGACGCATTTGCCGCATTCAGAAACATTTCATCCTCATCCATCAAAGTGGCAGCGAGTGTTTTAACCCAATCAAATTAGTATTTAGTTAGTTATAGTTACTTGAAATAGACAACTATAAAGCGGCTGCAATCTGTCAAATGCCAAATTCATTAGCATGAAGTTGGCAACGCTTCCCCTACTCCCACTCTCTCCCACTTCTCTACCTCCGTTTCGATAAAAAAAAAAATAAAAGATAATATCGATTGCGATTGTTAATGGTTAATTGCAATCGCCGCTCACTTCACGCACAACCAACTTTGACTCCCTCTCAACTCCCACCTCCCACCCACGACGAATCATAATGCAATAAGCATTGCAAAAAAAACCAAAAACAAAAAAATAAAAAAGGAACAACAAAAACGATTGTAACTCATAATAACTGCAACATTTTCGTTTTATTTTAATTGAGCATGCGTGGGTCTGTCTGTCTGTTTGTCTGCCGGTCTCTCGCTGTCTATTTGCCCACGCTTTATGCTCTAATTCAGTTTGGTTAGAAATCGATTGCAGCAACAAAGCAAAGCAAAGCAAACGAGCAAGCAAAACATTCAATTTACAGCTGCAAACTAAGTACTCGATTCCTTCCCCACTCCCCCTCCCATTTGCTGATACTTCTTGCACTTCCGAAAGGCAATTTTGTCGTCTGCGCTTAGCGCTCGAGTGAAAATTGGTGAAAATCTGGCAAATGTGTCAACAAGTGCCAAGTCAAACGGGCGTGAAACATAACAACAACAACAGCAACAAAATAATAATAATAGTTATAATAATAATAGCAGCAAAAAGCACGGTAGCATAGAGTCAACGCTTTTCACTTAATTTCAACTAAATTCGTAGCACCCGCAAACACACCTCCCCATACTCCTCCACCTCCGCCTCAGCCACCCTACCACCCAATCCAACTGCTAAAAGCCTGTGTGTAGCGAAGATTCTTGAGCTGCAACCAAATCTAGATCCGGTTCAGCAAGTTTACCGCAAGCTAGTTACAATATACATACAAACAACACTCACATTCACACAAGATGAGTACATTGACGAAACTAGAGATGGTCGCGTGTTAACACGATACTAAATACGCTGCTTAAGCTGAATAAATTCTGTGTGTGTGTAAGACAAATTACAACTCTCGATATGTTTCGATAGTTCAGAGACCTCTGGTCATTTCCCAGTGAATATATGTCGTGTCACGTCATGTAATTGATAAAAATGACAACTCACCTGTGTAAACGGTCCGTCTGCTCGGATTCGTTCTGAAGTTCGTTAATGGCAAAGAGTTCCATCTCACCGTTGCGTCCAAAGATGCCATTGGGTATCTTGCGCAGGAACTTCTTAAGCACACTGGCAATGGTGAACACCGAATACTTATCAACGTTAACGAGTCGTCCCGCTTGCAGGAAATGAATGAGCTTCTTCATGGAGGCCTGATGACCAGGTGCACGGAAAACATCTCGTCGATTGGGCGACTCCTTGTTCAATTTTAATATCAGCACAAGCAGTGGTCCGGGAATGTTGTTGTTGTGCTTGCATACCTCCTCCAATGGCACTCCAAACTTGACCTTTTCCAGGCGGTAGGGGTAGCCGGGCGCTGTCGCTGGATGACCGCAGGAGGTGACAACGTTGCCTAAATCCGCGGCGCGTCTATGCACGCGTTCAGCCCAGCTGGACATTGTGTGTGTATGTGTATGTTTTTGGGTGCGAGCGAGTGTGTGTATATGTGTGAGCGTTTGCCTGTTGGTATGCGTGCGTTTATTTGCCTGCGTACGTTTGCGTGTGTGTGTATATATGTATATATAAATATATATATATAACTGTGTGTATGTGTGTGTGGGCAGCGCTTTTCTTTCGAGCGTTCGTTTTTCACAGAAAAATGTGCTCGCTCACAATTTTATGCTGTTTTATGCTGGCCAAAAACATGTTCCTGTTTCCCCTTTACTTTCCACTGGAATGTAACTGCGTTGTTGTAGTTGTGTTTTTGCTGCTGTTGCTATTTTGTATCTGTATGCATTTATCTTTCGTTGTTGTTGCTCTGCTCTGCTCCTCGTACTTGTTTCTGTTACTTTTTGTTTTGGGCGTTGTTTGAATTTTCTTCGTACGTAGTAGTTAATTATTTTGTTCGTTACGATTTTTCGAATGTTAATTGAATATGACAAGATCTTTATTTAATGTATGGTTGTATATAGGTGTATGTGTGTGTATGCTTGCTTTGATTTGGCAATTTCAATTTTTTATGCTCGCGCAGCCACAGCAGCCACTCCTGTATGCACTTTTTTTTTGCTTTGCTTTGCTTTTGCTTTAGCTACTTCTTCTTTTTTCTCTTTTAAGTCTCTTCACAGTTTAAGCGTAGATTGCGCGTCGCGTTGTAGCATATTGAACGAAGTTGAAATTCACCCACAACCACGTTAATGTGAAAGAACGCGGCTGATTGTTGTTGCTTTTTTATATTAAATAAATTGGTTAGTTTTCGTGGCTCTTAAATTAATTTTCACATCTCCGCACGCACACACGACTTGCAACTCGCAGCACTTTTTGTTCACTGTTGCTTAACACTGCACACGCATACCACAACACCCTAACAGTTTGCAATTATGTTATTAACATGGACATTAATTTTGTCTGGAAAAAACCTGCCACAATCGTTAATCGGTTTCATGTTGGTTTTTATTGAATCATTTAAGTTTTGGAAAAATAAAGTCAATTGAGGTTACTTATTATTAAATACAAACAAGGGCTTATGAATACATTTACAAATCATCAAAAAATGTATTCAAAAAACTCAAGTTCGAATTAAACAGCTGTTAACTGGCACTCAGTACTCGGTTTGGCACTGTTAAGGCACTGTTAAACCACAGCTGCCAGCATTAAATATGTTTTCGATAAACTTAAGAGTTCAAGACAAAATCATAACGATATTATAAATAATGAATTCATTTCTCACCAGTCATCAATATTTGGATTTTGGGGCACAACAGATCAAAAATTATGCTTGCGATAAACGATAAGAAATGAGTAAGTTTATATTTTTGAGTAGATACTCGATGCCAATGCTCAAGATGGTCACCCTACCTGCAATGAATAGTATCGAATCTCTAATTATGGCGAATATGTGTAAAGTGAAATTGTTGCAAGCAAAGAAATAATAAAAAGACACAAATCTGCCAATATACAATACACATATTCATTGCAAGATCATTAGCCAAAAGAAGTACGTATAACGCAGTAGGCTGCTAAGCTTAATACAGTACCCGTGACACACACATAGTCGTATAATTTATTTTTGTTTGTCTCAATTATTTTGTTGTCTGCTACACAACAACAACAACAAGAACTCCAATACCACCCAGAACAACAACAACACAAGAAGTCATATTGCTCATCTTGCTGTAAATAGATAAATGAGTTGCAAATATTGTTTATAATATTAAAAAAAAAAGTGAAAGAAAGACAAGACGTGAAATATATTTTGGCTCAATCGCTTATCCAAAATTTTCAAGTTTCATTCGCAAATACACTTTTCACACACACTTATGTGTGAGTGCCGCTGCTCACCTTGAATCCGTCAACGTTGTCGTCGCAGTCGTTGTTGCTGCTGCTGCTGCTCTCCTCTCTGCCTCTTTGTCTTCACCAGCGTCAGCGTTAGCGTCTACGTATAAGATATTGACCCTGTACGCCTGATACACATATATTTCAAGCACACACATACACTCACACACACTCGCACACTGTTATAAACTTTGCCGAATAGAAAATCATTTTGTTGTTGTTTGCTATTGCAACTCGTAGGTGAACAAATGACCACCGCTGCCTCCACATCGCAAAATGCGTCGTCGACGTTGATGACCGCCGGTGGAGCCGGATTGGTAGCTACAACAACAGCAGCACTCACAACGACGACGCCTAGCAGTTCGGCAGTGCGTGCTCTGGCCATGGAATATAAGTCACTGCAGGAGGAACCAGTGGAGGGATTTCGTGTGAAGCTTATGAACGATGATAATCTATTTGAATGGGAAGTTGCCATCTTTGGTCCACCGGATACACTATATCAAGGTGGTTACTTCAAGGCTCATATGAAATTCCCACACGATTATCCATATTCGCCGCCATCCATACGCTTCCTCACCAAGGTATGGCATCCGAATGTCTATGAGAACGGTGACCTTTGCATATCCATACTGCATCCACCTGTGGACGATCCCCAAAGCGGGGAATTGCCCTGCGAACGATGGAATCCCACACAAAATGTTCGCACCATTCTGCTATCGGTTATATCGCTCCTCAATGAGCCAAACACATACTCACCGGCCAATGTGGATGCCTCAGTGATGTATCGTCGATGGCGAGACTCCCAAGTAAGTCATGTAGAGTCATCAATTGTTCCATTAAAGTTTCAATATTACACACAGGGCAAGGACAACGAGTATCCGAACATAATACGCAAACAGGCGCTGGCTGCCAATGCGGAGGCGAAGCGTGAAGGAATTGTGGTGCCAATGACACTCGAGGATTACTGTCTAAAGCCAACGGTTAAGCCCAGTACAGAGTCTGGCTTGGATGCGAATTTCTATGATGATGATTTCGATTTGGAGACCGAGGATTTGCCCACAGATTCCGATGAAGATGATGAGGACGAGGATGAGGACGACGAGGATGTCGATGATGATGATGATGAAGATGATCAGGAACAGGAACAAAATCAGGAAAAAGGCAATGGCGACAGTGCTGCGATTAGCAAAAATAATGTCAATACTAAGTGCAAGAACAACAATGGACTTGTCTCTGCGAAAGCAGCTGCTGCTGCTGCTACTACAGCGGATGACACCGAATCCGCTGATGACAGCGGCAAGGGCGAAACCACATAATCCATATAAAGATGAAGAGACCACAATCCACCAATCACAACTAATAGAACCAGAACCACATGCACATCCTACACTGCTCCTGCCCAAGGCCTCTGCGTAGCATTTAAAAATCCAGTACGGAAGTGTGTGAATCGAACAACCGGAAGGCGTTATAACCCCATAACCCTACTCTCTGAATATAAGGCCAATTGCTATATGTTTATGTTACTCTCCACCTACACCTCGACCTCTACCACCCCTCCTCACCAGACCCAACACGATTTATTATATTTTTCTACTACTTATATACGATTATTTATGTACAATTGTGTGAGAACCGTTTGTCAGCCAAATCAGTCCAATCAGAGCTATTTGCCCTCAGTCAGTTAGTCAGCCAACCAGCGAACCGATTGATCAATCAATCAATCGATAGTTCAATCGGTTAGTCATCCAACAGCCCATCTGGTAAGGGCTATTTCGAACCAATCCACTAGAGTTTCTGGAATATTGCGAATTCTTTGTGAAAGCAAACAACAAAAAATAAAAACTGATTATGAATATTATATACAAAAAAATATACATATATGTATTAGCTATAAATTATTATTTAAAAATATATATATATATTATTATACCGATACTGATTAACTGCGGCATCACGTGGAAAGGGGCGGGGCAGTGAGCACGGGGGAGGCAGTAACAAATTTAAACAGACATCCTAAAGAAAGAAAGAAACCTAAACTAAAGTAACAACAAATGAAAAGAAAATATATATACAAGAAAAAAAAAAAATTATAATAAATGAAATATACGAAACAATCAATGGATTTCACGTATATGAAGCAAAAGAATAATTAATAAAATGTAGAAATTAAGCAATTTGTAAGTGCAAAATCAAATGATGAGAATGAAAAACAGAAAACTGCAATATTGAAACGAAAAACCGCATTGTATAAATTAAATTGCAAAGATAAATAAGCCAAATAAAATGATTAAAAAACAACAAAAAAATTAACGAGTTATTTTTAGACCCCGTACTCTAAAAAAAAGTATAGGGGTCTATTAGGTTTGGCAGTAGCGAAATGTGCGTTACAGGCAGTAGTAGGCGTGGCAGACCCCATAAGTATGTACATATGTTCTTGATCAGCATCAACAGCCGAGATGATATAGCAATGTCCGTCTGTATGATCTTCGAGACTATAAGAGCTAGAGTCATCAAATTTGGAATGAAAGTTCGTCTGCTTCGTGAGCAGCTCAAGTTTATTTTAAATCTTTGTCGGTAGTGGTACCGCCCCCGAAAATTGTGAAAAATCATTTTCACATCACCATAACTTGAAAACGACTAGAGCTAGAGAGACCAAATTCATACGTTAGGTGTATGGTTATGACTGTCTTTACCAAATTTGGTCTGGATCAGACAACTATAGCCTATAGCTCCCTTATTACGAATCCGTTGAAATCGGGAAATTTGTATTAAGACATGTAGTGTTAGGTGACCGCTCGCAACCAAACTCACACATTAGATGTCTATCATTATTATAACTATCCTCACCAAGTTTGGTACAGAACGGACAACTATAGCCTATAGCTCCTATAGGACAAATCGGTCGAAAATTGTTGATTTGTATGAAGACATGTAGTTTTAGTTGACCTATAGTAATCAAACTAACACATTATGTGTTGGGTATCATTATAACTATCCTCACCAAGTTTGGTCCGGATCAGACAACTATAGCCCATAGATCCCATAGAACAAATCAGTCGAAAATTGGTGCTTGTATGACGAAATGTGGTTTTAGTTAAACGATCGCAACCAAACTCCCATATTATGTATATGGTACCATTACAACTATCATCACCAAGTTTGATCTGAATATAGCTTATATAGTACACTTGTTTAATTTAATAAATTAATTTACTGCTTGTTAATAAAGCTAATTTCTAGCAACTTTTCGTTGATAAAATAAAGCCAACTTTATTTTCAATAAATATTTGCTTTTATATATTTTTTTTATATACTTGATTTAATTTTAATACTGGGTTGTATTAATTCTCGGCACAGCGACCAGAACTTCATACTTGTGGACCGTGTAAATGTACTCGGACTGGGCGTGTAGGAGACAAACTTTTTTGGACAGGAACAACGATCCGATGACATCACCTCCATCCAGTCTAGTACGACAGATGAATACCCTTTCATTCGTTTGGGAAGTTCCCACTGAAACGGCATAATCCTCCAGATGTCCATCGTAGCTGCGAATCCATTCGTAATCCATATTCTCCTTGGTATTCAGCAGCTCATAGTTGGTTCTGGTCGTGAATGGAATCGTCTCAGTGGTACAACTAGCAACTCCAGATTCAGCCACCACACGACAGGGAACAATGGTTCCCGAAAAGTTCACACGAGCCACGTAGAGCTTAAAGCCATAGGGATCAAATCCTCCAACGAGAGCATTCAGTGGCACAGGATACGATAGATTCCCTGCGGTCCAAGCTTGTTGGGTATCTAAAAAGATTAATTAAGAATTTATTATTATTATATCGGTATTATATTTCGGTTAGAATTACTTACCAAACTGGGAGGGAACGGCGTAAACGGCTCCAAAAAGCGCGACGATCAGGAAAGTGGCAAGTTTGTACATGTTTGAAAGTTCTCGGAAGACTGATACTAACGGTTTGTTCCTAACTGCTTATATAGGCATTGATTATCTTATATTCTACTGATTTTTGATAAGCAATTTGACAGGGGAATTACTACAAAGCGCTTAATTGATAAGAAGCGTAATCAGAGCTAAAAAATATTTTTTTTTTCTTTTTCTCATTTTCTTAATCAGGAGTGAGTGATTTTCTAGATCGTAGTAACTAATACCGGAAACGTTTTACTTTTAAAACGGCTTAAAAAAGATATTTGCATTTATTTAAGAAGAAAAGTACAGTCGAACACGCCCGACTGTATAATACTCTCTGCATTTTATTCCCGATTATTTGATTATATACATATGTGTGTATGTGTAATACATATACCATTAGTCGGCACAACCAGTGTCCGCGGGCAGCGCTGCCGCCACACAAGCAGCGTAAACGTTCGCTCACATGTTTGTATATTTCTATCTCGCTTGCACACATGCCTTGACATTGCGTTCAAATATATGCTTTGTTACGTGTCTAACTTTTTTGATTATGGTCGGATTCTTATTCAGGATAGTTTGATATGTTTTGTCTTCAAACAAATTTTAAATAGCAATTCTGTACGATTAGAATACATTCTTAAACTACGGCATGCAAATTTGAAATTAGTTTTATTTTCTATGACGGGGCGTGGCAGCCCAAAAATTTTATTGATTTATGTTGTCTCTAGAAATCTGCCTATCAATAATAATTCCTTAGTGCCATAGTTACCGAGATATTCGCCAAAAACTAGATTTTGTTTGAGGCGTGTCAAGTTTTGGCTCAGTGTGGGCGAAAGGGGCATGGCATCGAAAAAAAAAAAGATTCTTCTATTGACTGACTAAATATGGTGTCGATACTGACTAAATTCGGGCTTGCAGCTCTTACAGCTGAGATCTGTTTGTTCATACGGGCGGACAAACAGATAGACAGGAAAGACAGACAAACAGACAGACGGACATGGCCATATATATCGACTCGGCTTGCGAAGCTGATCAAGAGAACAGCGTTTGACAATACTCAGCTACTGAGTAATTCTACATTGTGCTCTGGCTATCGCTCTGAGTTTTGTCAAGAGCCTTAGCAGAGCCGCAGCAGAGTCTTAGCAGAGCCGTAGCAGACCCTTAGCAGATCCTTAGCAGAGCCGCAGCAGAGCCTCAGCAGAGCCGCAGCAGAGCCGTAGCAGAGCCGCAGCAGAGCCTTAGCAGAGCCTTAGCAGAGCCGTAGCAGAGCCTTAGCAGAGCCGCAGCAGAGCCTTAGGAGAGCCTCAGCAGAGGCTTAGCAGAGCTTAACGATCAAAAGTGTGTGCTCTCCTATGCTGTCGCGTTAAAAACTACCGTTATAGCAAGTAGCAGAAAACGAAGAGCGAGATGAGACCGAATACTCTTTCTTTTTTGTGCTATGGCACTCGTGTGTGATTGATTCAAGACTATATACACTTTATGGGGTCTGCCACGCCTCCTGCTGCCTGTTACATACTTTTCTCAAACCCAATATACCCAATATACTCTTACAGAGAGTATAATAAATTCGTTGGCATGAGAAGGTATACATTATTCAATAAAATAAAATATTAAATATAAATTTATTTGTAAATTATAAAAAATTTACAAAATTAAAATAATTCAAGCTCAGAATTCAAAACTCTGTAAAGACTTCACTTATACTTCATAATATTGGTATATTATTAGTTATAAATTTAATATATAGTATAGCAACATTTTAAATAATAATTATATAAAATTCAAGAAATTTTATTAAAATTTGTTTTATATTTTAAAATGTTTATATTTTGTTTTAGTGACTTACCAATTCCTAGAAAACTAAAGCCATAAAACTTCTGGTAGTTCACATTTGATAGAAATCTCCCTAGATAAAAAGGGATTTCAAATGCCAACAATTTTAACTTATCGATAGTTTAAGTCTCCATCAATTCCTTTGCAAAATTCTATGAAATTCAAGACAAGTGATTAAATTATTTTTTATAGCGATTAAGTCATCACAAACAGTTTATAATCAATGGTACTAAGTTTCTTGTTGTCCAGAAGTGATTCCCAGATATCAGATTACTTAAGGGCCACAATTCATAACACATAACTTATTGAACAGTCTTACTAATCAATCTGAATCATATTCTTCAGATATTGTGGTCTTTAATCATTTCATCAAAGGAATACATTAGTTTCTATCTTGAAATCGAAATCGAAACTTATAACATCATATCTAATCAATGATCGGACCAAAATGTTAACCCCCTAAATAAATTATATCTCTCGTTGTTATCAGTTGGGTGTACCCTCAGACAGCGTATATAAACCCAAAGTTAGTGCCAAAATGGTCAGTAACGAATTCGATCTATTACCGGACAGTATTCGCCATGTTCTCCGCTAAGCAAATCTCTTTCCTGGCACTGGTCCTTGCCCAGCTCCTGGTTGGTATCCAGTGTGGAGTCTACGACAACACGGACAAATGGGTTCTGAACGACAAATCCAAAGGTTTCCCTGAAAACGCAGTGATCGGAGGATTCGATCCCAATGGCTACGATAACTTCGTTGGACGTGTCACCTACAGCTCCTACATCCTCCCCGCTCGTGTCGTAGCGGAAACCGGAAGTGCCTCTTTCAATACTGAGACCACAGCCAACACAGCCACCTCGTATGAGGTGTTGGTGTCCAATGAGACCATTAGTTACCACTGGATTCACAGCTTCGATGGATACAGGGAGAAGAATGCCGTGTCCGTTGGAACCAGCAACTTGAACGAACGTGTCTACGTTTGTCGTGGAAGAGTCGACAATGCCCTCTTTATTGGCACCCTACTCCTGCCCCAGAGGTACTGCATCATCCGATATGGAACTCTGCCATTGAGACAGCTCGACAAGTACGAAGTGCTCGTCCGTAAGTGGACTCCTGCTCAGTGGAGTCCATTTGTAAATGAAGTCGAAGTTAAATAAAAATGTTTTGACAAATATCAAATAAAAATTATGCAATTCTAAGATTAAGTCTTTACTAAAAACTAGTAGGATCGGCAACAGTCGAGTGAGTCAACTGTAAAACACCTCGTACTCATGCTAGTGCGCCTTTTTTCATACATAGGACCTATAGAAGCTATAGGATATAGTTGTCCGATCAGGAAAACATTTGAAAAGGTGATATAGAATCAAAGCTCAACTTAAAATACACAATACAAATAAAATAATTACCATTTTTGGACCGATTTGTCTTATGGGAGCTATATGATATCGTTGTTCGATCCGGATCAAAATTGGTGAGGCTAGTTATAATGGTACTACACACATAAAGCGTAAATTTGGTAAGCATAGTAGTATTAGTAATTTCAAGTAGTACCCCAGTTTTCGGAGGAGTGTCAAATTTTTGAAATAAGCGTGTTCTGCTCGACGAACAGACGGATTTTCATTCCAAATTTGGAAGCTCTAGCTCTCATAGTCTACGAGATCCAGCTGTTCATACGGACAGACGGACATTGCCATATCGTCTAAAAGGGAAATTCTCTCAGAATTTCCTGTTTTACGGTAGGAACTCGATTATTCTAGCAATTTTAACGTTTAGCTCGTCTGAAACTGACGTTCAGCCTTCTCACTAATGATAAGTTCCATAAATAAAATAAGTTAAGCTATTTTGTTTTATTATTTTCCAAGTATTTTATTTATTTCCTCAAATTTATAAATTTCGTTCAATTATTTTAAAAAGTTCAATAATTTTTAGGTAGAGCCACCAAAACTTCATACTTATCAAAAGATTGCACAAATTCGTAGGAAAGAGGTTGAAGAAGGCACGCCTTTTTGGACAGGAACAATGATCCAATGATTATACCTCCATCAGTCCTAACTCGACAAATGAATACCCTTTCGTTCCACTTAGAAGTTCCCACGGAAACAGCATAATCCTCCAGATGCCCATCGTAGCTACGAATCCATTCATAATCTGTATTATCCTTGGTAGTTAGGAGTTCATAGTTGGTTCTGGTCGTGAAGGGAATCGACTCTGTGGCACAACTGGCAATTCCTGTTTCCGCAATCACACGACAGGGAACAATTGTTCCGGAATAGTTCACACGAGACACATATAGCTTATAACCATGGGCATCAAGTCCGCCGATCAGAATATTACTGGGCAGAGGATACGATAGGTTGCCAGGCACCCAAGCTTGTTGGGTATCTAGAAAATAATAATTATGATTATTATATAGGAATCAAATTTAGGTTAGGATAACTCACCGAACTGGGAGGGAACAGCGTACACCACTCCACAGAGCGCAACGATCAGGAAAACGGCAAGTTTGAACATATTGGGAAGTTTTGCTTGGACTGATACCAGAGGGTGGTTCCAAGCTTCTTTTATAGAAGTCTATTTAAATGATAATTCGTAAAATATCATAAAATACTTAATGGATTGTAAATTATAAGAAAATTGCTTGATAAGAAACTTGAGGATGAAATTGATGACAACTGATTAAATTTAGGTGTTTAAAGCTCAAATCGTCACAATCTATATATAACTTATCAACGGTCCTTAGATTAAAGACAAGTGGCAAAAGTGATTCCCTAGCTAAACACATCAATAGGGACACAATCTTCTCTATAAATTCCCTTTTCTTCTGATAGTAAACTAACGGTATTAGATAAGTCTTGAGTCAATCATTTAACTCAAACACGTTTTCTTAGATGTCACGATAATAACGGTAATAGTTTCATATCTAATCAAATAGTTAACCCGCTATAACAGACCCTAATCAGTTAAGGAAACCTCTGACAGCGTATATAAACCCAAAGTTAGTGCCAAAATGGTCAGTAACGAATCCGATCTATTACCGGACAGTATTCGCCATGTTCTCCGCTAAGCAAATCTCTTTCCTGGCACTGGTCCTTGCCCAGCTCCTAGTTGGTATCCAGTGTGGAGTCTACGACAACACAGATAAATGGGTTCTGAACGACAAATCCAAAGGTTTCCCTGAAAACGCTGTGATCGGAGGATTCGATCCCAATGGCTACGATAACTTCGTTGGACGTGTCACCTACAGCTCCTACATCCTGCCTGCTCGTGTCGTAGCTGAAACCGGAAGTGCCTCTTTCAATACTGAGACCACAGCCAACACAGCGACCTCGTATGAGGTGTTGGTGGCCAATGAGACCGTTAGTTACCACTGGATTCACAGCTTCGATGGATACAGGGAGAAGAATGCCGTGTCCGTTGGAACAAGCAACTTGAATGAACGTGTCTACGTTTGTCGTGGAAGAGTCGACAATGCCCTCTTTATTGGCACCCTACTCCTGCCCCAGAGGTACTGCATCATCCGATATGGAAATCTGCCCCTGAGACAGCTTGACAAGTACGAAGTGCTCGTCCGTAAGTGGACTCCTGCTCAGTGGAGGCCACTGCTTAACTAAATTATTTGTTTAAATTTGAAATTGTAACCACGTTTATTAAAAAAAAGGTTTATTAAAAAAAAAATATATCACAAATAAATTTTATGACTGTTCAAATCACAAATAATATAAAAAATTTTATAAATTTTCTCTGAGTCAATAAGATCAATTTGTTTTTATTTAAAGAACATTTAAGTATTTTGAATGAATTAATTTTTTAATAAATTATTTTTTAGTAAATTCATTATATAACTATTCATTTTTATGATTATTTATAGATCTTTTCTTTTTTAAGAATCTACTTAAAAAGTAAACATTAAATTTAGTTATAATTTAATTTGATTTTTAATCTATAATATAAGTTAACTAATTTAAATATATTAACATTTTCTGCTCCGCTGTTAAATAAACCATTTTTGTTATACTTTTTACTATACATATATTCAGTAAAAGTTCAACTTTTAGTTATATTTAATTTCTTTATATTTATTTAATTTTATTTTATTTTTATCCAATACTTTTTGGTAGAGCAACCAAAACTTCATATTTGTCGAATGAGTGTATACAAGTGTAGGCATGATTTTGTACATGACACGCCTTGGTCCCGAGGAATAAGGATCCTATGATTATACCTCCATCGGTGTAAACTCGACAAATGAATACCCTTTCGTTCCATGCAGAAGTTCCCACCGAAAGAGCATAATCCTCCAGATGACCATCGTAGCTGCGAACCCACTCGTAATCAGTATTATCCTTGATACTCAGAAGTTGATAAGTTCTGGTCGTGAAGGGAATCAAATCGGTGGCACAACTGGCAATTCCTGTTTCTGCCACCACACGACAGGGAACAATTGTACCGGAATGATTCACCCGACCCACGTAGAGCTTATAGCCAAAGGGATCAATTCCGCCGATTAGAATATTAGTGGGCAGCGGATACGATAGGTTGCCAGGTACCCAAACTTCCTGGGTATCTATAAAATAAGTAGTTTTAATAATTATAGAAAATTGTTAATATGTAGAATTACTTACCATACTGGGAAGGAACGCCGTACACAACTCCACAGAGCGCGACGATCAGGAAAACGGCAGCCTTGTACATCTGTGAGTTTTATAGCAATACTGATAACTCCAGACTGTGCAGAGTTGCTTTTATAGAATTCTCTTTATCTCGAATTGATTAGATTTTTGATGGGGGAATTACCAGTTGATTGAATTTCATGAATTAAATCGTTGTCAACTGATTAAATTTTTATTTTATGATTTAAACTTCGTCACAAACTATTTATAGGCAATCGATGGTAAAAGTAATTCCCTTAGTAAAAATTTTAATCTTTTTTAAGAAAGTTATTACATATTTTATCTGGTGTAAATAAACAAAATATAATTTATTGTGCAGTTTAGAATTTAATCGTTTTTTTCTGTTGAACTGTCATATAAAGTAAATCAAAAATAATAAATCTTATCAACAAATTTATTCAAAGAAATATATTTTATCATTTACTTTACTTTATTTAAATAAATATATATTTAAAAAATGTTATCAAGACTTATTTCTATATAAGACTTATGGCATCAGTCATCTCTTGCCAAATAAATTGTTAGACAATTGAAAGTTTCAATTTGCTTGAGTTTTATAATAAGTTTAACAAAAAACTAAACACGTGTAAATTTTTGCATATTTTTAAATGTTATCTAAACTTTAACATAAAGTTTACTTTTTAGCATTTTTGTATAAACAGACTTCTATTTTGTAACAAACTTATCAGAGAAATATTTTTATTAGCAGAAAATTCTTTAGCTTTTTTTAAGCCAACACAGCTTAAAAGTAGCTTTTAGGAACTGCTAGTCTTTACTGTAGTTGTTTTTGTAAAGGTTTCTTGTTTAGTTCTTTCCAAACTTGTTTTATCAACCAAAGACCAAAGAGATGAGTTTTGTCCGCCAAAACGAAGACCTGACCAACGACAACATTGAGGCACTTGGCGTATACGTGATAAATAAGCGAGCGAACATTTAACTAACTTGCTCGCGATAGGTAGCTAGCTATCTCCCTTGCTCTTCCTCTCTGCCTCCTTCTTCCTCTCTCCTCCCTCTCTCTCGCTCTCTCTCGCTCTCTTTCGCTCTATCTACAGTATCTTTAAAACAGCTGCTTATCAACACTTAGTGCCAGTTTCTTCCAGTGTAAAATATAGCACAATCGTCGTGCCCGAATGACAACTCGTATTAACCGTTCGTTAACCGTTTAACGCTCGTTGTGTTCGTGTGACGTCACAGCCATTAAACATTACCCATTAAAACGGCAAGTGGCTGCGAGTAGCGGCTTCAGTCGCGTGAAATCGACGCTGCTGAAAGGATCAGTAAAGTTTGGAATAAAAATATTTGTTTAAAATTTGATTATTTTACCCCACCGTTCGGCGTGTGTGCTGTGTGTTAATTGTTGTGTGTTGTGTGTTGTGTTGTGTGTGCTGCGTGGGTGGAGTTTTAGCAAATGGCAAGTCAGAGGAAAAACAAAACTTAAAGTGCTGGACTGTTATGCTAAGAAAATGTGATGCAATGTTTAGTCAAGGGAAAAAACCGTTAACATTTGGCAATCGAACACGTCAAGCGAAACTGTCAATGACTACGATCCTAACGAAGATCGTCTTAACAGTTTGCAGTTTGCAGTTTGCAGCTCGTTAAGTTGGCCAAATAAATTGACAGACTCAAATAACCAGACAAGTGTGAACAGTTTATTAATTTGGGAAAATGGTTAAATTAAGTTTTGTGTCAAAGTTTTAATTGTGAAGGAAAAATTTTAAAAGTTTTAAATTTAGTGAAGCTTTAATTTTAAATATTTAATTTAAATTTATTTCTTATATTAACTGAATATTAGAATTTGCAAATTTAAATTTATTTATTATATTTACTAAATATATAAATATTAAGTTTAAATTAATTTACTTTATTTAGTAAATATTAGAATTTCTCACAAATATTTAAAAAAAAAAAAATTTATTTATTATATAGAACAACATTTTTAATTTATATTGAATATAAATATTAAATTTTGATTTATTTAACATAACTCAAACATTTTTATACTGTTAACATTAAATTAAAATTAATTTATTGAGTTTCAAAAAGCTGAAAATTTCCTGTTTTATATTAAAACTCTATAAATTTATTGATTTTACTGAAAATCAAAAGTTAATTTTATTTCAAATTAACAGTATATTCAATATAATATTTTATAATATTTTTATTAAATTTAAATTTATTGATTATATTAATTGAAGTTCAGAATTTCTAGTCAAACATTTTTATGCAACAGTTTAACTTAAAAACAAATTTTATTTTTGGCCAATTAGAACAATTGTTATCTGATTGCCATTAATTTATTTATTATGCAAGCTTGTGTTACAGATTAAATTTGATCAGACTTTATATTTTTAGAAATTTATAAATTTTTATAGGCAGCATAAAAGTAGTTTAAAGCATTGGCTTAATTTTAGAACTCAACAAAAGTCTTTCCAACAATTAATAAAAAAAAAAAAAACAATTAAATTCAAAGTATGTACTAAAATAATTAAAATAGAAATTTATAAAAAATATACATTAAACTTAACACTATAAATAAAATTAGAGATTAAATGAAGTCAATTTTTTTTATAATATTTCAATACTAAATACAAATTTTTTTTTTTAGTATATACTGAAAAAATAAATAAAAATGAATTTTAATTATTATAAAAAATAAGAAATATTTTTTTTACTTATAAAATTAAATAATTTAAAATTTGTTTTGCTAGGTAGAATTAATTTTTGATATATTTTATTAAATTTATTTAGCAGTTAGGCTACCAAATTCCAAGTGAAATATATATTTTAAGTGACTTTATCAATGTGTTATAACTTGATCTGCTCTGCAATGAAATCGACAATAATGAACTCAAGTTACTTTAACAAATCCTCAACGATGATTTAAGTGACAAAAAATTAATAAATAAAATATAAAGAAGATCAGTGAGTTACAAGTTCAATGAAGCGTGTTGAAATCCCCCGAAGTCTAAGTTAAAACCAGTCAATGTCATTGCCAACGATCGTGCTGCTAATCAGCAATTAACTTAGTATAAATTAAAAAAAAAAAAAAGGAACAAAACAATAAGAGAATAAAGGTGCGATGAATGAAACTCCTTTGAGGTGACTAAGAGTTTTAATGACCTTGTTCCCAGTTGCAACACCTGTTCCCAGTTGGTTGTTGGTAGTTGCTTGTTACTTGGCTTATTCACCGATCGCACAAGGTCAGAATGAAACTTAAAGATTTCTTTGATTCAACTGATTACAAAGTGAATTTATGCAATTGAATGCAAAACTCATGTCTACAAATATTACGGGGTCTAACTAGACATATCGTAGTCCATTATTTTGTGGCTTCAACGGCATTTTCACATTTACAACTACAAAAAAAAATTAACTGGCTCAGAGTCGTAAAAAGGCGGGTTTATCATAGCCATATATATACTTAAGGTAATTACCTTAGTTAGACGGGTTAAAGTTCGTCACAAGTTTTGCGGAACTGTAGAGTTCATAACCGTAAATTATCACAACATAATTTTGAAATCACCAAAAAAAAAATTAAGCAAATCAAGTATTGCAACGATTCCAAATAAAGTCTAGATTTATGTCTGAGATTTCATGCAGATTTTGTAAGTTTTGAAAAACTGGTTTTTGTAATTTTTAGGGAAAACACCGAATTATTTATTTCAATAAGTGATTTAAAGAATAAAAAAATATTATTTTAATTTAAATTTTATATTTTTAAAATATTTCAAATTTTTATTTCATTATTCATTATTGTTTTCTATTCTATAAATTGTGAATTCGGGCTTATAGACTAGAAATTATTAATTAAACTAATTTTATGATTTATTTTAATTTAATTTTTTTTACTTTTAGACAACGACTTAACATAAAAATTGTTTTTAAATAAACTTAAATAATTTTCTATCTCTTTTAGTTATTTTTTTTTTTTTTGATCGATTGATGCAGTAAAAAAAATTTATTTTATTCATTTTAATTAAAAGACTTCATTTGAACTCAAAGAAGTTTTCTCAGTGCAGTAAAAATGTTGTTTCCAGTTGTTTCTGTTTAAAGAAAAAAATTGTTTTTAGAATTTTTCCAAGTGTATTTTCTGATTTAATTAACTGATATTTAGTAGCTTGATTTTATTGCCAAAATAATATTATTATTTTAAATTATTTGAATTTATGGAAATATTTTTTTTAAAGAAATTTTCTCAGTGCATTTTTTTTTATTTTACTAGCAGACTTTTATGGCTTTCCTTTATTGCCAAAATAATATTATATATATTTTTTATTAATTAAAATTATTAAATTTAAAGAAATCGTTATTTTTTTAAGTCTTTTGCCAAGTGTTTTTTTTATAGTTTATTCTAAGTTATATTAAATTATTTAAATTTAAAAAATTCGTATTTCAAAGTATTTTTTCTCAGTGCAGTCTTTGAGTTTATTGGCAGATTTTTTATGACTTGTCTTTACTGCCAAAATAGTGGTTTATTTGGCCAGCTTATCAGTTGTTTAAAGATTGTTAACTATCTGAAGGTTTTGTCTTTATTTAATTTATATTCAGTTTTGACAAACGTAGCAATTTTAAGTTTATAATATAATTGTGCCAATTTAAAATGGTGTCACTTGGATTCATACTGAGCGTTATCTTATGGATACGACAATGCCAGGGTATAATTCACTCCAGCAAGCCAAATATAATCATAATACTAATTGATGATATGGTGAGTTAAACAAAACTTTTAATTAACATAACTTTTCTATTTGTTTAACGATTTTGTTTATATACCTAATATAATACTGTTCCTTCTTAGGGCTTCAATGATGTGAGTTTTCATGGCTCTAATCAAATTCTAACGCCCAATATTGATGCACTTGCCTATAATGGCATAATACTAAATCGGCATTATGTGCCAAATCTCTGTACACCCTCGAGAGCGACCCTGTTAACCGGAAAGTATCCCATACACACAGGTAAAGACTGAAAGTACTAAAAAGAGGAGTAGAAAATGTAGTAAAATAACGGTGTGCGCCCTCTGAGCCCACTGATGCAATTCTATATTTTCTTACTAAATTCCCTGAAATTTCCTCTCCAGGGATGCAACACTTTGTACAAATACCCGACGAGCCCTGGGGTCTGCCACTGGAAGAGCGTCTGATGCCTCAGTTCTTCCGTGATGCCGGTTACTCCACGGAACTGATTGGTAAATGGCATTTGGGCTTCTGGCGCAAGGATATGACACCCACAATGCGTGGCTTTGATCATCACTATGGCTACTATAATGGCTATATCGACTACTACGATCATACACATCATATGCTCAATAAGAACTACTCGATAGGCATTGATTTCCGTCGTGATTTGCAGCGTTGGAATTTGGATAATGGCACTTATGCCACCGAGGCATTCACCAACGAGGCACGACGTGTGATTGCCCAGCATGACAAGAAGCGACCGCTCTTTATGGTCCTCAGCCATCTGGCAGTACACACGGGCAACGAGGACAATCCCATGCAGGCGCCTGACGAGGAAGTGGCCAAGTTCTCACACATTAAGGATCCCAAAAGGCGTACTTATGCGGGTGAGTAAAGTTTTTGGGAGTAGAAATTTTGGTTAAGAGATAAACGGTCTTTAAAATGAGTATAAAATACTTTTTGTGATCGTCAACAAAAACTACTCTGTAGCAGCAAGAGATTAGCAGAGTACACACTTTCGATCGTTGGGCTATGGCTCTGCTACGGTTTATGACAAAACTCAGAGCGGTAGCCAGAGCACAAGGAAAAACTACCCTGTATCAGAGTATTTTCATTCGCTGATTGTCAAACTAAGTGATCCCAGAAATATTTTTCCTACTCATGATTATCTATACTTTATGGGATCAGCCACGCCTCCTTCTTCCTGTTAAATACATTTCAACAAATTTAGTATACCCTTTAACTCTAAGAGTAACGGGTATAATTATTAATTGGTAGTCATAAATATGAATGTACAGTGAAACCTCTTTTAATGGACAACCCTAATAAGAGGAAATCTTTCTTACGCGAACAATTTTCCTCTGATCTTGCTGATTTTGATCCCTAGAGCTTCGATGAGCTCTTAACCCCGCCGAAGTTTGCTTAAAAGAAGCTGTCCGCTTATGAGACTTACTACTGTATATACTCTATCTACTACTATCTACTATCTACTCCTTTTACCTACTTTAAGACTCCCTACAAAGAGACTAACGAAACCTCCTTGCGAGTATTCCCCCAATAACCACTCAAATCTCTCTCTCAGGCATGATCTCCAGTCTGGACAAGAGTGTGGGACAGACAATACGTGCACTCTCTGATCACGGCATGCTCAACAACAGCATAGTACTGCTCTATTCCGACAATGGAGCACCCACACAAGGCATACACTCCAATGCTGGATCCAATCATCCCTATCGAGGCGTAAGTATCAACTAAGTTAGCAGAGTAAACTAACTAAATTGTTGATTAATGACTTTAGCAAAAAGAGTCACCCTGGGAGGGCGGCATACGTTCGACTGGCGCCATCTGGAGTCCATTGTTGAAGCGTCGAGGTTATGTGTCCAATCAGGCGATTCATGCCATCGATTGGCTGCCCACTTTGGCAGCAGCTGCCGGAGTTCGACTTCCAAAACGTCTCGAGTTGGATGGAGTGAATTTATGGCCTGCACTGAGTGGAAATTTGGAGCCGCAACCAAGAAGATTACTCCATGTGCTGGACGATGTCTTTGGCTATTCCTCGTACATGCGGGACAATCTCAAGTATGTGAATGGCAGTCGCTTCGAGGGATTGTACGATCAGTGGCTGGGAGATTTGCCAGCTGACGAAGATGATCCGCTCAGTGGCTACTACGTGCAACAGGTTCTCTCCTCCGAAGTCCACCTGGCGTTGGGAAGTCGTAGTCTGACCAACGATCGCATCGAGCAACTGCGGTCCGAAGCCACTCACAAGTGTCCGCTTAGCGATCGGAACCATACGGAGTCTGTTTACCTCTGCGAACCACTTGAAGCACCCTGTTTCTTTAATCTGGCCAAGGATCCCTGCGAGCAATATAATCTGGCCAATCTGTATCCACTGCAACTGGAACTACTTGAGCAGGAGGTTCATCAGTACCGCTTGAATGCGGTTAAAAGCGCTCGTGTTCCAACGCCCGATCCGCGTGCCGATCCCGCTCTCCATGGCGGCTACTGGGAATGGTGGAATGACACATCCTCTAGCTGTCCGCCGCCTTCCGTTTGGAACTTGTTCAACTGGGTATGGCTCTGTTGTTTCATGCTTTTTGCTTACGCGTAGCTGTAAGATCTTTACAATCTGTATATAACATTATTTTGTAGATAATATGTGAACAAATTTTCAATATTCAATACTATTATTAACTTTTGTGACCTAAGAAATTTCGTTATTAATTTAATATTCGCCGCTTTGAGCTGTTTATAATCCAATCGCTTTCCATTTACGCCCAGTTTCATGTTTCAATTCCATTTGTTTCTTCACAAGTACTGCTTTTCCAATACAATTTCTAGTTTTTATAAGGAGCAGACCCATTTAGGACTAGACATCCATGCGATATGTGTTTCAATTCCATTTGTTTCTATTTGTAAAAGTTCATTTTCAATGCATTTTTCATAATCACTAGATATGGGGCTTATTTTCCATTCTGCACATGCAAATATATTGGTTCACTTCACTTTAAATGTTCCAATTCCATTCATTTCTATCTGTAATATTTAATTTTTGCATTTTCTATCCTCTTTGCCATGTAAAGTGCAATGCCTTTGGCTTGTATGTTCCAATTCCATTTCGTTTTGCGTAGCAATCAACCATATATAACATATAGCTTTTCCGGCATCGTAACCCCACTTTATTTAAGTGTTTCATTGCCATTTGTTTCCTTCGTTGACATTGACACATTTGACCTTTTTCCAATATCACCAACTGTTCCATTGATCTATTGTACAAATAATCAAGTGAATGGCAAATAATTAATGTTCAATATTTAAATTGCATAAACTTTTTACCGTATTTCTAGCTTCAATGGGGTTGCAAATAACAATCGAATAACAGCTGTTTTAACATTGATCAATTTGTGCTCCACTTAACAAAATTAAATAAAAACTTGTGTAATAAATAAATAAAATACCAGGGCTGGCAATAACAGACGCTTAACCTTCTGTAGATAAATTTCCTACAACAATTGCAACAATTATTTAAAATTAAATTTATATGCAACATATATTTAATATTTGAATCGATATGCAGGCGCTTAAATTCATTATGATTAATAGAAAAATTGACTTATGTTTAAACAAATAATATATGTATGTATATGTATATAGAGAATGGATTTTAGGGACTTAACAAAACGTACAAAAAGTTAATACAAACAACTTAAGTTACAGATGATAACAGGCGCGATTAGAACATGAACATTGAGTACAAATATATACTATATAACTATTAAGACATACATACTATATAAAATAACATAATACAAACTCAGAGACATGAGCGTTGGGGATCTAACATATCATACAATCAGATAATACTCTTATGATACAATTACAAATGGGTTTCCCAGAGAGCGTGGCTATTCTTAGCCTTCGCTCCTCCAATGTGGCGCTATTCGATCATATTGAATAACAGACAGGAGAATATCATGCCAAATATCTGTTGAAATAAGTGGAGTTTGTAGTAAAAATATATATTTCGAAATTGGGGAATACTTACCATAAGTATAGCCACCGCAATGGAAGTACCGCCTATAACGGCCGCATGATCCCTAATGAAATTGGTCGTCACATAGAGACAGCCCTGATTGTACAGATTTGTAATAGTGGGGAATATGGTACACTCTTTGCGCTGTCCGCCAAAAAGTTCCTGACAACACGACTCAGGCACGGGTCCATAACGGTTCCAGTCGTGCCAGGTGTCCACACCGCAGCATTGTAAACGTTCCTGAGTCAGATCCCAGGCTTGTGTGATCTCCCGACGACTGCCATATAAGGCCATAGTGGAACGCATTTCCTGATCAAGGTGATATAGTAAAAATAGATATAGTATGTCTGTTTTGGGGTGTTAAATCTCAAGCCCTTACCTGTCGCATAGTCTGTTGGACACGCTCGCGAAAAACATAGCCCAAAACGCCGCCAATTAACATGGTAACGAAAACTAACGCCACGATTATGAAATACTGTAAATAAATGTTAAATATTTGGACGTCAAAGTAAGTGAAGATAATACGTAAATGGATGGATACAGTTGGCCAACTAAAGACAATTCGAGAAAGCACTAAAAATGAGCTTTCTATGACCTTGAAAGCTTAAACTGGCTTAGTTAGCGTTTAAACTAAATGTTACGGTACAAAACTCAGTTTGTATAATAGCAGAAGGCTAGCGTATAACAGTTTACTCACCGTTAGTAGCAAACACTTGACTTCCTTTCCAGCGCCCACACAGCCGAGAAAAGAGACCAGGCAAATGATGACCGATGTGACCAGCAGCACATAAACAGCGCCAGAGAAGAGATTCGTTCCCAAAAGCTCATTCACAAAGCTACGATCCACCAGAGTCCACAGTGTTAGGCAGAATACAATAGCGCCACCCACCTAAGCAAGAAAAATAATAAATTTAACATTGAAATGCAAACAAATAAGCAATTAATTTCATTAACTTACGAACATTACAAAGTTTGCAATAAACAAACTGTATTTAACGAACTGCCCGCAGCAGTCCATGCGCGAACTAAACCCCATGTCGTCCTGTTGAGTAAGAGAAAGAAAAGACAAGACAAAAGAGAGACGGTAAGTGAAAGTGTCTTTGTAGTATACAAGTAAAAGTTGATGAGAGCGATGTTACAGTTAGACGCTGTTCCAACGACAGCTGAGCGCGTAATGCGTAGACAGCGAATGAACGGCGCAAGCGCAGCTAGCAGCTGAGGCTGAAGTACACTTAACCATGACCCACTTAAATGCGGTAACGACGCTAACGCCAACGCCGGCTGCGACGTCGACGTAACCGAGGCGAAGCATTAGACAAGCGCATGCGTTATTGTTGTTAAATGTATGTGAGTGTGTGTAAGTGTGTTTGCTTGTCTGCTTGTGGAAGTATTTGCTGTGGAGCTTATTCAGTGGAAGCTAGTGCATGCACTGAGCTTTTTGCAGTCGGGAATGTTTTGGGTGCTACAAAGGTAAACTAGATATACGACACAGGCCAAAAAAATAAGACAGCTCGTTAATAAAATGAAATTAAAGTACTTTAATTTGCACACTTCAAATATAAACAGATAATTGTGTTGTTCTAAGGCAAAACTTTAGATGATTACAAGTGATCTGTTCTGTACATAAATTATATATAATTACATGAGATGAGTAATCGTAATGCTCCTCACTCTCTAGCAGTATCTGAACGTATCTAAACGACATCTGAATTTTTGAAATTTAAATGAGCCCCTTGAAGTTCGTCAGCTAATTGCGGTTATTAAAAAAATGTTCTCACACTGATTTTATTTTTGTTTTTAGCACTACAATATCGTATAGTGAAAATCGTGTCTGAGTTGACAGTAAGTCATCTGAAAGTCGTCATTAATTACGGGGCGTTTTCAGACGTGTGTTCTATGAGCTTGTTTTGTAAAATAAATCGGTATATAGTATGTATGCAAACCTAAACCAATTAGGAGAGTTATCTGATCTTATGATAATTACAGATCGTTGCTACACATAATAATGATGTTGTTCCTTTGAGAAAGTAGTAAGATGAGTAGTTAGTGCTTAAAAAACACAACAAAATTTAAGTCGGGGTGACTTTAGTTATTAAAAATTTGGAATTAATTTCAGATTTTTAGACAGCTCCCTTAGCTGGACGAGTTTTATAGTCCCAAGAGCATGATTTTCATACAAAAACCGTTCCCTTGGGCGAACATCTGTCTTGGGGCGATACTTGATATTGTCATGATTGATATGTCCACTATTTATCGCTGAAGTGACGTTGCTCTTTAAAAAATTGTCCATCTTAAGCATTTATAACGCTCGTATTACAGTTTCCTGTTTTTCTCTATATTTTTTAATATTTTTTATTAATTTATTTTAAAACGTAAGCAATTTTTTTGCACATTCAGCTTAGACAAATTTTTCTCTTTTGGAAATTTATTTATTTTTAATATTTTTTTAATAACTTACTCTGTTGCCTTCGTGTAGCACAAACGATGTTTTCGTTAGGTAACCAATTTTGACGGTGTTTTTTGCCAAGTTAATTAACAATAAATAATTTGTTTGTTGCACTTGGTTGAATGCAACCCGCTAAATTGGCAAGAGATTCGGTGGGAACTACAAAGAAAGGGAGGCAAAAAAACTTTTGTTAATAATATAATTATATTTCAATACATGTTTTTATTTATTTATGGCTAAGACTTTTTATGGCTTGACTAATTTATGTTTTTACCACAGTAGCAACAAATTCCTGCTGTTTTTATGAGTTGTTCTTAAAGTATTCCTGATTTTTATAATGTCTTTGATTTTATTGCGAGTATTTAATTGATGTTGTATTTTTTTTATATTTGCTTGTTCTATTATTATTGGCTTTTGTCTCGTGACAACATTTCTTAAGTCGTATACCCTGTGAGGGGTAAGTGCTTACAAGGGGTATATAAGCGAAATGGTAGCAGTAAGATATAACTAACGTATGTGATATATATAAAATGTGCTAATTCTTTGAAATCCTCTTAATTTTAAGTATTTCTACATTTTTTCCATTATACTTAATACAATTTTAAACAAATATTTATATTAAAATATTCTGGTTAACAAAATTTTTAATATTTCCATCAGGCGTTTAAGTGTTCCAGGGTATTTCAAAGTCGATCACGCGCTTTCAACCGTTTTCATACTTCATTTCTTATGACACTTTTTGCAAGTTTTGTTTTGTTGTTTTTATTGAGCTTTTAAGTTGACTGTTGAAGCTGCAATTTTTTCCTTTTATTTTTGGTAAATACTTATGTAAGTTTTAACACGCAGCACACATAATATAATTAACTGATTACGAATGTTTGAATTATTTGTTAACTTGATGCCAATTCATGAAAAGTTCCGTTTGTTACTCGATTCGTTTTCGATTTCCTTTTACTCGGATTCTCTCTTGCTCTCTCCTCCCTCTCACGCTCTCGCTGTCGCTCTCCTTTTACTCTCAGTTATTACTACATTCAATTATTCTGTCGGCCTTTTGCAGTTGATAATTGTTAATGAGTTGTTGTTTAGTTTGCTGTTGTTATTGTTATTTTCGTTGTTGTTGTCATATCCATGGCAAACAACTTTTTCAATTTGCTCTTTACTTTGTTGTTATTTAAGTATTATTGAGTTAACCTTTGCAACTATTTATCCTTACAATATTTTAACGCTATGCTAGTATTGGGTACACTATTTGTTTATTTATTTATTACCGTTTACTATAATTTTGTTATACGATTTGCATTATTTTTGCGAAAAACACACAGCAGCAGCAGTCGTAGATGTCTTTCCAAAAAATACTCTTTTATTCCACACCGTCTCCACCGCACGAGCGATCGCTTGGAACTGGTTGTGGGAACAGATTGGAAGCTTGGTTTTTTATTAGTTTCGCTCACAAAGAGCTTCGTTGTATTACTGCTCTGGCTTGGCTCAGTCTCAGTCTCTGCTTCTGCCTCTGCCGCTGTTACTGCCACTGTCACCCATTTCTGCTCTCTGCGGCCGTCTCCAAGCTTAGCCGAGCTGAGCGGAATTACAACAATGCTGCACAAGACAATGTCGTTCGCTGCAGGAGTAACAGACACGGAGAGCGCAAATCGCACAGAGGCCAGAGAGAGGAAGCTTTGCGTTTGGCTTACAAACCGCAAATACTTTACTTCTCAGTACTTTAGTATTTGTTTTTGTTTTGTTTCGTTTACTTATTTTTTTTGCTTGCCTCGTTTCGTTTTCGTGGCTGTCTATTTCTGCTTTATCTTCTTCTACTACTCATTCTCATATCTGTTCAGCATGTGAAAATGTATTGAGTAAACAAAACATGTTTTAAGCACGGCTTTTTTCTCCCGTTGCCTTTGTTTCATGTTCATGTAATTTTTGCACAACGCGCACTTGAAATGTTAGAAATATTTGAGTGCATATTTTGAAATGAAGCTTTTAAGTTAAAAACTTTATACTAATATTTAAAAATAATATTTAAAATAGTATTGAAATGTACTACTGTAAATTAACGTCAAGAATTTTCAGTCGTTTACTTAATTTCTTAATTCTATTTTCATTTCTATTCTTTCCACCTGCTGAATGCTTTAAATAAGTTTTTTAAAATTATTTTAATTTAGAATCATTTGAAATAAATGCAACAATTTAACGCTTTTGAAGCTTGTTACCTTCAAAAAACTCAACGAGCCTCGCACTTGATCATACAAATAGAATTAAATATAGTATATAGTGTTCAACTAGCACATGTGCAGCTATATGTGTATGTGTATGTGTGTGTGTGTGTGCATTATTAATTGACTCGTTTAAAATCATCTTAAGTTCTCTAGCAAATATTAATGATTGTTGCAGTAGAAATCAAGAGACTCTCAACTAAATGCAAAATGATTTCCCAATGAATCTAAAGTTGATGCTTGACCATTTTAATACATTTTCAATGGCAGTGAAAGGCAGGTGGACTAAGAGATACCCTGTAAGCAAAAAAGTAAACGTTACGTACCTTATATCAACCAAAATGTACCAAAAAGTTGCTATTGAAAACTGAGTCTAAGTCTTCTCACTCACATGCTTATGCCACCCCCTCTGATCTACCTGCAGGGTATAGAAAAATGTGCATATTTACAGAGATAAAAAAAAACTTTATAGCGACTATAAAAGCAAAAAGGTTCCCACAGCGTGTGTCAAATGCAAAATGTTTGACAGCAGCAACAAAAACTATTAGCATGAAAAATAACAAAAAAATATTATTAACAGGCAGTGTAATTGTTTTTCCATTTCAGCCGTAGCCGAGAGCATTGAGATGAGTCGGCCAACTTGGTGTTAACAGGGCCATAAAAGTGCTAAACAACCGAACAATTTTGTTGTTGAAGTTAACAATAAACGAATTAGGCATTTTGTCATCTTTTTTTAGGGAAGCTGTTTATTCTCTTCTTCTTCTTTCCCTTTCTTTATGTGTTATCGCTGAAACTAACTTTGACCTTAGCATGGAAATTACTTATGTAATTGTCTTGGCCAACTGTCTTTGGGCCATCAAATTTGTTTGCCCAACTAAATAAAGTTGCTAATTATTGAAGGTTTTCCCGTTTTCAGGTATGTGACAAAATTTAACAACAACTGGAAATAGTTGACAGTGAGCAGTAGAAGGGATTTGGTGGTAATATCGGAATTTTTTACTGCTTTTAAAAAATATTTGGAATTTGTGTTTTGTATAAGGATTGTTTTTAAATTATTTTAATAAATAAAATCACTTTTTCTATAAAGCTATAAAATATATAATCTTAATCTTAATCAAACCCCGATTCAAGTCCACATTTCATGGCCAGTAACTAAACTCAGTCCTTCTGCCAATTCCCACAAACGTAATATATGACCGTAACTACGTGTGTCACATTGACTTGCCCTTCAGCAAAGAGAACTTAAGTTAAACTTGAGCTGGACAACCGCAAAACGCAACAAAATCTCATTCTAATCGGTTAAATCGAAATTAATTTAATTGTTTTCATATAGTACCAATAAATTTTGGGTTAATTTCCCAGCGCACAAGTTGCTATTAATTTTTGCTGGACTTGACCTCATACACCTGACACTGACGACCATTTGATAAGACATCAAACCTTTTGTAGTTACTATTTGAGTGTTTACTGTATACAGTAGTACATATTTTGACTTCCTCCCGCACGTTTAACGTTAGCTGTTAGACAAACAAATTAACGCAAATACCCAAAATTGCTGAAAATGGTCGTTACTTAGTCATTTTACCTGCTAATTGCTCGGTGTCAGCTCAACGATTGTACGTGCGATTATTCGCTCTGAAGGTTTTGCGTTCTCGCTCTCCCTATCTCTCTCTTTTTCTCGCTAGCATGGTCGGCATTTCCGTTAAGCACTCGATGTGTGGAACGCATGTAGAATTTTAAATAGTGTAGCATACTTTTAGGCGGGATATAGAAATGATTAAAGACGCAAGCGACTTATGTTTGGAGCTGTGTTTGCTTCAAAATAGGGAATCTTAAAAGATTTAGAGATTTCGCAGTTCTGATTTTTAAGCTTTAATAAAGTTACCTTTAAGCCAAGCTCAATTATGAAGCTTAAGTCAATCACATGACTACTTAAAATGGCATTTAAGTGGTTCATAATTTGTTTACCACATTTACAGCACTAATTTAAGTATAATCAGTGTAAAAAACACACCCCCTAACCAAAAAAACCTTCATTTAATGCTTTAAAATACAATTTTTTCAGTTTAATATTTATGTACAATTTACATAAGCTTAAGATCTTAATTTTAATTGATCATGTTCGGTACAAATTGCACAAAATACATAATTTTTATTTGTATATTACAGTATTTATTTGTTTTCTTTAAGTTCTCAGTTACTCGGCGGTGCACAGTTCTAGGTACTAAACGCCACGCCCTCACAACTAACCTCCCGCACTTGTCAATGGTGGGTAGAGAGAGAGGCAAGACGAGGGGCTGGAGGCCAATAGGTTGCTTTAAGTACAAAATATTATTGTATCTTTTAATAGTTAACAATCTGTTGATCTCTATTAGCAATTGGGCACTAAAACGAACTTATACTCTAAATCGCAGCGATTTTGTAAGACGGCAACAAACTTTAAAAATGGGGCAAACTTAAAGCTTAATTGTGGTTAACAATTTAATGAATAAGTTGTTTTTGTTGTTATTATTGTTATATTATGCTCCACAAAGGTTGCTATCACATGTGCGAATCTCACGCAGTACGAAAGGCATTCGCATACTCCACGGCATCATGGAGCGTAGGAAAGATCTCGAAGGGACCCTCGCTGAGAGCCATGCTGTGCACCAAAGTGTCATACACGCGATCCACGGGGCTGGCCAGCAGCAGACGAGCACCACGCGCCTTCAGCTCCTTACTGACATCACTAAGCGTACTGCAGCCAGCCACATCGATGTGTCCCAGCATCGAAAAGTCGAGTATGAGAAATTTAAATGAATCTGCAGACTCCAAGAATTGTCCTTTAAAGGCTTTGCCCCCATTTTGTGCCACCTGTGCATAGGTGGGTTGTGACTTATTACTCTTAGGGCTCTGGCTGTTTTTCCTGTCCAGTCCCACCTTCTCGGTGAGTGCACGCCGAAAGAAGAGACTTGTGGCAAAGTTGAGGGAACCCGCATAACGAAAGATGCGCGTCTCGGGCACTTGCATCACATTTCGATGCTGATTCATGTCCAAATAGATGCCAGGTGACTCGGGCATATAGCCCAATAGACAGGAATACGGTTTCAGACCCTTTATATACAGTGCCAGCAAGGAAACACAGACACCAATGAGCAGACTAAATAGATAAACAGAAAACAAGATAATTAATTGATAGTTTTTACAGGGTATATATAGTTTGTAGCTACCCAATGTCTATGTCTATAAGCACGACACACAGAAACGTGGATATCCACGTGAACATTTCCAGTTTTCCCTGCTTGGAGAACTTCTTTAGCTCCCTGACCTGCATAAACATGGGCTTCAGAGCTACAATAATTACACCAGCCAAAACGCACTGAAAAAATAAGCGAACCGTTAGAAAATATTTCAAATTTAATGGGTATTTCTTACCCTAGGCAAATCACTGAAGAACGGTCCTATCCACATGATGGTGGCCACCACCAATGAGGCCGACACAAACGAAGCAATTTGCGAGACGCCTCCCGTCTGATCCTGGATGACTGAACGGGACAGAGAGCAGGCCATGGGAATGCAGGAGAAGCAACCACTGACAATATTGCCGATGCCCATGGCAAACAGCTCCTGATTGGCACGCACCTCGTAGCCATGCTTCTTGGCAAACGTCAGGCCCATGGACATTATGATCGAGTAGGTGACTATGGCAATCGCCAAGGAATCAACGGCCACCAACGGCACCAAATCCAGACGTGGTAGCTCAAAACTGGGTAATCCTTTTGGTATTTCACCCACCGGTTGCACATGGAAATCAGCATTTAGATGAAAGAATTTTGAGATCAATGTGCCACCAATAACAGCGATCAGTTCTCCGGGCAGCGGGAAACGACAACGTTTACTCAGACACGGCTTCAAGCACTCATTACAGATGGTCATAAAGATGATGATGCCCAGGCAGAAACCAAAATTCACCAGGTTTGTGTTGGGTACTCCCTTGACCACATCTATCACAGTGAAGATGATTTTGAAGGCGCCCTTGTGACGTGGCACAACAATGCCGAGTACATCCTTAAGCTGTGCCGTGACCACATGACAAGCTGCTGCTGTGGTGAAGCCATTTACCAGTGGTTCACTTAAAAGGGACGCCAGTGTGCCCAGTCGGAAGAAGGACATGAGCAGCTGAAGTACACAAAAGGGATATTATTAGATTTAGGTATAGGAAAAGAAAGAAGTATAAAACTATAAGTAGTACTAGTTAAAGGACTTTAGATAAACATTTGCCAACTAACTTAGCTATTTAACTGATAACTGGCAAGCATTCCTAGTTATACAAACCATGTACAGATAAGATATACACTCTGACAGCTGTTTAACTCAACTAAATTCGCATAATTCCTAAATTCCATAACACAACATTGATTTATGATCGTTTCCACCATGACTACTCCCCACTATTGCTCTGCAAATGATTTAATCCTTCCACTTACATTCACAATTCCCACAGCCAGTGCTAGTGAGGTGACAACCTGCAGGTTTGTGATAATATTCTCTGTAGCTGGCAACATTGTTGTTGTAGCATTTTGTAGCAGCAACGCTGATGTTGTTGTTGCTGTTGTGGTAGAAAGTGTTGCAAGCGTTGTTGAAAGTGGAGAAACAGTTGTTGTTGTTGTTGTTGTAGGTGGTGGGGTTGTTGTTACTACTATTGCATTTGGATCATAATTGGCATAGGTTAAGACCACCTTTTGGGTCATCATACTGGCCACAGCAAATGTGCCAATGGAAATATGCTTTGAGGTGCCCAGAAGCATATAGATGAGCACCGGAAACACAGCCATATAGAGTCCATTTCCGGCCGAAACACCGGCCAAAATGCCATAGGCCATGCCATGTGGTATATTCATAATGGCCACCGTGAAACCGGCTATAATATCACCAATCAAATCCCGCCGCAGTGAATACTGTGGCAGCCACTGTAGTATGGGTATAATGCCCGTAAAGAGCGATAGGAAATTCCATCCCTGCCAGCAGTTTCGCAGCGAGGAGGGAATACTCTTGTCCCTGGCCGCATAGCCAGTCTCCTTAATGATCAGCTCATGTGTGAGCACATCTCGATGGATGCTGTACTTTGGTTGGATTTTTGGTTTACTTTGTGCGCTCATCGTGTTGCCATTGTTATTGTTGTTGTTGTTCAGTGGTTTGGTTCTAAAACAGAGAAAGTTTATAATAGATATAGACATTTGGTATATGGTAAAAACTCACTCTGGATTCTCGTGTTCGATGGGCATTGTGTGCTCCTCTGTTTCCTCAAGGACTTCTACGATTTCTATACAGTTTCTAAGTTCCACATGGGTGTCAGTATAGCGATGAATGCGTAAATCCCTTAGATATTCCACACTCCTCTGTTGAGCTATACGTTCCGCTTCAGTATCGTCTACTACCTGAAGCGGTATTAACAAAGTTCCAGCTTCGTTATAGTTCTCCGATTCCTCCGATTCTGGTAGTCGTCGCAATCGCTGACGTCGGTTTAAGTCTGTCAACTGTTTCCAGGCACATTTACGTGCTGATTTCAGATAATGTTTGGGTTTCTGCAAAAAAAAATTAATAACAAAGATTAATTTAATCTATAAATCATACGAAAACATTGTCACAAAATAATAATTTTATGCCTTGATACGAACTTAATAGGTATAGATTAGACTAACACTAAGTATTTGTCAATAATCATTAACCAGTTAGACAAACACTTGAACGGGTATCTACACACTACACTCACCACGCACAAAACACAACTAACTCACTGCTTGACAGTGTACAGGGCATAAATACCAAGTGTTTGTTCCCTACAATCTTTTTTTTAGAGGAAATTAACACCAATATCTAATTGGTCGAATCATTGAATTCACATGCGTTCAACAGCTGACCACTGTGGCTCCTCTGATGCTGGCAAAAAACACATTAATCATTGTTGAACATCATCCGAAATCAAACAAAAATGAAAATTAATAAATGCCTGATGAAATTGTACATTATTTACTTATCTATCGCATTGATTACGCATACGCAACGTTGCTCTTGTCTGATTTGAATTGTCTTGAATTGACGTCGAGTCTAGTGAAGTTTTAGGTACTTTTTCTTCTTCTCTATATATTTAATGAATTTCTGCAAAATTTGATGAATAACTTTTGTTAACAGTTACTTAATTTGTTATTGAATGCTGTGTACTTGAGTTGTTAACACTTCACAGTGAAATTGTGTTGATTTTAAGTTTAACTATGAGTAAAAATTGTTACAATATGAAACGGTTAAAATTTTTTTAATAGCCAGATTGGCTCCAGGAAAAGGTTACGATTTTAATCAACTTTTTATGTAATGCAAAAATTTATTTTTAATAAATAAAATTTAATAAATACTAAAAACTATTTAATTTATTAGTTCTTTAGCCTAAAAAATTACAAAAATTCTTAAATTTAAAACTCTGTTAGCTAAACAGCTATAATTACTATATTAAACAGTTCATCTTAACTTCCATATTAGTTTAATTAAAGAAAAAACACAATTTTTAACTGTTTTGTGTAGCATGTGTTCTCTGGAAATGTGTTTGGTTCGTTTAAACTTTTATGGAAAATAATTATATTGTGTTGCTGTTACCAACAGACACAGTTTGTGCTAAGTAACACATAGAATTGTATAGCTGTATAAACCAAAGTTAATCAACAACTGTAAACCGGTTAGACACGATGCTGACTAAGCAAAGAACTTAAAAAAAAAAATTAAATTGTACTTAAAACAAAGTCTTGCCTCACAACTTTGAACCGTTTCAAGCACAAGTAAACCGTTTTGTCTGAAAAAAAAAAAAAACAAGTAAGAAAGGCTACAGTCAAGCGAGCCGACTGTAAAAGACCCCGTACTTATTATAGTGCGAATTTTACCATACAAATAAGTAATTTTTGACCGATTTGTCCTATGGGAGCTATGGGCTATAGTGGTCCGATCTGGACCAAACATGACAAAGATAGTTATAATGGTACCATACACATAATGTGTGAATTTGGTTTCTCTAGCTTTAGTCGTTTTTAAGTTATGGTGATGTAATTATTTTTTTTACAATTTGCGGGGCCGAAAGTGGGCGTGCCAAAAATTTGAAATAAACTCAACCTGCTTGACATATAGACGGACTTTCATTCCAAATTTGGTAGCTCTGGCTCTCGTAGCTTAGAAGATCCAGGTGTTCATACGGACAGACAGATAGACATCGCTATATCGACTCATGTGTTGATGCTGATTAAGAATATATAGCGAAATAAATCGCTTCAGCCAAACCTAATAGACCCCTCTACTCTTTTTTACAGTACGGGGTCTGAAAAAAACTCATAATATTCCGAGTGCAATGTCAAGTTCAATGCCTTCAATGGGTCAAATAAACGTTATATATAACTCTACTATATAAATGCATAAAGATTTATGTATTATATATGTATATAGTATAAGTTGCTTGTGAAATCAATCACGTGTCTGCCGCTTTAATTACAGTCACTGCTTGCAGTTATTGCCTTGATTGCTCCCGGAGATCAAGTATTTCAATTGATTTGGCGTGATCAATTGTGCAGAGAATTATAAAAATTTTCGCACGATAAAAATGCCAAATATTGAAACATTTCATATTTAATAAATTTCAAAAAGCTAAAACTATTTTTGAAATATTAATTTATCAAATCTTTGCTTTATTTGAATGTTTTAAAATATTTTCAAAAATTACCTAGTGTAATTTTTGCCCTGCTACTTAGAAAAGTCTATATTTTCTTTACTTTAAGTACTCATAACAATCATTATACTTCAAACAAAAGGTACAGGGCAAAAACAATTCATTCAAATGCAAAATTCAAAACTTTTTTACATTTTTGAAAGCTTGTCAAAAATTGTAAAGAATTTTTTAGTGAAATTCAAAGCTTTTAGAGCTAGAAATTTAAATTTTGAACAGCTACAACTATGCACAGTGATTCATAAAAGTATGCACACCGTTTTGAATTAAGCATAATTTAAATTTTTTGTAATTTTATATTTTTTGTCCATCATTTTATGGATTTAATTGTAATAACTTCCGCTTTGCCTTGACGTGGTATCAATGCTAAGCGTTTGTACTCTGTCAAAATTACAGCATAAGTACTATATATATATCTATACAGTTATTATTGGCTGACAAAAGCGTTAATCAACTCACGTAGCTCAGTAAAATACGGCTTTATAAGCAGCAACTTTGATAATTATTTTGTATTTGTTAACGCAAAATTAATGAGTAATAAAGACATAAAAACACGAAATTGAACTAAACTAAGTAATGGCCAACTTTTACATACCCTGTAAAATTTTTAAAAAAAATTTATTTACAGTGGAAATACTTCTTCAAAAATTTGCAACAACTCTTGGTACTATTTTTAGCAAAGCAAAACTCAGGCATACCCCATTGGCTCAGCACAGGGTATACACTGTAGTCGCCAGCTTAATTGGGATGCCCCTGGACAGTTTTCAGTAGCGCCATACGCTTACCCCATTAGTTCTACTAGCCAAATACTCGACAACCGGTTATTTTTTTACATATACTTTTTTTTAGTTCATGTAGAACGAAAAAAAAGTGCTTGACTTAAATGGATTTGTGGAGGGCAACCGTTAGCAACTATGACAAATACATAACTATTGAACAGCAGTTGCCAGACAGGTGCGAAATTATTGTATAATGCCAAAGGGGCGCAAAAGTAAAAGCAGTTAAAAGAAAAACAACAGAAATGTTTTTTATGTCTAGGGTTTTTGGGTTCTACGACTTGTCTCAGCTTCTGCTTATCAAATCTTGTACACTTTTGATAAGCGAATCGAACACTGCTCTCTTTTATTGTGCACAACAAATTAGACAATCCATAAAAAAAGTATTGCAGAATTTTCCATTCAAAAAATTTGTTTTGAGTTCAAGCGATTCTGTAGCGCTTATCAATTTTGGAGGGGCCTTCAAAATATTTGTACCTACTCAATCACATGCTATAGCTCTACTATCTCTATAGAGCATATCAATATCAGAGATACAGATAGATAATACTTTTGAGTGTTTATTGATGTTCATTACGTACTTCAATCATTTTTTCCGAACTTTGCATCGAGGGAACTTGATTCTACAGAGTCTTCTCTATAACACTTCTGTTACACTTTATATCAGATCTAGAACTGCAGTTGGTTTATCCACTGCAGCAACTTAAATAGATCTATCTGTTATATCCAAGTGGGCTATATATTTCTAGGATTTCCTTGTCTCTCAAACGGTTTTTTCCCACGTTGCGCTAAAGATGATTACGATGGAGATGATAATGACGAACTGATAAGCCAGATTACAACCAGCGAAGTATATAAAAGAATTTCGAGTTAAATATTTGTTCGGTTCTAAAAAATTTATTACACAAAATATGGGTGCAAAGTAAGCCTTTAATAAACTCAGATTTAAATACACATATTTATTCAAATATGTATATTTCAATTAACTTTTGTTTCAGATTCTGCCAAAATTCATTGGTTCTGTTATGTAAATTTTAAAGTTATTCGGTTTTTAATATTCATTCAAGTTTTTAATTTTAATTTGGTGTAAAAAAATAAACAAATTAAGGCAAGTACAAATTTTATCCACGTATCATTTAAATTTCATTCATAATATTTGAATCAAAACGGAAATATATGCTAAAATCTTATAAGAGCAGCTGGTTTCCATTCATTTTCCAAGCTATTTATAGCTTTAAATTGCCGAAAATTTGAAAATCCATAAATCCAGTTTTATGATCAGTCAATAAGTGCAGCGAAAGGAAGTTATGAATTAATATACCCATTCAATGGGTTCCGGGTATATCGGTGCACAAACTTACAACTTGGCAGACGCTTACTAAAATTCCCAAGTTCAAAAACGATTGCTCATAATAAAAGGCCTAAGGTCAATTACCAAAAACAGTTATGACTAATCAACAACTAGACAACAACAAAAAACAATAATTATAACAACAAAAGACAGTAGAACATTAACAGGAACAGTAAATGAATGTGATAATAATGAATACATAAAAGAAATAACTGTTTGCGGGTCTGTTGCGAAAAGCGTTGATAGGATTGCGAACGGGAATGGGATGGGGAATGCAATGGAAACGGGTAAGGGAACGAAAACGGGAGCTGAAACTGGAACTCGAACCTCGGTCGGGTCTGTGAGCTTATCAACATTTACTGGGTATATGTACAGCACATGCAACAGTTGCATGTGAGCTCATCGATTTCAGATATGCACGCCATAAACTAGTAGTTACTTTTAATGAAAATGTATCTGTTAGATACTTTGACCTCAGCGACGGTATTTGTCTTTGATTTAGTTAAAATAAACTGCTTGTCGTTTGTCTAACACACTCATTGTTTCGAGTGGTTAACAAAATCATTTCACATGTCAAACAAAACACGAAAGAGACAAAAATTTCCACTTGGACACGCATCAAAGTTATGACAATCTCATAAAGAAAGGGCGAGAGAGAGAGCGAGAGAGCGAAGTAAATAAATCAATTGGGGCATCATTCAATTGACATACTTGGATGCCCACACGCTCTCTCCTACTTCCACTGTCTTTCTCTCTTCCTTTCAAATAAGCTCTGTATTACAACGGCACTTTTGATATTTGCTTTAATTACTTTTCGCTCGTTTTGTATTACAAAATTTAATTGGAACTCTGTTAGATTAACAGATTGCAGAATATATATTATATAGTCTTATCTTGAAACATTTACGTAGGTATTTCGCGTGTCTATAAACTATATTAAATATTGAAAACAATTTTATTCTGTTTGTTTATGCAACTTTTTTATTAAGAAAGAATTTTACACAATTTTCTATTTGTTTAAATTTACGGCATTTTGCTAGAAATCTTTTTAAGTTATTTTCTCGGTTTTAAATTTTCTTTGTTAAACATTTCTTAACTAAATTGCGACAAGTGCTAACTGCTTTTTACTCGCCCAACTGATATTAACGATATAATGTTCAAGTGTTAAAGCCAGATTAGTGAAATTCTTAAAAGCCAAACACAACCGATTTGGCCGATAATTAGTACGGCAAACAGCTGTCTGAATATTCGATTTGGTTCAAATTTGCACTGGAAAAACGCTCTTTTGAAATTTGGGTTGTCAACACACGAGGTAATTGACCAGACAAAATGTGTAAGAGCACAAAGCGCAATCAGAGTAGGTGAAATATGGTTAGATAGACTGTAATTTACCCTATACGTTACATTTATTCTACTGATGACATCAAAATCACAACATACTTCCGATAATCTTCATTTAAGCGCATTTACTGCCACTAAGCAGCGTGCTTACAGGGTATCAGTGTAATGCGACAGGTTGAAAACAAAAGCACGAAAGAAAGAAGCAAAAGCAGACATAATTAAGCGCTGTATAAATCAGGTGCAGTTGCACTCGACTGATGGTGATGGTCAAGGCAAAAAGAGATTGAGTGAGAGAGCATGTAAAAGAGCAACACAGAGAGCGCAAAATACCGTGAGAGTGGGGTGAGGTAGAGTACGAGAGAGAGCTTACGAATAGCGGGAACTAAATTGCAAGGCAAAAACAAAAAAAATGACAATTAATTTGATTGGCCCAAATTGAGTATGATGCGGTCGAAACAAATCGAAATCGAAAGAATTGAAATATTTAATGTGTCCCGTGACAACATAGAAATGGCCAAAAATGCTTAAATGGTATTTCGTTTAAAATAAATATAGCTTTATCTAACCAAAACTTTAACGAAATGTTTTTTGGCATTTGATTTTGAGTTGTTGCTTTTGTTGCTCTTGTAATTTTGTATGAACGTATGTCGTTGTCACCTTCAGCCTTTGATAGCGCCTTTTGTGTTAATGCTGTTGTTGTTGTGGCTATTGTCGTCACACTTGTTGCCAATAAAATTGTGATTAACACTTATTGTGCGCGTGCATTGAACAGATTGAACTTTAAATATGTACTAAATTCATATGTGTATGCTCTATATATAAATATATATTAAAGTAAAACTTTAAAACTCACAAATTAATGCTAATCAATAGCAGCATTTAATAACAATTTCCGTTTAGATTTTTTATATCTGTATTTTATGTATTAGTTTTCGGTTTTGTTATTTAACCGCTTCGATGAGTGTTTAATACGACGCTTTCGACATGCTACGTAAACCGTTTGTTGCTGCCAAAAAAATAACGCTCGCGCCAAAAACAAACACACGCACGCACTCAACGTAGCAGCTAGCGACACCAACAACAAGAGCGACCGCGACTGAGACACCGACAGTGAAAGCGACAGCAACAGCGACAACAACGTCTTTCGAGTGACCCACTGAAACTAAAAGCGCACGAGGTTCAAACATACGTATCACTCAAAAGCTCTTCAAAGCTCACACAGCTTTGTTGCTATTCTATTGGCGACGCTGCTTTTGCCATTGTGTTGGTTTTGTTGCTGCTGCTAAGCAACATTGCGAATTATGATGAATTTTACTTTTGACAAGCATTTAAAATATTTCTTTTCATTTGCAATTGGTTAACACTCTGAGCACTTTATTATGTTGAGCCATATTTGCATATTTTGATTGCTTTCATTTATTATTTGGCCAATAGGTCTTTCTTCGCGCAGCTGGTTGAGCGAACTAGCGTAGCCACCTGGTAAAACTTGTCAAGTTGGCAGCTCTGTTTTTAGCAGCTGTTTACATTGCACAGTGGCTCGCTAAAAGGTATTTAAAATGTTAGTTTTATGCTCATACAAACGAATTTTAACAAATTTAATGTACGAAAACTAAGCTTTGAACTAATATTTATGATGTGGAAAACGAACTCAAGAAAATATTTATAAGAACTTATTTTAATTTAATATAAGCAAAATATTTAAATGGCTTTCAAGAACTTTGTTTTAAGGTTCACATAGTTGGCTTGCCACAAAATTTTATATTTATTTACAATTTGTTTAGATGTTTGTATTAATGGATTTTAAATTTCCGATTCTTGGTAACACTGAATTTATATTTACTGGCAACCATCTCTTCACTCTCTTACTGAAGCGCCATTACATTTAAAAATCAAATTCAGCGATCCGGCAGCTCTTTAGCTTTTACGCTATAGTAAAACAATTAAGATGATAAAATGCTACGGAAATAGTTTTTATAATTGGATGTCCGAGATGCTTTCAGGCTTTTGGCATCGCCTGCTCCATTTAAAGCCCACAAGTGAGTAGTTGCATGAGTATATCTTGTGGGAATGTATGAGCTACGTATTTACAGTAACACTTTGGAGACGCGTTGTTGCGATGAAGGCGCCATTTTTAAATGGTAAGTGTTGAACTTGTCCTTGCCCTTCACAAGTGGCCAGGTGCTGCAGCAGCAGCAGCAGCCGACGCCGCAGAGGTACCACTTGGATAATTTGCATACAAGTTGCACGCGTGGCAACATATTTAATGCGGAACAGAATTAACAGTTATGCGCACAGGCAGCGGTGGCAGCAGCGATACGAGAGCTGCTCCCATCCAAATGAGGCTCTTACACGCAGACGCCTGACCTTGTCACGCTTTATTAAAACAGCCAAGAAAATCAGCATATAAACATGCAAAGTGTTTAGATGGCGTTTGGCCATTTACAATTTGCCTTAAACTTGGCCAAATACGAGTGCGAGTGTGTGTGTGCGTTTGTGTGTGTAATGCAAACAAACAAACCAAATCAAAATTTCAACAACACGCAACAAAAGCCCAAAAATATTGTTAATATCAGCAGCAGGCGTTAAAATCTTGTTGCCTCGTTGTCTACTCAAAACAAACAGCAGCGGAACGCAAGGTAGGGTAGGGTAGGGTGATAGGGGCGGAGAACTGCAATCAGGTGTTGTTGATTGCCTTTGGTTAGAATCCACGCCCACCAACAATTTTAAACGTTTTGATTACAGTCTGCTTTTACTTACAGTGATCCTGCAACTGCGGTTACTAACAACTCTTACCGTCTACATCATGCGGCAGACACTCCAAAGGCAAACAAACACAAACACACTCACGTACAGAGAGACGACAACACATATGGCGTCGTAAATGTGGCTAAGAGCAAACACAAACATAATACAGCATCACACAGCAAGCAGCACCAAGCAGCTAAGCTCATCATCATTATGATGATAATGAACAACAACATCATCTTCACCAGTCACACTCAACGTAGCATGTGTGTGCATCAGCGGCAACGGCAACGGCAACGGCAACAAAAACAACACTGCTCGCGACGCTGACGTCGACGTCGTCTCGAGAGCTGCTGCTGCGGCTGCCGCCGTTGCCGCTGCTAGCAGGCGATTCGCAGATTTTACGTTTCAGTTTCGTGCAAAACGTGGAAGCGGCTGGTCAGCGAAAAGCACAAAAAAGAAAAACTCTCAGGAGGAAAACTCAATCAACTTAAAACAAAAAGCGGCTAGAAAAATCGCAAAAAATTACACAAAATTAAACAAACGCGAATGTCTGGCAGAAAATTCAATTAAAAAACTTAACTGAAAGATAAAAACAATTTAAACCAAAAAGTAAATAAAAATTTGCATATTGCAATTGTTAAATGCAGTCAAGACAAACTCCCGGCTAAGTGCGGCCAAGTGTATTTGGCAATAAACCGGATATTCTAGATCTCCAGATCATCGGCGGTTAGAGTTGAAGTTGAAACAAACAAAAAAAAAAAAAACAAATTCAGCTACAAAGAGTTGTAAATCAAAGCGGTACAATTGTCCATAACCAAAGACAACAAAAACAACAACAACAAAAGAGCGGGCATAAAAAGTGACACAATTAAACACTGCACAACAAAACAAAGTAAAAAAGAGTAGCAAACTCCGTTGGATTGTCTTCAAACTGTAGCAAATTATTCCTACAAACACACACACCTCTCCTCTATATACACCTATATATCTACCTATATCTCGCTCTGTGGCCAGCTGAGCAGCGCTGAGTGTTAAGTTTATTTCTGTTTGCGGGCAAAAGAAACACAAAAAACAACAACAACAAAAAAAAAACAGTCGGCGGAAAAGCGAAGGAAAAAAGATCGTGCACGCTAAAGTAACATATTTATTTTTAACAATTTCGCAAGCGTTCAAATTTTGCTCCAGCGAAAAAAAAAATACGTATATAGTACATATATATCTATGATACTGAACTGTATCGTCAGACGGACAAAAAGCGATCGGTAGGAGAACCAAAGCAAACTAAACCAAAACAACTACACAGTGTGAAGGGAGCGGGGCAAGTGCGGCCAACAACAGAAGCTGTTAAAAATTAGTTGAGTGAGTAATCGATTTAACATACACACACACACATACACATACCCACACATTAACATACATTACATATTTCCCAGTGTACAAATGTCTGCTTTCCAAAATCTGTTCTGGTAATTGTCTAGTTATACCAATATGCATTTTAGCTAATTAAGTTTTACTGGCTTTAGTTTCTTTTTTAATGGAAATCTTGACTTAAATTGGTTTCTAAATTATTACCTCATATAATTTAAGTTCCCTTTGTTGAAATTGTTAAGACGTCAAGTTCGTTGGATTTAACAGTTGGGAATACAAAACAAATGAGTCAAGTTGGTTAACAAATTTGTAGAGTCTTTGCTAAAAAGAGTTAACTAAATATTGTCTGATAATTATTAGATATTTATCTTCCCTTATCATCGAGTTTTAGCTTTTTAAAAAATCTGATCTTCAAATTAAAATGTTCAAATTTTATCAAATGTGGCTTATGAAGACGTTTATTTCCTTTAAACTATTTTTTTATTGCTTACCAATTTAAAATTTAGCCCATTAAGTAATTAAGATCATCTTTTGCACTTTCATATTCATAAAAAACTTTAAAATATAAATTTCTGCTGGATATTTTCAAAACTTGTCCCAATTTCACCTACTTTTATGACACCTCCAACATCAAGTCTTCGTTTTTCGTACCATTTTAAGATCCTAGCCTAGACCTTCTTAGATTTGGGTCACTTCGAAAACTTCATTTACGCTTCATAAGTTTCTACGCATAAACTAGTACAAGGACACCGGAAATATTTCCTCTATAAATATAAAACGAACCCATAAATCTTTTGCCCTTTCTGCCACACACGACGCCAAGTACCACAGCGACAACAACAACAGCAACGAACAACAAAATGAGGAAATTTAAGAACGGACATAAACGTTGCCGCGTCATGAGTTTTATGGTCATATTTGGTGGCATTATTTTTGATTATTATAGCCAAAGTGCGTTTGTGATTGTGATTATAATGGGGTTAAGAGAAGTCACCTTCGAGACAAAAAAACAAAACAAATCTCAGATTTTTCTCTTCTTTTTTTGTCACAATTTTAATAATAATAATGTGCAATAATATTTCATGACGCGTCATTAATTAATATGGCCACACTTATTCATATTTTTGCCTCTTCCACGCTTTGTTTTTTTTTCCTCCACTGTCGCTAAATGATAAACCAAAAATTTTGGTATATATAGTACATTAATATTCGCCTACGGCAAATTTCGGAAATTCTGAGAAAAAAAAAAATTAACAGAAATGACGATGATATGAATATGACGCGGGTGTGCTTGTTCTTGCGCTACTCGCCGCCAGGGGTCGCATCATCTCTACATGCAACGATTTATAACAAATCGCATAACATTGCGCTTAATTAATTAATCGAATAATTTAGCAAGCTCTGATGTGGGAGGCTCAACAAATTAATAAATGTTGCAAGTCCCCGATATAAATTTTCAAATATTCTCCGATTCTCCCAAAAGTTCAAAAGTCTGCAGTTATAATTAAGCAATTATTCTCTTTCTTCTAAAAGTCATTTGCTAATACCCTGTATAAATCAGGGCCAACGATCTGGCATCTGGCTGGCTGCTGAGGTGTGCTCAGTTTGAGTCCCACGGGGACAGTTTCATAATCCGTTTGGAAAATTTTCAACAAAAAAGTGTGAAAAAAAATCTAAAAGAAAAGAAATATTAACAAAATTGAGCAATAAATTAGCGGCAGTATCTGTGACAAGTGGTTGCATTTTTCTTTCACTCACTGTACACTTTTTCACATGTGAAAATCGTTTAATGGGACAATTTGGGAGCTGTTCTTTGGCTTTAAGCAAGGCTTTTAGAAGCTTTCTTAAAGTTTTATTTGTTTTTGATTTTTGTACTAAATTGTAAAATTAATTTTATTTTAAAATTCTGTTTTAATTCTCTAGTTTGAGTGAATTCTAGAGGGATTAAGTGAGTTTAAGATTTTGTTTTGCCATTTCCTAAGTGTTTTTTGCCTGGGATTATCCTTAAGAAATGTCAAGTTATAACATTTTTAGATTAAAATTTTTATTTTACAATTATTTAAATTTATTTTTTTTTTTCCAAATTTTCAATTTGTTTTTTTGCACTTTTTTTAATGAATTACTTACCTGACTTTAATTGCTCTTTTTTTGTTGTCTTTTTTTGCAATGAATTTGTTTTTATTTATTCCTCTTAGATTTTATGTTGTTTTCCCATTCACAAAAAACAAAAAACAAAAAAAAAACAGCAATAAAATTGAAGAAAAGTGCGAGCCACCGGAAGATTAAGCAACATTCAACAATCTGCTTGCCAACAGTCCAACGACGACCCCAATTTCGATTTTCATTTCCATTTTCATTTCCATTTCGATTTTTCCATTTTGGCAGCAGTCGACATCCAAGGTGAATGCGCAGGAGGGGAAAGTGTTGAGGTGTATTAGTGAGTGTGTTGGTGTGTGTGTGTCGGGATCTCCAACATTTGACTGCGTTGGTTCTTCCTACTCTTTCAATATATATATATAGTTATATATATCATAAGATATATTTGTTAGTACGGCATTTGCTGCTGCCTCTTGCGCTAATTTACAATCCGAGTGATTGTCTACAATAATTTTGAAAAATTGTTCTAAAAACTTTGCACTTTGCTGCCTTCAACTACATAAAAACAATAACAAATATATAAAATTATAGAGATACTCAACTTTAAGTTATATTTCCGCACTTTTAGTTGCCTTTGCTGAGTTCGTACATAAATAATTTTGACTGACAGCAAACGTTCATAAAATGAATGTCGGAATGTTTAAATGTAATAATTAAAATATACTACATACTATATATAGTATATATGTATATATACAATGCAAATATTTTGACAAGAATCGTAAACAGTCCAAATAATTGAACATTCAATGCTGTCTAACAATAATAATAATAAAATTAGATAAATTATATATTGTTTTGATAGCAAAAAACAAACAAAAACATAATTCTTTGCCAAGTTTTTTTTTTGTTTCAAAAATTTAAATTATTATTTGTAAAGCACAAACTTACAAATATATATACATCGGGTTTAAACCTATGAGTAATACTAGATATGGCAGACTGTCTGGAGACCTCTATTGCCTCTGTTGCCCTCTCCACAGTTGATTGATTTCTTTGTTGTTATTGTTTTATTTATTTTTTTTTGTTTTATTTTTCGAGGAATTTCGAATCAATATTCATATTTCTATAGAAATCATATATATCTGCATTTCCATTAATCAAAGTGAATTTTTATTGGAATTCTTAAAGTACTTTTGCTTTGTTTTCAACGCTTAGTCTTAAGTGCGCCATCTAGCGACAGAAAAATAGCTGTAAGTCATCGGAAAAACCTTCATTAGCCACAAGTTCAAACAAAGCAGCTGGCAATCTATTATCCTTTGTCCAAATTTTCATATACCCAGCCTTGATTTGTTGACTAATCAGTCAGTCACACACTCCCACGCACACACTGAGAAACACCCACACGTGTATGTGTGGGTTGAAAATCCCTGAGACAGCTTCCATTTCGGGGGTATTTCCAGCGGCTATATGAAGATTACTTTGGTATACGGCTCATAGTATATTTTATTACGGGTACAAACAATTGAATGCATTTGCTATTACATGGCTCTAGCACATGCCCCAGAAACGAATACGAGTGTGAGTATGAGTGTGAGTATGAGTGTGTGTGTATGAGTGTGTGTATTCAAGTAGTAGTACTTAAACAATAAAAGCCACTCAGCCCTGTCCTATAACTATAGTTATTGATTTCTTATACTCTATGCAGTAAAGCAAATGGGGTTAATGAGGCTGTAACTATCGATTAAGTAATTCCAAAGGTTTTAACTAAAACATATGATAACTCTCTTTACTATTAAAAGTCGGAAAATATTTCCAATTTAACGTCAAGTCCAAAATCCTAACAACTTCAAACCCATTCCCAATTGTAAACAGTATCTTGCAGTCGATTATACCCCTTTTTTCATCAACTTTTTGCATATGTGCCGCATTTATACATTGTGTGCACGATTGCCATTTGATGACTTGGACCTGTACAAACTTTTCAATTAAATGCATCTGCATTAAGGCCAGACATAGAAGTAGATTGAGTATATGCTATATAGAGCTAGGAAAAAAGGGGGGAAAAGCGCTTGAATCAGTCGATAAACTATTGTCGTTTGTATTTTCCATTAAATTGAATCATAAATGCGTTTATTGTTATTAATAAAATTATTAACTTAATAGAAACTAACATATATATATATATTTATTGTCATGTACTCAAGTATCACATTATGATTGCCCTGTGCTGCGTGGCTTTGTGAGTTCCATTGTTGTCTACCCTTTGACACGTAAGTCAATTTTCCACAACAGTCACTGAGGACAATGCTTCGCTCCCATTGGAGATAAGTGCGTGTCATTGCTTTTCTTCTAAAGTAAACTCGAATTATTTTTACTTATTTGAAGTCATGTGTAAACTAAAATCACATTCAATATCGAAAGAAGCCCAAGTTCCTTGATAAATCTTGTTGGCACGTTTCCATCTCTAGTCTTTGTCGTCTTTTGAGTGCGTTTGTCAACTTGAAATAGGGCCAAAAGGACACTTGTTGATTGCTGCCCTAGGTTCTGGTATCCGGTGCTTTTCCCTCATCACTTGCCACACTGTCTTTTCTTGGTGATGTTTTCCCCTCCCGCTCTCCCTCTCCCTCCCCACTGGCAATTTTATTTTCATTTCGCTTTCAATTTACGCGCACGACCAAAGCTGTCAGTCTGAAATATATAAAAGACGTTGCCCCTTTCCAACATTCTGTTTATTAAACGACCATGCAAAGTGGCACAAGTAGCTAAAATAGCACAGAGACTCATATACCCTTTATAAACAACGGATGCGATGAAAATGCACTTCAAGTGCTCTCGAAAGATCTTCGATATGTGGAAAAGTAATTAATCTAAGGATAGTTATGTACTCTATCTCTATGGGAATTTATCTATATGTGGAAAGTAATTACTATAAAGATATAATGTATGCTAGACATGATAAGAGCTTTAGAAATCAATTAAATTATACGTTAAGTTGGATAAATTATTAATTTAGACATAACAAATTAAAAGAAAATTTACATATATCTAAGACTTGAATAAATATTAATTTAAAAGCATTACAAAATCTTTATTTATGGAATAAACTTGGAAATATATAAGGTATTGTGTAGTATCAATGTAATAGTTTAAATGTTTAATGTTATTTACTTTATAGTCATACTCAATCGTGTAACTGACTATATAATCTACAGAATCAAATTAGTTATAACATTTTTTTTCTTTTTTTTTAACAAAACGCCATCCACAGTTATAGTGCTCCCATCAGCTGGCGCCAGTATAAAAATAGAATTCAATATTCATAGAGCAAATTTTTATTCGTTTACTGTCAAATGCCAACTAACCAATGTCAATCTGCGTATTTTCAGCAACAAAAACAACAGGTGCAGCAGCAGCAGCAACAGAGGCTGCAACAACAACAACAACAACAGCACTCACAACAACAACACTAATAGTTGCTACAACAAGGGTTGCAGTGACAGCAGCACTGACAACAATTGCAACAATGTCGACAGCAACTTGTGCACGCTTCTGTACACCGTTGACAGGCAGCAACAAGACGACGACGACGACGTCAGCAGCATCAAAAGGCGGCTCCACATCAAAATTGACAGCAGAAACCGGAAGCAACATGACGTCATCATCAATGCTGCAACAGCAACAGCAACAACAAAAGAAGAAACAGATTCCAACAAACAATGTCACAAATGACATCAACACAGAGGCAACATTCACATTCAAATTGGGACGTTCCACAACTGGTAGTCAAGTGAATGGTGGCAGTCATAGTGTCGCCTCAAGTGAATCATCAGATCCCTTGGAATCCGATTATAGCGAGGAAACCGAAGAAGAAGAACAACACCAACAGCAGCAACATCAACAACAACAACAGCAAAAGAAACAAACACAATCCAAACACGTGAGTGTTAGTAGTCGCAGCAGCAGCAGCGCAACAACAACATCAGTGGATAATGATGGTGATGATGTTGATGATGATGAGGATGGAGAAGATGGGGATGCACATGATACAGATGATGTGACCAACAATGATGATTCCGATGAGAGCGAACAGGACGATGGCAATGAAACGGATGATGAGGAGACTGATGATGATTCTGAGGAAAGTAGCAGCGTTCAAACCGCAAAGGGTGTTCGCAAATATCTTCTAGACGATTACCAGATCATCAAAACAGTCGGTGAGTATCATTACAGTCCATATATAAATAAAAATTGATTGATATGGCAACCTTCAACCTGCCAAAGTTAGTTCTGATCGCAGACCTTCAACTTGAGTTATTATTGTGTTTTTAGTTCGCTTAACACACACATACACACACACACACATACACACTCGTGTTGTATTCCTGTTTATTTGTTTGTGTTTTGTGGCATGTTTATCAATTGGAGATATCAAAACAAATCTGTTCCTAGGTCAGTCTCTGACTCAAGGCTTATGACAACAAAGCATAAGTAATCGGGGGCATTACCATATGTGTAATTGATATATCCCGAGTGTAGACTAGCAAAGTATATAAAATTAGCTAGATATATTTGGAATGAAGAGACGCTAGATGTTTAGCTCAAATTTCTATAGAGATTATCTAAAACGCACTTTCTTTAGATAAAGATACAATCGAATAAAGGTGAATACTTCGATAATAACAAAAGTTGCTTTCTTAAATACTTGTGTCTTCTATAAAATTCTACTATAATAGTCTTATTATCTTCAAAATAAGAGTAATTAAATTTAAGATCGTTTAAAAGATAATTGACTTATTTAAAAGGATAACCTGTTCGCACTTGCCAATGCTTTGTGGGTAAATATTTATGTTTGGAAACCATAATACCTTCTTTTTGCTTTAAAAACAAGCATAAAAATGTGTACAAAAACTTAGCACACGTTTTTCAGACCCCGTACTCTAAAAAAGGGTAGGGGGGTATATTAGGTTTCTCCGTCCGTCTGTATTAACACCTGGATCTTCTAAACTGCAAAATCTAGAGCTACCAAATTTGGGATGAAAGTCCGTCTATATGTCAGTCAGATCAAGTTTATTATTTCCACATTATCATAACTTGAAAACGAATAGAGCTAGAAAGACCAAATTCACACATTATGTGTATGGTACCATTATAACTATCCTCATCAAGTTTGATTCGGATCGGACAATTATAGCCAATAGCTTCCATAAGACAAATCGGTCGAAAATTGATGATTTGTATGGAGACATGAAGTGTTAGTTGAGCGACTGTAACCAAACTAGCACAAATTGTGTATGGTACCATTTAAAGCGTCTACACCAAGTTTGATCCGGATCGGACAACTATAGCCTTAGCTCCCATAGGACAAATCGGTCAAAAATTACTTATATGTATGGTAAAACGCGCACCAGAAAGAGTACGGGGTCTTTTACAGTCGCCTCGCTCGACTACAGTTTTTCTTACTTGTTTTTGCTAAATTAAATAACAGAATGCAAAAAGTAAATACTTGAAGTACGTCAAAATAATGGGAAAGCCATAAAAAATACTTAAATACTGGACATTAATTGCCGCTGTCTACGTTGGCTTCCCATTCATGATCCCAATAGACTTTCTAAATTTAGAACTTGTGTCTGTGTATGATATATAGACATAGTACGTACGTATTGTATATATGTGTATTAAATGGCTGCTTTAACTAAATTAAACGCTTTTGTGAAAATACGCAAGCAGCTTCGTAAAACAATATGAACAGAGATTATTTTCGACGTCTGCGGTGAGAAATTCTCATAATAATCATAAGACGGTACGTTGCTCGGTACACGGTGTTGTTCAATGCCTTCAATTTGCGTAATCAATAAGAATTTATTTGCGTATAAAAACAATAAAAACTAATAGAAGACAGAGAGAGAAGCAAAGCGAAAAATGTCTGAACAAAAGCAGATTAAAGCGTTAAGAAATGCATAAAAAATGAGCTAATAAATATTTGAAATCAAATTTAAGATGCGATTTTTAAATGTAAACTATAGAAAATGTGCGAAAATTGTTAATATTATGCGTTCGATTAAACTATTGAGGTAATTCAAAAATCCATTAAAATTATAATCAAAAGAAGTCGTAACTAAACAGAAAGAACAGAATGGCTTAGACCAAATCTATTGAGTATATGGAAGACCCACAGCTTTTGGCCAATATTATACAATTTTGATTGCAGAGAAAGATATCTTTTAGCACAGTTTTCACATATACAATTCTGTCTTTATTCTGTCATTACCTAATCGAAATGTAGATGAAAATGCCTCAGCGGTTTTCCGGTGCAAATCCATTCGGCTAATGCCTCAATCAGCAACTGATACCCCACGGCGTATGAGTAATCCCTCTTTTCCGTCCCAACACCTTACCGTACTCAGCGTATGAGTAATCCTGCATTAATTTCAAACAATTGCCAGACCAAAAAAAAGCAGAGAAAACAAAGAAATATCACAAACAATCCTCATTAATATTACTGTAGGAAGAATCCGTAAAAAGTAAATAAACTAGAACGGATACCCGATTCCCAGGTACGCAATTAATGTAGCTGACTCACCTTTCCATTATATGGGTAAAGTGGCAGAAAATCATTGTAAACCGATGCCACTGTGGAATGGTAAACAAATGAACCCACTCAGAGGGAAGAGGGAATTTATTGCATTGTAAATTCTAACTACAAATTCATTATAAATATTTGAAGTTCATGTTTGTTTACAATTTCATTGATTAGCTTAACTTAATGCAGTAAAACCCCAATTCAAGTCATTCCTCGTCCCTATTGTATTAGCCTGTTTTCCACCCACAAACCACTCCCACTAAACATGACCGTTGATGCTTTTACGAGTCTATTGTGAAATGTGCTGCGGATGATAAAATGTTGGCGGTAATTTTTCCGGAAATTTCGTAGGAATTGTTTTTCCCAATTTTGATAAACATTTCTGCAATTGTTCCTCTGTTGCCATCCAAACAACAAATATGTTTTTGTTTGTACACATTTTGGACGCGTGACTGTTGCAGATTCTCGGGGAAGGACTTTTCAAAACAATAACATAAATTTGGCTAATAAAAGCGACTAATTAATTGATTGAAAGCGCAGTATTTTTACTAGGGGAAAAGAAATGTTCTAAAAGGTACTAAATACCTTTGGAAGAACTTATAAGATTTAAATAAGCCTTTAAAAAGGCTAAATATTAGGCCAAATGGAGAAGCCGATACTAGGAAATGAATACTAACAAATTTTGAATTAATCATATGTTAGAACTTACTGTAATTCATGATCTAAACCAGATTGGTATTGGATCTAAATGTACTAAATGTTCTAAACATGAAACTTACTACTACGATACCTTTTTCAGAGTTGAAATATGTCTATAAGGACTTTTAGTTCTTTTTAGAACATCTTTTGAAGTATAATTTTCGATCTTAATCTGCTTAAATTTTAAAAAACAGCTCGTTGTTTTATATATATATAAAAAATATGTATTTTAGTGCAGAGTACTTGTCTATCATTTTCTTAATTGATCAATTACATGCAGCCAAACTCATGTCCTACATATAATTGTTAAAAAAATCTGATCTAAACTGTACTAAATCACATAATTGTTTAAATTGTCAAACAGTCAACCCTAACTGACAAATTGTAAATGAAAAATACATTTATATATAAGTTTTCTGTTATACTTTTGACGGTTTTGCAACATGCTAGAAAGACAAGTTGACAGACACATGCGGAAATCTTTTGACCATCTGATGCTACAGCATGAACAGCTAATATGTTCAATTGACAAATTTATATTGCGGTGTATCTGAGATCGCAGATCAGCGATCTTGACTGCGAAAGCGCAAAGACCTTGCCAAAGAAGCAAACAATTGAGAAAAAACAAGTGAAAGAAAGCAAAACACAATCCTTTTACTGCTCGTGGATCAGTGATTGATAGATGTGTGTGCGTGTGTGTGTGTGGGAGATAAATATTTACGCAGAGTTTTTTTTCTGGGGAAATACAATTCATTTTGGGGCATAAAAGTGTCCAAAATGTTCGGTTAACAAATAAAAAAAATAAAAAAAAAATGGGAGAATTTGTTGTAGAAAGTATCTTTTGGAGGCCCTTGAAATGGAATCTTTTTAACGCTTTGAGCATAAATGGATTCTAAAAGAATCGAAACCATTTTAATTTCTAGCGGCAACACATGTCGCAAATTTTCTTCGTTTTTCTTTGGAAAACATTAAGAAGTAGAAAATTCAGATAGAGAAAGCTTTGAAGAGGAAGAAGCAGAAGAAGCTGTAGTAGAAATCGTGTGTCGTCGTTGTGTCTGCAAAATATAACTCATAGTTCAATTTTATTTTCAGAACCAGTCTTTTTTTTGTCTTTATATATTATTTTTGTATTTAATTTTCTTTTTTTAATATTCTCTTTGTGGTGTGTTAAGTGCGGTCGCCTCTTTATGAGTGTGTTCTATATATAAATACCCTATAATATAATAATATTATTGGTCACAAATAAAATGAGAAAAAGACAAAATCATTCAACGTAAAAATTAATGATCGTATGGAAAATTTGAGCGTCTCGCGATCTTTGTAAACTTTGAGCCAAAATTCAAAAAATACAAAAATCTAAAACAAGAAGAAAAGAAAAAACAACAAAATGAAAATGGGGAAAATTTTGCTTTTTATTTCAACAAAATCGAGAAAATGTATATGCAAATTTTATAGAAATTATTATTTGGCAAATTGCCAAAAGTTTAGCCACACCAAATTGGCTGTCCCGACTAGAGGCGTCTTTGCCACTGGGCGTGGCGAGGTGGAGGCGTTGCAAAGGGGTTCGAGAGAGGGGATAGTGGCACATTTGCAGTCTTGTCTCGTTGCTTTTACCCAAACACTAAATGAGCATATTAAAATTGCGTTATAAACATTTTCAGTGCGTCTTGTAGTTTGTTGTTGATTTCGTTCTAATTATTAATAAAAATGACCTAAAAATGCATTTTGCACTTGACAAAAATAGTTAATCAATAGCAGCACGAGCACTTGCGAGACTATACCCTGTAAATATTATTTGTTGTACAAAACTTCTAGTTTATGTAGGGTATATTATAGCCGATGCCAGGCGTAATTTCTTCATACAATTTACGACATTTGATTAATGTTGTTTTCTCGGTTTTAGCTGATGTGTAAATTGCAGTTCGGAGCGGGTCCAACCCCTTGAAATTGGCATATTACACGATAGTTTCGTTTCATTGAATGATGATGACAAACATATGTTTCCACATATCATAAATCCTACAAAATTATGAAGAAAAATGACATCAATTTTCATGCCTAACACACAGATTTTTGAGTTCACTAGGTTATTTCCTAGTTCTGTTTTTAGAACTCGTCGAGTAAAATATATAAAATTATCTTTTTAAAGAAAAGAATGATTTGAGACCTTTGTCTCATCTTGTGAATTCCCATTTAACTTTTAACAATCGTAGAACTTTCCTAAGATTATGAGGCTAAAATAGAAAAGACAACAAGGTTAAGAAATTCTTGGTATAATTTAAATTTCCCCAAGATCAGAAAAGTTCATAATATTTGTGTTAAAACTTCTGTTTTTTTGTTTTATTATTGTTTTCATTTAGTTGATGGGATTTAAAACAAACTTTTTATATGGAACTGCATAAAACGCAATTAACTTTATTTAGCCAACGGCAAAAGCAGCTGCCAAAACTGTGCGAATTGTGCCAAGTTTATATGAAAATTCATATGCATACATGTGACTATATATATGACTATATATATACATATATATGCTCAGTGTCTGGCAGAACGCGTCGTTTATTTTTCATTTACATTACGCGATTTACAAATACTTTTTTGCCGACTAGTATTTTGACTTTTGGCACACATAATTTATGGGAATCAGCAACTGCCAATAAAAATGCACAAAGAACTGCATTGCATTTCGCTAAAGCAAATAAACAGCATCAATCAGCGGCGTCGTTGCGTCTCAGAGACAAGAGATATTGAAAGGGATCGTGACTCGGTATAGGGAACTGGAAACTGGGAGTCGAGAGAACTGGGTGCTGAAGTCTGCTGATGGCTATGTGAAACTGAACCTGTTCAGGGACAGTTGCTGTAGATGAAACTGTCGCAGCATTAAAAAGAAAGTTACTCCATGTATGATGTAAAGTTTGTACAATACCCTGTAAGCGTGAGTTAAAAGAGGGTGTGCTAAGTAGGGAGATAAACTTTGAATTTGTTAGGCGATTTGTAGAAGTCTGAACAAATTGGTCTTAATTATATTTGAATATATTAGTAATATATATCATATATAGCAGATTGATCTGCTTAATCCATATCGACTTGTTTAATATATTAAGATCTTAACTAGTTTTACTTTCTGCTTTAAATCAAATTTTAATTCTTATTAAACACTTGTTTTCTCTAAGTGTTATTACCAACTGTTCTGTTGCAAATTACTAAATTAATGAGTATTTTCTGGGTCTACCCCATGTGCAATTAGAGTTTTCTTCTTTGGTTTGGTTTTGTTTGCGTCTCGCACATCTTTTGACTGCAACTTTTACGAGTACACAGGAGTTGTTAACTGGTTTTCACTCGGATCTCTTCTCTTAGCCAGCATTAATTGCTGTCGGCTGCTTTTGGCCATCTGCAGAGCGGCACCGTCTGAGTCTGAGACTGTGTCTGACGTCTGGCGTTTGCGTTTGCGCCGTTTAACGCGTTGCTTTTGTTTGCTGTCTGCTCCAAAGCTGTCACAATTTCACTTGGCCAAGACGCCTGTCTTGAGTCGAGAAGGGGAACAACGGACAGACGCACTGAGATGGACGGCAGGAAAAATGACGCGACGCTTTTGGCTTAAAGACAACACTAAAAGCACTTTCCAATTTCGCTAAACACACACACACACACACATACATACACAGCTGCTAATAAATTGCCTTTTCAAGCAAAGAAAATTCAATTAAAATGCGTTTTTAATGAACTCCAATCGATAAACTAATTTGGTACATAGATAACAATTTTTATATTCCGATACAAAGATTCATATTCATTTTAGATACATTATCTGTTATATTGTTGATCCCATTCATAATACTGAAAACACATCCTCAGCTGATAGCAGGTATAGTTTATGCAGCTTGCCCTGCAATACATTTCACAGTTATCATACATTGGATCTTGACAATTTTCATATTGGGCCAAAGTCTGGTCCAATACGAAGACTAGTAGAACTAGCAGGTTGACTATATTGAGTGACATCCGCATCTCTCCAACGAAAACTTGGTAATAATCTTAGCCTTACGTTGTTAACAAGATTAGCTGACTTCAAACCAGGAACTCTATTTAAGTTTTAATAGCATTAGATTCGATTATACGATCAGAGATCTAGCTTAAAGTATTACCGTGTAAGGTTATATAAAGAAATCAGTCTAGAACGAATTAGATATACCTATCTTTGTTAGTAAGAGTTTACCGATGACAAAATTGGTAATCAAATTTGTAATTATTTGATTTATTACACTGTTATACAACACTAACCATTACTGTTATACTGCTCTGAACTCTATCGCTCCAACTAGTTCTATCCACAGGTTCTGCCTCTCATAAATTTGTTAAATATATCTAGTACAGGGCATTGTATTGTCGCCTATACTCTGCTCATAATCAACTCATTTCCGTGTTAGTTTTCGGCCTATTTTTCAGTTAATATTTTCTATATTATCATTTAATTTGATTTTGCTTGTTTCTTTCTTAATAATTGACTGCATTTTCGAAACAAAATTGTTGAAATTCTTGAAATTTCTTCATTTGGAGCAGTACAGGCGTGTCCATATGTATATGGTCGCTTGTTTAAACATTTCTATGCACACCTTTTAGCTGCTTGTTGTTTCCATCGAAAGAATGTTAACAATTTGTTTTTGAGCTTTGTTAGCCCATTTGCCGCTTGGCTACACATTTCCCTGTAGTTGTTGTTGTTGTAGTTGTTGTGTGTATCAAACAAAAAATACTTTCCATAAACCTCAAGCACCCTCCGCTTTCATCGGTATATTTTTGTGTTTTGATAATAAATTTTGAAAGAAAGAAAAATAATAATAAAAATATTTAAAAGCATTTTCCATTTTTTTTTGGTATGTGGGAGTATTTGCAGTTAAGTAGTAATATCCGTTTGATTTATTTCTCTTTCGATCTTTCGCATCTTTTCGATTATTTATTTATTATTTGCTAATTTCAAATACCAGAGTCAGATATAGATACAGATTCAGGTCCAGAACCAAATCCATGCAAAAAGCTGATTGCTAAAATATGAACACTCAGTTTGATTTGTTGTATAATTCGCATATTTTATTAGCAATTTTTACGAGTATTTATGTTTTGATAAATCTTAATTTATAGCTGACTTTAACTACAGGGATCTGTTTGTGCTCATGATAAGAAATATGAGCAAATTTGATAGTTCAGAATTAGGGTAACCATTTTGTAACAGTTTAAAGTTATAACTTTTGGCATATTTATGTAAAGAAGTATATATTTCTATTGTTTAATATAATAAATTTAAGATTAATTCTGCTCTTCTTCTCTACTACTTGAAACTTTCTTTACTCCCTCTCATTAGTTGCCATCTCTAGCTCCCGCCCACTCTACCTCTCTCTCTCTCTCCTCGTTCTGCATTCGCTCAGCTGAGTCACTTTGCTGATTCGTAATCAAAATAGAAATTGCAATCAGAATCATTAATTATAATGTCTGGTCATTAGATGGACCGGAGTGTAAGTGGTGTGGAGGAGATTTGTTTGATTCGCACGTGTAATGAGACGACAGGTGCCAGCATTTGGACTCTGGGCTGGGCAGCTGGAGAATAACGCCTACTAACAAATATTTTTTGGCATATATAATATATATTTTGGGTTTCTTCGTTTCTGGACGCACGTGTCGAATCATTTCTATATGTAGTTATTGTTTTTGTTGTTATTGGCAATTGGTAATTTTTGTACGGTTCAATAATCTCTCACTTTTTCTTCTTCTTCTTTCATTATTACATTCAAAATCATTTGGGCTAATTATTGTGGGGCCAAATGAAAAGGCGAAAACGTGCTGAAAAACTAAAAACATGCCAAAAAAAATATATAAAGAGAGCATCCGAGTGAAAATGTTCGTAACCAATTGGTTGGTTTTGGCCAGAAAGATGTGCGATGAGAGTATTTGGGCTTTGATTTATAAGACAAATCAATTTGTAAGCAGTTTTGTTATGGTAAAAGCCAAACAAATAGCCAATATGCACGATAGCAACAGCAACAGCAATAGCAGAAAACGGTATGGAAAGTGACGCACAGTGGTATCACATGTCTAGCGAAGCGGTAAAAATGCAATAATAAACAATTGTGGTTATAATAAAAATGTAAATTTATCTCCACAGTGGGCAGTGGGCAGTGGAAATTTTACTCGATAAATTTATTATAAGGCCCACTGTGCGACGTCGAATCAAACTTTTTACCGCCCGCTTTGACTTTCGTTTTGGCTTCAAGTAGTTGTCAGTAATTCGAGCAACTCACACGTTCCAACCGACTTGTTCTCTGTCTCTCTCTCTCTCTCCATCTCTCTCTCCCTCTGTCTGTGTCTGCTGGCCGTTAGCCCAATTACAAATTCAAGGTTGAGAAAAATCTTATGGGTGTCGGCTTACATACAGCCAACTAACCTCAAAACGTGTTCAAAAGTGAAAAAAAAACAAAGCGTAATTATGCATGTTTAGTTCTCCAATGTCGGCAGGGGATTTAGGGGGTTTGGGAGGGGGAGTAACCACCTACATTTTCACCGCCCACGTTTAGCCAACTGCCAATCATTCAATTGGGGCGTGCTGCTACACACGATACAATTTGCGGTTAAATGCTAAATCTGATTGATATGATATTGATAGTAATTAAATATTTTTAATATGTCTATCTCATGTCTTTACTATCCATCTCTTTCGTTCACAGGCACTGGCACCTTTGGACGCGTTTGCCTCTGTCGCGATCGCATTTCCGAAAAATACTGTGCCATGAAGATATTGGCCATGACAGAAGTGATCCGTCTAAAACAGATTGAGCATGTCAAAAATGAGCGAAACATTTTGCGGGAAATTCGACATCCATTTGTGATCAGCCTGTAAGTAAAACGTTTCCTGGTTTTTAAAATGTAGTGGAAATTATAGAAATAGTAGTAGAAAAGTAGTAGATTTTAAAATAGTAGTAGAAAAAGTAGTAGATATTAAAATAGTAGTAGAAAAAGTAGTAGATTTTTAAATAGTAGTAGAAATAGTAGTAGGATATTAAAATAGTAGTAGAAAAAGTAGTAGATTTTTAAATAGTAGTAGAAAAAGTAGTAGATTTTTAAATAGTAGTAGAAAAAGTAGTAGATTTTTAAATAGTAGTAGAAAAAGTAGTAGATATTAAAATAGTAGTAGAAAAAGTAGTAGATATTAAAATAGTAGTAGAAAATGTAGTAGATTTTTAAATAGTAGTAGAAAAAGTAGTAGATATTAAAATAGTAGTAGAAAAAGTAGTAGATATTGTGCAAAAAGTAGTATAAAGAAGTTAATTAACTCCTGTCTCTTTTACCTCAATAGAGAATGGTCCACAAAGGATGAATCAAATCTATATATGATCTTCGATTATGTTTGCGGTGGTGAGCTGTTCACATATCTGCGTAATGCTGGCAAATTTACTAGTCAAACTTGTAAGTCAACAGAGTTAATCAATATTTAACTGTTGCTAATGTTATACTCCCTTTTTAGCCAACTTTTATGCGGCTGAAATTGTCAGTGCTTTGGAATATTTACACTCCCTACAGATTGTTTATAGGGATTTAAAGCCTGAGAATTTGTTAATCAATCGCGATGGACATTTGAAGATAACCGATTTTGGTTTTGCCAAAAAGCTACGCGATCGCACCTGGACACTATGTGGCACACCTGAGTATATAGCACCTGAGATAATACAGTCAAAAGGACACAACAAAGCCGTCGACTGGTGGGCATTGGGTAAGAATCGAAGTGAGACAATCATTAGATATATAAATATTAGTGTTTAAATTGATTTTACAGGAGTTCTCATCTATGAGATGCTTGTGGGTTATCCGCCTTTCTATGATGAGCAGCCCTTTGGTATCTACGAGAAGATTTTAAGCGGAAAAATTGAATGGGAAAGACATATGGATCCCATTGCTAAAGACTTGATTAAGAAGTTGCTGGTGAATGATAGAACCAAGCGACTGGGCAATATGAAGGTAGGTTAATCAATATAGGAGAATATAGTTAATTAAGGAATGTCCATAAGAGTTAGTTATAGAATCAGTTTTCAGTAGAATAGTCCTGAAGTACCACAATTTTATATCTTAATTTAGCAACAATTTTAGCCAATCTGCTTAACTTTTCTATTATTTTCCTACATATATTATTTCTTGTAGAATTCTTTGTTCTTTACTTTATTTTTCCTCAACTTTTGTTTGATTCCCTTGTAACACCTGTTAAAATTTGTGAATTGTGCATATAAATTGGCAGCTTTTTATGGCATGCACGATCAGAAAATATATATTTTTAGATAATTGTTTACACTTGTCATAACCGTATCGAAATCTTTTTTTGGGCATTAAAAATTGCCATGCATATATCAAAAATTAATTGTAGAATCCCACGTTCTTGTCGAAATTCTGGCATAGAGGTCTATGCACATGGTCGCTGTCAGTTTCCCTGGCGACAATAAATGCAAAACAAATATTTCAAAATAGAAAAAGAAAATGAAAAACAAATAAGCAAATAGCTATAGGCCAATCGAACTCGGCTAGAAGATACCCTAACTGAATGGTTTTACCAAACTTCCACAAATTCATAGCTCTGATAAGAAATTTATGGCTTTATCATTGGCAAAAGTGTATACGAAATCAGCTATAAATATAGCTATAACCGCTGGTTAGATTTGAAAGATTTATATTTAAACATTTTTAATAGCATGTCGCGCGTTTTCGCAACACGAGCCAACAACTGCAGTATTGTTTAAGTTAATTTCTAATTTAATCCTTCTATTATATTCGCAGAACGGCGCCGATGACGTTAAAAGGCATCGCTGGTTCAAGCACTTGAATTGGAATGACGTCTACAATAAGAAGCTAAAGGTAAGCAATAATACAAAACTAAACTCTTTGTAAACTCTTGGGAATCATTTTGCGATTGTGGATTTGATTTTGGATAAAATGTATTTTTATACATGGACGCAATTAAAATCAAATAAACAAATCTATTTTGGAAATTAGCAATGCTGTTAATTAATGACCGCAAAACGATTCTGTCTATTTTTGTGGGCGGGGATCATAAATCTTTGCACGCTCTAAAGGCGTTAATAGCTCTCGAGCACCCCCCAACCCACCACTCCTTCCCATTATTTGATGATAGTTTGTAGTTTTATATGTCTAATCGGTCTATTTTGTTACAGCCACCAATTATGCCTGATGTACATCATGATGGCGATACAACAAATTTTGATGATTACCCCGAAAAGGATTGGAAACCCGCCAAGGCAGTAGACCAAAGAGATTTGCAGTTGTTTAATGATTTTTAAAAGGAACTAAACACAATTTAAATAAATATACATACATCTAAAAATATATATTTATATTTATGAAATTTGTATAATTTGCTTTTGGCAAATACACTAATTAATCATTATTTATACTGGCAATTAGTGTTAAAAGCGCTGTGCAAAACACAAAAGCAATGATATCTACATATATATCATATACACACATACACCTACATACATATATAATATATATGCCTAATATACGATTCTATTTATAATAAGACTAAGTTTATGCCCATAATGTTATGTCTGAACTGAGACGTCTATAATTATCTAATTACTATTATTATTACTATGTTTAATTGTTTAATGTTCAAGGGCTGGCTGCAATGGCAACCAAATCATACATACAACACAATTAATTATTGTTAGACAACCCAAAACTGAAACATCATTAAGAACACCCAACCAACTATAAAGAATATTAACGTAAAACGTTGAATAAAGTGATAGAAACTCAATACACGTGTGCGTATATATCTTTTATCTGAACTTGTGCCGTATATATAGTCGGTATATATCTTCAGTCTCTGTTTCTCGTTTGTCTTCCATTGTTCTAGCGGGATTAGTCGGTCCGAAATGTGTCAGTTATTGGTCACGATCCTCTATGCTGATGATGGCCGTTTGTTTTATGTGATCTGCTCTTGTCAGTTTTAGTCTTTCTTTTTTATATATCTATATATTTGAATATATTTTTGAATATTTTCTATTGTTTTCTTGTTTCTTTTCTTTTATCTGTTGTTTATGGTCGTTTTTTTATACTCTATATATCAAACAGCTGAATGGGAAATATATGTACTAAATGATTTGCATTTATTTCTTGAGAGCATCCCAGTATTTTGACTTTTCTGTAGCTTTGGTCTAGTTTCAGGTATTCTATTATATTTGTAGAATTAATTCTATATATTCAATATATTCTGAAGGTCTTAAATATCTTACGGCTTCTGAAATATAAGTATTTAGGTTTTCAAATTTTTAAAAGCAAAAATCTTTGGCGGGCATCTTATCTAGTAATAGCTGTCAACAGCTCGTTGCTATGAAATTCAACTCAGTTCAAATAGAGTAGCATACTTTGCGGCAGCTGTTAAAAATTCTCTAGCAGCTGTGACGAAAAACGATGGGAGCACAGGCAGAGTGAGTATAAGCTTCTTGCTTTTGGTTGCAATCTCCATTATTGCCTTTTGGCGCATGCGCTAAGCAAATTCAAGCACCGGGTGCGACAAAGCTGCATTGAAACACCCTGTAAACAACCCCCAAAAAAATGTAATTGATAAGACGCACACCACCTTGCGGACAGGCACTTAGCCACACACGACAACTACAACTGCAACCACTGACGCAAAGCACTACACAAAAGCGAAGCTAAATTAAATGTCAATGCGAAGAGCAAATACTCACACTCGCACTCTCCCTCGCTCTCGTTAGAGCGCTTTCTCTCTCGCTTGCTCTCGGTCAGTTACGCTCTGGCGCTCTCTGAGAAGCACAGGACTTGAAAGAAACTTGCAATTACGAGTATACAGAGGGTCCACAAAGTGAGCGCCACTCAGTTAGTCGACGACGTTCGCCTTTGTCGTGTGTGCGTCACTTGGCAGACGGACGGATAAACGTAACGACGTTTAGCAACGAAGTAGCAAAAACAACAAAAAAATAATAGGAAAAACGGTAACGCGAATGAGCAGCTAAAATATAATAAGCAAGAAAGTGTTGCCACTCTCAATGTGTTACTTCTCTCTATGTGCGTGCGTGTGCGTCTGTGTGTGTGCTCCAATGCGTGTGTGTGTGGAAAAAATAAATAAAATGTTTATGCAAATGCTGCGAGAATTATGCGCCAATTGCGTAAATGCATACAAATTGCAAATCTAATTATATAATAATAATTAAACGAGTTTTGTGCTCTAGGCAAAAGCAGCAACAACAACAACACCAGCAACAGCAACAACATTTTGGCAAGTGTCGCTCAGTGTATATATGCGATTGTGTGTGTGAGTGGCTGCCGAAAGTAGGCAATACAAAGTGTGCGTTAGAGTGTGTGTGTGTGTGCCCGTGCATGCCTCTCTTTATCTGTTTGTGTGTGTGTGACGTGTTTTATTTATTGGTCAGTTGCATTGTGTGGGTGCAGCAACGGCAACATTCACCCGGAAGTGATTTGTATAAAGCAAAAGTCGCTGAAATTTCACACCACTAAAACCCCCACCACCCCGACAAACACACACTCACTCACACACACGCACACACCTGCAAGAGACCACAAGCTGTCCCGCTCTCTACAAAGAGGCTAAGAGGCGAGCGGAAATTGTTGCCACTTGGGTAAGTAGCAATGTGTACTACTACTTCTGCTTCTTCTTCTTCTTTGCCTTCCTCTTCTTGTTCTTCCTCATCATCTTTCTTTACTTCTACTACTACTACTTTTTTTTTTGTGGAATTTGTTGTTGCTTGTTGTCTGCTATATAGATTTTTGTATATATCGATTTTCAGCCAGTCGAAATTACGTGCAACAATAAAAAAAAAAAAATAAAATAAAAAAAAATAAATGAAACATGGCATGTTATGGGCTTAAGCATTTAACAGGGGGTTAAAGGAGGGGGGGCTTCACACACGTACCAACCGCAGCCACAGAAATTCACAGCGAGGTACACACACTCACACATACACACGTACACACTCACACATGCTTAACCGTATATATAGACAGTTTTATGGTACGAAACGAAGTTCAACGTTTGAATTTAATATGGCGGATGTGGCTTTTGAGTTTTACGACCACAAAAAAACAAAAAACAAAAAAAGTAAATGTTAAGAAAGAAAACTTCAAACTGAACGTGAAAAATCATTGCGTTGTTTCAGTCACTTGACAGCTGAGCTATTAATCAAGTTGCACCTGAAATGACATTTTGCTCCATCTTGACTCAATCTCAAGGAAACTTTCTATCCGAATGACGTCATTGTTTTGCCCATTGACCGTCTAATAATATTCCAATAATGTTCTCATTGACAACCCCCAAAAGTAAGTTTCTCTTTCTGAGCTGTTCTAGCTCCTGTTGTTGTTGTTGTTGTTTCTTAGTTTATTACAATTGTATGTTCGCTATTGTTTGGGCCTCAATCCAAAGTCTTTATCAGACCCAATCTGCATTTCAACTGGGAATCAATTCCTTTGAATTATGCATAGCCTACTTTGTACAGCTTAAAGTATACAATTCTCAGTTGCTTCGAATTCTTTTGCATGTGGAATTTAGCTCGGCTTTATTTCAGTTTTTCCTTTTTCTTTATACCTTGAGAAAAGTCTTAAATATTCGAGCAATTCTGAGTGAGCGCCGTAAAGTATGCAACAACATTTCTTTCTGTGTAGAAATTCACTCGCTTCTTAAGTGCACTAAAAGTTGTTTAATTATTTAATATGGCACTGTGAAAAGAATAAGCTTAACTAACAATAGATAGATGAAAATGGACGTAATAAGATTTTGTAGCTGTTAAAGAAAAGTTAGTGAACGAAATGCCATTCCTTGAAGGAAGTTCTGTGACTTGATTAGCGCTCAGATAAGCAAAATCATAATTTAAAGATAAGAAGATGTGTCACTTTGAATCCAGTTTGCATTACAAACCCATTTTCTTCTTTGATGTCAACAATTTTGATGTAAATTTTGACATAACTCTTAAGTAAAACTTCCTTTAGAGTTATCGATAAACCTTTTTGCTACCAAATGCATTGGTTTCGCAATACTTATCTATGCCAATCCTTGGGAAAAATGGAGACTGGCAAAACCCTTGTCAAATTGTAAGCGGGAGCAAAACAATTAAGGTGCCGTCGTCAGCAAAAAGTTAAGCCTTGGGAGTCCTTTCTGACGTCTTGCCCAATCAGAGGATGTCGCGTCACATCAAAAATGCAGCACATAAAAATAAAATATGAACAGTTTCTAACTTCCGTCATGACCAACACTACAACACAACACGGTTCCCTTTGCCCTTGTTGTTGTTCAATATTTACAGGCAAGGATATGGCTAAAGGACGAGTGTGGAGCACGGTAATGCCGAACTGAATAAAATATGCGACAATCAGGAGACGAAGGCAACGACAACGGCAACGAGGAATACGACGACGGCGATGTCGTCTTTATCCAGCGAATGCAGCAGACACGTAGACGCCTTAATGACCCAGGGGATTACCGGTAGACGAAGTGTTGTTGTTGTTCTGCTTCTTCATCTTCTTCGTTGCAACTTGATGTCTTCTTCCTCTTTCTTCCCCATCATGGGCGTTGATAACCTGTGACTTGTCCTTTTTGTCCTTCTCATCCAATTAGTTTAATAAACAACAAAAAATGTTGCAATTAAAAGGCAATAAGCGGCAACTATTTGACTAATAAGTAGCGTAGAGTTGGCCAGGCCAGAGGGAGGGGGAAGGAATGCCTCTGATAATGGGCTATGGGCTTGCCGGGCCGGGGGGCGGAGCGGGCTGGGCAGTGGGGCACATGGTTTTACAAATGTCAAAAGCAACCCTCCAAAAAAAATAAGAAAACACTCACAGAGCGCGCTGTCAAACAACAACCACCCATTGGGCGTGTGCAGCACAAGAGAGCGATAGAAAGAGAGAGAGAGCACACTTTACGCTCCGCTCCACTCTCCACTCTTTCTCTCTCTCTTTGTTTCTCTCTTCAACCCTTGCGCTTGCGTGGATTTTTGTCAACTTCTGCGTTGGCACCCGCGTGGCTTTGTCAACAGTTTTGCGTGCGCTTCCGTTTATGCCTTTCCCCCCGCACATATACCACCCCTTTCACCCCCTCCCCCTCTCTCCTCCTCCTACACCTTTTAGCCTTTTTTGCTCTCTGTCGTTTTTAAGAATGAATTGAAATGGTCGCTACATTCCCGTACGTCATGGCCTTTGATTAAAGCATATGCAATAGTTTTTCCCTCACATTTTTCGCTTTTTTCATCATTTCTCATTTTGTTTTATAGTTTTCATTTCTCATAGCTTTTGTTATTGTTTTTGTGAATGTTTTTTGCGTGCAATTCTTTTGGGGAATTCACTTGCATCTGCACATCGAATTACTTTCTATTCAGTTCAGTTTAGTCCTTCTTCTTTAGTCCCTCTTCTGTGCCAGCTGTGTCCTTTTTGGCCATGTCCTTCCTGCCATTTGACTGCCAGGATGCAAGCAGGCAACCAGGCAACCAGGCTGCTAGACTGCCTGCTTAAAATCCGATTTGGTTATGCGACCGCATCAATTTTGCATATGGCAAGCGTCGTCCTTGTGCCTTGGAATTCTCCTAGACATACGAGTATCCGTTTACTAAGTTTTCTATATGCCACTTGGCTTCCTCTCACACCCAAGCTTACTAACAAAATACAAAATGGTCAAGGTAAAAGAATTTGTCTGCAGAGACTAACAGTTCACAGAGATTTTGTTGGAAATGACGTTATACTTTCTAAGCAACATTAAAGAACAAAAATTATTGAGATTTTTTTCAGTGCAGATATGAAACTGCATAATTTTATATATTGATATTATGTAAACTATTAATAAACGTTAAATATTTATTAGAAACTGAATGAGGTTTTCATTTTTGAATTTCGGATACTTAAGAACTTATTTTTAAAATATTTTAACTAAGGTATTCACTTTCTTAACTACCGGATTAACTAATAAAATATTTTTGTAAATCAAAATTTTAGCCAAAATAATATAGTATATTTATAAATTTTTCTACAAACAAAGCTGTTCAATACATTTTTCACTCCATAAACAATGCTGATTTTAAGTCGATTTTATAGCTTTCTTCATTAAAAAGGTAAATGTAAGCCTTATTTCCATAAAAAGCTTCACATTTCATTCCATTAAAATATCTTTCAATGCTGTCTTTTAAGCTTATTAAGACAAAGAATACAGAATTCTCGCACTTTATTGATGACATATGCGTACATATGCAGAAGAACTCAACTTAAATAAAATAAATATGTATTTCCACTTTTAATAATTCCCTCTGGCTTAATTGTATTTCAAAATTAAATGTCCGGTAGACATATTAAAGCGTTGGTTAAAAAGAAAACATATTTGTGAAATGCATAAATGTGGTTATCACCATTTGGGAATGTGTACGCACTGTCGCAGGGTGTTTCGCTTTACTTTGAATGCTTTTATTGTCAGTCCGAAAGTATGCAACAAATTATTTATGGAATTTGCTTGTCCTGCAATAATAACAACAGCAGCACTCACTCAAATTTTTGCCAGCGGCCATAAATTAAATTCGCATATTTTTCGTAGCTGCTACTTCAACCACTTACCGCCCCACCAACGCCACCGCCACCGCCGCCTTGCCCCCACGACAATGCACACAAATTTGCAGTTATAATTGGCTGAATAATTCGCCAGAGTCGCGTCTTCTGGGCGTTAACTTCACAGTTGCAGTTGCAACTTTTTTTAAATCTCATTTGTCGGTTGCACTTGCAGCATTTCTAACGTTGCTTTTGGCTAACATAATTAATTCTAATTGAAAAGTTTTGTTCGCTATCTCAGTAACGACAGCCAATTAAACATATTTCCAGTAAGTCAGGTAGGGGAAAGGGGAGAGGGGAAGGGAAAGGTGTTGAGGTCAATTGCATTACACTTGAAGCGCAAAAATAAATTAAAATGCCAGCGAGCTGCGCAAAACATTCAGACAAATGTCGGGGCAGTGTCAAGGCAACAAACAGCATCAGCTGAGTTAGGAGCGGGGGGGCGGAAAGGGGCGGAAAGGGGAATAGGGGCGCTAACTGTAGCGGGCGTGGTTGGTGGCATACTATCAAAGTGGCCGCCATTAAGAACACACGTGTGCATACATAACATAGTAAATGAAAATTGAATTAACAGCGCGCTTGCAATTCCCTTCGTGTGCCCCTTTTAGGTGACTCCCCGCTCCCCGCTGCCCCCGCCCACACTCCTCGCACACGTTGACTTTGACAGTGAAGCCCTGTGGGCCACGCCTACCGGCGCATACCACGTAACCGCCCTTAATTGAATTCAAAGGCAAATATACACGAAACGTTTCAGAATGAAAAGCGAGAGAAAATGGAGCTCGCTTTTCCATTTTCCTTTTTCCCTTTTCCCTTTTCCTTCAGCAAACAAATGCGGGCTCTACTCTGCTCTGGCCTCGGCTGGCATAGAGCCCAATGTTTTTGTGTTCACCGCCAGAAATGCTGAATTTCCCTCTGCTCATATCACCCCCTCCATGCCCCCTTTAAGGCCAGGGGCAACACACCTACGCGTATAATTGAATGCAAAAAAAAATAAATGGGAGAAGGAGGAAAAATAAAGAGAAAACTCGCTATTTTTTATGTCTGTTTGTCATTGTTGTAGTTGTTGTTGTATGTTATTGTTATTATTGTTCCTGTTGTTGTTGTTGTTGTGGCTGCTGCTGTTATTTATCTTGGCTTTCCTTTGTTTTCCAGCTCATGTTGTTGCTTTTTTCATACGCGTTGTGGATTATTTGTATAACTAAACTTCAATTTTGTGCTAGCCTCGTTGAATTGTGATGGAAATAGGAAATGCCGGAAAATTGCACAAAGGGGCGGCCCATTTTCCAACCAGCATTTTTTTCTTAGCTTATTTAGTTTTGACTAGTTCGCTGGAAAGAGAAAACAAAATGTTACCAAGTTGACTTCGTCTAGTTTTGGAGACCTTTTAAAGCTTATAAAACACTGAAACTGTTAGAAATAATCTTATTTGACCCATTGTACCCATAGAAGAAATATTCCCTCTTAAAGTTCATCTACAGATATCATTTTTCTAGTCTCGATTTTGTCAAATTTTTACTCCAAAGATTTAGTCGTTTTGTGCTCTGTTTGTCAATGAGAAGCTTTACTGTAAGCCATGCCATCAATCATTTATTTATTATGCGTTCTGTAGCAAATATGAGTCTCTATAATAAACCATCTCAAATTTCCCCAATAACTATCAAATTTTGTCCTCCATTTCTATTCCCCCATTTGGTAAAGCTCTCCTGCCCAACTTATATATATATACTATATATATTATATTGATAACTGTTGCTCCCTTGTTTAACTTTAACAGTCAATTTATTGGCTTTTCTTGTACTCAGGCTTTGCTATTTGGGCTTTTCCCACTATGGTTTTCCTTACATTTCCCTCAGCACTACTCAAATTTCTTGTCTGTGCTTTTGGCATTTCATTTTCTTTTGCCTGTTTGCGATTTTCCTTCTCTTTTGACCAGCTGTGCTGTATGTGTTAATTGAATTTTCCTTTCTCGCGTTGTGTATGCCAAAAATGTGAAAAATGGCTAACATCTAATTGCGGCCCAAAATCATTTTCATCTTTTTAGCTTCCGGTCACGTTAGTCATTTGCCGTCGCTCGGTAGTTTGTCAGTTCGTCAGTCTGTCAGTTCGGCAGTTCGTCAGTCTAACGAGGGATAAGGAAAATAACATTCAAATGCTTCCGTTTGCATAATCCTTGGCGGAGGAGGGGAGTACAGTGGGAAGGAAGAAGTCTTTACATGGGCAAACAGGCATTGGCCAGAAGCAGCAAAACTGGCTAGCTGCATGAAAACATGGCCCAGCTGCTGTCGGTTCTTTTTTGGCCATATCGAGAGAAGCCAATTTACTGAAGGGGGCCCTGGGAAAATGGAGAAGGGGTGGGAAAGTGAAGCCAGTTTTTCCAACATCATCATCTTGCCCTTCTTCCTTGCCCTTCTTCTTCTGCTTCTTGTTCTCCTTTGCCTTTTGGCCTGCTTTGGTTCGGTCGCTTTTAATCGAATTTTTTTGCCAGCCAGCTGGTAATATCCCTCTCTCTCTACCACTCTCTCTCTCTCTATCTACCTCTCTCTCTTGTAGGGGAAAGGGATGTGAGGTCAACATGTTTGCACTCGTCGGCTTTGCTGTTTTTGCATTTTGCGTGTTGGCTTAAGCGGTTTATTAGCCGATTTCAAACTTAGCGTCCATGGTAACTAACGCTCTTAGTTTACCATTTGTTGGATCCTTATTTAATAATGAGACGATTCTCGGTACTGTTCGGTGTGGTTCGGTGTGGTTCGGAGTGGTTCGGAGTGGTTCGGTGGTGCGGCTTAACTTAAAACCGTCAGCTGGTTTTGTTTTGTGTCCTGGCACGTGGCTTTAGCTAACTAGTTTGTTTGTCATTGTTGACCATTTCGGTTGGGCTAATAACTGAAAATTGTTTGGCCGAAATGTGTTGAAAGTTTTAACTTGTTTTTTTCTGCTTTGTTTTTGGGGGGGATTTCTGTGAATAACCAAAGCTTAATGCTACTATTTTTGTTATAATTAAAGGGCTTAAAATTAACATTAGCATTGCATAATTATTTTATGCTAATTTGTTAAACTTTGTCAACTTATTTGATTTTTTTTTTTGGGGCTTAACAATGAAATAATGTTGAGCTTTTAGTTTAATCTCAGAGTTTTGGAAGTGGAAATTTAAATGGAAGTTTAATAGTGATTTATTGAAGGTCTCTCTGAAACGTTCGCTACTAATCTCACTATCATTATTAATCCTTATTTATTATATACAATTTGTTTTAATTTTAAAAACTAAATACATGTATTTCTTTATTGTAAATTAAATTGAGACACGTTTCTCTGCCACAGTTAAACAACTTCATTGCTTGATAAGTTGTCTACAATGGTGCCTCAAGCACAATAAATTTGTGTATTCCTGCCACTTGAAGTCCAATTTATTGTTTATTCTTTACAAGCAAAATTGCACTCATTTTCCTACCATTCAGATATTATATTTTCCACCATTTGCTTTCGCTTTTCCATCGCACAATGGTAACCGCCTCGGGGTCTTTTATCTTCCGTCGGAAGATTCATAAATAATTCTCTTTACCTAGCCAGGACTAGACCCATTCCCCACCGTGCATACTGTACTGAGGCCCCAAGAAGTATGCTTTAAATATTTAACATTTGTCAGTCCCAAGAAACAGCAACTGATGAAGCGAGGAATGGAGGGGGATTGGGTGAGTGAGTGAGTGAGTGACGCAGACAAAACAAACAAAGTGCTGCTGACAAATGCATTCAAATCCAATTGTGATTGAAATCAAAACTAAATTGGCAAATGACAAGTAACACAGTGTGAGCAAAATAAAGCAACAGCTACAACAACAACAACAATCACAAAACTATAGCAACAATCACCGCCACAATAACAACAAGAACAATGCTAACAACTCGACAAAATGCTAGTTAAATATTGATTTTCATTTTCCACATAATTGCAATTAGTTGATGAAATGTCAGCAGCTGTGTGTGCCAATCTACTTTGTATGTTGTTGTTGCTGTTGTTGTTACTTTTTGCTGTTGCTGTGGTTGCTTTGGATACTGCTGCTGCTGCTGCTGACGCGTGTTTAATCAAAAGCAGCAACGACAACCAAACAGTCTTAACAAACTACAATAGCTACATCTAAACCGTCTTTATAGTTTGGCTCTGACTAGGAGTTACTCTGTAATATGAACTTGGAAGAGCTTAACTGCTGAAGCGAGCAGTCACAGAAGGAAAATATTAGAAACGATTAGAAATGAGTTTAAAGGAGGACAGTGTCTGCTAACTAATATACCCCTCTCTTACCCAATATACAGGGTATAACGAACTGAGTGAGCAGCTATAAATGCTTGCTATAAAAGCTAAAGCCTTACGCTCCACTCTCTGCGCTGGTTTTCCTTCAGTAACGCCTATTTGCTGTACCTCTTTCGGTTGGGGACCAAGTCAATTATGTTTGTATGTTTGTGCAGTGCCCCTGTATGTGTGGAAGTGTTTGTGTGTGTGTGTGTGGCTGGTGTTGTGTGCCAAGTGTGTAAGAGTGTTGGTTAGCTCTGTTATGGCACTTACGCACAATTTTCACAACTCAAAAGGCATTTATTGATTGCACTTTAAAAGCCGGTTGCCTCTCAGTTTGCCAGCTGCCAGGACAACATACCAAAACACTCATACGCCACGTTCGCCCATCATATCTTCGTCAAACAGCCGTGTTCAATGTTCAGTCCTGTGCCTGGCACACATTTCCTCGTCCTGCGGTATGCGTTTATTGACTGCCGCTTTACGTTTTCCATTTTTCCATTTTCCAATTTTTTTTTGATTTTTTTTAAATTGAGTTTTTCTGCCACTTGCCCACTTTACCTCATCTGCTTACAGTTTGTGTTTGCCCTGCAGCCACTTGGTTCAACTTTTCTCTCCTTTGTTTGACTTATGTGTTTTTTTTCTTCCTTTTTCCTTTTCCCTTTTCTTTCCGTATTTTTTTTTGGGCAAAGCCAATTTTGTGCCCAACTTCTGGGCACATGTAAATTTGTGTAGCATACTTTTCCGGGCGGGGCAGGAAGCATAACGGAAAAATCAAAGTAACTTGCGCTTTTCACAGATGGAAAATTCTTGCTCCCTTCTGTTATCTAGGCTTAAAGTTCATGCGCCCCAAGGGTAATACCATTCATGAGTTTACCTAATGAAGAGCACTTGACAAAAGTGTCGTAATAAATATGCCAAAAGAACTTTACAGATAGCCCCATAATTATTTCTGTTGTACAATTATGAAAATATCAAGTTTTGTGGTTTCTCAAATGCATATACAAATGTTATTCAGTCGTCAAAATGCCTCAAGGCTATAGCTTCAAAAGTAATCAACAGAATTTTAGGCTTTAATTATGCATAACCTGACACAATGCTAATTGAAATTATTCATCAAAGTTGTGCAATGAATCTCGTATCTCGATAATGAGTGTTATAATGAAAGCAGCTTAACAGCCCATTTGCTGGGCAATTGGCAACCGCAGCACATTCTAACGACATAATTATGAAAATATGCAAATAATGGGAGTACTATGAATAAATTAAAATAATAACGTGAGTAAAATATGCTAAATATAAAATTTATTGGCAGTTTGTAATTAATTGTTATTCAGTTATGTTCAGTTTGTTGATATGTTAATTCGGGCTGATTGAATTATTTATAAAAATTTAAAAATAAATCAAGTCAATACTATAAAAGCTATAGCAGACTTTCGCTAATAAATGCAGTAGTTTAAAAATTATATTTTGAGTTTTTATTGCGTGTTTAAGAGAGAACAAATATAATGGAATAAATATTATTTATTTTCTCTTTTTGTAGCAATAAAATCTGCAGTTAAATAATGTAAAAGGCGAATATTATTATGACTTGAAATTGATTTGTTTATAGTTAATTCTTTTAATGAAAATTTATCAGATGCTTTATGAACAAAGTTCAGAAATATATTCCATAATAAATTTCAAAATATTTTTTATATTTCTCCATTATTTAAATCGTTAAATCTTAGTTTTTTATACGTCTTTAAATGTGCTCAGATATTTAACTATTTTTTCTATAATACTCCCATTAATCTTAGCTTAAATACTTAGCTTAAATACTTAATGACTTAATCTTAGTTATATTTTAATTAGTATTTAAGGCTGTTTATTTAGGATATTTAAGCATTATACTTTATTTATTTTTTTTACGCAATCTTTTTGTATGGAGAATTGTTCAATTTGTCCTGCTGGGCTTTTATGTGCAGCAATTACAAAAGGCAGCCTGCAGCCTCCTTTATAGCGCCAAGGACTTTCCTTTTCCTCTGCTACTTGCTTCTCCTTTTGCTCTTCTTCTTGCTCTCTGTAAGCTTCTTTGTGTTGTTTTCCCCATAGACGACACACGACCCAAAAACATAAATTTCTATGGAGCCGCGACCAAATCAACGCCAAGTGCTAAACGTTTTGCTTATGATTTTTATTGCTCTATATTATATGTGAGGCATTTGTGTGCGTGTGTGTGTGTGTGTGCGAGTGTGTGTGTAGGGACCTTACGTCTTTTGGAATATTTTTAGACATTTTTGTCGCAGCGTTAAGTGCGCCGTAGCAGCGGAAATGCCAACTATGGCATGAATGAGCATGAATTGTTTATGGTCTCGACCAGCCACGCCCCCTTTGTTTTCATAAAATGCACACACATGTGCTCTACACATATGTGTATTTGTTTGTGTGTGTGTGTGTAATTTCCTTTATGTTGCTGTCATTTTGATGAACAATTTTTCAGTCTGTAAATTCACATTTTTTTCGTGTCAGTTTTCCACTCTAAGCGCTTTTCTTAAATTAGGTTAGCAGAGCGAAAAAGATAGCTAACGCCCAGAGTGCGAGATGATGGCCGGAAAATTGTTGACTGAAAGTTTTCTTATTACGCTTGGCATTGTTTTCTTGTAAACCAAGTAGCTTCCTTCCTGCCATGTCCTGTTTTACATTTTCAACAGCGTTTTCAGCTGCCAGCTGATGCTGCCATTTGGCCTGGGTCGCAACCACCCTCTCCCCCCTATCTCCATCACTATTCTACACTGCCACGCCCACTTGGCCATCACTCAGTGCTTTAGAATGTTACACATTTTGATGCGCATTTATTTTTCAATTTTGTGTGCGTGAGACACCCTTAAAACGAGTCGACCCAATCAGATCCCACAACCCCATCAATTCCAGTCCCATCAAGGTCTTCAGCTCCAACTACGGATATTGTTTAAGGGCTAAAGGTAAAGCTATTGCTAGGCCGTAAAGTGTGTCCAGTTACCACGTTTTATTAGCCACTTTTATGCCTTCAAGCATCGTTAGGCACTCACAGTCTGTTTTGTTTTTCTTTTTAGTGCGTTTCTGTTGAAATTTTGAAGACATTTTAAGCATAATTCCTTGAGTCATTTCAAAAGAACACTTAGTATTGTATAATTGGCCGTGACAGCGCAGCTAAACTTAATTGACTTGACGTTTTTACTAACTGTTTATAACTTAAATATTAAAAGGCTTGAAGTCATTTAACATTTACAGTTGGCCGAGTAAGATAATTTAATTAATTAATAATTGCTTTATATAAATATTGGTTTATAAAATGTAGTCTACTTTTAGGCATATTTTATTAGTTTAAATTCTGTGTTAAATAACTTTCAAAAGCAACTCAAAATATTGCTTTAAACCTCTTAAATATCTACAACTTATTTCCATAGCATTTTAATGTTATCACTCACATAAAACATGCAACATTTATAGTTTTTCCTTATGTAATTAAATCTAACATGGCTTTCAGCTACTTACAAATAAATCTTAAGTAAATTGCACACTTGCTCAAAGCCAAAGTAATTAAATGGAAAACACTTTAAAGTCAATTGATTATTTGCAATTTCAATAGACCCACATAAACACACTCGTATACTACCTTGTGGCTAGTTTGCCATCCTCTGGCTTCATATAAGTGTGTACAAGTGTGTGTGTGTGTGTGTGTGTGTGTGTTTTTCCTTGTGCTGCTGCAGAGAGATTGCCTCATAAATTTCCAAGTGAATTTTTAAGGAGACTAGGATAAGCGTCAGACTGTAATGGACTATTCCAGGCACAGCTTGAGGTGTTTTTAATTAGATATAAGCCGGAGGGGAAAGGTAGATTGTGTGTGTGTTTGTGTGTGGGACAAATAAACTTGGCTACTAATATGGCCAGTTTCCATTTAAAACAATTAAAAATTCAGTACAGCTTTGACCTCTCACACTATGGCACATAAATATTTATTGCTAATAAGGTTGTTTAACTTTAGCTAACTATTCTCTCTTTCTCTCTCTCTCTCTCTCTGTCTTTCGCTTTTTTCAGGCAAAAGTTAATGCATATTGCAGGCATTTGCATGTGCAACCAATTGTGGCAAGCTGCAAACCTCAACCACAACAATTGCAATAAAACTTTGAACAAAAGTAATTAAAACCGAAACGAAGTTCATTTTTGGAACGCTATGCGACAACTCAATTGCTAAAACAACAGAGCTGGAAGTGGTACTGCAAGCGGTAGAGGCAGCGGCAGCGGCAGCGGCAGTGGTAGCGGAAGAGGAAGAGGAGGAGCAGCGAGAAAGGAGACGTGGGGGAAGGGGAAGCTGCAGGAGCTGTGTGAATGGCCAGACGACAGCTGACGCTGGCAGCGAGAAACAGCTAACAGCTGACAAGTTTATAGCCAGAACAGAAACACCGAGTCGCAGTCGCAGTTGCAGTCACGGCCATAAAATGCAAAAGGAGAACAATGTGACGGCCGAGAATTGCCAATTCGTTGGCCCCTATCGCCTGGAAAAGACCCTGGGCAAGGGACAAACGGGTAAGTGACGAACATCTCAATTAACTCATCAAAAACAAGTTTTCAATTTTAAAATGTTTCTTTGTACTTTGCACTTGAAGGACTCGTCAAGCTGGGCGTGCATTGTGTGATTGGTAAAAAGGTGGCCATTAAAATAATCAATCGCGAGAAACTCAGCGAATCGGTGCTAATGAAGGTAAGCACAACTACTTTGGATTCCTCTTCCCTAGGAGCACACTACCAATTACCCATTCCCTTGGCCACAATGCGCAGTGGCTTATGACTTGGCTAAAGTTTTGTAGCCAAATTTTTTTATTGTTCTGTTGTTTGTCTTTTTGGCGTTAGTCATAAAAACTCCCCCCTAAAAAATAAAACAGAATAGCCACAAAAAAAAAACGACCATAAAAATTTAGTCGCTTTGTTTTTTTGCCTTGAGTTTCCAAAGACAAGACAGCTTTAAGCTCTTGGCCAAGAGGCGAAGGGGATTTGTCTCTTGAAGGGTAAAATCCCTAGAAAAATTAGTTTTTATTTTTCAGTTTTATGGATTTTTAAGAACTTTCTGCATATCCATCAAATACTTGGTTATGGCACAAGTTTAGCGGGTCAACTTGTAATTAAACTTTGAACTCTACTTAAACAGAATTCAATTTAAAATCTGTTGGGTTATGAGATATAAGAAGAATACACAATTTAAGCCAACTTTAGAGTTAACTCTTTTGAGTAATTAATGTATGTGATAAACTAAGTTTAGTGTCATTAATTAGAACTTAATCGCCCCGAAACTAAAGTTATCCCCATGGAAAGTGTTTTATCAGATTCTGTCAGATTAGAAGCCTCCAACCATAAAATCCAACTGAATTATTACCCCAAAACAAAAAACGGTGCATTTTGTAGGACATTGAAAGGACATGCGACAAATTAGTGCGTGCGTTGGTAAAGTAAACCAAAAATACAAAAGGAAAATCACCAAAAAGGAGAACTGTCAATAGAGAGAATAGGGAAAGAAGGAGATAGAAAGAAAGAAAGGGAGAGAAAGAAGTGACAAAAGCTTAGCGATGATTATAGGAAAACTACACATACATATAGAAACAGTAGACATATGTATATGGGTAGTCATGTATGTATATATAGGACAATTGAGTGCAAGGTGAACGCGCTGGCCTCTATAAATAACTCTTGTGGGTGGAGGAGGGGGAGTAGGGTCGATTGCGTGTCCTGGCAGGTCAGCAGCTGGTTAAGACACGCAATGACATGTCCAAGCCGGGAACATTTACATTTTGAAAACATAAACACGCTGAATGCATTGTAAATGTGAGATATTATCGAAATGTTTGAGGAAAATGTAGACTAAAGTAAGCAACATTATCGATAATCACTTGCAAAACATTTTAAGTATAATTACTTAGTATGTTTATTCAGTTTACTGGGTGGTAGGAGCTATATCCCACCTATATATATTTATTTGTGTGCTTAGTACTCAAGTCTGGCATTGCCATTGTCATTCAAGGTTGAACGTGAAATTGCCATCATGAAACTAATCGATCATCCGCACGTGCTCGGTCTGAGTGATGTGTATGAGAATAAGAAATATTTGTATCTAATATTGGAGCACGTATCTGGCGGTGAGCTCTTCGATTATCTGGTTAAAAAGGGACGTCTAACACCCAAAGAGGCACGCAAATTCTTCAGACAAATCATCTCGGCGCTGGATTTCTGTCATTCACACTCTATATGGTAGGCACAACGATGAAATCCCATTCTATATATGCATATCTAAACCTATATCGATTGATAACTGACCATTAATCTCCATAACCTTTGGCCGTAACTCATCTTTGCAGTCATCGTGACTTGAAGCCAGAGAATTTGCTGCTGGACGAGAAGAATAACATTAAAATTGCGGACTTTGGCATGGCATCACTGCAACCAGCTGGTAGCATGCTGGAAACATCATGTGGTTCACCGCATTACGCCTGTCCAGAGGTCATACGGGTGAGTCCAGCGTACTAAGTCAGCTGTAACACATTACGTATACGCAGAGTTGCATCTTAAGTATAAGCGGTTAAAAGAAATCAATGAGACAGAGGCAGTTCTTGACTTATTTTTGTATATTATGTATACGCAGTGTGTAAACTTTTAAATCGGGAAGTAAACTAGGAGAGAAATTCATGGAAATTAACAACGGTTCGTTTTTTAAATGTATTATTTATACGCTGACTTGAAACTTTATTCGGTTTCGCCAATGTACTTCGATTTATTATAATTTATAACAATTATTCACATATATGACCATTCATAGAGTACAACATTTCAGTGAAATTAATCTTTTAATAAGTTAATAAATTATCAAATTGAACTTTTAATTGTTTAATGCTTGATAAAGGTCAAATTTATTACGTATGAGCAAAGTTTTGTTTCTATTTTGAGCTCCAATGCTGATAATAAACTGTCAAATTTGTGACATTTCATTTGTTGACGTCAAAGTTGGAAAACTTATTACTTCTGCGCAAGATAAACAAACATATGAAATACAATGTACACAGTATTACACTCAAATTGAGTAGTTTTTACTTCGATACTCTGACTACAGTTTAGTTGGTTTTAAAGGAGGATAAGAACTATAAATTCATCAAACTTTCGTCATGCACTAAAACAAATTTTTAAAACAAATATTGAACTCTAAAATTACTCAATGTTTTAGCATGGACTGAATGAAATATGAAGCTTTTTAGTTAATTGTCTTTAAATTGATCTGTGCGCAACTTAAAGATAGAAACCAATTTAAAGCCCATCAAGACACTTATGCTTGTGGGATGTAACTGGATAAACATATCCTTCATAAACGCATATTGTTTATCCATAACTTCAAACCCATTTCCATTCCCATTATCAATCCTTGTTTTATGTCTCCTCTTACTTTGTTTCCTTTTGTGCTGTGACTGCTGACTTCAATCAAGACAAAGTTTTTAGCACATTTCTGTTAGCCAACTGATATTCCTGACTACTGATGCTTCAGCACGGTTATATCCTTTAGCTCCTGCTGTTTCTGTCTATGCCATGCAAATGTCACCAGTTATGCAAATTGCGTATCCCCTGCAACGCTGTCATGTGCGCATATGATTTGCCGGTACTTTGAAACGTAGGAGATTGGAGTGAGTGAAGAGTAGGTGCCTTGTGGCATGTGCCATGTGGCATGTGGCATGACAGACGATTCCGTGTTTGGTTTTTACCCAAGCAAAGTTGCATGCATCATTTCACTCACGCCGCAGCGGCAGTGGCAGTGGCAGTGGCAGTGGCATGAAGAAATCTGTGAGAGAAACTGCTGTCTGGGAAACGCTTGCTGCGTGTAATAAATTCATAAGCGGAATTTTAAAATATATTGTATATATCTGGTATCCATGCCTGCAGCTATAAATCCCTGGACCGTTACGTGATCTCTTACCCACAAGTACATATAGACGTTTCTATATAAATATTCAAAAACTCAAAGTGCCGTCTCGACATTCGTAAACTTAGTATTTTTTTTATTTTCAGTCTTGATTTTGCCATAATTGATGGTTTGGCACCCAACCTTTAACCCACTGAAACCCAAGGGCAAAATCTCAATCGAATGATAAGAGATTCTATTTGATTCAACTCCATTTTCAGTACATTACAATAGAAGGCTCCAAAGCATTTGCTGAATTGTTCAATCAGTTTTGTTGGTAACCTAAAGCAACCTCAGTCAATCAATCACTTGAGTGCTTGACAAAAGATACTAAGATAGCACTTTTAATCGCAGCTAAGTAGTAGCTTCAATTTGTTTAATAAAAGGTTTTAAGCTAAAGGAAAAATTATATATAAATTTAATAATTTGTGTGCAGAAGTTGAGTGATTACTTCAGATTGATTTCCAGTAAGAAGATACAATTTAGTAGTACTTTAACTCAACAGTAAGGAGTTATATTACTCGATCTTATATATTCTGATTTCCAGCCCTATATAATCGATATTTGTAATTGTCTTCTTCTGCCTTATAAATAATTGAATTGGAGTTGTTTGAATTTATTTGCATTTAAAAGTTTTTACCTCCAACGAGAATAATTGCAATGGGCATTACACATCGCTGAATGTTCCAGCAATTATTGTGTGCAACTCGAAGTCATTGTGCCACTTAACGGTCAAGTCAATAACCGAGTGGCTTGCATCGAGTGCTCGACAATTTGACGGACACGTCAATGCACGTCCAAATGGAAACTTGTCGATGTTATTTCTCTGTTGGGTTGAATGACTGTCTATACATTCTGTAATATGTAGTTGCAATTGGCTGTGATTGGCATATCCTCAGTTAATAAATATGTAACAAGACAAGGCTTCAAGTGGACATTGTTGGGGGTAGTAATGGGTCAAGGGGTAGAGGGGTAGAAGGGTTCGAGAAACCCACGCGCACAATAGCCAATTTTCTTAATCGAATTTCACATATAGAGAAAATGGAGGGAAAAGACAATAAAACTAAATCACACACAAGCAAAAGAAAACTCATAAAAATACAATGTGCGAAAAGGGATACGTAGGCAAATACCCTGTAAAATGAGTTAATGGGTTGGTTAGGAAGGCTGGTTTTAAATGAAGACGATTTAGTATAATAAAATAAGCTAAGAAAATATATTAAATAAATATAAATTATTTATGTTCAAACCAATTGACCCCATTTGAAAACAACTGCAGAGTATTTTGAATGTCTCAATTTCTGATTTGCTTGATTTTCTTGTTTTTGTCATTCCCATATTTGCTCCGTTTGCTCCGTCCCTCCCGTATCCCTTTTTGGTGGTTTGGTGGTACCGCAGGGCGAGAAGTACGATGGACGCAAGGCGGATGTGTGGTCATGTGGTGTCATACTGTATGCACTGCTGGTGGGTGCGTTGCCCTTCGACGATGACAATTTGAGGCAGCTGTTGGAGAAAGTCAAACGCGGCGTCTTTCATATACCACACTTTGTGCCACCCGATTGCCAGAGTCTGTTGCGTGGAATGATTGAAGTGAATCCGGACAGGCGTCTAACGGTGAGTCATCCAAATGGCAAATGCAACAAATCTAAAAAATAATTGAGTGTGCGTGCGTGTGTCCCTCTATTTGGGTGTGTTTGTGTGTGGGTGGTTGGTTTGTTTGTTTGTTTGTGGCATGCAACAACCCCCAAAAATATACTAAAAACCCACAAAACCCAAGTCCCAAAACTAAAATAAGGCACACTACTTTATTTGCCTTTACTTTCTTGTTTCTCTTTATGTTCATGTGTTTTTTTTTTTTGGGTCAAAACTCTGTAGGACATGTTAACCTTTGTGCTCATATTTTTTTCTAGCTGGCCGAAATAAATCGCCATCCCTGGGTCACAGCTGGGGGCAAAGGTGAACTGGAGCTAGAGCTGCCCATGATGGAGGTGGTGCAAACACATGTCATACCCACAGCTAGTGCCGTTGATCCGGATGTACTCAATGCCATTTGCTCGCTGGGCTGCTTCAAGGAGAAGGAGAAACTCATACAGGAGCTGCTAAGCTCCAGGTGAGAGAGCATCCCATTCAACTTACCACTAATGTCTAGTTAAACCGAGTATCAATTTGTTATTTTGCAGTCACAATACCGAAAAGGTTATTTACTTTCTTCTCTTGGAACGCAAACGTCGTCGACCTGCACTGGAGGATGATGAGGAGATAGCGCAGAAATCTCGTAGTGAACTGGACGCAGTGGATCCACCAAGAAAGCGACTGGACAAGTGCCGCATCAATGGCACCAATGCGCCCAGCTATGGACAGATCTCAGAGGGTTCACCACTCACGCCGCGTCGACAGGCCTTCAAGTGAGTTGATGCGAATTTTGGTTGTAGGTTTAAGAAAATGGAGTATTCAAAAAGTATCTATTAGTTGGATTTACTAGAAATGGACACAAAGTCAGTATCTAGTATATCATGATTTTACAAATCCGGATTGGACAATTATATCATGTATCTACCATAGGACAAATCGATTGAAAATAGTAAATTTGTATGAAGACATGTAGTGTTAGTTAAGTGATCGCTACCAAACTTAGACATTATGGGTAAAACATGGAAATAACTATCCTCACCAAGTTTGGTCGGGATCGAACAACTATATCATATAGCTACCATAGGACAGATCGGTTGGAAATTGGCTTATTTGTATGGAAAATTAGAAGTATAATGAGTACAGGGTCTTTTATAGTCTTCTCGCTCGACCCTAGCCTGTATTACTACTTTAATTGAACTTTTAAGGTAAAAATTCTCTTTTCCTTTTTGTTTCGGGATTTTTGACTAGAGTTAAAGAATTTGAGCGCGGGTCTCTCATATTTCTAGTACTAACCTTTCATATAATTCGTGTAAAGTAGTTCTATATATTCCTTAAACAAGTCTTTGATAAATCCTACTTAATTGTTAACTCTCTCTCTCTCTCTCTCTCTTATACCTTAACAGCTTCCGCTCGTACAGCAGCACACGGAATCACCAGCGTCGCTCGCCAACCACAGTGTCGTCATCGGTGCGCAGCTCCTCATATCACAGTCCGACGCGTTGCAATTCCCCAATGAGCTCGGCCCAACAACAGGCGAATGCCATATCGAGACCATCTTCGCCGGCGCCAGGCACTCGACACTCCACCTACGGGGATCGTGAGCGTTCTGGCTCGGTGCATCATCCGTCGGTCAGTCGAACGCCTTCACATAGTTCGCAGAAGAGCATCGAGGGAGATGTGGTGGTGGTGCGAGAGCCACGTCTGGAGAGACGAGATTCGGCACGACAGGCGCAGGAACGAGGTGGTTCTATGCGGGATCGAGGGGATTGTGTGGGTCCACCGCCTGGCAGTCCTGGTGGCAATTCAACGTGCGGCAATTCATCATCTTCAGCTGCCTCGCCGTCGGTGCATCATCGCGCCAACTCAGGTCCGACAATTGCGATTAGTATGTTCCACGATCCAGACTCGAATAGTGGTGTGTGCATGCCCCGTAGACCCTGTAACTCCATACCATTAGTGCTTGTCACTGAATCAAAATTCTCTTTTCATCTTCTACTTTAAACAGTTGTGAATCCTAATGGCTCCCCGATGCTAAACAATAGCAATCCTGGTATGCCTGGCTCACCGTGCAATACACCCGGTGGTCAGCTCTGGAAGACACGACTCACGAATATTAAGAACAGCTTTCTGGGTAGTCCGCGTTTCCATCGCAGAAAAATGCAGGGTATGTGCTGGAATTTCCTCTATTTTATCCAATTTATTATAAACTGTTTTAACTGCTTTACAGTCTCCGCTGATGAGGTGCATTTAACGCCAGAGTCATCGCCAGAGTTGACCAAACGCTCCTGGTTTGGTAACTTGATTACCACGGAGAAGGATGAGACCTTCACCATATTGGTCAAGGGTAAACCTATTGCCACAGTTAAAGCGCATTTGATACATGCATTTCTATCTGTAAGTTAAAAAAAAAATACTATAAATACCTTATATCTTAGATAGTAGGTTTATGCTTCTATATAAAATGATCTGCCTGTCATACAGACGGACTTTCATTCCAAATTTGGTAGCTCTAGCTCTTATAGTTTGGAAGATGTTAATACGGACAGATAGACAGAAAGACGGACATCGCTATATCGTCTCGTCTGTTGAAGCTGATCAAGAATATATACACTTTATGGGGTCGGCAACGCCTTCTTCTGTCTGTTACATACTTTTCACAATCCCAATATACTCTTGCAAAGAGTATAAAAATTATCACAGAACAGAAACACTCACGAGAGCCGTAGCACAAAAGAGAGAGCATTTGCTCAGCTCTCATCTCGATCTCCGTTATCTGCTACTGCTACGGCTCCGAGAGCATTCCGTTTTTGTTTTTGTTTTGCTACTTGCTATAGCGGTAGTTTTTAACGCGACAGAGCTGAGAGCGGAGCAAAGCATACACTTTTGATCCAGAGTAGCCAGAGCACATCACTGCCAGAAAGCATAAATTAATAATCAGTTATTGGTAATCAAAATTACCCGCTAAAGTCTACATTATACCAAAATTCTATTTGTGTAAACAGCTAGATAATTGTCCAACATGTCAGATGCAATTATCTCAGACATGACCAGCTTAATTGATATATGAATATGAGTTTGACAAGCTGAATACCCTGCAGTCTTTAGCTAAAAGGGTAATTTAGGTTTGTGCAACAGTTAATGTATTTCTACTAGCACAAATATTTTAATACTAACTGAGGGACTATTTATCTTAATTCCATTTTCTAAAACAATTTTGAAACCCAATTTTTAGATGGCCGAACTATCGCATAGTGTAGTTTCGCCCACCTCGTTCCGTGTGGAATATAAACGCAACGGCAACGGACCAGTTATGTTTCAGCGTCATGTCAAATTTCAGGTAAGTTTCAAAATACTAAAAAAATACCTTTTGGATCAAAAATTAATATCTTTATATTCATAGGTTGACATTAGCGCCATTTGCAAACAAGGTGATATTGCGGATATGCTATTCGCTCTAACGTTTACACTGCTATCAGGTGAGTAATACCCTACACAAATACCCTATAATTTCCACTTACAAAGTGTATTGCTTCTCAGGCAACATACGCCGCTTTCGTCGCATTTGCGAGCACATACAGTCGCAGGTGTGTTCGAAACGCTTTCCGGGTCCCAGCAGTCCACCAACAGTAACCTCAGTCACCCAGGCGGTATCCGAGAGCTCCTCGTGTGGCTCCGTGTCCAGTGAACGTTTGTCCTACAAACGACAGGTTGTAAGTACAAGCGGAGTACCACTGAAAAGACGAACAAATACTAATTCCCAATTGTTTATAGATTGAAAATGATTTGGAAAACGATTCGATATTCTCATATAAATCGGGTAATGGACGTCGCGCATCGACGACGAATAATAATAATGCCAATCCCGTGGATATACCAGGCAGTCCCATAGCAGTGCGTTCAAAGTGAGTGTATAATTATGATTGATTATGGGAAAAACCCAACACATCGATTAATAGTAATCGTTTTCACAGCTCCGAAACAGCTGAGCATGAACGCAACCGCGAACTGCAGAGTGAGCGACAGGCGACAACGATGTCCGGTAGTGCAATCGCATGAGAATTATTTCTCTGATTTAGTTACATTTTTCCCAAGGATATTTCTTTTCAACTAATTAACATACGAAATGCAAACAAATATTTCAACTAAAAAGCAAACTCAAAACTTATAGCTGAAACCACTGAGAACAGTATTTTGCCCTCTTTAATATTTAATACTAAACAAAAATACAATAAACTCGATAAGAAAGCAATAATAGTGGAATTTACAATTACCAAAATAAAAAATAAAAAATACTAATAAAAACCAAAACTAACATTTGAAAATTCCAACAGCTGAACAGCAGAAAATGCTTGAAAATCGATGAAGGAAAACTTTTGCTAGCTACTGCAGCTTTTCACCTATGAATTTTCCTATATTTTATCTGTAATTGTAACTAAATTTTCTTAATGTTTTTTTTCTGATCCATTTTGTTTTTTATTGTATGTTCTTTTGTATGGACATTGTTGCCGCCGCGCCTAAAAAGCTTACCAAATATGACTTAAATAACACCGTGTATAAATACCAACAAAAAAAAAAAAAAAATACCAAACAGATGAAAAAAAGTAATGCATTCTAAAAAAATTTATATAATAATATTAAAGTAAATGCGAAATAAATTCGTTTCGTTTGGAATAGTTTTGAATACGCTCTAGCTTAAGCCACCATGTTATTATAGAGTTTTTTCATGATCTAGTCTAGGCTTGATATTAGCTATTCAAATTAAATGCTACTCAAGTAAACGTAAACGCCAGCAATTTGTATATTGTGTAAAAAACAAAAATGCACTGAACATTGACTAAATAAAATACCAGAAAAAATACCGATAACACATAAATAATAAAAGACCTTGAAAACTATGCGTTGCTGTTTTTTCTATGCAAAACGATGACAAAAATAAAACTATTTTGGTATTAAACAAAATAAAATATACAAAAAATACAAAAAAAAAATATACAACACAAACTATTTTTCCTAAAAAATACTAAATGAACAGCGACATCTTTCACTTCTGTATGTATGCAAGCAGGACGATCATAACAGTGTTGTGTGGTACAGTAAAACCTCGAATATGAAGTGCACAGTGTATAAAGTATAGTATAAACAACAGGAAATCTATGTATTATGGAAAGTTAGAATAATCAAATTGAGATCGTATTCGTATATGAATCATATAATGGTGTGTCACAGCAAATTGTTTAAGTTGCTGAGCTGCACGTGAGCAAAGGAAAAACCCAATAAAAAAATTGACTTAAAAATTTTCTATTTATTAAACAAAAAATGGGGAAAAATACATGTTATAGAGCACATGCTTGGGTTAGTTCAAGCCAGCTGTCCACAAATGCACAAATTTCGATATAGTATTTAATACTCTTAGTTATTATTATTGATCATAATAATAATGACACTTAATACGAGTATCCTATGGTAATCCAACAATCATTTTCCCATTTCCATTTTTCTAGTATTTTTGCAAATTAAATTTACCATTTATTTTTCAACTTTTGATCATACATTATATGATACTTTTGAAACTAAAAGACTTAAGAAAAATGAACATAAAGCAAATCCAAACAAAAAACCGTCCATTTATCCAGATTTAACTAACACTATCACGTTGGCAACTCAGCAACTTATACGATTTTGGGCAAGGAATGAAAGATACTGAACTAAATACTGAATATAAGTATGTATAATAACAAAAGAGAAATACTAAATTGATGAAAAAAAAACTGTAAGACAGCAATAAAATAAAGCAAAGAATGCATTAAACAAAAGTGATTAGTTTATAAATAATATGCTAAAATTAAAAAAGTTAACGGAATAAAAGCAAAAAAAAAGTATAAGATTATATTAATGAAAAAAATACTGTATTAAATTGCACGAAAAAGAGGAAAAGAAAAGAAAAAATACTCAAATCAAATTTGTATAGTTTAAACAATTTAAACTGACTTAATTAGGTACTCAAATGCGACAAAGAACTCATGCAATAACGTTGAAATTGAATTACTTTTTAATATAAACTATAAATAATACTATTAAATTATTTATCAATCATTTAAATCAGACATTACATACATTCAAATACATTCAAAATTAAGCTCACCGAATTGAACAAATAGCATTGCATATATACATATATATATTTATTATACACATATATATACATATACAAAATACATATACATTCATATATCATATACATACACGTACATTACTAAACTAAATCTTTATATACATACATACATACATACTATATTCTGTACTTATATGTACATATTATTATGCATTTACTTTCATATACAAGAACGCCCAAGTTTCCAGCATAAATACATACAAACATACTACCAAACATACTATATACATATACGATATTCCATATACATCACCTACATACACTACCATATACGATATATATATAAAAAAGCATATATATATTTACAAAAAGAAAACTAAATTAAATCGTAAATTGAAGTCGTCGAAAAAGACCGAAAATTGTTGACAAAACGTACAAAACATAAGATCGTATTTTTGCCATGACGAACGAAAGGAGTATATATTTAAAAAGGAAAAATAAAAAGTACTAAACAAAATACCAGAATTGCTCTGCATACTAAAACACCTAACACAATCACACAACAACAACAAGAACAAAAATCGAAGAAATACTAAAAAAAAAAATACCAAATTAAATAAATGCTTTATAAATAAATATAAATACAATCTAATACTCAATGCTGCATATTGCCACGCCTACCTTTTACCTTATCTAACGCCTAAACCAAATAACAAATACTTTTTGCGCTTTCTCGAATGAAATTGAATGAAGAGAGTGCTCGACTAACTGATACCCTGTACCCAAACGAAGATTAATTAATGACTAAATTATTATGATATTTTCTGAAACCAAACTAATTGAAGCAAACACTAAAGTATGTTGGGTGCAGGGTATAATGGTGGACTAATTAAAAAAAAATACCAACTACTTTTCTTACAAACATAATCAGCCACGAACCTACCTAACTCATTTTAACAGGTTTTTGCAACTCACACGAATGAGAGCGAGTTTGAGCGTTTGAGTTTCGCTGAGAAGTTAAAATTTGATAATTTGATATGCAACGTATACATATTTCTATATATAAAGATATATTATACAAAATCTGAGCGAATGCTTAATTCAATCGCAAATGTTTACATTTATATTTAAAAAATAAATAAATTGAATATTTATTAAAGAAAATTACAAAAGATACATAAATTTAGACTGTAATGTTGTGTATTGTACTACGCTTTGTATGATAATTTATTCTTTTCCAGATATCTAAAATACTTTAATTAATTATTTTTGCAAATGTTTAATATTTAAGTTCAATGCATCGTGCGCTTTGTTTATATATTGAAATAAGTTAATACTGTATTGTAAATTTAATTTAAGCTTGGGATAAACGTGTCTAACGGGAGTGTCTGATAGAACAGTCAGAAGGAACAACCATTAAAAATAAAAAATAACAAACAAATAAAAAAAAAAAATACAAACACAAAAAATAAAAACCAAATAAGTGCATCTGTTATTAGGTTAAAAGAATTATTGATATTGTTTGCAACAAAATGTGTGAAATATATATAAAATAATTATAAAATCTAGCATAAAACAAAACAAAAACCAAAAAAACACATACAAGAAACGTGAACATAAAGCGAACAAAAATTGTAATTGCAATTTAAAAATAAAATTATAAATATTTCAAGTAATGCATTTTTTGACTATGTTTCTGCCAGCGTTTGTCCCACGGTGCCATGCCTATGATGCACCACAAGAAAATTACGTCATTTGCCGCCACATGTAATTGTAGCGTAACAACCAAACATTGGGGGAGGCAGCTAGTAAAACAATCAGCTGTTCCTGAGCGAGAGAGAGAAAGAGAACGCCGCGCCAAGAGAGTAAGAAGCGAGAGATGAGAGAACGACTGAGAGCGTATGCAGTTTGCGGTAAGCAAGTAGAAAGCTTTATTTGTAAAGCTTTGTGAGAGGACCTGCTGTTTAAAGCTTTTACTACGAAAAAGCTCAGTACAATGCAAGTCCGAAAAGCAAGCGGCGCACCAGAGATTTCCGATGTCGTGTATGTGTGTGTATGTGTGTGTGTGTGTGTGTGTTTTAATTCCGAATGAAAATGCGTGCCAGCTGCGCTGCATGAAAAGGAAACTTGGTCATTTCAGCAGTTTAGTTCGGGTCGGGTTTGCAATTCAACAGCACTGCGAAAACGGATCAAATAATATCAAAATATTCAAACGAATTATTCACACACAGTAGAGGCAACACACAACAATAAGCCACAACGGAGTAATATCGACTATAGCATTCTCTCTCCACATATATAGATATCTATATAGTATATATAGTTTTACCTATATATATATATACTATATATATATGAGAGTTGGCCAAAAAGGAAAGCGATAACAAACGGTAGCCAAACGAATAAAAAAGTATATGATATATATATTTAAAAATTATACTATATTCGATTTATAATGAAAGTGCTAAGTGTTTGGAAATTTAAATGATTGAAAAACGTATCATAAATTAAATGATATTTGTGTTTTGAATTTTTAACGTGCGTTTTTATTCCCTTTACCAATTTTCTTTTTTTTTTGGGCGTTTTGTTGGATTGCTCGGTTTTTGTTGCCACGGTCGGAAACTTCATGCAGCTGCCGTGAGTGTGCAGTGAGTGAGTTATGTAAAGCGTGTGTTGTTGTGTGTGTGAGTGTGAGTGAGAGTGTGTGTGGCATGGTGTGGCAGTTGTTGGGCTTGAAGTTTGGGGCAGGAACTACGGCAGCAACATGCAACTACAGCAACAATAATGTGCGTGTGAACCAACAATGGGCAACAAATTATACGATTAAAATAATATATATGACTTCTGAAGAATATGCCACTTTAATTTTATAAAAAACAAGTGAAGTTTAAGCAATAAATAATTATTTAACAATTGTTAAACATGCCAAAAGAACATAAAATACAATTAAACAATCAAAAAAATTTAATAAAACTTATGCATAAAATAAAAACAAATGAAAAATATAAATAATATGTAAATAAATAATTCGAAAAATTAAAAATTTAAATATTTTTGATAAACAAATTTGAATGCCAGCTCAACTACTAGTAAACCAACTGAAATCTATACAAAGCACATAAATAATGATCTGAATAAACGATAATAATGAAGTGATTTATCAAGTCAAAGTCGAGGATTGTGTAGTTAGTACAAATTGCCAAGGAAAAGGCAATGCCTTGAGTACTCAATTCAAACACTCAATCAATATGGGTAACATTTAAATAGTGCCTCAAATACTTATTAGACAAATGACTATAACTGCGCCAAGTGGCTGCGAATAGGGGGAGCGCTGACTGCGAATGGGGATAGGGCTGGGGCTGGGGGCTAGGACTGGGAGGAGGGTGAGAGGTGTGGGGAGTTCCCACAACTCATGCGAATCAATTTGCTTTCGCGGTCTCTCACTATTTTTATTTTTAGTTGCACTTTTCTTTCAATATTAGTGTCAAGGTGCAGCCTGTGCAACGAGAGGCAGACTAGAGACCAGGCAAAGGCAAAAGACCAGCGACAACGACAACTACACTAACAGCAAAAACAACATCAAAAACAACAACATTTACCTAGAATAAGCAACGAAGACATCGCGCGGCAGCCGCGAAAACGACACGAAAATAGTTAAGGCGAATGTGGCGAGCATAGCAAAGAAAGAGACGAAGAAGCTAATAGAGAAAGCAAAAGCAAAAAAAAACCAAAACCAACACAGAAACCAAAAGGTGGCAATCAAAACTAAAAAGAACAGCAACAACAACAAACAGAAGACTTGTCACATCGAACAAAAAGAAATTGAATTTATGTGTTTCGGTCTGGCTCAATGACAATTAGGCGGATATAACCACAGCGATAGGCACCACACAGCAGTGGCGGTGGTGAGCGAGGCAGGTGGGCAGCCCCACCAAAGGGGGGGTGGAGTGCAAGGCACAAGGGAGCAGCACAAGGAATTGTAGGTGCTCGCACGTGTTTTACTTAAAAGTAAATCGCGTTAGCAACAGAAGCAAAAAACGTACAGTCAAATGACATGAGAGCTCTGCAGACACAGCTAGCAGCTACCCTGTACAACATTATAGACTTACATTCAAGCGCAGCCTGAAAGTATGCAATGGAAAGTTTGTGCAGTTTAAAGTTTGCTTTGTATTGTGAGAGTTTTAAATATTTGAAATAATAGATTTGAAGGAAGAAAAATATTACATTCTTATGAAGGCAAGTGTTTGAGATCCTATAACAGTTTATTGTATTAGCCAATGTATTTCGAGGAGTTAATTAACTAAGTTGAATGCTTTTGAGTCTGAGATACAGTTTACTAATTTCTAAGTATGGAAAACTCATAGTACAACTTGAGAATATGGCTTATATTAGTACTTGCTCATACTGCTTTAGTCACTAGCGTTTACTGCTGTTCGCCAAAAGAGCTTAAATAGAAATACGGCTTATCTTATGTATTGAATTGAGCATAAGTTTTGAAGTAAACGAAACTGAACTTGTGCACTTTACAGGGTATATTTGGAATAACCTTAGTACACCGTCAAGGCAAGGATACGCAGAGCGCACAAGGCTCAGCTTTCAGGCGACCCATATTACTTAAATTACGAGCTACACGCAAAGGCAGCAAACTGAAAGCCACACACATTCGGTTTTGAGACCGTCCAGGCGCCAGTCACTCAGTCAGTCATTCCGTCAGTCACACCGTCAGTCATTCGCTTAGTCAGTCAATCATTAGGCAAAGGCTTTGTCTGATGGACAGCCTTATGAGTCAGCGCCGTGTCGCTTACATTGCGTGTCGTGTTGGGTGGAGCCTACGAACCGAACAGTAAATAGAAAGACCAATGCGAGGAAAGAGCTGACACAGAGAGAGAGAGAGAGAGGAGGGAGACAGGGGCTGTAGGTATGTTGCATATTTTCGGGGCTTGTTGTTGGCGTAAAGACAAGAATGCGATGCATTCCAATGATTCGTTAGACTCAATGTTAAGGACAGAAACAGACGAAACAGACATTTCTCTAGCTCAAGTAATAAAATGCTAAATAGACAATAAAATACATGTTTACACCACAAACACACACACACATAACTGAACTATATAGCATGCTATATACTGATATTGATAGTACACAGTTGAGAAATGTGCACTTAACATGTATTATATTGAATTAAATTTAGTGCGCCTTGTGCCACGCCCCATTGTGGCCACTTAGTTTTGACCAACAGCCAGAAAATTAATGACACTTTTATTTTATTTTCCTATTACAGCAAATTACTCTATGAAAAGTAAATCAAAAGGGGTTGCTTGACTTAAGAAAAGGAAAATTTAATAAGAGTATTCAATGAAAATATTAAAAAAATAATAGTAAAGTAAATAAAAGACTAGACTTACAATAAATTAGTTAAAGGATTAATGTTCAAACTTAGTAGAGCGTACTATAGGTATACCTTACACAGGGTATTAGCTAGTCACGCATGCTTTTATTCCCCTCTTTTCTTATTTGCTTTGCTCTGCTTTTTCGCATTCTGCTTTGGTTTATTTTTAACATTCGTACACATTTGAAAAGCGTGCGAAAATGTTATGTTTCACATTGTTGATTTTCCTCAACGGGTTTTCCTCCTCATTTTCACCGTGGTTCTGTGTCTTGTTGTTGTTGCTGTCGCTGTCGTTGCCAGGCAGCCGATTCCTTTTTTGTTTATAAGTATCTCACAATATTCACAATTTTTGAGTGCCATATTTTTTAAATATTTTCCTTCTTTTTTTTACGCATTTCCGTTTTTACCACATCATTTCTCCAATGGTTTATTTTTGCAATTTCCGCCACAGAGTCTCATATATTTTTAATTTTCACCATAAATTCAGAGCATAAATAAATTTTTAAAATTTGATTCGTCTCTGTTAATTACTTAGAATTGTGCATTGAATTTAAATTATGCAGTCGAGTTATTTTTGTTAGTTCTTTTTCACTTTGGCAACGAAAGAGTGTGAATAGAGAAACGAGGCAAAAATCTAGTGCATAAATAAATATAAATATAGTTCATTGAGACAATATTGTTGCATTTATATACACAGACATTCATTAATAAATAGATTTTGTCAACCAGAAACGGGACAAACAAGCAGAACAAGTGTCAATGATAATAATCTATGATAAATGAGGGATTTACGTGAAGCAAATATTTAATTATAATAAAAAATTGAATCATTTAAACTTTTGGTATGCAAATTTTGTTAGCATTATTATCGATAAGTGATTCACATTTTTTTCCATTCATATGTAATTAAATTTTTATTTACATAACAACAAATTGGTTAAATTGTAGTCAGTCAGTTAGTTAGTTATGTCACCTGTTTGTCAGTTGTTGTCGTTAGTTAAATTCAGTTTCCATCAGCTTCCGTCAGTTGCCAAATTGCTGGCACTTACATAAGTTTTGAGTCTGCTACCAAAATTTGTGGCAAGTTGGGGGAAACGATTAAGCAAAAGTTGCTCAACTCAAAAAGTAACTCACAATGGCGCCAAATGATCGTCCTAGAGCTACTAAGCAACTGTGAAAAGTTCAAAGCAAACGAAAAAAATACAAGCAGGAAAATCATAAAAGAAAATAAAAGAAAATACGAGACCAGAAACAGCAGCGAAAAACGAGCAGTATAATAATAACATAAAAAAACAAAATACAAACAAAACGCACAACAAAAACCAAATAAAAAGCTGATGCGAAGCTGAAGTAAATGACGAAACATAAAATAAAAACCGTCAAAAGTTGAGCAAATAAATACAAAACAAAAATAAAAAAAAAACACAAAGAAATAAGTAAAATATAAAAAAATGTGGCCGTGTCGCGCTCTGGGCGTCCTACTCCGCTCCCTTGCACATCAAATGCCTGCCACGCCTTAACGCCCAGTTGTTGTTGCTGTGCGTCGTCGTGTGTGGCAATTTCGAACGCACCAACACCGACAATAGCAACAACACAACAGCAGCAACAACAACAACACGAAACACATTTCAAAGTGTCACACAACGTGTGTTACGACCTGTGTGTATGGGAGTGTGTGTGTATGTGTGAGTGTGTGAGTGCGAGCGCGTGGCATTCGTCAGAGGCGCCGACATCGCGTGTCCTTGCAACTTTCGGTTAAGCTGCCACCACACTCACCTACACTCCCTCTCACTCTCTCTCTCCCTCTTACGCTGCTCGTCACTCCCTCACTCCCTCACTCGCTCTCTCCCTCTCCTTAGTTGCACAGTTAGCCAGCGGCAAGTGCAGCACGTAAGTTGCAACAATTTTGGGGCACAAACAGAAGACATTGTAAGTGCAAGCGCAGCGTTGCCAGATTGCCAACAACAATAGCCATCAAAAATAAAGAAAAACAACAACAAACAAAAAGGGGACAGTCAATTTGTGCAGCTGAGACGCCAGGTGGCGCTGCTGTTGCACTGGCATGCACAGCAACAGCTAAAGTAAAAAACAAAAACACAAAAAAAACCATAAAAAACAAGTAAAAGCCAAACAAGCAGAGGAAAAATCAGCCAAAAGAGTTCGTGCCGCTGGAAATCCTGTCGCTAATTAGGTAAGTCCTAGCACACTCGTAAGTCCAAGTTCTCGCCACTCAGTGTGTAAGTGTGTGTGTGTGTGTGATTATATGTGTTACACATTATTTCATTTAGGTTTTTAATTATGGCAATTTGTGTCCACCTTTCTCCTTTTGGTAACACATATAGCGCATACGCCACGTTGTACATTTATAAACCTGGTCACACACACACACACACTCACCTGTTAAAAAAGTGTGCCAAGCTTTTTGGGTGCTACCTTGCGGCGAGGCAAAAAGTGTAGCACACTTTTTGGCGTTGCCTCGCAAAACGATTTCAATTTCAATACCGTTATTTTTTTGTACGATTTACATCAAATTTCTTTTAGCTGCGTTGTCAGCGGCTAATCAATGATTCAGCTTACTGTCGACAGCTGCGAGCAATTTCTCTTCATTTCCAATTGCCATGAAAATTGAATTTCCCTTTAGTTATTGCGGTGAGGCCAACACACACACACACACACACACACACACAACTTAATCCAGGTGAAATGTGGAATGAGACTGCAAGTTTTGGCTTGCATATCAATTGGTTATTACGCCAAACCATATTGCATAATGGCTGATACATAAATAATGCCCGCTGACTGTCGATTTTCATTTTTTCCAATTTCATTTTTATTATTATTATTTTTTATTAAGTATTTTAAAAACATTTGCATAATTAATGTTTGATTGCCGGCTCACAAATTGCTGTTGCACAGCGTGTGCTTAAATTTAAAAAGGTTTTTTAAGTTATTTATAGGCAGGCAATAAAAACCATAATAATAGATTTTATTTGGAATAACATTCATCACACTTAATGGTTACTGAAGTAAAGTATATAAATTTACTCACAAAGAGTTCCTTAAACATTTTTATGTTTGAAATTTCGTGTCAAAGATTTCAGCAATATTTATTTTATTTATTTATGATTATTTCTACATTTCTTTGATGCTCAAAACAAGAAAAGAAAACTTGCTTTCGTCAGCATGGCGTATGCGTTATAATCAAAGGGTAAAAATGCAGGCAACAGAGCAGAAAAATAGTATGCAATTCCCTTTGAGCTAAAAACGCTTGAATGTACATTTGTGACCTACATACCTGAAGTCAAAATGTTAGTCAATATTAAATTCAAAGCACATGGCCACAGGACAACTACTACTCCTGACAAAAGGAAGAAAGGTACGAGGGAAATAAGCAGCAAAAGCATAGGGAACAAAGCATCAAATGGCCAACGGGCAAATAGTGACTCCGAGTGACACTATAACTAGAATGCCGGCTTTATGGCACAAGATGAGATACTGTGGGGTTACTTTTAGCAGATGCAACTGTGACCGGGATCAAGCGAACAATTGAATGACCGTCGACGGTCAGTTGTCCAGAAGGCAATCTGCAACCCGGTTGCAAGCTGTTTCTGTCTATCTCCCCCTCTCTCTCCCCCTTTCTCTCCCTCACTCCTGCCTCTCTCGGTGGCTGCCTGAGGTTACTGCTAGAGTCGTCGGATGGTGTTTGCTTGTTCGCCTTTGTTGTCATAACTGTGCCTAGAAACTGCCCTAGCCTGTTCAGCCATTTCAACTGGATTTTACAAAAAATATCCTGTTGCTGGCACAGACAGAAGGACAGACAGACAGACTGAATAGTTGGGCACACTGAATAGTCGAGCATACGAGAAGCAGTCCAGAAATTGCCGCTTCGCTTTGTTTGCGCTCTTCGTGTGCGAATTCCTCCAACGATTTCTGTATGCTTTGCTTTTGGACAGCAGGAAAAGTGCATTTGCTGCGCGAATAGTCGTTTTGTGTGCACTCAATTTAGCCATTTCTTGCAAATTCAGCTCTTTTTATGCCAGTTAGCTGCCAGCAAATTTAAGCTATTTAATGCGTCTATGGAGTTTGCTTTCTGCAGAGTTTCCTTATCAGAGTTTAGGGTTCTCGTGCTGCTCACCACCTGCCAAAGTAGTCGTAGTCAAAAGTTTTCCAGCGAAACAAGACCATAGTTTCGCTATATTACGCATACGACCTACGTGACATTTCATTATACTCTTTATCATAGTTTCCTTTAGTTTTTATCAAGGCCGCTTAGTGTCAAATCCGCTGCTAATGCCACCACTTATGATTCTTATTAGATTACGCATATGCAGCGTTCTCGCTTATGTAAACCATATTCGACACAGTGCACACAAAGCTTGGCAAATAGCGGCAAATGTGCGCCAATTTGGTCGTCATTTAATTTGATGGCTCAAACGATTTGGCAAGCAAAGACCAAGAAAGAAAGCCATGAAGAAAGCACAAATACGTTTCAAAAAATATACGAATAAGCATGGAAATGGAAATGGAAATGGAAACGGAAACCACAAAGGAAAATAAAAGTGACCAGCAATAAAATTCAAAGCAACTCAAAGTGCAAAAAGTAAACAGCGCGAAAATTTTGCTGACGAAAACAGAAAAAAGAAACGATACAAAAAGTTGAAATATATATAAAAAAGGATTACTTAAATTCTACTTAGATATATATAAATATGGGCTAGGACAATTCAAATTTAAGAATTTCGGGTACACACAGTATTAACTATGCGTGTTTTTGGCAAATTTACTTTTATACTTTTGGGCAGACTCGAAGCAAAGTAAACGAAGCAGAAAAAGGCACAAGGAGTTTTTAAAAAAAAGACAGAAAGAGAGAGAGAGAGGGAAGAAGGGAGGGAGGGAGGGAGGGAGGGAGGGAGGGAGGGAGGTAGAGTATAAGAGAGAAAACTGGACACTCACTCACACGCTGACGTTCACAAATAATGCAGACCATTACATTAATGACTGCGGCAAAAGGTCCAAAAAAAAAAAAAAAAAAAAACAAGTAAGAAAGGCTACAGTCGAGCGAGCCGAATGTTAAAGACCCTGTACCTTAGTCCTGTGGGATCTTTAGACTATGGTTGTCCGATCTGAAGCAAATTCGGTAGGGATATATAGAGTCATGATATAGACATAATCTGTAAGTTTGATTGATATTGGTTTATTACAGCATCACACACATAATGCGTGAATTTGGTCCCGAGAGCTTTAGTCACTTTTAACGATATCGCTTCATTTGAAAGAGTTAAGATCAGTCAAAGTAGGGAAAATTGTCAATTATCAATGTATTGAGTACATCTATAATGTTACCATACCAAATTTGGTGGCTCTAGCTCTTTTAGTTTAGAAGGTACAGGTGTTCATACAGACCGACGGACAGACATACAGACGGGCATCGCTATATCGTCTCGGCTTGTGATGCTGATCAAGAATATATATACTTTATGGGGTCGGAAAAGCCTTCTTCTGCCTGTTACGCACATTTCGCTTCAGACAAACCTAATAGACCCCTATACTCTTTTATAGAGTACACGGTCTAAAAACACGAAAATAAAAGAGAGAGCAGTTCTCAGTTCTCAATTCTCACTTCTCAGTGCACAGAGCTTAGAGCTGTGGATATAAAATCGAAACATTATGAGGTCATTTTAATTATTTATATATGTGTGAGAAAATGTGTATTTTTGTGTCTGTGTTTGTGTGTGCAATGGCCAGCCCAAAAGCATGCTACACTTTTTTTATGTTCTTTGGTTTTGTGAGTCAAGGTTAATAGCAGACATTCGCAATGATAAGAGAGAAGGAGTCTAACAATTTTTGTGATTTCATTTGGCAGTTTGTTTGCGAAACGCTTTAAGCAGCTTACACCAAACAGAAAACGTCGCCACATTTCATAAGTTTCATTTTGAGTCGCTGCTGCTTCAGTTGCCCTCAGCTGACCCAGTTACAGATACGGATTTAAAAGTATCTAAAAGATGCTTTGCCCATGAATGATAAATAGCATGTTATTTCGAACTGTTCTGGTCAGTCTGCTTCACTTGACTTGACTTGCCTTGACTTAACTTGGCTTTGCTTTCATTTATTCAGCTTTCAGTGGGTGATTTTTGGCGCTGAATTTGCGAGTTTATTACATTGATGGCCTTGATAAGTGCGTGGTTTGATTGCGCCGCATTTGACCAGCTTTTCATGGTTATTAGAGACTGAGCCAGAGTCAGTGAATGATGTAGAGAACAGACAGCCCACACAAAATAAAGAACAAATAAAAATGCTCAGCTAGCAGATTCTATGCGAAGAAGTCAAACTTGAATTTTTCCAATTGCATAACTTCTTAAAGGATACAGATTTAAACAGTATTTTGTGCTTAATCACTGGAAAACTGTACTTACTTACTGATACATTAACTCAAGTATAGTTTTAAGTTTCATAAGTTTGGTAAAGAGTATATCAAAGTCTTTATTCCTACTTCTATCATGGCATCTGCGTGCTCAGAAGTTTGGTATCGATTTAAATGCTTCTAGCCTAAAGTCAAAATATAAAGCCAGAATCTTATCGCAGTTGCTGCGAGTTGTTTGCCAGCCAAAAAATAAAATCTAATAAAAATGAAAATAATTGGCTATTTGCTTTGTTGGCCTACATTACAATAAAATCACAGAGAATTTGAGTTTCCAAATTTGAAGGAAAACTTGTTAAAAATTGGCTACACCAACAGAGTTTTAGCCCATTTGTGATTAGCTGCAAGTAAATCAGTTTATACATAACGAATTATGCAAATTTTAATTTTTAAAAATATATTAAAATATTTTTATAAATTAAAACAATGCAATAAAAACAGATCATTCCACTTAGTAGCACAAATAGTTTGCAAACACTATTTAAACTGTTTTAAAATAAATATATTTTCAGAATTTCCATTTACTAACTTTAATTAAAAGTAGAACTTAAAATTTATTCTATTTAGTCCACACATAAATTCGTATCTATTCCCCACCAGCTGCTATGATTTATGACAGTCTTTCAAAGGAAAAAAATAGAACAAACTAAAAACATTGTGCGACTATTCGTCATATATGTCACTGTGTCACGCCTTGCCCCCCCTCCCCCCAGTCTGAAATGGTTTCAATATGCAGAATTTTATTGCATCTACACAAACACCAAAAAACGAAAAAAAATAACGAAAATATCTAGGTGCTATTTTAGGATGCCTCACGAATTGACTGTGACATTGGCCAATTTGTTGACGTTGTTGGCCCAGAACGTGGCGAAAAAGCAAAAAAAAAATAGTAGAATAGACAACAACAATATTTGTGTAAATTTCTGCGTACTAAACACATAAAGAATAACAACAAAAATTCCTAGACAATGGCAGTACATTCAAGGTTAAAAGACGAGACCCAAAGACGGCAAATTTTTCGATGCTGAATCTGATTATTGCCTCAAAATGCGACATTTCTTTTATTTTGTTACTGATTTTGTCTACACATACATATACTACTTTTCCTCTTCTTTTTTCTCTATCTGTTTCTCATTTCCATTCGAGTCTGATTAGCATGACAAATTCACAAAGCAGTCAAAAAGAAAAATGAATCGACAAATTTTCCAGGCAATTGAAGCTGCAGCAACATTTTGGGCCAAAAACAAAAAATCTGTAGAGCAATTTACTGTAGAACAAAGTGCATTCTCAAGTGGGAGAAATAGTTTACAGGGTATAAAAAATGTTAGTTAAAGAAAAAACTTTATTTTACTAAGCTTAAAAGTCAAAAGTTTGAAAGGAAGTTAAAATTTTAGAAGACAGATTAGTAGAGGCCAAAAAAATCTATACAGAATAAAGTAAAGCATAAAAGATACAAAAGCTTAAAGATACAAAATTAAGATACACTTTTTAAATAAATTTATTTAAAACATAGATTAAATAAACTTTAAAAGCTAAGCTAATAACATTCCTTAAGCAAAGCTGTTGAATGAATAAAGTATTCAAAATTACGAGCCAAATGGAGCATAGTGGTAACAAAGTTGGCCTATACAAATAAATACTGGTTTATTTCGAGGTGGAGCAACCAAAAATGAAGACATAACGGGAATGTGACTTTTGTTGTTGTTTTTAGACCCCGTACTCTAAAAAAGAGTAGAGGGGTCTATTAAGTTTGTCTGAAGCGAAATGTGCGTAACAGGCAGAAGGAGGCGTGGCCGACCCCATAAAGTATATATATTCTTGATCAGCATCAACAGCCGAGACGATATAGCAATGTCCGTCTGTCCGTCTGTCCGTCTGTCCGTCTGTCCGTCTGTCCGTCCGTCCGTATGAACACCTGGATCTTTTAAACTACAAAAGCTAGAGCCACCAAATTTGGAATGAAAGTCCGTTTGCTTCGCGAGCAGATCAAGTTTATTTCAAATCTTTGCCACGCCCCTTACCGCCCCCGCAAATTGTAAAAAACTATGGTCACCTCGGAAAAATTGATGTTTTAAGCAAATATCTCAGTAACTATAGCACTTAGGAATACCATTTTTGGTATGTAAGTTGCTAGAGACAGCATAAATGCATTGTCATTAAAATTTTTGGACTGCCACGCCCCGTTTTTCCACAAGAATGAAATAATTTTCAAACTTCAATGCCATTTTTAAGGCATTTGCACTTATCGTACGGTATTGTAATTTCAAATTCGTTTGGAGACAAAGTATCACAAACTATCCTGAAAGTTGCATACAAATCGGACAATAAACAAAAGAGCTAGACACGTAACAAAGTTTACAATTACACGCAACGTCAAAGCAAACGTTTCACTGCTTGTGTAGCGACTGCACTGCTTGTGTAGCGACTGCACTGCTTGCGGACGATGCACGCACATGTATGCATACTATACGATTTATTATATATCGATATTCAATACCATAGTAATTATAAATGCGATATAATATCGCTTGCGATATTTGGTCATTATGTCTATATCTATAGCGATATATCGTATATGAATTCAGTTGTAGATAATATAGATATTTGATTTGATGTGATATTTTAATTAATATCGATATCGGCATTTTCTTGGCGATTTGCATCCCTATTACAAACTGATTATTTCGTTTCAAAGTGTTTTATTGCAAATACTATGAGTACGGGGTCTTTTACAGTCGGCTAGCTCGACTGTAGCCTTTCTTACTTGTTGTTTCTGTTTTTGGTTTTGGTTCCCTTTTTTGCCATTAGATTTGAGTTGGTTTCTGTGCAGCTTGTTTGGCGCATTTCTTCTTTGCTAATGAAGCTGAATTTATTGCCAAAACATTATGAACATAAACACAGTTTGCACATACTCATTTTATGGCCAACAATAACAACAAAAAAGGAGCAACAGAAACAACAACAACAACAACATAAGAGGATGACGATGTCGATGCCAGCGATGCCAACGATGCCAGCTAAAATGAGACTAATGTATGCAAATGTAGCAAGTAGAATAGACCAAAACGGAGACAGTACCAAACAGAGAGTAAGGGAGAGCGAGAGAGAGAGGGAGAGAGAGAGAGAGGGAGAGAGAGAGAGAGAGAGAGATAGAATGGTTTGCCAAGTGAGTGCATGTGTTTTACCCACTTCAATTCGGCTTACGCTCTCCAGCTTTTCTCTCTCTCTCTCTCTCTCTCTCAGTCTCTATCTCCCTTTTCTACTCAGCCCTTTCTCCTTGGGTTTCTCTAGCAAGGATTTTGCCTGGTACACTCCAAGTGAGGCTGCATTAAAATGACTTTTAGATAAAGTGTGAAAATTGCTTTTGAATTTATATTTGATGGATTTTCTCTGCTGTTGTTGCTGTTCTCACTGCTGTTGTTCTTACTCTCCTCTATATATATATATAAAAATTGAGACATATTTTGGTATTTTCAAGTCGTTAAATCGCTGCTCTTAATGCGAATTCTGCCATACTTGAGCATCATGACGAGAGACAACAAAAATGCCTAAGCAGATGACTTTAAAGCGAATTTATCTTTGTTAAATTGCCTTCTCTACGCGTGTCTACGTGAGTGAAGATTAGGAAAATTTAGCTACAAAATAGCTAGAATTATGAAGTAAGCTTTGACAAAAAGAGGCGATCGGTTGGGGTGCTAAAACTTAACAAAATCAATGATTGAAGGGGGCACACAGGTAAAAATCTTTGAAGTAGACAAAGGTGGAAATTTTAGGTTGGGAATTTGGTATTTAACTTGACTTAAAATTTTTATTTTTTAATAGAAAATAAATTATTTAAATAAAAGCACCAAAGTAGCACTATTTTGTGCGTTTTATTGATAGACTAAACAATTTAACTTTAATAAATTCTTAACTCCAAACACTTTTCAGGCTAAAAAGCAAATATAATTTGTATTTATACTACTCTCTCTCACTCTCTCTCACTCTCTCTCTCTCTTCTCTCTCCTCATAAATTATGCATTCATACTCGTACTAATTTCTTTGGACCTAGTTACTTGACCTTACGTTGCGTATCCGTTGTTAAAATAATCAATTATGATTAGGAACCTAATGATAAGCCACTCCCAGATTTTCTTAGCTTTTTTATTTTCTTTTGTTTCCGATATTTTGTGGCTTTTTGCGGAATTCATTCGTCTTGCTCAACGCATAAGAAATTAACCTTAATACAAGTTTAACCTAATTCTTTTCGGTTCCCCTCACCTGTAGACAGGTAAAAGTGGGGGGAGGGGGATTGGAACAGGGTCTCCCTAATAGATTGCGCTCTAAATGGCTGGCAGGCACGTGTAAAGTCGACATCATTAATGAGCAAAAATCTGCGAAAAAGGAAAAACCGACGCAAGAAAATGTGACTTGCGGGCATAATATGCGTAACAAAGGAAAAACCAAAACAAATGCCGAAAAGGAAAAAGAAAAATAGAAAACAGAAAAGAAACAAAGTTTCCGAAATTGTTATTGTTGTGCTTGCTGTTCGTTGTAGTGAGTTAAGGAATTTTACTTGGGTTTATGTAACATAATTGACGACATTATTGCCCATTGGGGGCCACAGCGACAAAACTAAGCGCCGCTAAAGAAAATGCTAATGAAAAACTGGCCGCAATTCTAGGAAAATAACAACAGCAACAGCATGAGCTGAAACAATAACAACAATAGGAGCAAGAACTACAGCAACAACAATAACAACAACAACAACAATAACAACTACAATAATAACAATGACCATGGCTGACTCATGACGCCATATTAGCTAGCGGAAATGCCAGGACATCCGGTACGATGGCCAAATCCGTTGAACTGACCAAAAATACAACTACATGGCAGATAAACACACACACTCACACACACACACACTCGCTCAATGGAGGCCAATGAAACAAGAAATCAACTTGAAGCAAGTTGAAGTTCTTGGCCTGGTCAGGACCTAGTCTTGGTAGACGGTTTAGGCCGAGTGCAGTTGAATAATGGCCGTCGTCACTGCAGTCAAGTGAGGCGTAATTCTCAACTAACTTGGCTCACAGGCAATCAGTGTCAGTGCCAGGGGCAGGACATAAAAATCCAAACTTTATTTGCAGGTAGCAACAAAACATAAACAGATACAGACAACCAAACAGCACAGTGGCACAAAATGGCCTATAAAGTGGAACCACAACACAAATAAACAAATTTATAATGTTAGCTTTAAAGAAATGATAATTTAAGTAAACTTTAAAATAAATTTAAATAGGTTTATTTAAAGAGAAAAGTTTACAGTTTGTACCACTGTGCTGAGCCAGTGGCTTAGCCTGTTAGGGGGGCACCAAGTGAGAGAAGGGTATTGGTATTGAGGATTCCATAGATTGCTGCCACTTGCATTTAGTTCATGGTGCAGTTCACTGAAGCGTTAGGTCAAACAGAAATTGATTTCTTCTGTTTGGATTTAGCTGCATATATTTATTCAATTTTTGCCAAAGGCCAACGGATGGAATCGTTACCATTACACTCACAGGTACGTACGAGTGTACCTGAGTAAGGGAAAGTTCTGTCTCCTTGGATTGACTAAGTGAATTCAAATCACATGCGATGATATGTTGATATATCAGAGTACATCGGGTACGATACATCAGATAGGATATCATGTTAATAACAGTGAATAGAATAGATATATTTGGTGAAAACTCAGCACTAACTAAGCTAGCCTTTAAAAGCCCTTAGTCTCTCACTACCTGCTTAGAGTTTTTGTTTAATTAACTTAATAAAATTCTTAAAAATCTAAAACTTAAATGAAATATTTGCTTAATTGTTCAACGTCCGTTTCTGTTTTGCTATTCTAATTATAAACTTACGTGCCAACAATAACAAGCACACAAATCATTCCAAGCAAGACAGCAAATACTTCAAGTGTTGGCCATAATAACTTAAATTAATGTTAGCAACAACAACAATAGGAACAACAACAACAATAGCAGCGCCCTCTTGATTCAAGCCAAAGAGAAAACTCGTGCCGCCACGACCCCAAACGAGGGCAACTGAAAAGAAGAAATAATAAAGAATAAAGAATAAAAAAAAACTGAAAATAGTAATAAAAAAAACTGAGAAGAACTTTCTCACATTTCGCGAGCTCGCTCATCGTAAATTATGCAAAACTTTCACCCCGGCCATACCAGTAACAAGGCAGACATATTTGATGCAGCTCAGTCGACGTTAACGTCAGCTGCAGCAGCGACTGAGACAGCGACTGAGACAGCGACATCACATGTCAGAAGTTAAATGAGTTGATGTTACCAACACGACTACCAAAACCAACCCAGGAAAACTTGGTATGAGGTGTCCTCGTTGCTTCAAAGGCGCATCAACAAAGAAAATGAAAAACTGCTAAAGAAAAATGGAAAAATAACAAGAGAGAAAATTGTTCAGAGTGCATTAAAGCATACTACATATATACTTTTAAGTGGGGGATCAGATCAGATGCTTTGTTGGTTTTTGTCATTTTATGGCCAATTTAACAGGGCAAAAACCCATTGACTGAGTGGAGAAGGGAATGACATTTATTGAAATATTGCATCACATATGATTCCATACGACAATTCGGAAAAGGGGAGGGGTTGGGGAAATTATGGGAAATGGGGGAAAAGCTATACTCGAGCAACTCATTGCACATGCAAATCACAAACAGCTGTTGGTGTAATGGGTAGCAGAGGGGTAGGGAGTAGGAGCAGTGGCATGTGCGTGGGCGGGGTCGAAGTCGTTGTCGGGGTCAGGTGTGTTGTCATGTGCAGAATTTCTGCTTAAGAAGAGGAAAAAAAACTTGAATCAACAGGAAAAATATGGAAATTCACGCGTTGCTTTCAATACAACAAATTTGGTTTTTTTGCTGACACCCTTTAGAGGAATACAGATTCCTTCACATGCATAATACAAGCGAAAGTAGGTGTGTGTGTGTGACTATATATGACTATGTGTGTGTAAGTGTGTTGTGCACAAATGTATTAGATTATTCAGCAGTTTTTTTTGCGTTCTCCCCAGCAAGCAACTCAAATATGCTCTCTGTAGAGCGGAGTATAGAACACCTGCTGCGATTTTAGCTACAAGAAAACATTCCTCAGCTCAGCATCAGATAAATTATATGATAATAAGTTAGTGCATACACGCGGATGTTACGAGTAGCAGAGGGTAAAAATAAAAGAGTTTTATAACGCTTCCACCGGAACTCAAATAAATTATATATTTCCACCAGTAAATTTCCAAAACACAGCAAAGTTTTTAAAGTTAAACAGAAATGAGATAGAGATTTCAAGTTATATTTATATCCATAAACCTGATTATTATCTACAAACTATACTTTTTCAATTTAAATCGAAGGCAAAGGCAACGATCGATTCATTATATAAGAAATCGATTCAATACTGAAATTGCTTCTCTGTCATTTAATTTAACACAATTATTATACCCGTTACTCGTAGAGTAAAAGGGTATATTGTATTCGTTGCAATGTATGTAACAGGGAGAAGGAGGCATGGCAGACCCCATAAAGTATATATATTCTTGATTAGCATGACTAGCCGAGTCGATATAGCTATGTCCGTCTGTCCGTCTGTGTGAACAAAAGGATCTCAGAGACTATAAGAGCTAGAAAGGCCCGAGTGGTCGCAAACGAAAGTTAAAATGCCCAAGCAGTACAAGTTTGTTTTTGTTTTTGACACGCCCACTTTAGGGCGTTCTATGTGCATACAAAGGTAAAAAGAGGTAAAAATAGCATGTTTTAGTATAGAAAACTTTTTTGTTGGCAATGCTATCTAAACCAAATTGACACAGAAAGTACTAGTCTAGGGAGTACATATACTGACCAAGTTTCATCCAAATCGGACAACTATATCGTATAGCTCCCATAGGGACAATCGGTCAAAAATACGCTCCAAATATGAATTTATATGAATAACTTTTACGTTGGCCAATCAATCGAAGTGAAACTTATACAGAATATATTTGTCAATAATATAAACATGCTGACCAGGTTTTATCTAAATCGGACGACTATATCGTATAGCTCCCATAGGGACGATCGGTTAAAAATACGCTGTAAATATGAATTTGTATAAAATTTTCTGTGTTTCCCAAGCCATCTGAATTAAACTCACTAGGGTCGATTGCCTAAACGATTGTACTATTATTATTATCGTATCCCATTGTTAATAATATAATTAAACTGAGTAACGGGTATCCTAAAGTCGCGAGGCGACTATAGCATTCTTTCTTGTTTTTAATTATTGAACGTATTATGTAATGTGAGAACGTGTTCAATTGATGTACATTGTACACATTATAGTTTAATTGTTTTTAATGGGAAATACAACGTTTTTATGGTAATGAACCATTTGACTTTACTACCAATTCGAATGCCTGACATTCTCTTGTTTTGGCCATTGCGTGTTTTAATTTTAATTCAATCAGACAGTAACAGATTGTTTTACATCAAATAGGGAGGATAGGGAGTGGGAGTGGGTGTAGCCACTGATAATGGTAAATAACAACAGTTATATCAACTTTGAACTGAATACCTATTTAATTTAATTGGCTGTGGAAATTGGCAGCTGACAATTGAAAGATATAATGACTTTTAATGACATTTACCTACTTTTCTTTTTAATTTTTAATAAAAATCAGAAATTCTATTACGCATAGCAAATGATTAAACAAGTTTAGGAATGAAATTCCATGGAATAACTTGCGTGCAAATAGTCAAGTTAATTAGTTTTATGCACAACAAAGAAACCACATACGAAACAGGAGTATACCAAAGAAAAAGGAAAAAAAAGCAAAATAAAATACACAAAAAAGTAGAGTAGAAAACTTTGCAAGCAAGGACATGCGTGACGTCGTTGTCGCCTTTTCCTTTTTTTTTTTGGTCTCCTTCACACTTGAAACTCCATTTGGACAAGACTTGAGTGCAAAGAGAGTCAAGAGCAAACAGAGACTGATGAAATTTAACACGAGCAGAGCAAAAGGAATTACGAACAGTACAAAGGACATGCTATGATTAGCATTTAAATGCGCTCTGACCTCTTGTTGTTGCTACCAAAACATTTTCACAGATTTTATTATGCATAAAAAGTGATCGAAATACTATAATTACGAGTAGTTGAATAAAAATTGAAATTTCCCCTGCAGTCAATTTGCAATAAAAATAAATTGTAACATGGCGTATACGTAATGTGCTCTCTTTCTCTCCTTTCTGGTATGTCGATTAGCCAGCACGTGTCATCATCCCAACGATTAGCCTTGCGTGTGCTCGGATTAACTTTAATTGTTAAATGACGCACCATATTGACCAAAATGGAGTGTGTACTGCAAAGAAAGTAAAAGAGAAGGAAAGAAAGAGAGAGAGAGAGAGAGAGAGAAAGGATGTGAGAGCAAGTAGTGTAAATTAACTGAAAAGTAGGTCATATGTTGGTATATAGACCTCGATCACGACATACTTAAGCACGCCAATGGCAAACGATCCGTTTAAAAGCTATGACGGCATCTCTATTATTGCCAGATGAATTTTTAGCACTTCAGCAGTAATGCCACATCGTTAAAATGTCAATTAGCATTCAAAAGTGGCAACATTAAATGCTGGCAAATGAAAACTGGCAACGCTGCAAATGTTTTTGCTAAACTAACTTTAGTTTTTAGCAGTAAAATCTAAATAAAAGCCATTAAATTAATATTAAATAAAGTCCTTTGTCCCCATTCGCTAATTTGATAATTTATTCCAGTAATTTTGTATGAGATCTAAACTCTTGATTGCATATAATTTGCCCACAAAACATGTCAACAAATACCTGTGAGCCATGTTTCTGTGTGGAGCTTTTAGGCCAATTAATAGTGGGTCGAAATGAACACGCTAAAGAGCGTTAATAAAATGTTCTGAACATTGATTTAGATTGTCGGTCAATTTAATAGCTATGTCCGTTGTTAGGTGTAATTTTCATTTCAAATAAATTGATTCAAGCACATGCTGTGAAATTTTCAATATGAAAATAGTCAGAGTTCATGTAAGGCAAATCAATAACAGCTAAAACCAATATATACACTAGCTAACTGAAATGCCAGTTGGCTGCGATCTCATCAGTTTGGCATATGGAGGTTTTACTTTGCCACAGCTATTTGTATTGCTTGATTAAACTGTGTCCGCTGGCCATATCCTTTTCCCCATTTCGACAGCAATACACATGTTCATGTGTTTGTCTGCTTGTGTGTTATTGTGTGTTTATGTGTGTGTGTGTGTGTGTGACTGTGCTATTATGCGTTTTATCGCGCGCATTTCCGGCTCCCGGCGCTCTCATAAACACCCTAACTACCCTATCAATATTTCAGTGTATCGCCACTTTTGCACAAAGCTCTAATAAAACAGGCATTTTATTTAAAAATATAGCAAACTACATTGGTTTTTGCATTATTACTGTTTGGTTGCAATTTAAATTACCTACAAAATTACAAATTTAGTCAAATTCAAGGTATATTAAAAGCAGTAAATTAAATTAAAGCGATTTGAATTTTGGCATAAAGTGGCGTAAAATATGATGCATACTTTTGAGCGCAAATTGAAATTCGAAATCTGTTGAACTTTGAATTCAATTAGTAAATAATTTATAAATAGTGCCTAAATCGACACAGCAAAAATTAAAGTATTAGAAACAGAGAAGATATAAATTATCTATTATATTTTATATTTTCCAACTTTATTCCTTACCAACATACCGGCCTAAGGACTCCTACAAAAATGTCATCTTTCTGGAAAGTCCAGCACTCACAAAAAAAAATGTCTACCCAAAAAATTAGCGTTGAAAAGCATCGCATAAATAATTAAAATGTATTGTGTTATTTGCCAAGTTGTTTGTCTGTGCAATTTGGTTTATTAAATGCACTACAGCTGCAAATTGTAACAAATGGCAGTAAATTGAATGGAAACAAGCAAAATGAATGTTGGCCTGCATTTGACATTAATTATAAGTGACCGAGTAGTACCATGTATATGTAAAGGCCTTTATGGTCTTTATAAAACAGCGTCTGACTAATTATATAATCAATATATGAACATGAATATTGCAAAAGACCCAAATGCCATTCGAAAGTGTTAAGTCAGTCAATAGAAACAAGTTAACGTTAAATATGGGCAACAAAAGTTAAGGTTCCCACAATATTCAACTAAAGGCTGAAGGACTAATAGCACAATAACTATCATACATGTAAATTGTGTATTATTAACCATTTAACCCGCTCTCTCTCTCCCCCTCTTGCAATTTGTTAACAAATGAGCTAAGCTATCAGTTAAGCCTAGACTCCTAGACTCGTAACTGAGATTTCTATGTTCTTGTTTTTTAAAAGAGAAATCCTCACGCAAGTTAAACTTCGTTTTTGCCCATTTCTACGACGACCTTTGCACTCCACAAAGAACTTCTTGGATTCGAATTGACTCGATCCGACTCGAAACTGGCACTAAAAATGTGTGCGTGTCATGGGCTTTTATCGATTCGCATATCTAAATTTAGTTGGGCGACAAATAATACCAGGCCAAGCCAGGGAAAATAGGGTAACGCCAGGTAAGGTAAAGGTAGGATAAGGTGGAATAAGGCTAGGCATGGCACACGCGTTTATTTACATATGTGCCGGTCACATGGGGCACCAGGACACGCATTGTGCCTGCCAGTCTCCCTAGTCCCCCACACACAGCCCCTTCTAGCTCATGCCACCAGTTGCCCCCTTCTCACTAATAAATATTGCATTGTGATACACAAAATGCCCATCGGTGGCTCGCAAGTTGAACGTATAATTAAAGTTTTGTGCCGCCATCGTTGGGCTTGAGGCTACAATTAGATCCTGGACAAGGTGAAACGACCGCACTAGGTTACCTTTCAGAAGCCTTGAACCAACAAAACAGTGAAGGGAAGAGAAGGCATTCAGTCAGTTCATCCTGGTCACTCGGATTGTCCTGTCGCCAGGAGGCAGCTTCATGATAAATGAGCTACACCAACTCATGTGGCAAATGTGACATGTGCTCTGAGCATTTTTCGTGTGTGTGCTGATTGTTGTTCGCGTGTGTATGTATGTGTTGTAGTCGTGGATACCCGGGAGAGATAAGCGCTAAAATTACCATAATACCCAACGAGCAAGCTTACCTCTCGCTCTCTCTCTGTGTCTCTCTCTCTCTCTCTGTCTCACATTTCTCGTCGCTCTTTGCCCGTTCATGGTCCGACTGTGACCCATTGAAGCGCATAAACCGAATCGTCAAGGGAAAAGTGCGGAGCAAGCGTGGTGAGAGGGGTAAATGGGGTCGGGTAATGGGTCAGTTTAGCCTGCTGGCTGCAGAAAATTATGGTTAATTTTGGGCCACATTGCGGAAGTTATTAACTCGTTTGATTGAACTTCGAGGAAGCGTTTGCCGAGGTCTTTGCCGTGTTAAAGTGATTTGTGGATTAAATCTGAACCCTAAGGAGGTGAGTGTGTATCTGTGTGTGTGTTAGCTGATGTATATTAAGCAAAGCTTAACTGTAGGCAAAGTGAGCAGAAGTCTTAGTTAATTAGGAGCGTCTTTACCAAGCTCCAATTAAGCTAAAATATTACGCATACGTAGCAAGGACATAAACAAAGGACAAATTTAATTAAAATACTTTTACCAATTTAGCTGGTTTTCCAGGTGTGTTTATTTGTGTTACCAGAGTGCTTATAACATATTAATAATATTTCATTATTATTAATTGTTTTTCAATTGTTTTCAGCTTTGATTTCACACTTTTCTCATTGTTTGCTTATGCTTCATTTATAATTAATAAATTATTGCGACACCTGCTCGATTAAAAAGGCTCTTAAATAATGTATATAAATTTTAATTCATAGCCAATTAAACTCTATTTAAATATAAATACAATTTGCTATTTTATTTTAGTTATTAGTAGAAAATTGGATAAACAAAGTGTTGTTATAAATCTAATTAGATAACTTTATCTGCCCTTTGTTTAGAGCTCAATTCGAACAAAGGCGCCACCAAATCCCACCTCAAATATTCAACAGCTCATTAAGAAGCCAGACACATACGCATAACAAGGCTCCAACAACAGACGGGAGACAGGGAGACTGTAGGAAAGACAGAGAGACAGAGGGAGAGAGGGAGAGAGAGAGAGAGGGAGACAGCATGACAGGGAGACAGACTGTTGCTTTGGCCATATGATCCAACGTTGTCGTCATCCTTTCTGTTAAGTGATTTTCATCATTTGCGCCTTTCAGGCAGACAGCCAAGAGGCACATGTCGGGGAATACCAATCCCAGGACCATCATCGAGCCTGCCTTTCAGACCCGTAACAATTTTTTTTTTGTCTCACACGTGATGCCCCCAAATGACATCTCTTTGTGTACGTGTGAGAGTGTGTGTGCTCGTCTGTGTTTCTGCATAAACTCAGGGGGATTAATAGGGTTCTGGACCACAAAACATGTGCTGGTAGTGCTTGGAGAGCATCCAATTTAATTTAATTTCTTAATTAGTTTCGTTTATTGGGCTTATCTGCTGCTTTTGTGGCACTTTTGTCTTTAGTTTAGCGACATAAAGTCAAAAACTTTAAGTAATCCAAATTACTTAAAACTCTAATCTGTTTTGTGGCTTAGTCATAACAAATATTTAATAGATTTAAGTCATATATTTTAAGTACTCAACTGATCCTTTGAGTTTTCTTTTACTTTATACAATTGACATGCAAATTTGATAGCACAAAAGCTCAACACACACACACACACACACTCATATACTCAAAATATGAAAGCATGCACTTAAAATGCATTGAAAAACGAAGCTTTGATAACGATTCTGCTTCTTTCCACCGAAAAACACACCGACAGAATAAATGTGAAGAGAAGCAACCACAAAAATGCAAAGCTCTAACAAGTACTTGCACATAAAGTGTATAAGTGTATGAATGTATGAGAGTGTGTGCGTATACGAGTGTGTGTCTGTGTGTGTCTTAGAAAACTTTTGTATGTTTAATTTCCGGTTGCTTTAATACACATTCACTGGGGCATGCAGCTCATGCCAAGCTTCTTGTAAGTTCCTTGCGGTCTGCCATCCTGTCGCGTCGTCCTTGCGTCTTTATGACCCGCAGATTTGTGGTCAATGGCAAAATATTTATATAGAAATTAAATAGCCTTAAATGGGGAATTACCTAAGCAAAGCCAACCCAAGCGTGTCCCAAAGTTCTCAGCTATTGAATTACCCACAGAATAAGTACACAGTTAAGACGATAAAGGGAGCAGAAAAGAGGGGGGAAGGAGGGAAACCTCTGAGGTTGATCAGCAGTTGATGCATTAGAAAAGGTAACCAAACCATTACTTAGCAAAGAAGGAAACTGACAAAGCGTAAAAGCAAAACCTATTTAAGCTATGAAAAATATACACAAATATTTCAAAATCTTTTTGGTAAGCTTTCAATGGAAATGGAAATTTCAGGCAACAACAGCTGCTGTACCCAAATATACTTAAAGCTTTTTGGATTATATCAAGTCTTACAACTCAGACATTTAGCTAGGGTTTAGGTGTAGGTATAGGTTACTGTAAAACATAAATGTTAGTTAAATTTCAAAAGTAGAAATATGAGTTTTAAGTGACGTTATTAAAGTAAATTTCGACATGATTTTTAAAACATTCAAAGCTTTGAAAACTTCTTTTACTTTTGTTTTCTGATAGAGTACTTTTTCAAAGAGATTCAGTTATTTAAAACTTTAAAATGTAATTTCCAAATGTTTTTATCTTTATACTCTAACGCTGACCTATATTTTACTTATGGTTTGCACTCCAGACCCCTTTGCTTTGAAGTCACGAGTTCGCTTTTAAAACTGCTGCCCCTTGATAGATAGCCTAATTCTGCAGATTACCTGCGCTTAGCTATATATAAGGGAATAGGCTTGTATGCTATATGTGCATATCCTAGTCAAGGATGGCATTGTTAGCTGGAGCGACCCTCGAGATATATAAATAAACCGCCTCAAGATTAGTTTAAATGGTTGGCGACGTGCGTCTGCCCTCGTTTTGTGTTTGTGTGTGTGTGTGTGGGTATGGGTGTGTAAGAGTGTGTGTGTGGGTGTGTGTATGCTTCGAGCTACAAAACCAGCTGCAACTTGTTTGAGGGTAACGCCAGTTGCATCGAGGGTCGCCCCTAACACACACACACACACTCTAACACATGTAGGGGGCGACGAGTGTGTGCGTGTGAGTTTGGGGCGTGTCTGCATGCATGTAAAGTGGCGCTTATTTTAACACACACTCGTACTCACACCCACACTCGTACAGACAAGCATGGACAACGCACAACAAGTAACAAGTTAGCCGTTTGGGTGTACACGACTTCAAAATGCTCTGTTAAGTCATTAAGTTCGGCACTGTTAGGTGCTGATATAACATGTTAACATGTTAACTTTTGCACTGTAACATAAGAGAGCACAAAATTATGTTACCCCTTTTGTGCCATTGTTATTGGGTACTTGGTACAGCAAAGCTCTTTGCCACTCTCATACGGTACATGATGCTCTTCTCTCTCCCCGTTCTCTCCCCTCTGACTTGTCTCTCCGACGGCAACCCTAACACAGCTATTATGCTCATTATGTGCTTGGTACTCGGCTCGTTTTGTTGTCTTCTTTTTCTTCTTCTTCAGCTGCTGCTTTTCTTTCTTCGTCTTCTCCTCATCTTCTTTGTCTTCTGTTCCTCGTATTCTAATGTTTGTTGTCGCCCCACGTTTTGGTTGCCGTCGTCATCATTCTTGTTGTTTGTTGTCGTTGTTATTGCTTTCTCTAGTATTCATTCAGTTTTGTCTTGTCTCCCCTACTCTCCCTCACTGTCTCTGTCTCACTCGCTCTCGCTGTTCCTTTATGTGAGTGTTTGTTTGCTTATCTTGTTTATTTGCTTTTGTGCCAAATTATTTGTCGTTGCTTTTTGTCTGTTCTTTTTTGCTACTTGTTATTTCAATGTTTATTGCCTCACGCTCTTGTTGTTGTTGTAGTTGTTTTTCTAGCTACTCATGTTGTTGTTGTTGCTTTTGCTAGGCATCCAAGCGATTTTATGGCTTATGTTAAATGCCTGCACTGGTTGTAGTTCAAGTTATAAACAGTAAATACTGCAAATCTTTTAGTAATACCAAAGCAATCGTCATAATTTTATATCAATCGATGCTACTTTTGAGTCTGAAGTGGGGAATCTTAAAGCAAAGATGTCTATATTAATTTATTTTATTAACTTTTAAGCCATGATAATTTAGAGTCGATTTTAAAACATGTTTAAACTGTTTGATAAATATGAAAGTAAATTGCTAAAATCTTTTTACAAGTAATAAATAAAATTTCCTTTTAAAATCGTTTTATTTTGATAATTTAACTCAACATTTTCTTCAAACAAATCATATTTTACTCAATCTACTAGTAAATAAAGTTCCGAAATAATTTTTCCTATCAGCAGTTCATACGAAACTATCTCTAAAGTTGACTCAACTATTCATCAGGACTCGTCAAAGCAATAAATCATATATTATTTATTTGGATTTTCTTTGCCTCGCACTTTCTCTGCTTTTTGGGTATAACAAGCAGTTTTAATCAGCTTATGCTATGAACTTTCCGTTCGGAAAAGTCGGAAAATGTCGAAACGAAATGGACAAAACAAACAGCAGTAAAAATAAACTCAAATGACAGCCAGATGGACAATTTTAGGCCACGACGCGTCGGCGTAGAACTTCGGGAAAACAATGTTCATTTCGAAAATGTCAATTTATTATGGCGAAATCAGCGCTGTCCACATTGGACTTAAAATCATGGACAACGCACACACAGCGGCGTGAGCAGCAGGATGTGACACGCCCCATTTCCGCCTCAATTTTGGCAATTTCTACTGCTCCTGCTCCTGCTCCACGTGCCGTCACTGTCATGTGTATAAATACTTTTTAATCTGAATTATTACAGTGTGTCAGGTTTTTATTGTAATTTATTCACATAAATTTCCCATGATGCATGGAATTTAAGTGGCTGTGACAGAAGAGCCAAAGAGAGTGGAGAAAACGAAAAAAGCAGAGAACGTAAAAGAGAGAGACGAGAGAGAGAGAGAGAGAGAGAAGGGTGCAAAAACCATGTCACTCAATGTTAAATATTTTAGGCGCACAAAGCTGTCAAAAATTTGGCACAAAAGGAAATCTGATATGTACCCAAAAGTGATTAAAGCGATTAAAAACTTTATCATTGCATAAAAAATCGGTTCTGATTTGCTTATTTCCGGGCTTATGTTAAAAGTTTTTTAATTACTTAATCAATCGATACATGAACAATTATAAAATAAAATTTATTTGCACTTTACTTTTGCCTGCGGTTGCTTATGTAACCACAATTTGTTTGGCTAAGTGAAAAACTACAGTAATATTAAACGCTTTAAATCGTTTCAGTAAATCTAGCTATAAAATTTGCTCATGCCGCAAAAATCCCTTACGAAAAGTGTTGCATACCACACAGGCGCCTGCCTGCAACCAAAAACCAGCAACATGAGCATCAATTGACTTTGCTGATGTTGCACAGTTGCCTTTGCCGTAGTTGCCTCACTTAATTTTTTCTCCGCTGCAAGGGGCAAGTTACCCCGAAGCAATGGCTAACAGTAAACAGCTGCATTCACGTCCGAAACGTGCCACATGCTGCAATGAAAATTGTGAAGATAAAAGGGGGCAGCGGCAGCGGTAGGGGCTGGGTTGTCATGTTGTTTGGTCACTGGCCAAGAGGCAAGCTCTACGAGCAACTGTAACAACGTCACCAGCTCAATGACTGTGCCAATTAAGTGTAAACAGTATAAACCCCTTACGCACTGTAGATGCAGTGAGAGAAATTAGTGTAAGAAAATTTCAAGAAAAATGTTAAAAACTGTTAAAGGCTAGAAAGAAGTTGGAAAAACTAGTGGAAGAACTTTAACATACTTTTTTATTGACTTAACAGCGAGTCAAGTGAATGAATGAATGAAATATTCCAAACTTAATTGCTTGCCGATTATTCGCTCAGTGTACTATTAAGTTGGCGCAAATGTTTGCACCGCAAACTTGTCAAATGTGTTGCGGTGCTGTTTAATTTACGTGCAATTAGCCAGTGCAATTCACATGCATACGCAAAGCGCAAAGAAGCGTTGCCACTCACATCAGTTTCTGTCATTTAATGCATTCACTTTATGTTCGAACTTCGAAGTGAACATGGAAGTGAATAGTTGTGAGTTTTCTCAGGTGCTTTTGGTATTTCAATTAATGCGATGCGACTTCAATTATTGGCATTCTACCAACAGGTCGATGTTGTTGTCATTTGCGCCACTTTTTTAGTTTTTGTTGCCTAAGCTTAGACTTAGAGGGCTTAACTTGTCTCTGCCGAGAGAGAAGAAGAGAGAGAAGCATGTATTGAGAGTGTGTGTGAGTGTGAGTGGATTTGTCTATTATCGAGAGTGCAGTGCACTAAGTGCAAATGCGAATGAACTCACAGTTCCCAACTGTTGACATCGAGTGTAGTCGAGTCGAGTTATTTAATTAGGCATAGGAGTTGCAGCTGCTTCAAAGTGCTGCAAAGTGCTTCGAAATTGCGTCAGAGAAACGTGCAACGGGACGTATGCGTAATTGCAAATGCCAATTGTTTAGCTCTCCAAATGTCTCTCTCTCTCTCTCACACTCCCTCTGTTATCGTTATCGTACACAATCCCATTGAATGTGGGTCAAGTACTTACCTCAATTATCCGGGTATTACATAAAATTTCCGGTCGCTTAAGTATGTATTACAACAATACCATTAACATCTCAATAAGCTCTATTGCCACCGCTGACAAGAACTCTCATTTTTAATGCATTCGATGATGACAATTTCAAATCAAGTGCTGCCAAAACTTTAAACATAATATTATAAAATTCATTTCACTTATGCATAAACATCAAGTTTTTTTCCACTTAATTGGTTTTAATCAAAGTTTCGACATTTTTTGTTCGATTTATTGCAATTTTTTCAGCTTCGTTCGCGGCCTTAATTGACTGAAAATCAATAAATAGTTTTTATAGTGTGGAAAAAACAGTGTTTGCTTCTGTGTTTTGTTTCTCGTTTATCTTCTGACATTTTAATGGCAAATTAAAATATTTTCAAAGTTTCAAAGGCATGAAATCAATATGACTAGCGAAAGGTCAGCGTTTTTAATGAAGCTGTACTTAATTACACCCACACTAATACAGCTGCAACTTAGTCTACTACGTATAACTAAGCTGGGTGAGAGAACTGAAGCAGATTGAATATCTAAAGAGCAAAAAAAATACGTACTGATTAGTTATTGATAGGTCGCTGCTGCTCATTAAAATTGCATATACAAACAGACAGTTCCAGTGTTACTACTATGTAATCTCAGTTAAATATAGTTAATCATTAGGGTAAATAATCAAGTTCAAAATTAATAGGAATAAATATTTTAGTGGAGTTGTGACTTGATTTAAGTTAGAATTATTTTCCTTTCAATATTTTACTGTAAGAAACTGATTTTTATGCCTTCACTTCTTCAGCACACTCTATTTTCACTCTTGGAAAAGCTGACTGCTACGCACAAAACTACGCATTCATAAGGCTGACCAGAGCTGCACGCTGCAAAAGAGAAAGAGAAAAAAAATTAGTTAGAAAAGCAAAAGTCGAGCAGAGCAACTAATTTAAGTTTTGCAATTAAATTATGCAACAAATTATTAAATTGACTGAAACTGTAAAATAGAAGAAGTAAAATAAATAAAAAGTATAGAAAAGTGGTGGAAAGAGAATGACTGATAAAGTTGCCACAATAAAATATGAAAAGTTTCCTTAAAGCGGGAAATGAAATGCACAACGAACTAGACACAAGTCAGAACACCAACAGCAACAACTACAACAACAACAAGTAGAACAGCAACTACAAAATGCAAAAAGGACACCATGGCAAGGACATTGAGCGTTGGCTTTTCGGTTAGTTTTTGTTGGTTGGCTGTCAGAGGCGCCGCTTCCTGCCAACTGGCGACGGATTAGCTTTGACCAACTTGTTGTAGAGTATAAATTTATGCCCCTCAACTAGAACGAGGCCCGGAAGGCATAAAGGATATCAGCAGCAACAGCAATCGGACAGAGCAGGATAAGGGTGGCAACTGGACAGGATGCTTGCCACAACCGATCTCTGGTCAACTTTTCTAGCAGTGTTCTATATATTTCCCCCCCTTTTTTTTTGGGTTTTGGTTTTTGTATGGTTTGTTGCCTTCGTTTTTTTCTCAACTTTTCAAAGTAAATTGACATTTACGGTGCAAACAATAACCACAAAAACAACAACAACAACAATTGTGGGCCGTTTTTTTCTCTCCAATATTTAAACGTTTAAAATAGATTGAGGTCAATAATTGTTGAGGGAGATGCACAATACATTCGAATGGGAAACTAGCAATTTACATATGCGTCCTTAGAGCGGGTTGAATCCTTGATGTTATTGTAGCTAATACGGCGTATATATTAAAATATGTTAGCTTCCTTTTACTCACGACTCGATTCGACTCGACTCGTTTGGTTTATTTTTGTGCTTTATGGCCAAAGTCACGTAAGAATCAAATAAATGTATAATGAAGCTGGTGTACGGCGTAAAGCAAATGCCAAAGCCACTGAGCAGCCATCGACTCTGACTCTGACTCTTGGCTACATCGGTTTTTTACTGGATGGGGATGTGGATATGGTTGTGGATGGATGTATATGTGGTTTCTAGCTTTATTATCCTCACATGCGTCCCTCAATCGACTTGTCTGTCTGTCCGCCTGTCTATCTGCTTGGGTTCATTCATAGACAAGCCAAAGTTGTTTGCAGAAATAACAACAAGTTACGTGTTTTGTGGCTGTTAGCCGAATCCGTCTTAACAGCTAGCATCAAATTGAAGGAAACAGATCTCTGGCTAAGAAAAGAACACTAAGTTGGCAACTAAAATCAGTTCAATTCAGCTTAGTAAGTTATGGTTCACTGCCAGAAATAGAAACCCTTTTAGCCTTTTGGTAAGTCAAATGTAAGAAAATTTTTAGAGTTCTTTTGTCTAAAGTTGGTCTACAAATGAAGATTGCTGCTTTTGATATCTTTTTGGAATTGGGATTTCTTTGAACTTCGAAGCTTCAAAACAGTAGCTATATTCAATCTTCTTTCTTTCTTCCAACTTTTTCGATCAAACCCATGAAATCAGGCAATAATGTGAAGTAGAGTAGATGCAATCTAAATTCCATTACTTGTATTTTTTATGACACTTCCAACTTAAATACTACACGAAACTACAGTGCAAACAGCCACTTGAGCATTTGGCCAAAAAGAAAGTGCTGATAATGCTTTAGCAGTTTGAACGGCTCCTCCCATGCCACACCCAGCTGCGTGCCAAGTTGTCGAACATCCAATACATAAAAACCTACACATGTATTGGTAAATATTTTACTCTAACTAAAATGTCCTCAGTAAGTCATTCAATGGTTTAAAACATTTTTCTAATAAGTTTTGTTGTTGTTTTCTGATCGCATGTTGTGGCATGTTTCTTGCCACTTGTTGTAGTTGCTATTGTTTCGGCTTGTCATTTGTGGTAAAGCCAAAAAAAATAAACACAAAATGTTCATAGACAATGCAATTTTCATGCCATGCGAAAATATACTGAAAATTCAGTTGAGTTTTCCTCAGCGTTTGTAAATACTCTGCTACAACGTAATTTTTTGTTGTGCTATGCTCTAAGCTCTGTCGCGTTTAAAAGTACCGCTATAGTAAGTAGCAGAAAACAAAAACGATATTCTCTCGGTGTCGTAGCAGTAGCAGATAACGGAGATCGAAATGAGAACAGAACAAATACTTTTTTTTTGTGCTATTCCTCCCGCTTGTGTTTCTGTTCTGTGAAAGTTTTTCTTTGTTTCTTCTCTTCTTCTTTGCGAAATCAAATGTACACACACGAGAGCCGTAACACAATATAAAAGAGCATTGGCTCTGCTCTCATCTCGCTCTCCGTTTTCTGTTACTGCTATAGCGGTAGTTTTAAACGCGGCAGAGCTAAGAGACTAGTAAAACACACACTTTCGATCGTTAGGCTATGACTCTGCTATGCCTCTGCTATGGCTCTGCTATGGCTCTGCTATGCCTCTGCTATGGCTCTGCTATGGCTCTGCTATGGCTCTGCTATGGCTCTGCTATGACTCTGCTATGGCTCTGCTAGGGCTCTGCTATGGCTCTGCTATGGCTCTGCTAGGTATCTCTACTAAACTCAGAGCGGTAGCCGTAGCTTTTCACAATTTTTGTTGCTCTTGCTGCTATAGAGTAGTTTTTGCAAACGCTTGTTTTCCTCACTTTTTATTATATATTACATAGATTTTTTGAGTATATTTTTTGTTCGGTTTTTGACATGCAAATAAATGAAATCTGCCACAAGATTTAAACCACAAAAATTCAATTTCCTCATTGGCTATGAACACACACACACACACACAAAGAGACAGACAGGCACACCCTGTGAGAAGGAAAATGTTTTGTTTGCGCTCGATTAGAGATTAGTTTTCGCTTATATGTACATTAATCGGCTTACATTGGGCTAAAAGTCTTTTCAACGATTTTCAAATAGTTTAAATTGCTTTCTAAATTAATCTTTTAAATGGAGTTTATACTAAATACAGATTGTTTTGAACATATTAAGCTGAGTTTTGAGTTACTTGTAAGCTTTTAGGTGAGCAAGGATTAAATTAATCTTTTTGGGAACATAAGTTAACCAAAATTGATCGAATTGAAAATGAGAAAAGAAGGTGAATGCTATAAGGGTTTAAAAACCTTAAATTTATTTATTTAGAAATTTTATTATGACATTAATTTCTACTTTAAAATAAGTTAAGACTTATAACAATTTAAAAATAAAATTATTATACAGAAATCATAGAAGTTTCCATACGATTTGTGGAAATGATCTTAACTTTTGTTGAATTTCCATCCAATCCAGCAACAGATTCTTCTTAGTAACAAAAATAACGGTTTAAAGATAACAACTCCTAACAAATATATACATTTTCTTAACTTTTATTAAAGTCAACTACATGTTGTTGTATTTTGTTCTTGTATTTGCAGTTGTCGTAACATGGGCTGCGCCTTTGAAGCAGCCAGAGAGCAGCCCAAACAGAAAACAAAGCAACCAAATAGAAATCAATGTGCTGCTCCAGCAACAAACGCAACCACACAAGGAAGTACAATAAAAACAGCTACCACAACAACAAGTACAACTACAACAACGGCTTTGCCAGCAGCAACAGCAGCAGCAGCAGAGAGCCGAGAGGCAGAGGATATACAAATCAAGGATAACTATCAACAAAATCATAAAACGCAAGCAGCAAAAGCAAACGACAAACATCAAAAAGCGACAGCTCAAGTGCTTTTAGCGACACAACAGCAACAACAACAACTACAACAGCAACCACTACAACAACAGCAGCAGCAACCACAACAGCTTTTTCAAGTGTCGCTGGATAACAAGGACGTGTTGGCGACGACGCACGAAACAATCGAAACAACAATCGATATTGAGGCAACAAACGATTTGCAAATAACTTGCACCAATTGCTACAGTCACAGCCCAGAGATTAACAAAGATGAACAACAACGGCAGCAGCAGCATCGACGACGTCGACGTCGGCATTCAAGGCGGCGTCAAGATCATGTGTTTGCTGGACGCCGAAATAAGGTATTGGCAACAGCCGCTGCAGCAACAATACCAGCGTTGGCAACAACCACAGCAACATTTGTTACACCCTGTCAACGATTACAGGAGATGTTGCTGCAGGCGCGAGCTGCCTTAGCGATGTCACGCCCAAATGCGATCGAAAATGAGAAACAGAAGAATTTGGTGCAGCAGCAGCAACAGCAGCAGCAACAGCAACAACAGCAGCAGCATCAGCAGGAACCATTAGCCTATCGGACCTGGCAATGTCTGACGGACAATGTCGCCAGCGCCGTTGTACCCGCCACCATGTCAGCCGCTATTTTAGCCAATTTGAGCGCCACATCGGCTGCTGCTTATCAGTATCTGGGCCAGCATTATAAGCATTATAGCCAATCGTTCAGCTTCTATGCGGCATATAGTGTTATACTGATGCTTTGCTATCTGACCACCACGTCCACAGCTGCTGCCACACAATCGGAGACGGGTGCAATTGATAAGCATCCCATGTAAGTCCGCCTCACACAGTTATTTTTGGGCCCAGCCTAAAAGCAGACTACACATTTTCTATATTCTCATGTACACTCCCTCATACACGTTCACGTTGTTTTTTTTTTTTTTTTTTTTTTTTTTTTTTTTTTTTTAATAATCTGTGATCTCTCTTTCACACACACAGACATTCACACACACTATTTGTATTTCAAATTGTATATTATCTGTATCTGAATATGTAAATGTATCTGTAACTCTTTCTCTCTGTATTGCCTGTAACCCTGAAACACAAAATTTTCTATTTATTTTCTTTTAAAATTCTTTCAGTCATGGCATCGATTGGTCGAAGTAAGTTTTTGCACCCACACCAAAGCATACAGAAAATTATTTTAAAACAACTGCACAAAATGTTAATTTTCTTTAATTAAATTCATATTAATTTTGCTGTGAATTGCATGCATTTTTATTTGTCAGTGCCTAAATTGAAGGTTAACTATTCGAGATTACAAAAAATGTATCTAAATAAAAAGTGTCTGATAATTTTTAAAAATATTGTTATATAAAATTGCCTAATTGCTTTAGAATAAATTAATTTAGAATGGAAATAGTTTGGGTAAAAAAATCAAAAATTCATGGAAATTAACAGACTTCACTAATTTGATAGGATTTATGCTAATTGATCTTTTTATATTTTATTTTCTCCCTGTTTATAATTCTTTCTATAAATGTTGAAATGCTTTAATGGTTTATCCAGTCATCTTATACCCCTGTGTATTTCAAAATCTATTACACAATCCACAAATCTAAAACTCTATTAAAAACTACAAGAATTACACTTAAATGTTGTTTAAGTTTTGCTTGCCTGTCAATTGTTACAAACTTTCTCTTAAAAGATATAATAGTATCTTTACAAATACAAACATACAAAACTGTTGTCCTGAGAAATACATTAATTATTTTATTGAAACATACTAACCTTATTTGAAATAAATAACAAACAATTAGTAACAATTAAATGTTTTCCCTTTCGCAACACATACAGATTCGATGAATCCAGTTCAGATAAGGAGATATTAGATTTACTACTCGAAAAGAAACGCTATGATAAACGATTACTGCCGCCTGTAAATGGTAAGTTTAACTTTTTTAAACTTTAACAACTTTAATCGTTATTTCCAACTTTAAATTTTCAATTTAACTAAGTGTCTTCGATGCGACTACAAAGGCAATAAGAAGCATTGTTCTTTCTTCAACTTATTATGTTCTATTTTCTTTATCTTTTCATTGCTTTTTTGTCTCTCTGACGTCATTAAGACTGACGTTAAAGGGGCCATTAAAGGGGGGAGGGAGAAGTGGGGATAAAGGGGGTGAATTTTCAGTGTACCCAATGTTTCGAATGCTCCCAAAGTGCCACGATGACAAAGACAACGCAATGCCACTATAAAATCAATTAAACTTAATGGCCAGTCTGGGCTCAGAGTGCACACAGAGAACGCTTGCAATTTTCTTAGAACTGAGCTGAGAAAAACAAGGGAAAACTAGGAAAATGACTCGACTGCATTGCCAAGACCATAAGTGTAATGTAATTGCAACGATTCGAGATGTGTATTTATGTGCTTCACAATAATTATATATTGGGCTATAACATTTAAGAAGTCAATACCATTTGGTAGCAGAAGATGTGCAAGAAATTAAAGTTGCTTAAAGCTAAAAATAATACTATAAAATTGAAAATAAAATTTTAAAATTTATTTAGATTAAAGTAAGCAATTTAAAGCTTACTTTGTTTAATATTTAAATGATAGAGAAGTAGTAAAATGTCTTTTAAATTACTTCAAAAAATATAATTACATTTTTTCAGTATAGAGTTCTCTAATAATTTGCAGAACTTTACTTAAAATATATAAATATATACAGTGCAGACGGTTAATAAATATTGTAAAATTATGAAAAAATTATTAAATTAATTTTCAAGCCTTTAAAACATTACATTTTTAAATCAGGCTAAAATTTTACAACTTTTCCGACTTGAAAGCTTTGCTAAACTCTATGATTATAATTATTATCTACCTAAAAATAATAAAAATTATACTATTTTTAGTTAATTATTATTAAAATCTCAATAAATTAATTAAACTTAAATGATTTTCGGATTTTATAGTGTCAAAAAGTAATAAAATAAAGGTGTGCAAATGTTGATAATCCACTTAAAACAATTATAACAAATTGAATAACCTTTGTTAATTACAGTAGTTAATGCAAATTTCAACAGCCTGATTGTATAGACGAATCTATATTATTAAATTTTACAGATGAAGACTTTTGCTGTGGTTTACAATCGCCCGATATGGCTACAAATCAAAATGCGCGGAGACCACATAATCGCGGTTGGTGAAATGTCCTAAACAAATCACAAAAAAACAAAAAAAAAATTAAAACTCTTTCAATTGATTAACTGTACTTACAGTTGATGCTTTCATTTTTTTATAAATTCTATTTTAAATCTATGTTTTTAGCTAGCACAGTAAACGACGAGTTTCATTTTTGTAGTATTTAAATTTCAGTTTAACGTTGCGTATACTTAATTTCTTAGAAATTTTAGCACTAGAATTTATTATTTTTAAATACACTTTTTGAAATTTTTAATCACATTTTTACAGGCACGCTGACAGTGAATGTTAATGTGTTGCTTTTGAGCTTAGCATCGCCCGATGAAAGCAGTTTGGTAAGATCCATTTTGGGAATTATAATTAGTATTTCTTCAGTTAAATTCTGTTTTTTTCTTTTATAGAAATATGAAGTGGAATTTCTATTGAATCAGCAATGGAACGATCCACGTCTGCAATATGGCAATAAGTCGCACTATGATTTCCTAAATGCTTTGCATCATCATGACAGCATCTGGACGCCCGACACGTACTTCATTATGCATGGCGATTTCAAGGATCCTATCATACCAATGCATTTCGCTTTAAGAATATTTCGGAACGGGACCATTACGTACGCAATGAGGTGTGTATAAATCTTCTTCTTCAGTTTTTTTTTTTTTTATTTACTTTGTTTTAAATATGAATAAATTTATTCCCCATGTTTCCTACGTTTCGTACGATTTGTTGTCGCATCACTTAAAAATGCACAGAGGCATTAGGAACACAGCCAGTTGGTGGGTGGGGAGGGGCTAAAAAATGCAAATATTACAAAGTTCATATTCATTAGATGAGCTTCAGGGCAGTGCCTTAGAATTTAGATTTTATTATAGGTATACCCAAAGCGGGTGTATTAAATTTGGGCACAGTAAGTAACTCTTAGAAAACTACGTTTCAAGTTAGTATTAGAAGGTGAGGTCATATTGTTATACCCCTCAGTTTATACATATAGTAAAATCAAGACAAAACGGACACTGTTTGAGAAATTATAGAAATAGTAGTAGATTTAAAAATAGTAGTAAATATGAAGAAAAGGGTAATAACATTTTAATATGTTAGTAGACTAAAGTTGAAAAATAGTTTGAAATTGTTGAAAAGCAATAGTAGCAAACAGTAGTTTAAATATTTAAAAATAGTAGTAAAAAATTTACCAAAATGGTGGAATTATTAAATATAGTAAAAAGTGCAGCACTTAAATAAAAATCTTGGAAATAACAGTTAAAACTTCAAAAAAGTAGTATACATTTTCTAAATAATAGTACAAAGTTTTACTACTTTTTTATTAAAATACGCGAAAAATAGTAGAAAATAGTAGTAGGAATTGTGAGCTAGTAAAACTTGTAGAAAATATTATGATTTACTAGTTTTAGAAAATTCTCTTTAACAGAGCTTAGACTGCAATACTGTGGTCAGTGAGTTCCAGAATATTACAGGGTATCTTGCAGTCATAAAACCCACACAATAAACTGTATTCTGATTTTCCCTACGGTTTGGGCAGCGTGAAATATTTAAAAGTCGAGGGAGCTATGAGCCAGCTGGCAAACATACGGCTGTAATGAAAATAGCACAAGATGAATACGAGGAAAAAACACGCATTGATTAAGCCAAATATTTGATGCTCTACATCTATGGTAGTACAAAATTTTAAGGGTAAAATAAAAGCAGTTTTTCAGGGAAACGTTTAAAGACAAGATAAAATAGAAAGAAACTATTGTTAATTCATTTAAATTTATCCCAAAAAGAGAAACGAAATCAGTTTGCATGGGCAGTATGCTCTCTTGGTAGAGTATAAGAAATATACAAAAAGGAGTAGAAAGAAAAAAATGCTAAAAAAATGGCAGTAAATATTTGGCCAAGCTAGCGGGCTATCAACGTTCCATGTGTGCACTCAACTCCTGGCCAGGTAAAACTAAAACTCTCGTGTACTGTTTACACACAGATACACATAGCTACACACACACCAACACACACACATACACTAGGGTAAAGATAGACAAAGACTCAGAAACAAAGTTTGCACATGTAACAATATGGCAACGAGTTGCAACTGATTCTCATCTGCCATTTCTTGCCAAGAGAACAAGAGAAAAGTGTGGAGCAGAGGAGCGTAGAGTGGGAAAGGGATAGAGAGACGAAGGAGAGAGAGGTAAAGGGAGAGCATGGGAGTGGAGCTGCCTCTGCTTGTCTGCATTTTAATTCAACAGAACTTTTCCAATTGACTGCATAGCGTAAAAGTGTCGTCCAGCAATTAAAATAAGTTACAGTCGTCATTTACTTACTCTTCTCTCTTCGCTCTTCGCTCTTCTTTTTACTTTTTTCTTCTTTCTCTCTTTTGACATTTTGCTGTTTGCATAGGCAAACGGAACGAAGCGACAACAACTCAGACACAAACTGTCACAAGCAGCTAAACTTGGTAGCAGAAAGAGAGAGGGAAGAGAGAGGGAGAGAGAGGTAGGCAGAGAGAGGTAGGAAGAGAGAGGTAGAGAGAGAGGTGGGAAGCAGAAAGATAAAGGCTGGTAGAAAATAAATTATGAAGTGGCACAGCACAACATGGTGTTTTATTAAGTGACATAGATACATAGAGCACTTCTTTAATTGATAAAGACCAAAAACGAAAGACGAAAAACGAAAGATTAAAGAGCAAAGATCAAAGCGAAGTTGGAGCAAAAAAAAAACAGCACTTAATTTCCGGGTACTTAAAAAATAAAATTAATTAGCAAAAACTTTTTCTAAAGCATTTGAAACTTTTAGGGAATCACAAAAGATACAATTAAATTTGAGGCTACATTTTTTTAGATATGTCCAATAATTAAGAAGACCTTTTTTATCACTCATACATATGTTCTACATATATCAAGAACTCATAAGAGATTCCATTAAAATGTTAAACAAATTCTGGCAGTTTTTTAGAGTCATCTATACGTGTCATAGCTACATAGATCCATAATGTCACTCATGTTTTTTGCATCTTTTACAGACTAACAAAAGTTTAAGACTAAATCAAACAATTTTCTTTTTATAATATATAAAATATGATATATCCTAAATATCCTATATCATAAACACCTGCTCCTCAATAATAACTCATATTTTCTGTATCTTTATCTCAATTACAGACGTCACTTGATATTGTCCTGTCAGGGCAGTCTGCATATATTTCCATTCGATGATCCAAAGTGCTCGTTCTCAATGGAAAGCAGTAAGTACAAGTATTGTTGAAAATCGAATCAAATAAAATTTGATAACAGAATAAATAACTGTCAGCCCATTAAGCAATTAGAAGAAAACACCAAAAGGAAAATACAAAAAAAAAAACTCGAAACTACACACAGTGAAACAAAAAGACTGTGAACAATATGAGAATTATGGCAAAAGTGTTGAAAATGTTGGGGAAAATGTGAAAAATGTTTCTGATGATGAAGCAAATGATGACGAAAACGAGGCACAACCGTGTTGACTGACACTCGAGGGGAATTGCTGTGTAACTGTAATTGTAAATGTGTTGACTACGTATGTGGGTGTGTGTGTGTGTGTCGTGTGTGTGTCGTTTGTGTGTGTGGTGTGTAAAGCTGAACCGACAAAGCTGACAAAGTGACTAACAAGGCTTCCTTACAGGCTGGCAGCCATGCTGGCTGAATGCCTTACTTGGTTGTCATTGTTGCACAGTGGTAGAAAGTTTATATTTAAAAGGCAAAAATTTACATATTTTAGGGAAAAGATATGTTAATACAAATTTGAGAAGTGGGCTTAATAGAGACAGTGGTTCCAAAGAAATATAAATGAAGTGCAGCAAAGTAGTCATAAAAAAATTAATAAAATTTAATTTTTGCTTAAAAAAATGATCAAAATTCAATAAGAAAAAATAATTAAAAGCTTCTTCATGGTATATTTAAACAGAATATGTCTTATATTAAGATTGAAGTATAAAATAACTTCCATTAATAATTTGTAATAAATATATTACGCAAAAAATACAAACATTTTTTTTTAAATAAATTTTTACTTTCAATAAAAAATATATAACAATTATTTAAATATTTGCCAAGATACTAGCACAATTTGTAGTAAAAATATTTGAATAATTACATTAAAAACTAAATTTTTACTTCAGAAATAAAATTATTTAAAATTTTCCCATGTCACTTGCACCACTGTGCACGCTGCTAGCCTTTTGTCTTTGGCCAAGTTGATGCCGCTACAACAACCGTACTTAGGCGCGTCATGTCTATTAACCCAGCCAACTCAGGCAAAAACAACAAGACCAACAACAACAACAACAACAACAACAATGGCAACAATAGGAAAAACAAAACATCATAAATTACTTTGTGGAAATGGAAGGAAAAGTCACCGTTGTATGACGTACGCTGTCGTTGAGATTTTCATCTTTGATGGAGGCCTCAAAGTGTTTTTGACTCCCAGTCACGCCCACCACTTTTTTTTTTTGACTGTTTTGCCTGTCGCTCTTGGCTTTTATCAAAAAATATGATTTGATTCAATTTACGACAAATGCCGCTTTTGTAATTTCCAAACAAATAAGGTCGTCAAACTGACAGTATGGAACAGAATATTACGTATACGTAGACATAGACGTAGACGTAGACACATATCGCAATCTAAATAAAGCAAAATTAATTAATTACCCAAATTGACTTATCAAAGTGGATGTCTATGTTTGAATCTCTGAGTATTTGGCAGTTTGTGATTTATTAAAGAAGGCTTCGAATTCAAAAGATATAGAGAGTCAGAAATATATATATTTTATTTATGATCTAGCTAAGAAAATTGTTCTAAATTAATTACATATATAGTAAATGATAACAGAATTTTATTTAAAATTATTCTTAATAAAATAAAGAATATTTAAAAAATAAAAATAGATTAAATCAAATTAGTTAAATTAGTTATATTTTAAAACTAATACTAATTTTACACACAAACTTTGAAACATACTTTTCTTCAGCCAAACTTTACCTTAACCCAAAGCATTAGGAATTTTTGCTGAGTACACATGTATTAGTAACTTTTGCACGTGTATTAGTGCAACGACATTCCTGCTACTTCCGCTAAGCGTGAAGCTTACAAAGCTTCGCGTTTGTGGGCAGAGTACGTGAGCTTGTTTACGACAAAACCGATTTAAGTCAAAGATTTAATGGCTTTAACTTTTACTCCATTCGTTTTATTTTCTCTTTCTCTCATTCTTTCTTTCTGTCTTTCTGTTCCAGTTTCCTACGAGGAAGCACAAATCAAGTACGTTTGGAAGAATGATGAGGATACGTTGCGGAAAAGTCCCTCGTTGACCACATTGAATGCGTATTTGATTAAGAATCAAACGACGGCCTGTGATCAAAACAGTTGGCGAGGTAAGTTAAGCACCAGTTGAAAGCTCTCAATTCGATGTGTATGTTATTTTTTATGTTCCTTTATCGTTTTTGGGCAGCGCCTATTAAGCTTATCAGCATTTAAAGTACTTATTATGGATATTATGTTTTATTTTCTTAACGTACTTAGTTACAGCGGCTAAAAACTTATTGAGAATTCTAAAAATATTTAAAAAATTAATTAAAAGTATATACATATTTGCAGCTACTGTTTAAGTTTCTTGGTTCTTTAGATTAGAGTGCAGTTTTTAGTTGGCTTGATTTACGGTACTCTTATAAAAAATATATTCAATTTTCTATTGCCTATCTAATGGTCTAATCTCTGTCTACCTTCCCAAATCGAAACTATTCAAATGCTACGACAACAAAACAACAACTTGGCCAACTCCTAAACTCTACTCTATGCATAATATTAATAAAAAAAAAAATACCAAATCCAAACAAATCGATTCTATAGGGAACTACAGCTGTCTTAGGGTCGATTTAATCTTTACCAGAGATCGTGCATTCTATTTCACCACCGTTTTTATACCTGGCATTATATTGGTGACGTCATCCTTTATAACATTCTGGCTAGAATGGAATGCCGTGCCAGCTAGATCAATGATAGGTAACAAACAACAAAACAAACCAAATTCATAAATACCTAAAACCAAAAACAATACAAAAACCAATTACCAATTGATACCATTATCCAATATATCTGTATCTGTATCTACATTAAACTTATCTTCTCTCTCTCTCGCTCTTTCACACTTAACCAAATCGAATACAAAATACCCAAAAAATAAAATTTAATTAAATTAAATCAATTAAATCAAAATACGCCATTGAGAATTGATTGCTATCGCCTTTAGTAGCCTTACAAATGCCTTAAAAAATAAAAATATTGTTAATTTCTTTTAATTGCCCTTTTCATGCGTAATTTGTAATAATTATTTCATATTTCGATTGCGTAATAATTTATATTTTCCCAACTTTCTTGCCTTAATCAAGTAGTTTTGACACATACCCAAAAACCAATAAACTAAAGAACACCATGAACACTGCCCAGCAAAAGTATGCGACACCAGCTCTTAAGCAGTATTTTTTTTTATCGTTTATTCTCGTAAGATTTGCTGCATGGATTCCGTTACCGTTAAGATTTATTATATACAATATATGCCAATTCTATATACCTCCCCAAAACTGAGGCAGTTAGAAGCCCAAAGCCAATACCACAAAACTTAATTACACTATTTAATTTAATTATTGTTTTTAGACTGACTTTAGGCTAATTTTTGGTATAGGTTAATAGGTTAGGTTAGTTTAGGTCTTAAGTCTATATGTATTTCTGTTTCTTTCTCGCTCTCGCTCTCTGTCACTGTCTCTGTCTTAAGATTGTGCTGCGTCCTTTGCCGTTAACAGTAATATCTGTGTGTGTATGTGTGTGTGCGTGTGTGTTAAGAGACTATTTAATTTGTGTGCCAAATTCAACGATTTTGGCCTTGTACTTTTAAGGTAATTACAGTTGCCTACAGGTCGAGTTGACATTTACCCGTGATCGTGCGTATTATTTTACAACCGTTTTCATACCTGGCATTATATTGGTCACCTCGTCGTTTATCACATTTTGGCTGGAATGGAATGCAGTGCCAGCCCGGGTTATGATCGGTACGTAAAACAAAATCCACAAAAAAAAAACAAAAAAAATTTAAAAAGAAACCAAAACCAAACCAAAATCTTACCAGCCAAGAAAACCAACAAAAAAAAAACCAAAAGAAATTAATAAAAATAAATTTTGTACAACAGAATTGAATCATGTGACAAAAGCAAATTAATAAAAAATGTAGCGGCATTTTAGGCGCAGCTTAGCTAGTGGAATCCAAGCGAGTCCTTGTCTAAATTTCGACTCTAAAACCTTCTCTTCCAACAGGCTATAAACCCAATTGGCATTAAATTCAATTTACAGTTAATACAAAGACTATTTTAGTTTTCAGCTGAGGTCCAACAATATTCATTCTCATGCTATATCCGTTCAATATATGTATATATATAACTAGCAGCTAGACTTTTAGAGAATTTAAACACTTACCAATTACTTTATTTTAATTAGTTCCACTTTGTTTTAATAACTCAAGCTCTTGGCATTTATTTAAACTATAATTAACTCTACATTTTGCACTAATTGTATTAAAATTCATTGATCAAACTTAACATTGCATGAACCTATTTACCTCTAACTTTAGTTTCTATTTAACACTAATCAAATGAGAATATGTCAACTAAAACCGTTGACACTTTACAGTTGAAAAGAGTTTATTATAAATAATAAATACACAAAAATAAACCAAAATCCATTATAAATACTATTATTTATAAAAAAGAAATGAGCGTTCATTATAAACAATAAACATAAAAGTGTTGCAATAAAACGAATTTAAATAAATATCACACTTTATTATCAATATAAACAGCTATTAAGTAATTCAAATACATAAATTTGTAACAAACTATGAGTTCAGTAAATAAATAAAATAAATACAGAATTATTAACTATTTATTTACAGAACTTTTATGTTAAATAAAATCAATCTCTATTTAAATTTAACCACAACTATTTACACTTTGCTGATAATTTAAAAAAAAATAGTTATTTTTATTTATTTAAATGGTTTTGTTGAACGGGAAACCTTTCAAAGAAGTAGTCACAGCAATCTACTGAGGTTTAGTTATCAGTTTTGGGCTTTAAAATGCCATTGAGAGTCATTTTGGTAACACATGTGACCTCTTACAAATAACTTAAATAACAACTGATCAAAATATATAATAAAAACCACAGACAAAACATTCAAAATGAACAGATAATGGAAACGAATGCAGTTCTGGATTACTTTGGAGGAAACGGATATCAGAAAAGAGTCAGAACGACAAACGAATGTCAACACAAAGTCATCAAAAGTGTCACTGGCAGATACTGCAACTGTCACAAATACAAAGACAAAAGTACACACACACACACACACAAACAGACATACAACAAATGGATGTAAGAAACTAGACCCAAGGGAAAGCGACACTTGAACATGAACACGATATTTGCTTTGATTTGTGTTGCTTTCCTTTGCTGTGGCTACGCTGACGATAATGACAATTATACTGATGATGATGATGATGATGATGATGACCATAACAATAATGACTTCCAGTTGGCCATGTTGTAAATAATGATTTATGCATAAGAAAGCCATATGTGCAAATAGCCAAACTCCCGCGTTCTGTGCGTGGCCTGTCAACGTCAGTTGTGCTGCTCATGATGTAAGTTAGCCACGTTAAGAGCTCAAGCTGAAGCAGCAGCAGTAGCAGAAGCACTGGCCTATGAATATTTGAGTTGAGTGCTTGACCAGCTGCAAATTCGAGTAGGCCTTAAATAGTTAACAACACAAATTCAGCTAAGGAAATTTAATTTTGCCAACATTAAATTGAAACTCTTTTGTTGGCTAAAAAAAAAATCAGCTAACGGATTTTTGTGTTAAGCAACAATTTAGCGTCACGTGGAAATGTGAAGATTTTGGTAATGCAACCCCAAAGCAATTTGCGTCTTTCCATTTCTGTCACATCTTTGCCAAGTCTGTGCCTCATTTGGGAGCTGCTTAGCTCTTGAGCTGCCACTGCTGCCCCTGCTGCTACTCCTCTTGCCACATTTTGCCTGAGTGCAACTTTGAGATTTTGACTTCGTTTTCGTTCGTTGGCAAATTGAAAATCGATGAAAGTGCTGAGTTCTCAGTTCTCAGTTCTCAGTCCACAGTCCTGTGCTCTGTGTCCTATGTGCACTGCATGCTCTGAAAATCGCTCGAATTCTGCCAAAATAGTTAAATGTGTTGCTGGCAAATGCAGTTAACTGGCACATTGTTGACACAACTAATTAGACAGCCCAGATTGATTATGCTCTACTGCAAATTGCATTTTCAGGTCATAGGGAAGTGCGCTGAATTTCAAATTAAATAAATGACTTTATTGCGACTGGCTTCAAGTGTCAATAAAAACCATTTATATAAATTAATTTCAAGCTGAAATGAATAGTATTTAATTACACATATACTATATTTAATGAATTAAATATTAGTCATTTATTTAAGTTTATATTTTATACAATAAAATATAATACAAAACTGTCACTTGGTTTATAAATAAAATATTATTTATTTTAAATTTCCAACTAACAATAAAAATTAATTAAAAATTAATATATGACAATATAAGTCATATATTTTATTTAGAACAAGACTGTCTCTTCATTATTAAGTAAAGAAATATTTTTTTACATTTATCTATAATACATTAAAATATAAAGAAATACATCAAAAACAATAACTCTATTTATTACCTAAATTAAAATAAAATCTATAATATTCCAATCATCAAAAAAAACTTATTGCTCTATAAAACTATAAATATTAATATAAAAATTACTTGCACATGAACAATACTACTTTTAAATATTAAAAAAACATTTACAATTTACCCTAAACTTTATGCAAACTAAGTATTTAAAACCATTTAATTTTCAATATGCAACAAGAAACAACTAACTTGCATTTTTTTGAGACTTTCAACTTATTTATACCATTGTGTTTGTAGACGTTTGTAGTAGTTTACTATATTTAAGCTTAATATAACAATAAAAACAACTGCAAGTTGGCCCCAAAAAAGGCCAAATACAAAGCTGACCATAAAACTCAAATTACAAAACTTTCTGTACATACAACTATTTAAACTATAACAATGGCAAAACTTGTGTTGAACTAAACTGAACACTCAAATAAAATACACATACACACACCCACCCACCCACATATGCTTTCAACTGAGAAGAGACTCATGAAACATTTTTTTCCCCCTTCAACACAATAAACCTGTGACCCTAAAAGTATGCCACACTTTTTATATTGTTAATATGTGTCAAATGGTTAATGGAAAGTTTTTTTATTTTGTTTCTCTGTAAAAATGGAAAATTTTGCAACAATTAGGCGTCACAACAATGCTGAATTTCTTCACTACCTCGAACGGTTTCCGCAGCACACTACCCGTCGTCTCCAATTTAACGGCAATGAATGTATGGGACGGCGTCTGTATGTGCTTCATTTATGCCTCTTTGCTGGAGTTTGTTTGCGTCAATTACGTGGGCCGTAAACGTCCGCTGCACAATGTCGTCTATAGGCCCGGTGAAAATCCCGTAACACAGGTAAATAAAACTGAAAGCGTTAAATTAAAGAAAACTTTTATTTTCTTTAAGAAAAAAATATATATATTTAATGAAAATATATATATATATTGAATGGGTCGTTGGAAAAGGCCTTTGGCTGATTTATTATGCATCTTAAGCAATTATATATAAATTTTTCATAAGCGTACAGCCAAAACAACACACACAATCAACAACAACAACAAAATTTGATGCATTTCTGTAATTTTGTTAACACCAACAAAACGAAACGATAAAAAAAAAACACCTGAGCAAAAGTCATACCGATAATAAAATAAAGAAAATACAACAACAACAAATCCAGTCATTGTGTTGCGTCTGTCTCTCTCTCTCTCTCTATCTCTCTCTGTCTACCTGTGTACCTCTCTATCTCTGTCTATCTGTCTACTATACATGTCTTCTCTTCTCTTTCCTACTTCAAGTACCCTCACATTTCCTCTCTCTCTCTCTCTCTTTTTCTCTGTAAAGTCTAAATAAGTTATCATTTATAATTTTTTAGTTCTTAACATAAACAACAACAAATGCTCGCTATTAAATTCACCTTGTGCTTATGCTCCCCGTCCCTCCCCCAATAAAAACAACCCCCTGCCCCACCCTCTACATGAGGACTTCCTTCTAAGCATTTTGTATTTAAAATTTTAAATAATTTAAACGTAAATTTGTGTGTCCTCTAATAGAAACAATAAAATAAAAAAAAAAAACTACATGTCCTCAAAGTAAGCAAAAGTTAATAAAATTTGATTTTTGTTGAATTCATTAAATTAATTAACCTGTTTTTGTGTTCACTAAATATACTTATAGAATAGTATGATGTGAGGGGTAATTTATATAATCTATATATATCTATATGTGTATTTATTGTGCTAATGCTCAGTTCTTTAATTTGACTGCAATACTTTTCCCCATGAAAAACCCCATGAAAATTCCTCTATTTCCCCATTCGAAAATTCACAATTTGACGTTTTTTGCTTTAATTGATTTAAATTCAATTTTATTTGTTATTAAATGTTGTATAATACAATTTGTTGATAATGTCAAACCAATGCGATTTATTCCTCTTAAATTAGTTCACATATTCCAGTCAAATAAATATTTATATTAAATAATAATTAGTTGTAAATTAATGCGTTTTACATGCCATTAGGTAGGTATATTTATTTATTTGTTTAACTCACTTCAATTTAAAGTACAAAATTCAAAAGAGATAACAATTTTCTTTAGCATGTTAAGAATTTTCCTCGATGTTGTGATAAAAAACATTAATGAAAATATTTAACATTTGCAATTGATAACAACAAAAGTGGCATATTGCTAAAAAGAAAACAGAATTCTTAAATAATCCAAAAAAAAAAAAAAAAAAAAAAAAAAAAATTTCTTTAATTTTTAAATAAATTAAAGCATGCTTAGGATAAAAGTACTAAGGAATTAAAATAATAATATATTTTTAAAATTTGTTCAATGCATTTTTATGCTCGCTTTCTCATGTCCATAGTAGAGTTAGTATCAAATCTGACTCATTGACTAGTTAACCTAAAATTTCGAATGTTTTAACTAAATAATACATTGACTAACTATCAGTCATATGCCACTTACCTCATTTAATAACTAACTAAATGTTGTTATTTTCAATTTTATTTAATTTACATAGAGTCAAGAATCAATTCAACTTTCTATCAGAAATTGTTTAAGCCAAAAGAAAGAAAACCAAAAAAAATATATCGAACATTGTTCCCAATTTTTGTGATATCTGATCTAAGTACATTCGAGAATTTTTTCTACTTAATAGCAACTAAGTCGCAAATAACGCAGAATCAAAACAACTCAAAACCCAAAAGTTAAACTTAACTAAACTAAAAAAAAAACAAAAAATAAATCAATCGAAACTTAAAGTGTGTTTTCGAGTATGAACATTATTTTGTGTACATTTTTGCAGCGTCTTCCAGCGGTACTAAGCAGGATCGGAGTAATTCTTGCAAGTCCTTTGGTAAGCTATCAACCACAACTCATGCACCTACCCACTTACCCGCCCCAGCCTAGCCCCCAGCCCTGCCCCACCCGATGAGTAAACCAAAAATGCCAATAACAAGAAAGAATTTAACACGACACTTTACTAACAACAAATCTACACAACAAATCTACACACAATACTTACTACCCTCTCTCAAAGGTGTTTCCCCTCTACTCCCCCTACTTGCCTATGAAAATCCACCCTAGAAAATCAGAAAATTGAGAAACAATTCTAACAAATGGCATGTGAATTTCGCTTTTAAAAATGCATTTGAAGAAAAATGTTTAATTTTGTTTATCAAATTTTTTGATTTCGAACATGTTTTTTGATTTGATATATTCAAAGCCTATAAGTCAATATAAAGGAATTAATTGAATTAATGATTACAATTTTAATTCAAATTTACATAATGTAGACGCACGCTTTAAGTGTTTTGATTTTTCTCTAATTTTCGGTATTTAATTCCGGTATTTTTTTTTTCTGTTTTTTAAGTTATCTTTTTTATCATAATGGAAACTTAGAAACTACACAAGAGCCCGATAGTTGAAACATTTAAAATATGGCAATAACTACAATAACAACTAACAAAACCCACATCAGCAGCAACAATAATCACAATATTTATTAAAAAAATAAATTGCGTATTAAAGTTTAAAAAAAAATAGAAGTAAAATATTTGAATCAAATAAAACACACTTTAAGATCACTTACAATTGGGAAAAATGTTACGAGCAAAACTCGAACAAATGACAAAATATGGAAAAATTATTGTTTTTCATATAGTAATTACAACAACAAAACAAACAAACAAAAAAGAAATCTAAAATGAGCAATAAATCAAATTTTATATATATCTATATATTTATCAATATAATTTATTTAATTATTTATTTAAGATATTTGCATAATTGAGTTTAAATCGCTTTATGTTTCGTTCGATTTGTTAACGATATAACGACACGCCTTATAAAAAGTATATAGTCGAAACGCTTTTCTTTGATTTTTGAATTGTTAAGCATTGGCCGACGGTTAAATACCCTTTCGGAAAACTCAAGAGTGTTTTAAGTGCTCAAAAAACTCTATAGCTTACTTTTAAACGCTTTATAGATTATTTTTCAAACCAACAAACTTATTTTTTACAGTGTATGGTAGTAGTAACCTATATGAAATAGAGTATTTTGATTTTTTATTTATGTTCTTTGGTTGCCCCCAATGCTTGAAAGCTTTTTTTCTGGTAGACCAATTGTTAATGGCTTTGGTTTTAGAATCTAAAGCATTTTGTGCAACGTATTCTAGATATACTACTCACTATATACTATATATACTATGTAAATCCAATTTTAAACCCACAACACAAATACCAATAAATACCAATAAGCTTAACAGTTACTACAGTGTATGTATGTGTGTGCGTATCTATGTGTAAGTGTATGTGTGTGTTAGTATGTGTGCTCGTAGTTTATTTTTAGTACTTTAGTTTTTAGTCTATTTATTATTTTAGTTATGAAAGGTTCAAGTGAAGTCTCAACAGAGTTGTTAAGGAAGTTTATTGGAGTAGCTTAAGGGGAAATTAAATAAGAAATCGTAAAATAATAAATTGTTTATATAAAATACATTTCTAACACGAATGTGAATGAATTTTCTTGAATATGTTAGCAAATTAACAGAGAAGCGCTAACTAACAGTGTGTTCACATTTATAACAGTCGCGTGTTCTATGCACATATAACATAACAGACTCTGTCAACAGAATGTTATTGATTAACAGTTATTGATTAACAGAGAAGCGCTTACTAACAGTGTGTTCAGATTTATAACAGTCGCGTGTTCTATGCACATATAACAAAACAGACTCTGTTAACAGAATGTTATTGATTAACAGTTATTGATTATCAGAGAAGCGCTTACTAACAGTTTGTTCACATTTATAAAAGTCGGGTGTTCCCTGCACACATAGCATAACAGACTCTGTTAACATAATGTTATTGATTAACAGCGTTTGAATGACAAGCAACATTCATGACTCATAAAAATTCATCTTCAATCATAAAATTTGTCAACTAATGGAGAAATAAGAAGAACAAAAACTAACGCCACTGAATGTTATCGAAAATTCATGCAAAACTAATCGAAATCAAATCCAAACCTAAAAATCAATAAAAAACAAAAACTCCAAATCTCTCTCCAAACTCTCAACATCAACATATATGTCTCTCTTTCTCTCTCTGTCTCTCAAATGTGATCGTGCAAAAAAAAACATACAAAAATCAAAAAATCGAAAAATTCAAAAATCGAAAAAATCAAAAATACCAAATACCAATAAAGTACAAAACTATACCACCCAAACTGTCCCATCCACACATTCAATATAGGAAGTAATCGAAAGAGAATTTCACGCTGCTTTGTCGTCCTACTCCAAAAAAGGCAAGCGCCGTCGCCACACCGGCCACAACCATGCCCAATACGCCCCTATCGACAGCAACGCCTGGCACACCCCGTCACACAGAGCAGGAGGCGGAGGATTTCTTTGGCGGCGGCATGCGTTGGCAGGAGGCACACGGTGGCATCATCGGTGCCGCAGTACAAAATTTGCGGGCACGTTCGATTAAACGTAAAAGCGGCCGCGAAGCCGCAAGAAGCCCATCAACACCAGGTGTCAAATCAGCACCAATCACTATCGAGCATATCTATGAAGAGCCAACAACAACACCCGTAACGGTTGCCACTGTGACTGCCACGCGTGTTAAGTTTAAGGACGAACAGGAGGACCAAAATTCGGCCAGTTCATCCTTGTTGCGACGCTCCATTGCCACCAGTACGCCAGCGCTTGTGCTGCGCATTGAGCAGGAGAAAAGTGAAACTCAACACGAGGAGGAGAAGGAACAGAAGCTGAGACCGGAACAGAGGCAGGCACCAGAGCAATCCTCTATCGAAATGACCGAACATCAATGTCAATTGACATTGCCATTAAAACCGCCACGCAGAAAAACTTCACGCTCCAATTCGCCGAGCGGTGTCTACGGGGCGGATGAGGAATCCATGACGAGAGCACAGGAGGAAACTGTGAGTAGTTGCGATTACACACAGAACGACAGACCCGAAAAAAAAAATAGATCTCTAAAGCAGAGTATAACCAACTAACCGAACTAACTATTAACTAGTTAAGAACTAACCATTAACTAGTTCTGCTTGGTGTTCTTGCTGTTGCTGTTGTTGTTGTTCTTATTGCCCCATGCACAACTAATAACTAACCATAACAATGTTAACAAGTTTGGCAAAAGCGAGTTCAGCGAAAACCATTTTTCTGTCTCACTCTAACTCTCAAACTCTTCCTCTGCTTCTCTCTAACGATCTCTCTCTCTCTCTCTTTTTGTGCTCCATTCTCAGTTGTCTCTCGAGACTTTCTCACAGTTCTTTTGGCTTTGTCGCAAGGCAGCCAAACCACTTTGCCCACTAAACTTTATTGCTTGCGGTTATTTTGATTGCAATTTTCTCTCACACATACACAAACACACAGGCACACACACAATTACTCGACAAACTTTGGCCAACATGCAATTGAACTTTAGATGAAAAATCAACAATAAGTAAAATGCATTTGTTAGAAGTTCAGAGAATTGCCCTAAATTGCATTGATTTCCAAAGAGCTTAAAGTGCAATAATTAACAACATTAAAAGCTAATTGTAATTGGGAAAATGTTTAACAAGAAGTAATCAAAACTAATTAAATTAAATAAAATAAATAAAAGATAATTAACTAAAAGCTTAGCTGCCTATGAAAAGTAAGCAAAAAAGATTGGAAGTGATTAAATTAAACTTTAACAATTTCCACATTTGGGATTTTACAAGAAATCCTAAAGTCAGAAACAGACTGACTTTAAAAGAAAATCCTTTAGGGAAAGCGGTTTTGAATACTGCATGAAATCTGTGGAAAAACGAACAACCAAAAAGAAAGAAAAGAAAAGAAAAGAAAATAAAGAAAAACACAAAATACTAACGGTTGGAAACCGCAAGAGGACTCTATCAAGAAAGGAAATCATCAGCGGAAATGCAAATAAATAAAAGTCGAGAGGAAAACTCAGAACAATTACGGAACGTGATGAAAAAGCATATCGCGAAAAGCAGCCATTTTGAAGAGCAACAACAACAACAGCAGCAACAATAGCAGTAACAACGAGAACAACAACAAACAAGAGTTACATGAGTAAAAGGACAACAACAACAACAAGAAGAAGAAGATGACTGTAGAAATGTTTTTCGGCCATTAACATGTAAATTAAAAATGGTGTACGCGTTTAAATTGACGCAGAGCGGCCAAGACAGGTGGCAGGTGGTAGGTGGAAAGCAGGTGGCAGGTGGCAAGTTGCCACTCGACTCTTTGCCTGTTAGCAGTTGCCAGTTAACAGTTGAAAGTTGGCCCAGTCGCTTCAAACCAGGGCAACATAATTATTCATGAGTGCCCAAAGTGGAAAATACCGTAATGAGCCTGAGAGCAACACGGCAAACAAGAAGTACACGAAGAAGGAATAGCAAAAAGCAGAGCAAAAGCGACAAAATGGAACACAAACAAATGAAGTCTGTGGAGAAAAGTAAAAGATACATTCAAGTAAAAGATACATTCCAGTAAAAGATACATTCCTGTAAAAGATACATTCCTGTTATATATGCATCATAATTGTAAGAATTACGCTACGATTTAAGAGAAAAGTTTAAGCAACTCACGAGTCATTTTAAAGCAAAAGACAACAAAAGTTTTGTGCCCCAAACAAAATCTTTGGGGAATTTGTAACATTTCTTGTTTGTAGGCAGCTACCACAGTTTCACTCCCTACCCCTCCCCCCTCCCCCATGGAATTTACCGCCCCCTTTTCTGACTTTCTCTGTGACTCCACTTTATGCAGTTATGTTGTCAGTGCTAATTGCGCTGTGCGAAAATGTCACCACTTGGCATACATTTTTCAAGTGTCACCAACAAAATTGTGTTAATAAAATTAAATTGTTCTTCAAGTTAAACGCGGAGTGAGAAAAGTCACAACAAATCCCCAGTGATGCTATAGACGGTTATGCTTATAGAGCAGGATGGAAATTGTTACAATAAATTGAAGAAATTTATTTTATAATTTTATAAAATTGAAAAAAATATTTACTATAATTTTAAAAAATTATAAAAATATTTTTTAATAAGAATGGAATTAACTGTTAATGAAAACTTCAAAAATCTTCATTCAAAAACATAATTTATCTATAAACCGAATTTAATTTCATACTTATAAAAAAGGGGGAAAATATTCAAACAAATTATTTAACATTTGTTAAAGAAATATTTAACAAAAAAATATACTTCTTTTACTGCAATTGATTACAATATTTTCTATAATTTTTTTTTAATAATTTTATTTCGGTCTATCCTATAGATTTATGATTATTGCTTGATTTAACCACTGTAGTCGCAATTTGTTTTAAATAATCAGTGGGAAGCACTTTAAGTGCAATTTATTGCACAATAAATCATTAGAAAATGTTAAGCAGTTTTCAGCAAGTGCTGAAATGAAGCTTTCGGCATCACGTCGCAGCTAATGAGGTCAGTGGAGCGCAGTTCCATTCTTAAGCCCCACAACAAAGACAAATCAGCTAACCCACACATACCAACACACACACACACACACACACACCCACACACCCACTACAATCCAATTCTATTACACAGTTTTCCCCGTTTCCCCCTCTCCAACACTCTGTGCATTATTTAAGCCAGGAAACTGCAACGTTTTCCATTTAAAATCATGTCCAAACAGAGTACGTGCTGCAGTAGCTGCAAAAAGCAGCATTCTTTTCAGCAAACCTCACAGCAATTGTAGTTAATTTATGTAACTGCTGGCCACCTACGACTCCAACAGATCATTTGTAAAACACATAAACTCCATGCTAATTATGTGCAGTGCAAACACATTAATATTAAATATAAAACAACTGTTTAAATCTAAGAATTTCTAAGGGTTTTAATTATTTCTATGCAGACAGTCTTTGATTAAAAGATTTTATGTATTTAAGTTACACTATCCCAAATGATTTTAGTTATTAATTATATTTTATATGTGTGTGTGTCTATGTTTATTTATAAGCTAATTTTCACCTGTGTAAACGTGTTGATGAGAGCTTCTAACTTTTTCTCTAAGCCATGTGTATCTCGTAACTCGTATCTCGTATCTATGTAAATTTGTTGAGCACGCTTGAATATGACAAAATATCTATTGCTTAGTGTAAAGAGCACATCCTTAGTACCAAAACTAAACCAATCCTGATCAGTTACATTTCATTAAAATACAAAAAAAATAAATTAAACACATGTTCATGAAACAAAATTAAATGTATACCATAAAAATTAAATAAAAATTTATAATTAATTTATATTCATAATTTATTTGACACCCAACATAAACGAAAAATACACAGCAAAATTCTCATGCCATTATTATCCATGTCAGCCATAAATAACATAAATAAATTATATCAAATTGCCGAAGCTTATATCAAAACTATACTAAAAACAACTTACAGTTGTGCGAGCAAAATTTCTAAGAATTTAGCAAATTTCTATTCGAAAATAGTTATTAAAAATAAATTCAACAAATTGTGCAGCCACATTAAATGTGAATTTACTTCTTCCACTTCTTTAAATGCTGCTAATAAATTACAAAACAATTATAATATTAAAACAGCCCGTAAGTATGCAGTAATTATTTTACAAATCACGAGCGTATTTTGTTGTAGTTTAAATAAATTGAAACAAAAAATCATAAAATAAAGCTAAAAAGTTTAAAATTAATTTGGCAGCGCTTTTAAAAAAAAAAAAAAAAACAAATATGAATATTTGCGTAGTTAAAGCTTTATTTGTTTTATTTAACCTTTTCACATGTTCAATAAAACGATAATAAAAATATATTCTTTTTCTATTTTTTTTATATATATACTTATACACAACTCGTACTTAAATAAACAATGCTTTTTGCTGTGTTTTTATAACGAAATGCAAACAACCCAAATGCAACCAAAACTGCAACTGCAAAAAAAAATAAACAAATTTTCGTTTTCCAACTTTTTCTTGTGCAACCGAATGCGTATGTGTGTGTGTGTCCATGTGTAAATAATAATGTTGAATTGTTTTCTTTAATACGTTCTATTTTTTCTTGTCTTAAACATAATTGTATTTAAAATTTTATACATTTCGTGTGAATCAACAATTAACGTATTAGTTTTTTAAATTTACCGCCATCTATCAGGGCGAAAAGCGACGCGACGCCGGCGCACCAAATGAGATTGTGGCATGCACCACATGCGGTGGCAGCAACAGTCCATGTACCCACTCGGCGAACAACGGTTGCGCCACGGAGGTGAGCCCAGAACCCAATAAGAATTATATATATTTATGTCTATTTTGAATTGTTATTAATTAATTGATTTTTATTTGCAGACCTGCTTCGTTCAAGTGCGCAAAAAAGAGCCACCGCATCCGATCCGAGTGGCAAAGACGATCGATGTCATTGCTAGAATAACATTTCCAACTGCTTATTCCATATTTCTGATATTCTTTTTTGTACACTATAAAGGATTTTCGTAAAATTAAGCTAAATGCAAAAACATACGCTAAAAACAACACAAAATACTAATGGAAAGAAAGCTAAACAGAAGGAGCATAAACAATTATTTAGAACCATTAATTTGTAGAGAATATCACGCAATGAACAATTAAATTATAAAATAAAAAAAATATTATGTTATTGCAGTTTTCTAAGTTCTTAAGGCCTTGCAAAAAGTCATTTAACTTATATGTAACAAAGGGAAACACAAAGTAATTTAATAAAAAATTAATTCACTATAAAAATTAAAAGGCAACACAAGTGATAAGAAAGAAATTAGTTAAAATAATTAAATGAGTTGTTAAAAAATTATAATCTCCCACACACACTCACACATACACTCATACACAAACATTTACAAATGAATTATTTAACATAAGTTGTTAATACGAGAATTAAATTAATGCAAAATTTAAAAAACATACGAAAAGATTTTCGACTGCCTTTTTTAAAAAAATAAATATATAAATAAAGAAATTAATATTAAAATTGCTCGACAAATGCATTAAATATTTAATTAAAAACTGCAAATGTTTAGCATTAAAATATAATACTTAAACGGTTAATTAAGAAGTTATGCTGAAAGTATGTACCAAAATGAATCAACATCAAAAACAAAAGACCTAGCCTATTTAAAAGAAACATATATATACTATATATATAATAAATATGATAAGAAAACTCAACACAAAATGCAACCCAGAAACCAGCTTTAACGCTTTATCTATGCGTAGTGACAAAAAAAAAAAAAAAAAGAACAAAACGTCAAAACTCATATTTATACATATATAAATAGAAGTTAATTACATACATATATATATAAATAAAACAATTCTAGTCAAATATTATTAATTATTTACTTCAAACTGCCTCCCAATATGTCAAAATGTTATAACAATTTTATGTTGCTCAAAATATGCAGAAATTAATCTGATTTAAGATCACTTTTGAGGAGAAAGTGATTTTGGGAACGTGGAATTAATATATTGTTTAAATTCACACTGTTAAAGAAATATGATAAATTGTTTATGATTTAATTTGTTTAAAAACTATTCCAATTATTGTTTTCATTTAAACTTTTAGTTTAAGTTGTAGTCAAAAATGATTGTTAAATATTTATGTAAAATTAATTAAAAACTCGCAAATATGTTGAAATCGATTACATGATTAATTAAAATATATATATAGATATATATGCTATTCAATTTCATTTGATTTCTTAGCACTAGTAAACTTTCAACACTTTGTAGCAGCAGGAATTGGAAAAAAAAACAATTTAATTGAGAAACATATCAAAGCTAATAGATGAAATACCTATATAATAATACTTAAAATAAAAAAAAAACTAAAAAAATACAAACTTAAATGAAAACTCAAGAAGCTATGCCAACCCAACTATAAACAAAAAAAACGCCCAAGTATTTTAGATACAATTTATTTCGAAAGCAACAAACGCCCTGCGAACTTTGCAAATAGAAGACCAAAAGTTAATAATAAATAAAATACACGAAAAATATATAAAAACTATATAAAAATATATTTAAAAAGAAAAATTTAACTAAACCAAATCAAACCTTAAAGTCTTGTGATATCACAAAAAAAAAGAAAGAAAAAAAAAAACAAAAAAGAAAAATTAAAAAACATATAAAACAAAAAAAAAATGTTTGCAAACAAATTTATTCAAGTTAATTAATTGAGCAGGTTATTGAGGGCCACCGTTACCAATAATTTAAATAATATTTAATATACGACACAAATACAGAATGCATATATAAAGCTTTTTGCAATTTTTATATTTCTAGAAACGTAGATTTGTTAAATTATTCAGCTTCACTTTTGGGTTTCGCTTTTAGAACAATTCCACAGTAAATATTCATTGCATACTTTTAGGGCTTGTGTATAATTTTCCAATGAGCCTGGAACTTAGGGTGATTTACATGTTTATTGCTGTGCAATTGCTTTGAAAGTGGAAATTCGTTTCGAAGCTAAATATAATTTTGCAAGCAAAAATTACTTTGAGCTTTGCATATTTTTCACTTGTTTTACAAAATCAATAACAAAATACAAAAAATATATAAAAATTTAAATTTTATAAGATGAAACAAAAACCCAAGGACAATCTTTTTGCAATTCAAATAAATACATAAAATCGGTTTTAAATAAAAATATATAATAAAATCATTTAATCGCTTAACACTTATTTGATCTGTATTGATTTGACCTCTGCTATTCAGCTGCTACTGTTTAGTTTATTTTTTGTATGGCAAAGTTTAAAAATGGCAATTGAAATCTGTAGAACATAGTGCCAATAAAAGCAAGGAATGTACAAAAAAAAAAGAGTTCAATTGGAAATGTTACTTAAAGTTTAAATTCATTACATTTCAAATACTTTATTTCAATGTTAATATGCTAACAATTGTAAGGTGCCTTCTTTAAATGATATTGTTATAAAAAAATTGTTGCAATTTGTTAGAATTTTGCAGTGTTAACTGGTTTCGTATAGCAAAGAATTAATGAACAAAATTATTTTAAATTGTTTTGAATTAAGCTTCAGAAAAGCTAGCCAGACAAGAATAAATAATATAATAAATAAGCTTATTTCGAAATAAATTTTCAATTTAAATTACATAATTCAATTTAAAACTGATCGGAATAATATTTTGCAAGGAAGTGACAAGTGCTTTGAAGAAGAAGGATTTAAAAATTTTATATAATAATAACTATAATTATATACGACTTAAAAATTAAAGCAATATAAAAATTACACTTTCGCCCAACCTGTGCCCATGTAAATCTGTATAAATTCTCAAATCTAATTTACAAATTTCCAAAAACAGCCAATTAATAAATTCGCAATGAATTGATTCAATAGATTAAATATTTGTGGAGTTCTTTTAGGACTTGCATTAATGGCAAGCATTTCATTAATCCAATCCTTGTGATAAAACACATTCGTGTAGACCGATGGCAAAATGAGATTACCACAGCCAAGACCATAGGTAGCAATGCCATAGAGATTAACGCCATCAAACAGTGGACTACCAGAATCCCCAGGACATGGATCTTCGTCGACAGTCTTATTAACTGATCCAGCGCACATCATTTCTGTGCTGTAGTAACTAATTAAAGAATTACAATACGATTGATTCATTAGTTCAACATCGATGTAAAGAATTCTGGATGCCAGTGCTCCTCCCTGTAAAAAAACTGTAGATTATATAAGCTCAATCAGTCAACAAAATGGTGTATTAACAGCCAAGACTCGACCCCAGCCCATAACTCGGTACATTTTTCCAACCTCAGGTGATTTACAGGGCAGATCGATAATCCCAATATACTTGTTGTCCTTGGGCAAATTCCTAGCCAACTTAATGAGGGCAATATTATTTGTATTGTACAGGGTATAGTTTTTGTGCACGATCAACTGGCTAACTGGCATATTTAAAGTTCTTCCCAGTACATGTTTCAACCGATTCGGAGTTCCAGCGACGACCAGCAACATTCGACTTCGGTACATTATTTTGCGATTACTTTGAAAAGAAAAAAAATTATAGTTATCTGAATTAACAGTAATATGTTTAATAACGCACTCCATGACACAGTGTGCCGCTGTTATAACAAATTTGGAAGATATTATCGTCCCTCCGCAGAAATGATTATCTCCGAAGTATTTTTGAGGAGTACGTGACCTTATAGAGACCACATACTTTGCCAGTGTTTCATATGTTACTGGATCAAAGTTAGGAGTTGCGAGCCGTTTAAGACGTTCCGATCCGATCTTCTGCAGTAATGATAATGCTATAAGCAAGAAATATATTAACTTTATACAGATCATTTCGTTGTCTATATATTAATTTATATGATTAGTGGACGGTACGTGAGTTTCTTTAATATGCCTTCTCCGATTGTTAGAAAATTGTTTAAGAAACATTGAATAATTTTAAATGGGTACAGGATGTTAGAAAGTTAAGGACACAGCGCGGGTATTAACATAATAAATCGTATTTTTTTGTAACCACATGAAAATATTAAACAAATATAATAACAATTCGATTCGATGTTGGAATACCCTTGAAAGGAACTATCCGACCTTAAGTTTAAAGAGAATTAGTTGAAATTCTCTTCCTACTTAAGGGTATTATAACATCAGCTGAATTAATAGTAATATAAAATACACAACAAAAGGCAAATAATTCTATTAACATGTAAATAAAGTATTCAAACATAATACAATTTAATAAATTAAATCAGTTGATAAATTCAGAGCATATAAATGATATAGTAATTAAATCAAACTAGAAGAAAAAGCTTTATAAGCTGTAATGACAGCAATGTATGCAAAAAGCCAACAGCAAAATGTAAATAAATTAAATTAATAATACTATTCATTAATTTATTTTATTAGCTAACACTAAAATAATTTCTTAAGTATTTATAACAAAAACAAAAACAGATAAAAACAAACGAAAAGAAATATTTGCTAATTCTAAGTAAATTAAATACACAAAGAAAGAAATTTGTTTGCTAACTTAAATAAGAAAATCACGAGAGCATTAGGGATATATTTTAGGTTCTTCACATCATTACACAATAGAGTAGATTTCTTATAGATCAATTACAAATCTGTCACAATTTAATGATCGGCGCAAAGCAAGCAAAACGATTTTTCAAATTCTTAAAAAATTATTATCAAATAAATGAAAGCAAATAAAAATAAATTTAATACACAACTTGAGCAAATTTATTAACATTATCAATAAAATGAAACATGCTGTAAATACACGAAATGACAACAACAAAAACAACTAGTTATAAATAAATGAGAATAATGAAAAGACAAGAAACTATGAAACCAGCAAGAACAGCTTCGCATTAATAAAGATCGTCCCAAAAAAAAAAAAAACATTAAATTGAACAAAAAATATCTGTGTGATAAATGTCTTTGATTTTCAACATTTTTTTTATAGGATCGCCAATTTTCAGGTCAAAGTGGCACCGCTCTTGAACCGATAGCCAACAAGCTTGGAGATATTTATTGCATACTTTTAGGGATGGCGTATAATTTTCTTTTAAACGATTAAAGGTCATAAATATAAATATTACGACAATAAATGTATTAAATATGGTAAGAATGAGAAGTTGACTATATATAACAGGTATAACAATATGACATTAAATTTAACGAAACATAAAATTTCCCTTTAACTCCCATTGAGTGTAGTAATTAACAATTCAACAGTTTCATTAACAAATGTACAAATAGCCCTAAAAAAAAACCTCATAATAATTTGTATCAATGTATGGAATATTGGTAGGTAACTTTTTGGACTTGCATTTATGGCGATCATCTCATTAATCCAGTCAACATGATGAAACACATTCGTGTAGACAGAGGGCAGAATAAAATTACCACAACCAAGACCATAGGTAGCAATGCCATAGAGAGTAGTGTCATCAAGCAGTGGATCACCGGAATCCCCAGGACATGGATCTTCGTCGTCACTCTTATTAAAATTTCCAGCGCACAGCATATCTGCGCTGTATGATCTTATTAAAGATCTACAAAATGAATGTTCCAAAAGTTCAACATCAATGTAAAGAATTCTGGATGCCAGTGCTCCTCCCTAAAAATAACTGTAGATTATATAGGCTCAATCAGTCAACATAACAGTGTTTTTACAGCAAAGACTCGACCCCAGCCCATAACTCGGTACATCTTTCCAAAGCTTGGTTCTTGTGTGGGCATCTTAATAATCCCAATATATTTGTTGTCCTTGGGTAAATGATAAGCCAATTTAATGAGAGCAATATTATTCGTATTGTATAGAGTAAAGTTTGTATGCACGATCAACTGGCTAACAGGTATATTTAAAGTTCTTCCCAGTACATGTTTCAACCGGTTCGGAGTTCCAGCAACGACCAGCAACATTCGACTGCGATGCATTACTTTTCGATTGCTATGAATTATTTACGTTTTAGTAATTTAAATGCTCTATAGGCTTTTTAATTACCCACTCCATGACACAATGTGCAGCAGTCAAAACAAACATGGAAGATATTATAGTCCCGCCGCAGAAATGATTATCACCGAAGTATTTTTGGGGAGTACGTGACCTTATGGAGACCACATACTTTGCAATTGTGTCATACGTTACTGGATCAAAATTGGGAGTTGCGAGACGCTTAAGACGCTCCGATCCGATCTTCTGCAATAAAGATAATGCGATTAGCAAGAAATATATTAACTTTATCCAGATCATTTTCTTGTTTATATATTAGTTTATATAATTAGTAGACGAAATGTGGCTTTCTTTAATATGCCTCCTCCGTTTGTAAGCAGTTATTTCCAAATTTTAATTGGATATATATTGAAAACAGTAAAACAGGTAAATAAATTTAAGCAAACATATTAAAAAATACATAAATTTGACACAATTTATTATTGAATTCTTCTTAAACGTGAGAAAGGCTACAGTCGAGCGACCCGACTTTAAAAGACTCGGTACTTTTTCTAGCGCGCATTTTCCATACAAATAAGTACTTTTCGACCGATTTGTCCTATCAGAGCTATAAGCTATAGTTGTCCGATCTGGATCAAACTGGTGAGGATAGATTTCATGGTACGACACACATAATGTGTCAATTCAGACAGACGGATATCGCTGTATCAACTTGACTTTTGATGCTGATCAAGAATATATATACTTTATGGGCTCGGAAAAGCCTCCTTCTGCCTGTTACGCACCTTTCGCTGCAGACAAACCTAACAGACCTCTCTACTCTATTTTAGATTACGGGGTCTAAAAATGTTTGAAAAATTTCTTCAACTTTCAGCAGGTTTTTTTGCCAATCATTAAAGGGCGCGCCAGTTTTCAGGTCAATGCACACGCGCCACAGCCGGCGGCATCTTTAACGGGGCACAACCCCTAAAACCGATGGAACAACCTGCAATCGATGGAACAGCTTGCGAGATCTGCGCGCCTTAAAACACACACAGCAGACAGCGCAAAAGAGCAAGAGCAGCGAGAGAGAGAGAGAGCCAGAGAGATAGGGAGAGGCAAGAAACAGGTTCCTCGAGACGGTTTGGGAAACAAGTGTTTTTTCTCTCTTTTGGCCCGCGCAACAGCTTCCTTCCGCTATGGCCAACTGGACTCTGGCACTTAGGGTCTAGCTTGGTGATAGGGAAGGGGAAAAAAGCAGAAGCAGACGGAGACGGAGACTCACCTGAAGTCCCGCTTCGTTGCGCTCGTTGATTTCTACACCTGCAGCTGCAACGTGGCACGCGGTTAAATGCAGGCAGCAGAAGTTCTAGTCAATACCCGGCTCTAAAGTCTGTGACCCCGAGTCTTTGTAATTATTTCCCAACGTACATATATAATGATCAAAGTCTAGTGTTTTCTCACTCACTCCAATGTCTTGGCCATAATTGGATGCTTGAATGATTGTTGGCAGTGCGGGAAGTGTGTTTTGTCAGCAAAAAATACGTTACATTTTGACCAAATGATCTTTAGGACATTCTGTGTCAGGGTCAAACAACGAGCATATGTTGATTCTAGTATCAAATCGCTCTTTGTATTGTAGTGTAGTTGTTTGGTCATAAAGTTCATGGCTTTAAGTGAATAATCCTAATCACGAATGGACAATCAACGTGCATAATAAAAACTCAATCATTTGCTTAGCGCTCAAAGCACAAATTCTGTTTTAACTGCAACGCAATTAACCTGTGCAGGTAAAACCCCTATCATTACAAAATTTCCATATGCGACACATGCAAACCAATTCAAGTGGCGCCACTCAAGTTCAGACAACATAGGCGGGGAGTTACATTCTACGTAGGTGAGTAAATAATAGGGCTGAAGTTGGCTAAGAAGTTTGCCAACACCTTACCACACAAAGTTTCCATGGAACAACTGGGAATGGAACACTAACTAAGTTAAGGAGTAAGGTGTTTTAAAACTTTTCTTAGAAATTTTTCAGAAATGTAAACATTCTTTCAAAATAACCGTTCTTAAATCTGCAAAAACAACTGGGAAAGGAATACCCGACTGCACTTAAGACAGTCAAGGAACAGTTGGCAGTGAAACGCGAAGGAAAATTAAACTATTAATAAAGTTACTTAGATTTCTAACAATTTTATAAGTTTAAAGATATCAAACTCTACGAATGAATTTGTATTTACTTGAAACAGTTGGAAACGGAACAGAAAACGGTTTTCCTGTACCCACTAAGAATCGAACTATCTTGAATTTCCATCGCTTTTAATCGATTTCTGGACTGCAAACGTAGCTCAGAACATTTCAGTTAATCGTGGCCACAACAGAGAAAAATTATATCGAATGATTAGAGGTAAAATATCCGTTGGGAAACTTACTATAGTTGCGACTCGCGACATATAAAAGTACTTAGTGTCAGGTCTGAATGGGCGTGGCAATTAGTTGTTCATGTGTGCGCATTAATTGCTTCTCCAATCCAAAATCCAAATAAAAATTAATAACCACGCATTTGCTACCCGTGAAACTTGACGTACAACACCGTCCCAAGGCAATTGTTAGTACCTGCACTCTATCCCCATACTAGCTATGAGAATTTTTTTTATAGTATACTATAGTTTGGTGTATGGAGGACAATACCAAACGACAGGAGTCCTGTTTCCATTATTATTACCGAACATTATGTTTGTTTATTACGGGCCGATGTCGCTGTCGCTGGTGCCATATCGTGAAATCGCTGAACCACAACGACGCAACGGCAGGTACAAAATTCTAGAGTAGTAGAAACCACCCCATGGATAACTTTAGGTTAAGTTAGTACTTTGGCAAATTAGTACAGGCTGCCCTCAAACCTGCCACCAAATCAATCATTTACATAATCGCAGCTCGGCAAAGCGTCAAAATTTCACGCGCTCTGGCGAAATTATTCTCCCCAAAATTGACAACTTGCGTGTTTTTAATTGTTTTTCTTAAGGGAAGCCCAAAGGGGGAACCCCCTGGCACCACACTAAACCCTAAAACAATGCAAAACCCTAGAAACCCCAAGGAATATAGGTATATATCAAAATATCTTTACATTATTTGTATTTTAATGGAGTTGGAAGTTATGCATGTTTCGAGTTGGAAAACTTTTAAAGCAAACCATAAAAGCACGGGCAATGCCGGTTACAAGCAACTATAATTTTAATATCCACCAATAAATGAAATGCTATACATACTAAATACTAAATAATTCATCAACTGAGTTACGAACCAATGAATACTAGGAAAAATAAAAGAAAATAAACGATTTTGTAGACATTTGTCTGAAATTCTGCTATTTTAAGTTTCTTGTTGGCATTTCTATGTATTTGGACCATAAGAGAAATCATGACATCAAAGGAAAACTGTCTTTTAAGTATATTAATCCGAACTTTGGAGTAGTCTTTTATACAAACAAGCGATTTCAATGGTCTTAAATCTAGTTTCTAAAAACAAGAGCTTTTTCTTGAGCTTTTGTCTTAGCTTTATTTAAGATTAAGAAGTTAGATCTACTCAATATATTCTAATTGCACTGCTTCCTTCATTTCCCCAGCGTTACCAATTCTTCTCTATAAATAGATATACAAAACTAATTGAAATTGAATTGAGTTTTACTTTCTTGCTACTCTTCTATATTCTTTTTGTTCCTTTTTTGGTTTAAGCCATCTATCAAAGTGTTTTTAAGCCAGCGAAAAATGCCGTTAGCAACAAAAGTACAACAATTTCGTGTCATGCATAGGCTTAAAACAACAACAACAACAAGAACAACAAGAACAACTAAAATCGAATCGTGAAAGGTGAATGCTGCCCATTAACAATAAAATATACAATACACGGCAGAAACCGAAATAGAAGTAGGAGAGGGGAGTGAGAGAGTAAGAGGGGTACAAGGGGGTATAAGGGGTAGTACTAGGGGGGGTAATCGGAGTTGGGAGTCGGAGCAGAAAAAGAATTTTATGTACCGCGAGTTCTTTTTTACTTTTAATAGTTGTTGTTGCCGTTGTTTTTGTCGTTGTTGTTGTTGCTGTGGCACGTTATCAACAATCTCGTTTTACCAAATAACACAAAGTGCGCCCTGGCATTGGTATAGGTAAAATATCAACAGAAACAACAACAACAACAACAACAACAGCAGCTGGAGGAGGAATAGGGCTAGAGGTTTTGGCCGAGACACGCTATCAAAGGAGCAAGCAGGAAAGAGGAGGAAAAACTGCAATGTGTATGAGGGAGTGGTCGCATGTGGATCTGGATCTGACTATATATATACATACACATATATATAGTTCTGTATGTGTTTGTGTGCAGGGCTAGTGAAAAAATTGGTAGCACCGTTGGTGGTTGCTGCTGGTTGGCCAAAAAGACGACAACGGGGCAGCACAGTTGTTGTTAGCAGCTACTACCAACAGCAAAAACAGTTGCTGATGACGGCAGCACCTAACAACCCCTAGACTCTCGCGCTCCCTCTCTTTCGCTCTCACTCTCTCTCTCTCTTATACGCTCTTCCTCTCTCACTCCCTTTCTTGATAGTGTGTGCATTGGTAGCTAGCTGGTTTTGCTTTAAAGTTTTGTGTGGTAGCAAATAAAATTTTAGTTAGTCACATGCCGTCGTCAAGGATACGCCGTCGTCAGTCCTGTTTGTTGTGCATTGAACGCGACTTTTAGCCAAGTTGTCACTAGCAACCAGCTAAAGGACTCACACACCAACACTGTCTCTGTGTGTTTTCTAGCCTAGGCTTTATTTGAATATACACACATATATATATATATGTTTACTATACATTGCACTGGCTGAACAAGGACAACAGCTTAGCACCTTTGGCCACCTGTCTAGATCTAGAAAACCGAAAAAATATTAGCAGTTTCCGGCTGCGCTGCCTGACGTCGACAAATTCAGCCATCGTAAGGCACGTTACATAGCTGCAAATTCAAATTTGAACTTCAGTCAAGTGTCAAAGCTCAAAGGATTAACAAGTCCTGCGGCTCTAGCATGGCAGTTAGCCAACTTATCAAGTGACCAAGTGCAAAATAGTTAACCTTACACACAAATCCAAGCAACTAAACTGCCAACAAACCTATAAACTATTACCAAAAAAAAAAAAAAAAAAAAGGAAAAGAAAACAATCAAAACTCAAATACAAACGAAATTCATTCAACGATCGAGAAAATCCGTCTGGAAAATTAACTGAAAAGGTAAGTGTAGATCAGCTGATCGGAAAATGTTCTTTTTAACTTACTGACTTTGTGGAAAGAAACAAGAAAAATGCTGCCATTGTGTCTTGGCACTGGGAGAATTCACAGTTGATTTCACAATATTCTGTGGTTCTGCGGGTGCCAAAATATAATGTGTGGTCAAATTAAACAACTTAAGAATAATTCATGAAAGTCTACTATAGACTAGTCAAACTTCAATTTATGTTAAGCAGAAACTAGCTAGATATGGCAAGTATATAGCAATGTGAGCAGTTACTGAAACGATCTGCAAACGGTTAAAGAAAAGTTAGAAGAAATGGATTCAATCATAAAAATAGATTAGAGAAATATCTGAAGAAGTATGTAAAATATAGGTAGCCTACGAAACATCTAAATAAATATATAAAATTATATAAAATAATAATATATTTGTAGAGTAATGGAAAAATGTATAACGATAGTTCTTTAAAATGAGTAAAGCTTCTCAAAATTTCGAAATTTTCCATAATTTTTTTTTTTTAATTTTAAATTTATAATGATTAATTGTTAGTTAAACTACAGAATATTTATTATCACATTTTTTTACTTAACATTTCTTAAAAATTAAAATTTTCTTATAGCAGAAAACCAAAAAACTCCCAAAAAAAATGATTAAACATTTTACCTTTATAACCTTCCATATGATTATAATGAATTTCAATTCAAGCAGATACGCTATACTATATAAGAAAATATATATATTTTACTTAAAAAGTTAATGAACTGTTCTATAGTTAAAACCATCAATTCTTTAAAGCCCACTTTAAAAATAGACAGTAGACGTCATTAACGTGACGAGTACGAGTCAGTATATAAGTAATTGATCAATTTAATAATATATATCCACTAGTTAAAGGCAAGACATTGAACTTTGTTGGACAGGTCAACTAAATTGACCCACAAGGTCTAGGGAATTTCTTCTTGGAAATGTCTGAAAAGCCTGAAAAGTTGGAAAAGCCGCAGTGCTATTAATTAAACATATGATTGCTTCTGCATAAAACCCACCCAACTTGCCACAATTAGTTGCACTTAAAACGTCAGCGCTGGGTGTTCAGATAATTGTCCTGGGGCTCTGTATGTTAGTGGGTGTGCGTGTGTGTGTGTGTGTGAGCCCCTAAAGGTCCTGCCGCGTGGCACAAACATCGAATGAAATTTACATTTGAACTTATCTTGATTGGAAATTACAGTACTCAATGGATGTTTGCATGTCCAGTTTTGCTCAGTTCGGTGTAATCAAAGGCCTTATTGACAGGAGGCCACAGAGGACTGTTGGGGGAGTGGTAGCAATGGGGCATTACTACAATTCGGACCGCCTTGTAGGCGTGTCCAATGCATACGAAATTCTTTACAACATGCCGCACTAGTACAACTCATTTGTCTAATAGCTTTCAATATATATGTACATATATCTATATATGTACATATATTTCGAGGCGTGTGTGGATTGTTATGCAGTCCGTCAGTCAATAATGCAAGTGGGAGGGGCGTTTACAGCTAAATATTTAATAAATGTACATATTTATTAACAATTACTGGGTATGTGCAGCAGCTACTCATAATCAATCAGTGACAAAAATAATTTATTTTAATTAAAAAAGTTAAACGAATTTATTTTAAATTATAAATCAATATTTGTAATGCTGTCTAGGTTTCTACAGATCGACTTAAATAAATGCTATATTTATTTTATATTAAATTTTTAACTTTTAAGTTAAAAGCAGAGCATATAATACCACATTTTAAGTAGCAGATCTCCTTTTTATGATCTTAAGTTGTAAAAAACTCTTTTAAGTCAAAGAAACATTATTGAACTTCATAAATAAATTTATATAAATATTAAAACGCAGAATTATAGTTATTAAAATAAAGTTTTTACAACTTAAATGTAAATTCAACTCTTAAAATAAAATAATTTTAGCAGAATTTTAAATGAAAATTTTAAAAGTTTTTACACCTTTGAGTATTAATAAAGGTTTAGCTTACTTAATACCTCAGTTTAAAATATATAATTTCTTAAAAACAATAATTTAAATTTAAAATCAACAAAAAAGAGATTTCCTTGAGTTATTTACTAACCGTTTGCTGTTGTAAGGACTTTTTGAAGTTCTTAGAGCAATTTTACTGCCTCGATATATAATTTGAGCCATTTTGGCACGCTGCATTTACCACCGGCATAAATTTGCATTAATTCATAAGTCGAAACAGACTGTGTTTTTCGCTCCTTTAATTTGCTACCTTATTCTTGTTTTCTCCTCTGCTTTTTTTTTTTTTTGGTCAACAAAATTTGCATACAAAATGCAGGACAACAACAATTTATGCGGCCAAAAAAGGAAGAAATTGAAACAAATGGTCGAAAGAAAATGCAGAGCAGAAGAAGAAGAAGAAGAGTAAGGGGAAAAAGACAGACAGAGTTAAATAATGATAGAAACAAAGTTTTGCGGGTAATTTTCTAGGAATCAGAAATTGGTTTCGGCACAGGTGAGACAGGTGGGTCAGGTGGGTCTGGTATGGACTGCTGTGGACTGCTGTGTTTATGCTTGTGCTGGGCAGGTGGTGTCCATTGCACCACCAAGCAATGACTATGCATGTGACTATGTAAAACTTCATGCATAATTTATTTAATCGCCGGCAACAAATCTAAATTGATCGTTAGGCGTAGGCGTCCAAACAACCACCGCCATTAACAACAACAACAGCAACAGCAAGAACATGTCTAACAACCTTTTTGCGTGTTTTGAAAATGAAATCGAATCATATATACATATATACTCAATATACTTAAGAACTATATATACAATTGCCCATAGTAACAATTGTGCCCACCTTTTATTGCAGTGCCAATTAGTGCCACGATTCGGGCAATATGGCGCCACATCAGCAACAACAACAACAACAACAAAGACAACAACAACTTCAGCAGAACTCAACATTCATCGATGATAATCTTGACACCTGTCCATCGCTATTGAATTTACCTGAAAGCCCCATACTGCCGACCAAACATCAGCATTATCAACACCGCCAAAATCAAGACAGCAACAACAACAATAACAACGACCACTGCGGCCATAAGCCAAGTTCTGAACGTCTAGTAGATGCAAAAGTGCCAGCAACCGCTGGCCCACAACCAGGCCAAAATCAACAACAAAACGCCAGCAAGCCAAACGGAAATGGCCAACACACGGCCGCCAGTCGACGGCATCGCCATCGTTCCATTTCGCTATACGGCGTAAATAGTACTGTGGTAAGTGCCAGGCACGTAAGCTGCCACATCCACAGCCACGCCACACTCCTCTCGTCACCCCTCAGACCACAGCCCCCAATTTGCCCCTTCTGTGATTGTAGTTGTGGTATGAGTGAACCGTGGGCTTCCAGTGAAATCAAACAAATCATCTAATTGGCTAGCTAGTAAAAGCAAAATATTGTGCTTAAGAACGTGGCATGTTTAACTTTGGTTAGTTGGGTTAGTCATCCACAGTATGGGTCTAATGGAGTGAGGGGATGGGGGAGCTTAGATCGTTTCCAATGGGGGTGGGGGCATGTACAGTTGAGCAAAGTGTCGAAGTGTAGCTAATGCTCAATTGATTGGTTGGTATTCCCATAAGCTGTTAATCAAAATAGTAAACAAGAAACTGATTCTAACTGCAAATTGGCAGCAGTGGAGAGGCTTGGGGAAGTTTGGCAACAGCGCTATTCAATTTTTAACATTGTTTTGGGGACACGGTAAAATAATTATACCCAATAATCAATTGGTAGGATGTTAATCAAAGTAGTAAACAGCAGTACAAATGCCCTGTGAAACTTGGCAACAGCGCCAGTAACTTTAAGACATTATTTTGGGGCGACAGTGACGCAGTTGAACTCGAAAATCAATTCGTAGCATTCTAATCGAAGTAGTAAATAAGAAACCGACTTGAAATGCAATTTGGCAACAGTTGAAAGCCACTGTGAAACTTGACAACAGCGCCTACAATTTTTTCGCTTCGCTTTGGGAATATAGTGCCACAGTTAAGCTCGCAAGTTTGTTACAATAACTTTGCAACATTGAAATTTGGCAACAGAGCGTGCTTAAGTTTACTGTTGCAACTTGCAACTGCGCCTAACCTAAAAATCAAAACTAACCATACTTTGTACACCCAAATGTGTGGTTAATAAACATAGTTAGCATTATAACGAATGCGTAGAATGCCATAAAAACCAAAAGACTAATAAACCAATGCATTTGCCTTCTACTACTTCCGGCATAACAACAGGAACAGGGTCATAAGGAAATACCCATTTGGCTGGACGATGATGAGCCCCGTTATGTATCGGGTGTAACAAATAAAACGACATGCAATGACATAATCAAAGCCCTGATTGATGACGAGCTGAGCAATGGAACTATTGGCAACAACAACAAGCTAGGTGAGTCATTAGATCTAACTGTATTTATATATGAGATATAACCAATAGTTAGTTAGCACTTTTTGTATTAGTTTTTCGTATACTTTATCGCCTTTTTTTTGACTTTTTTTTATTTATGTTTTTACAATTATTCGTTCTTTTCGTTTCATTTCGTTTTCGTTACGTTTGACGCCGTTCCAAATACAAGATGGCGGCCATGGCTCAGCAGCATCGCGTGACTACAGCGATTACGTTATAACGGAACTTTGGCGTGGTATCGAGCGCAGCTACGACGGCAACATGGCCATTTTACCTGTTTGGCGCGCTTGGAGCCGTGTGCACAATGAGGTAATATGCGAGGAACTTCCCTTCCCCCTCCTTCCCCAACTCCTACTTCCCTACCTTCTCAACCTTCCGGGGAGCCAACCCAGCCTAAAATTCTGCCCACCTGCCGTGCAAAAAACTGGGCCCAAGGCAACAATAACAACAACAACAACAAAAGTCGACACTGATTGCATAATAAGCGTTTGTTTCTTTTTTTTTTGTGTTCTGTTCGTCCGTCTGGCGCCGCACGCAAGTCAAGAAATGTGAAATTCATGTTCAGCAATGACCCCCGATCTCCTTCTACCGCAGGTCACGCCCCCACACACATAGTACACACAGTACACCCACACATACACCACCTTACAAATAGAAACATGCCAACGTATGCTTCACTGTAGTCGCATTTGACTTGATTATGCGTTGCCTTTTCTATTATTATTTTATTTTAGTTTATTCTTTATGACGCACGAAGTGAAATTAATTTGGCTATTGATTTTTATATTTAACTTAATGTTTTGTTTTTACATTTCTCATTTTCTTTTTTTTTTTTTTTTTTGTTAATTTGATGTTGCGTGCACTATTTTTATCAGCTCTGCTGACGATCATTAATTACTTTCAGCCTGTTTTTTCGTTTTAGCCTAATAGCATTTTAATTGTACAAGTTGACATATTAATAGTGAAGCGAAAAAGTAACTTTAATAAATTGAGTAATAAATAAATTTTAATTCTTTCTTAAATTTTCTTTATAGTTGCGTCTCTCGCTCAAACATCGTGGAGATCTGAAGGAACCAATGCCACTGCAAGTGCTACAAATAGCTCCTTCTGTTCCCGCTCACAGTTTCTCCATGCTCAAGTGGCTCAAGAAGTTACTGCATTTTAGCAATAAAAAGGAAAAGTCTACGAAACCAGCCAAAATCAAGGGAAAGTGTTTGTTGGCTGCTAAACAGCAGCAGGAAATTCCAGATGAATTGCTGTTGATACTACTTCCCGATCAGCACTATAAAGAGCCGGCAGATGCCAACCAGAATGTCAAGACAAAGTTATACAAATTGGCCGAAACGCGCACAAGGCAGCGACGTCGACGCAGCCGCAGTCGCAGTCGTCACGAACCGATTGCCATAACCGAAACTGTGGCCAACAACAACTGCATACGTCGACGTCGGAAGGATGCACCGCTGCGTCACAGTGTGCGCAACAAGTTGGCAGCCCTGCATGCGGACATGAATGAGAGGTACGAGAGAGAGGACAATCTGAAGCGACAGTTGGCAGAGAAATGCAGGCAGTACAAGCTCCACAACGAACTCTATATCTCCCCAAATATGGAGCTCTCAGTGGGTGTGCTGCAGTGTAATATTGAAGCCTATGCCGAGGATATTATCAAAACTGAGAAAGAGCTGCTCGAATTGAAGAACGAAATAAAGCATGATATTTCCCTTATCAATAATCTCAAGCGCATGACTCTCGAACAAGATGTGTCTGCGCAGTTAAAAACCAAAAATATATCAACGCCAAAGGATTTGAAGAAAACTAGTGAATTAACACCTCAAGCTGCTAAAAGTGTACACGAAATGCAATTCGTTGACAATATTTATGAATTTTGCGACAATAATGCAAGCATGTTAGTTTAGTTGTAAGACATTTTGTTAAGTTTTAAGCAATAAACCAAACTTAAACGTAAATGCATTTATTACTCACAATTTTGGTTCCATTCCAGACTTTACTATTGCCTTCTCTTTTTGTATTAGTCCAGCGCCACTTAAAGCCATCAAATATTGATTAATTTTTATATAAATTGCTTTTTCGAGTCTCATTTTGTATTGAACTTCGTGAACAACAATCGCGCAGTAAAAAATTTAAATCGTTTTACATCATTAAATAATATCGATCAAATTAATTGCATGCTATCGATAGTAGTTTCCCAGCACTCTCACACTATTTGCCTATCGATTTAACTCAAATTAAAAACACAACGGTCACCCTAATTTATTTTCGCAACATCAGGGCCACACTTATTATTGTTTGAGTTGAAAACATCGGATTTTATGAATATAATTTATAATCGTATTAAACGCGGGCGCCACTGAGGGCAGATGCACTAGCGACTACCCTACTAGTATTGAATTTCATTTCGGAGCGAGCGAATAATAAACAACATGGGGGTTCCTAAAATGAACCAAGATTGGTTTAGCGGTTTTTACAAAACAAAATTAAATCTTTAAAGGAGTTACTGCATAGTTCGAAATATAGGGAAAACGGGAAAAACCAAATTTTTCAATGCTCTGTTCTCTTCAATACAGGTAAATTATAAATGGCTTCAGGAAGACCCGTAACTTTTTTTTGGAACGAACGAGCCAAATGAACTGAACTATATGACCGAACAAAATCTTTAGCTCGGAGACCACACACAATTCGTAATAATACAAAGAAAAAAAGACAAACTACGCTACGGAAATTCAACTCTAAACAAACGATAATAAAAATATACACATTTCGTAAAGCAACTGTCGACAAATCTGAAAGTTTATCAAAAAACGTTATTTGGAATAGCAAACCAGAAATTAGGTAAGGCCTAATGAGAGAGAACGTGGTGGAGCTCGCTGAAATTGCAAGGAAAACGTGCTAAAAAGTGTGATTAAGGGTGGGGGAACTCTCTGTTAACCAAATTGCGTGCGCGGCAATATCTGTTTCTTTTGTGACGTACCGCCTGACGGACACTTGTACCAACAATTACAAACACAATAAAGGCAATGCAAAGATGCAACGATTTCCTGTACCTTCTTTTTTTCGCACAAGAGCGAAAGAGAAAGTGCAAACGTCGTCGTCGCTGCTGCTGCTAATGTTGTGCAGCTGTCAAACGACTTTGTTTTGTTTGTAGTAGTAATGTAAATACCATTTAGACAACAACACACACCTACACATCCGCAAATTAATACAAAAATAAATTCATAGATTAATTAACTGTGGTTGCTGACGCGCCAACGTTTCAAAACTGATAAGTGAAATTTTAAGTGCCTAAGAAATTATTTTATTTACAGCCTACATAAAGCGGGAAAATGGCACGCGGTCACCAGAAAATTCAATCCCAAGCGAAGGCAGCCGACAAGCAGGCCAAGATTAAGAAACAGCAGGGACACAGTGCCAACGACCAAAAGAAAGCGGCCCAAAAGGCACTCGTGCATGTGTGTGTGCTGTGCAAGGTATTTAACTAACTGTACATTTATGTTATCTTTGGCATAGCCTAGCAGAGCCCTGTACTTACTTGTTGACATGGTATAATACACACATAAAAGGAAATTTATATACATTCAAGCTAAAAATGTATATAATTTTAAGCCTTGTTTATTCCAATTTACTATCAATTACCCTCTGCAAGGTTATAACAATTAAAATGTATCAATAACATAAACTTAATAATATTTTTCTTTAACTCTTTTTTTCTGTACAGTCGCAAATGCCCGATCCCAAGACTTATAAGCAGCATTTCGAGAACAAGCATCCGAAGAATGACATGCCCGAGGAGCTGAAAGACTTGTAGATGTGCCGAGGCAATAATAATAATAGAGAAAATGATTGAAATTAATTTACATGAGGGGAAATATCAACTAAATATGACGAGTTGCCTACCAGTACGATAGAAACAAACCAAGATGAAAGAAGCAAAAAAAAGAAAAATGAAAAATTTAAACAATCAACATTTTTTGGAAATGAAATGGAAGAATCAAACGCAAGCTGAAATTTTTTATAAACTGTGCTAAAGAAACCGATTTGATTTGTTCAACAAAATGAATATACAATTTTTTGCATTGTTTTAAATTGCCAATTGAAATTGTTTAAAAGTGGCATTATCACTAGATAATACAATATAACAATTGCAATTAGTATGAATGCATTAACTGGTATTTTACTTTTTCTGCCGACACAATTATTATTATTATTACAACTAGTTTTGCGTTTATAAACAATTCTAATATTTTATAATTTTATACATTTCATGCAAGAAGAGAAAAAAACTAAAACAACAAAAAAAAATGGGAAAATGCGTTTTTATACTATAAAAATCAATGTAAATGAGAATTTATAAATACAATAAAAAAAAATGAAAAATTGTTAAGTAACTAACTGCATTGTCAAGTCGTAAAATCTTTTACAGTATTAAACTATGATTTCTGGTCTTCTGTGGTCGTAAGTTGCATAAAAACCAGATCTTCACGAGCGGGAAAATCTGTGAGCACTGTTATGCCAATGCTATTATCAGGCAGCTGTGGTGTCTCCTCATGATAGCCAAACCAATAGATAACTATGCCAGGTCCAAATCTAAAACGAAAACTTCGTTAGGAATAAGTTTTTAGGGCATTGCGAGAATCTCTTACCGGTTGCAATAGCTTTGGAGCTGCTGTTGTATGTTCCATTTGTGCCCCTTGGGATCTCCGAAGTTGGCCTTACTCTCAATCCAGTTCACCACAGATCCTTTGTAGAGAAATGGTAGTATCATTTTAATATCTGGTGTCTTGTCGTAGCCCATGCGCCTTAAATCTTGTTCATCGTAGAAATGTATGCCTGCTTCCTTGGCCAAATGCTTCAGCTTCACTTCATATTCTTCGCCAACTATACGACGACGTAGATCCGTCAATGGTCCTTCCTGATTATCACTGTACAGACATTGCTGTACGTTGGCTGCCAGGCGGGAGTCGTTGATCAAATATGGATGCTTTAGCAGCCGAGAGACTTGTGGTCTCTGCTTGAGTTCATATTTCTCTTGCAGTATAACACGGCAGAGAGCAATGGGGCTCATTCCCTCCACACAGGCCATGCGAATGAGCAGAGCATTATCATTATACAGGTGGCACTGCTCCTCAAAGCTAAACGGAAGTGGAAATTATTATAAGAGTTTCTTTTGTAAGAGTGCCCAATTACGTTTGCAGCAGCTTCTTGGAACGCTGTTCATGGCGCCAATGTTGTCCACGGGTTTTGTTGAACAGCTCGGATTGGAGTATACAGATCAAGGCGAGTGGTTCCACGTCAATAAAGAAGCGATTAACCATCTCCAGTTCGCAGTCGATGGCCAAGCTGCCATGGTAGCCATTGATAAATTGACAAATTCGTGAATATTCTACACTGCTCAGTATTTTCTTCTTCGGTGTTTTGTTGCAGGTAGCAGCTGGGTTTCTGGCCATTATTCGAAAAAGAATATTTAAATTTTAAATTTGCTCATGAGCCTGATCAGCTGTCTGTGTTGTTGTTCGCAATAAGTTTCCAATGTTGAACTAGTTCTTTGTAATTGTTCCGAAAGTCCCGCCAATTTTACACGCAATCTTATTATCGATAACTTGAGGATTCTTTCATCTAGACGTGCTAAAATATAGCTTAAATAAGAAAAAATGTTATTTTCTCTCATAAACTACTACATACTACAACATCCTTATGTTGTGAAAAGCTAACAATCTCTTTGAACAGCTAAATAAGTATTGGCGCCAAACCAATCCAACACACAAAGCCAAAAAGTGATATGTACACACTGACTCACACGAGACACAGCTGAGAGTAGCTGATTGCTTAACTATAAATGAGTTTGCTCGGCTCCCACAATGCCATATAATTTTCCACTACCGCCCGAGCGCCTAATTCCTATTGTCTCTCTCAACTAAAGTTGTAGTGCTATTAAAGATAATCGCTAGTTATCCCGACTATCGACATAATTAATTCGATAACAAATTTATATATGAATGTTCTAGATCTGGCAACGCTGGGATGGCTAAACAAAACCAAGGTAGTGGAGTGGCAGACACGTCAGAATACATTTAGTTTTTACAGAAGTTATTTACACAACTGGTTTATTGTTATTACTATCAATCAGAAAAGAGAATTTAAACAACGTGCAACAATGATGTGTAGATTGGCGAATGTCGTGCTGGCGTTTGCCCTGGCTGTGACCTTCGTTGCAGCCTTACCTGTGACCCAAAACAAGAAGGAGGAAAAGGGTAATCAAACCAGCAGCACACCTGCTCCAGCGGACATGGAGACGGCGTTAGAATACGAGCGCTACTTACGTGAAGTCGTTGAGGCGCTCGAGGCAGATCCTGAGTTCCGCAAAAAGCTCGATAAAGCTCCAGAGGCTGACATACGTGTAAGTTGTACTTTCATTGACAGCTGCTTGGGTTATTCCCCTGATTAAATGATAATTCCAAAATAATCTAGAGTGGAAAAATTGCACAAGAGCTGGACTATGTGAATCATCATGTGCGAACGAAACTTGATGAGATAAAACGACGCGAGGTGGAGAGATTACGTGAATTGGCCAACAAGGCATTCGACTTGTCCAATAACATCGACCGTGACCATTTGAAGGTTTCGCAGCATTTGGACCATGGCAATGAGCACACTTTCGAAATTGAAGATTTGCGCAAGCTAATCAAAAAGACGTCCGATGATCTGGCTGAAGCAGATCGCAAGCGACGTGGCGAATTCAAAGAGTACGAAATGCAAAAGGAATATGAACGTGAGGCTCAAATGAAGGAAATGGATGAGGAGTCGCGCAAGAAATTCGAGGCGGAGAACAAGGAGAAGGAGAAAAAGCACAAGGAACATGAGAAGGTGCATCATCCTGGCAATAAGGCTCAGCTAGAGGAGGTCTGGGAAAAACAGGATCACATGGAAAAGGACGATTTCAATCCGAAAACTTTCTTCTCCATCCACGACGTGGACAGCAATGGTGTATGGGATGAGGCTGAAGTCAAGGCGTTATTTGTCAAGGAACTGGACAAGGTCTATCAGAGCAATCTGCCCGAGGATGACATGCGCGAACGTGCTGAGGAAATGGAACGTATGCGTGAACATTATTTCCAGGTAAGATCTTAAATTTGTACTATTTAACTGGATTAAAACTAAACAATTTCAACAGGAAACTGATACCAATCACGATGGCCTCATCAGCTTAGAAGAGTTCATGCAGCAAACAACCAAGGAAGAGTTCCAAAAGGATCCCGAGTGGGAAACGATTGATCAGCAACAACAATACACACATGAGGAATATCTGGAGTTTGAACGACGTCGCCAGGAAGAAGTTCAGCGCATGATTGCCGCAGGTCAACTGCCACCACACCCGAATATGCCGCAAGGATACTATGCAGCACCACATCCAAGTGGTGGAGCATACCATGCACCCCCACCACCACCAGGTGCTCAACTGCACTACCAGCAACCGGACCAATTGCACATGCAGCAGCAACAACAGTACGCCCATCAGCAACAGCAATATGCCCAACAGCAGCAGCAATATGCACAGCAACAGCAATATGGTCAGCCACAGCAGCAATATGGACAACCACAGCAGTATGGACAACCGCAACCAGTGCAATTGAATCCTAATCAGGTGTATCAGCACGCTGGGCAGATTCCAGTGCAACAACAGCAACAACCTGTCTACAACCAACCGATAGTTAATCAGCAACAACCTGTGCAACAGCAACAACAACCCGTGCAGCAACAGCAACCCGTGCAGCAACAGCAACCTGTACAGCAGCAACAACCTGTGCAGCAGCTTAACAACCAGTCACCTCCATCTGTGCAAAATCAACAGCTGCCTGTACAACAGCAGCAGCAACAACAACAACAACAACCTGTGGTGCCACAGCAAGCTCAACAACAACAGCAGCAGAAACACTAAACGGAACATTCCTTCATTGTCGCATTTTGTATTTAACAAAATACCTATCTAAATTCTCGTTGACTGAAATAGCAAACAACAAATTTATCTAATCTCAGTATACATATATTTATATGTACTCCTATATGTATAATATATGTGCACGTTAATTGATCAACAACAAACAATTTGGCTGTCGGTGATTGTCGCATTGTCTTTCCAATTGCTGCATTTTTTGATACTTTTCTTTTTATACGTTTCCCCTCTTTTTTTTACGCATATTTTTTGTACATAAACCGAAGTAATATAAATTAATTATTATAAATTTATCGCAGAAAATAAAATTGTGTGAAAACGACAAGAATTTGTTTTAATTATATAAAATTTAAGTCTCTACATCTTTTTATTAGGAGAAGATATCAAAAATCTAGATAATTACTCCGATTCCCATTATATAATTCCCACTCAAATCTTTAGTAACTAGTAAGTTAAAAGAACAGACGCATTCTTTATTTTATTTATTCGTTCAAAATTTATTCAAAAAGAATATTTATTTTCGAAAATAAATATAGTTCAATTTAAATATATATACTCAAGTCTGAGAATTCTGGAACGGTTAGAGTTAGTGTTATGTCTTTGTGGATACTGCATATGGTTCTTATAAAACAGTATAAATCAGATAGATAGAGGGGTCTTTATATACGATAGTTCTGGAAGAAAGCACTTAAAGCTAGTCAAAAATTAATTGTTAATTTTAATGCTTAATTAATCAAGTCGGATTAAATTCGTTTACAAAAGTTGCAAATTAATTTCTACTTGGATTAAAGCCGTTTCTTTCTTTTTCTTTTGGGGTAATAATACACGTTACTATACTTAGGTTAGTCAAGGCAAAGCATTTGGTTAGTACATGATTAGGTTTAAACTATTACACAATATAAACTTCAGCTTAATTCTTAATTAGATCGAGGATTAATGCAATGGAACTAACTTAAAGTAGGATATGCATGATTATTTAATGATGGAACAATCCCAAATAAACAAAAATGGGAGTAACTAAATTGATTCTCTGATTGTTTTTATATAATACGCAATATTTTATTTAGAAAAATTCGTTCTTTTGTAGTTTTGTATGTGTTTTTTTGTTTTTGGCAACTAAAAGCTAAATTACAAATGTGGGATAGATAATGTTTATTATAGCACAGTAATACAATGCACCACACAAAAGATGCTTTTAATAACTATATGTATATATATATATATTTATATGCAAAATCAATATAACAATTTTGATATAGTTTCAATTATTATAGACAATAGAACAGTACAATTAATATTGCTGTTGTGGATATTATGGGGAATATTGTACTGTTCTTCTATATTTTTTATTTCTATTGTATTTCGAATTTGTAACATTTTGTTTATCATAGTTAATAGGTTTATCAGTTACATAATAGTGTATTATCATTTATAGTTTGGTTTCCTGTGGTCTGGCCACTGAGCAGAGCTTATGATTATAATTATTAATTATATATACTATTATTATTTATTCGATTCGTTTCATTTCAAACCACAACAAATTCTTATACTTTCATTCTCTATCTCTTTCTCTCATGTTGCATGTCATACAAAAATATACACCAATTCTATTCGTTAAATTATTATGTTTAATAGATATTAATTTTATTATTATGCGATTAACATGGAGTTGTGGTTTGTTTGTTTAATCTTTCGTTTAAGGCAATGTGTGTTGTTTTTGTTGTTGTTTGTTATGTATATGGTTGTTTTAAACTAAATGCAAAACTCGTTAATGTTTAACATAAATGCTATTGTCTAAATCAACAGACAGAGCGAATGACAATAAAACTACGAGACTACACAATAATAGAGAGCTCTGAACACAAAAATACACAAACGATATTGTGACGATAATTCTATCAATTATTAGTGAGGAAATTCTAACTGAAGATGGTTCTATTGTTTTATGTGTAAGGGCGGTCGGTCAGTTGGTTGTGGTAATTAATTGTTGTCTTAGTTTAGTTATTATTTGGTTGTGGTCAACGCCTCACAATGCTCGAGGGTCGTGGCAAACCGCTGCGTTTCATTTGGGTCGGCTGCCGAAGTCCTGATGGCTTTGGTATGCCCGTTGCTCCGGTTGTCACCTGTGTCAACTTTGAGCTAAGCACCTGCGTGTCAAAGGTATGATTCTGCTTTGTATCCTTGCCATACAGACTGCCACGCGATGATGCCGAAGAGAGGCTCTGCAAGAAAGTCGAGATTTATTAACAACTCTTCAAATCTCCCGTAGATTGTGTACTCACCTCGGGTGTTTCGGCTTCTCCGGCTTGTTTCATGCTCAGACTATAATAACCGGAAGAAGGACGTGCAAGACCATTGCCCACAGCTCGCTTCAAGCCCGCCGTCGCCGGTGCACGTAATCCGCTAACCAATTTGGGCACCTTAAAGACCGTGTTGTCATCCTGCTATAAATTATGTTAATTAGTTTTTATTATACCTATTTTCATCAGTTACTCTTATACTCACCTCCTGCTGCTGCATTGACCTTAGCCCAGTCATCTGTTTGCCACTCTGAGCACTAGGTCGTCTCAAGCCACCGCCCAAACTGGGACGCGGCGCAAGACCACCGACGCCGCTTATATTGGAGGACAGATTATGGAACGACTTGGATTTAATGCCCATGGGACTCTTGAGTTCACCAGCACCAGATGTTGTTGCTCCCGACGCTGTTGTTGCTGTCGTTGTCATTGCTCCAGTGGTAACGGTAGCATTAAGACCAGCTCCCGCTGAGGTCGCCTTGCTGACAGTGGTAAACTTTTGCAGGCCACTAATGTAGCGTGGGCGGGAGAGTGATCGAGCTATCTGACTGGAGGAGGAAGAGGATTCATTGGGGTTTAGATCGGAGACTTGGTGCTGCTCATGTTGTCGCTGGCGCATTAGCAACGACTTCTCCTTGGGCTTTTTGTAGGTCAAGTAGTTGTTGCTGGCACTGGAATTACTTTCGGCTTCGTTGTTGTAGTTGTTGGTGGACTGATCTCGTCGTGAAAGTCGTCCGGGCGGCGACTGTTGACGCTGCAGCTGCTCAGGCTCTACATACGCCATGGGTTCCACCGTCTCCGCTTCATCATCTATACAAGGCACTACAATGTTGTTGTCCAGCTGCTCGTCACGTGCTCGCATTTCCTTGGTTATTTTAATGGTCTTGAAACGCTCTCGATCCCGTTCCCGACGCTCCGCCAACTTATAGCTAGACGCTTCAGTCTCAACAACTGTTGCCACCGGTGGTTGCTCCTCCGGCAACGCAGACTCCTCGGACTCCTGCAGCGGTGAGCAGGCTTCCGACGTATTGGCTGGCTCCTCCTCCCTTCGATGCACAATAAATGATGTGGAATTACAGCTGCCACCGCTAGCCGTGCTATCATGCATGGCGCTCAGATTGACATCATCGTAGAGGCGACTGCGACGACTAAGTAATCGTTCTCCGCTGCCGCTGGACTGGCTTTGGCTGTGACTGCTCATCAAGAGCTGTGTCTGGTTCATCAATGGTGGCGTCACATGATGCACTTCTTCCGGCTGCTGCTGTTGTTGTACCATCAGCTGATGATCGCTGTGTGCCATGTGTGATTCATCTTCTCTGTGAAAACGCCGTTTAATGCTGTCCAAGGATTTTTGCATTTTTATCTGCTCCGGATTCAGTGTATTCATTTTGCCCAGTCCATCAAGCAGCTGCTCAAACTGTTCCTCATCGCCTTGTTGTGCCAACATCTCCACCTCTGCCTCAGCCAAATCAAGTATGCATTGCATTTGCTTCTGATCCTCGGTCATGTTGTAGGTGGCATCGAATGCACCCTGTTCCATTGAGTCCAGGAGCACAGACTTTTGACCGTCCACTGTCAGATCCTTTAACCCTTTTGTGGGCGGCTCGTAGGTTTGATTCAGTTGCTGTCGGCTCCTCAGGGGTGTTTTGTTGCTGCTCACAATCGGCGATATGTTATTGATTTCGCCACGCCCCTTCAACGTAGGCGTATAGCTCAATTGTTTGTTATTGCAATTGTTGTTGTTATTGTTATAAGTGAAATTGTTGTTATTGTTGTTGTGTTGTTGAAAACGTGAGCTTGCCGTTGTTAAAGGTGTCGATTCCATTTGAAGCGTTGACAAGACCTTGTCCATATTCTCGGGTGTCTCGCACCTGGCTTCAGGTGTATCACAGCCCTCGGTGAATGTTGTGTTCACCTGTCGTCCCGCCAGCAAAACGGTATCATTCAGATGCGGTGCTTGTGGCTTCTTAAACGTTGCATTTGCGTCTGTTTCGACCAAGGATTCGTTTGCTGCTGCTGTTGTTGGCGTTGTGGTTGATGTTGGTGTTGTCAAACTGTCCACCAGACTGAAAGTGGTGTCTCCAATCATTTCCTCGCTCAACAACATTGTCGTACGCAGTTGTTTCTGGATTTGGTTCTGATTCTGCACCTGTGCCTGCAGAGATTGCATATGCAAGTGCAGTTCATTAGGCGTGGAGACGCTATCGGTGCTATTGTCCATGGTACTGCAACCAGAGGCGGTTTTACTCAACGTTGCCAGCGATATGTCATCGATCTGGCCAATATGCGAGTCCTTGATTAATGTTCCATCTCCGGACATGGTCAGTGATTCGAGTGCCTTTCGATCTCTGATCATATCGCTCAGCGTGTAACCATCTTCATTGCCCAATGTGGTTGTTGTTGTTGTCGTCATGTCGAAATCGGGCTCCAAACTGTTGGTTGATTGCAGAAAATTGAGATTTGTAAAGTCTGCCGAAGTGATGAGGGAACTATTCATGTGCTCATTGTTCATGGAGGAGCAGATGGACGATGGCGGCGAGGTGTCCTGCAGAAAGGACTTGTGCATGTTTGTGACAAGTCCTCCAATCTCCAGACTAAGCATCCCTCCTCCTCCTTGTGCCATGGGTGTTGTGGTATTCTGTGACTACAACGTAAAATTAACTTTAGTTTAAGTTTATTTCAATTTTATTTGACTTTATACTCACAAATTGTGCCTCCAGGTTAGTTGCCACTTGTGACCTTCGTTTGGGTCTTGTGAACGTCTTTGAATTGTGTTTGTATGCTTAATATTTAAGGGTTTAATTCAATTAATTTTAGTTGATAAATTTAACAAAAATAAAAATATAAAAGTAAAGTAAACTTCAGTGAGTGTGCGTGTGTGTGTGTAAGGGTTGTGCACCGTTACTTAAAGACTATCGACTTCGAGAAGCTCATCCTCATTAACAACTAGCATCATTTCATCATCGGAACAGAGCAGAGTATCATCCACTTCAACCTCCAGATTAGGATTTACTATTGGTACTTGCGGCACAAGCGGTGGCATCTCCTCAAGCACCGCTTGTGGCATCTCCTCAAGAACTGCTAGTGGCATATTCTCAGGCACTGCCTCTGAAATTGGTGTGCATCTTTCGGGTTCCTTATTAATCTGCATCGTATTATTAAAATTATTGTTAAGTTCCTCCAGTTGATTGTCAATTTCAGCTATCTTCTCATCAGTTTTCATTACGGAGACGAATTTTGGCTTGGAATCGACATTGCATGTGCCCACCATCTCCAAAACATCGCTGTGGATTAACCAACTGGATTCCATGCCAGGACGCAAAATTACCTGACGCATATAGCTGCGCCATTTATAGACACCAGAACTGGTGAGTTCCTTAAAGCTACCGTTTATGGTAAAAACACGGGAATAATTGTTGTACAGGTGAACACGAAGGTGAGGCGCCTTGACATTAATTGGCATCACCGGAAGGTGGGTCAACGCAAGGATTATAGCATCGCGTCCAAAGAACAATCTTCTGCAAATTGATGTTGGTTGACGATGCTGCAATTGATTCAGATCAAACAAACTGCCATAATCCTGAACATTTTTGGACGCTAACAGCAGCTGTTTGGACACGCCCAACGACAGTATCGCCTTGTTTTCATAGTACATCTCCAGTTCACTGCGACGCTTCAAATCATTGAAATTAGCATAGAAGTTCAAAGCAAATTGAACGCAAAAATCTCGTTCGACGCTGTTGCCGGCAACGGGGATTGTTGTTAGGGGGTTTGACTTGTGGCTAAGGCGAACGGTCTGCACTTTTGGCAGCATCGCACGCAAGAGCCAGTCTTGCATCTTGGCCACGGGATTACTGGTTAAATCCAAAGTCTGCAATTGCATGTCACGCAAGTTCTTAAGCTCCATTAGCCCGCTGATATTATTGGCACTAACGTCAAGCACTCGGAGATGGGGCAGACTTGTCCTGGGGAACTGATCGAAGGCGCCTAGTGTGCACAGGAAATTGTCGCGCAATTGCAATACGCGAACTTCCTGAAATTCCTTTGCTATAATTTGCAACAATTTCTGCAACATGGACAGCACATGCAAGGCAAAGAAATGTCCCAGCAATTCGGGAGCAGCATGGAAACGTGTCAAGTTAAGCGACTGACTCTTGGCATCATGACGGGCCAACAAGGCGGCCCGAATCGCAGCCAGCAATGCAGGCTGTAGAGACAAATCCCTTAGCATACTTGGAACGATGCCAACGTCCACGTGCAAATCAATAACTTTAGTGGTATAGAGCACAGTCACCTTGCCATTTAGACGTTTTATGCGATTGGCAATTAACTTATTGTCCACCAGAAATTGTCCACCTTCGTTGTTCCCAACGCGATTGAAATTGAACAATTGTACTTTGAGCGGCATCAAGGCATATTTGAGTGCAAGTATTATGGAGCTATTGGGTATATCCAGGCAATTGCTGATGGTCACAGTGTACCAGCCAGTCACGCTCATCATTTTGGGATCCGAGTCATGCTCATGCACGCACTTATCGAGCACTTTACCCAAGTGATTGGGCGTTAAGTCTTCGAGCACGACGCCAATGTGTTCCTTGAATCTTTCACTGCCCAGCAGTCTTCGGTTGTTTTTTAAAATGTTTTCCGAAGCTCGATTTTTGAAACTGACGGTTAAAAAGTGCGTTTTGTTTGAAAAGTTTTGCATTTTGCCAAGCTAAATTAATTTCACAATTCATAAAATTCGTTTTACGTAGCGAAGGCAATTTACAGTTACTAAATTTTACAATTGAAAGTGTTGGAAAATCGCGCGCTGTCAAAGCTCCAGATATTCATGGGAACTAAGGAATCGACCGATTCCGAAGAACCAAGTGAACGACAACGAACCAAAATAATTTGCATCGAAATAAATATTGAAAAGAGCTACAATTATTCTCCAAATTAAATAGACTGGTTTTAATCAAAAGTTAACAAATGTTTCATGAAGTTTAAATTATTCTTTGTGGTCACAACATTTTTGGCATTTGCTAATGGCCAAGCTCTGTTTAATTAGTGTTGTCTAATTGCGCGCTTTGAAGGGTAACAGCTGTCTTTAACACTGCAGTTTAGATAACATAATTATGTTCAATAACATAACATATGTAAAATTTAAACTGATAACAGTTTGCTGACAATTTAGTTCTAACCAGAACTACGCATTATAATTGCAATTTAAATCAAATGTTTTTATTATGCAGCAAATCGGCGACTTTGTTTCCATTACTTCATTTGCATAGCCAGTTTTTATCAATTCCGTATTGTGTCGGCGGCAGTGCAGAGCTTAAAGCCATGAATGATCAGACCACGCACAACTATTTCTTGACACTGTCCGTGTGTCTGTGTGTACGTGTATGTGTTTGTCTTTGTTGATTAATTATTGTCGACAATAACATTGGCCAAATATAGCAGAAACAACGGTTGGTGGTCATTGGTAATGGGTACGTACGTAAGTACATAAGTAAGCGGCTCGACAACCCACACACACATATCACAAGAGTATTTTAATTTATATACATATATATTTATTTATCCTCTACGTTGTCAACTTTGTTGCCGCCAGTTTAACCCACTTACGAATTTGCTTTTAGAAAGCGCCAAATGCACAAAACATGGCCTGCACTTATGCACATATGTGTGTCAGTGTATAAATGAGTGCGTATGTGTATGTGTATCTGTGTGAGACCGATGTATGACACACATGTATGATGTATGTATGCATGTATGTACATACCTTGCTCATGATTGTAGTGGAAATGCGGCTGCAAGTGTTGCGACTGCGGCTGCTGCTGTTGATTATTTGTTTTCCACTGTTGCAGTATGTTTGAGATATCATCGTGGGTTTTATCTGCCAGAAATCTGCACATTTTCGATAGAAATAGGAAAACACGCACAGATGGCGTAAGTATTTTTAGCAATTGTGGCAGAGAGTAGAGTCAAAACGGGGAATACAACTGCGAACGTCACTTACATGTATGAATCATCCTTAAGTGCTTCATCAATATCGAGTATATCCATGTCCTGTTGCTAATATACAGTACTAACTTTATGCTTAAACTAATTGATTGGCTTCACTGTGGGCTCTGCAAGCAATCGAAAAACAAAAAAATATAAACCAATCGCTCTCTCCATCACATCACAAAATAGAGAAAATTCCTTTGCTTCAGACTCGATTTCGCTGCATACGCAGACTGACGAATCGAACAAACACAAACAAACAATCAAACGAGTGGGAAGCGTCTTCTGTTTACTATTTAAGTTAAAACAAGCACAATTATGCAATGTTGGCAATTATGTATTGTCACTTCATTTGTTAAACACACACAAGTATTATATTATTCACCGATTTTATAAATAAATAGACAGCCACACAGCGCAGCGCACGGACATTCTTTAACGAAACAGCGACAAAGACGAAATCAGCGATAAAAGAAAACCAGGGCTACAACGCGATGTGAAGTGGTTTGATTGAACGAATCAGTTCGCTTCGTTCACATATGTTCAATTTTCTTGGTATTTTTCTTTTATAAAATGCCAACCATTAAATTCATTTCAAAGGAAAAAATATTATTTAATTAAATCAAGTCAAACTATCACCTATATAAATTTCAATTTATTTCTTTCCATATAAAAAAAAACAACACCTATTAAAGTTATCTTAATTGCATTTTTTATAATTTAAATTTGGTTTACTCCGCGTAAACGCGCACATAATCTATAATCATACTGCTCTGCTTTCCCCAAGTGGCCGACCAGGTTTCACGCTGTTGCCAAAACGAAAGGGCAGCACGCGGCTCCTTATTCCTGTAGGGTTTAACGTCTTTAGCAAGAAGACTGTCATCAAAGTTTAAAAAACCACCCACAGTAACTCCGAAAATTATGAAACATTTCTCATTAAAAAATGGTAAACCGTCGTAGATCTCTCCGTAAATCTCATTGTCTACCATTAACGTTAATTTGTCAGGTCTCCAGATCATTGTGTAGTTATGAAACTCATCGCCATAATGGGTTTTACTAAGGTGATCTTTAACAAATTGCAATGCAGTACCTTGTTGATAAACAATCATGCCTCCGTATAAACGGTTACCCGAAATGTCCTCCTGTTTGTTGCTGTGCAAATAAGGGTTACCACGGGCATAGGCAATGCCTAAAATAAATTAAGTTTATAGGGTATTTAGTTTAAATATAACTGGTATATAGGTAAAGTGCATGAATTTCATTCACATTGAATACACTTACAAAACCATCGATAGTGTGTACCTATCGAAGTGCAATCGATAATTTTCATTTAAAATAACTGACTTCATTACTTACGCATCTGATTGGCAAAATGAGTTTCCGCATGTGATGACGCTGGCTGCAGCATTATATCTGTAAAAAGCTAATTAATATTAACGATCTTTATATAAATAATTGTTCGACTCAACGCACTTACAGGGAAACAACCAATCGCCTTTCGGCAGCTTGGCACGCACCACAATTTTCCCATATTTAAAGCTGAACGATTTGCGAGTATGCAATTGCGCTGAAAAAACTGGCGGCTTAATCTTGTAGAAGCTACCGTAGGCAATGGTGCACTCTACATCTGGATCTTCTACGGCCGTACAGCGATCGCCCAGCCGGAAGGCTCCATTGGTCACATCATTGGCCACCAATGGCACAATATAAAGACGTCCGTCCCTTACGTAGGAGTTGCGAGATGAATCATCAAAGGCCACAAGCTCCTCATCGGAATGGTACATGCGCTGCCGAACATCATGTGCCCAATTGTTGCTATTCAGCTGTGTACCATTGAAGTTGTCCTCGAACAGAAGATCGCCTTGGCAGACGCGTTTCTTGTTGCTCACAGTACTCACAGCTGATTTACAGGAGTTCAACTGTTCATCCGACTCTTCCAGAATGGCCTTGCACTGATCCGGAGTGGTTTGCTGGGCAATATTTACGGACTTTTTTTGCCGAGTGGTCACTAGCCGATTATTGAGTATTACTCTGAACTCGGTTCTCTCATAGAGCACATTGTTAAACTCCAACACCAATGAGATTTGCAGTTTATCATTGTCTTGGAGGACGGTTTTCTGTCTACTAAGCCAGGTGCCATTAGTGACTATGGTAATGTAGTCCATTAAGGGCGGACAAGTGTCATCAATTAGCAGCACGTAGAGTACACCATTGATTCCCGGCTCGTCTGTAACAGATTCAATCACAATATTGACCTTGACATCTCCGGAGCTGACCCACCTGGTATGGACACCTCAAAGCCGCGTTCATTTAACAGTTTCAAGCTCACATTTGGTACTTTAAATGCCTCATTTTGAGAACACCACAAAAACAGCAAAAATATTATCCACATTTTCAAGCACGTGACGCAAATAAATATAGTTTAATTTAATTTATTTACGATATTCACTATTTTTCTGCGTAGCATGCATGAATAGTTCGGTAGAACTTGGCGCCTCGACTGTTGCAAAAACCTGTTGCATTCTAGTCTGAAAGTTCAACGAAAGCTTTCAACCCAGCACTGTGCTTAGCTTTAAAAGCTTTTGGAAACCAATGTTTAATAAATATCGAATTCATTGGATGCATTTAGCTGATTTAATTACGCCTCCTTAAGCTCACTATCGATAAGTATCGATTACACATACAAAAATCGAAATGTCAAATGGTGCCGCTAAACAAGTAAAAAAGTTTTCATTGCATTTACCAATTTTAAATTTTGAAGATGCAAATAAGGCATGATGTACTTAATTTGAAACACGTTTTTGAAATTAATATTGCAAACAAGTCGTTAAATACGATGCTGATAAGTGAACGTTCTCAGAAGTTTGCAGATAGCCATAAACAAAACAAAGAACCGGTATCAACTGAGAGCGTCTTGTGAGCAAAAAAAAGCGACGCAGTCAGTCGGATTCTTAACGTCGATAAGAACGCAAAGAAAAAAATGATTGCAGTTAGAAGATTACGATGTCAGATAACGCCGATGCTGCTAATGCTGTTGAGCGTCTGCAGCCTGATGCAGGGCATCTTTGGTTACAAAGTGCCTGCAGCCACTGTGGAGCCATTACCCAAAGGATTCCGAGTGTCTATACCAGGTAAATACTCCAAGAAGCATTTTCCGGTGTGCTGTACCTCAACACTAATAGTCTCATACACTTGTCGCGCAGGAAGTGTAGCTAGATTCATAGCGTGTGCACAGTGGTAGACAGTAGTACAAAATTCAATAAAATATATATTAAATCTTTCTCAGATGAGAACGGTGTCAGAAGTGTAGCATTTAATGTGAACCGAAATCGAAATTTTACGGGCTTTGAGCCGGGAGAGTTCAGCGCTCAGGTGCGCCAGTCACAGAATGGACGCTGGCAATACGATTTTGTGAAGGCCACACTGAGAGCACATGACACACTCTCTGTGTGGACCAATGTGCAGCACGGCAGCGCCATCTATCGAGGTCAGGGACAACCACTGCAAGTTTGCCAATTGGCTGGATACTATTTACCCGAGGGCTGTAAAGGAGAGTCGGAAGAAGTAACCGAGAAGACGCAGACATTTTCTTATAGCAGATCTACCGCAAGTCCATCGAGTTGTGAAGAGATAAGCGAGACTGTGACGTCACCAGCACAATCGTCACCGCCCTGCAAAGGGCAATTGTTATTCGAGGAAACCTTCGATCAGCTGAACGAAACTCTCTGGCAACATGAAGTACGTGCTCCCATTGATAGCAAAGATGCTGAATTTGTGCTGTACGATGGCAGGGCACGAGTGCGCGGTGGATACTTGATTATTGAGCCGAAACTCTGGGCAAACTATCGACCCGATCTGGATATAACCCATGCCCAGCTCGACCTGTCCGAACGCTGTACCGGCACTCATGATCGTCGCAAGCAGTGTGTTTTGGCTACGGGTGGGCCAGTGATTATGCCACCAGTGGTGGCGCCACGCATTAATACCAAGGATGCGTTCCAATTTAAGTATGGGCTTATTGAAATTCGTGCCAAGATGCCCAAGGGGGATTGGATTGTGCCACTGCTCCTACTGGAGCCCTACATGGAGGCGTATGGTCAAACTGGTTACGAATCAGGTAAGGTACCCTGTAAATTTCAGCTATTTGTGTTTCTAACTAATATCTTTTTGAAAGGTCAACTGCGTGTGGCTATGATTCGTGCCAACGAGCAACTGCGTCTGCCACAGGGCAAACTGCTAGATGGACGCACACTTTTAGCCGGACCTGTGCTGTCCACTGAGGCGTCTCAGCGTGAGGATTTTATGGTACAGTTGCGGCGGAGCGAACACTTTGGAAATGAGTTCCATGTATATGGCCTGGAGTGGAGTAGCATTGGCTTCCGGTTCACCATTGATGGCAAAGATTATGGAGAATTGTTGAATCACTTTGCTGACTCAGAGCTTAACACCAGTTGGAGACGTGGTGGTCCAATGGCACCTTTTGATCGCATGGTAAGCACACTAAAAAATCCCCTTCGTTCGGCTTAATCGAGGGGATTTTGCTTTGACCCAAAACGGGTTTTTAGCAAGAAATGTAGAAGCAGTAATTTGATGATTTGACGCCAAGATCTTAAGTTACCAGTATCCAGTATCGTCAATGTTTAACGGGCATACATTAGTGGAACAGCTTAACTTCATATTTTTGATTTGATTTGCAGTTCTACATAACGCTGGGTCTATCGGTTGGCGGGTTTGGAGACTTTGTGGACAGACTGCGTACTGCCAGCTACGAGAAGCCCTGGTTCAATAAGCATCCTCAAGCAAAGCTTCACTTCTGGCAGAGTCAGGATGATTGGCTACCTTCGTGGAAGCAGCCCAGCTTAATGGTGGACTATGTGCGAGTCTATGCCGTTTAAATTGATTACTTTCAAGATAAGTGGTTTATTTGGGAACAGATTAATAAATGTCTTAATTACATAATATATTACTCTTCCTGTGGATGTGTGGCATAGACACGTACATAATCAACTACCAGTTTAGGATGAGTCCATGTTTTCTGTATGCTCGGAAAATGTTCACGAAACAATTGCGTTGCTTTTGGATGTGTGACTTTCGTTTTCAGTTTGATTTCATGATCCGGAAAATTGTATACACCACCAGCAGTCAAACCCAATGCCAAATAAAAATGCTACAAAAGAAATGTTTAGCCACAAAGAGGGATTAAACCAATCATGATTACATACTCGGAAATTGTTGAACTCGTTAAGTACGAAGGCATTCGTTATAGTGCCATATTTTTTGCCATCAACTTTGAAAATGATACGATCACTATGCCAGATCATAGTGTAATTGTGAAACTCATTCGCATAAAGTGCTCCGTTGTCAAGCCATTGACTGTGCCTATCCTCGTAGAGTTCGCCACTGGAGACATCAAAGACAAAGGCGCTACCATACAGCATACCGCCGCCCAATTTGCCGGGCAATCCGGGATCTCCTCGTACATACGCCAGGCGTATGTGTTGTCCTGGCATGGATTCCAGAGCCATGTCACTGGGCTGCAATATTAAATCTGAATAGCGATTAATCATGGTACTGAAGAGTTGTATTTTATGCACTTACAGGGTGTTAGCCAGTCGCCACTGGGCAGCCGTGCACGGATTTCATAACGGCCATACTTCAGCTTGATCGCATCCCTTGTCCGCAGAAAAGCCGATCGTACAGGTGGTGCACGTTTGATAAAGTTGAGCCCATAAGGACCACAGGCAACAATATCCTTTGATGTGCAATTTTCTAATTTGTATTCTCGTTTTCTGAGCTTGTACTCTGTTAAACTAGCCGTTATATGTAAATGACCATCTTCGACACGACTGTTCTTGTCGTTGTTCACGAACTCTGTGAACTCAGCATGAGGGGTGTGTGCGCGTGAGAAAACACGGTGTTGCCAATTCTCAAGATCGTTGAAATTATCTTCAAATATTAAATGTCCGCTACACATTCCATTGTTTTCCACACTGGGGCTCCATTCGGGTGTTATGCAGTCTTTTAATCTGTATTGCTGTTGTTGTTGTCCTTTTGGTGGTTCTATAATTGGAGGCCTCTGAGTAATTGGATCAATTTGATGGTTTTGACAAGTTTCTGGCCTTTCCTGCTTGACTCCTTTTCCATTTTTATCAAAATTGAACAAAAATTTTCTCGTTATCACTTGATTGTTGGCTTCAAATACACCAAACACTTTTAGCGATTGATTATCACTTATATTATTCTTCAGATAATGCTTAAAGTCCAAGGAATTGCTGTTGTTAACGTTGTGGATGATATTGTAAGCGAAACTACAATCATCGTCCAGCTCCGAGGAGAAGAATACGGATGTGACATTAGGATGTTCTGTAAAAGTAAAGTTTTAAATATATAGGACAAAGGTTTTAATGTGGTTTAGACACCAAAAATAATCTACAAACACGCACAAAGGGAATGGTCAGCTTTTCAGCTAAAATTCCCAAACAGTTTTAGATTTCATTTTTAGCTGTACTTCATTCTTAATCTTCAATTTTTTGTGTGTTATTTTTTTTCTGAAAAAGTTATTATTTTTGATGTCTGTTATTTTATAATTTAATCATTTAACGTACGCGGCATAGTTATCGTAATTTCTGTGCCCACGACATTAACCGTTATGGCGGCTTCAAACTCAGCCTGGCAGCCAACAACAAAGAGAACAATTAACGGTAACAAGCATTTCACTTGCATTTTAATGTTTTTTTTGTTTGTTTATAAATTAATGTGAAAGTCGCGATCAAAGGTTATCAAGTGATTTATAGTACACAAATATATACATCTGTTGACACTAGTGTAGAGCAGCTCCGTCTTTTTTACCGTACGACTTTCGACTGAGACCCACAATCTGCATTTGACTATCACAATCAAAAATTGATTGTTTTCGAAGCGCACATCGGTGCCAGAGCTGCTATTTGAGAAAAATCATTGATTTCAGAATTTTAAACATAATTTTTTAAACTTGATATGCGTTTTTTACAAGTTTCAAATCAAAATAAAATGGTAAGCGACTACAAACAGTTGAAAAACGTTTGTAGTTTCTATGCATAAGTACCAAAATGCATAATTATCGATATATAGCTTGGTTATCGATAACATGTATGTGTGCCTGAACCTAGCTTGAATATTTGCGGTAGTCGTGTCCGAGCCTTCGAATCGTTTTGAGCTGATAAGATAATTTAAACGAAGCAGAAGCTGCAGTGAAACGAAAATTTGGACAATGGCAATCAAATTTTTGCTATTTGTTATTGTCGTTTGCATTGCCGATTGTATTACAGCCCTTGATATCAAAAAGACCGTACTTAATGTTGCAATTAACGGTAGTGATATAACGATAACAGTTCCCAGTAAGTACAGAATCTATAGTATACTAGGCTGTCTAGCTACAAATTGTACTTTTTACAGATGAACGCGAACTGATATCAGTACTGTTTTCCATCGAACTGGACGATGAGTGCACTTCGGGTTATACCTTCGTGTATAATCAGAATAATGACAGCGTCTTGACCTATACGCAAGATATCAAAAAGAATCTCAAATCCAATGATGGGCTTCGTATAGTGGGCATATTTCAAACCGTTGATCAATTTATAAAAGCTGAATTTGATTACAAGATTGATCAGCATAATAATGCAATCAAACAGGATACTGAACCCATGTGTGACTGTAAGTCATCCCAAACGGAGGTGGACACTCGTGTGGTCAAGAAGTGTAGTGGTACTCTCATCTACAGTGAAGAATTTAATGACTCACTTCAGAACTGGACTCATGAGGTACGCAATACGATCTTTGATCCGCCTCAGCTACAGGAATTTGTGGCGTATATAAAATCCGAGAATAATTCCTATCTAAAAGATGGTAATTTGCATCTTAATGCTATTTGGGTGAAAAAAAGCAATAAAAAGAAATGGAATCTGAAAGATTGCACCTCCAAATCGGTGGGATTGTCGACGTCTCACTGTCAATTGGATAATTCAATACCCGCATACACGGCTAAGCTGCATAACCGTGAGAAATTCCACTTTAAATTCGGTCGTGTGGAAATCCGTGCTAGATTTCCAATTGGTGACTGGCTCTTCCCATGTGAGTAAAAACCGTAACAAATGGTTCTGGCTATATCTTCTCGTACTGTCTTGGTATTGTAGCGTATAATACAGATCAACCTTGTAATTTTGTCTCAATGTTTCTTGAAATCCATTCTCAGATCTGTTGCTGCTACCACGTGACTCCACAGTGGAGACTCTCTATGTAAATCACATACGGATTGCCTACGCGCGTGGTAATATGCATTCCTTTCAAGATGTTGAACAAAATGACATCAGTGCACGAACTGTATTTGGAAGTGCTGTGCTCTGGTCTAATGAAACCAAGCCCGTGGAGTATAGATTCTCCAGGACCCTGAAGTCGGGTCAATTCTACGGAGATGAGTTCCATAACTACACAATGCTTTGGAAAAGGGATCGGATCATTTTCAAGGTCGATGAAAGAACCTATGGCACAATATTCGATTCACATGTTCTTGACAGGATCAACCAGCACGAAGTAAGCAAATAACATATAATGTAAAAACATGTTTTCACCTACGGCTAAATTACAGCATTACATCGCCTTGGGCCTGACTTTGGGAGGGGCAGTTAATTTTCCGGACGATTATGTGATGAAGTCACATAAAACTTTTAAGAACGAAAGTCCCAAGGTTATACAGCTGTTTAGGGACACAATCAAACCAGTTTGGCAGCGTCCCACTTTGGAGATCGACTATGTACGTGTTTACACAGTGCATGAAGATGAATCATAATCATAACTTGCTTTTTTTTGAGAACAGCTTTAATACAGAATGTTTAGAATGTTTTTCCATTGTTTTTCTTTGAACCATTGTTGCGGGAGTTTTGTGTTGATTTCTTTTTTCTTTTATCGGATGACCAGTCTACATCATCCTCGTCGTCGGTGCCGCCAGTGTTGCTAGACTGTAAATATGTTGATGATGAGCTGGAACTGGCGCTGGTTCCCTCCTTGGTTGCCAATCGTCGGCTGGCGATGCGAGATGAGATGCGTCCCATGCCCATGCATTTTTCTAGGTGTGGCGCAAATCTAGCTGCCGCCACTAATCTATCACAATTGGGGCAGGTGCAATCCATTGGCTTTTTTGCAGTTGATATCCCAAAGATATCAAGATTTGGCATCTCACACATTCGATAAGCCGACTCAGCGTTTTCTTCTCCAACACCATCGAGTGCCATCAAGTTGTTGGTCTTGCGCAAATGATGTGTTTCTATAAATATACCGGCCACTGCATCGTCCAAGAGCGTCTGATACAAATAACTGGCCGCCTCATCTAATCCCTTGGGCTCCTTTATTAGCTCTCGAAAATTTGTGGCAATGGCTGCTGTTGTTAAACGAGTCTCTGTCCCTGAGGGTGTCTGAGCAGCATTTCCCGTTGGTGTGCCCATTGAATGCGATTGATTGGCATTCGAATTTGCCATATTCAATTTATAAAATGATTTTACTATTATTTAGGCTTTTAGTATTTTGCAAAAAACTACAGCCGGTTGATGTTTACGATTATAATATAAGCAGAGTTGTCGCTCTTTTGTGAAAGTCGATTCAATTAAATCGATTCGATAAATTAACGGAGTTTATGATCGTAAATTCAGCATTTTTGTATTTCTAAAATACGGTCACACTATATATATAATTGTTATTATAGCCTAACAAATATATTATTTAACTTGTGTTTTAATAAATATGACGCTTATGAAGAAGCCGCATCTATACAAATTGCTGGTGGAGAAAATGTACAACAGATGCCAACAAATACAAGCAGAAAATGAGCGCAATGTTATGAGGCAAGAGCAAAACAAACAACACTCATCATATGCTCCATAACTGAAATATGTTGATTATTGCAGAGTAAATGGCATAAAGAAATTATTGCGTCGACGCATATACGATGTGGAGCTGTTGAAAAGGCGACTCGATAAACATGGCGACAACTGGCGATCGGTGCCCATGGTCGCGCCCCAGCCAAAAGGAAAACCCGAGCAGAAGCGACGCGGACCAAAGCCAAAAAACAAACAGGTAAACAACACAGATAATGGACAACAGACCGCAACAACCCGAAAACCCAGAAAACAACGTGCGAAAAAGCAGCAATCACAAGTCAATGTAGTAACACCAGCGACAACAATACCACAACAGCATTTGCTTAGTAATTAATCTGGTGAATCATCCATTTAGTTCGTACGTTAAGAAATTGTAGAGTAATTACATGTATTTTATAGAATTTTACTTACATAAAGCTAAAACAAAGAAATTCAACGGTATCGGATTAACTTAAATAGAGAAATGTTGAACTGGAGCAGATTTGGACTTATTCGGCCTGACGCAGGCGTGCCAAACGCTGCGTCAATTCATCCTGCTCCTGTGAGACTTGTGTGGAGGCGCCAATGGTTGCGCTTTGCACACCGCTTGGCAGCTCCATATTTAGCTCAAGGCCAGCCTCGTCCGCAACTTGCTGCAATAAGTTGTCGACATCCCCTTGTGGCACCGATGTGGTCACCGTGTCAGACATGGTGCCCTCCATTACAGAGCTTTGGACATCCAAATCCTCGAATTGTGATTCGAATTTCTCCATTAACGATGAGATTTTCTCCAGATTCATGCCCTTCATGGCAGCATCCATAGCCTTAACGACACCGGCCATTGAACCAGTCACTTTACGCGTTGTCAGCGCAGACTGCACACGACTGGAGACAGCATCCACACGTGCACTCATCCGTAGGTAATTGACGGCCTGGTTTTTCTGTCGTATAGCATTCTCGGCATGGATTCGAGCCACATCCATGTTGCCCTTTTGTATTGCCTTCTTGGCTTTGGCCTTCTCCAGTTTCTCCTCTTTTTCGCATTTCTTTGAATTTCGTTCCAGCTCTTTTACAGCAAACTTTAGATTGAAAAGGTGCTCTAAATGGGGTGGAAGAGTGGGTGGTGATTAATATATGTGTAAGTTGTACGTTTGTATTAGTGGGCGTCTTGGCAATGGCGTCACCGTTCCTACTTACTTTCCATTGCTGATGTAGACATGTCGTTACCCAGTTTGAAGCTTTTTGACTACTGATCGAAATGACAAATGAAATTTGGTTGTTGATTTGGTTAAATCAAAGATAACTCGGTCTTTATCAATTTACGACGTTTTTCCTCGCCTATGAATCACTCTGGTGTTTGCCCAGACAGCTGTTTCCACTCGATGTGTATATCTATCGATAAGGGTTTCGATAACAGCATACAATAACTGCAGAATGTAGGGTTGCATATTAAAATCGAATAAGCAGCGATAAATTATTGGACTTGCATTTAATTTACATTTGTTTTACAATTTGTAGTTTAAAGCTAATATTTAATATCTGTAAACTTAAATTTTAAAGGTATAACAGGCAGGTTAACAAAGCTCATCACAAATGCTTTTTCCGTAGGATAATTGTACTCAACGTGGAAATTTCGCACCAAATTGGACACAGTTATTTCCATTTCCATGTCAACAATACGTTTACCCACACACATTCTTGGCCCGAATCCAAATGGCAAAAAGGCAAATGGACTCGTGTTTTCTGCGACTAGATTCTCAGTACCGCTCTCAATTGACTGCTGACGCAGCCACCTCTCTGGTACGAACTCATTTGCTCTCGGGTAGAAACGCTCATCTTTAAACAATGAAAAGGAATTCATAAAGAGACGCGTCCCTTTGGGGATACGATAGCCATTGAGCACCATGTCTGCACCAGTGGTGCGCATATTGCCAAATACAACAGGATGAATCCGCAATGACTCCTTGATAAAGGCGCGTAAATAGGGTAATGACTTCATATCACTAAACGTAAACTCATCTGTGGGATTCGGCAACTTGGACATAATCTCCTCACGTAACTTGGCTTGCTTTTCTGGGTTCTTGGCCAAATTGAGCATAATGCCAGACAATGCTGAGCTAGTGGTATCCACTCCGCCCATTAACATATCCATGGCCATTACGATGGCAAACTTACGATCTGTGCGAGCCAATTGCTCCAGTACGCTCATGTTCCCATCTGAATTCGCTGATTTCTTGTCAATGCGGTCGAGTGCTTCGTTCACATAGTACGAGCACACCTCAAAGATGTCATCCATTGCACGACTAAAACGTCGATATACAGGAGTGGGCACATATTTATAGATCGAAGGCATCATGGTCAGCTCGTAAAAGGATGTGATAAATGAACGTAGGCTGTTGAATAGCTTTTGAGCCATGGGAGAGTTTTCGACGTTTCCAATGAGGCCCAGTTCCCGATCTAAGGCTACGACGGCCACCGACTCAAATGTTAAATGGTTAATCTCCTTAAGAAAGTTACCTGGAACCTCCTGAGTCTGTTTATCTCGTATCTGCCTTATCCGATTGACAAATTTTTGATTTACCCGCTGCATAGCCTGCAGATACAATGCCGCATTGCGATGCTGCATCAACACAGGATTCGCAGTAGATCTCAAGCGTCCCCATTCCTCACCACTGCATAAGGGTACAGATTAGCTATGAACAAGTTTTGACACATCTAACACTCACTTTGCTAGTAATCCCATGCAGTTTTTAAAGAAACCATCTGCACGTTGCTCCCGATAGTAAATGAATGCCTCGGAACCTGGACGCACTGGCCACTGTCCTTCGGTGCGAAAGGCCTTCTCAAAGTTATCAACATTGAAGGTCACCAGGTTATCTGGCATGCCGAACAGTCCCGGCATCATGAAGATCTCACCATATTTCTTTCGAAAGTATAGCATCAACTCCTGCATATCCATATTGGAGTACTCCCCGCCCTTCATAAAACCCCGCAACATTTGCCAACGTGTCGGACCCGGCATCTCCTTGAAAGACTTGGCCGTCTTCCATTCCGCCTGCAATGATTGCACGTAGGAACTCTCCACAGGATCGGCTTTTAGCAGTGCGGCGCTGGAGCTCCATCTATAAGCAACTGTTCGTCCAAGTTTTACTGACTGTCGCAACATTTTAAATGTTTGGTTCGTGCTCGTTTTTAGTGCGCAGTTTCTGCTATGTCTTTTATATATGATCGGCGAAAGAACATCAAGTGGAATAAACTTTTTTTCTATTACACCAGAGCTTTTTTGTGTTTGATAAAGAGAGATAGAGAGTGAGAGAGCTGTTGACCTTGCTTATTAATTTAAATTCTTTTTTATCTCCACTGCTCTGGTGTATTATTTTAGCTTGTGTTTGTGCTTTGCTATGCTTAGGGTATTTCGCAGTTGAACACTCTCAACGGAATTATCTCTTTTTGCGCTACCTCTTATCTTTTGGCGGACTATATGTATAACACGATCAGAGTGCCAGAGCTCTCTCTGCCTCGCTCCCTTTCTCTCTCTCTCTCTCTCTCTCTCTCTCAGAGCATAGTAACTATAGCAACTGTCATTCTTACTCTTGCTTTACTCGTGCGCTCACACATACACTAACAACATTTTCACAGACGCGGCTGTTGGCATTTGCATTGATGTCACTATAATCAGACCATGCAGTTCGCACAGACGCTACTGTAACCAGTTTATGGAATTCGCACACTGGCAACACTTGCAAAGACATCACTCCAACAGTTGTTGTTGTTCGCGCACTAGCAACACTTGTACAGACGCCACTGTAGCGAGCGACTTACACAAACTACATAGCCTTTAATTTCAACATGCACTGTAGACTCAGCAAATTCATGACATTTCTTTTGATTAGTTGTACTTTTAACCAACAAATAATTAAGTTTTTTCATTAAAAGTACAAAAATACACTTGAAAACGACAATAATTCGTGGACAACGTGAAAATCTCTGGGCAAATAAATTATAGCAAGAGAATGAAAAACTTAAATACAATAAAAGTAAATGCACAAAAGCGTAAGAATTTATGGAGAGTTTATTCTTTGTCACATGATGACTGTAACAAATATATATAAAAAAAAGAAGAAATTTGCTTCATTTTTATAATGTTTGTTAGCCGAAGCACATATATCTGAAAACTTTCTGGCCCAAAACTTAGCCATAACAATATTTGTAACAATTTGTGAAATTTATGTACAAACTTTAGCGTACATCGGCAGTCTGAGTTAATTGGGCAAAGTTTTTGTGGGCTTGTTTGGCGGTCAATTGTAGAGTCATTTGTGCCATTTAGAAGTACTGGTATAAATAAGACCCAGCGAAACCAGTGAACTAACGCAAAATGCACTCACTTGACTGCCAATAAGTCGGCAAATTGGCTGTGAAAGCAACCGCTAGTTGCAGCTGCCACTTATACCCTGTGTAAAGGCAAGCCGGGAAGGGTATGTAAGGGGAAGCGAGAGCAAAAGTGATACAATTGCATTAAATAAAATTGTTCTTAACCAAAACTTAAATGGTGCTATTTCAAAATATATATTTATGTATGTATAAATTCATAGAATTAATGAATATACTTAATAATTTACGTGGTATTTATGATTAAATCAATTTGGTTAACTTCATTTATTGGCAAACATTTTCGTTGCATACTTTTATGCGCTGCTGAAAATCCTTTTGGGTCGCGGTCGACGTTATTTTCATAGCTGCCTGCAATTTAAATGGATTATTATCAGTGTGGGCGTGGCAGTCAGTGTTCTACCATGACTACCATAGCCATCACAGCCATTATTTACGCCACCAAACATGTTATCAGCCATAATATGTTATACATTACGCTGGTCAGTTCCCGATTGGAGACTGAGACATGCATTTTAGCCAAAAGCCTCCAAAGTTTGGTTCAAAACAATAGAACATTTTCCCCTTTCGGCCCATTACAGTATTTTGGCTTGCTTTGACTTTTGGGCCTACATATCTACACCCCGAGGCCAATGTGTATTTTCAGTTTAAATATGTGTGTGTGTGTTTGTGTGTGTGTGGAGGATTTTGGCCTTTTGTTTTGGTTTATTGTTTTTGAAATGCACATAAAATGCGTTTTGTGCTCTTTGGCCATTGTTACCACAATCGCTTAAAGCTCATATTTTATTGATAGCAGCCAGTGATAAAGGGTCTGAGCTGTAAATTGAACTTACTTGAGTTCTGCATATAGAATTGAATAGCTTTATAAGCCAAATTACCCTGTAACCACAAAATCAGCTATCAGTTATAACTACAGTTTAACCATATGAAGGCCACCTTTTAATATTGTTAGTTACTTGCTGTAATTTGTCATCATCATAATCGTTATTGAATGCAGTTGGGATCAACCAAAGTCCCCTGACATTATCATAAATGCATCAAAATTGATATTATTTTCGAGTTCTTTATGTTTTTATGACGTCTCTGGCACTTTTAACTGGCACTAGACGCCTCCAAACCCAACTGCAGTAGGTAATCTCTACCACTTTTTTTTTGCTATTCTTATGTCTTCTTCTTCTTCTGCTCTTTATCACGCGCCAAACTTGACGCCACGTAGCATTGCACCAGACGAAAGGAGACACAATTCCAAAACCCAAACTTAAGCTCAAACCTAGAGTTAAGTCCAAACCCAAACCCAGAGAAAGGGCAAGAGACAGAGACAGAGGCAACGACAGACACTCCTGGCCTGAAGCAACGAAAAGATTAAATCAGCGTAAAGTGCAAACACTGTGTCAAGTGTAGGACGGAAGGACGAACAGACAGACGAACATACAAAGAGAGAGAGAGAGAGGGAGAGAGAGTGGGAGAGAGAGTGACGGGCACAGACACGGCTAAGGACTCGCAGCAGGAATCGAGGGCAGTCCATTGATATACCCATTCAAGTCCCTTCAGGGCAGTGGGCCACACCCAAGCCCAAGACCCAGCCCCGGATCAGGTGGGTGTGTCAGTTTTGGACGACACAAAAAAACGGATAAATGTCAATCAATTTAACTGGCAATGCGATATGCAGCGATTGTCGGTGAAATGGGAGGTGCTTTATTCTGTCTGTGTTGCGGAATGTTCACTTTCTATATATGTGTATGTGATGTGGAAACTTTAGTTTATGGTCAGGAAAATGGAGGGCTGTGGAGGAGACTATACTCGAAAATGGTACAAGATAAACTGTTAACTCAATTCTCTATACAAAAGCTGTCATATTAATTTAAACAAAATTTAAAAAATATATAAATTTAAAAAATAAAATAGTTAGATTAAAAGTGCATACTGTAAACTAGCTAAAAACTAGCTAAACATACTCACATTGTATGCTTAACATTGTTTTAAGCTTATACAATTTTGCTAAATATTCCAAAAATTTAGCTATAAAAAGGCTAAAGGCACAGCACTAACTAGCACCCTTCATAAACCATACACAAATGACTGATAAAACGTCGTTTGTTGGTCAAAAGTGCAATAAGCATATGCAGCTGATTTGGTTGACTTGGTCAAAAATGCTTATGGGCCACATTGATGTGTGCTCACTTGCCGAAATTCAGTATTTTGGTATCGGCCATGTTAGACTTTATGTTACCCTATGGGCATAATGGTGCCCAAGGGACTGATACCAAAACCATATCACTGAATTGCTATGCGATTGATTACACTGACATATTCCGAGAATAATGACGATTATCATAATGATGATGATGATGTTGGTAATGAAAGTCAACTACTAGCGTAGTTGAAGCTCAAGTTACTACAATTTAACTTGGCCACAATGTTGTTGTTTGACGCTTAGCGGCATTTAACAATTATCTAAGGTATTTGGCTGGTTTGCTTAGGTCTTGGCCCTTAAGTTACCTCAACTCGCTGTGTTTAATGTGTGTTAAATTGTTGCTTAGCAGAACACACACACACACACGAAACAGCACACACAGCACATTAAAATGTTGACTAAGTATACCCTGTAAAGTGTGTGTAGGTAGTATATCCAAGTGTTGCCTAAGAATAGTATTTGAAGTCATTAAAAAGTTGTAACTAAAATTTTCAAATATTTTTAGGAAAACCCAGGGTGTTTGCTAGTCGGGCAACAAACCAGGTTTTAGTATTTTAAGGTTAGTAGCACTGTAAAATTAATTTCTATATTTTAAGTACATTTTTTAAATGTTTTTTTTAAACCAATTTCCACTTTCTAGAGTACCTATTAGTCGTGTATTGCTAGCCAGCACCGTCATGTTTGTCTGCACAGCTGTTTTGCATTGCCAGCACTTTATAATTTTTAATTTTTTTTATATTTTTTTTAAACTCCTTTGCGTGTTGTTTACAGACATTTAGCAACTTTTTTGCCGCTGCTTTCGATATGCAACTTAATTACTTTGTTTGCCAGACGTTGCATTCTGTAAATAAGCAAAAGAAGACGAAGAAGAAGAGGAAGAAGAAGAGGATGAGGAAGAGGTAGAGGAAGAGGAAGAAGAAGAGTAATAATTAATGTTTGCCTAGCTAGCGTTGCTTTCTTTTCACTGCATTCCTTACCCCTCCTGTTTGTTCTACTCTTTGTTTTACTGACGTGTTAGCCAACTGGATTGGCCTGGTTAAGGCAACTTATGGCTGTGTATGCAACTTTATGAGATAATGACTGTTTATTTGGCTTGTGTTTATCTTTATACGTTTACATATAACATTATTCTAAAATCTGGTGCATAAAGTTGTATGCTTAACATAATCAGATGCACAGGAAAACTTAATAGAGCCAATAAGTAGTGAGGAACAAGTAAGAAAGGCTACAGTCGAGCGAGCCGACTGTAAAAGACCCCGTACTCATTCTAGTGAGCGTTTAACCATACAAAAAAGTAATTATCGAATGATTTGTCCTATGGGAGCTATAGGCTATAGTTGTCCGATCCGGACCAAACTTAATGAGGATAATTACAATGGTACCATACACATAATGTGTGAATTTGGTCTCCCTAGCTCTAGTCGTTTTCAAGTTATGGTGATGTAAAAATAGTGTTTTTTACCAAAGATCGCTTCCATCGCTATATCGTCTTGGCTGTTGATGCAGATCAAGAATATATAGCCTTTATAGGGTCGGAAAAGCCTTCTTCTGGCTGTTACGCACATTTCGCTTCAGACATACTTAATAGACCCCTCTACTCTTTTTTAGAGTACGGGGTCTTAAAAGGTAAATAGTTTATAAAATAAGCAAAAATGTAATTAAATAAGTTTAAATTAAATACAAACTTAAACAATATTTAAACAAATTTTTAGATGAACATTCTGTCAGTTAAATTTTTTATTTATTTAAAAAAAAAAATTATTTTCTATTTAATTTATTTTTTAAATTCAAAAAGTTTCAACTTTAATTTGTTTCTACTTTAAAAACACACCTTAGCTGATAGCCGCTCATTTAAAATTCTATTATTAATAAATATTAAACAATTGTTAACTATTTGCCACTTTGGAGGCAATCAAGTCGTTCAGAATGAAGCTAAACCACATGAAACTTTTTGCCCAATTGCTGTGGCTAACAGAACTCCTTTACTCCTCGACTCCTTTACACGGTGGAGTAGATGGGAGTTGGGTATAGGGTAGCGGGTATTGAGTACTGGGAACTAAGTTACACTGCACGACATAGTTCCATTAAAGTTTCTGACGATAACGTGCCAAACTTTGCGCCCAGCGGTGCTTGCAGCAATTTGCAGGCAATGCAAGCACCCAACAAACAATCTTAGCCCTTCAACCCTCCAACCCTCCAACCCTTCACTCCTCCACCCACCCAACTCATCGACACAGCAGCACTGCTTGGTCATAACTTAGACGCTGCAGTAATCAAGAGCTCAGCTTACTCCAAGAGGGCAGAGCAGAAAGGGGCAGGGTAAGCGGCGGGAAAGGAATGGCATTTATTAATAACGCGATGGCGTTGCGAACTTTAAATAACACGACACAACACAACAAAATAGAAGAAAACATAACGGAACTTAAGCCAAGTCCAAGTTGAAGTCGAAGTCAAGTTGGGTCCTCGTCAGAATATGCTCTTGGCTTCGTCAACTCTTTATGCTGCTAACTGCTCTGCGGCTGCTTGATAATTGCGCATACGCCACGTTGTAGTCTGTAGTCTCTGATATGCTGCACTTTGTGTACCGTTAACTTTGTCATGAAGTTTGTCGGGAAATGCAGAGTGAAAGTTAAATATTATAAAGAAATTAATTATTAATTATATTTTATTGTTATAAAATTAAATAAAATAACTAAATATTAAACTTTTTAATACTTATTTAACAATAATATTTATCAAATGTTTCTTCATTTAAATTCAATATTATTAACATTAATATTACTATTTTATTATTTGTTTTTAATTATCATTTTTATATTCTATTTTGTTTAATGTCAAATAACATTAAACCAATGAGTTTTAAAAATAAATTATTAAAATTGTTATTAATTATTATTTTGGCTGACTACTTTATTTATTAAATATTTAACAATTCATTTAATGTAAAATAAAATAACAGCATTACATTTTAAACAAAAATTTATTATTCTTTTAATATTCATGTTTTTTTTTTTAAATTAAAAAAAAATTGGTAGTTATCAAATCGTTACTTTTTTTATTTTTAATTAATTTAAACATAATTTTCCAAGCCTTGTTTAAATTGGTTTTCACATAAAGAATTATTTTCTTTTTATAATTTAACTCTTTCTTAAATCTTTTCTGAATCTTTAGCTATTACTTTAACTTAGTAGCGTATTCCAGCTTCGGTGTGTGGCAATTTCCCACTCAATGCACAATTTTCATTGGGCAAATAACAAGTGCAACGACTTTGTTGTTTATGCTGGCATTTGTTTTGTTATTACTATTATTATTATTATTATTATTATTATTATAGTTGTTGTTATTATTATTATTACAGCACATGTTGTTCAATGAGATTTTGTATTGTTGTCGTTTTTGTTGTTTTTGTTTGTGCTCTGCTTTGGTTTGGGCAGTTTTTGGCTTTGTTGGCAGTCTGCCAGCTTGCATTATAATCAAATGCAATTTTCAAGCACTTTTCCGACAGTTTTTCACGCCGCTTTTAAATGACTTTTCCGTTGACAGTTTTGTACTGACTTTGCCACCTGTGACTAAAGCCAGCGCACACTTGGCGTATACTTGATCTCAGTTACGCCTGTCTACAGTGCGCTCTTGATATTTTGACCAAACATTTACCAAAAAACTTCAACACACACAAACACACAAGAAGCAAAAAAAAGTTCTAAGAACTTGTGTGCCCCAAGTTGTCCTCTTTCCGCTGGTTCGCTGCTTGTCTGTGTGTATGTGTGTTGTGTGTTGTAGCAAGTTTTGTCGAGTTGGCGCTGCATTACATGTGGTTACAACGGTGCCATCGACAGCCGTTGCAAGCAGCCGTTTATGGCTTGTTTTCTTACCGCACGTGGCTAAGAAAGTTGGCCCAAAAACATTGCGTTAGCCCCATAGGCTGGCAGTCTATTTGGCTGGCTTAGACAGACTGTTGCATGCACTGTACAACATTTAACTTGTAAGCTAACTGAATTATCCAGAGATTTGACATTGATAGGGTCGAGTTGTATTACAAGATGATGATAGAACTACGAAACTATAAACATGAACTGTGAGTAGAAAGAAAATTTCGTATGAAGATTTATTTTCACTTTAAGCAGTTAAGTATTAAGTATTAAGCTCATAATATTTAATTGATATATTTTTCATACATTTTTCTTAACATTTTTCGTCTCCAGAACTTGGACCCTTCCAATCCAAATGCCCAACCAAATAGCCGCTTTGAACTTTTATAAACTTTTCTAATAACCTAAGATGCTTGCAAACAAGAGCAGAGACTTTACTACTCTTTCACTATTCCAAACTCGATCTCTTCTCTCACTCTCTCTCTCACTCTCTCTTGGACACTCCCTTTCTCTCCTGTGGAGTTCGCATACCAGTAATAACATTGTCAATGTGTTTCAAAAGAAAAATGTGTAAAAAGAAGAAGAAGAGGAAGAAGAAGAAGAAATACATAGTTGGTACTCGATACACATGCATATCAAATTGATGTGTTGGTTCTACCAAAAGTTTCAAAGCAAACACAGAGCATTAAATTTTCAAAAGTAAATTTGAGCAAGCGAGAGAGAAGCAGCTTAGTTACAGACAGGCACAAAGAAAGAAATAGAGAGAGAGAGAGTGAGAGAGAGGGAGAGAGAAGATGTATTGCTGGCTGGCATACGTGATATATTATTTTACATTACTGGCAAAATGGAAAAACTATGCGAATGCAGACAGTAACGAAATTGAATTGAATAATAATAAAAGCAAAAAACCCAAAACAAAAAAAAAATCACAAAAAATAGGAAAAAACAATCGCATTGAAGTAGTAAATTCGCGTAGCCAACAAAATGTGAATAAATTGAAACACACGGAAATTTAACTGCTTACGCATCGTCAATCCCAAAAAAAAAACTCAATATGAGCTTTTCCAACACAAACTCATATTGAGTTTCCACTTACATTTCCATTCAAATTTCCATTCCCATTGACTGTTCAAGGCTGCAATTGAGAACTTTGTGCCATAAAATTTATGAAACAATTTTTTAAAATAATAAAAAAAAGCTTTTTGAAGGGAGTTTTAGAGGAAATTTGACCCTGAACTATAGCTTATGTTAAGAAAAATTATTTTAAGTTTAAGATTTTAAGTTTTGAAACAATTATAGAGTATCTAGTCGTCGACCTTTTGCTGCATAACAAGGTATGCCCTTTTGTTTATACCATTTTTATTTGATAGTCGCATTGGAATTGAAATAAAGCAGCATAAAACTAACTTGAAAGCAAAACTTTCAAATTGATTGATTGAGAGACTGATTGATTGTTGTGCTGGTAACAGTTGGAAGTGTGTCTGTGTGTATGTGTGTGTTAATAATATTAGACCGTGGCACAAAATGCATTCAAATGGACTTTAAATTAATAAGTTATAGGGGTATGTGTGTGTGTGTGTGTGTGTGTCTGTGTTCCTAGCAATTGCTGTCAAAAAAAGGATAAACCTTAAATATAAATTGACAGAACAAAATTAAAAGTAATGGATAAATTCTAGTATATATTTAATATTACTGTTTTTAGCGGACATGTCGATTGCATGGCACTCAGAAAAAATTATAATTTTCCTGAACTCGTGTCTCATTTTGCATTTTGAGGACCTAAGAAGGCTGGTCTAGAAACCCTGACAAAACTTCCACCGATTGAGCTATGTAACTAAAACAGAAACTAAAAATTTATTACTTTTAATAATAAGAATAAATATTTATTTGTTACTTTTAGGACATTAGAGTTGATGAATCAAAATAAGGAATAGCAAACTGGCGTATCCATACGTAAATCATTATGTTTCAAATACGGATCGAAAGTGTGTTAAATGCAAATAAAATAAAATTTATTTAATTAAATTATTTATTATAGACTTCAGCCGCGATGGTGGAGTGGCGGTGTTGCTGGAGCATTCTCTCAAGCAGTTGTAATGCCCTTCGATCTACTGGAGTCCCAAATGATGATACTCAAAAAGGATCGAACAACGATACAAACGGTATTGAGATTGATAAGGAGGCATGGTAAGATATATTACTTAAGTCGGAGTATTTAAAGTTAATACAGATTATTTAACAGGTTTCCTTTCTCTTTATGATGGTTTCACTGCTCAAATGCTACGACAACTAACCTATACAACAATGCGATTTCATTTGTATGATCGGGGCAAGCAATACGTAGATGAGCACAACTTTATGCATAGAATATTTGTGGCAACGCTGTCAGGTGTTTTCGCCGGAGTCGTTGGAATTCCTGCCGAAATGATTAATACACGAATGCAAGTGGATCGAGAGTTGAGTCCAAGGCTTAGAAGAAACTATAAACATGTATTTGATGGGTTATGGAGGGTCTGTCGTGAAGAGGGCATTAGAGCCCTCTACACGGGAGGCCTATTCGCAGTCTCACGGGCCGCAATTGTAACAGTTGGCCAAAATGCTATGTATGATCAGGTGAGTGAATTACATATTTCTATATAATATAATATATTAATATTAATATTGCAGAGCAAAATACTGTTTTTACGTTATCTGAAGATGGAGGAGAACAGCAAGTGGTTGCACACGGTAAGCTCACTAGCAGCGGGACTTATCTGTGTGCCATTGGTACAGCCTTTGGAGATACTTAAGACAATGCAAATGGTCTCGACATCAACATATTTGAACACAGTTTCCAAAAAGACAAAGTACATGATGCGTTTTGGCTACAGAGGACTTTTTCGTGGATTTACGGCCACAGTGTGTCGCATGGTACCGGGTACAATTATCATGTTTGTTGCGTATGAACAGTTACGACTGCATTTTGGATATTATAAGGAAACAGATATCGATAAGGTCAAACCTAATCAATAAAAAATATACAATACTGCGTTCTTTTTACATTTGAAAAAAAAGAAGAGAAATGCTGAACAGTCTTTTGATTGGGTTAATGCACCAGTTTGTTGTCAGTTAAGAGAATAATTTCCATTACCTTAGAGTGCTACTTTTTGTAGCATACTTCTTAGCGCAGCCTGTTTAAGAGTGCAACTTTTTGTTGCATACTTCTTGGGGGAGTCCATTAAATGTTTGAATTCTATGCATTAGACACTGAAATATGATTTTTGCACCACCAGTGTCTTAGTCTGCAAAGGTTAGTGTATTTATCACTTCGGCTTTGCTCTTCTGCGCATTTCAAGCAGTTGGCATTCACCAATGCGACAGCGTGATGAGTTTTTAATGCAGCTTTGTTTTGGCCAACTGTCGCCAACTTCAGTGAGTTTTGTTTAGCAGGCTGAAGAAATGGCGCACAGTCGTACTCTTGTCCTATCATCCTGTTAGACTGTCGTCCTGTCATATTGCTGAACTGGCACGCAGCTTTCACAGCCTGTCAGCTTGTCAGATATAGCGGCCCAATTTCGAAACTTGTTTTTTACCCGAGTTTTCCAGTGCGTGCCGGAATGTTTCCGGGTATGACAGCTTCCGGGTACTGTAGTTGTTGTTACGGTAGCGTTAAATCAATTCTTTTACTTGGGCTCGTTAATTTATTTGCTCGCTTAATTCGATTGCTTAAATATTCTATTCCCGATTTTGGCATAGTAATTTGGAGGAGTTGTCATCAGCAAGTTGGAAACACTTTAAAGAGGGTCAACGAAGTTTATACACCCTTTGCCAAAAATGTGTGGATATTAAATTTTGAGTAAAACTTTGAAATTAAATTTCGATTTTATTATTATTCAATTTAAATACTTAACCAATTATCAAAGTATTTATTTGTATTTAATTTAATTACCCAAAATTGAATTAGCCTTTTGCAGGGTATATTTTGAACAACACTTAAGCGCTAAGCTCAAGGAGTTGTTTTGCAGTACATCAAAATTGCAATTTACTGTAATTATGCTAAATTATGCGAACATTTTTATTTGTTCTTTTGGCGCTGCCTTCGCCCCATTCCACGCCTATTCCCTCCGTTCCCTCCTCTCCCTCATTTTTACCCTTTTTTTGATTTTTATAAATTTTATGCGTCGTTAAATGTTTGCCACAGTTGTTGGAGTTCAAGGAGTTTAGCTTTTCTGCTCAATTTTGAAACCATTCAACAGCAAATTATGCAGAGAAAAGAATGTTACAATAAATAAAAAAAAAAAAAAAAAAAATAAAATATAATTAAACAAAAAAAAAGTTCTTTATCCTTGTTGAGACCGTTTTGTGTTGTTCTTTTGTTTTATGACTTATCGAAAGCTGGAATTCATTCAAATTGCTTTTTAGTTTAAGTACTTGACTCAATTTACTAACTGGCATTTTAACAATTCACAAATCCTTTCAACTAATTACCTTTAAGACAATTGAATCTCAATTTGCTGAGCGAAATGGATTGAAAATGGTTGCTAATAGTGTTAAATGAGCTGCATTCAAATCAGTTCATATCATTATAGATATAGAAATGGTATTAAAAATACATTTTAAAAATACTATTTATATATAATTTTACTCAAATAATTTTTAGACCCCGTACTATAAAAAAGAGTAGAGGGGTCTATTAAGTTTGAATGAAGCCAAATGTGCGTAACAGGTAGAAGGAGGCATTTCCGACCCCATAAAGTATATATATTCTTGTTCAGCATCGACAGCCGAGTCGATATAGCGATGTCCGTCTGTCTGTCTGTCCGCCCGTATGAGCACCTGGATCTTGTAAACTACAAGAGCTAGAGCCACCAAATTTGGAATGAAAGTCCTTCTATATGTCAGGCAGGTTAAGCTTATTTCAAATTTTTGCCAAGCCTCCAACCGCCCGCGCAAATTGTAAAAAACAATTTTCACATCACTATAACTTGAAAACGACTAGAGCTAGAGAGAACAAATTTACATCTTATGTGTATGGTATCATTATAACTATCCTAACCAAGTTTGGTCCGGATCGGACTACTATAGCCTATAGCTCCTATAGGACTAACCGGTCAAAGATTTGAAATTTGTATTGAAAAACGCGAGCTAGAATGAGTACGGGGTCTTTTACAGTCGGCTCGCTCGACTGTAGCCTTTGTTACTTGTTTTATATAATTTTACTCAAATCATTTTTATAGCTATTAATACTCTGTATAAATTTATAAATTAGTCAAATTTCTTTGCTATTTTTTAGACTATATAGTCTTTAGATTATTTGCTCGACTATATAGTCTTTAGACTATGCAATACCGTTAACAAACAATGCATTATGCCATTAACAAATCAAATATTTAGGCACGCCAAAACCTCATCAAGTTGGTTCTCATGCCAAACTGTGATTACACGAAAACAGTTGTTGGGCGAGTAAGGGGGTGTTAAGGATGTTTACAGGGTATGTGTGTAGGGTGTGTGGTGTGTGGTGTCAGCTAGGGTTTGCGGCACTGTTAGTTCAAGTACCTTGCATGCTCTTCAATTTCCGCTTCGAGTGCATTCACAAAATTAATTGCTTTACACTTGAGGATACGTAATCGTTATCGCATTCGCATTCGTATTCACATTCACATTCACATTTGTATATGTATATGTATTCGTATTTGTATTTGTATTTGTTGTTCAACTTTCTGCTCTCACTGTTTGACATTAATCAATGACAATTTAATATGGTCAGTCGTGTCTTCAAGTGATTTTGGTGTAGGGCAAATGACAAAAGGCGAAGGGAGAAAGGCGAATGGAGAAAGGAGACCGACACTCGAAAGTGTCAATATCAAATGAATTGCAATTAAGCTGATTTCATCAAGTATGTGTGATAAACTGTCCCGTTAGGCTCCCAGTCCCTATGCAGCCACACCCCTTTTTCACATTCCTGTTGCCAATTAACGTTTACAGTCACATTGTCTCGACCACTTAAACTAAATGTCAGCCGTTGACAATTAAAATGTTGCGCGACTCTCACACTCCCCTCTCTCTCCCTCTCTCTCCCTCTCTCTCCCTCTCTCTCCCTCTCTCTCCCTCTCTCTCCCTCTCTCTCCCACTTCTACTTTCGCACTCTTCCCACCTCACTTTCCTGTCCGAGCTGACAACGTCCTGCGGTTGTGTGTGACTGCGTGTGAGAGGTAACGCCTGCCGGAAACGGAAATGATAAGCGACTGTCAAGTTGCCAACTGTTTTTTATGACTGTTGCCAACTAGTGTATTGCTTCGCATATGCACTTGTGTGCCTGCGTGTGTGCCTGCGTGTGTGTGTGTGCGTGTGTGTGTGTGTCGAAAATTTAATTAGAAAACTTGTTAAGAGCACTGCTGTGTAGTGGGCGTGGTCAGGTGTCCAAAGATGCCCATTTACTTTGACAACGGAGCAGCCAAAGTCGAAGCACTTTTGATAAGTGCGTGTTGCCGGCACAAGTTGCAAATTTCAACGCCCAAAACGTGACAAAAACTTGCCAACCATACTCCAACTGCATCTCAACTTCTCTCTTCCTTACACACTCTAACTATCTCACTCTTCCTCTGTGTGTGTGTGTGTGTGTGAGTGTGTGGGTGTGTGTTTGTGGGTTCTGAGGACAGCGCGAAACAGAGTTGAAAGTTGAGAGACCAACGAAGCGTGTCGAGTATGCAAAATAGGTGTAGGAAGTGGAGCACAGTGGTGCACAGTGGGGCAAATTAGCAAAGCTGATGGTAGAACACACAGTTATATTGAGATCTTCTATAATTTCTACTTTTTGATTTCTATAATTTGCCATTTTTGCCCACTGTGCACCGTGGTGCGTGAGTGCAACACTGGGACAGCGACAAATGTCCGACATTAGCTGACGCAAAAAAAAAAAAAACGCAAAAGAAACAGAAAACAGAGGCAGGTACAGACATCGGTATAGAGGAACAGGTACAGGTACAGCTGCTGGTACAAAGTGGTGCGACAACTCTACTCTGCCCACCTACGACAACTCTACCCGTGGGGTAACCTCGTTTATTATGTCATCGTTGTCACAGCGAATGGCATTTCGTGCATGTCCGCTGTGGAGCAAGTTGATCTAGATATTGGTATGAGACGCTCGGGGAGACTGGGACTCTGGCCCTGAAGCTGAAGCTCAATCTGAATCTGTGCTGAGTAGGAGTCGGAGTCGCTGTTCGGTGTTGGTGTATGAGTCGGAATTGGAGTTTGAGAATGGACTGCAAGTTGGTTACGTGCCCAGGACACACGGCAGCAGGTAAAACTACTTAGTACTAGTATGCGCACGACCAAACCCAACGTGGGAGCAACTTTTTTCCACTGTCAAACTGAGAACTGAAATTGTTTGCTTCAAGATGGGCAATGGGACAGTCGAGCAGCTATAACTACCGATTTTTACTGGATTTGAGTGCAGCTAAATTATTGATAGTTTATTAACAAATTGGTAATTTATTGTAAATAAATTTAAATAAATTATTTAATTTTCAAGGCTTTCTCATTCTGTTTGTAGCTGTCAGTTTGGTTTGCCAACACTGGCAGTTAGACAGTTCAATAGTTTAAAAAAAAAAAACAATTGTTTTATTTCTTTGAAAAATCTTGTACTAATTTAGTACACAATAAAATTCATGCCTCCTTGGAGGAATGTGTAGCAGAAACCATAGGGATAGCTATATCAGAAGGTACTGGCTCAGCTTGAAGATCGGGACTCGCGGCGGCCACGCTGGTGGTTCGGCGGTGTGGCATCCACATCAGTTGCCTGCGTTGTAGCGCCCTTCGATCTGGTCAAGACTCACATGCAAACGCAACAGTTGAAGAAGACTATGATAAATACAGCACGGAATGTTATACAACTAAGAGGTGAGTGTCCACAGATCAAGTATATATATCGATCGGGTCAGATCGGTATACTATCTTAGGTTAGGAAGAAACTGTGGGTATGAAAATGGAGGCATACAAATTAGATGAGTACTACACTTATGCTTTAGGAATACCCTTACTTTCTTAACATATTTTTTTTTGGATTATCTAATTCTTTATTTATCGTCCTATTTGGTTTATATATTTTCACAGGCTATATTGGTTTTTATGATGGCTTTTCTGCAGCTGCGACACGACAAATGTTCTCAACAAGTCTGCGATTCACATTGTATGAGATGGGAAAGGACATGGAGGTGAGGGATAATAATTTGATGGTTAAAGTGGCACTGGCCTGTATGGTTGGTGCCTTTGGATCATTCCTAACCATTCCCTTGGATGTCATCAACATACGAATGCAGACGGATATGAAGCATCCTGATCGCAAGTAATTTATTATTATTTAAATACAAATAATTTGTAATGATTATCGATTTATTTAGATATAGATGTTTATCGGATGCTCTAGTGCGTATACCCAGGGAGGAGGGCTGGAGAGCACTATATAGTGGTGGTTTAGCCGCTGTACTTAAAGCAGCCATTGGAACAACTGGTCAAATTGCAGTTTACGATCACGTTAGTATCAGAAAAACCAATAGGTCCCTGTACCCTTTGAGAGTACAGGGTCAAAAACTGCGATTCATTTTATACTCTCAACTATATAACGTTATATAGGTGAAATCTGAGCTACTAAATCGTTTTGAAATGCCAGATGATATGAAATTGCATTTCACAAGCTCTGTTATATCCTCCATCATCGATTCAATTATTACACAACCTTTTGATGTATTAAAAACCTTAATGATGAATGGACGACCAGGACAATTTCCAAATATGTTACATGCAGTCAAATATATGATGCGTTTTGGACGATGGGGTCCCTTTAGGGGATTGGCTCCAACATTTGCACGAAAAGTTCCAGCAACCATTATGATGTACCTGATCTATGAACAGTTGCGATTGAAACTTGGAATTTTGGAATTAAATGAGTGAATCATTTTCTTTTAGTTTGTTTATATCGTAGATGAGATGAATACTATTCTGGAACGATTAATAAATTTATTATGATTTTAATTGTTTCAGTTTTAAATCGAATGATAACACTAATTGTAAATAATGACTTAACTCGATGTATAAAATTAATAACAAATGAAGTAAAGCTTTACTTTTAGGTTTAAGGAAGTTAAGTTAAGGAAAAATAGGAAATTTGTTTGGAAAAAGGCAAAGTAGAATGATTACAGGGTCTTTTACAGTCGGTTCACTCTTTTCTTTTCTTTATTGTTACCTTTTTGGCTATGGAAATCGATATTGTAGTCCCCAAAGTATTTGAAAATTTGTAATAGTTTAGCCTCTTGGATCACAGTGGAGCTCACAACCCGTTTCCTATATACAAAGTTATTAACTGTGCTCTTGGCACTTTGGCAGCATAACTAACATCAACCGCAGCCGGTCTCTGTCACATTATAAATTGATTACACCCGCGACGTGACTAATGAACATTAATTTGGGCCAACTTGACAGCAGAAGGTGGTTCTTGGCTCATGGCTGTTTGCCTGTTGGCAGTTGGTTGCTGGCTGCTGTCTACTACTTGGTGTAAAGGCGTCGACAGGGAAGTACCACTGTAGTGCTGCGTGCTAAATTCGCCAAGTGAAACGATACGAGAACTCTGCTAAATGCCAGCACGTTTATTCAACAGAGATGGAGATAGAGATAGAGAGGGAGAGGCAGAGGGGAGTGATATGTGCTCACCAATAGTTGCAGCCAGATGCTAACTAGACAGCCGCCAACTAGAAGAAGAAGAAACTGAAATAATCACTGATAGGATGAGACATCCGCGCATCATTTGCCTGTTGGCATCACGTAAGCAAACGGTAAATGTTGCACGTATGTTGCTCTTATCTACAACTTGTTGAGGCGAACACCCGCCACGCCCTCTACCTCTCTACCTACCTCAGCTAGCTGACATATGTGCTCTCCTTTTTCGCTATTGTGATTGCAATCATTGTGGAAATTGAATTTGTAAGTAGGCAATTTCAGGCAGTGCGAGAGTACAGAAATAAGAATAATGCTCACAATGAAACTAAATTAGGACAGGAGGCGACTGTGCAGGAGGCGACTGTTTCGTTGCTTAGTTGGTACGCTGTTGCGGTTAGTTTGGCATTGTTTTTGCCGCCGATATACCCTGCCATAGGGTATGACAAAACTATTAAGTACATAGGGATAAACTTGTATAAAATATAGGTTTTGATTTGGTTTAAGTAAATTTGTGATAAACCTACATTTGAGACGGTTTAGTATTAATTTAAGCCCGGAGTAGTTCACATTATGGAATACTAGTTAATTAATACTTCAGTAGTTATATCTACTTCTGACTGGGCTTTCAATTTAGAAACAGACAATGCCAAATGAAGTATGCCAGGCTTAAATCAGACCTAATCAATTCTAAATAAATTATTTTTTAAATATATTGATATTTATCTTTACAATAACATACTATAAAAGCTTAAAATATATATACTATGTATCTTTCTTCTGTAAACATATGTTTACGTATCACTTTAGAAAACAGGGTATTTTTGTGTCGTGCTTTGTCAGCTAGCTTCCTTTTACTTGTTGTTTTAACTCCTGCTGCTGTTGTTGCTTTTGTTGCTGTCTACTTTGACACATTTCCAAATGCGTTAGTGCGTTACAAATACACCCACACACACACACACATACTGAGACACACAAATACACACACAATGGGAGAAAGAAAACAACTGACAGCGAGAGAGAGAGAGAAAGACATACACACTTAAGCGCGCTCTCTGTGTGTATACAAATGTGTGCCTCTGTGTGCCTGTGTCTGTGTATGTGTGCCTGTGTGTGTACTTGTATGTGTGAGCTATTTGCATAAATGCTCAGAGTTAACTTTATGACTGACTTGTGGCTGAAAACAGAATGGAACTGATGCTAGGCGGGAACTATGGACTCACAAAATAGGCACTTTAGACAGTGGGCCAAATAGGCTGTTTGCTTGCTTAGTCTCAAGCTATCTCGCTCGCACTCCCTTCTTCTCCCACCCTTTCTCTTTCTAGCTCACGTGCTGTGGTAGGGCCAGGTTATTAGTCGGTTGCTCTCGAGGCCTTGTGGTTGCATTTTGTTTGCCATTAAAATAATTTGCATAGTTTGCATTTATGCAAGATAAGCACAACAACAACAATAGCAACAGCAACAAAAATAGCAACAACAACAACAATAACAACAAGTGGCGCCTGCATTGATTTGCATTATTAAATGTTACGTATACGCAGCGTTGACCTCATTTGACTGCAGGTTATGTAAACTGCGAATGCGTTAATGGCTCGCATATACATCTTGTTATCTTGTTAACTGGTTAGCATTATAATTTATGTGCAGATAACAAAGCACAACCAACGGACTGTGAAATCTCTTAGTTATAAAATCAGTACCCCAAGCATCACATATATCTATATACTATATATACAGTTATTCCTGCAGGATATAGGCCAAATACTGTACAGAATTAAAATGTTAAATACTTTTAGCTTAATTGTATATCCTTCTCGTACTGAGCTTTGATTAAGTTATAGTTGTGCTCTTAAAGCCTCTCAGCGTCAAGCTGTCAAATCTGTGACGCTGCTTAATGTAATTTCCCGTTTGTCATGTTTATAAATTGTTGTTGTAACTGTAACTGTAACTGTAACTGTATTCATATTACCATTACCATTACTGAGCAGTCTCCAGTCTCCAGTCTGCTTTAAAAAACACACACAGCTGCGTCACCGTGGACAAAACGAGTTAGAATTGTGCCAGTGGCACAGAGAGGAACGCAGAAAGCAGAGTTTTGTACGGCAACAAGATGAAGTATGAAATATGATGTAAAATGATGTGATTACAGTTGAAAATGTACAATGAAAATGTGGAAAAAAAAGTGTACAAAACACACACACACACACGCACACCAGTGGTGTGCACTTGGTGTTAAAGCACTAGAAGGTAACAGGCAGTAGTCAGTAGGTAGAACTGAAGAATAACGATGACGATGACGATGACAACGAACTTGGCCAACAGCGAAAAACATGGCAAACCATAAAAATGAGCGCAGTGCTGCAGAAACAGAAAAAACCTCCACAGTATGTATGTGTGTGTGTGTGTGTGTGTTTGGATTCCTGTGTGTGTGTGGCTGTGTGTAACAGAGATTGACATTTTGCGAAATGGTTTGAGTAATTCACATGATGAATTATCTGCTGCTCTGCTCAAAGAAAAACCAGGCACAAAAAAAAATAACAACTGCTACGAGTTAATCACAATTTTATTAAACTTTTTTCTTTCACATGAAAGCTTAAAGTGAGCTTAAAATAAAGCTTTAATTGAGCTTTAACTGAGAAGAAGTAAATTGTTTAAATTTATCTACATTTTGTTTGTGAACTTCGAATAATTATATTTTATTACTTTTTTTGTTACATATTTAATTATTCTTTTTAGACCCTGTACTATAAAAAGTGTAGAGGGGTATATTAGGTATGTCTGAAGCGAAATGTGCATAACAGGCAGAAGAAGGCTTGGCCGACCCATAAAGTATATATATTCTTGATCAGCATCAACAGCCGAGACGATATAGCTATGTGCGTCTGTCCCCCCGTCTGTATGAACACCTGCATCTTCAAGACTATAAAAGCTAGAGCCACCAAATTTGGAATGAAAGTACGTCTCTATGTCTGGCAGATCAAATTAATTTCAAATTGTTGCCACGCCCCCTAAAGCCCCCAAATTGTAAAACCCCATTTTCACATAGCCATAACTAGAAAACGACTAGAGATAGAAAGACCAAACTAACACATTATGTGTATGGTACCATTATAACTATCCCCACTAAGTTTGGTCCGCATCGGACAACTATAGCCTATAGCTCCCATAGGACAAATCGGTCAAAATCACTTATTTGTATGGAAAATGCGCACTAGAAAGAGTACGGGGTCTTTTAAAGTCAACTCGCTTGAGTGTACCCTTCCACTTGTTGTCTTACCTTCTGTTTACAACCTTATTGCATATTTAATTAATTCAATTAATTTAATTCGAGCTTTCTGCAAATGTCAGAAATACTTTTAATTCTGCTTGACCCATTGATGAAGTGATTTTAAAGTGTGTGCGGATTTTAAAATTAATTTCTTGGTTAAATTCGTTGGCATGCAACGTGTTGGCTAATTAATTACACAACATTTTGGTCGATTGGTCAGACTGATTGCTAATGGACACGCCCCACTCTGAACCGCTTACGCTTACGCCCCTCTACCGGCCCATCCCACAGACAGACACTGAGTTGTCAAATGAAAAATGGTCGATTTAAATGGTTGACTCTCAGTCGAATGGGTTTCGTTTGGCATTCTCTAACTGTTGGTCGTTTGTCTGCTTAATGCCAACCAAACAGCTTGGCCTGGACGCAGAGCTCTCTCTTACTACCTGACTGGCTAACCGTAGAGCCACTGTCTGTTGGACAGACTTACGACTGACTGACTGACTGACTGACTGAGCCACATGCTGATGAACACGTCTTGTCAGCGGGCTAACGAGCGCCACTTACACGCTCAACAATCACTTAACCTCAATTGTTGCTTCCAAAAGGAAGAAGTGTAAAAGGCAATGCCAATGGCTGACGTTTGGTTTGTAGCCCCGCCTACCTCCTACCACCTCCTATCTACGCCCACTTTCATTCCCATTCTGCCATCTTCATCTCACTTGCTTTTTTCTGTTTGTTGTGTTTATATTTGTGTGTGTGTGTGTGCATGTGTGTGTACATTTGCTGTATGTAAATACTTAATTAATTAACTGTTTTTTGCTCATTCTCTTTGTATGCGTGTGTGCAACTCGGCGTATACGTTATATTTTTATGTCCCTTTACAAAGGACAACGCGTTTTTTTTTAAAGCAAACTTCAAGTCGTTGAACTTTTAGTTTAAAGTAAAGCTTTAAGGTTTTTTTTTAAGTATTTTATTGATTTTTTAAGAGACTTTTATATTGAAATAATTTTTTTTTAAATAAATTTTAAAACAGAAAAGATTTCTCTGTACTTTATATTAAACATTTATATATATATTATATATAGTTTATTGAAATATATAAATATTAACTTTTTAATAACTTAATATACATAAATAAATATTTTAAGACATATATTTTATAGACTTAAAATCTTTTATAATTAAGTTTAATAAATATTTATTTACTTCACTCATTTGTCAATTTAATGGTCAGAAAAGCTTAGCTACTTTCGGTCGCTGTTAGTTATTGTTCACTGTAGTTGAAACTGGCACAGTTCTATGCAGATAGCGAACAGTAAATGTTTATTTGCGAGTCCAGCTGCCAATGGGTTTACAGGCCATGGCACGCCACTTGCCGTCAAATTGACAATGACGTTATGAAGAACAGAATGGAGAAAGAGTGAGGAGGGGTGTGAGCGTGGGAGTGAGAGGGGTGAACTGAGCTGAGGAGTGGCAAGTACGCTTTATGGTTGCCTGGAATTGTGAACTAGTTTGCCGTGTAATAAGCAATTATAGCGTCAAGCAAAACTTGGCAATTAGTTAGTTAGATTTGTGCCAGCTGAGCTCGTTGAGTGCTGCGCTTAATCGAGTGGCGGTTGCTGGCGCCTCAACAGTGACTGCAACAGGCTGCATACAGCTTGCTGCATGTGGCAAGCGGCATGTGGCATAATGTACAAGGCATAAGGCTTATGGCTTATAGCTTATGGCGTTTGGCGCATGGCGTCACTTGAAAGTACTTTGAAGGCCGTTGCATAAGTTGGCTACAGCCTCAAGTGTACTTAAAGGTGCCTTTAGCCAAGTTTAGTACAGTTCAACTTAGACTCAACCTGGCTCTAATGCAAATTGAATTACGTATACGCAGCGTAGGTTTTGCCTAATGGAATTTAAAAATATGCACCCCTACTCCACACAAACACAAACAAACACACACAAACAGTAATCAACGTGCTGAAGGGCCAAGGTGAGAAACCCAGAGACGAAGTGAAAGAAAAATTAAAAAAATTAGCAATTAAATTGTGAGGGAAGCTACGTTTCGTTTCACGTCGAGTTGCTTTTGCTTCGTTCTCATCACCTGCGACGTTATGATTTCATTAATTTAAAGCAGCAAAACGTACTACAGACTTGTCGTGTCCTTGACGAAGTTGTTGTTGTTGCTGTTGTTTCCCTTGGCTGGCAATTAGCCAAATGTTTTCCACCCAGTTCTAGTTCCATTTCCAGTTCCGAGTAGTTTAAGAGGCCAAGAAACTTTTCAGTTGAAACATATTTCTAATTCAAGCGCCGCCAAAAAGTAGGCAATGTTTTTTGTTCCACCGTAAACAAAAACAGGCAACAACAAGTTTAGTGTCAGCGAAAATAAAGTCAAGAGATGAATTATAGCTTTGTATAAAATACAATTAAATTGCTTCAAGGTTAAGAAAATAATGACGAAATTTTTAATATTTCAAGTTGTTTATCTACAAATAAGTTTGCCTTAATTAAAATGATCAAAAGTTGTTTTGCCTTTAACTTTACGCAAAAATGTTGAAAGCAAGCTAAAGTATTTGATTTGATTTGTCAACAAACTTGATTCCTGTTGCAAAGCTGAGCAAGCGGCTCACAGAGCTCTTTCAATTAACTTGTGCCAAATGATCTTGCAACAAAATGAGGCGACTCGTTTGCCATGAATGCGTAGCTAATGAATAGAATAAAAATTTCTACTACTGTGAGCAGAAAACATTTTTGCAGTTGAAAATTTGAGACAGCACTTAACAATTATTCGCATTTGAATATTATGAGTGCTCGAGGAAATGAAATCAAATTGAATAATCTAGTCAAATTGTTTGATGCTATTTGTGCGCTTGATTTTGATTTGGATTTAAATTTTTTTATTTTATTTTTATTTCCCCACTGCTACCAGTTGGTAAGCGTAACATGAATGTGAATCTGTTTTTGATTCGCATTCGCATTCGGATTCTGAATCTGTATCTGTATCTGAATCTGATTTTGAGCTTCTGTTTCTGTTTCTGTTTGCTGTCTCTGGCCTGTTGCCATTGCCATTGCCACTGCCAATTTTAGCCTGTTTGCTGGCGACTTTCTGTTGCTTTATTTGCTTTTTTGCCAAACGCAATTTACTTTTATTGAGTGCAAATATTTGTTGAATATTTTGCAATTTAATTTACAGCCATTCAGTCAGTCAGTCAGCCAGTCAGTCAGTCAATTTGTCGGTTCAATTTGGTTTGCTTGGGTTCAGTTATATACAGATATATATATATATATATTTTTTTTTTTGTGGCAAAATGTATATTTTATGAAATTAAATTATTTGTGTGTGTTTTTTATGCTATTTTATTAAAATTATTTTGTTTGACGGGTTCATTGACTTTCATATAGCTTTTAATCAGTTTAAAACTTCGATGTCCAGCATTGATGCACAGAGAATACATTTATGCACTTTTTAATTCACTTAAAAGAGTATAAATAAAAAAGTCAATACATATTCAGTGTGAGTAATATTAAATTCGCTGTAATTTAATAGTTCAATTAACTCTTTTATGTCGACTTAGTCGATTTGGATCATATTAAATGATTTGTTAAGCAATTAAGGGTTAACTCTTTATGGGGCAGAAGAAGGCGTGGCACACCCCATATTTAAATACTATATATTATAAATATTAAATTTTATTTATTTATGTTTTATTTTGGTTTTTCATATGCTACTTTAAGGCCCTTTTTGGCCTTTTGACTGCTACGTGACTCCATTGCCTGATATTCTTGTTAGCGTGCTCAAAATGTGTAACTAATGCGTTCAAGTTTAGTTCAAGCCAAGTCGAATTCACCCACAACACACAATTCAATTTGGTCAATCAACTGCAACACTTGAGAGCCAAGTTAACTGCCTCATGTCCTGCCCCATGTCCTGCCTCAGGTCCTGCCCCATGTCCTCTGCCATGTCCTGTATGTCCTGCTTGTCCATCCATCTGTCTTGCAGTCGATTGTGGCATTTGTAGCATTTGCCTGCTTTGCCTATTGAACACGATGAATTTATCGCTTAACATTTTAGTTTATGATTGATGTGTTTCCCAAGCAATCTGCATGTGATAAGAGTCCTCTCTCTCCCTCTCTCTCTCTCTCTCTCTCTCTCTCTCTCTTACACTCTCTCTAACTTCTAACTGCTTCTATGTGTATGTGTAGAGGTTGCAAATGCCAAATGCTAATGAATTCATATACATATACAACTCAAAAAGTCATAAATACTCCGGTTGCCTGCTTCATGCAACGTTAACTGTAATGTGTAAGGGGGCAAGGGGCTGTGGGGATGAGAGGGCTCCCCTTATAATTTGGGTTGCTTAAGAGCTGGGGTTAAAGGGAGTTTTTGTGGGTATCATCCAGAATGGCAAACTCATTTCCGTCACTGACACAGTCACTGACTTCATTTAATTTTCAAATTTTCAACTCAAGAGTCCAAAACGAGGTTTTTGCCGTCGCCTTTTGTTTTAGTGTAACAAAGTGAGACGAGCTCAGGCAGCAGACAGATAGAAGGACAGACGGAAAGTCGGACAGACAGAGAGACAGTGGGACCAGCTAAAGTTTATGGCAATACGCACACACACACAGACTAACACATAGACAGACACTCATAGGTGGAGGCGTGGCTGTTTTACATTTTGCATTTTTCATGTCTGCCGTGCCATGAAGTTGCTCCTCATTTCCCACACATTTTCCCGCACCGCACACCTTTAGAAAAATGAGAAACAGCAGCAACATAAAAAGTATGATATATTAGCATATTACGCATACGCCATGTATATTTATCTGTGGGTCTCTCTCTGTGTGTGTGTCTGTGTGTGTGTGTTGGCTGCATAATTATGTGCTTTAAACAATTAGCACGGCACGCCACGAGATCAGCATCCAAATGTTGCGTATACGCTATGTGACACAAAATATGACGTATACGACGCATAAGCGCACGAACTGTTAAAGCATTTAAACAACTAAATTAGCTACAAGAAGTAAAAAAGGCTACAGTCGAGCGAGCCGAATGTAAAAGACAGAAATTGGCATCAAAATGTTGAACAAAGAAATTGAGAATTTTAGATTTTGATTGCGATTGATTCTGCTAGTTGTCCAGAGTATAAGAAGGTATGATGTTTTACGATATCGCTTCACTTGGCTGTGTTATGATCAGTCAAAGTTGGGAAAATTGTTAATTGTCAATGTATTGAGTATAGCTATAATGTTACCACACCATTCCAAATTTGGTGGGTCTAGCTCTTATAGTTTAGAAGAACCCGGTGTTCAAACAGACGGACGGACAGACGGACTTTATTCTGATCAAGAATATATACTTTATGGGGTCGGAAAAGCCTCCTTCTGCCTGTTAAGCACATTTCGCTTCAGTCAAACCTAATAGACCCCGATACTCTTTTATAGAGTACGGGGTCTAAAAATGGTTTCTCTGCATATGATATTTTCGTTTAATACGAAATATTAAATTTTGTGGTTTTAAAAATTCATTTTCGATTGTCTTCACATAATTTAAATTTTATCTAGTTAATGAACTGTAAACATTTTCCAGAAATATTAGAAAACTGCATTTTCTCTAAGCAAAAGCTAATTAAAAATTTGCCCTCAGTTTTCACAAGCAAAGTGAAAAAATCAATGCAGAATTGTCACAGCAAGAACAATGAGTGAGTGGGAGACAGGGTGAAAGAGAGAGTGAGAGAGTGATAGAGTGAGAGAATGAGAGTTTCTTAAAAACGCCATCATTGAGTTTAATTGAAAATGAAAAGTCCAAAATGAAAGTTTCAACCGCAGGCAGCGAGACTGAAGCCATTTGCCATTTGCCATTTTCCATTTTCCAATTTTTCCAAAACGAAATTCACCCCCAGCACAAACAATTTAATTCAACTTCAAATGGTTTACGCATCATTTTCCCCAACGCAAATGACTTTTGGCCAAGAGTGACAACTGTCTGTGGACGAACTTTTCCATAATACGAATTCAAGTGCGATTTCGAGTGAGAGTTTTGGTATTTTTTGTACAACGATTCGCATCATTTATCAACAATTGCAGTTGCCAGAGATATGTGTCTTTCAAATTCATTGTTTCATTAATTAATCAATTTGACAGAATTCTTTGATATTAAATCGATTGTCATGTGAAAATGATTTGCCATTTATGTCAACGACTATACTCAAACCAATTTAATCATAGACTTGCACTCGCAAACGTTTCTCTATGTCAATGGAAACACGCATCAGGCATTTGTCTAAGCTGCCAGCTTACGCATATTTGTCAATCAGTCAGTCTGATGAAATCCCTTCAGGTGAATGCTAGAAACAACACCAACTTATGCCCACAGACAATAGGTTTTGACATTGCTTTTCATTGTATCATCATCATCAACAGTGTATTGTATACTTGCTGACATAGAGCACCCATTCATTCATCCATCCATCCATCCAAATTTGCCTCGTTATTTGTGTCGCCCAAAAATGGTATGCGCTGAAAAATGGCGCGTGCCACAAGTGGCACTCATGTGGCACCATAACCAAATTCAGCAAATAAACAACTACTCCTAAAATATATATGTATATGCACACATTCGCTAGTCCTTCTAAAGAACCGCTTCTGCTCTGGCCCATATGCCTTTCCTCATGCCTTCGTGCTGCTTCTCCATTCTCCAGCGTTTTGCGACTCCCTTTCTGCTCTGCGTACTCTCAGCTTAAATTGAACATACTAATGGCTTGCACAATGGGTGCAAGTGTACAAAATTGACAATTTTACTTAATTTTGCACCTAAAATTAAATCAAAATTTAATTAAAACAGTTTTTATATTGCAAAACGTGATGAAAACATAAAGGACACAATAAAGACGCATTTATGAGCCACACCTAAAAGTATGCTATAAAAAGTACTCTTTCAAATCAAAATATTCGAGTATAAACTAAATACATGTCAATTTTTATAAATTCAAGGGAAAATTAAATTTATTATGGATTAAATACGTAAAATTTAAGTCATAAATTTACAGGTTTTACACAAAAATAGTTAAAACTGTTACCACTGTGCAGGGAACTTTCTCTTACATTTAATGAACTAAAAATTCAAAGGCCTTTTGAGAAATTCATATCCCAAAACATATTTCCAGCGCCAAGTTCGCTGTTAACCAATGCTAACGAGGAGGACAGCATTTTCGTTAAGGATTCTAACGGCTTTTGTTGGTCCAGGTTCAGGTCCACGTCCACAGAGCAGTTACACGGAGCCGAAAAGGACTATTTGGGAAACCTGCTGAGATGCCGGGTGTCTTTTCGTCGTATGTCCCTCGGTTGGCGCACAAGTGCACTTTAGTTTTCAATTTTTGTCGTCTCATAATGCGACTCTCTGGATTTATTTTATATTTTTTACTTCCACAGCAGTAGAAGCAGCAGCTATTGAGCAAATATCTTCAAAATGGATTTTAAAATCCAGTCGAAAAGTAGGTGGTATAAGGTAGGGACACTGGGCCGAGGACACAAGACACAGGATACGAGGACACGGGAAACGGGCAGCCAAATAGAAATACGAGCAAAGGTTACCTCTGGGATGCATTCAACAAAATATTTGCACTAATGGAAAAGTAAAAGCTGCTGTTGCAAACATTTTCTCTTTTCATTTTTTTTTTTTGGCTTTAACTCTCATACAAAATGAGTTACGACTACAAATATTTTTCTTTATATACTATATAGTATATGGAATCGTATATAATATTTTGCAGATCCCAAACAAAAAAGGGGAAATTGTCTGAAGGTGAGAGAAAGTTTGGGGTGCACCTTAAATCACTTAGCCATATATCGACCAAAAGAGGAAGAAGAAGAAGCTGAAGATAAAGAGGAGAAAAGAGAAGAAAAGAGAAGAAAAGGAAATGCCAAATGTGCTGCTTTGTGTTGACTTAGGACCCAAAAATCTTGCTTGCCAGCTGCCACTGATTATTAGCCTTGGCAAATTGTCTGTGTTAAAGCCACAAAACAACAACAACAACGACGACGACTAACTGAGTGACTAACAGACTGACTAACTGTCTAACTCACTGACTGACAGACTGACTGGCTTAACAAATGTCGAAGCAGTTACAAGTTGAGTTAAGACAAGTTACAGTTTGTGGCTTTCCAAGCACTCGCAACTATTTTAAAATTTTTCACTCGTTTTCCACAACGCACGTGCTCACAGGGACTTCCCCCTTTTTCTGCATTGTGGCATTGTCTCTTCCCCTCCCTTGTCTTCCCTCCTCTTTTTTTGTGTCGGTCTTTTAACCTAAGTAGACGATTTGTTGGCGGTCTGGTTGACTTTTTAATGAGCTAGCTAACAAGCACTTGGGCCAACAAATTAGAAAAGATACGAATCTATCTAACTACATTATGCTTGAGAATGGTCTTCAATGAATTGGTCGAGCAGAAAATGAGCAAAGCAAAGCTAAGAATTAAATATGTCACTTTGCCAACTCAGTTTCTTAAGTAAATGCCATTTTATTTACACAGAACCCGAAGCCCAAAACGAAGAGTTTGCTAAAAAAAATAAAACGGTTTAATGAACTGATTTTTTAATCCGATTTATTCATAGAAATCGGGCAACAAATCTTGTCCTGGCTGTAAGTAAAATTGTACTTGATTAATTTGTGTATTACTTTAGTCGACTTGAAACAACTTACGCACATTTATTAGTCATCCATTTGGATTACGATATCGGAACGCTTTGCGCAGGCGTAGTACATGATAATGCAGACGATAACTGGCCAGATCGTTACACAGAATTCCATAAAATTGCACAAAACGCTGATTATGGGACAGTCGTAGTCACGAATTCGGGGCTCCTCAAAGTTGTTATTTTCCATTTTCTCTAGAAGTTTTTTAGAAACTATCGCCTGCTTGAGTATTTCGACAATAATGAAAGTTTTTAGACAGTTTTTAACAGTAACAGCTTGTTAACAGTGTCACACTAGCATGTGCCAAAACCAACTCTGTTAGAATATGCTGTTAAATTGCTGTTATGTTAACCAACAACGACTTAGTTTGTATGTTTTTCGTTCAGAATAACAGTAACAGCTTGTTAACAGTGTCACATTAGCATGTGCCAATCTAACTCTGTTAGCATTTGCTGTTAAATATAAAAACTGAGTTTATTTGCTGTTAATGTTAAGCCACAAATTGTAATGTCTGACAATAAATAAATTAATTAAACTAATTGAACTATAATAAAATATAGCTAACACTTAAAAGTATAGTCTTATGTCGTGTTCATATGATACGATAGATAAACTACTTGTACTTGAAAATTAATATCAGTTTTTAATGCGATTCGATTCACTTAAGTGAAATGACTCAGCGTTTGGGGAAATGTGAAAAGCGCATTTGTAGCGCAACTAAGAAAATTGTTTAGATCTCGACGAGATTCGTTTTTAAGAGCTTCGCTGACCCGCATTTTAGTCAATAATGAAAGTGAATTTTACCAAGTATCTAATGGAAAACTTTATGTTTTTCTGCACTGGATTTTAAATGCGTTTTATTTATTTTTTTTTTTGCAGTTTTTTTGCAGCTGTTTTTTGTTCTGCTTGTTTTTTTGCTAGGCCGAAAGTTTGCTTAGCCAAAAAGTTTCCAACTACCCGAGTGAAAAGCGGAATTGAGGGAAGGGGGGAAAACTGTTGCGGAAAACTGTGGCGAAAAAGTAAAAGAGTCGCGCGAGTTGCGAGTTGAGTTTGAGCTTTTCACAATTGTTAAGCTGCAATAAATTTTACATGGCGGTCATGAAAACACTTGAAGAATATTAAAACAAATGAAGCAGCCTTAGCTTAACAGTTACGTGAGGTTTTTCCCTCCCATGGAGGAAACAAGCTGCTGCTTCTTCTTCTTCAGTTCCTTTTTTCCACCAATTTTTCTTTCCTTTTTTTTGGTTTGTGCGACATGAGCAGCTTAAGCAATTTTCGCAGCTGGACGAGGGCTAATGAAGCTGCCCCCGGAATGCAGCAGGAGCGGTAAGAATAGGGCTCAAAGTGGGGAGGGGGTAGGGAACTGTGTGTTCCCAGCATAAATTGTATATACTTATATTATGTATGGTAGTGTAAGTGTAAGTGTAAGTGTGTGTGAGTGTGTGTGTGAGTGTGGGTTGCCTTTATGCAAACACGTACGACCCATTTAATTTGGCAAAGGGGCGACCGAGTGTATGGCCTGCCAGAAAAATACGTGATAAGCAAATTCATAAACCATTAAGAAGGTTGCGCCTTTGCCACAAACGTCAGCAAATTTCTGAAATTCAGCTACACAAATACAGTTACACTTAACACTTACAGTTACACAAAATGTAAATGCTCTTACCGTTTCACAGTAGGTTGAGGCTCAACTTTCTGAAATATGTTCTGAAATTTATTCTAAGCCAACGCTTTAAGTTCAGCTCTGCCAACTTGTAGCCTAAGGGCTGCCCACTTGTTAGCTAGAATGTAAGCAACTTAGCCATTTTCTTCTGTATTCAAAACTGATGACTTTCTAATGATTCGTTACAAAAGTCTTGACAAATTTATGATACCCTTTAAAATATTATGAAATCTGCGAGGAAAAAACCTGGTAAAAGGAATGTGCGATGTGTTCGCGTCGTGTGCGGTTTCATTAAATTTTATAACAAGCATTTTATAGCATATATATACAATTTTCTTCGTTTTCTTCGTTTTTTTTACATTCAAGCTAGACGCTGTAAATGCTGCTGGTATGATTCTGGCATGGGTTAGATGGATATGCTTAGGGAAATACTATGCGGTATGTAGATGCTTTTTTTTTGTTAGAAGGGGGCTAAGAGGGGGTGAAGAGAAACGCCTAATTGACGCGGTGGAAAATTGAAAAAACGGTACACGACAGCGCACACTTTGTGGGAAAACGCAAAGTGGTTACTAGAGGTAGGGGGGGGTTTAGGGGGGTTTTAGGGGCTTCTTGGGGTTTTTAGGGGATGTCAAGTCATTCAAAGGTCTGAATAGAGTCGGGTGTGTGTGTGGAGTAGCAGAATACACACACAATAACACCGCTGTCAATGCATTTAAAGCGACATCAACGCTACAAAATGCACAAAATGTTAATGGGTTTTTATCTCTTTACCTCTCATACCAATTATCATATTAAATCAGTTGTAAATCATTGCATACAAGTATGTATTTGCAGAAATTTATGCGAATGCCGGTGCCAAGTGCCCCTCAAGGCAAAACTGTAGCAGGGTTAACTCGAGTACGCAATTCTTCTACCCAGAACACAAAACACAAACTGACTCTGATACCAAGTCCTACAGCATGTACTGTATGTATGTATGTAAGAAAAAAAGGGGACAACATTGGCAAACAAACAATGAAGCAAACAAACGACAAGCAAGGACAAGTACAATAACGAGTACAGAAAAAATAAAGGAGAAAGGAAATTGTGACTGAAACTGTTGACGTTTAACTGAAATGCAGTTAATGGACACAGCATACGAATCGAGTGTTTTAGTGTGGATCAACCTAATGAACAGTCTGTGCTAAAAGCAAGTCGACTAAACGAATTCAATACTGAAACCTGAATATTTATGTGAACTTAGTAAATGAAATGCTTAGAGAAAATCAATAGAATCTTTGAGATGAATTACAGCTGTAAAAGGTGTAAAGTTTTCAAGTATCTTAGTATCTATTATGCAAGTATTTACCAAGCATATTCCCCAAGGTAAAAGAATTAATCACGTTTCGTTGCCGAAAGTCTTAAATTAATTATTGATACTGTTTTAAGTAAGTTATGTAATTTACTCACCAACATTGCCAACTTATTTGCAAATGCAATTACCGTTACTGAGCCAATTCTATGCCATTTGGCCTTGTTAAAAGCTGCTTAATAGCCATACCATAAATGCATACATAATAATTAAAGCTTGCACAATTTCGTTTGCAAATATTTGAAAACGTAATGTAATTTTCCACTTGGTTAGTCACTGTGCATAGGAGTCGATAGAAGAAATCAGAGAGAGAGAGAGGGAGAGTAACAGAGGGACCTATGGAATTTTGATCAATTGAAATAGCTTTTCCAATAAGGGTTCAGCGTACAAGCAACGGCGAATCGTGGAGACCAATAGAATAACAACTGCAGAACTCCGATCAATTAATCTTGGGTTAGAAGAGCACAGAGTACAGGCTATGAAGAATGCATTCATATGCAAAGTAAGAGTGCGTAAGCGAAATCAAGCTAGCTACAGTTGCCGCGTTGCTCTCCTATAGGCACAACATTGCTCTCATTTGCTTGTGCTCTTCTTTTCAAAGTTAGCTCACAGCGTTATTGGTCTTGCATTCACACATGCAAGAAAGAGAAAGGTTGACCAATCAAAGTCTAACAGCTGCATACCCACACACTCACACATACATAGACTGCCGCGTTGGTATCGCGTTGGCATACTCTGTGCTCTTCTCATGCAGAGCCTGCAGATCTGTTGAGCTAGCTTAGGTAAGAAGAGCGAAGAGCATAAGCAAATGAGAGCAATGTTGTGCCTATATGAGAGTATCGCGGCAGGCTTTGCATGTGTATGTGTGTCTGTGGGAGTAGACAGCTGTGGAACTTTGAACAATAGAGCTTACAATTGGCTGTGTGTGTGGGTATGCAGCTATTGGACTTTGATCGATCGAGCTTTCTTTAGTTAGAAAAGAACAGAGTACAGACTACGGAGAATGCTTGCATTCCTATAGATGTGTGCGAATGAAAGGCCAACAGGAAAGGTTGTTTGGCCAGCTGTGCACTCTGATGTTTATATATTTAAATTTCAATAATATAAAATAGTCTTGTACTGCCTTCGGCTTACTAAATACTATTTTTTTTAATCATTGTGGAATCATAAATAATTTAGCAAACAAATTTCCTAGATTAAAATCTTTTAAATTGGTTCTTAATATGATTGAAAGCACAACACGATTCCCCATTTGGCATATTGCAAATATTTGCATATATACAGACAGACAGTGTGTGTGTGTGTGTGATTTCTATTTCTATTTCAATTAACAAGATAAAAGCATGTTCTCTAAGCGAATAATCTGCTTAAAATATCAGCAACAATAATAATATCAATCAAAATGAAATCAAATGATGCGCAGTGTAACAAACCATGAGCCATATGCACATGTATAAGTATTCCTGTATGTGTGTCAGTGTGTGTGTGTTTGTGTATGTGGAAATATAAAATATAATTTGATTGTGCAGAGCTCAAGAGTAAATGGAGAAGGGGACTGAAGGGAGCAGGAAGAAGCTGTGCCAGCGAAGCGCGAAATAAGCTGCCTGATGGACTCAGGTAAATGAACTGATTCCGTCTGCTTATTTGTTGTTGGTTGTTCACTGCTCACTGTTCGCTGTTCGTTTCTCGGAGTTGGCAGCTGAGTGCCATGTCATGGACCAGACCATATGAAGCTCTTTGGCTCATAACAAGAACAATAATAACTACAACAAGAGAAAGCAAAAACTGACTGCCGACCTGGTAAATCCATGGCGTCTGTTAATGTGACATTTTGTCATTAAAATTTCAAGAGCCGCGACACGAATACAAACACCAACTGTGTCATAATATTGGTTTTTATTATTATACCCTGGACCGAGGGGAATAAAGGGTTTGTTCGAACTTTGAGGAAGCAGAGACCTGAGACCAGAGGCCTTTGGTAAGTAGACTGTATTTTTACACTGAAAAGTTTAATATTTCAATTTAAATTTTATTTATTTATATTTTATTTTACTTCTCTCTCTCTCTCTCCGAGCACACAAACACCTTCCTAAATTGCAAATACCTTTAAAGTTTGAATTAACATATGGAAAAACTCGAAAATTCAAATTTTCTGTACTCCATCGAGCATTAAATATGGTCACCCTACAATTTATCCTGCATAAGCAATATTATGTTACTAATCCTATTAGTTAACCTTGAACTTTCTTCTTCTAATTTTTTTCCATCCTGTCAATTTATGGCTATTGGCATTAATAATTTACAAGGTTCGGTTAGTTTCACATGTGTCAAATGCTCCGATAACAATTTGGCATCATTGACATAATTTATGAATCCCCAAACAGCTAACAGCAGGATGAGACTACGAACTGTAGTGTAGGCCCAGCAAAAGTTTTAGTTAAACACGTTAACATAGTATAACTAATTCATGGAGTTTGCAAAAAGTTTTTAACCCACTCTTGGAATAAATTTGATTTGGGTAAAAGGCGTAAAGCAGAAGAAGAAGAAGAAGAAGAAGAGGGAGAAGAAGAAGAAGAAGAAGAAGAGTATGAACTTTCTACCACTTGCATACCGTTGATCAATGACATGATTGTAGTAATTGGCCAATGACACTGGCTGAAAGTGAGACATAATTTAAGTGGAAGTAAAGCTGATTAAATATTGAGCTTAATTCGAGTTGGTAAACAAAAACTTTGATCAACTTTGAGGAATCGAAAAACTTAAGCCACATTAAAGCTATATACAACTTTAATACCCGCCTTAAGTGGAAAACCACAAGCAACAGATAAATAAAGTGCACATCTAAGCGCTGAAAAGCAAGCAAAGAAAATCAAAGTGAGTGAAAATGGGGAAAAAAAGAAAAGGAAAACCCGTAAAGAAAATGGCATCCACAAAACGACCACAAGAGCATTAACTGTGGATGTGCCCATTAAATGGAAATAAGTATATAATTATGAATCAAACTGAATAAGTGCCCGGCAGCTTTGATGAGGCAGCAGCAGCAGCAACAGCAGCAGCAGCGGCCACACGGCGTATGCGTTATGCGTAGTAGAATTGCCCTAATAAGGCCTAAAAACAGACTCGTTAAATATTTGGAGTCACATTTATGGCACTTACGTAGCCCCTTTAAGACAAAATCAAGACAAGTGAAGTTAAGTCAAGTCTAGTCCGAACTTAAAGTAAATAAGTACAAGAGTACAAGAGTACAAGAAGCAGCTAAATAAGTTAACATCCTTGGCTAAAAGTTTGGCCTTAGCCAAATGTGAAAAGTTTGTTGGCAACTAAAATTTAAATATCATTAGCAACTTAAATGCACTCATACGCTCTAGTACAGGGTCAAATTATGTTTTTGAAGGAATTGCCCAAGTGTGTACTTGATAATTTAAACTTTGCTTCAATTCGTACAAAATACTTTAGCTTATTAGTTATAAAGACCAACAAAACTACAGAAATTTAATTACCTTATACTAAAATGTATATATATATTAAATTTAGTTGGTATATAAATCGTATAAATTACAATTCAATGGAATTGCTTTGAGCCAAAGGTAATCTGGCAAATATTCTTTGAATTTATTTGCAAATTAAGAATAGCGTCAAATTACGAGATTAGATTCAAGCTGAGCCAGCAACAGGCAGCTAAAGCAATTCCAATTCGATTGCGGATACAAAGGACTTTAAGGACCTTCAACGAGCCCAAATTTTGGCGCACGTGTCGAACAATGGCTAATAACAAGCTGACTGACTCAGCGGGAGTATGGGAGGGGGAGTGGGGGGGGAGGGAGTGGGGGACAGTAATGGGAGCAGGAAGTCTTCCTTCAACAGTAATTACTCAGATTTAAACTGCTGTACTTCCCATACAAACAAAACAAAGGAACTGATCAATTATTTAGCAAGTAGCAAACTGGGTCATGTTCAATGACTCGATTGGACTGAAGTTAGTCAAGGTCACATTGATTTTCTTGGCTCAAAGCAACTGACTGAAGGTAACCGTAGCCGTAACTGTAACTGTAACTGTAACGGTGCTAATTTCTTGCCTTGCTGTAATTAAATTTGATCAAGCCTAAAAATAAGCCTCTAAGTAGAATTGTTGTAATACCAAAAGTTTCCCCATCCCCCTCCCCTCAGCTCCAAAACACTCACACACACACACACAGAGGGGAGAAATGCTGAGCTGAACTTTTCCATTGCTACTGACCCATTGAACTGGACTGGACAAGGATGTGGAACGTGGAACGTGGACTGAATAAATGGAGCGCACTGCCTCAATGGCAAATTAAATAACGCGCCTAAACTTTGTACAACTGATGCGATTTCACGCAACGCAGCCCATGAGTTAGACACCGACCACCCCCAAAGGAGGTATAAAAAAAAGTAAAATAAAAAAAAACTAGAAAAGAAAAGAAAGCGACGAATAAAAAAATAAAAATAAATTGTGGAATGAAAATTGAAAACGAAGCGTGCAATAAGCGAAACATAAATAAAAGAAAATTCAAGCAATGTGAAAACGAAACAAACAAATCAAGCCAAACTGAACAACAAAGTAAGAAAAAAGATAAATAACAGTAGAAAGTAATAAAAGATAAATGTATTGAAAATGTATCAAGAAATTATTTGTTGACCTTTGATTGAAAATTAAAGCAAAAACTCATAATATGATACAAAGGTAATCAATAAAAAACTCGGCACATAAATCACTTATAATAACAAAATTAACACTTGAACTGATTTTTAATAAATTTAATTTCCAGCATATAAATTGTGCTTCAAATTTAATTAAATAGTTTAAAGCAGCTTAAGGCGAAATCAAAATATTTATTCAATTATTTTATTAAATATATAACTCAATTATAATTAAAAAAGCAATTTTAATTATTTTTTGTCATTTTTATAAGTATTTTGCATAACCAATTTGTTGCTAATTAGTATTGAATTAAAATTTAGAGGAAGAAAAAATTGCCAAGCTAATGAGGCAGAATTGAATTTTCAAATAATTCAAAAAGCCAAAAGAATACTTAATAAAATGTTAAACAATTCTAATAAATGCCGAATTATTCTCAATAATAAATGAATGTGTATGTGTGTCTGTTGGAGTAGGCAGCTGTGGATCTCTGAACAGTAGCGCTTGCCGTTGGACAGAACAGCACAGAGTATGCCTACCCAGTACCAACGCTGCAGTCTGAGTACGTGTGTGTTGGTGTGCAGCTGTTAGACTTAAATCGGCAGAGCTTTCTCTAGTAAGAAGAGCACAGACAATAGGCTATAGAGAATGATTGCATGTGCGAATGCAAGACCAATAGCACAGTCAGCTGTGGAAGTCAGATCTCTTGAGATTGCTTTGGTAAGAAGAGCGAAGAGCACAAGCAAATGAGAGCAATGTTGTGCCTATACGAGAGCAACGCGGGTGGCTCTGCATGTATATGTGTGTCTGTGGGAGTAGGCAGCTGTGGATCTCTGAACAGTAGCGCTTGCAGTTGGACAGAAGAGCACAGAGTATGCCTACCCAGTACCAACGCTGCAGTCTGTGTATGCGTGTGTTGATGTGCAGCTGTTAGACTTAAATCGGTAGAGCTTTCTCTAGTAAGAAGAGCACAGACAATAGGCTATAGAGAATGATTGCATGTGCGAATGCAAGACCAATAGCACAGTCAGCTGTGGAAGTCAGATCTCTTGAGATTGCTTTGGTAAGAAGAGCGAAGAGCACAAGCAAATGAGAGCAATGTTGTGCCTATACGAGAGCAACGCGGGTGGCTCTGCATGTGTATGTGTGTCTGTGGGAGTAGGCAGCTGTGGATCTCTGAACAGTAGCGCTTGCAGTTGGACAGAAGAGCACAGAGTATGCCTACCCAGTACCAACGCTGCAGACTGTGTAAGAATAGCACAGAGAATAGGCTATATAGGGAATGATTGCATGTGCGAATGCAAGACCAATAGCGCAGTCAGCTGTGGAAGTCAGATCTGTTGAGCTAGCTTTGGTAAGAAGAGCGAAGAGCACAAGCAAATGAGAGCAATGTTGTGCCTATACGAGAGCAACGCGGGTGGCTCTGCATGAGTATGTGTGTCTGTGGGAGTAGGCTGCTGTGGAACTCTGAACAGTAGAGCTTGCTTTTGGATAGGAGAGCACAGGGTATGCCTACGCGATACCAACGCGGCAGACTGTGTAAGAATAGCACAGAGAATAGGCTATATAGGGAATGATTGCATGTGCGAATGCAAGACCAATAGCGCAGTCAGCTGTGGAAGTCAGATCTCTTGAGCTTGCTTTGGTAAGAAGAGCGAAGAGCACAAGCAAATGAGAGCAATGTTGTGCCTATACGAGAGCAACGCTGCAGGCTCTGCTTGAGTATGTGTGTCTGTGGGAGTAGGCTGCTGTGGATCTTTGAACAGTAGCGCTTGCAGTTGGACAGAAGAGCACAGAGTATGCCTATCCAGTACCAACGCTGCAGTCTGTGTATGTGTGTGTTGGTGTGCAGCTGTTAGACTTAAATCGGTAGAGCTTTCTCTAGTAAGAAGAGCACAGACAATAGGCTATAGAGAATGATTGCATGTGCGAATGCAAGACCAATAGCGCAGTCAGCTGTGGAAGTCAGATCTGTTGAGCTAGCTTAGGTAAGAAGAGCGAAGAGCACAAGCAAATGAGAGCAATGTTGTGCCTATACGAGAGCAACGCTGCAGGCTCTGCATGAGTATGTGTGTCTGTGGGAGTAGGCTGCTGTGGAACTCTGAACAGTAGAGCTTGCTTTTGGATAGGAGAGCACAGGGTATGCCTACGCGATACCAACACGGCAGTCTGTGTATGTGTGTGTGGGTATGCAACTGTTAGACTTTAATCGTTTGAGCTTTCTCTGGTTAGAAGAGCACAGACAATAGGCTATAGAGAATGATTGCATGTGCGAATGCAAGACCAATAGCGCAGTCAGCTGTGGAAGTCAGATCTGTTGAGCTAGCTTAGGTAAGAAGAGCGAAGAGCACAAGCAAATGAGAGCAATGTTGTGCCTATACGAGAGCAACGCGGGTGGCTCTGCATGAGTATGTGTGTCTGTGGGAGTAGGCTGCTGTGGAACTCTGAACAGTAGAGCTTGCTTTTGAATAGGAGAGTACAGGGTATGCCTACGCAGTACCAACGCTGCAGTCTGTGTATGTGTGTGTGGGTATGCAACTGTTAGACTTTAATCGTTTGAGCTTTCTCTGGTTAGAAGAGCACAGACAATAGGCTATAGAGAATGATTGCATGTGCGAATGCAAGACCAATAGCGCAGTCAGCTGTGGAAGTCAGATCTCTTGAACTTGCTTTGGTAAGAAGAGCGAAGAGCACAAGCAAATGAGGGCAATGTTGTGCCTATACGAGAGCAACGCTGCAGGCTCTGCATGAGTATGTGTGTCTGTGGGAGTAGGCTGCTGTGGAACTCTGAACAGTAGAGCTTGCTTTTGGATAGGAGAGCACAGGGTATGCCTACGCGATACCAACGCGGCAGACTGTGTAAGAATAGCACAGAGAATAGGCTATATAGGGAATGATTGCATGTGCGAATGCAAGACCAATAGCGCAGTCAGCTGTGGAAGTCAGATCTCTTGAGCTTGCTTTGGTAAGAAGAGCGAAGAGCACAAGCAAATGAGAGCAATGTTGTGCCTATACGAGAGCAACGCTGCAGGCTCTGCATGAGTATGTGTGTCTGTGGGAGTAGGCTGCTGTGGAACTCTGAACAGTAGAGCTTGCTTTTGGATAGGAGAGCACAGGGTATGCCTACGCGATACCAACGCGGCAGTCTGTGTATGTGTGTGTGGTGTGCAACTGTTAGACTTAATCGTTTGAGCTTTCTCTGGTTAGAAGAGCACAGACAATAGGCTATAGAGAATGATTGCATGTGCGAATGCAAGACCAATAGCGCAGTCAGCTGTGGAAGTCAGATCTGTTGAGCTAGCTTTGGTAAGAAGAGCGAAGAGCACAAGCAAATGAGAGCAATGTTGTGCCTATACGAGAGCAACGCTGCAGGCTCTGCATGAGTATGTGTGTCTGTGGGAGTAGGCTGCTGTGGAACTCTGAACAGTAGAGCTTGCTTTTGGATAGGAGAGCACAGGGTATGCCTACGCGATACCAACGCGGCAGACTGTGTAAGAATAGCACAGAGAATAGGCTATATAGGGAATGATTGCATGTGCGAATGCAAGACCAATAGCGCAGTCAGCTGTGGAAGTCAGATCTCTTGAGCTTGCTTTGGTAAGAAGAGCGAAGAGCACAAGCAAATGAGAGCAATGTTGTGCCTATACGAGAGCAACGCGGGTGGCTCTGCATGTGTATGTGTGTCTGTGGGAGTAGGCTGCTGTGGAACTCTGAACAGTAGAGCTTGCTTTTGGATAGGAGAGCACAGGGTATGCCTACGCGATACCAACGCGGCAGTCTGTGTATGTGTGTGTTGCTGTGCAGCTGTTAGACTTTAATCGTTCGAGCTTTCGCTGGTTAGAAGAGCACAGACAATAGGCTATAGAGAATGATTGCATGTGCGAATGCAAGACCAATAGCGCACGCAGCTGTGGAAGTCAGATCTGTTGAGCTAGCTTAGGTAAGAAGAGCGAAGAGCACAAGCAAATGAGAGCAATGTTGTGCCTATACGAGAGCAACGCTGCAGGCTCTGCATGAGTATGTGTGTCTGTGGGAGTAGGCTGCTGTGGAACTCTGAACAGTAGAGCTTGCTTTTGGATAGGAGAGCACAGGGTATGCCTACGCGATACCAACGCGGCAGACTGTGTAAGAATAGCACAGAGAATAGGCTATATAGGGAATGATTGCATGTGCGAATGCAAGACCAATAGCGCAGTCAGCTGTGGAAGTCAGATCTCTTGAGCTTGCTTTGGTAAGAAGAGCGAAGAGCACAAGCAAATGAGAGCAATGTTGTGCCTATACGAGAGCAACGCGGGTGGCTCTGCATGTGTATGTGTGTCTGTGGGAGTAGGCAGCTGTGGATCTCTGAACAGTAGCGCTTGCAGTTGGACAGAAGAGCACAGAGTATGCCTACCCAGTACCAACGCTGCAGTCTGTGTACGTGTGTGTTGGTGTGCAGCTGTTAGACTTTAATCGGTAGAGCTTTCTCTAGTAAGAAGAGCACAGACAATAGGCTATAGAGAATGATTGCATGTGCGAATGCAAGACCAATAGCGCAGTCAGCTGTGGAAGTCAGATCTGTTGAGCTAGCTTTGGTAAGAAGAGCGAAGAGCACAAGCAAATGAGAGCAATGTTGTGCCTATACGAGAGCAACGCTGCAGGCTCTGCATGAGTATGTGTGTCTGTGGGAGTAGGCTGCTGTGGAACTCTGAACAGTAGAGCTTGCTTTTGGATAGGAGAGCACAGGGTATGCCTACGCGATACCAACGCGGCAGACTGTGTAAGAATAGCACAGAGAATAGGCTATATAGGGAATGATTGCATGTGCGAATGCAAGACCAATAGCGCAGTCAGCTGTGGAAGTCAGATCTCTTGAGCTTGCTTTGGTAAGAAGAGCGAAGAGCACAAGCAAATGAGAGCAATGTTGTGCCTATACGAGAGCAACGCGGGTGGCTCTGCATGTGTATGTGTGTCTGTGGGAGTAGGCAGCTGTGGATCTCTGAACAGTAGCGCTTGCTGTTGGACAGAAGAGCACAGGGTATGCCTACCCAGTACCAACGCTGCAGTCTGTGTATGTGTGTGTTGGTGTGCAGCTGTTAGACTTAAATCGGTAGAGCTTTCTCTAGTAAGAAGAGCACAGACAATAGGCTATATAGGGAATGATCGCATGTGCGAATGCAAGACCAATAGCGCACGCAGCTGTGGAAGTCAGATCTGTTGAGCTAGCTTAGGTAAGAAGAGCGAAGAGCACAAGCAAATGAGAGCAATGTTGTGCCTATACGAGAGCAACGCTGCAGGCTCTGCATGAGTATGTGTGTCTGTGGGAGTAGGCTGCTGTGGAACTCTGAACAGTAGAGCTTGCTTTTGGATAGGAGAGCACAGGGTATGCCTACGCGATACCAACGCGGCAGACTGTGTAAGAATAGCACAGAGAATAGGCTAGCAACGCTGCTAGACTTTAATCGGTTGAGCTTTCTCTGGTTAGAAGAGCACAGAAATAGGCTATAGAGAATGATTGCATGTGCGAATGCAAGACCAATAGCGCAGTCAGCTGTGGAAGTCAGATCTCTTGAGCTTGCTTTGGTAAGAAGAGCGAAGAGCACAAGCAAATGAGAGCAATGTTGTGCCTATACGAGAGCAACGCGGGTGGCTCTGCATGTGTATGTGTGTCTGTGGGAGTAGGCAGCTGTGGAACTCTGAGCAGTAGAGCTTGCTTTTGGATAGGAGAGCACAGGGTATGCCTACGCGATACCAACACGGCAGTCTGTGTATGTGTGTGTGGGTATGCAACTGTTAGACTTTAATCGTTTGAGCTTTCTCTGGTTAGAAGAGCACAGACAATAGGCTATAGAGAATGATTGCATGTGCGAATGCAAGACCAATAGCGCAGTCAGCTGTGGAAGTCAGATCTGTTGAGCTAGCTTAGGTAAAAAGAGCGAAAAGCACAAGCAAATGAGAGCAATGTTGTGCCTATACGAGAGCAACGCTGCAGGCTCTGCATGAGTATGTGTGTCTGTGGGAGTAGGCTGCTGTGGAACTCTGAACAGTAGAGCTTGCTTTTGGATAGGAGAGCACAGGGTATGCCTACGCGATACCAACACGGCAGTCTGTGTATGTGTGTGTGGGTATGCAACTGTTAGACTTTAATCGTTTGAGCTTTCTCTGGTTAGAAGAGCACAGACAATAGGCTATAGAGAATGATTGCATGTGCGAATGCAAGACCAATAGCGCACGCAGCTGTGGAAGTCAGATCTGTTGAGCTAGCTTTGGTAAGAAGAGCGAAGAGCACAAGCAAATGAGAGCAATGTTGTGCCTATACGAGAGCAACGCTGCAGGCTCTGCATGAGTATGTGTGTCTGTGGGAGTAGGCTGCTGTGGAACTCTGAACAGTAGAGCTTGCTTTTGGATAGGAGAGCACAGGGTATGCCTACGCGATACCAACGCGGCAGACTGTGTAAGAATAGCACAGAGAATAGGCTATATAGGGAATGATTGCATGTGCGAATGCAAGACCAATAGCGCAGTCAGCTGTGGAAGTCAGATCTCTTGAGCTTGCTTTGGTAAGAAGAGCGAAGAGCACAAGCAAATGAGAGCAATGTTGTGCCTATACGAGAGCAACGCGGGTGGCTCTGCATGTGTATGTGTGTCTGTGGGAGTAGGCAGCTGTGGATCTCTGAACAGTAGCGCTTGCAGTTGGACAGAAGAGCACAGAGTATGCCTACCCAGTACCAACGCTGCAGTCTGTGTATGTGTGTGTTGGTGTGTTAGACTTTAATCGGTAGAGCTTTCTCTGGTTAGAAGAGCACAGACAATAGGCTATAGAGAATGATTGCATGTGCGAATGCAAGACCAATAGCGCAGTCAGCTGTGGAAGTCAGATCTGTTCAGCTGGCTTAGGTAAGAAGAGCGAAGAGCACAAGCAAATGAGAGCAATGCTGTGCTCATACGAGAGCAACGCGGGTGGCTCTGCATGTGTATGTGTGTCTGTGGGAGTAGGCAGCTGTGGATCTCTAAACAGTAGCGCTTGCCGTTGGATAGGACAGCACAGAGTATGCCTACCCAGTACCAACGCTACAGTCTGTGTATGTGTGTGTTGGTGTGCAGCTGTTAGACTTAAATCGGTAGAGCTTTCTCTAGTAAGAAGAGCACAGACAATAGAAAGGCTATATAGGGAATGATTGCATGTGCGAATGCAAGACCAATAGCGCAGTCAGCTGTGGAAGTCAGATCTGTTGAGCTAGCTTAGGTAAGAAGAGCGAAGAGCACAAGCAAATGAGAGCAATGTTGTGCCTATACGAGAGCAACGCTGCAGGCTCTGCATGAGTATGTGTGTCTGTGGGAGTAGGCTGCTGTGGAACTCTGAACAGTAGAGCTTGCTTTTGGATAGGAGAGCACAGGGTATGCCTACGAGATACCAACGCGGCCGACTGTGTAAGAATAGCACAGAGAATAGGCTATATAGGGAATGATTGCATGTGCGAATGCAAGACCAATAGCGCAGTCAGCTGTGGAAGTCAGATCTCTTGAGCTTGCTTTGGTAAGAAGAGCGAAGAGCACAAGCAAATGAGAGCAATGTTGTGCCTATACGAGAGCAACGCGGGTGGCTCTGCATGTGTATGTGTGTCTGTGGGAGTAGGCAGCTGTGGATCTCTGAACAGTAGCGCTTGCAGTTGAACAGAAGAGCACAGAGTATGCCTACCCAGTACCAACGCTGCAGTCTGTGTATGTGTGTGTTGGTGTGCTGCTGTTAGACTTAAATCGGTAGAGCTTTCTCTAGTAAGAAGAGCACAGACAATAGGCTATAGAGAATGATTGCATGTGCGAATGCAAGACCAATAGCGCACGCAGCTGTGGAAGTCAGATCTGTTGAGCTAGCTTTGGTAAGAAGAGCGAAGAGCACAAGCAAATGAGAGCAATGTTGTGCCTATACGAGAGCAACGCTGCAGGCTCTGCATGAGTATGTGTGTCTGTGGGAGTAGGCTGCTGTGGAACTCTGAACAGTAGAGCTTGCTTTTGGATAGGAGAGCACAGGGTATGCCTACGCGATACCAACGCGGCAGACTGTGTAAGAATAGCACAGAGAATAGGCTATATAGGGAATGATTGCATGTGCGAATGCAAGACCAATAGCGCAGTCAGCTGTGGAAGTCAGATCTGTTGAGCTAGCTTAGGTAAGAAGAGCGAAGAGCACAAGCAAATGAGAGCAATGTTGTGCCTATACGAGAGCAACGCGGGTGGCTCTGCATGTGTATGTGTGTCTGTGGGAGTAGGCAGCTGTGGATCTCTGAACAGTAGCGCTTGCAGTTGGACAGAAGAGCACAGAGTATGCCTACCCAGTACCAACGCTGCAGTCTGTGTAAGTGTGTGTTGGTGTGCAGCTGTTAGACTTTAAACGGTAGAGCTTTCTCTGGTAAGAAGAGCACAGACAATAGGCTATAGAGAATGATTGCATGTGCGAATGCAAGACCAATAGCGCAGTCAGCTGTGGAAGTCAGATCTGTTGAGCTAGCTTAGGTAAGAAGAGCGAAGAGCACAAGCAAATGAGAGCAATGTTGTGCCTATACGAGAGCAACGCGGGTGGCTCTGCATGTGTATGTGTGTCTGTGGGAGTAGGCAGCTGTGGATCTCTGAACAGTAGCGCTTGCAGTTGAACAGAAGAGCACAGAGTATGCCTACCCAGTACCAACGCTGCAGTCTGTGTATGTGTGTGTTGGTGTGCTGCTGTTAGACTTAAATCGGTAGAGCTTTCTCTAGTAAGAAGAGCACAGACAATAGGCTATAGAGAATGATTGCATGTGCGAATGCAAGACCAATAGCGCAGTCAGCTGTGGAAGTCAGATCTGTTGAGCTAGCTTTGGTAAGAAGAGCGAAGAGCACAAGCAAATGAGAGCAATGTTGTGCCTATACGAGAGCAACGCTGCAGGCTCTGCATGAGTATGTGTGTCTGTGGGAGTAGGCTGCTGTGGAACTCTGAACAGTAGAGCTTGCTTTTGGATAGGAGAGCACAGGGTATGCCTACGCGATACCAACGCGGCAGACTGTGTAAGAATAGCACAGAGAATAGGCTATATAGGGAATGATTGCATGTGCGAATGCAAGACCAATAGCGCACGCAGCTGTGGAAGTCAGATCTGTTGAGCTAGCTTAGGTAAGAAGAGCGAAGAGCACAAGCAAATGAGAGCAATGTTGTGCCTATACGAGAGCAACGCGGGTGGCTCTGCATGAGTATGTGTGTCTGTGGGAGTAGGCTGCTGTGGAACTCTGAACAGTAGAGCTTGCTTTTGGATAGGAGAGCACAGGGTATGCCTACGCGATACCAACGCGGCAGACTGTGTAAGAATAGCACAGAGAATAGGCTATATAGGGAATGATTGCATGTGCGAATGCAAGACCAATAGCGCAGTCAGCTGTGGAAGTCAGATCTCTTGAGCTTGCTTTGGTAAGAAGAGCGAAGAGCACAAGCAAATGAGAGCAATGTTGTGCCTATACGAGAGCAACGCTGCAGGCTCTGCATGAGTATGTGTGTCTGTGGGAGTAGGCTGCTGTGGAACTCTGAACAGTAGAGCTTGCTTTTGGATAGGAGAGCACAGGGTATGCCTACGCGATACCAACGCGGCAGACTGTGTAAGAATAGCACAGAGAATAGGCTATAAACTATATAGGGAATGATTGCATGTGCGAATGCAAGACCAATAGCGCAGTCAGCTGTGGAAGTCAGATCTCTTGAGCTTGCTTTGGTAAGAAGAGCGAAGAGCACAAGCAAATGAGAGCAATGTTGTGCCTATACGAGAGCAACGCGGGTGGCTCTGCATGTGTATGTGTGTCTGTGGGAGTAGGCAGCTGTGGATCTCTGAACAGTAGCGCTTGCAGTTGAACAGAAGAGCACAGAGTATGCCTACCCAGTACCAACGCTGCAGTCTGTGTATGTGTGTGTTGGTGTGCAGCTGTTAGACTTTAATCGGTAGAGCTTTCTCTAGTAAGAAGAGCACAGACAATAGGCTATAGAGAATGATTGCATGTGCGAATGCAAGACCAATAGCGCAGTCAGCTGTGGAAGTCAGATCTGTTGAGCTAGCTTAGGTAAGAAGAGCGAAGAGCACAAGCAAATGAGAGCAATGTTGTGCCTATACGAGAGCAACGCTGCAGGCTCTGCATGAGTATGTGTGTCTGTGGGAGTAGGCTGCTGTGGAACTCTGAACAGTAGAGCTTGCTTTTGGATAGGAGAGCACAGGGTATGCCTACGCGATACCAACACGGCAGTCTGTGTATGTGTGTGTGGGTATGCAACTGTTAGACTTTAATCGTTTGAGCTTTCTCTGGTTAGAAGAGCACAGACAATAGGCTATAGAGAATGATTGCATGTGCGAATGCAAGACCAATAGCGCAGTCAGCTGTGGAAGTCAGATCTGTTGAGCTAGCTTAGGTAAAAAGAGCGAAAAGCACAAGCAAATGAGAGCAATGTTGTGCCTATACGAGAGCAACGCTGCAGGCTCTGCATGAGTATGTGTGTCTGTGGGAGTAGGCTGCTGTGGAACTCTGAACAGTAGAGCTTGCTTTTGGATAGGAGAGCACAGGGTATGCCTACGCGATACCAACACGGCAGTCTGTGTATGTGTGTGTGGGTATGCAACTGTTAGACTTTAATCGTTTGAGCTTTCTCTGGTTAGAAGAGCACAGACAATAGGCTATAGAGAATGATTGCATGTGCGAATGCAAGACCAATAGCGCACGCAGCTGTGGAAGTCAGATCTGTTGAGCTAGCTTAGGTAAGAAGAGCGAAGAGCACAAGCAAATGAGAGCAATGTTGTGCCTATACGAGAGCAACGCTGCAGGCTCTGCATGAGTATGTGTGTCTGTGGGAGTAGGCTGCTGTGGAACTCTGAACAGTAGAGCTTGCTTTTGGATAGGAGAGCACAGGGTATGCCTACGCGATACCAACGCGGCAGACTGTGTAAGAATAGCACAGAGAATAGGCTATATAGGGAATGATTGCATGTGCGAATGCAAGACCAATAGCGCAGTCAGCTGTGGAAGTCAGATCTCTTGAGCTTGCTTTGGTAAGAAGAGCGAAGAGCACAAGCAAATGAGAGCAATGTTGTGCCTATACGAGAGCAACGCGGGTGGCTCTGCATGAGTATGTGTGTCTGTGGGAGTAGGCTGCTGTGGAACTCTGAACAGTAGAGCTTGCTTTTGGATAGGAGAGCACAGGGTATGCCTACGCGATACCAACGCGGCAGACTGTGTAAGAATAGCACAGAGAATAGGCTATATAGGGAATGATTGCATGTGCGAATGCAAGACCAATAGCGCAGTCAGCTGTGGAAGTCAGATCTCTTGAGCTTGCTTTGGTAAGAAGAGCGAAGAGCACAAGCAAATGAGAGCAATGTTGTGCCTATACGAGAGCAACGCGGGTGGCTCTGCATGTGTATGTGTGTCTGTGAGAGTAGGCTGCTGTGGATCTCTGAACAGTAGCGCTTGCAGTTGAACAGAAGAGCACAGAGTATGCCTACCCAGTACCAACGCTGCAGTCTGTGTATGTGTGTGTTGGTGTGCAGCTGTTAGACTTTAATCGGTAGAGCTTTCTCTAGTAAGAAGAGCACAGACGATAGGCTATAGAGAATAATTGCATGTGTGAATGCAAGACCAATAGCGGAGCCAGCTGTGGAAGTCAGATCTGTTGAGCTAGCTTTGGTAAGAAGAGCGAAGAGCACAAGCAAATGAGAGCAATGTTGTGCCTATACGAGAGCAACGCTGCAGGCTCTGCATGAGTATGTGTGTCTGTGGGAGTAGGCTGCTGTGGAACTCTGAACAGTAGAGCTTGCTTTTGGATAGGAGAGCACAGGGTATGCCTACGAGATACCAACGCGGCAGACTGTGTAAGAATAGCACAGAGAATAGGCTATATTGAGAATGATTGCATGTGCGAATGCAAGACCAATAGCGCAGTCAGCTGTGGAAGTCAGATCTCTTGAGCTTGCTTTGGTAAGAAGAGCGAAGAGCACAAGCAAATGAGAGCAATGTTGTGCCTATACGAGAGCAACGCTGCAGGCTCTGCATGAGTATGTGTGTCTGTGGGAGTAGGCTGCTGTGGAACTCTGAACAGTAGAGCTTGCTTTTGGATAGGAGAGCACAGGGTATGCCTACGCGATACCAACACGGCAGTCTGTGTATGTGTGTGTGGGTATGCAACTGTTAGACTTTAATCGTTTGAGCTTTCTCTGGTTAGAAGAGGCCAGACAATAGGCTATAGAGAATGATTGCATGTGCGAATGCAAGACCAATAGCTCACGCAGCTGTGGAAGTCAGATCTGTTGAGCTAGCTTTGGTAAGAAGAGCGAAGAGCACAAGCAAATGAGAGCAATGTTGTGCCTATACGAGAGCAACGCGGGTGGCTCTGCATGAGTATGTGTGTCTGTGGGAGTAGGCTGCTGTGGAACTCTGAACAGTAGAGCTTGCTTTTGGATAGGAGAGCACAGGGTATGCCTACGCGATACCAACGCGGCAGACTGTGTAAGAATAGCACAGAGAATAGGCTATATAGGGAATGATTGCATGTGCGAATGCAAGACCAATAGCGCAGTCAGCTGTGGAAGTCAGATCTGTTGAGCTAGCTTAGGTAAGAAGAGCGAAGAGCACAAGCAAATGAGAGCAATGTTGTGCCTATACGAGAGCAACGCGGGTGGCTCTGCATGTGTATGTGTGTCTCTTGGAGTAGGCAGCTGTGGATCTCTGAACAGTAGCGCTTGCAGTTGAACAGAAGAGCACAGAGTATGCCTACCCAGTACCAACGCTGCAGTCTGTGTATGTGTGTGTTGGTGTGCAGCTGATAGATTTAAGAAGAAGAAGAAGAGCGAAGAGCACAAGCAAATGAGAGCAATGTTGTGCCTATACGAGAGCAACGCTGCAGGCTCTGCATGAGTATGTGTGTCTGTGAGAGTAGGCTGCTGTGGAACTCTGAACAGTAGAGCTTGCTTTTGAATAGGAGAGCATAGGGTATGCCTACGCGATACCAACGCGGCAGACTGTGTAAGAATAGCACAGAGAATAGGCTATATAGGGAATGATTGCATGTGCGAATGCAAGACCAATAGCGCAGTCAGCTGTGGAAGTCAGATCTCTTGAGCTTGCTTTGGTAAGAAGAGCGAAGAGCACAAGCAAATGAGAGCAATGTTGTGCCTATACGAGAGCAACGCTGCAGGCTCTGCATGTGTATGTGTGTCTGTGAGAGTAGGCTGCTGTGGATCTCTGAACAGTAGCGCTTGCAGTTGAACAGAAGAGCACAGTGTATGCCTACCCAGTACCAACGCTGCAGTCTGTGTATGTGTGTGTTGGTGTGCTTCTGTTAGACTTTAATCGGTAGAGCTTTCTCTGGTTAGAAGAGCACAGACAATAGGCTATAGAGAATGATTGCATGTGCGAATGCAAGACCAATAGCGCAGTCAGCTGTGGAAGTCAGATCTCTTGAGATTGCTTTGGTAAGAAGATCGAAGAGCACAAGCAAATGAGAGCAATGTTGTGCCTATACGAGAGCAACGCTGCAGGCTCTGCATGTGTATGTGTGTCTGTGGGAGTAGGCAGCTGTGGATCTCTGAACAGTAGCGCTTGCAGTTGGACAGAAGAGCACAGAGTATGCCTACCCAGTACCAACGCTGCAGTCTGTGTATGTGTGTGTTGGTGTGCATCTGTTAGACTTTAATCGGTAGAGCTTTCTCTAGTAAGAAGAGCACAGACAATAGGCTATAGAGAATGATTGCATGTGCGAATGCAAGACCAATAGCGCACGCAGCTGTGGAAGTCAGAGCTGTTGAGCTAGCTTAGGTAAAAAGAGCGAAAAGCGCAAGCAAATGAGAGCAATGTTGTTTCTATACGAGAACAACGCGGCAGTAAGAACAGTAGAGCTTACATTTGGCTGTGTGTGTGGGTATGCAGTTTTTGGACTTTGATCGGTCGAGCTTTCTTTAGTTAGAAATTTAGCAAACTGTTTGAGTGTTTTCGTTCCCAGATTGGAATCTTTTGGAGGGGTTTAATAATAATTGAAACATTTTGTTTTGCCAAAATTTATGTTCATTAGCTTAATTAACAACAACAAAAATTGGAGCAAAAAATATTCAAACCAGACAAAAGGAATAATGGAAAAATGTTGTGGCATAATTTGGAGCAAGGCCCACAAAATAAAACTGACTTTGGATTAGAAATATAAATAAAAAAACAGCGAAAGCAAAAAAACAGAATGAAGAAAAAAATGAGAGCGAAATGCGTTAAGTTTAAACAAATAAACAGCAGAAGGCGCAAATAAAAAGTCGTGAAAGGTAGAAGAGACCTTTAAGTGTGTGTATGTATATACAAAAATATATGTATGTGTGTGTGTGTGTGTATAGGCAAATTGCTGCAGGCTGACAAACATGTGCAAATACAGAAATCGTGAGCAGACCGAAAAGTTGCCTCTCACACACATACACACACACACACACACAAATACACACATAAACACACGCATGTATGTGTACAAGAGGCGCGGTGTCTAAATGTGTGCTTCTGGGTCAAAGACACAGGCGGCAGGACAAACAAACAAACAGACAGACAGACAAACAGCTGAAGAGCGGGAGGCATAGATAAGGCGAGAGAGAAGAGAAGAGGGAGTGAGTGAGACAGACAGACAGATAGTCAGTTAGGCAGCTAGAATGAAAGAAATAGACGGAGCTGAAGCCTAGACAACAACTTGCATAATTTAAATGTAGATATGTGGTTGGATGGCGCCTAAAGATATGCCTCACACATACACACACACAAACACACACACACCAACAGATACACCCCTACACACATGAAGTCAGAAATGTTGGGCAATAGGAAAAACCACTTGAACTGCGTTGTAGCCACATCCTTAGCTGGTTTTTTTTTTGTAGCTGTTTTTCTTGCTGTTGTTGTTGTTGTTGTTGTTGTTTCTGTTGCTTAACAGATTCGCAGCCAGCTGCGTGGGTGTTGATAATGAGCCATTCACCATGTGTGTGAGTGTGTGTGTAGGTGTAGGTGTGTGTGTTTCACATATGTTGTATATGCATGAATTTATAGTCTTCTTTATGGCTTACTAATGAACTTTCAACTTTGGTTGTACGTCGCGTTGCCGCCTGCTTTGATCCAACGATTATGTAAATATACATGCCTCTATTATGGAATACCCGTATCTATCTTGGGATAATAAGGATCAATCACTCAAGTAGTTTACTCTGCAGCTGAAATTTCATTGAAATTGAAATTGATTACCTGAAATCACCTGTTCAACAGAATGGAATTTCAATTGTTTTGACTGTTTGCAGTCTCAACAGATTTGAAGCAATTGTGGTAGAATTGATTTAATTAAGAAGGGTTGATAATGAAAGCATTAAGGAAATTAAAGCCTTTAACAGAAATGGTATAAAAAGTTGTATCTTTTGGTTTAAATATAGAAAATACTTCCTGCTTTAATAATGTCAAATGGTTTCTCTGGTCTTTGGTTGACCTTTCGATAAATTACGGCTAAAATGTCGCTCTTGAAAATGAACTGAATTGAAAGCATTAAAATCAATACAACAATTGTTCTGAATCGGAGACAGAGAAATTGGGGAAAACAGCAAAATCAATTTGTTGACTGGCAGGACACGGGTTTTATCTATTTGTGTTCATTCTTCTACGTTCTTTTCTTCATCTCTTTCTTTGCTGTTATTTGTGTTTCTTTCTTTTTGTCTGTTGTGCCAGCTGCCTCCATAAATCGCTCAAAATGGGCAAAGAAAAGTAAAACAAATTGAAGTGGGGTATAGCCAAATGCAGCATTTGCCGTGCAAAAGCGGCTGGAAAATAAGAAAAGCTGCAGGGAAACAAAAAACCAACAAAAAAAAAGAAAAACACAAAAAAATGGAAATGAAAATGAAAATGAAAAGCGCACAAATGGAGTCGTAAAGCAAACGAACTGAACTGTAGGCCGTAACCGTGTACCAGGCAAATGTGGATTCTTTTGTCTCACTCGCACGCTTGCTATCTCTATCTCTCACTCACCGTTGTGTTAGCCACATTGTTGTTTGTTGCAGTAACATTTCTAGTTGTTATTGTTGTTGTTGTTGTTGCTATTCAGCATACATCTGTACGCATATTTACGACCAGAACTGTGGAATTCGCGACCAACATCGGACTATGGAAAATGCAAGAAATTTCAAAGAGAATCGTATGATGGCAAATATGGGAATCCCCCTAATAGATTCTGATGTAGTGCCACAAATTCCATGACCAGTTCTCCCTTACACCATTTACCCATTAAACAACATTTTTCATTCAACAAAATTTAAAACTCAACGGAATTTAAATTCTGTTTTTGCAAATTTAAGAAAAAACTTAAAACTTATGTGAAAGATAAAGTCTATAAAAAAATGTGTGTAGTAAATTTAAAAGAAGAATTTAGAAAACAAGTCTAAAATATTTATTTGTTTAAAAAAATTGTTTTAGAAAACTTTAAATTTTGGGTTAAAGTCTTTACTTTACACGAATTTAACTTAAATTATTTAAAAATTTTATATTTTTGTTAATAGTTCTGTAATTTTACAATAATTCTTTAACTAAAAACTCATTTTCCATGTAAATACATTTCAAATTTGCTCAATGACTTAAAATAATTGCTTAAAATCATGTAATTTAAGTAAATTAAATATTGTACAGGAATAAACATGCATGCGTTTGAATGAACTTGTCGCTGAATTTAAGGTAAGTGGAACAATCAATTGTCATTAGCGAATGGTTTCTGCAATTTTCTGTCATTTTGTGTTGTGCCTGTCATTGTGTCATTCAGACATTCTGTCAATTTGTCAACTCGACTGTCGTTTAATATACGCAATTATTTTCAAATAAATCACATTAAAGTAGCAGAAGAAAGGGAGAGAAAGAAAGAGAGAGAGAGAGAGAGGGAGAGAGGGGGAGAGTCCAAATAATACCAAATAATTGTGCATAATTGACAATAATTTAAAAGATCATAACATAGAGATAAGGCAATCAAAGACGACAATAAACCAAGAAAAATAACTAAGGAATGATAAAGCTGTCGACTCATTAAAACGCAATTTCTCTCCATTAGCCAGAGGTCAGGAAAACAGAAGGAAGAGAGAGAGAGAGAGAGAGAGAGAGAGGAGAGCGGTCGAAAGCCAGCGATTGGTTGAAAGATTTGTAGGCACGTTGACAACGAGATAAAGAAGAACAACAAAAAAAGAAAGAAAGAAAGGAAGGAAGGAAAATGGTCAACAAACTAAAGACAAACACACTCAGGAGTTTTGCTCTTTCCCTTTACCCAGACTTCTCTCTCCCTCTCTCTCTCCCCCTCCCTCTCTCTCTCTCTGTGAAATTAATAGAGGCCCAGCTTTTATTTATAATATTTGTTGCTGTTTCTTTTAGCCATTTTGAGTTGCGTTTTCTATTTGACTTGACTTGCAGTTCAAAGGGCTTCTCAGCCAGTTCGGAGACTGAGACTTGGAGCTCTGTGTGTTTGCTCCGTAACTGTTCGAGGTCAACAACGACGGTAAAGTGTTCACTTTGACCTGTCAAACGACCAAGACGTGTGTGTATGTATGTGAGTGTGCGTGTGTGTGTATCGTGCATGTCAAAGTGCCTTTCAATAAGAAATTTTTCTTGTCGTTTTTTTCTGCTTTTTTTTGAAAAGAAAATACCATTAAGTCGATAACTGTGCGATTAGCCGAGTTCTTATGTCGATAGGCTACAAACTCCAACTGCTCTCTCTTCGCTTCGCCTCTCTTTCCTCTTCTCCCTTCTCCCATCTCTGCTCTTTTCTTGGCTCCAACTACATGACTAGCCAAATAAACTGACCGACTCAAAATGGCTACAATTTGACCCACCAGTGGGCCATACTGTCAATCCTGTCAATATTCATTTATTAGTTGTCATTGTTGTCCTAAAAGTTAGCCAAGATACTTACTTCCCAACCAATGACAGTGGCATTTGGTCAATACTCATGAATACGCACTGAACAAATATTAACAAGTTTCTTAACTAAACAAATGGTTTATCTTAAGGTTAAGCGCTTTTTTTTTCGACTTAAGCATTTTAAATATATATATTTACATAAATTTATAAAATTTATATACAATTTTTAGCTGACTTCATTCATTTGTTCTATAGAAAACTAAGGAGAAATCAGCGAGTTCGCTGTGGTTGGCTACAGTGGTGTCTTTAAAAGTGTGTATGGCTTTGCTTTAAAGCTATGTTCAAGCAGTAAATGATTGAAGGTTTTATAAAAATTGTCATTTATTGTCTCTAAATTTAGTATAAACAAACATACAATCTTCAGACAGCTATACAGGACAATGTTAAGCAAATTTTTGGGCTAAAATCAATTCCAAACAATGTCAGAAGTAAATTAATCTTAACTTTTCTTAAAGCTAGTATGGAAACCTTAATTTAAATACATATTTCTATATTATATATTTAAAATTTACAGAAAAGGAAACAAAATTTATACTACCATTACGTTATTTTAAACAAAATGATCATAAAATTGCTGAGTAGTACACATTCCACTGTTAATTTATATAATTTGTAAACTATGCTCTATACCCTATATAGAGATACCCTACGCTCATGACGTAGAATTTAAAATGACTTCTTAAAAGTTAATATATATTTATTACACTATGCTCTTAGCATTAATACACTTGAAATCAGTTAGAAACTAAGACAGTTGCAGCCAGTTATATTCCATACCAAGCTTATATACCCGCTCAGAGTATATTCAAAATCAGCTGTGATAACACATATACACCCAGGAAGTTATTTCCCACATGGAAACCATTACCTTGAATTTCTGGATGCGAAAACTTTGAACAAATTGCAGTACAAGACACATTTATGTATTTTACAAATCATTTGGCGATTGGCGTTTGGCGTTCGGCGTTCGGCGTTTTGGCGTTTGGAAGCTGCAATGAAAATGATATAAAAATCACTCACTTGAGGCGATTGCTCAGGGAATGCGGAGGAGGACATGGTATGGAATATCGGAATATTTGCTGTTGGCCAACATGTATTACACTCAATTAGGCCAATCTCGAAGCCATATTTATGGCTGGAAATAAGTTTATACATTTTACTGGTAGCATAAAACTATGTAAGTACATAGAGTGGGCCAACAAAAAAATGAGAGCCATAAACTATGCGAACTTACAACAAGAAAAAAAGGTCCATAAAATCGCAAGCCATATAAATGGGCCCGCATCGGAGGAAAATTCTTAAAAAAAAGAAGGTAGGAAAAAGGGGAAAAAGGGAAAAAGGGGAAAACACTTCCACACAGTCTAAAAAAATATATATAGAAAAGTGTTACAAATTTGATTTTTTGCGCTTTGTAGAAATTGATTAATTGTCGCTTGAAGGACGTTCACTAACGTAGTGCCTCTATTGTGGTTAACGGTAGAAAAAACCAGTTTAATGAAGCCACACTGTAGTTATGGCCATAAGTAGTAAAGAAAAGGAAAAATAGTACAGATTTGATAGACAAAAGCTTTGATAACATTTTAAATATAGCTTTGAAGTACATAATTAAAGGGTATTTCATAGTCGATTGGCGAATTTAGCCTTTTAAATTGGAGTTTATTGCGTGGAACCTTTGTTGGAAGTGATTTAAGACAGTTTTCTCTGTCCAGATTCAGATTTTAAGTTAAAACAGAAAAATTTAAAATAAAATTATAAATTATATTTTAATTATATTTTTTAAACAATTTTTAAAGTATTTTTTTTTCAATCGCATTAAAAATTTAGTGAAATTTTTTTTTATATTTCCCGGAAATAAAGGGAATACTAATCTTAGCTGCAATTTAACCGCAATCTACGTTTTCTGATCCACACACAGTGATGAGCCTCGAAAATGGGTTTTAAAGCCCCTATATTTTGGAGCCAGAGTCATACATACATTAATATGGCTTAGGAAAATGCAAATGGGCTTTTGTGACAAATGACATGCAATTTTGCAACACAACAACATTGAAGAGGAAGAAGAAGAAGAATGCAATTAAAATGAACACCTCCGCCGCAGTTTGGTAGGGTTGGCAAACCAAAAACACAAAAAAAAACTGGAAGGGAATGAAACCCTGAGGCCAAAAAGAATGGCGCATTAAGGGGACTTACAAAACTGGCGCCAAAACATTCAGCAGACGGTCACAAAGCTGTGTTGGCCAGCATTAGCAGCCGTACGCAGCCCCTGCCACGCCTCTGCAACCCTTAGCCCCTTTCCCCGCCCCTTAGCTAATACGACTGTCTGACCGATGTGGCTGCAGTTTTTGGTTCGTTTGGCGTCGCTCGGATTTTGCTGTCACTCCGCGTTCCCCGGGCTCTCTCTCTCTCTCCCTCTCTCTCTCTCTCTCTCTCTCTCTCTCTCTCTGCCCGCAAACAAAGCGCCCGCAGTCAAAGTGCGATAAATCCTCTTGAAATACAACAAAGAACAACAACAAAAACAAAACTACAAATTCGAAAGAAATAAAAACAATAAAACAAGCTAACAGCTAACAAAAAAGGCCCAGAGAAAAGCTCAGAGAAAAGCCCAGAGAAAATGTGTGAAAAGCAGAAACATTAATTCTAGTTAGAAATATATTTATTATATTGTAATTACAGCATGAAATGAGCTTTCGATTTTCAACACACAGAAACCCAAAAAACTACAAAATCTTTCTTTGGTTCACCACAAACTGAGAGAATTATAAAAAAGTTAACAAACTTAGTTTAATTCAATTAAATTCATTGCAAATTCAAGTGTCCACAACCACAAATAGTCTGAAAGCTTACGTATCCTTAAGATACTTAGGCAAAGTATCTAGGCATTGGTTGGTCAACATATATAACTGCAAAGTCATGATAAATATGAGTTCATTGTTCAAATTTATCCATAAAACATTTTAATTATTATAGTGGTCTAAGCACTAAATCTCTGAACTTTTGTTAAAGTTCAACAATCCCATATTTTACATATAATTCAAATCAATTTTAATTAAATTATATTAGAGGAAAATATTGATTAAGTTTTATAGAAGGAAAGTGTTTAAAATATATCTTAAACTAAGCAAAGAAATTTATCTAAAATGTATCTTAAATTAAGGCAAGAAATTTAAATGTAAAACTTGATAAAGTTGGCACTTAAGGTAACAAAAAACCTGTTTAAATGAAATATATAAATTTTTAATAAAATTAAAAAGAAAAAAAAAAAAGAAATTTTAATGGAATTTTATTTTATAAAGTTCTTAGTCATAGAGTTGTTAATAATATATTAAAATTTGAAGGATTCTTAAAATAAATTTCTAAAAATAAATATATATATTTTAATCAATTAAAGTTATAGAAACTTAAATATAATATTACTTTTAGGGACTAATTAAATGAAATTATTTTAAAATATATTAATAAAAACTTTATTTAATAAATTTATTATTTAGCATTTGTTTGAAAACAGCATTTATTTAAAATTGTTTTGACATTTCAGTATAATTATTTTTCAGCTCTATTAATTTTAATTTAACAATGTCAGTGATTAAAAATATTAAAGTATACTTTTAGGGCTCTTCCAGCGGTATGTACAGTAACGGCAGTAAAACCGAGGTTCACTGTTCTTTCCCCTGTATATCCAATGGCCAACTTCTATATATTTAGTATAGTAATAACTGTTCTATATAATATATTTTATTCCTCATTAGTTATACTTATTTCATTAATTTGATTTAATAATTAACTAACAAAAAGCAAAGGTCTAGTAAATTTTAGTGTATAAAAAAAATTTTTTAATCTATTTTGAATGCAGAAATTGCTTTAAATTTGTTTACTTACAAACGTATAAAATGTGCAAGTTTTCTATGCTTAAAAAAATAACTTCTCATTTTGTATAGTAATGAATTTAATAAGATTATTATCAATTATATTATGGCCATTATGCAGTGCTTTCTGCATTAAAAGATTGTTAATGTTGCCTCGTTTGATTGCTTATTTTCTTTTGGTTTGCTGCAAGTGCGGCATTTACAACAATTTGCAGAGGGAGTGGGAAAAGAGTGGGAAGAGAGGAACAGAGGAAGAGGGGGAAAGCGAGAGAGAGAGGAAAAGTCGAGAGCGCTCAAGTGCGTTGGTCGCTTTGCTCGCTTTGAGGCAGCAACATGAATCCCCCTTTAAATGGTCAGTATAATTGTTGATGTTTCTCTCACACTTACACTCCCTCTCTCTTTCTCTCTCTCTTTCTCTCTCACTCCCCCAACTCGTCAATGCGGCAATGTTTCATTGCCTTACGTTTACAATTTTTTTGTTGTGTTTTTGTGATTGTTTCCGCTTGAGCGGAAAAACACGAATTGCAAATTTCAGGCACGCATCAATGATATCTCGTCATTGGAATTCAATTTGCATTGTCCATGTCCATGTCCATGTCGATGGAGGTCCATGCCCTGGGGTCCACCACATTGCCACAAGCTCATATTCCACAATTTACGAACGCATAGTGCAAAACACTCCCAAATGATGAGGTGTGAGATGCGGTGAGAGATGCGGTGAGAGTTGAGGTAATTTTTGCCTGTTTGTTTGTTGTTTTGAAACTGGCCATAAACGGTCATTTGACTTTCGTCTTTTGGCATGTTTTGTGGTTCGGGTGTTGGCTTGGGTCGCGGCTTTTTGGCTATCAATTTCCGTCAACGCTTTGGTAAAATTTACACACTTCACTCACCAACATTCACAGCTATTCATGAATGTATTCAGTTACCATTTATACGAATTTAATAGCATGTAATTAATTTAAATCTTTATTCATTTTACATTTAACAGCCTCATTATCATTATCATTCCCAATTGTCATTATTAACATTATTTCAATTTCAATTTCCCTTTTTTATTATAACTCGTTACGCCTTTCCTGATTTTATTCCTCTTTTTTTTCATTGCGTTGGCTAATTAAGTTTACTTGTTTTGACGGCTCATGTAACACAGTTTGCTTATTTGAAATTAAATAAAATAATAAATGTAACAAGTTAATATAATGCATATAATTAGCAAAGAGATTTACATTTTAATTTATTACCAAATGCTGAAATGCATTTCTAATTCTGTTCATGGACAAGTTAAATTACCTATTCAAACTAAATCAAAGTTATATGCAAATAAATTCACTAAGAAATTTCATAAATTCTAAAATTAGACAAGAAATTAATCAACAAAGCTCGTTTATTTGCACTGTGAATATGCTTTTACAAGCAAAAATCTTTAGAATGCTTTTAAATTAAAATATCTGGCATATTAAACTATCCATTGTCAATAGTAATTTATTAGCATAATTGACGAATTAGCCAAAAATGTTAAATAAATTTATTTTCATCAGAGTGTATTTGTCTATGACCCTAAAAGTATGCTATATTTTTTTGTTTGACAATCATTTCAAGGAAGAGCTCAAAACAGACCGCTGTATATCAATAAAAGCCCAACACAAAACCCTAATAACCATTTGCATAAGTAAATAGATGTATATGTGTTTGTATGTAGGTGTGCGTGTGTATTTGTGTGTGTGCACACTCCATGTGTTTTCATTTTTTGAAAAGGGCCACGAAATTTGAGGCTGTCGAATGTAAATGGCTAGCAAAACTCATTAGCAAATATTTGTCTAACGACAACAACAACAACAACAACAACAACAGCAGCAACACGGAAAACGACAACAAAAAAAAAATTCACTTAACACTCGACCACAAAAGTTTTGGGCGGAAACAACGGGGGTCTACGACCCACTGTATGATAAGGACTTTGGTCTAAAGGAAGTTTTGTTGAAATCGTTTATAAATCGCTTTGTTGGCAGATGCTACTCCAGGTGCACGCAAGAGGAAACCGCAAAGGACGATTGATACCTACATAACAAATACATGGGATCGCTTTAGGGAAGTAACACCGTACATCCGGTGCAAAATTTGCACATGCCAATGAAGAAAATGCTGAAACGTAAAGCGAAAACGTTGCGAAAAGGTTAATAATTTGCAATATCCGCTGGCAGGCCAGCACCACTTCCGGTTCCGTTGTCCAGGCTAGCGCTAACCGCAGCACAAAAAACACTCACACACACACACCCACACACACACGCACAATCAGACACATAAAGTCGCCGCCCGCTCATAAACAAAATCAAACAACTTTGAGTCGGCTCAACACACACACACACACATATAGAGAGCGAAATAGACTCAGAGAGGAATGGAAAGAGAGGGGAAGAGAGGGGAAGAGAGGGGTAAGGGGTAGTCGGGGTTAGACTTGGCAGATTTGCAGCAGAGTGTCTGTAATTGCGGGTTATTGTCTATTCCAAATGAGTGACTTTGAGGTAGGTCTACAGGTCTACAGGTCTACAGGTCTCCAAGCATCCAAGCCAAATGTTTCCATGTCTGTCTCTAAGGACCTTCCTCAAACATTTTACAATTTTCACGATTTTACCGTCGGCATTTTCGCATTTTCTCGCGTTTTTCACAATTAAACTTGTTTGAGAGCACACAAGTTTGAGAGAGCGTTTGAGAAAAGCTGGAGAGAATTCAGGAGAAGTGTTGTAACAGCTACTAAAAAGGGGTGGAAACAACTACGAATTCGTCCTTTGAAGACTGGGAAATTTATGCCACTCTTATATTATTCTGAAATATAAGACTTTACTTTAGTATACAATACAAAGTAGAAGACAATTGTTGGTGGTTGTCTGGTCTAAGTAGAAGACAAATTCGTAGCAGCGAAACCTATAAAAATATAAGAGTATTCTATGAAAGTATAAGAGTTTCAAGAATGCAAATATTTGAAGGAAGATCTTTAGGAGTTTTATGAATTTTTATTTAATTTTTTTAGATTTTTTAAACAATTTTAAAGTTAATCTTTGCTTAAGTGCAAACTCGATGGGTAAAAAGCATTCATTAATTGTTCAATTAATTAACTGTCTTAATGCCTGATCAATAACTGCCGTATCACACACAATGACCCACATCTGCACATATATGAGAGCAGTTAATTGTTTGGTTTTTCACTTTTCCGTTAACACGACACGTGCTTTAACAGCTTTCTGTTAAAATGGAAAAGGTCTTTGCTGCTTTAAGCATTGCAACCGCATTTGATGATGTGAGGTTGCGAAGGGGAAGTGAGCGGGGAGGTTTGAGGTCTGGGTCTTGGCAGAGCAACATCAACATGGCTTTTGTTGTCCGGGGACAGTGTCTGCGGCAGGAGGTGAAGTAAAAACAATGCAGCAGTAGCAGTAGCAGCAATAGCAATAACAACAACAGTTTTTGCTGTGGTGTAGTAGGAGTTGGTTGAGCGGGGGGTGGAGAGTGGGATTTGTGACGAGTGCTCAAAAGTAGGCTTCATTTTAACACTTAACATGTTAAAATTACATTCGCTGCTGTTATTATTATTTATGTTTCTTCTCACTCTCTCTTTCTAGTACTCTTTCTCTCGCTCCCTCTTGTTGCTTATTCTGCTCGTTAAATGTCAAGCGGAAAGTTGAGAGAAAGTCAATGACCGACAACGCTTACAATAACAACAGCTTAGGCAAATTTAGTTGGCTATCAGCTGAAATATACCCGTTACACATATGTGTCCTCGATTTGCAGTTTAAAACTGCAAGCATACTTTTAGGTGCTGCCTTTAAAGTCTGCCAAACTTGAATCTGCTTAAGTTTTCGCTTTATTCATTTAATATTTATGCATCTAAGTAGAACAATTTTGTGTGATTGAAGTAAACAAGTCTTAAGCTCTTAGAGACTTATATATGAGGCTCTATACTCTTATGTTCCCCGTACTATACCCTTTTCTGTACAATTAACGGGTATTGCAGAAAAAAAGAAAATGTAATAACAATAGCAAAAGTTTGTTTTGGAGTTGAATGAGCGCACTTAGTTAGTGTAGAAAGGGTTAGGGCTACTTTTTGTTATTTTTTCTATGCTATACTCTTCAGTTTTATTTTTTCCATGGTGTTGAATAAAAACTCCGTTGTTCCATAGGCGCGTTAACAAGTTGCCAAACAATAAGGAATGTGAAGTTTGAAATGTGAATTGCGAAACCAGAAATGAGCAATGTAAAATGAGAAAAAAAACATTCCGCAGAGCAGAATATAAGCTAAGATTTAATTTAGTATGTAAATTGAATTTTGTAAAAACATATAGCCTTAGACAAAAAATGATTTTAAAAGATTAAAGGACTTGACTGCTGGGTTGTTTAAGGAATGCATAAAAATTTGGCAAAAATTTAAAAGAAAACATTTTTAAAGCAAAATTGGAGCATACTTTTAGGATGCAGCAAAAACTCTTGTTGAAAGCATTTCAATAAGCTTAAAGAAAATAAATAATAATAGAATTTATTTAAAATATGTTAAGCCAAGCAAATATCTTAGGGTTGCCTTAAAACATATTTTCATTTTCCAAAAAATAAGGTAAACAACTCAAAATTAAATGCTAAACAAGTGTTTTTCGTTATCAGCTGCCAAGTTGTGGGTTTTTAAAGCTCAATTTGCATATTGAAAACTGTGAGAAAAATTAAATTATTTATTTAGTTACTGCCAATGCAAATTTGAATAAAAATAGCAAAGCAAGCAGGTAGGAGGCAACAGCGAGCCCGCCCAACTGCCAGTTACCCTGTACCTGACAAAAAGCTTCCAAAAATTCAAAGCAAACAATAAAAATAATAAAAATCTTTGTAGCTGCCTGACACACACAGAAAACAGCAGCTGATCAAACCCGCTTTATGCTTGCTAGGCATACAGGGTAGAAGAAAACACAAACGCTTGTGAAAACAGCAGTTGTGTGTGAATACTAGAAGCATGACGTAGAAAACACAATAAAAAGGAAAGCCACGGGGAAAAATCAAGTAACAGTTACCAACTAAACACACAAACAGAATCACACACACACACACACTCGTCTATAGCCCATGTGGTGTGGGGTTTTTGAAACCCATTCGACGTTCTCCATTCACCGTTCACCGGAAATCGAGGTTTGCCCACCTTTTGGCGTTCGCATCGTAAAATCGCAGAGATCCAACCGCACTCAAAGAAATTATGCGAAAACAAAAATGCAGCACTTCGGGGAAAATACTGGCTAAGAAAGAAAGAGAGGCAAAGAGAGAGCAAGAGAGAGAGCGAAAGTGAGCGCAGGAAATGTGTGGAATATGGCAAACAAAACAGAACAGGCAACAAAATGGCTACACACACTATCGCACACACACTATCGCACACACACACACACACATCCCGGCTGGATAAACATAAAAGCAAACACAGGCTGAAGCGAGCGAATAAGCAAACAGCCTTAATAAAAATTTCATTTCCTTAATCAAATGCATTATCAAATTACAAAAACAACAACAACAGCAGCAGCAGCAGCAGCACAGTAGCGGTATCAATGTAGGCGGTAAGGCATTGGGTCACAGGGGCATAGGGGCGTATGGGCGTGTCTTCATAATGTGCAGCCACAAGAGCCAGCATAAAAAAAAGGGAATATTGTTATCCTTCCTCTCAATCCTGCGGTTAAAGTTCCTTACAAAAAAGCGGCAACATCAATTGGAATTGAGAAACACGTCGCACACCTCATTTAAAGCGCACCGTTAACCTTGTCTGTCTCTCTCTGCCTCTCTCCCCCTCTCTCTCTCTCTTTCTCTTGCTGCTGTGCTCCGAGTACCGTTGTACAGTTCCTCAATCCAAGCAATTCCTTAACTCTCCCACAACATTTTGTGCAATTCTTGCTGGATTTGTGAATTCACAACGCACAAATTGTCAAACGAAGGTTAAACTCAGAAGGGGACATGTGGAAACAACTGAAGATACACCACAAAATACCCTGTACATTTTTAGTTAAAGGAGTATGCTGTGTTATATAAATTATGTTTTTTAATATTGATTTGACAGTCATTTTAAAATATATTAAATGTTATCATATAAGAAATAAATTACAATAAAATACATTACAATACCATTATAACTATTCTCACCAAGTTTGATCCATATCAGGCAACTATAGTCCATAGCTATTGTAGAACAAATCGGTCGAAAATTGGTGATGTGTATGGAAACATTAAGTTATAGTTGAGTTATTGCAACCAAACTAACAAACCATTATAACTATCCTCACCAAGTTTGTTTCGGATCGGGCAACTATAGCCTATAGCTCCTATAGGACAAATCGGTTGAAATCGGTAAATTTGTATTAAGGCATGTAGTGTTAGGTGACTGCTCGAAACCAAACTCATACATTAGGTGTCTATCATGACTTTAACTATCCTCACCAAGTTTCGGACAACTATAGCCTATAGATCCCATAGGACAAATCGGTCGAAAATTCGTTGATTTGTTTGGAGACAAGAAGTTTTAGTTGAGCGATTGCATCCAAATTCACATATTATGTGTTTGGTACCATTATAACTATCTTTACCAAGTTTGATCCGGATCGGACAACTATAGCCTATAGCCCCATAGGACAAATCGGTCGAAAATTGGCGATTTACAGCTTCGTATAGCTCCCATAAGACAGGTCAGTCAGTCAGTTATTTGTATGGTAAAATGCTCACTAGAGTGAGTACGAGGTCTATTACAGTCGGCTTGCTCGACTGTAGTCTTTCTTACTTGTTTTATTTATATATATTTCTTTTAGGTTTTACTTTTTAATACATTTATTTCTATTATTATTATTATGTATTTGTTTTACAGTACTAGAGTCTTCCCACACTGGGTATTTTCCAGTCGTTCAATATCTGCTTTCATATTTATTATTGCCCTTTTTTAATGCTTTCAATATTTTCAACATATTTTTTACTTAAGTTAACAAATCAGTTTCAGTTGTTGGCATTAAAGGTTCAACTAAAATATCTATAGCAAGAAGCAAGGCAAAGCAAAGTACTACCCACACACACACACACGCACACCGCCGCACATCCCCACACACATACTCACACACACCCACACTACACAAACGATGCTTATTTCGTTATAAGCTGAAAAATCAATGATTGCATTTGCATTTTGTTAGATTTCAGCATTGGAATTATGCCAAACGTTTGGCGGGCACTTTAATGTTGTTGTTGTTGTTGTCCCTACAGGAAGTAGGGAGAGGGAGAGGAAGGGAGGGAGAGAGGAGAGGGAGGGAGAGAGAGAGAAGAGACTGTTCGCTTGCAACTGCTGAGTCCTTCGGCGTTGTGAGGAAATTAGAAATGGAAATTATTATCGTAATTTGTAATGTTGTAGTTGCTGTTGTTGTAGCTACTGTTGTTGTTGTTGTTGTTGTTGTAGTAGTGATTGCTGTTGTTGTTGTCAAGTAATTACACAGCAACAGAGCACAACAATCTAAACTTTTGAGCTAAGCCACATTTAGTGCCTTTAATTGAAGTTTGCTCTGAAGACTGAAGGCTGCGCTTTTGTAGCAATGAGTGTTGGTAAACAGCTTGCAGAAAGTGCTTTGAATACTGCAATTTCTGTAAGACAAGTGTGCATGTGTGTCTGTGTGTGTGTGGGTAAATCAGAAAGCAAATGTTCATGATTATTTGCTGCATTAACTGAGCATTACTGCAAATGTTGACAACTTTGAATTGTAAACCGACTATAAGATACCCTGTAATTGCTGTTAAATAGAATAGCATAAAAATCAAGCTTATAATTTTCATGCACTGCAAATATGAGGAAGTTCTTTGAAGAGCAAACTTCTTGTAACACCCATTATAAGTCTATTGACATATTTCTTCTTCTTTGCAGACCAGTCAGAGTTGCATTGCACAATTTGTCAGCTGACAAACGGTAAATTCAACTAATACCAGCAAATACTTTCAAAGACATTAAAAATCAAATATTATTATAACAAATTAAAAGATCTCTTAAACTAAAATCAAGAATTTTAGAGTTATGGTAAGAACTTAAAGCACTTTCAAGTTATCACGTTTAGCTTTTTCTAAATAACTTTTTTAAAGCCATCACACAAACCGCTAAAGATGAAGATTCGTCTACCGATACGCGTACAGCCGGAAGTAATGCCACCCGCGGGTGAAACCGGTGTCTACACGAATAAGATACACTATTTGAGAAAGTATCTGCTGGATGAACTGATCTCCAAGAAGTTTGCCATGGACTTTATGGAACCGGTGGACACAGCTGCCCTCCAAGTGCCCAATTACTATGCGGTGATACGAAAGCCAATGGATGTGGGCACCATCATTAAACGTGTCCAGAATCAATACTATCATTGTGTGGAGGAATTGATACTGGACTTTAGATTGGTGATCAGTAATTGTTTCACATTCAATCGTCCCGGTGATGTGGTCTATCGCAATTGCCAGAAACTGGAGAAATTCTTTCACCGAGTGGTCAACAAGATGCCGCGGGGTGAGGAGAAACCCAGCACAAAGGATCCTCGAGCGCCGGGTAAACAGAGTTTTGAGAAAACCTCTGAGGCGGTACAACGTCAGTGCCGGGAACAGATGCGAAAGCTGCACATGTCCCTTGCCCGGGAGGAGGACAAGAGCATTTGCAAGTATTTCAATGCTAAGTGGGATTTGCTGTCACAGCGAGTGGACAAGTATTGTTTCAAGACCGTCGAAGAGTTTCGCTTCGAAATGAATAATATTTTCAAGAAATTTGACAGTCAAGTCAAGATATTCTATGAGTTCTATCATCGGATCTGTGAGAATGGCTCTTGTCCGCTCTACGAGAACTGTTTGATGCACAAGCAGCGTGGAGCTATTGAAGAGGCCGAAACTCGTTATATTCTGGAGGATCGGGATTCATCCGATGTCTTGTACACACTCAAAAAGGCTGAGAGTGCTGTGGAGCACTGTCTGAACGGTTATAGCCGCGAGAAGGAGGAACATGCCAGGGATTTGATTGAAATTCTTGCCGAAACTGTCAACAGTCTTAAGTTAAAGATAAATAACGAATACGAGGAGGTTTCGGAATCTTCAGTTGAGGTAGAAATCGCTGGTGATAGCCAGAAAATGGAAATGGATCGCATCTATGCACATCAGTCTTCCGAGGAGGAAGACAGTGCCTCACAGAAATCGGAGGACTGCAACATGCTCCCAGAGGAACAGCAACAATTTAATACTGAAATCAAGAGCTCTCATTCGCCAGACTGGAAGAAAGCTCGCATAGAAAGCACTAATGACTCCGAAGTTGGCTCTACTGAAGCTGTTGCCACCGATTCTACGCTCTGGGCCGACTTGAAGCTGACGAGCAGCGAGGAAAGCGAAGCTGATGATTCAGATTAATTATAACTAACTTTAAGCATAGTTTGTTAAACTATTTGTGTTTAAATTAAATCACTTCGTTTACTTGGCAACTCACTTTTGTCGGCTTCGAGGCCATTGACACCGTGAACACCTTTTCGCAGTGTTTTTTCTGCTGCGCCTAAAAGTAGGCAATATGCGAACTTAATTCAATCGATAAAATTCACTCCATATGTAAGTTCCGCAGTCTTTGAGGTCGTTGGTAGCTCTAAAAAACCCCTTGCCCCTTCCTCTCCGGAAGTCGGGAGCGTACATAAAGTTAAAGTTTAAGCGATTGTGGGTGTTCAATCCCGATAGCAATGCAAATCGACTCTATTTTCCTGCACTTCCTTTTCCACAACGACCAAAGAGAAATTATAATTGCCTATTTCTGTTAGTGGCGAATACGAAAATCTCGCGATTTAAAAACTCTACTCTTTTGCATATTTTTATCTCCTCGCAGTCGTCGTTTTTGGAATAAAAATAAAGCGAAAATGAAATGGAAATCGACATTCATTGATTTTACATTCGAGCAAAAGCAATGCAATAAAAATTCTAATTCAAATTCAAATTTAAATTAACTACATATTTTTATATGTTTATTACTTGAATTTTGTTTTTGTTTCCATAAAGTTATTTTCATTCTATATATAACAAAATAAAGCACATTTTCTGCATTTTTAATATCTTCAACAATTTATTTCCAGTTTTTATAATTAATTCTAAAATTAAACTGAGTTTGTCTGTCGAAATTTAAAGCTTTAAAATTTGTTGTTAAATGTTTCCGTTTCAATATAAGCATTTTATCAAAAATCCTTTATGCAAAACCTTTATTTCCCCTGAAAAACCCAACTTAAAGGATATTTATTCAGTAAACAGAAATATTTTTCCATTTTTCCCTTTTTTTTATTCTTTCCAAGAACCTTTAGCAGTGACACAAAATGAAGTAAACTCTGAAAGTATTTATAGCAACAGATTACCCAGAAACTACATAAAATATTTAATATAAATTTCCTTATACAAAATGTCTAGGGAAATCCCTAATTTCAACACAGAAAAGGTCGACAAAAAATTCCCTTATCCCTGTAAAGAAAACTACCCACAGATGGCGTCCCAACAGACACAGCAAATTTCCCACCACCTTTTAAAACCTTTTATAGTTACTTTTTATAGCAAAAGGATATTTAGTTATAGCAAAACTGTTTCGCTATCTTAACCATAGATGGCTTATCTGGTAAAAGGAAATTGGGCTGAGTTGAAGTATTAATTATATAGTATTTTAAAACCCATTTTGCTGAAATGAAGTTTATAAATAAAAAGATTTTAGACTTTTTGTTAATATATGTACACATAAACATTTATATATTTATATATTTGCTTGACTACATAATAATACGTTACACAGTTTCTTAGGCGATTTGTTAATATTTTGGAACGGAGTATTCAGTTACAAAGAATAAAATGTGTTGAAATTAATTTCACACACACAAAATGTTAACTTAACAAAACTTGAATTGTTTGAGCCGCATTCCGATCAGATAATGTATACATATATATATGTTATTAATCTAATTATATATTTATATGAATTATTTATGTCTAGCGCCATTTGTTATAAAAATATTCATGCTCTGCAACCAACAATATGTAAATTTCCATTAATTTAGACAGACTAATTAAATCCGTAATCTAATTTCTTAACTAAAGATACACGGACACACGTGCGTACGTATATAGATATAGATACAGATACATTTATATATATATATATATTTCTATATGTAGAATTCACTTAACTAATTTGATTTTGTTTTATACAAACACACACACACACAAGTAATTCGAATAATTAATTAGTTCTAAGTATCTGCGATTAGTTAGTTAGACAGCTGTTGTATCTATGGATACATTGTCCAATTAAATATTGCTCTAGGAGATTAAGAGAATTGTGCTATACATCGCAAGAGTTTAATTCGGAGTTTATCTCCTACTTGTGCTGCAGAATGTATCTTTCAGATACTTTTGTTAATTTATATGTCCTGCATGAGTGCATCCGGTGTTTGTGGATCCGTTGTGCTGCCTCCCAGCTCACCACTGATGTCACCCACCGATGATGATACTGCCGACATCATTGTGGTCATCGTGGCCATTGTGGCATTGATTAACTCCGAGCTGGTGCTGGCCGCGCTGCTGAGCAATGCCAACGCCGTTGTGGTTATAACCGTGGCCAAAGCCGGGCCAGTACCAAGACTCGTGGAGCTGCTTTCGCTGCTGGACGGGACTGTGGTATTGAACAGCAGCGGCATCAGTGTCGTCGCATTCATTGTCATCGGAGCACTTGTTGTGGGCAACAGCGGAGGTTTCAGGAAATAGTGTTCCAGTTTCTCCGGCACATAGGTATGTATGGGACAGGGCACATCCAGTTGTGGCCCCAGCATACCCTCGAATACGTAGCCAATCAGTGAACCAGCGGTGAGTCCGATATTATACGACAGGGTCATTATATTGCCGGTGACTTCTTTGAGGGTTCCCGGCACCTTGGCCGGTGCCAGCATCATGGGCAGACTTCCGGCCAGACCATTGCTGACGCCCAGGGCTATGGTGAATATAAATGGAGCCAGTTCACCCGAAAACACTGGACGATGACGTGGCGCACAGCAGAGCAGAAACATCGGTACCAGCACAATTCGTAATCCCGACAGTAGAACCAGTTGTCGCCTTGACCAGGGATACGGACTCGCGGCAAGGATTTTACCCACCATATCCGATGTATTAAAGCAGAACATCAAGAGCACAGGCATCCAGGAGTGCAGAACGCACGAATAGACCTCCACCTCGATTCCTGGGTACAGTGAGAGGGTCACACAGTAGGCGAGTGCTATGCACACCATATACGGATAAATCACTTGGGCCACTCGCCAACGTGTCACGAATCCTTCGCGTATATCTCCAAGTTTACTGGGACGACAGCGACGTGGCGTTATCACGTGCTCCACCTTGAATGCCACAGTGGTGGGCGTGGCCGGCTCATGGGGTGTCGCGGGTAGTTCCGGCAATGGACCAAGTCCTTCGATTATGCTCTCGCCAGCCGTCGGATTGGACAACTCATAGACGGGATTGCTGAAGCTCAGCTTGTTGGAGCTGGAGTGATGTGGCCCTGCTGTTGTTGTTGTCGTGGTGCCATCCATGGACAGGACTCCGTACTTAGCGCTGCTCGTAGCACCGTCAATTTCTTGCTGGAAAATGGAAGAAAATTTCAGAAATTTATTTATTTAATAAACAAATAATTTAATTTAAATGTTTATAAATAAGTTTATAAACTAATTAGTCTAGGAAAACTTTGTAGCCTGCGTGCAGACCCTGTACTTATTTTGGACATTAGCTAATCAGTGATTTTCGACCGATTTGGGCTTTACGAATCACTAAATTTGAACCGATAAACTCTGTGGAAGCTATATGATATAGATTTTGAATCCGAATCAAATTTATTCAAGATATATCATGCTATAATATTATCTATGGGAGCTTTATGATATAGTTGCATGATTTAGACCAAATTTAAACAGGGCATATAGACACCATATGTAGATTTTTTTTATTAAGCCCTTTAGAAACAAAGATTTTTAGAAGGAAACCCCAAAAAGCCCTTAAGAAACGACAAAAACTTACCTCATCCGGACGTAGGACAATCTTGGAGCACGCCTCCACATGATAGCGTACAAATGGCGAATTAATTGTGGTCACATGGAGCAAGTAGCTGAAGAGTATGTACAGCGTGGAGGTTAGAAAGAAGATAACCGTCGAGACACGATCATTGTTGATAAGCATCTTGGTAACCACGCGATTGGAAGACACCAGAAAACCAGCAAGACTCTCGCCAGCCATCACCGCTTGGGTATATTGCTTCGGTAGCATCGAGGCGAATCCATAAAAACTCGATTGCTGAACTGTACAACCAATTGCAGTTAATGCCACCGCAGACATGTTCACCACATACGCCGTGTTGGTGGCAAACGCATGCCAGGCCACCTCACACACGGCCACAAAGACAAGGGTGGTGAAGGACACGATATAGCCGAAGAGTACACGGGTCTGGAATGGCGCTAAAGAGAGCACAATGTTGTTGAACAGCACCGTGCAGAAAGCCACAAAAATGTACGTCATGGACATGTCCAAGGCCACGGGACGACCGGGAAAACGTGCCTGCCAGTAATCCGCAGCAATTATAAAGCTTATGAAAGGATTAAATAGAAGAAAATAAAAGGTAAGTAAAAAGTATTAAAAGTTATAAGAGCAACGCCGCAGGCATGTGTGTGAGTCTGTTGGAGTATGCAGCTGTGGATCTCTGAACAGTACCTCTTGCATTTGGAGAGAAGAGTACAGAGTATGCCTACGCACAGAGTACGCCACAAGTGTTGGACTTTGATTGGTCAACATTTCTCTAGTTAGAAGAGCACAGAGAAGCGACTATGGAGATTGGTTGCATTCCTATGAATGTGTGCGAATGCAAGACCGATAGCGCAGGCAGCTGTGGTACTCAGAGCTGTAGAGCTAGCTTTGGTTAGAAGAGCGAAGACCGCAAGCAAATGAGAGCAATGTTGTGCCTATACGAGAGCAACGCCGCAGGGTCTGCATGTATATGTGTGTGTGTCTGTTGGAGTAGGCAGCTGTGGATCTCTGAACAGTAGTGCTTGCATTTGGAGGGAAGAGCACAGAGTATGCTTACGCGATACCAGTCTGTGTATGTGTGTGTGGGTATGCAGCTGATAGACTTTAATCGGTTGAGCTTTCTCTAGTAAGAAGAGCACAGAAAATAGGCTATATAGAATGATTGCATGTGCGAATGCAAGACGAATAGCGCAAGCAGCTGTGGTACTCAGAGCTGTTGAGCTAGCTTTGGTAAGAAGAGCGAAGGGCACAAGCAAATGAGAGCAATGTTGTGCCTATAGGAGAGCAACGCGGCAGGCTCTGCATGTGCATGTGTGTGTGTCTGTGGGAGTAGGCAGCTGTGGATCTCTGAATAGTAGAGCTTGCATTTGAAGAGAAGAGCACAGAGTATGCCTACGCGATACCAGTCTGTGTATGTGTGTGTGGGTATGCAGCTGTTGGACTTTAATCGGTTGAGCTTTCTCTAGTAAGAAGAGCACAGAGAATAGGCTGTAGAGAATGATTGCATGTGCGAATGTAAGACCAACAGCACTGGCAGCTGTGGAAGTCAGAGCTGTTGAGCTAGCTTAGAAGAGCGAAGAGCACAAGCAAATGAGAGCAATGTTGTGCCTATACGAGAGCAAAGCGGCAGGCTCTGCATGTGTATGTATGTGTGTCTGTGGGAGTAGGCAGCTGTGGATCTCTGAACAGTAGAGCTTGCATTTGGAGAGAACAGCACAGAGTATGCCTACGCGATACCAGTCTGTGTATGTGTGTGTGGGTATGCAGCTGTTGGACTTTGATTGGTCAACCATTCTCTAGTAAATTGTTTATACTTTAAACTAAAAATTATTTGAATTCACCAAAAGGTGTCTAAAATGTTAATACACTTTTTGGTATATTTTATAACTTTGACGAAAAAAATAAAACTATAAAGGAGAATGTTAATAGAGCCCATAAAATATGAATATACATGTAACCAATGTCATACGGATAATGATAAACAATCACAAAACACAAGTGAATCATAGTCATCACATAAGGTACATAAATTAAGTTACGTTTTACCAAACAACTATGCCAACTGGTGAGTCTATCAATCGACCCTCGCTCACCTATTGTAGGGTAGCACAAATCCAATGCCCGCTGACAGCAGCGCCAAATAGACGCCATGCTTGTGGTCCTTGGGAGCGCGTGTATCGTATTCGGGACTATCCGTAATGCTGGCACGATGCCGCATGCCACTGCCACCCGATGTGGATGATCGACCGCGTCGGCCATCGAGTGGTTCATATGTGGCTTCCTGTGCACCCACATCCATTATATAATTTGCTTATAAATGTTGTTGTCTTTTGAATAGTTATTTATTTAAAAATTATTTTACACACGGTTTAGTTAAGGTTTGCATAATTTATGCGTTGAAATACACACTCACACAACCAATGCGAATACAGGGTGTTGTCTTTGTGGCACGCACATAAATCGATAAACAGCAGTCACTAATTGTTGATCCACTGATGCGTTAATCGAATGACAGAATTTAACTAAATTACATACACTTTGTGCACATATTTCTTCCTAATTTATTCACTAATTTGTTATTTGCTAACTGTCGTTATATATTTATTTTTTAAAACACTTTTGCACCTGCGTGCGCTGAGATTAGTTCTGGAATTTGGTGTTGTCTTGTTTCACTAAAACAAGCTGCACTCGGAATACACAGGACATGCACAACTAAATAGCCGTCCTTTGCTAACACTTTACCACACAAAAATTCTATTTTTTTTTTTCAAACTCACCACATAACGGTTACTGCGCATGCGGCGTATGATTGATTTTCCACTGCAAATCGACGGGGAAGTTGTAATTATAGCTTGCATCACGACAGACAGTCATTATCCTTCTGGACCTCGAGCTGACTGCTCGATAACACTTACTACTTGCCTAAAACTTACTGCAATAATTTGTAAGTACAAGCTGTTAACTAATTAAGTACTTAGACCTGCCTTAATATTTTTTAAAAATATTTTAATCAGATTTTCATACAACATTAACTAATTTTAATTAATAAAAATAATTTAATTTAATAAAAAATATATATTTTACTTGTTACTAATTCTATTTTTATATCTTTTGCTTCAACAGGTAAATAATTACAAGCGTTTGCAGGTGAGTTTAGTGTTTCATTGCTCATTAAACATTTCTAAGACACAAAATTACATTTTTTTTACACATGTTCATAAATTTTTTTTGTGTACACTTAGTTTTTAATCTGTCTGCCAAATTTTCAATAGATGCACATTTTTGTATCTATACTCAGTTGCATACTGTAGTCATAAATTATAGATACATACTATAGATACATTCTGCAGATACATACCCTTAGCCAACAGGTTAGTGGTTTGGTGAGTGCATTTAGTGCAATATTCATTGGCTGTGTATCTATCTATCTTCAATCAGACATATGTCTAGACATTTAAAAATATAAAGTGAAATAATTAAAATTTTTTTTAACAAATTTTGTCCGATATTAAAAGATTTTCTAGTTCTTTTAAGTAGCTTCTACAACTTCATAGATTTTTTCATAGTACTTTGTGTCTATCTTAAAATGTTCATAAAGTTATAAAGCTTGAATTTTTTAACCTTTTTTATATGTGCAGATAAGTTGAATTCAAGTAATCTTTGACTAATATATATAAAACACCTATCTGATTAATATTGACTTCTGTCATTTAAAATTTTCACAACTTGTTTCTTTTCGGACATTAAAAAGTCCTTCAATTTGCGCTTAAAAATTAACATATTTTATTAAAAATCAAAAATTTTGCATATTTATTTCTCCATCATAAAATGGACACCCTTTCCCAATAAATATACGGTAGCTTAGGTCTGAACTTTCTTCCTTAGTTGTCCATTAAATATACATAGTCTTTATATATAAGTATGCACAAATTTTCCATCAAGTGTGTATCTACAAATTTTCAACAGGTATATAGACAAGTTATAGATGCAGATACAGATAAACACCCTTGTTTTGGCTGAAAGTACATAAATCATTTTCTGCATCCACTGCAGTTCAAGGGTAGTAACTTCCAACAAGTGTATATACATATCAGATACATAGATACAAACCCTTAAAGTTTCTGTTGCATCTACTGCAGCAACTTCCAACAGGTATATAGATACTTTTTAGTACATACATACATCCTCTTAACTTTAGATATATAGTCAAATCTGTCCGTGAATATAAATTATTTGCTGCATCCACTGCAGCAACTACCAACAGGTATATAGATACTTTTAAGATACATAGATACACACCCTTAACTTTAGATATATAATAAAATCTGTCTATGAGGATGAAGTGTCTGTTTCATCCACTGCAGCAACTACCATCAGGTATATAGATACATTTCAGATACATAGATACACCTTTAGCTTTAGATATTTAATCAAATATGTCTGTGAAGATGAAGTGTCTACTCCATCCACTGCAGCAACTCTCAACAGGTATATAGATACATTTCAGATACATAGATACACACCCTTAGCTTTAGATATTTAATCAAATATGTCTGTGAATATTAAATGTGCGATGCATCTACTGCTGCAACTTTCAACAGGTATATAGATACTTTATAGTACATAGATACACACCCTAAACTTTTGATATATAATCAAATCTGTCTGTGAATATAAATTACTTACTGCATATACTGCAGCAACTCTCAACAGGTATATAGATACATTTCAGATGCATAGATACTCACCCTTAACTTTAGATATATAATGAAATCTGTCTGTGAAGTATCTGCAGTATCCACTGCACTTCCAGTACATATGTATATATAGTGTGTATGTATCTTGTGCAGACTTTCAACAGGTATATAGATACACACCCTTAAATCTGGCTATATAATCAGTATCTGCTGTCTGTCTTCCATTCAGTTTGATTTATGCATTCATTGCAAGCACACACAGTTTTTTCAAGTATCTTTTTGAAATTTAATATTTAGTAACATTTTAATACTTTTCTTACTAGAAGGTAGGATATCCCTCCGTAGCTATCATTGCTTTGAGCTAGTGAAATAGAAATGCACTTCCATTGAGTGTCTGAGTCCCAGCTCGTATCCTATGACATCACTCAAAGCAATGAGCACGACGCGATATCCTGCCGAGACTTTCAGATACTCTGTCGGTTTCAACAATGGTTATTGTGTACTAAAAAAAGATAAATTTGAAAAATGTTTAGAGAATATGGCTCAGAAGTTTGCAGCTTAAACGATATCCCGCACTTGAAGCTGGCTATCGTGCAAGTCATCGTTAATGTTGCGGAATTCTGATTCCTAAATCAATCAAGCAAAACTACAACACAACTTTAGATGAAGATGAAGTATCTGCTGCAACCACAGCAATTTCAGTACATGTGTGTATGTATCTTGTGCAGACTTTCAACAGGTATATAGATACGAAGGTAAACCGTTCTGAGTATATAATCAGTACCTATTTTCTGTCCATTTAGATTGATCCTTTCCAAGTATCTTTTTTAAATATTTAGTAACATTTTAATACAATAATTTCTCACTAGACAGTAGGATATTCCTCCGTAGCTATCATTGCTTTGAGCTAGTGAGGTAGAAATGCACTTCCATTGAGTGTCTGAGTCCCAGCTCGTATCCTATAGCATTACTCAAAGCAATGAGCACGACGCGATATCCTGCCCGAGACTTTCAGATACTCTGGCGGCTCAAACAACGGTGATTGTGTACTAAAAAAATATATATATAGATAATATGGTTCAGAAATTTGCAACCTAAACGATATCCCGCACTTGAAGCTGGCTATCGTGCAAGTCATCGTTAATGTTGCGGAATTCTGATTCCTAAATCAAGCAAGCAAAAGTGTTCAAACACCGACAAAAGATACTCTTTCGCAGCAGATCCAATCCAATGGCGTAGTAAGGTAATTGTATATAATATACTTTAATGCATCAATCCTTTAGCATCACAAAGTTTTGCTGGAAAAGTGCGTGCGCAGTTCAACCCTTGCAACAAATCTTCCTCATCAATGGTCATCCCCAACATGCAGCCCACATACATAAGGACATCGAAAATGCAGTTACTATTATATAATAGATACATACACAAATTTATATATCATGTACAGGAATATTCGTTATACATAGAGTTAAGAGACTGATTGCAACTCCCACACATAGAAAATGTTCCAATTATTTCTGTAAAGCATTTATGCTCAATTGGAATTTGCAACAGTTCTATAATATAGTTAATAACAATTGAAAAACAAAATCAAAAAGAATTAATTTAACAGCGTGCTTCAAGTTGTGACCAAATATATAAAAATGTATTAAATAAACAAGCATTAATATTGTATAACATATAATTCTTTTGAGATGCGACTTGTATGTCACTTGTAATTTTAAGCCAAGCAGCTAAAATAAAGCAATTGTATTATATAAAACTTATTGTTCTGATTCATCATTTTGCAGTCTAAAGTTAAGACTCTAAACTTTTATAATTTTAGGTTTTTTTCAAACAGCTTTTCAGCATTTTTAAGGCGATACAGTTGACTGCTGCTTTGCAAATCCTCATCAAATTCATGGATTGCAAAAGTGGAATGAGCAATTTTATTTTAATTAAAGTTTGTTGATAATAAAAAGTCTAACTTTCAATTTTATTGTTGTTTCTTTGATGCATCGTTGTAGCTGGGTGGCAAATTCTGCAAATGAAAATTGTTTAAATATTTCTTTAGTTTAAGTACTGAAGAAACTTACATTATATGATGGCGGCATATCACTGGGTCCAGGAGCATCGGGTCCACGTTGGTTATAGGGTGTATTATAAGCACTCGCAGCAGCTTCTGCTTCCTTTGAATCTATGAAGAGTATTAAGTATTAAAGTGTTGATTAATTAATAATCAGAGGTGTTTCTATATAAACTATAAACTAGTATGTCTTACAGTTCCTTTTGTTTAGGGGAAAATAACTGGTATTGGTATAAAACACATTGTTCTTGCAACTGGATAACAATGGGGATAATAATAATAATATTGCGTGCTGCTGGTTCCTCTTACTGTTACTGATTTTTGCATGGGAGAAAATGAAAGATAGAAAGAAGAAATCATTATGCAAGTTACTAAAACTACATACCATAATCGCAAAAACACAGTTTGTCTCGGCTTTTGTTATAAATTTTGATTCTTAGATGATAATTTTAATATATTTAAAGCATTTCAACATTCTTACTTGTGTCTATTTTGCGGTCTACAGTTAATTTTGCAGTTTACACTGTGAAATAATGAGAAAGAAAAATTCATTTCAGATGCCAAAATTGGTAATTATTATTCGAGTTTAGTAACTTGTTAGATTTCATCACAGAAATTAGCCACAACATCAAAATGGGTATGGGAAGGAGGAGATCATGATTCTATCTAAGGAACATTCTTCATTTTAGTAATTATTTCTAAACTGTAACTAAATTTAAAGTTTCTTTTCTTGCTGGAGTTTAACATTTGTCCTCCTCTAGGGAATTGAATGGGGATTAACAGGGATTGTGAGATGATTAATGGTTGTTATACTCACTTCCGGGTGGCAAGCTGAAGCCCATAAAGCTAACAGCAGCTGCACCGCCTGCAGCATTGGCAGCGGCAGTTGGACCAACACCACCACCAGCTCCAGCCGGTGCTGATGGTTGCTGTGGTGACGGCTGCTGTGGTGCAGCAGGTCCTCCGGGATAGCCACCATTTGGTTGCTGTGGCTGCTGTACGCCTGGCTGCATGAAACCACCGGGAATGTTTGGATTGTAGCCACCATAAGGAGCAACTGCTGGTGGTGCTCCATAACCTGGTGCCTGATAGCCACCATAAGGTGCACCAGGTGGACACGCTGGGGCACAAGAGGCATACGGCGGTGGTTGAGCATAACCACCATTCCAACCTTGGCCGCCATAGCCAGGCTGCTGCTGCGGCTGTTGCTGATCCGGTGGCGCTGAAAAACCATACCAAGTCGGATCAGTTTGTTGCTGCTGCTGCTGTGGCGGCGGATATTGTGGCTGCCCATACGGATTCTGTGCTGGTTGATTATTTGGTGGTGCTACAATAAAAATATAAAAGAGACAAACAAATGGAATGTGCAATGGTGCCATTAAAGTTAGAAAAAGCGTGAGTTTGTTATGATTTTTCTAGCCAATCAATTAACAAAAAACAAAAGCCGAGTGTTGATGGAAAGTTAATTAAAGCGAACTTACTCATGCCCGGATACGGCGGTGGATTATCGCTGATGAACACCGTATTCGGGGCTGGACCACTGAACGCATCGTGTCGCGGCAACCAGCCATAGTAGCCAGGTGGTGGCTGATAAGCTGGTGGTGGTGCCTCATGCCAGGCACCAGCTGGAGCATACGGTGGTGGATCATCGCCAGCCATACCACCGCGATGGAAATTGCCTTGTGCTGTTTTGGCAGCACGCAGCAAAGCCTGTCCATATTCAATGGCACCGCCAGCCTTGAAATAAAGCTTGAACTTCACCTCGCCCACATAATTGCCGTTGGGTTGGGCACGCACCTTGCCCTTAATGTAGTTGGCCCCAAAAACAGGTTGCTCAATTTCCACCTAAAAAGTACAGCATTCAATACGGTATTCTTCAATATAAAATAGAGTTAGTATTTACATCAGATAGTGCCACAAAGGGAGCACTAAAGGATTGCATCACATCTCCAGGCTTTTTGCTGTTGAATATCATACGATGAGAGGTCAAATAAATTCGTCCCTGCTTTGACCCACTGAACAAGTGATTATCTTGACCAGAAAAATCCATGCTCACGCTATCGCTGTGCAGTAGAATGCTGTACAATAAAAGATTATAATATTATTTATATCGTTTATTCCTCAACATCTTATCGCTAATTTGCGGCAGCTGTTTCTTTTCACATGAACAGCGCCGAAGTACACGTCAAGCCAGTTTCGAATCAGAAGCCCCAGAGTAATAAATGCGTGCCTAGCAATTATTTGCACAGTTGTGTATGTATAACTCTAATATCGAAATTGATATTATTGATATACCGGATGGTCCACAATGACGTCAAATTTTTGCATATGCTGCAAAAACAAATCAGGGAAAAAGTCACTTTGTATACTTACTATTCGCCTGCATGGATGAGCACGCCATTATTGGCATGAGCCGTGTTTACCGACATGCCGAAAAGTTTTCTTAGTAATATAAACAAAGATTTATACGGCTTTTTGTAAATTACGTTGTTTTTTCGTGTTGTATTCGTTCTCAACTTTCTCGAATTAACGACAGCTGATGAATCATGAACAGTGTCTACACATCTATTTCGGCGTCGCAATGGAGAACCTAAATAATACCACATATCTGAAGTTATATTTACAGCCCTGGGCCGGCAGGGATATAATTGTAGATTTAACAATTTTCATAAGTTATGCAAAATTTTAACTCATAAACCAAAAGTCTGGATTTAATAACACAAATTTAAGTACTTTACTGCACAAACTGAAGTTATAGTTATACAGCTAACTTCAAAATTTAGTGCGCCATGGTAGTTATCGATATATTAGCTCGGTATCGATAAACATATGCAAAGTGCTCGATATATCAAAGAGCCGTCAATAGATTTGCAGCTCTCGCAAGAGTTATGTGCTGTTTCGTCGTTGCCAAAAATTAGTTAAATTATAATAAATCTGAATCAATTATTAAATATAATCAAACATGATCGAAAAAGCAATTAGTTTCTTATTAGTGAACGCAAAAAGTGAAAAATGTGCGCGTTTGTAACGAAGCTTAACTGATTTATCTATTTTTATACCAAAAATGGTATTTTTCGAGTAGTTGTATGAAACAAATTTTCGAATGGCGTTCAATTATGCAAATTTGGCCGATAATATGTGTAAGTGAAATATTTAAATAAATAAAATGCAAGCTCTCTGTGTAAAAGTTGCTAGTTGTGGACAGAAAGTGCCGTGTTTAATGAATTCAAGTTTATTTATTACATTTGAAGAGACACCACCTCCCCCAAAGCAAACAAGTGAAAAAAAATACTAGCCGTCTAATTTTAAATTACGTTTTATGCGCACAGACATTGCGAATTCCGCTTTGGTGTTTGTTTCGTTGCGTGCTGCACAGCTGATTTTTATTTGTTTTTATTTGCTGCTTTACCGGCCTAACGTATTGATTTATTCTCAACGTATCTTTTTGCAGTGCCAGTTTTTGGGAACATGCCAAACGGCGTCAACTTGCCAAACCATCCGAATTTTATTAATCAATTGGCGGCTGCAATTACAACCGCTTCGGTGGGCGTGGCCCCGCCCGCAGCAACAAATAGCAACAACAACACCTCAGGTCAGACAACAGCGCCAACGCCAAATAAAACAGTGGTCAACAAAATGAAGCCTCACAATGCACAAGGCAGTGCTCCAATGGATCTAGAAAATGAAAATGATTTGGATGATTCGGATGCCTTAGCAGCAACAGTCAAGCCAGCGGATAAATTACCAGGCACCGCACTAACATTGCCCGATGCCCAGCAGCTTTATTTAAATGGTCTAATGCATACGCCACCGGGCTACTTGTATTTTCCCACCGCTCAGAATCCCGCAGCAGCGGTGGCGGCAGCAGCTGGTGCTACTCCCAGTGGCACAACCGGCTCGGCGACAAATCCAGCCAATGCAAATGCACAAATGCTGATGGATCCCACGGCGATGATGGCGGCTGCAATGCAGCAAATGCAGCATAATTATGCAGCCGTTGGTTATGCGGCTGCAGCAGCTGCAGCTGGCATGCCGGCAGATGCAACAGATCCCAATTTAACCACCGGTAATGATAATACTCCGTTTGCTAAGAATAGTAATTAAAATTAAACGTGTTTTATAGATGGCGCCGCGTCTACTGCTGGACTGAAAGAGGTTATTAAGACCAAGAATTGTATATTGTTTCCACCCAATCCAAATGCACCGCCTCCAACCATTCGCGAGCGTCCACCCGGCTGTCGGACAGTCTTTGTGGGTGGCTTGCCAGAGAACATAACGGAGGATGTGATACGGGAGATATTTGAGTCATGCGGCGAAATAACCACATTGCGCATGTCCAAGAAAAACTTTTGCCATATACGCTATCGCCATGAGGCAGCCATCGATCGTGCCATTTACTTATCCGGCTACCGACTTCGCATCTCCAGTCTAAATGAACCACCCAACTTTGGACGCCTGCACGTGGATTATGCCCAGGCTCGAGATGATCAATACGACTACGAGTGCAAGCAGCGTCAGTTGCAGCGCGAGCAGCGTCATCGGGAGCGCATGTCGCTGGATCGCATGCGTTCACAATCGCCGCCACCCATACCACATTATACGGATCATGAGGCCACTGCTGTGGCGGACCATCTGCGCAATAACGAGACTTTCGTGAAGGCCATACAAACCATAACAGCTTGGCTAGAGCGTGGTGATTGTACCAAGCGCAATGCAAATGTATTTTACTCCATGATTCAGAGCACACACGCTCATGTGAGGCGTTTGCATGCGGATAAGCAACAAGTGGAGGAGGATTTGCGAAAAGCTAGAGACTGCTATCGCAAACAGATGGGAACAATGTGCACGCAATGTAAGTGAAACAATTATTTTACAGTTTTAGTTTGTTGTAGTCTTAGATGGGTTCTTAGGTGCGCTCCGATCCCTCTTCAAACTTTTTTCTGTTCTTATTGCGCCCACGGTTAGCGTCTAGCGTCTGTACCATGAAACAATCTCTACAAGTACACACATGATACATACACACACACACACATACACATAACTAGCAATTTAGTCATCGTGCTATTAAAAGCCAAAACAAACAAACAAATACAACTTCACTGTCTAAAATTTGCTCTGAAAAAATATACAAGACGATGGAGCAAAAATGAAGCAACAGCCGCAGGTAAAAGTCCAGCCACATCTCAGTACTGCACACTGGCTGAAAGTCAATGAAAATGCGATCAAATTGGTTCATATCAGTTGAATAGAAAAGAACTTATTTTATTAATGTACTAATATTAAAAGAAGTTTAATTTGTTTAAACAGAATTTATAGCCAAATTTTAGTACAGCATCAACTATTATTTAATATAGTCCAAGGAAATCGAATTTAATTCCCATTTGTACATTTTAAATTTATTTGCCGTTATCACAAAAGTGCAAGTAAAATATATAAAGCATACTTTTAGGCGGCAGAATAAAACTGCTTTAATATAAAAGTTTACTTTATTGCTATAACATTTTGTTCGCAATTTCACTGTTTCATACCACTGTGCAGTGACTCGTTTCTCTGTGTCTCGACTGTACGAATCAAAAACTGATGGCATTTCATATGAAGACATATTAAATGTAAGTCCAGTCAAAAGGTTTGTAAGCCAAGCTGAGATAGTCGTAAACCATAAAGTCAACGTAGCTCTTGGACCAGACACCAACCGTTTTAACTGGCTGTCTGTAGAAAAGATCAACAATAATTTGAACAACTAACAACAGCAACAACAAGTACAACAACTAACAAGAAATGATGTCCTTAAAGTACATAAAAGAATATGTTGTAGGTAATAAGCTGTTGTATCTATAGAGTATATCTAACTCCGTCGCTCTCTCTGTCTCTCTCTCTCTCTCTCTAGACTGTATTATACTACTACTTATATATATTTATAAATGAACTAAACGAGGGTTACTCAAGTAGTTTTCTTCTACTTATCATTTTCCACTGATTTTATTTAAAAGCAAACCAGAAATATATAGTCTCAGAAGAATGACCAAAAAAAAAAAAAAACCAAAAACAAAACAAAAAAAATATCTACCCTCTGTCCTCCCTTAATATTATTATATATTATTGCATTATTGTTCAGTCACTCAGATTGAAAAAGTGTTCAATGCCGCTAGTCACAAGAAGGTTTGGGACCATTTCACCAAAGCCCAAAGAAAAAACATCGATCAATGGAAGAAATTGGCAACGGTACGTACAAATATGTTCAAAAGAATGAATTACATAAAGTTCAGATGCTGAATTAATCGTAATCCCATTAAAAAAACATTACTTATACGTAACCCATATTGTCCAGTCGTAGCTATAGCGTGCCTGTACCTATTTTCCTATCCTATTGTCCAGTTTTTTGCAACTCTTAAATGATCAAATATTTTATTGTTAATTGTTATTGCCCAATTTAACACTTGATATATGTTTGCATGTATTATATATTTTACACCATATCGATATATGTGCCATGTACGTGTATTAATTTGTTGTTTTAATTGATTTATTTTTCATTAATTTTATTTGCTCAGCATCTAACACCTTTTTCCTTTGGGTTCCCCTGAGTTCCATTATAAGAAATTAACATGTTTATTGACGTCACATTATGTTTCTCATATTGTTGTTGTATTAACTAACCTATTGGTAATATGTAGAAATATTAAATTGAATTGTTGATAAATTAAAGAAAACTGTTTCATGTTTCATGGCTAATGAATCAAATTGTTATTAACTAATTTTTTGACATTTGAAACAGTTTTCTTATTCATTTCAGGTTTAGATTTGTAACTCTCATACATATGCTTTACATATATTTTAGCGACAATTTTTTTTTATATACTATAATTATTTCTAAACTCTTTCTGCAACTAAACTAAGCGTATGCATATAAAATTTTCCGAATAAGCTTTCAATTTTCAACTTTATAACTAAATGTAACTCCTAGACGAATGCCCATGATCTTGGCAGTAAAACATGTAATAAAACAACAACATTTTAATAGATTTCATAAATAGCAAAACCAACAAAACCAAAAAAATATTAATAAATAAACAATAAAAACATTTGCAAGTTACACTCCGTTTTATTGGCTGTGCAATTTGAGTTGGTAAACTGTAAAAAAAAAAACAAAAAACAATTAAAACTAAAATCCAAAATATGCAAAACCGCAATCTAAATACAAATTACAAAATATTTTTGAAAATAAATCTGGAGAGGTAAGTAAAACGGATCGAATACTAGTACCGAGAGCCAAATGACAATTTGATGATGCATTTTTCAATACAAAAAATAATAATAAAGAAATAATTTATATGATTTTATAATTAGGTTTTAGACATCTTTGTACGATCGTAAGCATTGTTGTTGCTTGTTTATAACAATAAATTAATGGAAATTTATTTATTTTTGGAATGCCATGCAGGAATTGCGAACGGTTCAGATCGACGATGATGAAATGGAAATCTCGGATGACGAACGCGACTACGAGAAGCGTCCCAAACGCACACGTTACGACAGCGATGGACTTAAGGTAAGCACTCAGAATCTTACTCATTTACTATCTACTTTACACTAAAAACTCTTTCTTTTAGGATGAGAACGATTCACTGCGCTGTCAACTGGAAGCCATGCGCAATGAGATGTCTGTGGAGCGAAGCGATTGCCAGCAGCGGGAGAAGCAAATCAAAGTATTGCAGGAAACCATACGCAACATGCAGACACAGTTGTTGCAGACAAAGCTACGGGAGCAGAAGGATGTCAAGACCATTGAACAGTTGGAGAGAAATCTAAAGGAGGCTGGCGTTAAGCAGTTACTGCTCAAAACTAAAATTAAAGAGACTGTCGATAAGCTAAAAGACAAGGAAACGTACAGTGCCAGTGTCTCGAATGCATCCAATAACGACTATAGCACTGGAGACGAAGATGATGCCAGCAGATCAAGGGAAACGGTACCAGAACTAGAGATAATTGACATTGATAAAGTGGATGATGATGTGCGTATTATCGAGCATCAAAGTGGCGTTGTGGAAATCCATGAGATCGAGGATGATGAAAAAGTGGAGAGCAATTCAAATGCAAGTCCAGTTGCTGCTGAAGAAGTCAAAGCATGTCAAATTACAGAGCAGCCAAGTTCGAAGACTGTTGCCGTGGAGAACGCTAAAGAACAAGTCACAGCAGCGGTAAATAACACTAATTTGTTGTTAACGATCAATGTTAAATATATTTTCTTGCTTACAGGCTGACTTTAAATCATTGGCGCTTGCTGAGGCCAAGATTATAGCTTTAACCTCGGCTTATCTGGTGTTGCATCCACGTGGTGTGGACATTGGAAACATTGCAAGTTATCTGCGTAGCATGCTATTGAAATCTCTGGAGCTAAAGAGCAACGAGGAACTTGCTAATATATTAACTAAATACACAAATCTCTTTAAGTCTGAGCAATCCACGTGGAGTTTCTGTGGATTTACTGATGAATCTTTCGATGCAAATTCAATTGAGGCCTACTAAAAGCCAACTAAAAAACTGTTAAAAAAAACAAAACCAACAACAAGAACAAGAACAATTAAATGCTTTAACTAAGTTACGTTTAATGTATGCGTAGTGGTAAGAGGCCAAGTGACATGTTAACCAAATAATGTGTTTGATGCAATCACAAAAATGAGACCAGTTTACACAAACACACACACAGACACTTAAATATAATGAAGAAGGAACTACCGTTTCAATTATTTAAACAATTAATGCGTAAGTTATAAGCAAATTGAATATATATACACACAAACATATAAATATATATATATGTATATATTGTTTAATGCATATTATCGAAAAGACACCAAGCAAATGATGCAAAAAATGCTTTTAATGAATCAATAACGAACCAATAAATTAAATTTTATGCTAAAACTAAAAGTGGTAGTACGACGACTTATATATATTTAAGATGATATAACTTGGCTTACAGGACGTATCATCACTCTCACTGTTTTATGCGTATAATTAGCTTCCCAATTTATGCCGTCCAACCTGACTTCGTTGCCAAAGATTGCTTAATGTATGTAAAGCATAAACAATTATTTAATTAATTAACAAAACTATTGAATTTACCTTGTAATATTCCTTAGGTTCGTATACCACCAGGCGCCATGATTTTTAACAGCCAAAATTTCAAATCTATCGCCATCACCGAGCACCGTTATGGGGCGTAAGGCGGAAAGATATTTCTTTCGTATACCCATGGAATAATCAAATGACACACAACTGGTTGGATGTCTATCGGTAGAAACTTGCTCACTCTCTGATTTATTCTCCGTCGTGGCGATTTCCAGCTTCTTTGATCGACATTTTTCAAGGATTTATTTGAGTATAAATATTTGATTCGATGTGGATATAAAGCATAACAGAACAGAATATATAGGTACCCTTTAAAATGATTAAATAATTTGTATAACTCTTAAAATAATAATATTTCACTCAGTTCTTAGGACGAATCAGCATTTTAGCCGACTTCAGTGCATAGGACTCCCCCCAATGCATGGAATAATCCAAAAATTCTTCTTCTTTCATGAGTTTTCCATTCAGATTACTGAAATTATAGGAATTGTGAGTTCAAGTTTAATTTTTATAGATTTCGGAACTCACCTTCCTGTGACCAGTTGATACCACCAACCACCTCGATACTTTTCGGAGCAATTCAAATCTTCTTCATTGTCATTGTCTTGATCGTAAGTTGAGAATTTCAACGATTCTTGATTTCTTAACCAATCACCGGCATCTCCAGTCATTGTACCCAATTTTTTCATTGAATACTTTTCCATTTCACTACCAATAACAAATTCGTCATAACGAGCGTAGAAAATTGTACCGTTAAATTTCTCCAACTGTACATAGAGCTCATAATTGTCGTAATTAGTAAGGCGATAGAGCTGTTCTAGTCCAATGAAGAAATCGCCATTCATGTCACCAAATCCGGTTTTGTACTCACTCCACGATCGATTGAAATCAACGTCTCCAATAAATCTCTGATGAATTACAATCCAACCAGGACCAGCGATTTCACCACTGCATAGTACGGAAAATGGTTCGACTCCAGGGAATTGAATTTGTTGTATACCCGTTTTGTAGCCAAAGGAAGTACAATCGGTCGCCTTGCCTCGGATATCATCAAGATCTGCATTGCACTCGGAAAGTTTATTTCGAGCATCGATCAGTTGATCAGTTATGTTCTTTTTTTCCAGCTCTTTGGCTGATCCCTCTGTAATCAAGCTCCGAAACTCAATTACCTTCTGTGCCGAAAGGACTTCACCTAATTCATGATTTCCATCGGGAAGAAGAGAATCGTTCATATTACCGACTGTTAAGTGAATCAAGTCGTTTCGTATTCTTTGGAGATTGAGGGCAATTCGATTAAGAATTTTTAGATCAGCTATACGGGTATTTAACTCATTTATTGTCGAATTTTGACTCTCAATTGTATATTTGTAGGACTCGATCAGATGGTTTTTTAAGCCAATATCTTTTGTAGCCAATTGAAGTTTTTCTAAATCGTTTTGCAGTTCCGCTATAAGTTTATCCTTTGCGTCCATCTCTTTTCTCATGCTTTCATAGAGTCGAATTGATTTTAGACATATCTCTCCATATAAACCTTGTTGTTGATCCTAATCAAAGATTGATTTTGTTCTTCAAACTTTCCTACAAATCCACTTTGAGGCTCTACATACCACATTTTCATTTCCTTTCACATATGTTCCAAATTGCAACAAAATGAGAACTGTGTAAGTATAAAATAAATACTTTAATTCCATTGCGAACACTGAAAATCAACTGAATACAAAATGGTATTGCCTGCAGAATATATAGCATCTATGTATTATATAAAAAGTGCTGATACTCTAAGTGCTGTGGCCTTCTTGGTATCAGCAGACTGAGGTCTGTGCTATCATCCACATGAATATATATGTATGTACACTATAGCAGAGCTTATTACTGTTGTTACATTATCTAAGGAACTAAGAAACGATTTTGTTTACCAAAAGAGATTATATTCAAAAATTGTAGAATTTTTAAAAAATAATGCTAATTACTATACATTATAAAGCTAACGCTAAGCTTTAAAAAATTATAATATTATTAAAATATCACTACGATCGATATCGATCTACACAACCCTTTTATCTAAGTTCTAAAACGCCAGTCGAAATACGGAAATTGGGCATATAACAGTCGAGCACGCCAACCGACCGCTTATCAGTTGTTTTTGAATTTCATTGAAAAGAGCAATAATTTCTTAGGAAATTCTTAAATACAATAATCAAAGCATCTACTTCTGGTTCGTTAAACTCCCGCACGCTGTTCAGATTTGTTTTTTTAATTAACAGTTATATAACGCTATAATTTCAAGCTTAACTTAACTACTATATTGGCATATGAAAACAATTACGTTTCTTACGTAAGCTCTTACGAAATGCAGCGCAAAAAGAGCGTCCTTAGGCAAGGACAATGTCAATGGCGTTATTTTCGGAATCCCATGCGCACACATACATACATACCATTCACACAAATACATGCATCACACACATTCACAAATACATACGCAGTCGCACACCTTCATCCTGCTCTTTGTGAGATGACGAAATTCAGGCGACTCAAATTCCCTTATTCTATTTCATTCTCCATCCCACGCTTGACGTCAGAGTTCAGTGTTTTTGTTTTTGTCTCTGCTTTTTAAACTCAGCGTTTATTCGATTAGTTAGAATCGTTCGCATAGCTTTAAATGTAACAACAACAGTAGCAGCAGCAGCAGCAGCACAATATTTAACAAAAGCAGTGAAAATTTCCCACTTTGACGCAGCATCTCTGTCGCCGTCGCTCTGCCAGCGTCGTTGACAAGCACAGTGCTACGTGCTCTAATAAAACATATGTGAAAGAATAAGTAATAGGAATCATATTACCAAAAAAATTTATTAACTTTAATATTCAATATAAACGATAAAAACTAAGCTTTCACAATATTTCTATTTTTATATTTGATATTTAATTAATATAATGTTTTTAACAATAAACATCTATCAGTGCATATATGGCCTATTAATAAAGTTTCAAACTGCACTTTTAACTTAAATAAATAAATACAATCTTAAATAAATTTACTTTAACTTAACATAGATTTAATTAATTCCCTATGAACTAAACTTTTTGACCTATTTCCCATAGCACTCGAAACACTGTGCGCTGCCGCCTCAGCGTGAAATTCTGGCGAGCTACTTACCCAACAACGAAGGCCTGTCATATCAGTGGTATCAGTTGCTTTGGCGAATTCGTCGCGCGCGGTTAACTAAAAAAGAGCTGAAAAGATTTTGTTTTCTCCATGTCCCATGTCCATGTAATTTAGGTGTTGTACTTGTCGCGAGAAGACCAAATGTTTTGGCAAAAACAAAGTGAACTGTAATTTTGTCTGTGGTTCATTGTAAACTCCGTATATATTTTAATATAATTACGCGCGCTTTCACAAACTTTGTCTCCTCCACCTCCTCGCAAAGGACAGTTCAAGTTCAAAGTGTGTGTGTCTGTGCGTATGCGTGTGCCTGAGTCTGTGTCGGTGGCTGTGTATGTGTGAGTTGGAAGCTGCTGGGCCCAAGGAAACTGCGGAGTCAAAAGAGAACACAAAATAACACGTGACTGTTGTTTTGGGTAAGTTTATGCCGGTCAACGCACAGTTTGATAAGTACTGTTTGATTTATAACGGAACATGATTTCTTAACTGTAATCAGTTACAGCAAAAGCGAAGGAAAGCAGCAGATGCAGATAAGAAAAGTAGTAAATAGGCAAAGGGCTGATAAAATAAACATATGTTGTTTCGAAACAAATAGTAATTTTAATAAAACAATTTATTTAATATTTGAACGCATAATAATTAGGTGGGAGTTTTTTAAATAAATTAAAAAAATTTATATAAATTAGAAGTACTAAACTTTATGAGACTACTTTCAAAAATATTTACGACTTTTAAACAATATAAATTGAGACGAGCTTTAAATATAAACAAAAATGTTAATATACATACTAAGTATTAATTTGCGTGTTAATAAAAATAAATACAGGTTTTGACATTGATGCCATTTAATACAGGTATGCATGAAAAGTAAAGTAAACATATCAAATTTTATTTAAAAACTTAAAATTTTTGAGTTAAAAAAAAAAAAAATTACAAAAATTTCAGATTTGTTATCGGAAAAGTTATATTTACTTCTTGTACATAAATCAAATTTTTATGAGTAATACTAGCTCTCCTAATCACGCATTCTAGAACTGCACTGACTTCTAGAACTGCTGACTTCAGCTCCAGAAATCGAGCCAGACAATGGAACGTGTCAGTTGTCCATGTTATATGCAAATTGAATTGATTCATATCTGATTTACCTATACCTGTACAATTATTTGACCAAATGTTTTAGAGAATATTACGCATTGGACTTTTTTCCTCCACAAAAATACCAGATGACAGGTATTCCCCTAACAGATACTCGTATTTTTAATAGTTTCCCATTGAAAACAACAGAAAAATTCCCCAACTTAAACCTCTTTTTTATTTAAATACAAGGTATAATGGTTTATCAGATCTATTACTTTTAGCTAATTTTTAACCTACTAACACTGAAATCGAATCACGTACTTATGAGTTTTTAACGCATGCTTTTGATAAGGTTAATAAATTTTATTAAACCTATAATCGAGATTAAATAGTTTCCAAAATAAAAATTTGGCAAAGGTATTTATAGCTAAATTCCCACATACAGGTGAATGCAGGTGTATAGATATGAAATTAAAACACATTTTTAAAGGAATTAACTCGACTAGAAGTTACTCTATATATTTACTTGAAGAAAACTAAATTTAGTTCCTCAGATATCTTTTTGGAAACTACCCCACACTAGCCCTAGCCCTGTCTAGGGTATAGCGGAACTGCGAAAACAAGACAATTTCCAATTAACACATCGACTTAAATCAATAACTGTTGATTACATTGCACCCACAACAAGTTAATTGGAAATGTGATAGATTTCTACCTGGAATGATGCTACCTGGAATTTTCCTACGTATTAAGATAATTTGCATTTGTGAAAAATCGCTAAAAGCGGGAATTGAATAATTATAGCGGGGAAAAGTTGTAACGACAGACAAAAACACTAACATGCCCAAATCACGTGTGCATTAAGCTTAGGGACAGGTGAGTGTCGTTTTCTGTGGGTGTGGCAGGCGGCGGCAACGGCGGCATTTCAAACGCAAGCCGATGACGTCACTGCACTGACACTTTTCACAGGCAATTTGTAAACAAAAACTGCATTAGCTATAGTTACAGTTACAGCCAAGTTGACTTGCTTTTAGCCCGGCTAATAGGCTAATAGACAGTGACTGATAGTGAATAGGAAACAAAATGCTGAAAAGAGAACATTTAACAGGGAAACGTAAAGAATTCAAGTTCAAAATTGTTTGAATACTATATAGAAGTATATAGTATATATATAGTATATCAATAGAAATTTGGAAACAAAACAGTGCAAAAAATATCTCTATGACGTCAGCAGGAACAATTTCTTATAGGGCGCACATCATGTTGACAACGCCCACTATTTTTTGTGTGTGGAAAAATTTAGCATAAAAAATTATATAGGAAATATATATGTATATACAAGATTTGGTCAAAATAAATCAAGAGCTGAATGAATGCGTACGAGACGGTGAGATTAAGTTCAAAACTTGCATAATATACAGTTACGTAAGCATCACTAATATTTGGTATATATACAAATTATATAGAACTATACTTTTTGCATACGTTTATGTGAAGAATTTGATTTGTTTTCTGCTTTTTGCACAACAAGTGCTACGAACAATGTAAACAAAATCTTTACACAAAACCCAAAAGCGAATCGTCTGAGATTATTTTGGAATTTAACTGAGCAAAAGTCACGTGTCAACGTTTTAACTCTTAATATTGGACAAAGCTTAAAAATTATATATATATTATATATATATTTTAGCTAACATATCAATAAGAGCAAGAAATGCAGCAAAATTCGTTAAAAAAATAATTTAAATTTTAAAAGTTTTTTTTTTTTAACACAAACTGTTCTGGAAATTATAGAAAACTTCAATTTTTTCGGGAAGGTTAAGAAAAACAGCGAAATAAATTTGATTAAACATTTTCCAAAGCTTCAAACAGTTATTTTTTTAAAGTTAACTGTTCAGGAAGTTTAAGAATAGTGTTGATTGAATGTCAGTATCGGTAGTATAAACTATTGTTAAATAAACATTAGTTTCAGCTGCTTTATTGAATTAATAGAAGTTTAGTAACAGTTTTAATTAACATAGCATTACACAAAACTGAACAATTTGTGCTAAATTATACATTGAAACGGAAATTGCACATTATTTAATATAACTGACTTTTTCGAAAGGTTAATCACAAGTCAAATGTAAGTGACTTCGTTGAGAAATACTTTCCATTCTACAAAAAAAAAAAAAAAAAAAAAAAAAAAAAAAATACTATCTACATTAATTAAAAGGATTTGTTAAAACAAAGAGAAGCAAAGTTAACAACAAATTAACTTTAACAAAAATATACGTTATTCATTAAGGTTTATTTTTACAACTGTTTCGGTTTTTAAGGTTAAGAACTTGTAACGGATCGAGGGATTAAACTCGTTTTATTTATACATATATATGTTTCTTTTTTGGGTAATTTCCAGTCGAGTTTTTGTTGACTCAAAAATAACATTTTGGAAATAAATCCGGATTGATTATATACCAAAACTCATTAAAAACAAATTCTACTTTGTTTTTGTAAACAAATAGTAAAAAAATGTCATTTTGTCAATAACTTGTTGTCGAAACAAGCAATCAGTCACTTTTTTTTTATAAATTTTATTATTATTGTTACAGTTGTGAGTGAAAAACAATTATTATTATCAGTAGAAACAAGTGTGAAGAATAATAAACATTTAAGTTAAATAATTAATGACTAAAATTGTTATCTAATTAAACTAATTTAAAGCATAATTACAAATAACTAAGGTCTAATTTTTATATATGTATCTCTTAAAGATAAGAGAGAGTTGTACAACAGGTTAATAACCGTTTATTGGCACATACAGCACTGATAACAGATAAGAACTTGATATAAAAGTGTCATCAATAAAGTAAATTACAACAAGCACAAAACGTGTACTTAAAAGTCATTAATTTAAGTAGCACAAGTTGGGTTTTCTAGCTTTTTAAGTGGATTTCATTTAAACTGAAGTGTATCTTAAATTTAAGTACATAATTCGGAACGGAAGTGATCCAAAGATAGTCCCAAATAGGTGTACTCACTCGAGTCGTAATCAAAAGACCCAAGAAGTCTCCTTGTGGGGGAAAAACCCATAAAAGACATGTGCCGACATTTAATATAAGGTTTAATTAGTTACTTGGAAAAGACCTCGATTCTTATCAGTGTTATCAGTGTTATCATTATGCGCTACTGTACGCTGTAATCTTAATGCATTTCAGCGTACTTTGTACACTGATCTTACAGCCAGTACTTCAAGTAGTATTGAATTCTACTATAATACATCTAGACGGGCCTCTAGTAACGCTATATGATAACCCCTGTGATGATCTTTTGTTGTCGCCCCACGTCCGACACTCGATGTTATTGTCAACGCAGTCAATGACAAATAATCGCTATAAAAATTCCCTCATCTCCCTCGGGAGATATGTCTAGTATTTTTGGGGCTCGTCGGCTGAAATTTGTTGTGTCTACAGCTCAAATTTTGCTGAAATGGACATTATTTTTTTCAGTGTAGCTCTTGCCACACTTGACTTGATTTCAAATATAGAAAAAAGTTTAATAATAATTACAAATCAATTGTTAAACTAATCGTCAGACGATAAAGATACAAAGATACTTTGAACTTGAAGTTACTCAAGAGAGACTTTACTGGAGTAGTTCAAGCACTTAAGCCCCGAGGACAATCAATGGAGCTTACCAAACCACAGATTAAGAAATAATTTAGTGCCTATGACTAACCTAGTTACTCATTAAGCTAAGTATGAACTTTAATTTAAAGACTCTATGAATTCTCTGAATTCTCACTCGGAACAAATAGATAAAAGTCTAGTGACATGTAAACTTATATAATTTTTTATTTATTTATTTTTTTTTTATCTTTTTATCTTTTTTACTTTTCTTATCCAAACTCAAGAGTCATAAAGATTTGTTTGATTAAAAACAAAGTTCTGCTCAATTGTCACTCATAAATTGCGTTAAATTCCAAAATTAGATGCTCTACTTTAGTCACTTTCAAAACAGACGTACTAGTCAAATATTTAATTTATTTTTTTCATTTTTTTGTATTTTCAATTTAATCAGGAAATTACTTGTTAACGTAGATGAGTGTGTGTGGGCATGTCAGGGCGTGTGTATCTCAATGAATGAAAGAAAGTAACATGCTATACACTGTTTATTGCCTGCTGTCAATCGCTTAGTAAGAGCGACTATATTTAGTATGTTGTTCAATAAATAACCGAAAATAAGCGCACCATATCTAAATAATATCTGTGTGCCCATAAAGCATTTAAGCGATGTAAACATTGTTATAGAATATGGTATATGGATTATATAGAATATATAGTCTGATACGATGTGATAAGCCATGAAAACTATACGATATCTAATTCAATATTCAGTGCAATATTTATGACCAACAATGTGGCTATATAAAGACATACACACACACACACACACACACACATACACAAATACAAATACACAAACAATTTCAAATTGTATTGCACTCAATGCTGAAGTATTGATAAGGATAACGCGCTGCTGATAAGCAGAGATTAGAGCTTGCTTACCTTCTTGAGATTCACAGAGTCTTTTTTTTTCCATTTTTTAAACGCACAGACAAAAGTCAATAGTCTTTTACAATTTCAAAACCCCCCAAAAAACCCACCTATATAAATATTGATTTTGTTTCAAAATTTTTAAAAATTCAGTGAAATTTCAGTTAACAAACAGTTGGGAAATGACTGTACTTTGAGCTCGATTGGCGACAACACCCAGAACATGTGTTTATTTTTTTATTAACTTTATTTATTTCTGCCTTTAAACAATAAACATTCCAAAATAATCACGTTTTGTGCGAAATGAATTCAGTAGTAACAGTTTGACAAGCTCTGGTCCACGCGTCCATCGTACACAGTTTGGGTAGCATTGCGCCAGCTGTAGTTGAGTGTACATCTCAAACTGTAGAAAAGCTTGTATGACAGCTTTTGACGCTGCGCGTGCTTTTGTCCGTTACACGTTTGAATGCACAACAAAGCAATCAATTAAATTAAGTATTTAACTAAACAATTACAACGACAATAATAAAAATGTTTTTTTATTTAATTACAGAAACTACGACTGATTTTTAACTGATAACAGAGGTAATTATAAACTGTCTTTACGTTAAATGTAAATTAATTATACATGTAAAATGATCAATTTTGTATACATTTCTTTAACAAATGCTAATTACCCCTTAAATTAATTACATATGTATGTTTAAAAACGAGTTCAATGTGATAATTTCACAAATTTTGGCAGCCAAGTAAATGTTCTGTCTCTGTTCCTAAATTCTTACAAATATTTCATTTTCAATGCTCAAGGACGCATCAATGACCTTCAGCGCAGCGAGGGCGGATTATTGATTTTTTTTAAGTTAAGCCGTAAGCTGAAAAAAAAAACACCAAAGCAGAGAAAAAGTAATTGTGATTTATCGAATAAATGGACGCGTGTTACAGTGCAAGTTCAAATGTAGGTCAAACCGTAAAGAAAATTGTGAGAAATCAGCGAAAATCTCATTGTTGCACTTGAAGCGACAGAAAATCGCGTGATTTGTCTTGGGGCAACAGCAACTAAATAAGCTCCAGTGTAATATTTAGCACAAATGCTGAAATTATATGTTAATGCATACTAATGCACATGTGTGTGTGTATGTAGATTTGTGTATGCTTGTGTATGTGTGTAAAGAGGCACGTTCGCCGTCGCTTGCGCCGATTGGCCAAACGTTTTGGGGCTTGGCTCTTGTGACGTCACACGCACAGCTAAAAGAAATACAAGAGAGTGTGTATGTGTTTGTATGTGTGAGATTCTGTTCGCATGACGTCGCGACGCTGGCATTGACGTAGCGTAGCTTCGCACCGTTCGCACATTGACAGCTGCGTCTCTTTCATCCTAATGAGCTTTTTATTTACGTAACAGAGAGTCTAGAGTTTCGCCTTTGCTTAGCGTTCGCTGTGCGTTTGTGCTCCGTAATTAGTGTACATACACACGCACACACAAACACACATACACATACACATACAAAGAAGAGTGCAGCATTGCGTGCGCTTGGTCATGCCACATACCGACTAGGTACATGCCAACAAAATACCTAGAGATACAGAAATATGTATTGCTGAGATACTTATGTCAGAGTGTGCGGTGTTAGCACGCTTTTAGGCGCTCTGTGCGCCTGTTCCAAGCTTGGAGCGTGCCAAATGTTTGGTTGTATTTCAGTCTCAGCTTGCGACGAAACTTGGCCATATTTACAACAGATGTGATGTAGATACAAGATACAGCGGGCATTTCGCATGACCTTTGAACGGAGCTAACTAAAGTTCAAGCAATCTTATTAAAGTATATACACTGACAGATGCGTTGCCATAACCTGTACAGTATCAGAGCTTTATTATGTTTAATTTTAAACTTAGATTTATTTAAATGAGGTATATTAATTAAGTATGTCCTTTAATTGTTATGATTAACTCTGTTACTGTTCAATGATTGTCAAACTATTTTTATGTAGTTGAAAGATATTTTTATAGTTTTGTTGTTGTTTGTCGCTAGTTTATTTGATTTGCGTGTATAATGAGCTCATTTCCTAACCCAAAGTTTATACGAGTAAAACTCGTAACATTTGTTGTGTCATGTTTATTCACTTGCCTACAATACCCTGTAGCAATTGAAAGCGGGTAGACTTGTTGAAGGAAGTTTAATGAATACTTGAAGTATAAGTACTTAGACAAAGAAGAAATATCAACGTTTTCACGTTAACAAAAACTTTCGAAACTTAATAAAAATAAAATTAAATAATTATTATTAATTATTTTTCAAGAAGTCTTTTGCTAGTTTGAAGTAACTCCTACTTCAATATATGTCAAGAATCGTCAGAGCCTTATTTGATTTTACAATAACTAAAATATTAAACTATTCATTGCTCTTGAAGACCATAAATTACAGTTTAAGTACTTTACAGCATATCTTTTAGTCGTATCTATAAAGCATTCATATACATATGTCTTTTCCGTGTTATACGCTCAAACTTATACAAATTCAAATACTCGAGTTCAGCTGTGAATTCAGCTATGTTGAAGTGCACTCCATTGATTCAAACCGCATTTTCATTGTAGAATGCTTTTCTTTTACGTTAGATTCTCACACAATGTAAAAATTTTATGGGGAAGACAAACGTGATCCATTGAACACATGCAGCGATGCATTAACAGACGGACAGATAGATATGCCTTTAAAACCGAGAGCGTTTGTCTTTATTGAAGAGAGTACACTGAGAGAAAAAGTGTGTTTTAAATAAAAATTTATATATTTTGCTTGCTAATAAATATTTTGTACACATCTTATACTACTACATCTTAGAAGACATATAAATTGTAGTTTTTAGCAACAAATTAGAGACGTTTTCTCTCAGTGTATTATAGAAAATTCTCTTTCCCGTTTACATTTTCGTATCGTAAGCAAACAATGTAAATAGCTGGAGCTGTGTACAAAGTATATAAGTTCAGAAATGCATGTGCTAGTATATTTACACACACAGTGTATCTATCTATCTATATAAATATATGTATCTGCATCTGTCATGTGAATTATGGGTAATTTTAATTTTCTCCTCTGCTTTTTGGTGGCAATTGCAAATAAATGTAAAGAATCTGAAACAATTGCATTGACTGCAAATGAAATGAGTAAATCAATGCGTTGATGCATTAAATATTATATAGTATTCGTAATCGCACAAAGAATTCAGTTAACAATTTTAAATCAATTAGTTTATTAACCCTAGAATGCTCTTTGTGACGTTTAAGCGCTATGCAAATCACATTAATGGGGTATGAACGACTGACAAGTGTGCAAAATTAATGCGTAAAAACTTAAATAAATTTAAACTAAATTGTTTTTTACTTGGTTTATTTAAAGCGAACGTTCCAACCTTATTTAAAGTTATTTAAGTATTTTAATTACACTTTTACGTATTTAATTTATTATTTATGGAACTCAAACTGGTCCCTTTATTTTCTTGGAATACCGAAACATTTTTGGTTAAAGGCATAAGAGATAAGTGCACATGTTCGTATGAATGTATGTACAGTTTTACATACGTGTGCATACATTTACATAAATTGTAACTCAATTGAGGTCAGGTGGATGCGGGGGGACAGAGAGAGAGAGAGGAGAAGAAGGGAGAGAGAGCGGATCGTTAGCCTGACAGCAAAGTCGTGGATCGCCTTGAAACCTAAAGTGAATGCAAACTGCAAAATGCATTTCTCTCTTCTTTTTCTTCGTCTGCTTCTTACTCTCCTGCTTGATGCAAAACTAAGAAAGCAATTTCAAGCAGAACGACAGAAGTAGAAGTAGAAGTAGAAGGAAAAGGAAAAAAGAAGCAAATCAAAGGCGATTACGATTTCCAGTTTCTCTGCTGCAAGTCAATAGCCTCCAGAGGCAGCGTCAGTGGCCACCCCACGCTCACGGCAGAGGCCAGAAACAAGAGAGAGCGCGTGTGACAGAAACAGAGCGAGAGAGAGTGAGAGCGCGTACACACAAAGAGAGTGTCAGTCTGGCAAAGAGAGTGTGTACATGTGTTTGTGTGCTTGTGTGTGTGTCCATATCCAGTGCAGAGCCCGGCGTTGTTGCTTTTATGATTTGGCGCGTCATTTGCTAGCCAACAGTCGCTGCGTGCGGTGTAAAAAAAAAAAACAAAATAAGATACACAGATAAAAACTTGGAGATACATTTGGTGTGAAACCGATTTTTGTGTGTTGCGTGTGTGTCTTGGCCAACGAAGCGAGCCAGTGCAGTTAATGGACGACAAAAGCAACAGCAACAACTTGTTTGAACCACAGTGCGCAAGCGCCTAAAAGTAGACTCTACACAATATTTAGCTACGTGGGCGGCACATACACGCATTTAGAGGACAAACGTCTGTCGGGCACGGTCAAAGGACATTCAAATTTCGTCACACATTTCGTTACTCAACAATTTTGACATTACAAATGTGAAAGACAGAAAAAAACCAAATTATTTCATCATTTCAAACCACTTAAAACTATAAGCAAACGCGTTGAATACTAAAACATATCCACAAGTGACATAATACACATCAAAAAAGAAAAGAAAACCAAAACGAAACGAAGAAAAAAAACCAAGCTTTAACTTTTGTTGGTTTAATTAGTGCGAATTAAGACAAAAAAAGTTTAAATTTTACTTAAATACATATCCGACAAATATGTCAACGGCATCCTATAGCAATTCTAGTGGCGATGAGGCCAATAAAAAGCCCGATGCCCCCAACGAGGAGAGCTCCCACCTGCTGGAGACCAGCGAAAATGGAGCCAAGTACGGCTCCCGGCAAGCGGTAAAAATTGTCAAAGCTAATGCCAACGAGAGTGCCAATGCCAGTCCCCAAGTAAAGATCAAAATCAAATTTGTTTGCTAACTGGTGCTGGTACTAAACCCCAAAAAACTAGTTTTAAATCGCTTTTAGCTGTAATCTTTGGGTTTGCTCATTCATGACCTTGACAATGAAAAAGGGGTTTAAAAATGTGTTGACTTTTACTAATTAACGAAGCGAAACGGAAATATTTTAAATATTTACTTAGTCTGGCAGAGAGAGTGACAGAGACAGAGATAGATAGGCAGAGAGTGAGCGAAAGAGCAGGCAAACAAAAAGCTCAAACTGATAATACATCCAAAATCGAGTAACCTGTAATTTTTGGGTAAAAAAATAACGAAATATATTTGAAGATTCTTTTCTATGCTTTTAATTTGATTAATGAAGTCTTTCCCTCTCACATTCCCCTCAAAAAGTCATAGAGTAACTCAATCTGTAAGCTTCAATCTGAAATTCATGTGTTAATCAACTCATCCAACCATAATCCGCTTTACGGATGTGATTCAAATCCAAACAAAACAAAGAAAAATCAAAAAATCATTTTGTGGAACGAGTTTAAACCCATTTAAAATTTCTACATTATTGTTATTGTTGTAAATCCAAAATATTTTTAAGTACTTTGCTAATGACTCACATACAATTTGTGATCTATTATACGCCCCCAATTTTGGTCTAGCAGCAGCGATAAGGTTCGCTCTCTTATCGTTTAGTTTTGGGGCATTGGAAAATATTTCCTTTTGTTAATATTATGATTGTTAATAATGAATGATTTTGTTCGTCATATCTTGGTGTCTTGCGACCTTGTTCAACACAAAAAAAAAAACAACAAAAATAGAAAGTTTTTTCGATATATACATATATATAACGGTGTCTTTATATACTACTGACTGATAAGATCCAAAAGATATGAAAAATGCGATAAAATCTAAAATCATAACAAAGTTAGCTAACTTATTTTAAAGTTATTTGTTTAAGTTTTAGAAATTAACTTTTTTAGTAAATAATTATATTTATTCAGAATTTTTTTTAAAAATAAAAAATAAATTCAGCGATATAGTTAAATTAACTTTAAATAGTATAAAATAGTCGGAAATTTTAGTTAAACTTATAACAGATTTGTCTACTAAATAGTTTCAAATTTTCAGAAATATTTTTTAAAAATATTAAATTATTTTGTTTATACTATACAATTAAATAATATAAAAATTTTATAAAAAATTTTTAAATACAAAAATTTTTATTTTAAAACTTTAAATTATTTTCCATATTCTACAAAATTAAATATTCCTTAATTTTATTTAAACTATCTAATATCAGATTTATTATTTAATTAATTATTTAAAATTAACAGCAATTTTATTTAAAATTACATCAGATTTTCAGAGTTACCATTTCTTTATGTATGATTAATGCTGGAAATGCTATTAAGATAAGTTATGCTATAGCTATAGCTATATCTACATAAGTCAAACTATCTAAGTTTAGCACAATATCTGCTAAATATATATATGTTAGTATTAACTAGCTGAGCATAAATAAAAAATTGCGTATTTCCACACAACTAATAATAGATTCAAGTATTTTTAGAGAATTTCCCAATGCACTGTGGTTAGTTTGAATGGTATTGGCCCAAACAGCGGAAGTTCTCACTTAGCCAAGACACCCTGTAAAACCCGTTCTGAATGCGTAAAAGATTTATTTGCATTCTAAAATTGTCCAGTAAAAATACGAGAGCATTTCAAACTTGTTATGCATTAACTTTTTTTTTTTTTTAATAAAATTTTATGAACATTAAATTATGCAGATATTTTTATATGGGAATTAAATAGTTAATTTAAGTAGAGTTATAGTCGTTTGTTTAATTTATTTGCTGCTTTTACTTGAATGACATTGAAATGAACTTGACAGCTAGGACTCACACTGGCAATGACAGTCGCCCAAACGTTTTGACCTGGCCAAGACGTTGTTGTGTGGGCCAACAAGACCAACGAGTCCAACAAGTTATTGGGACGATTAACTGCCAACGTTAAACTAAATATAGTTAAGAGCACACTGACAGCAGTCACTGTTGACCACATATGTGTGGCTTAATATCGATTTCAGGCCTTGACTTATGTTAGCAATCGCAAACGCAAGCTGGAGGTGTGTCTCCTCCGTTCGGGCCACGTTAACAGCATGGGCATGGGCGTGGGCGTGGGCCTGAACGCGTCTCTTAGCGGTTTGCAACTCTCGGCCACATGCGGAAATGAAAATTGCATTTTACTCAAGTCGTGGGCTTTGATTGGATATATAAGTATATATAGGATATATAAGTACCTATATGTGTATATATATATTTATGGAATTGGCAGCGTGATTTAGCCACACACTGCGCTCAGTGGGCGAAAGAAAGCAGCTAAAGTAAATGGCTTGAAGTGGAGAAAGGAAAATCTGTTGCGGAAAATATGAAATGAGATATGAGCAAAGTAAAGAAAAGCAAACATTTAATAAAAGAAAAGCAGGAAAAATTGTATTTAAACACTTTAATTTATTTATAATAATTGAAGAACTAAACAAATTTAATTAAAAACATTTCTTTAAAACTATTTAAATTATTTAGAGAATAGTTTTAGACAAGAATAAATTAAAGCGAATCATTTTTTAAGGACTTACAGTAGAGATTACAGTATAACTAACACTTCAAAGCTAACAAATAAAATAAAAATATTTTATATCTACTATTTAATTTATGTACAATATATTTTTTACTCAACATAAATTATTATATAAAATATATATTCATATTTTAATGCTTAAAAAATTAATTTATTTTTAAGGTTTTTAAATTTTCTAAGCAAAAAACCTTTTAAAAGTGCTGCACAATTTATATAAAATAGCTAATAAGCTATATAATACTTAAGCAATGACTAAACTAATTTCTAGGGTAGCTCTTAGCCCATACACTATTTGCTTTACCCTAAAAGATACACAATTTTTGCATAATAACATTTATCAACAGACTTATGTAATGCTTTTGTTAAAGCTTTCATTGAACAAAATTTCAAGTTTATCAGTTATTAATTGATCAGAATTATGACCACTCCAGTTACCCTATATACTACTCACTTAATCGGTATTTTGATTGGGCACGCGATTACTGTGTACCCAATAAAGATAGCTAACTTGATGGCCAGGAAGTGGGACAGGGACAAGGTGGCAATGCGACGCTTCAGTGGCTAAAAGAATAAAGAATTTATTAAACAATATAATATAGTTATAGTATATAGTGAATAGTTATTTTTAAGTATAGTTGCACTTAACTAAGTTTCAATTAACTTTAGTTTAGTTTATCAACAAAAGCAATTGGCAAATGTTGTTTACATTATAAGTTATTTGGCAACTCTGTTAAGTGCCGCTGTTAATGTTAACATTCTGTTAATTGTGTACGCTACGATCAGCGATTGCTGTGTTGATTTCCAATAATAAACGGCATTTATGGATTAGATTTGAGGTGCATATTGATAAAGTTTGATTAGACAATCTTAGAAATTTCCATTGCTTTCATATCATCCAAAATTTTGAGATATTCTAACTGTTCTTGGACATTGACGCAAAAGCTAATTATGGTTTAATAGCTAGGGAAAATTAGCTTACGATTTATTAAGCTGTGGTGCAATAAAGGAAGTCACTACTTAGTGGTTATCAGCACTTACCTTCTTTAGAGGTAACACCCTTTAGCTACTCCTAAAAAGGGAAACTTGGAAATCTCAGAGACTGAAATCTGTTATCAAATTTACTGGGCTCACAGCTGTCGAGCAGCCGTTTTTATAGCCTTTTTTTGTTATCAGTTAACCAGGGTTTTAAATACCTCGTTTCCGTCCAACGCTGGGCTTGATTATACACTTGACAGCCGTGGGTATACAAAGATCTTTCCAAGGGAGCACTATCGTACCGCCATAGAGTTTCTAATCACCCCTGGGGCCTTCTATCGATTGATTTGATAAGCGGTGAACAGTCCAACTTGGAACGCAGAACGCAACGCATAACAAATTCTTAAACTCATCTCTTCTCCCTTCTATTGTTGCTTGACAGGATCAGGAGAATCTACTTGGCAGAATGGTGCACACATCGACGGAGAACAAGTCGAGGACCTTCCCACAATATGTGGCAGCCCTGGCAGCTGCTGGTGGTGCCTTTGCCGCCGGTACACTCCTCGGTTGGACATCGCCTGCTGAGACGCCGGTGGTGAATGAGAACGCCTATGATTTCGATGTGAGCAGTGAGCAGTTCTCGTGGATCAGTTCATTTATGACACTGGGCGCTGCCTGTGTGTGCATTCCAATTGGTTTCCTCATCAATTTCATTGGACGCAAATATACAATGCTGTTCCTGGTGTTGCCCTTCATTGTGGGTTGGGCTCTGTTGATCTGGGCTCAGAATGTGGTCATGATGTACATTGCCCGTTTCATACTGGGTATTGCGGGCGGTGCTTTCTGTGTGACTGCTCCGATGTACACCGGTGAGATATCCCAGAAGGACATACGTGGCACACTTGGTAGTTTCTTCCAGTTGATGATCACCATTGGTATCCTGTTTGTCTATGGCATTGGAGCAGGTCTCAATGTCTTCTGGATGAGCGTCGTTTGTGGCATTATTCCGCTTGTCTTTGGTGCCATCTTCTTCTTTATGCCGGAATCACCCACCTACTTGGTATGTTCTCAACTACAGTGAATACTCCCTTTAACGAATGCTAAAATTTCCCATTATTTTTTATTGGGAACAGGTTTCAAAGGGTCGCTCGCAAGCCGCTATTCAGTCAATCCAGTGGCTACGTGGTCAGGAGTACGACTACAAACCAGAATTACAGGAGTTGCAGGAGACCAATCAGGAGATTCAGTCACAGAGTGTTAACGTCTTGCAAGCCCTCACCCGTCCCGTTACAATGAAGGCCATGGGTATTAGTTTGGGTCTCATGTTCTTTCAGCAGGTGAGCGGCATTAATGCCGTCATCTTCTACTCCGCCGGCATCTTTGAGGTGAGTTTTTAGACCCTGTACTCATTTTTACTCTGAGGACTTTCTGACATGGAATTACCCCATTTACAGGACGCCAAGACTGGAATCAGTGCTGGTTTGTCGACTATTTTGATTGGTGTCATGCAGGTGGTGGCCACCTTTGTCTCCACCATTGTTGTGGACAAACTGGGACGTCGAGTTCTGCTGCTTGTCTCTGGTATCGTTATGGCTCTATCCACCACCGCCATTGGCGTGTACTTCTACATGAAGGATCAGAATGAGACGAGTGTGGAGAGTCTGGGCTGGTTGCCAGTGGCCAGTTTGTGCGTCTTCATGATCATGTTCTCGCTGGGTTACGGTCCCGTGCCTTGGCTGATGATGGGTGAATTGTTTGCCACCGACATCAAGGGATTTGCTGGCTCAATTGCAGGCACTACCAATTGGTTGTTGGCTTTCGTCATAACGAAAACATTTAAGAATCTTACCGAGGGTTTGGGAACTGGCGGCACTTTCTGGCTATTTGCAGGGCTTACCGTTGTCGGTGTCGTCTTTGTCTTTCTCGCTGTGCCCGAGACGAAGGGCAAGAGTCTGAACGAGATTCAGCAGGAGCTGGCGGGTAACAGGAACGCCTCCAATGCTATTAACAACGGTCCAGAGAAGTAAACAGGGAGAGTGCAGCAGAGCTCTGTTAAAAAACCATAATTTTTACATTTTACATTATGTTAAGTGCAGCGCAGGTCAAGTTCCGTTATAATGTATTTAGGTATGAGCACAGCCAGAGAGCGACAGAAGAAGAACGAAAGATGGGAAGGGAGAGGGAGTGGGGGAGTTTGCAAGAATGAAGACTGAAGGTCAAGTGCATAAGAGACAAATATGTATGTTATATGTACGGGCTCTGTTAAGTTACTGCTCACGCACTGTTAGCACTGTTAGCTCAGCTGCAGCACACTGTTAAGTTATCGCCATTTTATGTGTGTTTCGTTTCGTTCTCTGCTAACTTGATGCGGCCATAGAAAAAGACAATATAGATGATAACAGTGAGTGCTATAAACACACACGCATATACACACACTCAAATCGTATACTGGTATTTATAGCAATCTATTCAAAAGGTAAAAATAACTATAACTGTTATTGTGCGTGTGATTCGAAACATTCAGTTCAGTTCAGTTCGTAATTAAGCATTTTTTTAGCCTGTTTAATTTTAAGACACACATATACATATATATTTATTTACCAAAATGATTTTTTGTATAATTTTAAACAATACAACAATTATGAACATGTTCAATCGCGATCGCTTCTTACTCGTATCACAGCTCAAAAGTTTAAAGCGTTATATATCATTGTTACAATATATGTACCATACGTGTACTATATGCATCCATTTCGAAAATATTGATGTAAATTCAATCTAAATACATAATTATATATACATGTATGTATGAGAAATATTTTAAATATATGTATGTTGTAAATAAAATATTAAAATATCAAAAATAATTATTTTAATACCATATCGGAAGCGATTTCAATCCATTATGATTCCTCTGGATCGATTATATATTCAAATTCATCTGTAACTTCTTCTTTATCTTTATCTTCATTCTCGTCGATTTTCAGTTCTTTCAACTCCACAACGTCGTTATTATCATCTTTCTCCTGCTGATCTCCTATGGAATCATCATCGGGTTCCTCCTCATCCGTTTTAGCATTAGCATATTGAATCGTCTTTAGGGATTGTTCCAGCCTCTCCATACGTTCCAGTAGACTGGCCAAACGTGTATGATACTCCTTTAAAGTGACCAGATCGGAACCTAAAGCTACTTGTTTTCCGCTATCATCCATCGTTATTTGAGGGTCTTGAACAGATTTTATTTTTTCAAATACAAATTTGGATTTATTTGAATTTATCCGGAGAGACTGATCCCGAATGTTTCTATTTCAATATTTAAATCATTTCCAGAAATATATATATGTATATATGTTGTCTCAAGGCTTATGCGATTCAAAACTCGTTTGTTAACAATTTCATTGATTTTATTCTCATTTAAAAATTATATTTTAAATATATATATATATTCCATACTTGCAGTACTGCACTATTCTACTTAACATAGATATATATACACAACTGTATATAGTTTAACAACTATTGGTATATTATATAACTAATGCTATTTAATTGTTTCACAATATGCAAATGATTCCAGTAACATAGTCTTAAAAAGCAAACAACATTTAAATAAATATAAAATCTCAAGTGAAATATCATAAAAGAAGCACTCGCTGTGCTACATTTATATGTCCGGTAGTTTATGATCCTTAGTAGTCCATGTTCAGCTCCAATAGCTACCCAGCTACTCGTAACTCGCTGAAATATCATAGAAGAAGCACTCGCTGTGCTACATTTAATGTCCGGTTGGTAGTTAATGATCCGCAGTAGTCCATGTTCAGCTCTAATAGCTACCCAGCTACTCGCTACTCGTTACTCACTGTAATTTCATAGAAGAAGCACTCGCTGTGCTATATTTATATGTCCGGTTGGTAGTTAATGATCCGCAGTAGTCCATGTTCAGGTCCAATAGCTACGCAGCTACTCGCTACTCGTTACTCGCTGAAATATCGTGGAAGAAGCACTCGCTGTGCTACATTTAATGTCCGGTTGGTAGTTAATGATCCGCAGTAGTCCATGTTCAGCTCCAATAGCTACCCCGCTACTCGCTACTCGTTACTCGCTGAAATATCATAGAAGAAGCACTCGCTGTGCTACATTTATATGTCCGGTTGGTAGTTTATGATCCGTAGTAGTCCATGTTCAGCTCCAATAGCTACCCAGCTACTCGCTGGAGCATTCCAATTCCAGCGAATACAATTTAGACGTATCATCGACCGTAGATTAAAACTCTGAAATCTCTTTGGGTTCTGGTAACCGGTACGTCTCTCCTTCTTGGTTTCCATTCGTAGTGGTCGTATGTTTAGACCATAATCCCGCTGAAACATATCGGTTGTAACATATTTATGCTCCATTGGATCGCCTAAATAACACGCCTCCGTAGCGGCAAATGGACCGTACATTGTGCGCCTTCGTAGCACCGTTTTTGTATCAAATTCGTTAGTGGTCAAAACACTCACATCCCCATTGTCGGCAATGGCGGCGAGCAGATTTTGATCGCAATTGAAGTGTACGGAACGAATGCTGGTCAGCATAACATCCAAGGTCAGCAATGGGGTTGAAAGATCCACAGGACTTGCAGATATAATTCGCATATACTCTGCAAATAAACAGAGTTAAAAGAAATACAATCTTTGGATACCATAAATGTGCTACTTACGCGGTCTGGTCAACTCAGAACAACCAACGATGAAGGATTCCCACAAAGGAGACCAACTGATGCAGCCCATAATCAAATTTGGAACTATATCTCCAACAATTGGCAACGGTTGTGACCAATTGGTTATGTCATAAACACAGCATTTACGCACCGCACCACCAACAGCTAACCAACGTGCTCCGTTGTCATCGTAATGCAGTTCCAGACCTAGAAATAGTATTAAATAAATATAAATTATATAAATAAAGTTTAACTTAAACTATTTATAACTCCTACTTTGTATATTCCTTTCGAAAAAGTAAAAGTAACTGGATGGCAGAAAGTGACGGTGATTATTCCGTTCAATGCAATTGAGTCCATCCACATCAGCAATGTCAAAGAGGGCAACGTTGCCAGTAGCATAGCCAGTTACCAGCAGATTATGACCAGAGGCCTATTAAACAAATACATTTTAATTAGTTTACAATGTTTTAAATCTATTAAATATACAGGCACCTACCTGTGACCAACAAATTTTGGTGCAAGGATCCCGCAAAGCAGACTCCATTTCAAGGCTAAGCGTTATTAGTACTTTCAAGTCAATAACTGTTTGGTTACACTTCATCCCGGGCACCTCCAGAGGCAGCGCATAGATAGCCACACCACAGGAACTGCCCACGGCCAGAAGAGCCAAGCGATTGATAGACTTATCATAGCCACCGCTGGGCATAAATGCAAAGCTATGAACTGTGCCCTGGTTCACATGTAGACCATAATATAGACGCGTCTGCAGAGCCCAAGAATTCTGCTTGTCAATCTGCGTGCACTCGAGCAGCAGCAGTAAATCATCCGACTGCTTGTCCTTGCACTGACGCGTAAATCCATGCATCTTGGGACGCTGTGAGCAGAGCAGATACTGTGCATCCTCCGTGGGTGGTAGTGGCACCCAAGCCAGCTCCTTAATAGGCTTGCCCAAATGACAAATGTGCTCATCTAAACAAAGTAAAGTAAATTAATTCAATTTTCTAAAGTTTATTTAATTAACTTACTTTTCTGATTGAAACTTTCAAATGGCGACAGCTGTTGCCAGTCAGGATTATCCGCTTTGTCGTAGACATAGCGCATAGAACTAGACTCCCTGGAGGGCAGCATCTTTATGGCATCGTTGGACGACAGCTGCTCAAATTGTGGCAACAAATGTGGATACAACGTCTGCTCAGCATAGTTGTGTTGCATGCTAGTAAAATGAACTTATTAGATACATTCTGTAGCTATGAAATACTTTGGTGCTTACAAATATTTCCAACGCTCTGCGGTTCCATCTCCTGCTTTTACGATTTTGTCGCCAGCTGCAAAAAATTAATTAAATTAGCTACAAATTTATTTAATTATATAACTTTTCTTTACTTAGTCTCATTGCAGCAGCAGTTTCTGAAGTTTCTTCAGTTTCCTCACTTGTCGTAACTTTTTTATGTTTTTTTTTGCCACTTCTACTTCCCCCAGCTATGGATGAAGTCTCGTCTTTGCTTTGGTAATCTTCCTCCTCGTTGGAGTTCACGCCTTCGGATTCGTACTCCTCCGATGATTCCTTATCGGCTCCCATATCATAGTCCGAAGAATCAGCATCAAAATCTTTGTTAGACGTGTCGCAATTTGGTTTCTTCAGCTGCTCTGCAATCTTCTGCAGTTTGTTTTCAGCTCTGTGTAGAGAGTTTAAGATTATATTGATTGTTTAATCATTAACTACTGATTAGTACATACTTTATGGTTGATTTGCGCTTAGCACGTCCTGCATTGCTGTACACTGCTGTGCTGGAAGCATCTCCATCGGTGGTTTCCTCAGTACTGGTACGCACGGGCTGACAGCGTTTGGAGCAGGTGCGATAATGATGAGGAAAGGATAAAACGGAGTACAACTTCTGACAAAAATCGCACTCCACACGCTCCTGCTGGGCGCCACATCCCTCCAGGTGCAGCATTATGCCCAGACCGGATCCAAACGAACGGTCGCAGAGGCGACAGCTCAAACGTTGGCCACCTGTCGCATATTTGGTCATCATTCTGATCAAAATACCCCGCGTGATCATCTGCCAAAGAGAGGAGCATATTATTTCCAGTGACTTCATACGTTTGGATTCTTTACTTACCGCCGGAGGTTTATCTTTTGTCCAGCCAACGCCGTAGTGTTCCTTCAGGTGCAACATAAAATCCTTTGGGTCACAACGCACCAAACACAGCCCACATTGCTCCGTTCCCTTGCCTCGTCCCTCCTCGCGTAGCTCCTCAGTGCCCTCCAGTTGTTCGCGTTTGCGGATTAGCAGTAAACGCAGATTAAAATCCGGTGACAATGGCCAGTAATCTGCGCTCTTAAGTTTAGACAATTCTGCCAACTCTTCGGCGTTCTCAGGATTGTCGTCGTCTTTACCATTTGTCGAGAGCGCTAGGAGATCAAAGAATTTTGGTTTTCGTCCACGTTTTTTGGGCGTAATCATGTCTCCGGGTGTTGATGTGATTACTGGATGTGGCATTAATTCCACTTTGGAATCTGGTGTAGATTCATCGACCGGTTCTGGAGTAATTTTCTTTCTACGAGCTGCTCGCTTTACGGTAGTTTCCTCTGGAGCTGCAGTCGTGTCCATCTCGGTGGGACTTTTACGGCTTTTACGTGTACGCTTTTTCGCAGGTGTCTCCTCCGGTAGACTCGAGGTATCCGCTGGAACTGTAGATGAATCCTCCAGCGCTTCAAGCGCATTGGAACGATTTCGTTTGCGGGTTAAAGGCTTTTCAAATATAGTTTCTTCAGTCTTATTAGCGGCATTCTCCGCAGGATTTTTGGAGGAATTCTTGGCTGGACGTCCACGCTTTTTCTTCACAACGACGGACTCTGGTGTGGCCTCAGGTATAGTATCCTCCAAAGCAGCTGTTTCCACCACAGTCGCTGGCTCTTCCGCTGCTTCCGTCTTGGCTTTTTTCTCGGGGATTTCTTTAAGTTTTGGTTCAGTCTTTGATTTCTTTTTCCGCGTTACTTTCTGTGGCGCATTATCGTCCTCCGTCTCATCGTAGTCGGGCGTGGCATCATCACTAATGTCCGTTTCAATTGCCTTCAATTTGGTTACATTTTCACTCCCAGCAGTATCCTCTAAATCGAAGCCACAAAATGGATTCGTATCATCATCGCTAGTGCTGGATGTTGGTACCCGATGTGTCTCTGGGCTTGCTTGACTTTCAGCCAGCAAAGCTCTCTTTCGTGGATGCAGTGTCTCCTTCTTCTTGGCTGGCACCGTCTTCGCAGCTCTCTTTGCACTCAGAACGGGTCTTGTCTTGACCAGTTTCTTTCGCGGCACTTTGGCTGTCTCCTCCAACGTTATCTCTTTGCTCTCCTGACTACTCGTTGGCATCACATTTTCGGCTGTTAATTTGTTGACCAGATTTTGAATACCCATCACTTCGGGTGGTTTCCTCTCGGCGGGACTTGCAGCTTTAGAATCTGAACGAAATGGCAACTGTGGTTCACCCTGTGGCGTTGGTTCCTCCTGGGTGAGTACCTCCAGCAACGATACGGAGGTTGATAACTCCGCAGAAATTTCCTTTTTATTTTTTTTATGCTTTTGCCTTGACTTTGGCATCTTTGGTGGATGATAGAGTTGTGAAAGATCTCGCTTCTTAGTGTTAGTTGAAGGCACTTCTGCAGATTCTTCTGGGACTTTGGATTCTTCTGTAGCTTGGAGCTCTAAACTAGTTTCTTGTTTACTATTTGAAGTTTCCATTTCTACATTTAACTCTGTATCTTTAGTTATTTCTAAGTTATTTATACAAATTCTCTTTTCTATATCTTTTTTTTCTACCAAATTTTTGGTATTTTCCTCGCTAATATTTGATTTTGGATTTACTTCGATTTCAATATCTTTTACTAACTCATTTGTTAATTGTTTATCTACCAATTCATTGCTTAATTCGTTATTAACTATTTGTTTTACTGTATCTAAAAAATTAGTTTTTAAATCGCTTTTTAAATTTATATTAATTTCAGTTTTTCTTTTCTTACTTTCAGCTTCTGTTTCTTCTTCTTCCTCTTCATTGACTGATTTACTGCGTTTTTTATTTAATTTTTCCTGCACTTCTGTTTCTTTTGTAACAATTTCATTATTTATTTCTAGGTTAGTTTTAGCTTTTTTCTCTATATTTGGCTCCTTTTCCGCTACTTTTTCATTCTGTCCCACATTTAAATTTTCCTCAACTTCTGTTTCGTGTGTAACATTATTTTCAAAAATTGTTTCTTTTTCGAAAACTTCATTTTTTGGTTTTTCTTCCTTCTGTCTATGAATTTCTGATTCTAATTTTAACTGAATTTCTTCTACTTTATTATCAACCTCTTCATCGATGAATGTGGAAATCTCCTCAGCTATTTTGGCCTCAATTTGCTCAGTTTTGTTGGCTTTTCCAACACTGTTCCGCTTGTTACGCTGCACCAAATTGATTTTACCCTTTTTGGGCCTAAACGGCAGCCGCGTTACTTCCTTTGCGGGTTTTTCCTGCTGGGGTGTCTGAGGTTTTTCTACTTCTGGAGGAGGAGTTACCAATAATGTTGGAGTAACGCTGGCTTTTAAGCATGGCGATAACAAAGACTCTTCTTTTTTTGAAGGAGAAACTGATGGTTTCAAGGAACTAACTTCCGTCTCCGGCTGTGATGCTGTAGTCTGCATACTTTTCTGCAACTTGACCGCATTTGGACTGATGCACAAGACATTCGTTTCGTTCTCATCCACATTCATGGTGGCATGCAGTATGTCCATTTCCTCCATTTGCAATATTTTACCAATGGGCAGTTCCTCCACTTCTTCCGCCTTCTCTGCTGCTTTGGTTTCCTTTGTCATCGGAGTTGGAAAGTCATTAAAGAGCGCTTTCATGCTCAATTCCTCGGCGGATAAATTCATAAAGCTGCTCATGTCCAGAGAATTGTTATTCTTGAGCTGTGCTATGAAATCCACAGCCGAGATTACACTATTCTTCTCCTCCAAAGGTGCAGTAGTTGAGGTATTGCTACTGCCTGCGTTCTCTGTTGGAGCTGCTACCGACTTGGGTTGAGGTAGAGTTTCTGCCACAACTGGAGCAACCAGTGGGGAACTTGTCGTTTGATTATCTTTTGGTTGAGAGGCGAATGGAACGGCTTCTGTGGGTTTTGGGCCAGTTGGTGGCACCAATTGTGTTGCCTGTTTCCGTATGTTCTTGGCCATTTGGGACAACTGCTCGGGTGGCACCTTCAACTTGTTGGCATTCAGTATGAACTTCTTGGCACCTGATCCCGGTGTTGTTGGCGCCGATTGCAAGATGCGTGCCGTGCTCTTAACCTTTTCTGGGGGCTTTTGTGGCTCTGCTTTAGGAGGTTCCGGTGTACTGATTGGCTCCGTTATGGTGGCATGCATCTTGGGCAGACGCAGGGCTCGCAAATCGATCTTCTCATTGGGTGCCAACACCTTGTTCTCCAGCACAATCAAGGGTTTGTTGTGTGCCGCTGCCTTCGTTGGCTGCTGTCGTGGCTGTGTCTTTGGCTGTGGTGTTGTTGGCTGTGACCGCATTTTTGGCTGTGCTGGTGTCTCCTGCGCTCGAGTCCTTGACTGTTGACTACTGCTGACGGCACACATTGCCCGATCCTTGGGCAACTGATTAACCAGATTGAGCAACAGCTTTGGACGCGGGGTCAGATCTGCTTTGGCAATCGGCATACTAAGACTACTGGACGGTACTGGACTAGCCTCTTGATTGCTTGTAGTAGTTGTTGCTGTTGTTGTTGTTGTTGTGGCCACTGGAGACCTGGCCATTTTATTAAGTATTTTGTTTTTAATTAATGCCTTGATGTGCAGAGACTGTTCGTCTGCGGTAACCAAATTGGGAGCTATCTTTTTTCGGACCGGTGGCACAGCTGTAATTTAAAGCAAAAAATAATTGTAATATACTTAATAAATATTTTATTAAATAAAGTTTTAAATTTTTAAAAAATTATAAAAGTAGTTAATAACTATTGTTATCTAAACAAAGAAATTATTTGTGTGAAAAAAGATAACCTAAACTAGACTGAGAGTTGAACCCTTGCCAACAGTCTACTCTAAACACAACACACATCCTACCCCGCACTTTATCGCACTACACCATTGAAAGAGGCCGTATTGCTGGGTCGAGTGTGGCACTTGAACAAATTACGCGATTATGGAGTTTAAAAAAAAAATTATACCTAACATATGTTAATACACTTTTATTAAATACCAATAAAAGCATTTATTAACAAAAAAAAAAAATGTTCTCAATATCTAGTTTCAATATTCGTTGTAAATTTTTTTTAAAAATTAAATAAAATCTGATTAATTTCTAATTCACACCATTCTTTCGTTAGCAGTTATATAATTAATTTTTTAAAATATTTTATAATTTTAAAATTTATATATTTTCGAAAATATGGGACTTGAGGTTTCGACCCCGAATCGAACCCGGTGTTTCTAACCTATAACCAAGAAGCAAACGTGCGCGACCTCAGTGAGTTGCGCCACGAAGCAATCGCCGAATTGCGCAGCCAAAAGATATACATAAAAACCACAATCGCTTAAGACAATTTAAAATAAATATGCACCAAATGTTTAATGCTTTATAGAGCTGTCACAATTATTTTATTTAATTACCCGTCTGGCGTTCATTTTGGCGTCGCGCTTGTGTCGGGGATGCTGTCTCAGTTGACGGCAGTGCAACAGAGGCTGAGTAAGAAGCAGACGTTGAATTAGACGTCGACGCCGACGTTGTTGATGCTGATGCAATTTTCGTGGCTGTATGTAAATTCTGCTTGCTTAACACTTCCGCCAGTTTTCTATCCAAGCCTGCCTGTTTTAATTTGCTAAAATCCAATGGTATTTTGTTAATAATACGTTTGGGAGTCGTTCCTGCTGGGCCCTGTGACGGTGACGGAGACTGCGACAGCGACGTCGACTGCATTGTCGATGGCGAAGGCATTGAAATCTTGTTGCTGTCGTTTTTGGGATGGCCCTGTTTAGCGTGGTTTGAATTAACCATATTTGGTGGTGTTTTAAAACAATCTTTATCCATTTTATTCATTCCACTTGCTGGCCAGCCAACAGTACACAATTACGCAGCGATATGTTAAAAAAATGCAATTATATCCATTAACATTTTATGGGAATAATGAATTTCCTGGCTGTCGCCAAGATTAAGACCACAACTACGACAAAAAATTCCCACTTGTTTATTTTTTAAAAACTTTTCACTTTCACTAGCCACAATTTATTTGATTTTTTTTTAAATTCCTTAATCATTTGTACGAAATACAATTCTGAAGCATGTGCAATTCGATAGGTCGATTCGTTATAATTATCGATTCTAACTATCGATGTGCGATTTAGTGTTGAGAAACAAGTAGTTAACAGTAGTTGTAGTGTGCAATACTGAAAATTTACATTTTAATAATTGATTAACTGATAAATATTATTATTTGGCTCAGATGCTGTTCGTTTACAGTACAATTTAAACTTATAATTACATCAACTAAGCAAATGCTTTATTCTTAAGCTAGTATTCTACTAAATAGTTTTGGGGTTGATATCGGTATATCGGTTTTTGATACCGCCTGACAACCCTGCTCGTTTTTGCAGAACTAGCGTTTACTTTTCACGGAAAAAGTGTTTTTAATTAAAATTGATCTAAAATAATGGATTTCCAAAATCGCGCCGGTGGCAAAACCGGCAGCGGCGGTGTCGCATCATGGTCGGAGACGAATAGGGAGCGAAAGGAACGTCTGCGGCAGCTGGCGCTTGAGACGATTGATCTGAACAAGGATCCATATTTTATGAAAAATCATCTCGGCTCCTATGAGTGCAAATTGTGTCTAACGCTACACAACAACGAGGGCAGCTATTTGGCCCACACCCAGGGCAAAAAGCATCAGGACAATTTGGCCCGCCGAGCAGCGAAAGAAGCCAAAGAAGCGCCCTCATCACTGCTGGCACCGGAAAAACCGCGTGTGGAACCCAAGAAATTTGTGAAAATCGGTCGTCCCGGTTATCGGGTGACTAAACAACGTGATCCTTCCAATTTCCAGCAGTCACTGCTGTGCCAGATCGACTATCCCGAAATAAGCGAGGGAATTGTACCGCGACACCGCTTCATGTCCGCCTATGAGCAAAAGATTGAGCCACCAGATCGCAAATGGCAGTACTTGCTCTTCGCAGCGGAACCATACGAGACAATTGGCTTCAAGGTGCCCTCCCGTGAGGTGGAGAAGACCGAGGGCAAATTCTGGACCCACTGGAATCGAGATACCAAACAGTTTTTCCTCCAATTTGCGTTCAAATTCGAGCCCAAAATATTGCCACCTCCACCACCGAATCTACATCGTGCTCTGGGTCCACCAGCAGGCTTTCCCATGCCTGGACCGCCACGTCCGGCCATGCATCCTATGTTCAACGGCGTGCCGCCGCCTCCACCCATGTAGACACGCCCACAAAAGTGGAAACACAATTTCTAATAAAATAAAACAATTTCTAAGTAATAAATTTCTTAAAATAAAAATATAAAAAGTGTTTTCTTCAGGAACAGCAAGTTAAAGTACAGAATAAAGCTACTAAATCCTCTATAATAACTGAATAAATAAACAAAATAGCTATAAACAAATTAGTTTAGCCTTTTGTTAAACACAGCTCAATTAAAGCACACTTTAAATATCCAATTTATATATAAATCTCAGTTTATTTTGCATTATTTGCTTAAGAACTTGAAAAAATATTGCATATTGATTGGTGTTAAATTACTTTTTCTTATTGTTGTTGATTTTTAATGTTAATTTTAAAGTGTTTGTTTTTGTTTGCTTTGTAAAGTTGTATCTTACAAATTTGTAAAATGATTAAACTAGTTTTAAACTAATGACATACATAGTTAAGTTAAGATTAAGCAATATATATATATATATATATAGTACATATTCTATCAGATAACATGAAGTCTATAGCTAACTAAAGGCTTAACGTGTCGTTGTATGCTTCGATTTACTTAACATTTTCCACACACACACACACAACTACACATATTTTCACATTTTCTTTACTGTACTATATATATGTCTATAGCTTTTCACGTTTCTTAAAATTGCGTTTCGATTGCAATCGATTGATAATGTCAGAGACATGAGGTTTATGATCAAAGATCTTCATTAATTGATTTTGTGCCTCATTGATGCCATCGGTGATGATCTTGCTGCGTTGAATGTTACCCTGTAAATTGGAATGTATAGAGTAAGGGGTATATTAATTTAGTTTAAATAGATTTAAACGCACCTTCAGTAGCTCGCTAACACGCTCAATGTCGCCATGAGCCTCTTTGTCCTTCTCAAGCGCCTTCAACATGGTCTCCAGCTGACCCAAACTAACCATTTCCGAATCATTCTGTTCAAATATACAAATTTGTTAATTTCAGTTTAATTGTTTAATTAATTTGTCTTACCAAATCCTCCATTTGGGAGCGTAAATGATACAGCTTCCAGCCACTAATTTTGCCCTGAACATTTGGTTGATTGGCCAGATCAATGACTGTTGCACGTCGCTCCTCCCGGGGCTTCACATCCGTATAGCGGTGGAAATGATTGTTGGCCAACTTGTGAGTTGGCTTATATGTCTACCAAACAAAGGGATTTAAAGTTAATAAAGCTAACTAAATTGTGGTTAATAAACTCACATTTAAAAGCGCACAATTACGTGGACGTCTGAGCACAAAATCGACGGGATTAGCATTCTCCTTATTGCCGGCAACAGCGGGTGCACCACTGATCCCCACCAGCCGATGGTTCTGGACATCTCCAGCGGGATTTGGTGTTTGGTTGCTTGCCACGCTGCCCGCGGCTGCCAGCAACAAGCCACCATTGTTGTGCTGCTGCTGTTGTTGTTGCTGTTGCTGCTGTTGTTGCAGGAACAGCGAGGACGTTTCCTGGGTGGAACCACCCGTTGGCGGTGGCAGCGACAAGGACAACGAAGCCTGACTCTGATTTGAGTGCTGACTGTCGTTGCTGATGGGAAAGAAGAAATGTTGGCATTATTTGGCTATAATCCTCGACCAGATATCTTTAAATACTTACGTGGATCTTCTTGGCTTCTTGCGTGGTAAGGTATCGTAGTTGTTGGTGCCTCCACTGGTGCCGTTCATGCGCGCCTGCTGCACCACATGACTAGCTGTTGATACATGATGTGCCTGGGACACGTCCACAAAAGCACTGCCCACACGTCCACCCAGCGTGGTCACATGCGTCACTGGATGCGATGCATACAGCTGGAAAGGCAGAGCAGAGAATCAACTTGGTGGTTACGACTTTAAACTAGGACTGAGAATGCTCACCTCATTGATGGGATTGAAATGCGTGGAGTTGTCGCGAGCGTTGACTCCACTGGACTCTGAATCGCCAACGCGATTAATGTTAAGATTACTGTCCTGGATCTGCTGATCCACACCTGGCGAGGAGTTGGCCGACACTGTGGTAGAGCCATCCGAGGATGCTGGAGACTCGGCTCGCATGTTTCGTGTGCTTACTGTTGTTGCTGCCGATGCCGTTGATGCTGACGAGGCTCCAGCAGCTGCTCCTACTCCTCCAACGACCATTGCCGAATTAACACGTTCCCGCTCCTTCTTGGCCAACGCCTCGACAGTCAATGCCGAGCTGCTCACTGTCGCTGATGTGGACACTTGGGTTGGCAGCACTGAAGCTACCGACACGGGCTGCAAATTGAAGGCAGATCCAGTGGCAAGATTAACACTTGTTCCTGTTGTTGTGGAGCTGGGATTGCTGCTCATGGATAGCAGAGTGGGTGCCAGATTCTTGACACCACGTATGGGTGATCCTTCCGCATCACGTTTGCGCATAAAACTGGACACTAGTGTGTTCGCTGCCACCGACACGGGCACTGGAACTGGCACCGATACCGGCACTGTCATTGGCAGAGCACTAACTGTGGCACCACCGCCGGTGGTGGTGGGTGCCACTCCCGTGGTCACCTTGACGGATGTGTGCAATGGTATGACCATGTGCTGCGAAGGTGCTCCACCCGCTGGTATGATCAACTGCTGATGTCCAATGGTACGACCGCCACTAGCTCCAGCCGAGGGGAGCACCGTAAAAGTGGCTGTGGTGCCTCCACCCGCTGCTCCAACTGGCTGGCCATGACTGGCAAATGGCAACGAGGACACGGAGAGACTGCTTCCACCGCCCACCAATTGGGCTTGCGTCTGGGCCTGCGGCTGGCCGTGCGTATGAGTGCTCTGGGTCACCGTTGTCGTGGTCAACGAGAGCACGCCCGTTGAGGCTGGCATCGATTCGTAGTAGATAGCTGAGCTACCTGGCGGCAGAAACGTTGTGCCCGCTGCGGATGTGGCCACAGATGCACCTCCAGCTGCTGAGACACTGACACCGCCACCGGCGCCACCCCGTTGCTGTATAAATACATTTGTGGGTGTGCCAGTGGGCGGCAAAACACCACTGGCTCCCGAGTCAACACCCGACGATTGCGTCATCATCATTTTGCCCACCGTAATCCCACTGGCGTTTTTAATGGGCGTCAGTGTGCCAGTCAAGATGCTGCTGGCAGGCCCACCACGACCACCCAGTGTCAGTGGCAGCACTGTGGCACCACCAGCCGCTGATCCGGCGCCTGCTGCACCCACCGATGGGCCAGAACTGGTCGTAACACTGGCCGTCACACTTGGCATCGCCTGAATGCTTGCAACGCCCTGAGGCGTCATGGTTGCTCCACCTGCACCGCCAGCCGTGGACAGTTTACCAATAGGATTCAGTTGCGTGATGGTCAACGATGGTTGCACCTTTGCTGTCATCGTAACCGGCGGACGAATTCCTGCAAAGAAATATTTAGTTTTTATTCACTTTTATTTAAGAGGATTTTCAACGATTAAAATTGTTTCGGTGGAAAAAGGAAATCTCATGACATACTCTGAAAATTTGTGTGGCATTTAAACACACACACACACACACACGCTTCAAAGTGAGCTGTCAGTTGAAACCTGAAGTAATCAAAACTCTACAAAGTTTACACGAGAAAGTTTAGCTCATTAAGCTAGGGCTTACGTCACTAGCGTGGTGTAAAGTAATATTTCCTAACAAATAGCTATGAAAGACTATACTTTTATCTATAAAATTCTATTCTAAATTTCTAGATGTTTCCCAATTCCCTAAACAAATTTTAATCAATTTTTAAACTTTTAAATTTAACAAAACTTCTTCGCTCAGTAAATAAAATCAGCTTTATTTGCATGGCCATGACTGTAGTTGACAACTTACCCATTTTGGCTACTGCACTGGTGCTCATAAGAAAGGGTTGCAGCATGACATTTCCCCCCAGACGAGCAGCTGATCCAATGATTTGCTGGGCACCTGCAGTCGCTGGTTGCTGTAGCTGAATAATCCTCGTCGTGGGCAGATTGGCGGTCAAAGCAACGGGAGCCACGCTGGCTGAGGTAGCTGCGCCCACGCCCACACCACCCACTCCGACGCCAGATACGCCAGTGACTGGGCCACGACCGGCGACTGTAACACCACCGGATACACTCACCGGTGTGGGTGGTGCAATGGAGGCACCAAGTTGTGGTATGCTCGGAGCACGAATGCTGATGCTTGTGGTGTTCAGCTTGGCGGCCGGGAAGCTCTTGCCGAGCGGTATAGGACGCACCTGACGAGGTGTTACAGTAGTGCCACCAGGAGTGGTGGTGGTAGACACGCCAGCTGCATTGCCGGCACCACCGATGGGCGTGGCAACAGCAAAGCGCGGATTGAACTGAGGACCAGCATTGGGATTGGTGTTGGGTGAACCGGCAGCTCCTACGTTCGACGAGTAGACAAGCGTGGCCTGATGCTGGCGAGGAGGCAGCACGGTGGCTACATACGCCTGGGGAACCCCTGAAGGTCCCGTTTGCTGCGGTGGCAGCGGTTGTGCTGCAGATACCGAAAGAGCTGCAAATGGAATAGTAAATCAGATGAAATGTTACAGGGTTTTGTAATCCTTCACTTACCTGTGGGCGTTTGAATGGGCGTGGCTGTGGTAGACACGCTGGCACTACTGACACCAGCAGAGGTGGTGATGATTCGTTGCCTGGGCTGTTGTATGGCCCGGATTAGCTGCACATGACCGGTGGGACTCTGCATCCAAGCAGCGGCAGCACCAGCCCCATTGGCCGATGAAATAACGGTAGATGGCTGTGAGGTGCGCACAAAGCTTCCAGTGCTGCCGAGAGCCGTCGGTGCCGCGGAGCTGACACTGCCCGAGGATGTGGCACGCAGCGGTGTGACCAGCCGCTGTGCTCCTCCGCCCATTTGAGTGGCCGTGACACTGGCACGTGGCAAATAGGTGGCCTGAGTGACTGGTCTGGTGACTGTTATCGAGGCATTCGAGACGCTGCGTGTGGGCGTTGCCGGTATGGCTGTGATTTGGGTGCGACCAGTGGCGGTGACATTCTCCAGTTGTTTTATCATGGGCATCACAACACGCACTTGGGTGGACTGACCGCCAGCTCCAATTGCTCGTATGGAGGCGGCTGTTGTGCCTTGGCCGGTGTTCAGGGATATAGGTGTGCCGCCCAGGGATGTCTGCACCGAGTTGCCGGCAGTGGCGACCTTGATGGTGCCACCGCTAATGATGGGCGTGCCGGTTATTGATATGCCGCCGCCGTCGGACTTCACGTGGGTTATTTTGGCGGCTACTGTTGAGTGGCCTGAGGGTGGCAAATGGGATAATGAGTATCGGTTTATGGCGCCACGAAATTGCACGTGCGAATATGTGGGTGGTGATGGCATGGCATTTGTTTTTGTTGCTGTGCTTGCTGTTGTTAACAAATGCTTTGTATTTGTTTGTGGTTGTTGATGAGTGCGAATCTTAACGGCTTTTAGTGTTGCTGTATGTTGTAAAAAAAAAAATAAAAAAAATTGCATGGAGCAACACTTTTCTAATTGAAGCATATGGGCAACGCCATGACTGCTACTGCTACTGTTTATTGGCAACACTCTAACGAATTCACAGTAACAACAAAACAGACATATACACACACATACAGACACACAGCCATATGCTGCGAATGTGAGACGTAAAAGAGAACTGTTACAAACACTGCGCGCGTATGCGAACACAAAAGAGAACTAACAAGAAAGCACACACGCACACAAAACACTCTCTAACACGAACACACATCTACACGTGCAACTGCAAAGCACACAAAAATGTTATGTATACATACTAATGCCAACACATATCATTTATATCTACCTATGTACACGCAAACATCTATGCATGTACATGTATATACTAAATAGTTATCGCTTGAAATACATACCAGGCGCCGTTGTCGAAGCTGTACCACCACTACCTCCACCCACCGCGCCGCCCGTTCCACCTTCACTTGACGCGCTCATTCTATCCAAGAACGCAGTGTATTTATTGAAAAAAATACTGTAAAAACAATGAATTCAAAATAAATACTTGGTTTTTGATGCTGTTGCGTTTTTCTTATCAATGCAAAGTGGTATACGCATATACACACAAATATATGTGTGTGTGTTGTGTATTTCAATCTACACGCACACAAAATGAACACAAATGAATGATAAACAAGGCGGCTTTTAAGTAAATTACTTGCCTTGCTTCAAGTTTTTGTACTATATGTACAAATAACTAATTTTCACTATTTTTTGTGTACACTTGTGTTTATTTTAACAATTGTAATGCGTTTTCTTAGGTACGTATGCATATCGCTGCAAACTTATCGATACTCAGATAGAATATGTGACCGACATCGATTATTTCACAACTCAAGTATCGCTAAGCCGCCACCAATTCTATATTGGCGGGCATGTCTCCGTCTCTTTGTCCAACACACAAATGATAAAAAATTCGCTATATGGAACTAAAAATGTGCTGATTATCAAACAAATCATTAAATTTTTAAGCTATGCATTAGCGCCATTCCTCTAATGCTGCCCAAAAGGCCATTGAAAATTTGTACGACAGCCCTGGGTATTATTAAATAACAGTTCTTATCGAGTATAACAGTCCGTTAACATTAACACTTGCTGCTCAAAGAAGAAGAAAAATGTTTAGATTTCCTAAAAGAAGAAGCGAAACTGTAGAGCATAACATTGCCAATCGCGAAGTGAAAAGACATACACAAAATATTTGGAGAAGAAAAAATACAAATTTCAAGAAAAGAAGGTTTAATTAATCAGCAAAAACCGACCGGGAGTGAGCTAATAATCATTCTTGTGTGCGCGTGTGTCAGTGTGAGTGTGTGTGTGTGCAAACTATTTAATTAATTACGCACACAGCAGTACTAGCACACAAAGCAGCACAGAGTTTAATTAAATTACATGCAAAAAAATATAAAAGCATAGTCAGGTGTGTGCGTGTGTGTGTTTTTGTGCTCCATAATTGTTTATAGCGAGTGCTGGTAAGAAAACAGCTGGCAACTAGAGCACCAACCTTAATAAAATTCACTAAATCCCTGACTACGGCTGTGAGTTATGCGAAAAAATTGATTTTCCACAACGAATGCAACTGAAAAAGTCAGCTAAGAGCAGCAGCTGAAAAGGAAACCCTCGCCCAACACCCCCCAAATCAACTGTGTTGGTCGGTGTGTGAGTGCGCGTGTGTATGCGTGTGTGTGTGAGTGATTATTATTATTGCTGCTAGTGAAATAAAGAATCCAACTACTTAGACGAGAGCGTCGCTGCCGGCGCATGCAATGAATATTGTCGGGGAATATGAATACAGCCCCAAGGATATGCTCGGCCATGGCGCCTTCGCTGTGGTCTACAAAGGACGTCATCGGAAGGTAAGCAAACGTCATCTCTGTCATGTAATGTGACAAAAAAAAAAACTTGTTTTTTAAGCATATGCATGTGTGTGTTGTGTTTTTGCATATTGTTATTCTCGATTTCAGTGTGTGGGCTTGGCTTGAATTAGTAAAAAAAAAAAACAAAGTTAATAACAATGCGCCATTGTCAAAGTAAATACGAGCACAAGCCAAAATTCGCATAAAACGCAATTACAAAAAAAAAGTGTACCCACACCAATACAAAATAGAGGTAAATTATTTCTCTTCGTCTTGGCAAATGTCAAAGGCAGCCTAAAAAGTGACAGCGCAGCAACAGAGGAACGTCAGCTGATGCGTCGCAACAGTAACAGCAACAACAATGACGTTAGCAGCGCATTGCCCTTTGTTGTTGTTTGTGTTTGTTTTTTTTCTTTCTGCTTCGCTGTTGCGAATTCCTTTGGCGTCAATCGCTCTCCCTCTCTATCTCTTAGTTTGAATCGACTGCTTTGTTTATGTTTTGAATTCTCTATAATCTCTCATTAGTTTTATTTATAAATGTATTTTTTCAGAAGAATTGATAATATACAAACTCAAACACGTGCGTTAGTTTTTAGCCTGCTCTGTTTTCTTTTTGCGACGCTCTTTTTGAGGCTCATTTTCGACTTATGCTTTGTGCTGAGCATATCTGCATGTGTGTGCGTGAGCCAGTGTGTGTGTATGTTTTGAACTATTTCAGGGTCACTCCAAACACAAATATTCGACATGTGCTTCACTTCATTTATGTTTTATTTTTTCTGTAGGCGTAGGTAGGTAGGTACACACTTTTGTTTTCTTTCGCACGAAAATAGAATTTGACGCTGGATTTGGAGTTGGCTAGTTTTATCTATAAAATATAATACAAATAATGCACATTGATAAAATGTAATAACAGTAGTTTTCAATGTACATATACCGATGTGCATACATATATTTAAAGAACCGCATTGAGTCACCTGTTATATATTGAGGAGTTACTGACTCAATATTATAAAATTGTTGCGTTTTTAACACGCAGGCAGTATTAAAACCTCTCTTTGACATAATAAAAGACTCAATGATTAATGTAAATGTAAAAAACAGGTCTCGGAAATGCTACAAATACAATAAATAAAATAAAAATCAAAAGTTGAAACACTTTCGAAAAAAGGCACAATGAAAAAACGATTAACAAATCGATGGGAGACCAAAACAAACTGAAAGAGATGTCAATATTTTGTAGTGCTGGGAAAAGAGAGAGCAAGAGAGAGAAACATAATAAATACAGTGAAACAATTGGGACACACTGTTTTTTCTCTCTTGCTGTTGTTGTTGTTGTAGGTGTTAAAGGTGCTTGATGTTGTTGTTGTTGATGTGATTGCATTGTAATTAAGTGTGTGTTCCTATTAAAGGCGATTTGAACTTGAGCAACTTTACAAAATAAATTAAAAACAAAATCTAAACAGAAAAGCAAAACAATAATAATGCTGATAAATGTTGAGATTGCTTTTTGGTCTCACAGATTTGTTTTGTATATATAATCGTATATGCACAAGCTAGATACATATGATTTGTATACGAAGATGCGTATATGTGTCTCATGGATACAGAAAACAGCTGATGCAATAACGGGCAGCTGTTGCCGCAAAAGTTTTTTTCCTCTCTCTGTCTTCGCATTTTCTTTTTTCGAATTTTTGTTTTGTGTTTGTTTGCTTTTTGAATTTCGCTTTGATTTTTACGTGACTTTCCGTATTATAAAATTAAAGTTAAATTTTTGCTTTCAATTTGTCAAATTTTATTAGTTATTTATTTATGCATTTATTTATAAAGCATGTTTTAATTAACCGCTTTCAAAGTGTGCTTCTTTAAACTAGAATTAAATATTGATATGATTTATAATGTAGTTTTTTTTAAAGTTATTTAGCTGTTATAACAAGTATGTTGTTTAAACTGGACTAGATGTTAAATAAATACATTAAGTACAATTTAGTTGATTAGTTTATTTTTAAGGAAATAAAATTTTTTCCTTAAAAAACTAGTTCCCAGTCTAATGAATTAACATCAAGAGTTGAGAATTTTCGTTTTTTGGATTTCTTTTCCACGTTATTTTTTGACATTTGTCGCCAGACAGTTGCGCCGAAGTTTCAACTTCTAGAACTTCTAGAACTCTATAAATAGTTCACCGCATGGAGCATGTGCAGGCAGAAATCAGACAACAAAAGATACAGATACAATGTCGAAGAGATACATTGACTGCAGATACAGATACGATGTGCAGGTTTTTGTAGTCAGACAATGCGATATTTGTTACCCAAAAATAAACACAGTTCTACAGATCCATAATAGCCCTGTCTACAACTGCGGCAGCCCAAAGTGAATGAATGAAAATTAATGCACTCACAAATACACACACGCATACACATGTACACCTATGTATACGTATGTGGGCAAATCGGCGACACGTGTTTCAACATTTACAACGCTTTGTTCCTGTTTACTCTTTATTCCATATTCTTTCTATACGATATTCTTTGTGCTCGTGGCATTGCATAAGCTACAACTACATGCACACACACATACACTTAGACACACATTGAGCAGAAATCATGCAAAATGTTATTAAATTATTCTGATAATATGTACACACTTACATGGATAGACGAGGGCGGCTACAAAGCTCATCGAACGCATAAGTATTTGTTTAGTTTGGAAACAGCATTGAAGATGGCGCTATAAGCAGGAGTAAGTGTTAGAGATTACATCAATTATCGATAGTTTGTTTATCAATTGGTTCAATTTAAATTAGTGGCAGCCCTCGCAGTACATTTTATATTTCAACAAATACAGTTGTTTTGTAATACACGTTAGTTCTCCCACCTCAACTTGGAATGCCCCCTCCTCTGCCTGTCTGGCGCAGCACGCGTTGTTTTGTTTTGCTTTGCTTCTGTTCGTTTTTTTATTTTCTTTTTAGCATATTTACTTCTCATAATTGTTTGCTATTGCAATTTGCATTTGATTTTGTCGCCGTCTGTTAGTATTATTATTATTGTTTCCGTTGCTGTTGTTGTTGTTGTTTTTTTATTTATAGCATTATTCAATAGCTTTAAATGCGTTGCAGGCGGCGGTTTCAGCTTCTAATCGCATTGGAATTATTCAACATTTTGAATAGACTTTTCAAAACTTAGAATTAAATTTAGCTGAAAAGGGTTTAATCAGTTGTTAATTTGTTGGAATAGTGCCAAGTTGTTTGATTGTTTCACGCTAAAGGTGCAAATTTGCTATGATTATTTATAGAAATATGTTTCTAAATTTAAATGAAATATTTTGTAAATTTATTAAAATTATATCGTATAATTTCATTAGAATTAAAACCATATTAGAAATGAATTATAAATAAAGTAGTTATTAGGTTTATTGATAACTTTCTTAAGATACAGTTTGAAAAGAAAGTTTAATTTATTTATTAATGATAATTTATTAATCAAACAAAAGTAAATCAGATTAAATTTGCCTCCTGTGCAACTGATTAGTTTCAATGTCGTCTTCAAAAGTTTATTTACCCAGAACGATAACAAAGCTCTTGACCCAATCACCCATTTAAAAAACAATTCTATATAAAAAAGCAAATCAAAAACGTTTGCAGAAATTTTCTGCATAATTGGCACAAATTGAAAGCCAAAAAAAGGAAAAAAAATAAAATTGTGTCGCAGCGAATGTGAAAGTTAACCGGAAGCTGAGAGATGAGTACTCGTAGTCAATCGTATTCGTACTCATACTCGTACACTCCTCACCTCTTCACCCCTTCACCCCCTGGGAGGGGTTAAATTAAGTTTGTATAATGGAAATTTGGGTTCAGTTGAGTTCAATGCACTGTATGACGGCTTTATGTGATTTCCTTTTGATAAGGCCAAAAGGGGTGGGCCACAAAAGTGCTCAAAAGCTGAATGAAATAAAATGAAAGAGAGAAATGACTATGCCACAGTGCAACGGCCCTCAACTAAATAAGGAAAACAACAACAACAAAATTTGGACAGAAATAGCAACAAAAATTGCAATAATAATTGCGCAGAAAATGCGAGAAACAAAACAAAACAAAAATAACAACAGCGCAAAGTATCTGACAGATACACTCATACACTCATACACACACACAGCTACATTTGGCTAAGGATGATACGTTGCTAACTGGTTTGGCTGGTGAAAACGTAGCTGGAAAAGCAAAGCCCCGAAACGCCAGGCGGAAAACTCTTTTGGCAAAAAATTGCGTCGCAGGTTTTCAATTTCGTACACAACGCGTGATTGACTTGATATGAAAAGACAGAAGTAGTAGCCACTAGCTGTAGTAACGGCTACTATATACCCTGTAAAAGTATGTATATACATATATAGTGTTACTATTTCCCTATTGAAAACAGGGTATTTAGCTAAACTAGTTCTAACGAGACATTTAGCGAACTGGAACTAGTCTGATATGGTCGTTAAACCGGTTTTTCTGTGTGAGAATTATGATATTTCTTGTGATGCGGATTCTCAAATGTGCTCACAATTTATGCGCATATTTTGAAATTGAGTCTACACGTGGAGGCACTGAGACATGACTGGAATACGATAGGTTTTTAGCCCAGTTCCCAACGGGGAACTAAGGAATTACGTTCATGTGACTATTTTAAAGATTTAGATTAAACAATTTGAATCAATTTTATTTTGGAATTCGAAAAGAAATCAAGTAATCGCTGCTTCAATCAGATGCCATTCATATGCAAACTGGGCATATAACAGTCGAGCAGCTCAACATTAATGTTCTAGCCTGTTGTTATTAATTAATGCAGGGCACATTAAGTTTATTCAAATGATTGTTTGTTTCACTAATTGTCTGAAAAGCTGTTGCAACTTCCGTTAGCCAAGAACGTAGACAAGTTGGTACAATTTAGTGCTGCAATATTATCGATTACACTATCGATACATTTAGTCTATAAATATATATCACTATGGGAATTCATGGCTTAGTGTAATTTAGTACTGCAATACTATCGATTACACTATCGATAAATTTAGTCTATATATATATTTTACTATAGGAATTCATGGCTTAGTGTAATTTAGTACTGCAATACTATCGATTACACTGTCGATAAATTTAGTCTATAAATATATATTTTACTATAGGAATTCATGGCTTAATCTTTGCTTATTGCTGTAAACGAATGCTTTGATGACTTTGACCTAGGCCAGAGTCTGTAATCAGAGCTCTTTATAAATTATTGTATCTCTGCGTAAAGCTGTTCAGCTGATGAACCAACGTCAATTAAACATTTTTAATCAAAAAACCGTAGCAACAATTGCAATTCCTTACTTTATTTATAGACAGTTAAACATTATACAAATGATTTTTTTGTTATCGGTCAAGTACCGGGTATTTATTGATTGTAAACATGGTTTTCAACAAAGAAAGAAATAAATGTGATGTTGAAAAATCAATTATTATGCAGATCGAACCAAATTGGTATATGTATGATCAAGAGAAACATATAGAAAGTGGCTATAAAGAAAAAGAAAATGGGTGAATAAGTCAGTTCAGCATAAGATCATAAAATGGAGAAAGGAAAGCATTTCAAATTGGCAAAAAGTTTAAATATATATATGAAAGTCTGGCCGGATATTTAGTCTTACTGATCATACAGAAATGTGTTGTGAGTTATCGCTTTACTCCATATTTAATACAAGTGCGAAATGTGCGGTTGTTACACAAGTTTACACTTTCCTCTTTTGTGTTGAACAGGTAAACACAGACAAAGAGTCATTGTCGCTTGCTAAGTGCCAGGTAAATATCACATTAATGGTAGGCAGGGGTACGGGAAAGCTCCGAGACAGTCTCTTATCACTCAAGGCTAAACTAAACCCCAGACAAACTGAGGCAGAGCCCCACGGTTTAATGCATTTTGGCGTATCTATTAATACACGTATAACAACGGAATGGAACTTGCGACACGGAAGAATTTCTCGCTTTCTGCAATCTGATTTTGCAAATTTGCTAATTAGTTGTGCGTTTATTTATGGCAACTGTTGTGTATGTATTTACATAGTTTAGTGTTGCGAAACGCACGCAGCTGTTGCGTAGCAACGCCTCTCTTGGCGATTCTCAAAAAGTTAAGGAAGGAAGTAATAAATAATCGAGTATTTTTGTAATCGTTTTCAAAATGCTGCGCTATAAACGACATCCCAGGCGTTGAGGGACCTCTCTTTGCGATTCTCACATTAGTTAGCTTTAGCTCTTTTGATAAAATTGGTATTAATTAAGTAAACTATACAAATTTGCTAGGGAATTACTTTCTAAATAGTTGTTAGCAACTTAAATTACTAAATTCATTAAGCATTCTATTTAAAATTCTGTAATAAATCGCTTTAAAACACACTGTAAACTTCAGTTCTGTCTATGACTGCACTTACGTGGAGCTATAGAGCTTTATAGTTATTTACCTGTTCATATTGTCAATCAGATTTACGGTAATTGACACGTGAGTCATTAGCAGTTGTGATCAGCATTTAATTTGTGGTTACGTGTAAGTAATCTCTGTAGAATGTATACCCATCAAACAGACACAAATATGTAATTCAATGCAATAATATTTGTGCAAATAAATCAAACAATTCAATGAGTTAAACCTTTTACGATCAGGTTCAATGACTTTAGTTCGTTAACCAACACTAATGAATGTTAATTAACCCTGTTTTTTTTTTGTGTGTTTGTCTGCTTTCAGAAACATATGCCAGTGGCCATCAAATGCATTACCAAGAAGGGACTCATTAAGACGCAGAATTTACTCGGTAAAGAGATTAAAATTCTAAAGGAATTAACGGAGTTACATCATGAGAATGTTGTCGCTCTCTTGGATTGCAAGGAGTCCCAGGAATGTGTCAATCTGGTTATGGAGGTGAGTACAAAGAAACCTTATCAATACACTTTCTGTCCATAAAATTTGCTAAATCATTGTTTTTGTTTAACAACAGTGTTTAAAAATATATACATATATAGATTTTAAATAGACCTATATATGTATTAGAAGCTATACATATTAATATTATATCGTATGACTCAATTCTGTTTTTGTTGTCGTCGTCAATATTCATTGCACCTAAAGTGCACGTAGGCAATTCTAAACGTCATCGAGCACCCCTCGCTCACCTCTCCCAGGAAGCTTTCAGCTAAAACGCTACGCAATTAATTGCGGAAGTTGCAAAGTCTAAGGAAAACAAAATAAATGTGCCGAAACGTGGCGATGTTAGCAAATCACTCACTCAACTAGCGCATACCCTGTAAATCAGCGTCGCAGTGTAGCGTCTAGTTACTATCGATAACTATCGAAAGTTCAGTGCTTTGCAACACTAGTAAAGTGACAGCGAGCTTTAGTAATATCGATTTTAATTTTTTATAGGTTATGTTAACCCCACTTCTTCGTTAATACCCATCTAATCAGTCTATATATGTAGGGCATTTTGGCATTGTACAATTTTAAGTGCAAATTAGGCACCTCCAACAGAAATTTGTTGACCTACTTGTTTATTGATTAACGTATGCGCTTGTTTACTTCCTAGACTCGCATCCCAGGAAATTTGTACAGGTGTTTGCATACTTTTAGCGCTCAATATATACATTGATTTCATAGTAGAATGTTTAATTCGTAAATAGGTCAAAGTCTTATGCGACGCATTAGTTATTTGTCTTGATAAGATTGTGGGTTTCTTATCACAGCGACATGATCATTATAGTTTAGTACCATCCCCATTTGACTAGCTTTGAAATACCCTTTAATTGAATTTACTGGAGTGTTTCTGTCTATGTAATACTTCCTACAAAAGTGCAAAATTAACATATTTTGTCTGATGACTTTGACCTCATTCCGGGTATTTGTTCCCCTTCGTCCACCCCTCTGTATATATATACTAATTTCTAGTGTAATCAGTTGATTCTCGTGTTATTTATTGATTCAACTGCACGCGTTGAATTCCCCCTTTCGTTATATTACACCCACAAGTGGAAAGAGTCGTTATTTTTATCTACAGTTCAGTTTAGATAGTCTAAAAAGTTGAGATAACATTTAAATTGTGATTAAGATTAAGTTAATTAAAGAAAATTCTTTTCTTTTTACTATTTACAATAATTGTTTGTTTATTGTATAAATTGGCAAAAGTTTCTAAATAAGTATATTAAGAGTACATCAGAGTCTAAGAACTAAGTATGATGTCAATAACCATAGAATAACTGTATAATAATAATTATATGGTTTTTCTTGTTACCAGAAACTAACTATGTGTGATGAAACAAGGGCTAAGCGACTAGGCGACTTAAACTAAACAACTAAAACTATTGTAATCCCCAACTACAATTTGGGTCAATTAATTATATCTATCTCTTCTTTCTTCCTTTTGAAATTGTTTGGCAAATGCTGCAAAATGGAATTTGTTGAAATTTTAAATAATATTATTTGTAGATACATAATTGTAGTTCGTTTTTTGTTTGTTTTGTTGTAGGCAGCGTTGCTTTGCGTATCTTAGGCTAACTTATTTAACGGTATTTCCTCAGTGGGATGCACCTGTTCCTTTGGCTCCGGTTTTTTGGTACGGCAGCATTTTGTCTTAATGCCACCAATATCCTTGCGGAAAATTAAACCCACAATAATGCCCACGACGGCTAAACCCAAAATGCCTGAAAAGAAGAAGAAATTTATATGATTTTTGTATTGTTTTGTTACAAATTCATTACTTACAGAGAAGTACTGTCTTGATGACTTCCTCGGAGACTTCCACCTTATTGTCCTCCTTCTTGATTGTGCTGCTTTCAAGCTCTGATTCAGTCATAATGCCCGCCTTGGCCACATTTGGCGTTAACGTCTCGTTGTTGGCCATATGTCTGTTGTTGTTGTTGCGATTTCGATTAGCTGCTTAAACAATACTTTAATTCATTTTTATTCTTCTAATTCAGTTAATTTGTTTATTACCTGCGCGCGGCGGCAAGGGCGTTGCTGGCTTCGAAGTGTTTGGCAGCGGCGTCGTCACACGCTTAATTGCCGTTTCGGTGGCCGGTATGATGCTGTCGTTGAATGATTTGCCCAGCACAAACTCAAAGCAGCTGACATCAAAGCGTTTAAAGCTAATTGTGTCAATCGAAAAGAGTAAATTACACAGCTCCTCAATTTTGGTTTGTTCCAATTCGGGCAACTTAAGTTTAATTATTTTATTTAGCGGTGTAAAAGCTTTCGTATTGATTTGCTGTCAGAACGAGAAACGAGAAAATAAAACGAATAATTAGAGTGTGTACTGCGCATGCGGTAGTTAGAGCGAGATAACTATAACACACAACTAGCATGCATGCGGTGCTGCCAACTTGTGCCCAACATGCTTAGCTGACATTATTGTTATCGATAAGTTTTGCCGTTTGGCGCGCAACTTACTTTTTCGAATTCGTTGTTATCCAAACGCAGCGAAGTCAATTCACTCATATTCGCAAATATTTGCTCTGGCAACGTCGTCCAGCTGCAATTCGAACAGCTGAATTCATTTAAACTGGGCTGATTCAGAAATGATCCGTCTTTGCGCTGTATAATTGTATTATTACTTAAATCCAAAAGTGACAGATCTGTGGCACCGGCAAACGTGTCTGGCTCGATTTTGGTCAATTGATTGTTGGCCAAACGCAGACGACGCAAACGCTCCAAGCCATTGAAAGCCTAAAAAGTTTATAAATTAAAATTAGTTTCTTTTCTTTTAACAATTAATTAGTTAACTTACCTCTTTATCTACTTTTTTGAGTAAATTGTCATTTAAATTAATTTCAACCAATTTGGATAAATTGGCAAAATCCTCTGCGCGCAGTTCAGAAATCTCATTGTGACTCAAATCAATGATTGCTGCTATTTTTGGCAAATCCAATGGAACATGTGTGAGATGAGCATTTGTACACTGGACATATTTGAAGTCCTCCATGCAGTGACAACTCCGTGGACAATTTGGTTCCAAGACATGATTACTGCGACGTGGAATAGCTAAAGAAAATGTTTATAAACAATATTAAATAATCAGAATTATTAAAGATTTTATTGGCACTTACTAAAAATGGGTCGAAATGTGGTTGTTGTTGTTGTCGATGATATTAACTCCAATTGCCGATTGGCAGCAATCTCCGGACTTTTATCCGTGTCATAGTCATCATCATCGTCATATTCGTAATCATCATCTTCGATGTTGGTGCTGCTGCTGTTGTTGCTGTTGTTATTGCCATTTTCGCTGTTTTGTGCTGGTGCCGTGGAACTAATACTATTGAAAGAGAATGAGAACACGTTGCACATATTGGGTAATTAACTGGGCTTAGACCGTTCTTGATTAGCAACTGTTTTTTCTGTTGCCAACTTGTTTAGCCAAAAAACTCTAAAATTGGCTGTAAATGCCAATTGCCAATTTGAAAATGACGTAAGATTCGAATACACACACACAAACACATACACTCACACACACCTAGCAAATTTGTCCTGCAAACCGCACTTGACCTATATTTTGTGTAAACTCATGAGCGCAGTAACACCCTGTAGTGAATTGCCAATGGCGGGTATGTTCGACTACTTAAAGTTTGTGTAGAAGTTTCTTAACTCTTTGCTTATTACAGGGCATTTCGTAGCTGGGCATGCCTTGCTTTGATTCTTGCCCTTTGTTTTATATTTATTTTAGTTTTACTTTTCAGTTTTGCTGTTTATCATTATTCGCTTTTGTTTGTTATTGGAGCCGCATGAATGAAAATAGGCGGGAAACCTGTTTACGTCATGGCTAAAACTTAAACACGACAACTTGTTTCTTATTTTTTTCTGTCTTTCTGTTTTTGCACCTTTATTTAGCCACCTTTTTATGCCTCTTTTTTTTTTAATTCTCACTCTCACTTTCGTTTGCGGCTTGTCGTGTCGAGATTTTGGCCAAGATTTTGAATCCTTCATTAGCAGCGATTTAGTTGCGGTTTCCCTTAGTCAGTATTCACTATGATTTGTTGTTGAACGTTACGAGGTGACTTACAGCCGGCGACAGTTCAAGTACGTCTTATAATCTCGAGATGTAAGTTGTCTAAATTGCGTGACTTTTGATACTACTACACTGCAAAAATAAATGACTGCAATAAGGAATGTAATAAAAAAAAGAATTCTCGATTGAAATTGAGCTCAAAGTTTATAAATGATCAGAACTTGGCATATAGTATACTATATCATAACTCCTTAGCTTGTAAATATTATCGTTTTAAGACTGTAACTAATCTATATCAAATTGTTCAGTTTTATGGCGTAATTGTTTATCATTTCGGTGCCAAGGATGACGAAATAGTATTTCCCATAGAAGAACGGTTAATATATAGTAAAATAGATTAAAGCCAACCGACTCTCGAAACCGTTAAGACTTTTGAACAATCCACTTCGGAGACTTTAGAGTAGTTGTAGTTGTAGTAAGGGAATAAATCAATATTAGCCAAGTTCTAACTAGCGCCAGTTGTCTGTAAATAGAATCCATATGTGAGTCATAAAATGCTCAAAGTTTGCAGGTCTTGAGTTCTTTGAATGTTTGCCGCATACGTTATGGGAGTAAACATATCGAAAAGTATGAGTATATATATATATATATAAACAGTTATATTATCGCTGCAACTGTTTGCTTTATCAACTGGCCGATTAGGCAAGTGTTCCCACACACACACACACAGATACATAGATATATACATATGTACATAAGTATAATAACATTAATTTGTCACTGTTACCGAGTCGATCGTAAAATGCTGTTTATAAATTAAAAAAAAAGAAAGAAATTACTTTTGATATAGGTAATGCCCGGTTCAAGGTCCGTTTGTACTTGATACTTGATGTACCGAAGTTTTTCAACAGGTTTCCATTGAATATATATATATATATTTTTTATATATACCCAATTTAGAACTTTGTACATTTTACTGTAACAATTCTCTGTCTCTCGGGATCTATAAATAAACCATAGCATTCCCGGTTTCGATCCCATTAGCAATTCCAGTGGTCTATCAATTTGTCATGGAGATATCAATACCAATAAATTACTAAGAATCTGCTTACGTCACAGTTTCGTTGAATCAAATTACAAATTTCTAAAATATCAAGTTATTTTAAATACTTTCGTTTCTACTGCTTCACTGATCATTGCTGCAACGACAAGTGCTACGAAGCTGAAATATTATACTCAACATGTTGGCTAAACAGTTGGCAACAAAAAGGGATTGTAAAAAATTTTAGATCATTTTATTACCTTACGCTCAGCAGAAATATTAAAAGTAATCCAAATTTGTAATAAACGTGCATTTTGTTTAAATATTTTTTATTTGTTTTTTGTTTTTATGTACTTCTTTTATTATTATAAGTTGTTGTTTTTAAGCAGGTTGATGTATTAAAGTCATGTCATTGTCGAAATTGTTGAATCACTTTTCATGCTGTCGAATAAAGTTGAGGAAATTTTAATTATATAACACAACAATTAAACCAAGTGATCCACTTGAAGTTATGTGGGTAATTTTAATGTATAACACAAATTAATTTAACGAAATGAATCTAATTAAATTGGGGAATTCTACAGTTAACTGTCGTACAGTTAAGAGCTTTACAGAACGGCTTATCACAGTGAGTAATTAACTCAGATCAGCAGAATATTTGCAAGAGACAGAGAGAGCGAGAGGAAGGAACAGAGAGCATGAGACGCGCTCACATTTAAGATTACTGAACAGACATGATTATTTCATATGTGTTGATTTGAATACATATTATTATTGTTGCTAAACAATCTCATTTCATTCTTGGACTTTCGTTGTGTTTCTCTTTCTGTTTCTGTTTCTGATTGAAATTTATATTGTTTATTAGCGTGAAACACTGGCAACTATATTTCTATGTGTACTACTCGCATACCATACACATTTATTTATGATTTGCTGAAATGAAAGCAATAACAAATTTATAGCTTTCGTCACAATACACTCAAATTTGAACGAAGATTTGAATAACGCGAGGCCAACTTGACGCGCTCACTGCCAACTTGTGACTGGGCGAATTCAAAAGCTGCCAAATGCGGCAGTAGCAACAGTAGGCAAGAGAGACAGACCGCGACGGAGAGAGCATGAACTTTTGCTTTTAATGATTTTCTCTTCTGTCCGAGCAGGTGTGTTGGAGTAGGAGGTTAGAAAAGAGAGCGATAAGATGAGCGTGAGAGAGCGTTAGCTAATAACGACTGCGCTGTTGTGACGTTTTCTGTCGGCAAATTATATACGTCATATTTTAGCTATCAATATTTAATTTGCATTTTGTTCTTTTTCACCGTTAAGCGTTTTACTTTTACTTGTATTATTATTTATTTAGTCCACTCGCTTTGCTTGTTTGATCGTTTAATCTTATCGTTTGCTGTGTTTTTTTTATTCATTTGCTCTTAACTGATTTTGTTCACAAATCGTTGTCTTTGATTATAGTAATTCATTTGCTAGCAGTGTATGTGTATACAAATGTTTGAAGCAAATACAGTTGTTTCTTTTTGTATTCTATAAGTATTCAGTAGGAGATTGTACATACTTATGGACATATGTAGCTTTTATCGCCTCACAGCCGATAGAAAAATGTTGACCTTTAGTGAGACTGTCGTACTAAATTGCTTATAGTACGCATTACTTTAGTAATCGTGTTTCTATAAGTCGCTTGTTGTTTGATGTCTATTAATTCCGCGAGCTTTGTACATATTAGCTTCTTTGGTGTGCGTGCTAGAGTTACAGCGCGAGACGAGCGAACATCTGCGGACTGTGAGTGTCCCTGGCAAACTGAGCAGAGTGCGCGCTTGCGACGTCGACGGTGGCGTCGCTTTAATCGTTTCAACTTAAGAGAGCGAACGCAGACAAGCTTTCAACTCAGCTCAACTTTAACTCTCTTGTGCTCTTCCGATTGAATTTGGCAATTGGATTTTTTGTGGATAATGCGCTGACTCATGCGCAGCCGTTGCATTATGCTACTGTCTGTTTATTGTCGCTTTTATTGATTATCAAAATATATAGAGCAAAGTGCAGTTCCCATTCTGTCTCCACACTCTTTCTCTCAGCTTTAATTGTATGCTACTTGTTGTTGCTGTGAGCTTTACATGTCAATGACTTTTTTGTAGCTGTTTAATTTTGTTTTTTCTTTTTGTGATGTTTTACTTTTGCCCGCAATCCAAAGTAGAACCTTTTGTCATTTTAATTGCTTAATACTGTTGTTGTTGTTGTTGCTACTGTGCGCTGCTTTTAGTATTATTATTAGTTGCGCTTTGTTTGCTCATTACTGTGTAAGTAGCTCATCCATTTAGTCATTCATATTTATCAACATTTTCTTGTGCCCATTATGCATAAAGTGTGTGAAGGAAATAGTCTATTCTACTCTTTCTCTCTTGTGTGCGTGGCTCTCTTAGTTTCTGCTTTCTTGTCTCTTTATGCAGCAATTCGCAGTTTGAAGGTCAACGGCAAATCCTTTTCTTTGGGCATTACAAATGCTTCAAAATTTTTTTTTCCATGCGTATAAAATCATGTGATATTGCGAGGGTTGCTTAAGTTGTTGTGGGTATTAAAAAGTAATAAAATTAAAATTATTATGTCAAATTAAAATCAAAATAATATTTTAATACATTAATAATTTTTTTTAAATAATCGTATATTCATTTATGTGTTAGAAGAATATCAAACACACCTCGTATTTTTTCTTTTATTGAATCTCCAAAAGTTTTCGACAGGAAACAAGAACTTCAGAGCTTTTCAAGTGCTAAAAGCTGCAACCACCAAGGGCAGCTGTCCTTCATAAGCTTCTTAAATAGAGGAGGCAACTGTACCAAGCAACCATTTTAAAATTATAATCAAGAAGGGAAGCTCATTAAATTTGCTTGTACTGATTTGTGGCTTGGAAATTGTCATAAATGATTTTACTTTGACCTTGCGAAAGCATCTACAAAATGTAGTCCATAATTGTCTGGCGGGACTAGAAAGAAAACTGAAAGTAGTACGACCCTATGTATAATTCAGATACAATCACAACTGAAAATCACTTGATTGAGCTTAATTCATTCGCATAGTACGCGATTTGCTTAGCTCACAAAAGATATTATTTATCTTCATATAATTCTGCTTCATTTATTTATTTATAAGTTGATTTTTTTTCGCTTTTTTTTTTTTAGTATTTTTCTTTTGAAAACATTGCAATAACTCACTACTATTTATAGTTGTTCTACAAATAATACAAAATAATCAAAATATAAATCGTTACTTTGTTGTTATTATAAGAATAATGGCATTAATATTACGACGTCCGAAAGTTATGTCGGTTCACGATCGTTAGCGGGTTCAACGTAGTCCATATCACTGAAAAGTTTCTAAGCAGCCGATGTCTGTTGTTGTTCCTGGGTGGTCGTGGATGCTGCCGAGCTGGACTCGGGAGCCTTCTCGTTAATGGCCAGCCAGGGACAACGTTTCTGTAGTTCCAAGCGGTACCTGGGATGACTGATAGCATACACGAAGGGATCAATACAGGCCACCAGTTTACAGGTGCAAGCCGGTATCATGGTAGCACCAGGTGTAAGCAAACTTCTGTCTCCGAATGCTCCAATTAATGACATGACGCCATACGGTGTCCAGGACACAAAGAACAGAAAACATATAGTTATGGCCGCCTTGGCAATACGTATTTCTGCTGTCTCCTTGCTCTTGTCCACGTTGGATCTTAGGGATTCAACATTCATCTTCTTAGCCTGCTCTCGCAGCGCCTTCTCGTGGCTAAAAACGTGTCCCACGATTTGACTGTAGTAGTAAATGATCATCAGAGTGGGACACACGAAGCTGAAGAAGAAGATAGTGCCCACAAAGAGACGTGTATCGAAGTTATCGGAGAGATAATCGAAACTGCACGATGTCAGGTATCCTTCGGGAACAAACCGATCCCAGAATTGTGTCAAAGGTAGCACAACCCATGGAGTACAGTAGAGCCAAATGATAATGTTCATCACAATGGCCTTGGTGAATGTCATATTACGATTCATTGGCTTCGTTATGACATTGAAACGATCGTAACCGATCGCAGCATTTGTCATACCAGCTCCGATTCCCGAATACGAACCGATGGCGGCAAAGATCTGACACCACGTATTCCCCAAAGCGAATCCCCGATGAAAACTATTGTAGATAAAGATGGGGGCCTTGAGACACATTATCAGATCGAAGACGGCCAAATTGAGCACAAACATGTTCGATGGTGTCCTCAAGGATTTCGATGTACTAAATATCCAGATAACCATACCATTGCCAGCGGTCGAGGCACAGAATAGAAAGATATAGAATACACCCAACATATAGTGCATCGATGCCGGTGGCTCCAATTGGGTCAGCCAATGCTCCGGTATATATTGTATCTGATCCGGTGGCACATTCCAGCCCAGAAACTGCAGATCTCCATTGCCCGACATCCTTGCCTCCGGTCTCAACAGCGGAGTCTCGCTGGCATTACACAGCGCCCCCGCGGCCTCCACCATTTTGTCGCTATCTACGATCCGGTAGTTCCAACTTTTACCTTATGGTCTATTTATTCAATTTACAGCGTAATTTATACCATTTGAAACGATGACAGTTCCAACATTTGACTAATTGCATTTGGGAATTCTGAGATTGCGTGCCGACAAATACTTTTTTGTGCCAACTGTGCAGTTTGGCCAAAATGCTCAAGAATCTGGCTCAAAAGCCACCACAATAGCCAGAGATTAACAATTAGCAAATAGCCAAAAGAACGACAGTTTGTTGAAGGTTTTGTTGTTAAAATTAGTGCAGAAAATTGTGTAGGTCCATCAAGTCAAGTAATTCAATATAAATTTTATTAAATTAATTTATTTAAACTTTGTTTTTATTGAAAAGATCGGGAATTATAAAACTTACAAACATGTACTCCAAATGTTTTGTTTAGAATCGTTAAATTGTATAACGCTTTGTCTAAGAGAATAAGAGATCTTTTATTCTCTTAGACAAATAAGAGATCTTTTATTCTCTTAGACAAAGCGTTATACATAAATATTTTGTTGTCATATAACTGTTATACAAATGTCTCTTAACTAAACTGCTTTAAACTGTTAGCTTTACACTCTCTTTAACTCGCTCTTCTCTCTTATTTTTACAGTATTGCAATGGCGGCGATTTGGCGGATTATCTAAGCGTTAAAGGCACTCTCAGCGAGGGTACTGTCAGGCTCTTTCTCATACAACTAGGTAAGTTATACTAATAGCAGTATTTGTAGGACAGTGTATATATTAATATATTTTATTTATTTTGTGTTCCAGCTGGTGCCATGAAAGCACTATATACCAAAGGAATTGTGCATCGTGATCTCAAGCCACAAAATATTCTGCTATCGCACAACTATGGCAAAACTCTGCCAGCTCCATCAAAAATAACGCTTAAAATTGGTAAGAAATAAGGCTAGAATTGAATTGAAAATAAGTAAAGGAATAACAGAAAATGTAGGAGATTACAAGTAAAGGAATAATAGAACAGGAAAGAGGAATTTCAAACGCGTATCTGTCAAAACTTGTGCGGGGTGATGATCAGTGAGTAAGGGAGTTATACAAGGAGCATAATTAATTATAATATTATATATGAGAAACTTTGTAAAAATTTCAACTTCCAACTTAATTTTACTTAGTCTAGGCGCAGATTACCTTAAAACTTACACACTCCTTTCCCGTCTGCTTACAGCTGACTTTGGCTTTGCGCGTTTCCTCAACGAAGGTGTCATGGCGGCCACCTTGTGTGGTTCCCCGATGTATATGGTAAGCATTAAATACTTTATTTGACTTGATTGAACCTTTGTAATTGTGTATAAATCTTTGCTTGGTAGGCACCGGAAGTGATCATGTCGCTGCAGTATGATGCCAAGGCCGATCTCTGGTCCCTGGGCACCATTGTCTATCAGTGTCTGACGGGCAAGGCGCCATTCTACGCCCAGACGCCCAATGAGCTCAAGTTCTACTACGAACAGAATGCCAATCTGGCACCCAAGTGAGTCTCTAGAGTTTTTACCAGTCGGTGAAGTAGTAATTCAACAATCTTGTCTTTGTAGAATACCACATGGTGTATCGAAAGATTTGCAGAATTTGTTGCTCTGCCTGCTGCGTCGCAATGCCAAGGATCGCATTTCATATGAGAGCTTTTTTGAGCATCCATTTCTGCAGGACAAGAAAGCGGCTGTGTCGCCAGGTGAGTTTCATAGCCACTTAAATTAAAAGCGATTGTGAGTAACTTGTTGTCTTTATGTAGTTGAAATGCCTCCGTTGTCGAGCGGCACTCCGCCAGTTAAGGCCAAGAGCCCATTGCAGCAGCAGCTGGAGCAGGAATTGCAGCTGGTCAAGCAGCAGCAGAAGGAGCGCGAGGATCAGGAAGCCGCACAGGAGGAGGAGGAGGAGAATACTGGTAAGTCCAATCAAAGCTGATCTAAGACATCTTTAAACTTACCAAAATTGTTTACAGTTTCAGTGGTCGCTAATCCGGCCATCTGTGCCACCATTACCAATGTGGGTGTGCTCTGTGATAGTGAGAACAACAGTGGCTCCTGCAGCTCCCACGAGGACTCCGATGACTTTGTGCTGGTGCCCAAGAATCTGCCCGAGGATCAGCGTCTGGCCCAGGGACAAGCGGCCCAAGCAGGACGCCAGCAACAGCAACAGACGGCACCGAACCAATCCAGTCCACCACGTCCCAGTAGTTTGCCCATCTCGGAGCCAAAACCAGTGCCGGCACCAGCGCGACGACAGCTGGCAAATGCTGCAACTGGAGCTGGCATTGGGTCACCGGGCAGACAGAGTGGTCAGCCACTGACTGTGGCCACTTTGGCGGCTGGTGGACATCAGATTCCACGCTCGCAGCCAATTAGCGTGAAACAGCCACGAGCAGATCAGCGCAAGAGCAGCGTTAGCAGCGACATCAGTTCGATATCGCCACCAGCGGTGCAGTTTGCCATTGGCACACCACCGACCCGTGTGCGATCCGCATCCGGTGGTTCGTTGTCGGAGACGCCACCGCCACATGCACCCAGCACCTGGCAGGTGTCGCCGGGACACTCGCAGTCACCGTTACGCCGCAGTGGCAACAGTTCGCCGGTGCTTCCGTCCGCAGCGCTTACCAAATTACCCACTCTGGGCAGTCCCACATTGTTGGTAGCGCCCGGTTCGTTGGGTTCGATTGGATCCGCTGGCAGCGGATCGGAGAATAACAATCAGCATCACATGTTGGGGCCACGTGCCTTCACCTTGCCCGAGCTGGGTGCCACAGGTGGACTACAGAGTCTACTGGATACGGCTGTTGGTGCCGGCGGGCCGGGCAGTGAGCCGCATGCATTCCAGGCCCCCGAATTGTCAGAGGAAACTCTGATGGATCGCGAGCACAACGAAACCCTTTCCAAGCTCAACTTTGTGCTGGCCTTAACCGATTGCATTCAGGAGGTGGCCGATTCACGCTGTGCTCCGCTCTCCACGCTCATGGTGGCCGGCAGCCAGACGTCTGAACAGCATCAGATACCACCACATGCTCCGGAGCACTGTAAGCGAGCGGAGCGTCTGGTGCTACTTGTGCGTGCCCTGCAATTGCTATCGTCCGGTCTCAACTTGGCCTCACAGCAGCTGCGCAACGGCCAGCTAAAGCCATCGTCAAACGTTAAGAATGGTAAGTCGAATCTTTTGGTTGCTCCATGTTGAAACTAATCTCAATCTTTATGCTTGCAGCGCTGCTCACCATGAACGCCAAGTATCGGAGCATATTGTTTGAGTCGAAGCGTCTCAACGGAAGCGGATTACTCCAAAAGGCAAATGCATTTAACATAACAGCGGATAAAATACTCTACGACTATGCGCTGGATATGGTAAGAAATATATAAAGCTCTAACTATAGTTGAACCTAATCTTAATCCCTGTTGTTGTTGTCTTTGCAGTGTCAGGCAGCTGCATTGGATGAGCTGCTCAAGAATACAAAGAATTGCTTTGAACGCTACAATACCGCACACATTCTCCTGCATTCTTTGGTCCAAAAGTGCAATCATCCACAGGATAAATTGCTCTTAAACAAATGTAAGTGAATCTCTTTGGAGATTTGAGAGCGCAATTACTTAACATTCTCTCTTTACAGATCGGGATGCTGTGGAGAAACGTTTGAGCATCTTGCAGCAGCATGGATACATCTATGTAACCGATGAGAATGCCTAGGGCAGAGCCTAGGGAGCAACCAGTAGAGAGAGTAGGAGTAGAAATAGGCATAAAAGGAAGATGAAACAGCAGAAATTGTCGACAATTCCTTAAGTTATTTAATATCCTTCCCCCTAAACGTTGAGTTGAGTCATAAAACATGTGATTAAAGCAAAACTACAAATACACAAACACATACACACATACACATACACCCACACATATTTAATAATATCATTTAACCTTGAGCAATGTTTAAACAAAACAAATAACAAACAAACTGACAAATGTCCAATGTAAATAGTTTGAAATATGTATGTAGTTTTCATTTAACTTCTTTAATTTTTTTTATATAATTTTTGTTAATGAAAAAACGATGAAAAGAAAATCGCCTGCTCGACGCCCATATAGAAATTAAGTTATAAAATATTTAAAGATATATATATATATATTATAAATACAAATATGTAAATGAAACACAATCATTGCTAATATTTATGGGGCAAATTGCAAGCCAAACTCAGTTAAAACTATTAATATATATATATAGATATATATATAACTTACTATATATATAAACAAATCAAAATCATGCGTATATTGGTGCAGGCAGAATGAATATTTCTTTTCCATTTCCATATCCATTTGAACTTGCATCTTGGTATTAATTTATATTTAGAACACGCATATTTATGGCTGCACTAACACACAACAAAACAAAAGAGAAACAAATTTAAATATATAATTAATATAAATGTGCTATGTTCATACTTAGTTTATAGTTAGGTTTCTTGCGAGAAACAAACAAATTATTAATTTTAAACAAGCTTAAGTTTTTCTACAAACAAACAAACAAACAAAACAAGGTACCCACAAATTTAATAAGATCGATCTATACTTATATATATACATATATATACTATATACATAAATATATGTATGACAACACCAACAACAAAACACTTGAGTGTATAAAAGAAAGCAAAAAAAAAAAAAAATGCAAATTAAAAACTAATAAAAACAAATACTATAAAATATAATTATCAGTAATTTGTTTATTTACTTATAAAATTAAATTTATTATGCCTTATAATTAAAATAATTTAATTCATGAGTTAATTCTACTATCGATAGTACCGATAATCAATTGTGCAATATCGAAACTATCGATAGTTGTATTGCTCCAACTTTGGCAAACTTTCCAAACATTTCTCACTCCTCAATTTGGTCATTTATCTAGAAATATTTCGAATTGTTTGTTATCACTATTGTGGAGTCCAATCAATGTCCGGATATCGGTAACTTGGCTCATTCCGTACCAGTGCCGGTGACTGGGAACTGATCCCTGTTGCGTTCATCTGGAACGGCACTGGATAAAACCGTGTCGAACGAAAATAAATGGGAACCGAGCTTACAAAAGTTCCAAGTGGCGGTAGTTGCTGCTGTTGCGGTGCCGGTTGGTGTTGTTGAGGTTGTCTCGGCGGCATCATGGGTGGGAATACGGCATGCTGTTGAAATCCCAGCCATTGATCGTATAGCTCCTGGACACCGGGCTGGAATGTCGACATGGCACCCGCCGTAGACCGGTGATCCTTGGGAGCACCTTTGTGCTTCGACGAGTCATTCGCACTCCTCTTTTTGACACCCGGTGGTCCAACCGGTGGAGATCTGCTGCCTGGTGAGCTCGCTGGGGATTTGCTGCCCGGCGAATTCGTGTGTTGTTTGTTCATGGAACAGGAGCCTCCACCACAACAACCACCATTGTTGCAGCAACCGTTGCAAGCACAGCAACAGCACTTCTTGCGCCAATAGAAGCAGCCCGAGCACGGATTATAGCAGTACGTATAGCGGGGTCTGGGGTAGCAGCCACCGGAATTGCAGCAACCGCCGGGACTGCAGCTGTTCGGAACTAGCGCGTCTTGAGATTTTTGTGAGGTCTCTTCAAACCTGCAAGCAATAAATAATTTAAAAGTGAGTAAATGAATGAAACAGGTATTAAATTACTTAATTAAACACATATATTTTAAATTTAATTCGGCAAACTATTAAGATGGCCCTCATAAAAATTATTGCATTATTTCTTTCATTCAACTATTCTCACGCACACTACTATAATTGCGGTCTGACTCTCATTATATTGTGTTGCTTCGCTGTTTGTATGGGTGCTCGAAATATTTATTAATATTTCCCAAATCAAGAAAGCAATAAACAAATAACAAAAGTAACTGTTCGTCAAGTACTCTCAGTCTCACACTATTTTAAATGCTCTCTGACAAAATTCTGCTGCTTAAACTCTCTTTTTCGGTTGCTTGTTCGCTGCCTTTGCCAGGTAAGAGTGTGTGCGTGCGGCGAATTGAAATTACATTGAGCGCAAGGCACCGATCGATTTCTATGCGTGTCGGCAGCGACGCCGACAGAATTCTTAGCTCAGAGCACACGAACGAAAAAGCTCTCTTTTTGGGTTCCACTGCTGTGAAGCAAAGCAAGGCAGCAAAGACTTTGGTTGGTTTGTGCACACATACGTACACACTACTACTCTAGGTCAAGTACTCTTACTTTATCACACCCTATTTATACAGCGTTTACTCGAAATTCTGCTGCTGTACAGTCAGCAGCTTGGAAGGCTTCTCTGCTGCCTCATGTATGTATGTGTGGAGCTCTGATATGCTCAAGTATTCTTACGCTCACTACTGCAGCTACTGAAAACTCGCTCTTGGCTTGGGTGTGAGTGTAGGTGAGAGAGGGAGAGCTTACTTTCCAGAGATAAGCGTATTACAGCCACAGTTTCGGGTTGGTTTAGCTGGCTTTGCTGCCGTTGGGCTTTCAGTTTTCGGCTTTGTGCTCTCCGGTTTGGGCGCCTGTTCGATGGGATGCGGAAGTTCCTCCACACTAGATGACTCCGCCCCTGCTCCTTTCTTTTTAGCCACGCTGGAATTGCTCCTGTCTTTCTTTGCTGTCGGATCATCCCTGACCTTGTGCTTGGAGTTTTCCTTCGAAGCCATTGAGATTGGCAACAATATGTAGCAGTTATCCGGCGGACGTGAAACCTGCAGCGACTCACAAATGCTGCCAATAAAAGGGGCCTACATGAGCCAACTTATGGTGATCCCGGACTTTGCACTATTCCATTACAGTGTGTGTATATGTTTTGACACGTGAGTGTATATGTATATGTGTGTGTGTTGTTGTTTTTTTTTCAGGGTCAAAACTGACACTAAACTCACCGCTGAATTAGTTCAGGGCTGGCACTGCTGCAATTAATCAGCTGTGTCTGATTATTCTGATCATCCTTTCTTCTCGCCTTGCCGCTCTTGACGATTTCTCGCTCCTTGCCGGAGGATTTTTCATTTTCCGGCGGACGTGCTTTATTGCTAAACACGAATGTTAATGTCTCGGGTTTAAATAGGGGTTTTCCTGGAGAACTTACCCGAAGACCTACCTTAGAGCTACGTGATCTGCATACTTACCGCTCATTTTTTGATTTCTCCGGCCTCTCCGCTCGCTCCGCTTTGTCCTTTGACTGCTCCGTTTTGTCCACTTGATCACTGTTGTTTGGCGTAGTGTTAGTTGGTTGTACAAATCCTTGCTGCATGGGCGGACAGACATTCATAGCTGTGGGACAGGGATAACACTGCATGGGATAAAAACAGGGATACAAACAGGTCATGGGCATTCCGTAGGCGCCACTTGGTCCAGGTGGCAATTGTATCGGTTCTTGGCGTTCCCTGCCTGTGCAAGGATCGAATGGTGGAATCTGTCGGGTGGGTAGACCTGCGGCAGGCATATCATTTAGTTGTTGTGGCACTTGGCTCACCGGATTTCTTTGTGCCATTAAATCATAGACGGGTATTCCGGGATTGGCAGCTTCATTGGGTCTATTTCCGACGGTTATGGATGAGCCATCTGGTCCCTGAGAAATAGCATTTGGCGGACCTTGTTGCGTGCTACCCAGCATATTATCTGCATATGATACGGAAGGTGTTGCTCCAGCACGAGTTCCTTCAGCGGACTCATCTTTGTCCGATGCATCTTTGTCATTGGCTTCGCATGATTTCTCACATACCCGTTTGCCATCTCCCTTTCCGGGTTTTCTACAATCCGTAATTCCTTTAGCTTTGCACTTGCAGTTGCTCGAAACTCTCGGGTATTTACTAGAACAACTGCAGGATCTGGTTTTCACTCGGGGCTTTGGAGGATCAGTGTTGCACAGGAAACTAGGGGGATTAAATTTGGAGAACTTTTCCTCCACAAAGGGTCCTCTTTGTTTCGGAAACTCCGTAGAACGTGAACGTCTACAACAAAAATTCGTCGGTGCACTAAACGAGAAGGATTATTAATCTAGAACTTTGAGCACTACGAAGTACAGTTACCATCCATTGTAAAAAGGACCACAGTCGCAACGACTTTGAGGTTAAGGGATAGGAAATTAGGGTTATTAGAAAGTAGTTTGAGGGTTGGAATGGAACTTACTTATTCGCACAACAGTCAAACATATTAAAAGCAATTTGTCCACTTAAAATTTCATGGTCAAATAATTAACATAAAATTTGAACAATTAAAAGATACAAAAAAAATTTATTTGATGTTTAAATCTATGTTTAAGTACATAATGATGAACAAATTTAATGAGGAGTTATAAAAATAAAAAAATAATATTTAAATAAACTTAATTCTCTGATAGTTAAAGTGAAGATAAAATCGCGAATAAAATTTTACTATTTTAATCTAACCTCAATACTTTCCCTACCAATTAATAAATTAAATCTACTAGAATCCTATAGATTATCAAGTTTGTCGTCTATATATCATATATAGTAATTTCGGAACATGTTGACAAATAAATTTGTACGGAAATATTGTTGAATTGGTTGCATGCGGCCAGCAAAATGCGCAAAAATGTCCTGACAAGCAGGGAAAAGAGCAGTACGCCCATGACCACGCCCATGTGGTACACTGCCGCAGCGGAGTATTCGCATAGGAAGCGTATTGCCGATCGGCTGTCATCGAACATTGATTATGTGGGCAGCTTCGACAGAAGTACCAAGTTCTATGGGCGTGGCAATGTATTGAATCCGAAACATGAGGCTGTGCGTCCTACATCCAGATATACAGGAAATTCCTATACGCCACCGCCTAGCCGGAACCGTTCCCCCGCAAATGGTGTACGAGGTGCTGCGGTGGCGTCATCGAGATTTGTTAACAATATATTGAAGTATACTCCAGGTCGCAAATCCCCAACTGTAGCCTCGACATCACGAAGCGCAGGGGGTGTGTATAGGGTGCCCAACCGAGGGGATACCCCCACCCGACAAACCCTACGCAATCCCTTCAAATTGGATCATGAGCCTGTGAAGAAACTCAATCACCATCCATCCACCAGGGGGAACTCGCAAGCACCGGTCTACAACTCTACGTCCACAAACCGCTTGGGTAAACAGGGTAGCTGGAAGTCGACCCAAGACAATACAACTAAATCGGCCACAAAAACTAAAAATCTCATGGGTGAAGAATCGGATGAGGACAACGAGGAGAAAGTTAAAGTGGTTCCTGTGGGGGAAGCAGGAACCCAGAAGAATCCAAATATTGTGCAACTCATTATGGTAGAGCCCCATAGGAAGTCCAAGTCTCCAGTTCAGAAAACACGTGGGGTGAGGAAGCAGCGTCTGTCCTCAGCGAGTGATGTAAGCCGGAAAACCAGTTCACCCAGGTCAGCTCGAGGATCCGTTAAGCCAAAAACGGAAAATGTGGAGCAACCTATAGAGCAGCTGCAGCAGGAACAGCAGGAGAAGCAGGAGGAGCAGAAACAACAGGAGCAGCGGGAAGATCATCACGAAGAAATAGCGGAAATAGCCGTAGAACCTGAAGAGTCCGTAGAACCACCCCAAGTGAATCCAGCTGCGGATGAAGTGTCTCAAGTGTCTGAATCAGTTGCTGACAATGTGGCATCAGAAAGGAGTATCCCTAATGCAAATACGGACACGGAATGCTCTGAACTAAAAATATGCCAATGTTATCCCAGCAAATGCTCCTCAGCTAATCCTCCTACAATAGATTTGGATATGAATTGCATGATTTGCAGCGAGTGCCCCGGGAACAGCCATGCCAACAGTCTACTCACCTCCTGCTCGGTAACGGAGGAGCATTATTTAAGGTACACGGATCTAGTATATAGATATAGATACCGATTTTCCTAACTACTGATTTAACCGATTCTTCTGCTTTATCCTTAGCTTCGAGCCGGAGACGCAACTGACACGTTCAGCAGGAAGTGGCTGGGATGAAGTGCCTCAGTATGGCATCTCGCACTACATGTATCCAAGCAACGCTGAACAGCAGCACTCCAATGTGCAGAGCTCTCAGGAGATGATCCATGCACAACCTGCAGCCAGGATGCTAACCAAGGGATGCAGCTATGGCTGCAACAGGTCGAATTGCCGACAGCAGCAACAGCACCAGAACTATTCCAATCCCTCTTATATGAGCATGTTTCATCCGCAACAGCAAGCGATGTCTATGCGCTACCAACAGTCACAGCAGCAACTACAGCGACAACAACAGTCACAGCAGCAACTACAGCGACAGCAGCAGCTACAGCAACAGCAACAAATGCAGCATCAACTGCAGCAACAGAAACAGCAGCAGCTACAACATCGCCAACAACGAGGTCTTACCGACTTGTTGGCTCAACAGCTGCAGCAACAAATGCAGCAAGCTCAGGCACAGATTACGCAGGTGCAAATGCAGCTGTACAATGTTTGCGGTTCGTTTCCTAAGATATCTAAGGGACAGTCCTCAGTATTTGATGCAGACGATGCTATTTCGAGAAATGTTGCCGATGAAACAATGTCTGGATTAGAGGACTTGCAACCAGTTTCAGATTGTGGAAGCAGAAGTTCGGTACAGTTGGAGCAACCGGCGATAGTGTGTCCGGGAAGACCTAATGTCAAATTCTGCCCTCAACCGTCCATCTGCCAGTCACAATGTCCTGGTTATGTTGCCTCTTCAGAGCAACCGGCACTGTCAGATGTCGTTTCGTTGGGCTTCAGTCAAGTAGATCCTCAATCGGAAGGGGACGATATAATCGCGTCACGAAATCAATCGATTTTTGCATCAGAAAAGCAATCGTTTGTTGCACCACAGCAAGAAGAACAACAGATTGCACCACAGCAACAGCAGCAACAAAAGTTTATACCACAACAGCAGCAGGAACAGAAGTTTCCCCTACACCAGCAGCAGCAAGAACAGCAGCTGTATCCACCACAGCAGCAACGGTATTCACAGCAACTGCTTGAAGAGCAGTTCCCATCACAGCTGCAACAACAACAGTTTCCACCACAGCAGCAGCAGCAGCAGTTCCAGCCACAACAACTGCTGCTTCAGCCGCAAGAACAGAAACAGTTCCAATCACAGCAACAGTTCCCACCACAACAGCAACAATTTCAGCCACAGCAGCAACAGCTTTCACCACAGCAACCACAGCAGTTTCAGCCACAACAACAACAAATGCCGTTTCAGCTCCAGCCTCAGCCCCAGCAACAGCAACAATTTCTGCCTCAGCAGCAGCTGCAACAACAACAACAACAGTTTCCACCACAGCAACAACAACAACAGCAATACCCACAGTCACCCCCTCCTGTGGTCCTTCTCCCACAGTGTCCTGGCAATCACTTCTGCAATTCCCGTTGTCGGCAACGTTACGCGCAAATGCATTTCATGATGCCACGTTGCTGGCAGCGTTATTAGAACCACTTAGGAGTTCTCCAGTGGGGAGTTCGTAAAGTAACGTGCCCTGTACATATTGCAAGACTGCAAGAATATAAATCTTATGTACAAAGTACGGTACATTACAAACTCGTTAAAACGCTGTAGAATTCGCCCGTAGAAAAACTCAAAAATTATCCAAAAAGCTTACTAAAAAGTCCCCTCATTTACTTAATAAAATATTTAACTAGCTTTTCAGCACAATATTCCAACCAAAAATTGATTAAATATATTTTTGTTTAACTTTATTTCATAGATACTTTATTCATCCATATCTTGAAATTTATATAAAAATTGCAGTAAATTTTTAACTGATTAAATTCTGCATAATTTTAAAAAACTTACTTGAATTTGTTGTCAATTGTAAAAATAAAAATTGTTTTTATTAACTTTTGGCGACAAAATTGAAAAGTTTTCTTTTTTGGACTGCAGAAAATAGATTTAGCTCTGCTGCATGAATTCGACGACATATTTCGTTGAAATTACAGATTTGTCATTAAAATATACTAACAAATCGTATTTCGTAATCGTTTCTATGTGCTTTAATCAGAAATGTGTAATTTTAATGCGATATGTAGAAAATGCTGTCACTGCGATCCCAAAACAATTGAGGACAAAATTGATGAACGACCACAAATAACGATTAATCCTGTGCCCAATGAAGTCACCAGCATCTCAAACTCGCTCTCTGGTTACTCTACGTCACTGGATAGCAGGTGTACAGCCAGATCCTCAAAGGTGTCATCCCATATGGCATCTGCACTTCCATCTGCTTCCATTTGCTCCAGAAATAGCTCAACGGCTTCTTCCTGCATAGCTGCAAAAGCGACTGAAGAGTGTACAAAAAGCTGTACAAATAGATCAATGACGTCATCAAGATGTAGCTCTACATTCACTACAAAGTCGAAATGTCGCAGTAGATCCATGAATTGTACTGTCCAGACATCCCGCATAGCATCAAAGTTAACCTCAAAAGATCCATCGATAAGCACAGGTTCCAGAAGCTCCGATGATACATCAAGATCGGGAGTTTGTGCTCCAACAATTCAGAAGATGTGTATCAATCAACCCTGTCCAAGATGTGTGCCCCAAAAAAACACTATGGTAAGTTAAGATACTGGAACTTTAATGGGTCTAATACAAGTATTTCTTATACAATTCTTTGTAGAATTGCTGCAATTACTACTGCCAACAACTGGCTGATCAGCATAAAGACATACAAAACAAATTGGAAGCTATTCGAGCTGAAATTAAACCCAACGAACGACATCAACGTCCCTTCAGTTTCCCCCGAGTTGTTCAGAAACCCAAACTGGAGCCTCCTAAGCCCGAAAAGCAGTTGGAGAAATTCCAGCCAAAAACCAAGGCTAGAAGGAAAGTCAGAGTCAAAAGAAAACCTTTGGTTAGACAGACTATACCCGACAACCAGCAGAGCAAGGATTTGTGGTAAGCACTGATACTATCTAATTTCCAACAATTCTATTAGGGGTAGTCCTCCTGCAGGTTTGAGTGCAATGTGCCCATGCGTGTTAGTATACCTACTTCCATCTGCCTCGGACCTCCTTGGGATATTTTTCCAACAAATTTGCCGACTGCCAACGACCAGAACAAGCTGAGAGCATTGCCAGCTCCTGCGAGTGACAATAAAGCCTTGGTAAAACCAGGTCGACACATGTCCCTCCCAGAGACACCTGCCATTCTACCCAAAACACCTCAAAAGTTATGTATTTCGGTTAAGCCCATGGGCTATAAGCCAAGTGTATCACCGCCATCTGAGGAAGTTAGAAAAGTTGATGAAGTTGAGACAGAAGAATCTGCCCTGAAATGTATAGAACCTACGAAGACGAAGAAGAAGAAAAAGGAGAAGAAACTACACTCGAAGAAAAAGGTTTGAACTTCAAAGTTTCAATGCATATTATTCAACCTTTTCGTTTACAGGAAAAATCTATTTCTACTTCCCGTAAAGATAATTATTGTAATTGTTTTTTTGAGCGAAATCTAGAAAAATTTAATGATTTTTGCAAGAAATTTGAGGAAGTAATGGGAAATCGAAAGCTTTCGATTGATCAAATAAGTAGGCGAACATCTGGAAAAAGATCTTTTAGTAGCTCAAAAAGTAAAGATAGACTCAGTAACAAGATAGGGGATAACGCTCCCCGAACTGGGTCCAAAAAATACTTAGATAGTGATGATAGGCTCAGTACTTCTACTTACCCAAAGACTCCTCGATATTCCTCGATAAGTAAAGTAAGTTCAAAGCGCATTTCGCAAAAGGAATTTGAGGATCCTTTAGTGAGGGGAAATGTGTTTAATCACGACACAAGGATTTCCAATATACAAAAACAGTCTGAATATCCCAGTGACGATTCCTTAAATGACAAACCAAGGATTTCTAATACTCCATATGTATCGAAGAATCCTTCACTTCGTGAAGATTCCTTAAATGACAAACCAAGGATTTCTGAAACTCCCTATGTATCGAACAATCCTTCACTTCGTGAAGACTCCTTGGATGACAACCCGAGAATTTCTGATTCTCAACAGGTGTCGGAAGTTCCTAGTGAAAACTTGATCAATCACCAACTAAGAATTTCTAATACCCAAAGGGAGTCGAAAGATTCTAGTGAACTAAGAATTTCTTATGCTCTGCCGGACTCGGAAAATTCTTCAGTTCGTGAAGATTCATTTAATTTCAACTCACGGATTTCCAATGCTCCACGAGTGTCGAAAGATCCTTCAATACCTGAAGATTTGGTCAATCACAAACCAAGAATTTCCAATACTCTACAGAACTCTGAAGTTCCTTCAGTTGGTGCAGATTCTTACAATCCCAAATCCAGAAATTCTAACTCTCAAAAGAAGTCGGAAGGTTCTATAATAAGTGAAAACAAGGTTGATAATACACCAGTCACATATAATACCGTAAAGGAGTCCGAAGGTTCTTCAGTAAGAGAAAGCAAAATTAATACCAGTCAAAGAGGGTCCGAAGATCTTTCAACAGCCAAGGATTTAACATCTCGTGTCGGGTCTCTTAATTCTGCGATAAGTAAAAGTTCTAAACCAACGGATTACATAGACGAAAATCAGCTAAGTCCATCGATTAGTGGAGATAAGGGAGACTATACCTCACAGAAAACTTCCGAACACAATTCATTACGTGAGGATTTACCCAATAACAATAGTAGAAATGAAAATCCCGCAAGGGTGGACGAAAGCCGTTATAGCAGCCCCAAAGAGAATCAGGAGACGTTTCCCGACTTCAATGGGGATAACGAAAGTCCCAAATCATCAAATAAATCTAAAAGTAATTCGTTAAATGTGGAGGACATAACTGCATTTAACAGCAGTCATAACAGTCCCATCAGACTGGGAGATCCATTATCCGAATTCCAGAAACCAGTTGATGAAGATAACAGCAATTCCCTAAGAGAATTCGATAAGATCGATAAACCTCCTATGATCGGAAAGCATGATCTTTCTTATGAGCCACATGAATTCCCTCAGAATTGTCACTGTCAATGTCGTTGTAGAAATTTTCAAAGGGGATGCGATGAGATGTGTAAACCTATTATGGTCAGAAGGCAAGATCCGTGTTGTAAACCACGTCAATTCACTGATGGAGAAGTCAATAATGCCCGGAATTGTTATTGTCACTGTACGATGGGAATGCGAGATTCATCCCCCGCAAGGTACCAACCAGTTTATAGGAACAGCAGACATTGCCAGGGAGGATTCGATGAGGTGTGTACAACTCCCATATGCAGATGGGCAGATCTGTCTTATGATTTATGTGAAACCACTGATGAAAGAGGCGGAAATATTCAAAAAGGCTTTGAGGAGATCGATAATTTATGGAATTGTCCTTGCACAAATTTCCCAATAGGATTTCATGAAATAAGTCAACACGTGATCAGAAGGCGATGTTCGTGTAATGAAATAAATCAGTCCACTGAGAGGGAAGGCGGAAACTTTCAAAAAGGCTTTCAGGCGATGGATAACTTACGAAGCTGTCATTGCAGAAATTTCCAGAGAGAATTCGATGATTTAGGTAAACCTCTTAAGTTCGGAAGACGAGATTCGTCTGAGCAATTTCGTCAGCTCACTAAAGAAGAAAGCAGAAATTATCAAAGAGGTTTTGAGGATATGAGTAATGGAAGATTTTGTAACTGCAGAAATTCCCAAAGGGGATTCGTAGAGATTTGTAAACCACCCATGAACAGAGGGCGAGATTCTTCCCGTGAAACACTTCCGTCTCCTAAAGGAGAAGGCAAAAATTATCAAAATGGTGTCGAGGAAAGGAGTAATTTACAGAATTGTCAATGTAGAAGTTCCCGAAACCGATGTGATGAGATAGTGAAACCACCCATGATTAGAAGGCAAGATTCGTCTCGTGAATCACATCCATCCATTAGACGAGAAAGCAAAAGTTCTCGAAAAGGTTATAAGGACATAGGTAATTCACGAGGTTGTCATTGCAGAAATTCCCGAAGCCGGTCCAATGAGATAAGTAAAACACACCCCAAAACCAAGCGAAACGGTTCTGAGGACATGAGCAGATCAGTAAATTGTCATTGTAGGACGAACAAACATATAAATGATCGGAAAAGTAAAGATGATCGAGAAGTGGTCCACGAAACTCCCAAAAGCACAGAACAGAACGACTATCCACATGTGGATTTAAGTAAATCTGAAGAATCTACTGACAGTCGACGAGATCATAACTTTGTATTGGGTAGATATCCATCACCTTCAGCAACGAACTTTGATCAGATGCAGTACACAATTAGCGCAATCCAGAATCGGGCTAATCTAAATAAAAAGCAAAACTCAAAAGAAGTCATTAGTTCCGAAAGATCAGTGAGTGCAGAACACAGAAGAAACTCAGACGAATCGATCTTTTCCAATAAAGCGATAGAACAAAATGTCAATTCGGGTAGAGTTTCAGGTAAAAGGAGTTTTTCACCTGATTCACTTGCAGATTTAGCAACATCTGTTATACCAAATAGAACTTCAGCTCTAAGAACTAGTTCCAGGAACAGCAAACTAAGCAAAACCCCAAATCCAAAAGTGTCCAAAAACATTTCTAGAAATAAATCCAGTATTAAATATAAAAGAAATTTGAGTGCACAAATTCAGAATCGTAAAACTGGAGGTCACAATAGTTCCGATGTGGATTGGAATATTTTGGCGAAATTTGTAAAACTCTTTTCTGAGCCAACTAAAGAACTTGTCGACAAGTCCACCTATGTGCGAACCATTGATAAATCAAGAAGAAAGAGCGGACACCATAAAGAGGTTAAAGAGCTTCAAAAATGTCGAGATAAACCCGAGATAATGAAGGGGCTTTCAGCTAATATGCCACTTAATCGATATAATAAACTCATTGGATTGGTAAAACAAGCTAATCAGGGATCTCCAGATAACGAATGCAAAACTCAGATAATTCAACGTCTTTCTAGCGGTTCGCCTTCTCCAAAAAGTGACACTTCATCTCAGAATGATAAAGAGCATCATAATGATGATATTTCGACATCTTTTAAGTCTCAAAAGATCTCTAAAAAGCACAAAAATGTTTTTGATCATAATACAAACCCGAAAAGTGATCATACCAAGGCTACGATGAATATTTCTATTGAAGAGCACAGAACGACGACGACGGAACATAGGAAAAATCGTAGCTCTGATAAAAATCCGACAGCAGATAAGAAAACTCATATGAAGGACCTAAAGATATGTCTTTTAAGACAGAAGAATCACAATTCGGTGCCGGTTTTGGAGGAATACAATGTGGAGGCATTCAGTCGAAGCTGCTCGAATCCTTCACAAAGGAGACCCAAGGAGACCCCTAATGGCAGAGACAAATGTATATGTAGAGAAAAAGACAGCGAAAAACTACATGCAATCAATGAGGAAAATGTCCAAGTCGTTTTGAGTGATCTTCAACGGTTTTGCCAGAAAAACCAAGACAAGTAAGTGTGGATTACTAGAAAGAGGTATTCACAAAGCTAAATACCCCTTTTCCTAGGTCCACTAATGTGCAGAAACCTGTCGTTTTGGTGCCCTACCAACCAGACAGCGACAACAATGCGAAAATGTTGTATATGTGCAAGCCAGATGAGTGGTAAGTTCAGAGGGGTACACTGAATGAAAAAGGTACAGGGTAATCAGTAGCTAATCAACCCTTTTTAGGAAGGAACTAAAAATGCCACGGACCGCAGCCTCCAGAAGGGCAGAACAGAACTATTGTATCGATAACTATCAGGGACAAAATCGAACACGGCGTGAAATGGAGTCGGAAAAATATTACAGTAATATTGTACCCCAAGTTACTCAAAGGAAATATGAGAGCCATTCGCAATACAATAAATCAGGATTACCTCAAACTGATGGAAAACAAGTATTTAAGAAATCTTCACAGGAAACACACACCACACCAAAGAGTAAATCGAATCGGTCCAAATCTCCTAGATTAATCATACCTCAAACTACCGTAAAAGAATCGCAAAAGCCTACTGAATTCCCCAAAGTGGAAAGTAGACGATCCCATGGAACTGCTAAGGAAAATTGTGTTTCCAACTGTGCCGAAGAAAGGAATACTCCAAATCGTTCTCAATCAGAAGCTACCGAGAGACGCAGTAGTCTAAAAGGCAAATCTCGGGAAAGGTCTCCATGTTTGGCTGGTTCTTTAAAGAATGAAAGAGCCCCACATAGTCTTCCTTCCTCCAACACCCAAAGTGAAGCTCCCGAAAGGCGTAGCAATCTGAAGGATAAATCTCGCGAATTTACGGGGGAAAGGTCTCCATATTTAGCTGCTTCCTCAAAGGATGCAAGGACACCACGTAGTCTTACACCCACTAATGCGCAGTTTAAAGTAACTGAAAGACGCAGTAGCCTAAAAGACAAATCTCGGGAATGTACAAGGAAAGTATCTCTATGTTTTGCTTGTCCTCCAACGGATGAACGGACACCGCATACTGCTGCTCCCACTAATGTACTAGGAAGAGTTTGCCCATTGAATAGACAAGCTCGACCAACTTTAAAGACTTCAAAAACTGAAGTAGCAAACTCTGATGTTGTGATGCATCTGAAGCCGCGACTCTTGTCTTGCATAAGCAGGGATCTAAGCCAACAGGACAAAGTCTCCAGCAACATAATTGCACCTTCTACGAATGTCTTGATAAATGAAGACCAAATAAGGGATATGAAGCAAGTATTGGAATCCCAGGGCTACGTTGAGGACTGTACGTGCAGTGCCAACATGTCGCTAGAACTTCAGCATCAGAAGGAGAAACTTCTGCAACAGGCGCTGCGGGAGGCAAATTTGAAATACGATCGACGCGAACAGCAACCAATGGAGGCAGACGAGAGGGAGTTTGGAAATAAGAGGCGGGAAGAGGCTGAACTCATTTGCTGCAGTGGTTACACACAGCAACAGTTGCAACAGAGACAGCTGCAGAAGCAACAGAGACTACAGCAACAGCAGCATATACGACTGCAGCAGCAATACATTCAGCAACGGCAGCTTCTGCAGAAGCAGCAACAAATGTATGAAAAACAACTACTGCAGCAGCAACAGTTGCAGAAGCAGCAGCAGCACAGACAACAAGGGAATCAATACAATTCCTGCTGTGGATGCTTACAGAGCCTTCAAGAGCAGCAACAATATCAAAGTGATGAGAGTTGCCATTGCCCGGCTTCGCAAAGCTATTCCCAGCAGCAACAGCAGCAGCAGCAGCAAAACGATCAGCAGCAATGGCAACATTTACAGGCAAGTGAAGATAGCTTTTATAACTATCAACAGCAATTGCAATCAGATCAGGGGCATCAGTTGCAGGAAAATCAGACATCGTCGAATTTCCATCAGCAGCTCCAGCAGCAACACCAGCAGCAGCAACACCAGCAGCAGCAACACCAGCAGCAGCAACACCAGCAGCAGCAACAGCAGCAGCAGCACCACCACCAGCACCATCAGTCGCACCACCACCCACAACAGGACCACCAGCAGCAGCAACAGCAAAACCAGCAACAGCAACACCAGCAGCAGCAACACCAGCAGCAGCAACACCAGCAGCAACACCATCAGCAACACCAGCACCACCATCAGCAGCCACACCAGCACCACCATCAGCAGCCCCACCAGCAGCCACACCACCCACCACAGCAACATCAGTACCTTGAGCTACAAGAATCGAATTGTTATGCGACATGTTGGCAGAATCCTCAACAGCAGCAACAACAATTCAACTGCAACAAATGCCTGCTAGTGCCAGAGGAACAAGAATTCCAGTGCATTCCTTGTGGCATTTGCAAAGTAACTCCTGAACCAGATCTAACCAATATACGCTCAAGTTTCTACCAGCATACTTTGCTAAAATACGGCGTACAATGTTTGCCGGAGGATCACCTACAGCAACTAACAACTGACAATATTTGTTGTGTTGCCAGTCCATGTTGCTCATGTTGTACATATGCATGCAGTGAGCAGCAGTCGTAGCTACAGCAACAGTGACTGGCACATTTATAGAATCCTCATCATCTTCAGTAGCATTGGAAAGTTATCACTAACTTAGTTTTGATCAATAAATTATCTAAACCACATCCTTCGGGGATAAAATAGAACATTTTCGGATCTAACTTTTGTTTATTATAAATAAATTATAATTGATGTTGGTAATTCTGGGACAAGGCCATGTCCGAGGTGCCACAGCTGTGGGACTGTATGGGCGTAGAGGCTGTCAAGGGGCAAGGGTTGGGTTTCAGTAGCAAACAGGTGCGTCCAAATCTTGCCATGAACATTTTAGAAGAGACCGAGCTTCCTCCTGCTTTGTGACGCACTCTCTTCTTAGCCTTGTCATTGGTAGAGGGCGTGGCTGAAGTCAGTCGCTTTACGGTCAGCTGGGAAGATCTATTCTCCAGCTCCATTAATTGATCTGGATTCCTGTTGTCGGAATTAATGGGAAGCCCAAAGGAATAGTTATTTTCAATACTGTTGTCAGCTGGGAAAAATTGTTGTTGTGGTTGCTGCTGCTGATATTGGTCCTGCATGTGGCAACATGCAGCCATGTTGCAAGTGGTCATCGGATAGTGAGAGCATGTATTGCAGGAACCGGGATATACTTGATGTTGCTGTCGTGTCGATGTCTCCGGCATAAACATATCCTGACTACAATGACTGGGCATACCACCAGCGAGGCTTGTTTGTGCCAGCGATGGCCTCAAAAAGCAGCAACTACAGTGATTGTTGTTGACTGGATGCTGCTGCTGCTGCAGTTGTTGTTGGTGCAGTTGTTGCTGCTGCTGTTGTTGTGGGCTAATAAAGCAAGCAGAGCAATTGCTACATTCTGTTGGCAGTCTGTAATAACTGTTTCCCGTTGCTGGCTGCTGTAAACAGCAGTTGTGGCAACAATTGGCATGACACTGAGAGTGAGCCGTCTGCAACAGTTGCTGTTGTTGTGGCTGGACAACAGGAGGCACTGCAGCTGCACTCGGTGCTATAAAACTGATGGTTACATGTGGTGCAGTATTATTGGTTGCCAAACTATCAGAATGATTACTGACATTCATACCCTGTCGGGAGGGTACACGGAGGCTTCTCTTGCTGGTGCTGATCTCGGTTGCCTGGCAGCCCCTGCTGCTGTGCCTCTTGACCTGAGAGCGCAGTGCGTATTGCAGCAGGAACTCATCGGTTTGGGAACCCGTGTGAGCACCAATGTCGCAGGACGACGTCTGTTGCTGGGCATGGCAGTGGCAGGTGTGACGATTATAATGATCCTGGAGTGTATCTTCAATCTGTTTGCGCAACAGTGCATCCTCCAGTACTACAAAACTTGGTTTGCCTCTCAGATTCTTATTGTAGATTTTTATGAAGCGGTCGTGCATGGCCTCAAAGGTCGGTGCATCAATGCTCATCTCATCATTCTTATCCTCAGTCAGTTGATCCTCCTGATCTTCCTCAGAACTACCTGTTTCCTCCTCTATAACAGCTATGCGTATCCGCTGTTTGCCCACTCGCAATGCTTTCTTCGTCTTCTGCTGTAAATTGATCACTTGCTCCTGCGGTCGTTCCTTGGGACTGACCTCGATAGTTCCATTGTCGTCTATGCTGATAAGGAAGCTGTGCTTTCCCTTGTGCTGCTCCGTTTTAATAATGCGACTGGACTTGACACAGTTCTTGGACACAAACTTTACCTCTTCGTCCGACATTTGGCTGCGTTTTTTTTAAGATCCGAAAAAAAAATTTTTTTCGGTTAAATTTACATTGGAATTTTGATGGAATGCTAAGCTGTCAATAGGAAACAGACTACTTTTCTGTTAAATTTATAACAATAAATGGGGTAACGACATAGCTCCGCCGTCATATCTCCGCCGATATTTCAATGACATATCTCCGCGCGAAATTATGTCGTTTCAATGCGACATAACTCCGCTGAAAGGTCGGCGGAGATATGACGTTTTAAAACGACATAATTTCGCGCGGAGATATGTCGTTGAAAATCGGCGGAAATATGTCGTTTCAAAACGACATAATTCCGCGGTGATCCTCGGCGGGGATACGTCGTTTTGGAACGACATAACTCCGCGGAACAACAAACGACAAAACTCCGCTCGAGATCATGTCGTTTCAAAACGACATAGCTCCGCCGATCTCAAAGCGGAGCTTTGTCGTCTTGAAACGACATATCTCCGCCGAGGATCATCGCGGAGTTATGTCGTTTAGAAACGACATATCTCCGCCAGAAAACAAACGACATATCTCCGCCAAGAAAATGTACTAGGCGGAGATATGTCGTCGGAGATATGACGCTATGCCCAATAAATTGAGATTTCGGTTTAATTAAAATTTGTAATGAATTAATGATAATTAAAACCTTTCCTGAGAGCCAGACAATTAAAGTACTTCGATTTAATATAAACATTTTTATCAATGCTATAAAAGACGAGAGCATGGATCCCAGTGAATGCAGTTGTCAAGCCGACATGAACGCGCACGCATCAAACTCCGAAACAGAATCTGAGCGCGACTCCGAGTCCGAAACGGAGTCCGATTCTATTCTGGAAATAAATAAAGAAGAACTGCCAAGTAATGAGTAAGTAATTCAACTAAATTATTAACATAATTATTATTAAAAGGCGTTATCATAGGAGAAAACATGAAGACAACGAATTTAATGCTCAACTAAAGTCAAATGAGCAGACAGATCCTAATCCGAAGTCGCTTTCCAAGGAGAATGAAGGTCAGCCCGGAGATAAGGATACAGAAGAGAAATTAAAGCAAAGTGAGGATAAAGAATCTTTCCCAAAAGAAAAAGTTCTCTCACTTCCCATGTAAGTTTTATTTATCTTATAGATCCATATACAAAATTTTAATTTTACCATTTCCAGCATCGACGACGATCAAGCCTTGGAGCATACGAAAGAAAGTCGCACAAAAGAACGTGAAGACAGACCACTTGTCCTAGAAGAAAGACACTCACTTTCCATGTAAGTATTTTTAAACATTTGCACTAATATTTATAAAGTAAGTTCCTTTACAGAGCCGAGACAAAAAAGCGTCGAGCCAGTGTTTACTGTGACGGGAATCTATTTATACCCAAGGAATTGGCTCGTGGTGAGCTGCATCGGCGTAGATACTCCACATCAGTGAATACTTTAGACCAAATTAGCAGAAATCGTGATTACTGCATACGAATGTTGAAGTTTCCTGTTGGATTGGGTCGTCCTCGCTATGTTGCTCAACAACTAAGAAGGAAAAGGTCAAAGGAGCGCAAGATGAGGACAGAAATTGCGCCTGGCTCGCAAAAGGAACAAAATGGCAACCAAACAGCTTCAAAAACGGAAATAAATATCAAAGAAGAATCTTCAAACATCCCGAATTTAAACCAAGAAAAATCGGATAGTAATCAACTATATAGTGATGACGAGGTTTGCATTGTTCTGGAGGAAATTGCTGATGAGAATGCGACAGGAATTGAGGAGGACGGCACAGATGAACTAATTGATCGTGTGTCCAAACGGCAAATGAGAAGAGCCTCCAGCTTAGAGTTAAGGTAAGAATAACACACATACTTCACATATAAATACGATTAACTAAAGTTGATTTTCCAAAGATGCAGCAAGGATAATGAATTGCTGGCGGACGGGCAGGATCAGCAACAGTTGTCTGTTTTTCGTTGGCATGTGCCAAACAGCAGCGATAACAGCATTAAAATGGGTGTCATGGAGAATCTACAGAATATAAGTCTGTCTGCCAATGTGGAAATCCAAGTGGGCTTCAGTGAGGTGAACGACACAGCAACTGTTGCTGCAGAGACTGAGCAAAATTTGACTGTGGAGCAGGTACCAGTTGAAGTGCCGCAACAGCAACCATTGCAAGCGCCTAGATTTGAAATATTGGAACAACAGCAACACCAATTTCAATTCGATACACAGCAGCAACAGCAACAGGAACATCTGCAAAGCCAAAATCAACAATATGTTGTTGCCGTGCCAAGCCACATGTCAGCAGCAACACCCGTCCCTCTTGTTATTGAACCACAAATCGAGAGCTTGCCACTACGCCAACAATTAATGCATCGCATTATCTTTCCTCTTGTGCATACCGAAGAGTTTATGCAACCAAACAGCAGCAACAACAATGCTGTTAACCTTTTGAATCAAAACTTGCAGCAACATTACTCAGAAACATTGCTGCCGAGTGAACTGGTGCGGCAGTGGACACTACAGCATTATGAGAAAAATGCGCAGACCATAACACAACAGCAACAATTGTCACATACCTTACAGCAGCAACAGCCGACAAACTTGCAGCAACAACAGCAATATCAAACCTCGTATCAACAACAACAATACTTGGAAGCCAGACGCGGGGAGTTGCAACAATTGAATGCACAGTATCAACGCTTAAAGTGCCAAGAAGATGAGCAACTGAAGAGCATAAATAAAACTTTGAAGGATGTGTATGCCGATCGATTGCTCAACGAGCGACAACATGCCGACTATCATCGCATATTTATGCACAAAATGATCGAGAGCAAAAAGCAAGAGGAAAGCTTACAGTTTCAGAAAGAGCACTTAACTAGGAAGTTAAAGGCAGAACTTGAAAGTTTGGAGCAACTTATTGCTGAAAAGCAACGAAAGTTTCAGGAACGCAACAGGTTATGGCAAAAGCAGACAGAGCAATACCAGCAGCAACAACTGCAATACCAACAGCAACAGCAGCAGCAATATCAACAACAGCAACACCATAAACAGCAAGAACAGCAGCTACGACGCCATCAGCAACAGCAGCAGCAGCAAAATCAGCTTGTGTTCACTCAACAGCAGCTCCAGCAGCAACAACATCATCCCCAGCAGCAACACGCCAATTTTCTGCATCATCTACAACCTCCTGCGTATCAGCCACGTTTGCAATGCTTTCAGGATGCATTTTCGCACTACAACGAATTGCAGACAACACATACTGCTCCCACTGTAGAGTTGCACTGTGGGCTAATGCCACCGCCAGTGCCAGTAGCAGTAGCAGCAGCAGCAGCGGCAGCAGCAGCAGCAAAGCCACCGATGACACTTGGTTCTAGTGTGCGTAGTGATCGTCGCATAATGCGACGTCGTCATACCATCGATCACCGAGCCAACAATATGATGCACTGCCGGAAACGCCACGAATTACCAGTGAGAGAAATACAATAAATCAAGCAATTGATCAATCTGCGATAACGTCTATATTAACAAACTATGTTACAAAATATTTTAATGATATGGACTCAAGGAATCCATGAAAAAAATTAGTTTTATATTTTAAATATTAATAAATCTTTATGTGATCTTTAAAGATTAATTTGATTTCAAGTTTCAGGCAAGAAGGTAACAGGCAGAAGGAAGGGTGGCCGACCCCATGAAATATATACATATATTCTTGATCAGCTTCAGCAGGCAAGACGATATAGTGATGTCCGTCTATTCGTCTGTCTGTCCGTATTAACATCTTCTAAACAACAAGAGCTAGAGCTATTAAATTTGGATTGAAAGTACGTCTGCTTAGCGAGCAGATCAAGTTAATTTACTATAACTTGAAAACGACTCGGTCGAAATTTATTATTTGTATGGAAAATTCGCACTAGAAAGAGTACGTGGTCTTTTACAGTCGGCTTGCTCGTTTTTATTGATTTTATTTCATGTAAATTATTTTGAATTCAGTTATTTTCGTATGTATTATTATAGTTGCTGATCGACATTATTTTGACGCATTAAAGGATGACAGCAGTAATGAGAGCAGCAAGGACAGCGCCAACCTTGGTTCATAAAGCTATTACCATTGCCATTTCCACTGATATTTCCATTGTGATATCCATTGATATTTCCGTTGCCATTCCCATTGCCAGTTCTATTGACATTTTTATTGCCATTTCCATTACTATATCCATTGAAATTTGCCATTCCATTGGATGCTTTACGTAAGTAACTCTGCGCGTCTTGATTGCTACGGGGAGGCTGCTTCTTGTTAACCAAAATTGGCTTTTTGGGCATAGACAATTGTCTCATTGGCTTTATCGGCTCTGTTGGCTTTAATAACTTAGATGACCTTGGAGTAGTCTCACTTGGTGCTTGATCCTTGGAAGGTGGCGCAACAGTTGCTGTTGGTTGTTGTATGCAAGGCACAGATATGGCACCCGGCAGTGACAACACCTGAAAGGCAAAAGGTGATTGCAACTGTGACGGTGACTGTGACTGTAACTGTGACTGTAACTGTGACTGAAACTGTGACTGGGCCTCAGACTGTTCCGGGCTAGGCTGTGCACCTCTGACTCCTGTAATCATGCAGGGTAATTGGAAGCGCAGGAATGGCTGACAATTTGGAGGAATTGTGGATTGCAGTATTGGCGGCTGTTGTTGTTGTTGCGGAGGTTGCTGTTGCCACTGTGGCTGGTACTGTTGTTGTTGCTGCTGCAAAGGCACAAAACTTTGCATCTCAATAAGGCAACAAGACGGCGCTGTATGCACATTTTGATACGGAAGCGAACCGGATGTTGTGGCTGGTGTCTGCATGGGAGCCACCAAACCACTTAGATAGGCCAACAGCTGATTATCCGGCATAACAGTCAGAGGCAGAGCTGTATTCACTTGAGAGCTTAAGTCCGAGGAGGGCGTAAAAGCCGTGGGATAACAAGGACAATCTAGAGAGACCGTTTTAGAGCTGCGCTCCTGTTTGGGCTGTTTTTCGGGTTTGGGAAACTCCTCCTCTGTAGTGGGTGGTTCAGGCTTTGGTTGTGGCTGTGATTGTGGTTGTGATTGTATCTGCTGCTGAGGCATGCAACACTGCTGACCATTGCTGTTGCCTGGCGGAGCGAAGATTGAGAGCATTTGGGACTTGTAGTCATCCAAGTTGAAAGAGTTTGGAATGGGCACATTGCAGTCGATGCTGTGGGCAAAAGAAGACACATACTAATGAGTTAGTTGTATTACTTTATAGTAAGTACCATTACCTTAAACCCTCTGGTCCCTCGGTTACAAAGCACATGCCCACACGCTGTGGCTCTGAGTCGCAATTCTGCAACCACATTTCAGCTTGTGGCATGCAACCATAATACATATTACAGCAGGGTTGATGAGCTTGAAAATTCAGTGGATTTGGCTGCAGTTGTTGCTGTTGGTGCCGCTGTTGTTGCTGCTGCTGCTGCTGCTGTGCCATCTGAGCTGATTCCTGCTGCAGCTGCGCAGACGACTTTCGTAAGTTCAAAATGCGACCAGTTGGGGTCGCATTAATACAGTGCTCACAACTTTCAGTGCAGAACATTTTACGTGTTCTACATATAATTAAGTCGAATCTCGCAAATGTTGCTTCACTGTAGTTGTGGCCTGTGCCTGCCAGGCAGCAAGAATTTTCAACTTCTATAATATATATACTTAATTTAGCTCATTTTAAGTTGAAATATGTTTTTAGTAATTTGAAGTATTGTACTTATATCGCCTACTATAACAATATTCAACTTTATCCTTAAACACTTACCCTAAGAAAAGATGATGATTTAGGCAATTTATTAGTAATTTAAATGATCAAAAACTCTAATTTACCATAGACATTACCTCTATTGGCCATTCCGCCACCAAGGAAAGGTTTTAATTATCATTAATTCATTACAAATTTTAATTAAACCGAAATCTCAATTTATTGGGCATAGCGTCATATCTCCGACGACATATCTCCGCCTAGTACATTTTCTTGGCGGAGATATGTCGTTTGTTTTCTGGCGGAGATATGTCGTTTCTAAACGACATAACTCCGCGATGATCCTCGGCGGAGATATGTCGTTTCAAGACGACAAAGCTCCGCTTTGAGATCGGCGGAGCTATGTCGTTTTGAAACGACATGATCTCCGCCAGAAAACAAACGACATATCTCCGCCAAGAAAATGTACTAGGCGGAGATATGTCGTCGGAGATATGACGCTATGCCCAATAAATTGAGATTTCGGTTTAATTAAAATTTGTAATGAATTAATGATAATTAAAACCTTTCCTTGGTGGCGGAATGGCCAATAGAGGTAATGTCTATGGTAAATTAGAGTTTTTGATCATTTAAATTACTAATAAATTGCCTAAATCATCATCTTTCTTAGGGTAAGTGTTTAAGGATAAAGTTGAATATTGTTATAGTAGGCGATATAAGTACAATACTTCAAATTACTAAAAACATATTTCAACTTAAAATGAGCTAAATTAAGTATATATATTATAGAAGTTGAAAATTCTTGCTGCCTGGCAGGCACAGGCCACAACTACAGTGAAGCAACATTTGCGAGATTCGACTTAATTATATGTAGAACACGTAAAATGTTCTGCACTGAAAGTTGTGAGCACTGTATTAATGCGACCCCAACTGGTCGCATTTTGAACTTACGAAAGTCGTCTGCGCAGCTGCAGCAGGAATCAGCTCAGATGGCACAGCAGCAGCAGCAGCAGCAACAACAGCGGCACCAACAGCAACAACTGCAGCCAAATCCACTGAATTTTCAAGCTCATCAACCCTGCTGTAATATGTATTATGGTTGCATGCCACAAGCTGAAATGTGGTTGCAGAATTGCGACTCAGAGCCACAGCGTGTGGGCATGTGCTTTGTAACCGAGGGACCAGAGGGTTTAAGGTAATGGTACTTACTATAAAGTAATACAACTAACTCATTAGTATGTGTCTTCTTTTGCCCACAGCATCGACTGCAATGTGCCCATTCCAAACTCTTTCAACTTGGATGACTACAAGTCCCAAATGCTCTCAATCTTCGCTCCGCCAGGCAACAGCAATGGTCAGCAGTGTTGCATGCCTCAGCAGCAGATACAATCACAACCACAATCACAGCCACAACCAAAGCCTGAACCACCCACTACAGAGGAGGAGTTTCCCAAACCCGAAAAACAGCCCAAACAGGAGCGCAGCTCTAAAACGGTCTCTCTAGATTGTCCTTGTTATCCCACGGCTTTTACGCCCTCCTCGGACTTAAGCTCTCAAGTGAATACAGCTCTGCCTCTGACTGTTATGCCGGATAATCAGCTGTTGGCCTATCTAAGTGGTTTGGTGGCTCCCATGCAGACACCAGCCACAACATCCGGTTCGCTTCCGTATCAAAATGTGCATACAGCGCCGTCTTGTTGCCTTATTGAGATGCAAAGTTTTGTGCCTTTGCAGCAGCAACAACAACAGTACCAGCCACAGTGGCAACAGCAACCTCCGCAACAACAACAACAGCCGCCAATACTGCAATCCACAATTCCTCCAAATTGTCAGCCATTCCTGCGCTTCCAATTACCCTGCATGATTACAGGAGTCAGAGGTGCACAGCCTAGCCCGGAACAGTCTGAGGCCCAGTCACAGTTTCAGTCACAGTTACAGTCACAGTTACAGTCACAGTCACCGTCACAGTTGCAATCACCTTTTGCCTTTCAGGTGTTGTCACTGCCGGGTGCCATATCTGTGCCTTGCATACAACAACCAACAGCAACTGTTGCGCCACCTTCCAAGGATCAAGCACCAAGTGAGACTACTCCAAGGTCATCTAAGTTATTAAAGCCAACAGAGCCGATAAAGCCAATGAGACAATTGTCTATGCCCAAAAAGCCAATTTTGGTTAACAAGAAGCAGCCTCCCCGTAGCAATCAAGACGCGCAGAGTTACTTACGTAAAGCATCCAATGGAATGGCAAATTTCAATGGATATAGTAATGGAAATGGCAATAAAAATGTCAATAGAACTGGCAATGGGAATGGCAACGGAAATATCAATGGATATCACAATGGAAATATCAGTGGAAATGGCAATGGTAATAGCTTTATGAACCAAGGTTGGCGCTGTCCTTGCTGCTCTCATTACTGCTGTCATCCTTTAATGCGTCAAAATAATGTCGATCAGCAACTATAATAATACATACGAAAATAACTGAATTCAAAATAATTTACATGAAATAAAAATCAATAAAAACGAGCAAGCCGACTGTAAAAGACCACGTACTCTTTCTAGTGCGAATTTTCCATACAAATAATAAATTTCGACCGAGTCGTTTTCAAGTTATAGTAAATTAACTTGATCTGCTCGCTAAGCAGACGTACTTTCAATCCAAATTTAATAGCTCTAGCTCTTGTTGTTTAGAAGATGTTAATACGGGACAGACAGACGAATAGACGGACATCACTATATCGTCTTGCCTGCTGAAGCTGATCAAGAATATATGTATATATTTCATGGGGTCGGCCACCCTTCCTTCTGCCTGTTACCTTCTTGCCTGAAACTTGAAATCAAATTAATCTTTAAAGATCACATAAAGATTTATTAATATTTAAAATATAAAAACTAATTTTTTCATGGATTCCTTGAGTCCATATCATTAAAATATTTTGTAACATAGTTTGTTAATATAGACGTTATCGCAGATTGATCAATTGCTTGATTTATTGTATTTCTCTCACTGGTAATTCGTGGCGTTTCCGGCAGTGCATCATATTGTTGGCTCGGTGATCGATGGTATGACGACGTCGCATTATGCGACGATCACTACGCACACTAGAACCAAGTGTCATCGGTGGCTTTGCTGCTGCTGCTGCCGCTGCTGCTGCTGCTACTGCTACTGGCACTGGCGGTGGCATTAGCCCACAGTGCAACTCTACAGTGGGAGCAGTATGTGTTGTCTGCAATTCGTTGTAGTGCGAAAATGCATCCTGAAAGCATTGCAAACGTGGCTGATACGCAGGAGGTTGTAGATGATGCAGAAAATTGGCGTGTTGCTGCTGGGGATGATGTTGTTGCTGCTGGAGCTGCTGTTGAGTGAACACAAGCTGATTTGCTGCCGCTGCTGCTGCTGATGGCGTCGTAGCTGCTGTTCTTGCTGTTTATGGTGTTGCTGTTGTTGATATTGCTGCTGCTGTTGCTGTTGGTATTGCAGTTGTTGCTGCTGGTATTGCTCTGTCTGCTTTTGCCATAACCTGTTGCGTTCCTGAAACTTTCGTTGCTTTTCAGCAACAAGCTGCTCCAAACTTCAAGCTCTGCCTTTAACTTCCAGTTAAGTGCTCTTCTGAAACTGTAAGCTTTCCTCTTGCTTTTGCTCTCGATCATTTTGTATAAATATGCGATGAGTTGGCATGTTGTCGCTCGTTGAGCAATCGATCGGCATACACATCCTTCAAAAGTTTGCTCTATGCTCTTCAGTTGCTCATCTTCTTGGCACTTTAAGCGTTGATACTGTGCATTCAATTGTTGCAACTCCCGCGTCTGGCTTCCAAGTATTGTTGTTGTTGATACGAGGTTTGGATATTGCTGTTGTTGCTGCAAGTTTGTCGGCTGTTGCTGCTGTAAGGTATGTGACAATTGTTGCTGTTGTGTTATGGTCTGCATTTTTCTCATAATGCTGTAGTGTCCACTGCCGCACCAGTTCACTCGGCAGCAATGTTTCTGAGTAATGTTGCTGCAAGTTTTGATTCAAAAGGTTAACAGCATTGTTGTTGCTGCTGTTTGGTTGCATAAACTCTTCGGTATGCACAAGAGGAAAGATAATGCGATGCATTAATTGTTGGCGTAGTGGCAAGCTCGATTTGTGGTTCAATAACAAGAGGGACGGGTGTTGCTGCTGACATGTGTTTGGGCACGGCAACAAATATTGTTGATTTTGGCTTTGCAGATGTTCCTGTTGCTGTTGCTGCTGTGTATCGAATTGAAATTGGTGTTGCTGTTGTTCCAATATTTCAAATCTAGGCGCTTGCAATGGTTGCTGTTGCGGCACCTCAACTGGGTACCTGCTCCACAGTCAAATTTGCTCAGTCTCTGCAGCAACAGCCGCTTGTCGTTCACCTCACTGAGCCCACTTGGATTTCCACATTGGCAGACAGACTTATATTCTGTAGATTCTCCATGACACCCATTTTAATGCTGTTATCGCTGCTGTTTGGCACATGCCAACGAAAAACAGACAACTGTTGCTGATCCTGCCCGTCTCGCCAGCACCATCACCTTGCTGCATCTTTGGAAAATCAACTTTAGTTAATCGTATTTATATGTGAAGTATGTGTGTTATTCTTACCTTAACTCCTAAGCTGGAGGCTCTTCATTTGCCGTTTTGGAAATACGATCAATTAGAACATCTGTGCCGTCCTCCTCAATTCCCTACCGCATTCTCATCAGCAATTTCCTTCAGAATTCAATGCAAACCTCGTCATCACTATATAGTTGATTACTATCCGATTTTTCTTGGTTTAAATTCGGGATGTTTGAAGATTCTTCTTTGATATTTATTTCGTTTTTGAAGCTGTGTTGGTTGCCATTTTGTTCCTTTTGCGAGCCAGGCGCAATTTCTGTCCTCATCTTGCGCTCCTTTGACCTTTTCCTTCTTAGTTGCTGAGCAACATAGCGAGGACGACCCAATCCAACAGGAAACCTCAACATTCTGTGGCAGTAATCACGATTGCCAACTTAGTCTCTAGCTATTCACTGATGTGGAGTAATCTACGCCGATGCAGCTCACCACGGTTTATTCCTTGGGTATAAATAGATTCCCGTCACAGCAAACACTGGCTCGACGCTTTTTTGTCTCGGCTCTGTAAAGGAACTTACTTTATAAATATTAGTGCAAATGTTTAAAAATACTTACATGGAAAAAGTGGTGTCTTTCTTCTAGGACAAGTGGTCTGTCTTCACGTTCTTTTGTGCGACTTTCTCTCGTATGCTCCAAGGCTTGATCGTCGTCGATGCTGAAATGTTTGTAAAATTAAAATTTTGTATATGGATCTATAAGATAAATAAAACTTACATGGGAAGTGAGAGAACTTTTTCTTTGGGAAGATTCTTTATCCTCACTTGCTTTAATTTCTCTTCTGTCTCCTTATCTCCGGCCTGGTCCTTCATTCTCCTTGGAAAGCGACTTCGATTAGGATCTGTCAACTTATTTGACTTTAGTTGAGCATTAAATTCGTTGCTCTCATGTTTTCTCCTATGATAACGCCTTTTAATAATAATTATACAATAATTTAGTTGAATTACTTACTCATTACTTGGCAGTTCTTTATTTATTTCCAGAATAGAATCGACTCCGTTTCGACGGAGTTAGTGCTCAGATTCTGCTTCGGAGTTTGATGCGTTTCATGTCGGCTTGACAACTGCATTCACTGGGATCCATGCTCGTCTTTATAGTACTTAAAAAAATGTTTATATTAA